>CM059036.1:3225000-8130000 GCA_030279155.1 Forsythia viridissima
AGTCAACTAAAAAAAATCGGTTGCCTCTGGATGATATTATTCTGTCCCTCAAATCTGAATCTGATTTCTTGTTTAACGAAGCAGATCGGAGTGGATCTTCTGCAATAAAATTGGGGTTCTGAGTACAGGTGCAAATTAGTAGCGATGTGGGTACGTATCTCTGGTTTCCTTCTTCGGCTGCGTGTGATGGGTTTGCAACATGTTCTGGTGGGCTTCAGGCGGGGTTGGAGATGATAAGGCCCTGCTCGGCGACTGGGCGGCCACTTCTAGGTTTGGGTTTAGTTTTGTAGTTTGCTGTTTGGTTGTGATATGATTTTAGAATGAATTTATGGGCTTGGATTTCAAGAATTTTCAGAACCTTGATCGGCTCTGATACCATGAAGAAAGGTTTTTTCTTATTGTCTTTAGATTGATGGAAGTACAGATTATATATAGGGATAGAATCCCCAATTCATTCCTACAAATTTGCCTATCACCTATACAATTTTCTATATATGGAAATAATATCAATTTTCTATCAATGACAATCTCAACAGCTTGCAATCGCCACTAAAGAGTTCAATCTCGTGTGGGGTTTCAAGCAAGACTTAGCAAACTTAACTGATTCATTGCTTTCCATCAAGGAAATATAGAAGATGCTAACAGGCGCCAAGTTACTGATGGAGCTGTCAAACGCTTGCTCAAGAAACTTGAAGGTGTTGCTTATGATGTTGATAATGTTTTGGACGAGATCAATTATGAAAATTTGCGTCGTACCATCCAGATCCAGAACCATATGAAACCAAAGGTGTGCTTATACTTCTCTTTCTATTCTCCTTTGGCATTCCGATGGAAAATGGCTCACAAAATCAACAACATAAATGTCAACTTGAAGAGGATTAACGACGAAGCTGGTCTTCATGGCTTCTTGAGGAGAGTTGGCCTCAAGTCAAGAAAACTGATGCCATAACTGCTGATCCAGTTTTTGTTGGAAGACAAAATGACGAATCAAAATTTGTGGAGCAGATAACAGGCTAAATCAATGATGTTTTTCAGTCCTTCCCATTGTTGGAATGGGAGGGATTGGCAAAACAACTTTAGCTCACCGTATCTTTAATCATCCGCACACAGAGACACATTTTGATAAAATAATTTGGGTATGCATGTCAGAAAATTTTGATGTTTCTACGATTTTAAAAAGCATTCTGGTATCGCTAAAAGAAACTTCCCATGGAGATAGTAGACAAGCTGTCATGGATACGCTTCGGGAGAAATTGAAAGACAAAAGATGCTTGCTTGTTCTTGATGATTTGTGGAATGACAAACGAGAAGATTAGGATGATTTAAAAAATGCTCTCATGGGAGTTAACCCGAACAAAGGAAATGTCATTATTGTCAGGGCTGGCCCTGAGATTTGGGGGGCCTTAGGCAAAAATTTAAATGCGGCCCTTAATATATTGAGATGTTTTTAAATTATAAATTTTTTAGAGATAATTAAAAAATGATTGAAATTTGTGTTAAGATGTGGAGCCTAATATGTTGCGCTACGCAGAGCTGAGCGCGGATCGACCTTGTGTTATTATATATAGGACTAATCTTTTGTAAACAAAAATCATCATTTTTTATAGGACTATATAAATCATTCTGTTATTTATTCTTTGTCCTTTTATTTATTGTTCCAGTTCTAATAATTTGAAAAATCGTTTTGACTCAAGATAAAAATTTCTAAAATAAGGTTTAAAGAGAACATTGCACGGTCTATAATTTAAAAACTAGATTAAGATAGATAATGTATGTTAGATTTGAATTTATTTTCTATTTAGACTTATTTCACATTTAAATAGGTTGATATTTACTTAAAAAAAAAAATTTGGACCAAAATTGGGCCCTGCATGGCTGGGGGCCCTAGGCGGTTGCCTGGCCGTACCCTGATTAAGAGGACAACTTTGGTCCATTTTATAAAAATCAAGATCAACAAAGAGAGAATACTAATGAGCTACTATACCTATTGATATGTGTAGTGATGTTGGGTACATTGATAATATTTACTATTAGCCTTTTTTTTTTTTTCTTCCTTTTCATAGAACACTATTGAATTGTTTTAAAAAATTGGTCCTTTGGTTATTTATTTATGTAATTGTATTTATGTAATTGGGTGACTTATGATATACTACAGATTTTTTTTTAAAAAAAAGAGTAAGCTAATAATTTTTGACGTTGTTTACTTGCAGCAATTAAATAGAACATTTAATACAACGTTAACTTTTATGAATTTAATAATATTAATGCAATTAAATAAATTATTATTACACTTTTCCCCTGTGACAAATTTTTTTAAATGTGGGACATTAAGTTTTTATATTCAAGATTTCTAATTGAAAAAATAAAAGTCTATAAAAGTCCATAAAAGTCTGTGAAAGTTTAAGAAAGTCTTTCAAAATGAAAATCTATAAAAGTCTATTAAAATCTATAAATGTTAATGAAATCTATAAAAGCCAGCCACTTAAAAATTGTCAATCAAAATCTTTAAAAATCTAGATTAAATACTCCTCCTTTAATGACGTACGTGCACGCAAATCCAATAAATCATATGTGGGTTCGACATCACGAACAACACTCAACTTATTGTGGAGGTGGTAAACCAATAATAAAATTTGTATAAACTCAGATATCTAACCACTAACTTAGAGTAAAAACCAATAATGCCATAGTCTCAATTTACCTCACCAAAATACTCGGGAGACAAGTCAAAAAGTGTACTCCTTAGTTCGTACTCTAGAGGTTGCAGTACACTGTTGAAAAAGATACTTATAGAATCAAAATAAAATTGTGGGCGCGGTGAGTTGTGATCACCCCCAAATTTGATTATATTCTTGCCTTCCTGCGAATCAATTAACTAAATATAAGGACAGGTATGATTAAAATGGAAAAAAATGTGCGAAACTGATGAACATAGCAAATACATATTGGACATACTTATGTTGTCTATATTACATTTACAGATTATTTAGTGCACCACTTGGGAAGACCAACGAATTGATAGAGAAAATACAACTAGTGGCGGAGCCAAATATGGCAAAGGGGTAGCCCGGAGGAGAAGGAACCCCTCTCACCGGGGTTCAAGGGCAGCGTCCCCGAATTTTTTTTCAAACCATAATTACTGAGTCCATTTTATGAGAATTTAATATTTTTTTACAAGTTGTAATCTTTAAAAAGCTTACAAGAAGATATCGAACACAATCGATTAAAGCAGTTAAACGTATTCGATACTCACTTCGTGTTTGTTCTGATTGCTTGAAAATACTAGTCTCAATACTTTCTTCTTAGTTATTAAATGATTCAAACTTAATCTGAGCTAAGTTGTGTGCACTACTAAATTTTTCAATATGTTTTTTGATACTATGTTTCTTCTTCCAATTTGATAACTCGCTGATAACAAAAGAATCACGACTTGAACTCGAGCTTGAATTTGTTTAGTGGAATTAATATTCTACTATAGCAAGATGAAAAAAATCTCTAGCTTAAGTAAAAAATGTTGAAGATGAAATCGTAATTAATTTTTTTGTGTCAAAGGTTGAAGACGTGAACGTGAACTGTGTCTGTGAAGAAGAAGAAGTGATCTTAGATGAATCAATTTTGTTGGACTTTATTTGTTTAGTTTATTCATTGTTGGGTTTAGGTTTTAATATTTTTTGTTGTGGTTGGTTATTAAATTAAAAATAAAAAACAAATTTCAAAAAGTTGGGGGGGTCCTTGGGGCTCGCCAGTGAATACAACACAAAAATACCAAAAAATTACATAAATCAAGATGTAGAGATTTATTTTCTTCCTCGGTCAAGTCATAGATTGAAAAATTATTAGAGCTAAATAAGATAAATTAGTACAGAAAAGTTATTCAAGGTTCAGATTTTATTGTTAACAAATTAAAGAATACATGAGTACATCACACAAATACTATCTGTTTCCATTAACTCTTCTTTTTAAGTCAATTTTCATTTCTGATAGCATAAAAATATCAACATGGAGGACATAGAAGTGACACTTAGACCGAATAATGATAAGTGGCAGATTACATGTATGAAGATGTTCAAAGAAGCACTGTATGAAAAAAATATACATACATGAATGACAATAACACAATTCGACAGAGAATTACCATATAAGCATCAAATATGAGATCAGAATGATGTGGTTGTATGAAATCATCTTTAATGGCATGGCCAATCAGAACTGGAACAAAGCAAGATTTTACAACCTAGACAGAAAGAAGGGATGGAAATTAGTGTTATGAATAGAAACTAAACAGTGATGGAAATTTTGCAACCTATTGAATTCTCTGAATTCGAACAATTGGTTGATTATTTAGTTAGTGGAAACCACAACCTTTATAAAAATAATATCCCCTGTGAAAAGCAATTTTAGTTTCATACATTAAATTAAAAAATATAACCATGGAAGATAAATCCATTAAAAAGTTTGGTCGGCTTTGAGAAACGAAATATTGTTCTATTTAGTATGGGCATAGTACATCGTGATTTACCAGAAAGGTCAGGCAAGCAAGCTAGTATTTCAAGATGACTGTTGAGGTAGAGATACCTTGATTGTGTTCAAGTTCCTAATGTCAAAATTTGCCTTTTTCAAGATTGCTAGTAAGTAGTGGATTTCAAGCTTAACCTAAAAATAAGAAAACAAAAAGCTAAATGGACAGTTTGCCAGGCCCAAAGTGAAAAAGTAGTAAAGAGCTTGTAAATGAAAGATCATGAGTTCTGTGTCAAATTACAGGGTTGCAATTGGTCGGAGTGTTTACAAATTGATTAGCTTACGATTAACTTAAGGAGCCGAAATTTATTAGTATCCACCAATTCCATCATCAAATCAACCAAATCTGAGAAGGGGCTGTCCAGAACCATTCCTGCAATGGAAGGATTCTCGGCTCCATGCATCAAGTTGAAAGAAGCACAAGGTCAAGTCTATTATGCAAATTCTGAACCAAATAAAATCTGAATGATACTCATAACTGCATGAGAAAACTCAAACTTTCTTTCATTACTATAATATACAGATCTGATTTGACTTGTGCAAATTCTGTGATTTCATTTCCAAGTCAAAAAATATTTAAAATTTCCCCACATTACACAAGTGATATCAAGGAGGTGAAAGAAACCTACTAACCAAGAAACAGCACCCACTGAACGTCCCCACAAACCAATTAAAGAAACGTTCCCATCTGCCTATAGAAAATCAAACACAGCACTGAGGTCCTCCTTCTGCAAAATCAAACCAGATTTTCCCAGTTCAAAATTGTATATTCGTAAACTAGCATAGCCAAATATGCCCCTTATCTATACACCTTCTTGAAATAAGTATCATCACCACTCCAGTTTGTGTTTTTGTGTGCATGTGTGTGTGTGGAGAGAGAGAGAGAGAGAGAGATGAGTTACTCGGCCACTTTATTCATTCCAGCCTAGAGTGACATGCTCTCATCAAGAGAGTCCAGAACCAGAGCAATCAAGAGTAAAAACTGTCACATTTGATAGCAACAATATAATAGCAGCTTCACTGGCATCCGCTTGGGAACCACTGGACACAGACAAAGAACGCATTATCCTACTTTTCTAGCCCTTGAGAAAAAGCACAGGGCCATTTTTGTAATATTTTGTTCCATGTTCCCATGAATTTAATAATCGACTTTCTTTTGCAATTTAATTTCTCCAACCCCACACACAACAAGGCCTTAGACTAGGCATGTTTTCTATTGATCAGAATCACTACCCTATTTTCATGGCAGTATATTACACAGCAGTGCAATTCCTTCCGGACAGACAATAGGCATGTAATGGCTGCATTGAAGAACATCACCTCGACTATTTACAACCTGCGGGAGTGAAACAACGTTTAATTTATAAGGCTGACATTTTACAATTTTAAAATTCCAAACTTTGAAGAAGGACAAAAAGAAACATCAAATATCAGAAGGACTAATATCATAAAGTCTCAAAAACCCAAAATAAAGCAACGAGGAACGTTATCAATTTCCATAGGGAAAAGAAACATGTAGGAATGTAGCACGAGTAATCTTCCATTGTGATCTGATAATTCATTGGTACACCACTTTTGACATGGGTTCCCACAATTTACTTATAGGCACCCTTTGGCACCTATCAATAATTTTATATATACATAAGCATGTATGTTAGTACAAACCAGGGGCGGAACTAAGAATTTTTAAAGACTAGGCTACTACTGAAATTTTTTTTTTTGGTACTTTAAGACAGGGTTGTTACTAAAAATTTTTTTTTACACTAATTTTTTTTTTTACACTATAAAAACGATTTTTTCCGAGGTTGACAACATAGTACATTCTTAACAATTAACACGTGTCATGCGTACTCCTCACTTTGCTACATTTAGTCTTATCAAAATCTTTACTCTTAAGGGTGGTTGATTTCAGGATCTGTTTCAATATTATTGGACAGTTGCACTCAACTTCCCTATCTGGGCTAGACCAAACAATTCTTCTAGAAATACAGGGAGATAATGTCGAAATTTTCTTATGTAAATATAATTTATAAATTTAACATCAAAATTATAAATTTATAAGCATAATCAATATCAAGTTATCAACAATAAGTTAATAAGTCAATAACCTATTAACCTAATAAGCACAAAAAATTGTCCATAATTTAGGCCATTATATTTTCTGTACAGGGGCCAATTTTAATTTTTTATATATACTCAACACTCCAAATGAAAATACAAATATACAATTATCAAAAATCACACAATGACACAATTTATACAACACACTGACAACACACTACACGCACAAGCACTTCTTCAAGAATCAGGAGCCAATTAATACAACACACAGGCCACAGCACACTACACACACTTTCCCAATTTATACAACACACAGCACACTATACGCACTTCTTCAAAAATCAGGAGCCAGGAGAAGAAAAAAAACCTTTCTTCAGAGCAATCAGCCTTCTGCGATTCAGGCATTCTCCAATCCTCAGCCAGCCGTTCGTCGATTCGTGTTCATCCTTCGTCGGCCAACCTTCTCTTGTTCTCGTTTCCTCAGAAAATTCCAAATTAATGGGTTGGATTGTGATTCTGCCTTCAGGGTTCTGAGTTCAGTTTTCTTTCTGTTCCCATTCGTACTTGGTAGGAATTTTTCTTTTCTCAAATATGATTTTTGGATTGGATTGCAAATGGCTAATGGGTTAATTTGTGATGGATTGAAATAATTGAGAATTGATATTTGATTGGGTTGGAAAGATATGTTAAATGGGTATGGGTTATTACTATTTGGATTTTTCATTTTGGACTGGACTACAAACTTAATTGGGTTGGACTACAATTTCAAAAACAAAAAATTACTTCAGTCTAATGGATCTAGGTTGGGGTTGGACTGGGCTACAGCCCAACCCAGTCCTCCCAAGTTCCGCCTCTGGTACAAACTAAACTTACCTATGTACATACATACACATTCATACATATAAAGAGGAAGAGAGACAAATAAGCACTCTGCAAACTTAACCATCTTTCATAAATAGAATGTTACCTCTAAATCTTTTCTTTGGTACCACTTCCCTTCAAGCATGAATTCTTGATCTAATAAATCATTTTCTGGATCGTATTCAGCCCTGCAGTAAAAAAGAAGTATAGTTGTAAATCAACTTTTCGAATAGCTAAAAAGACAAGTAAAGAAAGGTGCCAGTTCAGTCACTAGGTTAGCAGAGCCATTCAAATATCACGCCCATTATATTTAAGATCAATTAATAATTCCTTGTGCAGGAAATATATCAACGCTGAAACTTAGTGCAGTTGTGCAGGCAAATTTCAGCAGTAAGTATGCAAAACAGGGCTGCCGACTAACCGGCATGCTGCCTCTAAAAATTAGATATATTTTAGCTGTGATGAGAAATAATGCAGCATAAAAAAATTAAAAAAAAAAAAATTAGAGCCCAACAGACCTAAAGAGCAGGATGTGACTCGGAAACTGGCTTTGAAAGGCTTCCAAAATATTGTGCACCAGAAATCATATATCATCCCAACAAAAATGTCATGCAAATTTCATCTTTACAATACAAATACAGCTCTCTCCATTAATACATAGAGTAGCTTTAACACATTGGACATAAAATTGTACAGCCCTGAACATCTAGCCATCTAGGCATATCAACATGACTTTAGTTGGTTCATCAATTTGTCACAGTAAGCAAAAACTATGCAATTCAAATAGACATACAACAGAAATTTTTGGGCAATAGCGATAGTTAACAATTCTTTATGAGATAATGGCTTTTTTGCACAACTGGTCCCTATCTTGTGCATTTACTGCTGGTTGAAGACCTATCTTTTCATTTTTTATAGTGTAGCCCCTATTTCAAACTTTATTGGAGACAATAGTCCTTCCCGTCTAATTCATTCAAATTGACTGTCAGTTTTGCTATTTTGCAAAAATGGTCCCGCTTGCATTCCACACTCTTCATTTCATAAATATATTTTTGACATCCTACTGTTTATAACTAAAATTGAAAGAAAAAAATAATAATTTAAAAAATACTCTTCGTCCCCACCCCACCCCACCCCACCCCATTCCACCCCATTTTTCTACCAATTCCAGCAACATAAAAGTTTCCTTATTATTCACGAACTGCTCCACAAACCAAATATCAATAGAGAAAGTGCAATAGATGAAAATTTGACTGTTGAACCCAATTCAATTTCAAGAACTCAAAAGCAAGCCAAGCCCACTTCAATTCAATCACTTTCTTCTTCACATTCGTTGTTTTCGAGAGGTTTAGCCTTTGATTTAGACACCAAGAATTCTTGGGAAGCAGATGAAGAACACATTACTTTCTTGAGAATCATTACCTCATTCAGTTGAAGTTTTGTCATTTTGAGATTCAGGGGAGGCAACTGCACAATTATCGTTTCCTGGTTTAGCTTTGACAGTACTTGCAACAGGGGCTTGAATAGGAGAAAGAGCAAGAGGTGTATCTGTATGGTGTGTAGTTTTGGAAACTTCAAGTTTAGGAGGACTAGAATGTGCTGGTGACACAGATTTTGGCTTGGTTTCTGATGAGATATAGATTTTTAGGCCAATATCACCTTTGACAGACCAAAAAAAGGATTTGTTTTGTAGATGGAAACTCTGATAAACTTCCACACATTTCCCAACAATTAGGGTCAACGCGGTTCGATTTGGACAATTTGTGCCATATTTTTAACTCAAACTATTTCATGCGGTTTGGAATTTTTTCAAAGCAAAGCAAACTATTTTATTTTTCAAACCAAACCATTATTTGAGGTTTGGTTCGGTTTTAATCTACGGTTTATCTATCAATATTATAATAATATATTTAAAACAAATTCACATATAAATTTAAACGAAAACTAATAATGTTAAATGTTAAATTATATTTATATTTGTCTAAAATTCAAAATACCAAAAAAAAGGGCAAAAAAGTAGTAGCAAGTTAGCATCTAACAACATGCCAACTTTACATTTTTTAAAACTCTAATATTTATAATTTAATAAATTTATTTTTTAATTTAAAAATTTAAAAGCGGTTTGGTTCGATTTTGTGCGATTTTTGAAAATTGAAATCTAAACCAAACCATTTTGAAACGGTTTGGTTCGGTTTAAGAAAAAAAAAACTGCGGGTCCACGTGAATCCGAACCAACGGTTTTAAACCAACAGTTTCGGTTTGATTTGCGGTTTCGCGATTTTTTTGTGGAGCTCTACTAACAATGTTTGAGCAAGGAATTCTGACTCTTCCAAGAAATTTTTTGCCTGGAATCAGTCTCCTCCAGTTGTAAACAGAGGCCTCAATAAAACGGTGGTGGTAGTTTCTAGTTTTGTCAAAATTAAAGACAAGTTTCTAGTTCCAAATGGGGTTGAGATTCTTTGTGATAGGGTGAACACGGTTTGAATTGGGCGGTTTGTAATAAATTTTCAAACCAAACCACTTAAAGCGATTTGAAAATTTTCCAAACCACTTTACTTTCGAAACCAAACCACTTTTGTGCGGTTTGGTTCGGTTTAAAACCACAGTTTAGCAAATAAACAAAAAATATATATCGAACAAGTTAAAATATAAATATTGATCTACAATATCACAATAAAACATAAATATTAGTATCAATAAAAACAAAAAATGTATTAGCATCACTGCCAACCAAAACAATATATTCCAAACCAGAGTTCTATACTTTCAAAAATAATTATTATAATACAATAATATGATAGCAATAGTTTAGACTTTAGAGTAGCCTCTTAGTCGATATTAATTGGCGCAATATTTCTAGTTGTAACACATGATTCATTTTCTGCATAAAGATAAGAATATAGCAAACGTATGCGTTAATTATAATTAAATGATATAAATGTAGTAATAAAAGAAAATGAATATAAATATCAAATACGATAATATATTCTGACCACTAGAAGATAATGTAGACTTCGAAGCAACTGATGATATTTGAATGGGTAACACATCTTTAGCAATTTGGGAGACAATTGTGTAATTATTTACATTTAATTTTTACTAAAGTAATATGTCGAAATGTTTATTGGTCAAATTTTCACAACGATCATTTAAATAATCCATCAAATCATTGTTTTCAGCTTGAGCTTCTCGAACAAGTCTAGTTTTAAAAATTGATAAAATGAGTTTGAAAATACCCAAAGGAGCTTGTGAAGGACTTAGACTATCAGATTGAGTATCCTCTTTTGATAGAACTAATGACGAAATCATCATTTCCTTATAATATCCACATATTTGGCAGAAAATAAACTAAATCGCTACAAAGAAAATAGAGAACTTGTCTGAATTACAGATTGAATCACTCATCGAAACCCATAGGAAGTTTGATGAAAGAAAATTAAAGTATGGTTGTTGTTTAGGCGAAGGCGAATCAAGAGTTTTGGAAGCGACAGTCGGGATCGAGAACAAAATGTAGAGAGAGAAACGGTAATATGGATGATGGTGGATTTTAATTGGGTTGAGTATTTGGTTTAATTGGGTTGGGTTTAATATGGATAATGGATGGATTTAGGTTTAATTGAGTTGAATAAAATTTAAATTAATTTATTTTTTATTTTTTATTAAACGGTTTGGCGGTTTGAAACGGTTTGGAAAAATTGAAATCTAAACCAAACCACTTCGAAGCGGTTTGGTTCGGTTGAAAATCAAAATGTTGACGGATCCACGTGGACCCAAACTAACAGTTTTGAAAAAGTAATTTCGGTTCGGTTTTGCAGTTTTGTGGTTTCGTCGTTCAGCTCTACTTTAGGATAGTTTTGGTTTGACTAATCTGGGTTGGGTGGGGTGGGGTGGGGTGGGGGTGTAGACGAAGAGTATTTTTTTAATTATTTTCTTTTTTTTTTCTTCCAATTTTTATTTATACACAGTAGAATGCCAAAAATACATTTACGAAATGAAGAGTGTAGAATACACGCGGGGACCATTTGTGCAAAATAGCCAAAACAAACGGTTAATTTGACAAAATTGGAGGGAAAGGACAATTGTCGCCAATAAATTTTGAAATAGGGGTTACACTGTCAAAAATAAAAAGATAAGTCATCAACCTGCAATAAGTGCAAAAGATAGAGACCATTTGTGCAAAAAAACATGAGATAATTAGACCATCAAGCTCAATATCCTATCAAAAATATGTTAGTGATATGCCCTCAGTCCAATCGTTGATAGGGTCCAAAGATTTACTTGATTAATGCATTTATATATTAAGGCATATATGTTATTATGCTTATTTATTAATTAAATATAATAGAGTTCGAAAAATAAGTTTTAGTGACTTGTTAATGACTGTGTTGTGATTGTGAGATTCAAATTTTAAATAATTTAGTCTTGAAATATCTTTAGTTGTAAGTACTAATAAGATAAAAAGACTGTCATTGCGGATAGATTAGCTCGTGTCACATGTTTTTCTTATGAACTAGTAGCCCATCTCACAATGTGGAGACATTTAAATGAATTCGTGGATGTATTGTTAAGAGAACAAAACATTGGATAGCCATCAGTTGGAATTCCGATAAGTTTCTCATTTAAATCAACATAAGAACAGACGAATAATATGATTAATTAAATTAAGAATGACACTTTTCTATAGCTCGTAATCAATTGGATTATATTAATTAATAAATTATATTTCCATGGTAACCGAATGTATTGGTCTTGTAATACCACGGCATTTTTCGTTACATGGATTACCTTGACACATTAGATGTCAATTAGGGACAACAATGTAAATTAAATTAATCTAGATGAGTTGGTGAGAAATTAAAAAGAGGATTTATTTTTCATATTCTCATTAGATCAAAATAATAATTCACGTTGTTTGTCATAGTGATTTGGATCATAAAAGGTCACACTCAAAAGGTGAGAATTAGAATATTAAAGTTAAGAACTAATTGATTGACAAATATGGGATATTTATATGCAATTAATTAATTGATGGTTAGGGCTATTACTTGATGGGCCAAAGTAGATTAATTAGATTAATTAAGTATTGGGCTTGATATCAATTGGGCTTCTAATTTCCTAAAGGGCTTAGGATTAACTCAAGCTATAATATAAAGTCTTGATCTAGGGTTTAGTTAGTTGTTATTGATAATAATCTTGCTAGCACAAGGAGAAGAAAAACCTAGCCCCAAACCACCACTCGCGCCCCTGCCCCTGCCCCTGCCCCTGCCCCTGCCCCTGCCCCCTCATTAGGTCGGTTATTCCATTCTTGTTCTATCCGGTGTAGATTTATGCTAGAGGTCGAACATGTGGATAATTGTGGTGAAATTGTGATTAATCAAATTCAAATTCGTCTGAAAGTTTAGAAATTGCTAAAAGAATAAACCTTATTACAGATTTTTCCTAAACACAAAAGTGATTCAGTGAATCAAAATTTTATTAAATAAACAGATAGTGGCAAAGGAGAATTAATCACAAAGTTCTTAGTATTTTCATGTATAGTTCCCTCTTTAAATAAGAATATCAACAATTGAGCCTCAAATAATACTTCACGTAAATTCCTCACACAAAAACAGCAAAACAATTCGTGAGTGTTTGGTATGTAGTATTAAATCACAACGAACAATATAATAGGCAATATTTTAGCTTCTTTTTCTTTACCTTACTAAACATCCGTTCAAGTTCAATCAGAATAAAAACATTCAAATATGGCAATTTTTGCACCTAGCTAGTCAGCACATAAAATTTCTCAAATATAACTCAAGAAAGCATCAAGACTAAATCATATTCACTGGAAAAAAACTAACCGAAAAGGGAAAGTTTCAAAGAGAAAAAATAAATTAAACCCACCCAAAAAATGCATAAAATTCAGATAATTAAAGCAAATACTTTTGAAAAAGATTAGAATTTTACCATCTTATACTCACATAAACAACATACATACAAAAACTATACATATATGCATAGAGAAAATGGTGTCAAAAAGAAAAATTAAATATATATTTCCTGTCACCTGGGGTGGTCTTATGATGAAGTTGATAAGCTGTTTCATAAAAACTTCCGTGTTTCCTCTCAGTAAGTTGTCTCTTTTCCCTTTTTTCTGTCTTCAATTTATGCAAATAATGGTTCTTGTTTCTAGCAATACATGTGCGTATATATGTGTTAGAATATATATTAGAATATATTAGTTAGAATATATTAGATTATATTATGATTGTTTACCTAATATAGATTATGATTTTCATTACTATATAATCTCTCTTATAGTTGTATTTTCATTATGCCGTCTACCTAATAAAGTTGATTGTTCTTTCTTTCTTTGTTATCCTCTATTGTTTTTAATAGTTCTTCTTTATTCTTTCACATGGTAACAAAGCCAGGTTTGATCCGACTTGGTTTATACTTGAAATCGCTTCCATTCTCCGGCGAGTGGTCTTGTGCCACTGATTCGGCCAAGTCTTTTTTCGTTTCTTTTAGATACTGTCATCTGGCTCAGTTTGGAATTTAGAATTTGAAATTTGTCCAGTTGTTGTGTTCTGGCATTCAGTATGTCCAAGTCAGTTTGGAATTTGTCCAGTTGTTCTGTCCTGGAATTTGGTTAGACAATCTGTCTCCCCCTTCCTATCCCATTCTTCTCTGTAATTTGGTATTTGCATCCATTAATTTGGATTTGAAATACGGTTGATTTTGTTTCCGGTTAATCTAAACAATATGTATCTCTCTTCCTATCCCCTTCTTCTCTTCTCTTCAATTTGATATTTGCATCTATTAATTTGGATTTGGAATCTGGTCTAGAACCTAGAATTTGGTTAGTTTTGTTTCTGGTTAATCTGGACAATCTGTCTCCCCCTTCCTATCCCCTTCTTCTCTTCTCCTTTTAGTTCTCTTCTTCTTCTTTCCCCTTTCCCCTTCTTTTTATAATTCTATTTTTTTGTACAATCGTCTGTTTTCAATTTGATGTCAAGTTAATTTGGAATTTTAGTCTTCGAAATTCATATTCTTTTGATTTGATTACTTTGATATATTCAAATTGGTATTATGGCTTTTGTAATGAAGTTGCCGACCTATGAGTGCATGAATCATATTGAGATTGACTATCATCTTATTCGCTACCAATTTCAGCATGGCACTATTTCTCTATATTTTGTTTCTTCGTCCCTGTAGCTTGCTGACTTTTTTCACAAAGTCACATCCTGTCCATCGCTTTCGTTTCTTACTTAACAAACACTCGTTGCTTATTGCTATAGCATCGTGAGTTTGAAAAGGAATGTTAGAATATATATTATAATATATTATAATTATTTACTTAATATAGATTGATATTTTCATTACTATATAAACACTCTTGTAGTTGTATTTTCATTATGCCGTCTGTCTAATAAAGTTGGTTGTTCTTTCTTCTCTTCTATTCTTTTTTCTGTTCTTCTTTAGTCTTTTACAATATGAATATTGTGACGACCTCTAAAATTTCCTTAAATTTTTTTTTCGACTGAGGGCTACTAGTAGCTTTCAGTTAAACTAAAAACTCAACTACAGGTGGATACTAGTATCCACCTGCTGTGATAGTAAATTTTTCAACTTAATTCTTTTTAAACTTTCTCAAGTTTTATACCTCACTCCAATATTACTCAAAACACTTAAAAGAGATATGTAGAGCATTACAAACTATTTGTAATTAAAAGTACAAGCATACACCACATACTTGATTACTTAAAGTACTTTAAATTTCCACCTTACAAACTATTACACAAGGATTTCTCTTACAATTTTCACTATCTTCAAAAAGTGTAGTATCCCTCTCTTTAAAAATATGATTCATCATTCCGATAACAAAAAGGTCGAAATGACACTCATTATAAACCTATTGTTCAAAAATGTTTCAACACTAACAACTTTAAAAGGTTTACAGTTAACTGGGGGATACTAAAATCCTTGAAACTACAAAAAAAACAACCATCAAGACTCTCAATTATGTAGTACATGAAAAAGAGAGTCCCCTTCGGCTCCAATGTGATGGCATTGTAAACATATATCATTTTGTAAGATCTTTTATTTATGTAAATGTCCGACCATTTCGGAAAACGAACCCATACATCTTTCTTCGTGATGATATAGAAGTCCACCCCATTTACCAATGTCCTTTCATAAGTATGCGTTACTTCAAAGTAGTTTCGTTCCATTTCCTACATTAGTCATTAAAAGACTATAAGCAATGACGCTTAGTGAGCAAAGTAACACATAAAAATGAAAGCACATAATTCATACCTTCAATTGAATGGAATTTTTAATTTTTCACTTTACCTTCAAACCTTATTGCTCAATTCACATAAGTGAGTAAGATAATAAACACATATTAACTTCCAAACAATTGACAACATATATATTTCATTAAATGTCGTTAATGATCACTCATAAGCAATCAATACAATATGCATAGTATGGATGCTAAACATTTAAATACTTTGCATATATTAACCATGAATGGTTTCATTCTTCTTTTCTTACTTTTATTTTTTTCTTTCTTTTTTTTCTTTTCTTTTCTTTGGGCCCTTCCCATATTAGGGTCGTACACCGAGCGCTCATAGTGTTTTGCTAAACACAAGGTCACAACATCATTAGAGCTTCTATGCTCAAAGTACTTTCATTCTCTTAGAGCACTTTGCTCAAGTACTTTCATTTCATTTTGGGCATCTCATCCCGTGGGCATCTCGTAGCCCGTGACCTTCAAATTGGGACTTGCTCCCATGGTGTACAACCTAAATAGGGTATTCTTTAATTGTTCATGATCATTATGTAAACATAACTTTTTGCTTTAATGTTTAAAGATCATGAATTCATTCTTGAATGATGCCATGATGCAACACATGGAAACACAAGATTTAATTGCTAACATCATTCGAAATCTTGTACATAAACATTCTTTCAAGTTCTTCCTCAAATAACATATTACTGTAATTCTCAATCAACATGCAAGGGATTGATCTAAAAGTCATTCATCTTCCTATTCATCATGCTATTACAGTAACATTTTAAGTCATCCTTGACTCAAATAAGCACAACTTGAATTTAGAATATTCAACATTAAACATTTTCTAACAAGCCACAATAATAATACATAATATAAAGCTTCATTTAGGTATAAACAATTATTTTAACCATAATTTCAAAGTCATCATATACTGCAGATTCTAAACTCATCAAAAATCGACTTAAACATAAGTTTATGAGACATGCAAGGTCATAAACATGAAGTTGAATTTCTGCAGATCTTATTACTCATAATTCTTCATATATAAGCAATTAATTTCAATATCTATGATCACTTAGATAGGAAAATTTATGGGTAACAGTAAGTCACAAGAGGGGATTCATTTAACATAGAACTCATGATACATATTCTGATCCTAATAAGCATAATCAATATAAAAACAACAAAACACATAAACTTTACTCACTGTCCAAATGAAATCTTTAATCTTGGATTAGTGACATGAAATATTACAAGTTTATGGTGAGTTAATACATCAAAAATAAGGGAAAATAAAAATTTATATTTTAGGCTTGGCTAAGGAGTAATTTCTGTCCAAACTCATTATATTAAACTGAAAATGAACTACCAGACAGCAGTGCAGATTCGGGCTACCAGAATCTAAACTGTGTTGTTTCCGAGGCTACCAATAGCCTCGGATCTCTGCTGTAATCTGGGTTTTGAATTTCTGGACGAAAATTTCTATCTTTCTGGCTTTTCTTAGAATAGATGTGATGAACTCTTGTTAGTTTAGTATTTCATCACACTATTTCATGAGAAACACAAAGAAGAAAGAAAAAGTTCTTGGTTTCCTTTCAATTTTTGTTTTCATTCTTACATTTCTTTTTTCTCTGAATTCCAGCAGAGTTTTCTTACTTGATTTCTGGTTTAAAAAGGCAAGAAGAGAAGGTGTATTTATAGAGTGTTGGGAAGGCCGTGTTTGGTTTTGCTTATCCACGAAAATTCTTACTTATTCTTATTTTATCTTATTATTTTATTAGTTTATCAGTTATTTATATGAATATTAATCGACATTGATCCTTAAGTATAATAAGCATTGCCAAACAAGCCCTAAGGTGATAATCATTAAAAAAATGACATGTGTTCCAATTAACCAATATTTTATTACAAAAATTCGCAGATTTCTTATCTCAAGTAGCCATGTTCGGGACAATGTTTGGAGGTCGAGACGAGCTCTATTTTGGTCAAACTTTATACAGTTGTAAAGTTCATACTTCAAGCTTTACAACGAGCATACATGCAAAAGAAATGGGTCATTCGATAGCTCGTACGATTAGCTCAAAAATGATTGTCCGACTGACTTGTCATACTTAGCCAAATTTAGTAAAATTTCTGCATTACATAAATTCTTACTATACCACTTTGGCTCGACTTTCAAGGCAAGTTCCGACTTGAAAAATACTCAAATTTGATATCAATTTAAACATCTCGATAAGAACTACGCGATGGAATAACATGCATAGGCTACGGATCAACGCACGTTACACACGATGGTTGCAAAGTTGGTTCAAAACAATGGCAAAACTGTGATTATCTTGAAGTTTTCCTGAATTTTCAACTTAGTCTCTATCTATGGGACTAAATTCGATTAAGCCCAAACATTTTCACAACTTAATATTTTTCCTAAAAATCCTCAATACTTTAATCCAATGCAATTCATATACTTTCTCTATAAACTTATTGAAATTGGCATACCAAACTTAAAATTTTTTGGAGATAATTGGATTTTTCCTAAGAAAAAAACGAATTTAGATTTTCTAAATTTATAAAATTAAGATACAAAATTTTCGAGGCGTTACAAATATACTCGAACATTTTCTATGCAATGTAAATTCAAGAAAAAAAATGTTATAGTTTGAGAAAACGAGTAAAGAAGAAGCATTGTGGGAAGTTATGATGTCGAAAAAGGGAAAGGGAATAAAATAGAAACCGGCCTAGGTTGTTTGTCTTTGTTGGTGGCGATTGAGGGGCCATTTCCATTCGTTTCTTCTGAAACAAAATGATAATGGAAAAATTGCAACATTGATCCTTATTATAGCTGTTATAGCAACTTAATACTTCATTGGTGAACGGAACATTTGATTATCCCTTTTAGGGTGGAGAGAAGTACCCAACAAGAGAGGTTTAGTTTGGTTTTACTAGCGTTTCAAATAATTCTAAGTATTGGAATCGAGAATTGTCTTTTTTTTTTATTCTTAGTCTTAGTATTTAGAATCAAAAACTCGAAATCAATCGAACTTTTAATGTTTTTGGTTCTATTATTTATGGAACTTTAGTTATATTTAACATAAATTCTCATGTTATCATTATGAAACTTTAATTATGGAACCATAACAAACCGAACCGAACAATTCGATTCAATTCCATAATTAGAGTTGGAATTAATGGTTTCATTTATAAGATTCTTATTGATTCTCCGTTTGGTTAGGTTCTCTTTGGAACCGGACTCTACTCACCCCTATTCACAATTCAGTTTAGTTGAAGCAATTGGTACTAGCAGATGGGTTTCGTCCAATTTTATATTTTAATTGAGAACACCTTCTTAGATTTTTCTAAACTAAATTCGACTTAAATGTGTATGTCAATACAAGAAGAACAAAGTAGAACGAGATTTGCAACAAATTTAACTCTTAACTTCCATTGTCTTCAACATGGTTATAAATTACGTGAATCTTTTAATTGAGACACGGTCGAAATAATTCTTATTATAACACTATGACTCTTGCCATCGCTCCAGTGTACATAATGTCATCCACATCTTAACACTATAAACACATTCTGAGTTAAAAAATAATTAAAACAAAGTTGTTGTGAACATTGGGAAGTCAGAACTTATAAATCTCAGACCTAGGATCCAAGGGAAAAATTATGAAAATATCAAACTCCAAATCACAACTTGTTTTTCTTTAGGGGTCCCAAAAAGTTCAAGAATGACAGCATCTCCAACAACACTTGTCTAATTAGAGAATATGTCAAAATCATACATATGACAACACAAAAATAATCACATTGTATTAATATTTAAATTAAATATCAACAACACTAACCTTTTATGGTATAGTTTTTGCCTTCTCATTCTTTGTATGGATTCGGTTGCAGTATATTCTTAAGTAACACTTTTCCATATTATGGTTTTTTATTCCTTTGGCAAGGCATCGGGCGAATACAAAGTGCATCATACGAGTTATGACTTGAGATGAAAGACAATTATGATTCTGTCTTGTCTATGTGCATAGAAATTACTAGGAATGCAACTATGAATTTCATAGGAAGTTCAGTTATGGCTTAAGATGAACCCTGACACTATAGAATTAAGGCATGCAAATCAGGTGGAAAGTCAAAAATATTAGGATAATTTGAAGAGTGAACTGCCTTTAACGTTTCATATTGGATTCAAACTGCCCCTAAACCAACACATTGAAAAGTCACATCCCATTTCATATATGAAATTTGAAGTCAAGGTGTTCTCTTTGCGTTTGAGTTTTGAATTCATTTTGTGTTTTGTGTTTTGAGTGTTTGTTTTGAGATTTTTGAAAATGTGTTCTTTTTGGAATTTTCGAAAATTGTTTCTGAAAACAAAAAACTCGAAAACGCGTTTACTTGAAATTTTTTAGAGATTTGGACTTACTTGGAATTAAAACAATTATTAATTAAAAATAATTAAAAATAATTATTGTTAGAATTAAAAACATTTAAAAATAATTAAACCATTTAATTATGGAATTAAAAACAATTAAAAACATTTACAAACAATTAAAAACAATTAATTATGGAATTAAAAATATTTAAAAACAATTAAAAATGTTTAAAAACAATTAAAAACAATTTAAATTTGAAATTAAAAACATTTAAACACAATTAAAAACATTTAAAAACAATTAAACCATTTAATTATGGAATTAAAAACAATTACAAACATTTACAAACAATTAAAAACAATTAATTATGGAATTAAAAATATTTAAAAACAATTAAAAATGTTTAAAAACAATTAAAAACAATTTAAATTTGAAATTAAAAACATTTAAAAACAATTAAACCATTTAATTATGGAATTAAAAACAATTAAACACATTTACAAACAATTAATTATGGAATTAAAAATATTTAAAAATAATTAAAAACATTTAAAAACAATTAAAAACAATTTAAACTTGGAATTAAAAACATTTAAAAACAATTAAACCATTTAATTATGGAATTAAAAACATTTACAAACATTTACAAACAATTAAAAATATTAATTATGGAATTAAAAATATTTAAAAACAATTAAAAACATTTAAAAATAATTAAACTTGGAATTAAAAACATTTAAAACAATTAAAAACATTTAAAAATAATTAAACCATTTAATTATAAAATTACAAAACATTCAAAAACTATTAGAAACATTGGAAAGAAAGGGGAATTTAACCCCTGACCTCTACTATGTAAATCGCGTGTCTGGCTACTTGGGAAATGAACCACTTTTTGTAGAAAAAAAAACGTGGAAAATTGTTAAATCATCATTTTTTCGCCCAGCGTAAAATAAAAAAAATAAAAAAGAAAATGCCACGACCAAGAATCGAAACCCTGACCTCCACAGCCAAAATGCGCGTTTTGGCCGTTTTGGATATCTCCGCGTTTTGTGCACAAAACACCCAAAATGATGAAATAACCATTTTCTGTTTCCTTTGTAAATTTTTTTGGTATTTTGGAAAATGTATTTTCGAAAATGGGAAAGTAAACACGTTTTCACTATTTTCAAAAATACAAAATAGAAAATGGGTTGAAAATGGCAAAGAGAACATACCTTCCGTCATAGACGTTTTATCTTAAGGCAATACCATTTCTTTGACTAAAGTAGTCAACTGGCATTCAGGTTAATTGAGCATACTATAATAACAAATTATTTTATTATTAATAAATTTAGAGTCGACTACATTAATCTTTATGTCATCGAAAACCTACCCATGTGAATCATGATTATTAATTACTTTTTGGTTCTATGTTACTTCGAAGATAGACGTCGAGCATACGAAAGCCCCTACGTTATAACAATCATAATAACAACAAATAAAGCTTTATTCTCAATAAAATATGAATCATTTTCTTTATTCGACCTAACTTATGATTTCATCTAGGAAAATATTATTTACATTATTGAACATGCATTTGCATTTTCATCACTAAACATCATATAAATTTCACTATCCTCACAATAAGAATCAAAAATCAAAGATTTTGTAATTTGTTTTTCATTTTCTTCAAGTGCTAAATTCCCTTCTTTCTTCACATCTTCTTTGTCAATATCAACAATTTCCATTTTTTTCCTAGTCTTTTTCTTCACTTTGTTCATAACTTTCTGTGGATTGATCTTGCCTGTCACTACCA
Organism: Forsythia viridissima; assembly: GCA_030279155.1. Classification (NCBI taxonomy): domain Eukaryota; kingdom Viridiplantae; phylum Streptophyta; class Magnoliopsida; order Lamiales; family Oleaceae; genus Forsythia; species Forsythia viridissima. The sequence goes on from CM059036.1 coordinate 3,246,902, forward strand.
CTTTGTGATTTCTCATGTCAATCACAAATTTCTCCACTCCTGTTCATTCAGTTTCAAACATTTCTACTTCAAATAACTAAGCCTGAATTACTCTCAATAAATTTAAAGTCGATTACATGTCGTTTCCACTATATCCAATGGAGGAAAAGAAGATAGTAAAAGAAATATTCAAAGATGAAAATAAAAGATTGAAAGTTAATGAGAAATGCGAGTCTAGATCTCCCTGTCCTATTGGCTGTCTCGTCAATCAAATTTTGACACATCACTAAAATTTTAAATTGTCAAAATTTAATTGGGGGACCGCTAGGAAAATGCATGATTTGTACATGAGTAATTATATTCACACCACACTTTTTATTTGTTGCACTATATTTTCATTGTACTTAACGTCCTCAATCTTTGCTCATTGTAACAAATTCTTTTAACTTTTTTATAGCATTCTTATCCTCAACTTTTCATTATTTAGCACATCATGTGTCTAATAATGACTTATGTCCAAAAATTTCTTTGGAAGGGCGTAAAACAACATATTTTTAAAAAAAATACAAAAAAAAAAATTCTTCATTTTAAAGAACGCAAACATAATATCTTGACAAAAATCATCATTAACGATGAAATGTGCTAATTAATAGAACTTATAAGAAATTATAGTATTGATATAAACACAATTCTACATACGCTTAATTTTAAAAAATGATAAAAATAAGCCCTTTTACACACACATATATACATATACATATATTAAACATACATATATACATACAAAAATGTACATATAACCTTTGATTCTGGAAATGGCTTCGGCAACACTTCTTTCACATGCATTACAGTGCATGGAAACTTTGAATTCTACAACCACAACCTGTTTCAATGGCAAAACAATAAATTACTCTATTTCGGAGCATACAATGAAACATTATTTGATTTTGTTTAATGTAAAATGAATATTTCTTCTTACTTTGTCGACTTTGATTTTCTTCTTCTTGTCTGCCATTTTAATTGCTTTCAAGAAAACAAATTGTCATGAACAAAATTCAAAGGAGGGGACTCAAGGGTAGTTTAGTAATAACACAAAGCAGTTGTTGCAGTTATTTAAGGCAAATGATAAGTTCTCCACCAAAATAGGGTCAGAAATTATAGGTTTTTTTAACGTTGGCCAAACTGATGTACATAAAAACTAACAATATTTACATACAAATATTTCTAAGAAAAAATTTGAAATTTTTTTTTTTTAGATTCCAAACTTGTGCATGCATTTTCACTTATTTTATGAAATTTTAAAAGAATTTATATAATAGTTTTGATTAAGGACGACAAATTGTTCTGATCGTGTCTCGCGTTGTCTAGCTCCGAATCAGAGCAGGAACAGAGAACATGATACACATCTCAATTCTTACTTTTTATTTTATTTTATGTTTTTAAATTTAAATCGTATTTAAAAAAAATAATAAATCAATATTGAAAAATAAGTAAATAAGTAAATAGAGATGAATATAGATATTTTAATATTGATCTATTAGCATCCTTGATTGATAATTATGACTCGAATTTTCACTCAAATTGGATGTCACAACTTGACCGACATCTTGACGTATCGAGTCGCACTTATTTATCAACATACGAGAAAAATTTCCAAACTAGAGCTACAGGGATTCCCGAAATTATTACTCCAAAATATTTCAACTGATGGTGGGCATATTTTCTTTATGCCGGTCAAGGTTATTATGCACGTAGAAGTCGACCTTGCTCATGAAGTCAATCGATCAAGACCACACAAATTAACTCGATCATGCAACTCAAGAAACTTTATCTATAAATAAGGGACTTCTTTTGTAAATTTATTATTCAACTCTTCATTGGAGAAAAGAACACAAGATTCTAAGATTCTCTCTATCTAAGAAATCAATCAATAATAGACTAGGATTCTCTTGGTAATTTCATTCATACAATTAATAAAAAAAAGCACATTTACATCAATCATATGAAATTCATATTGATTCTTGGTTTTGAATTTACTAACAATATTGGTGGATATGAAATTCCATGGTATACTCTTTCATAATTATGATATGTTTATGATATGTAGTAGATTTAACTTCTTTTTCATTTTTTATTTTTTTAAACAAACTTTTTATTTGTTATATTGTTTAATATTATTCGATTCAACATACCGAACACATCATTATGTTACTAACATGTATCTAATTTTTTGCACATATGGATCATAAATAGTTATTACGTTGGGTTACTCATTTTCACTCCCATTATTATTTAATTTAATTTTGTTTTTATGTTCTATAGTTGATTTAAAATATTCCTATTCTCTATCATCGTAAATTTTGTTCGCACATCTTCTTATTTCAATTTTTCATTATTTTCTTCTAGTTTGGAGAGTAGTTGGGCAGTTTCGATATTTTGTTTGAGACTCTTTCTTTTTTGCTTCTTCTTCGTGGAATCCACAAATCAGAAGAATTTGAACTTTCATTGATCACTGCTAATATTGAGACTATCACCACTTCACCACCACCCATCGTTTGAATAGTATTCAAGTATTTTAATTAGAATAAATGTCTTTTATACAAAAAACATAATACTTAATCTTGACTCATTGTTGCCTATTTGACTAGGCTTTTTACACGAATTCTCTTTTAGACCAAATCAATGTATCAAAATGGACAAGTCGGTCTGCTTGTTCAACTCATCATTTATATTAGATTTTTATTCAATTTTTTTAGAGATAGTTGCACCATATACTATAAAAAATAAAAGAATTTAGAAAAATTATTTCACTTTTTTATTCTAAAATTAATGTTTTATTTTTGTAATTTGTTGTTATATTTGTTATGTTTGTTATATTTCTTACAAAAAAAAAAAAATTTGTTACATTTGTTACATTTATTACATTTGAAATTTAAAATATTAAAAAATAATTGTAGAATTTTTTTATATAAAAATCAATTACACGGCAAAATTATCACTTTTTTAATATAAAAATTTTCCAATAAAAAGTAAAAACCGTAACCCATTTTGCTATTTTCTCCTTAAAAATAAAAAATAAAACAGAAAATTTTGAAATCCCATTTACAAAGCGCTGAATAATAGATGCGATTTTCGTTCAATTGTACAAAACCGGAAGGCTCTCTGCTTTTTTCACTTCTGTGGCTTCCAGCTCCATAGCTAAACCCTGTAAGCACCTCTCTCTATGAATGAATGAATAAATCTCCACCCCCAACCCACACGAGTAATATGTATATGTCTTCATGTAATATCAATCTTTTGATGCTAAATTTTTATTTACATTTTCATTGTAGAGGAAGAATTTATATTTTTGAAAACCAGTAAAACTGAATTTAGATGGGAAAACCTCTTTTGTTTTTCACAAATTTACGCCTCCGGAAAAGTCTCAAACCCGTTCAAAACGCTAACCCCCAAATTCGAATCCCAAATCGAAACTACTATATAAACAGAACTGATGGAAAGTATGAAGAATTTGGAAACAATTCGCAGAACCCAGATGTAGTTTTGGCTCAACAGATCTCCATGTTTATTCAGACCCGGCCCAGATGGGAACAAACGCTTTTATCTGATATTCCGGGTGTGAATTTTGTGGATCCTAATGTTTATAACGAGGTATTGAAGCAGCAGAAGAATGTGTTGTTATCGGTCCGGTTCTTTAATTGGGTCAGGTCTCAAAATGGATTCTTGCCGGATCTTGTTTTGTTTGACATGATTTTTAGTAGGCTTGTGGAGGCCAAGGCTGCAAGAGTCGCAAAGTGTTTTCTTGAAGAAACAATGTTTGAACCATAAACGGGGTGTTTGGAGTCGTATATTGAGTGTTTATTTGAAAATGAGTTGGTTGAGGAAGCCTTAGATGTGTTTGAACAATTGAAAATGGCAGGCCATTGTGTGTCATTGAAGACATGGAATTCGGCTATGCTTCAGTCAGTCAAAGCAAAAAGAGTTGAAGTTGTGTGGAAATTGTATGGTGATATGTTGGAATATGACGTTGTCGGTGATGTGTATACAATTGGATACTTGGTCCAAGCATTTTGTATGGAAAACAATACTGCAAAAGGTCATGAGCTTCTTCGACAGGTTTTGGAGGCAGGGCATGTTCCGTGCAATTCTGCCTTCAATAAGTTGATATCAGATGAAACTAAGAAATGGGATCTAGGGTTTCTCAAGTGAGGAAGATACGAAGGCACAGAGAAAGAGAATAAAATATATGTGATTTCATTAATTAAAAATCAATACAGACTAGTTGTGTATATACAAATTACAAAACAAACTGAAAACTTACAAATATAAAAACATGTTTTAACTATAGCACTTTTACAAATAGAAAACACAACTTTAGAAAGCTTTCTTAATATCCTCCCTCAAGCATAGCTGAGGAAGATCAGCAAGCTTGTCATCAGTATCAGCAAGCTTGTCTTTAGTATCAGCAACCTTGGATCTTATCTCGAAATGCAGCAAACTTTATTCCAGCAAGAGGCCTTGTTAGAATATCAGCAATCTGATCCTCTATAGCTATGTATTGCACTTGCAAAGCTTTCTCAATAACCTTCTCTCTAATGAAATGTATATCGATCTCTATATGTTTTGTTATCTGATGGAAAACTGGATTGGTAGCAAGAGAACCTGCACTAATATTATCACACCATATAATAGGACAAGAATGTAAAATAATATGTAATTCTGTAAACAGATTCTGTAGCCAAACAATGTCAATGGCTGCCTGTGCCAGTGCCCGATATTCTGATTCGGTACTAGACCTTACTACCACTTTTTGTTTTCTAGAACACCATTGAATTAAATTCCCACCAAGGAAGACACAATAACCACTAGTTGATCTTCTATCATCCACACAACTAGCCTAATCAGCGTCTGCAAATGCTTCTAAGGTCAAACTGATAATTGGTTTGAAGTGAAGACCAAGTGTAGTAGTATTTTTTAAATACCTCAAAACCCTTTTACAAGATTGCCAATGTAAGACAGTAGGAGCATGCAATAACTGACTGAGTTTATTTACAGGAAATGCAATATCAAGTCTTGTCATAGTGAGATATTGTAAAGTACCAATGGTGGACCTATAGAGTGTAGGAGAATCAAAGGATGCACTATCAGTCAACGAAAGTATTTGTCCAGTACACATGGGTGTATCACACCCTTTTGCTCCCATCATATTTGTTTTAGCCAAAAGATCCTTGATATATTTTGATTGAGTCAAATATATCCCAGTATGATCTCTAATGGCTTCAAAACCCAAGAAATACTTCAACTTCCTAGAGTTTTCAAGGCAAACTGCTTGTTCAGACAAGCTTTAAAACTTGATTCTTATCAGCTCTAGTGATAAGAATGTCATCCACATATACCAACAAAAATAAGTGTTTTCCAGATGAGAAATGTATAAACAAATTAGTGTCAGAAGTTGAGCCGGTGAAACCCCAGTCAAACAAAGCCTATTTCCATTTTTCAAACCAAGCTCTATGAGCCTGTTTCAGCCCATATAAGGCTTTATGTAACTTGCAAACAAAATTTGGTAATTTCTCATCTACAAAGCCCTCAGGTTGAGTCATGTAAACAGTCTCTTGCAATTCTCCATTGAGAAAAACATTATTAATATCTATTTGCTGAATATCCCAACCATATATAACAACCAAAGTAAGAATAACCCTTATAGTAGAAGGTTTAACTACTGGACTGAATATTTCAAAATAATCAACACCAGGGGTTTGCTGAAAATCCTTGACAACAAGTATTGCCTTATATCTCTCTACACTGCCATCTGGAAGATTTTTTACTTTAAAAACCCATTTGTTCCCAACCACTTGCAAATCATCAGTAGGTGGAACAAGACTCCATGTTTGATTAGCTTGTAAAGCATGGAATTCAACAGTCATAGCCTCAACCCACTTTGGATCCAGCAATGCCTCTTTAACTGATGCTGGTTCAACAGGTTGGGACAAAGAAGAGGACATATAGGCAAATATTTTTGGTTTATGAATTCCTGATTTGGATCTAGTTTGCATTGAATGGAAAGGTGTAGGGCTGTGTAAGAATGACTCAGTAGAAGGTCTGGAAGTATGATCTGAAGTGGTAACAGGATTACTGTCCTGTTGTTGAGTGGAAACAGCACTAGGAACAAATGGAGATGGGCTGACTGAATGAAGATGGAGTGATTTGTGGCTGATTATATGAAGATGGAGAATTTTGTTGTTGACTTATCCTTGGAGAATCAGCTATTGCATGTATCATATCTTCAGATGTGTCCTTATTCATTGAGGACCAGTTGTGAACAAGAAGTTGGTTGGAAATTTGATCAGAATGGGCAACTTTAACAGGAGAATTAAAACCACTGGTAAAGGGAAACATTTTTTCATTGAATGTTACACTTTGAGCAATATAGATTCTTCCAGTAGGACTTAAGCATCTATAGCCCTTGTGTTTGTTGCTATATCCAAGAAAGACACATTGTGTGGTATGAAAGCCAACTTTACGCTTATTGTATGGTCTAAGAAAGGGATAACAAGCAAAACCAAAAATTTTGAAATGGCTAAGGTTAGGTTTTTCCTTGAAAAATAATTCATAGGGTGATTGATGATTAAGAGTAATAGTAGAAAGTCTGTTTATGAGTAGAGTGCTTGTAGCAAAGGCATCCCACCAAAAAATTAGTGGCATACTGGCTTGTGCCAACAGAGTTAGACCTGTCTCTACAATGTGTCTATGTTTTCTCTCAGACTTGCCATTTTGTTGATGAGTGTGAGGACAAGGATGCCTAAACAGAACCCCCAATTTGGTGAGAAATTATTCAAGTTTCCTATACTCCCCTGCCCAGTCAGATTGAACACATTTGATCTTTTTGTTGAATTGTCTTATGACAAAATTTTCAAATTGTTGGAATATGGGTACAAGATCATATTTAAGTTTCATTGGAAAAATCCAAGTAAACCTAAAGTACTCGTCTATGAAATGGACATAATATCTATTACCCTCAGTGGAAGTGACAGGTGAGAGTCCCCATACATCAGTATGTATGATGTCTAGGGAAGAATTAGCACAATTTGAAGATGAGGAAAAATGAGATTGAGATAACTTTCCATATTGGCATGCTCGACAGAAAGTAACACACCTTTTAACATCAATGAAAAAATTTAAAGAATTTAAAACATGTTGCAAAGTATGTTTATTGGAATGTCTCAGTCTTTGATGCCATAAGTTGGCATCAGTACTATTCAAATAGGTACAGAAAAATGCAGAAACAGAGTTTAAGTGTTTTTATAAAGTAATAGAATTGGAATTACAGAAATCAGAATTTGATAAAGGAGTGGAGTTGGAGTTGGACACATCTAGCTGATATAGTCCATGATTAAGCCTTCCCCGAAGAAGAGCCAGCTTCGAGAACTTGTCCTTGAAGACACAAGAATCATTTTCAAATACAGCAAACAAGTTATTGTCAGCAAGGAATTTTGATAAACTGAGTAAATTTTTCTTGATAAGTGGAACATGTAATATGTTTTTCAGAAACAAAGGGGTATGTATGTTAGAGTTAAAAATAGATTAACCAACATGAGTAATAGAAAGAGCATTACCATCACCAACTGTGAGCTTACCCTTTCCTTTGTAGTCAGTATGAATTTGAAGATTGTTAATATCAGAAATGATGTGATCAGAGGCACCACTGTCCACATACCAAGCATCATCTTTAACTGTAGAAGGTGATGCTGTATAGGCTTGTGAATGGTTGGAATTCCCTCTATTTTGAAGAGAGTTCATCTCACTCTTGAATGACATGTCAAACCTCTTGTAACATTTCAAAGTAGTATGCCCAACTTTATCACAGATTTGGCATTGCACATTTGTTCTGTTTTCTGTCTCTTCCTCTACCAGAATTCTGATGATTATAACCAGAATTGGCAAAAGAAGATGAAAGTTGTCCAAGGTTTGAATAATTTTCCTTGAACCCTTTCCTGGCCGCAAAATTCGCAGAACCACCACCAAAATCAACAGTAGATGCCGCACATAATTGTTCCAAACGCATCTCATGTGATTGAAGAAGATACTAAGCTTCTTGCAAGGTAACAACCTCACTTTGTAACGTGAGATTAACTACAACCGCATCATACTCAGCACCAATGCCCTCTAATATATACATTAAAAGGTCCGTATCACTCACAGGATTACCAGCAGTAGACAAACTATTGGCGATTTCCTTCATTGAAAGGAAATAATCATTGATTGGCTTATTTTCTTTCTTTGTGGACTACAACACAGATCGAAGATGTAGTACTTGTGATTTCGACTGAGACACAAACAATCGCTCGAATGTCTGCCAGACCTGACTTGCGGTGGCACATCCGACAACGTGCCCAAACATGCTCTCAGAAATTGAGCCAAGAAACCAACTTATAATCAGTTGGTCCGTTCGCAACCACAGAGAATAGGCAGAGTTGAATTACCTTATGATTTTACCAGTGTCTACAGATCTGGCCTCAATCACCTTCAGAGGACAGGTCATGCTTCCGGTAATGAAGCCTTCAAGATCATATGCCCGAAGAGTAGGCATGATCTGAGATTTCCAAAAATTATAGTTCGATCTCCGTAATTTCATCGCTATCAGCAAGAGAGTAGGTAGACTATTTACAACACCAGTCACGGCAACACTTTCAGTAATCGGAAGGCTACCAGTGATGGTGTCTTCAGGCAACGGAACATTTGAGATTCCAGAATCCATAGCTGTGAAGCAGAATAGCTCTGATACCAAGATGAAACTAAGAAATGGGATCTAGGGTTTCTCAAGTAAGGAAGATACGAAGGCACACAGAGAGAGAATAAAATATCTGTGATTTCATTAATTAAAAATCAATACAGATTAGTTGTATATATACAAATTACAAAACAAACTCAAAACTTACAAATGTAAAAACGTGTTTTAACTACAGCACTTTTACAAATAGAAAACACAACTTTAGAAAGGTTTCTTAATAATATCTGCATTTTGCAAGAGAGGTAATTATGCCAAAGTGTCTTATCTTCTTCATACCATGATTGCAAAGAATTGTTCTTATGCAAAAGATGAATGAGGCATGAAGCTCTTCGAATTTTTAATAATCTGAAGGATAGAGGGTATTTTCCGGATCTGGTCATGAATACAACAATGATTCACGGTCTTTGTAAAATGAAATGGCTTGGAGAAGTTCGAAAATTGTGGTTTGAGATGGTCCAGAAGGGAATCGTTCCCAATGAGCATACATATAATGCCTTAATTAATAGGTTGTGGAAGACTGGTAATATAGAGGAAGATGATAAGCTTTACAAGAATATGTGTGAAACAGGTTATGGAGAACTACTGTGAGTTACAACACCATGATTAGTGGCCTGTGCTTAAATGGAAAATTAGATGAAGCCCGTGTCTTGTTCGACCAAATGACTGAGAAATGTATTGTTCCTGATATCAAGGAGGTTAAAGAAACCTACTAACCAAGAAACAGCACCCACTGAACGTCCCCACAAACCAATTAAAGAAATGTTCCCATCTGCCCGTAGAAAATCAACCACAGCTCTGAGGTCCTCCTTCTGCAAAATCAGACCAGATTTTTTCTTGAAAATTGTCTATTCATAAACTAGCTTAGCCAAATATGCCCCTTATCTACACCTTCTTGAAATAAGTATCATCACCACTCCAGTTTGTATACATACGTGTGTTTTTTTGTGCATTTGTGTGTGGAGAGAAAGAGAGTGAGAGATGAGTTACTCGGCCACTTACTTCATTCCAGCCTAGAGTGACATGCTCTCCTCCAGGGAGTCCAGAAACAGAGAAATCAAGAGTAAAAACTGTTACAGTTGATGGAAACAATATAATAGCAGCTTCATTGGCATTCGCTCGGGAACCACTGGACACTAGGGCTGAACAACGAAACCGCCAAACCGTAAAATCGAACCAAAATCGCCTTTTCAAAACCATTGGTTTGGGTCCACGTGGATCCGTCAACTTTTTGGTTTTGAACCGAACCAAACCGCTTCGAAGTGGTTTGGTTTAGGTTTCAATTTTTTCAAACCGTTTCAAACCGCCAAACCGTTTAAAATTAAAAAAATTAAAAAAAAAATCAAAAATCAAAAATAAATTAATTTCAATTTTATTCAACTCAATTAAAACTAAATCCATCAATTATCCATATTAGACCCAAACCAATTTCAAAGTTCTAAAATCTATATTAATTAAATTAAAACGAATTTTAATCTTAATTAAACAAGCAGTGGACAGAATGCAGTCAGAATTGGCAAGTGATAAAGATAACAGTTCTGACTCGCACAACCGTGTTCGTTTACCTAACCTTGTTAAGTGCGAAAATTAAAAGATTAAATACGAACACAAGATGTAACGTGGTAAACTCCGAAGGGAAACATCCACGGGCCCCCATGCCATGGGTAAAAACATTCCACTAATAATCTTGTTCAAAAATACAATAGTATCGATTTTTGTAATTTCGCAAAATTAACAAAATAACAATCAAAAGAAAACAGATCAACTCCCTGTGATACTTCTTCTTTTTACTTGTTAATGAAGTGGAATCAAACCCACCGGTCTTGACTTTATCGCCACTTCCCTATTGTACTTGACCGTAACCACCACTTGGATTAAGAACCCCCGTTCTTAATTTCACGCCAAGTAGCTTAAACAAGATATGGAATTGTTCTTTGAGCACCAATTAGTTCTTGATTCTTCAATGAGTTTGAAGAAAACTTTTTTGCTTTGAAAGTTGAATCAATGAAGTTTGATGTCTTGTTTTCCTTCCATGGATTTCGGCCGGTTTTAAGCTTGGAGAAAACAAGAACAAAAATTATATTTCAAAGCCCTCTTTTTCAATGTCTTGAAGAATTCGTTGGGTTTGAAAATTTTATCAATGAAGCACCATGTCTTGTTCACCTTGAATAGGTTCGGCTGGTTTGAAGCTTATGGAACAATAACACAAAAATATTTTCAAAACCTTAATTCCTGATTGATTTCTACTCTTGCTTATAGTTAAAGTAGAAATCAAATTAAGAATTATTTCCTACCTAAAAATTTGCAACAAGAATGGTAAGAAAATTAGTAGGAAAGAATATATAGAAAGATATTCTTAGATTTGTAGAAGGAAAACATTTAAGAAACTAAATATTTCCTTCCTAAACAAATCTAAGAAAATAAGAAAAGATTCTTTAACCTACAAAAAGAGCTGTCAATAATATTCATGAGATGATGAGATCAGAATATATCAAGTATAAAAATAGAATAAAATCGCAACTTTACTGATCTGGAAAAATAATCCGCTTATCAACCCAGTCAGTCAGAACTGGTGTTATCCAGACTAGTCAAAAACAAAAACGTTGACCTGCTCTTTTATCATTAAAAATCAGTTATATTCATTAAGAGAACCAATATATAAAAAGTAAAAAATATGACACATATTTTTCCAACACAATTAAACCAAATACCCAACTCAATTAAAATTCATCCATTGTTCATATTATCGTTTCTCTCTCTATAGTTTTTTCTCGATCCCGACAGCCGCTCCCGAAACTCTTGATTTGTCTTCGCCTAAACAACTACTATACTCTAATTTTCTTTCACCAAACTTCCTATGGGTTTTAAGGAGTGATTTGATCTGTAATTCAGGCAAATTCTTTATTTTCTTTGTAGTGATTTAGTTTATTTTCTGTTAGATTTGTAGATGTTATAAGGAAATGGTGACTTTATCATTAGCTCCATCAAAAGATGATACTCAATCTAGTAGTCCAAGTCCTTTACAAACTCTTTTGGGTATTTTCAAACTCATTCTATCAATTTTAAAGCTAGACTTGTTCGAGAAGCTCAAGCTGAAAATAATGATTTTGTGGATTATTTAAATGATCATTGTGAAGATTTGACCAATGAATCTTTCGACTTATTACTTTAGTGGAAATTGAATGCAATTAAGTACAAGATAGTCTCTCAAATTGTCAAAGATGTGTTAGCCATTCAAATATCAACAATTTCTTGTTCTCTACTACTGGTCAAATTCTTGATTTCTTTAGGAGTTCGTTAAGTGCAAAAATGGTTGAAGCAATGATTTGCACTAAGAATTGGTTGCATAGTAACAAGGAATCTATAGTGATTCTTCAATATTTGAATGAAGAAGAGGCATTAGATGATTCAGAGAAAGCTATAACATGTATTATCGAATTTGATATTTCTATTCATTTTCTTTTATTACTAGCATTATATCATTTAATTATAATTTATGAATACATTTACTATATTCTTGTCTTTATGCTAATACTTTTTTTGTCTTTTATTAATACTAATATTATGATATTATAGACTAATATTTATGATTTAACTTGTTCGATAATAAATTATTAAAGTGTGTTGTTTACGGTACATAAAATATTCAGCCAAAGCTGCTCCTGTATAAGGAGCAAGGTATTGTAATGTAGCAGGAGAATCCGCCGATATATTTTTTTTATTTGTTTGCTAAACCGTGGTTTTAAACCGAATCAAACCGCAAAAAGTGGTTTGGTTTCGAAAGTAAAATGGTTTGGTTTGGTTTGGAAAAATTTTAAAACGCTTTAAGTGGTTTGGTTTGAAAATTTACTACAAACCGTCTAAATCGAACCGTGTTCATCCCTATTGAACATAGACAAAGAACGCATTATCCTACTTTTCTTGCCCTTGAAAAAAAGCAAAGGGCATTTTTTATAATATTTTGTTCCCTGTTCCCATGAATTTAATAATAGACATTCTTTTGCAATTTAATTTCTCCAACCCCACGCACAACAAGGCATTAGACTAGGCATAATTTCTATTGATCAGAATCACTAACCTATTTCCATGGCAGTATATTACACAGGGCAGTGCAATTCCTTCCGGACAGACAATAGGCGTGTAATGGCTGCATTGAAGAACATCTCCTCAACTATTTACAACCTGCTGGAGTGAAACAACATTTAATTTATAATGCTGACATTTTACAATTATAAAATTCCAAACTTTGAAGAAGGACAGAAAGAAACAGCAAATATCAAAAGGACTAATATCATAAAATTCTCAAAAACCGAAAATAAAGCAACGAGCAACGTTATTTAAACAAAAAAATTAATTTTGTACAACAATACATCTTCATCATGTCCAATAAGCACTAAAAACATATATGAGAAACATATAAGGTCTGGCATCAATCTCCATAGGGAAAAGAAACATGTAGGAATGTAGCACGAGTAATCTTCCATTGTGATATGATAATTCATTGGTACACCACTTTTGACATGGGTCCCAACTATTTACTTATAGGCACCCTTTGACACCTGTCAATAATTTTATATATACATAAGCATGTATGTTTGTAAACTTATAGATACATAGATATACACACACACGCACAAACTAAACGTACCTATGTACATTCATACACATTCATACATATAAAGAGGTAGAAAGAGACAAATAAGCACTCTGCAAAATTAGCCACCTTTCCTAAATAGAATGTTACCTCTAAATCTTTTCTTTGGTACCACTTCCCTTTAAGCATGAATTCTTGGTCTAATAAATCATTTTCTCGATCGTATTCGGCCCTGGTAAAAAAGAAGTAGAATCGTAAATCAGCTTTTCGAATAGCTAAAAAAACAAGTAAAGAAAGGTGCAAGTGCAGTCACTAGGTTAGCAGAGCCATCCAAATATCACACACATTATATTTAAGAGCAATTAACAATTCTTTGTGCAGGAATAAATATATCAACGCTGAAACTTAGTGCAGCTGTGCAGGCAAATGTCAGCAGTAAGTATGCATAAAAGGGCTGCGACTAACAGGCATGCTGCCTCTAACTCATAGTATAAATTAGATATTGTTTAGCTGTAATAAGAAATAATGCAGCAAAAAAAAAATTAGAGCCCAACAAACCTAAAGAGCAGGATGTGACTCGGAAACTGGTTTGAAAGGCATCCAAAATATTGTGCACTAGAAAAATCATATATCATCCCAACAAAAATGTCATACAAATTTCGTCTTTACAATACAACTACGTACAGCTCTCTCCATTAATATATAGAGTATCTTTAACACATTGGACATGATATTGTACAGCCGTGAATATCTAGCCATCTAGGCATATCTAACGACTTTAGTTGGTTCATCAATTTGTCACAGTAAGCAAAAACTAGGCAATTCAAATAGACATACAACAGAAATTTTTGGGCAATAGCGGTGGCTAACACTTTTTTATAAGATAATTAAACCATCAAACTCAATCGTTGATAGGACCCAAACTATTATTTAATCACGACCGTAGAGAGTTTTCTCTACTACGAAAAGAAAAAAGTACTTAAACGTCCGTGTGTCACTACGTCTTCCATTTCTCCCCTCACAAAATTATCTTTCCAAAATTTGCTAACTACTTTAATCCATTTCTCCGATTCGATCATCTCCAAAATCCAATCATCTCCTCAATCTAGGTCCCTCAATTGATGATCCCCTGTACTGATCATCTCCAAAATCTATTCATCGTCTCAATCCATCATTATAATAGAGCATACGATCGGATACCACCGTAAAAAAGCGGTATACTAGTTAATGCATTTATATATTATGGCATATATGTTATTATGCTTATTTATTGATTAAATATAATAGAGTCCAAAAAATAAGTTTTAATAACTGGTTACTCACAAAGTGTTGTGAGATGCAAGTTATAAATAACTTAGTCTTGAAATATCCTTAGTCGTAAGTAGTAACAAGATACAAATATCGTCATTGCTGATAGATTAGCACGTGTCACATGTCTTTCTTACGAAGAAGTAGCTGATCTCACAATGTTGAGACATTTAAATGAATTCGTGGATGTATTGTTAAGAGAACGAAACATTGGACGGCCATCAGTAGGAATTCCACACAGATAAGTAACTCATTTAAATCAACATAAGAACGGACGAATAATATGATTAATTAAATCGAGAATGACACTTTTCCATATTTCGTAATTAGTTGGGTTATACTAATCAATAAATTATATTTCCATGGTAACTGAATGTATTGGTCTTGTCGTGCCACACGACATTTTTTGCTACATGGGTTGCCTTGACACATTAGATATCAGTCAAAGACATCAATGTTAATTAAATTAATCGAGATGAGTTAATGATAAATTAAGATGAGGGTTAATTTTTCTTATTCTGATTAGATCAGAATAATAATTAATGTATTTTGTCATATTGATTTGGATCATAATGGGTCACACACAAAATGTGAGAGTTAGAAGATTGAAGTTAAGAATTAATTGATTGACGAATATGGGATATTTATGCAATTAATTAATTGAAGGTTTGGGCTATTACTTGATGGGCCAAAGTTGATTAATTAGATTAATTAATTATTGGACTTGATATCAATTGGGCTTCTAATTTCCTAAAGGGCTTATGATTAATTCAAGCTATAAATATAAAGTCTTGGTCTAGGGTTCACTTAGTTGTTATTGATCATAATCTTGCTAGCACAACAAGAAGAAAAAAACCTAGCCCCAAACCACCACCCACCGCCCCCGTCCCATCACCGGCCGCCATCTCATTAGGTCGGTTATTCCATTCTTGTACTCTCTGTGTAGATTTCTGCTAGAGGCCGAACATGTGGAGAGTTGTGGCGAGATTGTGATTGATCAGATTCAAATTCGTCTAAAAGTTTAGAAATCACTAAAAGAATAAATCTTATTACAGATTCTTCCAAAACACAAAGGTGATTCAGTGAAGGAAATCAAAATTTTATTAAATTCAATTGTACAGGCCTAAATAGATCCCTACAAAATACATATCCAATACTTAGATACAGGAAAACAAGTATAAATTAGAAGCTATTTTTCTGTTTGCCTTACTCGTTGCATTGTATTTATCAAAAGGAAATCCATTACTAAAATCTAAGCTAATGCATGTCACGGTTTTTAGTTCAATATACCATAACACACCATATGGTTTGATCTCTTCATCAGGTGAACATTCATTCTCCATCAACTTGATCCAACAATTTTGTCTTCTTTGTTTTAGTTGGGTGATTCAGATCCTCGGCTCCAAACTCAACCATTTAGTAATATCGTTATTTACTCTTCCATACATTGCATACAGAGACCAAAACATAAAATATTTCAAACTCCTAGTGTGGCGTTGTGGATCATAATTTGGACCATTGGATAATATATGGAATGAAGGGCTGGGATTAAGTGGGTGTATTACTTTGACTAAGAAAAAGAAAAACTTATTGCTGTATTTATTTCTTCCTAGCTTCATTGCCCTCTTCTTTACTCTCTAGCTTTGGCTCCTTGCTACAATGGTTGTATGCAGCTGGATTGTCTCCTTGTCGACTTTGTTTTTCTTCTTCTTGTCTGCCATTTGAATTGCATTCAACAAAACAAATGGGGGTGATGAACAAAATTTAATGGAGAGGACTCAAGGGTAGTTTAGTAATAACACAAAGCAGTTGTTGCAGTTATTTAAGGACAATGATAAGTGCTCCACAAAAATAGGTCGGAAATTATAGGTTTTTTTTAACATTGGCCAAATTGGATTACTCATTTTCACTCCCATTATTATTATTATTATTATTAATTTACGTTCTATAATTGATTTAAAATATTTCTATTCTTTATCATCGTAAATTTTGTTTGCAGTTGTATCAATTCTTTATTATTTTCTTCTAGTTTGGAGAGTAGTTGGGTAGTTTCGATATTTCTTTTGAGACTCTTTCTTTTTTGCTTCTTCTTCGTGTTGAGACTATCACTACTTCACCACCACCCGTCGTTAGAATAGTATTCAAGTATTTTAATAAGAATAAAGGTCTTTTATACAAAAAATATAATACTTAATCTCAACTCATTTTTGCCTATTTGACGAGGCTTTTTACACGAGTTCTCTTTTAGACCAAATCAATGTATCAAAATGGACAAGTCGGTCTGCTTGCTCAACCCATCATTTATACCATAAAAAATAAAAGAATTTAGAAAAACTATTTTACTTTTTTATTTTAAAAATAATGTTTTTACTTTTGTAACATTTGTTGTTATATTTGTTACGATTGTTACATTTCTTACAAAAAAAATGTGTATTATATTTGTTACATTTATTATATTTGAAATTCAAAATATTCAAAAGTAATTGTAGAATTTTAATATAAAATTAATTATGTGGCAAAATTATCACTTTTTTTTATATAAAAATTTTCCAATAAAAAGTTAAAACCATCCAAAAACGCAAAAGAATAACCATCCGCCCATTTTGCAATCCCATTTACAAAGCTGAATAATAAATGCGATTTTCGTTCAATTGTACAAAACCGGAAGGCTTCTCTGATTTTTCTCACTCCTGTAGCTTCCAGCTCCATAGCTAAACCCTATAAGCACCTCTTTCTATGAATGAATGAATGAAACTCCACCCCCAACCCACACGAGTAATATGTGTATGATTTCATGTAATACCAATCTTTTGATGCTAAATTTTTATTTACATTTTCATTATAGAGAAAGGATTTACATTTTTGAAAACCAGTAAAACTAAATTTAGATGGGAAAACCTCCTTTGTTTTTCACAAATTTACGCCTCCGAAAAAGCCTCAAACCCGTTCAAAACGCTAACCCCCAAATCCGAATCCCGAACCGAAACCACTGTATTAACAGAACTGAAAGTATGAAGAATTTGGAAGCAATTCGCAGAACCCAGATGTATTTTTGGCTCAACAGATCTCCAAGTTTATTCAGACCCGGCCCAGATGGGAACAAATGCTTTTATCTGATATTCCGGATGTGAATTTCATGGATCCTAATGTTTATAACGAGGTATTGAAGCAGCAGAAGAATGTGTTGTTATCGGTCCGGTTCTTTAATTGGGTCAAGTCTTAAAATGGATTCTTGTCGGATTCTGTTTCGTTTAACATGATTTTTAGTAGGCTTGTGGAGGCCAAGGCTACAAGAGCCACAAAGTGTTTTCTTGAAGAAACAATGTTTGAACCAGAAACGGGGTGTTTGGAGTATATTGAGTGTTTATTTGAAAATGAGTTGGTTGAGGAAGCCTTAGATGTGTTTGAACAATTGAAAATGGCAGGCCATTGTGTGTCGTTGAAGACATGGAATTCGACTATGCTGCAGTCAGTCAGCAAAAAGAGTCGATGTTGTGTGGAAATTGTATGGAGACATGCTGGAATATGACGTTGTCGGTGATCTGGAAGGAAGGTTGTTTTTTCTCCAATTTCTATTGATACTTGCATATTTTTAGAATATTAATTGCTTGTGATGAGATATGGTATATGTGTTATTCACATGGATGGAGATTATTATGAGATTTTGGGTTGGCTGCTGTTGGAGATAGCTTCACCAAACTGGAAAAGTTAAGCTTGAAATGTTGCTCTACAGTAACAGATGTAGGGATAGGTTCTATTGCAGAGAACTGTAAATTACTGAATCTCTTGATTCACAGATGATCGCCAAGAGTTTTTTAATTCTATTTGCATTTTATCCTTTGTATTGTTGTTCTGTTCGAGCAGTACTCTGGATTGGATCAAAATATTGATGTTCTATCTTTAGATTAGGGAACTAAATTTGCTATACCCCATTCACCCCACCACACTACACCCCACCACACTACACCAAATTTACCCCAAATTTTTTAATACAATTAAATGTATTAAATTACAAATAAATAATTTCTTATTGTTATATTTATTGTATATTTTTTTTAAGAAATATAATATATAATAATATTTATTAAGTTAATTATTATTTATATTATATAATAAATAATACATTTGACATTATATTTTATTAAAGTTACGTTGAAGTTAGTTAGTTTATATTTGGATAATAAATTAAGTTTTAGTGTTTGACCTAATGATTTGATAAGTGGTGATATAGTACTCACAGTAAATACTAATTATGGTGTCGACTGTTCACGTAGTATCACTATATTGATCACTTTTTAAACAGCTAAAAAAAAAGGGGGGGATTTTCTTACCCATTGTTTTATTAGTGTTTGGTCCATTTGTTTGATAATGGATAAATCGTTTTTTAGTTTTGGAGCAAATCCTCTCTTTTTGTTTATTACTATACAATTTTTTTTTTAATAATAAACTCAACCAAATCATTAAACCAAATGTCAAAACTTAATAGTTATTCAAATATAAACTAATTAATTATCCTCACTGTAACCTTAATAAAAAAGTAACGTTAACTATATTATTTATTATATGATATAAATAATATTTAACTCAATAAATATTATTAGATATTATATTTCTTAAAAAATATAATAATAAGAAATTATTTATTTTTAATTTAATAAATTTAATTATATTAATAAATTTGGAATAAATATTGTGTGGTCTGTAGCAGTGGGGTGTAGTGTGGCAGGGTGGGGTTGAATGGAGTGGGGCTGCCCCACCACTAAAATGATGACTAAGAATTCTCCACCAAACACAGACTATACCAGCACTAAAATGTTGACTAATAATTCTCCACCAAACACAGACTCTACCAGCACTAAAATGTTGACTAAGAATTCTCCACCAAACACAATAAATATTTTAGTTTGAATCATTTTAAAGTACAACATAAATCTTTAGAGTTATATATGAAAATATGTAAATCGATATTATTAGATAATTTAAAATTATCGATAGAATAAATTAAGTATAAATTGAATTAGAAATGCGATTTTAAAGATTAAAATAAATACTAATAGTAGAGTCAGATTCTTAGCATTTATAGCTTATCTACTGGATTTTTTCTCTAATAATCGACCTTTCATTTTGTTCAGATCGTTAATTTGAGCATAGATTCATAAATCAAGAATTGATCAAATAGTTATTGTGTGTATTCAATTTAAGTTAGAATTAATTAAATTTAAGTGAAAATCAAAGGATAACATTTTTTTACTTATTTTACTTTTAATTGCCCACGAACTCGTGCGTTTGCAAAATTTTATCAATCATAAGTCATTAAAAAAGAGTTCAAATCTGTCCCGACTTGTCCTCTTTATTATTTCACCGCTAAAATATTGATATTATTAAAATTTTAAGGTGTCAAAATTTTTAACTTATGAATTGTGCAATTAAAATTTTGATATCTCAAAATTGTAATAGTAAAATGTCAATAATTTAAATACCAAACACAATAAATTACCAAACGACAATAAACATTTATTGGTGGGACCGTATCAACAGTTTCTCACTTATTGATCCACTTATTGATCCAACCAGTCCACTATTATTACTTTCGATAAGTTCTCTCTCTCTCTCTCCTGAAATCTATCCGTTCAAAAAGTTAAAAGTGGACACAATAACAATGGTCTTCTTCTGCTTCTTCTTTTCTCTCCTCTCTCCTCTCTCCTCTCTCTCTCTCTCTCTCTCTAATACTAAACCAAGAACTTCTCAAAGAAACACTAAAATGTTAACAAAAATTCTCCACCAAACACAATAAATTAAATAAAAAGACTAATTAATTGCTATCAACAGCACTACCCTTCTGTGATCATATATTCTTCAATTATTGGGTAACAAATTCCTACTTTATTAAGTTTTAATTTTGACAACACGAATATATTTTTTGATTAAAACTGGTATTACTTTTAATTTTGACGATAAATTTAATATGTTAAATTGAATATAATTTGGTCGAAGATTTTAGTTAACGGAAAATTCGGTTAAATGAAATATTGACCATTTAATTTGATTTATGTTCTTGTCTCATGTTATTAAGAGCATGTTTGGCAGCAATTTTGGAGCAAAAAATACATTTTTTTGGCTTGAGATTGTTGACTTTTCAACATTTTGTAAGTAAAATGACTATATTGTCCCTTATTATTTTAAAATGGAAATGTATTGATTAAGGGTAAAATAGTCATTTCACAAACAAAAATTTTGAAAAGTCAATCTTATCAAGCCACAAAAATGGATTTTTTGTCCAAAAATTCCAACCGAACATGCTCTAAATTAAAATTACTTGTAAGATGAATAAAATACCTATTATTCATAATGACATATTTGTATTCTTTCTTTTTTATTTCTATTATTTTTTAAAATACAAAATTGTAATAAATAAATTAAGAAGACTAATTAATTGCTCTCAAGTGCACTGCCCTTCTGTGATCATACATTCTTCAATTATTGGTAATCCACAATAAATGGGGATTAAGTTTTAATTCGGTTAGATGAGACATTGACAGGCCATGTTTGTCACTTTTAATTGATATATATTCACTTACTTTTGATAAGTTCTTGTCTAATAAAATTATAAAGTGACAATTTGGTATAAGTAATTAATGTAGTAAATAAATTAATTTTTTTATGATGTATTAATGATAATTTTATTAATTTTTAAGTTCATTAAATATTAATTACAACTTCTCGTAAAAGTTCAATTAGAGTTTTTTAGAGAATCTCAAAATTTGAGCTTTCCTAAAACAGTTTTTTTAAATTGTTTATCTAGTCAAAAAATGGTTGTTGACTTTAATCAAACAACTATAAATATAACCAAAAGTACTTTTATTCTTTAAAAAGTGCTTTTAGATTTTAAAAAAAAAGCCCCTCCAAACACACTAATATTATGGTTATTTTTGAGAACTGATGGACATTGAAACCTAGTATCTCATCAGTGATTGAGTGTTTTGACTTCACATTAACATTTTTTTCATGCCACTTCATTAGTATATACTCATCAACATTTACTTTCTATTTCATAGAATGTGGGAAATAGGGCAATGGCGGCAGTAGGTGAAGGTTGTCCATTACCAATGGACTCGGCGATATCAGATTGTCCACAAATAACAGATGTAGGTCTCGACTTTATAGCTAAGAGATGCACATTACTGGAATCTTGCGACAGCTTCACTGCCTTGGCATCACACAAGCTGGAGTTGCAACCGTGATTACAACTTGTTCGACGATAAAGAATGTATTAGTTGAGGAGAGGAAGGTTAATCCAAGAACCCAAAGTCGAGCCGGAAGATTTTTCACTTCTCTTGACCCATAAATTGTTTAACAATCTCAAATCCAAGAAACCAAACACAGGGAAAATTCATTTGAAACCATGTTGAATGATTCTTACAACTCCAATAGAATGTCTAAGCCGAAATACGAGTTGTTTTAAATTATCTACTTTGAGGCTCCTTTAATTCACCCTAAACTTTTATCTTTGTGTTAGATCACATTTTGGATTTTGCTTGTCATCAAAAATTTTAAATCTTTGTCTGAAACAAATATTAAGGTGTACAAGTAGAAATAATACAAAGGTTAGAAAATGGTTAATTCCTAAGTTATTTTGAGTAGTTTCGATCTTGTTCACTCATTAGACTCTTTGTTTCAATTCTAGCACATAATTTGCTTGCCAATAATATCTTCAACCATAGACTCTAACAAGTTTATGTTGTTTCTTCTAGACAATTTTATTTCTTCTAGTGCTCACAAAAAATATATTCTCTACCACAATGTATTTGATCAAACAAAATTTGTTTTTTAATCGAACTTAAAAGCAATATTTGGAAAAAATTTAAAGATTATTTATGCACAAGGTGACAAGATGTTGAAAAGAGTAGTGGGAAAATGAGACTTGAGAGATCTTATACGCAACATCGTATGTGACAGTTGGTCAAAAAGCGTTATTTTAAAATACATTTAATACGCAAGACAAAAAAAAGGTTGGACTAATTAGATGAAAAGGTGAGATCATTTAGATGGAAAGAAACAGTTTTTAAGTGAAAGAATACATCAATAGAGTTAATAGTCTTTTAAGGCGAAAAGATATACTTCTTGAACTATATAATATCGAGTTATGAAACGGTCGGTCGGGTTGAACATAGATTCATAACTCATGGTGATTTAAAATGTAATTATTTTTTTCTTGATTGTGAAACTGACAATTCACATTATGAATCCACATGTATGCATCCATGTCTATGTTATTTTCAATGTTTATACAGATTTCGAATAAGCAGAATATAGAGATTTTTAGTCAAGAAGCACTTTTTTTACTATAAAACCAAATATCTATTATTTTAACAAAAAAGAATTTTGCTAATGATTAAAAAATTGTTATTTTATAAAATATTATTTTAAGGGAATTGCATAAATGAGAGAGAGAGAGAGAGACGACAACAACCTATGTTAAAATATGTTGAGCCTCATCAAAATGGAATAGTCAAGTCTTCCACATGTGTCACATTAAAGTATTGTTCACCAATATGTTTGAGACAACTATTGAACGTTTTAGTGGTTGGAGACTAAAATTCTCTAACAATATTTATTTGTGAGTATTTATAAGTACTTATACTGGTTAACAAATATTTTATTCATATATTCCGTATATTTACTATTTTTATCTATTTTTTATTCATACAATTCATACAAATCCATTATTTATAATTTACATTTTTTTTTTACCAAACAAACAATATTTATCTAGCTCCATAAAAGATAGAGATACACAAGTCACTCAATGTGTTATAAGTGTTCACAAGATTAAATTAGAAAATCAATAGCAAACAACCTAAGCCCTTGTCTAGTTGTGCTTCAAATATAATTTAAGTTGATCAAACATATTTTTTATTTACATATTTTATAAGACTCATGATGTCAAATTTTAATTAACTCGCAAGTGTACGAATCTATTGGAATATAGATAAGTAGTAACGAGGTCGATCCCACAGAGACTGCTATGAGGAAGGTGTAATTTAATCCCAATTAACTGTTATTCTAGACTAGTTGAGTTGAGAAGATTTGTTGTTGAAATTGTTTAACTAAAAGACTAAAGAAATAAGCTAATAAATGAATTGAGAATTCAAGTTGTGTAAAAACACCAAGGTTTCAGAATCCACCATTATCCAACTTAGCAATCATCTAATCATTCATTAATTCTCACAAACACACGACAATACGAAATCAATCTATTGTCGTCCCTAAAGATTTATCAATTAAGTCCAAAAGAAGAAAATCAAATATAGGCTCCCCTTATGCTTCAAACATAAATTACTTAAGCATTTTTCATATCACATTCCATTGAAAGAAGACAAAGAATCAAAGATTACCTAAGCATTCTATGTATCCCAATACGAATAAAAGAAGATGAAAAATCAAAAGAAATTAATAGAACCTAGTTAAGCATCAAGCATGGATTAATTAAACCAATATCTAACTATCAAAAATACATGATATTTAAGATGAAAGAAATTATATTTAATTAATCTAGTTAAGAACGAACCATGAACGTTAAAGCCCTAAAAAGGAATTAAACGAATAACGAAATAATTACTTAATTAAAATAAGGTTTCATCGTCTACCTTGGCTACAGAAAACTAGAAGAACATAATTAAATTAAAAATACAAGAATTGATAAAACCCGGCATGGATTGAAGGAGAAGAAATCTTCAAAAACTCTTGATTGTCAGTCAGTTGTCTTCTCTTGTTTTCTTCCGTCTTCCCTTGATTCGGCTCCCAAAAATCCCTCCTTTTGTTATGAGAATATATCTCATCTTTATACTACCCTCATTGTGCCCCAAAATATCTCAAGAAAACCTAAAAATTCGTTCAAAACGTTTCCTAGTTGAATTGGGACTCAAAAAAGGAAAGAAAATAAAACGAAAAATCCACGGGCAAAAATGGCCTTGGCGATCTCCCAGGCTATTCCCGGGCGATCGCCCAGGCAAGCTATTTTGGTTCTGCTTTTGAGTTCGGCCGCTGGGCGCTCGCCCAAATATAAGCCTGGGCGATCGCCCAGCTTATTTTTCCTGGCGGCTGATTTTCAAACGGCCATAACTTCTTGTAGGAAACTCTAAATTGAGATCCGTAAAAAGTGTTGGACTCGTAATTCCATTATCTTTCCAATGGTATATCATTTGCCTTGTGGAGATTTTAATATCAAAAGTTGTACTCTAATCTCTCCACATGCTTCGGTAGGTAGTTTCTCAATTCGGTTCTTTGGCTTTCCGGTGTTTGATCCATTGATTAAACTCTTCGTTGTCACTCTAAAACACCTTAAACTTATTGATTTTCTCTTCTTCCTCATCCTCAAATGTTTGGCTCTTGATATTCACTTCAAAAACTCAACTTACTCATCGATTTCGCCAAATTATTGCTCTTTTCGTCCATTCTTCTCCAATTGTTTACAAACGCGTCCAAAACTGAAATAGAACAATAATATACTAGATAAGTAGAAAATCAACTATATGACGACATAAAAGATTAATTCAAATGCCAAAATAAGTGCATAAAACGCACTTATCAAACACCCCCAAACTAAACCTTTGTTCGTCCTCGAACAAAAACAAAACTAAAATAGACTTCAACTAAGCTAATTGATTCCACGAAAATCTGTCAATGTTAAATTCCTTACCATATGCCTCAAGTTTGAAAATAAAGCAACACTTTTAGAAGGATATCAAACAACAACACAAAAAATTTTCACTTATCCGATGCTCGACCTTGTGTGAGTGTGTGAATAGCCAAACATTGAACTTATGCATGTATTAGATCATGACCAATATTGTGTTGTTGATATTTTATCAATCCCGAACCCTTTGTAGTCATTTATTCCTTACACCTCTCGTAAGTTATCACACTTCTAAAGCTTTTCTCTCAAGTCCCGAGGTGTTCTAGCGAAATTGGTTTCTATTGATCATTACAATGCTCTTTCTTTTCAACAAAAGTGGTAAAACTTAGCACTTGTATTCTGAGAATTACGATGGTGAGAGATCTCTAAATTCTCATCTTCAGTCTCTAAGGTTCTAATCTAGCAATCCTTCCTGAGCACTTCTACTCTTTTTATTTATTCAACTCATGTTAACAGTCTTACATCCTGTGCAGTACTTCTCTTTCACTAGCTTTCTGTGTGACCCTTGTAGCGAGCTTTAGGTCGATGACTCCCAAGTCAGATGACCATAGGGCACCAGGTTTGAAAATACCCTAGCAGACTTAATTGCTCGAGTCCCACAGGCTAATAGAGAAGTGAAGATGTAAATTTATAAATATCGCTCTCTCTTTCTTTTCTTTTTTTTTTTTTTTCTTTTTCTTGTCTTAAAAACAGGACTCATGTAGCGAGCTTTGGGCCGATGACTCCCAAGTCAGATGACCATAGGGCATCAGGTTTTAAGATACCCTTACAGGCTTAATTGCTCGAGTCAGATATTTCATTTAATTTTATCAGCCGCGAGTAGTGCTCAGTTTAGATTCCTTGACTATAACCCATTCAACCAAAGATGAGACCTAGAAAACCCAAACCATCAAAAGTCTTAGAACAAAAGTAGTAACTTTAACACCCCCAAACTGTTCTCAAAACAGTTTAGTCCCTAGCTCTAAGAATGTAGGAACGGACTTTTTTTTTTTTTTTTTTATCATGATACTCAGTCAATAATATCAACACAAACACTCAAGTCATGTCTCCAATAAACGATAAGTCAATAGTGGCTATGTGCTTCCATAATCAGGTCTAACATGGATAAGTATACAGATAAAAGAACGAGTTCAAGTGTTGTCTAATAGTCTACTAAAAATGTGCTCCAGTTTTGAACATATATCATCATTGGCGGCAAGATATTCAACAGTAACTAGAAATTTTTTTTTTTTTTTGTTTTTTTTTCAAAAAGTATTTCAGTTATAGAGACAAGAATGATAAGCAAATTCAAAAGTACTAAAGTAACATGATACTTTATAACCCACCCCCAAACAAAAACCTTACATTGTCCTCAATGTAAGCATAAAATAAAGCAAAGAGAAGGAGGGAAAAGATCAGTTACTCCCCAGAGAGAGATGTGGAGAAGAGGGATCTGCCTAGTATGTAGTGGACTCAGATGTAGTACCGGGACCCTTGGTCAAAAGATGATTGCCTACATAATATCCAAGCGGCTCGCAAAGTGGGACATCCTGCGCGTGACAAGGTGAGACCTAATAAGTGCAATAAATAAAATAAAAACTAATAAATTATTTAAACTATCTAAAACTACTATATATAAAGCAAGTAAATAAAAGGGTAAGAAAATGGGTTGCCTCCCATTAAGCGCTTATTTATAGTCATTAGCTTGACTTATTGTCTGGTTGCCTTACGGCACTCTGAATAGTGATTTGGAGGACCTGATTTGCTTGCATCTCTTGACATTGGCACGCGTTGGAAGTGGCTCAATTTTCTGTTTCCATCTAGTTGCATCCACGGCTGGTGCTGATACAAGTAAAACATCAACTGCTTTTATAGCATTATCAACATCAGAATAAGAATCCAAATGAGTTAAGCACATGTTTAACGCATCATCATAATTAGTATAAGCAAGACAATCATCATCTAATGCTTCTATCATGTCCACATCAGCAACATCCTCATTATCATGTGGTAGCCTGTTGACATTAAAAATATTTAGTTCTACTGTCATGTTGCCAAAGGATAGTTGCATAACTCCATTCCTGCAATTAATGATAGCATTAGATGTTGCCAGAAAAGGACGACCAAAAATTACAGGAATATGTTTTGTAGAGTCTCGTACTGGTTGAGTGTCAAGTACAACAAAATCAACAGGAAAATAAAACTTGTCAACCTGTATCAAAACATCCTCTACAATTCCTCGGGGTACTTTCACAGATCTATCAGCAAGTTGTAAAATCATAGATGTTGGTTTTAACTCGCCTAGTCCAAGTTGCATATACACAGAATAGGGAAGAAGATTAACACTAGCTCCTAAATCTAGCAAAGCTTTCTCAATTTTATGGTTTCCTAAGATGCATGAGATAGTAGGACAACCTGGATCTTTAAATTTCGGAGGAGTGTTGCTTTGAATTATAGAGCTAACGTGTTCAGTTAAAAATGCCTTTTTGCGCATATGTAGTTGTCTCTTTGTTGTACATAGATCTTTCAAGAATTTAGCATAGGCAGGTACTTGTTTAATAGCATCAAGTAATGGAATATTCACACTTACCTGCTTGAAGATTTCCATCATATCATTGATAGAATTACCTTGCTTTACCTTTGTGAGCCTCTGAGGATATGGGGCTTTTGGAATGTAAGATGGCTCATTGTCCTCTTTGGGAGCTTCTTGGATTGAATCATCAGTTGGAACAGTACCTGGAGAAAGTGGTTGAGGAGTGGTTTGCTTTGAGATGTCCACTTTGTTGTCAAACAGTTTCCCACGTCGCAAAGTCATGATTGATTTAGCCTCTTCATGTTGCACTCCTTTAGGATTAGGAAATGGCTGACTAGGAAACTTTCTTTTCTCAATGGTTGTTGCCAACTGTTGGACTGATGAAGCAAGTTGTCCCATCATGTTTTCAAGATTGGAGATGGATTGTGCCTGAGAGTTCTGGCTGGCGCGTACTTCATTCTTAAACTCAGTAATTGTGTGATTCTGATGTTCTAATGCAGCTTGTGTAGCTTTTGTCAAGTTATGAATTGCTTCCTCCCATGGTTTTGGCTGTGAAAAATTGTGATTGAATTGTTGAGTAGCCTGCTGGGGGGCTTGACCTGCTGTATCATCCTGTTGAAACCCCTGTGACCAAGAGAAATTGGGGTGGTCCCTCCAACCTGGGTTATAGGTGTTGGAGTAAGGGTTGTAAGGAGGTTTTCTCATCATGTTGAGGGCATTAGCTTGCTCAGCACCTGCTTCTGGTTCTGTAGGACTATTGGCTGTCAATGAGGTCAATTTGCGAGAGATGTCCTCTATCATGCATTTGACTTCCTTGATTCCTGAGTTGGGTTCAGTGCTGCGAATCTCATAGATACCCCTTTTCTTTGGTTCAGTTCTAGAGGATCTGCTCCGCTGTTGTGAATTGTCAGCCTGCTTTTGAAAGAAGGTCCAGATCTCTGAAGCATTCTTAGACATAAGCTCTCCACCGCTTGTGGCCATCAACCATTCTTGAATATGTGGTAGCAACCCCTCCAAAAAGTATTGGCATAAATGCCATTTTTCATACCCATGATGTGGACACTTCATGAGAAGCCCGTTGAATCTCTCCCAAGTTTCATAGAATGGCTCATCGTCTCTTTGCACAAACTCTGAAATTTCCCTGCGAATAGCATTAGTTTTGTGAACAGGAAAGTATTTATTCAAAAATTTAGCAACCATTTGTTCCCAAGAAGTAATACTGTTTGCAGGCAATGTATTAAACCAAGATCTAGATCTATCTTTCAGAGAAAAGGGAAATAGACGAAGTTTAACATTATCAGGAGACACATTCTCATATTTAAATGTTTCACATACAGCATAGAATTCAGTCAGATGATTATAAGGTTCTTCACTATCTAAACCATAGAAAGATGGGAGACAGTTAAGCACACTCGGTTTAAGCTCAAAATTCCTAGCTGTGACCTGAGGGTATTGTATGCATGAGGTGCTCAAATTAGCTAATGGACTAAAATAGTCCCTGAAGGGTCTCTCCTCAATTTCATCCCCCATAGCTACTAGTGCTTCGGTTCTTTCAATTTTATCTAGATTAGTGGCTCGTTTTTGTTGGTGAAAAGTCCTTTCAATTTCACTATCTAGATGTTCTAGCTTAAGTTCTAGAGATCTACGACCAAGCATGCACAATGAAGATTTTTGATTTTTTGAATTTTTTTTTTTTTTTTTATAAAAACGAAAATAAAATAAATAAAATAAAATCCTAAATTATAACTAGTCAAGAGTAAAATTAACTAAGATTAGATTAACCTTCAGACGCAGTCCCCGGCAACGGCGCCAAAAACTTGATGTCAAATTTTAATTAACTCGCAAGTGTACGAATCTATTGGAATATAGATAAGTAGTAACGAGGTCGATCCCACAGAGACTGCTATGAGGAATGTGTAATTTAATCCCAATTAACTGTTATTCTAGACTAGTTGAGTTGAGAAGATTTGTTGTTGAAATTGTTTAACTAAAAGACTAAAGAAATAAGCTAATAAATGAATTGAGAATTCAAGTTGTGTAAAAACACCAAGGTTTCAGAATCCACCATTATCCAACTTAGCAATCATCTAATCATTCATTAATTCTCACAAACACACGACAATACGAAATCAATCTATTGTCGTCCCTAAAGATTTATCAATTAAGTCCAAAAGAAGAAAATCAAATATAGGCTCCCCTTATGCTTCAAACATAAATTACTTAAGCATTTTTCATATCACATTCCATTGAAAGAAGACAAAGAATCAAAGATTACCTAAGCATTCTATGTATCCCAATACGAATAAAAGAAGATGAAAAATCAAAAGAAATTAATAGAACCTAGTAAAGCATCAAGCATGGATTAATTAAACCAATATCTAACTATCAAAAATACATGATATTTAAGATGAAAGAAATTATATTTAATTAATCTAGTTAAGAACGAACCATGAACGTTAAAGCCCTAAAAAGGAATTAAACGAATAACGAAATAATTACTTAATTAAAATAAGGTTTCATCGTCTACCTTGGCTACAGAAAACTAGAAGAACATAATTAAATTAAAAATACAAGAATTGATAAAACCCGGCATGGATTGAAGGAGAAGAAATCTTCAAAAACTCTTGATTGTCAGTCAGTTGTCTTCTCTTGTTTTCTTCCGTCTTCCCTTGATTCGGCTCCCAAAAATCCCTCCTTTTGTTATGAGAATATATCTCATCTTTATACTACCCTCATTGTGCCCCAAAATATCTCAAGAAAACCTAAAAATTCGTTCAAAACGTTTCCTAGTTGAATTGGGACTCAAAAAAGGAAAGAAAATAAAACGAAAAATCCGCGGGCAAAAATGGCCTTGGCGATCTCCCAGGCTATTCCCGGGCGATCGCCCAGGCAAGCTATTTTGGTTCTGCTTTTGAGTTCGGCCGCTGGGCGCTCGCCCAAATATAAGCCTGGGCGATCGCCCAGCTTATTTTTCCTGGCGGCTGATTTTCAAACGGCCATAACTTCTTGTAGGAAACTCTAAATTGAGATCCGTAAAAAGTGTTGGACTCGTAATTCCATTATCTTTCCAATGGTATATCATTTGCCTTGTGGAGATTTTAATATCAAAAGTTGTACTCTAATCTCTCCACATGCTTCGGTAGGTAGTTTCTCAATTCGGTTCTTTGGCTTTCCGGTGTTTGATCCATTGATTAAACTCTTCGTTGTCACTCTAAAACACCTTAAACTTATTGATTTTCTCTTCTTCATCATCCTCAAATGTTTGGCTCTTGATATTCACTTCAAAAACTCAACTTACTCATCGATTTCGCCAAATTATTGCTCTTTTCGTCCATTCTTCTCCAATTGTTTACAAACGCGTCCAAAACTGAAATAGAACAATAATATACTAGATAAGTAGAAAATCAACTATATGACGACATAAAAGATTAATTCAAATGCCAAAATAAGTGCATAAAACGCACTTATCAAACACCCCCAAACTAAACCTTTGTTCGTCCTCGAACAAAAACAAAACTAAAATAGACTTCAACTAAGCTAATTGATTCCACGAAAATCTGTCAATGTTAAATTCCTTACCATATGCCTCAAGTTTGAAAATAAAGCAACACTTTTAGAAGGATATCAAACAACAACACAAAAAATTTTCACTTATCCGATGCTCGACCTTGTGTGAGTGTGTGAATAGCCAAACATTGAACTTATGCATGTATTAGATCATGACCAATATTGTGTTGTTGATATTTTATCAATCCCGAACCCTTTGTAGTCATTTATTCCTTACACCTCTCGTAAGTTATCACACTTCTAAAGCTTTTCTCTCAAGTCCCGAGGTGTTCTAGCGAAATTGGTTTCTATTGATCATTACAATGCTCTTTCTTTTCAACAAAAGTGGTAAAACTTAGCACTTGTATTCTGAGAATTACGATGGTGAGAGATCTCTAAATTCTCATCTTCAGTCTCTAAGGTTCTAATCTAGCAATCCTTCCTGAGCACTTCTACTCTTTTTATTTATTCAACTCATGTTAACAGTCTTACATCCTGTGCAGTACTTCTCTTTCACTAGCTTTCTGTGTGACCCTTGTAGCGAGCTTTAGGTCGATGACTCCCAAGTCAGATGACCATAGGGCACCAGGTTTGAAAATACCCTAGCAGACTTAATTGCTCGAGTCCCACAGGCTAATAGAGAAGTGAAGATGTAAATTTATAAATATCGCTCTCTCTTTCTTTTCTTTTTTTTTTTTTTTCTTTTTCTTGTCTTAAAAACAGGACTCATGTAGCGAGCTTTGGGCCGATGACTCCCAAGTCAGATGACCATAGGGCATCAGGTTTTAAGATACCCTTACAGGCTTAATTGCTCGAGTCAGATATTTCATTTAATTTTATCAGCCGCGAGTAGTGCTCAGTTTAGATTCCTTGACTATAACCCATTCAACCAAAGATGAGACCTAGAAAACCCAAACCATCAAAAGTCTTAGAACAAAAGTAGTAACTTTAACACCCCCAAACTGTTCTCAAAACAGTTTAGTCCCTAGCTCTAAGAATGTAGGAACGGACTTTTTTTTTTTTTTTTTTATCATGATACTCAGTCAATAATATCAACACAAACACTCAAGTCATGTCTCCAATAAACGATAAGTCAATAGTGGCTATGTGCTTCCATAATCAGGTCTAACATGGATAAGTATACAGATAAAAGAACGAGTTCAAGTGTTGTCTAATAGTCTACTAAAAATGTGCTCCAGTTTTGAACATATATCATCATTGGCGGCAAGATATTCAACAGTAACTAGAAATTTTTTTTTTTTTTTGTTTTTTTTTCAAAAAGTATTTCAGTTATAGAGACAAGAATGATAAGCAAATTCAAAAGTACTAAAGTAACATGATACTTTATAACCCACCCCCAAACAAAAACCTTACATTGTCCTCAATGTAAGCATAAAATAAAGCAAAGAGAAGGAGGGAAAAGATCAGTTACTCCCCAGAGAGAGATGTGGAGAAGAGGGATCTGCCTAGTATGTAGTGGACTCAGATGTAGTACCGGGACCCTTGGTCAAAAGATGATTGCCTACATAATATCCAAGCGGCTCGCAAAGTGGGACATCCTGCGCGTGACAAGGTGAGACCTAATAAGTGCAATAAATAAAATAAAAACTAATAAATTATTTAAACTATCTAAAACTACTATATATAAAGCAAGTAAATAAAAGGGTAAGAAAATGGGTTGCCTCCCATTAAGCGCTTATTTATAGTCATTAGCTTGACTTATTGTCTGGTTGCCTTACGGCACTCTGAATAGTGATTTGGAGGACCTGATTTGCTTGCATCTCTTGACATTGGCACGCGTTGGAAGTGGCTCAATTTTCTGTTTCCATCTAGTTGCATCCACGGCTGGTGCTGATACAAGTAAAACATCAACTGCTTTTATAGCATTATCAACATCAGAATAAGAATCCAAATGAGTTAAGCACATGTTTAACGCATCATCATAATTAGTATAAGCAAGACAATCATCATCTAATGCTTCTATCATGTCCACATCAGCAACATCCTCATTATCATGTGGTAGCCTGTTGACATTAAAAATATTTAGTTCTACTGTCATGTTGCCAAAGGATAGTTGCATAACTCCATTCCTGCAATTAATGATAGCATTAGATGTTGCCAGAAAAGGACGACCAAAAATTACAGGAATATGTTTTGTAGAGTCTCGTACTGGTTGAGTGTCAAGTACAACAAAATCAACAGGAAAATAAAACTTGTCAACCTGTATCAAAACATCCTCTACAATTCCTCGGGGTACTTTCACAGATCTATCAGCAAGTTGTAAAATCATAGATGTTGGTTTTAACTCGCCTAGTCCAAGTTGCATATACACAGAATAGGGAAGAAGATTAACACTAGCTCCTAAATCTAGCAAAGCTTTCTCAATTTTATGGTTTCCTAAGATGCATGAGATAGTAGGACAACCTGGATCTTTAAATTTCGGAGGAGTGTTGCTTTGAATTATAGAGCTAACGTGTTCAGTTAAAAATGCCTTTTTGCGCATATGTAGTTGTCTCTTTGTTGTACATAGATCTTTCAAGAATTTAGCATAGGCAGGTACTTGTTTAATAGCATCAAGTAATGGAATATTCACACTTACCTGCTTGAAGATTTCCATCATATCATTGATAGAATTACCTTGCTTTACCTTTGTGAGCCTCTGAGGATATGGGGCTTTTGGAATGTAAGATGGCTCATTGTCCTCTTTGGGAGCTTCTTGGATTGAATCATCAGTTGGAACAGTACCTGGAGAAAGTGGTTGAGGAGTGGTTTGCTTTGAGATGTCCACTTTGTTGTCAAACAGTTTCCCACGTCGCAAAGTCATGATTGATTTAGCCTCTTCATGTTGCACTCCTTTAGGATTAGGAAATGGCTGACTAGGAAACTTTCTTTTCTCAATGGTTGTTGCCAACTGTTGGACTGATGAAGCAAGTTGTCCCATCATGTTTTCAAGATTGGAGATGGATTGTGCCTGAGAGTTCTGGCTGGCGCGTACTTCATTCTTAAACTCAGTAATTGTGTGATTCTGATGTTCTAATGCAGCTTGTGTAGCTTTTGTCAAGTTATGAATTGCTTCCTCCCATGGTTTTGGCTGTGAAAAATTGTGATTGAATTGTTGAGTAGCCTGCTGGGGGGCTTGACCTGCTGTATCATCCTGTTGAAACCCCTGTGACCAAGAGAAATTGGGGTGGTCCCTCCAACCTGGGTTATAGGTGTTGGAGTAAGGGTTGTAAGGAGGTTTTCTCATCATGTTGAGGGCATTAGCTTGCTCAGCACCTGCTTCTGGTTCTGTAGGACTATTGGCTGTCAATGAGGTCAATTTGCGAGAGATGTCCTCTATCATGCATTTGACTTCCTTGATTCCTGAGTTGGGTTCAGTGCTGCGAATCTCATAGATACCCCTTTTCTTTGGTTCAGTTCTAGAGGATCTGCTCCGCTGTTGTGAATTGTCAGCCTGCTTTTGAAAGAAGGTCCAGATCTCTGAAGCATTCTTAGACATAAGCTCTCCACCGCTTGTGGCCATCAACCATTCTTGAATATGTGGTAGCAACCCCTCCAAAAAGTATTGGCATAAATGCCATTTTTCATACCCATGATGTGGACACTTCATGAGAAGCCCGTTGAATCTCTCCCAAGTTTCATAGAATGGCTCATCGTCTCTTTGCACAAACTCT
The DNA here is from genome assembly GCA_030279155.1 of Forsythia viridissima. Classification (NCBI taxonomy): domain Eukaryota; kingdom Viridiplantae; phylum Streptophyta; class Magnoliopsida; order Lamiales; family Oleaceae; genus Forsythia; species Forsythia viridissima. The sequence goes on from CM059036.1 coordinate 3,281,996, forward strand.
GAAATTTCCCTGCGAATAGCATTAGTTTTGTGAACAGGAAAGTATTTATTCAAAAATTTAGCAACCATTTGTTCCCAAGAAGTAATACTGTTTGCAGGCAATGTATTAAACCAAGATCTAGATCTATCTTTCAGAGAAAAGGGAAATAGACGAAGTTTAACATTATCAGGAGACACATTCTCATATTTAAATGTTTCACATACAGCATAGAATTCAGTCAGATGATTATAAGGTTCTTCACTATCTAAACCATAGAAAGATGGGAGACAGTTAAGCACACTCGGTTTAAGCTCAAAATTCCTAGCTGTGACCTGAGGGTATTGTATGCATGAGGTGCTCAAATTAGCTAATGGACTAAAATAGTCCCTGAAGGGTCTCTCCTCAATTTCATCCCCCATAGCTACTAGTGCTTCGGTTCTTTCAATTTTATCTAGATTAGTGGCTCGTTTTTGTTGGTGAAAAGTCCTTTCAATTTCACTATCTAGATGTTCTAGCTTAAGTTCTAGAGATCTATGACCAAGCATGCACAATGAAGATTTTTGATTTTTTGAATTTTTTTTTTTTTTTTTTATAAAAACGAAAATAAAATAAATAAAATAAAATCCTAAATTATAACTAGTCAAGAGTAAAATTAACTAAGATTAGATTAACCTTCAGACGCAGTCCCCGGCAACGGCGCCAAAAACTTGATGTCAAATTTTAATTAACTCGCAAGTGTACGAATCTATTGGAATATAGATAAGTAGTAACGAGGTCGATCCCACAGAGACTGCTATGAGGAAGGTGTAATTTAATCCCAATTAACTGTTATTCTAGACTAGTTGAGTTGAGAAGATTTGTTGTTGAAATTGTTTAACTAAAAGACTAAAGAAATAAGCTAATAAATGAATTGAGAATTCAAGTTGTGTAAAAACACCAAGGTTTCAGAATCCACCATTATCCAACTTAGCAATCATCTAATCATTCATTAATTCTCACAAACACACGACAATACGAAATCAATCTATTGTCGTCCCTAAAGATTTATCAATGAAGTCCAAAAGAAGAAAATCAAATATAGGCTCCCCTTATGCTTCAAACATAAATTACTTAAGCATTTTTCATATCACATTCCATTGAAAGAAGACAAAGAATCAAAGATTACCTAAGCATTCTATGTATCCCAATACGAATAAAAGAAGATGAAAAATCAAAAGAAATTAATAGAACCTAGTTAAGCATCAAGCATGGATTAATTAAACCAATATCTAACTATAAAAAATACATGATATTTAAGATGAAAGAAATTATATTTAATTAATCTAGTTAAGAACGAACCATGAACGTTAAAGCCCTAAAAAGGAATTAAACGAATAACGAAATAATTACTTAATTAAAATAAGGTTTCATCGTCTACCTTGGCTACAGAAAACTAGAAGAACATAATTAAATTAAAAATACAAGAATTGATAAAACCCGGCATGGATTGAAGGAGAAGAAATCTTCAAAAACTCTTGATTGTCAGTCAGTTGTCTTCTCTTGTTTTCTTCCGTCTTCCCTTGATTCGGCTCCCAAAAATCCCTCCTTTTGTTATGAGAATATATCTCATCTTTATACTACCCTCATTGTGCCCCAAAATATCTCAAGAAAACCTAAAAATTCGTTCAAAACGTTTCCTAGTTGAATTGGGACTCAAAAAAGGAAAGAAAATAAAACGAAAAATCCGCGGGCAAAAATGGCCTTGGCGATCTCCCAGGCTATTCCCGGGCGATCGCCCAGGCAAGCTATTTTGGTTCTGCTTTTGAGTTCGGCCGCTGGGCGCTCGCCCAAATATAAGCCTGGGCGATCGCCCAGCTTATTTTTCCTGGCGGCTGATTTTCAAACGGCCATAACTTCTTGTAGGAAACTCCAAATTGAGATCCGTAAAAAGTGTTGGACTCGTAATTCCATTATCTTTCCAATGGTATATCATTTGCCTTGTGGAGATTTTAATATCAAAAGTTGTACTCTAATCTCTCCACATGCTTCGGTAGGTAGTTTCTCAATTCGGTTCTTTGGCTTTCCGGTGTTTGATCCATTGATTAAACTCTTCGTTGTCACTCTAAAACACCTTAAACTTATTGATTTTCTCTTCTTCCTCATCCTCAAATGTTTGGCTCTTGATATTCACTTCAAAAACTCAACTTACTCGTCGATTTCGCCAAATTATTGCTCTTTTCGTCCATTCTTCTCCAATTGTTTACAAACGCGTCCAAAACTGAAATAGAACAATAATATACTAGATAAGTAGAAAATCAACTATATGACGACATAAAAGATTAATTCAAATGCCAAAATAAGTGCATAAAACGCACTTATCAACTCACAACTTATAAATACTTAAAAATAATTTTATCACCTCCAATTAGTAGTGGGACTATCCCACTACTAAAATGATGACTAAGAATTCTCCACCAAACACAGGCTCTACCAGCACTAAAATGTTGACTAAGAATTCTCAAAAAAAATATTTTAGTTTGGGTCATTTTAAAATATAACATAAATCTTTTGGGTCATATATGAAAATATATTTAATTCTACTTACAAGAAATTATTAAATAACTTAAGATTATCGATCGACAAATTAAGTATAAATTGAATTAAAAATGCGATTTTAAGAATTAAAATAAATACTAATAATGGAGTTGAATTCTTAGCATTTATAGCTAGTCTACTGGGTTTTTCTTCAATAATGGAGTTGTATTCATGCGTTTGCAGAAGTTTATTGATCATAAGTCATTAAAAAGGAGTTCACATCTGTCCCGACTTGTCCTCTTTGTTATTTCACTGCTAAAATATTGACATTATTAAAATTTAAAGGTGACAAAATTTTTAACTTATGAATTGTGCAATTAAAATTTAGATATCTCAAAATTGTAATAGTGAAATGTCAATAATTTAGTGATAAAACATTTTAAATATGTTTTCCCACCAAACAAAATAAATTAATAAGATTGTGACGTACCACCAAACACAATAAACATGTTGGTAGTGGGATCGTATCAATAGTTTCTCACTTATTCATCCAACTAGTCCACAATTATTACACACTCTCTCTCTCTCTCTCTCAATCTAACATTTCAAAAAGTTAAAGTTAAGGTTAAAGTGGTGGGTGGTTCTTTTCTCTTCTCTCTGATAAGTTAAAGTGGTGGGTCCTCTCTCTCTCTCTCTCTCTCTCTCTCTCTCAATCTAACATTTCAAAAAGTTAAAGTGGTGGGTCCCCCCCCCCCTCTCTCTCTCTCTCTCTCTCTCTCCCTCCCCTCAAAGAATCCCTAAAATGTTGACTAAAATTCTCCCCCAAACACAAAAATTAACTAAACAGACTAATTAATTACTCTCAAATACAATCTTAAATTATTGGTAATAAATTCCCACTTGATTAAGTTTTAATTTTGATAACACGAATACATCTTTTGATGACAAATTTAATATGTTAAATTGAATATAATTTGATCGAAAATTTTAGTTAACGACAAATTCGGTTAAATGAAACATTGACAGTTTAATTTGGTTAATTGATATATATTTTCACTTATTTTTTATAAGTTCTTGTCTCATGTTACTAAATTAAAGTTATTTGTAATTTTTCTTTTTTCTTTTTATTATTTTTTAAAATACAAAATTGTAACACGATAAATTACTTTTTATAAAATTGGCAAAGTCAATTGAACATTTGAGCACAGCTAAGCAATTCATTAATAAAAATTGAATTCAATTTCCACTCCTTCATGTGAATTGGAGAAATTAATTTCTGCAAATGATATTTTGTTGAATTATTTATAATAATTTCCATTTTTTAAATAAAATAATTACTTTCTCCTTCAATATGATCTCTCATCTGTTCTAATACCAAACCACAAACAGCTCCAAATTTCTCTCTCTCTCTCTCTCTCCTGAAATCTATCAGTTCAAAGCAAGAAAATGGATCCTGTGATTAGTGCCACCATTGAAGTGATATTTTGTTGAATTATTTACAATTTTTTTTTTTACCAAACAAACAAGTTATATTTTTTTACCAAACAAACAACTTTTTTACTTTAGATGGTTATATTCATACCACATCTTTTGTTAATCACACCATTTTTTAATTACAAATGAAGTCTCAAACTATTGTTATTTTCGTATTTATGTCCTCAATTATTTTTTTATCAGATTCTTATCATTTTATCTATTAATTTTTACATTTCATCGTTGTCTTTGATGATGGTTTATGTCCAAAAAGTTATTTAAGAGGGTGCAAATGTTTTTTTGCCTTTCATATTTTTTAAATAAGCAAAATAAATAACAAATACAAAAGTTTGACAAAATATTTATCTCTCATTTCAATGTACATTAGTATAATATTTGGACAAAATCGTTATCAGAGACAAGGTGTGAAAATTAATGATAAAAATGCAACAAAAAAAGTTGAAAACATAAATATCAAAATGTCAAAGGTTGGGGGACTTGTATTTCAATTAAAACACGGTGTAAATAATAAAAATTGTAGTGCTATATAATTACCCTTTTACTTTTCCCCAATCTTTAAATTTAAATTCTTCCCCTCATTATATTTACATTTTTTTTCAAATTGTTTGGTTGTGTATATTTGACAATATTGATAATGATGTAATTATACGACATTTTCAATTATGAAAACGCTATTAATGTAATGAAATATTTTGATAACTTCTATATCATTAAAAGAAAAAAATTGCAACTTAATTTTTGCTCTCACAATCTAATGTGGTGTTCAAGTTTCCCATCATTTTCTTGGCCAGCACAATCTCAAGACATTACCCATGGGTAATGACATCGAACTCCTTGTCACGACTAGTACATCTTGTTTACACAAGTGAGTTCTTATCTTCTATTACACAACTGATACCTCTCTTTTATTCTTCTTTAACTTCACTAACCTTTTGATATGGACACTTAACAAGTTTTTGATATGCAATCTTGGAGGTAAAACAGAATCTAAGAAGACCGATTTGGGTGGAAAGACGAATATGATAAAGTTAAAGTTAAAGTTAAAGTTTAGTTAAAGTTAAAGGAGCATAAGAATTGAAGGAGACTATTGATCGTAATGAAAGTAACATCCTTTTGATTTGGTCACCCAGAATTGGATGCTATTTAACAAGTTTTTGAAACTGGAACTTATCCAATAAATGTTGATTCACAGGATGAACAAACAAACTTAAGAAGGCCACACACGAGTTGACACAGAGACACATTGGCAACCGTCAATATGGGATGAAGAATCTAACACGAGTTGTAATCACGCTACTAATTCACTCCCACATCAAATCCTAATTCTATTTTGATGTTTTTCAACTTTACGCTTGTAATTAATAAAAATGATACATTCGTTACTTCAATCAACAATTGGGCTGATAGAACAGAGGTTCATAACTTGTCCTTAATTCGTGAACCTTTATATATGATCAAAGTCAATTGGTAAAGCATCTAATGTCTCTTCTCTTTTCTAATGCTACAAAGTTTAGGTGATGTTCTATTTGGGTTTCAATTTTGTGTTTTGAGTATCTATTTTGAGATTTATGAAAATACGTTTTTTTTGGAATTTTTGAAAAATGTTTCTCAAAACAGAAAACTCGAAAATGCGTTTACTTGAAATTTTTTAGAATATTTTATTCAAACAATTATTAATTAAAAACTTGGAATTAAAAATAATTATCGTTGGAATTAAAAACAATTAAAAACTTGGAATTAAAAAAAGACCGCCATGGTGATTTGAACCAGTGACCACCAACAATTAAAAGTGCAAATTCTGGTCGTTTTGGAAAGGAGCCACATTTTGTAAAGAAAATGCAAAAAATGATTAAATTATCATTTTCCATGCCCAGACTCAAATGTTAATTACAAAAAAGGCAGCCATGATAATTCGAAACGCAGACCTCATTTCCAAAATGCGTGTTTTGGCTGTTTTGGAACTTAACCAAAGGTATTATGAATGAACATTTAATGACTATTAAAAAATCTAGAAATTCTAAGTAGGAAAGTACATTTGGTGGGAAAATAGATTTTGATGACACTTCTGTTTATATATATTAATTATTATGGATATAAATCAAATTGATGGTTTTATTAATGTATTTTATTTACTAATTATTATTTATTATCATTAATTAATGAATATTTTGGAAGGAAAACTTAGCAAAAAATTTTGACGACTATCATTATTTTATATACATAAATTAATATTAATATGCTTGTGAAGGTGGTGGGTTTTATAGAGAGTTAGTCCTTCTTCTTCAAAATAACGACTGAGACTATGCATTTTGTAGCATGCTTATTACCATTTTTCTTGTATTGGAAAACGGATCGTGGGTTGCTCAGCTCATGTGATTGTGGACCGATTTACGAGGATTCCCTTTCATTAATATATGATATTCCTAAGCAAATATGCTCTTGTTTGCTCAAAAAGTTAATGTTTTCTCTTATTTATTTTTAGTATTTGTTACACCTTCCTACAAAGATTCTAAACTTTCTTACAAATATGCTCTTGTTTGGTCAAAAAGTTAAGAATAATGTTATTCACAGTCGTTTACTATCGGTAGTCATTCTACGTGATATTACTCAATTTAATAAATTATTTACTTCAATTAAATAATATATTTATAGCCATTAATTATGAATAATTTATCAAATTGAGTAATGTCACATAAGATGACTATCGGTACTCAAAATTTAAACAATATTCTTTTCCTAATTTATTCTTTTCTTTTCCTAAACAATATTCTATCATAAGCAAATATATTCTTTTCTTTCTTTCTTTTCTCATTTCTCTGATTTTGTGTCCGCCACTCTCTCTCTCTCTCTCTCTCTCTCTCTCACACACACACACACACACAGTTCTAATATCAAACCACAAATTAACTCCTCAAAATTGTACTCTCTCTCTCTCTCTCTCAAAGAATCACACAGAACAGAAAATGGATTCTGTGATTAGTGCCACCATTGAATTTACACTGGAGAAGTTGCTTGCAATCACCACTGAAGAGTTCAATCTCGTGAGGGGTTTCAAGAAAGACTTAGAAAACTTAACTGATTCATTGCTTTCAATCAAGGAAGTCTTAGAAGATGCTCAGAAGCGCCAAGTTGCTGATGGAGCTGTCAAACGCTGGCTCAAGAAACTTGAAGATGTTGCTTATGATGCTGACGATGTTTTGGACGAGATCAAATATGAAAACTTGCGTCGTACCGTCCAGATCCAGAACCAGATGAAACCAAAGGTGTGCTTATACTTCTCTTTCTATACCCCTTTGGCATTCCGATGGAAAATGGCTCACAAAATCAACAACATAAATGTCAACTTGAAGAGGATTAACGACGAAGCTGATCGTCGTGGCTTTGAGAGGAGAGTTGCAGAATCTGCTCCCGCTCGGCCTCAGGTCAAAGAAACTGATGCCATAACTGCTGATCCAGTTTTCGTTGGAAGACAAAATGATGAATCAAAATTTGTGGAGCAGATAACCGGCGAAATCAACGATGTTTTTTCAGTCCTTCCCATTGTTGGAATGGGAGGGATTGGCAAAACGACTTTAGCTCGCTGTATCTTTAATCATCCGCGCACAGTGACACATTTCAATGAAAGAATTTGGGTATGTGTGTCAGAAAATTTTGATGTTCTTACGATTTTAAAAAGGATTCTGGGAACTTCCCATGGAGAATGCAGACAAGCTGTCATGGACGCGCTTCAAAGGAAATTGAAAGACAAAAGATGCTTGCTTGTTCTTGATGATTTGTGGAATGAAAAACGAGAAGAATGGGATGATTTAAAAAATGCTCTCATGGGAGTCAGCCCGAACAAAGGAAATGTCATTATTGTCACCACACGTAATGAAAGCGTGGCCTCGATTGTCAACCCGCAAAATTGGTATAACTTGGAAAAATTATCAGAGGATGATTGCTGGTCCATAATCAAGGCAAAGGCATTTGAAGGTGGAGATGTACCAGAGCTTTTTCAAACCATTGGAAAGGAGATTGCTCAACAATGTAGAGGTTCACCATTAGCTGCAAATATGATGGGGGCAGTTCTAAGAGGAAAGGAAATACATGATTGGGAATCAATTCAAAAGATTGGGCCTTCAAATATTGAAGGAGATGAGAACAGCGTGGTAAAAGTCCTAAAGATAAGCTTTGATCGTTTACCTTCTTCATCACTTAAAGAATGTTTTGCCTATTGTTCAATATTTCCCAAAGATGCAGAGATAAAGAGAGAATGGTTAATCCAGCTGTGGATGGCACAAGGATTTCTTACAGATAATCAAGGATTTGATATGGAGACTGAAGGCAACAAGTTTTTTAACATTCTGTTGCAAAGCTCCTTCTTGCAAGAGCCCGTAAAGGACAGGTATGGCAATATCAAATGGTGCAAAATGCACGATCTTGTGCACGATCTTTCATGCTCAGTTTCAAAATCGAAAATATTTACTATTGCGAAGAATCACACTCGAGATGACATTCCTCAAGTAAGACACCTTACAATACTTGAAGAAAGTGCACCGGAGATCACAAAAGAGAAAGCAAGTTATCTACGGACATTGGTCACAAAGAGCAATGTACCATGCAAAAATTTGCCAGACTTCAAGCGCTTGCGTACTCTAGTTCTATGCGATGAGAAAATAGAAGATTGCCTAACTTCAATTGGCAACTTGATACATTTAAGATGTCTTGATGTGTCGAACAATTATTCAATCAGGACATTGCCTGGTTCTCTCTGCAAGCTTTACAACTTGCAAACTTTAAACATTATTAAATGTTACAATTGTGAGAAAATCCCAATGCTTGGCCACCTACCACTCCTCAAGTATCTAAAATTGGAAGGTCTTACTAACGTAACATCAATAGAATTGTCATTCTATGGTGCGAGTGATTGCAGCTCAACAAGTAGAAACGATGGCCAAGAGACACGAGTATCATTCCCGTCACTTAAAAGTCTCATAATACAGGAAATGCCGAACCTAACAGAGTGGGCAGAAGCACAAAGGAGCCGAGTACAGGTATTTCCTTGCCTTGAAATTTTGGAGATTGGGAAATGTTGCAAATTGACAAACATCATATCTAGCAGCAATTTAACTTCTCTGGTTAGGCTCAGAATCTTTGCGTGTGAAAATTTGGCTTATATTCCCCACTTGCGGGGCTGCGGAGCTTCTCTTAAACAGATGGAGATTACAATTTGTGATGAATTGAGGGAATTACCCGATGATCTAGGCAGCCTCGAGTCTCTTGAGATATTGAGAATAACTAATTGTAAAAATCTGCAATTAATTCCATATCCAAGTGGACAGAAAGGCCTCTCTTCCCTTCGAAGCTTGGGAATTTATAATTGCAAGAGGCTGAGCAACCTGCCGAGTGAAATGCTTGAGTCTTGTACGTCTCTACAGAGTCTAGAGATTTCGAATTGTGAGGCATTGAGGGAATTACCCGATGATCTAGGCAGCCTCGGGTCTCTTGAGAAATTGAACATAATTGGTTGTGAAAATCTGCAATTAATTCCATATCCAAGTGGACAGAAAGGCCTCTCTTCCCTTCGAAGCTTGGCAATTTATCGTTGCAAGAGGCTGAGCAACCTGCCGAGTGAAATGCTTGAGTCTTGTACGTCTCTACAGAGTCTAGAGATTTCGAATTGTGATGAATTGAGGGAATTACCCGATGATCTAGGCAGCCTCGGGTCTCTTGAGATATTGAGAATAACTCATTGTGAAAATCTGCAATTAATTCCATATCCAAGTGGACAGAAAGGCCTCTCTTCCCTTCGAAGGTTGGAAATTTATGATTGCAAGAGGCTGAGCAACCTGCCGAGTGAAATGCTCGAGTCTTGTACGTCTCTACAGAGTCTAGAAGTGTTTGACTGCGAGAATCTCACTTCGTTTCCTGAATTGAGTGGGATGGTATGGCTTAACAGCTTAAGGGAATTGTCGATTGGGGGTTTCTCAAATTCAGATACTCTCGAAGGCATCTGGAGACACATAAAATCCGTTCAGATATTAAGATTATATGGTCGGGCAGATTGGGTCTCTCTGCCATATCAGCTTGAGAATCTCACTTCCTTGAAAGAATTGTGGATATCTAATTTTGGAATTGAAGAACTGCCAGATTGGTTAGGGAATTTGTCATCTCTTAAAAAATTAATCATATGGCAGTGTGAAAAGCTTAGGCATCTGCCCTCTAAAGAAGCTATGCAACGACTCACCAAATTAACAAAGTTAAATATCGGGTCTTGTCCGCTGTTGAAGGAACAATTCCGTCGTGATAAGATTTCTCATATTCCGAAAGTATTCATACATCCTGGATAAGAATTAGGTAAGGATTTGGTGTTGATGTAAGTATATTTTACTTTTCATTTATTTTATTTATTATTATTATCATTTATCAAAATTTTCCGCTTTTGGTTAGTTAGTATGTTTAAATAATTTCTATTACTAATTATGGAAGGTTAACATGAATATATATACATTACTAACTTATTTTTCTTTCAATTTGTAGAAGCAGGAGGGACTTAGAATGTGGACTGATGCAATATGTCTTCATGGTAGCGTAAGACATTCGAATGATTTTGTGCATATTCAGATTGCAAGTGAACACCACTTAACTGATTCTTATTCTTAAAGAAAAATGCATCAAAAAAATTCTCACTTTCACATCTACCCACATTTTGTAAGTAAAAATATTAAGTCTTTTGTATAGTTTTATTTTAAAAGTTGATACAAATAATTTTAACCATATATTTTATGAGACCTATAATTTTTATTAATTTTTCAACTACACCTTTCATCAACTTTTATCAAAATCTACTAAAAATACTCTCTTTATCCTATAAAAATAAGTTTACTTCTATTTTCAGACATATTAAGAAATTTTAATTATTAATTTATTATAGTTGGAAAGATAAATTTTACTTACGTTTTTTTTTTTAATATAACACTGCGTTAATATAATGTAAGTTAGTAAGTGCTTGTTTAATAAAAAAAATTGTAAATTATAAGTAGTGAGTCTTACAGAATTTGTAGATAAAAAGTAAATAAAAGCTATAAATTTTACGAAATATGTAGATAAAAATAATATTTGTCTTGTTGTAAGTATATGAGGATAAAGGCAAAGAGAATTATATAGGATTTTGTCTTCTTGTAAGTATATTTTACTTTTCATTTATTTTATTTATTATTATTATTTATCAAAAATTTCCCCTTTTGGTTAGTTAGTATGCTTAAATAATTATTGTTACTAACTTATTTTTCTTTTAATTTGTAAAAGCTGTACAGGTGGGACTTTGTATTCATTTGTTCAACATTCGTGGTGAACCGACGTGATTTGTCTTCGTGGTATCATGTAAGACTTTCGAATTATTTTGTGTAAAATTAAACTTTTTCAATAGAGATCAAAGGTTGTCGAAACTATAATTAAGAGCTTGGGTTACGTACAAATTAACTAAAAGAAAAATTAAATTTAAAAAAGTTTAAAATACTTGTATATGATTGACTTTAGCACAAACTAATTTATTTTTTCTTTCAATTATTGTTGAAATTGTACAGGTGACCGTGAGTATTGATTTGTCAAATTTTGAAGGGGAAGGACGTGATTTACTTTTGTCGTATTGTTCACATTTTAGTGAGAGATTAAGCAACTCTCCTACAACACTAGGCAAATGAAGATCGTGAAACTTTGAATCTGGAACTTTTAGTTGTTAATAGTTTATATTTCTAGTTTGTTAATTTAATATTTCTCGTGGCAGCAAATGAAAATCTAATTTGACTTTATTTCTCTTGCCAAGTTGATGAGAATTTTTCAATTTTACGTTCATAGGTATGATTATTATTGTTCTTGTTATTTTTAGCGAATTTGATTGAATTATCATTTTCCAATTTTTATTTTATTTTCTTTATTCTTTTAGCCAACAAGGAGTCTTTAGACCCATCTCTTTTATTTGGCAATTAGCATTTTTCTTCCATTTCAGCAAGCACATATGTACGACATTCACAAAATTAGATTAAACTTTGTGATACGTGAGCATTGATTTGTCTACTATTCGAGGTCAATGATGTGATATGCCTTTGTGATATTACAGACATTTATTAAGAGATTGAGCAAGATTAAACTTCTCCAATCCAGATCACTTGGCTAGCATCATCCGTATTTGAAGTTTTTTTATGGGAAAAAAAATTCAAAAGAGACTAAAATTCTACAGAATTTGAAGTTTGAGGACCCATCTGCGATGAAACTTAGAATATGGAACCAAAGTTTTCATATACCTATAGGAGGATGCAGGGGCAATATTCCTTTTATCATATAATTTGAATCATCTTCTTTAACTTTAAGCAAGGCTAATCACTTAGTTAAGAACAGGGTTCTAAATGGTTAACTAGATGCTAACATGTTCTTAAAAAAGTATTGTCAGCACAAGCCACCTTCAACATGTCGGACTTTAAAATCAGAAATTGTCCTCTGTTTTGTTTTACTTAGCTATATGTAGAAATTGTCAGCACAAGCCACCTTCAACATGTGCACCTCTGTTTTGCTTTACTTAAGCCATAAGTAGAAATTGTCAATAGTTGCTCCAAGTCAGATCTTAAAAATTAATAATTACAGCTTCATGTCCAACATAGAAATTTGAAAAGAAACTGTCACCCCACCACCAAACACAAGAAATATTGAAGGAGAGACGACAACAACTTATGTTAAAATTTGTAAATCCTCATCAAAATACAGTAGTCAAGCCTTCCACATGTGTCACATTAATGTACGGTTCACCAATACGTTTGAGACAAATATTGAACATTTTAGTGGTTGAGGACTAAAATTTTCTACTCATATTTGTAGGGGGCAGAGCCAAGAATTTTATCTTGTGGGGGTAATATAGCGGTTAGCAGTACTATAGTGCTGGCCAACGGTATTGCACTAGCTTGTAGCGTTTATAGCTACTAGCAACGAAATAGTAGCCGGTAGATATAGTTTCGTTGAAAAAAACAATAAAATCACTTATTTTATTCATGCAAAAAATTTAAAACTCAACTATTTTTTCACGAGATTTGTACGTAAAAAAAGAAAAGATGTTTTATTTAATTTTTTAGATTTTGAAATTGAAAATCAAATAAACGTTGAAGGTCTAAAAGATTAAGTTGTTTCAATTCAAAAAATAGGATGTAGATAAAAATCCTGTATTTTGCAACGAGAAGAATAGCAGCCAATTCGATCTATGATTTATCATTCATGGACGTTGATAAGACTCATCCATTTAACAACACCTTAGAATGGCATTACATTCGGTGTTAAGCATAATGCTTTGTCAATTTTATCATTCTGAAATATAAAAAAAATTAATACCCAAGTTTATAAAATTATGTAAAAAGACAAAATATGCAATTGAAACTAAAGATTAGAGATTTAAAAGTTATTAATAAGATTAGAAATTAATTGCACAAATTTTTCGAAAGAATATAAAAAGAAAATATAACATGGCAATAGGGATTTGAACCCAAATCTACCCAAACACAAATAATAAGCTTTGCCATTTGGATAAAGAACTTCCTTTGCATCTATGTAAATTTAAATATTTATGTGTTGTGGGGGCAAAATTATAAAAATTAATTTCTTTCCAAACAAAAACAAAAATTTTGAAATTAGAGTGGGGGCAGTGGCCACCACTGCCACCACTCTAAATCCGCCGGTGAATATTTGTTTAGGAGTATTTACAAATACTTAAAATTGGTCAAATATTTTATCCACACATTCCGTATACACATTACTTTTATCCACTTTTTATCTATACAATTCATATAAATCTATTATTTATAATTTACAAAAAAAATTTACCAATGAAACAATATTTACCTAACTTCGTAAAAGATTAATAGCAAACAATACACAAGTCACTCAATGTGTAATAAGTGTTCACAAGATTAAATTAGAAAATCAATAGCAAACAACCTAAGCCCTTGTTTAGTTGTGCTTAAAATATAATTTAAGTTGATTAAATATACTTTTTATTTATATATTTTGTAAGATCTACAACTTATAAATATTTAAAAAATAATTTTATCACTACCAATCACAATAAACATTTTTAGTAGTGGGAGGAATGCTCTATTCTCCGAATCGGGAAAGGATTCTTTTCCCCGAATGCAGAGGCCCAATTTATTTAATCCCCCCACCCCCACCCCCACCCCCACCCCCACCCCCTTCGTTTTCTACGAAATCTACGGTCGCCCGAGCTCATTGCCGCTGCCCCTTCCTCTTTCGGGAGGTAGTCTACGTCCCAAGCTCCCACCACACTACACCAGATTTACCCCAAATTTATTAATACAATTAAATTTATTAAATTCCAAATAAATAATTTTTTATTATATTTATGATATTTTTTTTTAAAGAAATATAATATATAATAATATTTATTGAGTTAAATATTATTTATATTATATAATAAATAATATAGTTGACGTTACATTTTATTAAAGTTACGTTGAAGTTAGTTAGTGTATATTTGGATAATAAATTAAGTTTTAGTGTTTGACCTAATGATTTGATAAGTGGTGATATGTACTCACAGTAAGCACTAATTATGGTGTTCACTGTCCACGTGGTATTACCACATTGGTCACTTCTTAAAAAGTTAAAAAAAATAAAAAATAAAAAAATTCTTACCCCTTGTTTTATAAGTGTTCGGTCCATTTGTTTGATAATGGATAAATCCCTTTTTTGGTTTTGGAGCAAATCTTAGCTTATGAATTGTGCAATTAAAATTTTGATATCTCAAAATTGTAATAGTAAAATGTCAATAATTTAGTTATAAGACATTTAAAATATGTTTTCCCCACTTCGGTGTCCCACCAAACACAATAAATTAATAAAATTGAGACGCACCACCAAACGACAATATGACAATAAACATTTATTGATGGGACCGTATCAACAGTTTCTCACTTATTGATCCAACCAGTCCACTAATATTACTTTCGATAAGTTCTCTCTCTCTCTCTTTCTCTCCTGAAATTTATCCGTTCAAAAAGTTAAAAGTGGACACAATGACAATGGTCCTCTTCTTCTTCTTCTTCTTCTTCTTCTTCTTCTCCTCTCTCTCTCACACTCTCTCTCTCTCTCTCTCTCTCTCTCTAATACCAAACCAAGAACTCCTCAGAGAATCACTAAAATGTTGACTAAAATTCTCCACCAAACACTATAAATTAAATAAAAAGACTAATTAATTGCTATCAACAGCACTACCCTTCTATGATCATACATTCTTCAATTATTGGGTAACAAATTCCTACTTTATTAAGTTTTAATTTTGACAACACGATTATATTTTTTGATTAAAATTTTGATGATAAATTTAATATGTTAAATTGAATATAATTTGGTAGAAGATTTTAGTTAACGGCAAATTCGGTTAAATGAAATATTGACCGTTTAATTTGATTAATTGATATATATATATATATATATATATATATATATATATATATATTCTCACTTATTTTCGATAAGTTCTTGTCTCATGTTATTAAATTAAAATTACTTGTAAGATAAATAAAATACCTATTATTTATAATGACATATTTGTATTCTTTCTTTTTTATTTTTATTATTTTTTAAAATACAAAATTGTAATAAATAAATTAAGAAGACTAATTAATTGCTCTCAAGTGCACTGCCCTTCTGGGATCATACATTCTTCAATTATTCGTAATCCACAATAAATGGAGATTAAGTTTTAATTAGGTTAGATGAGACATTGACCAGTCATGTTTGTTACTTTTAATTGATATATATTCACTTACTTTCGATAAGTTCTTTTCTAATAAAATTATGAAGTGACAATTTGATATAAGTAATTAATGTGGTAAATAAATTAATATCTTTTTTTGATGTATAAATGATAATTTTGTTAAGGTTCTAAAAAGCGTAAAGCGTGACTAGGCGTCGAGGTCGAGCTTCAAGCTTTTCGGGCCTAGGCGAGACTTAGACGTGAGCAATAAAAGGGCAAATCGAGAGCGATGCGTGAGACGTGGTTAGACGTGGAAGCCAAGCTTCAAGCCTAGGCGAAGCGTAGGCAGGCTTTTTAGAATAGTGAATTTTGTTAATTTTTAAGTTCATTAAATATTAATTACAACTTCCCGTAAAAGTTCAATAAGAGTTTTTTAGAAAATATCAAAATTTGGACTTTCCCAAAACAGTTTTTTTAAACTGTTTCTTTAGTCAAAAAGTGATGTTGACTTTAGTCAAACAACTATAAATATACCCAATAACACTTTTATTCTTTAAAAAGTGCTTTTAGACTTATGATAATTTCATCATACACTACAAAATATAAAATAATTTAAAAAATATTATATAATTTTTTTTATTCTAAAAATACTGTTTTTTATTTCTACAACACTTGTTGTTACATTTGTTATTAACATTTGTTATCAAAATAACAATTGTAACACATTTATTATAATCAAAATAACAATTGTAACAACAATTGTTACAAAAATAAAAAAAAATAGTATTTTTATAATAAAAAAATGTATGATAAATATTTTAAGAAATATTTTATTTATTGTAGTTATTTGTGAAAAAACCCCTTTAGACTTTAAATAAAGCCCCTCCAAACACACTAATATTCTGGTTATTTTTGAGAACTGATAGACATTGAAACCTAATATTTCATCAATAATTGAATGTTTTGACTTCACATTAACATTTTTCTCATGCCTCTTCATTAGTATATAGTATATACTCATCAACATCTACTTTCTATTTCATAGAACGTGGGAAATAGGGCAATGGCGGCAGTAGGTGAAGTTTGTCCATTACTAATGGACTTGGCGATGTCAGGTTGTCCACAAATAACAGATGTAGGTCTCGACTATATAGCTAAGAGATGCACATTACTGGAATCTTGCGACAGGTTCAGTGCATTGGCATCACACAAGCTGGAGTTGCAACCGTGATTACAACTTGTTCGACGATAAAGAATGTATCAATTGAGGAGTGGACGGTTAATCCAAGAACCCAAAGTCGAGCTGGAAGATTTTTCACTTCTCTTGACCCATAAATTGTTTAACAATCTCAAATCCAAGAAACCAAAATTCATTTGAAACCATGTTAAATTATTCCTACAACTCTAATAGAATGTCTAAGCCGAAATATGAGCTATTTTAAATTATCTACCTTGAGGCTCCTTTAGTTCACCCTAAACTTTTCGCTTTGTGTTAGATCACATTTTGGATTTTGCTTGTCATGAAAATTTTTAAATCTCTGTCCGAAACAAATATTAAGGTGTATAAGTAGAAATAATATAAAGGTTAGAAAATGGTTAATTCCTAAGTTATTTCGAGTAGTTTCGGTTTTGTTCACTCATTAGACTCTTTGCTTCAATTCTAGCACATAATTTGTGTGCAAATAATATCTTCAACCATAGACTTTAACAAGTTTACGTTGTTTCTTCTAGACAATTTTATTTCTTCTAGTGCTCACAAAAAATATATTCTCTACCACAATGTATTTGATCAAACAAAATTTGTTTTTTAATCGAAATTAAAAGTAATATTTGGAAAAATTTAAAGATTATTTATGCACGAGGTAACAAGATGTTGAAAAGAGTAGTGAGAAAATGTGACTTGAGAGATCTTATATGCAACATCGTATGTAACAATTAGTCAAAAAGTTTATTTTAAAATACATTTAATACGTAAGACAAAAAAAATTGGACTAATTAGATGAAAATGTTAGATGTAAAGAAATAGATTTTAAGTGAAGGAATACACCAATAGAGTCAGTAAAGTCTTTTATAGGCGAAAAGATGTACTTCTTGAGCTATATAATATCGAGCTATGAAACGATCGGGTTGAACATAGAGTCACAACTCATGGTGTTATAATATATTAAGGCGGATAATATTCTTTAATCTTTTATACGGTCTAAGTATATGAATTTGTGCAATAACCTATTGTTTGCTAAATAGATTATATGATCACTCTTATAATGAAGTTTCCATGAGTGCAACCTCTCCTTCGACTAGAGGTCTTGATGATTTAGAATGTGATGTTTGCTCCTGTATGTAAACTATTTTTTTCTTTTTTGTGAAACTGACAATTCACATTATGAATCCACATGTATACATCCATGTTTGTGTTATTTTGAAGGTTTATATAGATTTACAGTAGCTTTTCATATAAGCTGAATATAGAGCTTTTTAGTCAAGAAGTACTTTTCGACTTTAAATCAACTATTTATTATTTTAACCAAAATGGTTTTTGCTTATGATAAAATAAAAATGTTATTTTATAAAATATTGCTTTAAGGGAATTGCAGAAATGAAAGAAAAACAGAATATAGAAGGAGAGACGACAACAACTTATGTTAAAATTTGTAAATCCTCATCAAAATACAGTAGTCAATCCTTTCACATGTGTCACATTAATGTACGGTTCACCAATACGTTTGAGGCAAATATTGAACATTTTAGTGGTTGGGGACTAAAATTTTCTACTAATATTTGCAGGGGCAGAGCCATAAATTTTATCTTGTGGGGGCAATATAACAGTTAGCAGTACTATAGTATAGGTCGATAGTACTGCACTAGCTTATAGCGTCTATAGTAAGCAACAAAATAGTAGCTGGTAAATATAGCTTCGTTGAAGAAAACAATAAAACCACTTATTTTACATGCAAAAATTTTAAAATTCAACTATATTTTCACTAGATTTGTACGTAAAAAAAGAAAAGATATTTTATTTAATTTTTCAGATTTTGAAATTGAAAATCAAATAAACGTTGAAGGTGTAAAACATTAATTTGTTTCAATTTAAAAAATAGGATGTAGATAAAAATCCTGTATTTTGCAACGAGAAGAATAGCAGCAAGTTCAATATATGATTTATCATTCATGGACGTTGATAAAATTCATCCATTTAGCAACACCTTAGAATGACATTACATTCGGTGTTAAGCATAATGTTTTATCAATTTTATCATTCTGAAATATGAAAAAATAATACTCAAGTTTATAAAATTATGTAAAAAGACAAAATATGCAATTGGAACTAAAGATTAAAAGTTATTAATAAGATTAGGAATTAATTGCACAAATTTTTCGAAAGAATATAAAAAGAAAAAATAACATGGCAATAGGGATTTGATCCCAAATATACCCAAACACAAATAATAAGATTTGCCATTAAGATAAAGAACTTCATTTGCATCTATCTAAATTTAAATATTTATATGTGTTGTGAGGGCAAAATTATAAAAATTAATTTATTTTCAAACAAAAACAAAAATTTTAAAATTAGAGTGGGGGCAGTGGGGGGCCACTGCCCCCACTCTAAATCCGCCAGTGAATATTTGTTTAGGAGTATTTACAAGTACTTATATACTGGTCAAATATTTTATCCACACATTCCGTATACACACTACTTTTATCCACTTTTTATTCATACAATTCATATAAATCCATTATTTATAATTTACAAAATTTTCTTACCAATCAAACAATATTTACCAAACTTCGTAAAAGATAGAGATACACAAGTCACTCAATGTGTAATAACTGTTCACAAGATTAAATTAGAAAATCAATAGCAAACAACCTAAGCTCTTGTTTAGTTGTGTTTAAAATATAATTTAAGTTGATCAAATATACTTTTTATTCATATATTTTGTAAGATCCACAACTTATAAATATAAAAAAAATTAATTTTATCACTACCAATCACAATAAACATTTTAGTAGTGGGAGGAATGCTCTATTCCCCGAATCGGGAAAGGATTCTTTTCCTCGAATGCAGAGGTCCAATTTATTTAATCCCCCCATATTTATACCCCATTCACCCAGCCACATTACACCAAATTTACCCCAAATTTTTTAATACAATGAAATGTATTAAATTACAAATAAATAATTTCTTATTGTTATATTTATTGTATATTTTTTTTTAAGAAATATAATATATAATAATATTTATTAAGTTAATTATTATTTATATTATATAATAAATAATACAGTTGACATTATATTTTATTAAAGTTACGTTGAAGTTAGTTAGTTTATATTTGGATAATAAATTAAGTTTTAGTGTTTGACATAATGATTTGATAAGTGGTGATATAGTTAGTACTCACAGTAAACACTAATTATGGTGTCGACTGTTCACGTGGTATCACCATATTGGTCACTTTTTGAAAAGCTAAAAAAAAAAAAAAAGGATTTTCTTACCCCTTGTTTTATTAGTGTTTGGTCCATTTGTTTGATAATGGATAAATCGCTTTTTTAGTTTTGGAGCAAATCCTCTCTTTTTGTTTAATACTATACAATTTTTTTTTTTTTAAAATAATAAACTCAACCAAATCATTAGCCAAACGTCAAAACTTAATAGTTATTCAAATATAAACTAATTAATTATCCTCACTTTAACCTTAATAAAAAAGTAACGTTAACTATATTATTTATTATATGATATAAATAATATTTAACTCAATAAATATTATTAGATATTATATTTCTTAAAAAATATACAATAAATATAATAATAAGAAATTATTTATTTTTAATTTAATAAATTTAATTATATTAATAAATTTGGAATAAATCTTGTGTGGTGTGTAGTAGTGGGGTGTAGTGTGGCAGGGTGTGGTTGAATGGGGTGGGACTGCCCCCACCACTAAAATGATGACTAAGAATTCTCCACCAAACACAGACTCTACCAGCACTAAAATGTTGACTAAGAATTCTCCACCAAACACAATAAATATTTTAGTTTGAATCATTTTAAAGTACAACATAAATCTTTAGAGTTATATATGAAAATATGTTAATCGATATTATTAGATAATTTAAAATTATCGATCGAATAAATTAAGTATAAATTGAATTAGAGATGCGATTTTAAAGATTAAAATAGATACTAATAGTAGAGTCAGATTCTTAGCATTTATAGCTTATCTACTGAATTTTTTCTCTAATAATCGACCTTTCATTTTGTTCAAATCGTTAATTTGAGCATGGATTCATAAATCAAGAATCGATCAAATAGTTATTGTGTGTATTCAATTT
Source organism: Forsythia viridissima (assembly GCA_030279155.1). Classification (NCBI taxonomy): domain Eukaryota; kingdom Viridiplantae; phylum Streptophyta; class Magnoliopsida; order Lamiales; family Oleaceae; genus Forsythia; species Forsythia viridissima. The sequence continues at coordinate 3,303,051 of CM059036.1, forward strand.
AAGTTAGAATTAATTGAATTTAAGTGAAAATCAAAGGATAACATTTTTTTACTTATTTTACTATTAATTGTTCACGATCTCGTGCGTTTGCAAAATTTTATCGATCATAAGTCATTAAAAAAGAGTTCAAATCTATCCCGACTTATCCTCTTTGCCATTTCACCGCTAAAATATTGACATTATTAAAAATTTAAGGTGTCAAAATTTTTAGCTTATGAATTGTGCAATTAAAATTTTGATATCTCAAAATTGTAATAGTAAAATGTCAATAATTTAAATATGTTTTCCCAACTTCAGTGTCCCACCAAACACACTAAATTACCAAACGACAATAAACATTTATTGGTGGGACCGTATCAACAGTTTCTCACTTATTGATCCACTTATTGATCCAACCAGTCCACTAATATTACTTTCGATAAGTTCTCTCTCTCTCTCTCTCTCTCTCTCTCTCCCCGTTCAAAAAGTTAAAAGTGGACACAATGGCAATGGTCTTCTTCTTCTCTCTCTCTCTCTCTCTCTCTCTCTCTCTCTCTAATACCAAACCAAGAACTTCTCAAAGAAACACTAAAATGTTACCAAACACAATAAATTAAATAAAAAGACTAATTAATTGCTATCAACAGCACTACCCTTCTGTGATCATACATAAAATGTAACTATTTTTTTCTTGATTGTGAAACTGACAATTCACATTATGAATCCACATGTATGCATTCATGTCTATGTTATTTTGAATGTTTATACAGATTTTGAATAAGCAGAATATAGAGATTTTTAGTCAAGAAGCACTTTTTTTACTATAAAACCAAATATCTATTATTTTAACAAAAAAGAATTTTGCTAATGATTAAAAAATTGTTATTTTATAAAATATTATTTTAAGGGAATTGCATAAATGTGTGTGTGTGTGAGAGAGAGAGAGAGAGAGAGAGAGAGAGAGAGAGAGAGAGAGAGAGAGAGAGAGACGACAACAACAACCTATGTTAAAATATGTTGAGCCTCATCAAAATGGAATAGTCAAGTCTTCCACATGTGTCACATTAAAGTATTGTTCACCAATATATTTGAGACAATTATTGAACGTTTTAGTGGTTGGAGACTAAAATTCTCTAACAATATTTGTTTGTGAGTATTTATAAGTACTTATACTGGTTAACAAATATTTTATTCATATATTCCGTATATTTACTATTTTTATCTATTTTTTATTCATACAATTCATATAAATCCATTATTTATAATTTACATTTTTTTTTTACCAAACAAACAATATTTATCTAGCTCCATAAAAGATAGAGATACACAAGTCACTCAATGTGTTATAAGTGTTCACAAGATTAAATTAGAAAATCAATAGCAAACAACCTAAGCCCTTGTCTAGTTGTGCTTCAAATATAATTTAAGTTGATCAAACATATTTTTTATTTACATATTTTATAAGACTCATAACTTATAAATACTTAAAAATAATTTTATCACCTCCAATTAGTAGTGGGATTGTCCCACTACTAAAATGATGACTAAGAATTCTCCACCAAACACAGGCTCTACCAGCACTAAAATGTTGACTAAGAATTCTCAAAAAAAAATATTTTAGTTTGGGTCATTTTAAAATATAACATAAATCTTTTGGGTCATATATGAAAATATATTTAATTCTACTTACAAGAGATTATTAAATAACTTAAGATTATCGATCGACAAATTAAGTATAAATTGAATTAAAAATGCGATTTTAAGAATTAAAATAAATACTAATAATGGAGTTGAATTCTTAACATTTATAGCTTGTCTATTGGGTTTTTCTTCAATAATCGACACTTTCATTTTGTTCAAATCGTTAATTTGAGCATAGATTCATAAATCAACAATCGATCAAATAGTTATTAAGTGTATTCAATTTAAGTTAGAATTAATTAAATTTAAGTGAAAATCAAAGCATATCATTTTTTACTTATTTTACTATTAATTGCCTACGAACTCGTGCGTTTGCAGAAGTTTACTGATCATAAGTCATTAAAAAGGAGTTCACATCTGTCCCGACTTGTCTTCTTTGTTATTTAACCGCTAAAATATTGACATTATTAAAATTTAAAGGTGACAAAATTTTTAGCTTATGAATTGTGCAATTAAAATTTAGATATCTCAAAATTATAATAGTGAAATGTCAATAATTTAGTGATAAAACATTTTAAATATGTTTTCCCACCAAACAAAATAAATTAATAAGATTGAGACCAACCACCAAACACAATAAACATTTTGGTGGTGGGATCGTATCAATAGTTTCTCACTTATTCATCCAACTAATCCACAATTATTACTCTCTCTCTCTCTCTCTCTCTCTCTCTCTCTCTCTCTCTCAATCTAACATTTCAAAAAGTTAAAGTTAAAGTGGTGGGTGGTTCTTTTCTCTTCTCTCTGATAAGTTAAAGTGGTGGGTCCTCTCTCTCTCTCTCTCTCTCTCTCTCTCTCTCAATCAAACATTTCAAAAAGTTAAAGTGGTGGGACCCCCTCCCCCCGCCAAAAGAATCCCTAAAATGTTGAGTAAAATTCTCCCCCAAACACAATAAATTAACTAAACAGACTAATTAATTACTCTCAAATACAATCTTAAATTATTGGTAATAAATTCCCACTTGATTAAGTTTTAATTTTGACAACACGAATACATCTTTTGATGACAAATTTAATATGTTAAATTGAATATAATTTGATTGAAAATTTTATTTAACGACAAATTCGATTAAATGAAATATTGACAGTTTAATTTGATTAATTGATATATATTTTCACTTATTTTTTATAAGTTCTTGTCTCATGTTACTAAATTAAAGTTATTTGTAATTTTTCTTTTTTCTTTTTATTATTTTTTAAATACAAAATTGTAACACGATAAATTACTTTTTATAAAATTGGCAAAGTCAATTGAACAGTTGAGCACAGCAGCTAAGCAATTCATTAATAAAAAGTGAATTCAATTTCCACTCCTTCATGTGAATTGGAGAAATTAATTTCTGCAAATGATATTTTGTTGAATTATTTATAATAAATTTCCATTTTTTAAATAAAATAATTTCTTTCTCCTTCAATATGATCTCTCATCTGTTCTAATACCAAACCACAAACAGCTCCAAATTTCTCTCTCTCTCTCTCTCTCTCTCTCCTGAAATCTATCAGTTCAAAGCAAGAAAATGGATCCTGTGATTAGTGCCACCATTGAAGTGATATTTTGTTGAATTATTTACAATTTTTTTTTTTGGAAAACAAACAAGTTACATTTTTTTACCAAACAAACAACTTTTTTACTTTAGGTAGTTATATTCATACCACATCTTTTGTTAATCACACCATTTTTTAATTACAAATAAAGTCTCAAACTATTGTTATTTTCGTATTTATGTCCTCAATTATTTTTTTATCAGATTCTTATCATTTTATCTATTAATTTTTACATTTCATCGTTGTTTTTTATGATGGTTTATGTCCAAAAAGTTATTTAGGAGGGTGCAAACGTTTTTTTGCCTTTCATATTTTTTAAATAAGCAAAATAAATAACAAATACAAACGTTTGACAAAATATTTATCTCTCATTTCAATGTACATTAGTATAATATTTAGACAAAAATCGTTATCAGAGACAATGTGTGAAAATTAATGATTAAAATGCAACAAAAAAAGTTGAAAACATAAATGTCAAAATGTCAAAGGTTGGGGGACTTGTATTTCAATTAAAACACGGTGTAAATAATAAAAATTGTAGTGCAGATATAATTACCCTTTTACTTTTCCCCAATCTTTAAATTTAAATTCTTCCCCTCATTATATTTACATTTTTTTCAAATTGTTTGGTTGTGTATATTTGACAATATTGATAATGATGTAATTATACGACATTTTCAATTATGAAAACACTATTAATGTAATGAAATATTTTGATAACTTCTATAACATTAAAAGAAAAAAATTGCAACTTAATTTTTGCCCTCACAATCTGATGTGGTGTTCAAGTTTCCCATCATTTTCTTGGCCAGCACAATCTCAAGACATTATACATGGGTAATGACATCGAACTCCTTGTCACGACTAGTACATCTTGTTTACACAAGTGAGTTCTTATCTTCTATTACACAACTGATACCTCTCTTTTATTCTTCTTTAACTTCACTAACCTTTTGATATGGCCACTTAACAAGTTTTTGATATGCAATCTTGGAAGTAAAACAGAATCTAAGAAGACCGATTTGGGTGGAAAGACGAATATGATAAAGTTAAAGTTAAAGTTAAAGTTTAGTTAAAGTTAAAGGAGCATAAGAATTGAAGGAGACTATTGATCGTAATGAAAGTAACATCCTTTTGATTTGGTCACCCAAAATTGGATGCTATTTAACAAGTTTTTGATACTGGCACTTATCCAATAAATGTTGATTCACAGGATGAACAAACAAACTTAAGAAGGCCACACACGAGTTGACACAAAGACACATTGGCAACCGTCAATATGGGATGAAGAATCTAAAAAAGAGTTCAAATCTATCCCGACTTATCCTCTTTCCTATTTCACCGCTAAAATATTGACATTATTAAAAATTTAAGGTGTCAAATTTTTTAGCTTATGAATTGTGCAATTAAAATTTTGATATCTCAAAATTGTAATAGTAAAATGTCAATAATTTAGTTATAAGACATTTTAAATATGTTTTCCCAACTTCAGTGTCCCACCAAACACAATAAATTAATAAAATTGAGACGCACCACCAAACGACAATACGACAATAAACATTTATTGATGGGACCGTATCAACAGTTTCTCACTTATTAATCCAACCAGTCCACAATTATTCGATAAGTCATATCTCCCTCTCCTCTGAAATTTATCCGTTCAAAAAGTTAAAAGTGGACACAATGGTCCTCAGTCTTCTCTCTCTCTCTCTCTCTTGTACCAAACCAATAACTTCTCAAAGAAACACTATAAAATATTAACTAAAATTCTCCACCAAACACAATAAATTAAATAAAAAGACTAATTAATTGCTATCAACAACACTACCCTTCTTTGATCATACATTCTTCAATTATTGGTAATCCACAATAAATGGGGATTAAGTTTTAATTCGGTTAGATGAGACATTGACAGGCCATGTTTGTCACTTTTAATTGATATATATTCACTTACTTTTGATAAGTTCTTGTCTAATAAAATTATAAAGTGACAATTTGGTATAAGTAATTAATGTAGTAAATAAATTAATCTTTTTATGATGTATTAATGATAATTTTGTTAATTTTTAAATTCATTAAATGTTAATTACAACTTCTCGTAAAAGTTCAATTAGAACTTTTTAGAGAATCTCAAAATTTGAGCTTTACTAAAACAGTTTTTTTAAATTGTTTATCTAGTCAAAAAATGGTTCTTGACTTTAATCAAACAACTATAAATATAACCAAAAGTACTTTTATTCTTTAAGAAGTGCTTTTAGATTTAAAAAAAAAAAGCCCCTCCAAACACACTAATATTCTAGTTATTTTTGAAAACTGATGGACATTGAAACCTTGTATCTCATCAGTGATTGAGTGTTTGGACTTCACATTAACATTTTTTTCATGCCACTTCATTAGTATATACTCATCAACATTTACTTTCTATTTCATAGAATGTGGAAAATAGGGCAATGGCGGCAGTAGGTGAAGGTTGTCCATTACTAATGGACTCGGCGATATCAGATTGTCCACAAATAACAGATGTAGGTCTCGACTTTATAGCTAAGAGATGCACATTACTGGAATCTTGCGACAGCTTCATTGCCTTGGCATCACACAAGCTGGAGTTGCAACCGTGATTACAACTTGTTCGACGATAAAGAATGTATCAGTTGAGGAGAGGAAGGTTAATCCAAGAACCCAAAGTCGAGCTGGATGATTTTTCACTTCTCTTGACCCATAAATTGTTTAACAATCTCAAATCCAAGAAACCAGACACAGGGAAAATTCATTTGAAACCATGTTGAATGATTCTTACAACTCCAATAGAATGTCTAAGCCGAAATATGAGTTGTTTTAAATTATCTACTTTGAGGCTCCTTTAATTCACCCTAAACTTTGATCTTTGTGTTAGATCACATTTTGGATTTTGCTTGTCATCAAATATTTTAAATCTTTGTCTGAAACAAATATTTCTTGATTGTGAAACTGACAATTCACATTATGAATCCACGTGTATGCATCCATGTCTATGTTATTTTGAATGTTTATACAGATTTCGAATAAGCAGAATATATAGATTTTTAGTCAAGAAGCACTTTTTTTACTATAAAACCAAATATCTATTATTTTAACAAAAAAGAATTTTGCTAATGATTAAAAAATTGTTATTTTATAAAATATTATTTTAAGGGAATTGCATAAATGTGAGAGAGGGGGGGGGGGGGGGGGGGGACAACAACCTATGTTAAAATATGTTGAGCCTCATCAAAATGGAATAGTCAAGTCTTCCACATGTGTCACATTAAAGTATTGTTCACCAATATGTTTGAGACAACTATTGAACGTTTTAATGGTTGGAGACTAAAATTCTCTAACAATATTTATTTGTATTTGTGAGTATTTATAAGTACTTATACTCGTTAACAAATATTTTATCCATATATTCCGTACATTTACTAGTTTTATCTATTTTTTATTCATACAATTCATATAAATCCATTATTTATAATTTACAAATTTTTTTTACCAAACAAACAATATTTATCTAGCTCCAAGATAGAGATACACAAGTCACTCAATGTGTTATAAGTGTTTACAAGATTAAATTAGAAAATCAATAGCAAACAACCTAAGCCCTTGTTTAGTTGTGCTTAAAATATAATTTAAATTGATCAAACATATTTTTTATTTACATATTTTATAAAACTCACAACTTGTAAATACTTAAAAATAATTTTATCACCACCAACTAGTAGTGGGACTGTCCCACTACTAAAATGATGACTAAGAATTCTCCACCAAACACAGGCTCTACCAGCACTAAAATGTTGACTAAGAATTCTCAAAAAAATATTTTAGTTTGGGTCTTTTAAAATATAACATAAATCTTTTGGGTCATATATAAAAATATATTAATTCTACTTACAAGAGATTATTAAATAACTTAAGATTATCGATCGACAAATTAAGTATAAATTGAATTAAAAATGCGATTTTAAGAATTAAAATAAATACTAATAATGGAGTTGAATTCTTAGCATTTATAGCTTGTCTATTGGGTTTTTCTTCAATAATCGACACTTTCATTTTGTTCACATCGTTAATTTGAGCATAGATTCATAAATCAACAATCGATCGAATAGTTATTGAGTGTATTCAATTTAAGTTAGAATTAATTGAATTTAAGTGAAAATCAAAGCATATCATTTTTTACTTATTTTACTATTAATTGCCTACGAACTCGTGCGTTTGCAGAAGTTTATTGATCATAAGTCATTAAAAAAAGAGTTCACATCTGTCCCATTAATGAAGTTTTCATGAGTGCAACATTTCATTTGATTGGTTTTTCAAATTTTATTTAAGATTTGAATAATCATTTATTACTTTAAGTTTTAGCTTTTGAATAAGTTGAATATAGAGCTTTTTAGTCAAGAAGCACTTTTCGACCTTAAACCAAATATTTATTATTTTAACCAAAACATTTTTTGCTTATGATAAAAAAAAAATGTTAGTTTATAAAATATTGCCTTAAGGGAATTGCATAAATAAAAGAAAAACATAATATAGAGGGGACAACAACAACTTGTGGTGAAACTTACGTAACAATAGTAAAAAAATAAATTCTTGACTTTTGAGATTGTACCTTTCACATATGTCACATTAAAGAACAATTCACCAATATGTTTAAGACAAATGTTGAACATTTTAGTGGTTGGAGGCTAAAATTCTCCACTAATATTTGTTTAAGAGTACTTATAAGTATTTTTAAACTGATTAAATATTTTATCCACACAATTCATATAAACAAACATACATATGCACCACCAAACACAATAAACATTTTACTAGTGGGATCGTCCCACCACTAAAATGATGACTAAAAATTCTCTGCCAAACACAATAAATTATGAAGATTAATACGCACCACCAAACACAAGAAATATTTTAGTGGTGGGACCCTACTAGCACTAAAATGTTGACTAAAATTCTCCACCAAACACTAAATTGATAAGATTGAGATGTACCACCAAATCCAATAATTCTTTTAAAAAGGTGCAAAAAAATTTATTTGTCCATTATATTTTTAAATAAATTAAAATTTAATAAATACAAAAAATACGATATAATATTTGTCATTCATTTTAAAGTACAACATAAATCTTTTGAGTCATATATAAAAATATATTTAATTCTACTTACAAGAGATTATTAGACAACTTAAAATTATCGATCGATAAATTAAATATAAATTGAATTAGAAGTGTGATTTTAAAGATTAAAATAGATATTAATAGTGGAGTTGGATTCTTAGCATTTATAACTTGTTTATTGGATTTTTTCTCTAATAATCGACACTTTCATTTTGTTCAAATTATTAATTTTGGCATAGATTCATAAATCAACAATCGATCAAATAGTTATTGTGTGTATTCAATTTAAACTAGAATTATTTGAATTTAAGTGAAAATCAAAGAATATCATTTTTTACTTATTTTACTATTAATTGCCCACAAACTCTTGCATTTGAGAATTTTACAGGTCATAAGTCATTAAATTAAAATTTTGATATCTAAAAATTGTAATAGTGAAATGTCAATAATTTAGTGACAAAACATTTTAAATATGTTTTTCCACCAAACACAATAAACATTTTAGTGGTGGGACCATATCAACACTTTCTCACTTATTGATCCAACCAGTCCACAATTATTCTATAAGTTCTCTCTCTCTCTCTCTCTCTCTCTCTCTCTCTCATAGTTGACTAAAATGTTGACTAAAATTCACCACCACCAAACACAATATATTAAATAAAAAGACTAATTGGGTAATAAATTCCCACTTGATTAAGTTTTAATGTTGACAACACGAATACAGCTTTTGATTAAAATTGGTATTACTTTTAATTTTGATGACAAATTCGTGTTGATCAAAAATTTTAGTTAATGACAAATTCGGTTAAATGAAACATTGACAGTTTAATTTGATTAATTGATATATATTTTCACTTATTCTTGTCTCATGTTACTAAATTAAAGTTATTTGTAAGATGAATAAAATACCTATTATTTATAATGACATATTTGTAATTTTTCTTTTTTTCTTTTTTTATTATTTTTTAAATACAAAATTGTAACACGATAAATTACTTTTTATAAAATTGGCAAAGTCAATTGAACAGTTGAGCACAGCTAAGCAATTCATTAATAAAAATTGAATTCAATTTCCACTCCTTCATGTGAATTGGAGAAATTAATTTCTGCAAATGATATTTTATTGAATTATTTAATAAATTTCCATTTTTTAAATAAAATAATTACTTTCTCCTTCAATATGATCTCTCATCTGTTCTAATACCAAACCACAAACAACTCCAAATCTCTCCCTCTCTCTCTCTCCCCCCCGAAATCTATCAGTTCAAAGCAAGAAAATGGATTCTGTGATTACTAACCCCATTGAATTTACACTGAAGAAGTTGCTTGCAATCGCCACTGAAGAGTTCAATCTCGTGTGGGATTTCAAGCAAGACTTAGCAAACTTAACTCATTCATTGCGTTCAATCGAGGCAGTCTTAAAAGATGCTGACAGGCGCCAAGTTGAAAATGAGGCTGTTAAACTCTGGCTCAAGGATGTTGAAGATGTTGCTTATGATGCTGACAATGTTTTGGATGAGATCAAATATGAAAATTTGCGTCGTACCGTCCAGATCCAGAACCAGATGAAATCAAAGGTGTGCTTGTTCTTCTCTTTCTTGGCATTCCGATGGAATATGGCTCACACAATCAACAACGTAAATGTCAACTTGAAGAGGATTAACGACGAAGCTGTTCGTCGTGGCTTTGAGAAGAGAGTTGCAGAATCTGCTCCCTCTCGGCCTCAGGTCAAGGAAACTGATGCCATAACTGCTGATCCATTTTTTGTTGGAAGACAAAATGATGAATCAAAATTTGTGGAGCAGATAACCGGCGAAATCAACGATGTTTTTTCAGTCCTTCCCATTGTTGGAATGGGAGGGATTGGCAAAACGACTTTAGCTCGCCGTATCTTTAATCATCCGCGCACAAAGACACATTTCAATGAAAGAATTTGGGTATGCGTATCAGAAAATTTTGATGTTCTTACGATCTTAAAAAGCATTCGGGATTCGCTTAAAGAAACTTCCCATGGAGATAGCAGACAAGCTGTCATGGACACGCTTGAAAAGAAATTGAAAGACAAAAGATGCTTGCTTGTTCTTGATGATTTGTGGAATGACAAACGAGAAGATTGGGATGATTTAAAAAATGCTCTCATGGGAGTTAACCCGAACAAAGGAAATGTCATTATTGTCACCACACGTAATGAAAGCGTGGCCTCGATTGTCAACCAACACAATTGTAATTATAAACTGGAAAAATTATCACCGGATGATTGCTGGTCCATAATCAAGGCAAAGGCATTTGAAGGTCGAGACGTACCAGAGCATTTTCAAACCATCGGAGAGGCGATTGCTCAACAATGTAGAGGTTCACCATTAGCTGCAAATATGATGGGGGCAGTTCTAAGAGGAAAGAAAATAGATGATTGGGAATCAATTCAAAATATTGGGCCTTCAAATAATGATGGAGATGAGAACAGCGTGGTAAAAGTCCTAAAGATAAGCTTTGATCGTTTACCTTCTTCATCACTTAAAGAATGTTTTGCCTATTGTTCAATATTTCCCAAGGATAAATGGATAAACAGAGAATGGTTAATCCAGCTGTGGATGGCCCAAGGATTTCTTATAGATAATCAAGGATCTGATATGGAGACGGAAGGCAATAAGTTTTTTAACATTCTGTTGCAAAGCTCCTTCTTGCAAGAGCCCGAAGAGGACGTGTATGGCAATATCCGACGGTGCAAAATGCACGATCTTGTGCACGATCTTTCATGCTCAGTTTCAAAATCGAAAATATTGACTATTGCGAAGAATCACACTCGAGATGACATTCCTCAAGTAAGACACCTTACAATACTTGAAGAAAGCGCACCGGAGATCACAAAAGAGAAAGCAAGTTATCTACGGACATTGGTCACAAAGAGCAATGTACCATGCAAAAATTTGCCAGACTTCAAGCGCTTGCGTACTCTGGATCTATGCCATGCGAAAATAGAAGATTTTCCAACCTCAATTGGCAACTTGATACATTTAAGATGTCTTGATGTGTCGGACAATGGTGTATTGAGGAAATTGCCTGGTTCTATCTGCAAGCTTTACAACTTGCAAACTTTCAACATTCAATATTGCTTCTCTCTTGAACAGCTTCCAGAGAAGATTCAAGACTTGATTAGTTTGAGACATCTCTATTTTTATCCAAAGGAAGATTTTCCCATGCCACCTCATATTAGAAGGTTGTCTTGTCTTCAAACCTTACAATTTTTTAATGTTGGTGACAAGGAAGGATGTCGAATAGAAGAGTTGGGTCACTTGAAGAATCTTAGAGGCAGAATTGAGATACGCAATCTTCAACTTGTGAATAACCAAGCAGAAGCAAAGAAGGCGAATTTGAATGGAAAGACAAATATAATAGAGTTGAAGTTTTGTTGGAGAAATACAAATGAGGGCAACACCACTTATGAGAGTGGCTCGGAAAGTAACACGAGGAACAAAAATGTTTTAGAAAGTAATATCCACGACGAGAGTGTGCTCGAAGGACTCCAACCTCACCCAAATTTAAGGAGCATAGTGATTGAAGGATTTAGAGGTAAAAACTTTCCGTTGTGGACTATGAAGATGTTGAAACTTGATAAGTTGATCGAGATTGAGTTAAGAAACTGTTACAATTGTGAGAAAATCCCAATGCTTGGCCACCTACCACTCCTCAAGTATCTAAAATTGAAAGGTCTTACTAAAGTAACATCAATAGAATTGTCATTCTATGGTGCGAGTGATTGCAGCTCAACAAGTAGAAACGATGGCCAGGAGACACGAGTATCATTCCGGTCACTTAAAAGTCTCATAATACAGGAAATGCCGAACCTAACAGAGTGGGTAGAAGCACAAATGAGCGGAGTGCAGGTATTTCCTTGCCTTGAAATTTTGGAGATTGACAAATGCTGCAAATTGACAAACATCATATCTAGCAGCAATTTAACTTCTCTGGTTAGGCTCAGAATCTATAATTGTAGAAATTTGGCTTATATTCCCCACTTGCGGGGCTGTGGAGCTTCTCTTAAACATCTGGAGATTTTTAATTGTGATGAATTGAGGGAATTACCCGATGATCTAGGCAGCCTCGAGTCTCTGAAGAAATTGGGAATAACTCGTTGTGAAAATCTGCAATTAATTCCATATCCAAGTGGACAGAAAGGCCTCTCTTCCCTTCAAAGCTTGGAAATTTCTTCTTGCAAGAGGCTGAGCAACCTGCCGAGTGAAATGCTTGAGTCTTGTACGTCTCTACATAGTCTAAAGATTTCGATGTGTGATGAATTGAGGGAATTACCCGATGATCTAGGCAGCCTCGGGTCTCTTGAGACATTGGAAATAACTAATTGTGAAAATCTGCAATTAATTCCATATCCAAGTGGATAGAAAGGCCACTCTTCCCTTCGAAGCTTGGATATTTATGGTTGCAAGAGGCTGAGCAACCTGCCGAGTGAAATGCTTGAGTCTTGTACGTCTCTACAAAGTCTAAATGTGTATAACTGCGAGAATCTCACTTCGTTTCCTGAATTGAGTGGGATGGTATGGCTTAACAGCTTAAGGGAATTGTCGATTGGGGGTTTCTCAAATTCAGATACTCTCGAAGGCATCTGGAGACACATAAAATCTGTTCAGATATTAAGTTTATATGGTCGGGCAGATTGGGTCTCTCTGCCATGTCAGCTTCAGAATCTCACTTCCCTGAAAAAATTGCGCATATTTAATTTTGGAATTGAAGAACTGCCAGATTGGTTAGGGAATTTGTCATCTCTTGAACGCTTATGGCTATTTAAGTGTGAAAAGCTTAGGCATCTGCCCTCTAAAGAAGCTATGCAACGACTCACCAAATTAACTTCTTTACATATCAAGTATTGTTCGCTGTTGGAGGAACAATGCCGTCGTGATAATTCTGAGTGGCCAAAGATTTCTCATATTCCGGAAGTATGGTGTTGTTGTAAGTATATTTTACTTTTCATTTATTTTATTTATTATTATTATCATTTATCAAAATTTTTCCGCTTTTGGTTAGTTAGTATGTTTAAATAATTTCTATTACTAATTATGGAAGGTTAACATGAATATATATACACTACTAACTTATTTTTCTTTCAATTTGTAGAAGCAGGAGGGACTTAGAATGTGGACCGATGCAATATGTCTTCATGGTAGCGTAAGACATTCGAATGATTTTGTGCATATTCAGATTGCAAGTGAACACCACTTAACTGATTCTTATTCTTAAAGAAAAATGCATCAAAAAAATTCTCACTTTCACATCTACCCACATTTTGTAAGTAAAAATATTAAGTCTTTTGTATAGTTTTATTTTAAAAGTTGATACAATTAATTTTAACCATATATTTTATGAGACTTATAATTTTTATTAATTTTTCAACTACACCTTTCATCAACTTTTATCAAAATCTACTAAAAATACTCTCTTTATCCTATAAAAATAAGTTTACTTCTATTTTCAGACATATTAAGAAATTTTAATTATTAATTTATTATAGTTGGAAAGATAAATTTTACTTACGTTTTTTTTTTTAATATAACACTGCGTTAATATAATGTAAGTTAGTAAGTGCTTGTTTAATAAAAAAAATTGTAAATTATAAGTAGTGAGTCTTACAGAATTTGTAGATAAAAAGTAAATAAAAGCTATAAATTTTACGAAATATGTAGATAAAAATAATATTTGTCTTGTTGTAAGTATATGAGGATAAAGGCAAAGAGAATAATATAGGATTTTGTCTTCTTGTAAGTATATTTTACTTTTCATTTATTTTATTTATTATTATTATTATTTATCAAATTTTTGCCCTTTTGGTTAGTTAGTATGCTTAAAAAATTATTGTTACTAACTTATTTTTCTTTTAATTTGTAAATGCTGTACAGGTGGGGGCTTGGTATTCATTTGTTCAACATTCGAGGTGAACCGACGTGATTTGTCTTCGTGGTATCATGTAAGACATTCGAATTATTTTGTGTAAAATTAAACTTTTCCAATATAGATCAAAGGTTGTCGAAACTATAATTAAGAGCTTGGGTTACGTACAAATTAACTAAAAGAAAAATCAAATTTAAAAAAGTTTAAAATACTTGTATATGATTGACTTTAGCACAAACTAATTTATTTTTTCTTTCAATTATTGTTGAAATTGTACAGGTGACCGTGAGTATTGATTTGTCAAATTTTGAAGGGGAAGGACATGATTTACTTTTATCATATTGTTCACATTTTAGTGAGAGATTAAGCAACTCTCCTACAACACTAGGCAAATAAAGATCATGAATCTTTGAATCTGGAACTTTTAGAGTTGTTAATAGTTTATAGTTTATATTTCTAGTTTGTCAATTTAATATTTCTCGTGGCAGCAAATGAAAATCCACTTTTACTTTATTTCTCTTGCCAAGTTGATGAGAATTTTTCAATTTTACGTTCATAAGTATGATTATTATTGTTGTTGTTATTTTTAGCGAATTTGATTGAATTATCATTTCCCAATTTTTATTTTATTTTCTTTATTCTTTTAGCCAACAAGGAGTCTTTAGACCCATCTCTTTTATTTGGCAATTAGCATTTTTCTTCCATTTCATCAAGCACATATGTACGACATTCACAAATTAGATTAAACTTTGTGATACGTGAGCATTGATTTGTCTAATATTCGAGGTCAATGATGTGATATGCCTTTGTGATATTACAGACATTTATTAAGAGATTGAGCAAGATTAAACTTCTCCAATCCAGATCACTTGGCTAGCATCATTTGTATTTGATATTATTTTAATTATTTCTTTTATGTTATTTTTATCATAAATTTTCAAATTAGTATTTTAATATGAATTGTGAAAAATACTAACATATTATAAGATAAAATCCATAGAGATGAGCTTACAAACAACTCCGTATGGATTGTATTTCAAATTTTACTAAGTGCTCGATTCTTCAAGCAAACATGGGCAAATCTAGTCTTTATGCTGTAGGGATTTTTGGTTACGAAGTTGATGGAATTAAGAGATTTACAAACATACCGCCGGGGACAATGCTTTTGAGGTACTTGGGCAATCTTCTTGCGGCTGGAAAACTGAAAATCACTTACTTTTCCCCGTTCATTGATTAAATTTTGGCATATATTAATGCATGGAGTTCAACCTATTCGTTAAATTTTGGCATATATTAATGCATGGAGTTCAACCTATTCGTCTTACGCTGGCCGGGAAGAATTAATTAGAGACGCATTGCAGAAGAGTCTCCTGACAATGCTGCCTGACGCATTGTTGAATGGAATTGGGAGGAGAACTTTGCATTGCATGATCTCATCATTATTTTTGGCCTAAAGGGACTTGTACGTTAGGCAACTTAGGGACTGATTTCCATAACCATCTAAGAATTAAGGCTTCCAATTTCAAAACAACAAAACCGATTAGTTACTCTCTTTACCATGTCCACGCAATCACAGGTGCATGGGATCATGTTTCACCTCAGCCTAATGACAAGGTGTACAAGATTAGTAATAAACTTCCATATGAACAAGAAATTATTCCTATCAAACCAAACTTACACAATTAGCATTCACTCATTCTGTAATGCATTCATGCATAACATATCTATATACCAATAAAGGGCATTGGGCTTAGAGATTAAAAAGCCTCCGCACTAAAATAAGGTACATAACTCACAGTAGCCAGTCTTTAGATGACTATTTGTAAGCATTGTAGATTAGAGTCTGCAGTAATAAAAGACCAAAACACTCTTCATTTAGCTTGTTGCCTACCCCCTGACTCACTAAACAAAAAGAGACGAGACTAATATTCTATCTTACTATAAAGTACACTTCTATAATCAAACCAGACACCAAAGTTGAAACAAAATAAAAGAAAAGAAACAAAAATTCGGATCAACATAGCTAGTCACATGCTCATATCTTTTTAAGCACTTAGTTGCCCTCGCATTACATTGCTTAAAATTTCTTACATGATCTTGGTCTAAATTAATTGGCCATCAAATTCCTATATATGTCCCCAAGGAATGCCCTCTTTGGCAGAGGGGCTAGCTGCTATAAAATGAAGGCTTTGGAAGTTTCTGCACACAATAAGATAAACAATTTAGATAGAAGCAAAATTTTCTAATGTTTGTTTGTAACAGAGTAGAAGGGCCAAAAAAAATAAAAAAAAAAAAAAAAAAAAAAAAAAAAAACCAGAACAACTAAAAAATGACCCGAACGAATAAACCTTAGATCAATGCCGAAATATATGCACCCAATATATGAATATATGCCCCCTAATATATGAAGGGAAGACTGAAATTGTGGTTCACAACCTCTGTAGGATGAATCTCTTATTTTTTTCCTCGCCTAGGCACACGAACATAAAAATCGCAAACCCAAATAGAGAAATGTAACAAAAAAATTCAGGGATAGCTTATTTATTCACAGAGAAGAACATATTAGTTGTATCGGTTTTCGACTCAAAAAAAATATTAGTCCATCATCAAAGAACAAATAGCTCACAGCAAATCAAGAACAAAGAACCAATAGAAGTCATTAAATTATTTCAACATGAAATGATTTGACGAGCACAACGAAGAACAAATTACTTATGGGTCAATAATAAATGGTTCTTCTTGAAGTGAAAAACTATTCAATCTTTCACAGGTGAGAGCATGGAGAATGCCTTGAGAGCACGTTGTAAAGGTATCAAGATCGAAAAAATTCTCATTCACAGAGAAGGTGACAATGGTCAACATGTTAGTGCAAAATCAAAGTGAAAAAAGTTATATGAATAAATAGAAATGTTGCAGCATCAAATGTTATTATTATAGAGGATATCTATCAGATATTATAATCAGGACAATTAACCACCAAAGCAATGGTATGCTCATTTTTCACCAGAAAATGGTAGCCTAATTACCAGTAAATGCTTAACAACAAGATATCAGAACTCTAAATCCATATTTGCAAGATAAATGATGATCTATAGCAAATATATACTTGTCACTATATATGAACAAATTATAATACTTGACTACGACTCTAGAACACTAGGAAATGGATACATGCGAGAAAGAAATTTAAGACATAACTCGCCAGGATGGTCAAAGTTGTATTCATGAACTCTTTTAAGTTTCTCTGGTGTCAAATTTTGATAAAATGAATCCTGGCAAACGTCCTTATTGAAAAGTGTATTAGCAAAACAGATAATTAGCTGCTTTAAAAGCACCACATAGCACAATTGTCTAGTAAACTTCGGCAATGTGAGTGTAGATTTTGTTCCACGAACATAAAAGTAGCATGCCCATACAATGAGAATACTAATGCCATAGGACACAACCAATAATGTGGAACACTCAAGTTGTGCTTCTGCCGTACGACTATGGAATTATATGTGAGATTTAATTTTGATAAAGATCCTAGTTAGTATGTATATAATGAGTGACAAGAATACAAGGGGGTAGTCTTTCAGTAAACCTTTGAAAACATAACTGAGATAAGTAGAAGCACCATCCATAACAGCCATCTGAATTTCTATGAGAACAGAAATGAAGGGGAAAAAAGAAAGTTAGAATATTTTATCATTAATTTTCCAGCAAACACATCATGACTTGAACGTTGAGCATTTTTCTGAAAGCTATTAAAATCATTCAGCGTATGCGACTTCTTATAAGACTACTAAGTTTGTTTCTTTTCTGATATGGTTCTTTATTTGGAGTTTACTTATTTGATGAATTACAGTGGGAGCTAAAATCTTTCGCTAAACTTATGTTCACTGGTTGACCAGATATCTTTCTGTGTTCTGCAATATCTCTACTGCTTATGATAAAGCTCCTCTTCCTGCTATATATCTATGAGTCGTCTGCTTTTGGTTGGCAAGTTCCCTTTTCTGTGTAGAGGTGTAAGAATTCGATGTGCTAAAAAGGAGTTTTGGAGAGTTGAGAAAAACAAAAGTGAGACACCAGAATCTAGAGTGGTTTTTGGTTTCTTGCTTGCTTAATGAGCTCAAAAGAGATTTCGAGAGTTAGAGAACAAACACTAACCAAATAAACAATAACTGAGAATCTAGAGTGTTTGCTAACTACTCACTGCTTCATCCTCAAGTTTAATTCTTGGAAAAGGTGAGAAGCCATATCTTTTCCCTTCCCCTCTACTGCATCTCCACATGAGAGAGAGGCCATTTTTCAGGATGAATATTGGCATTAATCATGTATTTGATGAGTAGATTCTTTTGGCAGGGATGAAAAACATGATTTTTCTCTGTGTAATAAGAAACTACTCCTATTCTACGTAGATGATTGTTCATCGACAAATAAACCATCCAAGCGTGATCTAATTTGCGCTTCGGTCGAACCACAACAGAATCCGGAACCTCCGCATCGCGACAAGTTACCAGTACATCGCTCTTTTCACCATACCTAATCTGAAGCACTTGGGAACAGGCTGCCAATGCAGCACCAAGAGGCATCACCACTGGGAGTGTTGCGGTACGGCCAGCAGAGGGGAGGGGGGGGGGAAACATAGGCATTTCTGCATGCGCAACACAGGATAATGTCGCCAAAACAGCAGGAGAAATACTGGCCTCTGTGTGAAACGAAACAATGGGAAGCTCCTCCGGCAGATGGTATTTTCTCAAGAAATCCTTCCGCCTCTCGTAAGTTAAATCTTCTAGAGCCTGCATGTCCCCCCTCACAAAAAATCTTCCAAAATTAGAATATTGCATGTCATGCAAAACCAATGATTTTTGTGCATTTGGCAAGAATGTGAACTGTGTAAAGAACCATTGACTCCATAGAAACAATATAATGACATCCCAGTCAATAAAAGATTTAACTCAATGTGTGATGAAGCGAAACATGAAGAGAGCACATGAGATCTAGAGGTTATTTTATTAACTTATCTTTAGCTATGAGTCTAGATGACAGTTAATTTTAATGCCTTGTGTTTTCATTGACCGGAGGTCAGATTTTATGCCCTCGTAAGTTTTGTATTTTGATTTATTTCCTTCCAGGAATAATAACTACTTCATCCTTATGGTTGTTTTATAAAGGGAAAAAAAATCTAAAACACAGTTATGTAATTATTTCAGATATATTCAAATATTTAAAGATAAGTATTACTTAGAGTATAAGGTAGGCGAAAAATACCTTGATCACTTTAAGAACAGGATCTCCATAAGCTTACGGATGTTAACGTAATCACCAAGTTGTCCTTCTCGTAGTATATCTGAAGCAATGGGACTACCCCCGTAAGGACTCTGTGCTAATGCTAAACTGGCAACCTTATCTTTCAGTTCATTCCAATACATGGATAACGCAGCAGTTGAATCTACTCCCCTTTTACTGTGCCAAAGAAGCAAAACACACTTACCAGAACCCCAATATATTTCTTCAATGTAGTCTTTTATCTCTTTGGCATTTTTATCCACCGACGCCTGCATAGTTCCCGATAATGAGTGCTGAACAGAAGACATAAATAGTACATTAGAAGGGCTAACAGTAAACTACCTCCATATGAATTTCGGCTATATGACAGGTCAGCCCCTTCTTTGAAATACTTGTTTTTGTATAGTAAAATAAAGAGGCCCATGGTTGCTGAAAAGACCTGCAAAAAGTGCAAAAGTCCAGGATTTAAACAAAATATTCAAGAATACAAATAATAGAAAATATATGTGTTATTATATGTGCACAACCATTATTTTAAAAGCAGCTTGCGACTTACGAATTGTGGCACAAATCACATGAGGCTTTCCTTGAACGCCTCAAAAGTTACATCATGAATGTCATTTCTCAAGGCTTATGCCTCGATTTACTACAACCAACTTCTCAGGTGTGCACTCTTTTTACAGATTTTTATGTTTTATTTTATTCCTTTACACAAGGGGAATGAGAAGGAAAATGCACCATTAGAAGTGGAAGATGACGACAAAGAATGATAAGATATAATGAGGAGGAATCAATTCGGCCATAGCTTTGAGAAAATTGATGCAACTCCAATCTAACACTCATTTGTAGAATGCCCTAGATGAATTTACAAGTTATAAGTGGAGGGAGATTGAGAAGCAAATGATTCATGTTGGTGCATTAAGAGTGCCAAATAATGCAATTTTTCGGTCAGTACAATTGGTAAGTGCAATTGAAAGATATAAACATGGAAGCTTTGTGCTGGAACTCATTTGGCAAACCACAATGGAGATTAGGCATCAAGAGAAAATGAATTATTATAAAAATCATGAGGAGAAATGCATTGCTACCTGGAACCAACAAATAAACCATTGTATTTGGCAACTTGTGCAAACCATGCCTGACAGTGAAATTACAACTGAATTACAAATTCGAAAATAATGGCAAATCTGGTTAGACAAATATGGAAACGGAAATGTCATTCATACCTAATATCATCGAGTATTTCCATAAATCTTTCAATACCATCTTCAACTGGAGGCATTTCTGCAGCTCGTTGTAACCATCCAATGTCATCAGCAGAACCACGAACTGTCCTCCTCACCCGTTCAATGAGACTGGTAGCAAAGGGGGACAAGATAAATACGTGCACAAATGAAATAAATATCAAGACACTATAAGAATTCTTCAAGAATCTGATGAAGGTATCAGTGATTGACAGGAAATGACAAGCATGTACGCCTATAAACAAAGTTTCCTTACAAAAATAATCGAGTGAATTTATGATGTGAACATTCTAAATAAAGTATTACTAAGAGCGTGTTGGCTAAGATTAAAAGTAGAAAAGTAAGTTTGTCACAAAACTATTAACTTTTAAAATTATTTTGGCAAAAAAGAAGCTTAAAAGTAAATTTTACATTTTTTAAGCTTAGCAAACATGCTCTACGTCTGTGCCAAGTAAGCATTGGATATCAAGCTGACATTTCAAATCTACTATCATGAAAGCCATATAAGCAGGCTTGAATGATTAGTACCCTTGAAAAATAGAAATGCCATTTTGGTTGGTATCTTATCTTTGTTGTCTTCATTAACGAAATAAATGTAATTGAAATTGCACCATTATTATTTTTTTCTTTTTTACAGAAGTAGATCAGTGCCATTGTTATTTATTCACGGAATTCATGCTATGTTTCTCTGGTTTAATCTTTCATAACTACAAAAACATAATAACCAAATTCTATTATACTTCCCTAAATGCGTAAACACGCAGTCTGTCTTCATACAACCAGCACAAAGTTGAATCTGATAACCCAAAAATAAATTCAACACATAATACACTACATACCGTGTAATCGAAGGACGAAGGTAAGCGGTTAAAAGTTTTGACCGGACAAGTTGAAATCGCAGTGCAAAAGTCCCAAGCGATCACACAATATACTGATTTTTTCAACGGATCTGGGAGAAACGCAAAAACCTTGGACGAATCGGAGAGGAATTTGTTTGGATGCTTCAGATCGGGTGCCGAATGTGGGGATGGAGATGGAGGAATCGGTTATGGCGGCTGATACAGAGTGTGAGAGTGTGGTTGAAGAGTGATTTGTTAGGGTTAATTAGAAGAAAACGCCTGCTGAAAAGAAAAAAAAACTGGAAATCAAAACAACGATGTACTGGTCGACGCATGAACAGTAAAAAAGCAAACTGGCTCTTATATATGGTTAGGGTTAAGATTAGGATTAGAATTAGGATTAGGATATATATGTGTGTGTTGTCTTATTTGGTGTGTACATAATACACGCATGCCTATTCATCGTCTTCCTGCTCTTGTGTTGAAAAAGAGGACTGCCTCCTTCTTTCTCGGCCGAATCCGCCCCTCTTCTTCTTCTTCTTCTTCTTCTTCTTCTTCTTTGTGAAGTTTAACCTTTCCCTTTTTTGATTAATCTTGTGGGTTAATTAAAAGTGTGCTTTATTTATTATTTGATTAATCTTGTGGGTTAATCCGAGCCTCCTTTTACCATTGTCGAGCCATTAATGAAGATTGGAGTTTCTTCTTTTTGCTTTCATCATTGTCCGATTACTTTTGTTTCTATTTTATATAATCTTGTTTTTTATGGAGATTATTTCTTACAGGAAGATTAAAGCTTCCTTTACAACTAGATGTAAGTAATATATAAATGTCAAAATTTGCGAACGAGAATTTTTTACATGCTTTAATTTTTTATTTTTTAGTCGTTTGAGGAAAAAAATCAAACAAACTGGTAACTTTTCACTTTGGGTCGTTTAGATACAGATTTCACCAAAAAAGAGAAGAAACCCCCTACATCTTCTACAAGTAGTGGCACAGGAATAATCCCTAATTGACGTCTTATTTACTCAATATCACACGGGAAAACATTAATATGGTAATGGCCACCTAGCCCCTAGAGTAGGCCCGTTTTCGGCTAAACTAGGTTACAAATCTCTAGTGTTATTTATTGTTTAATTATGTTTGATCGCTAAGTGTTTGCAAGTTCTTGAGGTGTTAGTTATGTATGCATTTCCTTGGCAGGTCCTGCCTTTGAAATTAGACTTGTGTCATAAAGATCTTCTTTTGATTAACGATGATGCTTTGCTTAGTTATCTCGGCATGTTTATTACATAGTATTGGAGGTATGTAGCTATTGCTACTCTCTCTTAGTAGTATACAGTGCTATTTGATCTTGAAGCCTTTCAATCTTCCAATTATTTTTGATTATGACAATAAATTGCTCAGAACAGGAACATGTCCTGGTTTTTATTATCCTCGTCTTCGATTTGGCACACGCGTAATTGCTTTTCTATATGTAATTTCCATCTTTTATGTTTAGGTAGTTGAGTAACTCTCATTCTCAATAAATTTAAGGGTAAATAGCACCAGGGGTCCCTAACCTTTCAACGTTGTAACGATGGGGTCCCTAACCTTTGTAAACTATCACCCGAAGTCCCTAACCTTTCAACCGTTCGTACCTGGGGTCCTTTTTTGACGAAAATCGTCAAAAACTCTGTTAATTAGTCACGCGCGCCACTTCTGAAGGGTAAATCCGTCTTTACACTACTCAATACCACTAAACCAAACGACATTACCATTTATTACACGATAAATCCCTTATCTTGACCTCTTGTGCATCCAAAAAATCCACTCACCATCTTCATCTCATCGTTTCCTCTTTCCATGGAGCCCAACCTCTGCCACTGTGGATTACCCGCTGAAATGAAGACTTCATGGACGAATATAAACCCAGGAAGAAGATTTATTACATGT
This sequence comes from Forsythia viridissima, assembly GCA_030279155.1. NCBI lineage: Eukaryota > Viridiplantae > Streptophyta > Magnoliopsida > Lamiales > Oleaceae > Forsythia > Forsythia viridissima. Next base: position 3,326,592 of record CM059036.1, read on the forward strand.
AGAAGGAAACGAGTAAGATGGGTCTACATGTTTGATTAATTTTTGTGTACGACATTCCAATTTTTCACTTTTGAAGTGGTTTTATGTTTAATTATTTCAGGAAGTAGGTGGCTGTGATTATTTTATTTAGTACGATCCACAAATCTGTGAGAGATCGAAACAAATCATTCCCGGTTTGCTGAGAAATGTCAGTGGCTTGGAGCAAGACATTAAAAATTATGTGGATCGAATAAAAAATTTGGAGATACAAATACAGAATTTTGAGATACAAAAACAGAATTGGGAGACGCCAAAACAGAATTTGGATATTCAGATGAAGAACTTGGAGCTGAAAATGAAGAACTTGAGCTCAAAAGAAGGAAATTGGAGTCGGTGGGTTTGGGGATTTGTATGTGGGATTGTTGTATGTTTTTTTTTGAAGTGATTAGTTTGTAAAGGATAAAGGATCTTGCTTTGTACTTGCTACTTGGTTGAAGTTAATGTAGTGCAACTGGATCCTGCTTTGTAATAGCTACTTGGTTGAAGTTAATGTAGTGCAACTGGATAAAGAACCCTGCTTTGTAGTGCTATGTATTTGAAGTTTATATATTTCAGCATTCATCAGTTTAGTGGTGCAACTGGAAACAAACAAATATAAATGCAATGGGGAACATGAATTACCGTACCAACAAAATCCATAATACAGATGATCAATTAAATCTCAAAAATCATCATTCCATTGCCATCAACAAAGTCATGTAATTACAAAAAATGGAAGTGAAAAGTTGGATGACAAAATACAACTTCCAACTGCAAAAAGTGGCTACTGGTGATATGTGGACCCAAACAAAAGAAAAAATAAAACAGACTGTAATCATTTTCAGCTCTGGCTGCTTGTTGGGGATGTTGCATCATTATTTTTCTTTCTTTTCGAACTATGTGTCGAGCTCGTCTTCGCCCTTGTATTGCACGATCTTTTGTTATGACCTGTCTGACCGCATTGTTTACAAGTCATCTTCATGCCAAATCGTCGTCTGTTTGATGTCGAGGGACGTTGTGGCTCATCGTGCTCTCTTCACCTTACTTTCTTCGGTCTACCAGCTGTTTTAGTAACACACGGAGGCTCCAACGGAAGTTGGCCACGACTCTCCCACATATCAGGACTATTCATTGGACTTATCACCAGGGAGTAAGCATTCTCAAACTGCTTCTTCTTATAACACGCGTCAACGTAATCGATTATGTCATCCCCCTTTTGAGAAATACCAGCCACAGCATGTTCGCAAGGAAGCCCCGAGATCTGCCATTTCCTACATGCACACATCCTAGCATTTAATCCACAGCCACAGTTGTTCCAGACACATGAACTATTTGGTACTTGCCTTCACCTGCCCACGTTGCTCGACAATATTGAGATGCAAGTACATTCCTTTCAATTATTTTAGTAATCTGCGGTCCGATTTCCCGATCCCAACTCTCCACACTTGTTCTTCTTGTAGCAAATCTTTTCATAAGGTAAACCCTAATTCATTCGAGCATTGAAATGATTGGTTTATCCCTAGCTGCCATTATCACACCATTGAAGGACTCACAAATGTTGTTTACCAACAACTCACATTTGCTATGCTCTTTAAATTGTGATTTGCTCCATTGATTTGATGGTTTGTCCGACAACCATTTGTAAGCTTTGTCATCAATTGCCTTCATTTTCTCCATCTCCAAATTGAATGCGTTCACTGTTGTTGCTCTCGCGGCTGCCCACAACAGATTTTTCAGTGCAGTCCCTCAGTGCGTTGCTTTGAAATTGCTGTGTAGATGTCTAACACAGCACCTATGTTCAGACTCTTCACACTTCGACTGTAAGGCTTGGACGAGTCCCTTTTGCTTATCAGTCATGAATGTCCACGCAGCTGTATTAAACATCCCAATGTTGTAACACAATAACTCCAAAAACCATTCCCAACTCTCCCTATTTTCAGACTCCACAATGGCATATGCAATGGGGAACATGGAATTATCCCCGTCAATACCCACGGCAGTAAGTAACTGACCTTTGAACTCTCCCTTCAAATGACATCCATCCAACCCTATGAATGGTCTACATCCATCCTTGAAGCCTCTTTTACATGCCCCTAGACATATATACAGCCTCTTGAAAACATTTCCAAATGCAGACAACTCAACCGTAGTGCCTTCATTTGTCCTCTTCAACTCCTCACAATAATCCCACAAGATCTTGTATTGATCAGCTGCATTTCCCTTTATGACTTGGAAGCATCTTTTTCTGGCTCTATAGTATTGGTGTACTGAAACATCCACCATGCAGTCTGATTTAACTGCCTCACTGAAGCTATCGTACCTCCAATCTGGGTTAGATCTGAACCCCCCTTCAAATTTCTTGGACAAATAACTTGAATTGGCCCACCTATTTTTGGAAACAACAGCACAGGTGTGATTATCCACAAACTTGTTCACCTTAAAACTAAGCTTGTCATCCTGAACATGTGCATATATTTCCCACGGACAGGGATGTTTGCACCTCATCCGAACCCTAGTGGTATCATTTTTTACGTAGTGAATAGGCCTTCCATTTTTGATTGAATATTCAACCAATGCTGCCCTCAGAACTTGCACAGTCTCGAATGTCATCCCTACATTTAATTGGTTATCATTAGTTACTGGACCAATGTAGATAAAGCTGTAAGTGAATTGAAATGATTCGAAACTTACCCAAAGCAAACCGTGGATCACTCATATCTGTTTTGGGATTGAAGATTGGTTCTCTTACCCTTCTACGTGGTTCATCCGCGTCTTCGTCACTGTTTAAACTCTCCAGTTCATCAGATAGACCGTAATCAGATTGGACATTGTCAACGGCTGGTTCATCCCAATTACATTCAATCTGTTCAGTACCTTGCTCAATTGGCTGCTCAGTTGCATGTTCATCTCCCACTGTTTCAAGTCTAGGTTCTTCCAAGTTGAAGTCAATATGGTCTGACTGATCAACTATCGGTTCGTCGGAATTGTTGTCACCTTCGTCTGATTCATTCACTATTGGTTCGTCCCAATTGAAATCAAAATTTTCATTATATTGGAATGGAGATGTATGCTCATTACAATGCTCATTTTCTACTCCAGTTGTCACATTTGGTTGATCGACTTGTGGTTCTACTCCAGTTGTCACATTTGGTTGATCGACTTGTGGTTCTACTCCAGTCGGCACATCGTATGTTGTTTGATCTTGAACTTCTGTTTCGTCATCCAATTCAGTTATGACAACATGAGATTCAGGTTTGCCCATCCAATTGAAATCCCAATTTTCGTCTGATTCTTCCGATGACATTTCTTTTTCAGAAGATATTTCTTCAACCTCAGTTGCACCGACCAACCGACTAGTGAGTAATGGCTCGAGCACTGTCCCGTCCTCCAGATCTGTTATCACGACTCCTTTTCTCTTCTCTACATCTGGTTCAGGTATATGCTGATCAGATGTAATGGAGTAATCCCATGGCAAATAATGAGGCACCAATGGTGGAATAAGATACATGTCAACTGTCCTCGTAGGTCCAATATCTTGTAGCATCTCCGCGACATGCTGGTCTGTGGATAGTCGCATTAACTCATGGGTCAAATTCAGTCTACTCCTTCTGTACGCATAACCCATTGGTAAAGGGATCTTCATCACATTCAGCACACGATCCAAAGTGAACGTTGAGAAATAACTCGTGTAACAATTGTCAATGTAGTCAACCTTGCCCCCTTCGTACACGGTGTTACCATCCTTAGTCAAAAAACTTCCACCATAGAATAGTCTTATGGTGAACTGCTCTGTATTGTATTCTCCTGCACATGGGGATATTTAATGCATTAGAATATGAATTAGATACCAAATAGGGACCACTTACAGCAAAAAGGCCAAAAATGAATGCAACTTGACTTTTACAGCAGAAACACACTACACTCCAACATATCCACAATGCAAGACCCCACTTTCATTGAATCCAAAATCCTTGTCCCAAATTTAGTCAACAACTAAAAAATAATTGTTCAATGAAGTAGGGACAAACATCTTTTCATTGTCTACAAATTGAAACCCAAAAAAATATTCTGCCCACTACCAATTTCCAACCTTACCATAATCAGGTCCAGGGTAGTCTCCACGTAGCATTTTTCCACAACCTGAGGCAACAATGCTACATAAAAACCAAAAAATTCATACAGTTAACACTTGAACTTCAGAATTTTGCAAAATACCAGGGAAAAAAGTGGATAAAGTACATTACCGTATTGCTACTTCACCAACGCGATTTGGTAACTTCAAAATTTTCTTTATATCTTGCGAACACGCCGGGTTTGCACGAATTTGTCTTCGGGTAAATAGCACGGAATCAGATTTTCAGCGATTTAGGTTTTCCTCCGACCTTATTTTCCCCCAATAAATGGTAATGTCGTTTGGTTTAGTGGTATTGAATAGTGTAAAGATGGATTTACCCTTCAGAAGTGGCGCGCGTGACTAATTAACAGAGTTTTTGACGATTTCCGTAAAAAAAAGACCCCAGGTACGAACGTTTGAAAGATTAGGGACTCCGGGTGCTAGTTTACAAAGGTTATGGACCCCATCGTTACAACGTTGAAAGGTTAGGGACCCCTGGTGCTATTTACCCTAAATTTAAAGTTGACTACATAATTCTTTTTCCTATTTTTGCATTCCATTTGGTTGGTTGCATTTTTTTCCCCTTTTTTTATTTATCCAAATAGAATGGTGCATTTGTTTGAATTTAATAATTTACCATCCACCGAATGTAATCGGTCTCTTCAACATAAAATAGGTTAATTTCATTTGTGACAGTCCAATATTCATGGAAATTTCAATTTGGTTGCTCGTCTTCTATTTGTCACAATGAAATAATTATATAATTAGTCACTATATTAACTCCCATTATGATCTACTAATAGGAGCTGACGGAGTGACTAATTCTATAACTAAATTAAAGTTTAGTGATTTGATTGTGACAAATCGAAGAAAGTGACCCAATTGAAATTTTTATGTAAGTTGAGGGGCCAGAAATGAACCCCAATCTTTTTCATTTCAGTGTATTCTCTTTTTATTTTGACGTAATTAATAAAGAATATGAATTTTTTTCTATATATATATATATATATATTCAAGCATTACAAATAAAAACATTTATTCTCCTACGTACATGAATTTGTATGAATTAATTAATAATTTTTAAACAAAAATCATTTTGAGTTGCTTTTCTTTTTGGTTAAATATATTCATACTACATTTTTTATAAATGCACCATATTTAAATTGTATAAAAAGTCCATAACAATTACTTATTATTACATTTATATCTTTAATGTTTTTTCATCGCATTACTATCATCAATATTCCATTAATTATCACATATTATATCTACTAACGGCTTCTATCCAAAATTTTCATTAAGAATGAACAAAAAGACACATTTTTTTCTCGTATTTTTAAATAAGAAAAAAAATAAATACAAAATTTCGATTAAATATTTGTCTCCTTGCTTTGAAATTACACTAGTGCCAAAATATTGTAAGTTTCTTTTAAAACTATCTCGTGTTTGCTATAGTGGGAACAATTTCAACATATCCTATGTCATATATATGAGGCTCTATTCACAACGGAGTAAGTTATCAGCATACTCATTTTTCATTACAGTAAAAGGTCCTAACGCTCTTATTCATTTTAGATAACATGGTAGACATAGCGGTATTCTCTATCTAGTGCCAAGCTCTTTATTTGCAATTATGTGTAGAACTTAAGAATTAAGTCAATTAACATGGAAATGTTGAGAGTTCAGTAGTTCACGAACTTATCCATTTAAAATTTACATATTCATATATAGACACCCGCGCGCACAGCAAACACGTATATGTGAATGTAATTTAGTGATGTTTAATTGTCCAAAAGCAATAGATGTAGGTCTCGACTACATAGCTACGAGATATAACATTGACTTTGCATTACAGAAGATGGAGTTGCCACTGTAATTACAACTTGTTCGAAAATGAAAAATGTATCATTTGAGAAGACAAAGGCTAGCTCGAGGATCGAACGTCGAGCTGGATCCATCATCTTTTACTTCTCTAGAGACTAGACCTACAACTTAATACACGTACACGCTTCTAAGCTAGTGAAATAAACTAATTCCATGATATGTACATGTACATGTACATATTCGTATTCTTTCAAAGGTATTTCCATCTTGTATGTTTGGGTTGTCCAATTACAACCTACCAAGTCTTGTAATCAAAATATTTGAGATTATTCGTCGAAATCAAAATATTTGAGATTATCCGTCGACTATTTGTCACTCTATTCTTGCAATTCTTTTTCATTATTTTATCATTACTAGTGTGGACACGTGCGATGCACGTGATGTATCAATATTTAAGAATGTAATAATGTTTATTATATATAAATTTTAATCACATACCATATATGGAATCACAATCCTTATGTCGAACATTATAAATAACAAAAATCGGAATCAATAACAAATTTAAACTATAAAAATGTTGTGGCACATGAGCCCAACAACCAAATTTTGGCAATTGAAACCCTAAGAGTTGAGAATGAGGATAGCTGAAGGGTGATTATCTATATACAAATGACAAACAATTCAATAAGATTCTTAATATGTACACAACCTATTTACCAGTGTGCATATGTTTCAGTGCGCGTAGTGTATAATAGATAAAAAACGATGGTGCTCAGGTGTCAAGTCATCATTGGCTTTGATGACTTGATGAAGGTGAGACTCCATAAGCTTGAAAACAACATAAATGTCTCTGACCTCCCGCCTTGAGGGTGGCACCATGATTTGCTTAATTTCTATAATATCAGGGTGTCGTAGAAGACGAAGCAACTTAATTTCATGCAAAATTCGAATAGCATCAAAGAAATGCTCAAATGTCTGGGAGAATCTCCCAGTATGTGTGTCAATTGCTACGCAAACAAATGCGTAGTCCCCTTGCCTTTAATTTCCAGAATTTTGTATCTATTGACCTCTCCATACTTAGTGAGCAAAATCCATATTTGTTTTCATTAAGTCCTGGAGAACTAACAACAATAAATAATAATAAATTCGAGTTTTAAGAACTTCCACTAAAGGAATAATGGAAAGAATGCTCTTAAAACTATACTAAGACGAGTTCACTTTTCTTAAAAATTCTCAACTCAATCCCAAAAGACTTCTGAATTCCAAATTTCCAATAGTGAAATATTCACATTCGTGTACTCATAAACAAAGATGATCTCTAATTTCTTTAAGTAGGGCAAAAAAAGATATAACCATAACAAAAAATAAATATTAAAAATATACATACATTCTTCCACTAATCTTGCTGCATCTTTAATTCGTTCTTCTTCAATCTCCAAAAAAATCAAACAGTCAAAAGAAACGGAGTCCATCTACATATATGAATGCATTGATCATGAATTTTCAAATATTAAAGTTTAGTTTTTTACCAATAGATAACTATAAATCATGAAGTACTTCTACAAGGACGAGGAAAAATATAGATGGGATTATACCTATTTTCTGAACTCCGAGGCCAAGTTGATTGCACCTACACGATAAAAAAAATATGTGGATAATGTCTGGTACATAGAGCCTAGTAAATTTAAAGACGAAGACAATGTCAAGTTATACTACAATAGGATCTTAGGACCCCTTGCGCATGCTAAGGATGTTTCGATTCATGGAGGGCTTAATAATTGGAAGGATGGATTGTCCATTGTTTCGAAACTCATCAGATTAGAGAGAAAAGATGGTGAATGGTGGTATGCCAATGGTGAGTGTGATTATGAATTTTCTCCTCCGTGCATTATGCCATAAAATTGTTGTGATTGAGTAGGATTCGATGTATATATTTATGCCTGAAAATTTTGTGCATAGACAAATCTTCCACTCGTGTGTATTGATCAAATCTTAACTACTAGGAAGAAAAATTTATTTAGTTGGAATTGTACCTCATGCTGAATTATTATCATGGTTAGCTTTTTGATTGTTGAGTTTATGACTGATAGTCATAGGTGTTGATGTTTTTCAACATACAGAATTTTTAAGGCATATCTATTAGTTAGCTATACAAGAACCATTGCTTTTTTCAATGCTAAAACTACTTCAATTGACAAGCTCCCTAGCAATGGAAGACCTGAGTTTAAAAGTGCTACTATGTCGGTGTAAATCCAATGCCTTGTACAAATGGGTTATAATGTGAGATCGGACTTAGAAGGTAATGCAATTGTCTAGAAAGAAAATATTCATTCTGGGTTTTCTCATGAGCCAAACAAGTCACTACTTTTTCAGAAGGTGGGAGATTTCAATGAATTTCATTTACAAAATTGAAATGAAAAAATTCTAGGTAAATATTATTGCATCAGATTGTAACTGCCTGGTTAAATTAAACTGGCTTTGGTAAACTAATGGTCTTGCTTCATATTTTCTATTCAAGAATTGAGAGGCAAGAGATGGTGTTAAGATGCAAGGCTCGGAAGTACATAAAGCAATTTGTGAAAGCAAGACAAGCTTTTTCAGTAGCTCACAATATGTATCTCCGATCACTCAGAACCATTGGCTCCGTCCTTCTTCAATTTGCCACCGACGAGACTAATCTTCATTTCCACCAAAACACGAACACCCACCACCATCTTCCTCCTATACCTCCCTTCACGCCTTCACGGCTTCACGCCTTCACCACCCCATTGCCTCCAATGAGTACAACATCCGAAACCACAACGACGAGCTCCTTCGCCATCCACCGGCCACCGCCACTGCCACCGTTAACTCTGCCATCTTCATCTGGGTGGGATTTCTGGGACCCTTTTCATGCCGTATGCAATTTTGGGAGGTTTAATAGCCAAAATAACATGAGGACCAAAATTGGGGTGGGGTGGGGGTGGGGGTGGGTTTTTGAACATTATGGAGGTTTCATTTACGAAAGAATACCCTATTAAACCTTTCAAATAACATCATGGAGGTATTTTGACCAAAATTAGGGTAGGGTAGGGTAGGGTAGGGTGGGGTGGGGTGGGGTGAATTATTGGAGAAGATAAAATTATTTTGTACTCTTTAAAAGTGATGAGACTTTATTTGTAATTTTCTTTTCTTTTTTTATTTTTTCACTTTTTTCTATTTTTGTTTATTTAAAGAGGAGGGCAAAATCGTCAAAATATGTCAATAGGGAAGTGATTTGCAAAAAATTGAAAGATTTGAGATGTTTAGTGCTAAAAAAAAGTTAGAGGTAGATTTTTTACAAATTAAAAAGATTGGAGACCAAAAAGAATACATGAAGATGTAGCATATTATGTTTTCCAGATCCTTACACAAAACAATACAAACTAGAAATTCAACAAATAACTCATTTATAAGTTATACAATTGACAGATTCATTTACTGGCCAAAGAGATTAAATTAAATCTCATATACCAGTTGTAAAATGCTCCAATTTATATTGACATCATTAAAGGACAATCTATTAATATTATATCTGATAAATTAATGACACGCTTGAAGCATGGTAACATTTGATTCCAAAATACTCTCAAATTAAAAATAGAGCCAATTATAAAAATGGTCCTATTGAGTAGGCGTATACACTTGGAAAGTAAATAGACATAACTAATTATAAAACTCCAAAAAAGGTTCAGCTAGCTGAAATAATAAATGAAAAGATCTCGTTAAGTTATGTCGTTATAAGAAAGAAATGGATTCAAAAAAGAAATGTTGTTGACAACACTTCTGTATATAATGAAGCGCTTCATATTATGAAAGGTAACGAGGATATTGAAATAAATCTGTCAAATAATATATTGGCAAAATAAAAAGATGCAATCCAAGTATATTGAACTGACTAGAGAAATCTGAAGTTTCTGGACTTATAGTCCGAGTACCTAAAGGTGTAAACTTATGCGGAAAGGAAATGGAAAAATGAAGTCGTAACATATAATGCACAGTTTTTAACATTATGAATTTCGCAAAGGCTTATGTAAAGCAATCATAAGTTGATATCTTATTAGTCTGTCAATACATGTCATATATGCATATAATGAATATTGTTATAACCAACTCATCTGGCATGACTAATAAAACTATGTATATAAATCTCTAGAGGATTTAATATGCCTGAAGCATATAACTCTACTTTTTTAGAACTTAATCAATCAAACTACAAAACTGAAGTGATATTATGATGAGGGGAAGTAAATACGCGTTGTACTCTTTTTCTTGACCAATGTTTTGTCTCATTGGGTTTTCCTAACAAGGTTTTTAATGAAACAACTTTCATGGCGTATAAAAAAATTATGTACTCTTTTTCTTTTATTAAGATTTTTTCCCACATGATTTTTTTCTAGTAAGGTTTTAGCAAGAATATTCTTTCTGTAAATGACATTTACCTTCATCATAACCATATGGTTATACTCTCGTATATTATAAATCGTATATGAGACCCCTGAAGGGAACAACAACAAGATCTGTTTTTAATATAATTGCATCAAACCATCATAATGACTACAGTCAACCAGAGAAAGTGTATGAAAATTGTTTAGAGGTTATAACATGGAACGCATTTCACCATATTTGTTTTATATAAATTTTAAAAAGATGGCAGCATTGCTTACTTTGACGCACAAGATATGAATAGTTCGATACAAGTTTTTTTTTTTCATTGATTGAAATCAGGAGAAGTAGTTGTACTTTTTTTCCTTCGCTCAGGTTTTATCCCATTGGATTTTTCTGACAAGGTTTTAATAATGCAACATTTAATTACTCCAATTTTTTTTTTAAATTCTTTATCCTTCTATTGTATTTTTGTCCCATTGGATTTTTGTCAAACAACGAAGCAGTTATTATGTAATAAGTCATTCAAGGGGGAGTATTGTAAAATTATAAATAATGATGAATGACTATTTAGTTTTATCTAGATGTCTATGTAGTTATCTATTTATTCCAAAATAGTGTATTCTAATCAAGTTGTAACTCTCATTTGAACCCTATAAATAAGGGTCGTTGTTATAATAAATTTACACACTTGAGTTTTGACTTTCTCTATTTTCCTCTATTTTTCTAGTTTTATAACAAAAATATCATTCTCGTTCCCAATTCTCCCACCTCACCAAGCGGCGGCACCATACTTAAAAAAAAAGGAATGTTGTAGAAGATGTCCAAACTTTTCAAAAAAAAAAAAAAATTAAGGTAAAGTTCTAAACTTTGTGATCTTAATACTTAAGTTTCAAACATTTTAATAAATGTGCAACAGAAGGACTCGACTAGAGGGCTGTTACTTGACCAACATTTCCATTAACTAGTTTTCATAAGAGCAAAATAGTATTTTTATATTTAATTATTTAAAATAATTAAAAAAGAAACAAAAATAAATAAGAAAAAGAATTTAAAAAAATATCACAATCTTCTCCAATTCCCCTCTCTACCCCCACTAAGTTAGAAACCATGGGGGAGAAATGGTATAATTTATTTAAGTTGGGGGGGCAGAACCTTCTGTATGAATTACTTTAAGGCTGGAGATGATAAATACGAATAAAATTAAATGATTACGAAATTGAGACAATTTATGAGCACCCTGAATGTAATTTACCCTTCTATTAATTAACACACATTGTCCATAATGACTTATGAAGACCCTGAGTGTAATTTACCCTTCTATTAATTAACACATATTGTCCATAATGACTATTTTCATCCAAAAATGAATTTTTAGTCGCAATTTGGTATTTATGATTTCTTTTACTTATTTAAAGATACGAGGGACATATAAGTTTTTGTACTCTGTCTTAATAGAATATTTGGACGAAAACTATCAACAAGACATTATGTATTAATTAATAGAAGATTAATAAGAATATAATGAAAATAAAAATTAGGAGTATAAATATGACAATGAATAAAAGTTAAAAATTTTTTAATGTGGTTATGAATATGATCATCCAAAAACATAAGCGAAACACCACATATTTTTTTTACAAAAGCACCACATTTTAATTGCATGAAATATTTATAATCTTTATTCATTATCACACTTATGTCCTCAATATTTTTCATCTTTTTTTTTTATCTTTAACATTCAATTAATTAGTACATCTTGTCTCTGATAACAGTTTCCTTGCAAAAATCTGATCAGAGAAAGTAAAAAATACTTATATATATCTTGTACTTTTAAATAAGTGAAAAAAAAGAAAGATAAATAAAAATTTGCAACTAAATATTTATCCCTCATTTTAAAACACTCTAATAAATTATTTAAACAAAAACGTCATTTGGGATTTAGGATGGTGGATTTTGGGATTTTTGAGTTTTTTGGAGTGTTGGTAGATTTTGGATTTTGGAGTTTGATAAAGAAGATGATATCTTTGTTACTTTTTATTTTTTGGGTACATTTGATTATTTTTCAATTATTTTTTTATTTTGTTTTTGTTTATTTAAAGAGGAGAACAATTTCGTTATAAAAGACTTACTATGTTTATTTCTTCAAATGTTGGGTATGTTTGGTGCAATTTTAAACGTCAATGGTATATTCTTATATATGAGTGATCTCTTAACCCAGTGGACAAATGTTATTTTTCCCACATCCACTGTGGCACTTGTCCGTTGGATAAATTGTTTATTTACGTGGACAATTCATCCAATAGATAAGTGACATATTGGATGTGGACAATATAACACTCGCTCACCAAATGTAGGAAATCACCTCTGTATTCTTATAATTTTGAAAAAATAGAGACTAAATATGTTATTTTTTCTAAATTTAAAGATAAAAATAGGATTAAAAAAGCTAAAACATAAACGCAATAATGAATAAAGATTAGGAATCTTTAATTCAATTACAATAAAGTGTATTAATATAACCCGATAACTTATTTTGCAGTTCGACGAGGCTTTTTACGAAAATACCCCACCCCCATACCCATACCCATACCCATACCTATAAATGTAATGAAACACACAACTCTGTTCATATGTAAGAACTAAGAAAACACTAGGATTTCATCTCTCTCCCGTAACTCCGAATACATAGAACCATATAGAAAATGAAGGGGTTTGATAGGATAAATGCAATCCTTCCAGACGAGTTAATGGAGGAAATATTTCGGCACCTGGATTCGAATCAGAACAGAGAAGTATGCTCTTTGGTGTGCAAGCGGTGGCTCAGTCTGGAGAGGCTGAGTCGCGATATCTTAGGAATTTGATTTAGGATTTCATATGGAGTCTGTTTTGTGTAGTTGACTAAAGGATGAGTCATTCAGTATGACTTTATAATAATTGAATGTTTAATTTTTTAACCTTCATTCATTTGGCTGCACGAGATTATGTTGTTCGGATAAGAAAAAAATGGTCTTACACGTGAATGAAAGGCTCATTTTTCAAACGATTATTTTGTATTTTTGGTAGTGAAAAAATTTTAAGAACTAACGGAGTATTTGATAATCGTCTATGATTTTATAGTGCCTTAATTTATAAAAGAAATTGGTTTCTGTCAGAAATAAATATATTTTGTACATGACTCTGGATTTTAATTTTGAAATGAAGATATATCAATATGGAGGATAGAGGTATTGGATCAATTTTCACACATTGCTATGGATTTGTTGTGATATGTTAGGTAATTCATCATTTTTTAATTAGCAAGACAAGTACAAAAAGTGTATAGCATCAAATTGAGGGATTAGCCGCATGGAAAAATTTAAGGGTCTATATATTCTTTTTCAATTGTTAAATTTTGATGTCATTTGGGTAAAAATTAGCTCACATATTCAAAGTATAGAATTTTGAGCAAGATATCTGTCGAAAAAGGCACCATTTCATTGGTGCTGATAATTAGAAATAGCACATTTGAAGAAAAATATTAAAACAGGATAGAAGACACCACTCTGACTAGTCCTTCAATTAGTGGCGTCAATGTTGTTCCCAAATAAGTACTACAATTGTCTTGTTATATGAAATAAAAGCATAGCAACTGCACACTGAAATGCATGCTTGAAGAATTTAAGTTTTAGTTGTCAAAAGGAGGAATAGTTCATTACCTTCATTTCTCAATGCTACCAAAAATTTTAGAAGTGAATTTATTTATTTATTTATGTAGGAGTGTTTTGTGGGATATTTAGAGAAAACGGCCGCATTACTGCCTATATGCAGGTAACAAGAAAGCACATCACTTCTAGATCTTAGCAACTACCAACTCATAATTTTGTTTGGGGTTTCTTCAAAAAACCATAATAAGGGGAAATTTGGAAATTTGTTTAAAGCTTCAAATACCTAAGTAACAACTTTCTTAGGTATTTGGGACCTAAGTAACAACCTTCAAATACATAAGTAACAACTTTAAAGCTTCCTAATATTTAGGACTGGGATCAAGCATATACCTGCTTAAAACACTAACAGTAAAGGCCAAGACTGACCTAGTGCAAGCTATCAAGTACATAACGGAGCCAATAACATTTGAGTAGGAGTTTTTACTTATAAACTCCTTTTTCCTATCATGTTCCTCAAACAATATAAATTGGTTACCAAGAGGCATAGAAGTGGGTTTGCAATTAACAATACCAAATTTTTTCAAAATTTTAAGCACATAAGGAGTTTGATACACAAATAAACATGAATTTGACTTATCTCTATCAATCTTCATACCAAGGAACCTTCTAGAATGTTCTAGGTATTTCATGTCAAATTCTTTACTTAATTCAACACTTATCTTGTTTACCACTTTCATGTTAAGTCCATCCAATAATATGTCATCCACATAAAGTAACAAATACCCACAATCATCATTTGTGTTGTGATGCAGGTAATACAAACAATTATCAAACTCATTCATCTTGTAACCAATAAAAAGAACATGTGAATCAAACACTCTATACCACTGTCCCCTGGCTACTAGCCTAGCCTTGTATCTCACAGGTTCACTTTCAGTGGTTACCTCTTTCACCTTATAAACCCATTTGCATCCCACTATAGATTTATCCTTAAATTTAGGAAATAAATCCCAAGTTTGATTCCTAACAATGATAATTATCCAGAGGATTTTGGTCAACGGAATTTTCCTCTATCACATCTTCGTTACCTTCTGCATCTATATTCTGCTGATCGTGATGTGTGTCACTCTCCACCTCAATAAGGGTGATGGAGATGTGGGTACTCACTTTCTCCACCTTAACTAGGGACTCTTCTCTAATAGTTTCTTGTTATTTTTCACTCTCTAAACAAGGCATATCTGACTCATTAAAAATGACGTCCTGACTAATGATGATTTTCACACCCTTTTGGCTCCACAACCTATATCCCTTATCACCCTCTGGATATCATAAGAAAACACATTTCCTAGTCTTGAGATCTATTTTTCCCTCACTCTGATGAAAGAAAGCAGCACAACCAAAAGTCTTAAGTATGGAATAATCAGCACATTTGCCATACTATTTTTCATACGGTGTATTACTATTTAAAACAATAGAATAAGTCATATTAGTCAAATAGCAAGCAGTCATAACAGCTTCACCCCAAAACGATTTAGGCATACCAGAACTCAACATCATACATCTAACCTTATCAAGTAAAGTACGATTCATCCTTTCAGCAACTCCATTCTGTTGGGGAGTGTAAGGCACAATTTTATGTCTAGTAATGCCACACTCATTACACAAACTATCAAAGTCAGCATTGCAGAACTCAAGACCATTATCATTACGCAAATATTTTATCTTTTTACCGGTTTGATTCTCCACTTGAACTTTCCAATTTTTAAATTTAATGAAAGTTTCACTTTTATCTTTTAATAGATAAACCCACACACGTCTGGAGAAATCATCAACAATAGACAAAAAATATTTGTTACCACCAAAAGTGGGATTGCTCCCAGGACCCCACAAATCAGTATGAATGTATTCTAACACTCTACTAGTCTTGTGTGTGCTAGATGAAAATGATATCCTACGATGTTTTTCAAGCACACAATGATCACCAAAATGGGATGTCAGACACAAGATCCTTACCAAACACACCATTGTCGTTAAGGAACTTAAGTCCTTTAACACTAACGTGAGCTAACTTATTGTGCCACTTTTGTGTGTGATCAGTGTCAATGGAAGAGATAGTGAAATTTAGACCACTCATCACTTCAGTATGTGTAATATATATGCCATTTCTCCTAGTAACTTTAAAAGCTCTAAGTGCACATTTACACATTCTAATCATGCCATCACCAAGCCAACCCATGAAACATGTACTCTCTAACTCTCCCATAGAAATCAAATTTCTACCCATATGCGGAACATATCTGACTTTCCTTAATGTATGCACAAAGCCACTGTCAAACTTAACAGATACATTACCAACACCAGTAATTCTATATGCAACTCCACCCCATGCAACTACATATCCATGATCAGACTCATGCAAATGATCAAACTAAAATTTATTAGAAGTGACATGAAAAGATGCACCGGAGTCAAGAATCCACTCATGTATATGGGAGTTCATAGACAGGTTAATCTCATCAGGCTATGAATTTAAAAGTATGTAAACCTCACTAGACTCATCACTAAAGGTCACTACATTTGTCTCTCTCTGATCTTCTCCTTTCTGTTTGTTCTTCTCTTTATAACATTCACTAATGAAATGTCATATTTTCCCACACCTGTAACATTTCTTTCATTTTGCCCTCCAATGTGACTTAGAACGACTTCTACCCTTTCTATTGCTACCACTGCTTTGCCCACCTCCACTTCCACTCCCATCCCCCGATTGAGGTCTACCTCTCACAAAATGGACTTCTCGAACTTCAACTCACTCTCTCCTTACTTTTTAAAGAATCTATAACAATATCAGGTGTAAGGGTCTCCCTCCCATACTTAATTGCATTCTTGACTTCCTTATATGAATCAAGAATGACATTTAACAAAATTATAGCTTTGTTAATTTCAGGGACCGTTTTACCATAGTTTGTAATATCTTGCACAAGCTTATTAAAAACATCAAGATTGTCATCCAAATCCCTTGAGGGATCAATTTTGAAGCTGAAATTGTTTTCAAGGAGATAGATTTTATTTGTAGTGGATTGGATTAAATAAAGCTCTTCTAATTTTTTACAAAGCTTTTCTATGGAATCAAATTTTCTAACTTTTCGCAAAACAGGGTCTGATAAATGCAATATGATAGAAGTGTAAGCAAGTTCATCAAAATCCTTTTTCTGATCCTCAGTAACATTAGAACCATAAGAATTATCAATAGCTTTTGAAACCTTTTGCTGAACCAAAATACATTTCATTTTCTGTTGCCAAATAGAAAAATCACATTTAACCGTAAAGACACTCAAGTCAAAACGATGTGAAGACATCTCAACAAATAAAAATACACACCAACAAGCACCTCAAGATAATCACGCATAAAAACCTAAAGGCCTCAATATACACCGTTTTAGATTCTCAAGGTTTCGTGAGATTCGCGATCTCAGATCAAGAGAATTGTCAAACGGGTAAAGTCCAGGTGACAGTTCTAAATAATAATGTATAGAAACAAAGTATCGCAAACAATCAGCACCAAAACAAAAGCTAACACCAGTCATAATAATGGATACGTAAATTCCTAAAGTCAGTAGCAACATGCAATGGTTATCCCACACGGTAACCCCAAATCTAATGGCCACCCCACACGATGACCTGCTAGTACTGGAATGTAAAAGAGATTAGCCAATTTACCAGAGTGGACCAAATTTGACGGTCCGTATTAAATAGGAGAGATGCGAAACAAATTAAAAGAATTCCAGCAACCACACAAGCTTGAAAAACCACGAAGGTTTTGTAAACTCCAAATACGTTTACTATCGAACCGCTGTCCAAGCTGTTCAGACCACCAAAATTATAACTGATCACCACAGAAGGTCAGAAATAGGACAAGGATCACAACGCCACCAGCCACTCGCCGGAATACCCTCGCATGCGCCTCCACGCGCCGCATGAAGAAATCTGCAGCCGAAAGCCACGCGCTACCCATGCGCCTCCTCCGTTGCCTGATGCGCCACACGCGCCACTCAGCCTGCTCTTCCTTGACGTCAGGAGCCAGAATATGGTCTCCGTTCACAAAGATGACGTCTGTTTTGGCCGAAAAAAGAACGGATAGATTCAGGCAGTTTCTTGTTTCTTCTTCTTCGTTAATCCGACAACTCAAAATTAATTTTCTTGCACTACAAAATGCCACCGTGGCTCTGATACCAATTGTTGGGAAAAATAGTTCACCAGATCTTTATTTCTTGCAAGAACAATTGACATAGCTCAGATTAATACTGTCCAACTCCACAAAGGTAATACCAAGTTAAATGACAAACTAAGAAGGACCAATTTCATCAAAAGAAATAATGGAGGGAAGTGGGCTGCAATTTTCACAAAGAAAAATCAATGGCAATCGCTGAAGCTTTTTCTTGGTTTTTGGCTGTTGAAGACGTTTTTTCACGTGTGTGTATAATGGTGGTGAATTGGCTGCCAAACCAACTAATATATATATATATATATATATATATATGTATATATATATATATATATATATATACATATATATATATATATATATATATATATATATATAGGGTGAATTTTTAAAATGACCTCGTGAAACGCTCAAAATCGCATAAGAGCCTAACTTATACCAAATAAGTTTTAAATGCCTCTTTTAAGTAAAATAGACTAAAATACATTTATTTTATAACATCAGTTAATAGACCATCGATTAACAGACCATCTGTTAACAGGTCGATTAACAAATGGTCAGTTAACCGACCATTAACAGACCCCAAATCTATTAACAGGCTTACTGGTTTGTTAACAGACCCCAAGGTTTGTTAACAGATGTTAACAGACTATGAGTTTGTTAACGCAGATTTATACGATTATAACTGATTTTTTCAATTAATCCATCTCAAATCAACTCAGATTTGCAGGAATTTAAAGTAAAAATCATGATTTATACTCAGGTTTATACATTTTTTCATGATTTATACTACAAAATCCACAATTTCTATCATGAATTAAAAGAAAAAGATGGAGAATGATGAATTTCTACTTTGAAATGAAATTTATTACATAAATGAAATAGGTTGGATTCTAATATTGAAATGAGTTAAATTCTAACATTGAAATCTTTTCTTTTTCACAGACAAATGATTTTGAAATCGTTTGAAATGGTTATAAGTGGGGAAGAAGGCAGGGTTATATTTGGTAATTTACATACCAAAATTGGTCAACGGCCATTTTGAAAAATTGGCCGGATCACCCGGCCATTCAGCACCATTCCCACTAATATATATTAATGTATATGGTATAATATAATAACTCATAATATATTATACCATAACATATTATACCCCAAATATATATATTATACGTTAAATCTAGCATTACCACTTAAAACCTGGTCAAACACACTGGGTCACTGAGCAATGATTCAAAAGTACATTAAAACCTCCAAGTGGGCTGACACATTTGTGGAGTGGACTATACAATTATATTTCAATTTTGGGCTCAAAGCCTATAAAGATATAACAAATCTATTAATCATCTTTGCTTCGGATTTATTTGAGATCACAAAAATCCCAACAAGACCTATATCTGATAAATTCTAAATGCATTTATAAAATCACTAAAAAACTAGTCTAATGAATATTGAATTAGTGGATGAGCTGATTATAGAGATTCCCCAACGCCAGATTCGAGTGTAGTTGTGCTTGCTCACTTGTCTGCAAACAGTGGCTTGGTTTTGAGAGTTTGATCATGATGCCAACTAGACTTTGCAAATCATGTTGGAATGAAGCAATGCAGAGGTTGCCAGCTGGCCATTTAGTGAATGCCTAAAATGTATTTATTAACTAGCTCCTCCATTTTCCTTCCCACCGTATTGGTAAATTTTTAGTTAAACTAAAAAACAACTTCACTTGAACGCTCCATTAAAATAACTGAAATATTTGGATTGAAAATGTGGTTTAAGAAATTTATTCTATTTAAATGACGGAAGATTGGAAAATACCATGTAAGTGCGTGTTTGGTGGAGTTTAAAATGAAGTTTTTAAGAGATTTTGAAAACAATTGATGAAATGTAGTTGAAAAGTTGTAAGTCAATGGAATATGTGATGAAAATGAGTTTGGAAAAAATAAAGTTTTAAAAAAACATACCAAGCATGCTCTTAATATTTGTGGATTCGGACGTAATGCTGATTAAGAATGCAAATTATTTTGTGCTTGGATGGGAATTTTCGATATTAGCCAAATCTTTGAAAACCTTTTAAAACAACATTTTCTCGCATTTCTCCAATCTAAAAATTTAGTTTAAGCTCAACTATTCATAAATTTTCCGATCAAGCTCTACAATTTAAATTATTCTTTAACTCTTCCTTTGCAAAATTGTGATAATAGCTATTTGGGTTCACAACTTTGAGCAGCCATATCACCAATATCAAATGAATTTCTGTTACATTTTTCTATATTGAATTTGTAGAAGTAAATTCGATATTATTAAAGATAAAATCTAATAAAGAAATCCATCCCCTTATTGCTTTATGATTTTAAATGATATGATTTAACGTGGTATAAGAGTAGACAAAAATTCCGTGTTCAAGTTTTATAGCCACCCATATGTGAAAATTCCACGCATTAGGCCCGTCAGCATTTAATAAAAAATAAAAGATATCATTTCACCATACACCACAAAATATAAAATAATTTAAAAAATACTACCTAACTTTTTTTATTCTAACAATACTGTTTTTTATTTTTTTTACACTTGTTGTTACATTTGTTAAATGTAACACATTTATTGTAACCAAAATAACAAATGTAACAAAAAGTGTTACAAAAATTGAAAATAATATTTTTATTATAAAAAAAGTATGACAGTATTTTAAGAAATATTTTATTTATTGTAGTTATTTGTGAAAAGACCCCAAAATAAAATGAATCTTGTCTGCATCTATGGGGTCATGCTCAAAATAAATATAAATAAATAAATCTTTCCATTCTAATGGCTTAGGCTTTTAAATGAATTGGACAAATGATTATCGTAGTAAGAGACCAGGCAAAGGTCAGATGTTCAAATTATACTGCCAACCATTTCAAAAAGTTCCACGTGTAAGCTTTGACAAGAAGACTTGTTGAAGATAAGATATGAATAAAACATCTCTAAGAGTTTAAGATTTAGACAAGGTGGTTCAACAAATACTGTCTTTAGGAACAGTATAACCTCTATAAATTAAATACCTTTGTTACTTAATAAAATTTCCCGATCCCAACTTGGGCTTACGAGATAAATTAATGGTTTCAATATTATAAGATAATAATTTTCTGGATACGTCTCCATAAATTTGTGCTCCCGTCTCCCATAAATTAATAATTTGCTAAATTATACAAATATAATTCACTATGATATTTTCTTGAAACTTGAAATTTTAATCTATTTGAATCTCATCTCTAATTTTTCTTAATGCACCTAGAATTTCTTGGGTTGAATTCTCAAATTGTAACAAAAAATTATGAAGTGTCATTGATGCTTCGATGGCTCCTCCTTTGTGCTAAATGGGCTCCAATGAGTTCAATTTTTTTGGTAATTTAATGTATATTTAGTTGATTAATGCTTATTTAATTGATTAGATTAGTAAAATACAATTAGTATTTAGTTGGATAAATGTAGGTGTATTGTATCATAAATGCACTCTATAGATTAATAAATTAATAACTGTTTTAATTAATAATTTTGCATGTTCCCATCATTATTAAGTTATAGAATTTATACTGTACTTGGATCCATCTACTTGCACCATATGTACAGTTAAAAATGATTTAGAATAAAAAAATTGAATAACAATTAGGCAATGCTTAATAATTTGAATTTTATACTGTCAAGAATTCGGTAATTATTGTATTGATGAAATCTTGAAAATTTCACTTTATGCAATTGTGTTGAGAATTAGGCAGTGCAGCACTCTTACTTCATCTTGGTTGCATCTCATGCAGGGGGAGTGAGGCGGTCTATAGCTTGGGCTTGCCCTGAAAAAGTCATTTTTTACAGTGTAGTGTGAATTTTTTTTTTCAGTAGTAGCCCAGGCTCAAAAAATTCCTGGATCCCCCCTGATCTGATGTAATTATTCTAATACTGCAATAAACTCGCATTCTTATAGGCTTATTAGTTGCACTATTTCTAGAATCATATGTTTAAATGTCTCTTTTTTTTACACCGCATGCAATGGCTTCCTCGTTTTGCTGGTCAAATTGCGTCTCCCCAGATTGGGACCGGAGCATGTCGTTTTTCAGATTATGAAGCTAAGCTTGAGATGTTGTTCTAAAGTAATAGATGTAGGGATAAGTTCAGTTGCTGAGAAATGTGAACTGCTGAAATCTATAGATTTAGAAGTGATTGTCCAAAAATTTATTTGTACTTCCATTCTATCCTATTGAATTATTATTCTGTTCAAGTAGTACTTTGCATTAGATTAAACTATTGACTTGCTATCTCTACAGTACATTTACGTTGCATATGAATTTGGATTATGAATCTAGCTTTTCTATTTGAACTTTTGCTTGAGCATAATTGTAGTCGTTTAGTAGCAAGATCTAGAATCCTTCTGCATATTTCCATAGGCTATGGTACAAAAGAAGCTGATTGGAATGGGACATGGGGAGTGAAAAATTAAACAAGGGATATTGGCTCTCTCTTTGCTGATTGGAGAGGAAGGTTACAAAGGGAGAGAAATTGATTTTTTTCCCCTTTTATTTTCATGTGATACTTGTCGAATGAATTATATTTGTATATTTTCAAGTTTCAAGAAAATATTTTATATGGTTTTCTCTTTCACGACTATATAGAGTTTTCTCCGCTACTAGAAAAAAAAAAAAAGAATATATACGTCCGTGTGTCTCTATATCTTCAACCTCTCTTTCAAACATAACTCTTTTTCAAACGATCTTATCATTACTCGACTTACTGCTTCAATCTTAAAACCATAACCACCGGAACTTAGATTGTCATCATCGCCCATCAAAATTCTACCAAGAACAAAGAGGTTCATAGATAGCATATATATGTTGTTCGACTGACACAGTGGATGGGCCCCACACATACAAGGGTCCCACTCCTATGTTAGCCGGAATATTGTCCTATTCGAACAATATATAATTTTCATTCTCATAAATCATACGGTCGAATACTACTATGGAAAAGCTGTATACTAAGGAGGTGTATTCAATTGAGGCTTTTAAAAACTTTTATAGACTTTTATAAGTGGGTGACTTTTGTAGAATTCGTGGACTTTTAAGTGACTTTTATGGATTTATTAGTAATTAATAAAAGTCTTCCTTAAATTTCTATAGACTTTTATTAAAGACTTCTGTAGAAGTCTATAAACTTTCATTTTTTTTAAATGTTAAGCTAAATTTCAATACTGTAATATTATTTTAAGTAACTTTATAATCCCTCCAAGATTACATTTTTTGCTTGCTTTTTTTCAAGTTCTTTTTGAAATCTTTTCATTAAAAATTCACATTGGGCATGGTTGTTTTAGAGTTTCGGTTAATCACTTGGTATTTAGTATATCTGTTCTACTGATTCTCTAATGTCTTTCCTACCCAAAGACTCCTATATATTAATGTCACACCTATTTTTTTGACCTATTATCTAAAAATTTATGCAGAATAATCAACTAAACACCAAATTAATTCTTGACTAAATTACATTATTAAAATAATTAAAGTACAACAGAAGATTTTCAATACAATGCCAAATTATCACCATGGAATAATTTTTAATAATTAAGCAAATAATGTCTCCCACCAAAATATTAATCAAAATACTGTAAATTCATCGCGCAAAATATCCTCAATTTTTTACACAAGACAATGTACTGTGATATCAAAGTTATGATTATTGTAAATTTTAGATATAATTGCATATAGATTATTGAGTATAATAAATTCTTACTTGAACGGAAGATATATGAAAAAACTCTAAAAGTGAAAGAAAATAAGCGTTCTTCATTTTGGGGCTCTAGAGTCTTCACAAATCTCACACGATAGACTTGAGAATTTTTTCTAGATTTGCTATTTATACTTTTCATTAAAAAATCTCAAAAGTCTCCAGAAATCTGGTAAGTAGAGAATCCATTATAAGTCTTTTTTAATTTGAATACCCCGTGACTTATAGAGACTCTTACAAAATTTTAATTGAATACCCCATAACTTTTAAAAACTTTTTTAGAGTCTCTAAAAATCTCAATTAAATATACCAATACTTTTAAGAATTTCTAAAAAATCTACATTTAATACTTATAAACTTTTAAATAAATTTGAATACAACCCCCATAAGTATTCCTTAAAAATATAAATATGTGTTATCGCAACATAGATGTCCCTACCCCCTATGTGTTGCCATGTCCAATAGAATACATTTCACAATCCCAAACGTGGCTAGACTCTCTCTCCCTCTCCCTCGCTCTGCTTGCGACTGCGAATCCACCGCTTTCCAACCGAAATTTTGCTCTCAGCAAGCCACCGCCATCGCCAGTCGGACCCGCACTCCTCTCTTGCTGTTAGTCCTCTTCACACTTTCTTGTTCAAAAATGTCGTTAAATTTGTTTCAAATTCCGGAAAGCTTGAGCTGTGACTTTTCAAGAATGATTGGAGACTTGTGCTGTGGCAAAGAATTAGTAATGCCTGATAGCCTCCTTTTCTCCATGTTCCCCAAAGAGGATCATTTTGCCATTTTATCCCCTTTCATTCTGCAATAGTTTAATATAATCCTCTTTCAAGAACCCTAAGAAAATGAAATAAATCCTAAAAATTTTAAGAATCCCGACTGATTTTTGAAAGAATGAGATCTAATTTGATACCCAAGATTTATTCTAAAGTGTAATTGACTTCCCCAAAGAGGATATTTTTGCCATTTTATCCCCTTTCATTCTGTAAGAGTGTAATATATTATCCTCCTTGAAGAACCCTAAGAAAATCAAATAAATCCTCAAAATTCAAGAAGCCCACATGAATTTTCAAGGAATTACATCTAAACTGTATGTACATATATTTCATTACATCTAAATCTCTACAATTTTTGTTTACAGTGTGTAAAGGAAAAAATAGCAGTGAATCAGTGATGACTCTATAAAGTTCAATAAAGGTAAATCTGCATTTTACATCATCTTCTTTCCCGAGCGATTTTATATTTTTATGTTTAGAAATTAGAAAAAAATAGCGGTTTTTTTTTTCTGTTCAAATCTACAATATTTTTTTAAATATTTTTTTATTGTTTTTTATTGAAGTAAATATATTTTATTTTAGGGAAACAGAGATTGCTATGAGGATTACAAATCTCCCTCTTATGAGTATAATGGTTGAGGATTTCTGCTGGCAGAATCGAACCATATAATAATTAGCCATCACTAAACGCTTCTTGAGTTTAATTAATTAACATTCTATACGTCCCAACACCTATTTGGCTATCCCAGTTTTCACTCCTGTATCATTTATTTTACTAGAATGGGAGAGGTAGGTAGATACCTGTGATTTTCATACTTTCTTTTCGAAGCTAATAGTCATTCTGTTCTAACATTTCAGTTTAAACTACTATTCATATGACAGTTTTCATTTGATTTTTGCATATTAAAAGTATGTATTAGTTAGTTTCTTGGTTCATGTTGATGATTTATTTTAGTATCCATTCTTGTTCATGTTGATGGACTATTTCGTCTTAATATAATAGCTTTAAGATGTCGGAACAAGAGCGTTGTTCAATTGGAAGTACATCTGCTACCCCGCAAGCATCTCGTGATAGTTCTACACCAACGGCAACGACAAATACTAGTAATCTTCCATCATTATCGATTGAGGAAAATTCGAACCAAAATTCAATAGACATAGATTTAGATGGAGATAATATAACGGCTCCTGGTGTAGTAGGTAGAAAAAGAAAGTTGACATTTCACGTATGGGACCATTTTAAGCTCAAAATGATTGATAACAAGATCAAGGCTATTTGTAATTATTGTCGAGCAAAGTTGGTGGGTCATAGTAAAATTGGGACAAATCATTTGAAAAAACATTTAAATAGATGCAGTAAGCAAACTGATATTAGGCAGGCAATATTGAATCCTACAAAGCAGGCGGCTGGAAAGGTGATTATGGAGACTTACCATTTTGATCAAGACCATGCTAGAACGGAATTAGGAAAAATGATTATTTTACATGAATATCCGTTTTGTATGGTTGAACATGTTGGGTTTAGGAATTTTGTGAAATCTATTCAACCACTATTTAAAGTTGTATCTCGAAATACCATTAAAAATGACATTTTGAAGATTTATGATTTTGAGAAAGTGAAAATGATGAGTTTATTGGAGGACAACAAGAGTAGAGTTGCAATAACTATGGATTTATGGACTTCAAACCAAAAAAAGGGTTTCATGGCAATTATTGCACACTTTATTGATGATGCTTGGAGGCTTCAAAGCCGAGTGATGAGGTAAACACTAAGTAATTCAATATATATATATATAATTTTAACATTGTTGTAATTATTTTGTTTGGTTTTATATGCAGGTTTATATATGTTCTTTGTCAACATACGACAGAATTACTATCTACCACTCTATATGAAAGTTTATTA
The DNA here is from genome assembly GCA_030279155.1 of Forsythia viridissima. Lineage (NCBI taxonomy): Eukaryota > Viridiplantae > Streptophyta > Magnoliopsida > Lamiales > Oleaceae > Forsythia > Forsythia viridissima. The sequence continues at coordinate 3,353,251 of CM059036.1, forward strand.
AATTGGGACATCGATTGTAAGTTATCTACTATCACTGTTGATAACTGTTCAACGAATGATGCTATGATCAATATCCTTTTAGATCATAATCTTTCTAGAGATTTACTTTTGGCAAATGGTGATTTTTTCCATATGCGGTGTTGCGCACATATATTGAACTTGATTGTTAATGAGAGTTTAGAAACTATTGAGGGGAGTGTTGAAAAAATTCGAGAAAGTGTTTCTTTTTGGACATCAACACCAAAAAGATTGGAAAAATTTGAGAATTCTGCACGTCAGCTTAAACATAGTTGTGGTAGAAAGTTAGTACTTGATTGTAAGACTAGGTGTAATTCTACATATATCATGCTTCACACCGCTTCGCAGTACATTGATGTTTTTTCCCGTTTGAAGCAAAGAGAAACTCAGTATAAGAGTTTGCCTAGTGATCAAGACTGGAAGTTGGCCAAAGAAATTTGTGAAAGGTTAAAGTCATTTTATGTGGTAACTGAATTATTTTCTAGAACTAAGTATCCCACAGTAAATTTAATTTTTTCAAAAATTTGTGAAATAAAGTTGTCAATTTGTACTTGGACTACTTCTGCTTATTCTGAGATTAGAATGATGGCTTTAAGTATGATGGACAAATTTGAAAAATATTGGGATGAGATTCACGGGATATTAGCTGTAGCAACCGCGTTGGATCCTAGGTTTAAAATGATGTTGGTAGAGTATTATTTCTCTAGGATCTATGGAAAACGTGCTGCGATTGAAATTGCCAATGTCAGTTTACTTTGTCTAAAATTGGTATCTCAATATACAGAAAAACAGGATTCAATTGTGAATGTTCCTCGATCTTTGTCTTCATTCTCCCACTCTGGGATTTCTTCAAGTGTTGGAGTAGTGGATGAATTGGAAGATTTCGATTTATTTGTTACTAAGAAAGTTAGAACTAGTAATGTGAAATCAGATCTTGACATATATTTGGAGGAGCCGGTGTTGCCTAGGTCTAGTGATTTTGACTTATTAAATTGGTGGAAAGTAAATTCAAGCAAATTCAATACTTTACAAAAATTTGCAAGAGATATCTTGGCCATTCCTGTTTCTACCGTTGCTTCTGAGTCTGCATTTACCAATGGTAGATTTGTAAGTCCACACAGAAGTAGACTTCATCCGAAGACTTTGGAGGCATTGATGTGTGCTCAAAACTGGTTGTGGGCTGACATTCATGGTATAATAGAAAATATTTAGTAGTTTTCAAATCTATTAACAAATTTTATCTTTTTTTGACATTTCATTTATTGTTAACAAGTTTTATTTTATTGTTAGAAAACTCTCCCGTGTCTTTATCATACACTGGATGTTCTACTATCACCCAAGATGAAATTGAGGATGAGATAATCTTATATATTTCAATGTACAATGTAATAAATCTATTTATATTAAAATACTATTCAACATACGTACTTGTTTTATTCATTGTACATGAATCATTTGCTTCTGAGTATTTCACAACTATGCAAGGAGAAGAATGAGGATTGTAAATTTCAAAATTTGTCATGATAAATGAATCATTTACTTTGGTGTTTGTCAATTTCAATTGTTATTGTTGTTGAACTTAGTAAATCGTGTATTACTCGAAACAATTTGATTGCGTTGAGTTGTATTGTTCGTATTTTTTTTTTTTTTTTTTGATAATTTGAAGATGTGACTAAGTTGTTAGCTGTTATGTAGGCTTAGATTCATGAGTTATCTTTGTTTTTTTTTTTTTTTATTTAATATCTAAATTAGAATTCTTCTTACGTGGGAATTGATTTAAACGATTGAATGAGGTTTGATATTTATGTTTTTCCAAATTAGTTGTTGAAAATTTAATGTTTTGTTTAATAAGTTTTTTACCAAATGGTTTGTTAAAAAACGGGGAAAAAAAAGTGGGTATTGGTAGGTCAATGGGTGCCCCGCCCCGCTAATTGGTAGGCCTAGGGCGGAGGGGGTTTACCGGTCCCATTGTCAATTTTTAATAATGGTTGAGAATTGAGAGGTCAGAGGACCTAACGCTGAGCTAGATTCATAGATATATAATGACCGGTAAATTGTTTGTATCTAAGAGTTCAAATGCTGGAGAAATGCATTTTAACTCTTTCTAAATAATATCTCAAGAGATTTCCTTAATTCACTCTTAAGTTTTTGTTCAAAGTATTATATTTATTAGGTTTTTGATGTGTGTAATATAATTTTCTAATGTACTTTATCTATTTTTATAAATAAATATTTGTTTTAATTCACATATAGATTGTGTAGCAAGTCAATAAAGATGACAATTTGATTATATTGGAGTTGACTTCACAACCTCGGACTCATATTTGAGTTACTCGAATTGAGCATATTTTTAAAACGAAATTTCGAAACTTAATTTCACTTAACCATTCTTTCATTTTACCCTTTAACTCAAATTTTCAAAAAAAATAAAAAATTATACCTTTGTTATATACTTATATATGTATGTTTGACTAATCTTTACCCCTTAGAATAATATTATTTATACTCAGCGATTTTATTATGATATATGAATTAATGTCAAATATTTATAGTACCGACTAAGTATGAATATCATTATTCTTATCCCTTATATCTTTCATTTATTGGTGGCTACATAAGAAAAGGTAATATTTTCAAGTCACAATTGAAGCATTAAATAAATTTAAAGAATTAAAAGAAAGTGGAAATCTTGGAAATAAAACAATCGTCTTCGATGGACAAATCTACGGCCCCTACCATTAATCCCCCATCCCCTTGTAAGGTGTACGTCTATTTAATGGTTTTTTACCTTTTTTTGTACCGAATCTGTAAGTGAAGATGGCAGCTGTCAATAAAAGAAAGATTGGGGATAGTGATGACAAAATATAAAGATTAGAGATATAAGTGAAAAATGGATAAAGTTTGGGGATGGTGGATGCAATCTTCCCTAATTTTTTTAACAGTGTGAAAAAAAATAAAAATAAATAAAACGCATCTAAATTCTAAAATATTAGAATTTGTTGCATATTCCGACAGCTGAAGCCGAAGCAGAGCCGAGCAGACTGCTCTTTGGCGGCGGCGGCGACGGCGACTAAGCCTCGATACCATCCACGAGTCCCCCCTCGCCCAGCTCCTAACTCTCCGGTCTTGTCAACGTTTGGGTTGTGTTCAGCGATGAACACTTCTTCACTGTCCTCTCTGTCCAATTTGTAAGGATTCTTCTGAATTTGGGTATGTTGATGAAGAATTTCTTTTCATTTTTTGCTTCATTCATTTGTAGTTTGAATTTTTGAATGAAATGCTCAATTCTCTCATGATTCAGTTGAATTGTTTGGTAATGGAAATTTTAAGAGATAATGGAGTATTTGATATAGAGTAAATTTAATAAATAACCACCCAATTTTACCCAACATTACTATTTATTCAATCAACATTGAAATATTAGACATTGTTGACGCATCTATCTCAAACCATTGCTCAATATAGATGGGTGAGCAATATATATTATTTCAAAGTTGGGTGAACAAATGGTAATTGTGGGTAAAGTTGGATGAGCATTTGTTAAATTTATTTATTTGATATTGTATGGAACTTTATGCACTCATTGATAACAGTAGCTGGTATCTGTTGGAAATAAAAATATTTTGCGTGAATTTGGATATTTATTATAAAGTGAAGATAAACTAGTATATCGCTTCTCTACAGTGATCCGACCGTAGTATCATTCTCGAATACATGAGAATGAGTAACTGAGATTTGAACTTCTTTGTTCCTGATAGAGTTTTGATGGGAGAGGATGACAATATGAGTTACGGTGATTATGGTTCTAAGATTGAGGCAGTGAATAGAGTAAGGAAAAGATCGTTTGTGGGAGAGTTTTGTTTGAGAGAGAGATTGAAGACGTAGAGACACACGGATATATATATATATATATATATATATATATATATATATATATATATATATATATATATTATTTTTTATTTCTAAGAGCGGAGAAAACTCCCTACGGTCCAGATTAATACAGGGGAGAGAGGTCTTGGATCAAATGTTTTGCATAGCTTAAAATTGTTGTTAAATTTTAGGTTCGCAATTTTCAACTTGCAAGACAACTAAAAAAAGTGTGTGGAATAAAATTGAGGGAATTTAGCTGTAGATCGATCTGTTGGATTGAATGCCAACAAAATTTAAGGGTCTTTATTTGTTTGATATATAATTTTTTTGAATGATAATTACCAAGATTGAGCGTCTAATTCGTGCTGATAACCAGAAGTAGTAATCGACCAAGATCATGTAAAGGTATGTTAAACAGGATAGATCACATCAAGCTCACTAGTCCCTCAGTTAGTGGGGTTCATGGCTACAATAATTTCCATAAATAAAGAGTACTACTGCCTTGTTATATGAAATAAAAGCACCGAACACTGTAATGAATGTTTGAAGCATCAAGCATGCTACGCCACTATCTATTTGCAGGTATATTTAGAGAAAACAATTACTATTTGATCTTAGTACAACTACCAGCTCTTAAGGTTTTGCTTAGGATTATTTTTTAAAAACAATAAGAAAATGCAATCAGAAGTTGAAAATGTTTTTAGTACTACATGGCAAATTTATTGGTTGAAAAACAGGAGATGCATTTATTTATCTCAGTTTGGGAAAAGTTTTGGTACCATTTTTCTTTTTTCTGGCAGCTTTTAGATATTATTCTGTGTGCAATGCTATGGGTTGATTCTCAGTGGTTAACATCACTGAGAGTATTTATAATTTACTTATGCAGAGGAGTCATGTAAGTGACTTTTTTGGAACTCTTGAAGTTTATATTTATGCCATTTAATGACCAATAGGACTTGATGATTATTAAAAGCAGAATGACCTGTTCGTGAGCCTTTTGTATCCTATGTACTCTGACTTATTCACTAACACGTTAGGAAGCAGAAAATGCCCTTGTTTCCCCTTTTTATTAAATTGTTTAAGAAACAATTATAGACACACATTCGGTGTTTTCTGTTATTTTGAGGGTTGCCTTTACCAACGACCACTGAACTTTATACTAAGTTTCACCTTGACAACCAACTTTAAATTGTTTCATTATCATCAATAAACTTTAAAATGTTTTCAGTTAAACCGCTAGATTGATCACCCATCCATTTCATGACAAATTTTCTTACGTGGCCTTAACATTCTGTTAGTCTACAGTACACTCGCCACGTGTTTAACTCGCCTTCCATGTGGATTAGTTGTTGGTCTCCAGAAACGTTTTTATATACTGTAGGATTTCACTTCTCTGAACTCAAAATGGTAACTTTAACCCGAATTCGCTGTTGTCAAAAAATTTCCACAGACAAAGGGGCACATCACAAGGATAGAAGAACAAGTGTTTTTCTCCACCTTTGGCGGATTTGTCAAAGTCCTGCCTCTTTCCTCTTGCCGAATCCCAATCCCTCCCCAGCCAAGGTCAAAGGTCTTCCTGCTCTTTTCTTTTTCAGTGGTAGAGTCAAGTTCGTTACTATGAGCAAATCAGCCCTGCATCGTATGGATAGTCGATTCAGATCACCTCCTCCCCCTTGCAAAGTCAATATTCTGGGGTAAGAAAACAGGACCTTGCCTCTTTTTGACTCTTTATCGAGAAAGCCAAGTCAATCCATTAATAATCCTTGCTCGAGTGACCTTAGCCGCCAGTCTATCTACAAAAATTGTTTAGCCACCAACGGAACCAATAAGTGATATTGGACATCTTTAAAGTCAACGATTTCCTCCGCTGCATTGAACCAATCAAGAAAATTTCTTGCGTTTCCGGTTGAAGGAAATTTCCTACCTCTGACAACACAAGAAAATGAGAGGACAAGATCTTATAAATACTAAATTAGACGATGAGCTGATTGTAGAGATTTTCCGACACCTAGATCCAATGTCCAGCCGTGACGCTTGCTCGCTTGTTTGCAAACGATGGCTTGGTCTTGAAAGGCCCAGTCGTGATGCTATCCGTATTGGTGGATCTGGCATTACTGATGCATAGGTCAGGCTGCTTGCTCGACGTTTCATGAATGCCCAAAATGTGTATATAAATGAGATCCCCATTTCCCTCCCGGCCAGATTCGTAAGTTTTTAATCACACTAATGGAAACTTCTCTCTCTTTCTATAAAACTAATTGAATAGTTCATATTAAAATATATGGTTTTGGGAACTTATTAACAATTTAATGGATGGAATATAGTCTGTGGATGGAAATGTTCTATATTAGCTAGATCTTTGAAAGACTTTTTCAATATTTTCTCCCATTTGTAACTCTTTTCAAAACTTTTGCTCAAGCTTTTAAATGAGGTGATTCAAGAGACACTTTGCCTTGACGTAATTGGATCCTTCTACTTTCTCCATATGTATAAATAAAAGACTTTGCAATAAGTTAATTGTATATTGTTGTGGCCATGATTGTTTTGAAGTTTATGTCAAAAAGTTATTTTTTAACTTTCACTTTATTATAATAGTGTTGAGAATTGGGAAGTGTGGAACTCTTACTTCGTCTTGGCAGTGTTGCATGCAATTAGCAATTATTTTAAAACTGCAATTAAATCTCATTCTTATTGATTTTTTAGATGCACTCTTTCTGGAATCATCAGCTTAAATGTCTATTTCTTTGCTCATGATGCAGGTGAGAGGACGTCGCATTAATCGACCTCCTCTTGCTGGTCAAAGTGTGTCTGAACAAAATGGGATGGGAACAAGTAGTTTATCAGATTCTGGGTTGGCTGATGTTGGAGATGGCTTTAAGAGACTTGAAAAGTTAAGCTTGATATGGTGCTCTAATGTAACTGATGTTGGGCTAAGTTCGATTGCTGAGAAATCTAAAGTGCTGAAATCTCTGGATATACAGGTGATTTCTCATAATCTTACTATACTTCCGTTCTATCCTTTGAATTATCATTATGTTCCAGCATAATTCTCTGGATTGGATCAAAATATTGGTGTTCTATTAGATCAGTGAAGTACATTTGCATTATGAATCTGGTTTTTCTATTTGCACTTTTGCTTTAGCTTGTAGCTGTTCAGCAGGGAGATCTAAAATCCTTTCCCATATTTGCTTAGGCTATGATATGAAATGAGTTGCATGGAGTGGGAAATCGGGATTGGAAAGAAATGGGGGGGAAACTGGCTTGACCTTGTTTGATTGGAGGGGAAGATTTCTGAAGTGGAAAGTGATTTTTTTTTCTTCTTTTATTTCAAGTGACTATGTCAAAATTTTAACCACTTTCATTGAAAGCAAGCCCAAAAAATTGTGTCCTTATTTTACTTCTACCGAGAAAATGATGGAAAATAGTTTTCCTCTCACATTGGGCAGACAGTCCCTTTCCATCTCTTTCCATTCCACCCATTTTTCCGTAATACCAAACAGAGCCTTAGGTGTGTGGTTCATTTAGATTCTGCTAAAACTCTTCTTATATGCCAATCGTGTTTACAAGTTATTTATTAACCTGCGATTCATGCGTATGTTTAGTGCTATGCCTAAGAAAGCTTTTTTTATATCCTCTTCTTAAAGGCCTGCCATGTTGGAGATTAAGGTTATAGCGGCTGTTGGGAAATATTGCACTCAACTCGAGGATTTGAATTTGTGGTCTTGCAAAGGTTTGACTGACACGGGATTGATTCTGTTAGCCATTGGTTGTGGGAGAACTTTGAAATCACTTGGGATTGCTGCTTGTGTAAAGATTACTGATGCCTCCTTGGCAGCCGTGGGATTATATCGCAAATCTCTTGAAAAATTGTTAGTAGATTCAGAGTTTATCCACAACAAAGGCTTGCTTTCTGTAGCAAAAGGATGCCCTCAATTGAAATCTCTGAGACTCCAGTGCAGAAACCTAACTGATGAGGCCTTGCAAGCTGTTGGAAAATTTTGTCAATTTTTGGAGTTATTGGCTCTATACAGCTTCCAGAATTTAACGGACAAGTCAGTTTTTTCCTTCTTAGTTATCCTTTATTTATTAAAAAATATGGAATCCTGTCCAATTGGGGATCTTAATTTTATCAGTGTGAACATTTTCTTGTTCTCACTACTCTTTCCTATGAACTACAGAAGCTTGAATTATATGCACTCTGGATCATTATGCCTGTGTTGATGTGGGTTAATTTTGTTGCCTGTATGAAATAATTTCAGTTCAACCATGACCCATTCTAGCATACTTTTGCTCCAGTCTCTCTTCAAATCTGGACATTTGTGGGATCTCCACTGCTTGATGTTCTCCGAAACTATTGATATTCTAATTTACTGAGGGTGTGTAAATGCAAGTTGCTTTTTATTTATTCACATTTTGTTTGAGATTAGTCAACTGATGGATTTATACTTGGCATTGGGTATGAATGTTAGGTGCTATAAAGTATACAAACACCAAATTTGTTAGATTTTACGAGTTGGCATCGCAAGATAATGTCTTCTTACTTTTGAAATTATTTAGTGAATGCATTGCATTGGACTCATTGTGTACCTTCGTCTGTGCCTCAATTGTCTAACTGTCTATTATGTGTACTTTATGCACTTATGGGAGCCCATGAGATAGATTGCATATAAGAGTGTGGTATTTTATGTGTTACTCTATTGGTTTGTTCTTCTAATTTTTCCCTTCTGTTTTAGGGGTGGGAGTGGGATGGATGAGAAAGGAAAAAGGGATGTATATTCCTGCTAGCTTACATAATATGTCCTTTATATGTCTGCAGGAACCTTTGTGCCATTGGTAAAGGATGTAAGAAGTTGAAAAATCTTACCTTTATCAATTGCGACTTTCTGAGTGACATAGGTTTAGATTCTATTGCTGTTGGTTGCACGGAGCTTATGCATCTTGAAGTCAATGGCTGCCAAAATATTGGAACAAGCAGACTGCAATCCATTGTAAAATTTTTGCATGTAATAATTTTGACTGTCTCTTACCTGGCACACACTCCCGCCACCTCCATCACTCATTTTTGCTCTGTCCATTTTGTCATGTGAACTGTTCTGTCTCTCTTGTTAATTTTGTTCTTTTTTGCACGTAGTAGTCTAGGTTGTACAATACGAAGTAGGACCCCCTTCGCCCCATTCCCTCCCAGTGACACTTAAACCACAATCACTTGGCGAGAACCTAATCACTTCTAACTGCTTGTCTTAACTGTTTTTTGTCTTGCTTTTCTTTTTTATTATGCGTCCAATGTTTCACAATTGTTTGATTTCTGGTCTTGGACTATGTAATGCAGCCGCCTTCCTGAGTTAGCCTTGCATTGTTAGAAAGTAGAAAATGATGCGCTATGTGAAATTGGGTTAGGCTGCAAGGACTTGCAATCTCTTCATTTGGCATATTGCTCAGGTATTGGGGACGAATCTATTTGCGGTATGGCAAGAGAATGCAAGAACTTGAAGAAGCTCCATATTTCCTGATGTCGTGAGGCACTCCTTTTTCTGTGTTTACCCAATATAATCTCGTTCCATTGTATTATGTTTTATCCTTGACGGTGAATGGATTTTGAATTTTGAAAAACATCTCAATCGTTTAGTTGGTCAATGATTCAATTGGTGACATCAGTGCCTCAACTCTCATTGTGAACTAGTATTGAGATTATTGTTAAATATTACACAAGCATGCATTTGGCTGTTAGGACTTAACAAGATATGTTCAATTCGAGTTTGACTTCATATTACACAACTCTCATTGTGTATACAACTCGTGATCTAGAGTTATTCATATCCAGTCTTTTTTTAAAAAAAATCCTTGTTTCTAGTCTGAAACTATTGGTTTTCAATGCTTTCATAGATTCTTTTGATGTTCAAACTACATTGCAAAACAAATGGATTTTATGCTCGCCATCTAAAATTCTTTAATTGTGAAATAAAAATCCACTTTCTAAATGCTATATTAAACAATTCCTGGTCATTTTCTTAAATCTTGTAGACATTCTAAAATCAATCTGAATATTTGTCAGCAATCCTCAACTCTCTCCATCTAGCAACAATTGTAGCTTCTGGAATTTGCACTAAATGATACGTTCTTATCTGTAATTAAATTCTACTTTGCATGTTTATGGTAATTCTTTTATGTTTCTCTTTGCATTATTGGTAGGTAGGGACTAAAGGAATAATTACTGTTGGTCAGGTCTGTAGATCTCTTACAGACCTCACCTTCAAATCGTGCAATGGGTAAGCACCCCTATTTCTCCCCCTTTAAATCCCTATTCGTGGTTTGTCTTTTGATAAGATCAACTCTATTAGCCTGCTTGTTGAAGTTCGTATAAAAAAAGATTTTCCTATTTTTTGTTGTCCTACTGTTTTCTGCATCACTTTTCAAACTGAATTAGATATCCATGGCTGCAAAGTTTGGTATTGGTGTAATCAAGTTGGATAAGGTTCTATATTATTGTATCGTCGAGAGTATTTTCAGAACATGATCCATTCTGACATTTTTCTTTCAGTACCACTGATGTTCTCAAAGGCTTTTGTGCTACTATTATTCATCGACTCCTTCACATGATGATCTAGATAGGCAAATCCAGAATAGTTATTTCCCTTTGAATCAGTCCAATATGCTTCAAATGATTATTTAGAGTTAGCATTTCGGCTGCTTCATGATAAAATCTCCTCCCGAATCTTGTTCTTTTAACTTCCCTTTTATTTGGTGGAGGTGGTTTATTTTGGTGTACTAGCATGTGCTTGATGGCCTTATCATTGCAAGAGGATATGACTTATTCTTACAAACAAAAGACAAAATCGCAGGAGCAAAGAGTTTCTAGGACAATCACGCTTCTATGCTTTCTGTTTCAGTTGAAATTGATTATAGCAGGAAAAAGAATAATCTGATCCATTTCGCAGTTCTTACTTTACTTGCAAGCTTATTTAATGTTCATTGTAGGTGTCCTTGAACCTCTTCCTCGGCCATGGTCTTCATGGATTTATCAAAATTACTTTCTCATTAATGGCATGTTTCTTAGATCTAGCATTGTGTGTTGTTAAATTACCAGGGTTGGGGATCTGGCACTAATTTCAGTAGGTCAATGTTGTTCCCTTACTGCATCTGAATGTTAATGACTGTAACTGAATTGGGGATGCTGGAATTATAGCTATTTCTAGAGGTTGCCCTCGACTCATTTGCCTGGATGTAGGCGGTCTACAGGTGTAGTCTCTATCTCTCTTGTAGATGTTAGACATACTTGCATAAACTTGGTTCTGTTGTAAAATTTTACATTTTTTTCATGTGCAAACGTGTTAATTTAAAATCCTCATGTGTCAAGCATGACCACAAATAACATATATTGATTGATATTGGATTCTTTTAGACGCACATAGTTTTTTTCTTGTTGGCATAGAACTTAGTGTTGATGTAATGGAATGGGTGATTTCTCTTGGAATGTCTGCTAGTACCACGCCGTTACTGGACGATAGAATGGAGAGATGTCTAACTGATGATCTACCTATTTCTGTTATGCTTTCGAAGAAAATACTTGCTTATTTCGCTAGTTCTCAAATAAGAATTACTTTATCGTCACAAAGGCACATGATGAACGTAACAATCTTTTAGTGAAACATAAATGCACGTTTTGGGACATTGATTGGCTGATTCAATTTTAAACTAAAAGAGTGGGTTTAAACATAAGAGGGAAAAATCTGGAGAAAAGCTGCTAATCTATGAAGCCATACGCGAGAGAGAGAGAGAGAGAGAGAGAGAGAGAGAGAGAGAGAACCTTGATTAATGGGTTGTGGAGGATGGGTAATATTGAGGAAGCTGAGAAACTTTACAAGAATATGTGTGAAAGAGGTTATGAAGAAACTACTGTGAATTACAACACCATGATTAGCGGCCTATGCTTAAATGAAAACTTAGACGAAGCCCATGTCTTGTTTGACCAAATGACTGAGAAAGGTATTGTTCCTGACATAATTACTTACAATTCTTTGATTTAAGGCTTATGCAAGAAAGGGAAGATTCCGGAGGGTATATACCTTCTTGATCAGCTTCTAAAGGAGGGTTTGAAGCCTTCGACTGCCTCATATACCGTGTTAATTGAAAAATTTTGTGAGGTTAGAAATGTGGGGGAAACAAAAGCATTCTGGAAATATATGGTAGATAGGGGTGTAGTACTTGCAGTTTCTGCTTATGATTCAATGATACTTGGATTGAGTGAGCAAGGAAATGTTGCAGAAGAGATGCAGTGGTTAGGAACTATGCTTAAGAGCATGCTCAAACCACAAAAGAAGACTTTTGAGAGACTCGTTCAATTTTATCTGAGGCTGATAGGTCGAGTGATGCTTTATTTGTTTTAGATTATATGCTGAAAGTGGGTTTTGTAGTAAGTGAATGTATTTTCCTTTCTTTGGTAAAGAAGCTTTCCCAAGTTAATTCTTCTCATGTTGATACGTGTTTTGGGAAAATTCTGGAAAGAAGTTGAGGTTCTTGAGGCCCTTAGATCTTTTTTAACCTTTTGGCTTTGAAAAAATTACTAGACATACGTGTTTTTCATAGCATACATTTTTATTTCCAGGTCGACTTACTAATACATTTGATGAAACTCCCAAAATTTTGGGTGTGGTGGTACTATATCTTCGGTGAATAGATGTGATTTATAGGTTTCGCCAATAATGTGCTCAACCATTGTATTATATCTCTAGTTCCTAAAGTGTCTATAAGCACATGTTATTTAAAGCACACTACACTTTCATACCATTGAATTTTGTTCGTTGACGACTAATATAGTTAATTAAAGATTCTCAACGCGACGTGTTTTGCCTTGGATCATTTGATGTTGCTTTGCTATCTCTCTTAGTAGTATAAAGATAGCTATGTGGAAATTGTACATCTCTCTGCATTTATGAATGTGTTTTTGCTACTTGGTGAGTTTTATACTTGAATCAAGGTTCTGCTTTTTTAATAAGGTTGGATCTATGCCAACGTGTGAATTTTGCAATTCCTGTAACATACTAGTGACTTGTTTGGTAGAGTAGACTGTGCAGCACTAGACAACATTAAAGAAGAAAAATAAGTTAAAATCTTGTACACTCTTTGTAATTCCTACCCTTATGGTACGTTGGTATGTAGGACTAGTCAGTGTGGAACGAGATTATTTAAGTCTGTTATCCTATGCAGTGCTATTAAATACTGTGTACCAAACATATGCATGCAGTATTATTGTGAACAAGCTACTATAGTTAGAGCAGTTCTACAGTGTTGAACATTGTGAAAAGTTGTTCTGCATAATTTGATGAAGCAAGATGGTTTCAAAAACCAGTAACCAGTTCCTAATGTAGAACAGTCATGAATTTATTAACTTCATTCTATCAGGTAGAGATGATGAATCATGAATAGATTACATGTTATGCCTTCCCTTCATTTTCTCCTATAAATGTACAATATATCGACTGCCTTTTGTTCTCTTACGTAAATGTACAACTTTTGTTTTGCATGTACGTGCAAAAAAAAAAAAAAACAATTACGTGAATTCCTATAATACAATTATATTTCATCCTATATTATATGGAGACAGAATCATGTTTGTTGTACATAGTGTGTGTGTCAAGGCTATCGGAAGGATGTACTTAACCAGCTGTGTGGAAGTTGCGAGCATTATCTACAACATTTGTTTTTTTGGATGAAGACTAGAAGTTGAACCTATTGCCTTAGCAGTTTTGCAAGAATTGCATCCCTCTTTTTCTTCTTTCTTTTAACCCTCCAAGCAAGATGATAGATTTCTTTGGAATTAGGTTGCTAACAACATGATACCATGATTTGAGTTTCACATTATTTTTTACTATAGAAAATTTAGCCATGTTTCTATTAAATTTTGAGTTGGCTTTTTCATTACTTTGTATATTGTAAGCCTTTTGTCTATCTTTTCTGAGAGGTGTGGTGTTTTTTACGAGCAATTTAACAACTGATTTAAAAATGAGGAGGGGCTTGTACCAAATTAGCTAATTGGTAAAGTAATAGCTTACCAAGGCAACGATGAGTTGCGAATCCTAAACTTCATATATAGTTGATAACTTTCACATTATATTTCAATTCGAGCATCAATTCATTAGATATTTTATAACTAGAATCTCTCTTTTGTCCTAATTCAATTCCACTGATCATACATTAGTCCCAAGATAGAAAAGTAAATGCTTGAGAAGAGTTGAAGGAAAGTGGAAGATAATTGAGGCAAATCTAGCTTTCCAACGAGCTAGTACAAGAGTAGAGGTTGTTAATGTGGTTTTCTAACTAGTTGAGTATTCAACCCCCAATTCACTAGGAACGCTCTCCATCAGTGTAATGGAAAGTCTTCCTCCTTTTTTTAGTATGTTTTATTGGCACTTGTCACTCTTACGAAGCATGAAATTTATCTCAATAAAATTAAATTTGATTGCATTGTTTTTTTGGATTTACAATGAGAACTTTGAGCGTTTTAACAAATAAGAAAATGGCGTCCAACATTAGATACTACATTAGATGTAGGGATGAATGAAACATGATGGAAAAAGTTCATATAACAAACTCAAAATTTATTGTTAAAGAAGCTTAGTTTGTTTATTTTGTAAGGTGACAATTTAGACTTGAACTTGAATTTTGTATTTTCTTACAATTTCTTGTTAATGGGTCCAAGTTAAATCATGCACAAGTGCATATTATAATTTTTCCTTGAAATTAGCAATTTTAGGGATTAAAATAGATAGTAACGGTGGAGTTAGATTCTTAGCATATATAGCTCGTCTACTTGATTTTTTGCTTGTCTATTTGATTTTTTTTCCAATAATTGACACTTTCATTTTGTTCAAATCGTTAATTTGAGCATAGATTCAAAAATCAACAATCAATCAAATAGTTATTGTGTGTATTCAATTTAAGCTAGAATTAATTGAATTTAAGTGACAATCAAAGTATTCATGAGAATGATATCCTTTTTTACTTATTTTACTATTAATTGCCAACAAATTCATGCATTTGCGGAATTTTACCGATCATAAGTTATTAAAAAGGAGTTCACATCTATTCCAGCTTGTCCTCTTTGCTATTTCACCACTAAAATATTGACGCATTATTAAAATTTGAAGTGTCAAAAAATTTTATCTTATGAATTGTGCCACTAAAATTTTGATATCTCATAATCGTAATAGTGAGATGTCAATATTTTAGTAATAAAACATTTTAAATATATTGTCCCGACTTGACTGTCTCACTACCAAAATGTTAATTAAAATTCTCCACCAAACACAATAAATTAATAAGATTGAGACGCACCACCAAACACAATAAACATTTTAGTGGTGGGACCGTACTAACACTAAAATGTTGACTAAAATTCTCCACCAAACACAATAAATTAATAAGATTGAGATATACCACCAAACACGATGAATTAAATAAAAAGACTAATTGCTTTCAAAAATACCAACAAACAAAACTATTTAATAAAATAAATTAAGAAGACTAATTCTTCTCAGCTGCACTGCCCTTCTATGATCATACATTCTTCAATTATTGGTAATCCACAATAATTGGGGATTAAGTTTTAATTCGGTTAGATTAGACATTGACCGGCCATGTTTGTTACTTTTAATTGATATATATTCACTTACTTTTGATAAGTTCATGTCTAATAAAATTATGAAGTGACAATTTGATATAAGTAATTAATGTCGTAAATAAATTAATTTTTTTTTGATGTATTAACGATAATCTTGTTAATTTTTAAGTTCATTAAATGTTAATTACAACTTTCTGTAAAAGCTTAATTAGAACTTTTAGAGAATCTCAAAATTTAGATTTTCTTAAAACAACTTTTTTAAACTGTTTTTTTAGGCAAAAAGTAGTTGACTTTAACCAAACAACTATAAATATAACCAAAAGCACTTTTGCTCTTTAAGAAGTGATGAACATTGAAACCTCGTATTTCATCAGTGATTGAGAGTTTTGACTTCACATTAACATTTTTTTATGCCTCTTCGTTAGTCTATACTCATAAACATTTACTTTCTATTTCATAGAACGTTGGGAACAAGGCAATGGTGGTAGTAGGTGAAGGTTGTCCATTATTAAGGGACTTGGTGATGTTAGACTATCCACAAATAACATATGTAGGTCTCAACTATATAGCTAAGAGATGCACACTACTGAATCGTGTGACAACTTCACTGCCTTGGCATCACACAAGCTGGAGTTGTAACTGTGATTATAACTTGTTCGACAATAAAGAAGGTATCAGTTGAGGAGATGAAGGTTAGTTCGAAGACTCAAAGTCAAGCTGAATCATTTTTCACTTCTCTTGACCCATAAATTGTTTAACAATCTCAAATCAAAGAAACCAGATGCGGGAAAAATTCATTTAAAACCATGTTGAATCATTCCTACAACTCCAATAGAATGTCTATGTCAAAATTCGAGGTTTTAATTAACCTACCTTGAGGCTCCTTTAATTCACCCTAAACTTTTCACTTTGTGTTAGTTCACATTTTGGCTTTTGCGTGTCATGAACATTTTTAAATCTCTGTCCAAAACAAATATTAAGGTGTATTATAAGTTGAAATAATATAAAGGTTAGAAAATGGATAATTCTGTTACGCCTCAATTCCACGTGGCATTCTACATAGGCTGGTCAAAGTCAAAGTTGCCTAGTGGAGGTGATGACATAACCACCGAAACTGTTCTCTTTTATTCTGAGGAGGTTGAGAAGACCGAGGATCTTCCCTTTATTCCGAGAAGGTTGGGAAGAGGAGGTTGAGAACCGAGGCTGTTCCTTTTATTCCGAGGGGGTTGGGAATAGGAGGTTGAGAAGAAGAGGTGTTCAAAGACCAACTCCCTAGTTGCATGTTGTGTAAGCCTCCACTAACACTGCGAATTAGATATGACAAGACAGATGGGACAGGCTGCCAACACGGCTTGTCATAAGTCCTAGTGCCCTAGCATGTGGCTGAAAGGGATTTCTCCATTAAACCTAAGACGTGACATAATGGATGTAACAAGAGGCCTGTTAGGATCTCGCCACTTGTCAAAGATCCTAAGCACTTGGTCAATTGACATTGGCCTACAAATACCAAAGCTATTTCTACACGAGAGAGAGGAAAATCTGCTGAGAGAAAATATACTAAAACAAAGTCCTCTACATTGATTAACTTAAGTGTTCTTCATACCACTTGGGGAATCTGTGATTAGATGCTCTCAAGCCACTTCCTTGGCCATGACGTTTCTCTTCTACACTCAAATACATTTCCTTCTTATACTCCAAGTTTACCATAGAGATCCATAGGCCCACGTGGCCGTCCAAGTGTGTTGGTAAAATACACGTAGACAGAGGAGGCGTAGGGTTCTTGTTGACAGTCATTTTTAGAAGTCAACAAATTCCTAAGTTATTTCGAGTAGTTTCGGCCTTGTTTAGTCATTAGAGTCTTTGTTTCAATTCTAGCACATAATTATTTGCGTGCCAAAATATCTTCAACCATAGACTCTAACAAGTTTACGTTGTTTCTTCTAGACAATTTTATTTCTTCTGGTGCTCACAAAAAAATATATTCTCTACCACAATGTACTTGATCAAATAAAATTTGTTTTTTAATCGAACTTAAAAGCAATATTTGGAAAAAAAAAATTAAAGATTATTTATGCACGAGGTGACAAGATGTTGAAAAGAGTAGTGAGAAAATGCGACTTGGGAGATCTGATATGCAACATCGTATGTGATAGTTGATCAAGAAAAGTTATTTTAAAATACATTTAATACGTAAGACAAATTCATGGTGTTATGATGGATTAAGACATATAATATTATTTAATCTTTTAGACGGTGTAAGTGTATGAATTTGTGCAATAACCTATTGTTTGCTAAAAAGATTATATGATCCCACTGCTTATAAGAACGTTTTCATGAGTGCAACCTCGCCTTTGGCTGGAGGTCATGATGATTTAGAATTTAACTATTTTTTTCTTGGTTGTGAAACGTCTGACAATTCACATTATGAATCCACATGTATGCATCCATGTCTATGTTATTTTAAATGTTTATACATATTTCGAGTGAGCTGAATATAGAGATTTTTAGTCAAGAAGCACTTTTTCGACTTTAAACCAAATATCTATTCTTTTAACTAAAATGATTTTTTCTTATGATAACAAAATAATGTTATTTTATAAAATATTGCTTTAAGGGAATTGCATAAATGAAAGAAAAACAAAATATAGAGGGAGAGACGTCAACAACTTATGTTAAAATATGAGAAGCCTCATCAAAATACAGTAGTCAAGCCTTCCACATGTGTCACATTAAAGTACGGTTCACCAATATGTTTGAGACAAATATTGAACATTTTAGTGGTTGGAGACTAAAATTCTCTACCAATATTTGTTTGGGAGTATTTATAAGTACTTATAAATTGGTTAAATATTTTATTCACACATTCCGTATACTCACTACTTTTATTTACTTTTTATCTACACAATCCATATAAATCCATTCTTTATAATTTACAAATTTTTTTTTTACCAAATAAACAATAATTACCTAGCTTCGTAAAAGATAGAGAGACACAAGTCACTCAATGTGTTATAAGTAATCACAAGATTAAATTAGAAAATCAATAGTAAGGACTGTGCTTAAAATATAATTTAAATTATTCAAACATATTTTTTATTTACATATATAGTGAGATCCACAACTTCTTAAAGTTTAAAATATAATTTCAAGATTATCAAACATGATACATATGAATCACCAAACACAATAAACATTTTACTAGTGGGACTGTCCCACCACTAAAATGATGACTAAAAATTCTTTGCCAAACACAATAAATTGAATTAGAAGTGCAATTTTAAGTATTAAAATAAATATTAATAGTGGAGTTAGATTATTAGCATTTATAGCTTGTCTATTGGATTTTTTCTTCAATAATATGGACACTTTCATTTTGTTCAAATCGTTAATTTTAGCATAGATTCATAAATCAACAATAAATCAAATAGTTATTGTGTGTATTCAATTTAAGTTAGAATTAATTGAATTTAAGTGAAAATTAAAGGATATCATTTTTTTAAGTCATTATCTCTCTCTCTCTCTCTCTCTCTCTCTCTCTCTCTCTCTCATACCAAACCACGAACTCCTCAAAGAATCACTAAAATGTTGACTAAAATTCTCCACCAAACACAATAAATTAAATAAAAGGACTAATTACTTGAGTAATACTACCAAACAGAACTATTTAATAAAATAAATTAAGAAGACTAATTAATTGCTCTCAAATGCACTGCCCTTCTATGATCATACATTCTTCAATTATTGGGTAACAAATTTCCACTTGACGAGATATTTGATATGTTAAATTGAATATAAATAAATTAAAGTTATTTGTAAGATGAATAAAATATTGTCAGCACAAGCTCCATGCCCAATCTTTTAAATATATTATGTTTATATATTTAGATATATGTCTCATGTTATTTATGATGACATATTTGTAATCTTTCTTTTTCATATTTTTATTATTTTTTTAAATACAAAATTGTAACACAGATAAGTTTGAGAAATTAATTTCATAATAAATTTCCACTTTTTAAATAAAATAATTACTTTCTCCTTGAATTGCACTCTCTCTCTCTCTCTCTCGTGAAATCTATCCGTTCAAAGCAAGAAAACGGATTCTGTGGTTATTGCCACCATTGAAGTTACAATGGAGAAGTTGCTTGTGAAGAAAGGTTTTTTCTTATTGTCTTTAGATTGATGGAAGTACAGATTATATATAGGGATAGAATCTCCAATTCATTCCTACAAATTTGTCTTTCACCTATACAATCTTCTATATAAGGAAATAATATCAATTTGCTATCAATGACAATCTCAACACTCTCTCTCAAGTTGGTCCATAGATATTACACATGCTCAACTTGTCTAAGAACTTTGAGAACACCCGATTGGATACTCCTGGTAAATATATCAGCTAACTGATTTTCTGACCGAATCTTTGGTAATTCCACAACTTTTTCATCCAGTTTCTCCTTAACGAAGAACATATCTACTTCAACATGCTTTGTACGATCATGTTGAATTGGATTGTGGGCTATATCACATGCTGCTTTGTTCTCACAGTATAACTGAATTGGTTGCTTTAGGGAATAGCCTAGGCCATGTAAGAGAAATTTCAACCATAGTGCTTCACAAATTCCTAAGGCCATTTCTCTGTTCTCAGCTTCTGCACTAGATCTTGCAACAACATTCTGTTCAAAATGCGCATGACTGCATTCATATGTTGTTCACCAGGATTATGCATGAATTGACTAACAATACTCAGAGCATAGGCAAGGTCTGGTATTGTGTGAGCTAAGTACATTAGTCTTCCCACGAGTCTTTGGTATCTCTCCCTGTCCACTGGTACCTGGTTTGTCTCAATACATAACTTCATCCCTTCTTCCATTGGAGTGTCAATTGGCTGGCTGGCTAACATACCAGTTTCATGAAGTAGATCTAAGGCATACTTTCTTTGAGATAAGAAGATTCCTTTACTCGATCGAGATACTTCAATTCCCAGAAAGCATTTTAAAGGGCCTAAGTCTTTCATTTCAAATTCCTTGGACAAGTACTTCTTCTAAGCCTCCATTTCTTCTGAGTCGTTGCCAGTGACAATCATGTCATCCACATAGACAATGAATGCAGGTATTTTTTCATGTCGCTTCTTTAAAAATAATGTGTGATCTGAATTGCATTGTTTGTAACCAAAGGTTGTCATAGATTTGGTGAATCGTCCAAACCATGCTCTAGGGGACTGTTTTAATTCATATAGTGACTTCTTCAACTTGCACACCTTCTGTTTTTGTCTTTCTGTTACCATGCACCCTGGTGGGAGATCCATATAGGCTTCTTCAGAGAGTTCACCATGTAGAAATGCGTTCTTCACATCAAACTGCTGTAACGACCAATCAAAATTTTCAGCTAAGGATAATAAGACCCGAACTGTGTTGATTTTGGCTACAGGTACAAACGTCTCAGTGTAGTCGATTCCATAAGTTTGAGTGTATCCTTTTGCCATCAATCTTGCCTTAAAACGTTTGATCATACCATCAACTTTGAATTTCACAGTAAAGATCCATCGACACCCAACTGATTTTTTTTCCTGTAGGACGGTCAACGAGCTCCCAAGTTTGGTTCTTCTGCAATGAGGCCATCTCTTCATTCATCGCAGCTTTCTATCTTGGATTAGTTAAGGCTTCTTGCATGTACTGTTAAGTATAGATACAGTAGATAATTGATTGACAAATGACTGATTTGTTTGTGACAAGCGATGTGTAGACATAAAATTGTTCATGGGATATTTTACGTTACTAGATAATTGAGGTTCATATGTAAGTTTTGGAATACCTCTGGTGAGATGTTGTGGTAACTGTTTCCTGGATGACTCAGGCACTATATAAGGAATATCCTCAGACAACGATTGGTTTGGTGTATCTATTGGAAGATACTCAGACTCAGTTTCAGACGTTTCCTAGCTTTCCGGTTGTCCATTTTCACTTTGATCCAAAGTGTGGCCACTAGGATCCAAATCATCCACTTCTACGCTTATTGTGTCGTTGTGTAGGGTATCACTACCTGTATCGAAGTTTTGACTACTAGGATCCAAATCACCTACATTTTGATCAGATAATTCCACAACATTTTCCTCAAGGTTGTATATAAGAGTATGAATTTCCTCAAAATACTCCCCCTGAAAATCAGACTTGGAGAAAAACATAGTATTTTCATGAAAGACAACATCCATAGTGATAAACATGCGT
The DNA here is from genome assembly GCA_030279155.1 of Forsythia viridissima. Classification (NCBI taxonomy): domain Eukaryota; kingdom Viridiplantae; phylum Streptophyta; class Magnoliopsida; order Lamiales; family Oleaceae; genus Forsythia; species Forsythia viridissima. Next base: position 3,374,986 of record CM059036.1, read on the forward strand.
TTATTAGGGGGAATAATAGCACCTGTATCCTTTTTGATGAGTAGCATAGCCAACAAAAACACATTTGAGGGCTCGAGGCATTAACTTACTGCGTTGGTGTTTGGGAAGATAAACATAGGCAACACAACCAAAGATATGAGGGGGGAGATTGGGGACTGTTGGGGCAACAACAGCTTCGGCAAGTGCCTGGAAGGGTGTCTTGAAGTTGATAGAATGAGATGGAACACGATTGATAAGATATGCTGCGAAGAGAAGGGCTTCGCCCCAGTAACATAAGGGCATGTGACCCCCGATGAGGGAAGCACGAACAACTTCCAATAAGTGTTTATTTTTGTGTTCGGCCACACCATTCTGTTGAAGTGTATCTGGACAACTGGTTTGGTGGATCGAGCCATGAGAATCTAAAAATTGTCGAAGTTTAGAACTATGGTATTCCCCGCCATTATCACTACGTAACACTTTTATTCGGGTGTTGTACTGTGTACGAATGGTATTATAAATTTTTTGAAAGAGCAAGCTAACTTCTAATTTGGATTTCATCAAACACAACCAAGTCATTCGAGAACAATCATCTATAAAGGTAACAAACCAATGTGACCCTCCCAATGTGGGAACTTTGGATGGTCCCCAAACATCAGAGTGAATAACCATAAAATGAACATGACTTTTATTTAATATCGAAGAAAATGAGGTACGATGACTTTTTACAAGTTCACACACATCACATTGGAAAATAGAAATATCTAAATTCGTAAACAAACGTGGAAACAACTTTTTACAAGTTCACACACATCACATTGGAAAATAGAAATATCTAAATTCCTAAACAAACGTGGAAACAACTTTTTTTAATAGCCAAATGAGGCATGTCCCAAATGTCGATGCCAGAGCAAGATCTCAGCTATCTTTGTCGGTGAACCAGTGCTCCCCACTGCTAAAGCCTGCTGTAATCTGCTGGAAGTGTTTGACTCCAAGTCCAAGTAATATAAGTTCCCTCTCTTAACACCATTACCAATCGTTTGCCGAGTCAGAATGTCCTTAAACACACAATGATCAGGCCAAAAAATAACAACACAAGATAAAGTAGTAGTAATCTGAGAAACTGACAAAAGGCTATAATCTAAGGAGGGAACAACTAACACAGAATCAAGATGTAAAGTATTAGTAAGGTAGGATGACCCTTCCCCAACTACCGGGGTGATATTACCGTTGGCCGTGGTGACACATTTTTGGGATGATAAATTAAGATTCGTGACTTGTCTAACATCAAATGTCATATGATCAGTAGCACCAGAATCAATTATCCATGTACTATTTAAAACAGGTGTAGAAATGGTAAAGGCCTTACCCATAGTGTTTGTAGTGGTTAGCAATGCTGATGACGTAGGAGAAGCATCGTCTTCCTTTGTTTGAGCAACCACGACAATAGGAAGCCGTTTGGAATTTCGATGCCGTGTTGGGTCCCACCAATCTGGATATCCAATAAGTTCAAAACACCGACTTTTTGAATGACCTGTTTGATTGCAGTGAGTGCATTTGTATGTAGGTTTGTCTAAACTGTTGGAACCCTTCGGATTGGTGGTTTTGGGTCGGTCTTGAAACGTCTGACTGGGTCGATGGCGGGAAACCACAGCAGAAGCTTCAGGTTTCTCAATGTCCTCATTCAAAGTAATGGATCGTATGGATTCACGACGGACTAAAGAATAACACTCTTCCAGACCTCGGCGTGGCTTACGACGTAATATTTCTCACCGAAGTTGATCAAAACATTTATCCAATCTAGTAAGAAATATATGTACTTGGGTGCGCTCAATGGACTGCCGGTATGCTGTAACATCGTCAGGATCCTTCATGACCACTTTATCACGATGATCGAGTTCCTCAAATATTTTTGTTAATTCTCCATAGTATACTGAGAGGGATTTGACACCTTGTTTGGCGGAGAAGGATTTCTGATGCAAAGAGTAGACATACATCTCATCATTACCATCATAAAAGGCTTTGGATAGAGCATTCCAGATATCACGAGCAGTGGGTATACGAAGATAGCGTTTCATGATGTCAGGAGTCATTGACATAAGAAGCCAGCGTTTGACCTTCTGATTTTCAGCATACCATTTTTCATATCCCTCATCTGACGCAGCAGGTGGATCGGTTTTGCCCATGATGTAAGAGAGTTTTTCTCGCTCAGCAATATGCATCTCCATTAATTGGGACCACACGTCGTAATTTGTGTCGGTAAGTTGAATACTGGCATTAAAGACACCCTTAGACTGGACAAAAATAGGAACAGATTTGTTTCCAGCTTTACTCATTTTTTTTCATTTTTTTTAACAAACAGAATTAATAAATGATAAAAAAAAAATTCAGAGACAAGAAACAGAACAATGGCAGCAATTGACTAAGCTTGAGGCCATTTATGACGGTCTGTCTCATCCGTCGAGTCAGCTCAAAAACAATCGGTTGCCTCTCGATGATATTATTCTGTCCCTCAAATCTGAATCTGATTTCTTGTTTAACGAAGCAGATCGGAGTGGATCTTCTGCAATAAAATTGGGGTTCCGAGTACCGGTACAAATTAGTAGTGATGTGGGTACCTATCTCTGGTTTCCTTCTTCGGCTGCGTGTGATGGGTTTGCAACATGTTCCGATGGGCTTCAGGCGGGGTTGGAGATGATAGGGCGCTGCTCGGCGACTGGGCAGCCACTTCTAGGTTTGGGTTTAGTTTTGTAGTTTGCTGTTTGGTAGTGATATGATTTTAGAATGAATTTATGGGCTTGGATTTCAAGAATTTTCAGAACCTTGATCGGCTCTGATACCATGAAGAAAGATTTTTTCTTATTGTCTTTAGATTGATGGAAGTACATATTATATATAGGGATAGAATCCCCAATTCATTCCTACAAATTTGCCTATCACCTATACAATTTTCTATATATGGAAATAATATCAATTTGCTATCAATGACAATCTCAACAGCTTGTAATCGCCACTGAAGAGTTCAATCTCGTGTGGGGTTTCAAGCAAGACTTAGCAAACTTAACTGATTCATTGCTTTCCATCAAGGAAGTATAGAAGATGCTAACAGGCGCCAAGTTACTGATGGAGTTGTAAAACGCTTGCTCAAGAAACTTGAAGGTGTTGCTTATGATGCTGACAATGTTTTGGACGAGATCAATTATGAAAATTTGCGTCGTACCATCCAGATCCAGAACCATATGAAACCAAAGGTGTGCTTATACTTCTCTTTCTATTCGCCTTTGGCATTCTGATGGAAAATGGCTCACAAAATCAACAACATAAATGTCAACTTGAAGAGGATTGACGACGAAGCTGGTCTTCATGGCTTCTTGAGGAGAGTTGGCCTCAGGTCAAGAAAACTGATGCCATAACTGCTGATCCAGTTTTTGTTGGAAGACAAAATGATGAATCAAAATTTGTGGAGCAGATAACCGGCAAAATCAACGATGTTTTTCAGTCCTTCCCATTGTTGGAATGGTAGGGATTGGCAAAACAACTTTAGCTCGCCGTATCTTTAATCATCCGCACACAGAGACACATTTTGATAAAATAATTTGGGTATGCATGTCAGAAAATTTTGATGTTTCTACGATTTTAAAAAGCATTCTGGTATCGCTAAAAGAAACTTCCCATGGAGATAGTAGACAAGCTGTCATGGACACGCTTCGGGAGAAATTAAAAGACAAAAGATGTATAATAACACAAGGTCGATCCGCGCTCAACTCTGCGTAGCGCAACTTATTAGGCTCCACATCTTAACACAAATTTCAATCATTTTTTAATTGTCTCTCAAAAATTTATAATTTAAAAACATCTCAATATATTAAGGGCCGCATTTAAATTTTCGCCTAAGGCCCCCCAAATCTCAGGGCCGGCCCTGACAATAATGACATTTCCTTTGTTCGGGTTAACTCCTATGAGAGCATTTTTTAAATCATCCCAATCTTCTCGTTTGTCATTCCACAAATCATCAAGAACAAGCAAGCATCTTTTGCGTACGTGCACACAAATCCAATAAATCATATGTGGGTTCGACATCACGAACAACACTCAACTTATTCTGGAGGTGGTAAACCAATAATAAAATTTGTATAAACTCAAATATCTAGTAGTGAAACTTAGAGTAAAAACCAATAATGCCATAGTCTCAATTTACCTCGCCAAAATACTTGGGAGACATGTCAAAAAGTGTACTCCTTAGTTCGTACTCTAGAGGTTGCAGTACATTGTTGAAAAAGATACTTATAGAATCAAAATAAAATTGTGGGCGCGGTGAGTTGTGATCACCCCCAAATTTGATTATATTCTTGCCTTCCTGCGAATCAATTAACTAAATATAAGGACAGGTATGATTAAAATGGAAAAGAATGTGCGAAACTGATGAACATAGCAAATACATATTAGACATACTTATGTTGTCTATATTACATTTACAGATTATTTAGTACACCACTTGGGAAGGCCAACGAATTGATAGAGAAAATACAACTAGTGGCGGAGCCAGATATGGCAAAGGAGTGGCCCGGAGGAGAAGGAACCCCTCTCACCGGGGTTCAAGGGCAGCGCCCCCGATTTTTTTTTTCAAACCATAATTACTGAGTCCATTTTATGAGAATTTAATATTTTTTTACAAGTTGTAATCTTTAAAAAGCTTACAAGAAGATATCGAACACAATCGATTGAAGCAGTTAAACGTATTCGATACTCACTTCGTGTTTGTTCTGATTGCTTGAAAATACTAGTCTCAATACTTTCTTCTTAGTTATTAAATGATTCAAACTTAATCTGAGCTAAGTTGTGTGCACTACTAAATTTTTCAATATGTTTTATGATACTATGTTTCTTCTTCTAATTTGATAACTCGCTGATAACAAAAGAATTACGACTTGAACTCGAGCTAGAATTTGTTTAGTGGAATTAATATTCTAATGTAGCAAGATGAAAAAAATCTCTAGCTTAAGTAAAAAAGGTTGAAGATGAAATCGTAATTAATTTTTTTGTGTCAAAGGTTGAAGACGTGAACGTGAACTGTGTCTGTGAAGAAGAAGAAGTGGTCTTAGATTAATCAATTTTGTTGGGTTTTATTTGTTTAATTTATTAATTGTTGGGTTTGAGCTTTAGTATTTTTTGTTTTGGTTTGTTATTAAATTAAAAATAAAATAAAAACTTCAAAAAGTTGGGGGGTCTGGGGGCTCTCTAGTGAATACAACACAAAAATACCAAAAATTTACATAAATCAAGATGTAGAGATTTATTGTTATGAATAGAAACTAAACAGCGATGGAAATTTTGCAACCTATTGAATTCTCTGAATTCGAACAATTGGTTGATTATTTATTGTTATGCCCACGAAATTTTTTTCTTAAATCATAATTACTGAGCCCATTTTGTGAGAATTTAATATTTTTTACAAGTCGTAATCTTTAAAAAGCCTCAATACTTTCTTATTAGTTATTGAATGATTCAAACTTAATCTGAGTTAGGTTGGATGCACTACTAAATTTTTCAATATGTTTTCTGATACTATGTTTCTTCTTCCAATTTGATAACCCGTTGATAACAAAAGAATCATGACTTGAACTCGAGCTAGAATTTGTTTAGTTGAATTAATGTTCTACCATAGCAAGAAGAAAAAAATCTCCAGCATAAGTAAAAAAGGTTGAAGATGAAATCGTAATTAATTTTTTTGTGTCAAAGGTTGAAAACGTGAATGTGAACTGTCAGTGAAGAAGAATAAGTAATTTTAGATGAATCAATTTTGTTGGACTTTATTTGTTTAGTTTATTCATTGTTGGGTTTGGGCTTTAGTATTTTTTGTTTTGGTTTGTTATTAAATTAAAAATAAAATAAAAATTTCAAAAAGTTGGGGGGTCTGGGGGCTCTCCAGTGAATACAACACAAGATGTAGAGATTTATTTTCTTCCTCGGTCAAGTCAGAGATTGAAAAATTGTTAGAGCTAAATAAGATAAATAGTGCAGCTGATAACAGAAAAGTTGTTCAAGGTTCAGATTTTATTGTTAACAAATTAAAGAGTACATGAGTACAGCACAAAAATACTACATGTTTCCATTAACTCTTCTTTTTAAGTCAATTTTCATTTCTGATAGCATAAAAATATCAACATGGAGGACATAGAAGTGATAAGTGGCAGATTACATGTATGAAGATGTTCAAAGAAGCACTGTATGAAAAAAATATACATACATGAATGACAATAACACAATTTGACAGAGAATTACCATATAAGCATCAAATATGAGATCAGAATGACGTGGTTGTATGAAATCATCTTTAACGGCATGGCCAATCAGAACTGGAACAAAGCAAGATTTTGCAACCTAGACAGAAAGAAGGGATGGAAATTAGTGTTATGAATAGAAACTAAACAGTGAGTATATTTTGCAACCTATTGAATTCTCTGAATTCGAGCAATTGGTTGATTATTTAGTTAGTGGAAACCACAATCTTCATAAAAATAATAGTCCCTGTGAAAAGCAATTTTAGTTTCATACATTAAATTAAAAAATATAACCATGGAAGATAAATCCATTAAAAAGTTTGGTTGACTTTGAGAAACGAAATACTGTTCTATTTAGTATGGGCATAGTACATCGTGATATACCAGAAAGGTCAGGCAAGCAAGCTAGTATTTCAAGATGACTGTTGAGGTAGAGATACCTTGATCGTGTTCAAGTTCCTAATGTCAAAATTTGCCTTTTTCAAGATTGATAGTATGTAGTGGATTTCAAGCTTAACCTAAAAATAAGAAAACAAAAAGCTAAATGGACAGTTTGCCAGGCCCAAAGTGAAAAAGTAGTAAAGAGCTTGTAAATGAAAGATCATGAGTTCTGTGTCAAATTACAGGGTTGCAATTGGTCGGAGTGTTTACAAATTGATTAGCTTACGATTAACTTAAGGAGCCGAAATTTATTAGTATCCACCAATTCCATCATCAAATCAACCAAATCTGAGAAGGGGCTGTCCAGAACCATTCCTGCAATGGAAGGATTCTCGACTCCATGCATCAAGTTGAAAGAAGCACAAGGTCAAGTCTATTATGCAAATTCTGAACCAAATAAAATCTGAATGATACTCATAACTGCATGAGAAAACTCACACTTACTTTCCTTACTATAATATACAGATCTGATTTGACTTGTGCAAATTCTGTGATTTCATTTCCAAGTCAAAAAATATTTAAAATTTCCCCACATTACACAAGTGATATCAAGGAGGTGAAAGAAACCTACTAACCAAGAAACAGCACCCACTGAACGTCCCCACAAACCAATTAAAGAAACATTCCCATCTGCCCGTAGAAAATCAAACACAGCACTGAGGTCCTCCTTCTGCAAAATCAGAACAGATTTTCCCAGTTCAAAATTGTTTATTCATAAACTAGCATAGCCAAATATGCCCCTTATCTATACACCTTCTTGAAATAAGTATCATCACCACTCCAGTTTGTATACATACGTGTGTTTTTGTGTGCATGTGTGTGTGTGGAGAGAGAGAGAGAGATGAGTTACTCGGCCACTTTATTCATTCCAGCCGAGAGTGACATGCTCTCATCCAGAGAGTCCAGAACCAGAGCAATCAAGAGTAAAAACTGTCACATTTGATGGCAACAATATAATAGTAGCTTCACTGGCATCCGCTCGGGAACCACTGGACACAGACAAAGAACGCATTATCCTACTTTTCTAGCCCTTGAGAAAAAGCACAGGGCCATTTTGTAATATTTTGTTCCATGTTCCCATGAATTTAATAATCGACATTCTTTTGCAATTTAATTTCTCCAACCCCACACACAACAAGGCCTTAGACTAGGCATGTTTTCTATTGATCAGAATCACTACCCTATTTTCATGGCAGTATATTACACAGGGCAGTGCAATTCCTTCCGGACAGACAATAGGCATGTAATGGCTGCATTGAAGAACATCACCTCGACTATTTACAACCTGCAAGAGTGAAACAACATTTTTCTACCAATTCTAGCAACAAGAATGTTTCCTTATTATTCACGAACTGCTCCACAAACCAATATCAATAGAGAAAGTGCAATAGATGAAAATTTGACTGTTGAACCCAATTCAATTTCAAGAACTCAAAAGCAAGCCAAGCCCACTTCAATTCAATCACTTTCTTCTTCACATTCGTTGTTTTCGAGAGGTTTAGCCTTTGATTTAGGCACCAAGAATTCTTGGGAAGCAGATGAAGAACACATTACTTTCTTGAGAATCATTACCTCATTCAGTTGAAGTTTTGTCATTTTGAGATTCAGGGGAGGCAACTGCACAATTATCGTTTCCTGGTTTAGCTTTGACAGTACTTACAACAGGGGCTTGAATAGGAGAAAGAGCAAGAGGTGTATCTGTATGGTGTGTAGTTTCGGAAACTTCAAGTTTAGGAGGACTAGAATGTGCTGGTGACACAGATTTTGGCTTGGTTTCTGATGAGATATAGATTTTTAGGCCAATATCACCTTTGACAGACGAAAAAAAGGATTTGTTTTGTAGATGGAAACTCTGATAAACTTCTTCACATTTCCTAACATTTAGGGTGAACGGACGATTTGTGCCATATTTTCAACTCAAATTATTTCATGCCCTTTGAAATTTTTTCAAATTAAACCAAATTATTTTATTTTTCAAACCAAATCATTATTTAAGGTTTGGTTCTATTTTGATCTGTGGTTTGCCTATTAATATTATAATAATATATTTAAAACAAGTTAACATATAAGTTAACAAGTTAAACAAGAACTAATAATGTTAAATGTTAAATTATATTTACATTTGTCTAAAATTCGAAATACAAAAAAAAAAGGGCAAAAAAATAGTAGCAAGTTAGCATCTAACAACATGTCAACCTTACATTTTTTAAAACTCTAATATTTATAATTTAATAAAATTATTTTTTAATTTAAAAATTTAAAAGCGGTTCGGTTCGATTTTGTGCGATTTTTGAAAATTGTAACTTAAACCAAACCATTTTAAAACGGTTTGGTTCGGTTTAAGAGAAAAAAAACCGCGGGTCCACGTGAATCCGAACCAACGGTTTCGGTTTGATTTGCGATTTCGCGGTTTTTTTGTGGAGCTCTACTAACAATGTTTGAGCAAGGAATTCTAACTCTTCCAAGAAATTTTTTGCCTAGAATCGGTCTCCTCCAGTTGTAAACAGAGACCTCAATGAAATGGTGGTGGTAGTTTCTGGTTTTGTCAAAATTAAAGACAAGTTTCTGGTTCCAAATGGGGTGGAGATTCTTTGTGATAGGGTGTACACGGTTTGGTTTGGACGGTTTGCGATAAATTTTCAAACCAAACCACTTAAAGCGGTTTGAAAATTTTCCAAACCACTTTACTTTCGAAACCAAACCAACCCACTTTTGTGCAGTTTTGTTCGGTTTAAAACCACGGTTTAGAAAATAAACAAAAAACATATATCGAACAAGTTAAAATATAAATATTAGTCTACAATATCACGATAAAATATAAATATTAGTATCAATAAAAACAAAAAATGTATTAGCATCACTACCAACCAAAACAATATATTCTAAACCAGAGTTCTATACTTTCAAATATAATTATTATAATTCAATAATATGATAGCAATAGTTTAGACTTTAAAGTAGCCTCTTAGTCGATATTAATTGGCGCAATATCTCTAGTTGTAACACATGATTCATTTTCTGCATAAAGATAAGAATATAGCAAACGTATTCGTTAATTATAATTAAATAATATAAATGTAGTAATAAAAGAAAATGAATATAAATATCAAATACGATAATATATTATGACCACTAGAAGATAATGCAGACTTAGAAGCAACTGATAATATTTGAATGGCTAACACATCTTTAGCAATTTTGGAGACAATCGTGTAATTATTTACATTTAATTTTTACTAAAGTAATATGTCGAAAGGTTTATTGGTCAAATTTTCAAAACGATCATTTAAGTAATCCATCAAATCATTGTTCTCAACTTGAGCTTCTCGAACAAGTCTAGCTTTAAAAATTAATGAAACGAGTTTGAAAATACCCAAAGGTGCTTGTGAAAGACTTAGACTATCAGATTGAGTATCCTCTTTTGATAGAACTAATGACGAAATCATCATTTCCTTATAATATCCACATATCTGACAGAAAATAAACTAAATCGCTACAAAGAAAATAGAGAACTTGTCTGAATTACAGATTGAATCACTCATCGAAACTCATAGGAAGTTTGATGAAAGAAAATTAAAGTATGGTTGTTGTTTAGGCGAAGGTGAATCAAGGGTTTTGAAAGCGACAGTTAGGATCGAGAACAAAATGTAGAGAGAGAAACGGTAATATGGATGATGGTGGATTTTAATTGGGTTGGGTTTAATATGGATAATGGATGGATTTAGGTTTAACTGAGTTGAATAAAATTTAAATTAATTAATTTTTTATTTTTTATTTATTTATTTTTTGTTAAACGGTTTGGCGGTTTGAAACGATTTGGAAAAATTGAAACCTAAACCAAACCACTTCGAAGCGGTTTGGTTCGGTTCAAAACCAAAACGTTGATGGATCCACATGAACCCAAACTAACAGTTTTGAAAAAGTAATTTCAGTTCGATTTTGTAGTTTTGCGGTTTCGTTGTTCATCCCTACTTTGGGATAGTTTTGGTTTGACTAATCTGGGTTGGGTGGGGTGGGGTGGGGTGGGGTGGAGTGGGGTGGGGTGGGGTGGGGTGGGGATGTAGACGAAGAGTATTTTTTTAATTATTATTATTATTTTTTTTCTTCCAATTGTTATTTATAAACAATAGAATGCCAAAAATACATTTACGAAATGAAGAGTGTGGAATACACGCGGGGACCATTTGTGCAAAATAGCCAAAACAAACGATTAATTTGACGAAATTGGATGGAAAGGACAATTGTCGCCAATAAATTTTGAAATAGGAGCTACATTGCCAAAAATGAAAAGATAAGTCATCAACAACCATTTGTGCAAAAAATCATGAGATAATTAGACCATCAAGCTCAATATCCTATCAAAAATATGTTAGTGATATGCCCTAAGTCCAATCGTTGATAGGGTCCAAACATTTACTTGATTAATGCATTTATATATTAAGGCATATATGTTATTATGCTTATTTATTAATTAAATATAATAGAGTTCGAAAAATAAGTTTTAGTGACTTGTTAATGATAAAGTGTTGTGATTGTGAGATTCAAATTTTAAATAATTTAGTCTTGAAATATCTTTAGTTGTAAGTACTAATAAGATAAAAAGATTGTCATTGCGGATAGATTAGCTCGTGTCACACGTTTTTCTTATGAACTAGTAGCTCATATCACAATGTGGAGACATTTAAATGAATTCGTGGATGTATTGTTAAGAGAACAAAACATTGGATAGCCATCAGTAGGAATTCCGATAAGTTTCTCATTTAAATCAACATAAGAGTGGACGAATAATATGATTAATTAAATCGAGAATGACACTTTTCTATATCTCGTAATCAGTTGGGATATACTGATCAATAAATTATATTTCCATGGTAACCGAATGTATTGGTCTTGTAATACCACACGACATTTTTCGTTACATGGGTTGCCTTAACATATTAGATGTCAATTAGGGACAACAATGTGAATTAAATTAATCTAGATGAGTTGGTGATAAATTAAAAAGAGGATTTATTTTTCTTATTCTCATTAGATCAAAATAATAATTCACGTTGTTTGTCATAGTGATTTGGATCATAAAGGGTCACACTCAAAATGTGAGAATTAGAATATTAAAGTTAAGAACTAATTGATTGACAAATATGGGATATTTATATGCAATTAATTAATTGATGGTTAGGGCTATTAGGGCCAAAGTTGATTAATTAGATTAATTAAGTATTGGGCTTGATATCAATTGGGCTTCTAATTTCCCAAAGGGCTTAGGATTAACTCAAGCTATAAATATAAAGTCTTGGTCTAGGGTTTAGTTAGTTGTTATTGATCATAATCTTGCTAGCATAAGGAGAAGAAAAAACCTAGCCCCAAACCACCACCTGCCCCTGCCCCTGCCCCTGCCACCTCATTAGGTCGGTTATTCCATTCTTGTTCTATCCGTGTAGATTTATGCTAGAGGTCGAACATGTGGATAATTGTGGTGAGATTGTGATTAATCAAATTCAAATTCATCTGAAAGTTTAGAAATTGCTAAAGGAATAAATCTTATTACAGATTTTTCCTAAACACAAAAGTGATTCAGTGAATCAAAATTTTATTAAACAAACAGATAGTGGCAAAGGAGAATTAATCACAAAGTTCTCAGCATTTTCATGCATAGTTCCCTCTTTAAATAAGTAGATCAACAATTGAGCCTCAAATAATACTTCAAGTAAATTCCTCACACAAAAACAGCAAAACAATTCGTGAGTGTTTGGTCTGTAGTATTAAATCATAACGAACAATATAATAGGCAATATTTTAGCTTTTTTTTCTTTACCTTACTAAACATCCGTTCAAGTTCAATCAGAATAAAAACATTCCAATATGGCAATTTTTGCACCTAGCTAGTCAGTACATAAAATTTCTCAAATATAACTCAAGAAAGCATCAAGACTAAATCATATTCACTGGAAAAAAACTAACCGAAAAGGGAAAGTTTCAAAGAGAAAAAATAAATTAAACCCACCCAAAAAATGCATAAAATTCAGATAATTAAAGCAAATACTTTTGAAAAAGATTAGAATTTTACCATCTTATACTCACATAAACAACATACATACAAAAACTATACATATATGCATAGAGAAAATGGTGTCAAAAAGAAAAAATAAATATATATTTCGTGTCACCTGGGGTGGTCTTATGATGAAGTTGATAAGCTGTTTCATAACAAACTTCCGTGTTTCCTCTCAGTAAGTTGTCTCTTTTCCCTTTTTTCGTGTCTTCAATTTATGCAAATAATGGTTCTTGTTTCTAGCAATACATGTGCGTATATATGTGTTAGAATATATATTAGAATATATTAGTTAGAATATATTAGATTATATTATGATTGTTTACCTAATATAGATTATGATTTTCATTACTATATAATCTCTCTTGTAGTTGTATTTTCATTATGCCGTCTACCTAATAAAGTTGATTGTTCTTTCTTTCTTTGTTATCCTCTATTGTTTTTAATAGTTCTTCTTTATTCTTTCACATGGTAACAAAGCCAGGTTTGATCCGACTTGGTTTATACTTGAAATCGCTTCCATTCTCCGACGAGTGGCCTTGTGCCACTGATTCGGCCAAGTCTTTTTTCGTTTCTTTTAGATACTGTCATCTGGCTCAGTTTGGAATTTAGAATTTGAAATTTGTCCAGTTGTTGTGTTCTGAAATTTGGTTCGTTTTGCATTCAGTATGTCCAAGTCAGTTTGGAATTTGTCCAGTTGTTCTGTCCTGGAATTTGGTTAGACAATCTGTCTCCCCCTTCCTATCCCATTCTTCTCTGTAATTTGGTATTTGCATCCATTAATTTGGATTTGGAATACGGTTGATTTTGTTTCCGGTTAATCTAAACAATATGTATCTCTCTTCCTATCCCCTTCTTTTCTTCTCTTCAATTTGATATTTGCATCTATTAATTTGGATTTGGAATCTGGTCTAGAACCTAGAATTTGGTTAGTTTTGTTTCTGGTTAATCTGGACAATCTGTCTCCCCCTTCCTATCCCCTTCTTCTCTTCTCCTTTTAGTTCTCTTCTTCTTCTTTCCCCTTTCCCCTTCTTTTTATAATTCTATTTTTTTGTACAATCGTCTGTTGTCAATTTGATGTCAAGTTAATTTGGAATTTTAGTCTTCGAAATTCATATTCTTTTGATTTGATTACTATGATATATTCAAATTGGTATTATGGCTTTTGTAATGAAGTTGCCGACGTATGAGTGCATGAATCATATTGAGATTGACTATCATCTTATTTGCTACCAATTTCAGCATGGCACTATTTCTCTATATTTTGTTTCTTCGTCGCTGTAGCTTGCTAACTTTTTTCACAAAGTCACATCCTGTCCATCGCTTTCGTTTCTTACTTGACAAACACTCGTTGCTTATTGCTATAGCATCGTGAGTTTGAAAAGGAATGTTAGAATATATATTATAATATATTATGATTATTTACTTAATATAGATTGATATTTTCATTACTATATAAACACTCTTGTAGTTGTATTTTCATTATGCCGTCTGTCTAATAAAGTTGGTTGTTCTTTCTTCTCTTCTATTCTTTTTTCTGTTCTTCTTTAGTCTTTTACAATATGAATATTGTGACGACCTCTGAAATTTCCTTAAATTTTTTTTTCGACTGAGGGCTACTAGTAGCTTTCAGTTAAACTAAAAACTCAACTGCAGGTGGATACTAGTATCCACCTGCTGTGATAGTAAATTTTTCAACTTAATTCTTTTTAAACTTTCCCAAGTTTTATACCTCACTCCAATATTACTCAAAACACTTAAAAGAGATATGTAGAGCATTACAAACTATTTGTAATTAAAAGTACAAGCATACACCACATACTTGATTACTTAAAGTACTTTAAATTTCCACCTTACAAACTATTACACAAGGATTTCTCTTACAATTTTCACTATCTTCAAAAAGTGTAGTATCCCTCTCTTTAAAAATATGATTCATCATTCCGATAACAAAAAGGTCGAAATGACACTCATTATAAACCTATTGTTCAAAAATGTTTCAACACTAACAACTTTAAAAGGTTTATAGTTAACTGGGGGATACTAAAATCCTTGAAACTACAAAAAAAAACAACCATCAAGACTCTCAATTATGTAGTACATGAAAAAGAGAGTCCCCTTCGGCTCCAATGTGATGGCATCGTAAACATATATCATTTTGTAAGATCTTTTATTTATGTAAAAGTCCGGCCATTTCGGAAAACGAACCCATAAATCTTTCTTCGTGATGATATAGAAGTCCACCCCATTTACCAATGTCCTTTCATAAGTATGCGTTACTTCAAAGTAGTTTCGTTCCATTTCCTACATTAGTCATTAAAAGACTATAAGCAATGACGCTTAGTGAGCAAAGTAACACATAAAAATGAAAGCACATAATTCATACATTCAATTGAATGGAATTTTTAATTTTTCACTTTACCTTCAAACCTTATTGCTCAATTCACATAAGTGAGTAAGATAATAAACACATATTAACTTCCAAACAATTGACAACATATATATTTCATGAAATGTCGTTAATGATCACTCATAAGCAATCAATACAATATGCATAGTATGGATGCTAAACATTTAAATACTTTGCATTTATTAACCATGAATGGTTTCATTCTTCTTTTCTTACTTTTATTTTCTTCTTTCTTTTTGTTTCTTCTTTCTTTTCTTTTCTTTTTTTTCTTTTCTTTTCTTTGGGCCCTTCCCATATTAGGGTCGTACACCGAGCGCTCATAGTGTTTTGCTAAACACAAGGTCACAACATCATTAGAGCTTCTATGCTCAAAGTACTTTCATTCTCTTAGAGCACTTTGCTCAAGTACTTTCATTTCATTTTGGGCATCTCATCCCGTGGACATCTCGTAGCCCGTGACCTTCAAATTGGGACTTGCTCCCATGGTGTACAACCTAAATACGGTATTCTTTAATTGTTCATGATCATTATGTAAACATAACTTTTTGCTTTAATGTTTAAAGATCATGAATTCATTCTTGAATGATGCCATGATGCAACACATGGAAACACAAGATTTAATTGCTAACATCATTCGAAATCTTGTACATAAACATTCTTTCAAGTTCTTCCTCAAATAACATATTACTGTAATTCTCAATCAACATGCAAGGGATTGATCTAAAAGTCATTCATCTTCCTATTCATCATGCTATTACAGTAACATTTTAAGTCATCCTTGACTCAAATAAGCACAACTTGAATTTAGAATATTCAACATTAAACATTTTCTAACAAGCCACAATAATAATACATAATATAAAGCTTCATTTAGGTATAAACAATTATTTTAACCATAATTTCAAAGTCATCATATACTGCAGATTCTAAACTCATCAAAAATCGACTTAAACATAAGTTTATGAGACATGCAAGGTCATAAACATGAAGTTGAATTTCTGCAGATCTTATTACTCATAATTCTTCATATATAAGCAATTAATTTCAATATCTATGATCACTTAGATAGGAAAATTTATGGGTAACAGTAAGTCACAAGAGGGGATTCATTTAACATAGAACTCATGATACATATTCTGATCCTAATAAGCATAATCAATATAAAAACAACAAAACACATAAACTTTACTCACTGTCCAAATGAAATCTTTAATCTTGGATTAGTGACATGAAATATTACAAGTTTATGGTGAGTTAATACATCAAAAATAAGGGAAAATAAAAATTTATATTTTAGGCTTGGCTAAGGAGTAATTTCTGTCCAAACTCATTATATTAAACTGAAAATGAACTACCAGACAGCAGTGCAGATTCGGGCTACCAGAATCTAAACTGTGTTGTTTCCGAGGCTACCAATAGCCTCGGATCTCTGCTGTAATCTGGGTTTTGAATTTCTGGACGAAAATTTCTACCTTTCTGGCTTTTCTTAGAATAGATGTGATGAACTCTTGTTAGTTTAGTATTTCATCACACTATTTCATGAGAAACACAAAGAAGAAAGAAAAAGTTCTTGGTTTCCTTTCAATTTTTGTTTTCATTCTTACATTTCTTTTTTCTCTGAATTCCAGCAGAGTTTTCTTACTTGATTTCTGGTTTAAAAAGGCAAGAAGAGAAGGTGTATTTATAGAGTGTTGGGAAGGCCGTGTTTGGTTTTGCTTATCCACGAAAATTCTTACTTATTCTTATTTTATCTTATTATTTTATTAGTTTATCAGTTATTTATATGAATATTAATCGACATTGATCCTTAAGTATAATAAGCATTGCCAAACAAGCCCTAAGGTGATAATCATTAAAAAAATGACATGTGTTCCAATTAACCATTATTTATTACAAAAGTTCACAGATTTCTTATCTCAAGTAGCCATGTTCGGGACAATGTTTGGAGGTCGAGACGAGCTCTATTTTGGTCAAACTTTATACAGTTGTAAAGTTCATACTTCAAGCTTTACAACGAGCATACATGCAAAAGAAATGGGTCATTCGATAGCTCGTACGATTAGCTCAAAAATGATTGTCCGACTGACTTGTCATACTTAGCCAAATTTAGTAAAATTTCTGCATTACATAAATTCTTACTATACCACTTTGGCTCGACTTTCAAGGCAAGTTCCGACTTGAAAAATACTCAAATTTGATATCAATTTAAACATCTCGATAAGAACTACGCGATGGAATAACATGCATAGGCTACGGATCAACGCATGTTACACACGATGGTTGCAAAGTTGGTTCAAAACAATGGCAAAACTGTGATTATCTTGAAGTTTTCCTGAATTTTCAACTTAGTCTCTATCTATGGGACTAAATTCGATTAAGCCCAAACATTTTCACAACTTAATATTTTTCCTAAAAATCCTCAATACTTTAATCCAATGCAATTCATATACTTTCTCTATAAACTTATTGAAATTGGCATACCAAACTTAAAATTTTTTGGAGATAATTGGATTTTTCCTAAGAAAAAAACGAATTTAGATTTTCTAAATTTATAAAATTAAGATACAAAATTTTCGAGGCGTTACAAATATACTCGAACATTTTCTATGCAATGTAAATTCAAGAAAAAAAATGTTATAGTTTGAGAAAACGAGTAAAGAAGAAGCATTGTGGGAAGTTATGATGTCGAAAAAGGGAAAGGGAATAAAATAGAAACCGGCCTAGGTTGTTTGTCTTTGTTGGTGGCGATTGAGGGGCCATTTCCATTCGTTTCTTCTGAAACAAAATGATAATGGAAAAATTGCAAGATTGATCCTTATTATAGCTGTTATAGCAACTTAATACTTCATTGGTGAACGGAACATTTGATTATCCCTTTTAGGGTGGAGAGAAGTACCTAACAAGAGAGGTTTAGTTTGGTTTTACTAGCGTTTCAAATAATTCTAAGTATTGGAATCGAGAATTGTCTTTTTTTTTTTATTCTTAGTCTTAGTATTTAGAATCAAAAACTCGAAATCAATCGAACTTTTAATGTTTTTGGTTCTATTATTTATGGAACTTTAGTTATATTTAACATAAATTCTCATGTTATCATTATGAAACTTTAATTATGGAACCATAACAAACCGAACCGAACAATTCGATTCAATTCCATAATTAGAGTTGGAATTAATGGTTTCATTTATAAGATTCTTATTGATTCTCCGTTTGGTTAGGTTCTCTTTGGAACGGGACTCTACTCACCCCTATTCACAATTCAGTTTAGTTGAAGCAATTGGTACTAGCAGATGGGTTTCGTCCAATTTTATATTTTAATTGAGAACACCTTCTTAGATTTTTCTAAACTAAATTCGACTTAAATGTGTATGTCAATACAAGAAGAATAAAGTAGAACGAGATTTGCAACAAATTTAACTCTTAACTTCCATTGTCTTCAACATGGTTATAAATTACGTGAATCTTTTAATTGAGACACGGTCGAAATAATTCTTATTATAGCACTATGACTCTTGCCATCGCTCCAGTGTACATAATGTCATCCACATCTTAACACTATAAACACATTCTGAGTTAAAAAATAATAATTAAAACAAAGTTGTTGTGAACATTGGGAAGTCAGAACTTATAAATCTCAGACCTAGGATCCAAGGGAAAAATTATGAAAATATCAAACTCCAAATCACAACTTGTTTTTCTTTAGGGGTCCCAAAAAGTTCAAGAATGACAGCATCTCCAACAACACTTGTCTAATTAGAGAATACGTCAAAATCATACATATGACAACACAAAAATAATCACATTGTATTAATATTTAAATTAAATATCAACAACACTAACCTTTTATGGTATAGTTTTTGCCTTCTCATTCTTTGTATGGATTCGGTTGCAGTATATTCTTAAGTAACACTTTTCCATATTATGGTTTTTTATTCCTTTGGCAAGGCATCGGGCGAATACAAAGTGCATCATACGAGTTATGACTTGAGATGAAAGACAATTATGATTCTGTCTTGTCTATGTGCATAGAAATTACTAGGAATGCAACTATGAATTTCATAGGAAGTTCAGTTATGGCTTAAGATGAACCCTGACACTATAGAATTAAGGCATGCAAATCAGGTGGAAAGTCAAAAATATTAGGATAATTTGAAGAGTGAACTGCCTTTAACGTTTCATATTGGATTCAAACTGCCCCTAAACCAACACATTGAAAAGTCACATCCCATTTCATATATGAAATTTGAAGTCAAGGTGTTCTCTTTGCGTTTGAGTTTTGAATTCATTTTGTGTTTTGTGTTTTGAGTGTTTGTTTTGAGATTTTTGAAAATGTGTTCTTTTTGGAATTTTCGAAAATTGTTTCTGAAAACAAAAAACTCGAAAACGCGTTTACTTGAAATTTTTTAGAGATTTGGACTTACTTGGAATTAAAACAATTATTAATTAAAAATAATTATTGTTAGAATTAAAAACATTTAAAAATAATTAAACCATTTAATTATGGAATTAAAAACAATTAAAAACAATTACAAACAATTAAAAACAATTAATTATGGAATTAAAAATATTTAAAAACAATTAAAAATGTTTAAAAACAATTAAAAACAATTTAAATTTGAAATTAAAAACATTTAAACACAATTAAAAACATTTAAAAACAATTAAACCATTTACTTATGGAATTAAAAACAATTACAAACATTTACAAACAATTAAAAACAATTAATTATGGAATTAAAAATATTTAAAAACAATTAAAAATGTTTAAAAACAATTAAAAACAATTTAAATTTGAAATTAAAAACATTTAAACACAATTAAAAACATTTAAAAACAATTAAACCATTTAATTATGGAATTAAAAACAATTACAAACATTTACAAACAATTAAAAACAATTAATTATGGAATTAAAAATATTTAAAAACAATTAAAAATGTTTAAAAACAATTAAAAACAATTTAAATTTGAAATTAAAAACATTTAAACACAATTAAAAACATTTAAAAACAATTAAACCATTTAATTATGGAATTAAAAACAATTTAAATTTGAAATTAAAAACATTTAAACACAATTAAAAACATTTAAAAACAATTAAACCATTTAATTATGGAATTAAAAACAATTAAACACATTTACAAACAATTAATTATGGAATTAAAAATATTTAAAAATAATTAAAAACATTTAAAAACAATTAAAAACAATTTAAACTTGGAATTAAAAACATTTAAACATAATTAAAAACATTTAAAAACAATTAAACCATTTAATTATGGAATTAAAAACATTTACAAACATTTACAAACAATTAAAAAAATTAATTATGGAATTAAAAATATTTAAAAACAATTAAAAATATTTAAAAATAATTTAAACTTGGAATTAAAAACATTTAAAACAATTAAAAATATTTAAAAATAATTAAACCATTTAATTATAAAATTAAAAACATTCAAAAACTATTAGAAACATTGGAAAGAAAGGGGAATTTAACCCCTGACCTCTACTATGTAAATCGCGTGTCTGGCTACTTGGGAAATGAACCACTTTTTGTAGAAAAAAAAAACGTGGAAAATTGTTAAATCATCATTTTTTCGCCCAGCGTAAAATAAAAAAATAAAAAAGAAAATGCCACGACCAAGAATCGAAACCCTGACCTCCACAGCCAAAATGCGCGTTTTGGCCGTTTTGGATATCTCCGCGTTTTGTGCACAAAACACCCAAAATGATGAAATAACCATTTTCTGTTTCCTTTGTAAATTTTTTTGGTATTTTGGAAAATGTATTTTCGAAAATGGGAAAGTAAACACGTTTTCACTATTTTCAAAAATACAAAATGGAAAATAGGTTGAAAATGGCAAAGAGAACATACCTTCCGTTATAGACGTTTTATCTTAAGGCAATACCATTTCTTTGACTAAAGTAGTCAACTGGCATTCAGGTTAGTTGAGCATACTATAATAACAAATTATTTTATTATTAATAAATTTAGAGTCGACTACATTAATCTTTATGTCATCGAAAACCTACCCATGTGAATCATGATTATTAATTACTTTTTGGTTCTATGTTACTTCGAAGATAGACGTCGAGCATACGAAAGCCCCTACGTTATAACAATCATAATAACAACAAATAAAACTTTATTCTCAATAAAATATGAATCATTTTCTTTATTCGACCTAACTTATGATTTCATCTAGGAAAATATTATTTACATTATTGAACATGCATTTGCATTTTCATCACTAAACATCATATAAATTTCACTATCCTCACAATAAGAATCAAAAATCAAAGATTTTGTAATTTGTTTTTCATTTTCTTCAAGTGCTAAATTCCCTTCTTTCTTCACATCTTCTTTGTCAATATCAACAATTTCCATTTTTTTCCTAGTCTTTTTCTTCACTTTGTTCATAACTTTCTGTGGATTGATCTTGCCTGTCACTACCACTTTGTGATTTCTCATGTCAGTCACAAATTTCTCCACTCCTGTTCATTCAGTTTCAAACATTTCTACTTCAAATAACTAAGCCTGAATTACTCTCAATAAATTTAAAGTCGATTACATGTCGTTTCCACTATATCCAATGGAGGAAAAGAAGATAGTAAAAGAAATATTCAAAGATGAAAATAAAAGATTGAAAGTTAATGAGAAATGCGAGTCTAGATCTCCCTGTCCTATTGGCTGTCTCGTCAATCAAATTTTGACACATCACTAAAATTTTAAATTGTCAAAATTTAATTGGGGGACCGCTAGGAAAATGCATGGTTTGTACATGAGTAATTATATTCACACCACACTTTTTATTTGTTGCACTATATTTTCATTGTACTTAACGTCCTCAATCTTTGCTCATTGTAACAAATTCTTTTAACTTTTTTATAGCATTCTTATCCTCAACTTTTCATTATTTAGCACATCATGTGTCTAATAATGACTTATGTCCAAAAATTTCTTTGGAAGGGCGTAAAACAACATATTTTTAAAAAAAATACAAAAAAAAAAATTCTTCATTTTAAAGAACGCACACATAATATCTTGACAAAAATCATCATTAACGATGAGATGTGCTAATTAATAGAACTTATAAGAAATTATAGTATTGATATAAACACAATTCTACATACGCTTAATTTTAAAAAATGATAAAAATAAGCCCTTTTACACACACATATATACATATACATATATTAAACATACATATATACATACAAAAATGTACATATAACCTTTGATTCTGGAAATGGCTTCGGCAACACTTCGTTCACATGCATTACAGTGCATGGAAACTTTGAATTCTGCAACCACAACCTGTTTCAATGGCAAAACAATAAATTACTCTATTTCGGAGCATACAATGAAACATTATTTGATTTTGTTTAATGTAAAATGAATATTTCTTCTTACTTTGTCGACTTTGATTTTCTTCTTCTTGTCTGCCATTTTAATTGCTTTCAAGAAAACAAATTGTCATGAACAAAATTCAGAGGGGACTCAAGGGTAGTTTAGTAATAACACAAAGCAGTTGTTGCAGTTATTTAAGGCAAATGATAAGTTCTCCACCAAAATAGGGTCAGAAATTATAGGTTTTTTTAACGTTGGCCAAACTGATGTACATAAAAACTAACAATATTTACATACAAATATTTCTAAGAAAAAATTTGAAATTTTTTTTTTTTTTAGATTCCAAACTTGTGCATGCATTTTCACTTATTTTATGAAGTTTTAAAAGAATTTATATAATAGTTTTGATTAAGGACGACAAATTGTTCTGATCGTGTCTCGCGTTGTCTAGCTTCGAATCAGAGCAGGAATAGAGAACATGATACACGTCTCAATTCTTACTTTTTATTTTATTTTATGTTTTTAAATTTAAATCGTATTTAAAAAAAATAGAAAATCAATATTGAAAAATAAGTAAATAAGTAAATAGAGATGAATATAGATATTTTAATATTGATCTGTTAGCATCCTTGATTGATAATTATGACTAGAATTTTCACTCAAATTGGATGTCACATCTTGACTGACATCCTGACGTATCGAGTCGCACTTATTTATCAACATACAAGAAAAATTTCGAAACTAGAGCTACAAGGATTCCCGAAATTATGACTCCAAAATATTTCAACTGATGGTGGGCATATTTTCTTTATGCCGGTCAAGGTTATTATGCACGTAGAAGTCGACCTTGCTCATGAAGTCAATTGATCAAGACCACACAAATTAACTCGATCATGCAACTCAAGAAACTTTATCTATAAATAAGGGACTTCTTTTGTAAATTTATTATTCAACTCTTCATTGGAGAAAAGAACACAAGATTCTAAGATTCTCTCTATCTAAGAAATCAATCAATAATAGACTAGGATTCTCTTGGTAATTTCATTCATACAATTAATAAAAAAAGCACATTTACATCAATCATATGAAATTCATATTGATTCTTGGTTTTGAATTTACTAACAATATTGGTGGATATGAAATTCCATGGTATACTCTTTCATAATTATGATCTGTAGTAGATTTAACTTCTTTTTCATTTTTTATTTTTTTAAACAAACTTTTTATTTGTTATATTGTTTAATATTATTCGATTCAACATACCGAACACATCATTATGTTACTAACATGTATCTAATTTTTTGCACATATGGATCATAAATAGTTATTACGTTGGGTTACTCATTTTCACTCCCATTATTATTATTATTATTTTTTTTTATGTTCTATAGTTGATTTAAAATATTCCTATTCTCTATCATCGTAAATTTTGTTCGCACATCTTCTTATTTCAAAATTTCATTATTTTCTTCTAGTTTGGAGAGTAGTTGGGCAGTTTCGATATTTTGTTTGAGACTCTTTCTTTTTTGCTTCTTCTTCGTGGAATCCACAAATCAGAAGAATTTGAACTTTCATTGATCACTGCTAATATTGAGACTATCACCACTTCACCACCACCAGTCGTTTGAATGGTATTCAAGTATTTTAATTAGAATAAATGTCTTTTATACAAAAAACATAATACTTAATCTTGACTCATTGTTGCCTATTTGACTAGGCTTTTTACATGAATTCTCTTTTAGACCAAATCAATGTATCAAAATGGACAAGTCGGTCTGCTTGTTCAACTCATTGTTTATACTAGACTTTTATTCAATTTTTTTAGAAATAGTTGCACCATATACTATAAAAAATAAAAGAATTTAGAAAAATTATTTCACTTTTTTATTCTAAAATTAATGTTTTATTTTTGTAATTTGTTGTTATATTTGTTATGTTTGTTATATTTCTTACAAAAAAAATATTTGTTACATTTGTTACATTTATTACATTTATTGCATTTGAAATTTAAAATATTAAAAAATAATTGTAGAATTTTTTTATATAAAATCAATTACATGGCAAAATTATCACTTTTTTAATATAAAAATTTTCCAATAAAAAGTAAAAACCATAACCCATTTTGCTATTTTCTCCTTAAAAATAAAAAATAAAACAGAAAATTTTGCAATCCCATTTACAAAGCGCTGAATAATAGATGCGATTTTCGTTCAATTGTACAAAACCGGAAGGCTCTCTGCTTTTTTCACTTCTGTGGCTTCCAGCTCCATAGCTAAACCCTGTAAGCACCTCTCTCTATGAATGAATGAATAAATCTCCATCCCAACCCACACGAGTAATATGTATATGTCTTTATGTAATATCAATCTTTTGATGCTAAATTTTTATTTACATTTTCATTGTAGAGGAAGAATTTACATTTTTGAAAACTAGTAAAACTGAATTTAGATGGGAAAACCTCCTTTGTTTTTCACAAATTTACGCCTCTGAAAAAGCCTCAAACCCGTTCAAAACGCTAACCCCCAAATTCGAAATCCGAACTGAAACTACGGTATAAACAGAACTGATGGAAAGAATGAAGAATTTGGAAACAATTCGCAGAACCCAGATGTAGTTTTGGCTCAACAGATCTCCAAGTTTATTCAGACCCGGCCCAGATGGGAACAAACGCTTTTATCTGATATTCCAGGTGTGAATTTCGTGGATCCTAATGTTTATAACGAGGTATTGAAGCAGCAGAAGAATGTGTTGTTATCGGTCCGGTTCTTTAATTGGGTCAGGTCTCAAAATGGATTCTTGACGGATCTTGTTTTGTTTGACATGATTTTTAGTAGGCTTGTGGAGGCCAAGGCTGCAAGAGTCGCAAAGTGTTTTCTTGAAGAAACAATGTTTGAACCATAAACGGGGTGTTTGGAGTCATATATTGAGTGTTTATTTGAAAATGAGTTGGTTGAGGAAGCCTTAGATGTGTTTGAACAATTGAAAATGGCAGGCCATTGTGTGTTGTTGAAGACATGGAATTCGGCTATGCTTCAGTCAGTCAAAGCAAAAAGAGTTGAAGTTGTGTGGAAATTGTATGGTGATATGTTGGAATATGACGTCGGCGATGTGTATACAATTGGATACTTGGTCCAAGCGTTTTGTATGGAAAACAATACTGCAAAAGGTCATGAGCTTCTTCGACAGGTTTTGGAGGCAGGGCATGTTCCGTGCAATTCTGCCTTCAATAAGTTGATATCAGATGAAACTAAGAAATGGGATCTAGGGTTTCTCAAGTGAGGAAGATACGAAGGCACAGAGAAAGAGAATAAAATATCTGTGATTTCATTAATTAAAAATCAATACAGACTAGTTGTGTATATACAAATTACAAAACAAACTGAAAACTTACAAATGTAAAAACGTGTTTTAACTATAGCACTTTTACAAATAGAAAACACAACTTTAGAAAGCTTTCTTAATATCCTCCCTCAAGCACAGCTGAGGAAGATATCAGCAAGCTTGTCTTAAGCACAGCTGATGAAGATCAGCAAGCTTGTCATCAGTATCAGCAAGATCAGCAAGCTTGTCTTCAGTATCAGCAACCTTGGATCTTATCTCGAAATGCAGCAAACTTTATTCCAGCAAGAGGCTTTGTTAGAATATCAGCAATCTAATCCTCTATACCTATGTACTGCACTTGCAAAGCTTTCTCAATAACCTTCTCTCTAATGAAATGTATATCGATCTCTATATGTTTTGTTATTTGATGGAAAACTGGATTGGTAGCAAGAGAACCTGCACTAATATTATCACACCATATAATAGGACAAGAATGTAAAATAATATGTAATTCTGTAAACAAATTCTGTAGCCAAACAATGTCAATGGCTGCCTGTGCCAGTGCCCGATATTCTGATTCGGTACTAGACCTTGCTACCACTTTTTGTTTTCTAGAACACCATTGAATTAAATTCCCACCAAGGAAGGCACAATAACCACTAGTTGATCTTCTATCATCCATACAACTAGCCCAATCAGCGTCTGCAAATGCTTCTAAGGTCAAACTGATAATTGGTTTGAAGTGAAGGCCAAGTATAGTAGTATTCTTTAAATACCTCAAAACCCTTTTACAAGCTTGCCAATGTAAGACAATAGGAGCATGCAAGAACTGACTGAGTTTATTTACAGGAAATGCAATATCAGGTCTTGTCATAGTTAGATACTGTAAAGCACCAATGGTGGACCTATAGAGTGTAGGATAATCAAAGGATGCACTATCAGTCAACGAAAGTATTTGTCCAGTACACATGGGTGTATCACACCCTTTTGCTCCCATCATATTTGTTTTAGCCAAAAGATCCTTGATATATTTTGATTGAGTCAAATATATCCCAGTATGATCTCTAATGGCTTCAAAACCCAAGAAATACTTCAAACTTCTTAGAGTTTTCAAGGCAAACTGCTTGTTCAGATCATGGACAAGCTTTAAAACCTGATACTTATTAGCTCCAGTGATAAGAATGTCATCCACATATACCAACAAAAATAAGTGTTTTTCAGATAAGAAATGTATAAACAAACTAGTGTCAAAAGTTGAGCCGGTGAAACCCAAGTCAAATAAAGCCTATTTCCATTTTTCAAACCAAGCTCTAGGAGCCTGTTTCAGCCCATATAAGGCTTTATGTAACTTGCAAACAAAATTTGGTAATTTCTCATCTACAAAGCCCTCAGGTTGAGTCATGTAAACAGTCTCTTGCAATTCTCCATTGAGAAAAGCATTATTGATATCTATTTGCTGAATATCCTAACCATATATAACAGCCAAAGTAAGAATAACCCTTATAGTGGAAGGTTTAACTACTAGACTGAATATTTCAAAATAATCAACACCAGGGGTTTGCTGAAAATCCTTGACAACAAGTCTTGCATTATATCTCTCTACATTGCCATCTGGAAGATATTTTACTTTAAAAACCCATTTGTTCCCAACCACATGCAAATCATCAGTAGGTGGAACAAGACTCTATGTTTGATTAGCTTGTAAAGCATGGAATTCAATAGTCATAGCCTCAACCCACTTTGGATCCAGCAATGCCTCTTTAACTGATGCTGGTTCAACAGGTTGGGACAAAGAAGAGGACATATAGGCAAATATTTTTGGTTTATGAATTCCTGATTTGGATCTAGTTTGCATTGAGTGGAAAGGTGTAGGGCTGTGTAAGAATGACTCAGTAGAAGGTCTGGAAGTATGATCTGAAGTGGTAACAGGATTACTGTCCTGTTGTTGAGTGGAAAGAGCACTAGGAACAGATGGAGATGGAGAATTTCCTTGCTGACTGAATGAAGATGGAGTGATTTGTGGCTGATTATATGAAGATGGAGAATTTTGTTGCTGACTTATCCTTGGAAAATCAGCTATTGCATGTATCATATCTTCAGATGTGTCCTTATTCATTGAGGACCAGTTGTGAACAAGAAGTTGGTTGGAAATTTGATCAGAATGGGCAACTTTAACAGGAGAATTAAAACCACTAGTAAAGGGAAACATTTTTTCATTGAATGTTACACTTTGAGCAATATAGATTCTTCTATTAGGACTTAAGCATCTATAGCCCTTGTGTTTGTTGCTATATCCAAGAAAGACACATTGTGTGGTATGAAAGCCAACTTTACGCTTATTGTATGGTCTAAGAAAGGGATAACAAGCAAAACCAAAATTTTTGAAATGGCTAAGGTTAGGTTTTTTCTTGAAAAACAATTCATAGGGTGATTGATGATTAAGAGTAATAGTAGAAAGTCTGTTTATGAGTAGAGTGCTTGTAGCAAAGGCATCCCACCAAAAAATTAGTGGCGTACTGGCTTGTGCCAACAGAGTTAGACCTGTTTCTACAATGTGTCTATGTTTTCTCTCAGACCTGCCATTTTGTTGATGAGTGTGAGGACAAGGATGCCTAAACAGAACCCCTAATTTGGTGAGAAATGATTCAAGTTTCCTATACTCCCCTGCCCAGTCAGATTGAACACATTTGATCTTTTTGTTGAATTGTCTTTCGACAAAATTTTGAAATTGTTGGAATATAGGTACAAGATCAGATTTAAGTTTCATTGGAAAAATCCAAGTAAACCTAGAGTACTCATCTATGAAATAGACATAATATCTATTACCCTCAGTGGAAGTGACAGGTGAGGGTCTCCATACATCAGTATGTATGATATCTAGGGAAGATTTAGCACAATTTGAAGATGGGGGAAAATGACATTGAGATAACTTTCCATATTGGCATGCTCGACAGAAAGTAAC
The DNA here is from genome assembly GCA_030279155.1 of Forsythia viridissima. Classification (NCBI taxonomy): domain Eukaryota; kingdom Viridiplantae; phylum Streptophyta; class Magnoliopsida; order Lamiales; family Oleaceae; genus Forsythia; species Forsythia viridissima. The sequence continues at coordinate 3,403,783 of CM059036.1, forward strand.
ACACCTTTTAACATCAATGAAAAAATTTAAAGAATTTAAAACATGTTGCAAAGTATGTTTATTGGAATGTCTCAGTCTTTGATGCCATAAGTTGGCATCAATACTATTCAAATACGTACAGAAAAATGCAGAAACAGAGTTTAAATGTTTTTATAAAGTAGTAGAATTGGAATTACAGAAATCAGAATTTGATAAAGGAGTGGAATTGGAGTTGGACACATCTAGCTGATATAGTCCATGTTTAAGCCTTTCCCGAAGAAGAGCCAGCTTCGAGAACTTGTCCTTGAAGACACAAGAATCATTTTCAAATACAGCAAACAAGTTATTGTCAGCAAGGAATTTTGATAAACTGAGTAAATTTTTCTTGATAAGTGGAACATGTAATATGTTTTTCAAAAACAAAGGGGTATGTATGTTAGAGTTAAAAATAGATTAACCAACATGAGTAATAGAAAGAGCATTACCATCACCAACTGTGAGCTTACCCTTTCTTTTGTAGTCAGTATGAATTTGAAGATTGTCAATATCGGAAGTGATGTGATCAGAGGCACCACTGTCCACATACCAAGCATCATCTTTAACTGTAGAAGGTGATGCCGTATAGGCTTGTGAATGGTTGGAATTCTCTCTATTCTGAGGAGAGTTCATCTTACTCTTGAATGACATGTCAAACCTCTTGTAACATTTCAAAGCAGTATGCCCAACTTTATCACAGATTTGGCATTGCACATTTGTTCTGTTTTCTGTCTCTTCCTCTACCAGAATTCTGATGATTATAACCAGAATGGCAAAAGAAGATGAAAGCTGTCCAAGGTTTGAATAATTTTCCTTGAACCCTTTCCTAGTTGCAAAATTCGTAGAACCACCACCAAAATCAACAATAGATGCTGCACATAATTGTTCCAAATGCATCTCATGTGATTGAAGAAGATACTGAGCTTCTTGCAAGGTAACAACCTCACTTTGTGACATGAGATTAACTACAACCGCATCATACTTAGCACCAATGCCCTCTAATATATACATTAAAAGGTCCGTATCTCTCACAGGATTACCAGCAGTAGACAAACTGTCGGAGATTTCCTTCATTGAAAGGAAATAGTCATTGATTGGCTTATTTTCTTTCTTTGTGGACTGCAACGCAGATCGAAAATGTAGTACTTGTGATTTCGACTGAGACACAAACAATCGCTCGAATGTCTGCCAGACCTGACTTGCGGTGGCACATCCGACAACGTACCCAAACATGCTCTCAGAAATTGAGCCAAGAAACCAACTTATAATCAGTTGGTCCGTTCACAACCACAGAGAATAGGCAGAGTTGAATTGCCTTATGATTTTACCAGTGTCTACAGATCTGGCCTCAATCACCTTCTGAGGACAGTTCATGCTTCCGGTAATGAAGCCTTCAAGATCGTATGCCCAAAGAGTAGGCATGATCTGAGATTTCCAAAAATTATAGTTCAATCTCCGTAATTTCATCGCTATCGGCAAGAGAGTAGGCAGACTATTTACAACATCAGTCACAGCAACACTTTCAGTAATCGGAAGGCTACCAGTGATGGTGTCTTCAGGCAACGGAACATTTGAGGTTCCAGAATCCATAGCTGTGAAGCAGAATAGCTCTGATACCAAGATGAAACTAAGAAATGGGGTCTAGGGTTTCTCAAGTAAGGAAGATAAGAAGGCACACAGAGAGAGAATAAAATATCTGTGATTTCATTAATTAAAAATCAATACAGAGTAGTTGTGTATATACAAATTACAAAACAAACTCAAAACTTACAAATGTAAAAACGTGTTTTAACTATAGCACTTTTACAAATAGAAAATACAACTTTAGAAAGGTTTCTTAATAATATCTGCATTTTGCAAGAGAGGTAATTATGCCAAAGTGTCTTCTCTTCTTCATACCATGATTGCAAAGAATTGTTCTTATGCAAAAGACGAATGAGGCATGAAGCTCTTCGAATTTTTAATAATCTGAAGGATAGAGGGTATTTTCCGGATCAGGTCATGAATACAACAATGATTCACGGTCTTTGTAAAATGAAATGGCTTGGAGAAGTTCGAAAATTGTGGTTTGAGATGGTCCAGAAGGGAATCGTTCCCAATGAGCATACATATAATGCCTTAATTAATAGGTTGTGGAAGACTAGTAATATAGAGGAAGATGATAAACTTTACAAGATTATGTGTGAAACAGGTTATGGAGAACTACTGTGAGTTACAACACCATGATTAGTGGCCTGTGCTTAAATGGAAAATTAGATGAAGCCCGTGTCTTCTTCGACCAAATGCCTGAGAAATGTATTGTTCCTGATATCAAGGAAGTTAAAGAAACCTACTAACCAAGAAACAGCACCCACTGAACGTCCCCACAAACCAATTAAAGAAATGTTCCCATCTGCCCATAGAAAATCAACCACAGCTCTGAGGTCCTCCTTCTGCAAAATCAGACCAGATTTTTTCTTGAAAATTGTCTATTCATAAACTAGCTTAGCCAAATATGCCCTTTATCTACACCTTCTTGAAATAAGTATCATCACCACTCCAGTTTGTATACATACGTGTGTTTTTGTGTGCATTTGTGTGTGGAGAGAAAGAGAGTGAGAGATGAGTTACTCGGCCACTTACTTCATTCCAGCCTAGAGTGACATGCTCTCCTCCAGAGAGTCCAGAAACAGAGAAATCAAAAGTAAAAACTGTCACATTTGATGGAAACAATATAATAGCAGCTTCATTGGCATTCGCTCGAGAACCACTGGACACTAGGGCTGAACAACGAAACCGCCAAACCGTAAAATCGAACCAAAATCGCCTTTTCAAAACCATTGGTTTGGGTCCACGTAGATCCGTCAACTTTTTGGTTTTGAACCGAACCAAACCGCTTCGAAGTGGTTTGGTTTAGGTTTCAATTTTTTCAAACCGTTTCAAACCACCAAACCGTTTAAAATTAAAAAAATTATAAAAAAATCAAAAATCAAAAATAAATTAATTTCAATTTTATTCAACTCAATTAAAACTAAATCCATCAATTATCCATATTAGACCCAAACCAATTTGAAAGTTTTAAAACCTAGATTAATTAAATTAAAACGAATTTTAATCTTAATTAAACAAGCAGTGGACAGAACGCAGTCAAAATTGACAAGTGATAAAGATAACAGTTCTGACTCGCACAACCGTGTTCGTTTACCTACCCTTGTTAAGTGCAAAAATTAAAAGATTAAATACAAACACAAGATGTAACGTGGTAAACTCCGAAGAGAAACATCCACGGGCCCCCATGCCATGGGTAAAAACATTCCACTAATAATCTTGTTCAAAAATACAATAGTATCGGTTTTTGTAATTTTGTAAAATTAACAAAATAACAATCAAAAGAAACCAGATCAACTCCCTGTGATACTTCTTCTTCTTACTTATTGATGAAGTGGAATCAAACCCACCGATCTTGATTTTATCGCCACTTCCCTATTGTACTTGACCGCAACCACCACTTGGATTAAGAACCCCCGTTCTTAATTTCACGCCAAGTAGCTTAAACAAGATATGGAATTGTTCGTTGAGCACCAATTAATTCTTGATTCTTCAATGAGTTTGAAGAAAACTTTTTTGCTTTGAAAGTTGAATCAATGAAGCTTGATGTCTTGTTTTCCTTCCATAGATTTCGGCTGGTTTTAAGCTTGGAGAAAACAAGAACAAAAATTATATTTCAAAGCCCTCTTTTTCAATGTCTTGAAGAATTCGTTGGGTTTGAAAACCATGTCTTGTTCACCTTGAATAGATTCGGCTGGTTTGAAGTTTATGGAACAATAACACAAAAATATTTTCAAAACCTTAATTCCTGATTGATTTCTACTCTTACTTATAGTTAAAGTAGAAATCAAATTAAGAATTATTTCCTACCTAAAAATCTGCAACAAGAATGATAAGAAAATTAGTAGGAAAGAATATATAGAAAGATATTCTTAGATTTGTAGAAGGAAAACATTTAGGAAACTAAATATTTCCTTCCTAAACAAATCTAAGAGAATAAGAAAAGATTCTTTAACCTACAAAAAGAGCTGTCAATAATATTCATGAGATGATGAGATCTGAATATATCAAGTATAAAAATAGAATAAAATCGCAACTTTACTGATCTGAAAAAATAATCCGCTTATCAACCCAGTCAGTCAGAACTGGTGTTATCCAGACCAGTCAAAAACAAAAACGTTGACATGTTCTTTTATCATTAAAAATCAGTTATATTCATTAAGAGAGTCAATATATAAAAAGTGAAAAATATGACACATATTTTTCCAACACAATTAAACCAAATACCCAACTCAATTAAAATCCATCCATTGTTCATATTATCGTTTCTCTCTCTATAGTTTTTTCTCGATCCCGACCGCCGCTCCCGAAACTCTTGATTTGCCTTCTCCTAAACAACTACTATACTCTAATTTTCTTTCACCAAACTTCCTATGGGTTTTGAGGAGTGATTTGATCTGTAATTCAGGCAAATTCTTTATTTTCTTTGTAGCGATTTAGTTTATTTTCTGCCAGATTTGTAGATGTTATAAGGAATTGGTGACTTTATCATTAGCTCCATCAAAAGATGATACTCAATCTGGTAGTCCAAGTCCTTTACAAACTCTTTTGGGTATTTCCAAACTCATTCTATCAATTTTAAAGCTAGACTTGTTCGAGAAGCTCAAGCTGAAAATAATGATTTTGTGGATTATTTAAATGATCATTGTGAAGATTTGACCAATGAATCTTTCGACATATTACTTTAGTGGAAATTGAATGCAATTAAGTACAAGATAGTCTCTCAAATTGTCAAAGATGTGTTAGCCATTCAAATATCAACAATTTCTTGTTCTCTACTAGTGGTCAAATTCTTGATTCCTTTAGGAGTTCGTTAAGTGCAAAGATGGTTGAGGCAGTGATTTGCACTAAGAATTGGTTGCATAGTAACAAAGAATCTATAGTGATTCTTCAATGTTTGAATGAAGAAGAGGCATTAGATGATTCAGAGAAAGCTATAACATGTATTATCGTATTTGATATTTCTATTCATTTTCTTTTATTACTAGCATTATATCATTTAATTATAATTTATGAATACATTTACTATATTCTTGTCTTTATGCTAATACTTTTTTGTTTTTTATTAATACTAATATTTATGTTTTATTATGATATTGTAGACTAATATTTATGATTTAACTTGTTCGATAATAAATTATTGAAGTGTGTTGTTTACGGTACATAAAATATTCAGCCAAAGCTGCTCCTGTATAAGGAGCAAGGTATTGTAATGTAGCAGGGGAATCCGCCGATATATTTTTTTTATTTGTTTGCTAAACCGTGGTTTTAAATCGAACCAAACCGCAAAAAGTGGTTTGGTTTCGAAAGTAAAGTGGTTTGGTTTGGTTTGGAAAAATTTTAAAACGCTTTAAGTGGTTTGGTTTGAAAATTTATCACAAACCGTCCAAATCGAACTGTGTTCATCCCTACTGGACATAGACAAAGAATGCATTATCCTACTTTTCTTGCCCTTGAGAAAAAGCAAAGGGCATTTTTTATAATATTTTGTTCCCTGTTCCCATGAATTTAATAATAGACATTCTTTTGCAATTTAATTTCTCCAACCCCACGCACAACAAGGCCTTAGACTAGGCATAATTTCTATTGATCAGAATCACTAACCTATTTCCATGGCAGTATATTACACAGGGCAGTGCAATTCCTTCGGACAGACAATAGGCATGTAATGGCTGCATTGAAGAACATCTCCTCAACTGTTTACAACCTGCTGGAGTGAAACAGCATTTAATTTATAATGCTGACATTTTACAATTATAAAATTCCAAACTTTGAAGAAGGACAGAAAGAAACAGCAAATATCAAAAGGACTAATATCATAAATTCTCAAAAACCGAAAATAAAGCAACGAGCAACGTTATTTAAACAAAAAAATTAATTTTGTGCAATAATACATCTTCATCATGTCCAATAAGCACTAAAAACATATATGAGAAACATATAAGGTCTGGCATCAATTTCCATAGGGAAAAGAAACATGTAGGAATGTAGCACGAGTAATCTTCCATTGTGATATGATAATTCATTGGTACACCACTTTTGACATGGGTCCCAACTATTTACTTATAGGTACCCTTTGACACCTGTCAATAATTTTATATATACATAAGCATGTATGTTTGTAAACATATAGATACATAGATATACACACACACGCACAAACTAAACGTACCTATGTACATTCATACACATTCATACATATAAAGACGTAGAAAGAGACAAATAAGCACTCTACAAAATTAGCCACCTTTCCTAAATAGAATGTTACCTCTAAATCTTTTCTTTGGTACCACTTCCCTTTAAGCATGAATTCTTCATCTAATAAATCATTTTCTGGATCGTATTCGGCCCTGGTAAAAAAGAAGTAGAGTCGTAAATCAGCTTTTCGAATAGCTCAAAAAACAAGTAAAGAAAGGTGCAAGTGCAGTCACTAGGTTAGCAGAGCCATCCAAATATCACACACATTATATTTAAGAGCAATTAACAATTCCTTGTGCAGGAATAAATATATCAACGCTGAAACTTAGTGCAGCTGTGCAGGCAAATGTCAGCAGTAAGTATGCATAACAGGGCTGCCGACTAACAGGCATGCTGCCTCTAACTCATAGTATAAATTAGATATTGTTTAGCTGTAATAAGAAATAATGCAGCAAAAAAAAAAAAAAAATTAGAGCCCAACAGACCTAAAGAGCAGGATGTGACTCGGAAACTGGTTTGAAAGGCGTCCAAAATATTGTGCACCAGAAAAATCATATATCATCCCAACAAAAATGTCATGCAAATTTCATCTTTACAATACAACTACAGCTCTCTCCATTAATATATAGAGTATCTTTAACACATTGGACATGATATTGTACAGCCGTGAATATCTAGCCATCTAGGCATATCTAACGACTTTAGTTGGTTCATCAATTTGTCACAGTAAGCAAAAACTAGGCAATTCAAATAGACATACAACAGAAATTTTTGGGCAATAGCGGTGGCTAACACTTTTTTATAAGATAATTAAACCATCAAACTCAATTGTTGATAGGATCCAAACTATTATTTAATCACGACCATAGCGAGTTTTCTCTGCTACGAGAGGAAAAAAATACTTAAACGTCCGTGTGTCACTACGTCTTCCATTTCTCCCCTCACAAAATTATCTTTTCCAAAATTTGCTAACTACTTTAATCCATTTCTCCGATTCGATCATCTCCAAAATTCAATCATCTCCTCAATCTAGGTCCCTCAATCGATGATCCCTGTACTGATCATCTCCAAAATCTATTCATCGTCTCAATCCATCATTATAATAGAGCATACGATCGGATACCACCGCAAAAAAGTGGTATACTAGTTAATGCATTTATATATTGTGGCAGATATGTTATTATGCTTATTTATTGATTAAATATAATAGAGTCCAAAAAATAAGTTTTAATAACTGGTTACTCACAAAGTGTTGTGAGATGCAAGTTATAAATAACTTATTCTTGAAATATCCTTAGTCGTAAGTAATAACAAGATACAAATATCGTCATTGCTGATAGATTAGCACGTGTCACATGTCTTTCTTACAAAGAAGTAGCTGATCTCACAATGTTGAGACATTTAAATGAATTCGTGGATGTATTGTTAAGAGAACGAAACATTGGATGGCCATCACTAGGAATTCCACATGGATAAGTAACTCATTTAAATCAACATAAGAACGGACGAATAATATGATTAATTAAATCGAGAATGACACTTTTCCATATTTCGTAATTAGTTGGGTTATACTGATCAATAAATTATATTTCTATGGTAACTGAACGTATTGGTCTTGTCATACCACACGACATTTTTCGTTACATGGGTTGCCTTGACACATTAGATATCAGTCAGAGACATCAATGTGAATTAAATTAATCGAGATGAGTTAATGATAAATTAAGATGAGGGTTAATTTTTCTTATTCTGATTAGATCAGAATAATAATTAATGTATTTTGTCATATTGATTTGGATCATAATGGGTCACACACAAAAGGTGAGAATTAGAAGATTGAAGTTAAGAATTAATTGATTGACGAATATGGGATATTTATGCAATTAATTAATTGAAGGTTTGGGCTATTACTTGATGGGCCAAAGTTGACTAACTAGATTAATTAATTATTGGACTTGATATCAATTGGGCTTCTAATTTCCTAAAGGGCTTAGGATTAATTCAAGCTATAAATATAAAGTCTTGGTCTAGGGTTCACTTAGTTGTTATTGATCATAATCTTGCTAGCACAACAAGAAGAAAAAAATCTAGCCCCAAACCACCACCGGCCGCCCCCGTCCCATCACCGGCCGCCATCTCATTAGGTCGATTATTCCATTCATGTACTCTCTGTGTAGATTTCTGCTAGAGGCCGAACATGTGGACAGTTGTGGGGAGATTGTGATTGATCAGATTCAAATTCGTCTAAAAGTTTAGAAATCGCTAAAGAAATAAATCTTATTACAGATTCTTCCAAAACACAAAGGTGATTCAGTGAAGGAAATCAAAATTTTATTAAATTCAATTGTACACGCCTAAATAGATCCCTACAAAATACATATCCAATACTTAGATACAGGAAAACAAGTATAAATTAGAAGCTATTTTTCTGTTTGCCTTACTCGTTGCATTGTATTTATCAAAAGGAAATCCATTACTAAAATCTAAGCTAATGCGTGTCACGGTTTTTAGTTCAATATACCATAACACACCATATGGTTTGATCTCTTCATCAGGTGAACATTCATTCTCCATCAACTTGATCCAACAATTTTGTCTTCTTTGTTTTAGTTGGGTGATTCAGATCCTCGGCTCCAAACTCAACCATTTAGTAATATCGTTATTTACTCTTCCATACATTGCATACAGAGACCAAAACATAAAATATTTCAAACTCCTAGTGTGGCGTTGTGGATCATAATTTGGACCATTAGATAATATATGGAATGAAGGGCTGGGATTAAGTGGGTGTATTACTTTGACTAAGAAAAAGAAAAACTTATTGCTGTATTTATTTCTTCCTAGCTTCATTGCCCTCTTCTTTACTCTCTAGCTTTGGCTCCTTGCTACAATGGTTGTATGCAGCTGGATTGTCTCCTTGTCGACTTTGTTTTTCTTCTTCTTGTCTGCCATTTGAATTGCATTCAACAAAACAAATGGGGGTGATGAACAAAATTTAATGGAGAGGACTCAAGGGTAGTTTAGTAATAACACAAAGCAGTTGTTGCAGTTATTTAAGGACAATGATAAGTGCTCCACAAAAATAGGTCGGAAATTATAGGTTTTTTTTAACATTGGCCAAATTGGATTACTCATTTTCACTCCCATTATTATTATTATTATTATTATTTTACGTTCTATAATTGATTTAAAATATTTCTATTCTTTATCATCGTAAATTTTGTTTGCACTTGTATCAATTCTTTATTATTTTCTTCTAGTTTGGAGAGTAGTTGGGTAGTTTCGATATTTCTTTTGAGACTCTTTCTTTTTTGCTTCTTCTTCGTGTTGAGACTATCACCACTTCACCACCACCCGTCGTTAGAATAGTATTCAAGTATTTTAATAAGAATAAAGGTCTTTTATACAAAAAATATAATACTTAATCTCAACTCATTTTTGCCTATTTGACGAGGCTTTTTACACGAGTTCTCTTTTAGACCAAATCAATGTATCAAAATGGACAAGTCGGTCTGCTTGCTGAACCCATCATTTATACCATAAAAAATAAAAGAATTTAGAAAAACTATTTTACTTTTTTATTTTAAAAATAATATTTTTACTTTTGTAATATTTGTTGTTATATTTGTTACGGTTGTTACATTTCTTACAAAAAAATGTGTATTATATTTGTTACATTTATTACATTTGAAATTCAAAATATTCAAAAGTAATTGTAGAATTTTAATATAAAATTAATTATGTGGCAAAATTATCACTTTTTTTTATATAAAGATTTTCCAATAAAAAGTTAAAACCATCCAAAAACGCAAAAGAATAACCATCCGCCCATTTTGCAATCTCATTTACAAAGCGCTGAATAATAAATGCGATTTTCGTTCAATTGTACAAAACTGGAAGGCTTCTCTTATTTTTCTCACTCCTGTAGCTTCCAGCTCCATAGCTAAACCCTATAAGCACCTCTTTCTATGACTGAATGAATGAATCTCCACCCCCCAACCCACACGAGTAATATGTATATGACTTCATGTAATACCAATCTTTTGATGCTAAATTTTTATTTACATTTTCATTATAGAGGAAGGATTTACATTTTTGAAAACCAGTAAAACTAAATTTAGATGGGAAAACCTCCTTTGTTTTTCACAAATTTACGCCTCCGAAAAAGCCTCAAACCCGTTCAAAATGCTAACCCCCAAACCCGAATCCCGAACCGAAACCACTGTAATAACAGAACTGATGGAAAGTATGAAGAATTTGGAAGCAATTCGCAGAACCCAGATGTATTTTTGGCTCAACAGATCTCCAAGTTTATTCAGACCCGGCCCAGATGGGAACAAACGCTTTTATCTGATATTCCGGGTGTGAATTTCATGGATCCTAATGTTTATAACGAGGTATTGAAGCAACAGAAGAATGTGTTGTTATCGGTCCGGTTCTTTAATTGGGTCAGGTCTTAAAATGGATTCTTGCCGGATTCTGTTTCGTTTAACATGATTTTTAGTAGGCTTGTGGAGGCCAAGGCTGCAAGAGCCACAAAGTGTTTTCTTGAAGAAACAATGTTTGAACCAGAAACGGGGTGTTTGGAGTCGTATATTGAGTGTTTATTTGAAAATGAGTTGGTTGAGGAAGCCTTAGATGTGTTTGAACAATTGAAAATGGCAGGCCATTGTGTGTCGTTGAAGACATGGAATTCGACTATGCTGCAGTCAGTCAGCAAAAAGAGTAGATGTTGTGTGGAAATTGTATGGAGACATGCCGGAATATGACGTTGTCGGTGATCTGGAAGGAAAGTTGTTTTTTCTCTCAATTTCTATTGATACTTGCATATTTTTTGAATATCAATTGCTTGTGATGAGATATGGTATATGTGTTATTCACATGGATGGAGATTATTATGAGATTTTGGGTTGGCTGCTGTTGGAGATAGCTTCACCAAACTGGAAAAGTTAAGCTTGAAATGTTGCTCTACAGTAACAGATGTAGGGATAGGTTCTATTGCAGAGAACTGTAAATTACTGAATCTCTTGATTCACAGATGATCGCCAAGAGTTTTTTAATTCTATTTGCATTTTATCCTTTGTATTGTTGTTCTGTTCGAGCAATACTCTGGATTGGATCAAAATATTGATGTTCTATCTTTAGATTAGAGAACTACATTTGCATTATACGTGAGTTTAGTGTATGAAATTGGGTTTCTATTTGCAATTTAGCTTTGGCTTATAGCTGCTCAATAGCAATGTATGTGATTAGGCTATGGTATGAGAAAAGTTGAATAGAATGGGAAATGGGGAGTGGTAGCAACAGGGAAATTGTCTCTCCTGTGTTTGATTGGAGGCGAAGGTTGCAAAGGGGGAAAGTGCGGGGAAAATGATTTGTTTCCTAGTAAACACATGTCAAATTTTTAATTAGATCATTCAGAGAGAGCTAGAAATAAAATTCTATTTTACCTTCCCATACCAAGCAAAAGTTGGTAAGTGTTCCTTTCACATGTCCCTTTCCATCTCTCTTTTTGTTGCACCCATCTTTCCCTCATAACAAACATAGCCTTATCTCTTTTGTGTGTGTCTCTATTGTATCACATTTGGAATCTTTATTTTTACCCAGATATAATCATGTTTCATTGTCTTACTTTTTATCCTTAAAGGGAACTTAATTTGGTATGTGGAAATCATCTCAGTTTGTGCTATTTTGTTTATTAGAGGGGAGATCATTAATGTATTTATATTTCATTATGGTGTTTTTTTCTCATTGTGATTATAAGTATTCACTGGTTTATGCAAGCACCCTGTAGCTATCTTGCTTATGTAATTACTTGGGTTGGTCATACTTGAGATGAATTTGACAATTTCTCATCTTTAGTTGGCCAATGATGTAATTGATGACATCAGTGATTCAACTCTCTTTGTGAACTTGTACTGTAATTATTATTTAATATTACACTAGCCATCGCCATGCATTTGGCTGTTAAGAGTTAATGAGACTTGTTCAAATTCTGGTTTGGCTGGATATTAAATTGAGGTCGCATTTCCTCACTTGTTTGGATAACTAACTGACGTAGAACGTAACAAGAAATAGAAATAGGGAAGGGAAAGAGAAGAAACGAGAGAGAATAGAGAAGAATTAATGGGAAGAAGTAATCACTTTTTAATCATCAATAATAGTTTATATTGTATATGAAATCCTATGTTCTATTTATAAGATAAAAAAAGCTTCTAGTAAAATAATAACTACTAAAATGCTAAAATTCTATTTATCTAATAAGGCTGGTTCAATCCTATTCAAATCCAACTATATCTTCAATCATTTTCTTTTTCAATATCTTCAATCCCTATTTTTATTCCCTATCATTTCTCTCCTGCTCAGAGAACTCGACTCTGGCTAGTTAGAGTGCAAAAATCTGGCCACGGTGGTTGGCGAACAAAGTATCGACGTTGTGCTTGTGATAGTAATAAACCGTGCAACTCATCCACAATAACATCAGTTGCATCCACAAAAAGAGGAGCACAAGAGAATTGCAACACCGGTGGCTCGCAAGTGCTTCGATAAGGAAATAATTCTGCTATATTAAAAACAAAATTTCTACTCAAGTAAGATGTTTGACAATCAATAATTTTTTTCTTAACATATTGAAGATATTGTGCCAAAGAAAAACAAAGCAAAACAAAGTAATCCCCATTCAAGAATCTGCGCCTACAACATGCATTAAGAAACCCATAATTTTCATTAATTAAGATAATTCTGCGTTTAAACTTGTTATTAAAATTATGAATTGGGTTGACAAAGGTCGAAGCTAACACAATGTGACAATAAGTAGTAGGCAATATTCTAATATTGATAGAGAAATTATGCAAGCGGAAAATTATCTTAGAAAACATTGAAGCGACACGGGGAACATCAGGCTTAGTAGGAAACTCTAGGACTAAGGCAATCTGACATGGGGGCGAAGGGTTAAGCGGTAATGCTTTTGGTACTAAGGAATGTCTTGCAAGTGGCCACTCCTTAGGTAATTCCTCAATTGTAACCGGGTGTGTCTAAGAAATGTGTAATGACGAAAGGGGGCACAATACAGGGCTCAAAATTCTTGTCCTCACTATCAGAACATTCTATAGAATCAACAATAAAAATCTCGTTATCTTCATGGACTAGAGTGACGAAATGGTCTTTCTCGACATGAATAAGATGTAAACACTCAGAATCTCCATGTCCTTCCAAATTACAATGTAGACAAACATGTTCAGAAGTAGATGGATAAGAGGTGGACACAAAAGGAACACTATCTTGAACGAAGTCAAGCTTAACTGTATTAGAGAAGTTGTAGGCAGAGTTATCTGAAGAGAACTAACAAAAGTCGACTCACTACTAGACTTATGATGAGATTGTCGGAAATTCGATAGTAAGTCTAGTTTATGACACAATTGGTGAAGATAGAAGGATGTGTCAATGAGTATGGCCTTGCAGTAAGCTTTGTCTAAGGATTGAGGTGCTCTAAATATATGTTATTTGTTCTTATAGGATCCAAACCTTTGACAAAACTAGAAGTTGTGACATGAGGAGTTTCATAAATATCACAACTATTTAATGGCTCCTCGAAATGGGTCAGATATTCGTTAACAGTTGACGTACCTTGCCTACAGTGTAAAAAAAATTTGATCTAACAGTTGAGTTCGATAATAGGTCGGGGGCATATTTGTTGCTCAATATTCGTTTCACCTGATCCCACAAAATGACATGGCGCTAACCTAGAAGATGAATGTTACACAAGAATGATTTGCCAATAATCCCTGGTCCTACAAGTGATTCACTAGCATGATAAATACAACAAAAGTCACTCATTTTGTGCAAGTTAAAAATCTTTTCAAGATTATCGAGCCAGTTAATAAATGTCTTGGGTTGAAACGACCATCAAAATCCTATAGTTTTAAGTTGACTCTCCTAGTAGTATAATAGATGTCCTCGACATAGTCTGTAGAGTGGGGATAATTATATTGATAATGGAAGATAAATGCTTGCTATCATGGTATTGACCTAGGGGCTCAATGTAGCTATAGGAGTTGCTATATGAATCGTGTATGGTGGTGACAAATTGGAGTGGAATGTCAAGAGAACGCAAATTATTCTAAATAATTGCAAATTATCACTAACCAAATGCACATGATAGTAACAAAAACTCAAACTAGGTGTCTTGATCTTGTTCTTTTCTTTCATTTTTATTTTTATTTTTGAATTGTTAATTGTAGAAGGCCAAAGACTTCAACAAAAGTAGTTTGTCCAACATAAGCAAATGTGAATACCTCATCAGGAAAATGGGGCAAACCAATAAAAAGCAAACCGACATAGGAGAATGGAACAAACCAACAATAGCATCTTTATAATGAACTGTATACAACTCATGATTTGGAGTTACTCGGTGTCCAGTCTTTTTCAACCATTCACCTCACTTCTCTGCTCTCCCCACAAAGCAGACTCTTAGGGAATTTTGTCTTGGTGTATTAGCAAGTGCCTGATGGTCCTATTATTGCAAGAGAATCTGACTGTTCTTGCAATCCAAGTGTTTTTAGAATGTGAACAAAAACACAACAGCCAAATGTGTTCACAAGAGTAACACTTGCAAATTCTTATGAACCACTAAAATGATGACTAAAAATTCTCCACCAAACACAATAAATTATGAAGATTAAGACGCACCACCAAACACAATAAATATTTTAGTGGTGGGATCCTACCAGCACTAAAATGTTGACTAAAATTCTCCACCAAACACAATAAATTAAATAAAAAGACTAATAGCTTTCAGAAATACCAACAAACAAAACTATTTAATAAATAAATTAAGAAGACTAATTAATTGCTCTCAACTGCACTGCCCTTCTATGATCATACATTCTTCAACTATTGTTAATCCACAATAATTGAGGATTAAGTTTTAATTCGGTTAGATGAGACATTGACCGGCCATGTTTGTTACTTTTAATTGATATATATTCACTTACTTTTGATAAGTTCTTGTCTAATAAAATTATGAAGTCACAATTTGATATAAGTAATTAATGTGGTAAATAAATTAATATATTTTTTATGTATTAATAATAATTTTGTTAATTTTTAAGTTCATTAAATGTTAATTATAACTTCCCGTAAAAGCTCAATTATAGCTTCTTAGAGAATCTCAAAATTTCGGCTTGCCTAAAACAGATTTTTTAAGCTATTTTTTAAGTCAAAAAGTGGTTGTTGACTTTAACCAAACAAGTATAAATATAACCAAAAGCACTTTTGTTCTTTAAGAAGTGTTTTTGGACTTTAAAAAAGCACTTCCAAACACTAATATTCTGGTTATTTTTGAGAACTGGTGGACATTGAAACATGGTATCTCATTAGTGATTGAGAGTTTTGACTTCACATTAACATTTTTTTTATGCCTCTTCAATAGTCTATACTCATAAATGTTTACTTTCTAATTCATAGAACGTGGGGAACAAGGCAATGGCGGTAGTAGGTCAAGGTTGTTCCATTACTAAGGGACTTGGTGATGTCAGGTTGTCCACAAATAACTTATGTAGGTCTCGACTATATAGCTAAGAGATGCACATTACTGGAATCTTGCGACAGCTTCACTGCCTTGGCATCACACAAGCTGGAGTTGCAACCGTGGTTACAACTTGTTCGACGATAAAGAAGGTATCAGTTGAGGAGAGGAAGGTTAGTCCGAAGACCCAAAGTCGAGCTGAATCATTTTTCACCTCTCTTGAACCATAAATTGTTTAACAATCTCAAATCCAAGAAACCAGACATGAGAAAAATTCATTTGAAACCATGTTGAATTATTCCTACAACTCCAATAGAATGTCTAAGCCAAAATACGAGCTGTCTTAAATTATCTACCTTGAGGCTCCTTTAATTCACCCTAAACTTTTCGCTTTGTGTTAGTTCACATTTTGGCTTTTGCTTGTCAAGAACATTTTTAAATCTCTGTCCGAAACAAATTGTAAGGTGTATAAGTAGAAATAATATAAAGGTTAGAAAATGGTTAATGCCTAAGTTATTTCGAGTAGTTTCGGTCTTGTTCATTCATTAGACTCTTTGTTTCAATTTTAGCACATAATTATTTGCGTGCCAAATAATATCTTCAACCATAGACTCTTAACAAGTTTACGTTGTTTCTTCTATTGCTCACAAAAAATATATTCTCTACCACAATGTACTTGATCAAACAAAATTTGTTTTTTAATCGAACTGAAAAAGCAATATTTGGAAAAAATTTAAAGATTATTTATGCACAAGGTGACAAGATGTTAAAAACAGTAGTGAGAAAATGCGATTTGAGAGATCTTATATGTAACTTCGTATGTAACAGTTGGTCAAGAGGCGTTATTTTAAAATACATTTAATATGTAAGACAAACTCATGGTATTATGATGGATTAAGGCGGATAATGTTCTTTAGTCTTTTAGACGATCTAAGTGTATGAATTTGTGCAATAACCTATTGTTTGTTGAAAAGATTATATGATACCACTGCTTATAAGAATGTTTTCACGAGTGCAACCTCTCCTTTGGCTAAAGGTCATGATGATTTAGAATGTAACTATTTTTTTCTTAGTTGTGAAACTGCCAATTCACATTATGAATCCACATGTATACATCCATGTCTATGTTATTTTGAAGGTTTATATAGATTTGCACTTGCTTTTCAAATAAGCTGAATATAGAGCTTTTTAGTCAAGAAGTACTTTTTCGATTTTAAACCAACTATTTATTATTTTAACCAAAATAGTTTTTGCTTATGATAAAAAAAAATGTTATTTTATAAAATATTGCTTTAAGGGAATTGCAAAAATGAAAGAAAAACAGAATATAGAAGGAGAGACGACAACAACTTATGTTAAAATTTGTAAATCCTCATCAAAATACAGTAGTCAAGCCTTCCACATGTGTCACATTAATGTACGGTTCACCAATACGTTTGAGACAAATATTGAACATTTTGGTGGTTGAGGACTAAAATTTTCTACTCATATTTGTAGGGGGCAGAGCCAAGAATTTTATCTTGTGGGGGTAATATAGCGGTTAGCAGTACTATAGTGCTGGCCAACGGTATTGCACTAGCTTGTAGCGTTTATAGCTACTAGCAACGAAATAGTAGCCGGTAGATATAGTTTCGTTGAAAAAAATAATAAAATCACTTATTTTATTCATGCAAAAAATTTAAAACTCAACTATTTTTTCACGAGATTTGTACGTAAAAAAAGAAAAGATGTTTTATTTAATTTTTTAGATTTTGAAATTGAAAATCAAATAAACGTTGAAGGTCTAAAAGATTAAGTTGTTTCAATTCAAAAAATAGGATGTAGATAAAAATCCTGTATTTTGCAACGAGAAGAATAGCAGCCAATTCAATCTATGATTTATCATTCATGGACGTTGATAAGACTCATCCATTTAACAACACCTTAGAATGGCATTACATTCGGTGTTAAGCATAATGCTTTGTCAATTTTATCATTCTGAAATATAAAAAAAATTAATACCCAAGTTTATAAAATTATGTAAAAAGATAAAATATGCAATTGAAACTAAAGATTAGAGATTTAAAAGTTATTAATAAGATTAGAAATTAATTGCACAAATTTTTCGAAAGAATATAAAAAGAAAATATAACATGGCAATAGGGATTTGAACCCAAATCTACCCAAACACAAATAATAAGCTTTGCCATTTGGATAAAGAACTTCCTTTGCATCTATGTAAATTTAAATATTTATGTGTTGTGGGGTCAAAATTATAAAAATTAATTTCTTTCCAAACAAAAACAAAAATTTTGAAATTAGAGTGGGGGCAGTGGCCACCACTGCCACCACTCTAAATCCACCGGTGAATATTTGTTTAGGAGTATTTACAAATACTTAAAATTGGTCAAATATTTTATCCACACATTCCGTATACACATTACTTTTATCCACTGTTTATCTATACAATTCATATAAATCTATTATTTATAATTTACAAAAAAATTTTACCAATGAAACAATATTTACCTAACTTCGTAAAAGATTAATAGCAAACAATACACAAGTCACTCAATGTGTAATAAGTGTTCACAAGATTAAATTAGAAAATCAATAGCAAACAACCTAAGCCCTTGTTTAGTTGTGCTTAAAATATAATTTAAGTTGATTAAATATACTTTTTATTTATATATTTTGTAAGATCTACAACTTATAAATATTTAAAAAATAATTTTATCACTACCAATCACAATAAACATTTTTAGTAGTGGGAGGAATGCTCTATTCTCCGAATCGGGAAAGGATTCTTTTCCCCGAATGCAGAGGCCCAATTTATTTAATCCCCCCACTCCCCCCCCACCCCCACCCCCACCCCCTTCGTTTTCTACGAAATCTACGGTCGCCCGAGCTCATTGCCGCTGCCCCTTCCTCTTTCGGGAGGTAGTCTACGTCCCAAGCTCCCACCACACTACACCAGATTTACCCCAAATTTATTAATACAATTAAATTTATTAAATTCCAAATAAATAATTTTTTATTATATTTATGATATATTTTTTTAAAGAAATATAATATATAATAATATTTATTGAGTTAAATATTATTTATATTATATAATAAATAATATAGTTTACGTTACATTTTATTAAAGTTACGTTGAAGTTAGTTAGTGTATATTTGGATAATAAATTAAGTTTTAGTGTTTGACCTAATGATTTGATAAGTGGTGATATATACTCACAGTAAGCACTAATTATGGTGTTCAATGTCCACGTGGTATTACCACATTGGTCACTTCTTAAAAAGTTAAAAAAAATAAAAAATAAAAAAATTCTTACCCCTTGTTTTATAAGTGTTCGGTCCATTTGTTTGATAATGGATAAATCCCTTTTTTGGTTTTGGAGCAAATCTTAGCTTATGAATTGTGCAATTAAAATTTTGATATCTCAAAATTGTAATAGTAAAATGTCAATAATTTAGTTATAAGACATTTAAAATATGTTTTCCCCACTTCGGTGTCCCACCAAACACAATAAATTAATAAAATTGAGACGCACCACCAAACGACAATATGACAATAAACATTTATTGATGGGACCGTATCAACAGTTTCTCACTTATTGATCCACTTATTGATCCAACCAGTCCACTAATATTACTTTCGATAAGTTCTCTCTCTCTCTCTCTCTCTCTTGAAATCTATCCGTTCAAAAAGTTAAAAGTGGACACAATGACAATGGTCCTCTTCTTCTTCTTCTTCTTCTTCTTCTTCTCTCTCTCTCTCTCTCTCTCTCTCTCTCTCTCTCTCTCTCATACCAAACCAAGAACTCCTCAGAGAATCACTAAAATGTTGACTAAAATTTTCCACCAAACACTATAAATTAAATAAAAAGACTAATTAATTGCTATCAACAGCACTACCCTTCTATGATCATACATTCTTCAATTATTGGGTAACAAATTCCTACTTTATTAAGTTTTAATTTTGACAACACGAATATATTTTTTGATTAAAATTTTGATGATAAATTTAATATGTTAAATTGAATATAATTTGGTAGAAGATTTTAGTTAACGGCAAATTCGGTTAAATGAAATATTGACCGTTTAATTTGATTAATTGATATATATATATATATATATTCTCACTTATTTTCGATAAGTTCTTGTCTCATGTTATTAAATTAAAATTACTTGTAAGATAAATAAAATACCTATTATTTATAATGACATATTTGTATTCTTTCTTTTTTATTTTTATTATTTTTTAAAATACAAAATTGTAATAAATAAATTAAGAAGACTAATTAATTGCTCTCAAGTGCACTGCCCTTGTGGGATCATACATTCTTCAATTATTCGTAATCCACAATAAATGGAGATTAAGTTTTAATTAGGTTAGATGAGACATTGACCAGTCATGTTTGTTACTTTTAATTGATATATATTCACTTACTTTTGATAAGTTCTTTTCTAATAAAATTATGAAGTGACAATTTGATATAAGTAATTAATGTGGTAAATAAATTAATATCTTTTTTTGATGTATAAATGATAATTTTGTCAAGGTTCTAAAAAGCGTAAAGCGTGACTAGGCGTCGAGGTCGAGCTTCAAGCTTTTCGGACCTAGGCGAGACTTAGACGTGAGCAATAAAAGGGCAAAGCGAGAGCGATGCGTGAGACTTGGTTAGACGTGGAAGCCAAGCTTCAAGCCTAGGCGAAGCGTAGGCAGGCTTTTTAGAATAGTGAATTTTGTTAATTTTTAAGTTCATTAAATATTAATTACAACTTCCCGTAAAAGTTCAATAAGAGTTTTTTAGAAAATATCAAAATTTGGACTTTCCCAAAACAGTTTTTTTAAACTGTTGCTTTAGTCAAAAAGTGGTTGTTGACTTTAGTCAAACAACTATAAATATACCCAATAACACTTTTATTCTTTAAAATGTGTTTTTAGACTTATGATAATTTCATCATACACTACAAAATATAAAATAATTTAAAAAATATTATATAATTTTTTTTATTCTAAAAATACTGTTTTTTATTTCTACAACACTTGTTGTTACATTTGTTATTAACATTTGTTATCAAAATAACAATTGTAACACATTTATTATAATCAAAATAACAATTGTAACAACAATTGTTACAAAAATAAAAAAAAAATAGTATTTTTATAATAAAAAAATGTATGATAAGTATTTTAAGAAATATTTTATTTATTGTAGTTATTTGTGAAAAAACCCCTTTAGACTTTAAATAAAGCCCCTCCAAACACACTAATATTCTGGTTATTTTTGAGAACTGATAGACATTGAAACCTAATATTTCATCAATAATTGAATGTTTTGACTTCACATTAACATTTTTCTCATGCCTCTTCATTAGTATATAGTATATACTCATCAACATCTACTTTCTATTTCATAGAACGTGGGAAATAGGGCAATGGCGGCAGTAGGTGAAGTTTGTCCATTACTAATGGACTTGGCGATGTCAGGTTGTCCACAAATAACAGATGTAGGTCTCGACTATATAGCTAAGAGATGCACATTACTGGAATCTTGCAACAGGTTCAGTGCATTGGCATCACACAAGCTGGAGTTGCAACCGTGATTACAACTTGTTCGACGATAAAGAATGTATCAATTGAGGAGTGGACGGTTAATCCAAGAACCCAAAGTCGAGCTGGAAGATTTTTCACTTCTCTTGACCCATAAATTGTTTAACAATCTCAAATCCAAGAAACCAAAATTCATTTGAAACCATGTTAAATCATTCCTACAACTCTAATAGAATGTCTAAGCCGAAATATGAGCTATTTTAAATTATCTACCTTGAGGCTCCTTTAGTTCACCCTAAACTTTTCGCTTTGTGTTAGATCACATTTTGGATTTTGCTTGTCATGAAAATTTTTAAATCTCTGTCCGAAACAAATATTAGAAAATGGTTAATTCCTAAGTTATTTCGAGTAGTTTCGGTTTTGTTCACTCATTAGACTCTTTGCTTCAATTCTAGCACATAATTTGTGTGCAAATAATATCTTCAACCATAGACTTTAACAAGTTTACGTTGTTTCTTCTAGACAATTTTATTTCTTCTAGTGCTCACAAAAAATATATTCTCTACCACAATGTATTTGATCAAACAAAATTTGTTTTTTAATCGAAATTAAAAGCAATATTTGGAAAAATTTAAAGATTATTTATGCACGAGGTAACAAGATGTTGAAAAGAGTAGTGAGAAAATGTGACTTGAGAGATCTTATATGCAACATCGTATGTAACAGTTAGTCAAAAAGTTTATTTTAAAATACATTTAATACGTAAGACAAAAAAAAGTTGGACTAATTAGATGAAAATGTTAGATGTAAAGAAATAGATTTTAAGTGAAGGAATACACCAATAGAGTCAGTAAAGTCTTTTAAAGCGAAAAGATGTACTTCTTGAGCTATATAATATCGAGCTATGAAACGATCGGGTTGAACATAGAGTCACAACTCATGGTGTTATAATATATTAAGGCGGATAATATTCTTTAATCTTTTATACGGTCTAAGTATATGAATTTGTGCAATAACCTATTGTTTGCTAAATAGATTATATGATCACTCTTATAATGAAGTTTCCATGAGTGCAACCTCTCCTTCGACTAGAGGTCTTGATGATTTAGAATGTGATGTTTGCTCCTGTATGTAAACTATTTTTTTCTTTTTTGTGAAACTGACAATTCACATTATGAATCCACATGTATACATCCATGTTTGTGTTATTTTGAAGGTTTATACAGATTTAGAGTAGCTTTTCATATAAGCTGAATATAGAGCTTTTTAGTCAAGAAGTACTTTTTCGACTTTAAACCAACTATTTATTATTTTAACCAAAATGGTTTTTGCTTATGATAAAATAAAAATGTTATTTTATAAAATATTGCTTTAAGGGAATTGCAGAAATGAAAGAAAAACAGAATATAGAAGGAGAGACGACAACAACTTATATTAAAATTTGTAAATCCTCATCAAAATACAGTAGTCAATCCTTTCACATGTGTCACATTAATGTACGGTTCACCAATACGTTTGAGGCAAATATTGAACATTTTAGTGGTTGGGGACTAAAATTTTCTACTAATATTTGCAGGGGCATAACCATAAATTTTATCTTGTGGGGGCAATATAACAGTTAGCAGTACTATAGTATAGGTCGATAGTACTGCACTAGCTTATAGCGTCTATAGTAAGCAACAAAATAGTAGCCGGTAAATATAGCTTCGTTGAAGAAAACAATAAAACCACTTATTTTACATGCAAAAATTTTAAAATTCAACTATATTTTCACTAGATTTGTACGTAAAAAAAGAAAAGATATTTTATTTAATTTTTCAGATTTTGAAATTGAAAATCAAATAAACGTTGAAGGTGTAAAACATTAATTTGTTTCAATTCAAAAAATAGGATGTAGATAAAAATCCTGTATTTTGCAACGAGAAGAATAGCAGCAAGTTCAATATATGATTTATCATTCATGGACGTTGATAAAATTCATCCATTTAGCAACACCTTAGAATGGCATTACATTCGGTGTTAAGCATAATGTTTTATCAATTTTATCATTCTGAAATATGAAAAAATAATACTCAAGTTTATAAAATTATGTAAAAAGACAAAATATGCAATTGGAACTAAAGATTAAAAGTTATTAATAAGATTAGGAATTAATTGCACAAATTTTTCGAAAGAATATAAAAAGAAAAAATAACATGGCAATAGGGATTTGATCCCAAATATACCCAAACACAAATAATAAGATTTGCCATTAGGATAAAGAACTTCATTTGCATCTATCTAAATTTAAATATTTATATGTGTTGTGAGGGCAAAATTATAAAAATTAATTTATTTTCAAACAAAAACAAAAATTTTAAAATTAGACTCTAAATCCGCCAGTGAATATTTGTTTAGGAGTATTTACAAGTACTTATATACTGGTCAAATATTTTATCCACACATTCCGTATACACACTACTTTTATCCACTTTTTATTCATACAATTCATATAAATCCATTATTTATAATTTACAAAATTTTCTTACCAATCAAACAATATTTACCAAACTTCGTAAAAGATAGAGATACACAAGTCACTCAATGTGTAATAACTGTTCACAAGATTAAATTAGAAAATCAATAGCAAACAACCTAAGCCCTTGTTTAGTTGTGTTTAAAATATAATTTAAGTTGATCAAATATACTTTTTATTCATATATTTTGTAAGATCCACAACTTATAAATATAAAAAAAATTAATTTTATCACTACCAATCACAATAAACATTTTAGTAGTGGGAGGAATGCTCTATTCCCCGAATCGGGAAAGGATTCTTTTCCTCGAATGCAGAGGTCCAATTTATTTAATCCCCCCATATTTATACCCCATTCACCCCGCCACACTACACCAAATTTACCCCAAATTTTTTAATACAATGAAATGTATTAAATTACAAATAAATAATTTCTTATTGTTATATTTATTGTATTTTTTTTTTAAGAAATATAATATATAATAATATTTATTAAGTTAATTATTATTTATATTATATAATAAATAATACAGTTGACATTATATTTTATTAAAGTTACGTTGAAGTTAGTTAGTTTATATTTGGATAATAAATTAAGTTTTAGTGTTTGACATAATGATTTGATAAGTGGTGATATAGTTAGTACTCACAGTAAACACTAATTATGGTGTCGACTGTTCACGTGGTATCACCATATTGGTCACTTTTTGAAAAGCTAAAAAAAAAAAAAAAAAAAAAGATTTTCTTACCCCTAGTTTTATTAGTGTTTGGTCCATTTGTTTGATAATGGATAAATCGCTTTTTTAGTTTTGGAGCAAATCCTCTCTTTTTGTTTATTACTATACAATTTTTTTTTTTAAAATAATAAACTCAACCAAATCATTAAGCCAAACGTCAAAACTTAATAGTTATTCAAATATAAACTAATTAATTATCCTCACTTTAACCTTAATAAAAAAGTAACGTTAACTATATTATTTATTATATGATATAAATAATATTTAACTCAATAAATATTATTAGATATTATATTTCTTAAAAAATATACAATAAATATAATAATAAGAAATTATTTATTTTTAATTTAATAAATTTAATTATATTAATAAATTTGGAATAAATCTTGTGTGGTGTGTAGTAGTGGGGTGTAGTGTGGCAGGGTGTGGTTGAATGGGGTGGGACTGCCCCACCACTAAAATGATGACTAAGAATTCTCCACCAAACACAGACTCTACCAGCACTAAAATGTTGACTAAGAATTCTCCACCAAACACAATAAATATTTTAGTTTGAATCATTTTAAAGTACAACATAAATCTTTAGAGTTATATATGAAAATATGTTAATCGATATTATTAGATAATTTAAAATTATCGATCGAATAAATTAAGTATAAATTGAATTAGAGATGCGATTTTAAAGATTAAAATAAATACTAATAGTAGAGTCAGATTCTTAGCATTTATAGCTTATCTATTGGATTTTTTCTCTAATAATCGACCTTTCATTTTGTTCAAATCGTTAATTTGAGCATGGATTCATAAATCAAGAATCGATCAAATAGTTATTGTGTGTATTCAATTTAAGTTAGAATTAATTGAATTTAAGTGAAAATCAAAGGATAACATTTTTTTACTTATTTTACTATTAATTGTTCACGATCTCGTGCGTTTGCAAAATTTTATCGATCATAAGTCATTAAAAAAGAGTTCAAATCTATCCCAACTTATCCTCTTTGCCATTTCACCGCTAAAATATTGACATTATTAAAAATTTAAGGTGTCAAAATTTTTAGCTTATGAATTGTGCAATTAAAATTTTGATATCTCAAAATTGTAATAGTAAAATGTCAATAATTTAAATATGTTTTCCCAACTTCAGTGTCCCACCAAACACACTAAATTACCAAACGACAATAAACATTTATTGGTGGGACCGTATCAACAGTTTCTCACTTATTGATCCACTTATTGATCCAACCAGTCCACTAATATTACTTTCGATAAGTTCTCTCTCTCTCTCTCTCTCTCTCTCTCTCTCTCTCTCTCCCCGTTCAAAAAGTTAAAAGTGGACACAATGGCAATGGTCTTCTTCTTCTTCTCTCTCCTCTCTCTCTCTTTCTCTCTCCTCTCTCTCTCTCTCTCTCTCTCTCTCTCTCTCTAATACCAAACCAAGAACTTCTCAAAGAAACACTAAAGTTAAAGTTTAGTTAAAGTTAAAGGAGCATAAGAATTGAAGGAGACTATTGATCGTAATGAAAGTAACATCCTTTTGATTTGGTCACCCAGAATTGGATGCTATTTAACAAGTTTTTGATACTGGCACTTATCCAATAAATGTTGATTCACAGGATGAACAAACAAACTTAAGAAGGCCACACACGAGTTAACACAGAGACACATTGGCAACCGTCAATATGGGATGAAGAATCTAACACGAGTTGACACAATGAGTAAAGTATATTTCAATTAAATAACTTTTGCTTTTCATTTATTTTATTTATTGTGTATCATTTATTTTGTTCCTTTATTATGCTTAAATAATTACTGTTATTAATTTCTTTAAGTGCCTTGTGGATTTTGCATAAATATTAGGGATTGCTGAGGGAGAGCACTCGATCGCCCAATATCACGCTACTAATTCACTCCCACGTCAAATCCTAATTCTATTTTGATACTTTTCAACTTTACGCTCGTAATTAATAAAAATGATACATTTGTAACTTCAATCAACAATTGAGCTGATAGACCAGAGGTTCATAACTTGTCCTTAATTCGTGAACCTTTATGATCAAAGTCAACTGGTAAAGCATCTAATGTCTCTTCTCTTTTCTAATGCTGCAAAGTTTAGGTGATGTTCTATTTGGGTTTCAGTTTTGTGTTTTAAGTGTCTATTTTGAGATTTATGAAAATAAGTTCTTTTTGAAAGTTTTGAAAAATGTTTCTCAAAACATAAAACTCGAAAATCCGTTTACTTGAAATTTTTTAGAATATTTTTAGAATATTTTATTCAAACAATTATTGATTAAAAACTTGGAATTACTTGAAATTAAAATTAATTAAAAAAATTATCGCTGGAATTAAAAACAATTAAAAACTTGAAATTAAAAATAATTTTAATTAAAAAACTTGGAATTAAAAAAAGGCCGCCATGGTGATTTGAACCGTTGACCACCAACAATTAAAAGTGCAAATTCTGGTCGTTTTGGAAAGGAGCCACATTTTGTAAAGAAAACGCGTCCATGCCCAGACTAAAATGTTAATTACAAAAAAAAAAAAAAAGAGGCAATCATGGTGATTTGAAACGCAGACCTCATTTCCAAAACGCGTATTTTGGCCATTTCCAAAACGCGTGTTTTGGCCATTTTGGAACTTAAGTGTGTTTTGTGAAGAAAACGTGGAAAATGATTAATATTCCGTCTCCTTTGTAATTTTTTGGAAAATGTATTTTGGAAAATAGATAAGTAAACACGTTTTTACTATGTTCAAAAATAGAAAACAGAAAATGGGTTGAAAATGGCAAATAGAACACACCCTTAATTTTTTAAAAATATTTGTATACTTTGTTAGCATAATATGTTAACTAGTATATCACCCGTGCATTGCACGGCACTTGTTTTTAATGATAGTGATTTTAAAATATTCTAAGAGTCTATTATTTATTTATTACATTCAAATAAAAAAAAGTATCATATAAATAACATTTGATTATTCATTGATATTGGGGAAAAAAAAAAAACATAGCTAATTCAGATTTTGAAACACCTATTTGAAAATTACGTTTGTGGTCGAACTCAAGCGTAGGGATGGCAACGGGGCGGGTTCGGGGCGTTTCCATACTTGCTCCGTCAGGGATTTTTGGAAAGCGGGACGGGGATCAGGGGGGGCGGGGGGAGGCGGGACGGGTATAGAAAAATCCCCATTTATCGCTCCGTTTAATTAATTAATTATATTATTTTTTATTTTTTTACATACAATTTAAATTTTAAAACATAAAAGTAAAATAAAATAAAATCATTCGGGGCGGGTTCGGGGAATGCGGGGCGGGGACCATGATCCCGGCCCCCGCCCCGTTTAGTAATCGGGGCAGGGATCCCTACTCAAGCGGACTTTGAACTGTATGAATTTTATTTTGAAATTATCATATCTAGTTTATTAGTTTAATCGGTTTATTATTTTTAATCAATAAATCAGATCATTTGATAATATAACACAATTATATGCTTTCCGTGTATTTTTTTTTTTTTTGGAAACTGTAACATATTTAAACTCGCTATGGGAATCATAAAAAATTTGTGGAGAAAATAAATCTATTTTTTGAAAAATATTGCATTATTGCCAATAGTTCTCGTGCATTGACATAACTTATTTAAATTCATCAACAGGTATAAATTAAGACCTTGGAACACATAACCTCATCTGTTTTGTGTTTTCAAGTGAATTTATCTTGTTGTAGAAGATGTGCATTTTTTTTAAAAAAAAAAGTTAATTCTTAATATTATTCATTTTGACCGGGTATCATAGAAAATTAAAACATTGGAAAGCTCATCTTAATTAAATTGTATTGGAATACCGATTAGTTATATTGGAATACTTTTTATTAATTACCTAAAGTTGGGCAATTAATTAATTAAATTTTAATATTATGAAATATTAAAATTTTGTCACTTTTTTTAATTATATTTTTTTGCTAATAATGCGTAATTATAAATAATAATAATAATACTATTATTATAAAATATAATATAAATACTTCAATATTATGTAATATATAATATAAATAATATAATATTAAAACTTATTGAGTAAATTTCTATTATAATTTGAAAAATAATTTTCGATACATAAGTTTTTTTTAATAATCGACACAAATATTATTAGATGGATTGATTTTTCAGTTACAATAACAGTTTAAATCTTATCAATTGTTTAAATGAATATATTTTTTCTATCTATTGTGTATTTATATATATTCTGTAAATTGTAACTAATTTTAAATGTTTCTTAGTTAACGTGGAAAAAAATAAAACAAACAGAATTTAAGGGAAGACTTCATTATCATTTTTATAATTTTTAAAAAGTGCTTCCGACTTGAGTTTTGGCGCGACTCATTAAATATCCCTCAAATTTTTATATTATAATTTAAAAATTGATTTTCTAAATTGTAAACATGCAGACTGCGTTAATGATATTCTGCAAATTTATTATTTTTCTATTTATAGACAATTAGTAATATTTACACACTCTAAATCTTATATTGATTAATTAATATAAAAATAAAAATATAATAATAAACAATCAATGTGTGAAAGAATTAAAAAAATATGAAAAGTTGTTGCATTTATCGTATATAATATTAAATGTTACAATTCGTTTTTTTGTAAAAAAAGAAAAATAAATAAATAAATAATCAATGTGTGAAACCAATTAAAGAATTTGAAAAACTTTTGCATTTATTATATATAATATTAAATGTTACACTTCGTTTTTTGTAAGAAAAGAAAAAAAATAAAACAATCAATGTGTAAAACCAATTAAAGAAAACAAATTCCAATGCAGCATTATGGTGGAACTTACCAAATCTGGAAAGAAAAAATGGCGCGAAAATGTGTGCGTAAAATTTTTGACAGTTATCCTATTATATATAGATGGTTACACAGTGCTCAATGTCTATGTAAATTAAATGTATAACAAAACACTTATTGATTATAGATACCGACTTAAATTTATTTGACATTGCAAAACGTGTCTCCCATAATTATTTTGTAAATGAGATTGACTTATTTTTATTTCACATTGCAAAACGTGTAGTTAGTTAATTAAGTATATTAACTAGTGTTGTACCCCGTGCGATGTACTGGAGATAGGAGTGAGTATTTTAACCGAAACCGAACCTCCCGAACCAAAACTAAATCGGAACCGAAGGTTCCGGTCCAGTTCCAAAAAAATAAATTTAAGAATCGGAACTGAGAACCGACCGGGTTTGGGTCAGTTCTTAGTTCTTGAACTAGAACCGTGTGTACCCGATTGGAACCGAATTTGTCATTTTTTTATAAATTTTTTAATTTTTACAATTTATTCACCCTAACCCAATGACGAACGATCCAACAATACGGTACCAAATTAATACAAGAGTCCAACTATCCAAGATCCCAAAAAAATTGAGACTGCACGTGCGCTACTCCTTGGTGTACATATGCCCAACAAATTTTGGACTGATGCCGTATCTACTGCAGTTCACCTTCTCAACCGAATGCCTTCTAAAGTTTTGTCATTTAAGACACCACTCCAAGCTCTATCAACTTCTGTGTCACTTCCTACAGCCTTAATACTTCTGCCTCGAGTTTTCGGCTGTGTTGCCTATGTCCATCTACATAAGAACCAACACACTAAATTAGATCATTGTAAAATTCGGTGTCTCTTCTTGGGCTATGGCACTCATCAAAAATGGTACCGCTGCTATCATCCCACCACTAGACGACTCTATGTGACTATGGATGTACAATTCTTTGAAACGGACATGTTTGTCTCCCCTTCTGTATCCAATTCTCTTCTTCTGGGGAGACATATGATGAAGAGTCGAATTGGCTAATAATTGATGGGCCTACATACAAAACCTATCACTCCTAAACTCAAACTCAATTCACCATATTCTAATTTCAAAAATCTTAAATTCTCAATCGCTGTTTGCTCAGATATTCAATATAAACATTGTCGTCTGTCTCACACTTTCGATTATCTCTCTCTCACTCAACACACAATGAGACGACAAAGGTGAAACTCCTTTGTAATCGAAACGAATCCTCAATTTTGAGAGGTAATTTTATTTTTTCTAACCATAATTTATGAGTTTACAATTTTGCTGTCTATTCTTTCAGTTAATGTTTATATTTTTCGTAAATTGTTTTAATATCTAATATACTTTAATGTTAATGGGTTTGTAATTTTTAACTGTTTTTTAAACATGTTGTCAACGAAAGATTTTTCTTAAGAAAATGTTATGGATAGAATCAAACCCGAACTGACGGTTTCGATTCAGGTTTGGTTCCAATAATTACGTGGAACCGAATGGTTTCTTTCAATATGTATTAATTGTTTTTCATAATAATCTTGAAAATAATCTTGAAAATGTGATCTCTTAAATCTTAATTAGTATTAGAAAATCCATGCATTTTTTTACCAAAACAAAGATAAGATTAATTAATTTAATCAATTAAATATTTTAATATAGATAATTAAATTAAAACACATTGGATAATTAAGTTTTGTAATGATAACAAAATTAAATTAGTTTTTGCAATGATAATTAAATTGGAAGGTAGATGGAGGGACTCCAGTTGGAAAAATAAAAAATCAGGCGGCTATTAAATGTAGTATTATGAATGAACATTTAATGACTATTAAAAAAATCTAGAAATTCTAAATAGGAAAGTACGTTTGGGCGAAAAAATAGATTTTGACGACACTTCTGTTTATATATATATATTAATTATTATGGATATAAATCAAATAGATGGTTTTATTAATGTATTTTATTTACTAATTATTATTTATTATCATTAATTAATGAATGTTTTGAAAGGAAAACTTGGCAAAAAAATTTGATCACTATCATTCTTTTATATATATTAATTAATATTAATATGCTTGTGAAGGTGGTGGGTTTTATAGAGAGTTTAGTCCTTCTTCTTCAAAATAATGACTGAGACTATGCATTTTGTAGCATGCTTATTACCATTTTTCTTGTATTGGAAAACGGATCGTGGGTTGCTCAGCTCATGTGATTGTGGACCGATTTACGAGGATTCCCTTTCATTAATATATGATATTCCTAAGCAAATATGCTCTTGTTTGCTCAAAAAGTTGATGTTTTCTCTTATTTATTTTTAGTATTTGTTACACCTTCCTACAAAGATTCTAAACTTTCTTACAAACATGCTCTTGTTTGGTCAAAAAGTTAAGAATAATGTTATTCACAGTCGTTTATTATCGGTAGTCATTCTACGTGATATTACTCAATTTGATAAATTATTTACTTCAATTAAATAATATATTTATAGTCATTAATTATGAATAATTTATCAAATTGAGTAATGTCACATAAGATGACTATCGGTACTCAAAAGAATATGAATAGCATTACTCAAAAGTTAAACAATATTCTTTTCCTAATTTATTCTTTTCTTTTCCTAAACAATATTCTATCATAAGCAAATATATTCTTTTCTTTCTTTCTTTTCTCATTTCTCTGATTTTGTGTCCGCCATTCTCTCTCTCTCACACACACACAGTTCTTAGTGGTTGGAGGCTAAAATTCTCCACTAATATTTGTTTAAGAGTACTTATAAGTATTTTTAAACTGATTAAATATTTTATCCACACAATTCATATAAACAAACGTGATACATATGCACCACCAAACACAATAAACATTTTACTAGTGGGATTGTCCCACCACTAAAATGATGACTAAAAATTCTCCACCAAACACAATAAATTATGAAGATTAATACACACCACCAAACACAAGAAATATTTTAGTGGTGGGACCCTACTAGCACTAAAATGTTGACTAAAATTCTCCACCAAACACTAAATTGATAAGATTGAGATGTACCACCAAACCCGATCATTCTTTTAAAAAGGTGCAAAAAAATTTATTTGTACTTTGTATTTTTAAATAAATTAAAATTTAATAAATACAAAAGTATGATATAATATTTGTCATTCATTTTAAAATATAACATAAATCTTTTGGGTCATATATGAAAATATATTTAATTCTACTTACAAGAGATTATTAAATAACTTAAGATTATCGATCGACAAATTAAGTATAAATTGAATTAAAAATGCGATTTTAAGAATTAAAATAAATACTAATAATGGAGTTGAATTCTTAGCATTTATAGCTTGTCTATTGGGTTTTCCTTCAATAATCGACACTTTCATTTTGTTCAAATCGTTAATTTGAGCATAGATTCATAAATCAACAATCGATCAAATAGTTATTAAGTGTATTCAATTTAAGTTACAATTAATTGAATTTAAGTGAAAATCAAAGCATATCATTTTTTACTTATTTTACTATTAATTGCCTACGAATTCGGGCGTTTGCAGAAGTTTACTGATCATAAGTCATTAAAAAGGAGTTCACATCTGTCCCGACTTGTCCTCTTTGTTATTTCACCGCTAAAATATTGACATTATTAAAATTTAAAGGTGACAAAATTTTTAGCTTATGAATTGTGCAATTAAAATTTAGATATCTCAATTGTAATAGTGAAATGTCAATAATTTAGTGATAAAACATTTTAAATATGTTTTCCCACCAAACAAAATAAATTAATAAGATTGAGACAGACCACCAAACACAATAAACATTTTGGTGGTGGGATCGTATCAATAGTTTCTCACTTATTCATTCAACTAGTCCACAATTATTACTCTCTCTCTCTCTCTCTCTCTCTCTCTCAATCTAACATTTCAAAAAGTTAAAGTGGTTCTCTGTTAAGTTAAAGTGGTGGGTCCGCGCGCTCTCTCTCTCTCTCTCTCTCTCCCCTCAAAGAATCCCTAAAATGTTGACTAAAATTCTCCCCCAAACACAAAAATTAACTAAAAAGACTAATTAATTACTCTCAAATACAATCTTCAATTATTGGTAATAAATTCCCACTTGATTAAGTTTTAATTTTGATAACACGAATACATCTTTTGATGACAAATTTAATATGTTAAATTGAATATAATTTAATCGAAAATTTTAGTTAATGACAAATTCGGTTAAATAAAACATTGCCAGTTTAATTTGATTAATTGATATATATTTTTACTTATTTTTTATAAGTTCTTGTCTCATGTTACTAAATTAAAGTTATTTGTAATTTTTCTTTTTTTTTTATTATTTTTTTGCCTTTCATATTTTTTAAATAAGCAAAATAAATAACAAATACAAAAGTTTGACAAAATATTTATTTCTCATTTCAATGTACATTAGTATAATATTTGGACAAAATCGTTATCAGAGAGAAGGTGTGAAAATTAATGATAAAAATGCAACAAAAAAAGTTGAAAACATAAATGTCAAAATGTCAAAGGTTGGGGGACTTGTATTTCAATTAAAACACGGTGTAAATAATAAAAATTGTAGTGCAGATATAATTACCCTTTTAGTTTTCCCCAATCTTTAAATTTAAATTCTTCCCCTCATTATATTTACATTTTTTTCAAATTGTTTGGTTGTGTATATTTGACAATATTGATAATGATGTAATTATACGACATTTTCAATTATGAAAACGCTATTAATGTAATGAAATATTTTGATAACTTCTATATCATTAAAAGAAAAAAATTGCAACTTAATTTTTGCTCTCACAATCTGATGTGGTGTTCAAGTTTCCCATCATTTTCTTGGCCAGCACAATCTCAAGACATTATCCATGGGTAATGACATCAAACTCCTTGTCACGACTAGTACATCTTGTTTACACAAGTGAGTTCTTATCTTCTATTACACAACTGATACCTCTCTTTTATTCTTCTTTAACTTCACTAACCTTTTGATATGGCCACTTAACAAGTTTTTGATATGCAATCTTGGAGGTAAAACAGAATCTAAGAAGACCGATTTGAGTGGAAAGACGAATATGATAAAGTTAAAGTTAAAGTTAAAGTTTAGTTAAAGTTAAAGGAGCATAAGAATTGAAGGAGACTATTGATCGTAATGAAAGTAACATCCTTTTGATTTGGTCACCCAGAATTGGATGCTATTTAACAAGTTTTTGAAACTGGCACTTATCCAACAAATGTTGATTCACAGGATGAACAAACAAACTTAAGAAGGCCACACACGAGTTGACACAGAGACACATTGGCAACCGTCAATATGGGATGAAGAATCTAACACGAGTTGACACAATGACTAAAGTATATTTCAATTAAATAACTTTTGCTTTTCATTTATTTTATTTATTATGTATCATTTATTTTGTTCCTTTATTATGCTTAAATAATTACTGTTATTAATTTCTTTAAGTGCCTTGTGGATTTTGCATAAATATTAGGGATTGCTGAGGGAGAGCACTCGCCCAATATCATGCTACTAATTCACTCCCACATCAAATCCTAATTCTATTTTGATATTTTTCAACTTTACGCTCGTAATTAATAAAAATGATACATTCGTAACTTCAATCAACAATTGGGCTGATAGAAAATGGATAAGTAAACAGGTTTTCACTATTTTCAAAAATAGAAAACAGAAAATGGGTTGGAAATAGCAAAAAGAACACACCCTTAATTTTTTAAAAATATTTGTATACTTTGTTAGCATAATATGTTAACTAGTATATCACTCGTGCGATGCACGACACTTGTTTTTAAATATAGTGATTTTAAAATATTCTAAGAGTCTATTGTTTATTTATTACATTCAAATAAAAAAAGTATCATATAAATAACATTTGATTATTCATTGATATTGAAAAAAAAACATAGCTAATCCAGATTTTGAAACACCTCTTTGAAAACTACGATTGTGATTGAACTAAAGCGGACTTTGAATTGTATGAATTTAATTTTGAAATTATCATATCTAGTTTATTAGTTTAATCGACTTATTATTTTTAATCAATAAATCAGATCATTTGATAATATAACACAATTATATGCTTTCCGTGTATTGATTTTTTTTTTTTGAAACTGCAATATATTTAAACTCGCTATGGGAATCATAAAATTTTTTTGGGGAAAATAAATCTATTTTTTGAAAAATATTGCATTATTGCCAATAATTCTCGTGCATTGATGTTTTATTTTTTTGAAAACATAACTTATTGAAATTCATCAACGGGTATAAATTAAGACTTTGAAACACATAACCTCATCTGTTTTGTGTTTTCAAGTGAATTTATCTTGTTGTGGAAGATGTGCATTTTTTTTTTTTTTTGAAAAGTTAATTTTTAATATTATTCATTTTAACCGAGTATCATAGAAAATTAAAATATTGGAAAGCTCATCCTAATTAAATTGTATTGGAATACCCACTTTTTATTAATTACCTAAAGTTAGGCAATTAATTAATTAAAATTTAATATTATAAAATATTAAAATTTTGTCACTTAATTTAATTATATTTTTTTGCTGATAATGCATAAATATAAATAATAATAATATTATTATAAAATATAATATAAATACTTTAATATTATGTAACATATAATATAATATTAAAACTTATTGAGTAATTTTCTATTGTAATTTGAAAAATAATTTTCGACACATAAGTTTTTTTAATAATCGATACAAATATTATTAGATAGATTGATTTTTCAGTTACAATAACAGTTTAAAATCTTATCAATTGTTTAAATCAAATGAATATATTTTTCTATCTATTGTGTATTTATATATATTTTGTAAATTGTAACTAATTTTATATGTTTCTTAGTTAACGTGGAAAAAAATAAAACAAACAGAATTTAAGGGAATACTTGATTATCATTTTATAATTTTTAAGAAGTGCTTCTGACTTACGTTTTGGCGCGACTCATTAAATATCCCACTAATTTTTATATTATAATTTGAAAATTGATTTTCGAAATTGTAAACATGTTGACTAAGTTAATAATATTCTGCAAATTTATTGTTTTTGTATTTGTAGACAATTAGTAATATTTACACACTCTAAATCTTATATTGATTAATTAATATAGAAAGAAAAATATAATAATAAACAATCAATGTGTGAAAGAATTAAAAAATATAAAAAGTTGTTGCATTTATCGTATATAATATTAAATGTTACAATTCGTTTTTTTTTTTTTTGCAAGAAAAGAGAAAAAAAAAATAATCAATGTGTGAAACCAATTAAAGAATTTGAAAAGCTGTTACATTTATTATATATAATATTAAATGTTATACTTCGTGTTTTGCAAAAAAATGAAAAAAATAAAACAACCAATGTGTGAAACCAATTAAAGAAAACTAACTCATATGCAGCATTAAGGCGGAACTTACCAAATCTGGAAAGAAAAAATAGGGCTAAAATGTGTGCGTAAAATTTTTGACAGTTATCATATTATATATAGATAATATATATATGGTTGCACAGTGCTTAATGTCTATGTAAATTAAATGTATAACAAAACACTTATTGATTATAGATACTAACTTAAATTTATTTGACATTGCAAAACGTGTCTCCTATAATTATTTTGTAAATGAGATTGACTTATTTTTATTTCACATTGCAAAACATGTAGTTAGTTAGTTAAGTATTAACTAGTGTTGTACCCGTGCAATGCACGGGAGATAAGAGTGGGCATTTTAACCGGAATCGAACCTTCCGAACCGAAACTAAATCGAAACCGGAGGTTCCGGTCTGGTTCCAACAAAATAAATTTAAGAACTGCAACCAAGAATCGATTGAGTTTGGGTCAGTTTTTGGTTCTTGAACTAGAACCGTGTGTACCCGATTGGAATCAAATTTGTCATTTTTTTATAAATTTTTTAATTTTTACAATTTATTCACCCTAACCCAATGACAAACGATCCAACAACACGGTACCAAAGACAAGAGTCCAACTGTTCAAGATTCAAAAAAAATTACAAAACATATTACTCCTAAACTCAAACTCAATTCACCCCATTCTAATTTCAAAAATCTTAAATTCTCAATCACTATTTGCTCATATGCTCAATATAAACATTGTCGTCTGTCTTGTATTTTCGATCATCTCTTTCTCGTTCAACACACAGTGAGACGGCGAAGGCAAAACTCCTTTGTAACCGAAACAAATCTTCAATTTTGAGAGGTAATTTTATTTTTTCTAACCATAATTTATGAGTTTGCAATTTTGCTGTCAATTCTTCCACTTAATGTTTATATTTTTCATAAATTTTTTTAATATCTAATATACTTTAATATTAACGGGTTTGTAATTTTTAACTGTTTTTTAAATATGTTGTCAACTAAAGATTTTTTTAAAAAAATATTATGGGTAGAATCTAACCCGAATTGACGGTTCCGATTCGGGTTTGATTCCAATAATTACGTGGAACTGAATGATTCCATTTACGAAATACCCTAACTGTAACGGGTGGTTCCGGGTATTGAAATATCCAAAGCGAACCACTCGATGCCGGCCTAACGGGAGGTGTAATCACAAAACATAATTTTGAT
Organism: Forsythia viridissima; assembly: GCA_030279155.1. NCBI lineage: Eukaryota > Viridiplantae > Streptophyta > Magnoliopsida > Lamiales > Oleaceae > Forsythia > Forsythia viridissima. Next base: position 3,441,850 of record CM059036.1, read on the forward strand.
AGTTATCTCTGAAATTAAAGTTAATTAGTTATAATAAAATCAAACACTAAATCTTAATTAGTATTAAATCCTTGCATACATTGACCAAAACGAAGATAATATTAATTAAATTAAATTAATTAAGTATTTAAAATATAGATAATTAAATTTAAAACGCATTGAAAAATTAATTTTTGCAATGATAACAAAATTTTGAAAATATGAATTTTGACTTATTTTTCTTTCACTTTGCATTGATTTGTCTTCCATAATAATCTTGAAAATGCAATATCTTAAATGTGATCTCTTAAATCTTAATTAACATTGAAAAACTCATGCATATTTTGACCAAAATGAAGATAAGATTAATTAATTAAATTAAATTATTTAAGTATCTAAAATATGGATAATTGAATTAAAATGCATTGGGAAATTAATTTTTTCAATAATAACAAAACTTTAAAAATATAGATTTGGACTTATTTTTCTTCTGTTAAGTGGAAAGTCTCGAAAGCGAAACTCCCCCACCTGTGTCAGAGGTCCCTTAACCAGACGGGTTGTAAATCGAGGGATGTGCACGAGTGGCAGGGACCTGAGAGAGAGAGCCAACATGCCAACCCCCAAGACAGACCCCCACAATATTTCAGTGAAAATCTGCCCCACACGAAAATCGAACCTGCGTTGCCGGAGGATTTCTCCCCACGTCACCTTAAGCCTTACCAACTCGCCTATGCCCCTAGGGGCTGGACTTATTTTTATTTCAATGTGCATTGATTTTTTTTCATAATAATCTTGAAAAATAATCTTGAAAATGTGATCTCTTAAATCTTAATTAGTATTGGAAAATCCATGCATTTTTTACCAAAACAAAGATAAGATTAATTAATTTAATCAATTAAATATTTTAATATAGATAATTAAATTAAAACACATTGGATAATTAAGTTTTGTAATGATAACAAAATTAAATTAGTTTTTGCAATGATAATTAAATTGGAAGGTAGATGGAGGGACTCCAGTTGGAAAAATAAAAAATCAGGCGGCTATTAAAAGTAGTATTATGAATGAACATTTAATGACTATTAAAAAAATCTAGAAATTCTAAATAGGAAAGTACATTTGGGCGAAAAAATAGATTTTGACGACACTTCTGTTTATATATATTTATTAATTATTATGGATATAAATCAAATAGATGGTTTTATTAATGTATTTTATTTACTAATTATTATTTATTATCATTAATTAATGAATGTTTTGAAAGGAAAACTTGGCAAAAAAATTTGATCACTATCATTCTTTTATATATATTAATTAATATTAATATGCTTGTGAAGGTGGTGGGTTTTATAGAGAGTTAGTCCTTCTTCTTCAAAATAATGACTGAGACTATGCATTTTGTAGCATGCTTATTACCATTTTTCTTGTATTGGAAAACGGATCGTGGGTTGCTCAGCTCATGTGATTGTGGACCGATTTACGAGGATTCCCTTTCATTAATATATGATATTCCTAAGCAAATATGCTCTTGTTTGCTCAAAAAGTTAATGTTTTCTCTTATTTATTTTTAGTATTTGTTACACCTTCCTACAAAGATTCTAAACTTTCTTACAAATATGCTCTTGTTTGGTCAAAAAGTTAAGAATAATGTTATTCACAGTCGTTTATTATCGGTAGTCATTTTTCGTGACATTACTCAATTTAATAAATTATTTATAAATAATTTATTAAATTGAGTAATGTCACATAAGATGACTATCGTTACTTAAAAGAATATGAATAACATTACTCAAAAGTTAAAGTGGACACTAATTTATTCTTTTCTTTTCCTAAACAATATTCTATCATAAGCAAATATATTCTTTTCTTTCTTTCTTTTCTCATTTCTCTGATTTTGTGTCCGCCACTCTCTCTCTCTCTTTCTCACACACACACAGTTCTAATATCAAACCACAAATTAACTCCTCAAAATTGTACTCTCTCTCTCTCTCTCTCAAAGAATCACACAGAACAGAAAATGGATTCTGTGATTAGTGCCACCATTGAAGTTACACTGGAGAAGTTGCTTGCAATCGCCGCTGAAGAGTTCAATCTCGTGAGGGGTTTCAAGCAAGACTTAGAAAACTTAACTGATTCATTGCGTTCAATAAAGGCAGTCTTAAAAGATGCTGACAGGCACCAAGTTAATGATGAGGCTGTTAAACTCTGGCTCAAGAAACTTGAAGATGTTGCTTATGATGCTGACGATGTTTTGGACGAGATCAAATATGAAAACTTGCGTCGTACCGTCCAGATCCGGAACCAGATGAAACCAAAGGTGTGCTTATACTTCTCTTTCTATACCCCTTTGGCATTCCGATGGAAAATGGCTCACAAAATCAACAACATAAATGTCAAGTTGAAGAGGATTAACGACGAAGCTGTTAGTCGTGGCTTCGAGAGGAGAGTTGCAGAATCTGCTCCCTCTCGGCCTCAGGTCAAGGAAACTGATGCCATAACTGCTGATCCAGTTTTTGTTGGAAGACAAAATGACGAATCAAAATTTGTGGAGCAGATAACCGGCGAAATCAACGATGTTTTTTCAGTCCTTCCCATTGTTGGAATGGGAGGGATTGGCAAAACGACTTTAGCTCGCCGTATCTTTAATCATCCGCGCACAAAGACACATTTCAATGAAAGAATTTGGGTATGCGTATCAGAAAATTTTGATGTTCTTACGATCTTAAAAAGCATTCGGGATTCGCTTAAAGAAACTTCCCATGGAGATAGAAGACAAGATGTCATGGACACGCTTCAAAAGAAATTGAAAGACAAAAGATGCTTGCTTGTTCTTGATGATTTGTGGAATGAAAAACAAGGAGAATGGGATGATTTAAAAAATGCTCTCATGGGAGTAAACCCAAACAAAGGATATGTCATTATTGTCACCACACGTAATGAAAGCGTGGCCTCGATTGTCAACCCACACAATTGTAATTATAAACTGGGAAAATTATCACCGGATGATTGCTGGTCCATAATCAAGGCAAAGGCATTTGAAGGTGGAGACGTACCAGAGCATTTTCAAACCATTGGAAAGGCGATTGCTCAACAATGTAGAGGTTCACCATTAGCTGCAAATATGATTGGGGCAGTTCTAAGAGGAAAGGAAAAACATGATTGGGAATCAATTCAAGAGATTGGGCCTTCAAATATTGACGGAGATGAGAACAGCGTGGTAAAAGTCCTAAAGATAAGCTTTGATCGTTTACCTTCTTCATTACTTAAAGAATGTTTTGCCTATTGTTCAATATTTCCCAAAGATGAAAAGATAGAGAGAGAATGGTTAATCCAGCTGTGGATGGCCCAAGGATTTCTTACAGATAATCAAGGGTCTGATATGGAGACTGAAGGCAATAAGTTTTTTAACATTCTGTTGCAAAGCTCCTTCTTGCAAGAGCCCGTAAAGGACGTGTATGGCAATATCAAATGGTGCAAAATGCACGATCTTGTGCACGATCTTTCATGCTCAGTTTCAAAATCGAAAATATTTACTATTGCGAAGGATCACACTCGAGATGACATTCCTCAAGTAAGACACCTTACAATACTTGAAGAAAGCGCACCGGAGATCACAAAAGAGAAAGCAAGTTATCTACGGACATTGGTCACAAAGAGCAATGTACCATGCAAAAATTTGCCAGACTTCAAGCACTTGCGTACTCTAGTTCTATGCGATGAGAAAATAGAAGATTGCCTAACCTCAATTGGCAACTTGATACATTTAAGATGTCTTGATGTGTCGAACAATTATTCAATCAGGACATTGCCTGGTTCTCTCTGCAAGCTTTACAACTTGCAAACTTTAAACATTAAAGCTTGCTCCTTCAAACAGCTTCCAGAGAAGATTCAAGACTTGATTAGTTTGAGACATCTCTATTTTTGTCCAAAGGAAGATTTTCCCATGCCACCTCATATTAGAAGGTTGTCTTGTCTTCAAACCTTACAATTTTTTAATGTTGGTGACAAGGAAGGATGTCGAATAGAAGAGTTGGGTCACTTGAAGAATCTTAGAGGCAAAATAGAGATACGCAATCTTCAACTTGTGAATAACGAAGCAGAAGCAAAGAAGGCGAATTTGGATGGAAAGACAAATATAATAGAGTTGAAGTTTTGTTGGAGAAATACAAATGAGGGCAACACCACTTATGAGAGTGGCTCGGAAAGTGACACGAGGAACAGAAATGTTTTAGAAAGTAATATCCACGACGAGAGTGTGCTCGAAGGACTCCAACCTCACCCAAATTTAAGGAGCATAGGGATTGAAGGATTTCGAGGTAAAAACTTTCCGTCATGGACTATGAAGATGTTGAAACTTGATAAGTTGATCGAGATTGAGTTAAGAAACTGTTACAATTGTGAGAAAATCCCAATGCTTGGCCACCTACCACTCCTCAAGTATCTAAAATTGGAAGGTCTTACTAACGTAACATCAATAGAATTGTCATTCTATGGTGCGAGTGATTGCAGCTCAACAAGTAGAAACGATGGCCAAGAGACACGAGTATCATTCCGGTCACTTAAAAGTCTCATAATACAGGAAATGCCGAACCTAACAGATTGGGCAGAAGCACAAATGAGCGGAGTGCAGGTATTTCCTTGCCTTGAAATTTTGGAGATTGAGAGACGTTGCAAATTGACAAACATCATATCTAGCAGCAATTTAACTTCTCTGGTTAGGCTCAGAATCTTTGGGTGTGAAAATTTGGCTTATATTCCCCACTTGCGGGGCTGCGGAGCTTCTCTTAAACAGCTGGAGATTATATGTTGTGCTGAATTGAGGGAATTACCCGATGATCTAGGCAGCCTCGGGTCTCTTGAGATATTGAGAATAACTGATTGTAAAAATCTGCAATTAATTCCATATCCAAGTGGACAGAAAGGCCTCTCTTCCCTTCGAAGCTTGGAAATTTATTATTGCAAGAGGCTGAGCAACCTGCCGAGTGAAATGCTTGAGTCTTGTACGTCTCTACAGAGTCTAGAGATTTCGAATTGTGATGAATTGAGGGAATTACCCGATGATCTAGGCAGCCTCAGGTCGCTTGAGACATTGAACATACGTTATTGTGAAAATCTGCAATTAATTCCATATCGAAGTGGACAGAAAGGCCTCTCTTCCCTTCGAAGCTTGGAAATTTATTGTTGCAAGAGGCTGAGCAACCTGGGGAGTGAAATGCTTGAGTCTTGTACGTCTCTACAGAGTCTAGAGATTTCGAATTGTGATGAATTGAGGGAATTACCCGATGATCTAGGCAGCCTCGGGTCTCTTGAGACATTGAACATAAGTTATTGTGAAAATCTGCAATTAATTCCATATCGAAGTGGACAGAAAGGCCTCTCTTCCCTTCGAAGCTTGAAAATTTTTCATTGCAAGAGGCTGAGCAAACTGCCGAGTGAAATGCTTGAGTCTTGTACGTCTCTACAGAGTCTAGAGATTTTTAATTGTGATGAATTGAGGGAATTACCCGATGATCTAGGCAGCCTCGGGTCTCTTGAGACATTGAACATAAGTAATTGTGAAAATCTGCAATTAATTCCATATCGAAGTGGACAGAAAGGCCTCTTTTCCCTTCGAAGCTTGAAAATTTATGATTGCAAGAGGCTGAGCAACCTGCCGAGTGAAATGCTTGAGTCTTGTACGTCTCTACAGAGTCTAAAGGTGTATAACTGCGAGAATCTCACTTCGTTTCCTGAATTGAGTGGGATGGTATGGCTTAACAGCTTAAGGGAATTGTCAATTGGGAATTTCTCAAATTCAGATACTCTCGAAGGCATCTGGAGACACATAAAATCCGTTCCGATATTAAGTTTATATGGACGGGCAGATTGGGTCTCTCTGCCATATCAGCTTCAGAATCTCACTTCCCTGAAAGAATTGTCGATAAATCATTTTGGAATTGAAGAACTGCCAAATTGGTTAGGGAATTTGTCATCTCTTGAGGAATTATACATAAGAAGGTGTGAAAATCTTAGGCATCTGCCCTCTAAAGAAGCTATGCAACGACTCACCAAATTAACAACATTAGAAATGGAGACTTGTCCGCTGTTGGAGGAACAATGCCGTCCTGATAATTCTGAGTGGCCAAAGATTTCTCATATTCCTGAAGTACGGATAAACTTTGAGAGAATTCTATAAGGATTTGGTGTTGTTGTAAGTATATTTTACTTTTCATTTATTTTATTTATTATTATTATCATTTATCAAAATTTTCCGCTTTTGGTTAGTTAGTATGTTTAAATAATTTCTATTACTAATTATGGAAGGTTAACATGAATATATATACACTACTAACTTATTTTTCTTTCAATTTGTAGAAGCAGGAGGGACTTAGAATGTGGACCGATGCAATATGTCTTCATGGTAGCGTAAGACATTCGAATGATTTTGTGCATATTCAGATTGCAAGTGAACACCACTTAATTGATTCTTATTCTTAAAGAAAAATGCATCAAAAAAATTCTCACTTTCACATCTACCCACATTTTGTAAGTAAAAATATTAAGTCTTTTGTATAGTTTTATTTTAAAAGTTGATACAATTAATTTTAACCATATATTTTATGAGACTTATAATTTTTATTAATTTTTCAACTACACCTTTCATCAACTTTTATCAAAATCTACTAAAAATACTCTCTTTATCCTATAAAAATAAGTTTACTTCTATTTTCAGACATATTAAGAAATTTTAATTATTAATTTATTATAGTTGGAAAGATAAATTTTACTTACGTTTTTTCTAATATAATATAATGGTAGTTCATTTTTATTAATAACAAGACACATTAAATAGAGAGATATTAAAAAATTAAAAAATATTATAATTTAAGAAAAATAAAGGAAGAAAATAAATCAGTCTTTATAAAATTGAGAAAGTATGTATTTTGATAAAATCAAACATGCACTAAATTATAGGTCCCATAAGTCCTATTTATTTGAATCTTATTTTTGCTTTGTCGTTTATAGATAATTAGAAATTGACTGTCCCAACATCTCTAACAAGCATATGCCAAATCCAAAAATGGGGGTCCCACCCCAGTTGGCATGCAGGCAAGTATCCACCATTTGCAAGTTTCAATTAAAGCATGTAATCTAAAAATTTTAACTGTTAAAAAAAACTAAGATATTAAGTGCTTGTTTAATAAAAAAATTGTAAATTATAAGTAGTGAGTCTTACAGAATTTGTAGATAAAAAGTAAATAAAAGCTATAAATTTTACGAAATATGTAGATAAAAATAATATTTGTCTTGTTGTAAGTATATGAGGATAAAGGCAAAGAGAATTATATAGGATTTTGTCTTCTTGTAAGAATATTTTACTTTTCATTTATTTTATTTATTATTATTATTTATCAAATTTTTCCCCTTTTGGTTAGTTAGTATGCTTAAATAATTATTGTTACTAACTTATTTTTCTTTTAATTTGTAAAAGCTGTACAGGTGGGACTTGGTATTCATTTGTTCAACATTCGAGGTGAACCGACGTGATTTGTCTTCGTGGTATCATGTAAGACATTCGAATGATTTTGTGTAAAATTAAACTTTTCCAATAGAGATCATCAAAGGTTGTCGAAACTATAATTAAGAGCTTGGGTTACGTACAAATTAACTAAAAGAAAAATCAAATTTAAAAAAGTTTAAAATACTTGTATATGATTGACTTTAGCACAAACTAATTTATTTTTTCTTTCAATTATTGTTGAAATTGTACAGGTGACCGTGAGTATTGATTTGTCAAATTTTGAAGGGGAATGACGTGATTTACTTTTGTTGTATTCTTGATATTTTAGTGAGAGATTGAGCAACTCTCCTACAACACTAGGCAAATGAAGATCGTGAAACTTTGAATCTGGAACTTTTAGAGTTGTTAATAGTTTATAGTTTATATTTCTAGTTTGTCAATTTAATATTTCTTGTGGCAGCAAATGAAAATCCACTTTTACTTTATTTCTCTTGCCAAGTGGATGAGAATTTTTCAATTTTACGTTCATATGTATGATTATTATTGCTGTTGTTATTTTTAGCGAATTTGATTGAATTATCATTTTTCAATTTTTATTTTATTTTCTTTATTCTTTTAGCCAACAAGGAGTCTTTAGACCCATCTCTTTTATTTGGCAATTAGCATTTTTCTTCCATTTCATCAAGCACATATGTACGACATTCACAAATTAGATTAAACTTTGTGATACGTGAGCATTGATTTGTCTAATATTCGAGGTCAATGATGTGATATGCCTTTGTGATATTACAGACATTTATTAAGAGATTGAGCAAGATTAAACTTCTCCAATCCAGATCACTTGGCTAGCATCATTTGTAGAAATTGTCAGCACACGCCACCTTAAACATGTCCGACATTAAAATCAGACACCGTCCTCTGTTTTGTTATACTTATAGCCATATGTAGAAATTGTCAGCACAAACAACCTTCAACATGTGCACCTCTGTTTTGCTTTACTTAAGCCATAAGTAGAAATTGTCAATAGTTGCTCCAAGTCAGAACTTAAAAATTAATAATTACAAAGCTTCATTTTCCAACTTAGCAATTTGAAAAGAAACTGTCACCCCACAAGTTGGTAAGAAACTTTGAATTGTTTTATGTATAGTCCAAATTCGATGACTTTTCCAATTATATATTATATGCATATTCTTGTAGTGCTCTAAAATAATAACTTCTTTTGGTATTCGACGCTCACTTTATCTCATCTGCCAATATGTTCTTTAAGCTCGGGGTTGTTCTTAGTCATAAAAATACGATGAAAATTAATAAATACTCAAAAAATCGCTAACAATTGTACAATAAATAGATACTAAATAATTAAATAAAATATATGCATTTAAACTCACATATGCTAGTTTCAATATTTACGTATAGTACATCAATTAAGTATAAAATTTTAAATCAAATTATGAAATGTTTTTTCATATATAAATTTTATGGGTTTACAATATTGTTCAACCATTATGTATAAGCAACTAAAGTACCGTGTACATTTCATCACCATGCAATGTCAAGTAATAGTAAAATGAGTAAAAATAAATATCGTTCCCACGAGGACTTTGATTTTAACTTAAATTCAATCAATTCGAGCTTAACCCAAATACAAACAATCAATATTTCGATAAAGAGATTATGAAATTTTCTACACTATAACAACGATTTAATTAAGTACAAATGTGATTTTTGGAGAAAATTGAAGTAAATGAGTTATGCTAAGAATCCGACTCCACAATTAGTATTTATTTTAATCCCCAAAACTCCATGTTCGAATTCAATTTATGTTTAAGTTGACAATCGATAATATTAAGTTATCTAATAATATCTTCCGAGTAGAATTAGACCTATATTCATATACAATCCAAAATATTCCTATTTTGAATTCGAACATACAAAAACGCTTTCAATCACAAGATTATCTAATTTGATTGCATCAAGCATATAAAATTATTCATAATTTCTATAGGACTTAACCGTAATGAGCTAACATATTTTGAAGATCCCGAAAATGAAAAAAGTCTCATTCAATTTTGAATTATTGATAAGACAAAATAATTTGAACTAGGAAAGTGAGTTGAACAAGCTAGAGAGCTCTTGAATAGCCTTGAGCTTAAAATATTACCACACCATCAGAGTGTTGGGAGTTTTGGTCCCAAACAAACCAAAGAGGGCAATGATGATTAAACTAGTCGGTTTAATTATACTACGTAGGTTCGGCCAATGATTGAAGATTTATTAGATTGCTCAATCTCCAACAATTAGGCAGCACAATTACAAAGACAGATCAAATCACTTTATTGTTGGCTTTGGGTGATGGGCCACAATTTAGTTAATTGGCTGATTGGTTATAAGTTAACCCACTTAAATTAGGGTTCTTATATATATAACCCACTTCCTTATATGTTCCATGATGGACCCTCAGTCAATATTTCCTTCATGATATATTATTGGGACTTGGCTTTCCACTGAGGTTTATTCAATAGATCATGGTAATTCATTTAGGGTCCGTTTGATTGCAAGCATTTTTTTCATAGAAAAAGTCTTTTTTCCACCTATTTTCCAACCAATAAATTTGATAGCTATATTTTTTCATGGAAAAAGCCTTTTTCCACTTATTTTCCAACTAAAATGGTGTTTGATGGTCATTTTTTTCCAAGTAAAACATTTTCTTATTTCTACATAAATGATTGCATTTTCCTTGAAAACAAAGAAAACGTTTTCTTAGGGGGGATGATGTTTTATTTTCTATGTAAAATTTGCCTTCAATTGACAATTGTTGGGAAAACAATTTTTTGGCAATTCAATTACATGCAATTCGTTTTCTTTCCACCCAAATTCAATACTTGCAATCAAACGTACTCTTAGTTTCTTTAAAAGAAAAGAATGTCTTAGTCAAGGAGATCATGCATCTCCATTCCTCTTTGTTTTGTGCCTCGAATACCTGTTGTGGAGTTTTAGAGCAGTAACTGAAAATGAGTTCAATTATCATCCTAAATGTAGGAAGCTGAAGATCACACATTTAGCATTTGCACATGATTTAATGCTCCTTGTGAGGGGGTTATAACTTCAGTCCACATCCGTACGGATTGTATTTCAAATTTTACTAAGTGCTCAAGTCTTCAAGCTAACACGAGCAAATCTAGTCTTTATGCGGCAGGGATTTTTGGTTATGAAGTTGATGGAATTAAGAGATTTACAAACATACGGGGACAATGCTTTTGAGGTACTTTGGCAATCTTCTTGCGGCTGGAAAACTGAAAATCACTTACTTTTCCCCGTTCATTGATTAAATTTTGGCATATATTAATGCATGAAATTCAACCTATTTGTCTTACGCTGGCCGGGAAGAATTAATTAGAGACGCATTGCAGAAGAGTCTCCTGACAATGCTACCTGACGCATTGTTGAATGGAATTGGGAGGAGAACTTTGAATTGCTTAGGGACTGATTTCCTTAACCATCTAAGAATTAAGGCTTCCGATATCAAAACAACAAAACCGATTGGTTACTCTCTTTACCATGTCCACGCAATCACAGGTGCATGGGATCATGTTTCACCTCAGCTTAATGACAAGGTGTACAAGATTAGTAATAAACTTCCATATGAACAAGAACTTATTCCTATCAAACCAAACTTACATAATTAGCATTCACTCATTCTGTAATGCATTCATGCATAACATATCTATATATCAATAAAGAGACACTAAATGAAAGGGCATAGGGCTTATGAGATTAAAAAGCCTCCGCACTAAAATAAGGTACAAGACTCACAATAGCCAGTCTTTAGACGGCTATTTGTAAGCACTGTAGATGCTAGTCTGCGGTAATAAAAGACCAAAACACTCTTCATTTAGTTTGTTGCCTACCCCCTGACTCACTAAACAAAAAGAGACGAGACTAATATTCCATCTTACTATAAAGTACACTTCTATAATCAAACCAGACACCAAAGTTGAAACACAATAAAAGAAAAGAAACAAAAATTCGGATCAACATAGCTAGTCACATGCTCATATCTTTTTAAGCACTTAGTTGCCCTCGCATTACATTGCTTAAAATTTCTTACATGATCTTGGTCTAAATTAATTGGCCATCAAATTCCTATATATGTCCCCAAGGAATGCCCTCTCTGGCAGAGGGGCTAGCTGCAGTAAAATGAAGGCTTTGGAAGTTTCTGCACACAATAAGATAAACAATTTAGATAGAAGCAAAATTTTCTAATGTTTGTTTGTAACAGAGTAAAAGGGCAAAAAAAAAAGAAAAAAAAAGAAAAAAGAAAGACAGAACAACTAAAAAATGACCCGAACGAATAAACCTTAGATCAATGCCGAAATATATGCACCCAATATATGAATATATGCCCCCTAATATATGAAGGGAAGACTGAAATTGTGGTTCATAACCTCTGTAAGATGAATCTTTTATTTTTTTTCCTCGCCTAGGCACATGAACATAAAAATCGCAAACCCAAATAGAGAAATGTAACAAAAAAATTCAGGGATAGCTTATTTATTCACAGAGAAGAACATATTAGTTGTACCGGTTTTCGACTTAAAAAAAATATTAGTCCATCATCAAAGAACAAATAGCTCACAGCAAATCAAGAACAAAGAACCAATAGAAGTCATTAAATTATTTCAACATGAAATGATTTAACGAGCACAACGAAGAACAAATTACTTATGGGTCAATAATAAATGGTTCTTCTTGAAGTGAAAAACTATTCAATCTTTCACAGGTGAGAGCATGGAGAATGCCTTGAGAGCACGTTGTAAAGGTATCAAGATCGAAAAAATTCTCATTCACAGAGAAGGTGACAATGGTCAACATGTTAGTGCAAAATCAAAGTGAAAAAAGTTATATGAATAAATAGAAATGTTGCAGCATCAAATGTTATTATTATAGAGGATATCTATCAGATATTATAATCAGGACAATTAACCACCAAAGCAATGGTATGCTCATTTTTCACCAGAAAATGGTAGCCTAATTACCAGTAAATGCTTAACAACAAGATATCAGAACTCTAAATGCATATTTGCAAGATAAATGATGATCTATAGCAAATATATACTTGTCACTATATATGAACAAATTATAATACTTGACTACGACTCTAGAACACTAGGAAATGGATACAAGCGAGAAAGAAATTTAAGACATAACTCGCCAGGATGGTCAAAGTTGTATTCATGAACTCTTTTAAGTTTCTCTGGTGTCAAATTTTGATAAAATGAATCCTGGCAAACGTCCTTATTGAAAAGTGTAGTAGGAAAATAGATAATTAGCTGCTTTAAAAGCACCACATAGCACAATTGTGTAGTAAACTTCGGCAATGTCAGTGTAGATTTTGTTCCACGAACATAAAAGTAGCATGCCCATACAATGAGAATACTAATGCCACAGGACACAACCAATAATGTGGAACACTCAAGTTGTGCTTCTGCCGTACGACTATGGAATTATATGTGAGATTTAATTTTGATAAAGATCCTAGTTAGTATGTATATAATGAGTGACAAGAATACAAGGGGGTAGTCTTTCAGTAAACTTTGAAAACATAACTGAGGTAAGTAGAAGCACCATCCATAACAGCCATCTGAATTTCTATGAGAACAGAAATGAAGGGGAAAAAAGAAAGTTAGAATATTTTATCATTAATTTTCCAGCAAACACATCATGACTTGAACGTTGAGCATTTTGCTGAAAGATATTAAAATCATTCAGCGTATGCGACTTCTTATAAGACTACTAAGTTTGTTTCTTTTCTGATATGGTTCTTTATTTGGAGTTTACTTATTTGATGAATTACAGTGGGAGCTAAAATTTTTCGCTAAACTTATGTTCACTGGTTGACCAGATATCTTTCTGTGTTCTGCAATATCTCTACTGCTTATGATAAAGCTCCTCTTCCTGCTATATATCTATGAGTCGTCTTCTTTTGGTTGATAAGTTCCCTTTTCTGTGTAGAGGTGTAAGAATTCGATGTGCTAAAAAGGAGTTTTGGAGAGTTGAGAAAAACAAAAGTGAGACACCAGAATCTAGAGTGGTTTTTGGTTTCTTGCTTGCTTAATGAGCTCAAAAGAGATTTCGAGAGTTAGAGAACAAACACTAACCAAATAAACAATAACTGAGAATCTAGAGTGTTTGCTAACTACTCACTGCTTCATCCTCAAGTTTAATTCTTGGAAAAGGTGAGAAGCCATATCTTTTCCCTTCCCCTCTACTGCATCTCCACATGAGAGAGAGGCCATTTTTTCAGGATGAATATTGGCATTAATCATGTATTTGATGAGTAGATTCTTTTGGCAGGGACGAAAAACATGATTTTTCTCTGTGTAATAAGAAACTACTCCTATTCTACGTAGATGATTGTTCATCGACAAATAAACCATCCAAGCGTGATCTAATTTGCGCTTCGGTCGAACCACAACAGAATCCGGAACCTCCGCATCGCGACAAGTTACCAGTACATCGCTCTTTTCACCATACCTAATCTGAAGCACTTGGGAACAGACTGACATTGCAGCACCAAGAGGCATCACCACTGGGAGTGTTGCGGTATGGCCAGCAGAGAGGGGGGGGGGAACATAGGCATTTCTTCATGCGCAACACAGGATAATGTCGCCAAAACAGCAGGAGAAATACTGGCTTCTGTGTGAAACGAAACAATGGGAAGCTCCTCCGGCAGATGGTATTTTCTCAAGAAATCCTTCCGCCTCTCGTAAGTTAAATCTTGTAGAGCCTGCATGTCCCCACCCTCACAAAAAATCTTCCAGAATTAGAATATTGCATGTCATGCAAAACCAATGATTTTTGTGCATTTGGCAAGAATGTGAACTGTGTAAAGAACCATTGACTCCATAGAAACTATATAATGACATCCCAGTCAATAAAAGATTTAACTCAATGTGTGATGAAGCGAAACATGAAGAGAGCACATGAGATCTAGAGGTTATTTTGTTAACTTATCTTTAGCTATGAGTCTAGATGACAGTTAATTTTAATGCCTTGTGTTTTCATTGACCGGAGGTCAGATTTTATGCCCTCGTAAGTTTTGTATTTTGATTTATTTCCTTCCTGGAATAATAACTACTTCATCCTTATGGTTGTTTTATAAAGGGAAAAAAAAAATCTAAAACGCAGTTATGTAATTATTTCAGATATATTCAAATATTTAAAGATGAGTATTATTTAGAGTATAAGGTAGGCGAAAAATATCTTGATCACTTTAAGAACAGGATCTCCATAAGCTTACGGATGTTAACGTAATCACCAAGCTGTCCTTCTCGTAGTATATCTGAAGCAATGGGACTACCCCCGTAAGGACTCTGTGCTAATGCTAAACTGGCAACCTTATCTTTCAGTTCATTCCAATACATGGATAACGCAGCAGCTGAATCTACTCCCCTTTTACTGTGCCAAAGAAGCAAAACACGCTTACCAGAACCCCAATATATTTCTTCAATGTAGTCTTTTATCTCTTTGGCATTTTTATCCACCGATGCCTGCATAGTTCCCGATAATGAGTGCTGAACAGAAGACATAAATAGTACATTAGAAGGGCTAACAGTAAACTACCTCCATATGAATTTCGGCTATATGACAAGTCAGCCCCTTCTTTGAAATACTTGTTTTTGTATAGTAAAATAAAGAGGCCCATGGTTGCTGAAAAGACCTGCAAAAAGAGCAAAAGCCCAGGATTTAAACAAAATTTTCAAGAATACAAATAATAGAAAATATCTGTGTTATTATATGTGCACAACCATTATTTTAAAAGCAGCTTGCGACTTACGAATTGTGGCACAAATCACATGAGGCTTTCCTTGAACGCCTCAAAAGTTGCATCATGAATGCCATTTCTCAAGGCTTATGCCTCGATTTATTACAACCAACTTCTCAAGACTAAGACACAGGGAGACTCAGGTGTGCACTCTTTTTACAGATTTTTATGTTTTATTTTTATTCCTTTACACAAGGGGAATGAGAAGGAAAATGCACCATTAGAAGTGGAAGATGACGACAAAGAATGATAAGATATAATGAGGAGGAATCAATTCGGCCATAGCTTTGAGAAAATTGATGCAACTCCAATCTAACACTCGTTTGTAGAATGCCCTAGATGAATTTACAAGTTATAAGTGGAGGGAGATTGAGAAGCAAATGATTCATGTTGGTGCATTAAGAGTGCCAAATAATGCAATTTTTCGGTCAGTACAATTGGTAAGTGCAATTGAAAGATATAAACATGGAAGCTTTGTGCTGGAACTCATTTGGCAAACCACAATGGAGATTAGGCATCAAGAGAAAATGAATTATTATAAAAATCATGAGGAGAAATGCATTGCTACCTGGAACCAACAAATAAACCATTGTATTTGGCAACTTGTGCAAACCATGCCTGACAGTGAAATTACAACTGAATTACAAATTCGAAAATAATGGCAAATCTGGTCAGGCAAATATGGAAACGGAAATGTCATTCATACCTAATATCATCAAGTATTTCCATAAATCTTTCAATACCATCTTCAACTGGAGGCATTTCTGCAGCTCGTTGTAACCATCCAATGTCATCAGCACAACCACGAACTGTCCTCCTCACCCGTTCAATGAGACTGGTAGCAAAGGGGGGCAAGATAAATACGTGCACAAATGAAATAAATATGAAGAAACTATAAGAATTCTTCAAGAATCTGATGAAGGTATCAGTGATTGACAGGAAATGACAAGCATGTACGCCTATAACTATGATGCACCGATACGGATACGCGTGTCCGATACGACACATATCGGATACGTCGACACACAATTTTCAAAAAAGTACAAAAATCGACACGCCGCCGATACGTCAATTAAATTTTTTTAATTTAATTTTTATAATTTTATAGCCTAAAGAAAATGAAAATTTCTATACTTATTGCATAAAAAACAATACTAAAACATGATTGACCCATTTTAACATTAACAAACAAATAATTAACCCATTTAAAATTTTGACCGGCCCATAAAGATTGACTTATTTTTTCTAAACCCAAAATAAATATTCGACGAAGTGTCCGATACGTGTCGATGTCCGACACCGACACGTTAGTGGCAGAGGAGTGTCCATGCTTCTTAGGCCTATAAACAAAGTTTCCTTACAAAAATAATAGAGTGAATTTATGATGTGAACATTCTAAATAAAGTATTACTAAGAGCGTGTTGGCTAAGATTAAAAGTAGAAAAGTATGTTTGTCACAAAACTATTAACTTTTAAAATTATTTTTGGCAAAAAAGAAGCTTAAAAGTAAATTTTACATTTTTTAAGCTTAGCAAACATGCTCTATGTCTGTGCCAAGTAAGCATTGGATATCAAGCTAACATTTCAAATCTACTATCATGAAAGCCATATAAGCAGGCTTAAATGATTAGTACCCTTGAAAAATAGAAATGCCATTTTGGTTGGTATCTTATCTTTGTTGTCTTCATTAACGAAATAAATGTAATTGAAACTGCACTATTATTATTTTTTTCTTTTTTACAGAAGTAGATCAGTGCTATTGTTATTTATTCACGGAATTCATGCTATGTTTCTCTGGTTTAATCTTTCATAACTACAAAAACATAATAACCAAATTCTATTATACTTCCCTAAATGCGTAAACACGCAGTCTGTCTTCATACAACCAGCGCAAAGTTGAATCTGATAACCAAAAAATAAATTCAACACATAATACACTACATACCGTGTAATCGAAGGACGAAGGTAAGCGGTTAAAAGTTTTGACCGCACAAGTTGAAATCGCAATGCAAAAGTCCCAAGCGATCACACAATATACTGATTTTTTCAACGGATCTGGGAGAAACGCAAAAACCTTGGATGAATCGGAGAGGAATTTGTTTGGGTGCTTCAGATCGGGTGCCGAATGTGGGGATGGAGATGGAGGAATCGGTTATGGCGGCTGATACAGAGTGTGAGAGTGTGGTTGAAGAGTGATTTGTTAGGGTTAATTAGAAGAAAACGCCTGCTGAAAAGAAAAAAAATAGAAATCAAAACGACGATGTACTGGTCGACGCATGAACAGTAAAAAGGCAAACTGGCTCTTATATATGGTTAGGGTTAGGGTTAGGGTTAGGATTAGGATTAGGATTAGAATTAGGATTAGGATATATATGTGTGTGTTGTCTGATTTGGTGTGTACATAATACACGCATGCCTATTCATCGTCTTCCTGCTCTTGTGTTGAAAAAGCCGACTGCCTCCTTCTTTCTCGGCCGAATCCGCGCTTCTTCTTCTTCTTTGTGAAGTTTAACCTTTCCCTTTTTTGATTAATCTTGTGGGTTAATTAAAAGTGTGCTTTATTTATTATTTGTGTTGTTACCATTGTTGGAGATTGACTAAAATCCGAGCCTCCTTTTACCATTGTCGAGCCATTAATGAAGATTGGAGTTTCTTCTTTTTGCTTTCATTATTGTCCAATTACTTTTGTTTCTATTTTGTATAATCTTGATTTTTTATGGAGATTATTTCTTACACGAAGATTAAAGCTTCCTTTACAACTAGATGTAAGTAATATATAAATGTCAAAATTTGCTAACGAGAATTTTTTACATGCTTTAATTTTTTATTTTTTAGTCGTTTGGGATAAAAAATCAAACAAACTGTTAACTTTTCACTTTGGGTCAGTTAGATACAGATTTCACCAAAAAAGAGAAGAAACCCCCTACATCTTCTACAAGTAGTGGCACAGGAATAATCCTTGGTTGACGTCTTATTTACTCAATATCACACGGGAAAACATTATTATGGTAATGGCCACCTAGCCCCTAGAGTAGGCCCGTTTTCGGCTAAACTAGGTTACTAATCTCTAGTGTTATTTATTGTTTAATTATGTTTGATCGCTAAGTGTTTGCAAGTTCTTGAGGTGTTAGTTATGTATGCATTTCCTTGGCAGGTCCTGCCTTTGAAATTAGACTTGTGTCATAAAGATCTCCTTTTGATTAAAGATAATGCTTTGCTTAGTTATCTCGGCATGTTTATTACATAGTATTGGAGGTATGTAGCAATTGCTACTCTCTCTTAGTAGTATACAGTGCTATTTGATCTTGAAGCCTTTCAATCTTCCAAATTTTTTTGATTATGACAATAAATTGCTCAGAACAGGAACATGTCCTGGTTTTTATTATCCTCGTCTTCGATTTAGCACACGCGTAATTGCTTTTCTATATGTAATTTCCATCTTTTATGTTTAGGTAGTTGAGTAACTCTCGTTCTCAATAAATTTAAAGTTGACTACGTAATTCTTTTTCCTATTTTTGCATTCCATTTGGTTGGTTGCATTTTTTTTTCTTTTTTTATTTATCCAAATAGAATGGTGCATTTGTTTGAATTTAATAATTTACCATCCACCGAATGTAATCGGTCCCTTCAGCATAAAATAGGTTAATTTCATTTGTGACAATCCAATATTCATGGAAATTTCAATTTGGTTGCTCGTCTTCTATTTGTCACAATGAAATAATTATATAATTAGTCACTATATTAACTCCCATTATGATCCACTAATAGGAGCTTACGGAATGACTAATTCTATAACTAAATTAAAGTTTAGTTATTTGATTGTGACAAATCGAAGAAAGTGACCCAATTGAAATTTTTATGAAAGTTGAGGGACCAGAAATGAACCCCAATCTTTTTCATTTCAGTGTATTCTCTTTTTATTTTGATGTAATTAATAAAGAATATGTATTTTTTTTTGTTTTCGAAATTATTTTACTTACTTGAAAAAAAAAAATATATATATATATATTCAAGCATTACAAATAAAAACATTTATTCTCCTACGTACATGAATTTGTATGAATTAATTAATAATTTTTAAACAAAAATCATTTTGAGTTGCTTTTCTTTTTGGTTAAATATATTCACACTACATTTTTTATAAATGCAACACATTTAAATTGTATAAAAAGTCCATAACAATTACTTATTATTACATTGCACCACATTTTGCAATTGATGGTTTTACATTGCATTGGGTATGAATTTTTTTCAACCGTTTTTTTTTTTTTTTGTCTCTTTTCCGAAACTATTGGTTTTACGTGCTTGCAAAGATTCTTTTGATGTTCAAAAAACATTGCAAGATAATTTGATCTTATGGACAACATATGAAATTCATATATTCTCCATTGTTGGCAAATAAAATCCACATTTCTAAGGGTCATATTAACCAATTTCTAGCTCAATTTCTTAAATTTATCTGGATCATTTTCAAAAAGCCCCAATTCTTTTTGTATAACAACAATTGTTACTTCTGGTATTTGTACTTAATGTTGTGTTCTTGTCTGTAACAGAATTCTACTTTTACGCGTTTATAGTTATTTTCTCCAAACTTGATTCCTTCGTATTATTGATAAGCATTTCCTCGATATGTCCTTGCTTTGAAATTACACTAGTGCCAAAATATTGCAAGTTTCTTTTAAAAATATCTCGTGTTTGCTATAGTGGGAACAATTTCATATATGAGGCTCTATTCACTACGGAGTAAGTTATCAGCATACTCATTTTTCATTACAGTAAAAGGTCCCAACGCTCTTATTCATTTTAGATAACATGGTAGACATAGCGGTATTCTCTATCTGGTGCCAAGCTCTTTATTTGCAATTATGTGTAGAACTTAAGAATTAAGTCAATTAACATGGAAATGTTGAGAGTTCAGTAGTTCACGACCTTATCCATTTAAAATTTACATATTCATATATAGACACCCGCGCACACAGCAAACACGTATATGTGAATGTAATTTAGTGATGTTCAATTGTCCAAAAGCAATAGATGTAGGTCTCGACTACATAGCTACGAGATATAACATTGACTTTGCATTACAGAAGATGGAGTTGCAACTGTAATTACAACTTGTTCGAAAATGAAAAATGTATCATTTGAGAAGACGAAGGCTAGCTCGAGGATCGAACGTCGAGCTCGATCCATCATCTTTTACTTCTCTAGAGACTAGACCTACAACTTAATACACGTACACGCTTCTAAACTAGTGAAATAAACTAATTCCATGATATGTACATGTACATGTACATATTCGTATTCTTTCCCAAAGGTATTTCCATCTTGTATGTTTGGGTTGTCCAATTACAACCCACCAAGTCTTGTAATCAAAATATTTGAGATTATTCGTCGAAATCAAAATATTTGAGATTATCCGTAGACTATTTGTCACTCTATTCTTGCAATTCTTTTTCATTATTTTATCATTACTAGTGTGGACACGTGCGATGCACGTGATGTATCAATATTTAAGAACGTAATAATGTTTATTATATATAAATTTTAATCACATACCATATATGGAATCACAATCCTTATGTCGAACATTATAAATAACAAAAATCGGAATCAATAACAAATTTAAACTATAAAAATGTTGTGGCACATGAGCCCAACAACCAAATTTTGGCAATTGAAACCCTAAGAGTTGAGAATGAGGATAGCTGAAGGGTGATTATCTATATACAAATGACAAACAATTCAATAAGATTCTTAATATGTACACAACCTAGTTACCAGTGTGCATATGTTTCAGTGCGCGTAGTGTATAATAGATAAAAAACGATGGTGCTCAGGTGTCAAGTCATCATTGGCTTTGATGACTTGATGAAAGTGAGATTCCATAAGCTTGAAAACAACATAAATGTCTCTGACCTCCCGCCTTGAGGGTGGCACCATGATTTGCTTAATTTCTACAATATCAGGGTGTCGTAGAAGACGAAGCAACTTAATTTCATGCAAAATTCGAATAGCATCAAAGAAATGCTCAAATGTATGGGAGAATATCCCAGTATGTGTGTCAATTGCTACGCAAACAAATGCATAGTCCCCTTGCCTTTAATTTCCAGAATTTTGTATCTATTGACCTCTCCATACTTAGTGAACAAAATCCATATTTGTTTTCATTAAGACCTGGAGAACTAACAACAATAAATAATAATAAATTCGAGTTTTAAGAACTTCCACTAAAGGAATAATGGAAAGAATGCTCTTAAAACTATACTGAGACGAGTTCACTTTTCTTAAAAATTCTCAACTCAATCCCAAAAGACTTCTAAATTCCAAATTTCCAATAGTGAAATATTCACATTCGTGTACTCATAAACAAAGATGATCTCTAATTTCTTTAATTAGGGCAAAAAAAGATATAACCATAACAAAAAATAAATATTAAAAATATACATACATTCTTCCACTGATCTTGCTGCATCTTTAATTCATTCTTCTTCAATCTCCAGAAAAATCAAATATTCAAAAGAAACGGAGTCCATCTACATATATGAATGCATTGATCATGAATTTTCAAATATTACAGTTTAGTTTTTTACCAATAGATAACTATAAATCATGAAGTACTTCTACAAGGACGAGGAAAAATATAGATGGGATTATACCTGTTTTCTGAACTCCGAGGCCAAGTTGATTGCACCTACACGATAAAAAAAATATGTGGATAATGTCTGGTACATAGAGCCTAGTAAATTTAAAGACGAAGACAAGGTCAAGTTATACTATAATAGGATCTTAGGACCCCTTGCGCATGCTAAGGATGTTTCGATTCATGGAGGGCTTAATAATTGGAAGGATGGATTGTCCATTGTTTCAAAACTCATCAGATTAGAGAGAAAAGATGGTGACTGGTGGTATGCCAATGGTGAGTGTGAATGAATTTTCTCCTCTGTGCATTATGCCATATAATTGTTGTGATTGAGTAGGATTCGATGTATATATTTATGCCTGAAAATTTTGTGCATAGACAAATCTTCCACTCATGTGTATTGATCAAATCTTAACTACTGGGAAGAAAAATTTATTTAGTTGGAATTGTACCTCATGCTGAATTATTATCATGGTTAGCTTTTTGATTGTTGAGTTTATGACTGATAGTCATAGGTGTTGATGTTTTTCCACATACAGAATTTTTAAGGCATATCTATTAGTTAGCTATACAAGAACCATTGCTTTTTTCAATACTAAAACTACTTTAGTTGACAAGCTCCCTAGCAATGGAAGACCTAAGTTTAAAAGTGCTACTATGTCGGTGTAAATCCAATGCCTTGTACAAATGGGTTATAATGTGAGATAGGACTTAGAAGGTAATGCAACTGTCTAGAAAGAAAATATTCATTTTGGGTTTTCTCATGAGCCAAAAAAGTCACTACTTTTTCAGAAGGTGGGAGATTTCAATGAATTTCATTTACAAAATTGAAATGAAAAAATTCTAGGTAAATATTATTGCATCAGATTGTAACTGCCTGGTTAAATTAAACTGGCTTGGTAAACTAATGGTCTTGCTTCATATTTTCTATTCATATTTATATAATTATAGTGAGCATCATTTATGTCCTTTGTTTACCCCAACTTCTTACAAAGTGCCCATAAACATCCATCTGAGCAACTCATTTGGTTTCCCCGATTGTTGTACCCAAGGGAGCTCTTGTTTTGGACTGAGTTTTTGTTGATGGTCCACATCAACAGGCTATTGTTTATGACAACAATCATCTCCAATATTTCCATACCATTGTCCCAAAATCTATTCCAATGGAATTGTATTGGGTTGAGGAAGAACAAAAGATATAAAGAAAATTACAAGAGAAGACACGTTTGTGAGAGGAAGCAGCACGAGCAAAGGTTAGTTGCTGATGTCAAATCCAAATCTAAATGAAATCGCTTCAGGGCTCTTACATTTGCGGTGTTATTGTCATCTCAAACTCCTCAATTTGATGCTCTTCACTGTCCCTGGTTTATGGCCCTTATCTTCTTTCTCTTTTGATATTCCATTTACAGGTTGACAAAACAGCACATGTGAAAGAAGAAACAAAGGAAAGGACTTGAGGACATTTCTGTTATCAAATGTGCTCTAAAAGTTTAAAATGGACTCATTGCCAACAGAACTAATCTGCTAGTGTTAATGTAGAGGAGGTTTCACTGTTTCTAGTTGCCTCAAACTTGTAGGAATCAAAATCACATTAGAAATAATTATATTCCTTATTCAGTTTATCGACGCAGGTACACAGCTTAGGTATTAAAACTTATCTTCTACATCATTCTGCTCACTTTTGAAGCAATAACTCAATAGGAGTCCAAAGATCAACAAAGCAGCAATGTAAACTTACAAAGAGATCAAATACAATATTCAGAAGCATTTGTGCAGTTCAGAACTAAATGTCTCCACAAAAGATGATCAATAAACAACAAAAAAAATATAACACAATGCAGATAAATCACATTTTACACAATTCAAATTTCTACAATGTTAACCTGTGTCATCTTCCTCATAACCTCATTTCCCCAATTTTTTCCGCAAATTAACAAGATATGCAATTATGGCATAATTTATTACAAAATTTCTCAATACACATCAAATTACCTCGAAACATGAGCCCTCGTTTCCTTCTAAATGAACTCAACATAAAAAGAATATTGAGCAAATTGAAACACAACTCAAAAACTTAAGATGAAGCAATTAACATTTTAGATAATAATTAGCATACACTTACATCTCAGTTGCTTTCTTCACCGAAATTGGAGGATCGATGGAACTGAAGAAGTCCAGATTTCGTGAAGAACAAACCAAATCGTAAAAACCGAACCAGACAAGAGCAAATCGAAAACAGCAAAAGCATATCGCTCGACAATTAAACCCAAATCAAACAAACATGCATACAAATAGATGATTGAAACCAGAAAATGAATGAAACTTGCTTTTGTTTAATTTATCTTGCGGCTGTGATTTACAACTACGAGTTTCGTGTGTGTGGTTTTTCGTTTAGGGGTGTCAAAGAGAAGAAATGAGAGGAAAAAAGTACTGTTCAAAATGGCCAAAACGATGTCGTTTTGGTTGTCCATCTTGATGGGTAGAGAAGAAGAGGAGATATAGGAAATCGTACGATGATGTTACTGTTATTGATATGCCCTAGATTCAACAGTTGATAGGGCATAATATATTTATCTGACTAGTACATTTACAATAGGGTAATTTGCAATTTTGATTCTCAATCTTTCAAAAAAGTAACAAATCTATCCTCAAATTTTTTTTTAGCATTAGCCATTCCATACCTTTGCATTTTGTTGCAAATCACGTCCTTTTGACATATTTTGACAAATTTTCCCTTCTATTTAGATAAACAAAAATATAAAAAAGCTAAAAACAACAAAAAAATAAAAAAATTGCAAATGAAATTCCATAACTTCTAAAAAACATAAAAGAACGCCATATTCCCCAAAGTTTAGTTTCATGGCCAACTAACGAAGGAGTCACCATAGTACTATCAAATACAGCTTTTGGTACAATCGAAAATTCGCCAGCAACTTTCATGAACATTGAAATTCACCAGTAAGTATATAAATATAAATTGGTATATATCTATAAATTATATCTTCTAAAAGAAAATTGCAAAAAGATGGGTTGTTCTTATTCAAGAATTGAGAGGCAAGAGATGGTGTTAAGATGCAAGGCTCGGAAGTACATAAAGCAATTTGTGAAAGCAAGACAAGCTTTTTCAGTAGCTCACAATATGTATCTCCGATCACTCAGAACCACTGGCTCCTTCCTTCTTCAATTTGCCACCGACGAGACTAATCTTCATTTCTACCAAAACACGAACACTCACCACCATCTTCCTCCACTACCTCCCTTCATGCCTTCACGCCTTCACCACCTCCACTGCCTCCAATGAGTACCACATCCGAAACCACAACGACGAGCTCCTTCACCATCCACCGGCCACCGCCACTACCACCGTTAACTCCGCCATCTTCATCTGGGTGGGATTTCTGGGACTCTTTTCATGCCGTATGCAATTTTGGGAGGTTTAATAGCCAAAATAACATGAGGACCAAAATTGGGGTGGGTGGGTTGGGTGGGGTGGGGTGGGGTGGGGTGGGGTGGGGTGGGTTTTTGAACATTATGGAGGTTTCATTGACGAAAGAATACCCTATTAAACCTTTCAAATAACATCATGGAGGTATTTTGACCAAAATTAGGGTAGGGTAGGGTAGGGTGGGGTGGGGTGGGGTGGGGTGGGGTGGGGTGGGGTTTTTGGAGAAGATGAAATTATTTTGTACTCTTTAAAAGTTATAAAACTTTATTTGTAATTTTCTTTTGTTTTTTTGTTTTTTTCACTTTTTTTTTATTTTTGTTTATTTAAAGAGGAGGGCAAAATCGTTAAAATATGTCAATAGGGAAGTGATTTGCAAAAAATTGAAAGGTTTGAGATGTTTAGTGCTAAAAAAAAGGTTAGAGGTAGATTTTTTACAAATTAAAAAGATTGGAGACCAAAAATGCAAATTACCCTTTACATTAACAGCACGTGTATTAATTTAATTATGCTCTTTTATTAATTAAAATATAATAGAGTTCAAGTTTTAATGATTTGTTGATGAATAAAGTATTGTGATTGTAAGGTGAAAAATATAAATAATTTAGAGTAATGTTTATTGGACAACAACTTAGATCGAAATTTAAATTATTATTAAGAAAATGTCAAATACGCCATTTACAAAGACATAATCTAAATTTCCAATTATGTCTTTGCAAATGGCATATTTGACATTTTCTTAATAGTGGTCTAAATTTCGTCCTAAATTGTTGTCCAGGAGCATTACACAATAATTTAATCTTAAATTATCCCTAGTCATAAGTAATAACGAGATTTGAACATTAGATTTTTTTATAAATACACAGCATTTTAATTGCATTAAAAGTTTCTAACCTTTATTCATAAATGTTTTTCAATTTTTTTTATAAATTAAATTCTTATTGTCAACTTTCTATTAAGGGTAAATTACACTCGGGGTCTCTATCTTTTGAAGGTTGTCTCAATTTCATTCACATTCAATTTTATTTGCAACTATTGTCCCAACCTTTATTTCATGCAGATAATCATTTTTTTTACAATTTTGCCCCTAGCTTAAATGAATTAAAATAGCAAAAAATAAAAATGAAAGACAAATTTGCAACACATATCCCAAATCTTTCAAAAATGTACTGTAAGGTCCTAAACTTTATAATCTTAACACTTAAGTCCTAAAAAAAGAAAGAATGAAAGGAAAATTGTTGTATAATTATAGATAATGATGAATGACTATTTGATTTTATCTAGATATTTATGTAGTTATTTATTTACTCCAAAATAGTATATTATAGTCGGGTTATAACTCTCATTTAAACCCTATAAATAAGGGTCATTGTTATAATAAATTTACACAATTGAGTTTTGACTTTCTCTATTCTCCTCTATTTTTTCTAGTTTCATAACACGTTATTAACACGATAGAGCTCATCCAAAATAAAGAAAAAATACAAGAGCTGGTTTAGAAAATTCGTAAAATTTGGGCAGCCTGCACATATGTGATCAAATATTGATATCTTAATGCTCCGTGATCCAATGTTATGAAATTTGTACAGAACATTCAAAACTCATATTTCTTTAAATCCAACGGTGGAAATTAAGATCTAATGTTTCATTAGTGAGAAATCTATGTATAAACTGTAACGAATTTTGAATTCATGTAAGAATTTGGGCAGCCTGCGCAGTCGTGATCAAATATTGATATCTCAACGCTCCGTGGTTCGATCATTATGAAGTTTTGAAATCAAGTTAAAAAATCGTTTTTCTTCAAATGCAATCGTTAATTTCATGATCACATGGTTCATTCGTGAGATATTTTTACGTGAATAGTAGTAAATTTTGAATTGGTATTAATTTCAACAAATGACTATTTTTCTATTTCAAGTAAGTTTATTTTTACAGGTCATTTGATTATATTTTGTAGGATTGGATTTACATGATTTGTGAATTTCTTTTATCGATTAAATATTTTGTTTTAAAAAATAAAATACTTTGAAAGAAGAAAAAATGTGTTGATGTTCTTGAAGAAACAAAACACAACTAAATAAATATTCAAAAAGAATATTTTTTTCTTTATTCCTGAAGAAATCAAAAATTTATACAAATCAATATTCTAGAAGAATATTATGTTAGTTCTGAAAATTAACTTTATACAAGACTAAGTTTGATAAATATGTTAATGCTCCCGAAGTGCACAATATCATATTAATATTCTAGAGGAATGTTACTTGTCCTTAAATAACGTGACATCATTAATTTGATATTTCACAAGAATATTGAATTATTACTCCCAAAAAAGTACAATTTTATTATATCGATATTATTGAAGAAAATTATATCGTTATTCTTGAATAATTGTCTATTATTAAGAATCAATAATTTAGAAGAATATTGTATAATATTTTGAAAGAAACACAACTCTACAAATATCAATATTCTATTAGAATATTATAATATTGTTTCTGAATAGCAAATCTTTACTTCAGATTAAAGTTTAATTTTTTAAAATAATTTGTTGTTGCTCCTGAAAGAAGCACAATATTATATTACTATTGTGACATAATATTGCTTACTTTCGAAGAGCGTAATTTATTAGATTTAATATTAATCTATTGTTCCTGAAGAAACAAATCTTTATAAAATTTAATATTTTTAAATAATTTATTGTCGCTCCAGAAGTAGCACAACGTTATATTAATATCCTCATAGAATATCACTTGCTTCAAAAGAGTATAATTGTATAACATCTAACATTTATTATGTTTTTACTCCTGATGAGTAAATCATTACATAGTTTAATATTCTAAATAATAATATGTTGTTGTTCTTGAAGTAGCACAACATTATATTAATATTCCAGTAGAATATTACTTGCTCCCGAATAGCATAATTTTGCAAGATGTAATAATAAGTTATTCCTCTCGAATAACATAATATTATAAAATCTAATATTTTATATAAATATTATGTTATTATTCCATTGAAGCATAAAGTTTATACATGTCAATATTTTATAAATAAAAAATATAGAGTTCGTCCTAAAGAAGAACAATTATTGGTATATTAATATTTTATAAAAATATTGTATTAATACTCCTAAAGAAGTATAACGTCATGAATATCCATAATCTAAAGGAAAATAATATTGTCATTCCTAAAGAAACACAAAGTAAAAATATTTTAGAAAAATATTGTATTGTTGCTCTTAAAAAACACAACTTAATTAAACGAAAAATATATATATGATTACTCTTGAAGAAGCATAAATTTGAATATATCAATATTCTAGAAAAATATTGTTTTGTTGCTTTTTAGAAGCACAACGTTACATAAAATAATTTCTAAAAATATTATGACGTTCTCCATTAGAATGTACACATTTATATATATCAATATTCTAGAAGAATATTTTGTTAATGTTGCCGAAGAAGCATTCTTTCATATATATACCAATACTCTTGGAGATATTGTATTGTTCTTAAAAATATATTTATGAAGAAATATTGTGTTGATACTCTTGAGCGTATATTATAAAATTAGTTTTTAATTGTTATTTTTCTAAATAAACACAATTTTATAATTCTATCAATATTGTATAAGAATATTATGTTTTTGTTTTTGAAAGAAAAAAAAAATACAACATAAGCATATAAATATTATAGAAGAATATTTTGTTGTTGCACCTGAAGAAACACAACTGTACATTATGTTTATATTCTATTTTAGTAGAATATTACTTGCTCCCGAAAAAGTAATATTATAAAATCATTGAATTAAATATTGTCGCGAACCCGAAATTCGTTAATCCAAGAAATTTTATGTTTTGACATGTGGTTTAGATCATTTAGATTTTAGATATGGCAACAATAGTCACGTACCTATTTTACATACATGCATCTTATGAATCCTTGAAGAAAAAAAGACAAGAATGATGAAATAAATATTATGTTATTCATTTCTTTTATTTTGTTCTACACAAATATTGGTACAATTAAACAAGTACTACGTTGAACCAGAAGTTCAATGTCTTAAAAATTTTGTTGATTGGCATTATCGGTTAGACAATCCCAGATCAATATGATGCGAATTATTAATGAGAATATCTATTGAAAACCAGAAGATTTTTCAATATAATGAATTCTCATGTGATGCTTGTTCTCATGGTATATAAATCAATAGATCTTCACTAGCTAAAATCGAGACTGAATTCTCTGCATTTCTGAAAATTATTTAGGGTGATTTATGGAGTTGCATCACCCTCCATATTGACTATCTAGATATTATTTGTATCTAATAGATACATCTACTAGATAATTGTATAATGTTATTATTTGTAACTTGAAGTTTGCGAGATTATTTGTTCAAATTTTAAATTATGAGCATAATTTTCATATTATACAACCAAGACGATGATGTCTTGTCAATGCTAGTGATTCTAAATCTTGAACTTTTAATAAATGTTAGTTGAGATGATGTTAAATGATTTGGAATATTGTTTGTTAATGCCTCCAATTAAATTCTAAACAATTACTATTGAGAACAAATGCTTCCCATTTTTGTCTAAAGAATGCTATTTTATATGCAGAAACACTTATACGCATCATGCCAACGTCAAAGTTATCCATACTATAGTTGACTTATGGTCAAAGCATAATATTACCCATCTAATGATTTTTGATAGTGCAATATATGTACAATCGGTCTACTATAGTGCACTGAGATGGGGATTAAAAAATGTTAAGAATACATGTTTAGTTTGGAACATTATAAAATATCTTAAATCCTAACGGGTGATATTTTATAATACGATTTTTTGAATGTCATTTTGATAAGATAGCTTTCTCAACGTTATGGAATAGAAATTAAGTAGCTGAAAAGAATACATGAAGATGTAGCATATTATGTTTTCTAGATCCTTACACAAAACAATACAAACTAGAAATTCAACAAATAACTCATTTATAAGTTATACAATTGACAGATTCATTTACTGGCCAAAGAGATTAAATTAAATCTCATATACCAGTTGTAAAATGCTCCAATTTATATTGACATCATTAAGGACAATCTATTAATATTATATCTGATAAATTAATGACACGCTTGAAACATGGTAACATTTGATTCCAAAATATTCTCAAATTAAAAATAGAGCCAATTATAAAAATGGTCCTATTGAGTAGGCGTATACACTTGGAGAGTAAATAAACATAACTAATTATAAAACTCCAAAAAAGGTTCAGCTAGCTAAAATAATAAATGAAAAGATCTCGTTAAGTTATGTCGTTATGAGAAAGAAATGGATTCAAAAAAGAAATGTTGTTGACAACACTTCTGTATATAATGAAGCGCTTCATATTATGAAAGGTAACGAAGATATTGAAAGAAATCTATCAAATAATATATTGGCAAAATAAAAAGATGCAATCCAAGTATATTGAACTGACTAGAGAAATCTGAAATTTCTGGACTTATAGTCCGAGTACCTAAAGGTGTAAACTTATGCGGAAAGGAAATGAAAAAATGAAGTCGTAACATATAATGTACAGTTTTTAACATTATGAATTTCGCAAAGGCTTATGTAAAGCAATCATAAGTTGATATCTTATTAGTCTGTCAATACATGTCATTTATGCATATAATGAATATTGTTATAACCAACTCATCTAGTACGACTAATAAAACAATGTATATAAATCTCTAGAGGATTTAATATGCCTGAAGCATATAAGTCTACTTTTTTAGAACTCAATCAATCAAAATACAAAACTGAAGTGATATTATGACGAGGGGGAGTAAATACGCATTGTACTCTTTTTCTTGACCAATGTTTTGTCTCATTGGATTTTCCTAACAAGGTTTTTAATGAAACAACTTTCATGGCGTATAAAAAAATTATGTACTCTTTTTCTTTCACTAAGATTTTTTACCACATGATTTTTTTCTAGTAAGGTTTTAGCAAGAATATTCTTTCTGTAAATGACATTTACCTTCATCATAACCATATGGTTATATTCCCGTATGTTATAAATCGTATATGAGACCCCTGAAGGAAACAACAACAAGATCTGTTTTTAATATAATTGCATCAAACCATCATAATGACTACAGTTAACCAGAGAAAGTGTATGAAAATTGTTTAGAGGTTATAACATAGAACGCATTTCACCATATTTGTTTTATATAAATTTTAAAAAGATGGCAGCATTGCTTACATTGACGCACAAGATATGAATAGTTCGATACAAGTTTTTTTTTTCATTGATTGAAATCAGGAGGAGTAGTTGTACTCTTTTTCCTTCGCTCAGGTTTTATCCCACTGGATTTTCCTGACAATGTTTTAATAATGCAACATTTAATTACTCCAATTTTTTTTTAAATTCTTTTTCCTTCTATTGTATTTTTGTCCCATTGGATTTTTGTCAAACAACGAAGCAGTTATTGTGTAATAAGTCATTCAAGGGGGAGTATTGTGAAATTATAAATAATGATGAATGACTATTTAGTTTTATCTAGATGTCTATGTAGTTATCTATTTATTCCAAAAGAGTATATTCTAGTCAAGTTGTAACTCTCATTTGAACCCTATAAATAAGGGTCGTTGTTATAATAAATTTACACACTTGAGTTTTGACTCTCTCTATTTTCCTCTATTTTTCTAGTTTTATAACAAAAATATCATTCTCTTTCCCAATTCCCCACCTCACCAAGCGGCGGCACCATACTTAAAAAAAAAAAAAAGGAATGTTGTAGCAGATGTCCAAACTTTTCAAAAAAAAAAAATTACGGTAAAGTTCTAAACTTTGTGATCTTAATACTTAAGTTTCAAACATTTTAATAAATGTTCAACAGAAGGACTCGACTAGAGGGCTATTACTTGACCAACATTTCCATTAACTAGTTTTCATAAGAGCAAAATAGTATTTTTATATTTAATTATTTAAAATAATTAAAAAAATAAACAAAAATAAATAAGAAAAAGAATTTAAAAAAATATCACAATCTTCTCCAATTCCCCTCTCCACCCCCACTAAGTTGGAAACCAAGGGAGAGAAATGGTATAATTTATTTAAGTTGGGGGACAGAACCTTCTGTATGAATTACTTTAAGGCTGGAGATGACAAATACGAATAAAATTAAATGATTACGAAATTGAGACAATTTATGAGGACCCTGAGTGTAATTTACCCTTCTATTAATTAACACACACGGTCCATAATGACTTATGAAGACCCTGAGTGTAATTTACTCTTCTATTAATTAACACATATTGTCCATAATGACTATTTTCATCCAAAAATGAATTTTTAGTCGCAATTTGGTATTTATGATTTCTTTTACTTATTTAAAAATACGATGGACAAATAAGTTTTTGTACTCTGTCTTAATAGAATATTTGGACGAAAACTATCAACAAGACATTATGTATTAATTAATAGAAGATTAAAAATAATATAATGAAAATAAAAATTAGGAGTATAAATATGACAATGAATAAAAGATAAAAATATTTAATGTGGTTATGAATATAATCATCCAAAAATATAAGCGAAACATCACATATTTTTTTACAAAAGCACCACATTTTAATTGCATGAAAGATTTATAATCTTTATTCATTATCACACTTATGTCCTCAATATTTTTCATCTTTTTTTTATCTTTAACATTCAATTAATTAGTACATCTTGTCTCCGATAACAGTTTCCTTCCAAAAATCTGTTCAGAGAAAGTAAAAAATACTTATATATATCTTGTACTTTTAAATAAGTGAAAAAAAAAAGATAAATAAAAATTTGCAACTAAATATTTATCCCTCATTTTAAAACACTCTAATAAATTATTTAAACAAAAACGTCATTTGGGATTTAGGATGGTGGATTTTGGGATTTTTGAGTTTTTTGGAGTGGTGGTAGATTTTGGATTTTGGATTTTGGAGTTTGAAAAAGAAGATAATATCTTTGTTACTTTTTATTTTTTGGGTACATTTGATTATTTATCAATTATTTTTTTATTTTTTATTTTATTTTCGTTTATTTAAAGAGGAGAACAATTTCGTTATAAAAGACTTACTATGTTTATTTCTTCAAATGTTGGGTATGTTTGGTGCTATTTTTAAACGTTAATGGTATATTCTTATATAGGAGTGATCTCTTAACCCAGTGGACAAATGTTATTTCGCCCACATCCAATGTGGCACTTGTCTGTTGGATAAATTATTTATTTATGTGGACAATTAATCCAATAGATAAGTGACATATTGGATGTGGGCAATATAACACTCGCTTACTAAAAGTAGGAGATCACCTCTGTATTCTTATAATTTTGAAAAAATAGAGACTAAATATGTTATTTTTTCTAAAGTTAAAGATAAAAATAGGATTTAAAAAGCTAAAACATAAATGCAATAATGAATAAAGATTAGGAATCTTTAATTCAATTACAATAAAGTGTATTAATATAACCCGATAACTTATTTTGCAGTTCGACGAGGCTTTTTACGAAAATACCCCACCCCGATACCCATACCTATATATGTACTGAAACACACAACTCTGTTCATCTGTAAGAACTAAGAAAACACTGGGGTTTCATTTCTCTCCCGTAACTTCAAATACATAGAACCATATAGAAAATGAAGGGGTTTGATCGGATAAATACAGTCCTTCCAGACGAGTTAATGGAAGAAATATTTCGGCACCTAGATTCGAATCAGAACAGAGAAGTATGCTCTTTGGTGTGCAAGCGGTGGCTCAGTCTGGAGAGGCTGAGTCGCGATATCTTAAGAATTTGATTTAGGGTTTCATATGGAGTCTGTTTTGTGTAGCTGACTAAAGGATGAGTCATTCAGTATGACTTTATTATAATTGAATGTTTAATTTTTTAACCTTCATTCATTTGGCTGCACGAGATTATGTTGTTCGGATAAGAAAAAAATGGTCTTACACGTGAATGAAAGGCTCATTTTTCAAACTATTTTTTTGTATTTTTGGTAGTGAAAAAATTTTAAGAGCTAACAGAGTATTTGATAATCGTCTAGGATTTTATAGTGCCTTAATTTATAAAAGAAATTGGGTTCTGTCAGAAATAAAATAGATTTTGTGCATGACTCTGGATTTTAATTTTGAAATGAAGATATATCAATATGGAGGATAGAGGTATTGGATCAATTTTCACACATTGCTATGGATTTGTTGTGATATGTTAGGTAATTCATCATTTTTCAATTAGCAAGACAAGTACAAAAAGTGTATGGCATCAAATTGAGGGATTAGCCGCATGGAAAAATTTAAGGGTCTATATATTCTTTTTCAATTGTTAAATTTTGAAGTCATTTGGGTAAAAATTAGCTCACATATTCAAAGTATAGAATTTTGAGCAAGATATCTGTCGAGAAAGGCACCATTTCATTGGTGCTGATAATTAGAAATAGCACATTTGAAGAAAAATATTAAAACAGGATAGAAGACACCACTCTGGCTAGTCCTTCAATTAGTAGCGTCAATGTTGTTCCCAAATAAGTACTACAATTGTCTTGTTATATGAAATAAAAGCATAGCAACTGCACACTGAAATGCATGCTTGAAGAATTTAAGTTTTAGTTGTCAAAAAGAAGAATAGTTCATTAACTTCATTTCTCAATGCTACCAAAAATTTTAGAAGTGAAGTTACTTATTTATTTATGTAGGAGTGTTTTGTGGGATATTTAGATAAAACGGCCGCATTACTGCCTATATGCAGGTAACAAGTAAGCACATCACTTCTAGATCTTAGCAACTACCAACTCATAATTTTGTTTGGGATTTCTTCAAAAAACCATAATAAGGGGAAATTTGGAAATTTGTTTAAAGCTTCAAATACCTAAGTAACAACTTTCTTAGGTATTTGGGACCTAAGTAACAACCTTCAAATACCTAAGTAACAACTTTAAAGCTTCCTAATATTTGGGACTGGGATCAAGCATATACCTGCTTAAAACACTAACAGTAAAGGCCAAGACTGACCTAGTGCAAGCTATCAAGTACATAACGGAACCAATAATATTTGAGTAGGAGTTTTTACTCATAAACTCCTTTTTCCTATCATGTTCCTCAAACAATATAAATTGGTTACCAAAAGGCATAGAAGTGGGTTTGCAATTAACAATACCAAATTTTTTCAAAATTTTAAGCACATGAGGAGTTTGATACACAAATAAACATGAATTTGACTTATCTCTATCAATCTTCATACCAAGGAACATTCTAGAATGTTCTAGGTATTTAATGTCAAATTCTTTACTTAATTCAACACTTATCTTGTTTACCACTTTCATGTTAAGTCCATCCAATAACATGTCATCCACATAAAGTAACAAATACACACAATCATCATTTGTGCTGTGATGCAGGTAATATAAACAATTATCAAACCATTCATCTTGTAACCAATAAAAAGAACATGTGAATCAAACATTCTATACCACTGTCTCTGGCTACTAGCCTAGCTTCGTATCTCACAGGCTCACTTTCAGTGGTTACCTCTTTCACCTTATAAACCCATTTGCATCCCACTATGGATTTATCCTTAGATTTAGGAAATAAATCCCAAGTTTGATTCCTAACAAGGGAACTCATCTCTCCTCTCATAGTACTAAACCATTCTACGGACTTCTCACTCTTTATAGCCTCCATATACGTATTTGGCTCCTTATCAACTAGTTTCCGATAACTAGCATAGGCTATAGTGAAGTCGGATAGTTTTTGGAGTTCCCTATATGGTCTCGTCTCTCTATCTCTGGCCAATTGATAATTATCCAGAGGATTTTGGTCAACGGAATTTTCCTCTATCACATCCTCGTTACCTTCTGCATCTATATTCTGCTGATCTTGATGTGTGTTACTCTCCACCTCACTAAGGGTGATGGGGATGTGGGTACTCACTTTCTCCACCTTAACTAGGGACTCTTCCCTAATAGTTTCTTGCTGTTTTTCACTCTCTAAACAAGGCATATCTAACTCATTAAAAATGACGTCCTGACTAATGATGATTTTCACACCCTTTTGGCTCATATCCCACAACCTATACCCCTTATCACCCTCTGGGTATCATAAGAAAACACATTTCCTTGTCTTGAGATCTATTTTTCCCTCACTCTGATGAAAGAAAGCAGCACAACCAAAAGTCTTAAGTATGGAATAATCAGCACATTTGCCATACTATTTTTCATACGGTGTATTACTATTTAAAACAATAGAATGAGTCATATTAGTCGAATAGCAAGCAGTCATAACAGCTTCACCCCAAAACGATTTAGGCATACCAGAACTCAACATCATACATCTAACCTTATCAAGTAAAGTACGATTCAACCTTTCAGCAACTCCATTCTGTTGGGGAGTGTAAAGCACAATTTTATGTCTAGTAATGCCACACTCATTACACAAACTATCAAAGTCAGCATTGCAGAATTCAAGACCATTATCATTACGCAAATATTTTATCTTTTTATCGGTCTGATTCTCCACTTAAACTTTCTAATTTCTAAATTTAATGAAAGCTTCACTTTTATCTTTTAATAGATAAACCACACACGTCTGAAGAAATCATCAATAATAGACAAAAAATATTTGTTACCACCAAAAGTGGGATTGCTCCCAGGACTCCACAAATCAGTATGAATGTATTCTAACACTCTACTAGTCTTGTGTGTGCTAGATGAAAATGATATCCTACGATGTTTTTCAAGCACACAATGATCACCAAAATGGGATGTCAGACACATGATCCTTACCAAACACACCATTGTCGTTAAGGAACTTAAGTTATTTAACACTAACGTGAGTTAACTTATTGTGCCACTTTTGTGTGTGATCAGTGTCAATGGAAGAGATAGTGAAATTTAAACCACTCATCACTTCAGTATGTGTAATATATATGCCATTTCTCCTAGTAACTTTAAAAGCTCTAAGTGTACATTTACACATTCTAATCATGCCATCACCAAGCCTACCCATGAAACCTGTACTCTCTAACTCTCCCATAGAAATCAAATTTCTACTCATATGCGGAACATATCTGACTTCTCTTAATGTATGCACAAAACCACTGTCAAACTTAACAGTAACATTACCAACACCAGTAATTCTATATGCAACTCCACCCCATGCAACTACATATCTATGATCAGACTCATGCAAATGATCAAACCAAAATTTATTAGAAGTGACATGAAAAGATGCACCGGAGTCAAGAATCCACTCATGTATATGGGAGTTGATAGACAGGTTAATCTCATCAGGCTCGGAATTTAAAAGTATGTAAACCTCACTAAACTCATCACTAAAGGTCACTACATTTGTCTCTCTCTGATCTTCTCCTTTCTGTTTGTTCTTCTCTTTATAACATTCACTAATGAAATGTCATATTTTTCCACACCTGTAACATTTCTTTCATTTTGCTCTCCCATGTGACTTAGAACGACTTCTACCCTTTCTATTGCTACCACTGCTTTGCCCACCTCCACTTCCACTCCCATCCCCCGATTGAGGTCTACCTCTCAAAAAATGGACTTCTCGAACTTCAACTCACTCTCTCCTTACTTTTTAAAGAGTCTATAACAATATCAGGTGTAAAGGTCTCCCTCCCATACTTAATTGCATTCTTGACTTCCTTATATGAATCAAGAATGACATTTAACAAAATTATAGCTTTTTTAATTTCAGGGACCGTTTTACCACAGTTTGTAATATCTTGCACAAGCTTATTAAAAACATCAATATTGTCATCCAAATCCCTTGAGGGATCAATTTTGAAGCTGAAATTTTTTTCAAGGAGATAAATTTTATTTGTAGTGGATTGGATTAAATAAAGCTCTTTTAGTTTTTTACAAAGCTTTTCTATGGAATCAAATTTTTTAACTTTTCGCAAAACAGGGTCTGATAAATGCAATATGATAGAAGTGTAAGCAAGTTCATCAAAATCCTTTTTCTGATCCTCAGTAACATTAGGACCATAAGAATTATCAATAGCTTTTGAAACCTTTTGCTGAACCAAAATACCTTTCATTTTCTGTTGCCAAATAGAAAAATCACATTTACCAGTAAAGACACTCAAGTCAAAACGATGTGCAGACATCTCAACAAATAAAAATACACACCAACAAGCACCTTAAGATAATCACGCGTAAAAACCTAAAGGCCTCAATATACACCGTTTTAGATTCTCAGGGTTTCGTGAGATTCGCGATCTCAAAATCAAGAGAATTGTCAAACGGGTAAAGTCCAGGTGACAATTGTAAATAATAATGTATAGAAACAAAGTATCGCAAATAATCAGTACCAAAACAAAAGCTAACACAAGTCACAATAATGGATACGTAAATTCCTAAAGTCAGTAGCAACATGCAATGGTTATCCCACACGGTAACCCCAAATCTAATGGCCACCCCACACGATGACCTGCTAGTACTGGAATGTAAAAGAGATTAGCCAATTTACTAGAGTGGACCAAATTTGACAGTCTGTATTAAATAGGAGAGATGCGAAACAAATTAAAAGAATTCCAGCAACCACACAAGCTGGAAAAACCACGAAGATTTTGTAAACTCCAAATACGTTTACTATCAAACCGCTGTCCAAGCTGTCCGGACCACCAAAATTATAACTGATCACTACAGAAGGTCAGAAATAGGACAATGATCACAACGCCACTAGCCACTCGCCGGAATACCCTCGCACGCGCTGCATGAAGAAATCTGCAGCCGAAAGCCACGCGCTACCCATGCGCCTCCTCCGTTGCCCGACGCGCCACTCAGCCTGCTCTGCCTTGACGTCAGGAGCCGGAATATGGTCTCCGTTCACAAAGATGACATCTGCTTTGGCCAGAAAAAGGACGGATAGATTCGAGCAGATTCTTGTTTCTTCTTCTTCGTTAATCCGACAACTCAAAATTAATTTTCTTGCACTACAAAATGCCACCGTAGCTCTGATACCAATTGTTGGGAAAAATAGTTCACCAGATCTTTATTTCTTGCAAGAACAATTGACAGAGCTCAGATTAATACTGTCCAACTCCACAAAGGTAACACCAAGTTAAATGACAAACTAAGAAGGACCAATTTCACCAAAGGAAATAATGGAGGGAAGTGGGCTGCAATTTTCACAAAGAAAAATCAATGGCAATGGCTGAAGCTTTTTCTTGGTTTTTGGCTGCTGAAGACGTTTTTCACGTGTGTGTATAATGGTGGTGAATTGGCTGCCAAACCAACTAATATATATATGTATAATATATGTGTATATATGGTAATATATAGGGTGAATTTTTAAAATAACCTTGTGAAACGTTCGGAATCGCATAAGAGCCTAACTTATACTAAATAAGTTTTAAAGGCTTCTTTTAAGTAAAATAGACTAAAATACATTTATTTTATAACATCAGTTAATAGACCATCGATTAACAGACCATCTGTTAACAAGTTGATTAACAAATGGTCTGTTAACCGACCATTAACAGACCCCAAATCTATTAACAGACTTGCTAGTCTGTTAACAGATGTTAACAGACTATGAGTTTGTTAACGCATATTTATACGATTATAACTGATTTTTTCAATTAATCCATCTCAAATAAATTCAGATTTGCAGGAATTTAAAGTAAAAATCATGATTTATACTCAGGTTTATACATTTTTTCATGATTTATACTACAAAATCCACAATTTCAATCGTGAATTAAAAGAAAAAAGATGGAAAATGATGAATTTCTACTTTGAAATGAAATTTCTTACATAAATGAAATATATTGGATTCTAACATTGAAATGGGTTAAATTCTAACATTGAAATCTTCTCTTTTTCACAAACAAATGATTTTGAAATCATTTGAAATGGTTATAAGTGGGGAAGAAGCCAGGGTTATATTTGGTAATTTACATACCAAAATTGGTGAACGGCCATTTTGAAAAATTGGCCGGATTACCCGGCCATTCAGCACCATTCCCACTAATATATATTAATGTATATGGTATAAAATAATAACTCATAATATATTATACCATAACATATTATAGCCCAAATATATATATTATACCTTAAATCTAGCCTTACCACTTTAAACCTGGTCAAACACACTGGGTCACTGAGCAATGATTCAAAAGTACATTAAAACCTCCAAGTGGGCTGACACATTTGTGGAGTGGACTGTACAATTATCTTTCAATTTTGGACTCAAAGCCTATAAAGATATAACGAATCTATTAATCATCTTTGCTTCGAATTTATTTGAGATCACAAAAATCCCAACAAGACCTATATCTGATAAATTTTAAATGCATTTATAAAAACACTAAAAAACTAGTCTAATGAATATTGAATTAGTGGATAAGCTGATTATAGAGATTCCCCAACGCCAAATTTTTTTAAATTTTTAGTTAAACTAAAAAACAACTTCACTCGACCGCTCCATTAAAATAACTGAAATATTTGGATTGAAAATATGGTTTAAGAAATTTATTCTATTTAAATGATGGAAGATTGGAAAATATCATGTAAGTGTCTGTTTGGTGGAGTTTAAAATGAAATTTTTAGAGATTTTGAAAACAATTGGTGAAATGTGGTTGAAA
This sequence comes from Forsythia viridissima, assembly GCA_030279155.1. NCBI lineage: Eukaryota > Viridiplantae > Streptophyta > Magnoliopsida > Lamiales > Oleaceae > Forsythia > Forsythia viridissima. The sequence continues at coordinate 3,482,870 of CM059036.1, forward strand.
AGTTGTAAGTCAATGGAATATGTGATGAAAATGAGTTTGGAAAAAATAAAGTTTAAAAAAAACATACCAAGCACGCTCTTAATATTTGTGGATTCGAACGTAATCAAGAATGCAAATTATTTTGTGTTTGGATGGGAATTTTCGATATTAGCCAAATCACCTTTTAAAACAACATTTTCTCGCATTTCTCCAATCTAAAAATTTAGTTTCAGCTCAACTATTCATAAATTTTCCGATCAAGCACCACAATTTAAATCATTCTTTAACTCTTCCTTTGCAAAATTGTGATAATAGCTATTTGGGTTCACAACTTTGAACAGCCATATCACCAATATCAACTGAATTTCCGTTACATTTTTCTATATTGAATTTGTAGAAGTAAATCTGATATTATTAAAGATAAAATCTAATAAAGAAATCAATCCCCTTATTGTTTTAAGATTTTAGATGAGATAATTTAATATGGTATAAGAGTAGACAAAAATTCCGTATTTAAGTTTCATAGCCACCCATTTGTGAAAATTCCACGCATCAGACCCATCAGCATTTAATAAAATATAAAATGAATCTTGTCTGCACCTAAGGGGTCATGCTCAAAATAAATATAAATAAATAAATCTTTCCATTCTAAAGGCTTAAGCTTATAAATGAAGTGGACAAATGTTTAACGTAGTACGAGATCAGGCAAAGGTTAGATGTTCCATTTACACTGCCACCCATTTCAAAAAGTTCCACGTGTAAGCTTTGGCAAGAAGACTCATTGAAGATAAGATATGAATAAAGCATCTCTAAGAGTTTAAGATTTTAGACAAGGTGGTTCAACAAATAAGATATGAATAAAGTATCTCTAAGAGTTTAAAATTTTAGATAAGGTGGTTCAACAAATACTGTTTTTTGGAAAAGTATAACCTCTATAAATAAATACCTCTGTTACTTAATAAAATTTCCCGATCCCAACTTGGGCTTATGAGATAAATTAATGATTTCAATAAATTTATAAGATAATAATTTTCTGGAAACGTCTACATAAATTTGTCGTCCCGTCTCCCATAAATTAATAATCTGCTAAAATATAGAAATATAATTCACTATGATATTTTCTTGAAACTTGAAATTTTAATCTAGTTGGATCTCATCTCTAATTTTTCTTAATGCACCTAGAATTTCTGGAGTTGAATTCTCAAATTGTAACAAAAAATCATGAAGTGTCATTGGATGCTTCGACGGCTTCTTTGTGCGTAATAGGCTCCAATGAGTTCAATTTTTTGGTTAATTTAATGTATCTTTAGTTGACTAATGCTTATTTAATTGATTAGATTAGTAAAATACAATTAGTATTTAGTTGGATAAATGTAGGTGTACTGTAACATAAATGCACTCTACATATTAATAAATTAATAACTGTTTTAATTAATAATTTTGCATGTTCCCAACATTATTAAGTTATAGAATTTATACTGTACTTGGATCCATCTACTTGCACCATATGTACAGTTAAAAATGATTTAGAATAAAAAAACTGAATAACAATTAGGCAATGCTTAATAATTTGAATTTTATACTGTCAAGAATTCGGTAATTATTGTATTGATGAAATCTTGAAAATTTCACTTTATGCAATTGTGTTGAGAATTAGGCAGTGCAGCACTCTTACTTCATCTTGGTTGCATCTGATGCAGGGGAGGGCAGGGGAGGGGAGGGGGAGGGGGTCTATAGCTTGGGCTTGCCCTCAAAAAGTCATTTTTTAATTTTTTTTTTTAGTAGTAACCCAGGCTCAAAAAATTCCTGGATCCCCCCTGATTTGATGTAATTATTCTAATACTACAATAAACTCCCATTCTTATAGGCTTATTAGTTGCACTATTTCTAGAATCATATGTTTAAATGTCTCTTTTTTTTTATCATGATGCAGGGGAGAGGACGCCGCATGTAATGGCTTCCTCGTTTTGCTGGTCAAATTGCGTCTTCCCATATTGGGACCGGAGCATGTCGTTTTTCAGATTATGAAGCTAAGCTTGAGATGTTGTTCTAAAGTAACAGATGTAGGGATAAGTTCAATTGCTAAGAAATGTGAACTGCTGAAATCTATAGATTTAGAAGTGATTGTCCAAAAATTTATTTGTACGTCCATTCTATCCTATTGAATTATTATTCTGTTCAAGTAGTTGCATTAGATTAAACTATTGACTTGCTATCTCTAGAGTACATTTACGTTGCATATGAATTTGGATTATGAATTTAGCTTTTCTATTTGAACTTTTGCTTGAGCATAATTGTAGTCGTTTAGTAGCAAGATCTAGAATCCTTCTGCATATTTCCATAGGCTATGGTACGAAAGAAGCTGATTGGAATGAGACATGGTGATAAGTGCGTTTTATGCACTTATTTTGGCCTTTGAATTAATCATTTATGCCGTCATATAGTTGTTTTTATACTTAATCTAGTTTATTATTGTTCTATTTCAGTTTTGGAAGCGTTTGTGAACAATTGGAGAATATTCGACGAAAAGTGCAATAATTTAGAAAACATCTCATAAGTTCGAGGACTCAATTGCACTTAACCCAAAGTTGAGGTCAAAACTCAAGATCGAATGGAATTGGAGAAAAACAAAGCAAAATTGGCAAAAAGGATTGAAAGCGTACGAAAACTTGGATATAGAGATCAACTTGCAAATATTCAAAAGTTTAAGGACTTGGGTTGCAAATAAAAGAGGACTAAATTGATATGAAAGAAGAAATTGGAGGACTAAAGATGATAAAATCCAAAGTTGAAGGACATGTGCTGCAAATAAGATAACTAAAGAGGAGAAAGGACAAAAATATGACCAAGGACCAAATAAATTACAAGTCAAACCTTGGAGGACTAAGTATGCAATATGGAGATTGGAACCAAATTTGGAATCATTATTTACTGTTTGCGGCGGTGGCACCGCGGTTTGCAAACCGCGGTTTGATCGCGGCCATGCGCGACAGATGCGTCTGGGTGTTTTTTGGCTTATTTTTAATTCCAATTAGGGCCGTTTTTGTCTTTTCATGGACATGAGTTGTTAAATTAGTAAAACACTACATAAAGACCTAACATAGGTCAAAATAGGGAGTTGGATTTTTGGGAGCCGAATCAAGAAAAGACGGAAGAGAACAAGAGAAGACAAGTCTTTGACGATAAAGACCTCTTCGAAGATTTCTTCTCCTAAGATCCATGCCGGGTTTTATGAATTCTTTTCTTTATAGTTTAATTATGTTCTTCTAAGTTCCTTTAGCTAAGGTAGATGATGAAACATTGTTTTAATTAAGTGATTATTCTGTTATTCGTTTAATTCCTTTTAGAGCTTTAATGTTCATGGTTCGTTCTTGTTAGATTAATTAAACAAAATCTCTTTCATCTTAAATATCATGTATTTTTGATAGTTAGATATTGATTTAATTAATCCATGCTTGATGCTTAAATATGTTCTATTAATTGCTTTTGATTTTTCGTCATCTTTTATTCGAATTGGGATACATAGAATGCTTAGAGATTCTTTGATTCTTTGTCTTCTTTCAATTGAGTTTGATACGAAAAACGCTTAAGTAGTTTATGTTTGAAGCATAAGAGGAGCATATATTTGATTTTCTTCTTCTGGACTTAATTGATAAATCTTTCGGGACGACAATAGATTGATTTCGGGTTGTCGTGTGTTTTCGGTAATTAATTAATAATTGGATAATTGCTAAGTTAGACAATGGTGGATTCTGAAACATTGGTCTTTTACACAACTTGATTCTTCAACCTAAGTGTTTTTAGCTTCTTTAATTAGTCTTAAAGTTAAACTCTTTCAACAAAAATCTCTTCAACTCAACTAGCTTAGAATAATAGTTAATTTGGATTAAATTAAACCTTCCTCATAGCAGTCTCTATGGGATCGACCTTGTTATTACTTTTCTATATTCCAATAGATTCGTACACTTGCGAGTTAATTAAAATTTGACACCACATGGGGAGTGGAAAAATAAACAAGGGATATTGGCTCTCTCTTTGCTGATTAGAGAGGAAGGTTACAAAGGGAGAGAAATTGATTTTTTTCCCCCTTTTATTTTCATGTGATACTTGTCGAATGAATTATATTTGTATATTTTCAAGTTTCAAGAAAATATTTTATATGGTTTTCTCTTTCACGACTATATGGAGTTTTCTCTACTACTAGAAGAAAAAAAAAAGAATATATACGCCCGTGTGTCTCTATATCTTCAACCTATCTTTCAAACATAACTCTTTTTCAAACGATCTTCTCCTTACTCGACTTACTGCTTCAATCTTAAAACCATAACTACCAGAACTTAGATTGTCATCATCGCCCATCAAAATTCTACCAAGAACAAAGAGGTTCATAGATAGCATATATATGTTGTTCGACTGACACAGTGGATGGGCCCCACACATACAAGGGTCCCACCCCTATGTTAGCTGGAATATTGTCCTATTCGAACAATATATAATTTTCATTCTCATAAATCCTACGGTTGAATACTACTATGGAAAAGCTGTATACTAAGGAGGTGTATTCAATTGAGACTTTTAAAAATTTTATAGACTTTTATAAGTGGGTGACTTTTGTAAAATTCGTGGACCTTTAAGTGACTTTTATAGATTTATTAGGAATTAATAAAAATCTTCCTTAAATTTCTATAGACTTTTATTAAAGACTTCTGTAGAAGTCTATAAACTTTCATTTTTTTTAAATGTTAAGCTAAATTTCAATACTATAATATTATTTTAAGTAACTTTATAATCCCTCCAAGATTACATTTTTTGCTTGCTTTTTTTCAAGTTCTTTTTGAAATCTTTTCAATGAAAATTCACATTGGGCATGGTTGTTTTAGAGTTTCGATTAATCACTTGGTATTTAGCATATCCGTTCTACTGAGTTCTCTAATGTCTTTCCTACCCAAAGACTCCTATATATTAATGTCACACCTATTTTTTTGACCTATTATCTAAAAATTTATGCAGAATAATATACTAAACACCAAATTAATTTTTGGCTAAGTTACATTATTAAAATAATTAAAGTACAACAGAAGATTTTCAATGCAATGCCAAATTATCACCATGGAATAATTTCTAATAATTAAGCAAATAATTTGTCTCCCACCAAAATATTAATCAAAATACTATAAATTCATCACGCAAAATATCCTCAATTTTTTACACAAGACAATGTACTGTGATATCAAAGTTATGATTACTGTAAATTTTAGATATAATTGCATATAGATTATTGAGTACAATAAATTCTTACTTGAACGGAAGATATACGAAAAAACTCTAGAAGTGAAAGAAAATAAGCGTTCTTTATTTTGGGGCTCTAGAGTCTTCACAAATCTCACACGGTAGACATGAGAATTTTTTCTAGATTTGCTATTTATACTTTTCATTAAAAAATCTCAAAAGTCTCCAGAAATCTGGTAAGTAGAGAATCCATATAAGTCTTTCTTAATTTGAATACCCCGTGACTTATAGAGACTCTTACAAAATTTTAGTTGAATACTCCATAACTTTTAAAGACTTTTTTAGATTCTTCAAAAATTTCAATTAAATATACTAATACTTTTAAAAATTTCTAAAAAATCTACTTTTATGGAAATGTTCTAATGCTCACAGTGGGCAATGTTATGGTACCCACTTTTTCACTTGTCCAATGCCCACTGAACAAGTGTCACAGTGGGCACCATAACATTGCCCACTGTGGGTATTAGAAAAGTGATGTCTACTTTTAATACTTCTAAACTTTTAAATAAATTTGAATACAACACCATAAGTATTCCTTAAAAATATAAATATGTGTTATCGCAACATAAATGTCCCTACCCCCTATGTGCTGCCCTGTCCAATAGAATACATTTCACAATCCCAAACGTGGCTAGACTCCCTCTCCCTCTCTCTGCGTGGGACTGCGAATCCACCGCTTTCCAGCCGAAATTTTGCTCTCAGCCCGCCACCGCCACCGCCAGTCGGACCCGCACTCCTGTCTTGCTGTTAGTCCTCTTCACACTTTCTTGTTCAAAAATGTCGTTAAATTTGTTTCAAATTCCGGAGAGCTTGAGCTGTGACTTTTCAAGAATGATTGGAGACTTGTGCTGTGGCAAAGAATTAGTAATGCCTGATAGCCTCCATTTCTCCATGTTCCCCAAAGAGGATATTTTTGCCATTTTATCCCCTTTCATTCTGCAATAGTTTAATATAATCCTCTTTCAAGAACCCTAAGAAAATGAAATAAATCCTCAAAATTTTAAGAATCCCGACTGATTTTTGAAAGAATGAGATCTAAATTGATACCCAAGATTTATTCTAAAGTGTAATTGACTTCCCCAAAGAGGATATTTTTGCCATTTTATCCCCTTTCATTGTGTAAGAGTGTAATATATTATCCTCCTTGAAGAACCCTAAGAAAATCAAATAAATCCTCAAAATTCAAGAAGCCCACATGAATTTTCAAGGAATTACATCTGAACTGTATGTACATATATTTCATTACATCTAAATCTCTACAATTTTTGTTTACAGTGTGTAAAGGAAAAAATAGCAGTGAATCAGTGATGACTCAATAAAGTTCAATAAAGGTAAATCTGCATTTTACAACATCTTCTTTCCCGAGCGATTTTATATTTTTATTCGTTTTTTTTTCTGTTCAAATCTACAATATTTTTTTAAATAGTTTTTTATTGTTTTTTATTGAAATAAATATATTTTATTTTAGGGAAACAGAGATTGCTATGAGGATTACAAATCTCCCTCTTATGAGTATAATGGTTGAGGATTTCTGCTGGCAGAATCGAACCATATAATAATTAGCCATCACTAAAAGCTTCTTGAGTTTAATTAATTAACATTCTATACGTCCCAACACCTATTTGGCTATCCCAGTTTTCACTCCTGTATCATTAATTTTACTAGAATGGGAGAGGTAGGTAGATACCTGTGATTTTCATAATTTCTTTTCGAAGCTAATCGTGATTCTCTTCTAACTTTTCTTTTTAAACTGGTATTCATATGACAGTTTTAATTTGCTTTTTGCATATTAAAAGTATGAATTAGTTAGTTTCTTGGTTCATGTTGATGATTTATTTTAGTATCCATTATTGGTTCATGTTGATGGATTATTTCGTCTTAATATAATAGCTTTAAGATGTCGGAACAAGAGCGTGGTTCAATTGGAAGTACACCTGCTACCCCGCAAGCATCTCGTGATAGTTCTATGCCAACGGCAACGACAAATACTAGTAATCCTCCATCATTATCGGCCAAGGAAAATTCGAACCAAAATTCAATAGACATGGATTCTGATGGAGATAATACAATGGCTCCTGGTGTAGTGGGTAGAAAAAGAAAGTTGACATCTCATGTATGGGACCATTTTAAGCTCAAAATGATTGATAACGAGATCAATGCTATTTGTAATTATTGTGGAGCAAAGTTGGTGGGTCATAGTAAAATCAGGACAAATCATTTGAAAAAACATCTAAATAGATGCTGTAAGAAAACTGATATTAGGCAGACAATATTGAACCCTAGAAAGCAGGTGGCTGGAAAGCTGACTATGGAGACTTACCATTTTGATCAAGACCATGCTAGAACGGAATTAGGAAAAATGACTATTTTACATGAATATCCGCTTTGAATGGTTGAGCATGTTGGGTTTAGGAATTTTGTGAAATCTATTCAACCGCTATTTAAAGTTGTATCTCGAAATACCATTAAAAATGACATTTTGAAGATTTATGATTTCGAGAAAGTGAAAATGATGAGTTTATTGGAGGACAACAAGAGTAGAGTTGCAATAACTATGGATTTATGGACTTCAAACAAAAAAAAAGGTTTCATGGCCATTACTGCACACTTTATTGATGATGCTTGGAGGCTTCAAAGCCGAGTGATGAGGTAAACACTAAGTAATTCAATATATATAAGTATATATAATTTTAACACTATTGTAATTATTTTGTTTGGTTTTATATGTAGGTTTATATATGTTCCTTGTCCACATACGGCAGAATTACTATCTACCACTCTATACGAAAGTTTATTAGATTGGAACATCGATTGTAAGTTATCTACTATCACTATTGATAACTGCTCAACAAATGATGCTATGATCAATATCCTTTTAGATCATAAACTTTCTAGTGATTTACTTTTGGTAAATGGTGATTTCTTCCATATGCGGTGTTGCGCGCATATATTGAACTTGATTGTGAATGAGAGTTTAGAAAATATTGGGGGGAGTGTTGAAAAAATTCGAGAAAGTGTTTCTTTTTGGACATCAACACCAAAAAGATGGGAAAAATTTGAGAATACTGCATGTTAGCTTAAAAATAGTTGTGGTAGAAAGTTAGTACTTGATTGTAAGACTATGTGGAATTCTACATATATCATGCTTCACACTACTTCGCAGTATATTGATGTTTTTTCTCGTTTGAAGCAAAGAGAAACCCAGTATAAGAGTTTGCCTAGTGATCAAGACTGGAAGTTGGCCAAAGAAATTTGTGAAAGGTTAAAGCCATTTTATGTGGTAACTGAATTATTTTCTAGAACTAAGTACAGATTAGAAAGATGGCTTTAAGTATGATGGAAATATTTGAGAAATATTGGGATGAGATTCACGGGATATTAGCTGTAGCAACCGTGTTGGATCCTAGGTTTAAAATGATGTTGGTAGAGTATTATTTCTCTAGGATCTATGGAAATGAACGTGCTACGGTTGAAATTGTCAATGTTGGTTTACTTTGTCGAAAATTGGTATCTCAATATACAGAAAAACAGGATTCAATTGTGAATGTTCCTCGATCTTCATCTTCATACTCCCACTCTGGGATTTCTTCAAGTGTTGGAGTAGTGGACGAGTTGGAAGATTTCGATTTATTTGTTACCAAAAAAGTTAGAACTAGTAATGTGAAATCAGATCTTGACATATATTTGGAGGAGCCGGTGTTGCCTAGGTCTATTGATTTTGACTTATTAAATTGGTGGAAAGCAAATTCAAGCAAATTCAATACTTTACAAAAACTTGCAAGAGATATCTTGGCCATTCCTGTTTCTACCGTTGCTTCTGAGTCTGCATTTACCAGTGGTAGATTTGTAAGTCCACACAGAAGTAGACTTCATCCGAAGACCTTGGAGGCATTGATGTGTGCTCAAAACTGGTTGTGGGCTGACATTCATGGTATAATAAAAAGCATTTAGTAGTTTTCAAATCTATTAACAAATTTTATCTTTATTTGACATTTCATTTATTGTTAACAAGTTTTATTTTATCGTTAGAAAATTCTCCCGTGTCTTTATCGTACACTGGATGTTCTACTATCACCCAAGATGAAATTGAGGATGAGGTAATCTTATTTATTTCAATGTACAATGTAATAAATCTATTTATATTAAAATACTATTCAACATACGTACTTGTCATATTCATTATACAGGAATCATTTGCTTCTGAGTATTTCACAACTATGCAAGGAGAGAAGAATGAAGATTGTAAATTTCAAAATTTGTCATGATAAATGAATCATTTACTTTGGTGGTTGTCAATTTCAATTGTTATTGTTGTTGAACTTAGTAAATCGTGTATTACTTGAAACAATTTGATTGCGTGGGGTTGTATTGTTCGTATTTTTTTTTTTTTTTTTTTTTTGTGTGTGTGTGATTTCAACTTGATAATTTGAAGATGGGACTAAGTTGTTAGCTGTTATGTAGGCTTAGATTCATGCGTTATCTTTGTTTTTTTTTTTTTAATATCTAAATTAGAATTTTTCTTACGTGGGAATTGATTTAAACAATTGAATGAGGTTTGATATTTACGTTTTTCCAAATTAATGGTTAAAATTTTAATGTTTTGTTTAATAAGTTTTTCACCAAATGGTTTGTTAAAAAAAGAAAAAAAAAAGTGGGTATTGGTAGGTCAATGGGTGCCCCGTCCCGCTAATTGGTAGGTCTAGGACAGCGGGGGTTGACCCGTCCCATTGTCAATTTTTAATAATGGTTGAGAATTGAAATGTCAGAGGACCCAACGCTGAGCTACATTCATAGATATATAATGATCTATAAATTGTTTGTATCTAAGAGTTCAAATGTTGGAGAAATACATTTTAACTCTTTCTAAATAATATCTCAAGAGATTTCCTTAATTCACTCTTAAGTTTTTGTTCAAAGTATTATATTTATTAGGTTCTTGATGTGAAATAATTTTTTAATGTACTTTATCTATTTTTATAAATAAATTATTGTTTTAATTCACACATAGATTGTGTAGCAAGTCAATAGAGATGACAATTTGATTATATTGGAGTTGACTTCACAATCTCGGACTCATATTTGAGTTACTCGAATTTAGCAAATTTTTAAAACGAAATTTCAAAACTTAATTTCACTGAACCAATCTTTCATTTTACCCTTTATCTCAAATTTTCAAAAAAAAATAAAAAATTATACCTTTGTTATATATGTATGTTTCACCAATCTTTACCCCTTAGAATAATATTATTTATACTCAACGATTTTATTAGGGAAATTGGTGCAAATGGTCCCTAATGTATGACATTAGTGTGCAAATGGTCTCTAACCTTTCATTTTTGGCGAAAGGGTCCTTAACCTATCCATTTAGGTGCGCAATTGGTCCTTTTTGACGGATTCCGTTAAAAATCTGTTAAAACATTTTCCAAAATTGGCGCAAATGGTCTCTCTCATGTTTTTTTGTCTTTATTAGTGGGGGTAAAATTGTCAAGTTACATTTTTCTTTCATTTGGCACAAATGGTCCCTAACCTTTACCTTTTTTGGCGCAAATAGTCCATAACCTATAATTATATTTTGGTGCACAATTGGTCCTTATTTGATGAAAAAGACAAAAATATCCTTACTTAAAGAAATTTACAAATAGATTCCTAACCTATAAAAAAAGTGAAAATGAGTCCGATACTTAAATTTTTTTATTAAAAAAAATTTAAAAAAAAACTAACAAATTGACAATATACTAAATTATTTTATATATTTTACGAACTATTATAAAAGAGCTAAAATTTAAGCTCATAATTATTAACGAATGTGCTAATTAAAATTATTTTATTATTATTAAGTAATCATATTATTTAAAATTCAAATTTTAATTTTAACGTTACAATATAAAAATACATAAATTTGTCACAAATAAAAAATTTAATTACTTTCCAAACAGCACCTATCTGTTGAACCAAATTATATATCCATGTAGCCAAACATGAGTCTTCTTCTTCGTTGAATTTTCTTCTTGTCCAAACAACCAACCACCACCAGATAACCCATCTAAAACTCAAAAAAATTTCCATCGGAGAAAACCATTGGATCTACGCCGATCATCTTCCTCGTAGATCCGGTAGATCTTGAAGATTGAAGGTCAGGAAAAAAACAAAAATGAAATAAAAAATAGACACTGTCGAATGGATCTGCGCGACTCCGATCTGGTGGCTCGCGCAGATCCGGCGGGATCTGCGCCACCTGGTCACGCAGATCCGATGGGATCTGCGCGGTGGCCACGTAGATCTAGCCAGATCTGCGCAATCAGAATCACACAGATTTTGCTCGATCTGTGAGATCGGAGTCGCTCAGATCACGCGCAGATTCTGCTGGGTCTGCGCGGATCGGTCGCGCAGATCTAATTCAAGATCCATCGGATCTGCGAGGAAGATGACCGGCACAGATCCGGTGGAATTGTTTTTTAGTTTTGGACGTGTTATCCGGTGGTGGTTGGTTGTTTGGACAAGAAGAAAATTCAACGAAGAAGAAGACTCATGTTTGGCTACATGGATAGATCTTGTTTGGTTCAACGGATATGTGCTGTTTGGAAAGTAATTAAAATTTTTATTTGTGACAGTTATTTTTTTTATATTGTAACGATAAAATTAAAATTTGAATTTTAAATAATATAATTACTTAATAATAAAAAAAATTTAATTAGCAGATTCGTTAATAATTATGAGTTTAAATTTTAGTTATTTTATAATAGTTCGTAAAATATACAAAATAATTTAGTATATTGTAAATTTATTAGTTTTCTTTTAATTTTCTTTTCACTTTTTTTTAAAGGTTAGGGATCTAATTGCAAATTTTTTTAATTAAAAGTAAGAATATTTTTGTCTTTTTCATCAAATAAGGACCAATTGTGCACCAAAATATAATTATAGGTTAGGGACTATTTGCGCCAAAAAAAGGTAAAGGTTAGGGACCATTTGCGTCAATTGAAAGAAAAATGTAACTTGACAATTTTACCCCCACTAATAAAGACAAAAAAACATGAGAGGGACCATTTGCGCCAATTTTGGAAAGGTTTTAACGGATTTTTAATGGAATCTGTCAAAAAGGACCAATTGCGCACCTAAATGGATTGGTTAGGGACCATTCCGCCAAAAATGAAAGGTTAGGGACCATTTGCGCACTAATGTCATACGTTAGGGGACCATTTGCACCAATTTCCCATTTTATTATGATATATGAATTAATGTCAAATATTTACAGTACTCACTGAGTATGAATATCATTATTCTTATCCCTTATATCTTTCATTTATTTGTGGCTACAGTAATAAATTCCATCTGAAAATAAGAAAAGGTAATATTTTCAAGTCACCGTTGAAGCATTAAATAAATTTAAAGAATTAAAAGAAAGTGGAAATCTTGGAAATAAAAAAATCGTCTTCAGTGGACAAATCTACGGCCCCTACCATTAATCCCCCATCCCCTTGTAAGGTGCACGTCTATTTAATGGTTTTTTACCTTTTTTTGTACCGAATCTGTAAGTGCGGATGACAGCTGTCAATAAAAGAAAGATTAGGGATAGTGATGACAAAATATAAAGATTAGAGATATAAGTGATAAATGGATAAAGTTTGGGGATGGTGGATGCAATCTTCCCTAATTTTTTTAACAGTGTGAAAAAAAATAAAAAATAAAAAACACATCTAAATTCTAAAATATTAGAATTTGTTGCATATTCCGGGGGGATTTTCCAAAATAGCCTAGTCAACAATACTTTTGGGCTATATTGTCAAAAATACTATTTTGCCCTTACTTTCTATATTTGCAAAGTATGTCCTGTATTTTTAGTTATTAGGTCTCTAGGGTTATATCTTTAATATTTTTTTCTTTCCTTTCAACCTTTTAATTTGTTCTAAATATTCTTTATATTTTGATAATTTTTCAAAAGCTCTAGGCTGGTCTTTTTTAGTTATATATCCAAAAGAAATTTCTTTTGAAACTTCTTCTCCTATATCTTCGTATTCAGTTATGATATCTCTTATCTTTTTTATTTCTTTATAAGTTTCTACAGGATCAAATTCTATATTATATTTACAAGCATAGTCTATATCAGAATATATTTCTTCAAGTTTTTCTTGGCCAACAGGAAGTATATCTTCAGATTTTTCAATTATCTTTAGTAAAAATGAAATATCTTTTTATCTAAATATAATTTAAAACAACAATCATTGGATGTGGATGTTTGTAAAGTGTTCATAAAGATCAACAGTAATTAAAGCATAAGCATATAAAAGTAGGTAAATAACTTACAATAATCAGTGGAAATAACTAGGTTTTCCCTCCAGTATGTCATTATAGTTGTCTTGCATGTACTTAATCAATCTTTAGAATCAGATGAATGTTTGAAATTATTTAGGTCCACAACTGCTTCCATAAAAGGCTTTTCAATTGAGGTTGCACTTCTCACTCTAGAGAATTAGCCGTGTTTCCACAGACGCTATCTCACAGTATTCAGAGTCTCTGTTTTCACCTCTATTCAAAGTCTTTTCAGAATCAACTTCTTACTTAGAACGAAATTTTAAAAGATATACTCACACACAAGGTGCTACAATTTTGTTAGAAAACTGCCATTTTCCCTCAAAACATTCATCAAGGATGGGTACTTTGGCATGGCTAACATCTATTCAAAAACAATGTTTTGAAAATCTTTTAAAATCTCTATCTGTACTGTCGAGGAATCATGAGAAACTTAAAGAAATTATTTTATAAAAGCAAACTTCATCTTAATATTCATAAATTGAAATAGTACATACTTACACACTATATTTACATACATTTGGTACTCACCTTATGAAGCTTAAAACTCCATAAGTGATTACCTTATTACAAGCTTTGCTATCTCTAGACTATCTAATATTTCTGAATACAAGTGGTGTATTACAAAAGTAGTTTTTCCGAGATGTTTATCTTCTCTATCTTCCTCTCTTATATAGAGATCTTGAAGAATCTTTTCTTCAAAGGTGTCTGCCATCCTCTTTTGTTGGTAGTGTTAGCTGGCCTTATCTTTTGAGTTGGTCCGTGACTTTTGTCCACTGGTGGGTGAAGGATCATAATTACAGCGACTTCTTTGCATTATCTTTCGTCCTTTAGTGACCACAATTTTTCTTTAATAAAGTGATTTATTAAAGTAGTGATAAAGGGTCAGTATCTTGGCTCCATTGCTTTTCCATTCGCGAATCAAAGAACTCGGCAGGGAATTCTTCACTGTTAAGAGATGTTTGGCTCATATCTTCTATGACACAGTGCTCACAATGGTGATCACTGTAGTCCCAGAGTATTTTGTACATTTCTTTTGCCATATCTTCTGACCCACTTACTTGGTTTGAGATTATAGTGGATAATAAATGGTGAGGGAAACATATATCTTCTTCCTTTGTGGTAATCCTTGCATTAGAGTAAATTATATGTTCTTCAGAAGGATAAATCCATATCTTTTCTTTTTCAGTAATTATCTGAGTTACATGCTCGAATATTTTTTTATACCCTTTTGCTCTTCTGTAGGGTATCATATTTATGACATCTTAGTAACCATTTTTAACAATTTTTTGACTATTTGGCAAATAATGTTGATTTGTAAGTCCCATTTTAATAACATGGAATAATGGCTGCATAAATTGAAGGACAGGATCCCATTCCACGGTTGCTGAGTGGAACCTGATATATATGTTGGTGCTTTTGATGACTTCAGTATATCTTTTTACTGCTTTCCTGACATCAATTGGAAGCTGGGCTATTTCTCTGAGATCTTTACTTAGATATATACTTTCCTATTTCAAAGCAATTTCGTACCCAATTGGCTGGTGCTCCTGGATAAAAGTTTATCTTGTTATATTTTCCGTAGTGGAGAGTTTTCATCCACTTTCCTATCTCAAAGTACCAATCGGACAAGATATTAAAAATAACAATAAAGAATATTACTTCTTCGTAGTTATCTTTTTTGGGAATTTTTCCTTCATGGCATATCTTGACAATATCATTCGAATCAATATTTTTGATAGTTAGCTTAGGTAAAGTTTGGCTCGGTGAAGAGATACCTTCGCTATTTTTGATATCTTGTATATCTTCCCTGATAGGAATTTTCATCTTTTCCTTACCAGTAATAGGTTTAAGTATTCATTGTGAAGGGGTTCCTATTACCTTATTTTCTTTCTCTTTATCTTCGGGAAAAGTGCTAGTATTTACTAGTTCCTGTGAAGGAATACTAGACTTGGTACAAGTAACACTTGCCTCAAAGGCTATATTTATTTTGCCTTGAAGGCTATCTTGTATATTTTGAATTTGTGCTTCCAAGTAGGAGACTTTGATCTCATGTATCTAGATTTTTGCCCTTAGTTGATCTAGCTCCATCCCTGTTAAGATAATCAGGAAGAAAGTTAGTTTCACTTTTTATATGTTCAGTATCAAATTTGAAATAAGAAAACCAAATTTGAATCCTGATAATATATTGTTGGCAATAGATGGATCAACATTATTTTTCAAAAATGATTTAACTTGAGTGTTATCAGTTCTAATCAAGAACTTCTTTGGTAATAAATAATCTTCATATTTTTGTACTCCTCGCTTTACATCAAAGAGTTCTTTCCTGTTCGTCTCATATCTTGTTTCAACTTCTTTGAATGTTCCTGATGTGTAACCTGCAAGTATCTCAGGACAAGAACAATTCTTTTCACATTTATATTGTTCATGGTTCCTTTTAACTTTTAGTACCGCACCCCACTAATTATCTGAAGCATCAGTTTCAAGAATAAAGAAATCTTTTTCTTGTGGAATTATGAGTTTAGGTAAGATTTTTAATTCTTCTTTTACATTCCTTATATTTTCGCAGTCTTGTTCTTCCCAAGACCATATTACATTCTTTCTTAGCTTCGGGAGAAAATAATTTTTTAACTTGGCACATTTCTCAATGAATCATTCAGCTTAATTTAATATACCAAGAAAATTTTGTAATTGTTTATCTTTGATTTCTTCAGGAAATTCTTGAAGTTTTTCACCAATATGAGATTGTAATTGCAATTCTCCTTCTTTTATGAATAATCCCAAAAATTCTATCTCTGTTTTAGTTATCTCAGCTTTCTTTTGAGAAAGTGTAATACCATGTTTTTTCATAACGTAACAAAATTTCTCAAGATGTTCAATATGTTCATTTATATCATTTGAATGAATAAGTAAATCATCTACATAAGCAATGCAAAAATGAGTGATTGGTTTGATTACTTCATCCATTCTTCTTTGAAATATATGTGGTGCATTTTTTAACCCAAATGGCATTACATTCCATTCATATTGTCCTAAAGGATTGGGGGTGCTAAATGCAGTTAGTGGTTTACTTTCCTCTGTACAATTTGCCAAAATCCCGACTTACAATCGAATTTTGAGAATATCTTCTTATTATGTATTTGTTTAATAAGGATGTCCTTATTAGGTAAATAATATCCATCAAACTTGGTAACTTCATTTAACTTCTTGTAATTTATCACCATCCTGGCTTTTCCTCTTTTTATCTCACTATGTTTTCTAACCATAAAGGCTGGGCTGCTATGTGGGCTTTTGCTAGGCCTAATCAATTTGGCTTCTAGTAGTTCTTTTATCTGGTCGTTAAATTCTTTTTGGTATTCTACACTATATTTCATTGGTTTGACCCTTACTATAGTGTCTGGATTGATTAGTTCTATCTTTACTTTTATTTTATCTGTTTTCCATTTTTCTAGTGGGTTTTCAGAATAGGTTTTAGAAATTTCTTTTTTCAAATTTTCTAATTTATCTTCTATTGTCATCTTCAAAACTGTAATTGGTTTAAATTTTTCTTTATTCCAACATCCACCACGCTGAGTTGATGAGCTCTGATGATTAATTTCTTTGTATGCTATACTAATAGCTTTAGTTATTTTTGGTCTAGATATCTTGTGTGCACAAGGAGTTGTGAACATATATCTGTCAATATATTGTGTAAATGGTGAATATTTTAGTAGGAAATTTTGTCCTAATAAAATATCACATCCAATTGTGGTTGACATATATATTGTATCAACAAATACTTTCCTAAATAATATTAGAAAAGGTACTTGTGTAGCATATTTGCTATTTATTACCTTGTTTCCACCTGCTGTTGTAGCAGTGACAACCTTCTTTGAATCATATTTCCAATATTCATATGGTAGTACATTTGGTAAGCATAAGCTTATTGTACTCCCTATATCTAGATAAGCATGAAATTTAATTCTGCAATAACTTCTTATATTGAGTATTATTTCAATATATGGACTCATAGGATTAGTACTGACTTCCATGATAACAATGATTTCTTATTTTCATCTATTTTTGATATGATGATTGGATTGTCATCAACTGTTATTTTCAAATATCCTTGACAAATTTTGTAAAGACTAAATTTCTCAAGGACGTTCATCCCTAATAGTATTGGTGGACGATTGACTCCATATAATTCATCTTTATATAGAATTATTTCTTTAATATTTTCTTTATGATCCTTTTCTACAAATATAAGAGGGAATTTCACATAATTTTTTATTTCAAGACTATTTCCCAAATAATCTTTGAATATATATGGTTCTGGTAATTCAAAATCTAATAAATGGCTAACAAATTTAGCATTTACATGACTTTTATCTGCTCCAGTATCTATAAGGACAAGAAGATTCTTCTTGTATCCTTCTTGATTAACATACATTGTTTTGATGTAATATTGAGAACTTGATGGTTAAGCAATACTTAGTTTTCTAAGTTGGCTTATCTTAGGGCCTTGTCTGGAAGGGAATCTTACAATGAGATTATATTTTTCTAGACTGACACTATTCTTTCTTATCAGTTTTCCTTCAGAATTGATTTCTCTTGCTTGTTTGTGAAAATCAAGCATTATTTGTTCTGGTATGGTAATTTCATGTTCTTGATATTTCCTGGGAGGTATATATTGGACTAATTCTTCAAAATCTTTATGTATGATAATATTACCAGTTATCTTTCTTAAATTATGGTGGTGGCTAGTACTAAAAGCAAAAATTGATTTTATGCTAATACTAATAGCCTTACTTTTTCGCAATATTTTTAGGTTTCCAATTCTATAATATAGATTGAAACTTTGATCAATATTTTCATCAATTAGTGATACAACATAGTTTGGTTTTACTGTAAATATTATCTTATAGTAAACTAGATTTCCTACAACAGTTCCTAATAGAGCATCTATAGGATCTTGTAAGATTCTATTGTCCATACAATATATTTCTATTGGTATATTCATACCTTCTCTAAAGAATCATTTTATCATGATTTGGATTCCTCATATCTCAACACATTTTAACTTGCTTCTTATATTTTCTGGAATTGTAGATAACTTTTGTCTTACCCATTCTTTTGTAATTATGGAGATTCTTGCCTTTCCTATTGTATCTTCTATATTGATAGATATTTCTTTATAATTCATGCTTACAATTGTTTTATTTATTCTTGGTAGTATCCCTAAAAATCCTTGATGGAATAAATCTTTTTTCTTGTAAATCTAATATTTTCTTGGTTATCCATTTGTATCTTTTAACATCAAAGGTAATTTCTTGGTTTATTCTTTCTTCTGAGTCTTCAATTTCCTCAGTTGTTTCTACTTCTATTTTCTGGTCTATTTCTTGTATTTCTTGGTTCATATATACAATTTCGTCAGTATCTTCCTCTGATGAAGATATATCTAATTCATAAATACTACTGCATTCACTGCTTAAATTTTCATAATATTCAATTGGCTCTATATCACTATCATCTTGAAACTCTTCATAAATTCTAAGAGTTTTTATATTCTGCCTATCTTTCTTTTTAGGACATTGAGGGGCAATGTGTCCTTCTTCATTGCAGATGAAACATCTACATTTCTTGATGGATTTTGGTTTAGGCTTTTCAGTCCAATTTTTTTTCTTGAAATATTTTTTATGTAGTTTAAAGTTTCTTTTCTTGAACTTTTTGTAGTTTTTGAATTTTCTTTTATGTTTCTTATATGGTTTATATTTCTTTTTATAACATCCAAATTGTTCAATCTAGCCTATATCTTTATAGCAACACAAAGAGTTCCTTCTTATTTTGTATGCTTTCTTGCTTTCTAAAGCTTATCTACACCAGGTGCTTATCATTCTTTTTGTAAATGCAATCCTACTTCCAAGACTATCTATATTTACACCTTCTTCTTCTCCAAGAGGTAGTAGTTTTTCATATTCTTTTCGTAACTTAATTCCCCATGGGAATGGTAACTTCGTAAAATAAGACCTTAATATAGGTTTATTTTCTTGATAGTCTCCTTGGTTCAATATATAGTATATCTCTTCGAATTTACATGTGTATCTTTCTAGTTCATACATATCACATATCTTTAAATTTTCTATTGCTATCATTCCTTCATTATACTCTTCTTGTTTCCTAGTTTCTTCATTAGCTGTAAATCTATTTCCTAAGAATTTTGTTCTCAAGGCTCTTTCAAATCTTTTTAATATTTCTTGTATATTTTGCTCATTCAAAGCATTTCTGTTATCTAATACTTCAGTTGTATTTTCTCCATATTTTATTCTCTTTTTTATATTTTCTGGTAACTTTCTCTACCATTCAGATACAATTCCTCTGAATGTATGTTCTATAAACCCGAAGGCTGTATATGTTTCCCATTTGTTAAATTGTATAGCTAAGTCTGTACTTTTCATCCACGTTTCAACAGCTTTTTCTTTGTCTATACATTCAAGATCTAACCATATCCCTGTTGTGTGAATTGGTTCATTATAAGATTTCATTGGATTTATTTCTTTTATGGAATGTTCTTATATTCCCAGTATATCTTTTGTGTTTTTCTGTATTGATTAATACCATCCTTATTAGGTATTGGCGTTCCATAATTATATTCATATTCTTCATCACTACTAAATTCTGTTTTTATATTATGACTAGATGATGGATTGGTGTTCATCTTTGTATTTTCCATTTTTTCAGTTAATTCTTCTAACTGTTTTTTATATTCATTATATTCTTCACTAGTAGATTCTAAGAATTTTTGTTCCAATTCTTCTCCGTAATCATATATTGTTTTATCTCATGATTTTTTCCTTTATCTAGATTTTTCTGTATTATCTTGAAATCTTGAGCTGGATTAATTATAATCCTATCTTTTCCCTTAAGATTTCTATCTAAAAGAGCATTTCCTATTTGTAGATTATATTCTAGATTTTTCAATTTTTTGTGTATATCTTCAAAATTTTCGTTTGCGCTATTTTTAGGTAAATAAGGATAACTTGGTTTTTTGTGTTTCTCAACTTTTTCCAAAAATTCTTCTATTATATTTTCTTCATCCATTATATTCATCATTATCTTAGGTTCATTACATGGCTCTGATACCATTTTTATCGAGAGGGTACATCGGAATTATCTTTGTAGATATTTAAGATATTACAATAAAATACGTAAAATTGACTATCTTTTGTTAAAGTTTTTTCTTCAATAATTATATTTAAATCCTTGATTCTTCTTTCTAGATGACAAATCTTTCTTTGTATATCTTTTTCAATTTTGATTGCTTGATTATCTATATAAGCATTTCTATTTTTTAATATTGGATCTAAATATTCTGTAAAGAATCCTTTTAGATTTTCTCTTTGATAATTTAATATACTATATGTTGTAGTTCTTAGATCAATAAAATCTTGTATAATTTCAGGGGTTAAATTTATCAAAAATTCTGGATTCATAAATTTTTGGGACTTATTTGAAGTTTTTAAATTTTTAGTGGCTTTGGTTGCAAATTCTATGTAAGGGGGTATTTTAGGTAGTTCCTTTAATCAAAATGGTCAAAGTCCATTTTGGAAAGCCATCCTTTCATTTGGCTATTTTCATGTGTTCCCCATATTCGGACAGCTGGAGCCGAAGCAGAGCCGAGCAGACTGCTCTTTGTCGTCGGCGGCGTCGGCGGCTAAGCCTCGATACCATCCACGAGTCCCCCCTCGCCCAGCTCCTAACTCTCCGGTCTTGTCAACGTTTGGGTTGTGTTCAGCGATGAACACTTCTTCACTGCCCTCTCTGTCCAATTTGTAAGGATTCTTCTGAATTTGGGTAGGTTGATGAAGAATTTCTTTTCATTTTTTGCTTCATTCATTTTTAGTTTGAATTTTTGAATGAAATGCTCAATTTTCTCATGATTCAGTTGAATTGTTTGGTAATGGAAATTTTAAGAGATAATGGAGTATTTGATATAGAGTAAATTTAATAAATAATCACCCAATTTTACCAAACATTACTATTTACTCAACCAACATTGAAATATTAGACATTGCTGACGCATCTATCTCAAAATATTGCTCACTCATTACCCATTGCTCAATATAGAAGGGTGAGCAATAGATATTGTTTCAAGGTTGGGTGAACAAGTGGTAATTGTGGGTAAAGTTGGATGAGCACTTGTTAAATTTACTCATTTGATATTATATGGAACTTTATGCACTCATTGATAACAGTAGCTGGTATCTGTTGGAAATAAAAATATTTTGCGTGAATTTGGATAATTATTATGAAGTGAAGATAAACTAGCATACCGCTTCCCTACAGTGATCCGACCGTAGTATCATTCTTGAATCTATGAGAATGGGTAACTGAAATTTGAACTTCTTTGATCCTGAGAGAGTTTTGATGGGCGGGAATGACGATCTGAGTTACGGTGATTATGGTTTTAGGATTGAGATAGTGAATAGACTAAGGAAAAGATCGTTTGGGGGAGAGTTTTGTTTGAGAGAGAGAGATTGAAGACGTAGAGATACACGGACATATATATATATATTTTTTTTACTTCCAAGAGCGGAGAAAATTCCCCACGGTCGAGATTAATACGGGGAGAGAGGTCTTGGATCAAATTTTTTGCATAGCTTAAAATTGTTGTTAAATTTTAGGTTCGCAATTTTCAACTTGCAAGACAACTAAAAAAAGTGTGTGGCATAAAATTGAGGGAATTTAGCTGTAGATCGATCTGTTGGATTGAATGCCAACAAAATTTAAGGGTCTTTATTTGTTTGTAATTGTTTTGATGTTGTTTGGGTAAAACTTAGCTCCCAAATTCTAAGTATATAATTTTTTTGAATGATAATTACCAACATAGAGCGTCTAATTCGTGCTGATAACTAGAAGTAGTAATCGACCAAGATCATGTAAAGATATGTTAAACAGGATAGATCACACCAAGCTCACTAGTCCCTCAGTTAGTGGGGGTCATGGCTACAATATTTTCCATAAATAAAGAGTACTACTGCCTTGTTATATGAAATAAAAGCACTGAACACTGTAATGAAGGTTTGAAGCATCAAGCATGTTACACAAACATCTATCTGCAGGTATATTTAGAGAAAACGGTTACTACTTGATCTTAGTACAACTACCAGCTCTTAAGGTTTTGCTTAGGATTATTTTTTAAAAACAATAAGAAAATGCAATCAGAAAATGTGTTTTCGGCAAGGCGTTGAAAATGTTTTTAGTACTACATGGCAAATTTATTGGTTGAAAAACAGAAGATGCATTTATTTATCTCAGTTTGGGAAAAGTTTTGGTACCATTTTTCTTTTTCTGGCAGTTTTTAGATATTATTTTGTGTGCAATGCTATGGGTTGATTCTCAGTGGTTAACATCACTCAGAGTATTTATAATTTACTTATGTAAATGAGTCATGTAAGTGACTTTTTTGGAACTCTTGAAGTTTATATTTATGCCATTTAATAACCAATAGGACTTGATGATTATTAAAAGCAGAATGACCTGTTCATGAACCTTTTGCATCCTATGTACTCTGACTTATTCACTAACACGTTAGGAAGCAGAAAATAGCCTTGTTTCCCCTTTTTACTAAATTGTTTAAGTAACAATTATAGACACACATTCGGTGTTTTCTGTTATTTCAAGGGTTGCCTTTACAACGACCACTGAACTTTACACTAAGTTTCACCTGGACAACCAACTTTAAATTGTTTCATTATCATCAATAAACTTTAAAATGTTTTCAGTTAAACCACTAGATTGATCACCCATCCATTTCATGACAAATTTTCTTACGTGCCCTTAACATTCTGTTAGTCTACAGTACACTCGCCACGTTTTTAACTCGCCTTCCATGTGGATTAGTTGCTGGTCTCCAGAAACGTTTTTATATACTGTAGGATTTCACTTCTCTGAACTCAAAATGGTAACTTAAACCCGAATTCGCTGTTGTCAAAAAATTTCCACAGACAAAAGGGCACATCACAAGGATAGAAGAACAAGTGTTTTTCTCCACCTTTGGCGGATTTGTCAAAGTCCTGCCTCTTTCCTCTTGCCGAATCCCAATCCCTCCCCAGCCGAGGTCAAAGGTCTTCCTGCTCTTTTCTTTTTCAGTGGTAGAGTCAAGTTCGTTACTATGAGCAAATCAGCCCTGCATCGTATGGATAGTCGATTCAGATCACCTCCTCCCCCTTGCAAAGTCAATATTCTGGGGTAAGAAAACAGGACCTTGCCTCTTTTTGACTCTTTATCGAGAAAGCCAAGTCAATCCATTAATAATCCTTGCCCAAGTGACCTTAGCAGCCAGTCTATCTACAAAAATCGTTTAGCCACCAACGGAACCAATATGTGATATTGGACATCTTTAAAGTCAAGGATTTCCTCCGCTGCATGGAATCAATCAAGAGAATTTCTTGCGCTTCTGGTTGAAGGAAATTTCCTACCTCTGACAACACAAGAAAATGAGAGGACAAGATCTTATAAATACTAAATTAGACGATGAGCTGATTGTAGAGATTTTCCGACACCTAGATCCAATGTCCAGCCGTCACGCTTGCTCGCTTGTTTGCAAACAATGGCTTGGTCTTGAAAGGCCCAGTCGTGACGCTATCCGTATTGGTGGATCTGGCATTACTGATGCATTGGTCAGGCTGCTTGCTCGACGTTTCATGAATGCCCAAAATGTGTATATAAATGAGATCCCCATTTCCCTCCAGGCCAGATTCGTAAGTTTTTAATCACACTAATGAAAACTTCTCTCTCATTCTATAAAACTAATTGAATAGTTCGTATTAAAATATATGGTTTTGGGAACTTATTAACACTTTAATCGATGGAATATAGAGTTCTAATGGTATCAAGTTAATATTTGTGGTTTTGGAAGCAAGTTCTTGTTAAGAGTGCAAATTAATCTTTCTGTGGATGGAAATTTTCCGTATTAGCTAGATCTTTGAAAACCTTTTTTCAATATTTTCTCCCATTTATAACTCTTTTCAAAACTTTTGCTCAAGCTTTTAGATGAGATGATTGAAGAGACACTTTGCCTTGACATAGTTGGATCCTTCTACTTTCTCCATATGTATAAATATTTGTTGTGGCCATGATTGTTTTGAAGTTTATGTCAAAAAGTGATTTTGTAACTTTCACTTTATTATAATAGTGTTGAGAATTAGGAAGTGTGGAACTCTTACTTAGTCTTGGTAGTGTTGCATGCAATTATTTTAAAACTGCAATTAAATCGCATTCTTATTGGTTTTTTAGATGCACTCTTTCTGGAATCATCATCTTAAATGTCTATTTCTTTGCCCATGATGCAGGTGGGAGGACGTCGCATTAATCGGCCTCCTCTTGCTGGTCAAAGTGTGTCTGAACAAAATGGGATGGGAGCAAGTACTTTATCAGATTCTGGGTTGGCTGATGTTGGAGATGGCTTTAAGAGACTTGAAAAGTTAAGCTTGATATGGTGCTCTAATATAACTGATGTTGGGCTAAGTTCGATTGCTGAGAAATCTAAAGCACTCAAATATCTTGATATACAGGTGATTTCTCATAATCTTACTATACTTCCATTCTATCCTTTGAATTATCATTATGTTCCAGCATAGTGCTCTGGATTGGATCAAAATATTGGTGTGCTATTAGATCAGTGAAGTACATTTGCATTATGAATCTGGTTTTTCTATTTGCACTTTTGCTTTAGCTTGTAGCAGTTGAGCAGCGAGATCTAAAATCCTTCCCCATATTTGCTTAGGCTATGATATGAGATGAGTTGCATGGAGTGGGAAATGGGGATTGGAAAGAAATGGGGGAAACTGGCTTGACCTTGTTTGATTGGAGGGGAAGAATTCTGAGGTGGAAAGTGATTTTTTTTCTTTTATGTCAAGTGACTGTCAAATTTTTAACAACTTTCATTGAAAGCAAGCCCAAAAAATTGTGTCCTTATTTTACTTCTATACCGAGCAAATGATGGAAAATAGTTTTCCTTTCACATTGGGCAGACAGTCCCTTTCCATCTCTTCCCATTCCACCCATTTTCCCTTAATACCAAACATAGCCTTAGGTGTGTGGTTCATTTAGATTCTGCTAAAACTCTTCTTATATGCTGATCGTGTTTACAAGTTATTTATTAACCTGTGATTCATGCGTATGCTTACTGCTATGCCTAAGAAAGCTTTTTTTATATCCTCTTCTTAAAGGCCTGCCCTGTTGGAGATAAAGGTCTAGCAGCTGTTGGGAAATATTGTACTCAACTCGAGGATTTGAATTTGTGGATTTGCAAAGGTTTGACTGACACAGGATTGATTCTGTTAGCCATTGGTTGTGGGAGAACTTTGAAATCACTTGGGCTTGCTGCTTGTGCAAAGATTACTAATGCCTCCTTGGCAGCCGTGGGATTATACTGCAAATCTCTTGAAAAATTGTTAGTAGATTCAGAGTTTATCCACAACAAAGGCTTGCTTGCTGTAGCAAAAGGATGCCCTCAATTGAAATCTCTGAGGCTCCAGTGCAGAAACCTAACAGATGGGGCCTTGCAAGCTGTTGGAAAATTTTGTCAATTTTTGGAGTTATTGGCTCTATACAGCTTCCAGAATTTCACAGACAAGTCAGTTTTTTTCCTTCTTAGTTATCCTTTTTTAATTCAAAAATATGGAAATCCTGTCCCCTTGGGGATCTTAATTTGATCAGTGCGAACATTTTCTTGTTCTCATTACTCTTTCCTATGAAGTACAGAAGCTTTAATTATATTCACTCTGGATAATTATGCCTGTGTTGATGTGGGTTAATTTTGTTGCCTGTATGAAATAATTTCAGTTCAACCACAACTTATTCTGGCATAGTTTTGCTCCAGTCTCTCTTCAAATCTGGACATTAGTGGGATCTCCACTGCTTGATGTTCTCTGAAAATATTGCTATTCTAATTTACTAAGGGTGTGTGAATGCAAGTTACTTTTTATTTATTCGCTTTTTGTTTGAGATTAGTCAACTGATGGATTTATACTTGGCATTGGGTATATGAGTGTTAGGTGCTATAAAGTATACAAACACCAAATTTGTTAGATTTTACGAGTTGGCATTGCAAGATTATGTCTTCTTACTTTTGAAATTTTTTAGTGAATGCATTGCATTGGACTCATTGTGTACCTTCGTCTGTGCCTCAATTGTCTGTCTATTATGTGTACTTTATGCACTTATGAGAGTCCATGCGATAGATTGCATATAAGAGTGTGTGTGCTAATTTATGTGTTACTCTATTGGTTTGTTCTTCTAATTTTTCCCTTCTGTTTTAGGGGTGGGAGTGGGATGGATGAGAAAGGAAAAAGGGATGTATATTCCTGCTAGCTTACTTACATAATCTGTCCTTATATGTGTGCAGGAGCCTTTGTGCCATTGGTAAAGGATGTAAGAAGTTGAAAAATCTCACCTTTATCGATTGCAACTTTCTGAGTGACGTGGGTTTAGATTCTATTGCTGTTGGTTGCATGGAGCTTATGCATCTTGAAGTCAATGGCTGCCAAAATATTGGAACAAGCAGACTGCAATCCATCGTAAAATCTTGCATGTAATAATTTTGACTGCCTCTTACCTGGCATGCACTCCCGTCACCTCCATCACTCATTTTTGCTCTGTCCTTTTAGTCATGTGAACTGTTCTGTCTCTCTCGTTCATTTTGTTCTTTTTTGCACGTAGTAGTCTAGGCTGTACAATAGGAAGTAGACCCCCCTTCGCCCCATTCCCTCCCAATGACACTTAAACCACAATCACTTGGCGAGAACCTAATCACATCTAACTGCTTGTCTTAACTGTTTTTTGTCTTGCTTTTCTTTTTTATTATGCATCCAATGTTTCACAATTGTTTGATTTCTGGTCTTGGACTATGTAATGCATCCGCCTTTCTGAGTTAGCCTTGCATTGTCAGAAAGTAGAAAATGATGCGCTATGTGAAATTGGCTTAGGCTGCAAGGACTTGCAATCTCTTAATTTGGCAGATTGCTCAGGTATTGGGGACGAATCCATTTGCGGTATAGCAAGAGGATGCAAGAACTTGAAGAAGCTCCATATTTCCCGATGTCCTGAGGTACTCCTTTTTCTGTGTTTACCCAATATAATCTTGTTCCATTGTATTATGTTTTGTCCTTGATGGTGAATGGATTTTGATTTTTGAAAAACATCTCAATCGTTTAGTTGGTTGGTCAATGATGCAATTGGTGACATCAGTGCCTCAACTCACATTGTGAACTGGTATTGAGATTATTATTAAATATTACACAAGCATGCATTTGGCTGATAGGACTTAACAAGATATGTTCAATTTGAGTTTGTCTGCATATTACACATCTCTCATTGTGTATACAACTCGTGATCTGAAGTTATTCATATCCAGTCTTTTTTAACAATTTTCCTTGTTTCTAGTCGGAAACTATTGGTTTTCAATGCTTGCATAGATTCTTTTGATGTTCAAACTACATTGCAAAACAAATGGATCTTATACGCGCCATCTAAAATTCTTTAATTTTCCACATTTGTGAAATAAAAATCCACTTTCTAAATGCTATATTAAACAATTCCTGGTCATTTTCTTAAATCTTGTAGACATTCTAAAATCAATCTGAATATTTTTCAGCAATCCTCAACTCTCTCCATGTAGCAACAATTGTTGCTTCTGGAATTTGCACTAAATGATACATTCTTATCTGTAATTAAATTCTACTTTTGCATGTTTATGGTAATTCATTTTTGTTTCTCTTTGCATTATTGGTAGGTGGGGACTAAAGGAATAATTACTGTTGGTCAGGTCTGTAGATCTCTTACAGACCTCACCCTCAAATCGTGGAATAGGTAAGCATTTCTCCCCTTTAGATCCCTATTCGTGGTTTGTCTTTTCGGAGATCAACTCTATTAGCCTGTTTGTTGAAGTTCGTATAAAAAAAGATTATTGTTTTCTGCATCACTTTTCAGACTGAATTATATATCCGTGGCAGCAAAGTTTGGTATTGGTGTAATCAAGCCGGATAAGGTTCTATATTATTGTATCGTCAAGAGTACTTTCAGAACATGATCCATTCTGATATTTTTCTTTCAGTACCACTGATGTTCTCAAAGGCTTTTGTGCTCTATTATTCATCAACTCCTTCACATGATGATCTAGAGAGGCAAATCCAGAATAGTTATTTCCCTTTGAATCAGTCCAATATGCTTCAAATGATTATTTAGAGTTAGAATTTCAGCTGCTTCATAATAAAATCTCCTCCCAAATCTTGTTCTTTTAACTTCCCATTTATTTGGTGGAGGTGGTTTATTTTGGTGTACTAGCATGTGCTTGATGGCCTTATCATTGCAAGAGGATATGACTTATTCTTACAAACAAAAGACAAAACCGCGGGAGCAAAGAGTTTCTAGGACTAAAACAAAAAGACTCTAGCCAAACATGTTAATAAGATTCATGCTTCTATGCTTTCTGATTCAGTTGAAATTGATTATAGCAGGAAAAGAATATTCTGATCCATTTCGCAGTTCTTACTTTATTTTCTAGCCTATTTAATGTTCATTGTAGGTGTCCTTGAACCTCTTCCTCGGCCATGGTCCTCATGGATTTATCAAAATTACTTTCTCATTAATGGCCTGTTGCTTAGATCTAGCATTGTGTGTTGTTAAATTACCAGGGTTGGGGATCTGGCACTAATTTCAGTAGGTCAATGTTGTTCCCTACTGCATTTGAATGCAAATGACTGTAACCGAATTGGGGATGCTGGAATTATAGCTATTTCTAGAGGTTGCCCTCGACTCAGTTACTTGGATGTAGGCGGTCTACAGGTGTAGTCTCTATCTCTCTCGTAGATGTTAGACATACTTGCATAAACTTGGTTCTGTTGTAAAATTTTACATCTTTTTCATGTGCAAACGTGTTACTTTAAAATCCTCATGTGTCAAACATGCCCACAAATAACATATATTGATTGATATTGGATGCTTTTAGACGCACATGGTTTTTTTCTTGTTGGCATAGAACTTGGTGTTGATGTAATGGAATGGGTGATTTCTCTTGGAATGTCTGCTAGTACCACGCCGTTACTGGACGATAGAATTGAGAGAGGTCTCACTGATGATCTACCTATTTCTGTAACGCTTCCGAAGAAAATACTTGCTTATTTCACTAGTTCTCAAATAAGAATTACTTTATCGTCACAAGGGCACAAGATGAACGTAACGATCTTTTAGTGAAACATTAATGCACGTTTTGGGACATTGATTGGCTGATTCAATTTTAAACTAAAAGAGTGGGTTCAAACATAAGAGGGAAAATCTGGAGAAAAGCTGCTAATCTATGAAGCCATACAAGAGACGCGGGGGGGGGGGGGGGGGGGGGGTGGGCACTTGGTCTTCGTGGAAGCGTACTACAAAACTGACCCCTTCTTAGTCATCTCGCAATCTGTTCATGGCTCGCTATTTACTTAATTGTCTATCGAAGAAATTTGGATCATCTTACATGGAAGCCAAGCTCTCTATTTGTTGTTCTGAGTAAAATGCTGGAATTAACTCAATTAACATGGAACTGTTGAAAGTTGAGTACTCCATGAACCTACCTGTAAAACTACATGCATTCATATATTTATGTGCATTTATTTATGACCCCGTATATGCATTTTTTTTTTGTATTCTGAAACTAGACATCCTTGATCCTTCTATTATTTTTGAAATATGAACATTAAAATCTTTAAATCTTATTAATGATTCAGTGTTATGGTTTCACATCAACAGACCAATTCATGCATTCATAGGAATTATAAATATTCATGCTCTCACATTATTCTATACTCATCATCAGTTGTTTTTCCACTGTACAAAACCTCGGGGACAAGGCAATGGAGGCCCTAAGTGAAGGCCGCCCACTACTGAGGGATTTGGTACTATCGCATTGTTTGAGAATAACATATGCAGGTTTTGGCTATATTGCCAAGAAATGCAAATTACTTGAATCTTGCGATATGGGTTTTTGCCATGGCATTACAGATGCTGGAATAGCAACCGTGATAACAAGCTGTCCAAAAATAAAGAGTACATCGGTTGAGGACTGGAAGGTTAGCCCGAGGACCAGAGTTCTTGCTGGACCCATTATCTCTTACATTCTGCGGGACTCGTATTCACAATTTTGATTCAAAGAAATTAAGAGTAGGAGAAGTTCCATTTTAAACCGTGGTTAAATCATTCCTACACCTGTGCTAGCTTATTTAAGCCGAAATATGACCTGTCTGAAATGATCTATCTCCAAATTCCCTTGATTACTCTAAAGTTTTCGAGCTGTCTTAGTTCATGTGTGATGTCTATGATAAGGTTTCCCTAATGTATTTTCGCGTTTCATATTACATGAATTAGTGTCAGAATTTGGTTTTTGATGTATCATCAAATTTCTAAATAATGAAGCACATTTTTGGGTTTTGCTTGTCATCAGCATTTTTAAATATCTCTTCTGCTGTATTAAGTTCTCTGGATCCTCATATAAAAGCCCCACCCTCCCTATTGGTAAAACTAAACTGTAGGGAATTGAGGCATCGTACCAAAAGGTTATTTCATTAGGTGGAATAGGATAATTCATTATAAGTTCATTCCTATCAATGTAAGACTTTGTTCGCATATCTCAACAATCCCTCCTTAGAACAAAATACTATGTCTTTTTGGTCCTCCTTCAAGTAATAGTCTATTAATATATCTTCCTCAAATTTGGAAGGATTACATGTTTTATCAAAGTTCAACTCTTCTACTACGTCAGTACCACCACCTTAAGAATCAAATGTGGATTTTTCTGTCTATCGCGATCTAAGTTAGGGCCTACAACTTTCGTGTTGCTGCAATTGGGAATTTGTCTTCTACATCTACATGGCTAAGTTGTGGCTAAGTTTGGGGTTTAGTTATGATAATAGGGAATTGAGGTTCCATCTCAAAAAGTTAACCCATTAGATAGAGTAACTCAGTCTTTTATAAGTTCATCATTTACCCATGTGATATGTCTAATCGATGTAGGACTTTATTCGTATATTCCCAACATAAACCATTGACTCTAATTTGAATTTTTACTTTTCTTGCTTTTCTGATATGTACAAATCACTTTTGACAGGACTTTGTATGTACACTTATGTATAATCTTCACATAATTGTTTAAGCTTTGTACCTAAAAA
This sequence comes from Forsythia viridissima, assembly GCA_030279155.1. Taxonomy (NCBI): domain Eukaryota; kingdom Viridiplantae; phylum Streptophyta; class Magnoliopsida; order Lamiales; family Oleaceae; genus Forsythia; species Forsythia viridissima. The sequence continues at coordinate 3,514,633 of CM059036.1, forward strand.
GGTCTACATATGTATAGTTGTACCCTACAATGTGTATAAAATTCATTCACCATCTTATAATTGAAACCATATATATACCCTAATTAGAATAAGAATGTAATGATTGATCTCATTTGTAATTCATGCATGCAAAACTTTGAAAAGTTATAACATAAAGACCTTAATCATATTGTTTTAGTGTGTTAATAGCATAATTAAGAGGATTTACCACTTGAAGCACTAATTGGTTAATTAAATATGTTTCAACCCTACTAAGAGGGAGTTTTATATATTTTTTCAATATCTAGTGAAGATCAATGAATATCTTGAAATTGTAAACGGTTCAAAAACATAAATCTTGGAGAAGACATTCGATGGCCGGCCCCATGCTTAAAATATATGATTCTAGTCTTTAATCTACTTCAATCAATCTTTTGTAAAACCTTAGCTATCAAACGGATTTGAACACAATATATAGTTTCACGAACTTTTCGAGTTTCCCGTCAAATAAAAGTGAATAAATCTCGAAGAATTTCATACATGAACATGACGGATTGAATCTAAGTTAAACGTACTCAACTTTATTAAGGGCATGTTCGGTGTAGTTTTTTTTGGAGAAAAAATGGGTTTTTTGATTATTTTATTGATTTTTCAAATTTTTTTGTAGTGTAAAAATGTTGAAAAATCAAAAATTGTAAGCAAAAAAATAGGTTTTTTTAGAAAAAAAAAATGGCTACCGAATATGACCTAAAGATATTTGACTGATGTTAGCAAAATTAGCAAATTCAATATTTACCAAAAGCATATTCTCCATTTCCTCATGTTTACACATATTTATGGGGTGAAACAGAGAGGATTTGATGAATGAAATCTATAATGGATTTGAAGTCAGAAATATAGAAAGTTTGGTGATAAAGTAAAATAACTTTTTAAAACAAGACACAGAGTTTGGAGCAGAAGGGAACATAATGGCTTCCATGTTTATCTATATTCATGCCTTTTTTCTTCACATTATAAAATTCATTTATTTTATTTATTAATTAAGCTATAAAATTCCATAATGGCTACTTTTATTTTATCACTTTTTAAAGACAACATATTTATGTCAGCATAATGTTTATGCCAGCTTCACTTGTACTGTTTAAAAACAAAAAAAAAAAAAAAAAGGAAAGTTTCACCACTGGATTGAGTATCTCTTTTAATAAATTAACGAGAATCAAGCAGATTAAATATTCTAGTTGTTATTAAACTTTTTCAATATACTATAGTTTCAAAAGTTTTGAGTCGTCATTGAACTTTCTCAAATGTTATCTCATTCGTCACTCTATCACTCACTGTTTTGTAAACGTACCACTCTCAATTTTAGTGACGTGGCATACACTAACGTCGAAATCGTGCTAAGTATGAAAATTATGTTTCTCATATTATCAAGTCTGTTAACTTTTAAAACGGTGATGGACAGAGCGACGGAGTGACAGATATAATAATATTTTGGTAAGTTCAACTCGAAAAACTTTTAAAGTTCAACCTATATAAAGATAAATCAATATTACGCCGATATTTGTTATATTCAGTATGAAGCCATCATCGATTAGAGTATAGCATGCCTAGTATGACCTAGGCGTTCATAGTCATGTGTGGAACCTGGAGCTACTAACTCCCCGGGTATGTCAATCTCTGAGTTCTTGTTGAGCCTCTTTATATTTTAGGACTTCTAATCCTTTCTATTTCGACACGAGTCTATAAAGTATGAACAACCAGTGTCGTCTTGTCTCTTAGCTGCATACTACTCTCTATGCTTTTAACAATAGCAACCGATAAATACTTTGAAAATATTCAGTGGTAACTCGAATTTTTTTGAAAATTACGTTCAATAGCAATTAAGAAAAACAATAACAATTTGAATATTTAACTCAGAATTGGACATTTGAATTGTTACACACTCCGTAATAGTCATAAGGAACTCAAGCATAGTTTTACGAGAGGCGATGGTTGTTGGAAGGGGTCTTTCGAGAGAGGTTTTTGTGATAAGTTTGCAACCATATATGTGGCACATAGGTTACATCCCTAAAGTCAATAGTATATCACTTCTACGACTAGGCCTTCTATGGAGTTGATGTGTATGTTTGATAAAGATTTTTGTAGTTTATAAATAGTAAGTCCTATGGAATGTGTGGATAGAAAATAAATAAAAATTGTGGGTCTTATGAAATATGTAGATAAAAATAATGTTTAATCAACTTATAAATACTTATAAATATTAACAAACATCCATGATTCAAGCCTCGTCATTTTAAAGTGATTTCAACTTACTACATTCTTATCCAAAGATAAAAGTTACTCTAACCCTTTGTTTATACTCTATTATTCTTATATTTAATCGATGTAAAATTTTACCATATCCATAAAAAGAGATCTACCCGAATAAAAAAAAAGTTAGATAAAGAAAAGAAATGATGGTTAGCTAACGTGGAGCAATCAAGAGAGATTCGAAATAGAGAAAAAGGCATTGTAGAGGAAGATGTGGCGTGTAAGGTTTCATCCACTTCGAGAGATTTTGTTTGGCTGCAGGGCTCGAGGAACAGTGATTATATACACTATACATACATATATACATATAGAGAGAGAGATTGATTAATTTACTTACATATATATTGATGTGTTTTGTCTGTGGGGGCATGAAATGCAGTGAGAGAGATTATAAGCACTTGAAACTCTTAACATGTCTTGTTTTGAATTTCTTCAAATCTATGCTTCAACCTTGGAGTAATCATTAGTATATATGGAAAGGGGGAGGGGGTGGTGTGGTGGGGGTGGTGGTGAAGGTTTACCAAATCCAAGACCTTCACCAAATCCATAATTTTATTTTGGCTTCTCTTTTTACTACAACAATTAATCTTTAGCTAGGATAGATGTATAGTGGTAATTCTATTTTATTTCGAGTTTAGATGTGTTGTTCTTTAAATATATTTTTGATATATTGATACATTACATTTTTTTCGACAAATCACCTCGATTTTTTTTTTTGACACCACGGCTCATTACACTTCGACGTCCATTTGCTAAAAAGAGGTAATTTGTCAAACGGTCAAATATGTATGTGAAAACAGTAAGTTCGAGAACATATCTCAACTCATTAATTACCTTGTCATTAAATAATTTCAATATTTCATCTTTTAGGAGGGTTTTCATTCTTCAAATTCATAATCTTATTTAAAGGGATATTTGATTCGATTAGACAGATTTGTTTCCTTTAGTGCCACGTATGTTTCATGTTCAATAGTTAAAGATAACGGATAAATGTTGTCTTATTCTGTTTGGACAAAATTGATGTCTGAATATACTTTTATCCAGATAACAATTTAAGCAAAAAATAAAGATAATTTTTATCCTCAAAAAGAAGAAGACAGATTTTTTTGTCCATATACGGATTTACTCAATTTCGTTTTTTAAAAGACAAACATATACTTTATAATATATTTAATGGGTGTTTAATATTGTTAGGAGTTTTATTTGATTAGATTTTTCTAGAGTTTGTTTTTGGAGTTTTTCTTAATTTTTTCAAAAGCAAGATTATAGGGGTTGATGAATAGAATTTGGAAATTTCTCAATTCTTCTATTTATTCAATATTCTTAGTAAAAATTTCAAGCAAAGTCATAATTTTTTTTTTACTATTATTATAAAAATTGCACATAATTGTCGACAAGCACTAATACACATACACACACGCAAAGGTTCTAATATTAAAAAAAATTAATTGATAATATATAGAGAGATTATGTAAATTAATGTTGAGAAAAAAAGTATAATCCAACTAATGAAACAATTTTATGATCATTTTCACAACATGATCAAAGTTCTCAATTTAATTAAACTAAGACTATAATTATTATTGTTATGTAAACATGGGAAAGTGTAAAGATTATAAGCTTAAAAAATGACACATTTCAAAACTTTCTTTTTGTGACAAAACTCCAAGAATTAATGGTGGGCACCCCACCCCAAATGAAAATTTTGTGCGCATGGTACAGTGGCACTCACACATATGCTTCTTCTAGTGCTCAAATTAAGTAGAAAGTTTATTTATTTTCGTATATATTTCTACATGTGTATATATACGTGGGCGCGTGCAAATATATATGACGGCTAAAGTCACTTGTAACTCTCTATATAACTTATGCCCTTGTCACCCTATGTGTGCCCTAGTGGGGACTCTGTGTCTCTAAATTAGCCATGGGGGACCTTGCTTGTCTTGGAGGTAGGGCACATATTGGTTGATATGAAGTTGCATGGGACTTTACATGGTGTTTTTTGAGGGCCATATTGAATGGATGATTTTAATTAACTAGGATATATAACGAGATATTGGTCTTGATCCGACATATAAAACCCCACATTGAACTTATTAGTGGGTTAATGATGAACTCGTGCAAAATTATATCGTAACATACATCTGTATAATTAATATCTTATTTATATATGTTTAGCATACAAGATGACGTGCAATAGGATTATTCGGGACATGTTGCAAGAACTCCATTGGTGGGGACAATAGTGGGTTAGGGTTAAATGATGTTGTTGAGGTGGAATGTGATTAAAAGTTAGTTAGTGGGTCCAAATCAAGATTTAAGCTAGAGGGTTCTACTTAATTAATTATATTTATTCTTTACTTTGTCCCTCTTACTTATCCAAATTCAAACCTTTTAGTTTTTGATTTCATCTTTTGATGTAAAAGTCAAGATTTTGTTATACTTTCAAAGTAAGATTTGGTTCAAAGTGTTTATAACTTTATACTTATAATTGAAACTAGTTCCCAACTCTTTGCCATATATATAAATATAAATGTATATGTATGGAGTTTGGTGCTTGGCGTGCATCAATGTGCGTCATAATTTGATTGTGAGAATATTGTCTATATACATACATTACTAATCATTTCATTTTTCAGCAAACTCGAATATTTGTTGGAGTCGAGATTAATTAAATTAAACGAGACAAGAATTCATTCAAAAATTTATATTAAAATTAAGTTCATCATTCATACATCACCTAGTGGTTCATTGTGAAGTACAAGGTACTCGTCAATTAGCCACAAACATGCTTTAAATGAGAGGTGTCAAAATTGGTATGATGTCTCGGCCCCACTCATATGCCTAGAAAACGGCAAGGCCTAGATTGCCCATCGGTCGCTATCCCAACCATGATTTTCTTCTGAAAAATGTACTTTCTTTTTAAGTCGACCGTGGGGTACGAGGGATTAATTCAAACCCCAGCATCACAATTGATAGCCGCGTGCTCTAATCTTCTGAGCTATAATCCACAATTTTGTTCCCGTGAGTACCTTTAAAAAAGTGGAACCTTTTCTTTTTATAGCTACTTCATTTCGAGCTAAGAAAATATGAAAACAGGTTTATCTTATAAATTATTTCTTGATTTGGGCAAATTTAGTGGTTTCCTTTCTTATGAAAAATGGTGATAAGGCATTGCATGCATCTCAAAAATGATTTGATTGTCTTCGGTTTCATCTTTCACAAACGGACCCCCCACCCCCCACCCCCACCCCCACCACCTCATTACATGGATATTCTAATTATTTTATGTGCCACGCTTGATTCTTAATGTCAATTTTTGTTATATTTCTTTAGAAAACAATTGATTATTTTTGGGCACGACTAACATGTCTTTAAGCACACTTGCCATTTTTTTCTGAAAAGACATGCTTGTCCCTTTCCACGAATTCTTTTCACCTCATTAATTTACACAAAAACCCATTTCTTTTTTTCTTTTTCTCACACACACACACACACACAGTTGAAGATTTGCTGAGTTAAGCAAATTGGAAATCTTTATTGGGGTTGTAGTGTAGCCACTTGAGAGCATCTATGTAAGGAAATAAGCCTGCCTCCGTTTGAGAACTCTAATAATTATTGTCATGCATTGAACCATCTAACTTCATTATTATGTTTCTATTTCCTAATCAATCCACTCTCCCACATTATACAGTCGTATGCTAAAAGATTAACGAGCAGTTCAATCCGTCTAAAATTTCAAACAAGCATTCAAATATCAAGATTTGTGTTCTCAAACAAAATTGTACTGTTCTTTTTAACGATATCAAACTTTTAAGTTATAACTCAAGTCCAGAGGCAGAGATAAGAGGAGTTCGGTCTCGCTACGAAAAAAAGCAAGTTGTGAATTGCAAAAAAAAAAAAATTCATTATCAGTCCGGTCTTGAAGTGTAATTTTTTTTTAACTAGTAGTCCCCCTCTAAATAAATCCTGACTCCGCCCTTGCCCAAGTCTAAATAGGATAATGTTCATTTAGTATCGATTCTTATATCAAATAGTCGATAAGGTAATTTTATTGGTCGACCCTCCAAGAAATTGTAAATGTTGTAATGAAACTTTTGATAAGAAAGTAGCTCTGCAAATTTATCTAAAAATATACAATTGAAGCTATCAAATTTTTGTACATAATTGAACTTGAAGTAGGAAAAAAAATCATAATGTTTCATTGGAAAGAAGAAGAAGAAGAAGAAGAAATGGGAGTGGGCATGAATTGAGATTCATGTTATTGTCTCAAGAAAGATCTCACAACATACAAAAATGACCATCATCTTGCACTTATTATGCCTGCAAATCATTATTTCTTGTTGCCTTACCCGCATGCCCCCTACCCTTCACCCCACCCCACCACCCATCCCTTTTACCTCCCTATATATACAGAAATTCCAGTACCAACCATGGCATCTCTACCTATATCACTCTATACATAATACATACAAAACAATACAAATCCATCTCATATTATCCTTTGTCTTCTTCTTGTTCTTGTTTGAACATTAACCAGCACTGTTTTTGCTATCAATGGCGGTTTCTGGGTTCGAAGGATTCGAAAAAAGGCTCGAATTACACTTCTCCGGCGATGATCCGGTGATCGGAAATATGGGTCTTCGTTTACTGGATTTTGAGTCACTGGAGAAAGTATTGCATGCAGTGCAATGCACAGTAGTATCAGCGGTTGGCAACCAATATTTTGACTCTTATGTACTCTCAGAATCAAGCCTATTTGTGTACCCTACAAAGATCATCATCAAAACATGTGGGACCACCCAGCTTTTGAAATCTATCCGTCCATTAATCCATCATGCTTGTACCTTGGGCCTCATGATCTGTTCATGTAGGTACACCAGAGGAAATTTCATCTTCCCTAAAGCACAACCCTACCCACATACAAGTTTTAAAGAAGAAATTATTTTCTTGGAGAATAATTTGCCCAACAATCTTTATTACAGAAAAGCTTCTGTTTTGCCTTCAAAATTGTCTACTCATTCATGGCATGTGTTTTCTGCATGTGATGAATCTCATATTTTAATGCAAAACATGCCTGATGAGCTATACACTATTGAGGTTTGCATGACTGAGCTTGATAGGGTTTTGGCCGGAAAGTTTTTCCGGCGTCCGAACGACGGGAAAAATGGTGACTCTGCCGGGAAGGAGATGTCTGAGATAACAGGAATTGGTGATATTAACCCAAATGCTCTTATATGTGACTTTGCATTTGATCCATGTGGGTATTCCATGAATGGTATTGCCGGTGATCGGTATTCTACAATCCACGTCACTCCGGAGGACGGTTTTAGTTACGCAAGCTTCGAGTGCGTGGGCTCAATTTATGATGATCCTGATAATATCGTCGAGGTTTTGAAGAAGGCCGTGCAAGTTTTCCGACCCGGGACAATTTCAGTGTCCACGACATGTACCGGTCACAAAGTGTGGAAGTGCGTAACAAAAGCAATCGAGCCACTTGGAATGAAATTCCGGAGTTGCACGATGGACGAGTTCCCGGCCACTGAGAGCGTCGTGTTTCAAACATTTACAAGTCGTCAAAAATAAGCCGGTCGCTTATGGGCCGTGACCGCGGTGGAATTGTACAATGCATGGATGATGTATGGTGTTGGTGATGGTAGGTGTGGCAAGGGGTTTACAAGAGAAAATGTGGGAGAATTAATGGGATTTTAGGGTTTTTAGTTAATTATTAGAATTCTTTGTTTTTTTCCTTAGGAAATATGGATATATTATGCATGCTAATGTCAATGTGGGGTTCAATTTGTCTAGAAAAAAAAAAGTAAAAATTGGGGAAATTAGAATGGTTTTGGGTTCATCATAATATTGCATCCCACTTATATATACATTTGGCACGCCTACAATTTTTTTAGGTTGCAATATTATGTTGTTTAATTAGTGGGATGAAAAGTACTCATCATGTTGAGTTTATATGAACTTTCTACCATCTCTTTCTCTTTCTCTTGCTTTTGAGTTTCCATTTGTTTTGTCTTTATTATTTTTTAATTTTTCCATAGATTGTTCGGAACGGTGCACCACTGCAAATGTAAAAAGATATTCTGGTTTCGAAAAATATTGACAACACATCACTAGAAAATTGAAAAGATTGTAACTTGTAACTCAAAATAGAAGCTACATTTGCGATTCATTGCTTGTAGAATGCTTTGAAGGGCTAGAATAGAAAGAGGGAAGGAATTTAATCTTTGAAGGCTTGTAAGGAATGTCATTGAATGAAACTTAGTACAAGGAATGTCATTGAATGAAACTTGTATCGATATGTTAGATCGAAGATTTTCTACTATTAAAAATAATTGAATCAAATGCGTGTCTTTATTTGTTAGACTCATTACATGATGAACTTTAAAAGACTAAAAAGTTGTAAAAAAATAATTTAATTTTATTAATTATACAATTTAATTGTAGGGAAATTTACAATTTTGGTCCCCAACTTTTCAAATCTATAACAAATCTATTCCTAACTTTTTTTTTTTTAGCACGAGGCATCACCAACTTTTGTATTTTGTTGCAAATCACGTCATTTTGACATATTTTGATGATTTTGCCCTCTTCTTTAAATAAACAAAAATACAAAAAAGCTAAAAATAACAAAACATAAAAAAAATTGTAAATGAAGTCCCATAACTTTTAAAAAGCATAAAATAACTTTATTTTTCCCAGAAATCCACCCCACCCCACCCCACCCCACCCCTGGCCAAATCACTTCCACTATTAACTGTTGGGATATTTTTCTCAAAACTTGCCAAAATCAAAAGATGCACCAATTGTTGAAATGGGAGACATCTAAGTCGACTAAAATTACAAGTTTTCTAATCTTGGACACTTTGGTAGTTGAAACTTGGAAAACATCTAAGTCATATGTTAACCATAAATTGACGTGGTTTATTCTCTTTTGTAGTGGGTGGCCTGAGGGTTTTCTGAGAGAAAAATTGTAAACCTAGCATCCTAGTTGTTTTTCTTATTCTATTTGTGGGTTGTACAAAGAGTAGAAATTGGTGGGTGTGGTAAAGTTTAGAATATTATTTTTCTTGAGATAATTGAGGATTTGGGTGGATGAAATCTATATGATTGTAATAATTTTTCATATAGTGAAAGCTTTGACAGTCTGTAAATCTCTCTATCTTTTTATATTTTACTATTTCGTAAATTTTCTTTGAACAAAGATTTTGTGGGCAATAAAGGAATTGGTCTCAATTCCCAACATTAACATCTAATTCACCTCCATTAAATCTTACCAATTTTATACTAACAATATTCATATACCACAAATTAAAGTTAAAAATAAAAAAAAAAAGAATAAAATCAAAGATTTTGCAAAAGCGAAGGCTAATAGAACCTTGAACAGAATGTTTGAACCTTTTTCCTGTGTGAACGCGTTGCTTGTTTTGAATGGCCGATCTATGCGAGAAATTATGGGTTCGTGGGATTGGATTACAAATCTTGTGACGTTATGGGAATCGTCCTGAATTCTTTGGCCAGGGTTTGGAGGCCGTATAATTCAGCGGCGCTTGCAGAGGTGATTGCCGCGGTATTGCAGAGGTAGTTGGTTGCTATGTAATCCGCCGCTCCGGCAGTGTCGTCAACCACTTTACGGAAAGTGTTGAGGCCCATTTTGGTGAGAGTATTTTCGCATTGAGATAGTGCATGTGGGTGGCTTATGATTTGAGTGATGTGTTCCATTCGGACGCTGAGGAGTACGAGGAGGCAGTGGTAGACGGGGAGCTAAACATCGCCAACTATGTGGAGGTAGTGGCGGAGGAGGATATCATAGTTTCGGTGAATGGAGCCGCCAAGGGAATTCTCCACTTGAAGCACGACTCTATCTGCGATCCAAATACCCACCACTTGGAACGCAACTTCGAATTGGTCACACGGTATGGGTTCACAACTGGGATACGCCTTGCCAGCTGCGGCTTCACTGTAAGCACTCAGAACGCCCTGGTATGACAGCAGAGCTGCGAGTTGTGCAACGACCGAAGAAAATTCTTTTATGCTTAGCCCCATGATTTGGCCGTGGCGTGGCGTGGCGTGGCGTGGGTGTTCTGGGGAAGAAAAAATTATTTTGTACTTTTTAATAGTTATAGAATTTCATTTGTAATTTTTTTTTATTTTTTTGTTGTTTTTAGTTTTTTTGTATTTTTGTTTATTTAAAGAGGATTGCAAATCTGTCAAAAGGACGTGATTTGCAACAAACTGCAAAAGTTGGGGATAACTAATGCTAAAAAATTAATTTGAGTAGATTAGTTACAAATTTAAAAAATTAGGATCAAAATTACAAATTACCCTTAATTATATTATCCAATACTTCATAAAAATATATCCTTATTTAGCCTTTTCACCAATTTGTCATGTCTTTTTCTTAGGTATTGAGGGAGCCCTACCTCCAAAAAGGTCCTTATAGCATGCCTATAGACAGTACAACACATCAAAAATCTTTTGCAAGTTTCTTCATGATTTGAATGGGGCTCCCACATATAATGTTAAGGTTTTCTCATGTGCAAATTGTCATTTTAGAATTTTTGCGTCTCAGAAACCGAAATACATATCGATCATAGTTATATTAGTCATGCAAAAGTTAGAAGAAAAGAGATTTTTTTTCAAGAATTGATAGCTCGTGTTTGTATATATATTTTGTCAAATTTAATTCGTATTCAACTAGAGGAAACAAAAATCTATGTGATAAAAAATGTACTTATGTGATGCATTGCAATATGAGCTGGACTACATGTTGATTGAGATATTGGGTTGTGCCACAAGTATGGTTCACATCTTGTTCAAGTTAATTTGTGTCAAAATTGTGTTTAGTTGATAAAATTGAAACATTTAAAATATATATTTTTAAAAAATTCTGAAAGAAAACGAATTAGTGACCTCTAATTAAGACCCTAATCTGAAAATAATTACTTGTTGAATTTTATATTCTTGGTCAAATGTGACTTAATTCCACAACTATTTACCAAAATTATTCTTTGAAATTTGGTCGAGGGGTCGAGACCAATTTCTATGACAATATTGTAAAAGTGTAAAGTACGTCAGACATGTAATTGAAAATAAATATTAGTTGAATTTGATTAATTTTAGTCGAATGTTACACTTAATTTTGTGAGTCCAGATTTAGTGGCGGAGTCATACATTTTAAGTTGTGGGGTCACTTATGGAGTGGGTCAGGGGAGGGGGAAGTCCTCACTGGGGTTCGGGGGCAGTGCCCCCATTTTTTTTTCCCCTCAAACCACAATTACTAAGCCCATTTTTATGAGAATCTAATGTTTTTTTATAAGTCTTAATCTTTAAAAAGTTTACAAGAAGCATTACACAAAAATATTCAAGATCTAAAACTAATCAAACTCTTCTTATTCACGTTGACTCGTAGTTTTCTGCTGCTGTGTTTTCAATATTGAATCTTTGAGCTATGCTTGAAAATGGAGGCAATTTAATTAGTAAATTGGGGAAGAAATTAGGATTGTTTGGGTGAGTGGAATTTTGGAGAGTTTGAGAGAGTCAGAGAAATAAAAAATAAAAGTTACAGCCTTACAGGAGAGGAGAGTCTTCAATTTTTCACAGAATGACACAGTTGCTTGACAGAAGCTGGGCTTTTGGTTGAAAATTGCTTGACAATTGGGCCAGAATCACAAATGAAACTTGACAAATACTTTAGGTTGTTAAATTTAATTTTTGCTTTATACTATAATTAAAAAAAAAAAGATTGAATTTTTGTTGGATGACACGTGACTTCCAATGCACTCCACTTGCTCCGCCAATGTCTAGATTTGTTATTTATATCTTTTTGTCCTCTTGACTATTTCACCAATTTATCTTTTGACGCATCACTATAAATGACGTGTTAAAATTTTAGTGTGGCATAGTTGTTTTATGTTTTTCTTAAAAGCTTGGATTGTGCTCCACTAAAATGATAGTGATATGTTAAAATTTTATTGGTGAGACAGTCGATAGCACAGAGTGATGAAAACAGTATATCTAAATTCTAATTCTATAATTGGATATTCCAAAATAATTCTTGAAAATCTAGTTTAAGTCAACCTCTACAATACCCGGACTAAATATGTGAAGGAATTTGGTTTGGCCGACCTATCTCTAGAAGCCGTAACCGCAAAATGCATCTCACTTATGAGCTTAACATGATCTAAGCAAAAGATGTTAAGTTTGATAGAATATGTAAGACAATTCAAAATAAACGTTGGTCAAATCAATCAAAAGTTATCGATCGTGTTCAAATTTACTATTTCGTTTTTATAATTCTACATTTGTATCTTGGTCTTGGTCATATTGGAATTTCGTCCACAAAAATAAAAACTTTATATAAAAAAAACGAAAATAGAGATTATTAGTCTTTATCTTCTCGTCTATGTGACCAACTTAAGAGTTCAAAGAAAACATAGGCTTTTTGAACAGAAACCACCCCAAATGCACAGAGTACAAACACATGAAACTGAAATATGTGAGCAACCCATCACGCAATCCCTAAGGGTGTGTTTGATTCCTTTCATTTTCCATGGAAAATGAAAATTTTCCAGCCATTTTTCAGCTTTGGTCTGTTTGATTGGCAAAATTTTTCATAGAAAATGTATTTTCTCACCTATTTTCCATCTTTCGTTTGATTGCAACTTTTGTTTTTCCATAGAAATTTTTTTCCATATTTTCCACTTTTGGCCATATTTTCCTTGTTTTCAAGGAAAATATTTTCTTTGTGGAATAGGAGAATTTATTTTCCATAGAAAATTTGTTAACCTTTTCCAACCCATTTATTTTCCATGGAACATTTTTCAATCCAAATTTTCTTGGTAATTTATTTCCATGGAAAATATTCCACCCAAATTTTCTACTTGCAATCAAACACAACCTAAAATTTCATAAAGAACCCGGAATTTCTTTCTCCAGAAAAATGATTTTCTTTTTCTTTTTCTTTTTTAAATAATGTTTTTGGCATTTAAAATTAAAGCTTTCTGTTGATGATTTTGATTTCTTTACAGAAAAAAAGTACAATTTTCCTTCTGCAGACCCCACAAAACCCAACACCACACGTCCTCTTTCTGTGACAATGTGACAAAAAGCCATTTTTCTAATCTCATTGTATGATCAAGCAAAGAAGTTTCCCCCCTCTTGCTTGTTAGGGTTCATTTTAGGGCTTTATTTCCGTTCTACCCCATATGGGATTTCTTTCTATTAACTCCAAAATTATTGTTGATTGGTTTACTCTATTCCAATCTTGATTGGGATATTCTATTTTTTTTTTAAGGTTGGATACCCCTTTTGGAAGAAATTGAAGCTTTGTTATTTGGTAATCCAAATACCATTCCGAGGGCTCACTTTTTCGGGGTGTTTCGACAAATTGAATTGGGAATAATCAGAATGCTTGATTCGAAGAGAACCCATTTGGTCATTTCTCCAAGAATCAAATTTCTTTGTAAGTTTGGGTCTTGTTAACCCTAAGTTTCTTTCAGATCTTCTGACAAACATTTTGCGTGTCTTCAAATTGCACGCGAGAATGGGTTGTGTTTATGGGAAGTGCTGTAGTAGATTTCGACGATCCTCAGGTGGTGATAATAAGGAAGAATTGGGTGTATATCCTGGTCAGAATTCGCATATACTTGCTAACATGTTGCTGGAGATAGTGAACGTTCCTTCACACAATTTCAGGTTAGAGTATTCTGTTCTTACACAGCGTGGTCATTACCCCGACACCCCCGGAAAGGAAAATCAAGATAGTTATTGTATCAGAACGAATATTCAGGGTAACCCTGATGCTCATTTCTTCGGTGTGTTTGATGGGCATGGACAGTTCGGAACTGAGTGCTCGAATTTTGTTAAGGATAGGCTCGTTGACATTTTGTCAAATGATGCTGCATTATTAGACGATCCTGTTAACGCTTATAGTGCTGCATTTTTGGCAACAAATGATGAACTTCACAATAGTGATATAGATGATTCCATGAGTGGTACTACGGCTATAACAGCTCTTGTAATTGGGGATAAGCTTTATGTTGCAAATGTTGGCGACTCGAGAGCAGTGTTAGCTGTCAAGGAAGGGAATAGAGTTCTTGCTCAAGATTTATCTTGTGACCAGACGCCATTCAGGGCAGATGAATGTGAGAGAGTGAAGCTTTGTGGGGCTAGGGTTTTGAGTGTTGATCAAGTGGAGGGGCTTAAGGATCCCGGAATTCAATCCTGGGGAGACGAGGAAACCGAGGGTGGCGATCCACCAAGGTTGTGGGTTCAGGATGGGATGTATCCAGGGACTGCATTTACGCGGAGTGTCGGGGATAGAATGGCGGAGAAGATTGGTGTGGTTGCTGATCCGGAAGTGTCCATGGAACAGCTTACAGCTAAGCATCCATTCTTTGTAGTTGCGAGTGATGGGGTGTTTGAGTTCCTACCCAGCCAAACTGTAGTGGACATGGTACATGATACATTTAATGATGTCTGATATTTCATACATTGTTCTTTTTCATTTTAGACCTTCACCATCAATGTTTTGGAAGTTTATGGATAAATCACATTGCTTATGTTTGGCATGCTGTTAGTGTTGATTTTATATTATTATCTATAATTGATGTGCATGCATATGAGTAATTTGAGAAGTTCAACTGTATTCAAATATAAAACTCCATAAATGTAAAACACACAAACAATTATTTGAAAATAGTTGCCCAACTTTGGAAGTTTTTAGTAATACTCCATTCTTCTTTTACTTACCTTTCAATATATATCATTGAACATGTTAATAAATGGACTCAAGTACATTTCATATGATTGTGAAAAATATAATTTCCACTGGACTGGGAAAATCTATGGTCTATGTTGATATTAAAAAAGTAAAGAAAGCGTTTATACTATTGTAGTTGGTACTTCTCGTAGATGTGTGAGCTACATGTTTCTAGTACCATCTTGAGTTCATTCATATAAACGTCAGGCAGGCATTGCTAACAATTACTCCTCGATGTAATTACCGACAGTGTGGCGTGCTTTTGATTGGCCCATGTACCCCTCCCAAATGCCATGGGCTATGCTGTTTTTACTATTTTGGTCTTAGTTCACTGGAGAGTTGGAGCTTTTTCTATTTATTTTTTTTTATTTTTGGTTTTACATTTGCTTGGTAAAAAAAAAAAAATTAAAGGCCATGGAATTAGGAATAAAGTGAAAAATTGCATTTCAAATTCTATAGATGCGATAAATTATATTCTGATACCATTCTTTTACTGCAAATGGAGTGATCATGAATTCAGTTTCCCTATTTGAAATCCTATGTTATGTTTTTAGTTCATTGATAAAACTAGCATGCACCTTTATCAATTAGCATATATAGTGAAAATGTATTTTGGGAACACTTTTGCCGTGTTTTCGTCAATGCTCAATATGGCTATTCTTGCTTGTACTCCTACGCGTACTTTTTTATTAATTGATGATACCAAGTATCAATAGAGCGAATCAGTGATGCAATCTTTTTTTCCCACTTATATCTGATAGTAGTTTCCATCTATCTTTGCAGGTTACCAAATATGCTGATCCAAGGGATGCATGTTCTGCCATTGCCTCAGAATCATATAAATTATGGTTAGAGCATGAAAATCGGACAGATGATATAACAATCATCATTGTACAAATTAAAGACTTGTCTAATGTATGAATGATTTGATTCTTACTTAGTGGTTCAGGCTTCTCTTATTTGAGAATCATATTTCCTTATGTTTATTACTATAATCCAAAATGCACACATGGACAAGTCCAACCACCAGAGAAATATGGTTTCCTTCGACGGATTTTAAGACATCTAGTGTTATTACATCACATAATTTTATCCTTCATATTTTTTGTGTTTATCACAATGACTGGAAAGAATGTCTGTTATGTCATCAAGGCCCGATAAGTTGACAAACAAGGATCGGTGCTACTAGACAAAATGCCCAACGCATTGCTTCTACATTTTCTGCTATTAGCCAATCCGATTGCAGCTGACTTGGCATTTTTTAAATTATATGTTTTTGTTCATTCTAAATCTCTTATATTTTTCAGCTGCAACTGTTAATGCCAGTGATGGATGTGGTGAAGAAAATGTTAGGTCACATGCAATGAAGAAACAGGAAGAAACTCCAGATATGTTGTATGTTACTACTTCTGGATCAGAAGTTGGTTCAATTAGAAGTGTATTTATCTGGAATGCAGTATTCTGGGCACGTCTTGCCAGTAGATCAATGCCCAGATTCTATTATTGTATCTACATCAGTTGCTTGAATCTTTGATTTATGTTCTTCTTGCTTCTAACACCCACCTACAGCGCTGATTGAATAAAGAAAGAAGCAAAGAGAACAAAAGTAATATTTCAGCATACGTTATTCCTTATTTCTCTGTAATGTGCATTTATTTCTCTCTCTCTTGCAGTAACTAAACAGGGAAAAAGATAAAGCATAAGTTTCCCTGAATCCATTTTCATTCACCTGAAATGGTACCATCATCTCCTTGAATGTGTGTTTTGTTGAACTGTTCGAGGGTTTTTGATGGAGAGATATGGATATTCTTTGAAAGACTTTTCCATAAACTAGACATGAATTTTAAGCAAAAGAACAAGAAATAGGTTAGCATTTATGTGATTGATTATCTTTATTTTCAATCCATAGTTAATTAATTACTAGTTTTAAACTAATTAATTTTCAACTCTGTTAGTTTAGTAGCTTTTGTTGTTTACTAGAGATTTTAAGTACGAGTACATGCAGGTTTTTAATTATACTGACCATTGAATTGATTATTGAATATTGAGATATATTGAAATATTCCTCTCGCGATTTCTCTCTTTCTCACTCTTGTTCTCTCTTTTCCTCTCTTCTTCTCTATACTCTTGTGTTCTCTATTTTGTGCTGCATCAGTTTTGCTGATAGCGAGACATCTGTTTTGAAAGAATAGCATTCTTTGTGTGGATGGTGCCATATCACTAATCCATCTTCTGATTTGATATTGTACCGCAAGTAATTTGATAAATACGCAGGTGGATAGGAATAAGGCAGTGAAACCGATTCTTAAGACCTACCACATAATTCCTACATCCCAACAATCCGCCAATATGTTATATTCACAGAGCTGTATACATCGTGGAGCGTACAGAATGGTAACTTTTCATGTTGAACATAACAAATCTTGATAACTTGGTAACAGTAAATTAATTTATCTTGTTATTGATCAAATTGTATATTCATCTTTCTAGTTCCTTTGTTGTGCAGGGAATTTTTGCAGTATGGAGACTGGTAACTGTATTTCGCTTCAGAATAAATTATACTTTGCTGTACGGGTTGATTAGTAGCGATGATTCTGTTTTCAATCTCTTTGAAGAGATGACTATTCACTCACGAAGCATGCCAATGTACTCTTAGTGCATGCATGGTAGGATTGGACAGTACAAGATTTTAATTTATTTTTTCTTCTTTAATACTATCCATTACTACACAGTATATCTTACTGAACAAGCCATTATAGTTGAACTTAATAATTCTGTATGGGAACATCTCACGAGCTCGCACTCTTAAAGGAGCAGCATCCAAAGTTCTTGTTCTTATTAATGCTCTAATTGCAAAATGCACTCTGGCAAGAAATTACAGAACCTCTAAATATGCAGAGGCTTTTCTTGCCAAAAATACACATTTGCTTTTACTTTCCGAAGAATCCATATGTGCTGCAAAAATGTACTGTACTAAACATACATTAACAGCTTTTCTTTTCAGGTTCTGCACGATGTTGTACTCAAACAAATGAGTTAATTTATCAGCTTCTTTGGTAGGCTTGGTGGTTGATACCTCATGACTTTCATTGGTATTCACTTCAATCATTGCAGGGTGATCACCGATCGACCCTGAATTGAGAGGGTTGTAGCTAAGGTCAACCATTTCAGTGAGTGATGGATGAACAAATGAAGGGAACAATGTAGTAATCTGATCTATCTGGGACTTTAAGACTTTTGAGGCAGAAAAGTTATGCTGCACCAAGATGAAAGTTGAAGGAAAGATCCAACTCTTTGAATTCATTAATTGCCAAATGGATGTGTCAGGAAAATTTTAACCAAATTTGGACGGTACGGGTAGGATTTGCATGGGCTGCAGCAGCCACAACCTCCATGGAGATTGATCCATAGCTGCATTGAAGGCTGATTATGCAGTGCCTCTATGTGCATCCATATGATATTGTTCCACCTCTATTCTAAGTCAAACAGCACATGTTTTTGTGTAGCAGTGTAGCAGTCTAGCAGTTAACAAGCTTTGCAGGTAATTCATTTGCCAGTCAATGTAGCCTCTCTTTGCACTACTCATTGCCAATAAGCCTATCACACTGTCTTATCTGCTCATCTGTGAGAAAATCGATGTGAAATTTACTCATCCTTCATTGTTGCCGGTCAATGTAGCCATTGCGATTGGAATGGACAAGAAGCAGAAGGTGATGGCATAACCAGGTGGAGAAGTCCATTCTTTTGGAGTCAAAGTCGTGAATGGAACAAGGAATTAACATAGCTGTTGAACTACATATCCCAATGCTGTTCTCATATGTATTAAGCCGTCTTAATATTTCTTTCTTATATGAAGGGTATATTCTTTTTTCGGCTTATAGTAGAGAACATAACAAAGAGGAGGGTGCAAGTTTTTTATATAACTTTGTAAATTAATCTCTTTCTTCTTCGTCATGGTGAAATCTTAAAGTGGCAAATGGATTTAGCTCTCTTGAGAGTGAATCACTTATATATATTTACTTGCTTTTCGTTCTGTAGAAATATATTTCAGAAGTAAAAAATAAAAACCACATATAGACTAAATATATGTAATAAAAGGAAAATATAAGAACCATTTTATTAAGGATGAAATTACTTATAAACACATCTTAACTAGAGGGATATATTTAAAAAAATATGAAAAAAACGAATATTACTTATAAGTAAAATAGGCAAAGGTACTTATAAATAAAATTCTTGACATCATGGCAAACTCGTAAATTATGTAGATATCGAAGAATTGAAACATTTATATCCAAGATGGAAAATTTGAAGCATAAGAATTCAAATTTAGAGAGGCTTTAAATGTTTTCGCTTTAGTAATTGTCGAGATTGATTTGAGCTAGATGTTTCAAAATCGAAAAGTTTCAAAATCGACTAAATAACTTGTAATTTTTTAATACATGTCAGTACATATGAATATTGAAAGTCAAAACGTTAATTGAGTGCCATGTCCAATTTCTGCGTAAATTTTTTTAAATATATTACCAAAAAAATTGTAGTTTATAAACGTGTCATTACACATAAGTATTAAAAGTTAGAGGTTAATTGAGTGCATATGCGTAAAAATTTATAAATGTATTATTTTTATTAAGAAGACAAGAAAAAAGAATTTATCACTGATTCAAAATAGAGACTTCAAAAAATTGATTTATCCAAATTATATACCCCTAAAACCCCTGGAGTGGGGGGTGAGGGGCTGGTCTAGGACACACGTATAATGTAGTTTTGACACGTGTGCATAATGCATGTATAAACCCAAAAAAAAAACTATTTTATTTTATATTTTTGCATTTTTTCCCCCAAAAAATAGAGAGAATATATGAGGGGAGAGGAGAGGAAAGAGAGAAATGTAACGCTCCAACAAAAAAGAAAGAAAGAAACAGACACAACTATCCATAACCTCTTTACTTACCTCTGATGCTGCAATTCATCGTACCCTCGATTTCTCCGAGACCAAAAGCTCAAATCTGGTATGTAACGATCATGTAATAATTCATTGATTTATTAGTAATCTGAAAATGATAACATTCTTTTGTGGGATCACCAAAAAGATGTCCAAAGATTGAATCTTTTATGAATTTTCCATGCGGGCCTTTGTTTATTTTTGATATATCGATCTGAGGATTGGTTTTGATTGGAAGGTTTTAGTGTGTTTTTGGCAAATTTGCATTTTTGGTTAAATGTTTGTTTCTGGGCTTGTGTTATGTTGATTATTAATCTTTGGTTTTTTAATGCAGAAATTTTTTGGATACTTTTCATTTAAATCGGAAGTTAGTGAATTGCGTTCAATTAATCTGATTGTTTGATGTTGTTTATGTTTCTTGATTTGGATTGGTTGTTGATTAATTAAGATTGATTGAGCTGGCTTACTAAGGAAATAGCAATGGTATAATTGTTTTTATTCCTCTTCTTTAATGCCATGTTTAAGGAAGTAAACGGAGTTAAAATCTTGTTCATGATAGAGTCTGGTTGTGTCCAGAATTGTCTCACAAACATGCACTTGATGTTTTTGATTAGTCAAGGATTTGTCTTTTAAGTATTGATCTTGTGAATATGAAAATCTTACTATTTTGCAGATGAAAAATGGCATCAATGGCGGCGAAGGATTGTAGTGATAGTTCCAGTCAAATGCAGGTTATGACAGTTAAAGAAAAAGGAAGTAGGAACAAGAGAAAATTCCGAGCCGATCCCCCTTTGGCCGACCCTAATAAGATCTTCTCTACACCTCCCAATGAATGTACAAGTTTCAAATTCTCAGCTGAAAAGTTGGAGATCCCCCCAAGTCACAGGTATGCAAACAGTTGTGACACGTGTTGCGTGAACCGCAATAAATTCGATGTTTTGAAACTTGATCTCGGATTGTCGTGTGCGGTGGAAACATCTGAGGTGGGGCCAGGACAACCTCAAGAGACAGAAGCATCATCGAACGAGTTTAATGGTGCTGATTGGAGTAATCTTACAGAATCCCAGCTAGAAGAACTTGTTTTGAACGATTTGGACACAATTTTCAAGAGTGCAATTAAGAAAATAATTGCTATTGGTTACAGTGAAGAAATTGCTACAAAGGGTGTTTTGCGGTCCGGCCTTTGCTATGGGTGCAAGGACACTGCATCGAATATTGTGGATAATACTTTAGCATTTCTTAGAAGTGGCCGAGATGTTGATCCATCGAGGGAGCATTGTTTTGAGGATTTGCAGCAGATGGAGAAGTATATATTAGCAGAGTTGGTTTGTCTTCTAAAAGAGGTTAGACCTTTTTTCAGCACTGGGGACGCAATGTGGTGCTTGTTGATATGTGATATGAATGTGTCACGTGCTTGTGCCGTGGATAGTGACGCTTTGGGTAGTTTTCTCCTTGAAGCGACAGCAAATGAAACTTCCTCCGATTCTGTGCAACCCCAGTTGAGAATGGAACCCAAAAGTTCTGAACCTAATACTCCAATTCCCCAAACACCAAACCCTTCAGTTGCTTACGCTCATAATTCTCCATCTGAACCACCTAACACAGTTTCAAGTATTGGTGGACTTATATTTCAATCTGAGGCACCAACTATAGCAGATGTTCCAAACTTGAAACAAGAAACTTCTTTCATTCTTAATGGACTTGTCCCGGTCAAAGAGTGTCAAAAGCCTATATCTAATACTAATGATAAACTCTTTAGTGTTGCAGGAGTATCCCGCACCACAGTTGTTGAGAAGTTTGTGGGTAGTAGAAAAGTTTCCGGAATAACCAAAAGGGAATACGTATTACGTCAGAAATCCATGCACTTGGAGAAACATTACCGTACACATGGTTCTAAAGGGGCATCTAGAGCTAGAAAACTGAGCAGTTTCGGTGGTTTTGTCTTGGATGAGAAACTTAAGGCTGTAGCTGATTGCACAGGTGTGAATGTTAAAAATCCCTCATTCAAGACTAGTGAGGCAGTTTGCTTTGATGTGCCTCAAAACAATGTCAATTACAATCTTTCAACAAGCACTGAATTCACTTCAGTGCCAACATTTAGCTTGGAAACTGCTAATGGTAGTTCGTCATTACCTGTGGTGCCGATCAAGACACTACCTTCATTACCTGTTTCTGATACTGAGCTTTCTCTCTCGTTGCCTGCCAATAGCATTTCCAACCCAAGTCCCATTAGTTATGATGTCGAAGCTGTCAGTTGTAGGTATGCTGGTGTGTCAAATGATAAGTCTCTTGGGCAGTGGGTTTCACTGTACAGGAAGGATGTAATGATTATGAAGCTGGTTCAAAGAGTGCGGGATTCGCAAAATCAGCTCCACGAGTGGACAGAGTGGGCGAATCAGAAGGTCATGCAGGCTGCTAGCAGACTGGGCAAGGATAAAGCCGAGCTCAAGACGCTTAGGCAAGAGAGAGAAGAATTCGAGCGTCTCAAGAAAGAGAAGCAGACATTGGAGGAAAACACCATGAAAAAGCTTTCTGAGATGGAGAATGCCATGGTTAAGGCTAGTGGACAAGTAGAGCGAGCTAATTTTGCTGTCCGTAGGCTTCACGTTGAGAATGCTGCATTAAGGCAGGAAATGGAAGCTGCAAAATTGCATGCTGCAGAGTCGGCCGCAAGCTGCCAGGAGGTGTCAAAGAGGGAGAAGTCGACGCTGATGAAGTTTCAGTTACGGGAGAAGCAAAAGACTCTCCTTCAGGAGGAACTTGCGGGTGAAAAACGCAAGTTGATACAACTTCAACAGGAACTAAAGCAGGCTAAAGACGCGCAAAATCAAATTGAGGTATATTCATCATTCACTTATCTATTTAAAATACTACATTTGGATTAACAGTGGAATTTCATCCAATTGAATCTTTCAAAATTCGACCCCCCCTACAACATATATTTGGGCAGAAGAAGTTGAGAATGAGACCATATACATGGATGAGTAGTTTCTTAAGAATGAATTTTTACTATGCTACCCCAGAAAATGTACTGATCATTAGATGCCATGTTAAAAAGTTACGAATACATGCCATTACCACAGCAACTATGCAAAACGCAATCCTACTGCTCCCTTATGAAAAGCAAGAAAAGAGGCAAAACGCTGATAAAAGATTCGAGGTTGTTTGAAGGTCTCTTCTGCTCTCTGATGTATTGTGCTATATCACCTTGTTGTCCGTTAGTGCAGATATCATTGTATTCAGCCATAGTGTTTGATCTTGTCTTCAATTTCCATCTTTTGATCGGATCAATCTTCCAATTTTTGTGGGTTTTTCTGCTGACTATGATATATTCACATAGAAAAGTTTTGACGTCACAGGCTCGATGGAAACAGGAAGAGAAGGCGAAGGAAGAATTACTTGCACAATCCAGTTCAGTCAGAAAAGAAAGAGAGCAAATTCAAGATTCAGCTAAATCCAAGGAGGATATGATCAAATCGAAAGCAGCAAACAATCTACAGAAGTATAAAGATGATATTGAGAAGCTCCAAAAAGAAATTTCCCAGCTAAGATTGAAGACTGACTCGTCGAAAATAGCTGCTCGTAGATGTGGTATAGATTCTAGCTATGCTCGTAAACTGGCCGACTGGAGAAATTCTTCAGTCCCAAAGGATTCTCCAATATCTTACATTCTCCAGGATGTCACCGGGAATGGAGGTGTGAAACGTGAACGAGAGTGTGTGATGTGCCTATCGGAGGAGATGTCTGTTGTTTTCCTCCCGTGTGCACATCAGGTGGTATGTACTATGTGCAACGAGCTGCACGAGAAGCAGGGAATGAAAGACTGCCCTTCTTGTAGGAGCCCAATCCAACGACGTATTTGTGTACGTAATGCCCTCTCTTGAGTTATTTCTGGTACGAGACGAGCTTTCTGAATAATGATTTGTGGGACTAAATTATAATGAATAATGCATTTGGATGACCTC
Source organism: Forsythia viridissima (assembly GCA_030279155.1). Classification (NCBI taxonomy): domain Eukaryota; kingdom Viridiplantae; phylum Streptophyta; class Magnoliopsida; order Lamiales; family Oleaceae; genus Forsythia; species Forsythia viridissima. The sequence goes on from CM059036.1 coordinate 3,538,607, forward strand.
TTTCGAAAGTTCAGACTATTAAGCCTGCAATTTACCAGTGTTATAAGATAAAAGACTTGTGTTGGTGTGGGGGTTGTAAATGACAGATCCCTTTTCCATTGAACAAACAGTTTTGTTCTTTGTTATATATTTGTCAATGTAACTCATAAAATGAAGATATAAGTTAATTTTGGTGGTCAAAAGTTTTGCTTAATTTTTCTGTTCTCAGCTGGCATGAATAGCATTTAGTGAAAATTGTATGATCTGAGTATGTCTTCTAAGATTCCTTCAGGCATAGTTATTAAACTCGACACGGACTGGTTGGGTCAACTCGGAAATTGGGTAAAACTGGCAGTTAAATGAACCAAACAAGGCATTGATGAAAAACCAGATTGACTCTGTAAAAACTAGTCGACCCGATGCTCAAAATTAGAGGTTGAACTGATTCATTAATAATTTTAATTTTTGACTATGTATCTCTTATTAAAAATTATGTACAGATTTGGAAAATGTATTTTACCAAACAAATCATTCCATTTTTAACCATACGGTATTGGACTAAATTTAACAAATGTTCATTCAACTTTATATAGCATTACCACTTGTTTACTTAATTTTGAAGTATTATTTATTGCTCACCCATCTATATTGAACCATAGGTAATGACTAATGAGTGAGCAATGAAAGATAGATGAGAAATGATTTGAGATAGATGGGTGATTAATGAGTAATATTTCAAAGTTGGGTGAGCAATTGGTAATGTTGGGTAATGTTAAGTGATTATTTATTAAATTTACTCATATGATCTTGTGTGTTTTCAATTTTTTTCTTGTCGTGATCTTCGTCTCTCTACCTCTTTTCTTTAGCTCTCGTGTGTAACTTTAAACTTTTCATTAATTAACTGTAAAGTAATGGTGTTTTTTGTATTTCATTATGAGAAAAGTGTTACAATTTATAAGGTATTAGAAAGCTAAAAATAGAATCATAAATCATTATAAATCAATTCTAATTTATTCTAAATTATTTATGTAAATCACTAATTGATTTATAAGAATCACTAATTGATTTAGAGGATATTTCAACACTCTCCCTCAAGTTGGTGCATAGATGTCTGTAATAATTTATAACATGCTTCTACCAAAAACAAAAATGGTAGAACTTACTTGAAAATCCAAGATCACGAGGTTGAATTACTTGCTTTGTATACTTGTTTGCTATGTGATCAAAATGCTTCTCCTTGGTCCGAAACTCAATCAAAATAAAAGAGTTTAATCTCCACAATCCAAGAACCGAATTTTTTAGTTATTTGTCAAACCACCAACTTCATTTTTCTTCACTATCTCCTCTTACACGAAAATTTCCTCTCTCACGAATTAACTTCTATTTTAGAGATTATGTAGAGGAGTTGTTTTGGAAGTTATATGTAGTGGGGAGTTAAGATTCAAATTAAATCTTAACTCCACCATCAAAAACCATTTACATGCAACTTGGGTTGGGTCAACCCACATGGACGACCCGTGACCCGTTTATTCTAACAATGTCTATCATGCCTAGCTTGTCCACAAATTTTGAAAGTATGCGAATTGAAACTGCTTTGGTGAGAATATATGCCAGTTGGTCTTCTGATCAGATTTTTGGTAGCTCTAGAATTTTCTCCTTCAATTTCTCTTTGATGAAAAAATGATCAATCTCAACATGTTTTGTTCGATCATGATGAACCGAGTTATGGGCCATATCACGAGCAGACTTGTTATCACAGTACAGCCGGATAGGTGTATTTGATAAATAACATAAATTCTGAAGGAGTAATTTCAGCCACAATCCTTCACAAACACCAAGACCCATTCGTCATAGTTCCGCTTCACCACTCGAACGGGTGATCACACTTTGTTTCTTACTCCTCGAAGAGACAAGATTTCCACCTACAAAGGTAAAATACCCTGAAGTAGATCGCATGTCATTTTTATCTCCAACCCAGTCAACATCAGTGTATACATCGATGGTTTGTTCATCTGTTTTTCTAGAAAATAGAATTCCCTTCCCTTGGGCTGATTTCAAGTATCTCAAAATTCGTATGACTACATTCATATGCTGTTCACCTGGATTATGCATAAATTGACTGACGATGCTCAAAGAATATGCAAGATCCGGTCTTGTGTGGGCTAAGTACATCAGTCTGCCAACAAGTCTCTAGTATCTCTCTTTGTCAACTGAAACTTGATCATCTTCCATTCGTAATTTCAATAATTCCTCGATCGATGTATTTACTAGTTGACATGCAAACATCACAGTTTCTTTCAAAAGATCTAAAGCATATTTTCTTTGGTACAAGAAAATACCTTTTTGAGATCGAGATACTTCTATTCCTATGAAGTACTTTAAGGGGTCTAAGTCTTTCATTTCAAATTCTTTGGACAAGTATTCCTGTAGAGCGCCTTCCTTTCAACTGGATCATTTCGTGTTACCACTATGTCATCAACATAAACAATAAGTGCAGTAACTTTACTGTTTCGTTTCTTCAATAACAAAGTGTGATCTGAATTGCATTGATGATAACCAAAGGCTACCATAGACTTTGTGAATCTTCCAAACCAGGCTCTGGGAGACTGCTTCAGACCATACAATGATTTCTTCAATCTACATACCTTCTGGCTTTGCTTTTGTCACCGTGCATCTTGGAGAAAGATCCATGTAGACTTCTTCAGATAGTTCTCCATGTAAAAACGCGTTCTTCACATCAAACTGTTATAGAGGCCATCCGAAATTTGCAGCCAATGATAACAAGACCCGGACTGAGTTCATTTTTGCTACGGGTGCAAAGGTCAATTCCATAAGTCTGAGTATACCCATTTGCCACCAATCTTGCTTTGAAGCGTTCAATTGTACCATCAGCTTTGAGCTTTACAGAAAAGATCTATCGACATCCAACTGTTTTCTTTTCCGTAGGAAGATCCACAAGCTCTCATGTTTGATTCTTTTGTAAGGAGGCCATCTCTTCATTAATTGCGGCTTTCCACCTTGGATCGGTTAAGACTTCATGTACAGTGTTAAGAATAGATACAGTAGATAATTGATTTACAAATGACTGATTTATTTTTGGAACTTGATGTGTAGACACATAATGGTTCATGGGATATCTTACTTTACTAGACAATTCAGGTTTATAAGTTCGTTTTGGAATACCTCTTGTGAGATATTGTGATAACTGTCTCTTAGACGACTCAGGAATATCCTCAGCTAACGATTGATTTGGTATATTACTCAGGAGAGACTGCAACTCGACCTCTAAAGTTCTATGGTTTTCTGGATGTTCATTACCACTTATATCCAATCATTGACCATTAGAATCTAATTTATCCAGCATGTCCAAGTTTTGACCACTCATATCCAGTTCTCCTACACTGTCATTAGATATTTCAACCATATCAAGTTTTACCTCCTCCGAATCTGTCACAAGGTTGTATTCAAGAGTTTGAATTTCCTCAAGATACTCCTCCTGAAATTCAGACTCAGAGTAATACATTGCATCTTCATGAAAAACAACATCCATAGTGATAAACATACGCTGAGTAGGGGTGATAACATCGATACCCTTTTTGATGCAGTGCATATCCAACAAAAACACATTTCAATGCGCAAGGCATTAACTTACTCCGTTGATCTTTGGTAAGATGAACATAGACAATACAACCAAAGACATGAGGAGGCATGTTGGGGACTGTGGGAGTTACAACAGTGTCAGTGAGTGTTTGACATGGCGTTTTAAAGTTGAGTGACCTTGAAGGAACTCGATTGATGAGGTGTGTATGTGGACAATTGGTTTGATGAATAGACCCATGAGAGTCCAAGAATTTTTGAAGCTCAATATTACTATATTCTCCTCCATTATCACTTAGGAGTACTTGTATCTGGGCATTGTATTGTGTTTTTATAGTATTGTAAAATTTTTTAAATAATATTGTAACTTCTGATTTGGATTTCATAAAGCATAACCAAGTCATTCGAGTACAATCATCGATAAAGGTAACAAACCAATGGGAGCCTCCCAATGTAGGAATTTTGGAAGGGCCCCAAACATCATAGTGAATAACCATAAATGGATTTGGACTTTTATTTAAAATTAAAATAAATGAAGCACGATGGCTTTTAGCAAGTTCACAAATATCACATTTGAAACTAGAAATATCCAAATCAGTAAACAGAGTAGGAAACAAATCTTTTAAATATCCAAATGAGACATGCCCTAAACGTCGATGCCAAAGGAAACAAATCTTTTAAATATCCAAATGAGACATGCCCTAAACGTCGATGCCAAAGCCAAATCTCAATTTTCTTGGTACTATTGACGACCAGAGCATGTTGTAGTTTGATGGAAGTTGTTGACTCTAGATCCAAGTAGTACAATATCCCTTTCTTAATATCATAACAAATCGTTTGTTGAGTCTAAATATCCTTAAACACACAAGAGTCATGACCAAAAATAATCACACAAGACAAGGTATTGGTAATTTGAGAAATAGAGAGATGATTATAGTTCAAGGAAAGTATCACTAACACAGAATCAAGATATAAAGTTTTAGTAAGATGGGATGACCCTTCCCTAAGAACTGGGGTAGTATTTCCATTTGCAGTGGAGACATAGTTTCGAGATGAGGGTTTTAGTTTAAAGACTTGATTCACATTAAATGTCATATGATCAGTGGCACTAGAATCAATTATCCATGCATAATTTAAAACATGTGCAGAAATATTAAAAACTTTACCTTCTCCAGTAGTGGTTGCCAGTGTTGATGAAGTAGATGGACCAACATATTCTTTTGTTTGAGCAAGTGATGTCGTAGATGGTCTCCTAGCATTCCGATGACGAGTTAGGTCCCACCAGTCTGGATATCCAACTAACTCAAAGCAACGATTTTTGGTATGACCTGTTTGATTGCAGTGAGTACATTTCAATGAGGTTTTATCGACGGTAGAATTCTTTGAATAGGTGGATTTGGGACGATCATGTTATGTTTGACTGGGCTGACGTCGAGAGAGCATTGCAGAAGCTTCAATTTTGGTAGTCTCCTCATTGAAGGCAGTGGATCGTAAGTCCTCACGACGAACCATAATAACACTCTTCTAAACTGGGTCGAGGTGTTTGGCGCAAAAGAACACAACTGGTATTTTTCTAGATTTGAAGAACTGGATTTTGGTTGAATGATTTTCTGGGTTTGAGTGTCTAAGAACCGTGTTATGGCTCTGATACCATGTAAAACAATGGTTTTTCTTGTATTTCATTATAAGAAAAGTGTTACAATTTATATGGTATTAGAAAGCTAAAAATAGAATCATAAATTATTACAAATCAATTCTAATTGATTCTAAATTATTTATATAAATCACTAATTGATTTATAAGAAATATTAATTGATTTAGAAGATATTTCAACATTAACAAGTTTTCTTTTGCTTCTCTCTAACGTAACGTAGGCTCATGATAGAATTGGAAATAGAAGTATAAAATACAAGCTCTATTTTTGTAATTTTATTTTAATAGGCTTTACATTCACGTGATATTAGGAATTAAGATCGTAAGATATTGACGCTTTTATTTCTCGTACTTCCAAAGTATAGAGTACTCAATACTCCATGTCAGTATTTAATTTATTAGTGTATTGAATAACTGGGACTCACTGATTAATTGAAACATAAACATACACATTTCAATCAAATGCTGGTTTTGAGTATTGAGTTTTATACTCTGAGAATACTAGAAGTTTTCTCGACATTGTCATAGTTGTTGAGTTAATTATTCATATTATATTGTTTTGAGCAGTATTCTAAAAAAAGAGCCTAGGCGCGAGGCGTAACCTCCACGCCTCGTTTAGGCCCTAGGCGCGCGTTTTTTTGGTCAACTATATTTTTAACTAAAAAGCTTGCGCCTAAGCACGCCTAACCTCGCCTATACGCGCCTAATCATGCCTAAGCTCGCTTAGTTATGCCTAGGCACGCGCTTTTTAGTTAAAAAAAATTTTTTATCTTTTTTTTTAAATATTTAAAATAATATTAAAAAATAAAAAAAACTATTTTTCACGCTTTGCTCTCGCCTCACCCTCGTCTAAGCCTCACCTAGGTCCAAAAAGCATGAAGCTTGACCTCCATGTCTAGCCACGCTTTACGCTTTTTAGAACTTTAATTTTGAGTAATAAAAATGATGTTTTAATCAAACTTGATATTTAATGACTTTTTTGGTTATAAATGTAATTGTTGTTATTGTTTCATTATATATTTGAAAATAATTAAGAAAATATAAAATTGAAAACGATCCGCCCCCGGTTCAACTGTCTAACCGCAACCCGCAGTTGAACCGATGACATGATAATCCGCTTCCTTTCTCGGGTCCCTGGTCCTTGGACCACCCTAAGCCTATTTAGGAATATATTCACGCATGACCCATCCATTGAATTACCAAATCAAAACTATATATTTTGATAACTTGAAATTAGTGTGACTTGATAATATATTTTGATAAAAACTTTGTTACATTTGCTCTGTTTGATTTGTAGGATAACATGCAAAGATATATTCAACAAAAAGCTCCATTTTTACACGTAGGCAACAATTGTAAAAATTATTTAATTTTAATATTTGTATGTTATTTTTACTCGTACAATCTTTATAATTCAACTTTTGCCCTCCTGTCTTTCCTCTCTCAAATGGCGCACGGACCATTCTTTGTGAACAACTACCCGAAAACTGCATTCTTAAAGTCTCTTTTATTCTCTTCAGTAACTCTTAAGCCAAAACCAAGTGAATAACTTCACTTTGATTCCTACACCTCTTGGCTTCGTTTTTTTATCCAAGAAAGCTAACAAATGATAAATTAGGTAGAGGTGGGAATGATACTGGTCAAACAAAATGGATGTGTCAGATTCCGTTATTTGATGTTTCCAAGTTTGTACTTTGTACCCCCTTCGCTTTCTCTTAACTGAACAAGATTGTGCAGCTGGAAAGGATGCTCTAAAAAACTACTGAAGATAAGTAAGTATTCGATGTTTGAATAATACGAAAAATGAATAAGAATGAGAGGTGTTAAGCTTTTTATCATCCTAACGTTTTAGAATCAGAAGAGCAGTCCAGTATATCGATGATCCTATGACTAACCATTTGATCCTTATTAGCTTAGCTTAGCTTATCTTACTAGGTAGCTTTTATTGACAACCTATCTATCTATTTTCTTAAAAGGGTTCGTCATATCCAAGTTGAGAGAGATAAATTGAACAAGTATGGTCGTCTCCTGTTGGTAGGTTGAGGTTTCGCAAAATGCAATGGTTCAATCAAGCCATCGTCACAAAACAAGTGTAGCGCCCAGGATGTTTTTTTTACCAATTGATCATGAGAAATTTTTGGAGATCCCCTTGAGCCTAAATCGCCCCGTAGATCGGATTATTTGGCACTATGATAAGAATGGCCTATGTAAACTCTGCAGTGGATAAGTCTATTGATGACTGACCCAATGGATAGTTGAATATGGGAATAAGATAGATAGTGCTCGTTAGCTTGCCTCTTTTGCTATTAATTCTCCAATCGATCCGGACTGTGTCAATTGTATACCCCATTTCATTTCACATGTATTGGAAATTTCAGTGACCACTTTTGGAATGTGTTAAGACGATGACAAAGGAACCAAAACAATTTCAAGCTTCTTTGACCAAACAAATAAAATTAAAAAATCATCAACTCTATTCTGGTTATATAATTGGGGCAAATTAGAGAAATACTATTTCATTCGTATTGATTGTTGATCACAACTATTAGATTTATACTACGAAGTAGTGGTGTCAAAATGGAGTGACCCATCAAGACTCGAGATTACTCATCTCGTTAAAATCGAATTTAAATTTACCTAACTAATTGTACTGATCTTGATTATCTAGCCCGACAACCTCTAAAAGCCGACCTAAATGACTGAATTGTTAAAACACTTCAAAGTTAAAATTAAATTAAAAGAGTTGTTGAACTCTCTTTCAATTACCAATCCAACGACTCCTTTTTAAATTCTAATATGAATTTTTTTTATTAAATAATCAGTTTGTGGCTACAAATTCTTATTTTTTTTTCTATATTTTTCACACAAACTTCTGTCTCTCATACAATATTCATATTTTTTTACTAATGACTTGATTTAAATAGCATTAAATTTTCAAGAATGAAAAAAATAAAAAATAAAAAATAATTGACAGGTAAAACTGGTCCGCAATTTTGGCGGGTTTGTGGGCCAATCTAGTTCTCAAATTTGAAAAATGGTCCAAACTTAACTTAAACCATAATTCTAAATATATCAATTTAAATTCACAACAAACTTAAATAGAGTCTTATTCGAGGTGACCCCATTTTTAGACCCCTACTTGAAGTTATACTCAATGAATTATGAGAACTACTTGTGTAATGGATGTCATATTGCGCATATTGTTCATATCCAAATATTTTTATTTATTTTTAATAGAGGCGACATTTAATTTATTTTTAAAATTATTTATACTTAAACTTAATGAGTACACAACATTTGCAATGGTTTTAATTAAATTATTCTATTTATTTATCTAGTAGCCAAATATTTTTCGAATAATTATTTTATCCTTTATTCTTATATAATCAGAAAGATTTTTTTTGAAGTTTCAATTCATCACGTAACATTCGACTTATTCTTTCATAAACTGGATTGTAAATAATTTGACTTATTTTGAGATAATAGTTTATCAAAACAATAATTAATAAATAATTCGAAATACTAACAAGTTACAATAAAGCGATACTCGATTCGACTCAAACTCTTATGTGTGAATTCAACACAAAATAAGAAGAAGTTTATATATTTTTTTATTGAAAAAGAGAATATTTTAATTGATTTGTTTTAAAGTCAATGAAAGCACAAGCACTAAAGAATTGCAGTCTCATCAAATTCCTAAGAATAAAACAAAGAAAGAGGAACCACTCATTTCACTCTGTTTAGTACACATACAAATTATGTTTTGCCAATTCACGAATTCCTTATCCAAGATTCTTCATTTTTGTCTCTGATTATCATTGGGTTGGTGGTTATATACGCACAAATTGTTCATACGAAGTGAAATCCTAAGAAAAAAAGGACCAGAAATCGAGTGAAAAAAATGCTGTCGAAAGAATCAACAGGAATGAATTTCGATCTCCCCGAGGAGATGTTGGAAGTTTTACCGTCGGACCCATTTGAACAGCTTGATATGGCCCGGAAGATCACCTCCATTGCGCTTTCGACTCGTGTCTCCGCACTGGAATCGGAGAGGTCTGTTCTCCGGCAGCAGCTCACCGACAGGGATGCTATCATCGCCGACCTTCAGTCCCAACTCGAGTCATTCGACTCTGCCCTCTCTGAAACCTCCGACAAGCTCTCTCAGGCCCAGCAAGAAAAGGTCAGACCCATACCCGATTGACCCGTTAAGGACCCGAATTTATTTTGATTTTCCTTTTTTCTTTTTTTGGTGAATTGTAGGAGAACTTGTTGAGGGAGAATGTGCAGTTGAGCACCACTGTGAAGAAGCTGAATCGAGATGTTGCTAAGGTACGACGTTGTCTTTTGGTCTTTGGGATTTTTTCTTGCCATTATGAGTTCGATTTAGTAGTATAATTCTTGTTCATGTTTTGGCCTGGATATTAAAGTTGTCGAAGAAGTCAATGGTTTGTTCCTAGGAGTCATCATCTTCTCTAAGATTAGTTTTATCCAAACCATGTATAGCAGTCTTAGAACACCTCCAACAAGCTCTTTAAACATAGATTACTCTTTAGCCAACGCTTAAAATTTTGTTCCAATTTACTCTCCAATTTAATATTTTAATTTAGAGGGTGGGTTTGGCTGAGATATTCGGAGAGCTAAACTCACTTTTTAATATGTTGGTTTTAATTAAATAATACATACAAATTGGGAGGAAAATATATGATAAAAAGAGAGGAGAGGGAAATATATTAAATGCTTTTTGAAAAAAGTAAAATAAAGAGTATGGAAATTAAGAGGCTATTGGAATGTTTTAAAAAAATTGCTCTTTAAATTTATTGATGTTGTTTAAAATGCTAAAGATGCTCTTTAAATATACATAAGTTGTTGTAAATGCTCGTAGTTGATTAAATCCTACGAGATGTACCTCATTTTTTATACTGTGAATATGGTTTATGTTCTTCGTCTTTATTCACTTGGTAGCAGAGCAAGGTATTGGGATCGAGTCTCGATGTCACTCATTTTGCAAAAACTTGTGAGGCTTGAATCCAGGGTGATGAGGCATGTTGTTGGAATACAAATTTAAGTACATAAACATGTCTTGTCTCCACTAGTTTAAGGTTTTAGCCAAGATGGTTCAACAAAAGTGACTCTAATCTAACAAAGAAACCAATAATTTCTAGAACATTGAGCTCTTTGTTAGTTTTATAATGTGTAGAAACGAGTTGCTTTGATTTTAAAACCTATGTTTGTGTTTAACAACTCCCAAATAATACTTGACTGGGAATAATGCATCAACACGTGCAACTCAATTTTCAATCTTACACCATCTTGGCAAACTGAACTTAAAAATCATCGTAATTGGTTTGTTTTCCATTCTAAAACTAATAATTCGATTGTGGTGATATTTTTACATAATTGGGAGAACCTGGCCCCCAATTATGCAAGGACAAGTGTCTAAATGTCAAACATTTTAATCGTTGCAGTTGGAAGCCTTCAGAAAGACACTCATGCGATCACTTGAAGAGGATGACGACAAATCTGTGAGTTAGTGCTTGTTTGGTCTAGTTTTTAAACTAGTTTTTCAACACAAATTGGTTTATTTGACCATAATTTTGCCTTCATAGCATGACATATTTGACCATTTTGTGTTGAAAAACTAGTTTTTAAACTAGACCAAACAAGCAAATTCGTTATCTTTCTTGGTGTACTTGTGTGTGCTTCGGAACAAATATAAATGCTGTCTTGATTGCTAATTGTTTCGTTTGGTAATTTTCTTTTTGGGTATGATAGGCGGGTGCTCCTGGTATAGCTGGCCCACATATCCCTGGCAATACAGGTATGTATTAGCTTCTTTCTGAATGCCGTTGAAAATATTTATTTTAAGACTCTTTAATTAACTCGCATTAATTAAATACCATTTTGGGTGAATCGAAGTTGCCAAATATGTTGATCCTTGTAAGTGATCGCTCCACCAGCACATGGTAGGACTAGTGCATTTATTGCGTGTTTGGTACGGTGGATTAGGCTGGCAATAGTGGACAATATTAATGAAGGAAAAGAAGCTAAAACTTTGCCTATTGTACTATCTAGTGCAATCCAGTATTGTGTGCTGAACATGTGTTAATCATCCAAATATAGATTCTTTGAACTGCTGAAGAATTGAATGTTATAATCCACAAAAGCACATAGGGAAGAGAAGTGCAAACTTCAAGTGTATGCCTAAGCTGTAAAAAATTTCACTAAAGTAACTTTTTATAAAACCTCAAACACGTTTGGCAAAAAAGGTTACTCAAAAATAACTTTTAAGCTTATCCAAACATGAGTGCTAAGGTTTGCTAAAGAGGGAGAACCACTAAATGTAGTAATTTAAAAGTGAGATGATAACTTTTTGTGGTCACAAAGTATAATGGTTCAAACATTGTATGGAGGAAGACAAGGGACTAAAATGAAGTCTCCTCTCTCTCTCTCTCTCTCTCTCTCTCTCTCTCTCTCTCTCTCTCTCTCTCTCTCTCTCTCACTCTCATATCAGAGGATAGTTTGTTGATCCATATTAATCAAGAGATCTCCGGGCACACAACTGAAGAATGATTCTTACAGAATTATTGCCGAAATAATCCCTTTTAATAAGTGATTTGTATTCTTTCAGAAGATGATGCTACCTTGCCAACTACCCAAACAGCTTCTATGCGGAGCCAATTTTCAGACACTGGAAATTCGTACACTGAGAATCCCGAGACAGAAGGTATGCTTAAAAAAGTTATTTTTCTCATGTAGGTCACCTCCAAAAAGTGCTTTTATTTATATATTTAAGCTTTTAAATGCATTGGTCTGACACTCTTTAATGATTTTCTTTTCTCATCCTGACAGCAATGATGCCACCACGTGTATCACAAGGCCTGTTGCTAGCATCCCAAACAAGCACACCTCGGCTTTCACCTCCTGGTTCCCCTCCTAGTCTATCTGCATCTGTATCTCCATCTAGGACACCGAAACCCGTGTCTCCAAGGAGACACTCAATTTCATTTTCAACGACTAGAGGCTTTTACGATGACAGGTCGTCTGGGTTTTCTTCCATGCCTTCCAGCCAGCACAGTTCGTTGTCAGGCTTGGATGGAGGATCGCAATCAGGTTAGTTCTGAACTTTAATGCTTGTTTGTCTTTTGAAGAACAACTGAAAGACATAGGAAGGGTAAAATAAAAAATGTCATAATTCTGTTTACTTATGGTTAGATCAAGCACATCGTACTTAGGATCTTGCTTTGATGGCTCGAGTGCTGATACTAATTCTTTTGCTAGCAATTATTAGTTGTTCGCAGTTGCTTCATAAAGGAAGATGCAATTTATTATCTTCATTATTTATGACGTTTTGTTGCATTACTCAATCATTGCTAAAAAGCAGCAGTACTGATATTTTTATGAAAGATTTCAGTGCATTCCTTCTTTTTTTTCCTCATTTTCTCTTTCTTTTCCAAAGTGAGAAAAGGAGGTGCGGATATTTTGTGCTGGCACTGCTTCTGACACATGTACACTTCTACCTGTGTCCTTTATTTCAGGTAGAACTCGAGTTGATGGAAAAGAATTCTTCCGCCAAGTCAGGTACTTTACATTACTCACAAAAGATTTGCATCTATGGAAAGATTATTGATAATGTAATATCGCAACTGATACTAAGTTGCAAATACTTTCATCAACTTTGCTCAGTTAATTCTCAGAGACGCATAATGACCACCTGTGTGAGCAACTTCAAATGAAAAGGTCATTGATCATCCGAAAAAAAGCACTTATGCATGTCCCTAGAAATCTCGAGGAGTTCTTGTTCAAAATACGATTCTTGTATCTCTTGATTACTCATTATGCTTCTTTGAAAATAAGTTACTTATTTCCATCTTTGCCAATAAACAAAAAAATTTATTTAGTTTAGAACTTACTTATATCACTGTGGGTTCTTCAAGTTTACTTAATTAGTCCATGGACCCTGACATGCGATACCTTGTCCGAAATCTTATTTTCTTTTTCAGGAACCGGCTTTCATATGAGCAGTTTGGTGCTTTTCTAGCAAATGTCAAGGAATTGAACTCCCACAAGCAAACGAGAGATGTAAGTTTACTCCGATGATGTTTCTGACAAATTCTTGCTTTCCCGCCACCAAAGATTTTGTTGTCGACCGATTCTGATGCTTCTATTTTTTTGTGTTATACTAGGAAACTTTGCAAAAGGCTGATGAAATATTTGGCCCTGACAACAAGGACCTCTACGCCATTTTCGAGGGGCTGATTAGCCGTAATGTCCACTGAAAGAACATACTTGTTTGTGCGTACCTTTGGAGTTTGTAATTTTTTGTTCCGCCATGAGAGGATTTCTAATGTAATTGATGTTGTAAAGCGAGTTAATTGGTTCAAAAACAATGGGAACATGAATCGACTTGTACAAGATTTCACATATGTTCATTGTCAATGTTTCAAAAAATGAAGTGAAATCTCAATTCAGACAAAGAAATACATGTGACAAATGAGTATTTAGAACAATTTGGATGAACCTTTTGGCAAATTAACTTCTTGTGTGAAACAACTTATAATTCTTTAGTTACAAGCAATGTTTTAAAAAGTGTGCTTAGGTTGCGTTTAAACGCGAGGTGCGGTCTTCATGTATCGCTTAGGCCCTAGGCAAGCAGTTAAGTAGTCAACTGTGTTTTTAACAAAAAAGTATGTGCTTACGCACGCCATCTAGTCTTCGCTTAGTCTCGCATGAGCGTGCTTTGTTTCTTTGAATTTTTTTGTTTTTCATTTTTCTAAAAATTAGAGAAAACGATTTTTCCATTTTGTATTCGTCTCGAAAAGCATGAAGCACGACTTTTATTCTTAGCTATGTTTTACGTTTATTAGAACACTAGTTACAAGACAAACAATTTGGGATAGCAAAATGTTTCGCCCCTATTCCGCTCCACATTGTCCCGTCATGTCAGGGAATTGGGTGTGGGGACGGGGATGGGAAATATAATCCCAGTTCCTAACCTGTTCCAACTCTGTTTTTTTTTTTTTTTTTTTTTATGTTTTTAAGTTTAAATCATATTTTTAAAAAATGAAAAAAGAATATTAAAAACAAATAAATAATAAATAAATGGGAAACGAGGCTGAAAATTGGAATATTTTAATCTCCATCCAACCCCATCCCACCTTTTGGAAATCTCCAGGGTGGCGGGGAGGGCTACTCCAGTCCCGTCGTGTTGTCCGTTTGGCAAAGATAACAATGCTAGATTATCATTTGAACCTCCATATTAAATAAAGATAATTTTAAAATAATGCTATTTTCATTTCCAATAAAATTCATTTGCTAACATTTATATTTTTCTACTTAAATTTTATTATTTTATAATGAATAGAATGTTCTATAAATACCTAACTACTGAAAACACGTATATTCCCATGCATGCAGCATATGAATTGGGATAATGAAAGGCCGAAATTAGGGCATAGAGAGAGAGATTCGGCCTTGGGGAGTTTCATGGAAATCCTTAGCATTATATATAATGAGAAGAAGAGATTTCACAACCGCTATATTCTCAATTCATCTCTCTCCTTCTCTCTCCCTCTCTGCGTGTGAATTTTGCAATATCCACTCTATGTAGGTTCCTGAGACATCTGGGGTTCTGCTGTCTCTGAGGAACCATGGAATATATCCCAGAACTTTCGCCTTCGGATTCTCCGAGGTATTCGATCTTGTTTCTCATTGTCGGTTTTGGTGTTCTTTTTCTGAATTTTGGGTGGATGATGAAGAAATTTACATGTTTGTTCATTTTTGTATCATGGGCTTGTGGGAATTTTTCATATGTTTTGATTATTGATTCATGGAAAGTGTTCTTTTATTGCATTAATTCTATCAGCTCTTGAATTTGGCAATTTATGTATATCTTGGAATTTCGAAGGATCTGGTTGGATTAATGGATTGGCAAAAAAGGGTCACATAGTCGACTTCAAATTTATTGGGAACACGCTAATTACTTCTTGTTGTATGTATATTTCATATGATCAAGAAATTGCAACTATTTTGCGATAGGATTGGATGAAACTTGTTGCCCTTCTTCAATTTATTTCACAATTTTTGGTATAGTAACGGATTCATAAATTTTTCGATTAGTACAAGTTCTTAACAATTTCTTGAATTACAGTGAGAGTACTGAGAATACATGTGATATTGCGGAAGAAAGTGCAGGAGGAGAGCTTTTTGAAATTGGACAGAGATTTCTCTTTTCTGATTCCTCCATTTCTCTTTCTGCTGAAGGTAAAATCATATTATTCTTCGTCTCGTGTTCTTGTAAGCATTGTTGGTCCGCTTATCTTTAATCACGTATAAGTAGAGGTCGATTAATGAGTTGATGTATTGCATTTTGCATTAGATTTGACTAGTATGGAGGAGGAGGACACAACAGATGAATATAAGGCCAGTACTTCAGATTCAGAACATAGAGCAAATGGAAAATCTTATATGCAATGGCATGGATTCCTTCGAAAACTGAAAAAAGGATCAACTATGCATTTGCATCCATTCCATCCTAACTTACCTCACTTTCGTTTAATCAAGAAGCAGTTGAAAAGAAGAAGGAATGCACAGAGTTTATCAGTATTGCCACCCCTTATCGACTCTGAATTGATCGATTGCTTTAAATCTTTGTGGAAGAATTTTTCCCTCTCGGATCTCCAAGTAGCAACAGATAACTTTAGCCATGAAAACCTGATTGGGGAGGGAGGTTATTCTGAAGTATACAGGGGACGCTTGGAAGATGGCGAATTAGTAGCAATTAAGAGGTTGATTAGGGAAACCCCAACAAATAAGGCAGAAGACTACTTATCAGAGCTCGGGATTCTGGTACATGTCGACCATCCTAACATTGCCAATGTCATTGGCTATGGGATTGAAGGAGGGATGCATCTTATTCTTCCTCTGTCTCTTAATGGGAGCTTGTCATCTGTACTCAGTGGTTCGTTCATTATAAGTTATTGTTTGTTGTTCTTTTTTACTTTATAACGAGCAAAAACCTTAGTTTCTCCCGTCCCTACCTCGATTACTCAGGTCAAAAGGAGAAACTAGCTTGGTGCTTCAGATACAGGATTGCTTTAGGCGTCGCCTCTGGCATTTCATATCTTCACGAGGGGTGTCAACGGAGAATTATCCACAGAGATATCAAATCTGACAATGTTTTGCTTACTGAAGATTTTGAACCTCAGGTATGACTCAATAGATGCAAAATACTTATGCAGCCCCACCTCAACTTATATTGTTACAATAACATCTAGTGATGTCTCTACTTTGATGCTTAAGCTTTTTAGTTCAATGTAGATCACAGACTTTGGGCTCGCGAAGTGGCTTCCCGATCAATGGACTCAACTCACCGTTTCAGAATTAGAAGGCACGTTAGGGTACGCGAGCTTAAATTCTCCGGAAGAAAACTGTTTATCCTGAAATCTTCTGAAAATTCAGTATGATCAACTGTTTTCCTGGTCATGTGCAGATATCTCCCTCCTGAGTTTTTCATGCATGGCATGGTGGATGAAAAAACTGATGTTTATGCTTTTGGAGTACTATTGTTAGAGCTCATAACTGGTCGACCAGCCATAGACGATTTGCATCAAAGCCTTGTGATGTGGGTACGTTAGCTTCTGTTCCTTCATCATGTGTAGTACTATTGTCTAATACAGTATACCAAACGTGGGAACACTGTATCCTGTGTTCGAGAAGAACTTGTAAGATTTTGTCATGAATGTAGTTTAAGGAGAATTGAACTTGTGCAGGCCAAGCCTATGCTCATTAACAAAACCTATGCAGAGCTAGTTGATCCATCACTTGGTGATGCTTATGACTCGGAACAGATGAATCGGATGGTTATGGTTGCTTCTATATGTATACATCAATCTTCAACAGAAAGGCCTCAGATGAGCCAGGCATGTGTTCCATTTAAGATGTGTTTATTTAGAATGAGACTTAGTTTGTTATTGTGAACGACTTTTTTAATTTTTTCCACTTGATGCAGGTTTTACGAATGTTAAAAGGCAACGAATGCATCCAGCCGATCAATAAAAAGTTCCAAAAGAGACCTGCACTTAGGAGGACATATCCAGTGGAGTTCATTGAGGAAGAAGAATGTACAGCCTAATCTTCGACACAAGATAGCGAAAACAAGATGTACATTATGCTTCTTGCAGCTTTGAAGATTTGAATTGGAGGCTCCAAGGAATTAGGCTTGTAAATTCAAAAAGGAAGATTTTTAGGACTGAGCTCTCTGTTGTGAATATTCAACTAATATGTACAAGAAGAGAAGAGATGAACTATCATAAAATGCACTTTTTTCTTCATCATAGAAATGTAGTGTAGTGTTCCCAACATCTTTCCCCCTTTGTTATACTAGAAAGTGTTTCATGACTCGAGTATCGGAGTAAAATTAACCATCAGAGTAGGAGGTGGTGAAACTCTGTACCGGTTTTGAAAATTCTCCAGCAGGCCAAATTAGTGAGATCAATATTATGATACTTCGTCCAAAATATTTGTTACTTGTGATATTTGTTCTTTCAACATCGTAAACTAATAAGAGCATCTCCAATGCAACACCGTCAAAGTATAAAAAAAAATATGCCAAATCATCAAAATAGACGACGTCTAAATATTTTCTTCTCCAATGCATTCAGTCTTGAACCATGTTATGTTGACATGGCAAAAATTAATTACAAACACTATCAAAGCTACTATTTACATTTAGAAGGTGTGTCTAACATGCTGAATCAGCAATTGTGAAGAAATTTAAAGCCAACTAGCTGCAACTTCAGATGTAAAATTAATTTTTTTTTTTTATACTAATACGAATTCAAGAAAATGGCAGGCAATCTCAAGTGCAAGAATGTGGTTTCTGATGAGTGCATCAAAGATTTAAAGAAGCTTTCATTGGAAAAATTAAATCTGGATCGTAAAAAGAAACTTGTTGTGCTTTGTATTGATGGATTGCTGGTGCACAGGAAATATAAGAACAATGTTCGTGGATTCATACCTGATGTGGTTCATGGCAGATTTAGAGGTACATTTTTGGAAATTTCTGATTAATTTACTGTTGGATTTTCTAGTTTGATTACTCCTTTCTGTACTGATTTCATCAAATCCAAATTCCCTGAAGAAGGTGGCAACTCCACCTTTAGCGGAAGAACGTCTTCCTCAGATTTTTCACGACCCAACACTTAGATCTTTTCCTCGCAAACCGAGCTAATTGCCGGAGAGGACAACTGATCGGTGACTCCGACTAACCCTACAGTATTAAAGAGAAAGTGGAGAAGACGAGAGAGGATAAAAGGGAAAGTTGCAGAGGGTTGAGGAATGGATCGATTTGAGAAAAATTATTTGGAGAAGATTGGTTTTGTTGGACTGATTATTTGGGTATTGTTTAGTTTTATTTTTGAAAAATAAATGCCACATAAGAATCACTATCGGGATGTAAACATAATGCATCAGAGATGATTTTTGAACTCCACATTCTATTTCTATTTAGACATTATGCCATTTATATTGAAAGTCTTATTATTGGCTGCCAAATGACACATTTTTGTTTACATCCACATTGTTGCATTAGGAATGCTCTAATATGTCATTACCACTTGTGGTGGGGAAAGTGAAAAAACATTAATGACATGTTTTTACCATTTATGTTCTTTTGTAAGACCATAAGACCGTGATAACCTATACACAATAGTCACGAAAAATAGTGAAAGTAATGGTAGTTCCCAAGGAAAATAAAACTAAAGATCCCTAGTAGATGCACAAGCTGTTTAGTAGAAAGATCGTCTTCGTCTTCTATTTTGCCTCACGGGAGTTTGACTTCCACCGCTACCACTACCGGGAAATTCCCATCTGGCAATGGCACCATCCCAAGAAGAGGTGACCATCATAGGGTAGAAAGGGTGCCAATGGCAGTCTCTTACGGTATCCTCGTGGAAATCGAGTTTTGCAACTTGGGCTCCACTCACCTACACAAGAGAAAAACAAGTATAGTCACTAACAATATGTGCATCTTCGGTATACAAAATTTGACAGTACGAGACTATGATCTTGTTCTGTTTTAATCCTGTTAAGTCTTGCTTACCAAACACACTGTGTATGTATTGTGAACAAAAGAAGTCATTTATTCCTTGTATTTGCCAGCCAATTAGCAACCTTTTCATGTTTACAACCAATGGGAGTGCTATGAACATCATGTTTCCCTAGATGGTCAATGCATTCGAACAAGCAAAAGTAGCAAAAAGTTTGGGAATCCCCACGAATGCACGTGGAATTGGGAAGACTTCCAAAATTGGATACTGTAATTTTATAGCTGAAAATCGAGATAGGGTAACTGGCTTCTAAACTTATAGTGATTTGCTGAAGGTCTGGAATTTTGTCGATCCACCATATAATGCCATTTCTAGCCATGCTAACACCCCAAGATTTAAACTACCAGGACCTGATATATTACACATTCAAAGTTAGAAACTGGGAGTAATTAACATCTCTTTTTGGCAAAATTCCTGAAGAGATTTGTTTTCGTCTTTGAACAGACTTGCAAAACATCCTCAATTACAGATTTCACTTGAAATTATTAATCAAAACACTCATTATTGGTTTAAATGTTAAATCTCATGTTTGATACTTTACTAAATATTTGTTTGACAAACTATTAAAAATCATTTCTCTAACTGTTAAAAAGGGGATCGAACAATGTGGCTAAAAAAGATTAATGCAACCTACCCCAAGTTATTTGTTGTTGTAACTCCTAGAAACAGAAATTCATTTCATTTCCTAAATTTTCACTAACCTTTTCAAACATTGGATTTTTCTTCTAATGCATCTGTTTCTTAATATCTAACACTCAGAAAAAAGTAATTTCCTAAGAAAAAAAAGGTTTCCTAATACATTTTAGAAATCCAAGTTGTTTGTGAACTATAAATGAACAAAAAATGAAGATCTTAAAAGAAAAAAATACGACTTAACACAGCAGTTAAAGAAATGTAGGAACATCAATATTGTTCATGCAATATCCTACATTTACGAACAAGAACAAAAATGAACATGGTGCTAGACTAAACACACACAATAATTTGACTACATACCAGGTCATAAATATAAACAGAAGAGTCGGCAGATCCAGTGTATATATACTTCTGCGCCGTGCTGAAAGTCAATGCAGAGATTGAAATATGAAGTTAATATTTGAAAACACGGGGAACTAGGAAGTTGGAAACAAATTCCCTAGATCATCAGAATAAGCTTCTAAGGTCATACTACCATTCACCGGAACACCAGAAAAAGGCAGTTTCATGACAGAATTTAAGCAAACAATTCGAACATCTAACATGCCTATTGAAATGTATAGAGTAGGATTGTATGTAAAACCATTCAATGGCCCAAACCAGCAAATGAACTGGACAGCCAAAAAATGGTGTTTTAGATTAGGGCAATGAAATTAAATCCTTCCCAACCACATCAACTCATGTCGTTTCCAATGCATTGCTACATCTACCGAAACATTCAACTAGATCAAATCGTTCTCAACCACATCAAACCATGTTGATGTTGGTCTATACATCTCTCTTCTAATGTGTTCTATTGGGACTACATGGTCTATAATCATGAACCCGTGATTGACGAAATTATTCCCTTAAATCAAGATATTAGCTTCAGCTTTAGAAGGACTTGACCTCAAGGGGAGATGCTTAAACATCAGCCATTAGGTAAGAAAATTGTGAGTAATCAGATATTGCTCCTGCAAACGATATAGGTATATCTATTGATGAGATGTTAACGGTACAGACCATTTTACAACTTTTTGTAGCCACTGATCACAGGCTATCAACTGAAACTAAAGTTAATATTTCGATAGTAGCATTAAAATTCACTTGATGAAAACATATAAGCAAATGATATGTATACAAGATAAGCACATTGTGAGCGAATAACAATGATAACTTACCTATTTTCTGGAGAGAAATAACAGCGTATGAGAGTGCGCAAGACCGTATGGCCTTTATATGTAGCTACTGACAGATCATCTGGATGTCTCATATTTCTTACATGCCCTGGATATGACATCCATCTGTAATCCCATTCAGGATATCTACGAACTGGAGTGCTACGTTGAGGAAAGCATAATTCAATGTAAGTATTGAGATTGAGCAAACTGAAACTAAATTGATTTTCCCCATCCCATCTCCAAAATATAACGCGAAACTACTAGCGCGTCAGCTATAGGGAAAGGCCAGACATTAAATTCTAGCTGAAAATACAAGACAACATCATCTCACTGCAGAATCTATTGGGAAAATAATTTCAAGCATTAGGCATGCAGTATGACCGTTTCCCATTTCCCTCAAAGAAAAAAATTCCAAATAACTTATAATAATCAAAAGATGCTTACTATTCTACGTTGGATGACATTTTCCGGATGTCCCAAAGTTTAACGGCCTGATCTTTGCCATTTGAGATAAAATAACGGCCATCTCCACGAGTGTCAATGAAAGTTATGCCTTCTAAATGTCCCATTAGGACTCCAGCCGGCTGCTCCTTTGTATCAAAGCAACGCCTGTCCCAAACCTGGAGACATCAGTACATCAGAATAATGCAACAAATATGCAAAATAGCAAGTCTACTGCCAAAAAAGAAGAAGAAGATATATTCTAGATTATATATAATACATTAATTTACCCTTCTGATCTAAATAAGAAATGAAAATCAATTACACTTCCAAGAAATATTGCAAATTCACTTGTAACTAATAATCATATTAAAACAACTAATAGTTTAAAATCTAGACCAACTTTGGGCTTGATTTTACAGACCTGTAACACTCAAGGTGTTCAACCCCATATTACAATTCGTTGGAGGTACGGAGAATTTATGTTAAGTTCAGGTGTTCAATCTTCCAAATACAGGTTCCAACAGTCTAGGAAATCGTACATAATTAAAATTAAAGCCAGAGAGATTTTCTTCTTTTGACTTTGGCATGAATATTGTGCCTAAAAAGAAAAACCATCGTCATGGATCTTACCCTTGGGAACCAGCTAATCAAATGAAGTGCTCATATGCTAGAGTTGACTAACTTTGCAATTCTACTTCAAAACAAGGGTTAGTGTGTAAAAAGACTCAGAAGGACGGGAGTGTGTAAATGGGAATTCATTCACTATAGAAGGGACGGGATAAGTTTTACCTTGCAAAGGTGATCATCACTGCCAGAATATATAATGTGGCCAGTTTCATCACCAAAACAGACAGCATTGACATCAGACTACAAAAGACATGCAAATCAAATTAATAATTAGAACATCTGAATCTATCCAAAAAAGAATAGAAGAACATGCAAATGCAGATGGAAACCAATAGAGGGGAAAATTAAGATCGATTTGCAAAAACAAAAAACCCAAAAAAACAAGATAGATGCATGGCTGCAGCTATATATGGCAAACAATCTATATAAACCTAGTTCATGAATTCTCAAGTAGCTTACCTGAAACATACAATAATAAGAATCAATGATGAGAACGACAAGATATCAGCTTCAATTCCAAGGATAATAGCACTATTTGGCCCATGCTGCTTAGAAAGCTAAGTACTACAAACTAATACAGAAACCAATCCTATCTTGAGAAAGTTATTTTCATTTATGTCACTGTTCATTAGAATATGGACGTCCTAAGGAACTTCAATCAGTCACCTTTCAGGTATCTCCGGTATCTGATAGTAGACAAATGCCTGCTATAAATAATGATATTTTTTCCCCAAAAACGATATGATCTTCAACCATCCCGGCTCAGAGACATCAGTGGAGTGCGACAGAATACAATTAGAGAATATGAATTGTAAATCTAAATTCATTAAGAATTTTGTGAAGTAGTTAAAACATGAAGAACTATCATTTTAAGTGGTAGGTTCATGAACCAGACAAAATAACTCCTAGCTGTACATCATAATTGTAAAATAGAGTGCAGTACCTTATGAGCTTTGATACGCAGGCTTACTCTCTTGGCTTCAAGATCATAAACATATATTGACTCATCTCTGCTAGCTGCTACAAGCTCTCGCCCATCTGTTGAAAATTTTATAGAGAAAATTCCAAAAGAATAATCCTCATAATCCTCGGTATTAGATGAAAACTCCAAACCTTCATGAATTTCCTAAACAAGAAAACCATCTATTATTATTTATGGAAAATGAAACTAATGTAAGTATTAATCATTTCAACATAATGTTTCTTGATGGGTGAACAGCAAAACTACTAATATTTGTTCATCAAGTCTCCCTCAGGGAGCTCCTGAGCAAATAAACCTGACCACTCATACTTCTGCCGGCAAAAGCTCCATCTAAATACTTAGAATATTCTCAGAATAGTAGACACGCAAGAAATATATTATTTTGAGTGCTTTAAACAGACCTGGAGTTAGCTTTATCACAAAACACATCCCATATCAATAGTAAATACATAAGTTGTACGTCTTTTCTTTTCTTTTACCCTCTTTTCTTTTCAGTGATATACTTTTTTAGTGACATACAATTCATCCTACCAGTGACCAAATCTGATAAATCATCTACAATAACCAATTGTCCATCAACTATTCTTTCACTAAAGGAAATACTTGCTCATGAATCATGATGTCAAATGTAATATGATGAATAACAGAAAAGCTGAAGCACAAACAAGATGGGAAGCGTTATTAACTCGTTGCTTTAGCATTCACAAATCAGAATATCAATAGAACTTGTACTACTTACTGTTATATTTGCATGAGACTCTTTTGCAGCAGATCCAACATCAACAATATGGACAACAGGTGAGATACTGGAATATGCCTGCAGTAATTGCACCAAACAAAACTGAATTGAAGAGAAAACTAGCTGGAGGTGAGAGAAGAAAGAAAATGGTAGCTTGGACGAACATCACCCTAACCACAGCTCATAACTGGTAAGTTATGTGGCAATAAAGAACTATATATAATCTGAACAAAGTTCTAATGAGATAGAATTGTTAGACATGCATCAAACTCCTGAACTGACAAAATCTTAGTGGATCATTATGATTTATTGCAGATGAAATTTTAAGTGATCCCTGCCCCTTTCCACCAAAGAACAGAATGCATCAATAATTACCATATATAATCTACAATTGCATGTCAATAGACTACCTACGCACAATCAAATTTACAATTCCCACAAGCTTACAAGCAAACGGCAATCTGGTGAAAGAGATGTATCAGTAATCGTCCATCCCAAGCTTCTTGCTCGAATGTCCTTCTGAATTTTCCATCCGTTATCAACATTATATATTCTAATATGACTTTCCTGTTCAGAACAGAATAACAGCTGCTTAACACAATAGAACAAGCTTCCGTAAAAGTTTGTCTTTATTAAGACCTTCATAGGCTCTGAATACATGGTGCTTTAAAGCTGACAGTACCTGAAATCCTGCCACAAATAGAGAACCATCCGCAGAAAACTGTGAAACATATGCGCAACTATTCATTTTATCGATTTCTGAAGGACCATTAACAGGCAAATACCGACTCAAGACATGACAAGAGTCTGCCAACGAAAATCTCCCTCTTCCATTATAATTACATTCCCTGCCAGCCAACATTTTCACTGGTGAAACTGGCAGTCTCGCCTTACCGGGAACTACCTTGCTCAGCCGCTCATGCGGGCTTGACGTGATATTTGTGAGTTGTGCAATTTCAGCATCACGACAACCCAGAATAACATTTCCATATGATCCTCCAGCCTCCTTACCAACACAAATATCATTATACCTTCTAGACCTACTCATTTTATAGTATTATATGAATTCCTCAACCACTACAACAACAATATCAAAAAATGAAATAATAATAAACCCTTTTATATGTAGTAAAATACTGAATTGGGCTCTTTTAACACCCTCTTCTTCTCTTTCTTTAAAATAACTAAACTTTTATATATAAAAGGGTCTTCAAAGTTTCCTCAATCCATTCCTGCAAAACGTGATTCAGATTGTGAGAACTAAATTACATCCGTAAATTTC
This sequence comes from Forsythia viridissima, assembly GCA_030279155.1. Lineage (NCBI taxonomy): Eukaryota > Viridiplantae > Streptophyta > Magnoliopsida > Lamiales > Oleaceae > Forsythia > Forsythia viridissima. Next base: position 3,563,871 of record CM059036.1, read on the forward strand.
CAAAATCCATTTATGAGTAAATTAACACAGAGAAAAGGGTTACAATTATCTTTGACAAAAACAACAAAATTTAGCAAAAAGATGGAAAATTCAACCGTGTAAAAGCTTTCAACCTTTCAAACAATCAGAATTAGATTCACGAAATCTAGCAACATGAATCACTACAATATAACAATTCGCAGGCGCGTGAAAGATCGACTCAATAGAGTTGGAATACGTGAGCAGTGACGTATGCTTAATACAGTACAAGATTTTAGAAAAAGAGAGGATTTTTTTTTTTTTTTTTATCGAAGAGAGGATTTTTTTTGGTTACCTGAAATGGGTTTTTCAAGTTTTGGAAAAAATTAAATTTTGGATTATTCTGGGATGATTGTGAAAGATTCTTACTGTGTAGTATAACATCAGTGGCGGGTTTGAGTCCACCGTTAATCGGGGAGTGTAATTCACGTGAGGGAGTTCGCGATTGGCAACAGAGTGCCGCGAAAGTACCGGAAGAGTAATTTAGAGTTGGAAAAATTGCATCATTGATCCACTACTTATTGTCATAGTAGCAAGTTAGTTCACACGACCTTAAAATGAGCCAGGGTTTTTTTTTATTTTAAATCCATCACATTAGGTGGAGCGTAAGACCAATTTAGCCCGATGGGCCGAGCTGGACCTGACTAACATATTTTTGGCCCATACAAAATTTGGTTAGATTGACCTAGTCTAGTTTCAAGTGTGGCCCTATCCTAACAGGTCGGATCGACCAGCCCAAACCAACCCATTTCCTAGCTCTAAATGAAATAAAATACTACTAGAACAAGGGTAGACCTAACCTTCTCAGAAAAAAAAATTCATTCGAAGACGTGGATTACAATGTAAAATAATGAATACATAAATTTATATTTGATGTGGTTGCATCTAGCCTATGTACATCATAGGGATGACAAGGTACTTCTGTCTGGCCCACCCAATTTGGGGAATCGGGACTGGAGCTGGGAAACCCTAAAACTGCCATTGAGTTTTATTTTTTATATTGTTTTTATGTTTTTTTAAATTTAAATTATATTTTTAAAAATAATAAATAAGTCATTTTAATTTATGCTCTGTCCCTCGAAAATCCCCTTCAGGAAGGGGGTGGAGAGGGTTGCTCCGATCCCGCTCAATCCTGTTGCTATCCTTAGGCATCCAATAGACTGATCATCAAGTTCGAAATCGTTGCTCAAAAGTGAATATGTTGACCGACAAGTTTTATATAGTTGTAAAATCAGTTTCTAACAAAAATTATCTAAATTTCGTTAATTTATAATGTGTCATTCATGAAAACATACTTCACTTCAAATTTTTAGATGCTACTACAAAAGTCTATTATAGTAATAGTGTGTTTGGAAGAGTCTTTTTGAAATCTAAAAGCACTTCCTAAAGAATAAAAATGCTTTTGTTTATTTTTATTGTTGTTTAGTTTAAGTCAACAAGTACTTTTTGACTAAAAAATAGCTTAATAAAACTATTTTAGAGAAGCTCAAATTTTGAACTTTTTAACAAAAAACTCTACTGTTAAAAGCTCTACTACCAAAAACCCTACTGCTAAAAGCTCTACTCATAACAGTTATATCAAACGGACCATAAAATGTTGAAACCGATTTGTTCAGTCATAAATGTTGAAGATTAACCATAGATTAGAGATTATTTATTTTTCTCAATTTATTTTAAGAGTAATGTTACTTGTACATCTCCACTTACACTCACACTCACACTCACACTTACACTTGCTTATGTAGCAGTAGAATTTAAGGGTGAAATATTTGACCAAAAAATTATTTTGAATTTTCTTTTCATTATTTTATTCTGCCACATAAGTAAGTGTAAGTGTAAATGTAAGTGTGTGTAAGTGAACATGTACAAGTAGCATTATTCTTTTTTTAATGGGATAATTGCATCAAAGGTCCCAATGTTTCAAAATCATTGGAAATATGTCTCTAACTTAAAAAAATAACATCACACATCCTCAACGTATGAAAAATTTGGCGTGGTAGGTCATTTATGACCAAATTGTCATTATCTTTAAATAAACAAAAAAAAATAAGAAAAATAAGAAAAAAGAAAAATATAATTGAAAACTAACTATATGTACTCCAAAAAATAAAAAGTACAAAATGTACAAAAATAAAATAAAAAGTAACAAATAAGTCATCTTCTCCAAAAAGTCCTAAAATTTTATTTGTACCAAATTCGCCGGAAAACAGTAGCTGGGAGTTTGAATCTTGAAAGTGTCAATGGATATCAGTACATTATGGCCGGTAAAATTCACTGAGCACTGAAGTATTACCAAAAAAAATCACTAAAACCTCAAATCTAAACCCCAAAAATTCATCCCAAAAATAGCATAAATCTAATGTTCACGAAACTCTTCGGATAACGGTAACTGACCCAGATGCAACAGACTCCTCCGGCGATGAAGAGGATAACGAGGCTTAGAAATACATTCAAGTAATTAGTATCGAAAAAGCTGGAAAAACCTATGTCAATGGCATTAGTAGAATGAGTTTCAAGTCAAGCAGAAGCCAATGAAGCTGAAGAGGGCGGAGCAGAAAGCGGCGAGTGGTGGTGCTCGAAAGTTCAGGGGTGTCCGGCAACGGCCGCGGGGTAAATAAGCCACCGAGATAAGAGACCCTACCCGAAGAAAATGGGTGGTTTTTTTGGTGAGTTTGTGGTGTTTTTCGGTGAATTTGATACAAATAAAATTTTAGGACTTTTTGGAGAAGATGACCTATTTGTTACTTTTTATTTTTTTGTGGTATATTTTTTTTTTTTTTTTTTTTTTGGAGTACATATGGTTAGTTTTCAATTATGTTTTTCTTTTTTCTTGTTTTTTGTTTTTTTTGTTTATTTAAAGGGAATGGTAATTTAGTCATAAATGACCTACCACGCCAAATTTTTCATACGTTGGGGATGTGTGGTACTATTTTTTAAGATTACGGGCATATTTCCAACGATTTTAAAACGTTGGGAACCTTTGATGCAATTATTCCTATTTTAATCTATACTACTTCTAAAAGGCCCTAAAAGGAAGAAACTATTTTGGACTATTTTACCCTCACATATTACATCTTTTGTCTATTTTATCCTCCCATATTAAATTAAAAAATCTAAAAATCTTTCATCTTCCACTATTAGTGAACAAAATAAATAGTTGTTTGGGGCCTTTGGGTAACTTATCTCCACCTTTTTTTTTTTTTTAACTACGGAATATAAATGGTCATGTGATGAATATATAATTCTTAAAATATGTATTTAGGATCATAAAAATTGGATTTATGAATTGTGGAGTTAAATACCTTTCATTTGTCAGTATTGACATCAAAATTATTGTTTTTTTCTCTCTAGAAAAGCCTTATGATTGTTGACTCCTTCTCCTCTTTACTTTTCATCAACTTTTTAGATCTTATATGTAAATTTTACAAGTTAGAATTAGAAAATTTCTCTCAAAATTCTCTCATTTTGTCTTTTTCTTTTCACAATATATTACACAAACAAAACTCATTTTTATTCAAGTTTTAACAAAAGAAAAAAAATGAAAGAATTGATAATTCAAAGTTGCTGAAGAATAAACAAAATGTTTCAGATTTTACAATCAATTTTCATATTGAAGAAATCTAAGGCGAGATCTACGTGCAAGTGATTATTTCAACTTGATATAATATTTTTCATAATCTTATACGATGTACTAATAAACTCTTCCGTTTGATATGGTTTCATTTGATGTTATAAAAAAATATATAGAACTTTTCATTCGATATGGTTCGGCCTGTCCACTATGAAATATAAAAAGTTTTTCCATTTAATATGGTTTGGCTGTTCACTGTGAAATGTGGTATGAATTGTATGGAACTTTATATGAATTTTGGATGATGAATGGTATGTGAATTTTGGAGGGATGGATGTCATATTCAATACTAAAGATAGTTGAATAAGATTAAGAAACAATGACACGTCAAACATTTGTCTATTGGTGAGTCAAACTTAGTGTAACAAAAATACTCATATAGTCTAAGCCAACTGAAGTTGGAAATAGTTACAATTCTTTGGCATTAGTTTGAAACCGGTAGAAGCATGTGTCCAAATGAGGGAAAAAAAAAAGATAACAAAAAAAAGAACACACAAAAATCAGTTTTAATGTAAACAAAATAGAATTATAATGGGGGAAATGAACAGAATTCTATGAGTTTAAATATTAACCAACATAATTAACGTGAAAGTAACATGTCTGACATTAATAAATATCTCAGTTTATATTTTCTTTATTATTATTTAATTGCCTACATTTTAAACTAAGAAAATTTCTCCCACCCATTTGACCTCTTTTATGTAAAATACGTTTTATTTCCTTCTCATTACATCTACCAGTTCTATTATTTTTATTTAAGTGTTGCTACATTTTATTATCTTGTTTAGTCTTCATAGATGGAATTTGTAACACGCATATGTATAACAAGTGCTTGATTCTCAGGCTAGCTGTCAAGATGAGGCATTCAAGTTACGAATTCGTTTTTTAAGACGTGAAATAGACAAAAAATGAGTCATCATTTTTCAGTTAGTTCCTAAAAATATTTGTAAGTATTATTCCTATAAATAGTAAACAATCTTCATACATTTTCGTTTCCTATAATCACAATGTGTATTTATCAAAAATGACTATGTTCATATAGAGAAATGGGAATGTAAATCGATTGGAGTTTTATCAATTCACTAAATAGGAAAAAAGATATTAAGTGAAAAACATTGTATTAACATTGTTGCTGTAATTATATGCTTGTAGATTTAGTAAGGTTTAAGAAAAAATTCGACTACAATTTCAAAACATAAGAGAAATATTGAGTATTTGATATTTACCAAGCGTTTTATGTACTAAAGTTCTTGGGGTAATATATTAATGTTAATAACGAATACAACCAAATGAGAATATACAACAGAATTCATCTTTAGCTAGGCATGATAATTTAATTCATTTCTTTCTTTATGATTTTCTTAGCCGCCTATCTTTTTATTAATTAAAAAATAGTTAGTTTTGCTATTGCTGAGTCTTCATTTTAAATCTATTGAAACAAAAATTGAATTGAAAATATAGGGATCTGACCATTATTAAAATTCTATCAAATTCTTATTCTTAATAACATCAATTCTGTAATATTTGATATCAATATTTCGTTAATCATCAAAATCACCAAAATATATTCACTAAGTTCAAGTTACTTTTGGTATTATCACAATATAAAACTCATCTCTAATTGCAGTTATACTTCTATGAAGTAAATAAAATATCAACATTATTTATTATAATATCAAAAAATACAATACAACTTGTTATCAAGAACCGTATTTTTTTATCTTATTGTAATTGTTACTTTAAATTTTTAACTTTTTAACAATTAAAAAATAAGAATTTAAAAATATTAAAAATTAACAAAATAATTGCAAATCATTTCTAACTAGTATCTGGTAAATGGGCTATTGACTGATGACTGGACAAAGGTTGGACTGACTTTATGGATGTCATTTGGTGAAATATCTAACAATTAAAGAGTGTTTAATTTTAACTAAATTTTTTATAAAAAACCAAAGACAAAGCCATAGAGCTATAATTTTTTAAAATTTTTCAATTGCACATTTCATCAATTTTTATTAACATTACAAAAAATCTAATTTTAATCAAAATCAATCACACTCCGAACTAATTTTAAAAAAATTTCGAATCAAGCAATGTCAACCGTGTGAATGACTTGTTCGGTAAAGTATAATGAACATTATCGAAGAAGAAAAAGAAACTAAATAAAACTGAATTTGTTCATTGTATATCTCGACCATGTCCCGACTGAATTTAAAGATCTATAAATAACTCTTTAATAAACGAGTAAAAATATATGCACACGTGACTTAAATGAAGAAAACATTTCTTACAAAATTATTAAATTTTTCAATAGAAATTTCATTTCATTTATGATCGATCGCTAAATTTAACAACAGCCAATTGCGATCGAGGAGACAGACAACCTATTTTTCAAAACCGTTGCATTATCTACTACAGGTAATTTACAAGGTTACTCTGAGGCCAATAATATTTCGTGTCATAATCCCAGGATTATATGTATATTCCTCGTAACTTTCAGCTCAGAAGTCGAGGGATAGAAACACGAACGAGTTCACCAAAGCTGCCTGTCTCTGTAGCTTGTTTGGTAAGGTAAGCTGTACAGGACACTACTAGACATGCACTAAGAGTTGTCAAACAGACACCTACGAATAGTCGTGGCAAGCTCACCGACCTTCTGAGGGTGGAGAACAATTGCACATATTCCCAAACAAACACCAAGAGCAGCAATTGCAAAGATGAGTGGACGAGAGATCAGAACCGTCCTTGTAAATAAGTGACTGCAAGCCTTTCCCGGCATTTCCTTAAGATTTATACTCATTAGTACCTCTCCATTCAAAAGAGGAACTGTTGCACTTTCATCTAGAGAAGGTAAGACCACTCTGGACTCCAACTTATTCTTTTCCCTTTCAAGACCCTGCAAAATGTCCAAACCGCCATCCCGTTTACTAACATAAAATGTTTATTTACTTAACTACTTTATTGATGGTCCTTCTGTTTAGTGAAAACACAATAGGTAGATTACAGTAAACAAACACATGAAGTCCTCACCTGATTGGTAGCTGGAACAGAAGATCGACTATCGTGTTGGGAGCTTTGACTGGAAAAATTTCCATCTGCCGCATGCATTACTTGATATTCTTTTTCCTCTAGCTTCTGATGAAGTATATTTCTTGCATTATCCATGTTTCGGCGAAATAACTTCATATCAGCATCAGAAATGCCAACCACCAAATTATTGTTCATCGCAGATTTCATGCAGTCCAATACACACTCCAAAATGAGAGTAGATTCTCTTTCTATCAGAAAATTGAGTAAATAGTTGAATCTTTGTATCTGAGTAGACGTCAGCTGTTGCTCTGTTACGGGTTTCTTGAGTGACCATGATACTTCCAAAAGAAACCTAGAGAACTCGGCTTGTCTTGAGGCCAAAATTTCACATGCAGGCCTCGGGCAATATAACTGTTGTTCTGTCACTTCTGTGGAGCCGCGATATGTATTAAACTTTTGTTGCAACAACTCCATTTCTTCGCAAACTTCCTTGTTCCCAATAAGAATAGGAACGAAATTCGATAAACCAGACTGATTCTCAACCTACAAAAAGTTGAAACCACAACCTAATTAACAAAATAATGCACCCAATTTATTGCTTAGTTGCTTGCCGTGAAACCATGTCTAACCCATTTCTCTAATAAGTAGAATTTGATGCACGATTTCTTATACCGCAGATTCAACAGGGATGAAATTGTGGGGTTTAAAATAACTTGAATGCAATGTGAAAGAATTGGACACAGGTTCAAATATCTGCAATGAAACAAAGCAGTGGCGAAAATGGATTCGTGTACCATACCCCAAATTTATTGGGTCCATGGCTGTTTAATAAAATGAATTGTAATGGTTCCTTGACACAATCATAAAACGAGTAGAAAACAGGTAAACTTAATACTATATATAGCCTGAAGACTTTGTATAGATTGCCAGAACCAATACCGATTGATGATGTGTGACAGCGAAAGGTAAAACAGAAGCTCTCTTTCAGATTCACCTCAATAAATGCAGGGCCAAAACGATAGAGGTCAGTTGGAGGGACGTATATCTTCAATAACTGGTGGTCAACACTGTTGGTGTCCCCTTCTTTCTTACGGCCCACGGAAGAAACAGAAATATTATATGCCAGATACCGTCCACCAAACGATACAAGAAACCTGCCATGAGCATAAATTATATTCAGGGCAATCTAGGAAGGAGAATTACTTAAAAACTTGATTCTAAGACAATGGAATGACCGTGAACATTCGAAAATGTTAATGTTTTTTCAAGAGTAACTGTCACTCTCAAACCCCTAACCCAATGCAAAATCTAGCTTACATGATCTGTTGACCAATTTTAACAACTATTATGCAGCCATCCCTAGTTGCACAGACAATTTTCTCGTGATTTTTAAATCTTCACTCCATTTATCTTCTTGGAATTACAAGGCAACAAACAACATTGTATGTCTTTACTCTTCAAAAGTTTGTCTAATACTTCCTTTAATACATGAAAAAGTAATTCATCTTCATGACCAACCAGCAAAAAATACACACAAAATCCCCCTACCTTCTCCCTCACCTTTCCATATGTCTCCTCTTCAGTTTCCCACTTTTTAAGGGGACTACTATACTAGTAAGATAACCATTGCGAAGTAGTTATTAAGATAAATCAGACAACATAAGGGAAGTACACAAGTCAAAGATCTCAAGTGAAAACAAAAATTGATCAGACTTGAGGCAAGTTTGAGAAAAGAAAACTTGAACACAAGTTAATAAAACTTGCAAAAAGTGATCTCAGAAAAATATTTCCAACTTCTAAAAGGTATCACCATCATACCGAAATTGTGGTTGAAGTAGATTAGTTCCACAGGCAACAAACTCCATGGGCTTCCCTGCCACAAAGCATGTTGGATATATGTAATGAAGCTTTGGAGCTCGTTCCTTCACCTTGACTTTCACTACAGAAGCATCTGTTTCCACAAAGATCTAATTAGAAACAAGTTGCAGTAAAGAAAGTGGTTAAGGTTTCACTTAATTCCTATCCCCAGGGTGAGTCACCACCAAAGTATGCCAGATTATTATATTTTTCACAACAAAGAAACGTGAACAATTCCCTATTTCTTTCATTGTTCAATATCTTACCTGAATACTCAACTGTCCATGATTTTTTTACAAGTTGCTCAAAAAAGGGATGTCCTCGGGTTGAGTCACCAACCAAAGTATGCCAGATTATTATATTTTTAACATCAAAGAAAAGTGAATAATTCCCTTTTTCTTTCATGTTCAATTTCTTACCTGAATACTTTCTCAACTGTCCATGATTTTATTACAAGATGCTCAAAAAAAGGATGTCATCAATATTTGTGAAGCTTGTAAGGCAGCAATGGTGATGACAAAAGTATCAAATTTTCTATAATAGATTGCTGTACCAATCTAAAAGCAATCCTAGACCACAAACATTTGGCTAAGCCATGATCATCTGAAACCAACAATCTAAGACAAGTTTGTAAACAAGATTGAGAAGAAAGAAATCGGTTGGAAGAATCATGAGAAATGGGTCGACCACCAAAAATAATAGTAGGATGTGGATGGGTAGTCCAGAATGCCTCAAAAACACAAGTAGACAAATTTCATAACAACGTCCATAAAATGAGTGATTTTATAAATTAAAACTACTACATCATAGAAAAATGCAAATAATAAGAAAATACAAATTTGAGAGGCCCACAAACCTTTAGCGACACGAAATATCATGTTATTTAGAAAAACAAGCATTGTGCCTCTTCCTGACAGCATGTTTCCAGGAGAGGCAAGAAGGTCTTGTATACATTTGGCTGGCTCCTCGGATAACTGCTCAACACAATGATAATGAATAATTAGTCAAGCTCGGATGTTCAACAAAAGTTTAATGGCCATGCACAAATAAGATAATCACATACAAAACAGAATGTATAAAGATGACATCACTAATTTAATGAATCAATTTTCCAGTTTTATATAATTGGTGGCCGTGAAAACATATAAAAGTACGCATTTAGATTTTACTTTACATCAAGGGAATGGCACTTCGGCCCCCAACATATCACTCTTTAGGCACTAAACCTCGCAGAGTAACCAAAAAATAATAATACTAACACTAAAGTCCTTAAAAGTGATTAAGTTTGTTGCATTTAACCCCCAAGCCCAACACTCCCAAAAAAGCGCGCGCACAAAAACAAAGCCAATTTCCAGCTGCTTTCACTGTCAAAAAAACTCCATGGGCACGTCGTGTGAGGTTGAGTAAAGGCACAATGTGCTTTCACTTAAAGTAGTTGCTCTGTCGCAGTTTAGTTTAATCACGAAAGAGAGAACAAGCAGAAGAAATGAGGGAAAGTGATGCAGAAGACAAAGTACAAGACTTGTTCACAGTTGTCTTTGTGGAAGGCGATACACCTCTTCTGAAAGCTACAGGGTGAGATATTGCCATTTTGACATATAAATATATAATATTTGTCAATAAGTTCTGTGCTTTTTTGGCTTATTTGGTAATGTGCTACTAAAGATGAAAAAAGAAGTTAAAAAACTGGGGAATGTACAATACACCAAACATGCCCTTCATGTTTATGAAGTGGGTAAACACTTTGATTCAATGTAAGAACTACAAGGCTGCAACTTCTTTAAGTGAAAAACTGACTGGAATACCACACTGCCCTTACTGACATGATGCACAACTGGTGTTGTCAGATTTTGGTAAAATGGCCAAAAATTAGCTTTTCTCTTTTCGGTTGGGGGGAAGCAAAGCTTTATTTACTACATTCCTCATCAAAACTATGATAATAGCAACTGAATACTAGCACATTCAAAGTGGAATTAATTTACATTTTGAGAATTTTTATAAATCATAAGCACGAGGCTCAATACAAGTGAGTAAACATTCAACGTAATTAATTAACTTCACAAGTCCAACAGATGCCGGGTAAATATAAATCTATATTACCTTGAGCCACATTAACTTGGGCATTGCAATAAAAACTGTCAATATTGTACAACCCGGACGGATATACCCCTCCAGTTCAACGGGCATGCTGGCCAACCATTCAAATATCTGCACAAGCATTGACCAGCGTGTTACTTAAAACCTATCACATCTTTGATAGAAGCAACATATTCTCCCCTTTATATACTAAACTGTAATATTAATCTTTAGAATACTTGATGCCGAAGTCGCCGAGGAAACTCTGCAGGATTCCAATCATAGAGCTTGAAGGAGATCCGACCAGCAGGGCACTACAAAATATAAAAGTAGAATTTAGTGCATGTTTGGCAGTGCTATAATTATTTTTTTAAGTGCTTATAAGTAGTATGTCATGTGTGGAATGTGTGGATAATAGTAGGTAGTAAGTTGTAGGTCCCACGAAATATTGATAAACAATATGTTTGACTAGCTTGACGAACTTAAATTATAATTTAAGCTTAGGGAAACGAGCTATTAGATATATCTTGCCAGTGCAAAGGTAATAATTTAAACATTGGAGCTTGGACCTACCACAGAGGAGAAAGCACTCTTGTTCTCACAATAGGATGGGGAATTCTTTTGTTTGGGATTCTCTTTCTCCCCGTCAACATGAGTTTCACCAGAAGCAGCAAACGATGCAAAACTATCACTCTGAATAGTCTGGGAACCAGGACCTGAACTTATTGTTGATACATGTCCTTCTGACTCCAACAAAGTTTCCCGTTCCGCAATCTGACTGCTCGAGCATATGATATCTGTGCCATCCAGAATTCAACAACTTCAACAACGCAAAATAATTCACCCAAAATATTCAGCATTGTAACAATTCACACGTGAATGGAGACAACAAATGGCGATCATAGTGCCACAAGAGGTACACCAAACATGTACAAGATCATCCCTGACACGCCTAGGAAAAACTAGAGAAGTCAACGTATGAGAGGAAGTCGGAAGATTTCCCATTGAGAACATAATCACCATGTTGATACAAGTCTGTACCTTTTCCAGCGTCATCATCGCAGCTGATGTCATCGGCTAAACCAACCTGCTGAGGTTCCTTCTCAATGCTTCCTTTAGAATCATTCGGTCTTCTTCGACGTCTCTTATTGTGGCGTTCTAATTTTCTCCGACAACTGCGTTTACCCTCGTCGAAATCTGATAAAATGTGAAACCTGCCAAAGATGTACAAAAAATATATGAAAATCAAGTTCCAAATAATCCTCAGCCAGACAAACTAATGGGAATGTTCATCTTTTCACAGTTCCAATGCAAGCAACAGAAAGGCTTAAAAGAGTGTGCACATCTAACTGTGCTATAAAAGCTGGCACAGTGGCTATGCAGAAAATCAAAAACAACTATTTTCCTAGTACCATGTACAATTTTAAACTTAAGAAGCAACTGCAATTGATTTTAATCCCCATAAAGCAGACAGAATCTTCATTTAGCTGAAAGAACACATGCTTCACTGTTCCCTTAGTGTCATTATAGTATGGAAAAAGGTCAAGAAACTCTATACTTATCAATGTTAAGAAATTAAGAAGCAAGGAGAAAAGGCAAAATAAAAAAAGCATGGTTGAAATTCAAGATTCTAGAAACAATTATTATTATAAAAATAACTGATTAAGTGGCCTTAACTTACATTTCAATAAAATGAATAAGCAACAACGAGGTTAACGAAAAAGGTCACTTGAACTGCCGTCATATTTTGAGTTTTGCCAAACAATTGTAAGATACAGGTAAATTATTTCCAGACGAAGATAAAACAAAGGTTCCTCTACTTGTTCCCACTGCAAGTTCATCATTTACTGGAACAAAGATTCTTACATGGAGGCAGATTGCTTCAAATATGTATTGACCAAATACTCCACGAAAATTGTGGGGAATAAAACCCAAATGCATAAATTGCTTCAAGATTTTTTATTTACTGACAAAAATTTATTTCAATGTGAAATAAGTGTCTAAGCTCTTTTCCCAATTATCCAGTGAATTGGTCAGAACTAAGCCTAAAGCTATGTGATTCTTTGATCAACAAAGATTATTTCCCTTTAATGCAAGTAAGACCAATCATTCAGTCAAATTTCGAAGACTGCAATAACATGCTCGAGATTCTTTACAAAATGCGGACTTACCGACATATTGCAACTAACATGCTCAATTATGCACCATGTACAAGTATGAAGTATTTACGGCTATCAACCCTGGCATTTAAACAAACCCATTCTTAAAAAAGGTTCCTCGTCAAGAACCTATTTTTATTACAATCCCTAATATTAGTGATGTAGCTCATGATCATCAAGACCATAAAAACCATAACGAAACTCAGAAAACAATTATATTTATATGCATGCATGTGTAAATAATTTCCCCACAATCATAGTTACATGCACAATATTTATAGTCAGATGTGAGTGTATTGCATATTCAATAACCAAGCCATGCAATATTAGGAAGACCCCGAAATTATATCCTCAGGCTGTGCGTGTTCTTTTACACGTAGATGCATCTAACTGCCTCTAGGGCAAATATCAAGGCGTAAATCAATAACAATAATATTGGGTATAGCTGCAAGAACCGTTCCGCATTAATTTTACAGATATGAACATAAAATAGTTAAAATCCAATTCACAAGATTATGTCTTTCATCTGTGTTTACATGCTCTTAATATAAATGTTCATAAATCAAATTAAGTTAACTTAAATCCCACAGCTTTTAAATAAATCTGGCTTCATCAATCCATCCCGGTACAAAAACATGACCTGCCTATCAATCCTAAAATGAGCTCAACCATAATCCATAGTTTAATCACCTGTACTCTTGTATTTAATCTTCTACTTCCCTGCACATATTAAAATGAGCTCAACTATAGTCCATAGTGGCATAGTTTATGTTTCTTCTTTCGTTTCCTTGCATTTGTTTCAAGAAATCTATCTATCACCTCCGATTCTTTCTTTTTTGCTTGATTCTTTCTGATCGACTAAAACCCACAACCTACTAACATTAATTCCACATTAAAAAAGGAACTACGGAATTAATGGTTGAATAACAAAACCCACAGCTGTTGCCCACCATACGCCTTCTATATAAACTCATTCCATCATCAATTACTATGAAAACGCCTCAAAAAAGAAAATTAATCATAAAACCATCGCTAAAGAAAATATAAAGATACTCGTCGACAGAAAATGAGCTCACTTTCCACACTGTTGGCAATATCTCATGCTCTCTCCGTCAAGAACCACTGTGCTCGCATTCGCGCACCGCAGGCAGATCCGGTGCCTCCTATGGTACCCTTTGAGCTCACTAATATCAGCCTGGCACTCAGGCACCTGGCAACGGATGGTGGCCCCAGCCGCAACCCTGACAGCCCGAACCCGCTTCTTACCCGGGACATCCCCACTCGCCTCCTCCGCGAGCTTCTCGTCCAACTCCGGGCAAGCACACGGTACCCGCCCCGCCAAAAAATTCGAGCAGACCAATCTAGAGTCCCTCTTCCTCACCCTGGTTGAATTATTGACCTGTTGACTTTGGGATTGAACTGGGTCAACACCGGGTTCGGATTCCGATTCGGGTCCCGGGATGGCTTGCGGGTTAAAGGGGATGTCCAAGTTATCGTCGAGGTTGAAATCTAGAAAATCGGACCAGTCGAAGAGGGACGAAGAGGTGGGATCGCCAGGGATATTATATGTCGGAATTTCCAGTATTTGCGGCAGGTAGGCTGGAGTTTCCGCCGGCGGCGATATGCTTTTTTGTTGCATTTTCTCCCTCTGGAGAACTTGGGACGCCAGGAAAATGGGAGAAAATGAATAGGGGTTTACAGAATTTTGTCTCCTGAGGACATGTAGAGTCAGATGTCGGAAGGGGGTGGGGGTAGGGTGTGGGGAGTGGTGGCGTTAGGTGGTGACACGAGGACGCGAGATTCTTTCAACGGAAATGATTGGGTGAGACGCAACCAGAGAAGGATGTATGTAATGCAAGTAATGAATTAATGATGATTTTTGGTGAATATCTTTTCTATTGACTAATCATAGCACATGTTTAGCACACGTTTGATTATGCTTAACTTATAATTTCAATTGGTCAAACTGTCAAACATACTTTTTATTTACACATTTCATAAGACTCACAACTTACAATTCACTTTTTATCAACACATTCAACAACAACTTATAATAGAAACACTTAAAAAATAATTTCAACACTACCAAACATACTTAGAATAAACAATAATTTTATCTATTTGTTTGGTCGAGTTGATCTTGAAGAAGGCCTAGCCTCGTTTCGATTCTTCTTGCATGCTAAGTTGTTACATAAAAAACTTCAATTGAACTCCATTTTAATAATTTTTACTTAGAATAGTAGAACAATTTTTATTGATCAAATTGATGGAAAAGAGACAAACTCCTTCACTTAATCTTATCTTTCTTTAATAACGATCTCCTAACGACTCCTAAACTCCTAGAAATTGCGTCTTCATTCATAGAATCACAAAATAATGGAATGAGAATTTGGTGCAAATGGTCGCTAATCTTTGTTTTCAATGTAGAAATAGCTCCTAATGTTTATTTTTTAGTACAGAAGTTTCTAACATTTGTGTTTTGATGATCAATTGGTCTTTATTTAATAATCAAAAAAATATACCCTTAGTTTTAATTAGAGAAAATTACATTTAAATTCTTAACTTTTATAAAATGTGCAAATTGGTCGATTACATATATTAAATAATATTTAATTTTTCATACTAAATATATTATTATAGTCGTGTGAATTAAATTTTTCATAAGAGAAAAATATAAAATTATTGTCCTTTAAATATATATAATTACTATGTCATGGTAAAAACTTGAATAAGAATTAAGTTAAATAATTAACAACATGACGTATATAATTTTATTACATTAAATCAATCTTATTATATTTTTATTTAACATAAAAATAATAATAATAATAAATCTATACATTATGTGTTGTTTATTTTTGAACGAAAATAAAACAATAAATTAAAATATGAATAATAGATCTCTAATATTTGTGGTTAATAAACATATAACTCAATTAAATATATAAGTATTTGAGCATTAAGTTTGTTACAATTTTTTTTTTATAACGATAAAATAAAATTTTAAATTTTAAAATATGCAATTACTTAATAATAAAAATAATAAATTTATTTGACATGTTTATTAATACTAGTGTGAGCACGTGCGATGCACGTGATGTATCGATAATTAAGAACGTAATAGTATTTATTATATATTCTTTTTACGAATTGAGTGTAAATTACACTTCACATGCCATATTTTTAAGAATTACATATGTATTTCAAGTTCCATTAAATCTCTATAAAAATAATAAAAAATATTAAAATACTGAATTTATTCACATAAACCTAATTTTTTAAATTACAATTTACATACCATTATTTCAAAACGTAAGCAAATATCATATTTAATTAGGATGAATTCATCTTTGAATCATTATAATTATTTTGCAAATTTTTTAAACAAAATAGGTAGAAAACAACTTTGGTTGACCATTTTAAATAGTAAACCAAATATCCACACTTCTAATACATGTAGGATATTTTGCAAATTTTTTAAACCAAATAGATAAAAAACAACTTTGGTTGACCATTTTGAATAGTAACCAAATATCCACACTTTTAATATAGGTAAGAGATAAGATAGGAATTATCAATTATGAACTTAAATTTTAGTTATTTTATAATAGTTCGTAAAATATACAAAATAATTTAGTATATTGTCAATTTGGTCAATAAAATGTTAATTTAAAAAGGGTTAATTACACTAATGGTCTCCATTCTTTCAGGTTTGTAACGATTTCATCCCCATTCTTTTTTTTTAGCAGATATCATCCTCATTCTTCCATTTATTCTTATATGGGTCCCCAAATCACTATTTTTCACTATTTTGACAATTCTATGACAATTTTATCCCTTGACTTAAATAAATTAAAATAATAGGAATAAAAAATACAATGAAAGTATTGCAATTGAGCCCTTAACCTTTTTTAAAGTACAAATAAATCCTAAACAATTTTATTTTATTCAAATAAGTGTTCTTCCCAAACTCAAAAGAAATTATCTTTCCCTACCCACCCCACCCCACCCCACCCCACCCCATTGCAGATCTCAGATCTGCACGTGGTCGGCGGTTGAGCGCAGGGAAGATCTCAGATCTTCGCGTGGCCGCGGCTGGGTGCAAGCACAGATATCAGATCTGTGCCACCAGATGATCTGCAAGAGAGATGATGATCAGTCGCACCCGCCGGAGATACACTAGATGACCAGTCACGCGCGCGGAGATTTGCGCCCGCCGGAGATGCACCAGATGACCAGTCACGTGCGCGAAGATTTGCGCCCGTCAGAGATGCACCAGATGACCAGTCACGTACAGATCAGGCGCTCGTCGGATCTGCATAGAGATCCAGCGCACGTGCACCCGATCTGCGCGCGACGGATCTGCTCGCGCAGATCAGACGCTGCGCATAGATCTCCGGCAATGGACTACTCCATTTTCCGTTGACTTGGTGGCGCGTTGGGACTCTGGCCATGGTGTTTTTTTCAGATTGTTGTTAGGACATGAATTTTCAATGAAGAATTTTGGGGAAGGGATGAAAAAATATATTCTTTTTTTTTTTTTTTTGAGAAGAACACCAATCTATATTAAATAAAATAGTTTAGGATTTATTTGTACTTTTGAAAAGATTAAGTGCCTAATTGCAATATTTTCATTGTATTTTTTTCTTATTATTTTAATTTATTTAAGTCAAGGGGTAAAATTGTCATAAAATTATTAGAATAGTGAAAAATAGTGATTTGGGGACCCTCTGTGAGAATAAATGGAAGAATGAGGATGATATCTGCTAAAAAAAGAATTGGGATGAAATCGTTACAAACCTGAAAGAATAGGGACCATTAATGTAATTAACCCATTTAAAAAAAACCTCGTTAGTTTTCTTTAATTTTTGGGTAAATAACACTAGGGGTCCCTAATATTTGAACCTTGTGACGATAGGGTCCCTAACCTTCCATTTCTAACCTCCGAGTCCCTAACATTTAAAAGAACGCGCGAACAAAGTCCTTCTGTTAAAAAAATTGTTAGTTTGACTGTTAACTAGTCAAATTTTACGTAAAATGACCAATTTACCCTTTTCAAATTAAAATACAAAACAAAGAAAAAAAAAATAAAAAAAAAAATTAAAATCAAGTCCCTCATCAACTTCTTATTCTCCAACTCACCTTTACCAACTCCGGCGCCAGCTCCAATCATTCACCTTCACCAACTCCAGCACCGGCAATAAGCATCATTCACCTTCACCAACTCAGGTTCCACTAACTCCGCACAAAACCCACCCCCACCGCAAGAGAAAAAATTGAAAATGTTGTGCAACTCATACCATTTCTTCATACAACAAGCCACCAGAATCCACCATGGCCTGAATCCCCAAAGTCGGATATGTGTCGTCTCCGGCACGGCGCGCCAATGGAGCAGATCTCTCTAGCACAGCGCGAAAGCCGAGCATATCACGGCGTGAAAGCCGAGCAGATCTGAGATCTGCTCGGCCGTACCACGCGCAGATCTTGGGGAATTTTCTGCCATCATCTTCTCCAACAACTCGCGATCATTTTCACATTTTCGCATTCTCTGCCATTATATTCTCCAACAACTCGTGATCACTTTTTTCCATCCACCGAAGCTCCTTCTTCCACTTTCCCTTTCTCCTCGACCCGATTGTCACTATAACTTTCTTCATCAACCATTACCTCATGATCCACTCCAAGATCAATAGCCTCCATTGCCCTGCAATTTTCGAGACATTCCATAGCCTTATCTTCTGTTTCAACACATTGCTCAAACATACACTCTCCAGTCTGATTTGCAGAATTTACATCATCCAATTTATTCGAATTGACTGTCAGGACCTCCAAATTATCTGAATTTTCGGTGGAATTCCCCAAATTTTCTAAATGATATTCTGGTGAAGGTGAATGATTGGAGCCGGCGCTGGAGTTGGTAAAGGTGAGTTGAAGAAGAAGAAGTTGATGAGGGACTTGATTGCCATTTTTTCTTTATTTTCTTATTTTCTTTGTTTTGTATTTTAATTTGAAAAGGGTAAATTGGTCATTTTACGTAAAATTTTACTAATTAATAGTCAAACTAACGATTTTTTTAACAGAAGGACTTTGTTCGCGCGTTCTTTTAAAGGTTAGGGACTCGGAGGTTAGAAATTGAAGGTTAGGGACCCCATCGTCACAAGGTTCAAAGGTTAGGGACCCACAGTGCTATTTACCCTTAATTTTCTTATAAATAATAAAAGTATCGGACCCATTTGCACTTTTTGCAAAGATTAGCAACCCAACTACGATTTTTTTTATTAAAATTAAGGGTGTATTAGTATTTTTCATCAAATAAGGATCATTTACGTACCAAAATATATAGGGTAAAGACTTATGTGCCAAAAAATAAACGTTAAGGATCATTTCTATACTGTGAACAGAGGTTATGAAATATTTGCGCCAAAATCCCTAATGGGATTGATCAAAAGTTTGATTCTATCTGAATTGCTCATTTTAAATATTGCATAAGAGACTTAAAACGTTTTTCTTCTTTAATTCTAATAAGTTCATATGAATAATTGCTCTTTCTCTAATTCTAACAAGTTTATATGAATAATTTGTTCTAGGAAAAAAGTGATTATATTTTGTTTAGTATATATTCGATCAAATTATAGATGTCATTCGTCTTTGTTCAAGTGTGTATTGCATACGACTCTACATTGATTCAACTTCTTGTTACTAGATCTACTCAATCTAAATGTAGCAATGTTCAATTTGATTTGATCATGTTACTAGGGGCCAATTGAAGACAATTGGCATATCCAATTTGAACATATATATTCCTAAGCTAATTTGATTTGATCATGTTACAATCTTCCTTAAATGCATAGCTAGCATGTTTAGAAACTTAAAAGAAGCAATAAATTGGGTTTGTAGCTCTATTGACTAAAAGAATTGTTGTATTGTGATTCATATTAACTAAGTCGAGTCAAAGAATTTTAATGTGACAAAAATTTATAATTGAACAATACATGTTAGATTGAACTGAATTCGATCACAATTTTACTTTAAAACCCTAACAAAGACATGTAAATTATAATTTGAGTAGAAAGAAATCGTCGATTTTTTGAGATGTTAATGAAATCGTCAATTTAAATATACAGTCATTTTTAATCATTTTATACGAGGGGCCAATCGAACTTTCACAACTAAAAAGTAGTACTAGCATTGCTTTAGTGGAGTTTACTAAATTGTACTACCTTAAACATATTGATTAAGATTTGTTGCTTAGTGGGCAGAATAGGAGGATGAGAGCTCCTCTTTCTCTCTCATGTTCTTATTTTTCTTGAAAAAAAATTGTCTCCAAAAATGTCCCCATCAATCACGAGTTATGATATGTATTAAAGTAAAACATTTATATGATCACTTATCATACCGATAGAATTTTTATACAATGAAAATAAATCTAAAAAGATTGTAAAAGTTTTCACTTATAAGTTCAAAAAGGTCGTAAGAACTTCCGCTCGAATGTCAAATATCAAAATTTCTAATGAAATTATATATATTTGTCATGTTCGAATGAACATGGAGAAAAAAAATTGGCTGTGTAAGTATAATCACAAATTATTTACGAACGTTTTAGAAAATTTTCAAACCAAATTATTTGGTGCGGTTCAATTTGATTTCAGACCACGTTTTATCTAACGACATAAAAGTAACACCTTTGAAACAATTAAAAGAATTATTGATCTAAAATCTCATTACAATGCTTAAATTATAACTTTTTGAACATAAAAATTAGACTATTGAATATTGAATAGTGGTGTGTTATTGGGTTTAGTAAGCAGAGGACTGATCACCTGCCCCCTAGGGGCAGGTGAAATTCGGCCCACCGCTGACGTGTCAGCAGGTGGGCCGTTGATGATAAAAGTTGCTTTTATCATCAACGGCCCACCTGCTGACACGTCAGCGGTGGGCCGAATTTCACCTGCCCCTAGGGGGCAGGTGATCGACACTTTTAGTAAGCAAGTCTAAGCCTCATTTTACTACTTACGGGTTTTAAACTATTGAATTGGTTCCATTCAAAATTGAAATATTGACGGGCTCATGTAGATTTAAAACAACTGTTTCAAATCGATAATTTGGTTCAACTTTGCAATTTTACGACTTTTTGTTGCGACTAGTTCACAATTATTTTCATATTAAATATAAATCATCAATTCATGGAAGATAATTTGTAAATAATTCAAGTCAATTGCAATATAAGAATTTGAAATTCTAAGTCTACAAATCAACGGTTTGATGGGCGGTTGTACCAAATATGTGGGAGAGTAGTTGTACCTAATAAAAATTAGATTGCGTAAACTAAAAGTGAAGCGGCGCGTTGCTTAATTAAAAAAATCAAATAAAAGTTAAAATGACGACATCTTTAATGTACTGATGGGGACATGAGATCAGATTATTAATTTTGTCTCGTTTTGATCATCATCAAAATGTCATGATTAATTTACTTGATCTCATTGTACCTTTAAATACCGTAGGCAATTTCTTGAGGTTAATTCTAGGCATGTGCGCACCACTAACTTCTGAGTTGTTTAATAATAAACTCGGGTAATTAGCACAAAATATTTATATATTTGCAGTAATTGTACAAAACATCTCTACTTTCTAAATTTTGATATTTTCACTATCATCTACTGCATTTCTTGCACAAAACGTAATTCCGTCTAAAAAGCAGATATTAACTCACTATACCATCACGATTATTATGAGTCACAGATAAACCCCAAAATAATTTCTCTCCGCCAAATTGAAAAATACAACCATGAGCGATTCCAACCGAGGGCAACCCACCAAACCGTCGGACATTGCCTCCACCTTAGACGACCACCACCCGCCGGCATTTCCTAACACCCACACCGGCCTCACGCCACCTCAATCAGGCCTCACGCCACCAAATAGCCTCCAATTCCCAGCAAACCTAGGTCTAACCCCTAGTGAAACCGCGGTCACCCACACCAGTTGCGTGACCACCGGTCACCCACTGGTGCTGCGCCATCATCAGGCAAGCAGATTGGAAGGTCAATTGATGTCCAGAGATTGGCCCTTGCTGATTCGCGACCAGGTCAGACGCGTGGGTCGCCCAATGCCCACGTCCTTCTTCACGAATCCAACCCGGAGATTCTCTTGCACGCACACACCTTGGTTGAGCCCCCTCCTGTCATAGATAGTCAGCTCAATGCGTCCCACCCTCATTTGCCTTCGCTTCCAGCGCGCATAGCTGTGCCAGCCATATCAGCACCCTTGGCCGAATCTAACATTCCTTCAATTTCAGCAATTCAGGTCCCAGACGATGCGCCAACCCTGCTGCCTAATTCAGGCGCGCCCAGTTCTGGTGGACCCCACTTTGACCCAAGTTCTGAGCCCAGGGTGGCGCTTGAACAACTGCAAAAGATGTGTTGGGCGCACCCTTGCCTGCCCATGGCACACTGCCTGCGCGCATAGCTGCGGTGCGCCAGCAGACTGCTCAGCGTGCCCTTCGACTGTTTTTTTTTTGCCCTCTTCGTTTGCCCATTTTTTCAGCACCAATTGCTCCAGGTCCACACGTTTTTCCTCATAAAGCCCAATCTGCTTTAAATAGTGGTAGAAAGACTTACGCTACTGCTGTCACTGATAGACAGACTATTTCCTTGGTTGAACGGAGTACGCGTAAGTCATTTGCTTCCGTCCTTCAGGCTTCTCCAAATTCTACATGTTATCAGTTTGTGGCTAAAGAGCCTTTTTTGCATCGTGGAGAGCCAACTTTAGTTATTACTTCAGACGAGGAAGCTTCTCTCGCCGAGCCATTCAAGTTTACACTTGTTGGCAAGTTTTCTCACCGTAATCCCCAAATGGCAGATGTACACAATAGTTTTCAGAATTTTGGCTTTATCGGTGAATTTAAGCTTGAACTCATTGATTATAAGCATATACTTATTCATTTGACGCATGAGGATGACTATAGTCATTTATTTTTAAAACCACTGTAGTTTATTATGGGTTGCCATATGCGTGTGCTTAAGTGGACATGTGATTTTCATCTTGATGCTGAGACTCCCATTGCCCTTGTTTGGATTTCTTTTCCTTTATTGCATGTTCATTTACGTGCAAAGGAGTTTTTATTTGCATTATCTAAACTTGTTGGGATGCCTTTGAGGATTGATGAGGCGACTGCGGATTTGTTGAGGCCTAGTGAAGCTATGGTATGTGTGGAGGTGAATTTGGAGCATAAACTCCCTGATAGGATTTGGATTGATCGGGGTGAATCCCGTAGTTTTTGGCATCCTATTGTATATGAGAGGCTTCCACAATTTTGTGGTAAGTGTCGCCATATGGGCTATCTTATTGATCAGTGTAGAGTAGAGGTGCCTTATATTGATCCTATTATTTATGTTCTGGCTACTAAGCCTGTTGTCGTTCCGGCTCCTAAGCCTGTTACTTTTAATTAGGTGTCTTTTGTTAACAAGGCAGGGAAGGATAAGGGTAATGAGGCTATTGTTGAGACACCAAGGCAATGGGTCCCAATTGCTGACTCTTCGTCAACTCAACCCCCTGTTATTATACCACATTCTGTGGTTCTTGTGGGACCTACCTTTCAGCCTAGTTCTATGATTCCTACTATTGTGGCCTCAAAGCCGTCTCTGGCGGGTAGGGATGGCAAAAAAACCCGCCGACCCGAACCCGCCCCCGCCCCGCGCCCCGCCCCGCCCCGCCAAGAGCCGCCCCGCCCCGCCCCACGAAGCAATAGGGGTGGGTTTGGGGTAGAAAAATCTGCCCCGGGCCGGGTCCGGGGCGGGTCCGGGGCGACCCCGCCCCGCCGCCCCGCGACCCGCCCCTAAAAAAAAAAAAATTTTTTTTTTTTTTTTTTTTTGAAAAATCATAAAATATAGTAAAAATTATGATTTTCACTAAAAATAAAATAAAGAAGAATCAAACCCGGGTTAAAACTTATAAACTATTAACATTAACCACTATACCACAACCCAAATCTTATAATTTTTTTGTTTTGCTTGGTATAAATATTTAAAAAAAATTGTATATATATTTTTTTAATTATTTTTCAGTTTAACAAAAAAAAAAAAAAAAAAAGTTCGCGGGGCGGTTGGCGGGTCCAACGGCCGACCCGCCCCGCCCCGCGACCTGCCCCGCCCCGCCCCGCCCCGCCCCGCCCCGCGAATTCGCGGGTCGCGGGGCGGGGCGGGGCGGGGCAGGGCGGGGCCGACCCGCCCCGGACCCGCCCCATTGCCATCCCTACTGGCGGGTCACTTATGATCCACTGTTAGACCATATGATGTCAGTTCCTTGTGAGTATCTTGTTTTATCAGAGCCAGTACAGCCAGTTTTTTATTCTGATCCACATGTTATTCCATATCGTAGTTTTCATGGGAATGTAGAGGCTTTGATTCCTTCAAATACTGCTAGTTCTACTCAGCTAGGGGTTCATCAGTCAAGGCACTTTCGTAGGAATTCTTCTGATGATTTGTCTGGTTTGGATGAACGACAGGAGGCCGATGGTTTTATTACAATACATAGGAAAAAAATCCAAAAGTTACTGATATCCCACGCTCGATCAAACGGGTGACTCGTAGTCAAACAAGTACTTCGTTACGTAGCCAGTCTTTTTGATGAGTGTTATCATCTAGAATGTGAGAGGTGTTCACATTATTTCCACTCGTAGACAACTTAAGAAATTGGTTTGGCTTCACCAGGTGTATTTTTTTGTGGTGTTGGAGCCGTCTGTTTTGAGGAAGAACTTTAATTTTATCCGACGATTTCTCTCATTTGATGTGGGCCTACAGAATTAGTCGGATAAGATTTGGTGTTTTTGGAATTTAGGGACTACTGTTACTTCGATTGTTGATCATCTCCAATTCCTTCATATTAAAGTTGAGGATCCTAGACTAGCTAGACCTTTGTTCATTACTTCGGTATATGCTTCTTGCTCGCCGGTTAGATGTAGGAATTTATGGAAGGGTCTTCACCAGATATCCCTTTCTTTGAATGGGTCGTGGCTAGTTGGGGGAGACTTTAATGTGATCGCTCACAATAGTGAGCGTACTAACAGGAATACTCGTGATAATGGCACTTCAGACTTTGCAGATATGATGATGGAATGTGGTTTGACACATGCAAGGTATTCTGGAAGTCAGTACACGTGGATAAACGGGAGGGTTTGGAAGTGTTTGGACAGAGTTTTGATTAATTCACCGATTGCCTCATTTTGTTCTAATTTTTTAGTTTGTCATCTGAATCGAAGCACTTCTGATCACTCACCTCTTCTGATTCAGTGATCTTCTGACGATGATTTGGGGCCTTGTCCTTTTCAATTTCTCAATGTTTGGTCTAGGCGTCATGATTTTTTGGACTTTGTTTCTCAGAAGTGGTCATTTCATACCCATCTTACGGGAATGGCTGCTCTTTGGAAAACGATCTTTAGGCTAAAACAGGGACTGCATTGGTGGAATCGACATGTATTTGGTGATATTTTTCAGAGGGTTAGGGATGCTAAGTGTAGGGTGGATGAGGCAGAGTTAGGCCATGACAGAAATCCTTATCCTTCTCATCGTGATACTTTGCATCGGGCTCAGGCACTTCTGAACCGTACTTTATCTATTGAAGAAGTCTTTTGGAAACAAAAGGCAGGAGCACGTTGGACTTGTGAGGGTGATCATAACACCTGATACTTCCATTCTATAGTTCAGGGACGACGCATTCATGATAGGATCCGATCTATTACTTTAGCTTCGGATGAGGTGTTTGAGTTTCTTGAGACTATTCAGCATTCAGCAATATCTTTCATTCAGGAGCATCTGATGGCTCATCCTCAGCCTGTCGATCCTATTCGACCTAGTATTATACCTAGATTGGTATCCGAAGAGGACAATTTGCAACTTAATTTGACTCCTACTTTGACTGTGGTGCAATAGGCTATTTTCAGTATTGATCCAGACAGTGTTGCCGGGCCAAATAGATTTTCATCTCATTTTTTCCAGGTCTATTGGGATATAGTATCAGAAGATATGTTTCAGGAAGTTTTGGATTTCTTTGCTGGAGGGCTCTTACCTACGGATTTTGCAGCTACTTCTATAGTCTTGCTTCCAAGGCGGGAGAATGCATGTATGTGGTCAGAGTTTCGTCCTATCAATTTATGTACAGTATTTAATAAGTTGATTACGAAACTGATGAATTCACGATTGAGTACTTTATTACCTCAGATCATCTCAGCTTCTCAAAGCGGATTCATCCCAGGAAGGCTCATTGGGGATAATGTCCTCCTTGCACAGGAGTTACTACATACACTTGATACGAAAGTGCGTGGAGGTAATGTTATCCTTAAACTTGATATGATTAAGGTCTATGACCGCATGGATTAGGGCTTATTGATATCTATTTTGGAGAGTTTTAGGTTCGATGCTCTTTGGATTGATCGAATAGGGAGATGTATTTCAGAGTGTCGATTCTCGCTCCTACTTAATGGCAGGCCATGTGGTTTTTTCTCATCATCTCGAGGACTCGGACAGGGTGATCCCATATCTCCATCGCCGTTTATTATTGCTGCAGATTATTTTTCATGATTGCTCACTCGGTAGTTTCAACATATTCCATCGATGGCATACAGACATAGGAGTGACACTCTCATCTCTCATTTGTCCTTTGCAGACGATATGATTATTTTCGTTAATGGTCAGAAGCAGTCTATCAGACGAGTTTTACAGTGTATTATATATAACAAAAGCTATCATCATAATTGAATCATATTTAATTTTTTAATGAAAGCCATTGGTCCGAGCACGTATATGTGAATTACGTTAAAAGAGACAAATAAACATAAAGAAACAATTATTAATTTCATTGGAAAACGTGAAAGGTTAATAGATGATTCAGATAGGGATTTTGGCACCAATGGTCCATAACGTATGCACTTAGTGCGATTTTGGTCCTTAAATTTTTTATTTTTGACTAGAAAGTCCCTAACTTATGCATTTGATTGCAAAACTGATCCCTATGGACGGAATCCGTCCAATTGTACTGTTATCCACTAATTTGTTTTGGGATTTTGGTGCAAATGGTCCCTAACATTTACTCTGAGTGTGGAATTGGTCCATAACGTTTATTTTTGGCATACATGTCCCTAACCTAGGTGTTTTAGTGGGTAATTGGTCCTTATGTGATGAAAAAGACAAATATGTCCTTAGTTAATTAAAAAAATTGTATGTGGATTCCTAATCATTACAAAATGTGCAAATATGTCCAATACTTTTATTTTTTTAATAAAAAATTAAAGAAAATTAATGAGTTTTTTTTTTGGAATTAATACTTTAGTAATAAACATGTCAAATAAAATTATTATTTTTATTATTAAGTAATTATATTATTTAAAATTTAAACTTTTATTTTATTGTTGTATAAAAAAATAACATTGTCACAAACTTGATGTACAAATACTTTTATTTAATTGAGTTATATGTTTATTAACTACATATATTAGAGATCCAACTATATTCTTCATATTTTAATTTATCGTTTTATTTTCGTTCAAAAATAAAACACACATAATGTGTAAATTAAATTTTATTAGTATGTTTATATTAAATAAAAATGTAATAGTTCAAGTTATGCAATAATTTTTATTTAATAAAAATGTAATAAAAATTTTATTTTTACTTAACATGTCGTGTATAATTTTTATTTGACATGTTGTGTGATTGTGGGTATATAATTTTCTCAATGTAGTGTGTACATACTATTGAATATTTTTTTTTTTTTTTTGAATGCTCACGTTCTAAATTATTTTATTTACCAGATTTAATGGTTTGACAACGACATGATGGCAGGTGGTAGTGCTTGATAAAAATTAGTATTTTTATTTACCATATTTTATTTTATTAGTATTTAACATAAAAATACTAATAAAAGTTAAATTACACATTATGTGTTTTATTTTTGAACGAAAATAAAATGATAAATTAAAATATGAAGAATATTGTTAGATCTCTAATATTTGTAGTTAATAAACATATAACTCAATTAAATAAAAGTATTTGTACATCAAGTTTGTGACAAAGTTATTTTTTTATACAACAATAAAATAAAAGTTTAAAGTTTAAAAAATATAATTACTTAATAATAAAAATAATAAATTTATTTGACATGTTTATTACTAAAGTGTTAATTCTCCAAAAAAAAAAAACTCATTAATTTTCCTTAATTTTTTATAAAAAATAAAAGTATTGAACATGTTTGCACATTTTGTAATGATTAGGAATCCACATACAATTTCTTCTAATTAACTAAAGGCATATTTGTCTTTTTCAACTCATAAGGACCAATTTCGCACCAAAATACATAGGTTAGGGACATGTATGCCAAAAATAAACATTAGGGATCAATTACACACTAAGGATAAAGGTTAGGGACCATTTGCCCAAAAATTCCAAAACAAATTAATGGCTAACGGCACAATTGGACGGATTCCGTCCATAGAGACCAATTTTGCAACCAAATGCATAGATTAAAGACCTCCTAGCCAACAATAAAAGGTTAGGAACCAAAACCGCACTAAGTGCATACGTTAAGAATCATTTGCACCAAATCCCATTCAAATATGCATACAATATCATTCTCAAACGTGAACAACATAAAGATCAAATAATAGGACGCAAAATTGCTTTCAGTATCTGAAGCACTTTGAAACTGGGGTCAATGATTTTAGCCACTTAGTAATTGCATTAAAACGGTCGTGTTAATAACGTGTTACGAAATTAAAGGAATAAGAAAGTTAAAATATAAGAGATTAAAATAAACAATATAATTTTATTATAACTATGGATCCATATTTTTTTTAAAGTTCCAAAATGAGTTACAAACTGATTTAGATATAAATAAATAAGACTTATCTAATTATTTTGATAAGACTAAATAGTCATAAATAATTATCTTATAATTTTACAACAAAATTTAGTTTTTTTTTTATTTTTGTTTATTTAAAAGGAGGATAAATTTGTCTTTTTATTTGAAAAACGAGCAGAATCAGTCATCAAGAACCATGTTTATTTTTCTCAAGTATTGAAGATATCTGGTGCTATTTTTAAAAGTATAATATATCTGTTACGTTTTTGGAAATTTAAGTACCAAATATACTATTATCTAGAGGTGGGCGTGAGTCGGGTTAGGTCGATTTTCGACCCATTCCAACTTGAACAAATATGAAAAAATCGGGCCATAAACCAACTCTAACCGTTGGGTTTTCGGATTCGGGTTCCGTTAAAACATAATTTTAATATTTTTTTTTCAAAACCGAGTCAGTTTTAGGTTGGATTTTACCCAACCCGAACTGACCCTAACGAGCCCAAAAATCGACCTAAACCAACTCTAACCGTTGGGTTTTCGATTTCAGGTTCCGTTAAAGCATAATTTCAAATTATTTGGACTGGATTTTACCGAACTGACCCTACGGCCCCAAAAATTGACCCAAGCCGACTCGAGTCAGTACGGTTCAGGTCATCAATTTTGCAGGTTTTTTGTCCAGCCTTACTATTATTCCTATTTTGTATTTCTTAATGATCACATTGTCGAGAGTTATCAAAGAAATTTTCAGATATATGACAAAGATAATTACGAATAACTATACGATACTTTTTGTTCAATTTCTTTAGAGAAATTGGCGCAAATGGTCCCTAACGTATGAGTGTGCAAATGGTCCATATCCTTTCATTTTTTGCGGAATGGTTCATAACATATCCATTTAGGTGCGCAATTGGTCATTTTTTACAGATTCCGTTAAAAATCCGTTAAAAACCTTTCCATTAGGTGCGCAAATGATCCATTTCAATTTTTTTATCTTTATTAGTGGGGGTAAAATTGTCAAGTTATATTTGTTCTTTTTTTCAATTGGAGCAAATGGTCACTAACATTTACTTTAGTGTAGAAATGGTCCCTAACCTTTATTTTTTGGCGCAACAGTCTCTAACCTATATGTTTTGGTACACAATTGATCCTTATTTAATGAAAATACAAAAATATCTCTAGTTTTAATTAAAAAAAAATTTGTAATTGAATTTTTAATCTTTGCAAAAAGTGAAAATAGGTCATATACTTTAATTTTTTTTATTAAAAATTAAAGTAATTAACAAATTGATAATGTACTATATTATTTTGTATATGTTATGAACTATTATTTTGTATATACGCACAATTGGTCCGATATTTTAATTTTGCATTTTGAACTATTATTTTGCATTTTATGAACTATTATTTTGTATTTTGAACTATTATTTTGTATATAGCAATTGATTCGATACTTTAATTTTTTTAATAAATTGACGCAAATGGTCCACTTTAATAATAGTTCATAAAATATATAAAATAATTTAGTATATTATCAATTTGTTAGTTTCTTTTAATTTTTAATAAATAAATTAAAGTATCGGACCCATTTTCACTTTTTACAAAGTTTGGGAATTCAATTGCAATTTTTTTTAATTAAAACTAAAGATATTTTTGCCTTTTCATTAAACAAGGACCAATTACGCACCAAAACATATAGGTTAGGGACTGTTGCGCTAAAAAACAAAGATTATGGACCATTTCCACACTAAAGTAAAGGTTAGAGACCATTTGCGCCAATTGAAAGAAAGAAAAAAAATGTAACTTGATAATTTTACTCCACTAATAAAGACAAAAAAAGTGAGAGAGACCATTTGCACAGCTAATGGAAAGATTTTTAATGAATTTTTAACGGAATCCGTCAAAAAGGATCAATTGCGCACCTAAATGGATAGGTCAGAGATCATTCTGTAAAAAATGAAAGGTTATGGACTATTTGCGTACTAATGTCATACATTAGGAACCATTTGCGCCAATTTCCCATTTCTTTATCCTGGCCTACTGATAAGTGTAGTTTGTCAACTTATTTCGGTCCTTAAACTAAGCTTTTATCTCACAATTTTATTGGTTTTCTACTTAATTTAGTATTTTATTCTTAATATTTCAGTTTTGGACCCGTCTGTAAGAAATTGGAGAAAAAAAACAATAAATTGAAAGATGTCTTGGAAGTATGGGAACTCAATTGCACGTTGTAGAAACATGAAGGACCAAATTGTAGGCTATTGGAAAGTTTGAGGATTAAAAGTGACTAAAATCCAAGTTGAAGGACCACAAGCGCATAATGGAAGAAATCAAAGCTAGGCGAACGCCCAGATGAAGTATCAAGTGACTGAGGCAAATTCCTTTGCCTGGGCGTTCACCCGTAAAATGATTGGGCGTTCACCTAGTATACTTTTTGGTCAGCGGATTTTCTTTTATTTTATTTCCTTTTTTGAGTTTTAAAGTAATTAGGAAACATGTAACCCACGATTTTAAGGATATTGAGAGATCTTTTAGGGCATCATAAAGGACCTATAAATATGAGTTATACACTCATACTTAAGGGTCGGAAAATTCTTGTCAAATCAGTGAGAGAGAGAGAGAGATATACCAAGAGACGAAGAACAAAGACGAAATTAAAGATTGGAGCGTGAAGACAAATATTTCTTGGTACAAGATATTCAACGTTTTCTCCTCTATTATTTTCAAGATCCGGTTATGTACTCAATCTTCTTCATCTTTTCTTTCTCTCGAATCATGAGTAGCTAAATATTTAGTTTGGATGAACGATGTAGCCTAGTTTTAATTTTTTAATTTCGAATCTCAAGTTTTGACTTATAAATTGTTTAAGTATTTGATTTTACTTCTTCTCTTAATGCTTGGAATAACTGACCATTATTTCATTGATCTTTTGGATTGTAATGAACTGAGAAACAAATTATTAATCTAGACCACGTAGTAAAATCTGACAATTGGATAAAAGGTAGAGATACACTTTTATTATTACTGCGGTCTGAATTGAATTGTTAGGAGAATTAATGTATCTAATTAAGGACCATTCCGACTGCCTAAGTTGACTTAATTAGATAGAACTAATTTGAACTCGAGAGAGATAAATTAGGTTAAATTCGTGAATTTGACTGAATACAACTTTAGGAACAAATCTTGAGAGGAGAAGTTAGAGATGAGAACTAGGTGAATTCGTTTGTCCAATCTCTTCAACCATCCTATTTTATTAAATATTGATTTTAGCATTCACATAAGTTTTACTTTGTTTTTCTCATTTTGGAATATCTTAAGTTCTAGTTAGAATCTCTAAAATTAGTTTATTTTTAAAAGTGCTCTCTACAGATTAATCACTAAAGACTAATTGAACTAATACATAAATAAAATAGTCTTCGTGGGAACGATAATCTGGACTCAAAAGGTCCACTTTATTACTTGTTTGCGATATTGTACACTTGCAATCACAATATTTTCACAACAAATTTTTGGCGTCATTGTCGGGGACTATTCTTATTTAATATTAGTATAAATTAATTTTTATAGTTAATTTGTTTTTATCTTGATACTCTTTTTTTCATATACTATAGAAAAGGGCGTTTGTTGCATGCTCCGTACGCAAGACGGCAATCTTGAGACTTTCGATCCTGAGATTGAACGTACAACCAAAAATAGAAAGATCAGCAACAAATTTAAATGGCAGATGCACCAATAAGAAGAGAAGCTGAAGAGGCAGCAAGAGCAGCCCGATTGGCAACTCAGCAAATTCAGCCACATAATGAAGAAGAAGAAGATGACGATGGAAATATGTCAATAGCTCAGTTCTTAACCCCGGCAGCAGCTCCTGATCGTTCAAGCATAGTCTATCCAGCTTTTGGTCGGAATGATTTTCAATTAAGAGCCGATCTGATTAATCTCTTCAGCAATAACCTGCAGTTCTATGGCAAGGCGAATGAAAACTCGAATACTCATCTCTCTAGATTCCTACAAATGTACCGTAACTTTTAGTTTCAAGGAGTGAATGAAGATGCCATCAGACTTCGGTTATTTTCCTATACACTGAGGGATGGAGCTCTTGAATAGTTAGACTCCGAACCACATGCTAGTATTGCCACCAGGGATGACTTGGCTAGAAAATTCTGCAACAAATACTTTTCACCAGCTAAAGTAGCCAAAATGAAGCTAGAAATTTCTACTTTTCAGCAACTAGATGGAGAGCGGTATTATGAAGCTTGGGACAGATTCAAAGAGTTGCTTAGAAATTGTCAATCATGGTATTAAAAAGGGACTTCAGGCTCAATATTTCTACTCTGGACTTTATTCTCAATCCAAATCGATAGTGGACTCCTTAGCAAACGGGTCCATTGCGAATAAAAATGTCAATGAAGTGTAGGATTTATATGAGCTAATTACAAACACACATACCATGTTTTCATCTGATCATACCAATCCAAAGAAAGTAGCAGGGATACATGAGATTGACAGTCTGTCAGCTACTAATGCACAACTTACTGCATTGACGAAGCAGGTGGAGCTCTTTGTTAGAACACAAACACAAGGAGTGAATGCAGTGCAAACCACTATGATGTGCTAAAACTGTGGGGCTAACCACTCAACTGCAGATTGTATGTTATTGGCCTCTCCAGATGAACATGTAAATTTTGTGCAGAATAATACACATCAGCAATATAATCCTTACTCACAAACATACAATCCTGGCTAGAAGCAACACCCAAATTTCAAATGGTCGAATAATCAAAACAGTGGTAGTACTAACAATGCTCAAGTTTGGGAGAAATGTTCCAATAGTATATACAAAAGACTGATAAACTAATGGAAAGGCAGAACACAAATTATCAGAATTAACATGCTTCTATCAAAAAATTAGAGACTCAGATTGGCCAGCTGGCCTTACAACTATCAGATATAACTCTAGGGACCCTTCCTAGTCATACTGTAACAAATCCAAAAGAGTAAGTACAAGCAATCATGATAAGGAGTGGAGTATAATTGCCAAAAATTTACGTGAAACGACCTGAAAAGAAGGACAAACAGTTAGTAGCTGAGGATGAGATAGTTGAGAAACATTAGTGCAACCATAAGAAAAAGATCTAAAAGAATCTGTAGAATCATCCAAAGCCAAGACACCAGTTCCTGTAAAAGCTTATGTGCCATCGATTCATTTTCTTCAGATGTTGCAGAAGCACAAGCTTCACAAATAATTTGCAAAATTTCTTGAAATTTTCAGAAAACTCCATATCAACACCCCATTTGCCGGCGTATTAGCACAGATGCCCAACTACACAAAATTCATGAAGGACATTTTTTCAAACAAACGAAAGCTGGAAGAGCATAAAATAGTTTGTCTGACGGAAGAGTGCAGTGCAATTCTTCAGAAAAAGCTTCCACCTAAATTAAAAGATCCATGGAGCTTCACTATCCCTTGCACTATTGGCTCAAATTATTTTGATCATGCGTTGTGTGATTTGGGTGCAAGTATTAATCTTATGCCTTTATCTGTGTACAGAAAATTAAGAATGGGAGAAGCGAGACCGACCACTATCTCGTTGCAACTGGCAGATCGATCTCTCAAGCATCCTCGATGTATCATTGATGATGTATTGGTAAAGGTCGATAAGTTCATATTTCCAACAGACTTTATAATTCTTGATATGGAAGAAGACAACGATATCCCTATTATTCTTGGAAGACCATTTTTAGCTACAGGGAGAGCGCTAATCGATGTTTGTGAAGGAAAAATGATTCTTCGGGTGGACAATGAGCATGTTATATTCAATATTTTTATGGCGATGAAATATCTAGCTTCTTTAGATTCTTGTTTTCAAGCCGATGTGGTGGACAAATTAGTTCCAGACACATTTGGGACATAATATCCACCAGATGAACTCGCAATTTGTATGATGTGTTCTGAATCAACTAGAACGTCTAGCTATACAAGCACGAGCCATGCAACTAGAGACTTATCCACCAATCTCTTACAAGAGAACTAGATTTTTTGAACCACTTGGTGAGAGCCTACAAAGACCAGTACCATCCATAGAGAAGGCTCCTGCTCTTGAGCTGAAGCCATTGCCGTCTCACCTTCGATACGCATACCTAGGGACTTCTACTACTCTTCCAGTAATTATTGCTAATGATATGACAGAATTGGAGGAAGAAAAATTGCTCAGAATACTGAAAGAATACAAAACAGCTATTAAGTGGACTATTGCAGATATTCGAGGCATAAGTCCTTTTGTGTGTATGCATAAAATCCTTATGGAGGAAAATTTACAAGCATCAGTGGAGAGCCAGCGAAGATTGAATCCTACTTTGAAAGAAGTGGTTAGAGCTGAGGTGATGAAATTATTAGATGCGGGAATAATTTACCCGATCTCAGACAGTTCTTAGGTAAGTCCAGTCCACGTAGTGCCAAAAAAAAGAAGAATCGCAGTTGAGAAGAATGATAACAATGAGCTCATTCTGACACGATTGGTCACAGGTTGGAGAGTATGTATTGACTACCGAAAACTGAATAATGCCACAAGGAAAGATCACTTCCCTTTACCTTTTATTGATAAGATGCTGGAAAGGCTTGCCGGCCATTCTCATTACTGTTTCTTGGATGGCTATTCGAGATACAATCAGATCTCCATTGCTCTGGAAGACCAGGAGAAAACCACTTTCACATGTCCTTACGAGACCTTTGCATTTAGAAGAATGCCCTTTGGATTGTGTTACGCCCCTGCCACTTTTCAGCATTGCATGATAGCTATATTCTCAGACATGGTAGAGAAATACATTGAGGTGTTTATGGATGATTTCTCAGTTTTTGGAGATTCTTTCTATGTATGCTTGACAAATTTATCTAAGGTGTTTAAAAGATGTGAAAAAATTAATCTTGTACTCAATTGGGATAAATGTCACTTTATGGAGAAAGAGGGAATAGTTTTGGGACACTGAATTTCAGCTCAAGGAATAGAAGTTGACAAAGCAAAAATTCAAGTGATTGAGAAATTGCAGCCACCGAATTCAGTTAAGGGTGTTAGAAGTTTTCTTGGACATGCAGGATTTTACAGGAGATTCATCCGTGATTTTTCAAAAATTACAAAGTCTCTTAGTAGCCTTTTGGAGAAAGACATGCCTTTCAACTTTTCTAATGAGTGTTTCATTGCTTTTAACACTTTGAAAGCAAAATTGACAACTGCACCAATTATTGTTGCACCGGATTGGAGTCTACCATTTGAACTTATGCGTGATGCTAGTGACTTTGCAGTAGGCGAAGTACTTGGACAACGTAGAGACAAAAAATCTACATGTCATATACTATGCAAGCAGGACATTAACAGATGCACAGATCAACTATACAACAATTGAAAAATAGATTCTCGCTGTAGTTTTTGCCTTTGACAAATTCCATTCCTATCTCATTGGGTCAAAGGTAATTGTCTACACCGACCATGCAGCTCTTAAGTATTTGTTTGGGAAGAAAGATGCAAAGCCTAGATTAATTCGGTGGATTTTGTTGTTACAAGAGTTTGACATTGAAATATGTGATAAAAAAGAGACATAAAATCAGGTGGCAGATCACTTATCTAGACTAGAGCGGGAAGAGTCAACTGATAATGTTGACATAAATGAAGTGTTTTCAAACGAACAAATCTTGCAGATTGGGAATGCACCGTGGTATGCTGACTTGGTCAATTATTTGGTCAGTCAAATTATCCCACCTGAATTTTCTTATCAACAGAAGAAAAAGCTTGTTCGTGAGGCTAAATTTTACTTTTGGGAGGAGCCTTATCTATACACAAAAGTCCAAGATCAGATTATCAAAAGATGTGTTCCAGAAGAACAAATGAAACCGATACTTGCACGGGTACACTCCTCAGCTTATGGTGGTCATTTTGGTCCTACCAAAACAGCTGCAAAGGTTACAGTGTGGTTTTTACTGGCCCACATTATTCAAAGATGTGCACACTTTTTGTAGATCTTGTGATCGATGCCAACGAACAGGTAACATCTCAGCTCGTCACAAAATGCCGTTGAACAACATCCTTAAAGTAGAATTGTTTGATGTTTGGGAGA
Source organism: Forsythia viridissima (assembly GCA_030279155.1). Classification (NCBI taxonomy): domain Eukaryota; kingdom Viridiplantae; phylum Streptophyta; class Magnoliopsida; order Lamiales; family Oleaceae; genus Forsythia; species Forsythia viridissima. Next base: position 3,600,594 of record CM059036.1, read on the forward strand.
TTGATTTCATGGGACCATTCCCACCATCCTATTCAAACAAGTATATTATTGTAGCGGTTGATTATGTGTCCAAATGGGTGGAAGCAAAAGCCTTACCAACTAATGACGCAACAGTGGTAGTCAGGTTCATCAAGAAATATATATTCAACATATATGGGGCTCCCCGAGCTATTATCAGCGATGGTGGTACCCATTTTTGCAATCGCTTATTTAAGTCGGTTCTCAACAAATACGGTGTGCAGCATCGAGTAGCCACATCTTATCACCCACAAACTAGTGGGCAAGTAGAGACATCTAACAGAAAGTTAAAACGGATCATCGAGCTCACTATCAACTCTACAAGAAAAGATTGGTCCAAGAAGCTGATGATACACTATAGGCATACCGTACGGCTTTTAAAACACCTATTGGAATATCTCCTTATCGTTTAGTGTTTGGAAAAGCTTGCCATAAACTAGTCGAATTCGAGTACAAGGCATATTGGGCACTCAAGCAGCTCAACATGGATTTGGAAAAGGTTGGCGAAACTAGACTTCTGCAATTAAATGAGCTAAATGAATTCAGGATGGATGCCTATGAAAATTTCGTGATCTATAAGGAAAGAACTAAGAATTGGCATGATAAACACATCATGCCGCAGGTATTCCAAGTTGGGGATCAAGTTCTGTTGTACAATTCACGACTAAAGATGTTTCCTAGGAAATTGAGATCGAAGTGGTCAGGCCCATTCACAATTGCCAACGTTTTTCCGTATGACACGGTTGAATTGACTCATCCAACTAAAGGAAATTTTAAAGTTGACAGCCAAAGAATAAAGCACTATGTGGAGGATTTTCCAACGGCCAAATCCACCATTGATATTGCAGTACCAAAGTGAAAGCTGCCAAAAGTCGAGCTCTAGACTCTAAATCGAGCGTTTAATGGGAGGCAATCCATTCTTCTACCACCTCTCTATTTATTGCTTTGTATTTTGAATTTAGGACTGTATGAGAAAATCATGCACAGTTCCCGACTTTTCTTATACAATACATTTAAGTTTTTTTTTTTTGGTCAAATATCATCATTAAAAAAAAACCCCCATTAATTTTAACTTCGGTCTGTTGGTATGGGCGAACGCCCAAGCTATCAGACCAGGCGTTCGCCCATCAAGCTGCAGGTTCACCTGCAGCCTTTTTGGTGCATTGGGCAAACGCCCTAGTTTAGACTAGGCGTTCACCCTGTTTTAAAAAAAAAAAATCACGTGCATTTCTTAAGGGCGTCCTCCCCACTTGTTTTACACAAAATTTTCTTTCATTCCCATGCGGAGACGCGGTTCACATCCATCTTCTCCGTCCTCCACCCACACACTAATTCACTTCTTACTGTATCAAGTCTTGATTGACTCTCCATTCATCAACTCACATTGCCCAAGTTTCCATTGCAAGGTATGAATTTCCGTTTCTCCATCCGTCTTAAATATACTCCTTCGCTTCGTTTTTTTTTTTTTTTGGTGACATTTGATGATTAAGTGGAGGAGTTTGGGGTTAGGCATATTGCTGGTTTAATGATTTTGTGCTATGGTTTCACAATTTTAGGCCAAATTCATGGTCTCCAATCATTCACTTTCCAATAACAATTGGGTGACTTCCAAGTGTTTGATGAAATGACTTAGAGAACTTTCTTGTGAAATTAGGACTAGCCATAAATTGGACGTTGTTGATCCACGTTCAGGACTGTTAAATGTGCATGTTTTCCTTGGGATGTCATCAGCCATTCACCCAATTGTTTAGCCCCCTCTAGGGACTTTATGGCATGCCCAAGCTATCCACCAGCAGCCCCCTCGGTCTTCGTTTCGTCCCCATTTTGTCTGCCTCTTCTGACCTCTGATGTGCCTATATTTTGAACCTGGTACACACCACGCTAGGGAGTTACGTGTGTCCAAAGATGGCTCGGGAAACTTTAACTATTTCCTCAATTTTCTCAGTTGTGTAAATCCTTAGTCCGCTTAGTTCTCTAACAATACTTGGACTTTCATTTTGTCTCTACAGGTACAAAATGCCACCCAAGCGCAAAGCTACTGTTGCAGAAAAAGGGAAAGGGAATGTAAGCAGACTTTCTACATGGACTAGACATGTAGCAGAGCTACCTGATGATGGGAATATACTACGATTCCAAACAGAGGCAGTCAAATCATGTTATAAAAGTAAGTGGACACCAAAGCTATGTCACAAGGTAACTAGGGACGACTTCTCAAATCATTTGTTGGAACAAGTCATCCAGCATTGTGGGTAGAACAAAGTGGCAGGTGCTCAGCACGCCGCATACCCTACTTTAGTTATGGAGTTTTTTGCCAATTTCAACCCAGACATTGATGTCCTGGAGTCTCTCCACCGATACAGAACCTGGGTGAGGGGTCAGTGGATACGTTTCACCCCCACTATGATCGACCGGTATTATGGTCTCATACGCACTGGGCATGATCCTCTCCCCACTTCGCACGAACTTGACATGGCGTTGGTAGCCCGATATTTATATGGTAGAGATAATGCTTGGCCATTGGACATCCCTCAGTTCATGCATGATCAACTTACTAGGGAATTGCGAGTCTTACATATTTTTGTCAGTTCCAACATTAGCCCCACCAGACAGATGATGAGATTTAATGAGAACCGAGCCATCCTATTATATCATCTGGCATGGTTCCGTAAGTTTGACTTGGGGACTCATAACTTTGAGTTCATCGAAGAATTAGCTACTGAGGTAGACTCCCAGTGCGCCATTCATTTTTCTTGTCTTATAAGCATAATCTGTCTAACTCAGGGAGTCCCCATTTTTCCCACCGAGGAAGTCGAGCCCCCTGCTCCCTTATTAAATGCCCGTAGTGTCAAGAACTCGGAGACCAAGATAACAGTCGGAGGTAATAGAGTACACCCTGTCCAGGTAGTGAATGCAAATGAGGATTTTTACGATGAGGCACCTCCCGCACCACCGTCAGCTCCAGCTGTCAGCTCGGACTTCAACATTCAGTTCGCGCAGCTATTGGCAGCTCAGACAGAGATGGGTCGAACCGTTAGCACCATACAAAGCGCGGTTATACACATACACCAGAACCAGGAAGCTATGCTTGGTGACTTGCGCTTTGTGACTAGTCAGGTGAGGGATTGGCAGCAAACTGACACTCGGACTCGATCCAATCAGCGTACCTTGGATTACCAGTACCATGCAATGCACGATCATGTGAGCCGTATTGGGAGCCTTATGGAAACCCTCGATGAGAATGTCGTGCAAATAGCGGGGACCGTCTCCAGCTTTTCACAGCAACTTGTATCTTTTCAACCTTCTACTTCGGCTGGACCGCTCTACCAGCCAGAACCATCTTCTCCACATTTACCCCCGGGAAGTTCATGATCTTTTCCTACTTTTTACTTTTGTTCTACGTTTTTCTTACATTGGGGACAATGTGATGTTTTTGTTTGGAGGCTGGTTAAGTATCAGGATACTTAATTGATTTTGAATATATTTTTGTTTCAAGTCTGTATAACGGTGATATATATATATATATATATATATATATATATATATATATATATATATATATATATATATATATATATATATATATATATAAAGGGTTTCTCTATTGAGCTATTGTTGATTATGTTACCGCCAATGATGATATTTGATATTTGTTTGAATTTGAGTACGTTTTAAATAGAATGTTAGACACCACTTGAACTCGTGCTTTTACATGAATATTTATCCATGTTAGACTAGATTAATATAGCACATAGCCACTATTGACTGATCTTTTATTGAGAACATGACTTGAGTGAATGGATTGATGTTGTTGACTTAGTCGTATTTGAAAAATTCAGTTCATAAATTCTTAGACTAGTAACCAAACCGTTTGAAAGCAGTTTGGGGGTGTTAAAGTTCGTACGTGTGTATTCTGAGAATTTTGATGGTTTGAGTTTTCTAAGTCTCATCTGTGGTTGAATAGGTGGCAGTCAAGGAATTGTAGTCAAGCACTACTCACTACTAATAAAAAATTAAAATATCTGACTCGAGCAAGTAAGCTTGTTAGGGTATCTTGAAACCTGGTGCCCTATGATCATATGATTTGGGAGTCATCGGACCAAAGCTCGCTATATGAATCACATATAAAAAATACTTACATATTTACTTCTCTTATAGCCTGTGGGACTCGAGCAATTAAGCCTGTTAGGGTATCTTGAAACCTGGTGCCCTATGGTCATTTGACTTGGGAGTCATCGGCCCAAAGCTCACTACATGTGTCACATAGAAAGCTTGTAAAAGAGAAGTATGACACCGGATGTAGGATAGTTTATATTGATTAAAATAAAAAAAGTAAAGTGCTTGGTAAGGATTGCTTGGATAGACCCTCAAAGACTGGAGATGAGAATTTAGAAATCACTCACCATCTTAGTTCTAAGAACTCATGTTTCTGAGTTTTACCACCTCTTTGAAAAAAAAATAAAAAAAATAAAAATAAAGGCATTGTGTTGATTAGTGCGAGCCAAATTTGCGAAAATACCTCAGGATTGGAAAGAAAAGCGATAGAAGTGTGATAAACTTTACGAGAGGTGTAAGAAATAAATGTCTACAAAGGATTTGTGTTGTAAAAATATCAAAAACACAATATTGGTCGTAGTCTAATGTAGATGTGAGTTCAATATTTGGCTATGCACACACTCATGTAAGGTCAAGCATAGGATAATAAAAATAAATTTTGTGTTGTTTAATCTCTTTCTAAAACTGTTGCTTTATTTTCGAACTTGAGGCATATGGTGAGAAATTTAATATTAACTCAATTCCTGTTAATTCTTTTTTTTTTGTTTAGTTTAAATCTGTAATTTAATTTTGATTTTATTCGGGGATGAACAACGGTTCAGTTTGGGGGTGTTTGATAAGTATATTTTGTACACTTATTTCGGTCTTTAAACTAAGCTTTTATCTCACAATTTTATTGGTTTTCTACTTAATTTAGTATTTTATTCTTAATATTTCAGTTTTGGACCCGTCTGTAAGAAATTGGAGAAAAAAACAATAAATTGAAAGATGTCTTGGAAGTATGGGAATTCAATTGCACGTTGTGGAAACATGAATGACCAAATTGGAGGCTATTGGAAAGTTTAAGGATTAAAAGTGACTAAAATCCAAGTTGAAGGACCACAAGCGCATAATAGAAGAAATCAAAACTGGACGAATGCCCTAGATCAAAGCTGGGTGAACGCCCAGATGAAGTATCAAGTGACTGAGGCAAATTCCTTTGCCTGGGTGTTCGCCCGTAAAATGCTTGGGCGTTCGTCCAGTATACTTTTTGGCCAACGGATTTTCTTTTATTTTATTTCATTTTTTGAGTTCTAAAGTAATTAGGAAACATGTAACCTACAATTTTAAAGATTTTGAGAGATCTTTTAGGGCATTATGAGGGACCTATAAATATGAATTATACACTCATAATTAAGGGTCGGAAAATTCTTGTCAAATCAGTGAGAGTGAGAGAGAGATAAAGGCGAAATTGAAGATTGGAGCGTGAAGACAAATATTTCTTGGTGATATTCAACGTTTTCTCTTCTATTATTTTCAAGATCCGGTTATGTACTCAATCCTCTTCATCTTTTCTTTCTCTCGAATAATGAGTAGTTAAATATTTAGTTTGGATGAACGATATAGTCTAATTTTAATTCTTTAATTTTGAATATCAAGTTTTGACTTATAAATTGTTTAAGTATTTGATTTTACTTCTTCTCTTAACATTTGGAATAACTGGCCATTATTTCATTGATCTATTGGATAATGGATTGTAATGAACTGAGAAACAAATTATTAATCTAGACCACATAGTAAAATTCGACAATTGGATAAAAAGTAGAGATATACTTTTATTATTGCTGCGGTCTGAATTGAATTGTTAGGAGAATTAATGTATCTAATTAAGGACCATTCTGACTGCCTAAGTTGACTTAATTAGATATGACTAATTTGAACTCGAGAGAGGTAAATTAGGTTAAATTCGTGAATTCGACCGAATACAACTTTAGGAACAAATCTTGAGAGGAGAAGTTATAGATGAGAACTAGGTGAATTCGTTTGTCCAAGCTCTTCAACCATCTTATTTTATTAAATATTGATTTTAGCATTCACATAAATTTTACTTTGTTTTTCTCATTTTGAAAAATCTTAAGTTCTAGTTAGAATCTCTAAAATCAGTTTATTTTTAAAAGTGCTCTCTACATATTAATCACTAAAGACTAATTAAATTAATACATAAATAAAATAGTATTCGTGGGAATGATAATCCGAATTCAAAAAGGTTAACTTTATTACTTATTTGTGATATTGTACACTTGCAATCACAATATTTTCACAACACTTACATCGCTAAAAAGCTGAATAAAATCGTGAAACAAACAATTATTAATTTATTATCAGCTATTGCAGGCATACCCTCGCACGTATAAAAAAAAATGCATATATTTCTGATAGGATACAGTGCTAGAAGGAAAAAGGGACATGAAGCTTTAGTAATCCTAAATAAATTAAAAGAGCCTTAAATTAGAGTACTATTCAAGTGGTCTTCGAAAACGCACCGTTTTGATGATATCATCCGGCCAATTTTTTTTCCTCTTATTTTTTGTCAGCTAAAACAAAACACCATCCTTTTTAGCAATAAGAGGTGAAAACGACGTAGTTTCAAACCAGTTTTGGCCCATTATCATTTATCACACCTGACACCAATACCAAACACTCACCCACTTTTTTCTCTCTCTACGTTTCAATTGCTTTCACCAAATCACAATTATCTCTCCCATCTCTTCTCTGTTCTCTCACCAACTCTCTTTTCACACATATCACACGCATTTCTTTTTCAATTGGTGAAGATCTGTCCATTTTGGTGAGTAATTACTTTTATATTTTGGTTGAATGTTTCAGATTAAAGTAATTTTTATTTAGTTGATGTTTATTTGCTTGATTTTTCAGATTTCACATTTTCTTGAAAATATTTGGGCCTATCTTGGATTTCAGCTTCGACTGCTACTTTCATTTTTTCTTGACTAAGCTTAAGAACTAGGCTTCTTGATGTACAAAGAGAGGAGAAATTTTGTGGGTTTATTTTGGTTTGATGTTATAGGGTTGGATTTAATATTTCTTGAAAATATATTTTGTGAGTCTTTCCTAGATTTCAATTTTTCGGTCTTTTTTGTCCTGGTTATCTTGATTAAGTGCTAGAAATAGGGTTATTGATCTACAAGTAGAGGAGAAATTTCGTGGGTTTTTTTATTTGATGCTATGGGGTTGATAAGTTTCAAGAAAAATGCCAAAACACGTTATTTAGGGAAATATTTGACTTCAGCGTCAGTTGGTTTCTTTTTTATGTCAATTCTGGGTTGCTTCAATATTTAACGTGTAGTTGATTTTATGAATTTGAAGATTCTTGGGATATTTTGCCCTTTTTTTAGAGGATAGTTGTATTTTCGGGTATATAGTCAACTATGTCAGATTGTTGGGTTCAGTATACCATAGGACAAGAGACTAAAAGTCTAAATATATTTGACTACACAACTACTATAATTTCTAATTTTCGTTTGGCACAAATGAATATTTGGAGATAGAATGAAAATTCTAACTTTTTTTGTTTAGTTGGGGGGTGGTTGTCTGGGATTTATTGATAGATTTATGCTACCTAAAGAACATATTTATATTTTTATTTGTGATATATGTTCCCTTTTTCAATTACACTCACATTGCTACCTTTTAAAAGTGTTAAAGTTTTTGTTCCACGAGAGATTTTCCCCTTGAGGGTTGTTTATTGTTTTATATAATTTCAAGATAGGTAGAATGCAATTAAGATTTTCCAATTACCAATGCATTACTATATTGCATTGTTTGTTTAATGTTAAATGATTTTGCCAATAAGAATGAATTGTGGTAGGTTTGGTGGAGTCGGTAGAAGTAGAATAATTGTCTTCTCTCACTTATTGTGAATTTGTCTTTTCTATTGGAGAAACGAAAACGAATTAAGTCTTATTCTCGATAAACTTAAAGTCGACTACTAATAGTATATCTATTCCATCAGTTATATTCAAGAGTTAAGTAAGTACAATCTCAAAATTTGTAGCATCTTTTCAAATAAGAATGATTAGTTGAGTTGTAAAAAAAATACTTTCAATGGACAATTCCTAGCTAAAACACTGCTCTAACTCACCGAGAAATCTGTTCAATTATTTAGTTTTTTTGATGATTAATGTGGAAATTTGATTTTGTTCATGATATTGAAATACTGCATTTATTATTTACATTTTAATACGGGTGTATTTGGAGCATTTTGTTGACATGGATATGTTTATTGTTGGGTTATATTTGTTGTCTTGTACTTGTTTGTGTTGTTGGAAATAAATATTTTCTATTAGAAAAGCACCGATGTAATTGACTTTTCTTATTTTATTTTGTCGATATTACCATAAATGTTAGGAAATGTATGAGTTCATAAGCATTTAATTTTTTTTTCTTTTTGGTCCGTTCATTATCTCATTAATAGTAATTCATGTTCAACATAGTTTTTTTTTTAAAAAAAATATGATCAGATTGAGATGCTTTATTAGTTTTAACCTGTGCCTAATTTTCATTTTTGTTTTCTCATTATTGCAGCTTATGACTTGTTCTCACCAAGTCAATTGCAGGGTGCTGAGGTTGATTAGCTACCTAGAGGCTCAACAATGTCATCGTCTGGATCAACTTGTAGCCTTCACTTACCTGCAAGATACGCAGGGTCAAGTAATGATCAAGTTACTTTCTTTCCTAACATTAGGTAATCTAAGGATTTGCTTTGTTTACACTGGTATATATTATATCCTCCGTAGCATGTAGTTTTGCATGTACTAAACTTGATTCCTATATTGATTTTCATAGAAATAGTTGGACATGCTCAGCAATGTATATGGAGAACTCCTTTGCTGAAATGCACAATGGATACACCCTTTAATGATGCTATAAATGACTTGGCTGGAAAACTTTGTGCATTTCTTAGTTAGTTCTCGATTATGTTTGATTGGATATTAATGAGTGATTATTGATTTAGCCATTTAATGTCTGGCTGAAAATTATTGATTTTTCACATGAAGTAGAAACCACGGACTTTTACCAGATTAAGTAATAAATGATAATGTGTCCTATATATTATCACTTATTTCTAAAAATGTACATTGTTTGCCTTTTGACACACTTTTTTTTGGACGGGTAGTACAACTGTTACCTGTCATATTGGGTGTTGTAGAACTCCCACTGCCTTTCATAAAGGATGCTACAGATTTTTTACCTGATGTAGTCTCATCCAAGGTTCTTATGGAAAAAAGGACAAACTTCAAAAGAACTTATTATTTTTAGCCTAACATACCATTAGGTTTTGCATATAGAAACTTGTTTACCATTTTTGCTAAATTATATTTTTGTTAGGTAGTTAAGCTGTGTGAACAGAGCTTTATTGATAGTTATATATGATCCATTTTTGCATTCAAATTGGTTATTATCGTTTTTGATCACATATCAACATGTGCATAAATTTTTTTCGTGTTATTTTCTCTAAGCAAGTTTTAAAGGCTTATCTCATGAGACTAGCTTTCAACATGTTAGTATGTTAAAGCTCTATACACATACCATTCGTTCTTTTAACTTTTTGATTTAAAACAATTTAATTTTTTAAAAAAAATCAGCTTTTCTTTCGTTAAATATAGAGAACTATTATATCCAAGCTAATTAGCAGTAGATAGTGTTTTAGAGCTCAAGGGATTCAAATTTTGGTGTATAAAATAATTTGTTTTGCATTCAGTTGATACATATCAAATGAATAATACTAATTTATTTGACCTTTTCAACATAGAAGATACAGAAGAAGATACAATATTTACTTATTTCCATTCGATGACATTTTCAATCATGTGTTTAACCCATGCTTATTGTTAAGCTAATGATACTACTGTGTCTTTTTGAGTAAACTTTTGATTTGTTTGCCAAGTATTAAGAAAAATTTTCTTAAAATTTTGGATTATTTTTGTTTATAACAGCAAACTATAGCAGGGGTTAACAGAGGAAGGAAGGCATAAAATTGATCATGAACTTAGAGTTGGATGTTTTTGTTTGCTACAAGTAATGTTCCATTTTAAGTAGCATTTTGGCTGACACGCCACATCAATGGACTCACGTGGAAAATTTTCATGTTGGTGATGGTGGCGACATTTTGCCTCACAAGGAGATCAAATCTAACATATTCAAGCCAGATATTTGTAACATTGAAGGTCAGTTGTTAGCAAAATTTTTGTTTCACACCAATTTTTCCTCTATTCCAAGTATAAGTCTTCAGTGACTACTGATTATAGTGGCACTGCTTAAGTCTCTGCATATGTTCAAGTTATAAATATGGTCATTTGTGTAAAAGTAGGAGATCACGTGTTTATAGAAATAAATTATCACACGTCCCACTTTTTTTGTATAATCTGCTCTATTATTAAACTTTGGCTCAATGTTTCAATTGCTTATTTAAACATATTTTCTCCCCTACAAGTTTATGTATTTGTTGTGAATAAGTTACAACTGTTTTTCCAAGAATAGTCACAACAGCCCTATAATATTCTAACAGATAGTGCCAAAAATGACTCATTTGACAACATATAGTGTTCAAAAATATTATAAATCAAGAAAACTTGTCAGCTTGTTAAAACGGAATAGTTATCAAAGAACAGAAAAAAATCCGTTATTCCACATTTCAAAATTATGTTTTTGAAGGGTTAAGAATGCCATAATTGTTTATGCTGCTTCTCCAATTGTTGCTTCATGAAGATGGGTGGACTGCACCACTAAATGAGGAAAAATATATACATAAGCCAACCACATTAAAACTATTTTGAAGATCCCATCACTTAGACGTACAGGATGTGGGGGGATCCAATTTCAAGAAGCACATCAAAGTAGTCTCATTCGTTGTTGATCTTACATGAATGTGCTTAGTTCCTGTGTAACACTACAAAATGCTAAGCCACTTTATGCAAACAAAAAAGGCTTAAAATATTATTCAGTGTACTTGAAAAATCAATATGTTGATCATTTTGATGATTTTGATGCATATCCCTCAGTAGAATTTCCTTTATCAGGTATGTCAATACATTGATCGTTTTGATGAATATTCTTAATAGAATTTTTTATTAGGCCTTTAAACTATAGTCTGTCAAGTATTTAATCTTTGTTTAATCTATCACATTCATTTTCTTCAATCCCAATAGAATGACCACCAATGAGGGAGAATTAAAAGCAAGTCAGAAGTGGCACATTGTTGTTTCCAAGCTCAAAAATTCCATTTATTCAATAATTAAGAATGCAATGTCATATTATACTTCAACTATAGTGATATATTTGGCACATGTTACTAAATTTAATATGAATTTGATCTACTTCAATTCTTTATATTTTATACAAATATTCAACATTCGCAATCCAACTCAATCAATACTATTATAAACACAGTTTTAACCACAACACGTGCAACGCACGGAGCCTCACTAGTAGTAAGGTAAAAGAGAGACAAAAAAACACATTTTTTTGAAGCAAACACCATGGTGACCCTATCCATTAAAATTAAATGAAATAGTCACAATTAGACTTAAATTCAAGACCAGTACAGTATGGAATTTGAAGGGACAAAGTACCTTATACATCTGGAGTGCAATATCTTTTTAATATTAATTAAACTACAACTAAGGAATTTCAAACTATTGACAAACACATTATTATCTAAAAATGTTTCTTCAGCATTGTTACTTTTAATTAATTCGATTTGCTATGGATATTTTTAAAAAAAATCAATAAATTTTAATTTTCAATTCTAAATTAGTGTATATACGGATTTTTTTTTTTAATTAATAACCAATTCAAGAACAAATAAAAAGGATAATTATACTCATACTACGGTTTTTATTATCTACACTACGTTTTAAATATAATGTATTGACCTATCGTTAACTCTCTAACCTTAATGTTTTGATCATAACAAACGAGTTAATTATGTTTTACTAACAATTGTTTTAATGTGTTTATAATTTTCAAAGCATTCAAATCAATCATCGTCAAAAGATCAAGATCAAGACTTCATTTCAAATCATACTCTTAAAGAAGGTCAATATAAAAGTCAAATCATTCAAAACAAGAGTTCATGATTAAAATTTCAAGAAAAATCAAATATTAGATTTTTAGATCAAATGTAAAGGTACTAATAATTTGATCTTTAACATTAAATGATAAAAGGTCAAAAATATTTTTATGCCCTAAAATTATGTTGATATCATTTGCATAAAATATTTTGATCAAAGCTAAAATAAAATTTTCAAAACTTTCCAAATCAAAAATTTCGGTGATCCAAATTGTTCATAGGTCGACCAACTTGAAGATTGGTCGACCGAACTTCCAAAGTTCAAAAATTAGATTGTTTTGATTCTGACATTGTACTATTCAAACGGCAACTTTTTGGTCATCCGAACTTATGTAGATTGACCGATCTATTATCCAACTTGATAGAAAGTTATGAAAATTGCTCTATATAAATTGTCTTTCAATCATTATCATCACAGAAAAACAGTATCATTTAAAGTATTTTTTTTGCAATTGTAGGGGTATGTTGGTCTTTTTATTATAAGCTTTCCCAAATATTTAAAATGATACTTCAAAAAAAAAAATTTAAAATGTTTTATTAGAATATTTATAAGCTTTCTCAAATATACCATAATACTTATCGACACATATGGTTATTTAAGGCAATGACATGTCTTGAGCGCCTTGAGAATGATTACATACAACTAATTATTAATAAATGATAATGTTCTCATAAAAGAAGAGGGAGTTGAAAAGCTTATCGACAAGTTATCAAGAAAATTTCTATGGTCGACTGTAACTTGTAAATATTAGTTTAAGTTCTTATTTTTTTCCCCAGTTGTAATAGTTTATTTCAGTTGTAAAAGAATGTTTGTAAATACTTATTTGATTCTTCAGCTTTTAAACGTCTATTCATGTAAGTTAGATTTTTCTTATTTAAGCTATTATATGGGTAGTTGATATTCGAATTCTTGTTAAGCTCATTGGTGTTCACCCCCCGCATCAGCTATTGTAATTTTCTACTTTTATCAATCAATGAACAAGCTATATTTAGGCGGAATGTGGTCTAGCAGAGTAGACCACTGCTGCACGGTGCCTTTTTCTAAGGTAGAAAGATAGGCTCTCCGTGATATTGTTTGTTCAAGGCATGACCTTGGTCGAGCTTGACTAAGAAGGGTTAAAGGTTGACCTCAAAGGCCCCCATGTTAACCGCTCAAGGAAAGCCCGACCCTTGCGTGTCACAACTATTATGATATCATAAGACATTATTTCTTATATTCCTTTGGTATTTTTCAAAATGGACAAGGCGAAATGGATAAGAAGACGCTCTTCGTACATAACAGTTCCCGATCTCAATTCTCAAGTATATTCTAATTCATTGGCTTTCACATTTTTTTTGGCTTTCACATTTCATACACTTTTTCCTTTTCAAGATTTCTGAGTTGATAGTCACAGTGGCAACGGAGGAAGTAGTCCCGCTGCCTTTTGCATGTATTCAAGGCTTCAAGCAGTCTTGCGTCGCTATTAGCGGAGGAAGGGAAATTGGACTGACATGATATGGTATAATCGAAGAAATAATGAACCACAATTTTTATTTGCTTAAAGTTCTTAATCTTTGTTGATTATAACATTTGTATTCTTAACTTTTTTTTTTCCGTTGAATTCTTATCTTCAACTTCTATTATTAGCACATCTCATTATCAATGAAGATTTCTGTTAAGATATTCTGTTTACGTGCTTTGAAATGAAGAAAAATATTATGTCGCATTTTTGAATTTGTTATTTTTTAAAAAAATGATGGAAAAATAAGTCATTTTACATTTATCTCAACGAAGTTTTTGGACAAAAACCATTATTAGAAAGAAAAATATGCTAATTAATATAAAGTTGATGATACGAATGCGACAAAAAAGGTTGAGGATATGAGTACTACAATGAATAAAGATTGAAAATCTCAAGTGCAATTAAAATATAGTGTAATAAATAAAAAATGTGATATTTTAATATTCTTTATTTTAAAATGGAGGACGAATCATGAATTATATAATGTTAGTTAGGGTATTACGAGTGGGATCGTTTTTTAGCTGAGAGTAGTGAAGGGTTAACCAGATTTAGGGACAACAAATATAAATTCAAACTATATATAATGTCTGATTTTATCATTTTAAAATTTGTAGCTAACATAAAGGAGGGACCAAAGTCTCTCAAGAGAAACAAGAACCTAATAGTTATTCAAATTATTAGTTGACTGTTATTCAAAATAGATAAAAGTTGATGAAATGTGTAGTTGAAAAGTCGTGGGTCTATGAAATGTGTGGTTAAAATTAATTGTTGACTTTGATTTAGATTTTTAGCAAAATTTTAATTGAAAACAAACGAAGCCTAAATAGGAATATGAAATTGAGCGAGATGATGGACAAAAATTTGATTTTATTTTGGCAAGGAAGGATCGAAATTTAGATTAAAAAAATTACACTAATGAGATAGTAATAGCATTAGCGAATTTAGTAGACGAGAGGTTCTTACTTCAAACTCTTATTATTAAACTCCAAATCTCAATGTGTTATATTTAACTTGGATATTTTTATTTTCTTTAATAAAGCCAAAAACTTGTAAGACCGCAAAACATTTTGGGTAAATAGCACTGATGTCTTGAACCGTTGAACTTTGTGACGATCTAGCACTCGAGATCTCTAATGTATGAAACGTTTGTGGTCGACGTCCTTTTCTAACAGAAATGGTTTTTTCGACTGAAATGAAAATTTATGATTGAAATGCTATATAACTTCTTTTCTTAATTTTATTTACATTCCGTAGTAAACATATGAGATTACATACGAAAATCTGTCTATCAAAAAAAATAAATCATATGTTAATAAATGATTCTGTGCATCTAAGATTCGGACTAGGGTTCTTTTTCTACCGACATAAATTCTTTTTAAATAAGTTAATGATCGAAGAATGTAAAAAATATACTATTTTTTTCTCTGCATTTGTCATGAAGTAGAAAGAATAAAAAGCGTATTGTTAAAATAAAAAACCTACTCTCTTCCAGTTCGTTCTCATCGCAAAGCTATGAAGCTAGCCATCAAGCATTCTCAAGAACATGATTTAAAGATTTCAAGTCGTATATTTCTAAAAAAAAATTACATTTAATTTCGATAAAAATGAATTAATTAATCATATATTCATGGAGTGAAAATATGAGTTAATGCAAGGGTGATACAGACTATATTCATAAATCAATTTTAATAAATAATATACATAAAATAAGAAATGACAATTTTTATTTTTAACACCTGAAATGGGTTACTCATATGATAGCAGTAATTGATTTGATAAATAAGGGTGTGTTTGATCGAAGAAATTTGCCCTGGAAAAAGGCTGTTTTCCATCCAATTTTCCAACTACAGCATGTTTGATTGCAAAATTTTGCCAGGTAAAATAATTTCTCACTTTACCTCACGTGATCACATTTTCCAGCAAATCCATGAAAATCTTTTCTTACAACATAGGAGGTTTAATTTTCTTGGCCAAATTTTGAAAATTTTTGTCCATAAATTTGGCTCCCTCACACAATTCACAATTTATAAAGATTGAACTGTTCCCTCTCTTTCTCTCAGACGTTCCCTCTCTTTCTCTCAGACGTCAACACCCATCCTTCAATTGGCTACCAATTTTCACACTGTACACGGCATCGACGGAAGAACAGTTGAAAAATTGCAGAACAGTAATTGATTGGAGAGCCTAAATCGAAGAAGACAAGGCTTCTTTAAATCGTTTTCACATATAAGGTAAACAAAATTCTAATCTCCGTGGAATTATTTGTCTCAGTTTTATATCAAATGGTGAGTTGTTGATATCTCAACCATCTTGTGTGTTTTTTGTGGGTTATAATGTGGAAAATAGTGATGTATTTTTCTGGGTTTACAGTTACAAGCTTGAATAAGTTATTCTACATTTTATGTGCTAAATTGAGAGTTCTACATTTACCAAACATGACCATATTAACATTGGTGGACAAATGGCAATATAAATGTTGGTTAGGGTCTGTATTACTTCAAGTTGGACTACAAAATTGCATGTTAATATTTGAACTTGAAGTCGTATCTCCAAGGTTTGTGCATTTGTATTTGGCTTTGATGCTCAATTCTGCAATCAAACCATTTGTACTAGTAGTAGGTCTATAAAACTGATTATTAGTGCTTGAAGAAATTGATATGGTTGAAGCCTTTTTTGTGGAAGGATTTGAAATGGAGAGTACAACAAGAGAGATAGAAGTAGGTGTACATTTTGAACATATGGAAATGCCTTCGAAAACTAATCCGGTGATATAATTAAAATGGATCCATTTTGTTTTCAAAATGCAACTACAACTTATTTACATTGGAGCTAAGCTATAACTATGTATTCATCTACCTTTGAACCGCCCTAACAACCCGATCCTTAGGGTAGAGTGAGGTACACTTGACACACTCTATCCTACGAACAATATGTTTGGTAATTCACACTAGAACACTCCTCGAGCTGACGACCTTCATCACAAAGTGATCTTGGATTCACTTTATAAATTATAATAACTGTATATGCTAATTTGTGTATGTTGTCTTTATGTATGTCATAATATGTGGTAGTGCGTGCCATGGATACACAAAGGAGGCAACGTCGGCGCGAAATACAGCGCGTGGGCTTGTTTTGGACCATGGTCATCCAAGCAATTGTGATATATGATGGTATTAGACGTCGTGCCCGACATCTTCCAAGGGCTCCTCACAGAAATTGGGATATGGAGAGAGATATGACACTTACACGCATGTTTGGTACGAGTGACAGAATATGTCGTGACCTTCTTAGGTTGAAAATAGGTCCGTTCGAAAGATTATGTGCTCGATTAAAAAACTTCGGATTGGTTGATAGTAAATCAGTCCGAGTTGAAGAACAAGTGGCCATGTTTCTCAACACTGTCGGGCACGACCAACGTAATCGTTCTGGAAGTTTTACTTTCTTCAGATCTGGACAAACAGTGAGTTATTACTTCCATAGGGTATTGCATGCTTGTTTAGGACTTTATAGAGAAGTTGTGACCAATGCCACTATCCATAACTCACCCTACGAGAAGGACAATTTGAAGCCGTGGTACTCTTATTTCCAGGTTAGGTTTTCCTAGCAACTTCATTATATACTTTAGATGATAAAAAATTTAACACACTGTCTATTTTTCTTAGGATGCTGTCGGGGCGATAGATGGTACACATATTGCTGCAAATGTCCCTGTAGAGGATCAAGCTAGATACCGCAATAGGAAGCAAGTAATTTCTCAAAATGTCTTAGTCGCTTGCACATTTGATATGAAATTTACATATGTGCTCGCCGGTTGAGAGGGATCGGCACACGATGGTCGATTGTTAAGAAACGCAATTCTACGCCAAGGACATAAGCTAACAATTCCTTTAGGTTAGTTTTGTCATTATCATCATAGCATTTTGATGATGGATTTCAATTGTATTTACAAATGCTACAAATAATTATGTCATAGGTAAATACTACCTTGCCGATGCTGGATTCCCATTGGTTCCGGGTTTTCTTTCACCTTACCGTCGAACTCGTTATCATCGAAGAGATATCGAGGGTCAGCGTCCTGAAAATAGGAAGGAGCTGTTCAATTTTCGGCATTCATCTCTACGAAATGTGGTCAAGAGGACCATAGGTTTGCTTAAGAAACGATTTGCTTATTTGAGGCATCAACCCTTTCACGACATTAGCACACAATCGAAGATAGTCCTCGCTTGTTGTGCTATTCACAACTTTTTAAGGATTTGTGATGCAGAGGATTTCTGTGAGGAGGACTTGGATAGCAGCGATGATGAGGTTAACCCTATTCATGTTGATGTTCCCGAAGAAGAGCCTCCAAATGCGCATATATCCTTTACTGCGGAAGCAGCGTGGTCAACTAATAGGGATACAATTGCTGAATCAATGTGGGCTAATTATAATCATAATGCCGATCCTGAACTTGTTTTCGATTAAACCTTTGTTTTCACTAATTTGGACCTCAATGTTATGTAATTGTTGAACATTGTTACTTGTATTTTATTTCTCAACACGTTGCATGTTTGTAACCGAGCTAACATCATTAAAGCTCATAATTTGTATGTCAAACGTTTAACTATGTAGCCTTCTATATATTTGCACATTGCTGCATTTACAGTTTGTCAACCATTACATAAGCAGGTATTTTGTTGACAGTAAAAAACCTGGCTTGCAGGATTTATACTCATTGCAGGTATTTTATTGAGAGTATACATATAAGATGGCACATCAGCAACAAAGCGCAGCAGCCCCACTCCGAGCTCCGAGACCCACATTCGCTTCAAACACGGAGTACATAGATACAAACAATAGCCAGGTTGATCCTAATACAAAGACTCGGCAGGTTCGTTGGAATGACGAAATGGATGGATTAATGATTATCGCCCTTGTGAATCAAGTGTTTTCCGGTCACAAAAGAAGTGACAATTGATTCACATCTTTTCAAGTATCAAAAGCAATAGAGAGCGTCTCGAATGGGTGCGGGGTGGTCGTGTCCGACAAGAATGTACGGTCACGATTGAAGACTCTTAAAAAGGAATATGCAGAAGTCAACCAACTGTTGAGTATTAGCGGCTTTGGGTGGGAATCTGAAACTGGACGAATCACTGCCGATGCATTTGCTTGGGATGATCTTGTTAAGGTATACTTTTTCATCAAAAATTTGTTAGCTAGTCATTCCATTATATACATACGCTTTTTTTTAAATAATTATGATCATTTGCTATATTATGGTAGGGAAAACCTGAGTTAGGCAAATGGAGGACCAAATTGTGTCGTCGTTACGATGACATGGAGGCTATATTTGGAAATGATACAGCTACCGGAGATCGGGCTGTATCGGGTTTTGATAATTTTTCCCCGATACAAGGTAATTCAAAATAAAAAATAAATTATTTATGGTATTCATATTGCCTTATACTTGCAGACAGTTATTTTGTATGTTTGTTATTTCAGTTGATGAAAGTCTGAACGAGGTTGACACGCCAAATGAAGAAACTGATCCTAGCCCAAATACCTCGCGTAAGAGAAATGCCGAAGAAGGTACGAGCAAAACTCGGCGTAAACGCACACACCATTTTGATGAAAGTCATGGATCATTAGCAGTCATAGCTGAGGCATCCAAAAAAATTGCTCAAGCTATGCAAATGCAAGCAACTCTAGATACCCTAAATCACGTCAACTGGCAATTGATTATCGAAAAGCGAGAGGCCATGGACCTAGACTTGGTTGACATCCTTAAAGTCATGAAAGCTTTTCGATCTGACGGTGATTTGGCAAAGATTTTTATGAGCTTGACCAATACAACAATCATGCGTGCTATGGTGTATGAGCAGCTTGGTCGTGATCCGCCTCCATTGCCTTAGTATGCACTCTTCTGTATGGCGGAAATATATATCTTATGGCATACTTGTCTTTTGTAATATAGGCTTGTGGAATACATTGGTCCGTCTATTTTAGATTCAGATTGTTTTTGTAACATGTATGCCAACTATTTTTGTCATATAAGTCTACCAATGGGATGGTGAGATCCGGCCCGAGTTACAAACGTGGAGGTCGCCGCCATATTGCTGTAAATTTTTATCATTTTTGTGTAATGCTATCATGTTTATCAATTGAACTGGAACAGTTTCGTCTGTGTATATTTCACATTTTGTAATGCAAGATTTTAACTTATATTATGAATATTAATGTACAAGTGATTCACTTTTTATTAGTTTGAACAATTTTACATTGCGATATAAATGTAGCCATCCCAGATTTTATGATTCGTTTCATCCGTATAATATAGATAGGATCGTTTATATTGAAGCATAAAAATAAACCACAACGAATAAATAGTGAAAATGGACATAAGTCAAGGTTCATGTCCGATCGAGCGAACAGTAAAATTCCCAAAATGGTCTATAGATGTCCGCTGGAAATGTAAATCTGGGCATGCTGTCCGCTTGCGGACAGCATGAGCCCAAAAATGGGCACGCTGTCCGCTCGAGCGGACAGCATATGCCCAAAATGGGCACGCTGTCTGCTCGAGTAGACAGCAAAGGCCCAAAATGGGCATGCTGTCCGCTCGAGCGGACAGCGTGCCTATTTTTGGGCCTTTGCTGTCCGCCCCACGCCCAATTGGGCTTAATCTGTCCGCTCGAGCGGACAACACCGTGGGGTTTATAACCTCACGGTGGCTTCACATTTCACACACCCTAAAATCTCAAAATCTGGTTATTCCTCCTCTTCAATCAACACTACACATTTGCTTGGCTTATACAAAATCAAGTGAATGGTTAAGTATTGTTCATATCTCATCATATATACCACATTTATCCTACCAACAATCACTCAAGGTACCATGGCTATCTTTGATTTAAAGTTATAATTGTTGATATCAATTGTATTTAGTTTTTATATATCAATTGGAGGTTGGGCAATGAAAAAATTTTGTTGGATTAATGTGTTGTGGTTGGTTTGAGTGTTGATGTGAGCAAAATTTTTGGGTTTCTTGCCATTTGAATGTATATTTATTAACATTGAATTACCAATTACCCACCAAGTGTTTGAAGAAATGACTCACCCAAAATTTTCATCATTTTTGTTTCCTTAGCACATTTGCTTATATCCTAGGATGGTTACCATACTTTTTCACCCCAATGGCCCTCTTTAAATACGATCATACTCTACACAAACATGGCATCCACCCCGATCCACCATGCAAACACCAATTACCACGCATCTTTTCTGTTGTTAATTCATATTGTCTGTAACATTAGTTTTTTGAATTGTTGCATGTTAGATATAATGCCGAGAGCAAAGAAACCAACCCAAGATGTGGGATCAAGCTCGGGAAAGAGAAAGCCTCCATCAAAGAAGACTTCCAAACAACCGGCCACCTATGACGACACAAAATTTGAGACAGAGGAAGCTTGGTTATTATACAAGCACGACATAAGCATGCGGAATATTATACCGGAGCGAAGGGTGTTCACAGCGGATTTTGAAAATGAATTGCTTGGCCACGTGATTGCGAGGAATCAGTGGGAAACATTTGTAGCCACTCCGCGTGTTCCATATGTCGAAATCGTGAAAGAATTCTATGCCAATATCCATGACAACCTCGACAACCCCGACCATCCGAAGTATCGAAAAATCTACATGCGAGGGCAATATATTCCATTCTCTCCATTGGTCATTCTTCGCTACTACGGACTGGACAACATGGAAACCGAAATTTTTCAAGCAGCCACTACAAATCCTCACGACGTAGTCACCTCAATATGTCAGGGAATTGATCATTGGCCTGATGGAAGCATTGGCCTGATGGAAGCAGCACTTTGCATTATAAAACTCTTTTACCTCACGTGCGCACCTTAGACAAAATGGTGAGTGCCAACCTTCTCCCAACGACACATACTTCTACGGTAACTATAGAGCGGGCACGCCTACTTCATTGGCTCCAGCATAAGACCCTCAATATCGGTAACTATATCTTCTGCAATATTTGGCATATTAGAAACAACAGGAGATGTTTGGCGTTCCCATCGCTCATTACCGGTATTTGTGAAATGCATGGCATTGACCTCTCCCATGAGATGACGACAGTGAAGCGTACATTGCAGATCGACCGAATTGGGATACGTAGTTCTGAAGTACACATGAATCGCAAGTTAGAGCAAAGCACAATGGGTCCAAGGGGTGGTATGGGTATTTTAATCGATGAGACGGAGCCTGCTCAAAACGATTCTATGGACGAGGACCTCCCTCAAACAGCCGTTGAACCAACATTGGCCTCCATTTCTCATGAACTTCGTGAATGGCGTGCCTCTCATGCCGATCTGGAAGCACAGATTCGGGAGATTCGAGAAGCCCAAGTCCAAGAGGCCGAAGCCCGCAGACGGGAGCATGCGGCGATATCCGGTCAGCTGACGCAGCTACTTGGCTATTTCAGTCTCTACCCACCGACGCCTCCCGAATGAGTGGGACGTTAAGTTAAATATTAAGTAACAATTTTGTATCTTTATATCTTTTTTGGTTGGGACGGAGCCTCCCCAATGAGTCCACTTCGTTATGTAATAATGTGCAATGACATTGTCTAGTGTCCTTAGGATATGAAAATCTGGAGTTAGCAAATGAAGATGCATTGCTTCAACAAGGCAACTCGTACAATCTTTCGAAATTCTCATCCATTAGATGTTTCACGGTGAGTTTTGCCGTTTAACCATGGGCTTTTGTGTAGTCATTTTTTGTCTATGTAGTAGTATCATATATTATAACCGCTTCTTAAATATGTGGATTGTTAAGCATAGTCTTTGTGGAAACAATTCGGGTTAAGCTAAACAGATTATATCTAGATAGCTATGACATTTTGTTATCAATACTCTTTTCGCCTTTAACGTACATGTTTTCGGACTTTATTATAGGTTGTTTTCATTATCTTAAGTGTGTACCTTGTCTCGAATGCAAATAGGTATAATTGTAGTCGAAATAGATTATTAAATAACTTACGTTTGTCGAGTGTCAATTTTAGAATCATTTGGAGTAATTTCAATACTAGTAATTTCACCACATCATCCATACTTGTTTTTCTTATTTATTCGCAATGTAAAGTAATATCCATTTAAACGTTTTAGTTCAAAGCACGAGAAAATATGGGAAATACTCGTCAAAAGCATGACTTAGTAGTTTTGCTGAGTCTAGTTCTGCATTTTTGCAGGGGATACTACAAATGTAGTAGCATGAGAGGTTGTCTCGCGAGGAAACATGTTGAGAAATGCTTGGATGATCCTTCAATGCTGATTGTTACTTATGAAGGTGAACATAATCACCCTAAGTTTCCGTCACAATCTGCCAACACTTGAAATTTTGTGGAAAGATTTGCAGAGACCGCATCAAGCCTTTTAAATTATTTCTTACATATCCTTTCGTCCGGCTAGAATTGCTTCTTTACTTGTTTAGTTTGTTTAAGCTCATGGTACATATGGGGTTGGATTCTGGTTCTGAATGTTTTTTGACACCTTCTAAATGGTGTCAAGACAAGAAAAAACTCCAGAATAGAGGAGTTATTTAGATGTTGAGGGTGACTTATTGTAAATAAAAAGTCCCTAGTCTTAATTGACTTTAATTTTTTCAAGAAATTAGATCGTCCTGCTGGTTTCCTTGTGTTTCGGATGTTTACATTTTTATCTGTTAGATATTGCATAGGCAATTTGCAAAGACGATCAAATTTAGCAAAATATAAGAAACAATGGAAGAAATGAGGCGCGGGCAAAGGTTTATTCATGAAAGTTATGTTGTCATTGCTAGGTGTTAATGAGAATCATAGAATCTGTTTGCTGTTTGTGGAAAGATAGAAAGTCGAACAATAATCTGATCTTTATGAGTATTTATTTAATGAATATAAAGAGTGAAGTCGGATTCCTAGAATAATTTGGTGTATTTGGGTTTGTATTCGATATCATTAATAAATTTTCATTTATTAACATAAGATAGTGTAGGTTTACAAGAAAAGCTCAACAATAAAAAATATATTGTGTTTATTAAAATGTTGTTAGAATTTATTTCATTTACATAATTACAAATCATAGTAAGCGCGAGAACGATATTCTTTAAATCACTTCTACTATTCAAAAAACCCGTACGCTTGCGGGATGTTAACGTACAATATATTTTGATTGCAAAATATAGATAAGTGGGGATTCTAAAAAAATTGTTGAAAATTGGTTAAAAACACCGTTAATAAATTCATGAAATTACGAATAGTTATTTTCCATTGTTTATCCCTATAATTTTGTCATGGAAAAAGTGAAAATTGTCCTAGAAAATAGTTGCTATCAAACACAAAAAGTTGGAAAAAAGTATATTTTCCATGGAAAATATTGCCAATCAAACACTAAAACATAGAAAATTACAACATTTTCTAGCTTGAAAATTAATCCAATCAAACGCAATATATATAAAATTGACATGAAAACAATTTCTTGGCAATTCAATTCCCTGAAAAATATTTTCTTTCCACCATTTTTCCATGCTACCAATCAAACACACCCTAATACTCATCTAGGAAGGAAAAGGAAATAAATACTAATAGTTATACATTAAATCGTATTGTGCATCGTTTTTATGTTACAATTTTTTTTATATATTTAAATTAGCATTTAATAATGACTGGCTGGTTGAATTAGTGAACTGTCGACTTGATACTTTGGCTGGGTCAACAACCAGATCGAGTTTGATTAACTATGGTTCTGATATCTCTACATCGTATTTCAAATAATATTTGGAATTTAAATATTCTTATGCAAAATAACAACATTAAATATGAAATGATTTCACAATAGAAATAATATAATAAAAAAAGAGGCAATAATTTATTAGAAATTTGGACAACGATTCTACTACTATTTATTTATTAAATATTATAATATAAATAAACCTCCAAAAAGAAATTAACATGGTTTGACGTATTTCAGTAAGATCCTCCATGAGTTTCTAGCATCTATTAGTATTGTACCACACAACAATGCAAAACATAATTGTGAATGCGATATCATGTATTATCATCGTATTCCCTCTATTGTCTATTGAATCACATATGATAGTCCACTCATATATAACCATCACAAGAATTATGTATCATATACACGAAATCCATACAAATATGCTCGTGGATACCTAACATAGATAATAGTTGGACAAACAAGCACATCTCGATACATCATAGAGTGTTTCACAAATCAATTTATGACATATAATCTCATGGTGCATGCTTCGACTTCACCACAATATATTTCACAACACCACACTCCCAAAGTCACCAAGTGATATGTCAAATTGTATCAAGCAATCAATATCATATCGTAACACTTGTATGTTCTAGATGGAGGTTGAAAGCACACATACTTATCTCCTAGAGTTAACTTATAATGTGTGTTTAGCCGTACTAACAAAAGACACCTACATCAGTTGTATTTTTATTATGTTGTATTGTATTAGCATTACTATGTTATCAAAATCTGAGGCTACGTGACATATTACATCACAAGATGTTGACAAAACTGGTTTCGACTAAAAGTTTTTCTATAGGTAGAGTTTTCTCACGCTAGAACACTTGAACTAAAGTCGAGCTAGAGAAAAAGGGATTTGAGAGTTTTTACAATTATCAAAATACGAAGCTACAAAACATATTATATCGCAGAGTGTTGACAAAACTGATTTCGACTAAAAATATTTATACAGACAGATTTTTATCACGTTAGAACATTTGAACTAAAGTCGAGCAAGAAAAAAAGGGATTCGAGAGGTTTTACAAACTCAACTCGATCTCAATAATTTTGTTAGAAGTACAACTTTTAGTTCTGATTAAGGTGAGTGATATTTTGTAGAGGGGAAGTTTTGTAATTATGACAAAATGAAGAGGAATATATTGCAATTCATTCGTCCCTCCCTCCAAATCCTCTCACGCGCACGTTTTGATATTTATCTTCAATGTAGGGTTAGGGTTTTGCTAGAACTGATTCTTCCTCAGGGTTTTAAAATATTCTCTAAACTGAAATTTACACATCAAAGAAGAGAAAGAGAAAGGACTAATGGCAAGGCACAGGAGCCGAAGCAGGAGCCGGAGCTGGAGCCGCAGCCGCAGCCCCGCGAGACGCAAGCGCTACGACGACCCCCGTGACCGCCGCCGTGACCGTCGCTCACCCGCCCCCTCTGGCCTCCTCGTTCGCAACATCTCTCTCAGTGCTAGGTACCTTCTCTTCTTTTCTTCTTCTTTAAATTCCCTTTCCAATTTCGTTTTTTATGTAACGTAATAATGTGCGTTTTTGGGTGTCTTTCCGTGTAGTATATTACCAATTTATTTAGGATTTCTTATTTTTTTACCTAAGAGTAGAAAACTTCTATGATTTATAACACAGGAAATCGATAAAATTGTGGTAAATTCATTTTGGAATGGCCAGGATACTCGAATTGTTTAAGCGATGTTTAAAGGCACTATAAGGCAGGTTTAACATGAATGTTTCTCTACGTCCGCTCGCATGCTTGAAAATTGGTTTTCTTTTTCAATTTAATTTAAACAGGCTTACTGTACAATTATATGATTTCAACTTCCATTTAAACAAGTTGAAATATTGGTGCTTCTGAACTTCATATCATAAAATTGTTATTCTTACCATTTTCATTATTTTTATTATTTTCATTTATTCTCATTATTTTAGATTCAGTATGCTAAATTGGTTGTTCTTCTATTTTATTTTTTGTCAAGTATCTGCGTCTCTTTGGTAAAGGTGAAAATAATGGGTTGATTACTATTCTGCAGGCCAGAAGACCTTAGGGTTCCTTTTGAAAGATTTGGGCCAATAAAGGATGTTTATTTGCCCAAAAATTACTACACTGGGTATGCAGTCTTCTTTAGATTGGGTTCCATGTTTCAGGCATCTTTAGTACTTTTTCCGAGTCCCTTTCTTTTGCTCAATGCCCTAACTCATGCTATATGGGTTAAGATTCTACTGTCTTTTGTGATGAATGTAGGGAGCCACGAGGCTTTGGATTTGTGAAATTCCGTTATCCTGAAGACGCGGCAGAGGCAAAGAGCCACCTGAATCGTACAGTTATTGGTGGACGTGAAATAAGAATTGTATTTGCTGAGGAGAACAGGAAAACTCCTCAAGAAATGCGTAGGACTGGAGGTGCAAGGTTGTAAACTTGTTAAAGTTGTGCTCTTTCTTGGCTGTTGCTTGGTTTCATAGCTCTCTTGAAATATCGGGCGATGTGTTTCGGTGGGAGCTGACGTTTAATTTTCACTTTCTTTACAGTTCTCGGGGCAGCCGCAGAAGGCAGAGTCCATCAAGGTCCCCTAGACGCCGATTTCACTGTCAGTGTGATCTTTCAGTTCTTCCCTTGTTTGACATCTCAGAAAGAACTTTTTTAAAACTATGCCAGAGATCTGTGAATTTGTTTATGTGATTACATGCTGATTGTGACTCCTGATATATCACTTTTCTTTGTTAATAATTGTTATTTTTATATCTTATTATCCCGCTGAGTGACTGTACTTTTATCTGTGCCAGCTGACTCACGCTCGCCTTCTCCAGCTCGACGTGACTCCAGGTCTGCTTTGTAACTGTAACTGAATTTTTATTTGCTTTCCTCACAACTGTCATCCTATACCTCCTTCCTCTACATGCCTTGGGAGTGCTTTTTCCTTTTCCTATCTCAAAGTTTTAGATCAATTTGTGGCGTTTGCTTGTTGTGGGAACTGTATAAATCTTCCCAGTGCTTGCATATTTTTCTATCAATCGGGTGTTCACCAGTGAATTGCTGGTAGTTGAATGGATACATCTCCCATCTGGAATCACAGGATTCATTATAATATAATAATGTAATTAAGAGTCTGGAGACTAGCCGCTTGAACAGCCATTGAACTTGAAGACTGGTTCTGAACCCGGTCACTATGATCCGTTTACGATTAAGTTCTCTTGCTTATCTAAAATTTTTGTATCAGCCACAGGCAAGTAGGTCTTGTATGCTTGTTCATGGTTTATATGCAAAAAGATGCTAATGCCTGCATCTTGATTGGATAAATATCATTTTTGTTGGTAAGTGAGGGTGGATGTGGAGAAAGGTAGCACTATGAGGGTTATAAAAGTTTTGTGCTTGAATGGACATCTGCATTACTCATTCACTGGTGTTGAATTGCAATGAACTGAGAATATAAGTGGACTGCATATGAGTTTCGTATTTTGTTTGGGTTTGTGAGTTGGAAAGGGGGAAAAATATATAGGCATTAGGCAAGATTCATTAGTCTTTTATCTCCCCATAACTTTCTTTGGGAGGAAGGTGGGTAAGTGGTTGAAACTGAGGTACATTGTATATCGAATATGTTGTTTTACTAGCTTTGATTGTCAACCTGATATAGTAAGGGGCTGTTTGACAAAGCTTTTGATAAAAGTTTTAGCAGATTTTTATGAAATGCGTGGTTGAAAAGTTAATAAAAGTTGTGGGTCTTATGAAATGTGTGGTTAAAATTAATTGTTGACTTCGACCTCAATTTTTTAAGCTATTTCAAACAAGGGCTAAGTTTAACTCCAACTTTGTAAATAGTAATTATAATCTGGGATCAATAGAAGTAATTTCTTAGTAATAATGTCCAAAGCTATTATAGTGTAGTGGTGAAAATGTTGGGTGGCACCGTAATACGAAATAATGTTCTGTTTCATTTCCATTTCTTTGTGCAGAATTGAAATTTTTACTTATATTTTTCTTGTCAGGACTGTATGTCATGCCTTGAATATATTTTTGACCTCCTCCTGTCTGCTGTGATTTCCTGGAAATGTATTTCATTTCTTAAGCATATGTTGCTTGTCTTCCAGTGGATATGAATGATGCATCTGCTGATGGCCTTATCTATGCAGATTCTAAATTGACAAAGAGAGATCTAAAGTACTCAAGATAATGTTAAAGAGAAATGAGAAAAGGGACCATAAAGTGAATGACTTCTTGCTTACATTTTTGTCAATGCTACTCCAGAAGTTTGTAATTCAACTTTCATCATGGATAACCTTCAAAATCCAAGGAATACTGTTTTTTTATGAGTTTTGGCTTTAAGGCTTCGGCCTTAAATGGACAACCTACAGATTTGGTATGGTGTATAAAATGATTACAACACCACAAAACTTCAATTTCTTTTTTGTGTAGTCTGTAAGCTTGATTTGCTAATGTTGCATACTATCCAGTTAAAGAAAGAATCTAGAGCTTATAGTTGGCCAAAGAAAGAAATCATCTTCAAAGAAGCAAAGCTTTTCAAAGTTATTACTGATTGAGGTGTGGTGAAATGCCCAACAAAAGATAGTATGGGGTGTCTGAATGTTGGGGCAAAGACAGCTTTGAAGTTTCCGATGCTGAAGAACCTGTCCACTGCTATAGAGCCTTAAACAGTTTGTGGATCAAAGTATCCTAGTTTTTTCGGGAAATTCTGAAAAAGATGCAGGTAAAGGTCATGCTTCAGTCGTTAGATATTTTTCAGAGGGGTTCTCTTTCTTCATCACGCTGAGAGAACTGTTATTGATCTCATGATTATTTGAAATTGAATTTTTGGAGTTCCATGATATACTAATAATGGCAGGCATCTTCCCATGTACAAGACTTTGGCATAGTGCTAGATGGTTTGCCGTATTTACTGTCCAGGCCCATTGATTTACTTGAAAAGTGGCTATAGAAATTTCCATTACTAAATTTGTTCACTTCTTTGCAATTTCTGGTTAACAGAGGCAGGGGTCATGGAGTTGGGGACGATTACTATCCTTCCCGCCGATTGAGATCTGTATCTAGGTCAGTTTCTCCAAGGGACTATAGTAGTTACAGGTCTCGTGACAGGTCTACTCGGCCCTCCAGATCTTTATCCCGCTCTATCTCTCCACACAATGAGAAAAATCACAGCCCAAGCAGTCGGTCCCCAAGTCCCAGAGAAAATGGTCAGAGTGCTCCCGCTGAGGAGTATGCACCCAGCAGGAACTCCAGGAGTCCAATCAGATCTCGTTCTAGATCCTACAGGTCTTTTACTTAATTCAGTTTTTGAAGTTATTATTTCAGCCCTAAGCTGGATTCGGTGGCCAAATGCTCAGGGGTGATTGAAAATTTGAAATTTGTTTCTTGCCTTTACTACTATAGAATCACACACAAACACACTTTCTCTCTCTCACACCATCTGACGCACACTAATTGAGCTCTATGTTGAATCGAATAACTAGCTGAATCTTGATTTTTGTTGAGCAGTCCTCGCTGAAGATCATTCCATTCTGTAGCTACCATCAGAGTGTTAGTTCAGTTCTATGGAAAGTGTAGTGTGCAGCATCATTTTGTAGATGATGACTATGAGTATGTGCAAATTCACAGAGTACTACTGTATGACTGTTATTAGTACTGGTTACTTTTTAAGTTTGATGTAACAATCTAGGCTATACATTTGATGGGAGCAAGTAATATTTCTTGACTTTTGGTTAAATGGTATTACCATGTTATATTGCTATGTTTGCATTATCCTGGTGTCTGTATGGAGTGATTTTGTAGTCGTTGGGTCGTCTCCTAGCAGCCTTTCAACTCTTAAACTTTGTCGCTGCTCGGCTTTTTAGTAAAATCAACCCGACACCCCCATTTCCATGGTCATATAGTTGTTTCAGGTTGAGCCGGTCGGCTCCATGAAATAAGTGTAGGGTGCTGAATTGTTGGGAATTTCTGCTTTAAACTGTCATATACAGAAGTAATAATGAAGTATGAAATTAGGCAGATTATAGCACGTTTCTTTAACGCCTCTTGAGAATTTAGTTTCAAGCATTAATTAACGTAAAAAACTGTTGGTAGCTAGATTAGGAGGGTTTGAGTCAAGTACATACTTTTGATTAGGGTTAGGTAAGCATTTAATTTATATTATCACGTGATAATTGTCAAGCAAATAGATAAGATAAGAAATGAGTATTGAGAATAAACTAAGGAAAGAGAGAATTCGTCATGGAGTAAAATGTTTTGCATTGGCTTAAAGTGGCTCTGTTTATAGCGATGTTTAGGAGATTGGATCGGGCCAGCTGGTTCAATTGAGAATTGGCTGCAAAACTGGTTTGGTCTACTAATTTAATTGAGCTAAGAAAATCTGATTGGAAATTGGGGTTTTTAGCTGTTAAATCGTTGGTTTTAATGAGTTTTCTGAATTGGAAATCTCTGATAGAAAATTATAATTTCCAACCATTTAAAGGTCAAAAAGGAAAAACAAAAATAAGATTGGGGCAATTAGATTTGTGCTAAGAGTATGTTTGGGAGAGGTTTTTTTAAATTCTATTTTTTCAAACTCATTTTTAATCACATTTTATACGACACATAATTTTTATAATTTTTCAACTACACATTTTACTAACTTTTTTTAAATTTTTTAAAACTATTTTTAAATCCTACCAAACAGAGGGTGTTTAATAAAGATTTTGAAAAAGTTTTAAGGAGTTTAAAAGTTAAAGTGTATTTAAAGTGTATTTAATTAAGATTTTTTAATCTTTATAGAAGTATTGAAGTATTCAATATAGACTTATTTTTAAAAAGTCTTTAAAAATCATGCGTTATTCAATTCAGAATTTTTAAAATCTTACGAAATTTAAGAGTATTCAAATTGTCTATAATTTTAATAGAATTTGTACATGCTAGACTTTGATAGACTTTTTGGTGGTCAATATAAATAGCAAAACTCTCAATTTCTCTCTAATCTATCCTAAAAACTTTGAAAGACGCCCCTCCCCCTCCCCCTCCCCCTCTGCCTCTGTTTTCTAATCTGTTGGCCCAAAGAATACAACGGCAAAAGATTCTGCTGCAATACCTTCCACTGCTTTCATTCTATTTTTCGGTGAGTTTCAAGTACCTTCAATATCGACATCTCATTTTCTTTGAAGAACGTGTATTTTCATGATATTCAAATTTTCATATAATATTGAATATTGAATATTTGAAGACTTTGATATATAATACATACAATTATTCTGCAAAAATCAATTGATTTTTGCTGTTTTCCAATTGACCGGACGGGGCGGGGCGGGGCTTTCCGGCAATTTGATAAATTCTTGTTTTAATTATAATTTCTTGATTTTTTGAGGAAAGAGACACTCTGAAAGCATGTTGAATAAAACATTTATATTTTATAGCACGTCATTCAAAATTTAATAGATCAAAAAATTTAATCCAAGATTTAAACATGTTTATAATAATAGATTGAATTAAGTAGGTGTTTTTTATTGAGTTGCTTGAAAAAAGAACAAAGAATAGATGGTATAGTTTATCAGAGCACATCACAAGTAGCTAAAAGACTCAAAGTGCCAGAGGTGTTGGATAATTACTCTTTTTAAAATCCATTTTTCTAAAATCCTGTTAAATGCTATCCCCTTTTAGCTTCCTTGCAACCAGAAGCTAGAAATATTTTCAATAATTTATCTCTAACTAAAAGCACATTTTGAGACCTAGAAGTATATTTTCAATAAGATGACGATGAGCCATGAAGATGGGAGTCGCTCCATGGTTCAAAATTTTGGTTCTAATCCAAAATTTTCTTTCAGACTTTCAACATTGTCCTTTAGACTAACCTCAAAAGGAGTGAAACTAATACGAAATATTTTGCCTTCTTTTTGGACACTTGATTAGGATATAGGTTGTCAAAATTAAGATGCTTTTTTGCAATAAGTTATGTGCAAAATAAGTAACTTTCACTACATGTTGCACGAAAAAAGTGCAAAGTATGCTGCACCTCGAGTATCAATAATGTATGAGGAACAGCAGTCTCAGAATCCAAAACATACCTACAAAATGGAATTAGAAATGATCAGCTAGAAAAAATAAGATACAGGTATGTGTCATCATTGACTGGGTCAAGAAATAGTGTAATAGATGAAGAGCAGAAGTCAAACTTTGGCTTATTATACCGTAGCACGGAGAGAATCTGAAATCCTGTTACGTGGTATGAACAATTGGAGACTTTAAACCAAGAAAGTTATTGAAAGACCAGTTGTGTCCTTTTGACAAAAACATTGAATACAATTCAAACTAGGTATTTGGAAATGGTCCAGAAAGTATCTAACTGTCTGCTACTCTATATTGGATAATGGTAATGGGGTCCTTTCTATAAATATTATACCATAAAAAGTTCAATGATAGAGCCTATAGTATAAAAAATGCATCAGAACATACATGTCAATTATAAGTTTGACAAGAACACTCACAGCCACGTTGAGATGGCCTTCCATTGTTGCTTAACTTGGATGAGATTGTCGTGTGACTAGAATTTATTAGGTTGCTTGGAAAAAGAACAAAGAATAGCTAATATAATTTATCAGAGCACATCACAAGTAGCTAAAAAACTCAAGGTGCCGGAGGTGTTGGGTAATTACTTTATTTAAAATCTATTTATCGAAAATCTTGTTAAATGCTATCATCTTGTAGCTTCCCTGCAACCAAAAGCTAGAAATATTTTCAATCATTTATTTCTAACTAAAAGTACATTTTGAGACCTAAAAGTTTATTTTCAATAAAATGACGATGAGCCATGAAAAAAAGAGTTGCAATTTTTTGTTTAATAAAATGATGCAAACTTAAGCTCAACTGTGAAGAAACTGAAGATCCAACTTCAGCGAAGAATGTGTAATCGTGTGTACTGAAGTTATCGGGCGCATGAGAGAACGAACGAGAGCTTTAAGCCGGTCCATCCCAAGACCCAAAGGGTCCCTGCAACGGCAGAGACTACTAACCCTCTTCTTGTTTTTAGTCGTATGTTACGAGTCCCCTTCTAAATTCTCTTCTCATACATAAATGACTGTACTTTTAGATGATGATAAATTCTACATACTTACATGTTTGGTAGGGAGCATGTTTGATGATGATAAATTCTTATTTTAGCTTGTGATATTATGATGGACAATAACAAGGAAACTAGAGATTCACACCAAGGAAAATATAAAGTATGGACGGTAGAAGAGAGCAATGAGTTGCTAAACATCTTGGTTGATGCTGCCACTCGTGGATGGCCTGATAGTAATGGCTCATTCAGCAGGTTAACTATGATAAATAAGATACTTCCCGCCCTTAACGGAAAACTTGGATGTCAAAGGATTTTTTTCCAATATCAAAGCCGTATGAAATGGTTTAAGAATCGGTACAGTGACTATTGTAAGCTTCTACATCATAGCTCTGGGTTTGGATGGACCCAGTGACTAATAAATTCAGTGCCAGTGATGAAGTATGGAATGAATACATTAAGGTGAACTTCATTTTTTAAAAATAATATGTAAAGTTTAACAATACAAGTCATTGATCTATTTGTTTCATATGTTAACTCTAATTGTATTTTTTTCTTTACTGGTGAAATAGAAATTCAACTTATCGCACTGACACTTTTGTGGACTATGAAGATTTGAGAATTGTAATTGGAAATGGAACTACTATTGTGAGACATGCAATTAGGCTAGGGAATGATACTGATGTGAGAACATTTGAGATACAAGAAAGTAGAGGCGATGGTTCATTAGATAACTTCATGTATGATTCCAATATCGTGGTATTCATACAAAGTGATACACAAAAAACTCTATATGAGTCTGCATCTCTCGAGCACTCTACTCTACCATTACCATCCCAACCTATAAGTAGTTCCCTGGCTACTAGAAAACGAAATAGAACCAACGTTGAAACAAAATCAGTTGAGACCAACAATATTCAGTTAAAGCTTATGGACAAGCTCACTCAAAACAATGACAAGCTCACTCGTAGTATTAATTCAATTGTGATAGTAGTGAACCTAGCTGTTGGGATATTATCAGGGAGATCCTAAACTTGGATGATGGTGCTCGTTTTAAGGCCATTGACTTGTTTAATACCAGATCAAAGAAGTTTGAGTTTATGAAAATTACACTTGAAGAGTGTTCTAAATGGATCACTCATAAATTGATGCAATGAGTGATTTTATGGTATATGATTAATAATTACTGGGATTGTTAATTCTAGTGTTTTTGAAATTTTGAAATTTTATATCAGTAATGAATTCTACAATATTGAGATTATTAATCTACTGTTTTTGGATACTTTTTGTATTTTGAATTAGTAACAAATGCTATGGTTTGGAGATTGTTTATTAATTATTGTTATTGATTGTATTTTGAATGAGTAATACTTGGGTTTGTTTGCATTAACTTATTGTTGACTCCATAACTAATTACATGCACATACACGATTTCATTCTAATTTTTTAGGCGATCTATTTATATAATGTCTAGTATCAACATGCATGAAGATGAGATAAATAATGAAGAGATGGAAGAAGTAGAAACGAGAGAAAAATTGATTGAAACCATTAGATATACATTGTTGGCAATTAAATGCATGCTTAATGATCTTATAGTTAACGTATTCTACGAACGTGTTCAGCTTTCTCTAAATAGACGACCAAAAACTTCAAGTGGATACAATTATATACACAAAATATTAAATGAGGATCCGACAAACTTTCGACAAGTTTATTTATGTATCCTGGTATATTTATAAAATTGTGCAACATCATTAGAGAAAAAGCACACTTACAGGATACGAGGTTTATTTATATTGAAGTAATGCTTGCAACTTTTTTATTCATTGTCGGCCAAAATTCTCGATATTGTGTAATTTGTGAATCACATGGGTGATCACATTTCACAACTAGTCAAAGTTTCAACAAGATTTTGAAGACGTTAAACACAATTGCAGCTGATATAATGGCTAAACCTAGATCTGCAGTACCATAAAGAATTAGAGAAAGTACAAGGTTTTACCCCTACTTTAAAGTAAGTGATCATTATAATTATTTGTTGTTGGTGTATTTTTCTCATTATTTCTCATTATGATTTTATTGTTTTAGGATTGCATTGGAGCAATTAACAGTATCCATATTCCCGCTATGGTAATTGGACGCGATACAAGCCGTTATCACAATCGTCACGGAACAATCTCATAGAACATTTTAGCATTATGCAACTTTGATTTGGAATTCATGTATGTGCTTAGTGGGTGGGAGGGATCTGCACATGATTCAAAAGTATTAAGTGATGCTTTATCAAGGAATAACGAACTTAAAGTACCACAAGGTATTTTTAAAAATTGGCAATCAGTAACTTATGTCACTTATATTTTTTTAATGATTATACATGTTATATATTGCTTACTAATTCAACAACTATTATATAATCAGATAAATATTGTTTGGTAGATTGCGGATTTCTAAATCGTCATCAATTTTTAGCTAGCCCCATTTCGAGTCACCCGCTATCATTTTCAATATTTTGTTGGTCAATGCCGTAACCCTGAAAATGCAAAAGAGTTGTTCAATCTTCGACACGCATCCTTGAGAAACATAATTGAAAGGATATTTGGTATATTCAAATCGAGATTCATGATTTTCAAAACAGCTCCTCCATTCTCATATGACATACAAGCAGAGCTAGTGTTATCTTGTGCATGATTACACAATTTTCTTCGCTAGGAATGTCGTCCTGATGAGTTTCGAGTTGAACCAGATAATAAAGTTTTATCATATATGTTAGTGTTAGATGGTCAATGGGACAACTTTGGACCATTTTATGAGAGTCAAGAACGACAAAGAGATAGTGCAAATGAGTGGAGGGCTGCTATAGCTACTGATATGTAGAGTGATGGTGGACAAGTTAATAATATTGACCATATGTGATTTCTCTTTTTTATTTTATAAAATATTATTGGATTGTTTTAAAATAATTGGTTATTTGGTTATTTATTTATGTAATTGAGATGACTTGTAATGATATGTTATCTATATATTATTAAATATAAGAAGTGAGATTATGAACTGGATAAAAAAATTCGTGGAAAAATATTTTTAAAAAGAATTGCATGCCATTTTTTTTAATATATCTACATTCAATTTGAAAGTTCGTAGTTTTACCAAAAAAAAAAAAAAAGAAAAGAAAAAGAAAAAGAAAAAGAAAAAAGAGTTAGCGAATAATTTGTGTCATTGACTTTTGGCGTAGTTTACTTGTAGTAAATAAATAAAAGATTATAACTTCAACTTTTTTGTATGAATTTAATTATATTAATGTAATGAAATAAATTAGTACTAGACTTTCTTCTGCGACAAATTTTTCTTTTTTCTTTTTTATCGTGGAACATTATATTTTTATATTCAAAATACTTGATTGAAAAAATAAAAGTCTATAAAAGTCCATAAAATTCATAAAAGCATGTGAATGTCTTTTACAATGAAATTCATAAAAGTTTATAGAAGTATGTTAAAATATATAAAAGTCAATGAAATACATTAAAGTTAATTACTTAAAAATATCAATCAAAGTCTTTAAAAATCTAGATTAAGTACATCCTTCTAATTTTATGTTTTAAAGTTTGAATTTTAAACATGTATTTATTTTTTGAAATTTTGTGAGATTTTTAGATTAAATTTTTTTTTTTATTGAAACCAGTTCGACCCTGGTTCAATATTTTGACACTTGACTCATTGTCTTTTTCAAGTCGATGATCAATTCGATTTTCTGAATATTGGTTTATAGGAGTGACAACAATTTGGTAGAGTAAGAAGAGGGAGATATACATTAAAATGAACTTAGTATGTGGTAATTTTAGATTTCTCAATAGATAATAGTGAAGGTAGCGGGATGGTGATCATTTAGCCTTTGTTCTGAAATGTTTAAATTATAATTTCAGTTGATGAAACATGTTTTTTATCCACACATTTCATAAGATTCACAATTTACTATCTATTTTTTATTCATATATTTACCTATAACTTATAATATAAATATTTAAAAAATAATTTCAACACTACCAACATACGCTAAAATATGTACGTCGGGTCTCGTTCCATGTCAATGTTGGATCAATTCTTTCAATTTGCCAATAAAATTGGGAATTGTTAACAATTAGACATCCTCTAGCCAACAAAGCTGACTTGACAAAATACCATTGGCCTATGATTAATAATGCCCCATTCATTTTTAGTGGGATTTCATGACAATTCATTTCAAATGGCTCAATTATTATAATGATAGAATATTTAATAGATAATGTTGAAGAATATAAAATATTTTAATTTTTTTTAATATTATTGTTCGATGCCTAACCCACACTTATCAATCAAGCCATAAATGATCTACCGTTTGTGCCCAACAAGAAAAGAAAAAAAAAAAAAATTGGTACATTTGTCACATTTAGCTTTATTCGGGCTCAATTTTAATAATACATAATTTTATAATAACATCGTGAATTTACTTTTATTTGTTAATTTTTTTAAATAATACCAGTTTGATAAATATTTCTTTATTTCATCTATCTAACCCTCAATTAATACCTCGAGTCACTTGGATTAAAGATTACAGAAATTGTCAATTTGTTTGAAAATTCGAAAAAAAATAATGGAGTACGATGATTGATAATAGATGGTCGAGACAACAACAAGCAAGTTAATTATAGTTTTTCAAGAATTAAATGTTTTGAATTTATATTCCGCCTGATTGCTAGCCATTTGAACTCGAAAACGATTTTTGGTTATCCTTTTTTTGCGCTTGAAGTTGATTTTCGTCAATATGGGTACACTTGATATATTAGACGTCGGTTTTATATAAAATTCTTGTAATATTCTTACAAATTTCAAGTAACATCATATTTTAAAATTAACAAATTGTAAGGAAATTATTTCAA
This sequence comes from Forsythia viridissima, assembly GCA_030279155.1. Lineage (NCBI taxonomy): Eukaryota > Viridiplantae > Streptophyta > Magnoliopsida > Lamiales > Oleaceae > Forsythia > Forsythia viridissima. Next base: position 3,639,039 of record CM059036.1, read on the forward strand.
TTTAAAAATAATAGTCCAAATATATTATTTTAAACTTTTATAATGAAAGTTCAAACATAAAGAAACTAAAGTTGGCATTTCTATATGAGGTGACGCGTTGATAATCTAAGAATGATTGGTAACCCATATCTATGCTTTGTACATTTATCTTTATTGTATAAAATTTAAGGCATAAGTAAAAGCTCACTTTACAACTTTATACACTTGGTGAATCTTCATGAATGAAGCAACACATCTCTACAGATTTGGTTTTCAACACTGCAATTTTAACAAAAATCACGCTTTTTTAACTTTTAAAAAATATAGATGCTTCACTACCATTGTGTGGTGATATTGATTTTATAAAGATAATTTATTTTAAGGATTATATATCTATTAGGGTTGCGTGTCTTCAATATAAGGCGTACAAATTTTTTCAATTTTACCCACTCTTTTCATACTCATTGAGAAAAATCATAAACTTACTAATGATAAAATTCACAATAAAACTCATTATTCATTTTTATTTTCATCTTTGTAGGGTAAAACTTTTCTTGATTCGTGGGCATTATCAACAAACATTGTAGAATTCATCTTCATTTGACAAATTCTGACAGCACCAAACAAATCTCTCCAACAATTTCTCCTTCGACTGCGTTTCCACCAAGAAACCCATGTCCACATCACTGCTATAGCTCACCTCAAAGCCAGGCACAAAATTACAGTGGCAATTGCTGAGTTATCAATATTAACATCTATTTCAAGATAATAAGGCTCTTTGTGGTAATAACAATTCATGGCTTTGCACGCAAAGTAATTTTTCACTGCAGTTTTACGATCTATGGTCCCTTCACAATTTTGTTTACGATCTTAAATCTACTGTTGCGAAAAGCATCCGACCGACCTATGAATAAATTGATACAATAATGAATTGGAGTTATGAGTAATCGTTAGAGTTGGATGCTAGTGTTTCTAATTAATTATATTCAATTTATTAAAAATGAATGGGTGATAGTAGATGAATAGGTGAAGAAATTTTAAAGGCTTAATTAAGATTTAATTGAACCAATTTTAAAGACATTTTAAATTAATCAATGAACAAACTGAGAAATTTAAAATATGTATGAAGATATATTTGGTCAAAAAATGTTTCTCTTTTTTAAGACATTTTAGATTTTAGATTAATTAAGATTTAAATGAACCAATTTTAAAAGTATTTTAAATTAATTAAAGACAAATTGAAAAATCTAAAATATGAGTGATAATATTTTGGATAAAAATTGTTTCTTCTTTTTATAACATTTTAGATGTAGTACAAATAGATTAATTAAGATTTAATTGAACTAATTTTAAAAATATTTTAAATTAATTGATGACAAATTAGAAAATTAAAATATGAGTAAAGATATTTTGGTTCAAAAAAATTTCTTATTTTTAGGATTTTACGGATATAGACATAGATATGGATTACTTTCTTGGCATTGGTACATGAAGGAGAGAAAAAAATGTGGTTGACACTTTACCGTTTTAATAATTATATTATTAAAATAATTAATTACAAGTATAACTTTTTGGTCAACCGAATATAAAAGCATTATAAGAAAGTTTGGTGAAAAGACCTCCCTATTGAATTTCTATTATCAAACTAATATTCTTTCTTACTTTAAAAATTTAATAAACATTAAAAATAATCTTTTAGTCAAAGTATCACTCGATCCTCGATCGAGTTGATTCACACCTTGCATGTATATGGTTTTTCTTTTCTTTTTCTGATCTTTTTATCTATACAATCGAAAACGTGAAAATATAGACAAATATTTGATAAGTGTGACATTCTGTATCATCAACATACTATTTGTTACACTCATGTACTTAACTTTTCACAACTTTGACTCTTGTGTCTTCAACTAACATAAAACACTTATTTGAATGTGAAATGACCACATGACACGGGTGTCGAACTAAACTAGTAAAATTGTCTAAAAAATTTTATTTACTCTAAAACAATTTAAATTTTTAATTTTTTGAGTGTCACGTGGGCATTTAACGTTTATTCAACATTTTTTATTAGTTAGGGATAAGAGTGGTACAAATATTAAATTAGAAATACGAGTGCTACACTTACGAAAAGTTGGTCATCACGATGGATATTTACCCCCCCAAAAAAAAAAGTTTTACTTTTTGTCAAAATTTCCACTTAAAAGAACAGAGTAATGTGCAGTGTATCAACCCAAAACCGACACTACCTTTCTTCCCCCAATAGATAGATTAGATACATTATCATCTCTCTCTTTATCCATATGTGATTTCTTGTGACGTGGCCCAATCAAATCATGCTTCCACCGTTGTCATTCTCTTACACTTATTATTCAACCCAGACTATAAATATTCAAGCAAAAAGCAATTAATTTTTGTACTCCAAATTCTCTAACCAGTTATAAAGGAAACAAAACCAGCTTACCAAATTTTTGGGCCTCTTAAATTCTTGAATTCTTGAATTTGCTCACTTCAAAGTCTTGTTTTCTGTCGATTTCAGACTGACAATCACTTACTCTAGAATTTTGTCTGCCACTTGTTTGTTGACAGTTCAAAGCCAGACGCCAAAATCTCAGAAAAAATAAGGGAATAGGAAAGAAAATCTAGGCACCCTTTTATTTTCTATATGGAAGCAGTGTGAATTTGAGTCTGTCTGTGAAGAAGCTGTAACTTTGATTTGGGTTTTTGAAGTTTAGTTACTAGTAATTTGTTTGTTAATAGAGATATATTAGCAGGATGGCTCTCTGTGCATTTGCATTTCCTGGGAATTTGAGCAAGGCGGTGGGTGCAGATCCTCAAAAGCACACAACTTTATGCTCTCAGTGGCTTCGTGGAACAGATCTGCAGTGTCAATTTTATTGCAAGAATAAGCAGGTTGGTAATTTGCTAAAAAAATTTATTATGAGTTGATTTGTTTAATCTTTTAATTATGAGTTGAACAACGTAAAATAAGCAGTTTCGACAATACCCATGTGGTTGTTCCTGGATAATGAACTTTGCCGACTCATATTCATTGTCCTTGTCATTTATGGCATGGTTGGTAACGTAGGTTGGATAAGTACCGGATGGTGAAAGAAAAAGAAGCTAAAATTGTGTTGTTGAGTGTACCAAACACGTCCTTAGTTTATTATGTCTATGCTCAAGATTATCTTTTGGCAAGGAGCCTGTATTTGTGTACCAAACAGGTTGGAAAAGTACTGGATAGTATATGAGCGTTTATTTTATGTGTATTTTTTTGAATCATATGTGATTAAGGGTATTTATTTGAAAGTACTTGTTTCATCTGTCTGTCAGTTTAGGTTTGTAACAATTAACTTGAAATGGTTTTCTTGTACTATTTTGGTATTGAAGGTAAGGAAGAGAGCAGCAGGGGTTTGTGCATCCTTATCCGAGAGGGGGGAGTATCATTCACAGAGGCCTCCAACTCCTCTTTTGGACACTATCAACTATCCTATTCACATGAAAAATCTCTCTACCAAGGTATAAAAATGAACCTAAGCAAGTGTATCAAACAATTTCATAAAACTATTTACCGTAGTGTTGTTGGACTGCAAATATATCTTTCTAATATATTTGTCTGAAATTAATGCTAATCTTTGGTCCAGGAACTGAAACAACTTGCAGATGAATTACGGTCTGATGTTATATTCAATGTTTCAAAGACGGGGGGTCATCTTGGGTCGAGCCTTGGTGTTATTGAGCTCACCGTGGCTCTTCATTATGTATTCAATGCTCCTCGAGATAGAATACTTTGGGATGTTGGTCACCAGGTGATAATTTTATTTCCCTACAGTTCGGTTCATAAACTAGTTAATGCATGATCCTACGATGATTATTTTTATGTGATAAGTACTTTTCCGTATGCTGCAGTCGTATCCACATAAAATTTTGACCGGAAGAAGAGACAAGATGCATACATTGAGACAGACAAATGGTCTGTCAGGTTTTACTAAGCGCTCCGAGAGTGATTATGATTGCTTTGGTGCTGGTCACAGTTCGACAACTATCTCAGCAGGCCTAGGTTATCTCTTATTCCTCCTAAGTGAACATTGAAATCGATGTTATAATAAGAATCCATAAACTAGAATTCATACTGTGATACAGTAGTTTGATTAGGATTTTCTTCGAGCATCGTCGAATCAAAGGTGGATTTCGTGACATGGATACTGATACTTTGTTAATGATGACTCGTTTAATTCGTAATAATTAAGGGAAAGTAGCATCATCTATATATATATATATATATATATATATATATATATATATATATATATATATATATATATATATCTCACCATTTTTGTAATAGCCGCAATTCTTGACTTTTGTGTGTTTGGTGGAATCCCATGTTTTGTATACACGTTAATGATGTGAACTTGAAAGGTTTTGCTAAAATTCATTTTCTCTAAATTGCAGTTTCTGTTGTCCAACTCAAAAATCTGCTGCACCTTATATATTAAGTATTTTTACATAATTCCAGTTGGAGATGATATTTCTATGGGTTACCTAATTATTGGCTTTGGTTTCACATACTTTCATGTTATATAATTCAAGTTATGGAAAATTTTGTAAACTGCTACAGCATGAATCCGAGAAACTGTCTAGGATGTTTCGGTGAGTATTTTAGTATGCCGAAACATGCCGTCGGACTATCAAATTTTGATATGTGGTAGCCACATTAGTATTCTATGTTCCTTAAAAATTTTATATTGTTCGGTGATCGTTTTCTATGTCAAAAATTTTTTTGTTACTCCATGACCGGGTGAATTGTTTATCTAAACTACAGTTCTGTTGTCCAACTCAAAAATTTGCCGCACTTTATATATTAAGTATTTTTATATAATTCCAGTTGAAGACGATATCCTTGGGTTACCTAACCATTGACTTTGGTTTCACATAATTTCATGTTATATAACTCAAGTTATGGACAATTTTGTGAACTGCAACCGCATGAATCAAAAAAACTGCCTAGGATGTTTCGGTGAGTATTTTCTTAAGTTGAAACATACTGTCGGACTATCAAATTTTGATATGTGGTAGCTAAATGAGTATTCTATGTCTCCTGAAAATTTTATATTTTTCGGTAATCGTTTTCTATGTCAAAGAAATTTTTGTTACTTCATGACCGGGTGAAGAAATTTTAGTAACACTGTCCTTATTTTGAAAATTTTCTTTACCCAGTTATAGAGTTACAAAAAAATTTTTGACATAGAAAACGATCACCGAACAATACGAAATTTTCAGGGGACATAGAATACTCTGGTAGCTACCACATATTAAAAATTGATAGTCCGACGACATGTTTAGGCATACTAAAATGCTTACCAAAACCTTCTAGGTAGTTTTTCGAATTTATGCCGTCAACGTGCCGGAATCGCTATTACGAACCAATCAAAAAACTTTAAGTAGTGTAAATATCTTCTTAAAATTTTGTGGACCTTGGTTTTGTAGCAGTTTTGGTGGATTCACACGTTAATGATGTGAACTTGAAAGGTTTTGCTAAACTTCATGTTTTTCTAAGCTGCAGCATCTGTTGTCCAACGCAAAAATCTGCTGCACCTTATATATTAAGTATTTTTTACATAATTTTAGTTGGAGACGATAGCCCTATAGGTTACCTAACCATTGGCTTTGGTTTCACATAATTTCATGTTATATAACTCAAGTTATGGATAATTTTGTAAACTGTAACAACATGAATCCAAGAAACTGTCTAGGATGTTTCGGTGAGCATTTTAGTAAGCCGAAACATGCCGTCGGACTATCAAATTTTGATATGTGGTAGCTACATGAGTATTCTATGTTCTCTGAAAATTTCATATTGTTCGGTGATTTCTATGTCAAAGAAATTTTTGTTACTCTATGACTAGGTGAAAATTTTTTAGTAACACTGTCCTTATTTTGGCCATTTGATTTTTATTTTATTTTATTTTTTTAAAAAAATTAAGATTTTGTCGAGTTAGAAAAAACAAAAAATTAAATCTTTGTCGAGTAACTCGACAACGATTTGTCGAGTTACAATTAAAAAATAAAAAATAAAATCAAGACTTTGTCAAGTTACTCGACAAAGTCTTTAAATGAATTTTTTTTTAATGACTTTGTTGAGTAACTAGACAAAGTCTTTAAATTATTATTATTTTTTTTTAATGACTTTGTCGAGTTAGTTTTTGAATTTTTTTTTTTTTTAGGTGGGCTTTTCCATTTTTAATTTTTTTCACTTGACAAGATTTTTTTCTTGTCGAGTGTGAACTTCAGAAAAAATTTCTTTTACATATATATTTTACTCGATAATAATTTTTTTTCCTTTTTTTTCCCCCTCTTACAATTGTATTATTTTGAATTAAGTTTAAATATAATAGTTGAAATTTGTTGGTTGTCGAGTTATATGGTGAAAAAAATTAGAAAAATGGTAAAAAAATTCTTGTCAAGTGAAAAAAATTATAAAAAGACAAAGGAAATTGAAAAAATAAAATTTGCATGAACAGTAACTCGACAAACTTTGTCGAGTTACTGTTCACGCATTTTTTTTCTTTTTTAATGTGGACTTTTCCATTTCTAATTTTTTTCACTTGACAAGATTTTTTCTTGTAAGTGTGAACTTCAGAAAAAATTTCTTTTATATATATATATTTTACTCGACAATAATTTTTTTTTTCTTTTCCTCTTACAGTGTATAGATTATATTATTTTTAATTAAGTTTAAATATAATAGTTGAATTATTATTATTTTTCACTTTGTCCAATTTAAAACCCACCGAGTACCATTGCATCATATTAATAGGATCCAAATATAGATTGTCAATTAAAATATGTATTATACAAATATGTTCAAAAATATGTTTTTCATATTTATTATTTACATATTCTACATTTAATATTTTTTATACGAAATTTTTTTATCTATATATATTCAAACCATGCCTACGTACAGCCTACGTGCAACGCACGTATCAAAATGGGCTTTTTAGCCCATTTTAACTTAATTTAAATTTTTTTGTTTTTTTGTTTTTGTTTGGTTGTGTGTTTATCAAGCGCATTTGGACTTTTATTTATTATTATTATTATTTTTTTTTTTTTAGAGTTTAGTAGCAAATAGATTTTCATTTAATTTTTTATTATTTTATTTTATTTTTTCTTATAAGCAAATTGCACGCAATTCTCTCTATTTTTTTTTTACATTTTTCAAATTTGTTTAAATATTTTAATTTTATATATTTTTTTTGTCATTTCAATTATATTTAAAACTTAAAATTTTTTCCTACATATATATATATATATATTTTTTTTTTTCTAACACGCCTTTTTATCATCATTTAAAGTGTTCACACCTTGTTATTGAGATGCTAATTGTATCAAAGAACCTGGAATTTGTTTCTTTTCTATGTTTTGATACATTATATTTCTTGGCTCTGCAGGAATGGCTGTGGGAAGGGATCTAAAAGGAAGAAAGAACAATGTAGTTGCCGTAATTGGTGATGGTGCTATGACAGCAGGTCAGGCTTATGAAGCAATGAACAATGCTGGATACCTCGACTCTGACATGATTGTTATTCTCAATGACAACAAACAAGTCTCGTTACCCACTGCTAATCTAGATGGTCCAATTCCTCCCGTCGGAGCTTTAAGTAGTGCACTGAGCAGGTTGCAGTCCAACAGGCCACTTAGAGAACTAAGAGAAGTTGCCAAGGTTATATAATGATTCGAAGAATAGAATAGATTAAAAAAACTTATATTATATGAAGATTTCTTTTGTAAATTCTTTAATTGTTTTGGTTTAAATTATTGCAGGGAGTTACTAAACAAATAGGTGGGCCCATGCATGAGATTGCAGCGAAAGTTGATGAATATGCTCGTGGGATGATCAGCGGTTCTGGATCTACACTATTTGAAGAGCTGGGACTGTACTACATAGGTCCTGTTGATGGCCATAGTATTGATGATCTAATTGCTATTCTTAAAGAAGTTAAGAGTACTCAAACAACAGGTCCAGTGTTGATCCATGTTGTCACCGAGAAAGGCAGAGGCTATCCATATGCTGAGAAAGCTGCAGACAAGTACCACGGTAAAGTATTGCTGTATTGGTTGCAAAATGTCGTCAGAACGTTAGATACACTTATGCTTGTATCAGATTGCTTATGCAAACATACATAATTTGCGATGTTGTTGAGGCAGAAGTCGACTAAATTAAATGTTGAGGATGAGTTTAAACTGTATTTTTTCGTGGAAGTTCATTTTTCAAATGAATAGAGTTTGGGATTTGTCTGGTTTACTAATTGTAGGCGTGGCTAAGTTTGATCCGGCAACTGGAAAACAATTTAAATCCAGTGCCCCAACTCAGTCGTACACAACCTACTTTGCGGAGGCTCTGATAGCAGAAGCAGAAGCGGACAAGGATGTTGTTGCAATCCATGCGGCAATGGGAGGTGGGACTGGTTTGAACCTCTTCTTGCGTCGTTTCCCAACAAGGTGTTTTGATGTTGGGATAGCCGAACAGCATGCCGTAACTTTCGCTGCAGGCTTGGCCTGCGAAGGCCTTAAACCTTTTTGTGCAATCTACTCGTCCTTCATCCAAAGGGCTTATGACCAGGCAAGCTAATTCGTATTTCTGTTTTCTCAGCGATCATTATTTTATAGCCTCCAAAATTTCTAACAGACGAGTCTTTCTTTCATAACCAGGTAGTGCACGATGTGGATTTGCAGAAGCTACCCGTGAGGTTTGCTATGGACAGAGCTGGCTTAGTTGGAGCAGACGGTCCTACACATTGTGGGGCATTTGATGTTACTTTTATGGCCTGCCTTCCTAACATGGTAGTGATGGCTCCTTCTGATGAGGCTGAGCTATTTCACATGGTTGCGACTGCAGCTGCTATTGATGATAGACCAAGCTGTTTCCGTTATCCAAGAGGAAACGGGGTGGGCCTGGAGCTGCCTCCGGGAAACAAAGGCATTCCTCTTGAGGTATCGTTCATCTGATTCTCTAGTTTTGAACTGTGTGGAGCCTCATTATCCTTCCTTTATATAGCTTCCCAAGCAGTACAAAGGAATCTGAGGGGACTGGTTTTTCTGTATGAGATAAGACATATGACGGATAAATCTGAAGTAACAACGTAATCTTCTTCATTATAATGAAAAATCTGCAGTGACTAATCGACGTAGTTTTTGAGGCTGAACCAGTATGAATATGTGTTTTCTTTGTTTTTTTTTTTATTTTTTTCGTTTATCATTGATCTCGGAGCCAGGAGTTAAGGTTTAATCCATACCATCTACTTGCCTTTTCAATTGATAATAGATTTTTATAGATATAGAGTGAATCGGTATACAGCTTAATTCTTTAAAAATTCTATCACAGGTTGGAAAGGGTCGGATATTGATTGAAGGAGAGAGAGTGGCTCTTTTGGGGTATGGATCTGCCGTTCAAAGCTGTTTGGCTGCTGCCGCCTTAGTAGAACCCCGTGGTTTACGGTTAACTGTTGCAGATGCACGCTTTTGCAAGCCATTAGATCACGCTCTTATACGGAGCTTAGCTAAATCACACGAGATCTTGATCACTGTGGAGGAAGGGTCAATTGGTGGTTTTGGATCTCACGTTGCTCAGTTCATGGCCCTAGATGGGCTTCTCGATGACAAATTGAAGGTATGAATTGAAATATACTATTAAATTGAGGTCTTTTCATTATAGAAGCATTGGAAAATTTGATTGAGTGAAAAATTAAAACAATTACGCAACTTCAGAGTAACTTGAAATTACATGTTAGTCGTGATAATTATGTACTTGCATTCGAAAAGGAACGTCTTACAGTTTTTGACTGTTGATGATTACTTGGATATTGTCGTTCACAACAAGCTATACATAGAATCGGCTTAAATACTCACTTCACACAATTCCAACTTCTGCAGTGGAGGCCACTGGTTCTTCCTGATCGGTACATTGACCATGGATCGCCAGTTGACCAAATGATGCAAGCAGGGCTGACATCATCTCACATTGCAGCAACAGTTTTTAATGTACTCGGGAAAGCTCGGGAGGCGTTGGAGATTATGTCCGAGGTGTAAGAATTGTAGTATAAATCGAATACTTCATAATTGGTTTCAACTGTAAAAGATAGTCTTAGGATGGACTCAGGCTCTCTTGTATAATCAGGTTGTAATTCAACTAACTGAAAAAAAAAAAAAAAAACTCAAAACTTCTTGTTGATGACATATATAGAAAATATAAAGGATTATATACCCTGAATTTGTCGGATTCATTCACTGCCTTTGTTTCTTGGGGGCACCGATTGAAAGTTTTTTATTACTTTTCAGTACTTACGATGAGACTGTTGAGTCATGTTCAATAGTGTATACCAATTACGCTCTAAAAGTGATTATCCTAAAAGGTTACGAGAAAAAAATTAATACATTCTACTAGACATGCTGAAATCAAGAAACGAAATAATTAAGAGTCCCGAGTAACTTGCAGAGTTAATGAAATGCATTTGTCTGAATCAGGAGGAATGAATGAGATTTCAGGAAATCATTGCATTAACAACACCAAAAAGGAAAGAACAGAACTCAACTTAGATTACAGTTTAGAGCCTTCTAATTATTCCAAGGAATAATGACTCCAGCAATTCAGTGGTTGACATATTATTTCTACAAATGCTTTGAAGAATGATAAAGACAGTATCAAGATGGAACAACCGGTTCTTCGTGAGTATCCCGATTCAGCGCAAAAGAATTTCCCAGCACCCCCATCTTCAAGAATTAACCACATTGCATTTCTTCCTGATTTCTCCTGCAGTTCCTGTCAGTACATCAATAGCCCCCATTCTCTTCATGGATTGGCTGAATTCGGTGAAAAACTTTCCGGCGCTGACCATTTCGTCGATTATGTTGCTGGCACCTTTATTAGTCAGAAGTGCAGCATCTGACTGGAAAATTCCCTGTTGTTGCTTTAGAATTGAAAAGTAATGGTTATCAAATGTTAGAGAACTCCCAGGATCCATTTCTACTGTAGTTGTGTTGTCTGAGAGGCTTTGGCATTTTGTTCTCAATGTTGCTGCATAGGTTGAGTTTAAGGAGGGATCTGCGTCGCCTTTTCCGGTGAAATTATATAGCCTGTTGCTGAAGAAGTTGCAGTGTCCAACTCCAATTGTATGTGCACCTATATCAATGTGAAGAAAGAATCATAAAATGCAAAAAGATGCACTTTTTAGTTTTTACCCAATAGCGAAGAGTTCGAATCCAGATTTCCAGATGTATGAGGCGGGGTATTAGCCGGGTTTATTTTTTACATGTAATGTGATGCAAAAGTTCAAGTAATGTGAATGGTTCTTAGCAAGTTCTAACTAAATGGAGAACAACGTGATCATATTCATTGTCTGAAAAATAGGTTGATCGGTTCAATACCTGATAAAACAACGAGATCTTGTACCGTGAGACTTTTGTTGGCGAAAGATTGTTTAAGTGTGGTGAAGTTGAAAAATGGCGAAGGGATGTTAGCTAGGGCCTCTGATGCGTGGGAAATAGTTCCATCTCTTCTACCGGTTAGCACCTCCCACATAGATCTATTGAACTGCATTCATCACAATATCACAAAAGTTTATTTAAGAATTTCTGTAAAGTTAAGTTCAACTTGATCCTCGAAGAGTTTCGGGTTTCAAGACGAGAAGGTTAGGTATTTGGTTTTTTACTTGTTTTTTGCAAGTTACAATGTGACCTTTTGGATGAGGTCATATATAATTGGTGACATGTTTAGTAAGTAAATATTAAAAAAGAAAACGAAGCTAAACTCTTATCCATTATTCAGATATAACTTCGGTGATTGATGACTTTTGTTCATTATTTGGATATAGACACCACCTCCACTAGACAGACAATCTTCCTATGAATTTTCATAAAATTGTTGTAATAACTTACTTGAAACGAAACCGAATCTCTAGTAGCTAAAGCCACAATATCAGCACAAGATACTACTCCTGGACAAGTTTTCTCTAGTTGACTCTTTATTTCATCAATGACATCAAATCCTTCAAGGGATTTGTTAGGGATTGCATCCTTTTCTGCTGTGTTGTTCAGGGTCGAGTCAAGTAACACCGAGCCGTCACAACCCTGAAAAAATCAGCATAAGAAATGAAGCCCTGTGATCAAACTGCAACAAGTTATTTTGCTATCAGAAGAATATAGATATAGCAGCTTAGGTCATGCTTCAAAGTAAGTCAAACTTGCTGTCTAGAAAATTAACTTTTAAGCACAACCAAACATGTTCTCAAACATTACTATCTTGAGTAGAGATGTGGAACGAGCATGAAGAAACTAACGATACTTGTTCAAGAGGTTTCGTAAACAAGTTTTTACGTACCCTAACAAAACAGTCATGGAAATGCATTCTGATAAACTTAGCAGACAATGAATTCTTGCTAGCAACATGTTTCCAAGTAACATTTCGAATGATATTCTCAGCTTCGGGGCAACTAATTCGATAAAAAGATTTCCTTAACTCACCACCATTACAGGATCCCAATACTAGGAAAACCAGCAAACTTATAAAGAAAATATTAAGGTTGTCCATTTCTATCTCTCTGTATATAACTCTATATTGTGTATACACTTTGCTCATTAGAAATGCATACTTATATAGAATCAACTGAGACATCATTTAGCAGTCAACAACATTATAATATAACAAACTTCATCAAGTTGTCTGATCAATGAGGGTTTTTCAATCTTATTGGTTAGGAATATTATGTTCACAGATACATTGAAAGACATCAAACCTAACCAATTAAATATTTGAAGAGTTTTTTACTTGCACTTCCATAATTAGGTTTACACCCAGTTTTCTATGAAAGATCACAAGAAATACTATTGTATATATACACTTAGCGTAACAAATTTTGATAAAAATTGGTAAAACGTGTAGTTGAAAAAGTTGTGGGTCCTGTGAAATATTGATTAAAATTAATTGTTGACTTTAACTTTAACTTTTTAATAGATTTTTAAATTTCATCAAACAAGCTCACAAGTATTAACATGGATGTAGTTATATCGATACCCCATTTGACGAAATTCACGAGTATAACTTACCGTTGGACGTTCTAAACGTATTTTTAAGTTGATTTCATTATGTATTAATCATCAAAATACTTTATGAAACTATATACACAAATTTGGAGTAACAAAAACGCAAGGAATACAATCAACCTAGTATACATCAATCGGGAAGCAGATAGCTATAGAGGCTAACGTGTGGGCCAATCGATTCTAATTACGAGAATAAAGCGACAAGAGCCACAAATAATAATTTTTGTTTTTCCTTGGAAAAGAAGGTACATGTCAAGTATCGACTTGGGATTTGCAGGAATTGGCAATTCTGTGGAAATCTTACGTCGCAACATGGAATATTTTATTTATTAGTGACCTTGGCATGGTATAGCAAAATCAAATTGGATGGAGGATAAGATGTTAGTTATATAGTAGCTCAAACTATTTCTCCTACCAAAGCATAACACTCATATAAAAATCAATGAAAACACCCCTAAATTAGTTAAATTACTAGGCTTTATATAAACTAGTATACTACTTATCGGTGGAATCGACCATAGAAAAATAATTGAGATTAATAGGAGGAACAAGATTAAGGTTGAAAAGAAAAAATTTGGAGAAGAATAGTGAAGAGAAAATTCAAAAAAATAAAAATAAAAATTTGAGAGTGGGAAGATAGACGTATATGCGTTTTTTGGATAGTAGAGGAGAAAAATTTTCTACAGTCGTGATTAATTAAATTATTTTTTCCATTTTTGTTTCAAGCGAAAAAAAAGTCAGAAGATTTTGACTTTTCAAGCAATATATATAGAAGAATTGTTCTTAACAATAGTCAAATGAAGTAGTTATTCCTAATTTATTTTCTTGCCATATGATATAAATAACTTAACTAGGTTTAATGATTAATTGATGAAAGTCAAAATAATTATAAACTAATCAGACAATCTGATCCTAATGAAAATGAATAGACGGTCCAAAACAAAACAAAATTAAAAATATGACACTACGTCTATTGAATAAACGGTCAAATTAAAAATTTATCTTCAATAGTTCTCGTCTAAAACTAATATTACCGCTTATGTAATATCATTTTTTTTTATAAAATTGGCAAGTCTTCAATTTTTATATCCCTCATTCAACTTCTTTTTTTTTTTTTTTTTTAATAAAATGTTGAGTTGAATCTAAATTTGTTAGAGTCACTTCGTCTAAATTTAAACGACTTTTACACGGAATTTATTTTTTAGTGTGCCACACTAGCTAGACAGAGTTCTCGTTAGCATGTATTACAGATAATTTTTTATAACTCCGTCTATCTGTACTTATGTAACTCGTCTAAAATACAATAAACGAAGTAAATTGTAAATGCTCTAACATTCATTGAAGAAAGTTGCCTAATTTCTTGAGAAATTATTGGCAAAATTCATATGCTCCAAGTCAACGTTAATCCAATATTTTTAATTGATTTAGTAACTGCTTAATCACATCTTCTTTGTCTAATAATTTGTCCCAAGACAAGATTGTCCCCTCACATGGTTGCTGTTTGATGCATCTTTATCCCCATTTCGCGCTATATTATACACAAATTGTTCAGAATTTTAAACTCAAGGATAACAACTAAATATAAGACTTAACCCTTTGTCAACACTAGTACATGATCAATAGTTAAAAACAACATATAAAATTTGATTTATCCTATTTGAACGAAATTGATCTTCGAACATATTTTTTCTCTGACAACTACGTCAAAAATAAGGATAAGTTTTATCCTCAGAAAGAGGAGGATAACTTTTTTTATCCGAATATAAATTCACTTATTATTATTATTTTTTAAAAAGCTATCATACATTTTATAATATAGAACAAATCTATTTTTGACATCTATATCTTAAAACAATTGCCTCTATTCTCTACCGCCGCAGCCAGTCATCAACCACCCTCCGTTGTCCTACCAATTTTTTTCTCTTTTAATTTTTTATTTACTTTTTTTCTTTTAATTAAAAATAAAGGAAAATTGTATTTTTACAAAAATATGACTTTTTTCATTCTTATACCTAATTGAACCAGACATGATAATGATAAATTTGTTATCCAACTAAAACATTTTATTGACAAACCAAACGAATCCTTAAGAAAGGAGAAAAAAAGTAAAAATTTTATTCATTAAACTATTAGTCTTATCCAATATCCATACTGCATGGCAAATATGCACTTAATATTTAAGACAGGAAGGGAAAGGTATTGATTTCTCTTTTTGGTACTGCCAAAAAATAAACAATAGGAGGGGAACAAATTTTTGAAAACTTTATCATTGTACCCCTTGACATTAACAAACAAAAATTTACAGAGCCAAAGTTCCATGAAAGTATCTGGTTCTTTGAGTTCAACAACCCCCAACCCTACCTCCAACTCTTCCATAAAAGGCTGTTTCTCCTCAAGCTTCTGTTTACACCACGGCTCGATTCTCCTTACACCACCTCCCTCGACATGAACCCATCTGAAAATCTTCAAATTTAACCCGACTCCGAGCAACCACCGGGCTCAGAGACAAAACAATTCATCTCAATTCCCTTTCTGCAATAATTCAATCCTTTGAAAGGAGGAAGGCAATACTAAACAGGACTGGACAGTGGAATGAATAAAATTTAAATTTATGCTTCTCCTTAATACAGTCTAATGCTATCAGGTCCAACTCACTAAACATGCTTGCACTGTTTTATCAAGTAAACTTTCTATACTACCACCTATCATGTGCAAAAGATAATACATTCTAGAAAATGCAAGACCAAGCCCTTTAGATCAAATCATTTAAGTGAAGGAGTTGGTCACGGCCAAAAAAAAATGATCATTGACATAATCCCGACTAATAACCAAAATGAACTATTATGACACTCTAATAATGCCATTTTTCCTTGATTTCCTCACACATCAAAGATGAAGACAAGGAATCTGAAACCATCCACACCTGCACATTGAGTTATTGACACACCATAAATAATATCTGGATACCAGAATTCCATATTGTTATGGGAGGACCAGAGCACAAGATTCAAAATACTGTCCTAATGAAGTGCAAATAATATTAACCATTAAAACTACAAAAATGTTCTTGTTTCTGTATCCAAGTAAAGAAATGCAGTTACATATAGCAACTCCAGAATAGTCGTGTGAAGCATAAATCAAGGCACCAAAAAGTGCTAGTGTAATTGGTGTCAAGCTCCGCTGATACGAGTGCTGCTCTCGAACCTCTAATTCTCTCTTTGATAGTCTTCTTCGATATTAATTGCTCACTTCTGCAAAGACACAGAGATAATTAGCATAGGTAATTCGTAAATACACTCCAAAAAGTGATTTTTAAGCATCATTTATCTTTGTGAGATACTACATGGCGCTCAAAATTAGACCCCTCAATTTTATAATAACAGTATGTTTGGTCTACACATCTAGTACTAATTACAAATCACCTTGAGACAGAAGAAGAAGAAGAAGAAGAAGAATCTCGATATACTGTAAATGACTAACTCATTTTCAAAAAGAGAATTAATTTAGTGATTCTTTTCTGATACCGAAAATATCATATATCAGATACAGAAAAAAAACCCGTATACAAAAGGAAACGAGTTATAACAATATAAAACTTATTTGACGTCAATCACAAAATCAATCCATGACATGGTGGGAATGGTTGCCTATTCCATGAAGGCCATTCTGTTTTGCTTACCCCACAGTACCCAACCGAGCAAAGTAGAGATAATTACTAAGAGGTATAGTGGCCAGGATGATGGCGGTTGACCTATTTATCTGAAAACGAGCCAATGACTCTGGTCTGTTGGCTAGCTAAATTAGCACCAGATATTTAAGTGATATGTTCCTGGAGGAATTAATCAGCTTATTTTTCGGCAAAAGTTTTCTAATTACGAGGAGAGCAGATGCACTCTAACTGTATTACAAAGGACCAAGAATGTCAAACCTTCAAAAACACGAGCTAGGAACTTTTTCTTTCTTGCTTTTCATGGTCTCTCCAAGGATTTAGAGCTTCTCTAACGGCCTGAGCTTCAGGAGAATTCTCCCAAGCCCTCTTATCCGACTCAAGAACAGTCACTTTATCATCTGCTCGAATCCAAATAGAAACGCAAATAAGGATCTGAACCAAATTTATTGTACTGACTAAAACGAAAATATGAAAATTGAAATTGTCGACAAGAAGCATATCGCAACTACAGCAATGCAAGATGTTCACAATGAGGCATAACAATTTCAAGTTTAGTATGTCCAAGTGAAGGTATTGAAATGAACTAATGGAAGCTCGGATGGAACTATAAGAGGCGAGGCTGCATCTGGAATACGATAGGAAAGCCCAACCCTGCTAGAGAAATTCATAGGAGAATATTCAATCATTTTCATCAGTCCATGAGTATGCAAATAAAGAGGGGAACCGATACAAATACTTCACAAAAACGAAAACTTTTGTCACACAGCTTGACATGGAAAACCAGATCCTAAACAACATTAACAAATAAGGAGTGTCAGATACGAAGCTCTTCAGCATTAAGGTAACTCAACTTGCAATACTAATTCCTTAGTTTGATTAATATACTAATATCAGTTCTTAATTATGCATTGTAACTCCCTAATCTTGTATAGAAAATACTTAATTCACAGGTTAAACCACTAATACAAAAATCCAAAAAAACCGAAGCCCATGCATTACTGAAACACAAAAGCTTTCTGTAAAAGCGTTTCATTATCTTCAAAGCACAATGCAGCATGAAATTGGGGCCTCAAGATTGAATATTTCTCATTTTCACAACTTTTCTTATTTCAATTCCTTGGACCCAATTCTATGCTGCAAAAATAGCATCAGGAGATTCCCATTAACTGTTTAGCCGGAGACTGCATATAAACTGTCACAAATTCTTCTCAAGAACACACAGAAAAAGTGTAAAAACTGAATAATCAGCATATTTAGTAAAAATGTAAAATGGGACTTGATTAATCAAGTAAACTGCCAAACACAGATCAAGAAATTCCCCTTTTCACTAATTAATTCTTAAGAACACGCAGACACACAAAAAAAGTGTAAAAACTTCAAATAAACAGATTTGGGTAAACTGTAAAATGGGACTTGATTAATCCAGTAAAACTGACAAGTAATGATAAAAAAGGTAATTAAAAATCTAAAGCGAGGGTCTGTGTCAAATAGGTATGAATAGAAAAGTAGTGAGAAGGAGGGTTCTCACACAGAAGCCAGTTTTGATCATGAACAGTTCCATGGAACCTCCAATCATAGCTGAAACTAATGCAATCTTCAAATACCAATCAAGAAACCTCATTTTCTGCAACCCCAAATACGCAGTTTCAAGATTCCAGTGAGGGAGGGGCGGAAAAAGGTTGAATCAATTCTTGACGAGCGATATAAAATAAATAAGGAAATAGGGTCTTCATCCTTCGTGAAATAGTGCAATTGGGTATCCATTTAATTTTTCAAGTCACAAAAGTTCCCCAAACTTTCCAAAGTAAGCACATAAGTCCCTACTTAGACCTAAATCATCCGTCTTGCCGTCGAGTTAGCTCATGCCTTGCACATGACCTCTTTTTTTTTTTTTTTTTTTTTTTGAAGTTAGTAAGAGCGAAGACCAATGTGCCTCTTAAAGGTTAGGAATTTAGATACCTCAATTAAATGGGTTAAGTATTATAGTTTCAAAATTGAGAATCTCAATTACAAATATTTATACAAAATAGTGCGAGATGTCGACCAAAGAATTATGATCTAATGCCCACATGGTGGGCATTATAAAGTGCCCAAGTGCCCACATGCTGCCACATCAGCATGTGGGCACTTTATAATGCCCACCATGTGGGCATTAGATCGCCCCTCGTCGACCAAAAATGACTAGCATCCCTACTTCCATAACCCTTGTTGTATGTAGATTGAAAACGCGTCACATTCTCACAACTCTAGAGCTGACATGCTCCCTTTCAATTGGTTGTTAAAAATATTTAACGACTAATTAATTTTTATCGTAACAAAACCATTCAATTATTCTCTTTTGTCAAAATTTACGAGACGTGAGGAGACTTGACAAGATTGAAATCTAAGTATATTTATTCATATGAATATCCAAATTTTCTTTACAAAACTGATGCGTAGATGCTAAAGTCAATCTTAACAAAATTGACAAATTCGTTCTAGAGTATGTTTGATACCAAATATCGAATAGTAGTGAACAATACAATAGATAAGATTTTAACTTCGTTTCGTTCCTTATTATTGTCCAACGCTTTACAATTCATCTTATCGGACAAGCCATTTCAGGAAGCAAATCTGCTGTTCAATCTTTATAGTTTGTGTATTCCTCAATTGTCAAAATAAGAAAGGAATCAAACCTTGAATTCAGGTGAAGACTGCTCTATGAATGCGGCTATGTCAGGATTGATGGTACAGCCCCACTCAGCTCGTGTTGGCCCATTTTGTCTCGCCCTAACTGGAAATCTTTACATGCACTACTTTAAGGCGACCGATGCTGTTGTCCATATGCTAGAGATTATTGCCAGGTCTGTCCCAAGCTCAATATCGTTCAGTTTTCGTCCATTAAAGAACAAGCATTGATTTATCAAAGGTATTCCAGTAACTACTATGTCGGCTTGTTCAAGTAATTCCGTCCCAGAAATGAATAGACCAAGGATACCTTGTTTCAGATTCAAGAACATGTAACATCTTGTACACATCTTCCATGTACGAGGATTGAATCCTTCCGGCCACAAAAGTTGTCACCTTGTTTCTTACTTCGATCCAACTACAACCAGGCATTTTCTTGACACCTTGATCTGCCATCGCTTTCCTAACCATCTCTGCTTGTTTCCACTGCCCACTTGCACAGTACAAGTTTGACAACAACACATAACTCATCTCGTTACGAGGCTTCAAAATCTGCAGCTGTTCCCCCATTTCTGCTCCCCTTATGTCACCTTGAGTGGAATATGATCCAAGAAGAGCTTCGACGGAGCTGAACTCTACACTGTTTTTTCCCAGATACCTATTTGCAAACGCTCTTGCTTCTTCCAACTTTCCACCTCGACCTAACATATCTACCATACAAGCCACATGATCGATTTCAGGATAGAGTCCGTAGTTGGAGCTCATTGATTCGAAAATAACGAGTCCTTCCTCTATAAGCCCTAAATGACTACAAGTCATCAACAGGCCTATGAAGGTCACTTTATCTGGTTTCACTCCATAAGCTACCATTTCTTCGAGAATCTGAAGAGCTTGAATAGAGTGTCCATGCAATCCAAATGCAAATAATATCGTATTCCATGAGATCAAATCTTTCTCAAGAACATCGCTAAAGGCCATGCAGGAACCTTCAATGTCCCCACATTTAGCATACATGTTCACCAAACCATTTCCGACGTAAGCATAAGCGTAGAAACCAAAATGAATTGCACAACAATGGACCATTCTACCGTGTCCCAACATCGCCAAGTTAGAACAAGCATGTAAAACAGCTCCAAATGTAAAATCATCCGGCATAAGTCCGCCTCTCATCATATCAATGAAAAACCTCATAGAATGTTCCGCATGTCCATGTCTTGCATATCCAGCAATCATAGATGTCCAAGAAACAAGATTCTTCTCAGGTGCCTGCTGAAAAGCGAGACATGCTTCGTCAATATTGCCTATCTTCATTTGAGCATCGATTAACACATTCCAAGACACCTGAGTCAATATTTCACTGCTCTCGACTGCCTTCAAAACACCATTTTCATCTCCGAAGCTTGCGTAGAAACTAATAACTGAATTGTTAACCTCCACAGCGGAACTCCAGCCACTTCGAACAATGAAACCATGCACATTACAACCATAACAACATTCACTTGTTTCAGCACAAGCATTCATGAGGGCACTCAAAGTCCATTGGTCTGGGCTGCATGGATTCTTCAACATCTTTTTAAACAAATCCATACAAAATTCCATCCGGCCCCATTTTGCAAAACCAGCAATCATAGTATTCCAGGCTATAACAACCCTTTTCGGCATAGCACATAAAATACTATTAGCAACATCAAAAACTCCAACATTCACATAAGCAAACAATAAAGAGCACCACGAAACTTCATTCCTAAAACTCATCTCTTCAAACACTCTATTCGCATTTTCCACACTTGAGCACTTCCCATACATATCAACAAGCGCATTATTTACAGGCAACGATGAATTGTATCCTGAAACAGTGACAAGGGCATGGAGTTTTTGCCCAAAGTGTAGATCTTTTCCCGCGCACACGCTCAATACCGCGGTGAACGTGAAGTGATCGGGTTTAACATTGCCGATTCTCATGCATTCAAGCAACGATAGAGCGTCTTGGTGAAGGCCCAGATGGCAATATCCACTTAGCATGGCGTTCCATGCAACTGTGTCCCTCTGAGGCATTTCATCAAACAACTTGCGCGCACATGAAATGCGGCCTGATTTGGCAATAATTGCAATTTTGGAGGTGATTTGAAATAAATATGAACGCATTGAGTTGAAATTGTAGAATTAGAGCTAAAGAAACCCATCAATGTGCTAAACAGTGTAGCAACTTAATGATCTTGTTTCAAACATTGAACATTAGTATAAATTCTGCTCCACCATTCCCACCTTTCTTTCTAGTATAAAAAGGTTTCACAATTATATATTAGAGAAAATAAATTATTAAAAGTTACTTTTAAATACAATCAGATAGTCACTTTTTAGAGTGTGAGGGTTTATTTCTTCTTTGGCGAGCTCGACTCGTGACCAGCTAATTGATTTTTAGCTTCTCGACTTTAGTTTTGTATGAGAGCGTGCTAAATGAGTTTACGAACTTCTTATCAATTATAAATCAATAAAAAAAAAAAAGGAACTCAGAGAATAAAAACAACACACTATTTAGAATCGAGTACATGAATCATTAAAGCACGGAAATATACACGTTATAAATTGGGGAAAGTATTCTAACTAAACTTCAATAAATTCAAAAGCAATTATTTTCATTGACAATTGCTCATACAATGATTTCCTACAGTACAGTTCTTGCTGTCCAAACTCACTTGGGCGGAAGAATAAAAAAGAATACAACAAAAAAGGAGGAATTTCTCAGATGGGTCGATCTTGTTCATTGTATTGTCTAGTATGAATACCAAAGAATGACCCGGAGAAGAAAATCAAGTGCTGCCAAAGAAGATAAATAAGTCGACAGAAAAAACTGAACAGATATGCCTGATAGAGAAACCAAACGAGCTTTCCCCTCAATAATTTTCCATGATTTGCTTAAATTGTTCCTTTGGCGCTGCAATTGGAAGACTAATAATCAGGACGAGCAAATGAAATGACACCTTTTCAACGAAAGCAAAAGAAGCTTGTTTAATTTTCGATACCTGGCAACCCGGTAAAGCTCTCATATTGTTCATATGCCTGTCCAATGAACATATCTACTCCTGTGACAATTCTGGCTCCTGATTCTGCTGCTTCCCGCAAAAGTCTAGTGATTTTGGGAGTATAAACAGCATCGAAAACGAGCGTGTAATTTACCAGAGCTTCCTGCAAAAACAGAACATTTTGATCAATTTCTACCAACTACTGAAGGCTAAGCATTAGAAATGGGACATATAAAATTTTGCTTTTAAGAAGATTGAATCAACTGGTTAATAAGTTTTAGAGTCTAGATAAGGTTCTGAACAAGATAGTTGCATAACATGATTCCGCGTGAAAAGTTATTCTAAAAAGTTACTGAATTTCAAGCTAAATGACAGCGTTTATAGCAAATTTGTAAAGTGGAATGGACAATATTGAAAAAGAAAAATTAGTTAAAATCTTGTTCATTGTAATGTTCAATCCGGTCTACTAGCGCGTACCAAACAGACCCTTATATAATATAATAAATGACTAAGTTGTTCCACTGGCAGGACAAATCAACATGACTGAGAGCACTTAAATGAATGAAGAACATTAGTACACGCCTAACCTTAGAAACAGGTGTTTCGTTGACCTTTGGATGCATCCCGATAGAAGTAGTATTTGCAAGTATCATTCCCTTTTCTGGATGAAAACTATCCAACTCAGCAAGAGACAAAGCCTGCCCTCCAACAAGGTCAGCGAGTTCTCTAGCTCGATCTTGACGAAATGAGAAAGATACAAACAATTATAAATAAATAGACAAGATCACGGAAGAGAAAATATTAACCTTTGTGTCAGAAAATTGGTGAACCAGTATTAGCTTTAATTGGAATACGAAGACTAAAGCAAGAAGTGAAAAAGAAGGAATGCCGGAGGGAAATCTAACCATAGGTGCGATTAGCAATTGCAACTCTTGCTCCCTTTTCTTTTGCCCCATACGCAAGTGCCTTGCCTGCTCCACCAGCACCAATGACTACAAACAGTTTTCCGGCCAACGGCGACCCAGTTCCTGTAGAGCCATTTTGTGAACCTGTAAACCCATAGAGCTCCAACACTCAGCTTCTACTCACATTAAGCAATTCTGTTAAGCTAGTAAGTCATAGAAGAAACCTAGAAGGCCATCCTCAATGGCAGAAATTGCACCAACATAGTCTGTATTGCAACCAAACAACTTCCCATCAGGACGTCTGACTATGCAATTAACCGCCCCTATTGACTGATCCAAAAAAACACAAACGAAGAGTACCTTAATGACATCGATAATCATGACTATTACGTTGGTATAGGAGCATTACAATATGACACTATCACCAATTACCTTTGCGACAGGATCAACTTCATCACAGCATGCAAGTGCCGCTTCCTTATGAGGAATGGTGACGCTGTAAGATTTAATCTCCAGATTTAGTAGATGAAAATTAACTTTTTCTTTTGTCAATGTGCCATAAAAGTATACAGGAGAGGAGCATCAGATGCAATGGGGGGCATGATAAAAATGTTTAAAAACAGTACTTAAAAAGGAAGAAAAAAACTCAAGTAAATTGATTCGACGATACTGTATATAGAAAAAGAAAAGGAAAATACAAAATCTCAAACAGAGCGAGGTAAAGAGAAAAATAGACAGAAGTAATCGCGCGCGCGCGCGCGCAGAGAGCGCAATTAAAGCATGGAGAAATAATGAATGAGTGATATTAACCATATTAGGCTTTAAGAGTTAACCTGAAGCCAGCAAAATCCATTGAGGAATACGTCCTGAAAAATTTTTGAATGTCATCCACCAACAAATGTAGGTACACTCCATTAAAGCCAACTGATTTGAAAGCTTCATTGTATAATTTTGGAGATTTGCTGTGGCTTACAGGGTTACCGATAATCCCAAAAACATTTGTATCAGGCTCTAATAGTCTGATGTTGTACAAATAAACCAACTCATCTATTGTTGGTTGCCCAGGAGCAGATACCTTTCCCGCCTCCAGAGTACCAAAGGTGAGATATCCACCAAATTTTGGACAAAGTATTCTTGATATCAATCCTCTCTCTCCCATTACCAATGCTATAATTGGTACCTGAAGAATAAAAAGACATTATGCACGTATACTGAAAAGAAGTACTTCTATAAGTATATATAATAATACTATACACATTAACTTAATAGGAGGCATTACAACCATAAAACCCGTTAGGATAAAAAGACTGAAAAAAGTAGCACCCGGGGATGTAACAACACCTCCCATCTCTGGAAACAATAGTGCGAAAAGTACCTTAGTCTGTTATCTACCCTTTATATACAGTTTTCCTTTTTCCTTTTTTTTTTTTTTGTGGGGTGGGGGGAGAAGATAACCATATGCATCTTATTATCCAAAATTGCATGGTTAGAAGAAAGAACTTGATGGCGTAGAGGACCTAGCTTTGGTTTATCTGGACGCAAGGGATCGTAATCGTGATTTTTCAAAGAAACAAACATAGGGCTCAGAATTTTTATTATTATATGTTTTCGGAATCGTCTCGACGAGCCGGACAGGACCAATTGCTTCGCGATTGCTGAGGATGGATTTTAGCCGTTTGAAGTCGTCTAGTTAGTTTAAAACGACTTTCTTTAAGTTGCCATGTCTATTTTTGTCTTTTTGCATTTTATTTATCAATTAGAGTTTTATTTTAATTAGAAGTTTAGTATTTACTGGTCCTTTTTCATTGATCAAGTTAGTTGTTATTGAAGAAGAATATTGTTCTTGGAGTTTTCTCCATCTTAATTAATTTAATTCGATATTCATAGGAATCAACGAATTGATTTTGAGCTTTGTTTCATTCTTTTACGTTTCTGCCTGTGTCAGTTGGTATCAGAGCCAGGTTAACGTTCTGAGAACATGCCTCCACGACGACCACCAGCGGCGACAGCGGCGGCTCCTCATGATAATATTGCAGATGAGCAGCATTGTAGGGAAGAGGCGACTCAGGTCCGCCAACAAATCGACTTGTTGGTAAAAGAGATGGCCGAGATGAGGACCTAACATATTGATCTTTTGGATCAAAACAGGAAATTGCTGGGAATTCTGAATGGTCCGTTTCAAGGTGCGCGCGCAACCAGGGGGCGTGGTCTATAGCGCGGCGGTCTTCGAGATGCGGGTGGACCACATCGAACGGCAGCTGCGGATGGCGTGGCTACACGGGAGCAGATTAGGCGACGGAGAGGCAGTCCTCCTCAATTGGACTCCTCCTCCGATGAAGAGACGGCATCTGTGCACAATTCGTTTGCACCTTTGGACCCTGAATGGCATGTCGGGCGGGGTGATGGCGTTAACAGACGTTGGGAAGTGGGTTTTCGTGTGGATATTCTAGAATTCAATGGTGGGATGGAGGCAAATGAATTATTGGATTGGTTATGTGCAGTGGAGGAGATTTTAGATTGCAAAGAAGTTCCTAATGCTCGGCGTGTTTCTCTTGTGGTGACTCGATTTTGTGGTAGGGCGGTAGCATGGTGGCATCAATTGAAAGTCACCCGCTTACGACAGGGTAAGTTCAAAATTTCTTCTTGGCAAAAATTAACGAAACATATGAAGGAGTCCTTCTTACCATTCAATTACACTCGTGTCTTGTATCATTAATTACAGAATTTGAGACAAGGTACGAGAACGGTTGACGAGTACTCGGCGAAATTTTTTCAGTTGATTGTTCGAAATGAGATTCATGAGAGCAATGATCAACTTGTGGCTCGATTCGTTGGTAGTTTGAGGGTAAATTTTCAGGATATGTTGAACCTTTTTACTCCAGTTTCGGTCTCTGATGCGCATCAACGCGCACTTCTACTGGAAAAACAAACCTCGCGGCAAGGTTTTGGTTTTTCGACTGCCAGTTCTTCGAGTGGCAGCACTCGCCAGTAGCAACCGCCAGCTAATAGCCCCTTGGGCACAGTCCCGTAGGGGCGTGGGGGTCCTTTTCCCAACACCACTCCGCCTGTGGGGGCGACTGGAGGGCCCAATCAGGTTGGGGACACAGTGGCTGGAGGGCACACTCAGGGTGGTATTTAGTGTTTTTCATGTGGTGAGTGGGAACACCGCCAATCTGCTTGCCCCCAGCTTGGGGTGCAAAAAGGGCTGCTTTTGGATGATATGGGTGCGACAGAGTATGATAGACCACCTATTTTTGATGTTGATGAATCTGACCAATTACCGATCGAGCAGGTGGACGGTGATGTAGGTCCAGTATTGGTCTTGCGGCGTAATTGCCTTACCCTACGTGTTACTGATGATTATGTTCACCGTCATAAGCTGTTTGAGTCGACTTGTACGGTTAATGGTAAAGTCTGTCGATTTATTGTCGATGGGGGCTCTTGTGAGAATGTTATTTTTGATGAGGCTATCAAAAAACTTGAATTACCTACTGAAACACACCCTCAGCCATATCAAATTGCTTGTCTTCAGAAGAGTATCGCTTTTAACGTCGATCGTCGTGCCTTTGTTCCTTTATCTATTGGTGGCAAGTATCGGGAGACTATTTGTTGCGACGTTGCTCCAATGGATGCGTGCCATATTTTATTGGGCCGCCCATGGCAGTTTGATAGGGAGGCTTTACATGATGGTCGTAAGAACACTTATAGTTTTGTATTTGGAAGTACTAAAATTGTCTTGTTACCATCCTCACCACGAGCAATGGTGCCCCCCAAGATTGCCCTGACCTTGTTTTTATCTCGTGCCCTGTTTGAGCGTGAAATGGTGTCCGAGTGTGGCGTGTTTTTATTGATTGAGAAGCCTGTTTTAGAAGGGGCTGAGGTGCCATCAGCGGTTGCACCTTTGTTGGAGGACTTTGTCGATCTTTTTTCGGCTAACTTACCGTTCGGTTTGCCGCCGGTTCATGACACTCAGCATCAGATCGACTTGGTTCCAGGGTTTTCTCTTCCTAATCGTCCTCATTATCGTATGAGCCCGACTGAACATGAGGGGTTAAGGCGTCAGGTGGAGGATTTGTTGCAGAAGGGGTATATTCGTGAGAGCTTGAGCCCATGTGCGGTACCAGCTCATCATTCCTAAGAAGGACGGTACTTGGCGTATGTGTGTTGATAGTCGCGCCATTAACAAAATCACAGTCCGTTATCGATTTCCCATTCCTCGCTTGGATGATCTTTTGGACCAATTGAGCAGTGCTTCGATATTTAGTAAACTTGACCTCAAAAGTGGGTATCACCAGATTCGAATACGGCCAGAGGATGAATGGAAGACAGCTTTCAAAACTCGGAATGGGTTGTTTGAATGGCTTGTTATGCCGTTTGGTCTTTCCAACGCCCCTAGCACTTTCATGCGTATTATGAACCAGGCCCTCCGTTCTTTGATTGGTACTTGTGTGGTGGTTTACTTTGACGACATCCTAGTCTATAGCCGCACAGTCTCTGAGCATTTGCAGCACCTGCGTTCAATTTTTCTTATTCTTCGTTCAGAGAAATTTTTTGTTGCCCCTCGTAAGTGCACTTTCCTTGTTCTGCGGATTTTGTTTTTGGGTTATCAGATATCGGGACATGGTATTGCAGTTGAGCTAAGGTAGAGGCCATCCAGCATTGGCCGGCTCTGCGCACTCTTACAAATGTGCGTAGTTTTCATGGGCTGGCTTCTTTTTATAGGCGTTTCATCCCGCATTTTAGTTCCATCCTGGCCCCTGTGACTGATTGTATGAAGCAAGCTACCTTTGCCTGGTTCGAGAACGCAGATAAGGCTTTTCATCTTATCAAGCAGAAATTGACTTCGACTCTTGTTCTCGTTTTTCATAATTTTTCCTTTCCTTTCAAGTTGCATTGCGATGCATCCAAGGTGGGCATCGGGACTGAGCCAAAGAAGCCGTCCAGTTGCTTATTTTAGTGAGAAACTAGCCAGCGCGCGCAGTCGATATAGTACTTATGATGTGGAATTTTATGCCGTAGTTCAGGCTGGTCGCCATTAGCGTCATTATTTGTTTCAGCGGGAGTTTGTTTTATACACGGACCATGAGACGTTGAAACATTTGGCCAATCAGAATAATGTGTCTGCACGCCATGCCTCTTGGACTGCTTATCTGCAACAATTCACCTTTGTTATTAAGCATAAATCTGGTGCTTCTAACAAAGTGGCCGATACCTTGAGTCGACGTCACTCTTAATTGACAGATTTGCGCATTGCGGTTCACGGCTTTGACACCTTCTGTGACCTCTATGCATCTGATCCAATTTTTGGGCCTATTGTGACCAAGCTTCAGGCTGGTCAGTGTACAGATTTTATACTTTGGGATGGATTTCTATTTTGTGGTGTACAACTTTGCATTTCTGATTGCAGTCTGCGTGATAAAATTATTGCTGAACTTCATGGGACTGGACATGTTGGTCGCGATCGGTCAGTGGAGATGGTCAGCCGTACTTTCTTTTGGCCTTCTTTGCGGCGTGACGTTTCCCGGCATGTAGCGCGCTGTCGCACGTGCCATGTGGCTAAGGGTACTGCAACCAATGCTGGTTTATATCGGCCCCTTCCTATACCGACTCAACCATGGACGGATATTAGCATGGACTTTGTGCTTGATTTACCACGGACTCAACGAGGTTTTGATTCGATATTTGTCGTCGTTGACCTTTTCTCTAAGATGGTCCATTTCATTCCATGTAAACGTACTGCTGATGCGGTTCATGTGGCTCAACTCTTCTTTCGTGAGATTTATCGCATACATGATTTGCCATCTTCTATTGTGTCGGACCGTGACACCCGATTTCTTAGTCACTTTTGACGTAGTTTATGGCGCATGGCAAACACTTCGTTGAGGGATGGACAGACGGAGGTTGTGAACCAGTCTCTGGGTAATTTGTTATGGTGTTTGGTTGGCGACAATATTAAATCATGGGATCAACAGCTTAGTCAAGCCGAGTTTGCTCATAATGTGGCCGTCAACCGCAGTAATGGGTATTGCCCCTTCCAGATTATTTATTCTATGATACCTCGGGGTCCTTCCTTTAGATTTGTTATCAATGCCAACGGCTACCCGTATTCATGGGCGTGCTGCTGACTTTATTAAGGGACTAAGCAAATACATTCAGCCACTCATGCCAACCTAGTGGCTGCCACGGGCAAATACAAGAAAGCCGTTGATGCACATCGACGACATGTCGAATTCTAGGTGGGTGATTTTGTTTGGGCTGTTCTCGCGAAAGACCGTTTCCCGGCTCATGAGTACAACAAATTATCGTCCCGCAAAATTGGTCCTTTGGAAATTGTGGAGAAAATTAATCCCAATGCCTATCGCCTAAAGCTGCCGAGCCATATTCGTACTTATGACGTTTTCAATGTCAAGCATCTGGTGCCTTATGTGAGTGATAATTCTTCTGATGACGAGGTGACTGGCGATTCAAGGTCGAATCTTCTTAACCCCAGTGAGATGATGGCGTAGAGGACCTAACTTTGGCTTATCTAGACGTAAGGGATTGTAATTGTGATTTTTCAAAGAAACGGACATAGGACTCAGAATTTTTATTATTATATGTTTTCGAAATCGTCTCGACGATCCAGACAAGACCAATCACTTCGCGATTGCTGATGATGGATTTTAGTCGTTTGAAGTCGTCTAGTTAGTTTAAAACGGCTTTCTTTAAGTTGTCATGTCTATTTTTGTCTTTTTGCATTTTATTTATTAATTAGGATTTTATTTTAACTAGAAATTTAGTATTTAAGGGTCCTTTTTCATTGATCAAGTTAGTTGTTATTGAAAAAGAATATTGTTCTTGAAATTTTCTCCACCTTAATCAATTTAATTCGGTATTCATAGGAATCAACGAATTGACTTTGAGCTTTGTTTCATTCTTTTACGTTTCTGCCTGCGTCAGAACTTATTTTGCGAAATCACAAACTTTGAAGCTCCTTTTCACGATCCTGGATCTTGATAGCATATTCTGACCAATTTGCATGAAAAAGTTTACTTGCGAGTTACTACAAAAACTAATTTCAGAAAAATTCTTGGGTAAATCAATAATTAATAAAGCCACTTACTTGGGAGTGAACTGTTATCTGGAAAACACGTGCCACATCTGTGATATCCAAAGCTGTTGTTGCAAACTTTACTATGTCAGCTCCAGCAGCTTGTATTCTTGCAACCAGGTTTCCCAGGTCCTCAACCGGTGGAGTGCTATCATAGTTGTGAGAAGAAACAATGACTTTGCATTTTCCAGGCTTATTTCCATGCAAAAAATCGTTGAACTCATCTGCAGCCTTCACAGAATATCTTCAGTATAAGATTGTGTTGAGCTATTCTTAATAGAATATAAGCACAAAGACATAAAAAAAATCTGAAATCTTAGGATTATAAGCATACAGCATAATCTTGCAACTAATACAACGAATATTCACAGGACAAGAAACGCCATAGGTGCTAAGAACTTGCTTCACGCTCAACCTCTTGTTGAAGTTGACAATTCTTGATAAAACAAAGAGTTTTTTTTTCCCCATGAGGAGTGATGCGAATAAGTCCTCCAGCAAGAATTATTTTTTTCAAGATATTTTAGAAACATGACAACTAGGTTTCTGAACATAAATAAATTTTATGCCTTTGCACTCTATTTTTTTGTATTCGGTCCCAAATCCAGATAGGGAAGGAGGATTAGATGTTGTTACTTATGTTTGATGTGGTCGTAAACATAAAAGAGATATTTAAGATTGTAATAACTATGAAGATATTAGTCATATTGTGAACTTAAAGGAGAGGGTAGTTGCACATAGATAGGTGTAATCCAAAGGTCTAGAACCAGTTTGATTTATGATCTATTATGGAAGCATTCAACTGCCTCATAGATTGATGTCTAGGAAAAAGCCAAAAAAAAAAAAAAAAAAAAAAATTGAATATGATTTTATTGATCTAAAAAGCCCATGATAGTGTGCTCAAGGTAGTGTACTAGTGGATGAGAAATTTTATTAGATATATCAATATTATCAAGTAGATGCACAATAAAGCAATTACAAGCATGAGATCTAGTCTTGGTAATAATTTACACTATAGGCCTGTGCCAATGTTGAACTTCGAGTCTTTGTATTGTTGCTTTAATCATGAATGCTCGCTTAGAGAAATATCCCACACGAGTCCGAGTATATTGAGAATAAAACTTGTCTTGTATTGTTGAACTTTATCTCTCAATAGGTAAATAATTAATCTTACTGCTAGAATTATATTATTTCGGACATCTTTTATATAACATGGCATTCTGAAGGAAATAGGCACCTTAAGCTCAATGTCAATGTGATCAGCTCCCAACTCCATGGCTAGTTGAAGTACCTCGAAACGACTTTTTTCATCACCATCATATTGACCACCTTCCCATATTGGTCTAGCAAAAACATGAGATCAGAAGTTTCCATAAAATTAATATTTTCCGCAGTCTATATATAAGATGGCAATATACAAGTCTCCGACAATGGTTGGTGAAAATCAAGCGTTATGATAGGCACGAGAACTAAAATATGTAACCCTTTACAAAGCAAAAGAGCAGTCATGAAAGCAATTCAAATTTCACACATTACAATAAAAAAAATGGTAGATGTAAAGTATTATGAGCAGTGCAGTGGTAGGGCATCTAATTACACTGCAGATATGAGAGCAACAATCTAAGAAAACAAGCAAAAATAACAAAACTATCACTCGCCTCTTTTTTATGTGAGGCCTTGCCAAATGAGGTTAACACCTTCAAATTTTAGAAAATGCTTAGTTCTAAATCCTAATATTAAGGGGATCGAGGTAGTAATTTCAGTGTTTTGTTTTGATGCTTACAAAATTGGAAGCCTAATACAACATCCCAAATTCAGTATACCTTACTGGATATCAAATTCGAAGTGACATATAAAACATAACTAGATTGATACCTATAATGATATCAAACTATTGAACAAATATAAATATCTAGATACATATCCATACAATTTATACCAGCTAAAATGAAGTTCTATACTGGCTGGACATATAATTTTAAGAATGCATCAGTTTCCTTCCACATTTGTTTTAAGAAGAAAAAGAAGGTAAATTGCCCCTATTGTTACAATGTTCTGAAAGGTAACTGTCTCGGTTTCATATATAGATTTCCATAGAATCTTTGAAAAGAGAAAAGCTCGACTCTTACAACTGCAGAACCATTTTAAATGGTCAACATCCACGAAATTCTTGAAATTTAAATTTCAATTAGAGTTCAAAGTTGTAGACAATGGACCTGTAACTAAAGAGTGAGAAAAACAAAGTGCAGTCAGACCAAGAATATTGCTATCTTCTTCACAGAAAAACTTAAGCTAACCCAAAAATTTTGTCCACAATTAAATTTCTTTCATTTCACGACTTTTAGAACCGACTGTAGTGCTACATTCTATTTCTTTCATCCTTAAGTTCCTTTCTATTCATTTTTTCTATTTCATAGACACCGAGTTCTTGCATTCCAATGCCCAAGATTTAGAACCAAAAGACCACTTCCGGTAAGCAAAGATGTAATGCATATAATCGTCCATACATTCCAAAGCTCCCCGAAGCAGAATTTTATAACATTCATATTAAATTTTCAAACATATATAAAGAAGGAATTTTGACAGCTTAAATTCAGTATCTAAGAACTCGCCCAGAGGACAGTGTTACCTTGACTCGGTAAAAATTGATAGAGTTGCTGAAATGTTTGGTGACTATCGTGTTTCATCATGTTTTCGTCCAAACTCCAATAGGTTAGAGCTAGTATTTGAACAAGTCGAACTAATTTATGATTGCAATAGTTAGGATTATCACTAAGACAGCACCTATATACAAAATACATAGTTTGATTTTAATTGAATTTATCAATATAACACCAGGCCTATTTTTTAGAACAACTAAGTCTCTGTATTTTGACTCAAGCGAGTTTTGGAGTATTGGAGTTTCGGGGTACACAACTTAGTAGATTTGGATCCAAGCCTTGACTTATCCAACATTGGTTAAATTTGAAAAAATGAAGTTTGATTGTGGCAGCTAAATCTCAACCTGTATGTGAAGAGGGTGGGCAGAGGACAGACTTTGATCATTTTTTTGATATCAGTGCGTGGGTTGAAACTCTTCAAGTGATCCAATCTGATTTCCACGATATCGGCTCCCTTCGACTTTGCCTTGTGCATCAAATCCACAATGCCATCTATTGTGTCAGCCATTAATGGTGCACAAATCAAAGTTTGGTTCCTCCTCATCCCTTCCCCACTCTCCATGGTCTTCAAACCAGATTCAACTGCCTGAAAAAATCCCACAAATTTAAATCAATTCAAAAACTGGGCTTTCTTAGTTGAGACTCAAGAAAAGAAGAAAGCTTGGGCTTGCTTTGATGGGTAAAGAACTAAAAGCAAGTGTAGGAAGATTAGATTCTTGGCAGACTTCCAACTTTTTATTTTATTAACTTTCTGTTCTTGATATAAATTGGGAAGAAAAAAAAAATCAAATAGAAAAATGGGATGTCAAAACTGAAGAGAGAATAAAAAACTTCGACCCAGAAAATGTATTGGGCAAGTGAGAAATTCACTTTATTATACAGTATACAGTGAGTTGTCAATAATACTTTACAAAAATCAATTAAATTATTTTCTTTTCTAGTAATAATCAGCAGCCAAAGTGTCCCAAAAACCAATCAAATAAAAAGATCGAAAAACAATGTGAGAAAATTGAGTTTGTCGGAAGCTTACAAATTCCATGTGTAGTGGATTAGTATCTATGCACCGAGTGAAGTTGCTATAATTTGGCAGGTAAAGTGGTGAGATTTCAGAGGGTGCCAAATGCGTGTGGATTCTATATATACAAATGGATGAATGCAAACAAAGTGTTTGAACTCTTGAAAAGATTGGGGTTTTTGGAATGGTTTGGTGGGATAGGGCAAGTGGGGGTGATTGTGGTTGGTGAGGTATACAATCAAAGACCCTCAAGGAATGATTTCATATGAAAACAAAACAAAACAAAAAAATGGCCCATAATATTACAAGTCAATTTGATCGCCTAACTTTAATTGATAGTGTAAGTTTGTCCAAGAAGAAGAGTCTATTTTAGCTTCTACTTAATTAATGAAATGTGTAATCTAGTGCCAAGAAAGAAAATTCTAAATTTGATTTTGTGTCATCGTATTTCACATTTATTTGTAAACTTCAAAATTTTTATTATCGTATTGAAAATTGAATGAGAAAAAACACATCTCTACCTCGCCATTTGACTCGAGAGCTCTTATATCTAATACGAGATGTACTGTAGTAGAATTTATATTCATAAAGAAATAAGAAGACGTATAAAGCGATTCGGAGATTCTTACGAGTCTATATATCTTGAATAATTTAAAATGGAAAATCTATGACAACAAAAAATTAACCGATTATATAGAATCAAACGAGCGCCAAGACAAGTATTCCAATAGCAATGTCGAACTTGTAGTTAGTTTTATTTGCAATTAAAGAAAGAAGGGTGAAAGTGAATAAGTAATATAAGTTGGGTGACTAATATGAAAGGAACCTACAACTTGTTTGATTGTCCCCCACTGAAATTTTCCCTAATATTATCCTTGAGTTGTCCTCCACATATGGAATTCTTTTTCAGAAGGCTGATGTGTTTACAGGTAAAATGAAAATGACATTCTTTTGAGCATTTTATCAAAGCATTTTATAGTGGTGATTAATGTCTATCCGTGCCGAAAGGTCAAGAAAATTGATGACATAACGATTAATAATTCGTATAATATTTGTTTTAGTCAGAGTAAAATTAAATTTTTATGTCAATTCTAGACTGAATCAAGTTTCAAATTAACTCAACTCACTCAACCAAAATAATCGAGTCGAGTATGCTCTATTCAATTTAGAAAACGTCGTTTTGCTTGCATTTTGAGCTCCCCGGTGATTTAGGGGTTCATCTTTTGCGTTAAAACTTGATGCAAAAATGTGTATTAAGAAGAGAAAGAGATGATATCGAAGCAGCAATGCCCTATTAGAGGGCAGTAAGAACAACTCACATCACATACTCGAAAAATTAAGAATAATTTTTGTTTTTATTTAATTGTCACATCAAATTATATTTAATCCAGCATATCAAACATACCACAAACATATTATGCGACCCGTGTTCCCCCCCGCCCCCAATGAACCCAATCAACAACACTGAACAGATCTCAATCATTGAAGGATTTGTAGGTGAATTTGAGGGCATGTGGAGAGACTTAATAATGCTGGGATCATTGTCCACATTGTCCACAATCTGAACTTAAATTCTTGCACAAAACGAAATGAATTCTAGTAATAACACAATGATTTAAACCAAAAATAAATTCTTCAGAAAGGTGTAAAAGAAAGACGAGAATGAAGAACGAGACAGGCTGTTCACAAAACAAGACAACAACTAAGCAGGGATCATTATAAGCAAACAAGATTTATAAATATATGCTAAGGAACCTCCTTGGCAAACCTACGCCGCTAAATTCTCACTCAAGTTTCTCAAGCCTTCTTAGCCTTGAGGTTCTCGATCATGTCGGCTGCTTCTTGGACAGTGGTGATGCTCTGGGCACTTTCTTCTTCCACGGAGATCCCAAACTCTTCCTCAAGTCCCATGACAATCTCAACCTAAACATGGAAAAACAAGATTTAAGCCAATCATCACTAGGACATAATCACATTAAATTTTATTCGAGTTCTAGTTGAGCCCAAATATAGAAGTAGCCGGAGAAAATGCCAAACTAAGTTCATATCTGTACAATGATAACCATTTCTACGGCAAAAAATTGTGATTGACAGGTACTAGTTTTTACTAAACACGAACTAACACTTTATAGATTGTTTGGTAAGACGTAGTGTATACTACTGGACATTATTAAGAAAGAGAACATGAGAAAATGTAACTGGGTAGTACATGAGAAAATGTCTCCTCAATGTCCACATTAGGACAAACTAGTAAACCCAATTTCCGAAAAGAGGAAATTTCCAGTCATTTTGAATAAATTTTATTTTAAGCTACCCTTAAAAGCAGGCAGCAAAATGGAGTTGCTAATAAGCAAAGGAAATTAAATTAAAAAGGATAACAGTTTGTTTCAACAATATACATCGGAGGAACACTAGATGTGCCACTACAATTTATATAATGAAAAATAAATAATACCGTGTCAAGGGAATCGGCACCAAGTGATGCAAACTTCGACTCTCCAGTGACAGCAGAATCTGCAGGGAGAGCAAGTTGCTTCCTCACAATTTCACACACTTTGTCCACTGTCTCTGGTTGTGCCTGCTTAAAAGAAACATCCAGATTTGTCAGTAACCTCATTTGGTTCTCTTTTGTTATGCTACACATATCCATTTAAAAGCTACATTGGTTGACGAACAATAAGAACCAACATTTTCGACACTTCATGTTCAGTAAGGTGGATTTGGATATAGGACAGTACTAGACTCTTGTCAATTGTCATGTTGAGTAATGCGTACCAAACACACTCTTAAAATCTTGTCACATCCAAGAGCTTGCAAATATATGATATTGTAAACCAGAAAGTTATAGATTGTGAATTTTAAACCATATCGATAGGCTTAAAGAAAACCTAACAACAGTATCATTCCTGATATAGGTAATTTGGCTAGAAAAAAAACCAGTAAAAGGAATCTCATTTTGGCCACAGGGGAAGTAAATTGTAGGAGAGAACTTTGGTTCGAACTCAAGATGTATCAACTCCAAATGCTGGATTAAGTGCATTAACTCCTCAAGCTAGATAACAATGTTAACAGCATACAACAATGGAATTAAAGACTGGATTCTCCGGCAACCTAGAGCGACGAAAAACGAGAAGACTAGAACATATTACTTATGAGACTAAAAAGGTTCAATCACCAAACCACACAAAGTTTTAAGTCTGACTAAGAGCGTGTTTGGCTAACTTAAATGCTTACGAGTAAAAAAGTTTCAAAATAAACAATCTTTTTAACGGTCAAAATTGAAACGGGTAAGTTGCTTTGCTTGACAGTATTTCTTTACTTAAAAGTAAGAAAAGGTAAGTAATCCAAACATCTTTGGCAAACTTGTTACTTTTCTTTCAAAGCTTAGTCAAGCATGCTCCGACTTGAATTCCCCTAAAACTAAATTTTCGCTCTTCTTACATGGAGAAATTTTGAGTGCCATACAAATTATGGATGCCAAAAGAATTTACTATGCATTCTATGCAAAGTTATGTAATACTAACTCAAATAAAATTATGCAGCCACTTATATTTAAATGTGACCATTTTGCAATGAACCTAGTACTACTACAAACTCATGCAAAAAGCCAATAAATAATTAAAAATGTGAGATTGCATATAAGCGGAAGAATATATAATAGCAAAAATGCAACATACCGCACAAGCAATGCGGAAACGTAAAGGCTGCAACTTAAGAGATGGGAAGCTCTTCCTGCTGAATGAAAGTGAAACCTTCTTCACATTTGAGAACTGAAAGCAAAAAAAATTACAAGAACGGTGAAACCATGAGAGTAATAACAAATCAATACTACATTGAGGGTAGGAAACGGTATTGAATGAAATTATCCGTAGTGACAAACTTTCGCTAAAATTAACGAAAAAACATAAAACACGAGAACTTACGAGGCTGCTAGCACATTCTACCATCAAGAACAAATTAACATTCAAAAATTATAGAAACACGCCTAAACATATAAGAACTTCAGAATCTTAAGATTATGAAAGAATGCATCAAAATGCCCTCGAACACGGACCGCTCAAATTTACACAAGATTAAGTACTTGACATATAAACTTATGCAGTTATGCCTCGCTCGAAAATATAAAAATTTTAAATTAAAATCAATAATTAGCGATAACCATTACAAAGAATTGAAATTTTTAGCCCACAATCAATTAAAAAAATTCTTGATTAACAAATGGATATCAAGAAGAATCATAAGCTCAAAAATCCATTTTAAAAATATTGGATTTCCAACAGGAAAATAAATAAATACAAACAAATAAATCAGATAACTAACAACTTAAGAACAATTTCTAACGAAAAACATTTATGACTAGGATAGAGATCATAAAGATTCATAATAAACCTTAACCTACTAAAAAAGAATCAACATTTAACAAAGAAAAAATACACTAAACAAGAAATATAAAAAGAATGTAACCTGGTTTTGCTTCAGAGAGCAAGAAACTCTGAAGGAAACAGAGGAAGCAGTAATGGAAGCCATTAGAAAATGGATCTGAAAATGGGAATGGAGAAAGAGAGGGTGGCGGAGTGAACGAGGAGGGAGGGACAAAGGAGTGAGGAAAAAAGGGGGGGGAGAGTCGCGTGATTTATTGACAATTTCTTCAGCTGTTTGTTTGTTCGTATGTTGGTTACTTGGTTTTCATCGAAATTTGGTTTGTTTGGGTGCGATGTTAATTGGGAAGAATTTTGGCATTGTTTGGCCGGTTTGGAATTTACTATCCAGGGGCAGAATTGGAACTATTTGTTTTGTTATATTTTAAATGTATTAAATATATAAGGGTAATTAGCACAAAACGTCCCTACCTATTGAAGTAATTGTGCAAAACGTCACTACCTTCTAAATTTTGGCAATTTTACCCTTACCTACTGGATTTCTTGCGCAAAATGTCCTTCAGTCCAAAAATCCGCCATTAACATAGGGGTAAATTAGTCTAACCACTTTTTTCACATATATATTACTTCTTTTAAAATTGGGGGGCTTCCCATGTAATTTCCAAAATTGTACGGTAGGCCCCCATCCCAAGTCGCTAACCATCTCAGATTTCTCCGCGATGCTGTTGCACGGCTCGCAGCTCTGCGTGGCTTACCAGGGCGTTCCGAGTGCTTACAGTGAAGCTGCCGCCGGCAAGACGTATCCCAATTGCGATCCCATACCGTGTGACCAATTCGAGGTCGCGTTCCAAGCGGTGGAGATTTAGATCGCAGACAGAGCCGTGCTTCCAGTGGAGAATTCCCTCGGCGGCTCCATTCACCGGAACTATGACCTCCTCCTCCGCCACCGCCTCCACATAGTTGGCGAGGTTCAGCTCCCCGTCCACCACTGCCTCCTCGCACTCCCCGACGTCCGAATGGAACACATCACTCGAATCATAAGCCACCCACAGGCACTCTCCCAATGCGAAAATACTCTCACCAAAATGGGACTCAACGCCTCCCGTGAAGCAGTTGACGACACCGCCGGAGCGGCGGAGTACATAGCAACCAACAACCTCCGCAATACTGCGGCAATCGCCTCTGCACGCGCCGCTGAATTATACGGCCTCCAAACCCTGGCCAAGGGAATTCAAGACGATTCCAGTAACGTCACAAGATTTGTAATCCTATCCCGCGAACCCATAATTCCTCGCATAGATCAGCCATTCAAAACAAGCATTGTGTTCGCGAAGGAAAAGGGTACGAACATTCTGTTCAAGGTTCTATCATCCTTTGCTTTTCGCAATATCAATATGACGAAGATCGAATCGCAACCGCACCGGAATCAGCCAATCTGGGTGGAGGACGGCGGCGCCAAGCAATTTGAATACTTGTTTTATGTAGATTTTCAAAATTGCATGGGAAGCCCCCCAATTTTAAAAGAAATAATATATATGTGAAAAAAGTGGTTAGACTAATTTACTCCTA
Source organism: Forsythia viridissima (assembly GCA_030279155.1). Classification (NCBI taxonomy): domain Eukaryota; kingdom Viridiplantae; phylum Streptophyta; class Magnoliopsida; order Lamiales; family Oleaceae; genus Forsythia; species Forsythia viridissima. The sequence goes on from CM059036.1 coordinate 3,679,091, forward strand.
TGTTAATGGCTGATTTTTGGACTGAAGGACCTTTTGCTCAAGAAATCCAGTAGGTAAGGGTAAAATTGCCAAAATTTAGAAGGTAGGGACGTTTTGCACAATTACTTCAATAGGTAGGGACGTTTTGTGCTAATTACCCAACATATAAATGTTTCTAATTTTTTACTTCACATTTATGTTTTTAATTTTTTGAACGTCCGTTTGATACTTAAGTAGAACTAAATCGAACCAATCGATTCTAGTTCAGTTCGATTAGTTCCAGTTTTTTTGTCCACTCATATCTATAATAATCATTTTGAAAACTCTAATTCCAAAGGAGAAATACTTATTCGTGATAATTTTGTCATATACTTGACTTTATATTAAAATTCCACAATTATTTTTTAAACGTTTTAAATTTCAAATGTATAAATGTAACAAATATAAGTATGCATTATGCAACATCCATTTTTTTTTTTAAGAAATGTAACAATAAAAGTAAAAATAATATTTTTAGAAAAATAAAATAAAATAACATTTTCTAAATTTTTTATTGGGAAAATTTCATATATAAGCCTATTTATGTTAATATTTATAGAATCCATGTTACATGTTTTAAATTCTAAAATTACTGTCATAGTCGTTATTATTAATTATATATCTTAATAATCTAAAAATGCTATAAATTGTAATAGCCTCCTTAAATTATGCTAATTACTCTAAAAAGATAACTACCTTTTTTAACAAACGGCTCATAAATGATAACTTCTGTGTTCTCTCTTATTAACCGCTTATATTTTCAGAATTAGATACATGAACACAAAAAAACACAATAATAGATAAATTGATAGAAGAGGAATTTCAAAATCTGGGTTTTACGGTACGAATTTATCTCATGTCATTTTTTTTTTTTGTTTTTTGATTTGTTTATCTGTATGATCAAATGGAAATACATTTGCAACCAAATCCCTTTGAAACATGTTAATTAGTATGGTTTTTATAAAAGCAATGTTTGAAATCGTATGTGTTTGAATTGAATGTGATTTTTAATTTAAGTTCAGAAGTTAATAATATTGATATAAAGTGTTGCATATATTTTATTGCACTGAATGTTATTTTATGGCTTGTGAAATCGTTATTAATAAAATCTATTGCATAAACATCAAGATTGTGTTCCATAAAGTAAGCAGATTATTTGATCTTGTTTAGAGGATGAAAATGTTATCTATGTTACAAATTCATCATAATACGATTCATACATGAAATGAACAAAGATTAGAAAAATGTTGCCATTGTTTTGAGAACTATTTCAAATGCGTTGAATGTAGTTTACCTATTTTGCAATTGTTACGAAGTAATAATGTTAATGATACATTGCAATTGTGTTACATAATGTTTAAATATTTAATTTTGATACTTATTAGCGTTGACCACTTCTCTATGTTACGAGTCATTTGTTGCGAGGGATGTAAAATATACTACACTAAATGACAAAGTTTATAATTTGTTACAATGCAATGGCTATTACTAAAATATATGAATATAATATAGGTTGTAATAATGTTATATAATTAGTTAATAATCTATTAAATGTGCTTATGTCAAATCAATATGTGATCAAAGCATTTCATTGATTTATTCTCTTGATGTTTGTAGGTATGGAGAACATAAATATATTCATCAATTATAGTGGAGAAACAACGGGAGTTCTTTCGCCGATAGGTTGTACTTATATCCATCTCTTTGATCTAATAATGTCCGTATTAAAGCTCGATAGGAATATGGTTGTTTAATCAATACAATATGAAGCGTCTGGTTACCTGTCACCAATTAAGATAACAAATAATAACACTTTGTTGTTCTATTTAGCTTAAAAGAAATGATGAATTTTTAGCAAGTTACCCACTAAATGTTGATAGCACACATTCTTTAGGTTTTATTCCGTCAATAAACAGTTTGCGTCTTATGGGTGATGATGTAGATGAAATACTCCAACTGCAACACAATAGTACTGAAGCATTAGTGAAAGAATCCTTCTACGTGGTCTCGTCATACGTACGTTTTGACAGTGCAATCTTCAAGTAATTAAAAGTATTGTTGAACAAATCTTTTCCCCAAGCATATCTTCCAACATCATCAGATTAAACGAGATTAAACATGGCATCTGTCACTTGTTTCCTATAAGTAGTGGTGAAGAGATACGACGTTATAAGATATAGAAATCCAACTTTGACGACGTCCTCATCCTTGAGTTTGCAGGCATACCCTTGAAAACATCCTCGACGTATTTTTGGTATATGTTTTTCAGATGACAAAAATATTTCTCCCTAAAAAAAAGAACACTTTTTGCAAAGTTTTGATGAATCATCACATCCAACACCTTAAAAGCCAGTAACAAGACATAACTCTTGTAAAGAAAATCTCAATAGTTTTTCGGCTATGTTGAACCACATTTTATCTGGTTTCTGCTGCTTCACCTCTATCAGTAGCATTTTGTGTATCAGTTGATGTTGGTGATGGATTTCATTTAAGTCAATGAAGTTCCCAAAACATGAAATACCAAAAAATCCTTTCTGTGCCTCATTCATCTTTGCATTCAAGTTCAGAATAACATCATGTGGTGCAGATACCATTATCCTTGAACCAGCCTATCATTAGATTGTATGTAATAATCCCACTCCTCAAATGATAATAAAAACAAAACAGTTCAACATGTTCCATTTAATAAAAAGGAAAAAAAAACTGATCGAATATGCATTAACATTTCATTATGTTACATTACAAAAGATTTTGTAACAATCATGGCACCTCTTCCCAATTTTTTATCAGACAAAAGGCACGATGGTTATTGTGATTGATATATGTATGACATTTGGGTTAATGTTGCCCCCGAATGTCTCAAATAACCTACTTGATTACATATTTACAAATTCTTTGAGGAAAAAGTAGTTGAATCTTGACTCCATATATTTGACATTTACATGAACAAAATGACTATATACCTAAAAGGTTGTTGCATTAACAATTCATTATGTAACATTTAAAAAAAATTTGTAACAAAATATCAGAATTATAGATCATAGTAGTATATTGTTCCATAAACGAATTGAAATTTTTCAGAAAACATAAAAATTTAAAATTACCAATACATTGTAACTATTGTCTCAGAAATTGTTTCTCACAATAAAAAGTCATATTGTATATCATAATATGAATGGGAGATGTACATTGGGTTCATAAACATGAGATTCTTTGCTCTTCTTGGAGCCAGATGTATGGGCTATCTGTTCTGAAATTTTGCTCTCGTTCAAAAATTGATTTTCTGGTGATTCTTTTCCAGCACACGAACTCATTCAACGTCGACTTCCAATACTTTGATCATTCTTTGAATCTTTCATAGGTGTTGGCGTATCCAGACATATGACATTATTTTGCAAATGTCCGACGATTTTTGCCACATTTTTCGACGACCCTCTTTTGTCAATGACCGAGTGAATCTTATCGTCGAAGTATCCATGAGTAAGATTTATTCCTCAATTGCATTGGCTGCAAATAACCAACTCCATAAAAATCACAAGTTAGGGTTTCATGTTTTGAAGAATAAGAAAAAATATTGACGACAATATAGGGGATCTTCTTCAGTTGGTAGGTTTTCACAAGAATCATATACTATTAGGATTTTTGAAAATATATTCCTAAATCATTCTGCCATTGTTGGGATTTTGTTGGGGTGGGGTGGGTTGCAAGGATAATTGGATTGCTGTGCGAGAAATGGGTAAAGTGATTGGTAAAAGCTGCTTTTCATTTGTTTTGTTAGTGTTAATATTATATTAAAATATTAAAATATTAAAATATCATACAATATTCTTGAAATAAATGCATAACAAAAGTAAATTTGATAATATTTATGAAATGAACAGTATGGGGCACAATTTCTTCTTTTTTATTTTGTATGTTATATGGTGAGACTATCCTTATTTATTCGTAAGTATTCGCTTGTTTGAATGCGGGGTCCAATCCCTATAGCTGGGCCTGGCATTATAGATTTGAAGCCTAACGGGCTTTGACTTGCCCTAGTTGCTTTTGTGGAAATTATATTTGATTTTTTAGAAATAATTATAATATTTCAAATATTGTCATTTAATCTTAAAATGCTATATATTATTTTATATTTTATAATAAATTAAATTAAAGTAATTCGATAAATATAGAAATCAGTTTTGCCAACGTTCCTACAAATGTCGCTATCAAAATTTAAGATGAATTTCTAAATTACAGCTATTTTCCTTTTTAGAATAAAGCCTCAAAACCGCAGGTATCTTCAGTATAAACAAATTTTCCTCCATTTTGTAATTACGAAAATCGTAAGACACATTGAACTCTATTGTCGTCTTCGTCGAGAGGTTGAAGCTCAAAAACTGAAGAACAAAAATTGCAGTAATAGATACCCCAAATCTAAGGGTTATCCAGTATATAACCAAAGTTAGGTCATCGATTGTGATAAATGAGAATGTTATTTGTTTGGATACACACAAGCAGCGCTTGTGTATCTTGCTCGAAGTCGAAAATCGTGTTCTCGACTTAAGAAAACTGGCCTAATTGTGAACAAGTCGATAGTGCTTCAAATATTCAACTCCAAAAGAATTTCCAAAAAATCGAAGATATATAACGAAATCAGACAATTGTGGATTTATGTGTTACAATTCATAGTACCATATGTATCACAAATTGTAACAAATGTGTTCATGTGTGATTTCTTATTCTTGTCATATTATGTCAACTGATTGTGTAAGATTATTGACATCTTGCCACAAATGTTATATACTATGACGTGCTACAACTATTATTATCACGAGCTTTATTATTTGTAGCACGAACTATTACAAATGTGATTTTGTTGAGATTTTTTTATTTTTCTATGTTAAGTTAAATGATTGCGTTGTGATGGTCTTTAACAAATGACATGTAACATAAAGTGATACAAATGTTATCTATCATGAAGTTATTATCATAAGTTTTACTATATGTAGTACAGACTGTTATAAATGTGATCTTGTTGAGATTTTTGGATCTTGTCATGTTATGTTAATTGATTGTGTTGATACTTATAAGTGGTTAATGACTGAGAATTTATTTTTTTGTGAAGAGATTGAATTTTTTCCCCCCAAATAGATAAATCAATGTTATATTTGGATGATTGAAACAGTTATCCCATAATTAAAGATTTTGCAATCTTGAATTAGAGCGACTCTCTATTAATTAGCTTTCGGTTATGGTATATAATGTAATTAAAAAATAACATTAGCAATTAAAAAAAAAAGACCGCCTAGTGTAATTGAAATTTATGGTACATATATATTTTCATGTAATTATTTTTAAATAGTATGAAAAAATTATGCCCAAAAGACCGACCCAGTGTATTTGAAATTTATGGTACATATATATTTTCATGTAATTATTTTCAAATAGTATGAAAAAATTATGTCCACTACTCATTTTTATAAAAAAAATTACAAAAATATTATTCCCTCTTTTTTTATTTCCAAAATATTATTTTTAATTCTTAAGTACTTATTATCACGACCGTATGGAGTTTTCTTCGCTACTGGAAGAAAAAAAGACGTTATATGTTACTACATCTTCACCCTCACAAAATCAACTCCTCCAAATTTTGCTTATCGCTTCAATCTATTTATCTGATTCGATCATGTCCATATTTCTGTTACCTCCTCAATCCATCTCCCACAATAGATCACCTCTCCCTCCGATTATCTCCAAAACTTGTTCACCGCCTCAATCCATCATCATAATAGAGCCTACGGTCTGATCTCACCGCAAAGAAGCGGTATAATAGTTAAAAATTCCTCTGAAACCTAGCTCCATCTTCCCACACTTCTCATTGTCACTGGTCATAACCGCCACCACTGACCACCGCCACCCTTTTCCACCACCCCCAAATCCCAAATCACCAGCAACATCTTTCCTCTAGCCACCACCACATTCGTTTCTGATTTCAGATCATCGCATAACCACAACCACCACGACATATTTTCCTCTACCATTAATACCGACAATCATCACCAACATATTATGAAACTGGATCTAGTTTTAGATCTAAAACCAAATATTGCTACAGTAGAAGACCAATGGTGACCACCAATCATCACCACCACCAAAATTTACGATGACAATCTCCATCTTCTATTGTAGAACCACCACTGTAAATCTACTTGTCAATACACAGACCCATCATCGCGAATCATCTCATATAATTATGAAGAGATATACAAAACATATCAAATCAGTGAGTATTCATTTTTTCTTAACAAAAAATAATCATTTCTAGTGAAAGTAATGTTGACATATGGTTACCTTAAATATTAATGTTTTGATTATAACAAATAAATTAGTTGTGTTTACTAACAATCTATTTTTTAAGTAATATTCAAAGTGCTACAAATCGAACTCTCATGCAATGTCAAGATCAAGTCAAAATCAATACAAGAGTTCAAGTATCTCAAAATCCGAAATTCAAGATCGAAGAACAGATTTCTAGATAAAATTGTAAAAGTAATAATTCTTTGATTTTTAGCAATTAAATGAATGAAAGCTCAAAATATTTTTATGCACAAAACGTATGTCATTATCACTTACATAAAATACTTTTATTAAAGCCAAAAATCAATTTTCCAAAACTGTGGAATTGGTCATCCTTTTGATGAACTGGTCTAACCGTTTGGGTTAATCGGTCGACCGTCTGACTGTCACTTTTTAAAAAGTGTCCGTTCTGATTTTTTTCTGTTCCAACGGCTAGTTCTGACTGTCTAATCGATCGACCGTTTGGTCATCCGTTTCAATAGAAAGTGACGAAAATTGATCTTTATAAATACCTCTTCATTTATTATCATTCAATAACACTTACAAGAGCATTTATAGATAATCATATTGAAAAAATTCATTCAAAGCTTCATTGCATTTATATCATCAATATCACTCATTGAAAAACTTTGTTTGATCAAATCAAACTTTTGATTCATCATTATCAACAAAGTTTTATTCTAACACTTGAGATTTCTCATCTATTGCTATTCATTAAAGTATTAGTCTCTCTTAGAACCAAACTTGTATTTATCATTCATCAAGAGAGAAATACATTCTCAAATCTATTTCTTTATATTTTTGGGTCATATTGAGGTCCCTTGAAAGTTCAATATTGTATAAGGATCGGTGCTCCTTGTTTGTAAGTCACCGAATACATTGTAAATATTTGGATTGCACCATAAGTCAATCAAAATAGTGGCAAGGCCGTGCTCGTATTGGAGAGCTTGGTAACGGGGGACGTAGATCATTGGTTGGATCAAACCTCCATAAAAATATTGTTTGCACACTCTCTACCCTTTTATTTATTTACATTGTGCTCATATTTTTGTGGATTAATTTTTATTTTTTAAATTTCTTATTTTGAGAATATTTTATGAAAAAGTTTGAGAAAATCAATTCACCATTCTCTTGGTTAATTATTTTTGGGTTATCAAGTAAACACGTACTGTATGAGTTCTACACAAATACATGCTAAAATGTGCAATTTTTTTAATAAGAAAAACAGTGTTAGAATCATTAATAAATTTTTAAAAAATGAAGAAAAAATCCAAACGGTGAGTTGTTTAGTTTCAAATTTTTGTGCATTGTTTTTCGATATGGTGTTTTGGATCCGGTGATTGTAGTAGATGTGGTTGTGGTGTTAGCAAATGTAGTTGCCAACGGCAGTCGTGCATGTTACAAAAGTGTATAATATGTATGTTATCAAGTTACAAAAAAGTATAACACGATATGTTACAAATGATATATAATATTTTTTTCAATAAAAAAAATGTTGAATAATACTTTTAGAAATAGTTATTTTTCTTGTGTATTTATGAAAAATGCCCTATTTCATTTTGTTTAATTCAAAAAAAACAAAAGGGCAATTTTCATAAATACACGATAACAATAAACTATTTATAAAAATATCATTCTACGTTTTTTATTGCAAAAATAATGTGTTGTCATTTGTAATATATCGTGTTACACTTTTTGTAACACAATAACATACATATTACACTTTGTTGCACATATAATATACAATGTTATACCGCCACCTCCACCTCCAACGTCCATCATTGCCAAAAGTTTTTAAACTTAAATTAATTAAACTTAATTCATGTTTGCAGTCAGGACTGGCGAATGACGATAATATCAATTCTAACTCACAAAACCAAGTGTTTGTAACAGCTGTTATTAAATGTAGAAGTTAATAAAGTAAACTAAACATGAACACAAGATGCAACGTGGTAAACTCCGAAGAGAAACATCTACGACCCCAATGCCAAAGGTAAAATAATTCACTACTAATTTTGGTCAAAAATTACAATAATATCCGATTTTTGTAATTTTACAAAATTAACAAAATAACAATCAAAGTAACTCATATCAACTCCCATTTGATACTTCTTCTTTTTACTTGTTGATGAAGTAGAGTCAAACTTATCGATCTTGACTTTATCACTACTTTCCTATTGTCCTCAACCAAACTACCACTTGGATTAAAAAATCCGGTCTTTAGCTTCAAATGCAAGTAGCTTGATCAAAATATGGGATCGTTTTTTGTGCTCCAATTGTTTTTTTTTTTTTTCTTTAATGACTTGAATGAATAGATTTCTTTGAAAATATTCAAGAAAGCACCATATCTTGTTATTTCTTTATGAAGTCTGCCAAACATTTGCTTAATGAACAAGAACTAAAATTATTATTTCAAAACTTAATTCATTAATAATTTTTCAACCTTACTTATAGAACAGTTAATAATTAAATAATAAATTATTTCTTACCTAAAGATTTGTAATAAAAGTAGGATACCAAAAGATTTTTTATATTTGTAGATAAAAAATATAAAGAAGGTCAAAATTAATTGATAATCCATATATATTTTCTTTCTAAACAAATTCAAAAATATATGAGATGGTATATAACCTAAAATATACGAATTGTACTTGTTAGTCACGTAATGAGATCATAACATATAAAGAAATATAATAAAATTCGCAGCTCGCATGTTCTAGAAAAAATCTGCTTACCATCTCAGCCAGTAAGTACTGCCAACAACGTGTCCAACCAGAATGTGCACACCTACCTTTTTTTTCGACAATAAAAATAAAAAAGATAAATTAAGAAAACTAATTTAAAATATATGTAAAAATATGTGTCACTCATATTTTTTCAATAACTGCTAACAAGTCGATAACCACCTCTATCAATACTATAATCACCTTCATTACAATCCAAAAACAAGCTCACCACATCAAAGAAAATGCACAAAAATCTTGAAACTGAACAACCCACCATTTAGATTTTTCTTCAATCTTTAACAAAGTATTAGTGATTCTTACATCATTTTTCTTATGAAGAAATTACATATTTTGGTATGTATTTTCGTAGAATCCATGCAATACTTAAGTACTTTTCACTAGAATGTTCATCTGATTTATTCAAGAAAAAATGAATACAATCTGATTTGATATTTTTTCTTTTATAATATATGTGATGATTCGCAGTGGTGGGTCTATGCAGTGGCGGCAAGATGGATTTGTAGTGTTGGTTCAACGACATAAGTAGGAGAAGTTGAAATCGTCGATGCAGATTTTAGTAGCGGTTATCATGGTTTGGTGGTCACCATCGGTCTTCTATAGTAACCAAATCTAGTTTCAGATTTTAAACCAAACCTGTTTTTAGATCTGAAAACAAATCTAAAATCGGAGATCATTAATATCACATAATTGTTACATAAACTGACTACGGTAGATGTTGACTATGAAATGTAAATAGCATTATTCAAAGAAAATATAACTATTTTTATTGCATTGAATGCACATTCCAATTGCTAGAGTTGGGCCATGCATAGCCCGGCTTTGAAGCTTAACGGGCATTGACTTGTCTTACTTATTCTTAGACTTCTGAATACAATATTTTTTTATAATTCAAATAAAATATTACACGATCTATATAAATCTCGTGTTATCAAGTAAGTAATTCTAAACGATGGATTCTTACAATTGTGAGGATTAATTATTAAATTTTTAATTATTCGTTTTTAAATTATGCCATACAATGTTTCACATTTTTTAATTATATTTTATCAGTGTCCACGTTTTATTAGTGCATTGTGTATTAACAGTAGTGATCACCTGCCCCTGGGGGGCAGGATTTCACTACCCACCTGCTGAGGTGTCAGCAGGTGGGTGGTTAGTGTTAAAAATAATTTTTAACACTAACCACCCACCTGCTGACACCTCAGCAGGTGGGTAGTGAAATCCTGCCCCCCAAGGGGCAGGTGATCAGTTCCCTGTGTATTAATTATTTTTGTAAATTCTATTTGACTGAAATAAATATTCTTATAGCTTCACTTGAGAAAACATACCATGTGACGAAACTAACTAGTGGCTAAATTACAACATCAAAGTGCGTGCTAATGATTTTAATCGTGCTTCTTTTGATTTGAACTCGTAAAATTTAAATTTATTTATAATGACATGATTCGTTATATCTGTCTTATAAACTCTTCGTTATATAATGATCTTTTGTGTTTTGATAGTTTTGACGAGTCTTTATTAAAATTCTTGTACTTTGGCAAGTCGTGAGGAATTTGTTTCGGCCATGAACATCGTACAATTGGAATGATAAGAAGAAATTGCATTTTAAGTTCTTATTCTTTTGCAGGTAAAGAAGGTTTAAAGTTCCCTCTAGGTATGCTATTCTTTTTCTTTTTTCTTTTTTAAATTAAAAAATACTAATTATGAAATCTAGATTTATTTGGTAGCTTGACCAGACTCGATAATTGATAAATATCACACGATATTTTTTTCCTACAAGTTTGTTTATTAATGTCCAGTCTAATTTAAATTTAAATCGTGTGTTATATTTAAATAACTATTTTAAAAGATCAAAAGTGAGTAAGAACTATTAGAGTTCTCTATGCAATATAAAGTTGGTTAAATTAAACGAATGTTAATGTATCATCTCGTTCAATCCATTGTAATATTAGAGAAATTAAAGTCTTTTTGAACCTTTTATATTTGAGTCACACGACTTATATGTTAGGATTAGAGTAAATAAGTGGCGAAAAATAAAGAATACAATGATTTATATTGATTCGCTTCAATATGAGACTACGTCCTCTCTTTAACCGTTGCAGTATTTTCACTATAATGAATGATGATTTTTGTTTATAACAAATCAGTCATATAAATAATAATCCAATTAAGGTTCTCCAGTCATTATAAAAATTTAGACAATCTAATTACAAAGGCAAAATCTCAAAAACGTACACTTATAAGCAAATTCAAATATTGTGGATCTTTTGGGGGCAGTCCCATGAGGTGGGCCGCCTGCCTCTTTCCAATCTCCACGACGATCTTACCATGCTCAACTTTATATAGCGCAACAAATTAGAATCTACAACTTAACATTATATATATAAAAACTTCTTTAATCTACCTAGTATATGATGTAACCATTTAAATATCATCCTCTTAATCTATACTAATTTTTGGCTATCTTCACTTGTTGATTAACTAGTATATCATCCGTGCGATGCACGACACTTAATTTTCATGATAGTGATTTTAAAATATTCTAAGAGTATATTGTTTATTTATTACATTCAAATAAAAAAGAGTATCATATAAATAACATTTGATTACTCATTGATATTGAAAAAAAAAACAATATAACTAATCCATATTTTGAAACACATATTTAAAAACCACGTTTGTAGTCGAACTGAGATGTGCTTTGAATCTTATGAATTTAATTTTGAAATTATCATATTTAATTTATTAGTTTAATCAACTTATTATTTTTAATCAATAAATCAGATCTTTGATAATATAACACAATATGTTTTCCGTGTATTGATTTTTTTTTAAAACTACAACATATTTAAACCCACTATGTGAAGCATAAAAAATTTGTGGAAAAAATAAATCAATTTTTGGAAAACTATTACATTATTGCCAATAGTTCTCGTGTATTGATGTTAAATATTTTTGAAAACATAACTTATTTAAATTCCTCAACTAGTATAAATCAAGACTTTGGAACACGTAACCTCATCTGTTTTGTGTTTTCAAATGAATTTATCTTGTTATGGAAGATGTGCATTTTTTTTGAAAATGTTAATTCTTAATATTATTCATTTTAACCAAGTATCATACAAAATTAAAACATTGGAAATCTCATCTTAATTAAATTATATTGGAATACTGATTATTTATATTGGAATACTTTTTATTAATTATCTGAAGTTGGGCAATTAATTAAATAAATTTTAATATTATAAAATATTAACATTTTGTTATTAGATTTAATTATATTTTTTTGCTCACTCTGTGTAAATATAAATAATATAATATTAAAATTATTGAGTAATTTTCTATTATAATTTGAAAAATAATTTTTGGGTATGCATAGATAAGTTTTTTTAATAATCAACACAAATATTATTACATGGATTGATTTTTCAGTTACAATAATAGTTTAAATCTTATTATTTGTTTAAAACAAATGAATGTGTTTTTCTATCTCTATTTAACAATCAGATTTTGTATTTATATATATTTTGTAAATTGCAACTAATTTTAATTGTTTCTTAGTTAACGTGAAAAAAAAATAAACAGAATTTAAGAGAATGCTTGATTATCATTTTCTGATTTTTAAGAAGTGCTCCCGGCTTAATTTTTGGCACGGCTCATTAAATTACCCACTAATTTTTATATTATAATTTGAAAATTGATTTTCTAAATTGTAAAGATGGAGATTGTGTTAATGATATTCTGCAAATTTATTATTTTTCTATTTGTAGACAATTAGTAATATTTATATATTATAAATCTTATATTGATTAATTAATGTAGCATTCAAATTTGTTATTACTAATAATTGTCTACAGATATTTAAATAAGAATATACAAATTTGTGTGAAACCAATTAAAGAATCTGAATTTTTTTTTTTATTTATTGTATATAATATTAAATGTTACACTTCATTTTTTGCAAGGAAAAAAAAAATCAATGTGTAAAACTAATTAAAGAAAACAATCTCCTATGCAGCATTTATGGTAGAATTTACCCAATCAATGTGTGAAACCAATTAATGAAAATAAACTCTTATGCATCATTTATGGCAGAATTTATCAAATTTGGAAAGAAAAAAGGGCAGGAAAATGTGTGCGTTATCTTATTATAATATAGATATAGATATAGATATAGATATAGAATATAGAATATAGAATATAGATATTGTCAAATTGTAATTTAGGCTCTCCCATTTAGTCAATTTTGGGCGATGTGTCTCTCTCACACTTGAGATGTCCTTATATCCACGTAAATATGTATATATGTATGTATGTATAAATGTATAAAATGGCTGGTGACGACTAGATATGAATTTTTAAATGTTATATTTATGATAAATGGAAAAATATAAAAACGAAAAACAAATAACATCAGAAATATGAGTCTAATATGTGAATCCTGACTAGCATGATGGTTTGTTGGGGGTGGGGGGATGGAAGCAAAAATTGATTATTTCTGCCAAAAAAATAAATAAAAAATAATGCAACAATAGTGACAGGCATTATATTCTCATAGTGAAAGGTGGATATGAATTTTTTTTTTTTTTTTTTTTAATGTCTATTGGACGTGTAAGAAGTCTCAGTTGAGAATAAATATGTACATAAAGATGACTTGGGCAATTGAACCTACTCTGCATAGATTTGAAGAGACTCTGTTGCATAAAAGTAAAATAATCTTAATACAATGTGTTGAAAAGAACAAGTAGATTAAAAGTAACACGTGAGTTGTGCGCACATGTCACACGAGGGATGGCAGCTACCTAACAAGATATAACAAAGAATCTTTCGTTGTAAAATGGTGGGGTTTAAGGTTGTAAGAAATATAGTTGATGAATGAAAATTAGAATGTTGCCATAATATGATATTCGAATGAAGTATATATTTTTCGTTTCGATCTTTAATCTTGTAATATAAATACTATTTAAAACTATCGAAAACTGATTATCTTTCTCTATTGTCGAAATTTGTAATTAATTTTATAAAGTGAGGACTATATATAAATATAGATATTAAATAACTAAAACTAAGAAATAATCTAACAAATATTATCTTAACAAGAAACTAAGTTTCACCAGTTGGTGAGAAAACGTGGTCAAAACATATATTTAATTTTTTTAATATTTAAAATATTGCAATCTTTATTCATGATTGTTTCTTAGTTTTAAAACGCATAGTCAATTTAATTATTTATTAATTAATCTAATTCAGATAATTGTTATTTTAGGTCCTTATGAAAAATATTAAACAATTTTTAGATCAAGCAATATATGAAAAAAATAAAATTTCTATATAAAAATTTTATACTAAAAAAAACACAGTTTTTTTGGACAAACATAACTTCAGCACAAGAACTCCCTGTATCCGCCCCTGGTCGTGGGATTTCTAGAGTTGGGATTGACGCGACTCATTGTTACACTTCTAGGTGATAACGCATTTTTTGAAAACGTAAGCTTATCAACTAGCATTTGGTGCATGGACTTGACAAAATAATTGATAAACATCTCACCTGTTTCATGATTTTATTCAGTCATGTCAAACATTAAAATTCTTGTGTTATATATATTTAGCTATTTGTACGGAGATTAGAAATACAAAAACAATAAAAATAAAAATAAAAAATCCATCTTCTCTATTTCTATTTGTAATTGGTGTATGCCCTTTAAATAAACTTTCGATAACTCTTCTTCGAGTAATGAATTTTATATATTGCATTACCTTCATGTATACAATATATATACATCTTACCATCTAAATTATCGATTTTTAATTTATATTCAATTATTATTATTTTCGACAACTAAAATTTACCACAACTTCCCCCCTCTAAAGAAGGAAAGAATATAATGAATAAAAGATTGGCCGGTGAGGGCTTTCTAGGTCATGCATAAATTATAAATAAAAAAAGAAAATGAAAAAAAAAAAACTTAAATAATATGACTATAATATGTGAATTGGCCAGCAGGATGATTTGTCACAACATTTTTCGATTGTTTTAAGGAAAAATGATGACATGTAGGACATATTGATGTATATTTGTCTTGATGTAGTAGGGTTGTTTCACCAAAAGGACAATCTAGAAACATTTATTGTGACAATTATTATCTTTTATGGGATTTTTTTTTAATTATTATTAAAACAATCTAGAAAACAATGTTTGAAGGCCAACTTGCATTAAAATACTTTTTACTTTTTGTAATAACAAAACATATTTTTTTTATTGGAGTGGAAATTGGACCAGACAAATTTGAGGTCTACCTAGTAATGCACATCAATTCATAATTGTTGGATGTTGGTTGATGATGTCTATGTGCTGTGGCACTAATAATTTGAAAGTGTCATTGGTGATGATAAATTACAAAAACACGTTTTTTGTGTGTGTGTGTTAAAACTACTCGTATTAATAATAAAAAATAAAAGTATAAATTTTAATAGAAAATTAGGCTTGACTTTCATCCGATGAAAGTAATAAAATAAAATTTTAAGAGAAGACAAATATAAATATTGGTAATAAAAGATATAGTGCTGTGTAAAAAATAAAAAAAATAAAAAAAATGTCACGTTGATAGTTTAGTCAAGATGTTTGAATTGATATAAAATTAAATTTTGAAAAAGATAGATATAATAGAGAAAAATAATAATTTTTGGATCAAAGACTAATAGAAATTAAAATTTTGAAGAACAACGATCTTAACAAGTGGAGGTGGCAAAAATGGGCCGGTCCAGTGTGCTAATTCAGATAACCCGGACTTTGGGACGGTCCGTCCCAATAAAAGGTTGGTCAAGTAAAAATCGGACCTATTTGTTCTAGTAAAACTAATTAACTAAGCTAATCGAGCTAAAGCCGACCTGGCTCAGTAATTTTTTTTTTGCCAAAATCCCCCACCCCAACGTGCAATAAGCCGCAAAGCTTCCCCTCTTGTTTGCTACGAAACCCAAATTTTTTTGAAGAACAATGTTCTTAACAAGTAGAGATGGCAAAAATCGATCGGTCTAGTGGGCTAATTTAGATAACTCGGACTTTGGGATGGCTTGTCTCAATAAAAAAATTGGTTAAGTAAAAATCGAAACTATTTATTCTGGTAAAACTAACTAACTGAGTCAATCGAGCTGAAGCCAGACCTAACTCATTAATGTTTTTTTTTGCCAAAGTCCCCCACTACCAACGTGCAATAAGCCACAACAAACAAAAGGGGAAGCTCCCCCTTTGTTTGCTGCGAAACTTCTAGGTGATTTGTTTAGATTTATATATATATATATATATGTCACCTCTATTAACAAGCTTTAAAATTGATGACGAGATTTGTTTACATTTCTAATCATCATTTTTTTTACTATACGCTTTTTATTTATTAGCTTATTTGTTGAATGAACTAATTGAAAGAATTAAATTAATTTAAATTTTGATTTGACGAACAAGAGTAGTTAAAATATATTAATTTAATTAATTTTCAATTTCTTAAACGAAACTCAAACATGTAGATATGGTTTATTTATATAAATCAATGTTTTAAAAAGTGTAAAACGTGGTTAGGCGTGGAAGTCAAGTTTCGAGTTTTTTGAACCTAGGAGAGAACGAGATAAGGACAAGACGTGGAGGCTGCACCCCACGCCTAAAAAGAGCCTAGGTGAAACTTAAGTGAACTTTTTAGAACAATAATATAAACTTATAAAGAGTACTAAACGTAAGAAATAACATAATTAGCTAGAAGTTCTTAACTATGAAATAACTAAATTGTTTAGGAGCACTGAAAGTCTGAAACTTAGAAATAAGTTAAATGACAAGAATTCTTAAAATTAAAGGAAACTATTAAATAAATAATAATAATAATATTGTCTTGTTTATTTATGATTGTTTCTTAGTTTTAAAACTCATGGTCAATTTAATTAATTAAAGAACAATTAAAATAATTATTACATCATGTCCTTATGTATAATATTTTACATATTTAAGGATTATTTTGCAATTGAAAAGGATGCTCTAATATTTTAAGTTGAATCCTATCCCAACTCTTTCAACGAAGCATGAAAAAAGGACCCAAAATAATTTGTTTACAATTCAGGTCAAATTAGTTCATCTGTCAAAATCTTCATTAACTTGGACTTTATTTTTAATGAAACTATACAATTATTGATTAATATTTTGCCTTTTTTTATTATAAAAACAATCAAAAAATCGTATAAACTTTTATGTATTTTCAACTACCGATAATCGAAAGCCATTTCTTTATGTCAGCCAAAATATCTAACATAGTATATACGAAGAAATGCATGGTAGGCTCGGTGTCATTCTAATCAAGTAAAAAATTGTATCAATGTCTTTATATTTTCTGTCATTGTCGTCGAAGAGTATTAATTTCAATAAAAAATTTTATTGGTCAAAGTTGAATCAACTCTAATTTCTTCTTTTCTTATATTTATCTTTCATAATTGTATCCGAGATTCTTTTTAAATATCATTTGATATATAGTTTAGTAACATTTGCAACATGAAGGGAGACGTACAAAACCTACTTGCTCGAACTAAAACTCCAACTTCTAATCAAAAATGATATTCTAATTTGTTAGAAATGCACGCCATAATATCAATATTAGTATTAATGAATCACCGCTTGAACCAAACCAGTGACTAAGACATCATATTGTCAGTGGTCGTATTGATATGTCTTTTATTCTAATATAGGTACGGTAACAACATTTATCAAAATGTAGCGATTGTGAACTACAAGATTTTTTAGGATCATATATCAATAAACTAGTGGTGGCAATGGTTTGAGCTGGCAAATGTGGATCTGTGTCAAGTTTGAACTTGACTCGTGATCCACTAGAGGGGTCGACTTGTGCCATGGTTCATGGGCCGAGCTGAGTCGCCCACGAGCCAACTCGTTTTGTTTTTAAATCAAAATTTTTAAACAATTTTAAAATTTCAAAAAAGAAAAAAATTCCAAAATACAAGCCGAGCAAGCTCGGCTAGTTAAAATAATTGGGACTCAAGCTCGGCCTGGGACTGGACTCATCCCTGAACGAGTCCGAATCGGCTATGGGTTAATCGGACTTTTTTGCCAAGTATGGACTTCACTTAAAATATATTTTATTTTATATAATGACAAAAAAAATAAATAAATTTTGATGAAATTTAGAAAATCAGTTGTTATCATAGAAGTATATTACAAGGATGTCCCACAAACAAGACATAATAAAAGAAAAAGAAAAAAATAAATTACGCGTTTTGCCCGTAAACCCAAGCATTCATCTTCTAATTCTTATCCACTGCCTACCAAATATATATACAGATAGATATAGAAATGATATGTATAGAATTTGTATATATCTCAAGTTCTTGATACTTCTCCTAATCCGAAACGCACGATTCTCTCTCTTGTTTGTAACTGAACTTCAATTTTTCTCAGATTTCGAATCATATTTTTCAGGAAAGAAAGAAAAAAAATATTCCAGACGAGTATTCAAATCTTTTTTTACTATCCCAGTTTCATCAAACTAGATATATATTTTTATCTGGGAAATCCTTTTTGGAATTTGAAATATAAATTTTATTTCTCAGTTTTTTTTTTTTTGGCGTTTAATATCTAGATATTTCTGTACAGTGTAGACAGTTCTTATATGAGAAGGATATAGATCAAAGAATATAGATTCAGATATTCACACGAAAGATATATTGGTGAGAAGAGGTGGAAGATTTAGGTGGGGTTACCTGAAAATCAGTGGGTAAAAGTTTAATTTCAAGGAAATCAAAGGCGCCATGAAGCTTGGATTGAAGTCAAGGTCCCGGAGGGTGGTTCAGGACAGCGCCGTGGCTGCGGCTGCTGAAAAATTGAAAAATAATATCAGTGATAGTAAGAATATGGATGAAAAATTAAGAGAGGATTATCGTTGTTGGACAAACTTGCCTACAGAGCTAATGAGGGAAGTCTTGATCAAAATAGAGGAGTCTGAATCCAAATGGCCGGAGAGAAAACATGTGGTGGCGTGCGCAGGTGTGTGCAAAAGCTGGAGGGAGGCCATAAGGGAAGTGGTCAAAACCCTGGAGAATTCCGGGAAAATCACTTTCCCAATATCCGTGAAGCAGGTCGGGTTTTTCGGTGAAGTTCTATAATTTCATTTATTCTTGTTTTTGTTTTATTATTTAGGACATTTTTTTTATTGTTGATTGTTGCTAGTGGTTGATTTTGGTGTTGTGTAGGTTTTGATTGTATTTTTGTGTACGAGTATTAGTTATGATTGTTGGATTTTCCGATAATTTGATGGATTCGATGTGCAATGCTCTTGATAGGGACAAAATCTGATTATAATTTACTTGAAAATGATCTGCTTTAGAGTTATATTTGTCGAGTTTGTGCACGGGCTGCAGTGCAAAGCGAATAAAGTTGTCTGTTCATCTGATATGAGTAATATGTTGTTTGGAAATATGATGATTTTGGGATTATGGATGTTCTATACACAGAAACTTAGCCTAACAGATTATGAAGTTTCAAACTTTTCTATGATTTTTTGTCGCTTTTCCAAATTTGAAAACTTAACTTATTTCTGGAGAAAATAATTAGAGTAAGAAAGGATTTGGGTTTTGCATTAGTTCTACATACATTAATTTAATTCATTGACCACAGTGCACAATTTATTTGGTTGATGGATTTAGTTAAAGATTTGTATTAGCATATAAAATTTCTCGCGGCGTCAAGTGCCAACGTGTTTTCTCATGGAGTTAGATGGATGATTGTAAATATGATGATTCCAGTAATGTTTTTCAACTAAATTTACTTGGCCAGGTGTTGTTAATTTTGCATGAAGGTTGGTGGATTCAGTAAAAGAATGCTTTGAGTGTGTATTTGATTTTTCAAAGTTTTTCAATTAGTCCTTGAAAAGTTTATTCGTGTCAACCAGATTTCGTTAAGGGGAAAATTAATTAGTGTACTGTGGTTCGAGAAGCAAATTCTTAGTCTTATAATAATAGTTATGCCCATGCAATAGAAACTGACAAATTACATTCCGAAAATTGTGTTCCGCTTATTGTGATGAAGGGAGTTGATCTCAAAGTGAATTCATGACTAAGTCAACAGTTTTTCAAGTCATATGATTGTCAGCTCTTACGCTCATCAGTTTTCTTTGGTACTCTTTATCCTCAAAAAAAATTATCCCCAATTGTTGTCTCTGTGAATTGTATCTGTTTATCAAGTCATGAAACTGATAATGTATTTACTATTTATCAATGTCAGCATGCAAAAAATATTTTATAGTTTTGCATTTTCAGTTAAGTGCTTTCCACTTTCCTTGGTTATATATATATTCTTAGAAACTCTTTTTTGCTTTGCAGCCCGGCCCGAGAGACTCGCTCGTCAAGTGTTTTATCAAAAGGAATAGTTCTACGCAAACATTTTATCTTTACCTCAGTTTATCTCAAGGTGCGCATTTGTTCTCTCAACTGCATCTCTGACTAACATTTTCAAAAGCTATATTTCTGCTTCCACTAACCCTCCTATTCCTAGTTTAGCTAGAATTGTTCTTCTAATACTTGTACTTGCTTTGCTATTCTGCTCAACTCTCGCTGAGGAAGATTTATGACCTATGAGGCGTAAAACAAAAAACTATGCGTATGGGTAGGGGTAAACGATTTTTAATGATTTCTATTTTTCGCTTATTGAACATTATTTTTGGATTTTACTTTTAGATTAGTTGACTTAATTAAGGGTGAGTAAATCGTTTACAAGATTCAGGGGTTTGACAAATTTTAATATAATTGTAGAAGTGAATCACGTAACATGTGAGACCAACGTTCAAAGCAGAATTACTTTTTTAGTACAGAAAGAAAGGTAGGATTAATTGTTTAAGGATTGGGAGCCATTAAGAAGGTTTAAAGACTATCTGTAAGAACATTTGTACCAACTCGCCACCTTAAGTTCATCTTCCATTCCAAATGCTAATCTTATCTCCCTGTGTTTTGTACTACATGTTTGGATAACCTTAAAAGTTACTCTTCGAGAAAGTAAGTCAAGATTATTTCCTAGTAAGTAAGTTATGTAAGTAAAAGAAACTGACTTCTAAAATTATGTTTTTGCACATACTCTATATAATGTCTACTGCGCCATAATTCTCAGCTAGATATCTTCATTATATGCCTTTTCACGAGAGCTTTGCAGACCTCATTTTGTTTTACTTTTGACATCATTCTTGCTGTCTCTGGCAGCGCTGGCTGATGATGGCAAGTTTCTTCTCGCTGCTCGTAAGTACAGGCGGGCCATGTGCACGGACTACATAATTTCCCTACATGCTGATGATATGTCCAAGGGAAGCGGCACTTACGTAGGAAAATTAAGGTTTCCAACTTTAGGCCTTTTTTATGATAGTTTATACCTTATATTTTAGAAGAGGCTCAATAATGACAGTTTCTTTTTTTTTTTCCCCTCACAAGATCCAATTTTCTGGGAACTAAGTTTGTTGTATATGATGCTCACCCTCCACCTACGGGAGTTAAAATGGCCAAAAATCGTTCCACTCGGATGGTTGCCTCCAAACAGATTTTTCCTGGAGTTCCTGCTAGTAACTATCCAGTAGCTCACATTTCATATGAGTTGAATGTGATGGGAGCTAGGTATGATGAAGATATATGCTATTGCTGGTGTCTTCTTTCAATTGTGTAAGACGGTGTAAAGTCTAAACATAACAAATGAGATCTTAAACTCGAACATTACATCGTAAAAGGCATATTAAAGTTCATTTCAGTTGTAGCAATTTTTGTGAAATTCCCTGAGGAAGAGATTATTGGCTTCAGTATCTTTTTGAGTGTGTGAAATTGATTTGGATAAGTATAAAATAATTTTGTGTGACATGCAGGGGTCCGAGAAGAATGCATTGTATTATGGATGCGATACCAGCTTCTGCCATTAAGCCTGGAGCTGTGGCTCCCACACAGATGGATTTCCGTGTCAGAGGTGTTGATTCCTTTCCACCGATCCCCTCTTCCCTGCCAAAATCAAGTGATTTGGATAAAGCCTTATCCGGACCTTTGGATGGCCAAAGAGATGGATCACTTGTTCTGAGAAATAAGGCTCCAAGATGGCATGAGCAACTCCAGTGCTGGTGTTTGAATTTTCATGGTCGGGTAACTGTTGCATCAGTGAAAAATTTTCAGTTGGTGGCTTCTCCTGAGAGTGGCACAGTTGGAGCAGAACAGGGAAAGGTCATCCTTCAGTTTGGGAAAGTCGGGAAAGATGTGTTTACAATGGACTACCTCTATCCGATATCAGCATTCCAGGCATTTGCTATTTCTCTTAGCAGCTTCGATACTAAAATTGCCTGCGAATGATAAGGATTGAATGGTATAAATCTAATCCTTCATTTATATAATGTCTTAATCAAACATATTGCACGTTCTCCTGCCTAAATGCATTTTGAACTTGTATATGCCTCTCAGTGTACATGACATAATATTAATTTGTTGGTATGATATGTTAATTATTTAGTTGATTTCACCAATTTCTTGTCAATTCAATATAATATCGTCACATTGGACACTTGAATACTCTCAATGCTCGATATATTTCTATTAAAAAAACATGCATGACATTGCGATTCAATTGTAGTAGTTGTTAGACATGAGTGGGTACCATGAATAATGATAATGACTAAGAGAATGATTCACAAACCTTCTGCATATGAAATTCATCCTTTCATGTAATTTTGATATTTATTTGACTTGTTAGTTTCACCTTTTCTGTTCGATACTTGGATTGTTGCTCCAAGTTACATATTTACTTACTGAAATACCTCGCATTAGGCCATTATATACTTTTAAGTAATAAATAAATTGTATATGTCTTAAAATATAATTGTGCTCGACCTCTTTGCCGAAATTTATCAAGGATTGTTGTGTTCCATGTTCTACATGACGGAGTTTTCTTTCTTGCTGCATTTCAGACATAGATGTCTTGTTCTTAGGTTAAGAATTCTATTTAGGACAACACAATTAAGTACGTTTTGGTAGATGTTGATCTCTGTAAATGCTGTTTTTGTAGCATATACTTGTTTCTTTTGAGATTCAAGTCATCAATATATTAATTAATCTCTTTATGTCAAGTAGTTTCAATTTACGTCTTGCCACTAACTCCATGTTTGCTATCGGTACTCGAGCAGGGAAAATTGTTCGACGTGATGCAACTAAAATTTCCAGGGAAAGTATTGCGTTGTGGAAGGCGTGAATGCAACGAAGAAGCCTACCTAGTCATACTTTCTCATCTCAAAGCTTGTCTTGAACTTTAGTTACTTGTGCACTATACATAAACGGGACGTCGAAAATCTTTAGAAGTGTAGGTGTTCTATACATATATTTTCTTTTTTTGTACATAGAAGGATTTGTTTTCGATACCTATCTTTTCTTATATCTACTTACAATTTAGAATTCTTGTTTCAAGTTCTTCATTGTCCTGATATATCCAACGTTGGCTGGTTTTGCCATTGTAATAACCTTTTAGTGCGTCTTTATTACACAATAATCAACAGATTTGTGTAGTATAATATTCATAATTTTGGCTTCTTTCCCCTTATTTTAATGCCATGCCATTCACTTATTCAGTACTATGCAATCCCCAGTGCTCGACAGCAAATGCAGATTCCATCAACTTTCGTCTCTCTTGTAAAATTTGTTCAAAGCCAAACAAGTTACTGTCAAGAGAAACTGCAGTAGGTCCAGTGGCGGATCTAGAGTTGAAGTTCAGCTAGGACGAACATTGACTGGTCAACGGTCAAATATTAACCGTTGACCAGTCAACGACTGATGCTTGTGAAAAAATAATGTAAAAATATTTTTAATAAATACGTAACTTATCAAGCAACAAGAAAAATATATAATAGTGAAATATAATTCGATACAAGTCGTAATAATGCTAAAAAGTGTTTAGTACAACTCTAATTTCAATTTGTGAAACTAGATAACTGCATTCTCCGAGGTCGCATAGTTTGAAACCGTTTCAAGATCGCCTCATTCTCTATTTCTTTGAATATCCCCCGCTTTGTGTAAACAACCAAGTTATCGTTCAACCAAACATCACTCATTTTGTTGCGCAAATCATTCTTAATAAGATTCATAGCAGAGAATGCTCTTTCAACACTCGCAGTTGCCACAGGTAGAGTCAAAACCAATGTGATGAGCCTATAAACCAATGGAAAATAACAATAATATCCTGTTTGAACAAGTCTCTCAACAATGCAAGATATGCTATTGAGATCAGCATATGCCGCATCACTTCTGACAAGCATAAGGAACTTATCCAATTGAGGTCTGAGGTCTGAGTAACATGATGTCCTCAGTAGTGAAGTCCTTAGGATAGAGCTGAGTTAAACGTACTAATTTAGCCGTATCAAAACATGCAAATGAGTTCTTTGGATTGAGGCATGAAATACAAGTAAAGAGCTCGGTGCTAGTCTCTGAAAAACGATCATTCAACTCCTGCAAGATTGAGTCTATGACATGGCAATACAAGTCAACATAAAAACGATGATGATAAGTCACCTGATGAGTTCCGCGTCTAGGTCGACCTTTCTTCACTACAATATCCTCCAAGTTGGGCACTACAATTTCTCTACCAACACAAAACTCAATTACCCTGCTCAATAAATTATCCCAGCCATTATCCCTCATATTTTGCAATGAACCCCTGCACAAACTCAATAATCTCATAGCATTTTCAATGTCCTGATCTTTTTTCTGTAAGGCTTGAGAAAGATCATCTGTCACTGCAAGAATTTCGAACATAAAATGTAGACAAAACACAAACTCAAAGTCTTGCATAATACTCAGTTGTCTTCCCGCCATTCCTTTCAAATCTAAACTTATGCCATCATCTGCTATATTCTCAAGCACATCAATTATGTTATTAAACATACCAATAAAACGAGTAATTGTGAGTAGATGTGAACTCCATCTGGTATCACCCGGTCGGGCCAAACTCATGTCTTGAAACTTGCCACTACCACTGTAAAGTTCTTCTGTATTGAGCTTCGCAAGAATCTCGGAGTGGTAGCTTGCTTTGAGAGCATCAACACGCTTACATGAAGCACCAACCAAATTCACTATGATACTCAACATGTTAAACAAAACAGCAAGCACTTCAGTTCTACGCGCAACAGAAACAAGACATAATTGAAGTTGGTGCGCAAAACAATAAACATAATGTGCACATGGATTCTCTCTTAAAATCAAAACCTTCAACCCGTTGAACTCACCTGACATGTTACTAGCTCCATCGTAACCTTGCCCTCTAAGCTTAGAAATGCTCAGACCGTGCCTAGAAAAAATTTCATCAATTGCATCCTTTAGTGATTGGGCACTAGTATCAGTGACATGAGAGATGGCCAAAAACCGTTCTTTGACAGATCCAGATTTGTCTACATACCTCAAAACAACTGCCATTTGTTCCTTCACTGAGTTATCACGAGCCTCATCCACTAAGATCGAAAACACAGAATCACCCAACTCTTTCATGATAGCCCTTGTTGTCTCTACAGCGCAACAGTTAACCAAATCCTTTTGAATGCTTGGTGCAGTCATTTGGTTATTTCTAGGAGCATTGCCAAAAACTACCTCATTCACTCCCTCACATCTATATGCGTACCAGCTTAGTAACTCAAGAAAATTCCCCCTGTTAAGCAATTTTTCCGACTCATCATGTCCACGAAAAGCCAATCCTTGCATCAAGAGAAATCTGGTAACAGCTAGCACCGCAGTCAATCTAGTTGTGTACCTCTTTTGTTGTTCAGTACTTTGATTTGAAAGTGTAAAAGAAATACTTTGCCTTTGATTCATCAAGTTGGTGCACATTGTGAGAGCATGATGGTGAGCACTAGTAACAAGACCGACATGATCTTTCAAAATTTGTTTGTGTTTCCAATCTCTAAAACCAGTTTTTGTGAATGTTCCTCAACCTCCTTGACCTCCTTTATCGGGTTTGAACAAATAGCAGTGCAAACAAAAAGCGGCATCCTTCTCAATGCTATACTCCAACCAATGGAATTCGGCAAACCATTCCTTCCTAAAACATCTCTTATCTTTTCCCATAATTGTTTTTGGAAAACTATGTACGTGTGGTTGACAAGGACCTCTATCCAAGTAAATCATCCTAACCTCGTCTCTAATATTAGGGTCATAGGATTCGATTGGAGGCCGTTTCCCAGGATCATACTCAAGGTCAAGGGCATCTACATTGATATCAACTTGAGACTTCTTAGTACCATCATTATCAACAGGTAATGAACTTTGTGAAGGTGTCGAACTCGAAGTATTGATAGCATTAGAAGCAGCACTAGAGCAACTTGTACCAGCTGGTCCAACTTCAGGCTTTCTTTGAGGTTGAAAAAACCTTTTCATGTCTACAATGTCTTGTCTGTAGACTGCAAATTAGTCACTCAACAGTTCAAGACTTCAAGTAATCAAATTACGAAAATTATTTCTCAATCAAATTATTCAATCCCAAGTACCAAGTCCCAACTCCCAACATAATGTACTAAGCCGGCAAGGCAATAATAAAATCAATAGCAACTAATAACAACAATATAATAATTAGCCGGCAAGGCAATAATATAATCAAGATCAACTATCAACAACAATGTAATAATTAGCCGGCAAGGCAACAATTTAAACAATAACAACTAGCAACGACAATATCCAAAATTAGCCGGCAAGGCAAAAATATAATTAATAAGTAAATATAATAATAGAATTTAATAACTAATAAATTATTTAATTAACATTTCAACTAATAACTAAAATTAATTAACTATTTTTTGCCTAATAAGTAATAAAGGTATTGTTGTATCAATTAACTAATTCTACCATTAAACTATTAATTAACAATTTAACCTAATCAAATATAAGTAATAAGCTAATAAGCAACTAATAAGCAATTTAACCTAATAAACAATTAATCCTATTTTGACTAGTAAGCTATGAATAATTAGCTGTGACCAACCCCAACTCCCAAGGCACAAATCACAATGTCCAAAGCCACAAATACACAACACAAGTACACGTAAAATTACACACAATGCATTTTCCATTTTCCATTTTCCATTTTCCAAACATATCTACTACTGGTCTATTGCGCACACAGTTACAGACTCACAGGAACTCCAAAATGGCGGTGAAGAAGAGAAGTTGACTCATTGAAGATGATAAAAAGTAAATACATTTCTTCAGATTTCATCCAATCTGTCTTCTGCGGACTGCGGTTTTGCTCGTTTTTGCTCGTAAGTTGTCAGAATCGCCTTGTTGTGCTTCGTCCTTCAGCCGTTCAGCGGTTCAGCTTCACTTTTCAGGCACTACTTACTCGCGCCGGAATCGCCTTCTAAGTTCTACCGGACCGGAGTCGGCCTGCTTGGCTGCTGCTTCTCGTTTTGTAGGTTTTTTTTCCTTTCTTAATTTTTTTGATTGAATTTGATTTTTGGATTTAGATGGGTATTGTTGTATTGGGTATTTCATCAGATTTCAGCCGATTTTGTGTTTTTGATTGGACTGCAAATGGGTCATGGTCCTCATGGATCAATTTAATTGGGCTGGACTTGGAGTCTTGGACTACAATTTTTTTTTTAAAAAAAATTTATTCCAGTCTAATGGATATGGACTGTTTTGGTGTGCTACAAAACTTGGGCTGGGTTGTGACCCAAAACATGTTACGCACCATTTTTTTGTGAAATTTGAGCACGGGCGGATGCGTGAGCTCACCATGTCACCCGTCCGCCACTGAGTAGGTCATATTACAGTGGACAGGGAAGAAGAAAAGAAGCGGGAGAACCAACAGAAATTTGATATAATCGTCATCGCACGGTGTTGTTTGAAGCCAAACCAATGCAGCGTTGTTTGGATATATATTAGTATTATGACTTATGTTTTTTATTTTACATTTTGAAAGACACGTTTTGTAATTAGAAATGTGTTTTCTCCAACTGCATTTAAAAAGCTTGCACAAGGAGAGAGAAGGGGTATCTTGGCATTTTTCTGTGTAACGAATTCAGCAGCTGAATCTTCATTCCTTCATTTTTTTCTCTCCTCTTATCTTAATTCTCATTTTATTTTATCACCTAAAATTGTTATTACTGGAATGTTTTCACTGAATTTTTGAATATATGAAGTTGAGTGGATTTATCCATTGTTTTGAGTAAGACATTGTTGGCTGAAATCATTAAATTACGGTTGCTGAACTGTAATTGATCATCAACCGTAACAATTGGTATCAGAGCACTTGATCCGAAGTCATGTCTAAGACGAGGAGCAAAGCCTAGGAGGAACACTTGAGGAAGATGGATAGGGAGATGGGTGAGTTCAGTGCTGCAAACAGGACAATAACTAATAAGATGGATTCATCAGAATTGACCCTTAAGGTACTGGGCAACAGACAAGAGAAGATTAAAAATGTTGTGACTAAGATGAATCAGAAATATGAGACATTAGTGGCGATGATGGCATAGATTAGTGGGAACATGAAGGAAAATAAGGATAAGCAAGCTGAGAGTTCTGCTTCTCAAACAAGGTCTGGAGATTTTGGTAGTAACAGAGTAGGAATACCATAGATTAATCAGGTCAGGGATGATAATAAAAATCATACTAAGATGCCTAAAATCGATTTTCCTTACTTTAATGGAGAGGGTCCTAGAGAATGGGTGAGGAAGGCAAGGAAGTACTTCCAGTTACATCAAGTTACATCAAGTTACATCAAGTGGCTGAGGAGCTGAAAGTGGGTATTGCAGAAATGTATTTGAAAGGCAAGGCTGATATATGGTTCCACGAATTTGCTGCTTCCCACCCTGATGCTGATTGGAATTTATTTGCTGAGGAGGTATGTAGGAGATTTTCTGATACTACTGGGGAAGAAGTAGTGGAAACATTCAATAAGATAAGACAGTTTGGGAGTATTACTGAGTACCAGGAGAAATTTGAGGAATTAAAAGCTCAAGTGATGATGTCCTTACCTCATTTACCTGAATCTTACTATATTTCCATCTTCACCCGTGGACTCAAGAATGAGATCAAGTCTATGGTTAAGATGATGAAGCCTACCTTACTTGTCCTAGCCTTTGAATTTGCAGCCTTACAAGAGAACATCATATCAGCACTTAATAAAAACCAGAAACCTAAACACTACCCCAGCCCTAACACTAAATGGAGTAACCCAACTTCTAAAACTATTGATACAAGCCTAACCTCTGAGCCCACCCCAAAATTTTCAAAGATACCAATGCAATTCAAAACCATATCACCATTTGATTTCCAGACAAAAAGAAGCCTAGGCTTGTGCTACAAGTGTGATGAGAAGTACACTCCAGGCCATATTTGCAAAAATAGAATGCTTAATTTTATGTTGATTGATGAAGATGAGCAAGAAGGGGAAGGGGAGGAGAGTGGAGAACAAGTAGAAGAGAGAGGAGGTAATCCAAATTGCTATCAATGCATTACTTGGCACTATGAGGCATAAAACTATTAGGATACCTGGTAAACTAAAGGGAAACAAGGTGTCTATTCTTATAGACAGTGGCAACACCCACAGTTTCATAGATGAGAAGTTAGTAAGAGGTTTAAATCTTAAGACTGATGATAGAAGGGACATGACATTAACTGTTGCAAATGGACAGAAATTAACCACCAGATCAATATATCAACCACTGGTGTAGAGAATACAGGGTTTGGAATTTCAGTTTCAGTTGAAATCACTGAAGTTGTGGGGTAGTGATATAGTTCTTGGAGTAGACTGGCTAAGTCAATTGGTCCAACCACCTTTGATTTTATGAAAGGATGTATATCCTTTAAAATGAAGGGAAGAACCATTGAATTAACCAGTGAAGAACCTGAGGATGGAATAGAACTGATTGATGAAGATACTAAACACTCAAGGCTATGGTGTGGTGGGACAACTGTGTACTTTGGATGTGGAGAACAATGAGGAATTGTCAGGGATAATCAGTCCTATCTTGGAAGAATATATTGATATTTTTCAAGAGCCTACATGGCTACCACCAGTTAGATCACATGACCACCAAATAAACTTGAAGGAATGTGCACAACCCTTTAAAATAAGACCCTATAGATGCCCCTTCATACAGAAGACAGAGGTGGAGATGATGGTGAGAGAGATGATGGAGTCTGGAATTATACAAAGCAGTAATAGTCCTTTTGCATTACTTGTACTGTTGGTTAAAAAAAAGGATAGGACTTGGAGGTTTTGTGTGGATTACAGACCGTTAAACAATCTCACAACTAAAAACAAATATTCTATGCCCTTGATTGATGAATTGTTAGATGAACTTCAAGGGGCAAAATATTTTTCAAAGCTGGATTTGAGAGCTGGTTACCACCAGATAAGGGTCAGACCTGAAGATGTGCATAAAACTGCTTTCAAGACACATCAAGGATTGTATGAATTCAGAGTTATGCCATTTGGGTTAACCAATGCCCCTGCAACTTTTCAGAGCTTAATGAATGAGATTTTCCAAGACCGACTCAGGAGGTATATATTGGTATTCTTTGATGACATCCTAGTGTATAGTACTAACTTGGATAGCCATTGTGAACATCTAAGATCAGTGCTGAGCATTTTGAGAAAGCATACATTGTTTGCCAAAAGGAACAAATGCACTTTTGGACAAACTTCTGTTGATTATTTGGGACATGTCATAAGTAAAGAAGGAGTATTAGCTGATCATAGGAAGATTGAAGCAATGCAAACTTGGCCCACTCCACAGAATTTGAAGCAACTCAGGGGGTTCCTTGGGTTGACAGGGTATTACAAGAATTTGTAAAGGGATATGGCACCATAGCTAAGCCTCTTACTGATCTATTAAAGAAGGATGGATTCACTTGGAATGAGGACACTGAGACTGCTTTTCAGAATCTCATGGTGGCTATGAGCACCACCCCAGTATTGGCACTACCTAATTTTGATCAGCCATTTATAATTAAAACAGATGCATGTTATGGAGGAATGAGAGCAGTATTAATGCAAGGGAAAAGACCATTGGCGTATTTAAGCAAAGCCATGGGACCTAGAAGCTTGGGGATGTCTATTTATGAAAAGGAACTCCTAGCATTAGTTACGGCAATAAGCAAATGGAGACATTACTTGGAAGGGCATAAGTTCATAGTTAAGACTGACCACCAATCCTTGAAGTACTTGTTGGAGCAAAGGATAACTACACCTCTGCAGCAGAAGTGGCTGTTGTTGGGATTAGACTATGAAATTCAGTTCAAGAAAGGAGTAGAAAATGTTGTTGCTGATGCATTATCCAGGAGAGAAGAGTGCAATGCCATTTCTACCTTTACACCTGCTTGGGTCACTGAAATTATGGCTAGTTATAAAGAGGATGAAGAGGTACAAAAGGAGATCCAAGCTAGCACCATCAGTGGGTCAACGAAATATGAATACCAATATAAGAATGGACTTCTGAGGCATAAAGGAAAATTATACATTGGCAGTGAAGGAGGAATAAGGCAGAAAATTATTGAAAGCATACACTCATCACAGGAGGGAGGGCACTCTGTGGTGCAAGCTAGCTTGTACAGGGCCAAGCAACACTTTATATGGCCAGGGATGTCACGAGAAATCAAAGAAAGGGTGCTGCAATGTGAAGTTTGTCAGAGATGCAAATGAGCATAACCAGTACCCAGGGCTGCTGCAGCCTCTACCTGAACCTCTTCATTCTTGGAGCCATATCTCAATGGATTTCATTGAGGGATTACCAAAATCAGGAAGAAATGATGTAATATTTGTGATAGTAGATAGATTTACCAAGTATGGACATTTTGTGGCTTTATCACACCCTTTCACTGCTATGCAAGTGGCACAATCATTCATGGGGAATGTGTTCAAATTACATGGCATAACCCAGAGTATTGTATCAAATAGAGACAAAGTTTTTACCAGCAGATTCTGGCAGGGATTATTTAATTTGTTGGGCAGTCAACTTCACATGAGCACTGCATATCATCCACAATCTAATGGACAAACAGAGAGGCTCAACCAGTGTCTGGATATGTACCTCAGGTGTATGACGTACCAGAATCCGAAGCAGTGGATCAGATGGCTGACTCTAGCTGAATGGTGGTATAACACCACCTACCATTCAGCAATTCAGATGACTCCCTTTGAGCCCTTTATGGGATTTCCCCACCTCAACTAGCTTTGGGACCTTACCAGCAAACAAATGTCGCCTCAGTTGATGGATTATTACAGTAAAGACATAAGATAGATCAACAATTAAGAGAAAATTTGGCACAAGCAAGGGCAAGAATGAAAACATATGCTGATAAGAAGAGGATTGATAGGACATTTGAAGTAGGTGATTGGGTGTTTTTGAAATTACAACCATATCAACAACAGAATCAAAAGCTCAGTCCTACGTATTTTGGACCCTATCAGGTGCTCAAGAAGGTGGGGCAGTAGCATACAGATTGGCCTTACCAGATAGCTCAAAATTACACCATGTGTTTCATGTCTCGTTGTTGAAGAGGAATGTAGGGACTGATGGTGTAATAGTGAAACATCTTCCTATAGAAGGTGGAGACGAAGATTCCAGACCAAAACCCATCAAAATTTTGCAAATCAGGCTAACTCGTGGGAACAACAATTCAGGTAGTCAATGGCTAGTGCAGTGGAGCGATAGCAGTGTGGAAGATGCTACCTGGGAAGATGCTGAAGCACTACAGAGGGCTTATCCACGTATCAGACCTTGGGGACAAGGTCAATTTGAGCAGGAGGGTTGTCAAGAGAAACATCAGAAGTTCAGATTTTCAGATTACAGTGGACAGGGAAGAAGAAAAGAAGCGGGAGAACCAACAGAAATTTGATATAATCATCATCGCACGGCATCGTTTGAAGCCAAACCGATGCAACGTCGTTTTGATATATTAGTATTATTACTTATGTTTTTTATTTTACATTTTGCAAGACACGTTTTGTAATTAGAAATGCGTTTTCTCCAACTGCATTTAAAAAGCTTGCACAAGGAGAGAGAAGGGGTATCTTGGCATTTTTTCTGTGTAACGAATTCAGGAGCAGAGCTGAATCTTTATTCCTTCATTTCTTCTCTCCTCTTATCTTAATTCTCATTTTGTTTTATCACCCAAAATTGTTGTTACTGAAATGTTTTCACTGAATTTTTGAATATATGAAGTTAAGTGGATTTATCCATTGTTTTGAGTAAGACATTGTTGGCTGAAATCATTAGATTACGGTTGATGAACTGTAATTGATCATCAACCGTAACAGTTACATGCATAGATATGTTTGGTGTCACTTTTATGTATGTAACTATAAAAGTTGTGAAGCTGTGAACCTTGGATCGATCCGTAAGTTTCGGACCTACGAACACCGACTGTAACGTGCAAAAGGCAGACCGTTAATAGTCTTATATACAATACAAGCAAGGACTCGTCCCGGATGTGATAAAGATAAATCCTATTAGCAAGACTGTCATAATCCTACAAGAACACTAGTAAAAGAAATCGTCACAATTCTGGCTCCGCCCGACAACATTAATCTTGTGCATGTGCACGAGAGATAGAAGACTAAGAGAGAACAAAGTTAATATGTTCTCCCCCGTTCAATATACAACAATAGCCTAAACGAGTACCTTGTGTACAAGTAGTGTTATAGTACTGCTGGTGGGGTAAGGGGTTTCGTTTCCTCTATTTACATCAATATGCTCTTAATTCTAAGCAGCTTGCATGTGGAGATTCTTACCCGAGAGAGAGACAGCAGTTTCTTCCTCTTCTGTACATAGGTCGTCTGAATGCAGATTTGCTTGATTTAGGCTCCGAATAAATTTAGTATATAAAGGGAAATGCTCTGGAGAAAAGAAATAAGCTCCCATTCTTTGACAAGTGAACAAGTCAACTACATTTTGATCCACCAAGTTCTTCTTGATCTGTTCAAAACCCCTAGGAGTACCTGAAACAATTGAGTTTTCGCCAGAGATCTGTACTGCGTGTTTTCCGCAAGATGACGCTATTTGTGCAAGTAATAATTCTGGACTTGAGCAGGATTTGTTTGGTTCGTTCTCTGACAGGTCCATTCCAGGAAGTATAATTTTGCACGAATTTCTTGAGAAGATTTCAGCAATGGCCTCATAACCGTCTCTATTGGCTGTGTTATAGAAACCTGCCGTTAGCTCTGAAGGGTGGGAACGGGTTCTATACCACGAGTGCATCAGGGGGACTTTACCAGACACTATAATTTTGGTATCTTCGAAAGTCGAGGCGGCAACTGACAGGATGCGATCTCCGTGAGAAATTAGTTGGCTTGAGTACCAAGAAAGAAAGAAATCACCATATGGCATCTCCCATGATCCTCCATGCTCCGAGAAAAAGCTGCTTGACATTGGCGACTGGTCATAGCCGGGTGCGTCATGGGGACCACCTAGTCCCCACAGAGGGTTCCCGTATGTTTCTGCGTACTGCTTAAGATTTTCGAGCATGTATTTGTCATAACACTGGAATTCTCCGGCTCCACGCAGGCTATTCTTCTTGGAAGGATGGTGGTGAGATGGGTACCGAAGCTCACCATCTGGTCCAAGACCAATTGATATTCCCTGTAGAATACAAAAAGGGAAAGGAAAACCAGCATCGTCACCACAACTATGAATGAAACTATGTTGATGGTTGGTTAAGCTTAAAATTAATTAAAAAGTAACTTTCTAGAAAAGTAAGTCTATAGTCTTGTACTCCACAGATTTAAATCAGCTTACCGTGATTGTGGAACCGATAAAAGGCGAGAATGAAGCCTTGAAGCTCTCGCAGAACTCAGTGTACGCATCGATTGGAGTCTTTCCATCAAGAACAGGAAGATCATCGACAGCTAATGACAGACAATCTTTGAAACGCTGTCCTGATCGATCTGTAAAGTAAATATCCGGTTGTGATTCACCAATCCGAGAAACCCAATCGGGAAGTGGAATTTTGGCATCTTTGGATGCATGAAAACAGAGTGATACGTGAAGCTTAAGACCCAGTTTTTGGACCATTTCTGCCAGAACAAGGTAGCCTGTCCAGTCATATTTTCCCGACTCTTCCTTTTCAGCTATTCCCCACCAGACAGGGAGCTCCACTCCGTCTACCCCTAATAACTTTAAAGCCTTCAGCCCTGCGGCAATTGCTCGTGCGTGATTCACTGCATTACAGCCGGAGACAGCATCAAGTGGCAACCCGACATATAATTTCACGCCATTAGTCTGCAAGGGCATAACAATGAACGAAGAAATTTATTAACCAGGTATCAATTTGTGAATACTGCAGACATCTAAGAAACAAGCATCCAAATCTGTATCGCTTTGAAAACCACAAAGGAAGTGTACATTTCGGCATTTTGAAGTCGTCTAGCCAAGCACAACACCATTTGGAAACGAAATGAACAAACATCACATGAAAATGCTCAGGAAAATTTGGGTGTTACAATTTTACTCTGCACGACAACTTTATATATCCCTAACAGAAAAAAAACTTAATTTTTTCATGGAAGGTCCTGGAAATGTTATGCAGTTGTGAGGAACTAGTGACTGATGAAACATTTTTTAATGTTAACAGCAAAATAAATTCTGGATATCTGCTCTTGAAAGCCAAATACTAGTAAAAATTGATCAATTGCTTCAAAATTAATGACGAAAACGAAGATTTCAAATAATAACCAAAGATCCAACAAACTGGGGTCGAAAGAATTTCAATAAGAAGCCAAAGCCATTTTCTTGTTTTATTTTTTCAAATTGTAGCCTATTTTTATTTTTAAGTACTATGTTTTATTGATCTCTACAACATTAGACAAAATAAATATTAACTCACAATAAACACACAAATCAGACACCAAAAATTGAGTTAGTAATATAATTTGCATAAACACCTAGGAACAAGCATTATCCCTTATTTTCCCAGTTTTCTCTGTTAAGAGCGGTTAAACAACAAGTATCAAACCAGTGAATAAAATCCAGGAAAAATAGCACAAAACACTGCTAAGTTTTTTCACATAAATAAGGAAAACTAGTAAACCGCTTTGTTGCGGTGGAATCCGACCGTAGGCGATTGAGGCGGTGAACATAATTTGGAGCGAGATGATCGGAGGGCGATGATGAATGGAGGAGGTGAACAGATTTTGGAGGAGATGGTCGAATCTGAGATGGATTGAAGGCTGAAGCATTCAGCAAATTTGGTGGAGATGATTTTGTGAGAGAAATTGTAAACTTGTGTGGAAAAAACTCCCTTTGACACCTTGAAAATAGAAAAAGAAGAAAATGAAAAAAAAAAGAAGAAGAAGAAAAGAAGCTTACAGGCTTGGTTCTGGAATTTCTTGAACCTCTCTCAGAAATAACAGCAGCTTCGGTATGGGCAGTGGCAGAGGCTTTAAGTGTGAAACCACAGACAGATTTTGATTTCCATTCCAAGCTTTGGCTTTGAACAAAATTGCATGTTTTTGAATTATTCTTGACATTAAAGATCTTAGAATTCAGGTTCTTGCTGAAATTACAGAACCCAACATCAATAGCTCTTCCAAGATTCACCTGTGAGTTTCCAATCAATGAAATCTCCATGTATAATCCTTGATATAAAAAACCCAGGTGATAAAATTCGTTTACAAAGCAAAAATTTGGCACCTCAAGCTAAAGATTAGATGTTTATGGGTTTTTAGGTCCCAAATACTTAAAGAATCGAAGTCGAAGATTGAGAAAAAAAAAATGGCGTCTTTGATCTGAGAGATTTATGATAGAAAACTTGAATAAAATGGAGAAGAATCTGTGGTGGGGTTATGAATTTATAGGAAAAGTTGAACAAATAAGAAAGAGATTATGGGAAGAATTTGTCAGGAATTTGGGAGAAGAAAAAGAAAAAGAAAAAGAAAAAAGAGAGCGCAAGTTGTTTTGGACCTCCCACTTTTTGGACTTTTGAAATTTCATTTTTCACCATTTAATAATGTGATAATTTTCCGCTTACTACAAAACATAAAATAATTTAAAAAATACTATTTAACTTTTTTTATTTTAAAAATACTATTTTTTATTTTTGTAATATTTATTGTTACATTTGTTATTTTAGTTATACAAAAAAAAAAAATATTTTTAGAATTAAAAAAATATGACAGTATTTTAAAAAATATTTTATTTATTGTAGTTATTTATGAAAAAACCCCTTTAATATTTTGTTACTTGTTTTGAGTTCAAATATATTGTCTCAAACATATTGTTAAATATTAGAAATAAATAAATATTATAAAGCAGAAAACTTGTTACAAAATAGTATCGAAAAGAAAGATTGTATAATAATTACATATTTAATTATTAAGAAAAATAATTTTATACCATTAAAAAAATACGAAAAAAATTCACATCTTTAACAAACTCTCCAACATGTCGTTCCTCTGACAAATAAATAAAACTAAAATTATGGATATAGTTTCTTATAGGAGAATCCCTTCAAAAGTTATCGATTCTCGAAAGTTTACAACTACTGTGACTAAATTAATTTTTTTTTTATTTCAATTAAAATAATTCAAGAAACTATCATTTTGATTTATTATTTAATGAATATAATATCGACACTACATAAATAAATCCGACTTTCGTAACACTTGGATCATTTATTGTTGCTTATATTATAAGCTTTGAATCAACTACACATTATTAAACTAACACATTCATTGAAAACCTTGAACATAGAACATAGGATATTCCTTGTGGATAAGAAAACTCGAGTTTTTGCTGACATGTAAAGAGCCAAAAAATAATATAAAAACAAAAACAAAACATAAAATTGGCCATTCAGTCGACACGTGGCAGAAGCCCACTTGATAGATGCCATGTTGCTGACTCAGACATTAATTGCTCACCATGGAAAAAAAGAATGGACACTATTATTTAGATAATTAAATTAAATTAAATTAAATCTTGAGATCTCATAAATTTAAAATTCAGACAATTATGAATAAGGTTATTTATCATCGTTTAGACAATCTAGGATGTAAACATCATATATTTGTTGGTAATAAATATGCATTGAATCAACATAATAATTAATGTCACATCATCGGCGCTTAGCATAAACTAAACACTAGTGCTTAGGAGATCATTTATCTAAATATATTTTTAACTATATGTCTATATAATTTGAATTTAGTATATCATATTTGTACGTATATTCTTTCGACATGTTTAATACACTAAAATAAATTTAATTTAAATTGGTCCAACTCATTAACCATATTTTTAATTTATACATTTTGTAAGATTTACAATTTAATAAGTACTTATTATTCACACATTTTATAAAGAGTTATTGGAGTCAACAATGGAAAAATATTAGTGTTTTAAAAAATGTAAAGCGTAATTAGATGTAGAAGTCGAGTTTTAAGTTTTTTAAATCTAAGGGTGTGTTTGATTGGCACATTTTCCATGGAAAATGTCACTTCCATGGAAAATGTTGTCAAATCCAAAAAATTTCTTTTTCACCTTTGTTGTTTGATTGCACATGGAAAATAAAATGGATTTTCTAGGTACAAGCATTTAAAGCACATTTTTTTCCACTTTCTTGGAAAATATTTTCTCACCTATATAGTAGAATTTATTTTCCACCTTACATGAAAAATATTTTCATTTTCCACCTTTTTCTATGCATACCAATCAAACACACCCTAAATTAGACAAGAACGATGTAAAATTGAGATGTGAAATATGGCTAAACGAAAAAACTAAGGGTGTGTTTGATTCAAACATTTTCTATGGAAAATGTCACTTCCATGGAAAATGTTGTCAAATCCAACACTTTTATTTTCCCACTTTAGTGTTTGATTGGCCATGGAAAAGAAAATATATTTTCTAGGTACAAGTATTTAAAGCATGAATTTGCCTTTTTTCTTGGAAAATTTTTTCTTACCTAGATAGTGGAATTTATTTTCCCACTTCTATGAAAAATATTTTCATTTTCCACTTTTTTTTCATGCTACCAATCAAACACACCCTAATGTTCAAATTTGGACGGAGTTTATACGCCGCCTAAGCGACTTTTTACAGCAGCAGAAAATATTGAACCATTTGTTTCAAACAAGGCATGTGATGCTGGTTGTCCATAGATTAATGAATTTTGATTGACATATAATTGTTTGATTGAATAAGATGGATGTCAGAATTAAACACCTCACCACTTCAATAATTCAATCATGGCTGACAATTATTGAAGATAAGACAAATTATTTATGTCATGGTCGTGTCACAATGACATGTATCAAACAAAAGGGGATGTACAATGACATGTATCAAACAATGGAGATGTACTCTATTTTTTGTAGTGATTATAAGTGTTTATAAATTAGTTAAATATTATTTTTATTTATATATTTTATAAGTTTCATAATTTTTATCTATTTTTTAATTAATGCTACTCTCTCAATTATCATTGTTGACGTTAGAAAATAGTTTGTACTGATTCTTAGCCAATTTAATGTTAAAGTATTGAGGTCGGATGTGACCGTGATAAGCGATAGATATGTAAATGTGTTGGAAGACTTATTTGTATAATCTTTGTAAAAGTGCTTCTATTTCAGCAGTTGAATGTCTGACTTGAAGAACATTTATGTCTCATATTTATAAGAAAATATGCAATTATGACAGGTAATTAATGCCAAGTTCAGCATTAATTAATTACAAGAAATCTCATTTTTGGGCATTTATTGTGAAGTGACATTTGCATTAATTGTGGCAACTAGCCTGACGCTTGACACCTGAAAGGACAAGCTAAGCTGATGACGTGAGTTTGACCAAGTATGGATGAAGTCCGACCTGAATATTCATGGTTGAGGTCCAACGTGAATACATTCCAAACTGAAACCTCGGTCAAGGCTAGGGAAGAGGTCCGACCCGGATTGTCCTCATAACTGGGATCTGGTCGGCATTCCCATTAGTTGGCTAATCGAAAATTATGTGGTTGATGTGGCAGGCCAGTTCGGATATCAACAGTTGCCCCCAAGACCTGCCTTGGAATAAGTCAAGGGTGGTCTTTAGTTCACTCCTCAAACTGCTATCCATACTGATCTGAATTCTCATATGATAAACGGACGTGGCCTAACTGACAATCCACCTCGTTTGTTGACGAATGGCACAATCTCAGTGGTGATGTTAGTTTTTTGCGTAGCTCGAGGACATATTTTTAATGAGGAGCCATTATTGCACTGACACCTCATTATTGTGACATTGATTGAGCTGTCTTTTCTTGTTCTTCTCCTATAAATAAAGGGATCTGAAGTTTATTTGTGACTTTTGCCTAAACGATTCTTTCAGTATCAACTGCTTTGTCGGACTGACGGTCAGTACGGTAAACTTCTTTCGAGCTAAGTGTCACCACAATTTGTTGAGTTCGAGCTGAGGGTCAGAACGGTCAGTATCCACTCCTTCTTCTTTCACATTTTTCTCATCTATCTTCTTTTTTGAGTTCATCTAGTAGGATGTCTAGTGAGTTCAGAAGCGATGACGGGAGTGAAGCCTTGTCCTGGGGTAGAGGTCAGGATAAAGAAGGGGTTAGTTTAGAATAGTTGAGGATGAAGTCCTTAGTCCAGCTCCCTTGACCACCTTTCATCCATTAGCTAGGTCCTCACCACAGGCCGAAGTGAGTGGTAGCAGGGGGGCGTGCCTGAGACTTTAGGTCGGCGGGAAATAGAGGTTGAGTCCGGCCATAGAACAGTCCCGATCTGAAAATGTAAGTTCTTTTCCTCCGAAGTCAATGCAAAACAACTTGGAGACTGGCATAGGGCTTATAGAGTCCCAAACGAGATAGAATTCTTCGTCTCCAGTCCCAATGATCGGGCTAATGATTCGTCGTTGGGCTGTGTGGCCTTAAACCAGGCCGTGCTGATAGCTGGACTCTGTCTTCCCTTCTCTAGAATAGTTAGAAAGTTCTTGCGAGAGTGCATAATAGCTCCGACCTAGCTCTGCCCTAACGGATGGAGAATCTTGATAGGTTTTCTTATTTTGTGGAATCAGCTCAGATTTCTCCGATCTTCTGTTAGGGAATTCAATAGTCTGTACTCGTTTAAGTCAGATGGGAGGAGGTCGGGTTGGTGGTATGCGTCGGTCAAAGAGAAGACATGAGGTAGTATCATCACCCAGACCCCGGACTCCATTAAGAATTGAATTTTTTTTTGGTTATTTGTCCAAGGTCCCTGGCAGTTCTCCAAACATGATACAATTCTTATTCATTTAGGTCAGTACGCCTGATTACTTACTGATCTGTCTTACTTGTTTCCTCTTCCAAGGTATAACTCATATGACCCAACAGAAGAATCTTCAGAGAGAGAGCTCAGAAGGCTCGAGCTATCAGTGAGGACTTATAATCTAGTAGTGCTTTAATAACCGAGAACTTGATATCAGCTCGTCTTTCTGCATCACTTTTAGATTGTCCCCAACCTCGTGAGTTTGAATTCGGGACTCGTTACTTGGCTGTTATTTCATTCATATCTGTCTAGTCCAGTTCTAACTTCGTCCGTTTTCAGGTCAATCCGGAGAAGAGATGAATGACATAATTACTATCTTCAAAAAGAAAGGTAAGGCTGGGAAGGGCAAGAGGAAAACTCCTGCTGAGGTCCAAGCACCTGTGGCCCGATCACGACTGCAATCAGAAGTTGCCCCTCATCGCGTTCCCAGCCCAGCTCAGAGCGTCGAGGATATAACTTCTTTTCCAGTTCGTGGTGGACCATCTTCATCTTAGCCCTCCTGACCTCCTCAACCGTCATCACATATTCTGGCCACATACTTGGGCTCAACCCCAGAAAAGGATGAGGAGTTTTTGAGGCTTCGTGGGTTTCTTCCCAAGCCTGTCCGTGACTTATTGAGGTCGAACTCCCCAACCAGGGAGACATTGCCGATCTTCCCTCTTCAGCGAAGAAAGCTATAAGTGTGATTGGGAAGAGCTGGACTCTAGTCCAGCAAAGATATTTGGACAGCATGGAGACTGTGGAGTCCATCATAGAGGCGTTGATGAATTCTTCCAGGGAGGCCATCCAGC
The DNA here is from genome assembly GCA_030279155.1 of Forsythia viridissima. Classification (NCBI taxonomy): domain Eukaryota; kingdom Viridiplantae; phylum Streptophyta; class Magnoliopsida; order Lamiales; family Oleaceae; genus Forsythia; species Forsythia viridissima. The sequence continues at coordinate 3,721,255 of CM059036.1, forward strand.
TTACCTCGGCCACCGAGAAGATGGGCAGACTCTTGGCTGATGTCCAGGTCATAAGAGAAGAAGGATGGAAGGTTGTGGCCAAACTTAACGAGGAGAAGAAGCTCCGAGCCACTTCCGAGGACGTGCTCATGAAGAGGGAGGAAGAGCTCCAGGAGAAAGAGGCCGAGCTAAAGGCGTTGGCAGATGAGCTGGAGGTGGCCAAGAAGGATAAGGCTGAGCTAGAGTCCGAACTAGAGGCAGAGAGGAAGAGTCAGACCGAGCTTAGAGCTGCTCTGGAGAAGACAGTTGATAGGGATGAGGCCGTGGCAGAGTTCAAGTCATCTGAAGCTTACTTGGCTGACCAAGAAAAGGTCTACTTCTTGACGATGGAGGAGCGGATCGAGACAGCAGCAGAGAAACGTCCAGACTGGGACGTTCAGTTCTTGAAGGACGAACTTGCCGAGTTGAAAAGAAATTCCACACTCAATCCTCTGTTGCCCGAGGAGGTAGATCAGTCCGGTGCTAAAGAATAAACTCTTGTGTTCATAAACTCTTTTTTTTGTAGTTGTAATGAACTTTTGTTGTAATGTACTGAACTTCAATGTCAATGAGAATTTCCGTTCTGTTGAGTTTGATTTTTCAATTTAATTGGCTTCTGACTTCTGAATTCAAAGATTTGACTTTAACTATTTAACCAAGTTTTGACTTCTGACTTCTGTCATCGGTACATGGGCGAGCTAAAACTTCTGATCTTTGACCACCAACGTCTGACATCGAATCTTTTTAGGTTTAGGTGTAAGAATGCTCCCAAGTTTGTAGCTCGGTCATACTGTGTGAATGTTCGATGTAAGTGTTTTAGACTGATCTTTGATTTCAAACTACTGACTATGAAGGTATGATATCTGAATTCATAGTTTTTACCTCTAGACATCTCGCACTTGACTTCAGATTATTGGCATCATACCCCGGGTCTATATCTGGTTTTTTGCAGCTCGGTCGTTCGGACGAACTGAAAATTTAATTGCCTCATAATTTTGGGAAAATAGGTCGGCTAATTACCGAACTATTTTTTGTCTCTGTATTTGGTGGAGTATTATGCCCATGGGGGTGAAGAATTTTAGTTTGATGTTGGTGACGTAGCACTTACGCCATCCAACGCGGATTCGAGCTATGTGGGACCTATGTGTTCAAAGGATTGTGATCTTGATCACATCCTTAGTTCGGACTATGTCTAGACTTTTTGTTTCTGATATAAGTCCCGATTTCACAAAATGTTCCTTCATTTCATAAATATGAGAATTTTTTTTACAAGGTGGAAGCCATGGCTTCTTTTAACAAAAGTAGCTCACGCCCGTGAGCCATTGTTGATAAGTTTTACTGGTAGTACTTTTTGAGATGTTCAGCATTCCACAGATGCATAAGCGATAGACCTTCTGCATTTCAGAGCTCGTAAGCTCCATTTTTGAGGACTGTGACGATTTTGTAAGGTCCTTCCCAATTTGGAGCAAGTGTTCCTGCTTTACTTTCTCTTGTTGCCAGGAAAACCTTTCTTAAGATGAAATCTTCAACTTTGAATTTTCACTCTATCACCTTGCTATTGTAATACCTTGCGCTTCTTTGTTTGTAAATTGCAATTTTCAATTCTGCCCCCAATATTTTCTCCTCCAGTAGGTTGAGCTCGGCTCTCATGGCATCGTTGTTGCAATTTTCATCGAAAGTTCGAACTCTAAATGATGGGAGTCCAAGCTCTAATGGGATGACAGCTTCAGTTCTAAAGGCTAGTGAGAAATGTGTTTCTCCTATGCTGGATCGACACGTTGTGCGGTAAGACCACAGTACGCTTGAAAGCTCTTCTACCCAGGCTCCTTTTAGCTCATCCAGGCAAAGTGTGCGTGATGATTTTGTTGATAGCTTCGACTTGACCATTAGCCTGGGGGTGGTTCAGAGTGGAGAAGTGTTTCCTAATTTTTAACTCTTCACAGAATGACCTCAGCTTGGAATTGTCGAATTGCTTGTTGTTGTCAGTGATGATTGAGTAGGAGACTCCAAACCCGCATACGATCGATTTCCATACGAACTCGGTGGTTTTTTGTTATGTTATTTTGGCCAGTAGTTCTACTTCAGCCCATTTAGTGAAGTAGTCGATGGCGACTATGGCGTACTTAGTTCCACATTTTCTCGTTGGCATTGGGTCGATTAGGTCAATCCCCCATTTTGAGAAAGGCCATAGGCTGATGATTGAGGTCAGCCCTTCTGGATGAGCTCTGATGGTGGGGACAAACCTTTGATATTTGTCGCCTTTTCTAGCAAACTCGATAGAATCTTTCTTTAGTGATAGCCAGAAATACCCTTGCCTCAGGATTTTGTTTGCTAGTGATTGCCCCCAGTGTGGTTGCCACATATTCTTTCGTGAACTTTGCTAAGGGTGTATTGGGCTTCGTTTTCCTTTAGGCATCTCAGTAAAGGGAGTGAGAAACTTTTCTTAAATAAGACGTTATATATGATTGTGTACCTGGAAGCCCTGATCCTTAATTTTCTCGCTTCTGTGCTATTTGGAGGCACCTTACCATTATTTAAAAATTGGATGCTGCAAGAAGTAAGGCCTGAGTTTTCTTGCTGACATAATAAGGGCATATGCCAACTTCTCCATGGGGCTGTACCTTAGCTCGGCATCATGTAGAGCTTGGCTGACATAGTAAATAGGATGTTGGATTCTTTTGCCTAACCTAATTAGCACGGAGCTGATTGAGTGCTTTGAGACCGCCAAGTAGAGAGTTAGGAGTTCTTCAGTAATTGGTTTTGACAATAATGGAGGTTGTACGAGTTGAGCTTTAAGTCCTTCGAATGCTAGCTGGCATGCTTCATCCTATTTGAACTCCTTGCCACCGCGTAGAGCATCAAAGAAAGGTTTGCACTTGTCTGTGGATTTTGAGACAAAACAGCTGAGTGCCGCTATTCTCCCAGTTAGACTTTGTACTTCTTTGATTTTGGTAGGATGTCTCATTTCTTGTAGATCTCTAATCTCCTCTGGAATGGTCTTAATACCTCTTTGGTGGACCATATAGCCTAAGAACTTTCCTGATCTGACACCGAATGAACACTTATCATGGTTGAGCTTCATCCTATACTTTCTCAGTACGGAGAACATCTTATCAAGGTGTCGAATGTGATCCTTGGCCTTGCTGCTTTTTACAAGCATGTTATCAACATATACCTCCACGGTCTTCTCTATGAGTCTGGAAAACATCGCGTTGACTAACTGTTGATAGGTTGCTCTAAAATTTTTCAGTCCAAAGGGCATAACTTGATAGCATTATAGACCTCGGTCATTTATGAAAGAGGTATTCTCTTGATCACTCTCGTGTATTGGGATTTGATTGTAGCCGGAGTATGCGTCCATAAAGCTCAAGAGTTCATGCGCGGTCGTGGCATCCACCATTTGATCGATTCAGAGGAGTGGAAAGCTATCTTTAGGGCATGCTTTGTTCAAGTCGATGAAGTCAATGCATATCCTCTAAGTTCCATTACTCTTTTTTACCATGACATGATTGGCCACCCATTGGGGATATAGTGATTTCCTGATGAAACTACATTTGAGTAACTTGTCAACTTCCTTGGCAAGGGCTTCATACCTCACTGGGTTGAGGGGATGTCGACGTTGTTGCTTTGGTTTGACATCTGTACTGGTGTTCAACTTGTGGCATGCGACCTTGGGGTCTATTTCCTCCATATCTACGTGTTTATATGCGAAGACATCAACGTTATCCTTCAGGAAAGTGTTGAGTTGATATTTCATTAGTTCGTCGAGCTCTTTCCCAATACGTAGGACCTTCTCAGGATGGTTAGGGTCGACCTCAATCAGCTCTAGTTCTTTCACTGGTTCGATCTTCCGCTCGTGTTGGTCTGACCTGGGGTCAAGACGTCCGAGCTCTTCAATGGGTTCTTTCTCTAGTTCGTCCATGTTTGACCTGGGGTCAAGACGTCCAAGCTCTTCTTGTAGCATGTCGATCCCTACTCGGAGAAAGGTAACGTTGCAGCTCCTTGCCACCATCTGACTTCCTCTTACTATTCCTACTCTATGGAAAATGGGAAATTTTATGGCATAGTGATAGATGGATGCGGCCGCTTTGAGTTCATGCAGTATTGGTCGTCCCAGGATGGCATTGTAATTAGACAGGAGGTCTACAATCACAAAATCCGTGATGATCCTTCTTTGGTATAGAGGCAGGCCGAGCTCTACCACGAGTGAAATCTGTCCCTTTGGATTTACGTAGTCCTCCGTGAACACCTGGACAGGCTTTGGGAATGGCCTAACATGTCGAACGTCGATCTCCATTTGCTTGAATGTTATAGAACATTTACGGTGCTCCTGTCGTCCACTAGCATTCGATGGATATTAATTCCAGAGACTGGCATAGTAATGACGAGTGCATCCGAATGTGGTTGCAATACGTGGGACGCATATTCCTTGGAGAAAGAGAACTTCTCTATATCTAGCTTGGTTATGGCGCTTGATAGCACCTAATAGCTGGTATGAGCTTTCTTAGAGAGTTTGAGGCGTTGTCTCCTTGATCTTTCTAGGTATTGACTTCCTACAACTATTATGTGAATTTCACCTCGTCCCTGTTGAGGTGGAGATGGAGGTGGTAGTTCAGCCCGGTCTTGTGGTGGGGGTAGCTCAACTCCTCCAACCGATCGTGCTAGGAACTCTTTCAGGTGACCTCGCCTGATGAGGCTATCTATTTCACCTTTCAAGTCTCGACAATCATCGGTGTTGTGCCCAGCGGATCGATGATATCAGAAGTACTTCATTTGGTTTAGTTCGGACGAGTTTGCCCTCATAGGAATGGGTTTTTTGAGGATGTCTTTGCCTTTGGTTTTCATTAGGACATTCTCAAGTGATGTATTCAGGATGTGGTATCCTTGGAACCTCTGGAGAGCAGGTCTTGGCCGACCTGGGTGCTGGAAGTCCAGTGCTTTCTTGGGACTTTCCTTCTTCTCTGATTTGAAATCTTTTTCTTTGTTCTTGACACTGTCTCTTCAGTCGGACTTATCATTCTCTTGGTTGGAGGTTGCTTCTTCAGCACTGATGTGTTTCTCAGCTCTAGCTAGGAATTCTCGGTATGTCGCCGGTCCATCATCGTGAACAGACCACCAGAACTGAGTTTTGGTTCGTAATCCTAACAAGACAGCCGTTAGAGCAGAGTCGTCGGAGATCTTGTCCACTTTTACTATCTTTTTGCTAAATCTGTTCAGGTAGGACCTCAAGGATTCATTTCGGCCTTACTTGATGCTGACAAGGTGTTCATTGGGAGTAGACTGAGTCCTTACCCCTATGAAGGTGGAGACGAACTGAGCAGATAGGTCACTCCAACTCCGTATGGAACGCTGCAGTAGTTTTTTGAACCATCTCATTGCTCTGTTTCCGAAGGTTAGAGGGAAAACTCTGCACATGATTGCATCACTGGTCTCCTGGAGTTCCATCCAAGAGGTATACCTATCAAGGTGTCCGACAGGGTCGTTGCCGTCCTCATAGCTAGTTAGATGTGGCATTTTGAGCTTTTCTAGCAGAGGTTTTGCTAAGATGTCCTCCGAGAATGGAGAGTGTCGATCAGTTATGTACTCCTCCAGGTTGCTCTTTTGCTTAGTTTCGAGCTCGGCTAGGCGTCGTTTCTTTAAATTTATTTTGTCCGGAGCGTTTTGTATATGCGATGCTGCTGCAGATGGGGCTCTTTTTCTCATTTGGACTTTCTCTTCACGTAGTGCAGGTGGGACCTGAGAGGGACGACCTAGACGGTCAAAGACACTCGCCGATCGTTGTGTGGCAGCCCTCTTAGGAGAATTGGGGCATCTGTTCTCGCCTTCCTTGCTTTTCAATGGATTTTTTTCGCTGAAATCCAATCTTCTTTTCACGCGTCGATCTTCGAATTTGTCACGTGCTAGTGACTCTGCTTCTGAGTCGGAGATATGTCTAGTGGTAGCTTGATTTTTCTCAAGTTGTTCAATGACGTGAGTTAGGTATTCCAGCTTTTATAGAACCACGTCCTTTTCGGGGACATGCGTTTGAGTTGAAGTTTCTCCTTGATGTCTCTAGCGGAAGACCTAAGGGAGATCAACGTTCCGTGGCTACGAATCCTTAAGTCGTGACTGTGGCTCATGTTGAAGGTGTCTTTATGGGTTGAAGTGTTTAAGTATGATGATTGTGTGTCGATTTTTTGGTGAGTTTGTGGAATATAGAGAGCTTTTTAGGACCACCCTCCTTCTAGCGCCAAACTGTTGACGTTGGAAAATGGTTTATACTAATTCCTAACCAACTTAATGTTAAAGTATTGATGTCTGATGTGACCGTGATAAGCGACATATATGTAAATGTGTTGGAATACTTGTTTGTATAATCTTTGTAAAAGTGCTTTTATTTTAGCAGTTGAGTATCCGACCTGAAGGACATATATGTCTCATATTTATAGAAAAATATGCAATCATGGCAGGTAAATTAATGCCAAGATCAGCATTAATTATTTACAAGACATTCCCTTTTTGGACATTTATTGTGAAGTGACATTTGTATTAATTGTGGCAACTAGCCTAACGCCTAACACCTGAAAAGGACAAGCTAGGCTGATGACATGAGTTTGACCAAGTAGGGATGAAGTCCGACCTAAATATTCATGGTTGAGATCCGACCTGAATACATTCCAAACTGAAACCTCGGTCAAGACTAGAGAAGAGGTCCGACCTGGATTGTCCTCATAATTGGGATCTGGTCGCAATTCCCATTAGTCGGCTAATCGAAAATTACGTAGTTGATATGACAGGTCAGTTCGGATATCAAAAATCATTGACATTTACGAAGATGCATTAAACATTATCGACGATATTTCGATAGTAAATTATAGTACAAATTGTTGGTATCACTATTAGAAGTTTATTCTTTCTTTACTTTTTATTTTTTTTAATAATTTTTGAATATTTCTTCGATAATTTAAGATATTTATAATATTATCTATTAACAAATTATTTTTCTTATTTTATTGTTGACAGATTTTGTCTTTAGTATACAATTTCTTTATTACTTTATTTATAGACGAAATTTTTATTCCAATAAATTAAAATTTTTGATATATTTATTCTTTTAATATTACAAACTGAAAATATGTTCAAAATCTTAATTTATTTATTTATTCCGTCAATAAATTAAATTTATTCATAATTTTCTTTTAATTATCCATGACAGAAAACTCTATTGTTAATTTGAAATTATTATTCTTTTAATATTACAAACTGAAAATATGTTCATACTATTAAATTATTTATTTATTCCATTGATAAATTAAATTTATTAATAATTTTATTTTAATTATCGCCGAGAGAAAACTCCATTGTTAATTTGAAATTATTATTCTTTTAATATTACAAACTGAAAATATTTTTATAGTCTTAAATTATTTATTTATTTTATCGATAAATTAAATTTATTAATAATTTTCTTTTAACTATCGCTGACAAAAAATTGCATTGTTAATTTGAAATTATTATTTTTACCTACAAACTTTTCTATTGATAATATTTATTTTTAATTAAATTTATTAATAATTTTCTTTCAATTATCATCGACTGAAAACTCCATTGTTTCTTTGAAATTATTAGTTTTACCTACAAACTTTTTTGTTGAAAGTATTTATTTTTTATTTCTATTACTTTTCTTGTTACAATTTATATCGGTAAATTATGTTATAAAAGTAATATTTTGTTGAGATTTTTGCAATTTTTATTTTATTATCAATCATCATTTCTTCTTTTCTTTGTTTTAGCAATCACAATATAAGTAAGAATTGGAAGTCAGCAAACACTAACTTTTATCTATTTTCGATTGATAAGATATTATTCTCAGTTATATTCTTTTTTCGCTTTAGTTTGCATTTTCAAATTGGTAAGTTCTTATCGATTTTATTCTCAATATATGCATTTTCAAAATGTACATGTCAATAGAAAATATGTTTAGATGATGCAATCTATTAAACAAACTACGATAGTCTATTAACGACCATCAGACTTACAACTACCATAGCGTGCTTAATAGATTGAGGTATGTTAAGTATTAATAGACGAATTGTTTAACAGACTCCCACATTGGAATTTGTTCAACATACTCCTATGGATGAGTCTGTTTAACACACTAGAGTTGTGAGGTCTATTAAATATACTCGTGTGCCTAGAGTTTGTTAATTTGCGAGTGGAGTCTGTCTGTCTCAAACGACTTCATCGTCGTTGGAGACAGACTTCACCATGATAGAATTTGTCATCCTTATTTACGTATTGTAAAATGCGTATAAAACACATGTCTTACATCAAAAAATTAGAATTGAACTAAAGTTGATCTTATCAGCTGAAATAAGGATTTTGCGAAGAATTGAAACAATATTGGGGAAAATTTATTGAGGTTTGAAGGATTTCAAAATGAGTCTATCTTCGTCTTCAAAATGTTGGGATTTTAGACTTTGAAGTGTTTTATAAATTTGAAGGTAATTTGGGAAAACTAAATTTGTACCATTTAATATTTTTTTAAATAGGTGGTCAAAGGCATTTGCATATAATGGTCGGGTCAACCATCCTTCAAAATGTATTTATCTTCTTCCTAACAATTGAAATTAGACACATGTCGTCTTATACAAACTCATTGAATTGCGTATACACCATCGGAATTTGGGAAAGAAAATGAAAGAGAACGAAACCTGGAGACAAATTCAACGATTCAAGCTACAAAACACAAGTCTTGTATTGTTCTTCTTCCTTGTGCAACCCTAGTTCTTGATCTAAGTGTTTTTAGTTTTTCTCCACCAAAATTACCAATTCTTTTGATATCTTGAAGTTGGGTATTTATAGGGTCTCTATTCTCTTCGGAAAAAAAACTCCAAAATACACTTAAAAGTAGCTTAAACCAAAATCAAGTTGAAACTAAACTTCTATACTTTACGCTTGCAAAACTGTTGCGCCTTAACTTCATGTGCAAGCGAACTAGACTAAGGAGTCCATCTTTATAGCTTGGCGTGCACGTGGCTTTTTTCCTTCTTTAATGTAGCACGTAACCACTCAGGCAAAATTTCCTCATCCAACTTCTTCAGTCTATATTCGGATCACTTCTCAAGCACATTTCCAAGCCATCTTGTTACAGTCCCTTTGTCCAAGATTCGTACCAATGTTATCCAAGATTCGTAACCAATGTTATAGCCTTGCTATAATACATAGTTTCTGCCTATGTTCTCTGTACAAGGCATATAAGATGAACTATTTAGTTCATTTAAAATGACAAAGTTTATTCAATATAATTTAATAATATTTAAGAAAAAAGTCTTACTGCATGAATGTCTCAATTTCAGAACAATTGTTGAAGACCTAAAACATCGCTTGACTTCGAACATGAGTAGGAAGTGTCGTTGGCGTCTTCTTTCCAATTGGGTGACTTTACGACTGAAAAATAGAAAGTTGTCTTCGTGGAACACTTACATTATCGTTTCTATCTGGTCAGTTGAACCTTGTTTCTATGTCTTCGAAGTACCTTAAATAAAAAGTCAATGCCTTGTCAACAACATACCCTTCAGCTATTGAACCCTCGGACCGAGCTCGATTTTTAATGTAGTCCTTTAGTTTCTTCAAGTATTGCTCGAACGGATACATCCATCTCATGTGTATTGAACCTCCAAGGATTGTCTCTTCTGGCAGATGCATTACGAGGTGAATCATGATGTCGAAGAAGGTTGATGAAAAGATTCGTTCCAACTTGCAAAGGATGAGTATCGTGTGATCGTGGAAAGCCATCATGTCGCTAACCTTTAGTGTTTTTACACAAAGCTGCTTGAAGAACGTGCACAGTTCAATAATTGTAGTGGAAATAGTTTTATTAAAAAACGCCCGACATTCGACTGGAAATAACCATTGCGTTATAGTATGGAAATCGTGTGACTTCAACCTAATAATGCAGCTATCATTTGGAGCAAAATTCTTCCGAAGATTAGAAGCGAAGTCATCTAGAAACTCAACCGATCGGATGAAGTTGCAAAACCTCTGACGGTTTGCAATAGACAATGTGTAAGATGCGGCATACTTCATATACTTGTTCCCGTTCTGATACAAGTGCAATTCTCTTTTGATCCCTAATTAAATCAGATCGCGCCTGGCATTGACTGTGTCCTTTGATTTGAATGAATCATCCAGAATTGTGCCGAGCAAGCTGTCACAAACATTCTTCTCTACGTGCATGACATCGATGTTATGCTTTAGCTCAGTAGAAGACCAATATGGCAACCCATAGAAAATGCTCATTTTTCTTCAATTCAGCTCGTCATCACTTCTCCTCTTTCTAGCACTCCTATAGTTAGGGTACTTTTCCAAAATACTATATCTCACACAGCTTAACTGTGCTAAAATGTTTGCAGCCGTTAACCGATGTGGAAGTGGTCGCATCTCCGTCCTCTTGTCAAAGTCTAAATTTCTCATAAAATGATGCCTAGATGGCAGGAACCGTTGGTGACCTACGCAAGCTGTCTTACCTATCACATAGACTGAAGGAGTCTTTTCGTTGCTCGTAGGACATGCCATGTACCCCTGAACGCTCCAACTCGAAAACTATTTCTCGTTAGAAAATCGTTAATTGTCTACAACAACTTTGCACGCATTCTGAATATCAACCTATTATTGGTTCCAGCTTCACGCGTGTCAATTCCTTCAACTCATCCACTAATGGTCGTAAGAATAATTCAATGTCCTTACTCGGTGCTTTAGGGCCAGATATCAAGAGAGTAAGCACGAGGTATTTGGTTTTCATGCATAACCAAGGTGGCATGTTGTAAATGGTTACAACTATTGGCCACATGTTGTACGCCAGACTCATGTCACCAAATAGATTGAATCCATTTGCAGCCAAACCCAACCGGATATTCCAGATCTCACTTGCGAACACTAGATGATTTTTATCAAAATCGAGCCATTCCTACCCATCAACGGGATGCTGTATTTTATCTTCATCACTAGACCTTCATATACTGTGCCACCACATGAGTTTTGCGGTATCCTTCGTCACGAACATATGTTTTAGTCTAGGGGCCAAGAGAAAATAGTGCAACACCTTATGCAGAACATTCTTCTTATTCACTCTCCCAGAAGTGTGCACCCAACGACTTTCTTGACAAATAGAACAAGTTTGTCTACCAGCATGCTCACCCCAAAACAGTGCATAATCGTTCTTGTAGGCTTGAATGGATTTGTAACCAATCCCTACTTCACAAATTTGCCTAGTATGTATAACAAAATCCTTGTACAATATACATGTTCACATATATACTATGTCTAAATGAAAAAATAAGTTCTATATACTTTCTAGACAAAAATCTCTAAAACACGCAATACAATTAGGCTCAATTACTAAGCACATGCCACAAAACAATTATTATCTACACTCCCACAAAACAAAGTCCTAACAAGCCACAAAAAATCCAACCTTGGAAATAGTTAGCCACCACTTGGAATTCAATGTATCAAAGACTACAATATCCAAATTGCAAAAAGATCACACATAACATGTTACTCCATCAATATCCAAACCGCCAAAAAATTATAAAAACTCAAGATGAAACAAAAACACAATATACTTACACATCAACATTCCAAAAGAAATTAAGCAAACACCAAATTCTGTCACACAAATCAAATCCTACTTGTTAGACCTTTTATCTCTCTTGCGAGCACTTCTAGTGTAGGGAGCCTTAATAGCTTTTGATGGAATTTTTACCCATAATTCAAGTCACTACAACATTCAAAAGTACAAACAAATAACTAGTGGCATAATTTTTGTTTCCCAACAAACAAGACAATGCTTCACTATGTATCAAACAACGAAGATGTCATTTCGTACAAGTTCTCAATGCACAAACTCATCATTGTTTACATATAATTCAAGTGACTACAACATCAAAATCACAACAAAATAAATCAAAGATAGTGCAACCAAGCAAAAGTAGCAAACCAATATTAGTCCAATCCAAATTAATGAACAGAACTTAAATAGTAGAGTCTACCACAAAATATCAAACTAAAACACTCAAAGTCAATATTTCATGGAAAAACATCTCTACAAATACTCGAAAAACAAATTATTCTTCAAATAGGTTATAAATAAAAGCTTTTATCCAATTTACGAACTTGAGTTCTCCAATTTGAAACCAACAACTAAATGCAAAATCTAACATCCAATTTATATGACATTGCTACACCATCAAATAAGTATATTTTCCAACCGTTCGTGCCAATTCGTACGAACTGTCGAGAATTCCAGAAATCATATGTCAAGATTGACAAATGAATTGTCCATATTATAATATGGAATAAGACATTACTTACGTAAACCAAATTCCCAAACTCATCATTTTCAATATGTAATTCTAGTTGATACAAACATTAAAAACCACAACCAAAAAACTTGCACCATAAATTCATGGAAATGCATCTTTACAAATATCTAAAAAATATATTAATCAAATAGATTGTAAAGGAAAGTTGTTATTCAATATCCATTCAAATATCTTAAAATCAACACCACCAGTAAACGAAAAATATATATATAATTTGTAGAAACAATAACAAAAAAAGGATATGGGAGAACGACAAAGTAAAAAAAGAACCATAATTAACATTAAAATCAAATTTTCAAGCAAGCACACCACAAATATGAGGCCAACATCCAACATTTTTAAGAAAATCCAAAATTTTCTAACAAAATCCTAGTTCCTTGGACAATGAGAGACAAACATACCTTTTATTGCAAAAGAAACACAATTTCTCAAGCTTTGACCACTACTATTTGTCGTCGCTCTGACTACCTCTATTTGTCACCGCTTTGACCACCGACCATGTTGCAGGTGCGAGTTTGCTTCCTTGAAATTTGCAGGTACGGGTATGCTTTGTTGTTGACAATGGACAATGGACAATGCGGGGTTGTGGTTGATTTTCGACATAGGTTGTGGAGAGGATGAATGGAGCTTTATCGGGGGTGGTTTTGGAAAGGAAAAAAATCTTGATTTCTTGGTTTCGCACACTTGAGAAGACGGGGAGACGTGGTGTCAGGGCCCGTAGCTATACTTAGCCCCTTGACAGCATTTGCAGTCGCAGTTTCCCAACTTCAGTCGCACTTTGTAAATATTACTTCCAGTTGTAAGTTCCATTAGTTTGTAATATTTTATTTTCAGTTATGATTATTCAGCTTTTAAACATCTACTCATGTAACTTAGGTTTTTGTTACTTAAGCTATTATAGGAGGTAGTTGGTATTCAAAGTCTTATCAAGCTCATTGGTGTTCGCCCCCTGCACCAGCTATTGCAATTTTTTATTTTCGTTAATCAATAAACAAGTATTTTTATTACATTCAAATCTTTTGTTGCAAAACTTTCTTTAAATTATCTTTATTACTGAATCGATCGAGAACAAGCATATTGTAGTTTAGCAAAGTAGACTACTGTCGCACGGTGTCTCTTTCTGTGTTAGAAAAGGCACTCTGTAATAGTTGGTATCAGAACTGTGGCTCACAACCCTCGAAAAGAAAGTGACGGATCCAAATACATCACATACTATTGAGGTGGTGGATCACAAAAAGAATACTAAACAACACTTGGATACGCTCGATTGGCAAAGTACTAGGTTATGTGACGCTGTCGAGACCCTTGAGGAAAAGGTCGAGACAGTAGAGGTGGACATCCACAAATTGAACATCTAGTTGGGTGAGAGTTGGATGATGTGTGCAGTGATGATTGATGCTGTTGCAATCCTTCCCGATCTCCAGGAAGAAATAGAAGCCATGAGACTTCAGTTGCGAATACTTCAGCGTGTAGTTGGCAATGGGCAAGCCCCTGCACAAGAGTGCACCTAGGCTTAGAATTCCAAAATTGCGTACCTATGGTGGGGTGCGCGATGCGAAGGAAGTCGAGAACTTCTTGTTTGACATGTAACAATACTTTCTCACCACCAATATTGAAGACGAGGCAAGAAGGGTGACAACAATTACCATGTATCTGAGTGGAGATGCAAAACTATGGTGGGTGACAAAATATGCTAATATTCAGGCCAACAGGGTCGAGATAGACACATGGGATCTCCTTAAGAAAGTGATCAGAACACGGTGTTTCCCAAAAAATGTGGAATATCAATCCCGATGGGCACTATGAGAATTGAAACATACTAGTTCCATCCGGGACTCTGAAAACCTTTTCAAGGCATATGCTAGACATCCGAAACATGTCTAAAAATGACAAGCTCTTCACTTTCATGGAAGGGATGAAATTATGGGTGAGAATCGAACTCCAAAGATAGAAGGTGACTGATGTAAGCATGGTAATGGAAGCTGTCGAATGCTTGATGGACTATCAATCGAAACCCAGAGAGGAGCGGCTGCAAGTAAATAGCCAATATCAAGAGGGAGGAAACAGATCTTTCAAGCCCACATCAAACTCAAATAGGGAAGAACGTTACTCTCACCATAAGGATAACCATCAGGGTAGCCACTGGAATAAAAAAAATACGCCAGAGAGCAAATCAAGTACTATTCCTAGAAAGGATGGATGCTTCTTATGCGGTGGGCCTTACTGGGTGAAAGATTGGCCACAGAAATAGTTTGAGAATACATTGAGCCAACTAACAAGTGAAGCATCGGGTTCGAATCAACACGTTCCGTAGGCCATTAGTTATTGCGAGGTCAATTTCGAGGAGGATGAGGATGTCGTTGGTGCATTTTCGCACCGATGTAGCACAACATCGCATCGGGTGATTGAAAAGGGTGATGTATCCCAGAAAAAGGTGGAAAAAGAAGTGCCGAAACCTCATGTTTGTAAGGCTAAAGGCATGATGTACATTGATGTGAAGATCAATGGAAAACTAATCAAGACCATGATAGATACCGGTGCTACTCACAACTACCTTGCAAGTCCCAAAGTAGAGCACCTCGGACTTGTGCTGGAGAAAGGTAGTGAGAAGGTCAAGGCAATCAACTTAGTTGCTCAACCGATTATTGGAGTAGTCAAGTTCGTGCTCATTAAAGTTGGTCCTTTTGAAGGGATGACTAATTTGTCTGCAGTTCAGATAGATGACTTCAAGCTAATTTTAGGATTGGAGTTTCTTCGGGATACGAAGACAGCAGTGTTGTAGTTTTTTGATTCCTTGATGATGATAGGGAGCAAGCCCTATATCATTCCCACGCTAGTTGGAAAAATGGGTGAGAAGAGCATTTCAGCCATGTAGTTCAGTAAGGGCTTCAAGCGGAATGAACCCTCATTTTTGTGTACTCTTCGAATGGAAGAGATTGATGAAGCAACTAGCCCTATCCCAAAAGATTTTAGAAGACTTCTACAAGAATTTGAAGATGTCATGGATGAGGACTTGCCAAGGAGATTGCCGTTAAGAAGGGCTATTGATCATGAAATTGAGCTTATACTGGGTGCCAAGCCTCCTGCTAGGGCGCCGCTCAACCTGAGCTAGAGGAGCTTAGGAAGTAATTGGCTGAAATGCTGGACAGTGGGATTATCGTGCCTGCAAAATCGCCATATGGAGTGCCAGTGCTATTTCAGAAAAAGTCTGATGGTTCTCTTTGGATGTGCTGTGACTATCGTGCCTTGAACAAAATCATGGTGAAAAATAGTTATCCGATTCCGCTAGTGGCAGATATCTTCGACCATTTGAGCAGGGCGAAGTACTATATAAAAATTGATATAAGGTCCAGATACTGGCAAGTTCGGATCAAAGAAGGAGATGAAGCAAAGACTACAATGGCGACTAGATATAGAGCATTCAAATTCAAAGTTGTGCATTTCGGCTTGACAAATGCTCAACGTTCTGCACGATGATGAATCAGGTACTTCACAGGTTTCTAGATGATTTCGTGGTGGTGTACTTGGACGACATCGTAATTTATAGTGAGACTATGGAGGAGCATGTTCAGAATGTGAGAAAAGTTCTTATTCGGCTACGGGAGAATGAACTTTATGCAAAACCATTGAAATGTTCATTCGCCCAGACCTTGATCAACTTTTTGAGTCACATTATTGAGTAAGGAAAAGCCCACATGGATGCTAAAATGGTTAAGGTTATCAAAGATTGGCAATCGCCAAGGCATGTACATGATGTATGCTCGTTCTCCGGGTTAGCCAACTACTATTGAAGATTTGTTTAGAAATTGCATTGCCGCTAATCAAATTAACAAATAAAGAGAGAACTTGGAAGTGGTCGGCACAATGCCAAGCTATTTTTGAGAAACTGAAAGAGTCTATGCGGAAATATCCAGTTTTGGCCTTACCAGGTATGGCTAAAGCTTTTGAAGTGCATACCGATGCATCAGATTTTGCTCTTGGAGGAGTCCTAATGCAAGAAGGGCATCTGGTGGTATACGAGAGTCGAAAGCTGAATAATGCAGAGCACCGTTACTCAGCGCATGAAAATAAGTTGTTGGTAGTAGTCCATTGCCTCAGAGTATGGTGTCACTATCTACTTGGATCTCATTTCATTGTGAAGACAGACAATACTGCTGTAGGTCACTTCATGTCACAACCGAAACTTTTGAACAAGCAGGCTCGTTGGCAGAAACTTCTTTCAGAGTTCAACTTTGTATTGGAATATCGTGCTGAATCTAGTAATCATGTAGCAGATGCACTCAGTCGGTGAGCTGACTTGGTTGCTATTTGCTCATTGGCCGCTCTTTCAGGGTGCGATGTTACGACAACTACAAGGGACCGAATACGGGCACTTCTGGAGAAGGAACATGCAACACATTATTTGGTCGACCTCATCAAACAGGGAAAAACTCTACAGTTCTGGATGGATGAGGGTCTATTGAAGACAAAAGGAAACCGCCTCTATGTTCCAAAAGGCGGAGATCTGAGGAAATCCTTAATCACAGAATGCAACAACACACTTTAGGCCGGACATCAGGAAAAGGTACGCACTTCTGCACTATTGTAGTGTGCATACTATTGACCGCAAATGAGGAATGACATTGCAACTTATGTGAATTTTTTTTTTGTTTGTCAATAGGAAAAACCAGATCATAAAAAAAGGCGGGCTCACTAGAGCCCATTCTCGTTCCAACTAGACCCTTTGAGAGTGTATCGATGGACTACATTGTTAGCTTGCCAAAGGTTGGAGATCTTGGCACTATCATCATCGTGGTGGACCGTTTATCAAAATATATAACATTTATCGCAGCACCTAGGTATGTATCCGCTGAAAAGACCGCTCGTCTCTTCTTCAAGCATATTGTTAAATACTGGGAGATGCCTAAAGATATAGTCAGTGTGATCGAGACCCTCGATTCACCGGCACATTTTGGACCGAGTTGTTCAAACTCTTTGGTTCAACTTTGAGCATGAGTTCTTGTTTTGACCCACAATCTGACGGATAGACGGAGTGGTTCAATTCTATGCTGGAAGAATATCTTCGACACTTTATCTCTACTTCGTAGAAAAACAGGGTGAAACTCTTGGATGCGGCTAAGGTTTGCTTTAATATCCAAAAGAGCTCTTCCACCAATAAGAGTCCTTTTGAGATTGTTAATGGCTAGTAACTGTTACTCCCTCATACTGTGGAATTGGTCAGAGTACCAAGTCTCATCAAGCTAAAGGCTTCTCTCAAGAGTAAAAACAAAATATCGAAATTGCTTAGAGTTATCTTGAGAAAGCACAGAAACAGTACAAAAATGCTGCTGATCAGAAACGTTGTTTTCTAGAATTCAATGTGGGAGATCTGGTGATGGTGAAACTCCCTGACAAATGCCATTATAAGGTAATAAGATGGACATATTCTCGATTGATGCCGAAATATATTGGGACATTACCCATCATAAAGCGAATTGGAAGAGTTGCTTACAGAATTGAACTTCTTTCATAGTGTAAAACCCACAATGTCATTCGTGTTAGTGCATTCAAGCCATATTTTGCACATAAGGATGATGGATCCAAAAATAAGCCAAAGCGACCTACATTTGAATTGAAAAAAACATGTAAGAGGATTTTTGAAGCTATTATTGATCATTGAGTTACTCGAGCTTCCAAGAAAGATCATCATGAGTACTTAGTTAAATGGAGTGAATGCATCAGCGGATGAGAATACTTGAGAAAGAGTTAAAGATTTTGGAGCCTTCAAATCTCTACTTGAAGAATATCATGCAAAGATGACGCTGAAGACGTCGCCAAATCAAATGGGAGAGAATATCAGGGCCCGCATCTATACTTAGCCCCCGACAACATTTGCAACCATAGTTGCCCAACTTCGGCCGCACTTTGTAAATATTCATTTCAGTTGTCAGTTCCGTTAATTTGTAATAATTTATTTTTCGTTATAATTCTTCAGCTTTTAAACGTCTACTTATGTAACTTAGGTTTTTGTTACTTAAACTATTATAGGGATAGTTGGTATTCGAAGTCTTGTCAAACTCACTGGTGTTCACCCCCTACACCATCTATTGTAATTTTTTGCTTTTATTAATCAATAAACAAGCTATTTTCATTGTATTCAAATCTTATGTTGCAAAGCTTTCTTTAAACTGTCTTTATTATTGAATCGATCGAGAACAGACGGAAGATAGTCTGCAGGGTAGACTACTACTGCACAGTGTCTTTTTTTTGTGTTGGAAAGAAAGGTGCCCCGTGATACGTGGGTAAGGTAAGGGTAGGTTTGGAGTGATAGATTATTTGAGACTTAAATTTTGCTAATTTGCGGACGTGTCATCTTTTTCATTCCCAATTTACATGTATCAACTCATTGACACGTCGGCTTTTAACAATAAAGATCTGCTTGTAACAATTGAGTAGGTTATTTACATCTTAAATTTTTTAAAAAGCGATAATTTTACTATATTTTGTTTAAAAAGTGACATTTTTGCAAAAGTGAACCCCTGGTGCAATTTCCTCTTAATTAAACGACTTGCCCAAGCAATTTGTCCCAGTTTCTCCTCTCTTCAAATAAACCTAAATTTTGATTGCAATTTGCATAACAAATTGGCCACGAATAAGTGAACCTTCTATCTGCACCCTGCCTGTTTGTTACGTCGAGCTTTGTTATTGAAAGTGCTAAATTTTTAAGAATAAAGATAAATTTATATATTTTGAAGGTATTGAAAAGATAATTAGTTTCGAAGTATGAAGTTGGTTTTGGTAGTCGTAGAAGGTATGATATTAAAAATCAATTGATTCCCAATTGCGGATGCAAATATTCCAATCCAACAGCTTTCTTGATGAAATAAACTAACCCACTGTAACCAAAATCATAGCCCCCACCCCACCCCCACAATCACACACTTGTATATACGTATATCATGTGTAAATGAAGAATCTATTTAAGGGGTGGCAGAACAAAAAGTAGTGGAAATAAGAAGACTGTTTCTGGGCATTATGAAGGGTTATAAAGATTCAGTAATTCCACCGTTAATATCTGATTTTACACCTTTGCAAGGGTTTTGTATCAGTGAAAAGAGCCTGGGTTCAAGAAAAAGTGGAATAAACAAATCTTTTGCAACTGTTACTATACTTAAAGAATGTGGAAGAAGAGAGAAAATAAGTGACAACTACTCTGTACTTCGTTCAATGGTGCCTAGTCTTTTCACCATTTCTAAGGTCAATCCACTTCTTTGTTTATTTTCAAATTTATTTGGCTGGGTGGTTTTAATGTTGTTAAATTAATATGAACATATATGTAGATAATTAGGCTCAGATTATTTGGTTAGGATGATAGAATTTTGAGATTTTAATTTGTTTCATTTCACATATATTTGTTGCGTGTTTCTAACTTCGATGTTGCAGAATTATAGTAGTGTGTATAGATAATTAGGCTCAGAATGTATCTTACATAATTTGATTTGTGATGATCTGATTTTGTGATTTTAGTGACAGTCCGTTTCAATTTACAGTTTTGATTTTGTTTCCTGTTTTTGGGTTGTCTTCAGTTCAGCTCTCTCTCTCTCTCTCTCTCCATCGATATACTGTAAGATATCTTCTAATTCATTGATTTATGTACTGGAAATTAGAAGGTATATATTGCTAGGTATACTTTTATGGACACAATTGGGTACCTAAATCCAGATAAGTGCGTGTATTTGAAACTTTTTCAAGAACTTCAGGTAGACATCCAAATATGTGTGTGCGTGGAGCCTGTTCGATAGAATTTTTTTACAGAAACACGTAGTGTAAACAGATGTAGTTCCTTCTTTAATTAGAATCTCAATCGGTTTATAAAATCACCCCACCCCAAACTTAGTGAGAACAAGGCCTAGATTGTTCAATTTGTTTTTAAAATCAACTGGTAGAACTAATATTGTGTGTTCTGTTTGCTCTCTGGAAACTAGCAGCCCACTAGAGAGAAGATTGTGCATGATACAGTAAACTACATCAAATGCCTAGAAGAAGAGCTAAAGAGGTTGGAGGGTATAAAGAAATTGCAAGTGCAAGAACCAAAGGCAGCAAAACTAGTTTTATCAAGATTTGCCAACCAGAAGTCCTCTGTTGATGTTACTGTCTCCAGTGGGGCCACATTCTTTGGAATTCGATTACCCTTCAAACCAGATATAATTACCAAGATTGTTAAAGTATTTGATAAGCATCACGCAGAAGTTTTGGTGGCAACAGTTTCTGTCGACGAGCAGCAATTGCTAACATTCACAGTCACAATAGTTCTTGGGAGTGAAGGAGGTAATACAATACAGAAAATAAAAGAAGAAATTGTAGCCTTATAGGTAGTTTTCTGATATATGAACTTACTCATAATTTAGCAATTTGAATGCTTATCGATTCACTGTCCATCTTTCGTACGGATTGTGTTGAGTTTCTTGATTGATTATCATTCATAGAATGTAAATGAGGAGAAGATTATAGTAATTGCTCTTTATGTATACATGGTGTTGCTAGAAATATATTTTAAGCAACTATATTTGTCGGAGTTACACCATATATATAGAAGATAATAGCAGTTGCTCATTTCTACTTGCTCTTGTGAAATGCAAATACATATATAGCAAAATTTGATTCAAAGAGGATTTCTGGCCGAACAATATTACAATACTCTTGAAATGGAGATTATTCCGTCTGTATGGTTAAAAATGTTCACTTATTTCTTCTAGCCAATTCTAGGAAATGATTGGACAAGTCTAATGTACAAACTTGAAACCAATCTTAAACTGGTTTTCATGGCCTGAGACTGGGCTGGATATCAATGCTTCTGCTTGTATTTAGTACAAAGCTGCAATAGCTGCTCTGATGTTTCATTCATGGCTACTACTTCTTCTTCTTCTTTCATCTTTTTGCTCAATTTGAGAGCCTTTGACCTGATGCCTTCTCCAGTCAACTTCTCTACAACCACCTTACTTATTGCTTTTGCTAACTCATCTCTCTTAAACTCTCTATCATCGTCTCTTGCAACCTCCACACCGACCCCAGCCTCGACCATGAGCCTAGCGTTTAGAGGCTGATCAAGTTTCAATGGCATGGCTATAACAGGAATGCCAAAATAAATGCTTTCCACTACAGAGCTCCATCCACAATGGCTCACAAAACCACCAATGCTTAGATGTGCCAAAATTTTAGCCTGTGGTGCCCATCCCTGCACAACCATACCTCTCTGTTTCACCCTCTCTAGAAATCTCTCTGGCGGTGTTTCTTCTATTCTTATGGTATTCACAGCAGGGAATCTAACAACCCATATAAAGTTAACCTCACAAAGCTCTAACCCCTGTGCCATCTCTTCAATCTGCTCCTTGGACAAGTAGTTTTCACTCCCGAAGGAAATATACACAGTTGACAACTTACTTTTCTTGCTTAGCCACTGCATGATCTCTGAATCATCTTCTTCATTTTTAGGCTGGGTAACAAGTGGTCCAACAGGTACTATTTTTTTCTGGGACAAGTCAGATAAATAATCAATATATTTCCCCTCAATCGCCCTGCAGCTCTTCATCTAAACAATGTCACAAGATCGTTGAAGTTTCCAAAAGCAAAACCTTCGTCTGCATCTTTAATTTTTGGTCGAAACTTCATCACCTTCCTTTCATAGTCCCGAAGATATATTTCCTTATAAGGGAAATTTGCTTTCCCATATGTGAAGTGATGATGGCCAAAGGTATACGGTGTTGCTCCTGCAGTGGAATAATGAACTGCAGGAATACCTAGTGATGAAGCAAGTGCGGCAGCCCATGGTTGGAAGCAGTCATATATTAGCAAGTCGGGCTTTAGGGTGTTGATGATGTCTGAAAAGCTGGAGCTTGACATTTGAAAGGCCTCCAGGAGCTTTTTCATAAGCTCAGGTGGCACATTTTTGGTTGTGTGGTAGTGAGGAGGAAGATCAGGCCATGATGGTAAATGGAGTTCCAGCAGTTCTATTGAGATATCCCCCAAGCTTTTTTCAATGGTTTTACTGATTGAACTAAGATTGATTGCTGTAGAACAAAAGTATATGTGGAAGTTTTTTTGTGATAGCATCTTGGCTAGCTCAAGATAGGGGAATACATGGCCATGAGCCAACCAAAGGAACATTAGAATTCTTAGACTAGTTTGTTCTGTCCCCATGAATGAAAGCTGCAGAATTAAAAGAATTTACGTCGAGGAAGAGAATAAGGTTTTTGCGGGATAAGGGCGGTTAGCAAGAAGGTTTTTGAATCAAGAAAGGAAAGGAAGAATGCGCTCCTATTGAATCAGCTCTTGGGAATAGTAGGGGAATGAAGGAAATTTGCCTTCTTAAATAGAAGAGGCTAATAGAGATCCTAATCCTAACTCGAAGGAAGAGGGGATTACGAAAAATGATTGGGGATGTTATGATGTACAGGTGTATATGATGAAATTCTCCATTCTGATTCATTATTAAGTTTAGAGGTATGAAAAAGTTAAAAAATATTGGTTTTAGTATGGCCATTGTTTATATTTTTGTGAACTTGTATGAGCTCCTTGGTGACATCAACAGATGTTTCTTATTGGACAGTGGATTAATTATTTCCATTTGAAGGCTTCAACTTCTATTTTTATGCTTATGTTCAATTGAAATACAGCATCACTTTCTAGATTAAAACAGGGGGAAAAAACAGCCAACTCGTCTTCTAACGACAGCTTCGGGATATGATCAGGCGGCGCATTTTTCTTTGTATGGTAGTGTGGAAGAAGATCAGGCCCTGATGGTAAATGGAGTTCCACTAGTTCTATTGATATATCCCAGAAGTTTTTTTCATTGGTTTTACTGATTGAACTTAGATTGATTGCTGTAGAACAAAAATCTACTTGGAAGTTTTTCTGTGATAGTTTCTTGGCTCGTTCAAATAAAAGGGAATATATGGCCATGAGCCAACCATGGAAACATTAGAATTCTCGACTAGTTCGCTGTGTCTGTGTCTCCATGAGTGAAGCTACAGATCTAGATGATGAACTTCCCCGTTCGGGTACATCATTAAGTTGAAAGGAATGAAAAGGTCAAGAAAGAGGTTCTGTAAAGTTCGGCCACGTTTGTATTTTTGTGACCTTGTATGAGCTCCTTGGTGTCATCAGATATATCTTATTGCACAATGGTTAATTATTTCCATTTGAAGGTTTCAACAGAACAAAAGAACATATCATTTTTCAATTGAAGTACAGCATCACCTGGCATGGGTCTGATCTGCTGCTCCCAGTGAGCAGCAATTTTGTGCCCACATGCTGACAAGTCAGCATGTGGGCAAGGATTTTCTGCCCACTAGGGGCAGGAGATCTTTTCCCCACCTGGCAGATTCCAACAAGGAAATAAAACAGCCAATTTTCCTTCATAAATATAAACGAGGTGAAGATAAGGCTTAAGATTGATAGAATGGAAGAATCCATATGGGAATTAAAAAAAAATTAGACCGAGCTAATATATGAAAAAAAAAATCTTATAAAAAATTTGTTTTTTCATTTTTATTTTTTTTTGGTACTATACTAAAAAAAATAATTTTGGACCAATGAGGACTTAAGAAAAGAGAGTTCCTATGTATCCGCCCCTAAGATAAATAGAGCACAATTTGATTCATATAAGATACTCTCCAATGGAGATTATTCCTTTTGATGGTGCTCAATTATTTCTTCTAGCCCATTTTAGGAAATGTTTGAATGGAGATTATCACTACTTCTGCTTATACTTAGAGTATGTTCAGTAGAGTTTTTTCTTCAAAAAAATTATTTTTTTGCCTACAATTTTTGATTTTTCAACATTTTTTACACTACAAAAAAATTTGAAAAGTCAAAAAGTAACAAAAAATCCATTTTTCCTCGAAAAAAACTCTACTGAACAAGCCCTTAATACAAAGCTGTAAAAGTAGCTTTGGTGTTTCATTCATGGCTACTTCTTCTTCTTCATATTTCATCTTCTTGCTCAATTTGATAGCCTTTGACCTCATGCCTTCCCCAGTCTTCTCCAACACCACCATCTTTATAGTCTTTGCAGCCTCTTCTCCCATGAACCATCCCCCGCCATCCCTCACAACAGGGACAAACTCGGGATTATATTTTAGTGGGGGCGATATACAATTACGTAAAAAATAATTTCAAATAAAAGAATAATGATAATATTTGAAATGTAGTACTTTTTTTACAATTGTTCCTTAAGAAAGAGAGAAGGAGTAGTAAAAATTACAAAATTTTGCTTCTTCAATTTGTTGTTTTTCTTTTTCTAAAATGTCGAGCGTCGATTTCAGTTATTAATTGGAATCGCACTCTGGCACTTGCACAATATCACAGTCGCAGCAGCCAGCAGGTAAGGAAGATAGGGTTGTACTTGGAAATTAGGATTAATTGAGCCATTGGAGGGGAGAATTGATTAAATTGGTATTATTTGGGTTTGAAAACAAATTAATTGTGCCATGGAAAAGGGTTTATTGGAAACCAGTGGGTGCAATTGCACCAATTGGGCCCTTAATGGATCCGCCCATGCCCCCACAACCTCCATGGCGGCGCGAACATTGATCATTAGCCAAGCATTGAAAGCTTGATCCATGTTCAAAGGCATCTTTAGCCCACAAAGATATTTTAGATTAGATATATCAATATTGTTTTAGATGAGATAGGGCTCAAAAAGTGATCGGGGTGAATATGATATACTCAAAACTAAAAATATAAGAAGTTAATATGATTTTTTAAACGTGAGAGGTATGAAACATTGTCTCTAAGTTAAAATCAAGTCAAGATTTGATGGATATACCCAAGTCAAAATCCAAAATATCTCCCATGCCCAGACTCAAGTTCGAGCATGTGGTGTTCCAAGCTGAGTGATGGAGAAAGGCATGATTGTGGCTTTTGGCCGAAACCTTCAATTAGGAGTATATTTTCAAATTATCTAAGAATTGCTTAAAATATATCTTACCATAACTCGCGCAATATGCAACACTTTTCCATCATACAAATGTATATGAATAATTATCGCTCAATTGTTTCTTTTGAATAATTCATAACTTAGTTTTCGTATTGAACCTAAATTCCAAGAACTCCAATCAACTCGATCAAATCATCGTAATTTAAACTCTTTAATTGCTTGCTCAAATCTATTCTTGATAACAGTTAATTTGATTGGGATCCATTTTTTCTTGGGAAGATTAATGTAGATTTCTTTTTTTTTTCTACGATAACATCGAAACTATATAATTATGAAATCATGTAATTACGAAAAAGTAGTCAAAAGCAAATAAATAGTAACTCTTAATAACATTTGCAAAAATGACAATTTTTACATGCAAAAAGTCATATACACCCTCTTTAAAAAATGATAACTTTTTTTTACTGGCTTTCAAAAAAAGTTATCTACTGATTTTTCTTTTAAAAAATGACAGTTGAACAATCGAATGACAGTTTCATTTTGACAGCTGAACTGTCATTTGTTTTTGTTTTTTTCATTTCGACATTTGAATTGTCTACAAAAAATGACAATTGAACTGTCGATTTTTTTTAGACAGTTCAATTGTTGATTTTTTGGACAGTTCTACTGCTATTTTCACAGTTGTCTTCAACGATATTTCTTCTTCCTTCAACCCACATCAATCCATCAACTCACCTTTCTTCAACGACTTCAACCATATTCAAAAAAATCTCAACAGGAATTTTATCTAAAAATAAACCCAAACTAATCTACTACAAACATTTAATTTTTTTTTTCTTTTATAACCAAATTAATCTATCAAAAAACTAACTTACTTGAGTTGGATGGTGGCTAGTGGTGGCGCAAGGTGGTTGGCGGTGCCGCGAGGCGTAAATTGAAATTTTTATTTTGGTAGAATCTTGTTGTAGAACTGATTTTTGTATAATTAGTATTTGACTGATTTTTAATAAGATGCGTTAAGATTTTAAGTAATTGATTGAGGGTAAAAAGACGTTTCTTATAATTCTCTATATTTACTGATTCAAAATGGTTTTAGAGGAAATGAAATTGAAGCTCAAAGTTTATTCATTAGAAGTGGTTTAGATAAGAAAGTAATATAATCTTGTCCTACATTAAAAAAATAATAATACATCAACTAATTTATACATAGTCACATTTTATGAATGTATAAAATTGTGTAATATAGATGTTCTTTCTTTCGCGTGCGCGCTGTTCAAATCAATACCCGATTTGTATGTCGAGCCATTGAACTCGTGTACAAATACCATGTGCTGACTCGAGTACCGAACTGAAAATTGACTCCTTACTACTATTAATTTAAGACAAAACGACAAAGGTTGAGAAGCGATAAATTAATTTACCAAAATTTATATGAATGGAATACAAAATGCACAAAACAAAAATGGATTCTCATTTCTTTCGAACATCTTCATTCTTCCAAATCATTGAATACCCAGAAAAGGGTGAAGCCCAGTTGAAAGAATGCATTGTAGAAGAGATTCAAATGACAGTATACAAGTTGGAGATTTGCTGTGGAGGCCAATAAATTAAAGCCCATGAATGATATTTCCACAAGGCACAAGAGCGCGATGGTTATGGGTATGAATCTTTTGAATCAAGATTTGATTATTTATTTTTTAATAGTTTTTCTTGAATTATCTGTGACAGTTAGTTCATTTAGGGTTATCTCTGTAATTGTTTTGGCCCTTTTATTTTACTCTGTATAGGTTTTTGGAACTTTGATAACTCATTAGAACTGATATAAGTGTTTTTTGTTAACTAATTTATTGCTTATCTTTACAAGGAAATGGATTCTCCAAAAATGCTGTCTTTCAAAACACAATAATAGTAATTCAAGTATGGGCACTATTATTGTTAACATATACTATGAACATAGAATCAACAATTTGAAGCTTATCATAATTTATTTAGGCTTAACTAGTTGACAACCATTTCCAACTTGAAATATGATCATACGTGGAGTTAACACTATAAAGCTCTCGAACCCTCTAAGGTCACTTCCATCAGCTCTTCACACGCTGTCACATACAAGCTGGATTCATTTTTTTATCAAAAGTATGATATGTGCAGAATTTGCACTTGAACCTAAGACTTTAGCACGGTTAACAAATGTCTTTTGGTGCAAGATAGAGGGAAAAAAATCAATGTACATCTTTGGGAATGGGATCATGCAAAAGAATTGCTCCTGAAGTTGTAGAATAAATGGCATGCATACTTTCTCTTGTGAAATGTGATACAAATATAGCACAATTTGAATCATATTGGATTTTGGATAGAAAAATTATCTCCCAACAGAGATTATTCCTTCTACATGGTGAAAAAGAGATTATTCCTTCTACTTGGATAAGGTCCCATTTGGAATTGATTTTAGAGCTCAGCTTCTGATTTTCAAACAATCTACAACTATTTTAACTATTTTGTAAACTTAACAAAAAAAAAAAAAAACAAAAACCGGATTATGAAAAATTTGTAGTATGTGGCAGCATATTTTGAGAAGCAGCAAGAGAGTAGCTTCTCAAATTCTACTTTTAACTTTTTCAATTATCAATCAATTTTAACCCCCTATGAATAAATTAATTCATTCTTATTCTAAGTTTGTTGGTATTCTACAAAAACAAAGTCTCATCCATCATTCACGTAAAAAAAAAAACACCTATTTTCTTTTTCTATGTTGCCATTGACATATCAAATGTATTTTCTAATAATATGAACTTTTAAATTTAATAGATATTAATTTTTTTCCTTTTAAAATGACTATGGTGAATATATTGTCCAATTTCGTAATTGTATACAAGCACAACAATAAATTTTTTTTTTTTTTTACCAAACACTTAATTAATTCTTTTTTCTTTAGCACAGCCAAAGTTGATTATCCTCAAAATCTACAACAATATCAAACCAAGCTTAAGTGATCATATCACTGCTTCTGCTTATACTTGACACAAAGCTGAAATAGTTGCTCTGATGTTTCATTTATGGCTAATTCTTCTTCATCTTTCATCTTCTTGCTCAATTCTTTAGCCTTCGATCTCATGCCTTCTCCAGTCTTCTTTTCTACAAATACATTATTTATTGCTTTTGCTACATCTTCTTTCTTAAACTGTCCATTCTCGTCATTTAGAACCTCCACACCAACACCAGCCTTGATCACTAGCCTAGCATTTATAGGCTGATCATATTTCAAAGGCATGGCTATTACAGGAACACCATAATAAATGCTTTCCAATATAGAACTCCATCCACAATGACTCAAGAAACCACCAGTACTTGGATGTGCCAAAATTGTAGCCTGTGGTGCCCATCCCTGCACAATCATACCCCTATCTTTCACCCTCTCAAGAAATCCCTCTGGTAGTGCCTCTTTTATACCAATTGCTGCTCCAACAGGAAATCTAACAACCCATATAAAGTTAACATCACAGAGCTCTAACCCCTGTGCCATCTCTTCAATCTGCATCTTGGACAAGTAGTTTTCACTACCAAAGGAAATAAACACGGTTGAAAACTGATTTTGCTTGCTTAGCCACTGCATGATCTCTGAATAATCTTCTTCACTGTCATTTTGTGCAACAAGTGGTCCAACAGATACCATTTTTTTCTGGCACAAGACAGATAATAAGTCAAGATACTTCCCCTCAATTCCCCAGCAGCTTTTCATCAAAACAACTTCACAAGATTGTTTGAAGTTACCAAAAGCAAAATCGTCACCTGCATCTTTAGTTTTGAGTAGAGCCTCCAAATTCATTCTTACACAATCCCGTAGATAGATTTCTTTATGAGGGAAAATAGCATTCACATATGTAAATTTATGATGGTAAAAAGAATATGCTGTTGCTCCTGAAGTGCTAAAAAAAACTGCAGGAATACCTAGTGATGAAGCAAGTGTGGCAGCCCATGGTTGGAAGAAATCATATATTAGCAAGTCAGGCTTTATGGTTTTGGTGATCTCTGCAAAGCTGGAGCTTGACAATTGAAAAGCCTGATGGAGCTTCGGCATAAGATCGGGAGGCACGTTTTTGGTTGTGTGGTAATGGGGAGGAAGTTCAGGCCATGAGGGTAAATGGAGTTCTACTAGTTGTATTGAGAAATCACAGAAGTTCTTTTCAATAGATTTACTGATTGAACTAAGATTGCTTGCTGTAGAACAGAAATATATGTTGAAGTTTTTCTGTGATAGTTTCTTGGCTAGCTCAAGAAAGGGGAATATATGACTATGAGCCAACCATGGGAACAGTAGAATTCTTAGGGTAGTTTGTTGTATCTCCATGAATGAAAGATGCAGAATTTCAAGAATTCAGATAATAGGATTTAATGGTGTACAAATGTAGATGATGAAATTCTCCATTGTGATTCATCATTATCTTGAAAGGGTTGAAAAAGTCGAGAAAGGTAGCATCACCAGATATTTCTTATTGCACAGTGGATTAATTATTGAGTTATCCTCACTTACACCCTCTTTTATACTTGATTATGTGGCAAATAATGATTTAGTCAAATTGGCTCAAATAAATAATGATTTGACCAAATATTCTACTCCAAAGGTAAGAGTGTAAGTGAGGATGTAAGTGAGATATACAAGTAGCACAACTCTTAATTATTTCCATTTGAAGGCTTCAACTTTATTTCACAAGAAAACAAACTGTCATTTTCAATTGAACTATAGTAGCATCACTAGGCAGATTCCAACAACGATATAAAAAACAGCCATTTTCCACAATTTTGTCTAAGACACTCTCATGATTGGTTTTCATAAGCATTATTTTAAGTTTCTTGATTTATTTTCATTCATAAATTACTGGTGAAGACTGAAGACAACAGCAAATGGGATATATATATCTTTCTCTTTGAATCTGTCCCTTGATTAATACCTCCAAATGCTAATTTCACATACTTCATGTTCGAATTTTCGGAAATTGGATAATATTTATCCACATTGGTTAAAAATTTTAAGTGCAACTATTTGGATAATTATTTATCTTACATTAGGAGTGGCGGTGGATTGAGCCGAGCCGGTCGAGCTTGTCCTATATTGATACCAAGCTCAGCTCGTCTCCCACAGAGCTGTTTGGTTTGGCCCAGGGCTTGTGGGCCTCATGGGCCAAGCCGACCTCCCACGATCCCAGTTCGAATTTTTTTTTTTTAAATGCAAAGGTTTTTTGAGAACTTAAAAATTGAAAATGAAATAGTGCATGCGAAATTTGACAATTGAAACCTCTTCCTTTTTTCAAGTTTGGGACTAATACTTTTAACGTAGGTGGAGTTAAAATTGCACAAGAACAAGTTATTACGTATACAAAAAATTTAGAAATAAGCAAAATTAAAGAAATTTATACAAACAATACTTAAAAAATAATGAAATTATGTGACACATCTTCAAATTCTTCAGCTATTATTGTATCAACTTTATTTTGGATTCGAAGCTCTGCCTCTTCTTAGTCTTTTAAACACATTAAGCTCTCTAATATGTTTGTTTTAAGTTTTGATCTGTAATTAAACAAAATCCTGCCACCTGCACTAAAAGTGGACTCCGATGCTACAGTAAATACTGAATGTGTTAGTAGATCACGTGCTATAATGAAAACAATTGGATATTGATGCTTGTTTTGTCTCCACTATCTTAGTATATGAAAAAAAGTTCTCTCTTTCTCATCTAACGTACTAAGCATGTCGTGAGCAAAATACTTAGTTAATTCTAATAGTATGTCACTTGTAGTTGTACATGTTCTTACATTCGCAGTATGGAAAACGAAAGAAGAAGAACTACTAGAATATTGAGTTCTCCAACTGAACTAAGGTAACTCCACTAACTGGTCTTTTCTGCGTATATCTCGTACATTTCACATGAACAATTTTTTAGATTACCGTATGTAAGTGGATTTTTATAAGTTAATTTATTTGAAATTGTCGATATATTATGTTTTGTAACCTGTAAATTTATTCTATGATCCATTATAGACGCTAACAACATACGCAATTTCTCCCAATATTTCTTAAACTTAGCCATCGCTACCATACTATTAAAAAAAATCGAAATTATTTTATATTTATTAAAATTATTGGCAATATAATAAAAATGGTTGAGAACTAATGGACTAGTCGGATAGTATACTCTTGAACATGCGTTTGTTGCGTAGAAAAAAAATTTAAAAATTTTCTAATATGGGATGAAATTTCTCAATTATATGATTGTAAATCATACTCTGAACCGTGTGAGTGTCAGCCATTATAATATACAACGATGCAATATTCATAACATTCACATAATTCAAACATTACATAAGTAGAGTTTTATTTATGGCTTACATTTACGAAGAAAGTTTTTTACTGCAAATGAATTTTCTACACATAAACCATCGAATACTTGCTTTCAGACGGGTGTGATCGTAATAAAATTTATAGTTGGTCTATGAATTTTAGTCAATCATTGACAATTAAATTGAAAATATGACATACACAACAAACATGAAATAATGTCACCAAAATTGGGATTTAATTCATTTGTTGATTCTTCTATTACTATATTGTTGAGCGTAGCATTATAAAAAATAAAACAACGGATTCTATCTTCGTAATTAAAATCTTGAATAATACTCAATAAAATATTAAAAATATTATTTTCATTGTAGAGATAGTCAACTACTCTGAAAGAAATAATCTTTATATGCATGATTCATTATTTATCTATATAGTGTGCAGTAATAGCTATGTATTCTTTATGATTATTACTGGACCATATGTCCAAAGTAAATGATAAAACTCTAGAATAATTATTTAAATCACGTATTGAAAGTTCTAAAATCTAGATTAATTAAATTAATAATAATTTTAATCTTAATTAAATTAGCAGTGGACAGAACGCAGTTAGAACTAGCGACTTGCATTGAAAAGTAGTTTTGACGCGCACTGACAAATCAAAATAGTGTTCGTCTACCTAATTTGTTTACAGCAAAATTTAAATAATTAAATATAAACACAAAATGTAACGTGGTAAAACTCGAAGGAAAACATCTACGGGCTCCCATGTCATGGAGAAAAATAATCTACTAATAATTTTGATTAAAAATACAATAGTATCGATTTTTGTAATTTCGTAAAATTAACAAAATAACAATCAAAATAATATAGATCAATTTCCTTTGATACTTCTTCTTTTGACTTGTTGATAAAGTGGAATCAAACTCACCGGTCTTCACATTATCGCCACTTTCCTATTGTATTTGACCGCAACCACCACTTGGATTAGGAACCTCTATTCTTAACTTCATGCCAAGTAGATTAAGCAAGATATGAAATTGTTCCTTGAGAACCAATTTGTTTTTGGTTCGTCAATGAGTTTGAAGAAAACCTTTTTTCTTTGAAACTGAATCAATTAAGTATCGAGTCTTGTTCCTTCTAAAAATCAGTCGGCTATGAAGCTTGAAGAACAAGAGTACAAAAATATTTGTTCAAAGCTTAATTCCTTATTGATTTGTACTCTTACTTATAGGTAAAGAAATAATCAAATTAGGAATTATTTATTACCTAAAAATATGCAATAAGAATGGTAAGACAATTAGTAGGAAAGAATATATAAAAAGATATTCTAGATTTGCAGGATGAATGTACTTGGGAAACTTAAGATTATCTCTAAATATTTCATTCCAAAATAAATCCAAGAAAATAAGAAAACATCATTTAACCTACAAGAGAACTGTTCCTGATATTCACTTGATCAGGTTGTTTTATATAAGTAAATAGAATAAAATCCGCATCCCACTGATCTGAAAAATAATCTGCTTACCATCTCAGTCAGTCAGAACTGACAACAACGTGACCAGTCAGAACGCAAATACTAACCTCCTCTTTTGTCATTAAAAATTAGTAATATTGATTAAGTGAGCCATTTTAGGAAATGTTTTGATGAATCGAACTATAAATTTGAAACCAATATTAGGCAAGGCTAGATATCATTGCTTCTACTTATACTTGATTTGTATGTGTAATAGTTGCTCTAATACTTCATTCATGGCTATTTCTTCTTCATCTTTCATCTTCTTGCTCAATTTGATAGCCTTCGACCTCATGCCTTCTCCAGTCTTCTTCTCTACGACCACCTTATATATTGCTTTCGTCACATGTTCTCCCATTAACCATCCACCGTTATCCCTCACAGCTTCCACCGTTGTGCCATCTTCAACTATTAGCCTAGCATTTAGAGGCTGATCAATTTTCAAAGGCATGGCTATAACAGGAACACCAAAATAAATGCTTTCCATTATTGAACTCCATCCACAGTGATTCACAAAACCACCAATACTTGGATGTGCCAAAAATTTTGTCTATGGTGCCCATCCGTGTACGATCATACCTTTCTCTTTTACCCTATCAAGAAACCCCCCGGGTGGTGTTTTTTCTATTATGATGGTATTCCCAAAAGGAAATCTAACAACCCATATAAAGTTAACATTACAAAGTTTTAATCCCCGCGCCATCTCTTCAATCTGCTCCTTGGACAAGTAGTTTTCACTACCAAAGGAAATAAACACGGCCGAGAACTGATTTTTCTTGCTTAGCCACTCCATGATCTCTGAATAATCTTCTTCACTGCCAGGTTTTGTAACAAGTGGGCCAACAGTTACCATATTTTCTCACACAAGGTAGAAAAATAATCGATACACTTACCTTCGATCGCCCTGCTGCTATTTATCAAAACAATGTCCAAGATCGTTTGAAGTTCCCGAAAGCAAAATCTTCACCCCCATCTTTGATTATTGATCGATACTTCCAATTGATTCTTTCATAGTCTCTTGCATATATTGACTTATAAGGAAAATTATCATTCCCATATGTGAATTCATGATAGTAAGAAGTATACATTATTGCTCTTGCAAATGAATAGACAAACTGGAGGAATGCCTAGAGATTAAGCAAGTGTGGCAGACCATGGTTGGAAACAATCATGCAAAATCGTAATTCTGAGTCTACCAAGTTGTCTCTCCATGAATGAAATCTGTCACTCACTACTTGTTGGGATAAATTTAAAAGTGGTGCAATTTTTATTCTAATTATTAATACAAAGAAACAACTTACCTAAAACTGAAAAGTGCAGAAAATGAAAAAGACAGATATTTTGGATCGAGACAATAGGTGAACTCTTTTTCTTAAGACAAATTTGCCTCGCACAGGTGCTCAAGGTTGGATGGCAAACGTCTCTCAAGATACAATGATCCCTTCTTGCGGTAGCAGCACTCCAAATCTTGAGAAGCAAACTGGAAAAATGTTTTGAACTCTCTCTTTTATGCAAGGACGGATGCAAGATATTTGAAGAATGCAGGGTGCAAAATGATATATTTGGTAGTTTGGATTTTTTCTTGTACCAATTCGGAATCTGGAGGGACTAATTTATAGAATGCCAAAAGACACAACACTTGGAATATTAATTCTGAAAAGTTGTTGTCTGAACTGTTGTGTCTTAAGAGACAAATTCTGGAATCTTCTAGAAGACAGGACACGTGTCGTATTTTGATGATAGATTTATTTGAACCACATGTCGACAATTGATTGGAGATATAATAATCTATATATCAATAGGAAGGATAATAAAATAAAATAAAATAAATAATTATTTAATTTATTTGTCCAAAAAGTTATATTGGGCTAAGCCCAATCCCGATACCCACAACCCGCGACCAGAGCTACGAGCTGAGCCCAGCGGGCGAGCGGGCGGGCGGGCGGGCGGGCGGGAAGCGGCGGCGCCTGGACTTTGGACCGAACCCAATAAAGTCTAAGTATCTTTCCTTCCAAAGATTTGTGGTATCCCTTGGAGCCCAAACCCAATTCCAATCTTGGGTTATATAAATAGATAAAAAAAAAAAAAAAAACATATTAATCTTCCTATATGGGACACTGTTTCCCACTTTCTCTCCAATTTACTTTTTATATTACAAGTTTAAGGTTCCACTTTTGACTATAATTTCTCATTCACACGAAAATAGTTGCACAACCAAATATACAATAAACATCTACTCGTCGAGTAGATCATGCTAAATTAATGTCCCACCTCAATTAGTTAATGGAACCCACTCAAATATTTGGTCAAAGTTGGTCAAATCCAAGTTAATAATGTTTAATTTAAACACCATTTCCAACAATCCCCCACGTGAATAGATATTATTATGAAGTATGCAAATGAAATGCAGACACTAAAAGAGTATATGCGGAAAGGTATTGCATCAGGAGAGGAAGCTTCTAGCTTTGAACCTTCTTTAGTGGAATACTATCGGATTCACTTGGCTAATTAGTAAATATGATGTCTTGAATTGTTCATCCGCTGGGTGTAAACCAAGACAACAGTACCCATACAATATCTTTCCTAACACTTTCGGTTCTCATGGTTGTTTTCATTTTAGCCTTGAACAACATTTGGGTTTCATAAGTGTTTTAGAGAATTCAATCCTCAAAATTCTCATAGAATCCGCCCCACTTCTCACTTATATAGGTCATCTCCTATTAAGAGTACTCTGCTCTATCCCCACTTTATTTATCCAAGTTATAGAAATAATTAAAAACATAGCTTAACCTATCACGCTTTGCAGAAAGGACTTTTTGTATCACGAGAATGGGCAGGAAATAACTCCTAAGTGCTCTTTTGAATTTTTATAACTTAGTTGTCCCATTGAACCAAGATATTTGGATCTCCAGTCATCAAGGTTGGGTTACCGTTACAAAGATCCTTATATAGTAGGCTTTAAGTCCATTCCCCTTGATAAATAATGCATGTGATCTCTTGCTAAACATTTCTTCAGCAGATCCACGAGATTCTCTTTTGACTTTACATGGTCAATAGAGATTACACCATTAGAGATCAAATGTTTAATGGTATTGTGTCTTCGACGAATATGTCAAGACTTGCCATTATACATACTATTTTGTGCCCTTCCAATAGTCGACTGACTATCGCAGTATATAATTATTGCAGGCACTGGCTTAGACCAACATGGAATGTCTTCTAAGAAATTGCGAATCCATTTTGCTTCTTATCCGGCTTTATCTAAAGCTATACATTCAGTTTCCATCGTGGATCGAGCTATACATATTTGTTTTGAGGACTTTCAAGACACGGCTGCACCACCAATGGTATCCTTCGTAGATTTAGAATCCTTCGTGTCTGATATCCAGTTAGCATTACTGTATGCTTCTAATACACCTGGATATCTGGTATAGTGTAATCTATTCTTTAATGTGTGTCTTAGATATCTAATAACCCTTTTCAATGCCTTCCAATAGTCATTACTTGGATTACATGTAAATCTGCTTAACTTATTAACTGCATAAACATCACCAAGCCGCGTGCAGTTAGTAATGTACATTAAGCTTCCCATGATCTGAGAATATTTCATTTGAGATACAGGATTTCCTGTATACTTAGTCAAATGTAGATTCAAATCCACTGGTGTTGTAACTGGATTTTCATCATAGGCCTTAAACTTTCTAAGTACCGTCTTAACATAATTAGATTGTGATAACATAAGTACATATGATGTCTTAGATATTTTCATCCCTAATATGACATCAGCTACCCATATTTTTCATATCAAAATATTTTGTTAACATTTTCTTAGTAGCCATGATGATGTCATGATTGCTACCCATAATTAGCATGTCACCAACATATAGACATACTATTACATATGCATTTGGTGTGCTTTTAATACAACCACATTTATATTAATTTTAAAACCATTTGACAACATTGTTTTGTCAAATTTCTCGTGCCATTGCTTCGGCGCCTGCTTTAGTCCATACAAGAATTTAACTAGTCTACACACCTTTTTTCTTGTCCAGAAACAATAAACCATTAAGGTTGCTCCATGTATATCTCTTCTTCCAACTCACCATTCAGAAATGCTGTTTTAACATCCATTTGATGGATCTCAAGATTATGCAATGTTGTGATTGTAATAAGAACTCTAATTGAAGTAATCCTTGTCACTGGTGAGTATATATCAAAAAAGACAATGCCATCTTTTTGTTTGAACCCTTTGGCTACTAACGTGGTTTTATACTTATCAATAGATCTATCAGGTTTTAATTTCCTCTTGAAAATCTACTTGCATCATACAGGTTTATTTTTCGTTGGGAGATCAACCAATTCTCAAGTGTAATTTTGCATGATAGAATCTATTTCATTGTTTATAGTCTCTTTCCAAAATGGAGCTTCTGGAGTGGACATTGCTTCACTAAATGTCATAGGCTCATTTTCTAACAAATAAGTAAGAAAATCATAACCAAAGATTTTAGATGTTCTAGTCCTTTTGCTACGTCTAGGTTCATCATCACTTTGATAACCATTATTTGCAGCATCATAAATTCGTTTTTGTGAATTTACCTCTCTTTTTTTTTTTTTTTTTTTACATAGAAAGACATCTTCAAAAAATACAACATTCCTTGATTCAATGATTGTACTTTCATGTATATCAGGAATGTCACCAAGAATTAATATGCACTATTGTTATTAGCATATCCAATAAATATGCATTCAACTATTTTAGGCCCGATTTTGATTTGTTTTGGCTTAGGTACTTTTACCTTAGCCAAGTACCCTCACACTTTTAAGTATTTGTACGAAGGCTTGTGGCCTTTCCATAACTCATAATGAGTTTTCGTTTTTACTTTCGTGTGGAATATTGTTAAGAATGTGGTTTGCTGAAAGAATAGCTTATCCCCACAAGTTCTGAGGTAATCCAGAACTTATCAACACTGCATTCATCATCTCTTTAAGAGTTCGGTTCTTACATTCAGTGATGTCATTTGATTGAGGTGAATATGGAGTCGTTGTTTAATGAATAATGCTAGATTCTAAACAAAATTCTTTAAATAGTGCTCCATATTCTCTACCTTTATCACTACGAGTAATTTTTATTCGTTTGCTAAGTTGATTTTGAACTTAATTTTTATAGTGTTTAAACACTTTCAAGGCCTCATCTTTGCTTCTTAGCAAATATACATAATAGTATTTCGTGCAATCGTCAATAAAAGTAATAAAATACTTTTTTTCACCTCTAGTTTGTACAAACTTTGAGTCACATATATCACTGTGAATTAACTCTAAAGGTATTGTGATCCTTTCAACCGAGTGAAATGGTGTTTTGGTTAACTTAGCTTTTAGACAAGTTTCACACTTGTGATTCGGATCAAAATATAAAGAAGGCAACAAACTTATATTTATTAATTTACGCACAGATTTAAAATTTGCATGTCCTAATCTATAATGCCATAAATAAGATGACGCAATCATTAAACAGAAGAATTCATATTCTGATTATTATTGCTTGATTTGGGTACAATAGTAAGGACATTCATCTTGAATAGCCTTTTTCCACATACAAATTATTTTTAGTAAGTACAAACTTATCAGCCACAAATACAAGTATAAACCCATGTTTGCTAAGTAAAGACCCAGAAACAAGATTCTTGCGAATATCGGGCACATGCAACACATTGTTGATGACAAGTTCCTTACCAGAAGTCATTTTGATTACCATTTTTCCTTGTCCTCCAACCTTTGATTTTGAAGAATTTTGCATGAATAGTTGTTCTCCATTAACAATATTATAAGTGGATAACATGGTTTTGTCAGTACAAATGTGTCGAGTAGCTCCAGTATCTACCCACCATTCTCTTGGATTTCCAACATGGTTTCATTTAGATACAACTACCGATAAGTTCAACACTTGCACACCATCAGATAGTGCATATACTTCAGTCACATTGACTTGGGCATTCTTCTTTTTAGGCATGCTATTGCTACGACATTCATTTTTGCGATGTTCCGATTTTCCACAATTGTAACAATTGCCCTTGAACTTTTTTGTGTTCTTGCCATCCTTTTTGGGAGCATCTCCAGAATGTTTTCTTTTCTTGTTGTTTCTCGAAGTTGATTCCATAACATTGGCATTTGCTTGCAATGAGTATTCACCAGACTTCTTGTCAGACCTTCTGTTATCTTCTTCAATTCTTCCAAATTCATCTCCTTACGTTTATGTTTGAGATAATTCATGAATTCCTTTCATAAAGGAGATAGTTTCTCAATGATTGCAGCCACTTGAAATGTCTCGCTTAGAGTCATGTTTTCAGCATGTATGTCATGAAGAAGAACCTGCAATTCTTGAACCTGGTTGATGACTGTCTTGGAGTCTACCATTTTGTAGTCAGGGAATTTGCCAACAATGAATTTTTTCGTGCCAACATCCTCGGTTTTATACTTTTTCTCCAAAGACTCCCAAAGTTCTTTTGCAGTTTTCATGGCACTATACACTTCATATAGTGTATTGTTCAGCCCGTTCAGAATGTAGTTTTTTCACAAAAAATTAGAATGCTTCCATGCATCCAAGGTAATGATCGATTCTCAATTATTCCCTCCTTGCACAGCAGGAGAATCTTTTGTCAGAAACCTTGCCAAATTTAGTGTAGTAAGATAGAACAACATTTTTTGTTGCCATCTTTTGAAATCAATTCCACTAAATTTCTCCGACTTCTCTCCATGAGGAACATGAGTCAATTGGATGGAAATAGCCATTGATGGAACCGCATTTGGTGTCACATTTGTAGGGAGAACAACTTTAGTCTCATTTGTATCCATTTCTATTTTTAAAACAAAAGATCAACACTTAAGATTGCAGAATATAATTAATATAACAAACACTAAATGAATTTAAGCATATGAATATTTAAATTAATTCATAACACTTCAAGAAATAAAATTGATAATTTGATGATATGCACTATATGAAAAAGTTGGCAAATGATCCGAAATAACAAGTATATTACAGAGAGCTTTAAAACACATAGAAAATTAAAACATGGACCATAAACTTATTATTTTTATTTTTTCTATATTGCATATTGTACATTGAAATGTCAATAAGTAATGCACACTGTTTCAGAATAAGTAATCCACAATGTTTCAACTATGAATCAAAACATGTATATACAAATTAAAATGCATTTCAGAATATATATAACATTAAAAACAAATTTGTCTTAAGATTGTTGGGATAAATTTAAAAGTGGTGCAATTTTTATTTTGATTATTAATACAAAGAAACGACTTACTTGAAATTGAAAAGTGCAGAAAATGAAAATGACAGATATGTTGGATCGAAGCAAGAGGTGAACTCTTTTTTTTAAGACGAATTTACCCCGTACAGGTGCTCACGGTTGGAAGGTAAACGTCTCCCAAGAAACAATGATCCCTTCTCGCAGTAGTAGCACTCCAAACCTTGAGAAACAGTGAAACAGAAAAATATTTTAAACTCTCTCTTTTATGCAAGGACAGATGCAAGATATTTGAAGAATGCAAGGTGCAAACTGATATGTTTGGTAGTTCAAATTTTTTCTTGTACCAATTCAGCCGGCTGGCCGGCGGCGGCGCGCATGCGCATGTGAGCTTTGGACTGAACCCAATAAGGTCTAGGTCTCTCCCCTTCTAAAAACTTGTTGTACTTCTTGGGGCCCAAACTTAATTCCAATCTTGAGTTACATAAATAGAAAAAAAAAAAAAAAAAAAAAAAAAAAACCCTATTCATCTTCTGATGTAGAACAAAGTTTTTCACTTTCTCTCCAATTTACCTTTTACATTCTAAGTTTAAGGTGTCTATTTTTTGCTATAATTTCTCATTCACTCGGAAATGGTTTTGCACAATCAAATATACAATAAACATTCACTCGCGGAGTAGATTGTGTTAAACTAAGGTCCCATCTCAATTAGTTAATGGAATCCACTCAAATATTTGGTCAAAATTGGTCAAATCCAACTTAATAATTTTTAGTTTAAACACCATTTCCAACACTAATCACTAGACTGAATATGACAGGCTCTTATTGAGTTCTGAGAAAATGAAATGATGAAAAAGTCAAGAAAGAGGCAAATATAAGAAGATTTTAATCTATATCTCAATCTCACTTATTTATGCATTTTTTAATGTTTCCACGTTATTCAGCTGAACATGAAACATCTCTTATATTTAAGAAATAGTTATTATTTTGAATCAAACAGTACATTATTCAATAACTAAGCTATCCTGCAGCTGTTCTGTTGTGTCTTTTATTGTTAGCAGCACCATGTAAGGGAATCATTTCTTTAAAAAATTGGTAGAAAAAGTATTGGGTATCCACCCCATTATGGTTGGACAAAGGACTTGAGCCACGACAATGTTGAAAAAATGGGTGCCCGTCGTATCGAAATATCACATCGTTTAAATATTGATGTGTACTATTATGTCTCACATATCCTATGAACATTTTTAGGAATAATTTTAATATTGTAAACATTGTTATTTATTGTTAAAAATATTGTATATTATTTTATATTTTTAATATATTAAATTATAATAAATTGAAAAACATAGAAAACAGTTTTATCACGTCCCTACATTATCGCACACAATTTTGAAGTAGTTTACCCAGATTTCTCCTCTATTTTTTAATTGTGAAAATCCTAAAACATTTCGAACTCCATTATCATTTTTTTGAGAAGTTTGAAGCTTATAATTTGGAGAATAGAAATTGCAGTAATGGATACCTCAAATTCTTCTATTAGATAGGTATAGTCCAAGACGTCTATATACGTCTCGAATTCTTCTTCTTTGTCCAACAGTATAAAACATGTTGTAATGCTGCATAATTCAAATGACACATATAGTCGTACGATCAGTAGAATTCTCGGCACGTCTAATCATACGCATCTCTTCGGTGTATCACATTGGCATCTACAATACAAAATACAATATATGAATAATAACGTTATGTAAATACGATGCTATGATTATGTCAAACGAAATGTCAATCACACATGGGCCCAAATCCCACATTTTAGTGTACTGAATGAGCTCAATCACAATATGACTAATAATAAGCGCGTACATCTATCGATGCCTGTGCATCCGTCATGGTCTCATACACGACTCAGGAGACTACATCGATAGGAATACAATATATTGTTGAGACATGGCCTACCGTATACGGTACGTGATATGTCCCTATGCAGTCCCAAGGCCACCAAGATACCTACGACACCGTCCATACATCTAGGTTCTGATACCCTTTCATCAGCCACTCTTAATGACCGTCAGGGGCCTCTAACAAGTGAATATATTCGGAGCGAAGTTAAGTATGGTACACTATAACAGGATTTACACTTATCACAAAATCAATATGCTCAATATGAATGTCAATGCATATATTTCATGTTAGGAAGATCGACTAGCTCCCATCAATGCTCATAAAAGATCACCAAGTTTCACAATAATAATATTTAATCACCACTGATCATCATTAACAAATATTTTGCGTATCATAGTTTTTGCATTGTAGTTGAAATCATCATACTTTCATTAAATGTTGGTTATGGCGTCTGGATCCATTTTCGAAAACATAATTCTTTATTAGTTAATCTCAACAACATAACTTATTTCGGTTCATAGGCCTCAACTAGTGTCAACGGGGGTTTAACGACTCAAAAACACAGCCCGAGAGGTAGACAGTGTTTGGATTCAGTCCAAAAAGAATAAAGGGGAAGGTGGTCGGCTAACAAGGTTGGAAAAGGATGGCGACCTTTCGGGGTCATTTTCTAATATTTTATAAAATTAAAAAAGTTTTAAAAAGATAAAAGTACATTTTCTTGAAGAATGAGCTAGTTTCTAACTTTTAAAAAATGAACTGAGTGCTCGTTAGGTGTAGTTTATAAACTAATTTATTTGACTAAAATATTTTATTTGACCAAAAATAGTCTATTTGACTAAAAGATTAGCTTTTACAACATGATATTTTTTATCATTCTTGATCAAATAAACTAGTTTTGATTGAAAAAATGGTTTATAATCTATATCAAACAAGTCATGAACTATCTCCTATTTATAGGGAGGACCAGGGGTTTCACTGCAATAATTTATTTTTAGTAACTACATTTTTTTTCCTAGGTTACCATTACAATTAAAATTTCATTTCTTCTTAACTAAGAAAAAGTTTTTTTTAAAAAAAAAGCAATCTTTCCAACAAAATCCGTAAAAAAAAAAAAAAAAAAAAAAGGGAAGCTCCTAAAAATTCTTAAAAAATTTAAAAAATCTAGGTCATTTCTACAAGAAAATGATGTTGAATCATTTCTCTCACAAGAACAAAAAATCCTTTGTATTAAATATATGCTAAGTATTTCTCATCACTTAGTGAATTATTAGTAAGAGGCCCTCAAGCCGTAATTTTCACCATAGTGTATCCCCTTTTCATCATTCGGATCCCGTTTTCCAACTCTTAAGTACATCTAGGTGGTTGAATAACCACGTGGCAGTCCGAGTGTGTGAAGCAATACACGTGGGAGAAAAAGACGTGGGGTTTCTGTTGGCTGTCATTTTGGGGGGGTCAACATATACTATGAACATAGAATCAACAAATTGAAGCTTATCATAATTTATTTAGGCTTAACTAGTTGACAAAAATTTTCAACTTGAACTACGATCACGCGTGAAGTTAACACTATAAAGCTCTCGAACCCTCTAAGATCACTTCCATCTGCTCTTCACACGCTGTCACGAATAAGATGGATTTGTTTTTTATTGAAAGTATGATATGTGCACGATTTGCACTTGAACCTAAGACTTTCGCATGCTTACCAATTTCTTTTGGTGCAAGATAGGGGGAAAGAAAGCAATATACATCCTTGGGAATGGGATCATGCAAAACAATTGCTCCTGAAGTTGCAGAATAAATGGCATGTATACTTTCTCTTGTGAAATGTGATATAAATATAGCACAATTTGAATCATATTGGATTTCAGATAGAAAAATTTCTCTCCCAACTGAGATTATTCCTTTTGCAAGGTGAAAAGGATTCACTTATACTTGGATAAAGCTCCGTTTTGGATTGATTTTAGAGCTCAAACTTCTTATTATCAGACAATCTACCACTATTTTAACTATTTGGAAAAATTAACTAAAAAAAATTGATTATGAAAAAATTTGTTGTGTCTGGCAGCATATTTTTGAGAAGCGGCAATAGTAGCTTTTCAAATTCTGTTTCTAATTTTT
Source organism: Forsythia viridissima (assembly GCA_030279155.1). Classification (NCBI taxonomy): domain Eukaryota; kingdom Viridiplantae; phylum Streptophyta; class Magnoliopsida; order Lamiales; family Oleaceae; genus Forsythia; species Forsythia viridissima. Next base: position 3,765,694 of record CM059036.1, read on the forward strand.
TCAATTATCAATCAATTTAACCTCCATTGAATAAATTAATTATATACAAGCACAGCAATAATAATGGATCAATATAAGTAATATCCATTTTAGTAATTGTATACGAGCAAAACAATAAAACATTTTTTTTAAAAAAACTTTAACACTTAACTAATTCTTCCTTGATTGTTTTTTCACCACAGCCAAAGTTGATTCTCCTTAAAATCTATAGCAATACCAAACCACAAGCCTAGGTGAACATATCAATGGCACTGTTTCTGCTTATACTTGACACAAAGCTGAAATAGTTGCTTTGATGTTTCATTTATGGCTACTTCTTCTTCATCTTTCATCTTCTTGCTCAATTCTTTAGCCTTCAACCTCATGCCTTCTCCAGTCTTCTTCTCTACAACCACATTATTTATTACTTTTGCTACATCTTCTTTCTTAAACTGTCCATTCTCGTCCTTTGGAACCTCCACACCAACACCGGCATGGACCACCAGCCTAGCATTTAGAGGCTGATCATATTTCAAAGGCATGGTTATTACAGGAACACCAAAATAAATGCTTTCCATTATAGAACTCCATCCACAATGACTCAAGAAACCGCCAGTACTTGGATGTGCCAAGATTTTAGCCTGTGGTGCCCATCCCTGCACAATCATACCCCTCTCTTGCACCCTCTCAAGAAATCCCTCTGGTAGTGCCTCTTTTATACCAATTGTTGCTCCCACAGGAAATCTAAGAACCCATATAAAATTAACATCACAAAGCTCTAACCCCTGTGCCATCTCTTCAATCTGCTCATTGGACAAGTAGTTTTCAGTACCAAAGGAAATAAACACGGTTGAAAACTGATTTTTCTTGCTTAGCCACTGCATGATCTCTGAATAATCTTCTTCGCTGTCATTTTGTGCAACAAGTGGTCCGACAGGTACCAATTTTTTCTGGCACAAAACAGCTAATAAGTCGAGATACTTCCCCTCAATTCCCCGGCAGCCCTTCATCAAAACAACTTCACGAGATCGTTTGAAGTTACCAAAAGCAAAATCGTCACCTGCGTCTTTAATTTTCAGTTGAACCTCCAAATTCTCTTTTTCATAATCCCGTAGATAGATTTCCTTATGAGGGAAAATAGCATTCCCATATGTAAAGTTATGGTGGTAGAAAGAATACGCTGCTGCTCCTGAAGTGGCAAAAAAAACTGCAGGAATACCTAGTGACGAAGCAAGTGTGGCAGCCCATGGTTGGAAGAAATCATATATTAGCAAGTCAGGCTTTATGGTTTCGATGATCTCTGCAAAGCTAGAGCTTGACAATTGAAAAGCCTGATGGAGCTTCGGCAAAAGATCTGGAGGCACATTTTTGGTTGTGTGGTAAATGGGTGGAAGTTCAGGCCATGAGGGTAAATGGAGTTCTACTAGTTGTATTGAGTAATCACAGAAGTTCTTTTCAATATATTTACTGATTGAACTAAGATTGCTTGCTGTAGAACAGAAATATATGTTGATGTTTTTCTGTGTCAGTTTCTTGGCTAGCTCAAGATAGGGGAATATATGACCATGAGCTAACCATGGGAACATTAGAATTCTTAGACTAGTTTGTTGTATCTCCATGAATGAAAGCTGCAGAATTTCAAGAATTCAGATAATGGGATTTCATGGTGTACAAATGTAGATGATGAAATTCTCCATTGTGATTCGTCATTAAGTTGAAAGGGATGAAAAAGTCAAGAAAGGAAAGGTTTTGTATTTTTGTTACCTTGGTGGCATCACCAGATATTTCTTATTGGACAATGGGTTAATTAATTCCATTTGAAGGCTTCAACTTCAATTTCACAAGAAAACATTTTGTTATTTCCAATTGAACTATAGTTAGTAGCATCACTTGACAGATTCCAACAAGGATATAAAACAGTCCTTTCCACAATTTTGTCCAAACCACTCTCATGATTGATTTTCATAACCATTTTTTTAAGTTTCTTCATTTATTTCCATTCATAAATTACAGGTGAAGACAACAGCCAATGGGACACACACACACACATCTCTTTTTGAATCTGTCCCTTGATTAATAACCCCAAATGCTAATTTCACACACACACACACATATCTTTCTCTTTGAATCTGTCCCTTGATTAATACCCCCAAATGCTAATTTCACATACTTCATGTTGGAATTTTCAAAAATTGGATAAATATATATCCACATTGGTTAAAAATTAAAGGGTAACTATTTGGATAATTCTCTATCCCACATCTATTAGAAGCATAAATGTTGTCTTATAGACTAAAGACATAAGGTTAGTGGGCTAGCCCGTTGCGGTGCAAAGCAACGCCACAGGTACACACGCAGCACAGATGCTTGGACGCAGTGTGGCACTATTAATGATGCACTTAGAGCTTTGAAAGGCTTGAAACAATTAGGATATTTGAATTATCTTTAGAGATGCAGTTTAGACTCCATTATATCGAGACGAATTTACTAGATATATAGAGATAGATAGATAGACATATCACAATTGGATTCATACAAGATTTCTAACAGGACAACATACACGCCAATGGCGATTATTCCTTGTGCATGGGGAAAAAGGTTCACTTATTTCTTCTAGCCCATTTTAGTAAATGATTGGATGAATCGATCTACAAATTTGAAACCAATATTAGGCAGGGCTAGATGTCACAGCTTCTGCTTATACTTGATACAAAGCTGTAATAGCTGTTCTAATACTTCATTCATGGCTACTTCTTCTTCATCTTTCATCTTCTTGCTCAATTCTATAGCCTTTGACCTCATGCCTTCTCCAGTTTTCTTCTCTACAACCACCTTATGTATTGCTTTCGCCACCTGTTCTCCCGTGAACCGTCCACCGTCATCCCTCACAACCTCCACCGCTGTGCCACCCTCAACTATTAGCCTAGCATTTAGAGGCTGATCAATTTTCAAAGGCATGGCTATAACTGGAACACCAAAATAAATGCTTTCCGTTATTGAACTCCATCCACAATGACTCACAAAACCACCAATACTTGGATGTGCCATAATTTTAGTCTGTGGTGCCCATCCGTGTACAATCATACCTCTCTCTTTCACCCTATCAAGAAACCCCTCAGGTAGTGTTTCTTCTATTCTTATGGTATTCCCAACAGGAAATCTAACAACCCATATAAAGTTAACATCACAAAGCTCTAATCCCCGCGCCATCTCTTCAATCTGCTCCTTGGACAAGTAGTTTTCACTACCAAATGAAATAAACACGGTAGATAACTGATTTTTCTTGCTTAGCCACTCCATGATCTCTGGATAATCTTCTTCACTGTCAGATTTTGTAACAAGTGGTCCAACAGTTACCACTTTTTTCTTGCACAAGATAGAAAAATAATCAATATACTTACCCTCAATCGCCCTGCAGCTATTCATCAAGACAATGTCACAAGATCGTTTGAAGTTCCCGAAAGCAAAATCTTCACCTGCATCTTTGATTATTGATCGATACTTCCAATTGATTCTTTCATAGTCCCTTACATATATTGCCTTATAAGGGAAATTATCATTCCCATATGTGAATTCATGATGGTAAAAAGTATACATTATTGCTCCTGCAGATGAATAGTGAACTGCAGGAATGCCTAGAGATGAAGCAAGTATGGCAGACCATGGTTGGAAACAATCATACAATAGCAAATCAGGCTTTAGAGTATTGATAATGTCTGAAAAGCTGGAGCTTGACATTTGAAAGGCCTGCAGGAGCTTTGGCAAAAGATTAGGAGGCACGTTTTTCGTTGTGTGGTAATGCGGAGGAAGTTCCGGCCATGATGGTAAATGGAGTTCTACTAGTTGTATTGATATTTTACACAAGTTCTTTTCAATGGCTTTACTGATTGAACTAAGATTGATAGCTGTAGAACAAAAGTAAATTTGGAAGTTTTTCTGTGATAGTTTCTTGGCTAATTCGAGATAGGGGAATATATGACCATGAGCCAACCATGGAAACATTAGTATTCTGAGACTACCAGGTTGTCTCTCCATGAATGAAATTCCTTCCTCTCTACTCTCTCTTTCCTCTGTAAAGAAAGCTGAAATTCAGTATTAAATAATAAAAAAGTCAAGAAAGAGCCAAATATAAGAAGATTTTAAGCTAAATCCCATTGCCGGCATCACCAGTTAGTTTATTATTTATGCTTCTTCCTTTTTTTTTTAAACTTTTCCCCCATTTTACTTATTAACCAATGTTTGAATTATGTTCTTTCATTTGAATCATTCAACATCTATTTTAGAACAAAACAAATAGTTATTTTGAATTGAACTAGCAGACATGTAGAGTTCATTATTCAATAACTGAACTATGTTGCAGCTGCTCTGTTGTGTCACTTATTGTAAGGATTTTCATTAAACAACTCCCATTTCTATCTAATGACAGGTAGCAAGATTTTTAGGTGGTATTCGTATTTTTCATCGCAATTCAGTAGATAAGATGCACGTCGCCAAAATTTGGTGGAAGCCCTTTTGTAAGCCCACCAGTCCCGCCGTGTACAATATAAATTTGGTATAGACTGGATGGCTCTCGAGTGCATAGGAAGAAGGGAGCTTGATTATGGTCAGAAGGTTGGCTGTTCTTTTCCCCCATGTTTGAATCTAGCAAGTGATGTTGTAATTCAAAATGGAAATACTTAACCCACTGTCCAATAAGAAACATGCGGTGATGCCACCAAGGAGCTCATATGAGGTCACAAAAATACAAGCATGAATGTACTTAAAAATAAAAGTTTTTCTTGACTTTTCATTCATTTCATCATCTACATTTGAACACTATTACATCCTATTGTCTGAATTCTTGAAATTCTGAAAAGGAAGAGGGAGGAGGGAGGGGTCATATATTCCCTTTTCTTTAATTGTCCATAAAACTATCATAAAAAAACTGTTGGAAATTTCAAATTTTAGATAATTTTTGTCCATATTGATTGAAAATATATGAGAAAATTAAGGTTAGGCTCCTCAACATTTCACGTGGTGTGGTTATAGATCTTCAAACTATTTAAATATGTGAATTTGAGTCTGGAGATTACAAAATAGTCAATATTGATGTTAAAATTACACACGACTTTTTCAGTTGAATCGGAGAGAAGTGTCAAGTAGTTTGACAGTTTTGTCATCCAAAATATTTTGTCCTTATTTTTTTTCTCTCCTTTGCTTTTAATTGATTCTCTTTTTCTTTTTTCTTTTCCCCTTTTTAAATGGGTGGGCTTGTGCATGTTGATATTATTTAATAACTTGATATTAATTGTTATGACTTTCTAGATGTAAGGATTTGTAGTGGTACCACTATTCTAATGTTGAATATATTCATAGAAGGTGACCTTTTAATATACATAATCATAAGAACAATATTATATGAACTAAGATCGAACCAACTGATTTGACGAAAAACCTAAGAACCAATTCCAAATCTAATTTGGTTACATGTTAAAAAATTGAAAATCTAGAGCCTAACTTGTGAAGAATCAAAGAACTAGACTTAGGCCGTCTGCTCATGCTACGACTCCGCTACTATTAAAGGCAGAGAGGACTTGTAGTACTCGAAGCACTGGAGTAATCAAGCAATTACGAGGAGATTTAAGAAAGTGTAACTAGTCGGTTCATTTGGTAAATCGAGTAAAACATAATCGGTTCCTTTTGTTAAAAAGAAGATTTTTTATTAAAAAAAAAAAAAAAAAAAAATTACCACTAGCTCAATTCTCAACCGTCTAACCCTTGGAAAGTGTTTGGGAGAGCTTTTTTAAAGTTCAAAAGCACTTCTTAAAGAGCAAAAGTATTTTTAGTTATATTTATGATTGTTTAATTAACTTCTAACCCTTAGAGTGTTTTTGGAAGAGCTTTTTTGAGGTTCAAGAGCACTTCTTAAAGAGTAAAAATATTTTTTGTTATATTTATGATTGTTTGGTTAAAGTCAATAAGTATTTTTTTTTTACTAAAAACACAACTTAAAAAGCTGTTTTAGATAAGTCCAAAATTTGAACTTTTTGAAATGTTGTAATTGATTTTTAATGAACTTAAAAATTAACAAAATTATCGTTAATACATCTAAAAAAATTATTTAATTTACGATATTAATTACGTATATCAAATATAATGTGAAAAATAAATTGCACATAATATACTTGATTTAAATAATTAATTAATTCATTTTAATTCATATAATATATACTAAAATAATTATGTTATTGTAATTAAATTAATATAATAATTTTAATAGTTATTATAGGATGTAAAAAAATATTATTTATTTTAAAAATAATAATATGAGATATATAATGTTTAATTAAAGTTTAGTCAAATATACTAAAATAATTGTGTTATTACAATTAAATTAAGATAAATAGCACCAGAGGTCCTGAACCTTTGAACGTTGTAACGATGAAGTCCTGAACCTTTGTTTACTAGCAGCCGGAGTCCTTAACCCTTCAGACGTACGCACCTGAGGTCCTTTTTGGACATAAAACGTCAAAATTGCTGTTAAATTATCGCGCGCGCCACACGTGATGATTTTTTGAAGTGCAAAACTGTGAAGCATAACTCAAATATCTCTAAACTAAAAGAGAAAATAAAAAATTGAGTGTCTTCTCTAAACGAGTATAAAAATTGGACATCAATGGAGTATCACTAAACTAAAAATGAAGTATTACTAAACTAAAAGAGAAAGCTTTCATTATTGGACACCAATGGAGTTTCTTCTCTGGGCACGTGGAGGATCTATTGCTTCATGTTTCTCGAAACCTATTTTCTGTAAAAATGGTGAATTGAAATCGAGAAGATGAGATTTTTATTTAATTTGATTTGCAATTTATTAAAGATCAAATTGATTTGGAGGATTTTGCCCTTGCTATTACTATTATTTCTGTATTTTGTTGAATTTGAGGAATAGGGAGAGGAAGATAATTGATATGGGGCTGCTAAGGATAATGAATAATGGAAAATTAAAGAAAGAAAAGCCGAAGATAAATGATAAATATGATTGTTGTTTGGTTCATGTAGCGCAGATTCTTTATCTTTATCTCCAGATTCTTCATCTTCATCTCTAAGTTCTTCATTTTCAGCTTCAAATTCTTCATTTGAATCTCCAAATTCTTTTGGTGCACACGAGGTAAATAAAAATGGTTGTTTATTATAATTTTTTATTTTCTCTTTTAGTTTAGTAAAGTTGGGTTATGTGGACAGTTTTGCCCTTCAAAAAGTCGTCATCTGTGACGCGCGTGATGATTTAACAGTAATTTTGACGTTTTTCGTCCAAAAAGGATCCATGGTCGTACGTTTGAAAGATTAGGGACTCCGGTTGCTAGTAAACAAAGGTTCAGGACTTCATCGTTACAACGTTTAAAAGTTGGAGACTCCCGCTGCTATTTACCCATTAAATTATGATATTAATTTTAATAGTTATTATAAAAAAAAATTAAAAAATAATATGAAATATATAATAATTAATTACTGTTTAGTCAAATAAATATAAAATTTACGCAAAAATAATTTTAAAGTTATGCAACAAAATACTCAATTTAATATTCACAGTACTTTTTAAATTTATATCCAAACATTCAACAATTTTTTAACAAAAGTTCTATTCACAACAGTTGTACCAAACGCACCCTTAATCATTGTCTTTTTCGGATGAATGACTAACTCACTACTAGTATCATGTGCCCCACAAACCGTGTCATGTGTGACTAATTAGTTACTTCTAACGTACCTTATTCATCTTTTAACTATGATCTTTCAACATGGAACTATTAAGTCACACATACTCATTTACTCTTTCATCCTTCAAATTCATTCTCCTTATTTTCTTTGTAAGAAAAACCCTTTTCGATTTCTTAGATAACCTAAACTATACACTACTAAACAATATTCAAGAAAAAAAAATAAATTAAAATCCCGTCCACAGTGCATGTACTAAAAGTCTAAAACAGGACCTTTAATTCTCTGAACTGAAATTTTCAAGAAGATTGCACAATATCACGATTCTTCGTACAAATCTGCCATAGCTGATCTGCTGCTTCATTTATGGCTTCATCCTCTTCCATTTTCATTTTCTGGCTCAATTCCATAGCTTTGGCCCTTAAACCTTCCCCACTACTCTTCTCCAAAACCACCATCTTTATAGCCTTTGCCACCTCTTCTGCCCTAAACAGTCCGTCGTCATCCCTCATGACCTCCACGCCGGCACCACCCTGGACCACCAGTCTAGTATTTATAGGCTGATCAAGTTTCAAAGGCATGGCTATAAGTGGAACCCCAAAATAAATGCTTTCCGTTACAGAACTCCACCCACAATGGCTCATAAAACCACCAATACTTGAATGTGCCAAGATTTCTGCCTGTGGTGCCCATCCCTGCAGAATTTTTCCCCTCTGTTTCACCCTTTCAAGAAATCCCTCCGGCATGAATTCGTCGATTCTTATGTCATTTCGAGCAGGAAATCTAACAACCCATATAAAGTTTACATTGATTAATTCTAACCCTGTTGCTATTTCTTGAAATTGCTCATTTGACACGTAATTTTCACTGCCAAAGGAAATATACACAGTAGAAAACTGGTCTTTTGTACTTAGCCAGTTCTTGATTTCTGAATTCTCCTCTTCATGGTTAGAATCTATAACAAGAGGGCCAACAGGAACCATTTTTCTCTGGCACAAGATTGAAAGATAATCAATGTATTTTTCCTCTATTCCTTTACAGCTCTTGATCAGAACAATGTCATGAGATTGTTTGAAAATCCCAAATGCAAAACCTTCATCTGAATCTTTAACTTTTATTGATCTACCTTCAGCCTGCGGATCCTTCTGTTCGTAATCCCGAAAATATATTGCAGAATAAGGGAAATTAGTAGCACTCCCATGTGTATGAATATGATGGAAAAATGATAACGTTGTTGCTCCAGAAGTAGCAAAGAGAACAGCAGGAATACCTGTTGAAACATGATTTAAATAAATAAATTTATCCTCTTGAGTTTAAATATTTAAATGGGGTGGTTCAATACATTAGCAGAGTAGACATAAGTTCTGAATTTAGGCGACTCATTTATGAAAAATATAAGGCTTTTGTCTTGATAGAAAAACATACCTCATGTGCACCTCAGTTGTACTTGTATCTTGAGCTTTTAGAGGAGGTTTTGTCTTATGGCCACCCATTTATGAAAATTGTTTACACATCAAGTATTTCATGAGAATGAAGAAGGCATATGAGGAGGGAGCACAATAAAAGCATATATATGAGGGAGCAGGTTGAAGACTTGATTTAAATAAATTTGTCGTTTCTATAACATGGTAAACTTTTAAATGATGTAATTTAGCATCATATTAGACATAAATTCTGAATTCAAGTCTACCGCCACCTAGTTTATTTACGAAAATTGCACATGTGCCATTTGATGATAAAATGAATCTAGTATACAAGTGAGACGACATATTTTAGACACAATTTAAATAAATAACTTTATTTCCTTGCTAACTGTTTAAACTTTTAGACGTGGTGTTTAACTACGTATCCTTAACATACCTTGTGATGAAACAAGTTTGGCAGCCCAGGGCTGGAAGCCATCATATATCAGCCAATCAGGCTGCAGGTTGCTGATGATGGTGGAGAAGCTTGAACTTGACATCTGAAAAGCCTGCATAAGGGTTGGCATAAGATTTGGTGGCACATTTTTGGTGGTGTGATATTTTGGAGGGAGTTCAGGCAGTGATGGCAAATGAAGTTCTACAAATTCTATTGAAAAATCTGATAATTTTTTCTGCAAAATGTTCTTGATTGAATCAATGTTGATGGGTGTTGAACAAAAGTATATTTTGAAGTTTTTCTTTGAGAGTAATTTCTTGGATAATTCAAGAAAGGGAAAAACATGCCCATGAGCTAACCATGGGAACATAAGAATTCTGAAACTTGTCTGTTTTGACTCCATGAATGAAACCCTCCTCTCAAGAACTCAAAAAAAAACTGGAAAATTTATTTATTCGGGGATGGGGATGGGAATTCAAAAAAGACATGAATTGGAATAAAAGCTGGCCTGCACTGCAGTGCCATTCATTATATGTATAGGTTACATCATGTATTTTTTTTATTGTTTTTTCCGAAAATATCTATATGATCTTTTATGTCTTAGCACTGGTTGGTTTGCGATTGTAATAGGTTTGGTTTGGTATTGTTGAAATTTTAAGAAAATCAAGTACTTGATAAACGATCAATATTTAATAAATTTTTATTTTAAAATTAATTGTTTAATATTTAGTAAAGAAAAGTGATTTATTATTATACATAAATATAATTACTAAAATAGACATTGATTATAATATTGTTCTTATTATTATTAGCGTTAGTGATATTGTAAAATTTATTTTTACTTTTTTAACAGTATCTAATATTATATAATATTTTTCTAAACAATGTATTTTATTTTAAAATGAAAAAAAATTAATATCTATTAAATCTCAATTTATAAAATTACAAAATAAAAGCTTAGTTCATATGGTAGAAAAAATGAATTAATTTAATTAATTATGACTAAAATTTATATTTTAATTATAGATAATTAGAGAAGTTAAAAACAGAGTCTGAGAAGCTGTCTTTTTAATGCTTCTCAAAATCTGATGTCAAATGCTACATATTTTTTTTATAATAAGCCTTTTTTTAAGTTTAATTTCTGATTGTTTGTCAACCAGAAGTTGGAGTCTAAAATCAATCCTAAAAACGAAGCATAAACTCCGTTTGTGATTAATTTTAGTCTCCAACTTCTGCTTCTCCAATAGCAGTTTTAGGTGTTTGATAAACTTAAAAAACTAATTATGGAAGAATAGATTTTCAATTTTAATTTCCATGAAAAAAATTAATTTATGTATGTCCTTTGTTGTTATTATTAAATTTGTTAGTTTTCTGATTTACAATAATAAAGTCTCGTGTCGTCGTTCACCTTAAAAATATTCTTTTATTTTTCTATTTCTTCTTGGCTATTGACTGATAAGTGCGTTTTATGCACTTATTTTGGCATTTGAATTAATCCTTTATGTCGTCATATAGTTGATTTTCTACTTATCTAGTATATTATTGTTCTATTTCAGTTTTGGACGCGTTTGTGAACAATTGGAGAAGAATGGACGAAAAGAGCAATAATTTGGCGAAATCGACGAGTAAGTTGAGTTTTTGAAGTGAATATCAAGAACCAAACATTTGAGGATGAGGAAGAAGGGAAAATCAATAAGTTTAAGGTGTTTTGGAGTGACAACGAAGAGTTTAATCAATGGATCAAACACCGGAAAGCCAAAGAACCGAATTGGGAAACTACCTACCAAAGCATGTGGAGAAATTAGAGTACAACTTTTGATATTAAAATTTCCACAAGGCAAATGATATACCATTGGAAAGATAATGGAATTACGAGTCCAACACTTTTTACGGATCTCAATTTGGAGTTTCCTACAAGACGTTACGGCCGTTTGAAAATCAGCCGCCAGGAAAAATAAGCTGGGCGATCGCCCAGGCTTATATTTGGGCGAGTGCCCAGTACAATTTTTCTCCAACAGAGAGCAAAAAACGTGCCTGGGCGATCGCCCGGGAATGACCTGGGCGATCTCCCAGGCCAATTTCGTCTGATTTTGTATTTTTTTGATTTTCTTTCCTTTTTTAGTTCTAATCTCTTTTCCTAACTCTTGGCCCACGAAATTTGTAATCTTTTGGGATATTTTGGGGCACAACTAGGGTAGTATAAATATAAGTTATATTCTCATATCATAGGTTGGATTTTTGGGGAGCAAATCAAGAGAAGACGGAAGAGAACAAGACCTCCTCGACTATCAAGACTTCTTCGAAGATTTCTTCTCCTTCAATCCATGCCGGGTTTTACCAATTATTGTTTTTCTAGTTTAATTATGTTCTTCTAGTTTTCTTTAGCCAAGGTAGACAATGAAACCTTGTTTTAATTAAGTAATTATTTCATTATTCGTTTAATTCCTTTTTAGGGCTTTAACGTTCATGGTTCGTTCTTAACTAGATTAATTAAATATAATTTCTTTCATCTTAAATATCATGTATTTTTGATAGTTAGATATTGGTTTAATTAATCCATGCTTGATGCTTAAATAAGTTTTATTAATTGCTTTTGATTTTTCATCTTCTTTTATTCTTATTGGGATACATAGAATGCTTAGGTAATCTTTGATTCTTTGTCTTCTTTTAATAGAATTTGATATGAAAAATGCTTAAGTAATTTATGTTTGAAGCATAAGGGGAGCCTATATTTGATTTTCTTCTTTTGGACTTAATTGATAAATCTTTAGGGACGACAATATATTGATTTCGTGTTGTCGTATGTGTTTTCTTTGGGAATTAGATGATTGCTAAGTTAGACAATGGTGGATTCCGAAACCTTGGTGTTTTACACTTCTTGATTATTCAATCTCATTATTTTCGCATAATTAGTTAGTCTTTAAATTAAATAATTTCAACAAAACTCTTTTCGACTCAACTAGCCTAGAATAACAGTTAATTTGGATTAAATTACACCTTCCTCATAGCAGTCTCTGTGGGATCAACCTCGTTTTTACTTATCTATATTTCAGTAGATTCGTACACTTGCGAGTTAATTAAAATTTGACATCAAGTTTTTGGCGACGTTGCCGGAGACTGCGTCTGAAGGTTAATCTAATCTTAGTTAATTTTATTCTTGACTAGTTATAATTTAGGATTTTATTTAATTTATTTTATTTTCGTTTTTATTTTTTATTTTTTTAAAAAAAAAACAAAAAAACAAAAATTTCAAAAATCAATAATCTTCATTGTGCATGCTTGGTCGTAGATCTCTAGAACTTAAGCTAGAACATCTAGATAGTGAAATTGAAAGGACTTTTCACCAACAAAAACGAGCCACTAATCTAGATAAAATTGAAGGAACCGAAGCAATAGTAGCTATAGGGGATGAAATTGAGGAGAGACCTTTCAGGGACTATTTTAGTCCATTAGCTAATTTGAGCACCTCATGCATACAATACCCTCAGGTCACAGCTAGGAATTTTGAGCTTAAACCGAGTGTGCTTAACTGTCTCCCATCTTTCTATGGTTTAGATAGTGAAGAACCTTATAATCATTTGACTAATTTTTATGCTGTATGTGAGACATTTAAATATGAGAATGTTTCTCCTGATAATGTTAAACTTCGTCTATTTCCCTTTTCTCTGAAAGATAGATCTAAATCATGGTTTAATACGTTACCTGCTAATAGTATTACTTCTTGGGAACAAATGGTTGCTAAATTTTTGAATAAATACTTTCCTGTTCACAAAACTAATGCTATTCGCAGGGAAATTTCAGAGTTTGTGCAAAGAAACGAAGAACTATTCTATGAAACTTGGGAGAGATTCAACGGGCTTCTGATGAAATGTCCACATCACGGCTATGAAAAATAGCATTTATGCCAATATTTTTTGGAGGGCTTGCTATCGCATATTCAAGAATGGTTGATGGCTACAAGCGGTGGAGAGCTAATGTCTAAGAATGCTACAGAGATCTGGAGCTTCTTTCAAAAGCAAGCTGACAACTCACAACAGCGGAGTCGCTCCTCTAGAACTGAACCAAAGAAGAGGGGGATTTATGAGATTCGCAGCAGTGAACCTAGCTCAGAAATCAAAGAAGTCAAATGCATGATAGAGGACATCTCTCCCAAATTGACCTCATTGACAGCCAATAGTCCTACAGAACCAGAAGCAGGTGTTGAGCAAGCTAATGCCCTCAACATGATGAGAAAACCTCCTTACAATCCTTACTCCAACACCTATAACCCAGGTTGGAGGGACCACCCCAATTTCTCTTGGTCACAGGGGTTTCAACAGGATGATACAGCAGGTCAAGCCCCCCAGCAGGCTACTCAACAATTCAATCACAATTTTTCATAGCCAAAACCATGGGAGGAAGCAATTCATAACTTAACAAAAGCTACACAAGCTGCATTAGAGTATCAGAATCACACAATTACTGAGTTTAAGAATGAAGTACGCGCCAGCCAGAACTCTCAGGCACAATCCATCTCCAATCTTGAAAACATGATGGGACAACTTGCTTCATCAGTCCAACAGTTGGCAACAACCATTGAGAAAAGAAAGTTTCCTAGTCAGTCATTTCCTCATCCTAAAGGAGTGCAACATGAAGAGGCTAAATCAATCATGACTTTGCGACGTGGAAAACTGTTTGACAACAAAGTGGACATCTCAAAGAAAACCACTTCTCACCCACTTTCTCCAGGTACTGTTCCAACTGATGATTCAATCCAAGAAGCTCCCAAAGAGGACAATGAGCCATCTTACATTCCAAACGCCCCATATCCTCAGAGGCTCATAAAGGTAAAGCATAGTAATTCTATCAATGATATGATGGAAATCTTCAAGCAGGTAAGTGTAAATATTCCTTTACTTGATTCTATTAAGCAAGTACCTGCCTATGCTAAATTCTTGAAAGATCTATGTACAACTAAGAGACAACTACATATGCGCAAAAAGGCATTTTTAACTGAACAAGTTAGCTCTATAATTCAAAGCAATACTCCTCCGAAATATAAAGATCCAGGTTGTCCTACTATCTCATGCATCTTAGGAAACCATAAAATTGAGAAAGCTTTGCTAGATTTAGGAGCTAGTGTTAATCTTCTTCCTTATTCTGTGTATATGCAACTTGGACTAGGCGAGTTAAAACCAACATCTATGATTTTACAACTTGCTGATAGATCTGTGAAAGTACCCCGAGGAATTGTAGAGAATGTTTTGATACAAGTTGACAAGTTTTATTTTCCTGTTGATTTTGTTGTACTTGATACTCAACCAGTACGAGACTCTACAAAACATATTCCTGTAATTTTTGGTCGGCCTTTTCTAGCAACATCTAATGCTATTATCAATTGCAGGAATGGAGTTATGCAACTATCCTTTGGCAACATGACAGTCGAACTGAATATTTTTAATGTCAAGAAGTTACCACATGATAATGAGGATGTTGCTGATTTGGACATGATAGAAGCATTAGATGATGATTGTCTTGCTTATACTAATTATGATGATGCGTTAAACATGTGCTTAACTCATTTGGGTTCTTATTCTGATTTTGATAATGCTATAAAAGATGTTGATGTTTTGCTTGTATCAGCACCTGCCGTGGATGCAACTAGATGGAAACAGAAAATTGAGCCACTTCCAACGCGTGCCAATGTCAAGAGATGCAAGCAAATCAGGTCCTCCAAATCACTATTCAGAGTGCCGTAAGGCAACCAGACAATAAGTCAAGCTAATGACTATAAATAAGCGCTTAATAGGAGGCAACCCATTTTCTAACCCTTTTATTTACTTGCTTTATATGTAGTAGTTTTAGATAGTTTAAATAATTTATTTATTTTATTTTATTTAGTGCACTTATTAGGCCTTACCATGTCACATGCAGGATGTCCCACTTTGCGAGCCGCTTGGACAATATCTAGGCAATCATCTTTTGACCACGTGTCCCAGCACTACATCTGAGTCCACTACATACTAGTCAGATCCTTCTTCTCCACATCTATCTCTGGGGAGTAACTGATCTTTTCCCTCTTTTTCATTGCGTTACTTTGTTCTTACATTGAGTACATTGTAAGGTTTTTGTTTGGGGGTGGGTTATAAAGTATCATGTTACTTAAGTCCTTCTGATTTGCTTATCACTCTTGTCTCCATAACTGAAATACTTTTTGAAAAAAAAATCTCTAGTTACTGTTGAATATCTTGCCGCCAATGATGATATATGTTCAAAATTGAGCACATTTTTAGTCGACTATTAGACAACACTTGAGCTCATTCTTTTATCAGATTACTTATCTATGTTAGACCTGATTAAGGAAGCACATAGCCACTATTGACTTATCGTTTATTGGAGACATGACTTGAGTGTTTGTGTTCATATTATTGACTGAGTATCATGATAAAAAAATTCCGTTCCTACATTCTTAGAGCTAGTGACTAAACTGTTTTGAGAACAGTTTGGGGGTGTTAAAGTTACTACTTTTGTTCTAAGACTTTTGATGGTTTGGGTTTTCTGGGTCTCATCTTTGGTTGAATAGGTTATAGTCAAGGAATCTAAACTGAGCACTACTCGCAGCTGATAAATTTAAATGAAATATCTGACTCGAGCAATTAAGCCTGTAAGGGTATCTTAAAACCTGGTGCCCTATGGTCATCTGACTTGGGAGTCATCGGCCCAAAGCTCGCTACATGAGTCCTGTATCTAAAACAAGAAAAAGAAAAGAGAGCGACATTTATAAATTTACATCTTCACTCCTCTATTAGCCTGTGGGACTCGAGCAATTAAGTCTGCTAGGGTATTTTCAAACCTGGTGCCCTATGGTCATCTGACTTGGGAGTCATCGACCCAAAGCTCGCTACAAGGGTCACACAGAAAGCTAGTGAAAGAGAAGTATTGCACAGGATGTAAGACTGTTAACATGAGTTGAATAAATAAACAGAGTAGAAGTGCTCAGGAAGGATTGCTAGATTAGAACCTTAGAGACTGAAGATGAGAATTTAGAAATCTCTAACCATCCTAATTCTCAGAATACAAGTGCTAAGTTTTACCACTTTTGTTGAAAAGAAAGAGCATTGTAATGATCAATAGAAACCAATTTCGCTAGAACACCTCGGGATTTGAGAGAAAAGCTTTAGAAGTGTGATAACTTACGAGAGGTGTAAGGAATAAATGACTACAAAGGGTTTTGGATTGCTAAAATGTCAACAACACAATATTGGTCATGATCTAATACATGTATAAGTTTAATGTTTGGCTATTCACACACTCACACAAGGTCGAGCATCGGATAAGTGAAAATTTTTATGTTGTTGTTTGATATCCTTCTAATAATGTTGCTTTATTTTTGAACTTGAGACGTATGGTAAGGAATTTAGCATTGACTAATTTTTCGGTGATTCAATTAGCTTAGTTAAAGTATATTTTAGTTTTGTTTTTGTTCGAGGACGAACAAAAGTTTAGTTTGGGGGTGTTTGATAAGTGCGTTTTATGCACTTATTTTGGCATTTGAATTAATCCTTTATGTCGTCATATAGTTGATTTTCTACTTATCTAGTATATTATTGTTCTATTTCAGTTTTGGACGCGTTTGTGAACAATTGGAGAAGAATGGACGAAAAGAGCAATAATTTGGCGAAATCGACGAGTAAGTTGAGTTTTTGAAGTGAATATCAAGAGCCAAACATTTGAGGATGAGGAAGAATGGAAAATCAATAAGTTTAAGGTGTTTTGGAGTGACAACGAAGAGTTTAATCAATGGATCAAACACCGGAAAGCCAAAGAACTGAATTGGGAAACTACCTACCGAAGCATGTGGAGAAATTAGAGTACAACTTTTGATATTAAAATTTCCACAAGGCAAATGATATACCATTGGAAAGATAATGGAATTACGAGTCCAACACTTTTTACGGATCTCAATTTGAAGTTTCCTACAAGACGTTATGGCCGTTTGAAAATCAGCCGCCAGGAAAAATAAGCTGGGCGATCGCCCAGGCTTATATTTGGGCGAGCGCCCAGTACAATTTTTCGCTAACAGAGAGCAAAAAACGTGTCTGGGCCATCGCCCGGGAATGACCTGGGCGATCTCCCAGGCCAATTTCGTCTGATTTTGTATTTTTTTGATTTTCTTTCCTTTTTTAGTTCTAATCTCTTTTCCTAACTCTTGGCCCACGAAATTTGTAATCTTTTGGGATATTTTGGGGCACAACTAGGGTAGTATAAATATAAGTTATATTCTCATATCATAGGTTGGATTTTTGGGGAGCAAATCAAGAGAAGACGGAAGAGAACAAGAGAACAAGACCTCCTCGACTATCAAGACTTCTTCGAAGATTTCTTCTCCTTCAATCCATGCCGGGTTTTACCAATTATTGTTTTTCTAGTTTAATTATGTTCTTCTAGTTTTCTTTAGCCAAGGTAGACGATGAAACCTTGTTTTAATTAAGTAATTATTTCATTATTCGTTTAATTCCTTTTTAGGGCTTTAACGTTCATGGTTCGTTCTTAACTAGATTAATTAAATATAATTTCTTTCATCTTAAATATCATGTATTTTTGATAGTTAGATATTGGTTTAATTAATCCATGCTTGATGCTTAAATAAGTTTTATTAATTGCTTTTGATTTTTCATCTTCTTTTATTCTTATTGGGATACATAGAATGCTTAGGTAATCTTTGATTCTTTGTCTTCTTTCAATGGAATTTGATATGAAAAATACTTAAGTAATTTATGTTTGAAGCATAAGGGGAGCCTATATTTGATTTTCTTCTTTTGGACTTAATTGATAAATCTTTAGGGACGACAATATATTGATTTCGTGTTGTCGTATGTGTTTTCTTTGAGAATTAGATGATTGCAAAGTTAGACAATGGTGGATTCCAAAACCTTGGTGTTTTACACTTCTTGATTATTCAATCTCATTATTTTCGCATAATTAGTTAGTCTTTAAATTAAATAATTTCAACAAAACTCTTTTCGACTCAACTAGCCTAGAATAACAGTTAATTTGGATTAAATTACACCTTCCTCATAGCAGTCTCTGTGGGATCGACCTCGTATTTACTTATCTATATTCCAGTAGATTCGTACACTTGCGAGTTAATTAAAATTTGACATCATTGACATCTCAAATTTATTTTCAAATTCTATAAATTTTGAGTTGATAAATATTTTTTTTCAAAATAACTATAGTAATTATATTATATAGAGTTATAAAAGTAAAAATAACACCAATAATTATAGATAAATAGATTATTATAATTAATACCTATTTTAGTAATTTTACACAAGTACAATAATAAATCATTTTATTGTTACAAAACGTTCAAATGGTGATTTTAAAACATACAATAATTTTAAAATAAAATACTTAATTAATTTTTCCCATAATTGATAAGTTGGTTCTTTTAAAATCAAGCAATACCAAACAAGGCCTTAAGGTGTTCTAGATGACAAAGGAAAATGGATAAAATATGGTTGGTAGGTATTATTTTTTAAATATTACAAATTTAAGTCGTCTTTGGCTATCTCTTTCAAGTTTTTTATTTTTATTTTTAAATATTACATGGGCCCGACATTGCCCCTAACCCAGTGGATTGGTCGGTCATAGGCTTGAAGTGTCAAGAATGTACCATACATTGTTCGGTCCCCTCAGTAATTATGTACTAATTCATGGAATTTTGATTTTGATGAAAATGAATCAGATGTAGCTGCATAGTATGAAGATTCTAAGGAACTCGAGGATGATGAAGATGATATTGATGATACTTATGAGTTTGATTCTCAAAATGAGATGTCTAAGACTTTTCGAATAGATTCTTCCACTTCGTCCGAATTAGAAATCAAGTCATGTTGTTAATGTTAAGAATTAGATACCTTAATTCTATATCACTGAGAACAAAATATCGCAAAAAAAAAAAAAAAAAAAATAGATACACACAAACATACAAAGTTTAGAAAAGTTCGTCTCAATGTAAGACTACGTCTTCTCCCGCCACTGCGGCAATTCACTATAACAAAAAAAGATGTTTACAGGAAAATCAAAACCTTGAACATCTCTCTTTCTTTGTTTGATGATAATAAAACTCTAAAGTCAGCTCTGCGAAAGACAATAATTAGGTTTCATAACTTAACAGCTAAATTGAAACATAAAAACAAGGGATATAGGTAAATTATTGTAGTCAGTAGGCAACATGATTCCTCTCCACTACAGAAAGGGTTTGAATTGTCAAAATTTTATCGATATACTGTTCAGTCTAGTAATGTCGTACGAAAATATGCTCTTTATTTTTAGGGGGAATAAGTTCAAATAGCCTCTTTAAATTTACTTTTGTTTAAAAGGCCTTTGACCAAAAAAATTATATAAAAAAAACATTAAAATTTAAAAATTAATGAAAATACATTTATACCCTCACCTGTGTCACCCCTACATTTCAATTCATTCACTATTCATCTTTCTTCCTGATCCACTATTTTCATTTTCTTTCCAAAGTTCTAATTCACCATTTTATTTTTCTTTATAATATCTCCTTCTAATTACCTTCTTCTCTACTTTCTTTTCTCCATCAAAATATATGTCTTTATGGCAAATCCAAGAAAATAGTTGAATAGAGTTTACACCAAACATAGAAATTCCATTTTATGTTGTTTTATGATTAACCACGAAAAATTTTCACCAAATGTAAAATATTTAGAATACAAAAATAAATTGCTAAATGATAAACCCGAAGCCTAAATGGTTGAAAATATATAAACTCTTTAAAGATATTTAAATGTTAATACACTATAAAAATCGAAAAACAAAACCCACATTGTAAAGTTTACATCTTAAAATCTCCAGATAAAATTAAATTGGTTAGCAATATGATCCCTTGAGACACAGGTAAATGATTAATATGAATGAGATAGATCGATTGTCCTCTTCAAACTTAAACCTGTATCGATTTCACAAAACGATATTGAAGTCATTATGATACAAATAACGACATTGAAGTCGTTATGATACAAATAACGATATTGAAGTCGTTACAGTAAATATAACTTGCACATTTATTGATTTGACATAACGACATTAACGTCGTTATATTAATAATAACGATATCTATGTCGTTTCAATAACAAATACAGCTATAACTACATTGAAGTCGTTTTCAATAAAAATATAACGAGATTGATACCGTTATGGCTAAAAATGTCGAATTGAATGTCCACGACCATTTGATATGCCTTCAACACACATGGGTAGTGGTGGAATTATACATTTTAAGTTGGAGAGTCTCTTATGTGATGGGTCGGGGGAGGGGAAAACCTTTATGGGGGTTCGGGGACAGCGTCCCCGATTTTTTTTTCCTCAAACCACAATTACTGAGCCAATTTTTATGAAAATCTAATGAGCCCACAATTACTGAGCCCATTTTTTAAATTTTGTCTTTCCATTTAACACGTAACTTGAACAATTATTTATCGAAATAACGAAATTATATTCGTTATAGTTGAAAGAAAACGATATTTATATCGTTACAATACAAACTATAACATAAAATGACTATAACGATTATAATATCGTTTCCATTGGAAAGTAACGGTATTAATATCGTTCCTATACACAACTTGCACATTTATGGATCATAAATAACGACGATCGATTCGTTCTTGTTCAAGCAAAACGATATGAAAGTCGTTACTATACAAAATGTAACTATAACGATATGGGAGTCGTTTCAATTGTAAGATAACAATATCTATATCGTTTCGTTCAAATATGCCAGATCGATCGTCCACGTACGATGGACATGCTTAGAACACACGCGGGAGATCTGAAAAATGGTATCTAGTCACAAATGACCATACGAATAATTAATGAAACACAAATGAAGTTACCTTATTCCTACCGAATTACTTCAAACGTTGTTTAGAACACTAGAATCTTGTATGGTAGTCTATACCGGTACATCATTAGAAAATATTATTACGTTCTTAGTTAAAAGTAACGTTTATACCCAGTAATGATGATTCGATTCTACCGGATTGCGAAACGGATGTTGAACCCAAATACTACATTGTAGTCCTTATAGTTGATATAAAACGATATTAAAGTCGTTACTATAGTAAATATAGCTATAAAGATATTAAAGTCGTTTCAGTTGTAAGATAACGATATCTATATCGTTTCATTCAAATATGCTGGATTGATCATTCACGTACGATGGACATGCTTAGAACACACGTGAAATGTCTGAAAAATAGTATCTAGTCACAAAAGACCATACGAACAATGAATAAAACACAAATGGAGTTAAGTTATTCTTACCGAATTACTTCAAACATTGTTGGCAATACCAGAATCTTTTATGGTAGTCTAAACGGGCACTTTATTAGAAAATATTGCTCGATTCTTGGTTAAAAGTAATGTTTGTACCAGATAATGATGTCGATTATATCGGATTGCAAAACGGATGTCAAATCCAAATAACGATATTGTAGTCGTTATAGTTTATAGAAAACAATATTAAAATCGTTACAATAGTAAATGTAGCTATAACGATATTAAAGTCGTTTCAGTTGTAAGATTACGATATCTATATCGTTTTGTTCAAATATACCGGATCGATCATCCATGTACGATGGACATGCTTAAAACACACGCGAAAGGTCTGAATATAGTCACAAAAGACTATACGAATAATGAATAAAACACAAATAGTGTTACCTTATTCTTACCAAATTACTTCAAACTTTGTTGGCAACACCAGAATCTTGTATGGTAGTCTAAACAGACACTTCATTGGAAAATATTCTTTGGTTCTTGGTTAAAAGTAATGTTTGTACCAGGTAATGATGATTCAATTCCACTGGATTACGAAATGGATGTCGAACCCAAATAACGACATTGTAGTCGTTATAGTTGATAGAAAACGATATTAAAGTCGTTACTATAGTAATGTAACTATAACGATATTAAAATCGTTTTAGTTCTAAGATAACGATATCTATATCGTTCCGTTTCATATAACTTGAACAATGATGGATCCAAAATAACAATGTTTTAGTCGTTATAGTTTATAGAAAACGATATTAAAGTCGTTACTATAGTAAATGTAACTATAACGATATTAAAGTCATTTCAGTTGTAAGATAACGATATCTATATTGTTTCATTCAAATATGTCAGATCGATTATCCACGTATGATGGACATGCTTAGAACACACGCGAAAGGTCTGAAAAATGGTATCTAGTCACAAAAGACCATACGAACAATGAATAAAACACAAATGGAGTTACTTTATTCTTATCGAATTACTTCAAACGTTGTTGGCAACACCAGAATCTTGTATAGTAGTCTAAACGGGTACTTCATTGAAAAATATTGTTCGGTTCTTGGTTAAAAGTAATTTTTGTACTAGATAATGATGATTCGATTCTACCGAATTGCGAAACGGATGTCGAACCCAAGTAACGACATTGTAGTCGTTATAGTTGATAGAAAACGATATTAAAGTCGTTACAATAATAAATGTAACTATAACGATATTAAAGTCGTTTCAGTTGTAAGATAACGGTATTTATATTGTTTCATTCAAATATGTCGGATCGATCATCCACGTATGATGGACATGCTTAGAACACACGCGAAAGGTCTGAAAAATGGTATCTAGTCTCAAAAGACCATACGAATAATGAATAAAACACAAATTGAGTTACTTTATTCCTACCGAATTACTTCAAACATTGTTGGCAACACTAGAATCTTGTATGGTAGTCTAAACGGGCATTTCATTAGAAAATATTGTTCGGTTCTTGGTTAAAAGTAATTTTTGTACTAGATAATGATGATTCGATTCTACCGAATTGCGAAACGGATGTTGAACCCAAATAACGACATTGTAGTCGTTATAGTTGATAGAAAATGATATTAAAGTCGTTACTATAGTAAATGTAGCTATAATGATATTAAAGTCCTTTCAGTTGTAAGATAACGATATCTATATCGTTCCGTTTCATATAGCTTGAACAATGATACATCCAAAATAACGATCTTTTAGTCGTTATAGTTTATAGAAAATGATATTAAAGTCGTTACTATAGTAAATGTAACTATAACGATATTAATGTCGTTTCAGTTGTAACTATAACGATATCTATATCGTTCCGTTACATATAATTTGAACATTGATTGATCTAAAATAACGATATTTTAGTCGTTATAGTTGATAGAAAACAATATTTAAATCGTTACTATAGTAAATGTAACTATAACGATATTAATGTCGTCTCAGTTGTAAGATAATGATATCTATATCGTTCTGTTACATATAACTTGAACAATGATTGATCCAAAATAACGATATTTTAGTCGTTATAGTTTATAGAAAACGATATTAAAGTCGTTACTGTAGTAAATGTAACTATAACGATATTAATGTCGTTTAAGTTGTAGCATAACGATATTTATATCGTTCCGTTAAATATAACTTGAATAGTGATTAATCCAAAATAACGATATTGTAGTCGTTATAATTGATAGAAAACGATATTGTAGTCGTTACTATAGTAAATGTAACTATAACGATATTAATGTCGTTTCAGTTGTAGCATAACGATATTTATATCGTTCCGTTAAATATAACTTGAATAGTGATTAATCCAAAATAACGATATTGTAGTTGTTATAGTTGATAAAAAACGATATTGTAGTCGTTACTATAGTAAATGTAACTATAACGATATTAATGTCGTTTCATTTATAACATAACGATATTTATATCGTTCCGTTAAATATAACTTGAATAGTGATTGATCCAAAATAACGATATCGTAGTCGTTATAGTTGATAGAAAATGATATTAAAGTCGTTACTATAGTAAATGTAACTATAACGATATTAATGTCGTTTCAGTTGTAACATAACGATATTTATATCGTTCCATTAAATATAACTTGAATAGTGATTGAATCAAAATAACGATATCGTAGTCGTTATAGTTGATAGAAAACGATATTGAAATCGTTATAGTGTCTTTCCAACTACAAGGATATTTTAGTCATTTGATATTTCATTTTTCCACTTTATTTAATATTTAGGCCTTTGACACAAAATACATTGAATGGGGGCTATTTAAATAAGACATTTGGTTGACTAGGCCTTTTAAATTAAGACCCCTTATTTCTATGGAGTCTGAACTGAATTGTTCAAGAAGATTGCACAATATCATGATTCTTCATACAAATCTGCCATAGCTGATCTGCTGCTTCATTTATGGTTTCTTCTTCCTCCATTTTCATCTTCTGGCTCAATTCCATAGCTTTAGCCCTTAAACCTTCACCACTACTCTTCTCCAAAACCGCCATCTTTATAGCCTTTGCCACCTCTTCGGCCCTAAACAGTCCGTCGTCGTCCCTCACGATCTCCACGGCCGCACCACCCTCGACCACTAGTCTAGTATTTATAGGCTGGTCAAGTTTCAAAGGCATGGCTATAAGTGGAACCCCGAAATATATACTTTCCATTACAGAACTCCAGCCACAATGGCTCATAAAACCACCAATACTTGAATGTGCCAAGATTTCTGCCTGTGGTGCCCATCCCTGCAGAATTTTCCCTCTCTCTTTCACTCTTTCAAGAAATCCCTCCGGCAGTGATTCGTCGATTCTTACGGCGTTTCCATCAGGAAATCTAACAACCCATATAAAGTTTACATTGATTAACTCTAATCCTGCTGCTATTTCTTCCATCTGTTCCTTGGACAAGTAATTTTCACTGCCAAATGAAACATACACAGTAGAAAACTGATCTTTTGTACTTAGCCATTTCTTGATTTCTGAATTCTCCTCTTCATTTTTAGCCTCTGCAACAAGAGGGCCAACAGGAACCATTTTTCTCTGGCACAAGATTGAAAGATAATCAATATATTTTTCCTCTAATCCTTTACAGGTCTTGATCAAAACAATGTCATGAGATTGTTTAAAGATTCCAAAAGCAAAACCTTCTGCAGCATCTTCAACTTTTATTGATCTAGTTTCTGCTTTCATATCCTTTTTTTCGTAATCCCGATGATATATTGCAGGAAAAGGAAAATTATCATTCCCATGTGTATAAAAATGATGGAAAAATGACATTATTGTTGCTCCAGAAGTAGCGAAGTAAACGGCAGGAATACCTGTTGAAAACATGATTTACATGATTTAGAAAGATGAGTTTGCATCCTCTCTAAGTTTAAACTTTCGGACGAGATGGTTCAATATAGAATTAAAGCAAACATATCAAGATGTTTAACATCCCCGCTTTAAGAGCTTAAGCTTTTTGATATAATGGCATTAGCTCAAGTCTCAACGGCTCGTTCATGTATTTATCTAAATAAGTTTGTCCTCTCTCTATAGGAAATGCACACGAGGGACGTGTTGAAGAGATGATTTAAAAAAAAAAAATAACTTTATCCCATCATAGACGAGGTCGTTCAACACTGCATTCCTTAATAATACCTTGTGATGAAGCAAGTTTGGGAGCCCAAGGCTGGAAGGCATCATATATCAGCAAATCAGGCTTCAGGTTGCTGATGATGGTGGAGAAGCTTGAACTTGACATCTGAAAAGCCTGCATAAGGGTTGGCATAAGATTTGGTGGCACATTTTTGGTGGTGTGATAATGTGGAGGAAGTTCAGGCAGTGATGGCAAATGAAGTTCTACAAATTCTATTGAAAAATCTGATAAATTTTTCTGCAAACTGTTCTTGATTGAATCAATATTGATGGGTGTTGAACAAAAGTATATTTGGAAGTTTTTCTTTGAGAGTAATTTCTTGGATAATTCAAGAAAGGGAAAAACATGGCCATGAGCCAACCATGGGAACATAAGAATTCTGAAACTTGTTTGTTTTGTCTCCATGAATGAAACCTTTCTTTTCTGCTCTCTTTCCCACTCTCTAATTTCAATAATGGAAAAGGGAAGACTCTTAAGAAGAAAATGGCTTAAGAGTGAAGACAAATCAAATTCAGTATTTAATGAATAAGAATATAAAATTTATTGAAGAATTGAATTGGAAGATGGCCAGTTTTGGATTTTAAGTCCTTGGACAGTTGGATTGCAGTGCACTGTATGTATAGATTATATCGTACATTGATATGTCGTTTTGTTTTCTCAAAATATTAGGTTAAGAGCTTGTTCCGTAGAGGTTTTGGACAAAAAAAAAATTATTATTTTTTTACATGATATTTTTGTCTTTTCAAAAATTTTAAAAGTGATAACAAATTGTCATTAATCAACACAATTCTATTTCAAAGTAATAAGGACAATTTTATCATATCATCTTCAAAAATTCTGAAAATTCAAAAATATAATACCAAAAAAAATCCATTGTTTGCCCAAAACTCCTACTGAACAAGCTCTAAATTCTTCGAGAATTCTAATATTTTGTAAGTATGGTAGTCATGTTCTCACTATACGCGCGATATTTCACAAGACAAAAAATGTCTAGAGGTTAAATAGCTACGTGTGTGCACGTGATATTTTACTAAAAAAGTAAAAAATTTCAAACTAATTTTCTTTTCATTTTGAATATCAATACCATCACCAGACATCGACACGTCTTCAGAGCAAAGAAGGAACCTAGCTCCCATGGTGATATTCAGATTGCAGAGATTTTTTTTTTGACAATTTTACACTTTGAATTAGATATGACGTGCTTTTCGCATGGTCATTTAACATCTAAATTGATGTTTTTTATTGTGAGAAAATAGAGCGTGCACAATGTTAAACAGTTAAAAATATATGTACCACAATAAAAAGTTGATAACATAACTGTCGTACTTACAAACAGTTGATGACCTCGAAGAAATTTATCCAATTTATTAATGGGACCAATGGCGATCTTTCCCAAATCTCAAGGTCCTAGAGACAAAAGAAAAGGTTAAAAATACAATAGATCGGCTAGCTCCAAGAAGTGTGACGTTTGACCATATGCAAGCCATGAGGACATGTGAACTTGGGTACTGGACAATTGGACAAGTGTTAATGTAGCAAATAAAGGACATGGTACTTGTAAGAAAGAAAATAAATTTAATGAAAATTAGGTCATCTATCTAACAGCTTGTCGTTCGGTAGAGATTTTTGAACAAACAGTTTATTTTTCAAACACGATATATTTGACTATTTAAAAGTTTTAAAGATAAAATGACAAAATTATCCTTAATTAATACATTTTCATTTCAAAGTAGTACGTGTAATTTTATTATTTTACTTTCAAAATTTTTGAAAAATCAAATATGTCATACTAAAAAACTCATTTTTGTCCAAAAACTCAACCGAACAAGGTATAATCTTTATTTTTCTAATGAAATATACTAGTTTATTTAAAATTTTAGAAGATTACTTAACACATTCAAATTATAATGATAATTATTAGACTATTAAAAAAATTCAATTCATCTATGTCCATTAATTACGAACTTAATTTTCATATTAACAAATAATCATAAATTTGTGTTACTAATCCTAATTCTAATCATCTCGATTCACCGCTCATTAATTATCACATCAAATCAAATTAAATCAAACCTCATTCTACACACGTCAACACTCCATCGTTTCTATTTCACATCCGATTCAATTAATCTAATCTTCACCGATTTTCGTTGCCAAACATTTTCGTCGTCAATGGAGATTTTTCTACATGTTCAAAAACAAAGAGAAAATTCGTATGAAAAAGTGTTTTCCATTTTCTTTTTCCTTATTTTCTTCTCTTCAAACACGATCTACTAACTAATCTTTGTTTCTATTTTGTAAGGATGGTAACAAATTTTTTTCTATAATCAAGGGATGTGCTAATCAAATATCTTCCGACTTTAGACGATCGTGAACCCTAATTCTGCAGATATCTCAAGAATTTTCTTTTGTTGTCAAATTAGTTTGGAGTTTATATAAAAGTAACCTTTTTTATTATCATGAGTAGATAATTGAAGACTTCACCCAAAAGATGTTATATCACTAAGTTCTCACGACATTCTTTTATCCGTAGTTGTTACTTATTTGATATTATTCTCATTTGTTCATGTATTAATGTATATTGTTACACTACTTTCAATGAAAATGTTAGTGCATATTGTGTTACCTCTAATAAATTTTATACGCTATTTTTACATATGATATACGATTTGTTCAAGTATTTCAATGTAAATGTTACTAAATATTGTGTTACCTCTAATGAATTGCATCGAAAACCTTAGCAGTTGCCTCAAAATGGAAAAGGAAAAAAAAAAAAAAAAATTGATTTTTGTGTCATGGCCTAAATAATTTTGCAATAATCTCCGAAATGCTAAGCGCGATTGGTGGTTGATGAAACTAGGCGTGGAGGATATAATTTAGAAATTTAACTAATTTATGATTACAAGAACATAATCTTTCACTATTGTCCTAGCGATTTATGTTATAAGATATATTACATTATTCAAAAATACATGATATGAGTTTATACTACAAAGCATATATAAGTTGATTTCCATAATTAATGCATAATATTAACAAAAAAAAACAAAAAACAAAAAATAAATGTTTGTATTGAACAAAGACCAAAATCAGCAGTTCCAATTTTATTAATAACATACAAGATAATGTTCCTTTTCTACAATCATATTGAATAATGTTATAAGACAACACTAATGGAAATATTCACTACAGGGCCTTGAGAAATTTCCACAAATAAGATGAAAAGGCTCATGAGCTCCTCTATGAAATAAAGACAGAAGATAAAAGCAAAATTTCATTGATAAAATTCAAAGATAAGGAATCGAAAAGATGAATATTTGATTAGTATTACGCCACTAGGCCTCAAAGCTCGACAAATAATTGTCAGTTTGTTACGTGTTTTGTATGCTTCTGAGGAATCCTGCAGCCGGATACACTCCGATGTGCAAAACAGACGAGGAAATGGTTTCAAGAAAAAACTGCTTCTTTCCCTGTCAGGTTCTCCATGTTAACATTCACGTCCACACCCAAGCTCGGTAATGCATTGATCATTGTAGGAATATCATTTTGTAATGCAGCAGCCAATGCCTGAACAAGACAAAAAGAGGATTCTAAAATATGCAGCAATCTTCATCAACATACTCCAAGTAAACAAATTTATGTATGTAATCCTTGACTAGTGCGAACAGAACGCTGACTAACCCACAAGGTACAACAGTCTGTGAAAGCACATTAACTACATTAATACGTTCCCATGAAAAAAAAAGGAAGAGAAGAAAACGAAATGGATGGACATAATTACATTGCCAGGAAAAACAGCTGAAAAAGTCATCAGATCAAATTGATTACCTTTCTGCTCTCCTCTTTTTGATGTTTTACAACTTCCAAACGCCACTCACTAACTAGCTTTTGAAGTTCAACCATGATGCCTGGCCTTTTTGGATCAGACAAAGTCTGGAAACATGTACAATACTCTATATTTCAGTAATCCCAACATATAAGAAATATATTGAACAAGCTTAAATACAGTGCCACCATCTCTGTTATTTACTTTAAAATCTTCGAAGTGATTACATTAATACAGGTGAAAAGTAATACGGAATATAAATTTTGATCTTGTGTTAAAATTCAAAGAATGGATAGTTGGCACTGAGACACTGCTCTTAATCCTGACCAAACATAACACAAATAATTAAAAATTTATTGCCGGGGAGTGACAGCATTGAGCTCAGGAAAGGTGCGTACATCAGCTGATGCTCTTTTTTTTAAATACGATCGTGAATCATCGAGATAGAGTATAAATAACGTGTTTAAGTCTGATAACCATGCCAAAACTTCCCCCAACCATATCATAAACTTCACAAACCAGAAAATTAAAGATATTAGACATCATTTTCAGAAGCAACAACATATTTGGTTCTAGAATCTAGATTGATGATTTGGAGCTCTCCATCAAATCCTTCACGCTAAATTTAACAGGCACCCTCCAACTTGCAAAAGCACTTCAGGTGCCAGCATTAGGTTTTAACATTACATTTTCTAAAAATTCAACCGTTTTAAAAATATAATTAACCTGATTGAGTATATGAATGATTGCAGCAGCATTTTCAGGTTTGCGTTCAAGGAGGAAACCCTGCAAAGGAGATCAAAATCAATACCAACACCAGGATCAGAAACAATAAAATTGTGTGCAAGAACACCCTAGCATGTATTTTGGCATTCACGCATATAGTTTATCAAAACAAGAATGATCTAGTTTTTAGGACCAAATTGACTTGCCTGAGTTACTCTTCATTAATTGGACCAGGTGCAATGTTAAACCTATTGCCAAAACATTACAATGAACTATGTACTACAAAATTATAATGAACTAACAGGTAAGGCACAAAAGCATGTCTAAATAAAGAGATTAGAGTAGTTAATTCTCTATTAAGGTACATTTTGATTGGAGAACTAAACTAGACCGAATAGAAAATAACTAGGTTAAATTATTTGCTGATAATTAAATCCAAAAGCAGGGCTGAACTGCAAAAACCGTTCCTAGTAACACTAGGAGTAGTGGCCAAGTTTGTTCTCGGGGTAATATGCAGTTTTGATCGCAATGAAAGAAGGATTTTCCTCCTTTTTAACATGTAAACATTTATAATCCCCTTCTCCTCGTGTTCTCTGGTGAGTTCCAGTGAGAAAGAACAAAAGATAATATAGAGTCAAGATTGCCTGCACCTGGCAATCCCTTCCATCCAAATTACTGCAGTTCACATTTTTTACCTTCATAAAGAATTCTAAAATTTCGATAGGAGAGGTTTCATAATCAGACCATTTTTTTCCCAGCCAATATTATGAATGTTGTATTTTGCACGGTCGTGATATAAAGAATTTCAGAGAGGAATATTGTTCATCAAAACATATACCTAAATGTAATACTGAAACACTAAATCGATGCATGATACACCTTGTTAAGAATGATAAAGTAATATTATATGAGGATTCATTTCCAGAAAATTTCTAATAGTTCGTTCAATTTTTAATTATAATATTGTCTACTCAAAGGGGAATGATAGGGAGAAAATTTCAAATCAATGGGCGACCACCATATGAATTACCTTAGCACAGGAAAACCCAGTTGCAAGACTATGCTGTTTCATAGCTTCTGATCTCCACTTCTCAATTTTCCACAAGGAAACAGAATCTCCTGCAAAGAAGAAAAAATATGAGAAATCTGAAATGCATTAACCATTTTTGGGTTTATGAAAACCAAAAGATCAAAAGCACAAACTTAAGATTATATGGAATGAAGTGGACAATATATTCCATGGTCATATCTAACTCACTTTAACTAACGCTCATAAAAAGATACTGACATTATGAAAATAGAGAATATATCTTTTATACATCTCAAGTTAAAGGTTTCTATAGGAGCAAAAAAGACACTTTATATAAGACCTTTCCTGGAGGCAAATTCCATCCACAAGTCATAGGAAGCCTGTCTAAGGCTTACTCCTGATGTGACAAAACGTTTTCCATATTTAGAGATCAGATCCCACCTGTCTGTGCCATAACAAATGCTGCAATAAACAAAATCCAGTAAGAAGAATTAGAAAAATCCAATTGAAAAGGTGGAGCATATGGTAAACAGCACAAAAGCAATTGAACTTCCATGAGAACAAAGAATCAAAAGGCAAAATGTCAAACAATTAACACAACTTGAAGGCAGTTAGTCTTTTTGTAGGAAATAGAAAATCCATAAAACATTCTCCACCCATGTACTTGCTTATGAACCTCAATTTAAAACAAAGTCCACACTAGAGAAAGATAATGTACAAAAATAAATGTGCGACCTTGGTTTTCTCCATACCTATACTCAGTCTAACTGCATCACGAAAAACACTTTTTACCATAAAGGGGAAGAATAAACAAATGGAAAGGGATGTCTCTGCGAGTAAATCTGTAGCAGTACCTTCAAATACACAATTATGCCATCAGGTCTTGTTACACCATTTGGTTCAACACAATCAAGCAATACCTTAACAGGACTGTGGTATGCTTAAACCCTCGAAATGAAATATAATTATTTACAGGTGCGTTTAAGAACTTATTGTACTCAAAATTACTAGGCCACAAAAAATATATCTATATTTTTTATACACCAGTGGAATGCTTTACGTGCATCATAGCAAATATGAGGCAGTCTCTCAGCACAAGACATTAGAAATAAGGTTCAAAGAATATGTGAAACCGTAGGTGGGTGGGTGGTAATTGCAACTTAACCACGTAAAATCTGTAACCAGATAACGGGATAGTGAATGTTAGTCTTTATATCTCAGTATCTTAGTCAAAACAAAATTACGATAAATTGACAATGACAAACCACATAACAATGATCATCAACGTAAGCAGAAGTAAGCGGAAAGGATCTTTAGAAAATGGAAGCATATGTTATGACCTGAAAACTAAATCTGCCGTGCCAGGTTGCAAAGGTAACTCATTCTTGTTCACAAGTTTCATTACTTCTACCATGAGTTTGACATCACGGTGTTGTTTAGCATGCAACTGCAGCCACATAACAGTTATTTATTAACAGATATTAACACATAACAAAAAACATAGATATTGTGCAACCTCACAGAGAAGATGATTTCTTAAGTACCAGCAGATGATGCGCAGATCCAATATCAGGAGTCAATCCATATAAATTATGCTTCCATAATGCCTTCTTTCCTGTGCATATACCGTAGCTTAAATACTCTCATCCACTGACAAGAAAAACAGCATGAACACCGGAAAAGAAAAGAAAGTTGACTCTCTTGTGAGACAAAAACCCTGTGAATTTAAACACACGGCAGATCTTGATTTTCAAACCATTAAATTTCACCTTTAGTCAACCACGGTAAAACTAAAAATTGACTATGAACTTATTCTCCTTGAAATAAATAAGGCATGAACGATACACACCTGTTAAAATTCAAATAAACGATCCTTTTCTGTTGCACTTCTAGAAAATTATGTTCAACAATACCTTCCAGAATCAGAATGAACGTACTCACGAGGTGGGAACCAAATTCTCATGATGGCCACATGCAATCAAAAATGGTTTACAGAGTTTATTCTGATGCTAAAAACACATCAGAGATTATACTACATTGCCATTATGGCAATTTAAGTTCACATCAAGTAAGAAGATCTTTCATAAGATTTTTACGGGTTTTATGGATGTAGCTATGCATCAGAAAAATGCCAAAGACATTGTACAAAAGTTAGTATTGCCATTTTTCAGTTTCCAAATGTAGTAAAATAAGCCCATTCAGACCTAGAGTATACATGGCGAGCTACATCTAACTGCCACATCACCTAAGAAAAATAAGTGAAATACAGTTTGGTACAAATTTAACATCCTCAGTTTCCTCGTGCACAAATGATAGTGTATTCATACGTCCCCGACCGTGATTGGATTTATCCACCAATCCCCGACATGGTCTATGCAAGATTTGGTCCTTATCTTACGCATATATACTCTTCACTGGAGGTTGAGGGGCTAGGCCGAACGTAGTTTTCTTTCGTGCCCCAGCGATTTGAATCCAAGACTTCTTAAAGGTACGAATTGAGCCAAGGTTCACATAATTAAATTCTTTTTCTAGACTAATGTGTAATTCTTCAATTCCTCGCGGTCTATTTTCTATCACTAACTTTGGGAATCCCATAAAGTTGATGACCTGGATCAAATCAATTCTTGAATTTCAATTAGTGCAATTACCTCGACGCCAGAGGATATTCTCATATTTTTTTAAAAATCTCTTATTTTTTATCTTGTGATAAACCCTCAAAATAACTTTTTTGGTTGTGTAAACCAAAGGGTTTGACGCACTTGGGTTCTACCAAGTCTCAAACCGAGTGGATTTATTTTTTGTATGCTTAATTGGTATCAACATTCAACTAAGTACCTTTTAATACAAATCTTGAGTTCTAATCATTGGAGAGGCAAAGGAATACCACATCCACGACAATACGTATGCGTAAGATAAGGACTAAATCCCGCATAGAACATGTCAAGGCTTGATGGCCGAATCTAGCGGCCATGGTCGGGGGGACGTATCGTTAACGTGCACATAGAACTTCCATTTTTTATTCATGGCATCTAGTTCACACTTATTATCAACAAATCAACCACGGCAAATAAGAAGGGGTTTGATATCTATTCTCACCAAAATCCACAGCTCCTACACGTGCACATGCCTTTGTAACTTCCCTGCAAAGGGCACTATTAAAATTGTTGTGTATCCGAAGATTGGAGAGTCTCTGCAATCCACAACAAAAACAGTCATCTAACAATAACCCAAAATAAAAGTGGGCCAGCAAACCATAATGCATAAAACAATTAACCACTGACCAATAAACGAAGTCTCTGCAAAATATCAAATAGAAGCTTAATATCCTCATTGTTAGAACATCTTTCCACGAGTGACCACAACCAAGCATTTGGAGGAGCAGTTCTTTTCTCTGATACACATATCAGCATCTTATCATATACTTCCTTTGCAGTGCCTGCATGTGAAACAACACCAAAAGCATATTCTCACCAAAGAAACTTCATAATTCAGATTTCTTAACAACTTCAAGACAAACAAAAGTAAATAATCACCTGCAGAATCATTGTCGACTGCACTAGCTTCCGTAGAATATGGTGCATACGTCAGCATTGAATGTTTTGTAATTTGCATTATATTTTTTTGAATTTTTGATTCCACTTGTAAATGATTTCCACGGAAAATCCCTGTATATTTCAGATTCCTCGAAACTCAAAATGACAGTATTGAAAATTTATCATGAAAAAAAAAATCCAACTATAAGAAACCCACATAAATGCAAGCTCACTCGCACTTCTATAATGTATGTGCTTGTGTGACAAAAATAAAATCTTTTTTTCCTTATTGTAACAATTATTGTTTTTTTCTGTTAATAAGTGAAACGGAATATTGCAGAAAGAAAAAATAAACTAATTTCAACTTCTTTATCTTTGCTTAAAATTGAAATTCTTCCATTCAAAGTTTTCAATACAATTTTGCGTTTTCTAATATATTAAATAAAAAATGTATAGAGAGCGAGTACCTGAGGAGGTGAAATGAAAACGGCGGCATAGGGCGGGAGAGCTGAGTTCAGAACCATTTTCACCGGTTTGAGATGAGTTTACTACTTCTGCTGAGTTAAAGAAACACGGCGACTGGTTCTTCAAAACCCTAATTACCCGGCAGGATTTTGATATTACCCCCATTGCTTGCATTTTCTCGTACACTCGGGACAGAGTCACAGAGAGAGACTAGCTGAAAGTATTTTCGAAATTAGCCAAACAAGGCCTTAATTTGTGCCCGTCTATTTCCATTGGACCAGACTTTCTTGGCCCAGAACTAAGGTTCTATTTAATCTAAACTTTTAAAGATTTTGATTGACATTTTTTAATTGATTTACTTTGATAGATTTTATTAACTTTTAATGACTTTTATAGATTTTAATAGACTCCTACAAACTTTTATGAATTTGTATAAATTTCATTTTGAAAGATTTTTCTAGACTTTCACAGACTATTATGAACTTTTATAGACTTTTTTTTTAATTAAAAATTTTGAATATAAAAATTTAATATCCCACTATTAAAAAAAATGTCGCATGAGAAAAGTCTAGTAATAATTTATTTAATTGTATTAATATTATTAAATTCATAAAAATTGTTCTATTTAATTGTTGCAAGCAACTATGTCATTCCATTTTTTCTTTTGAGCAAAACTATAAACTTTCAAATAGCTTGTGGATAAATTCAAAAAATAATAGCATGCAATTCTTTTTAAAAATATTTTTAAACAAAAAAATTTATCCAGTTTATAATCTTCTTTTTTATATTTAATAATCTAACATATCATTATTAATCACGACAATTGCATAATAAATAACTAAAGTACCAATTTACGAAGAAAAAAAATGCAACCATTATATAGAAAAAAAAACAAGAATGAAAATGAAAAAAAAAATACATTAATAAAAAACAAATTTTTAACATGATGAAATTCATTAATAAACTATAATCAACAATTATATAAGAATTTAATTATAAATTTATCTTGTTTTTAATGAAAAATGAAAAAACAATGAAAAAAAGAGAAAAAAATAGTTATAGGAATATTAAAGAAAAAATCACATTGTCTCTAAAAGTTCATAGAAGGAAAAAGAAGAAAATGAAAAATTGGTTAGGAGAATATTGAAAAGAAAAAAAAATCAAATCGAATAGAGATAAAAAATATTAATATTCTTTTTCATAAAAAATATTGGTAATTAATCATGGTTATGGAATTTGTAGAAGGAAAAAAAAAGATAAAAAAAAAATAGTTAGGAGAATATATTGAAGACGAAAAAATATTATCTTGACTCTACAATTTGTTGAAGGAAAAAAGAAAATAGAAATGTTACATGCAGAAAAAATAAGAAAATGAATTATTTTTTTTTCCCCTCAAAGTCTTTCAAAATATTAGGGGTGAATGGAAGAGAAATTGTGATATCATTTACTTATCCATTATGTTTTAAAGTTTGTACATATAAAATGATCTATAAAGTCATTAAAAGTCATCGACATTTTGAATATCCCTGAATTTCGTAAGATTTTAAAATATCTGAATTGAATATCGCATGATTTTATAAGACTTTTTAAAATCTTTACAAATCTATATTGAATACCCCAAGACTTTTATAGAATTTAAAAAATCTAAATTGAAGACACCTAGACTTTTAAACTTCATAAAAATCTTTAAAAGTCTTATCAATTCTTAATTGAATACACCCTCCTAAAAGAAGATATGAGAATCTTCAACCCAGATGTATATGTTTTTTTTATGAATTGGGGTAAAAAAATTCCTATGATCGTTGATAAATTACAATGTTTTTAGATGTTCAAGGATGACTACTTCTTGTAGGTCAAAATAAATAAATTAAAATCCCACATAATAATTGTATCTCATACTCTATTTAATTTTTTTTTTTTTAATCAAGATAATTCATTATAATGCTCTTAAAAAATCATTCCACCTTTCGTGATCCTCGTATATACGTCTATCTTCACTCTTCACAATCATATTTGAGTAACATT
This sequence comes from Forsythia viridissima, assembly GCA_030279155.1. NCBI lineage: Eukaryota > Viridiplantae > Streptophyta > Magnoliopsida > Lamiales > Oleaceae > Forsythia > Forsythia viridissima. Next base: position 3,803,338 of record CM059036.1, read on the forward strand.
TGCTCATTTACTCAAATATTTTTTCATCATCTCTTTCTCTCTTCCACCATTCACCATCGGTTCCCGCAATCTGTCAAGATATTTTCGAATTCCATCTTTAGCGACACCAAAAAATTCTCCTTGTTCCATACCCACCAAAAATCATGATATTCATTTGTCATTGAATTTGAATTAACACCCTACGATCGGATATCACCATGAGTAAGCGGTATACTAGTATATTTATATATTACTAGTGAAGTGCACGTGCAAACATGTGTTATATTTTAATTAAGTTTTTTAATTATTTTTTTAGTTATTTTCTTAATTATTTTAATTAAGTAAAATATGTATTAAAATTTATTGGGAAAAATACGTATTATTTAAAGGTAAGCAGTAGTTTCGATTGATCTTTAATAGGAGCGTTCTTCACTTTTAGATGATGTGATGAATGATATGTAGTTCCTGATAGAACTTGGATACTTCAAGTATTATCTGAAAAAATTATTCTGTTGCTTTCAAGTTTAAACTTGTTTCATATTTTTTCTCATTATAACTTGACTTTGTAAGTTTTTTCAATTTATCAATTTAATTTTGTTCACTCTAATCAAACATTCAAAAAAGTTTAGATCACACGAGTATCATGAGATATGCACAAGATTACACGGGAACTTGCGATAATAAATAGTAAAAATACTTATTATAGATTAGCGTAAGTTGTTAATTAGTGATTCTTATTAGGTAGATTTTTTAAGTAATTAATAAGCAAGAATTTGGGGAAAAGTGTTGCTTTATTGTTAAATATTTATTTTCTCAATTTAAAAATTAAAAATCAACAAAATTATTCCGAAATCTCAAATAAAATTGATAAAAATAAGTGCGTTAATGAGATTTTACTTGTTTTCGTAATAGTAAAGTATACATCACATCAATATTATATACATGTACAATTATAATGATTTAAACATAATTTCACGATACTAAATTACGTAAAAACGAAAAGAAAATAAAACTCTCAATAGCTTAAATCAAACAAAAATAATTCAAAAGGTAAATGAATATTCATTCTAAGATTTAAATAATTTTATGCTTATAATTTCTCAACACAACGATTGGCATGAAAATATATCTTTGTCATTCTTAAATGTGTGTTCTAAAGTGCAAATTTCAATATACAATGAGTGATTCACTATATTCTTTTGTCGTAGCCAACAAGAAATGAGAAAATTTATTTTTACTATAATCAATAACCGATGTAAAAATAAAAATAAAAATAAAATAGTGTAAAAGAATACACATTTAGAAATGATCTTTTGACCAGTATTAAATTTAATATTACTATTGTTTTCCAAAAAAAAAAAAAAAAACTTACACTGCCAATTCTGTTGCACTTACAAATTCAGAAAATTTTCCAAGATAATACTTACACCGCCGATAAATACTTACTACGAATTTTTATTTAAAATACTGAATATTAGAACTATTTAAAAACTCAAAATGAGAATTGAAAATCAACACTCAAACAAGCAAATAAGTTCAAATAAATTTAAGAAATCAACAAAAAAAAAAAAAAAACTTAAACAACCAAACAATTACTTGTAATTGTCAATTCACGAACCTTAAAAATAATGACAGCCAATAGCAACCTTTAAATATGTTCTGAATAGTGCAAAAGTTAAGCAAATAGATCCGCAGAAATAGCTTCTGTTTGGGAAAAAAAAGATTTGAATGGGTACCAAAAATAATCAACATATCTGTAAATTTTTGGACGATTTTTCAAAAGACATGACTGAAATTTGAAGAAAGACGAAAAATACGAACGAAGAAATACAAGAGAAATAGCAAAATGTCGAAAAAAAATTGTGATGAAAAAGATCTACGATTGAGAAAAAAAATGTGTCAATTTTAAGAAATTAGGAAAAAGTAAAAAAAAAAAAAAAGAAAGAAAGAAAGAAACAGAAAAAAGAAAATGAACAATTGTGGGCATTCATAGGAATAGTGCCACACTAAAAAAAAGAAAAAAATAGCGTTAATTTCAGGAAATAAGAAAAACTTAAAAAAAGAAAAGAAAAGAAGAAGAACAGTGGTGGGCACGCATTCACATAAACAGTGCACACTAAGATCTCTCTTTTAATATATAGGGATTATCAATGACTGTATGGAAGATTTTAATATTTATATATTATTATCACCAACCAAATGGAGATTTTCTCTATTTATATATTATTATCACCAACAGTATGGAGATTATCACTCATACTCACGACAAAAAACAATTTTTGGATAATATTTGCTCATCTACTAAAATCTACTATCATCCGCCATTCACCACTGGTTTCTGCCGCTTATCAAGATATTTTTCGGATTCCATCTTCAGTGACACCAAGGTATTCTCCTTGTTCGATACCCACCAAATTTCATGATATTCAGTTGTCATTCAATTTGAATTCTCGTATCCCACCTCGAATAAACAGTATGCTAGTATATTTATTTATTAGTATCACCGACCGTATGGAGATTTTCTATATTTATATATTAATATCATTGACCGTATAAAGTTTCTATATTTATATATTATTATCACCGATCATAAGGAGGTTTTCACTCCTACTCACGACAAAAAGCAACATACGTCTGTCTTCACTCTTCACCAACATATCTAGGTATCATTTGTTACCCTGCTAAAATCTCCTCTCACCATCTTTGCCTCTCATCCGCCATTCACTACCGATTCTTCTGTTAAGGTATTTTTTGGATTTTATTTTCAGCGACTCCAATGTATTAACCTTGTTCTGTAGAGCCCCGAATTTTTATTATTATTTACTATTAAATGACCTAAGTGAAAACTAAATTTTAAAATTTATTTATTTAATTGGGCTAAATAATTTATTTGTTTATGAATGAATGAGTTTTAGTATATTGATATTAGGTTCGTTGGGTAGCTCATATTTATTTACAATTAACAGTCCGAGAAAAAGTATTTTTGGATAAGCTAAACTCAAGATAAAGACGGTTAAAAAATTTTATAGTAAAATGATCAAAATGGACTATTTCTTTAAGATAGCATTTCGGCCAGATTATAGATTTCCATTTGAATTCCAATCTCTTTTTTTAAGTTTATCTCTGTCTCTGTCTCTCTCTCTCTTATTTTGTTTAGAATACCAATAAAACTACACTTCTAGAGTTTGTTTTATTTTAAAGAAAAGCTTAATCTATAAAATTAGTCCACCACTCATGCTTCATTCAAGGAAAACAGCCAGCAGTTTTGCTTACTCCTCCACGTAAAAGAAAATATTTTATTCTTTTTAGCAGTTTTGTGGTACCTTTTGCAAGTTTTGCATCTAGTCATTCAATTTTCAGTGCAATTCATTCATAAAAACTAATCTAATGTGCTGCTATGTGCTATTAATAGATTTTCACAACTTTCTGTTTATTGTAATTATATATGATAATTTAATTATTTCAGTTTAGTGCTCCTTCGAGAGAAATCATGAATCAGTTCAGTTAAACTTTCGGGTTGAGTTAAACTTTCGAGTTTCAATTTAATTGCAGCACTTGCTTGAATTATCATTGTCATGGTGTGATAATTCCTAGTTCAGTTTAGTAAGATGATTTTTATATGTAATTATAATTTTTAGACTGATTGTGGGATAGCAAGCACTTCACGGAGTATAATTATTTATACTCATCCCACATTTTAATAATTTTTTAGGTAATGTTTAACGCATTGGATGCGTAGTGGGTTGATGAAGCTATTGTGCCAATGGTCGCCAAATAAATTCAAATTGTTTAGGATGCTTTATTTAATAAGACGATTAGCATCACAGTTTCGCTTTTTAGCATTAGATTTTAATTTATCAAACTTATTTAAATGTTTTGAGACTTATTTCTAATTGTTTAGAAATTATTCAACTGATTGACAATTTGTCATTTTATTTAAAGTCACTTTTTCCGCAATAATTTACTTCCCAATGTTTTTTATTAACTTTTCAGAATCTTAGAAATTCTGGAGCATTACAAACGGTATTAGGGCTCGGGTTTACCTTTATGTAGACTCAGGAAAAAAAATATTTTTTCGGTGAACAGTACCGTCTATTGTTCACGTGAACAGTGACCCCAAAAAAATTTCCTCATGAATAGTAACAAAAAAAACTTTTTTTACTTTGTAATCAGTGTTTCTACTATTTGCATGAAAAGTAAACAAAAAAATTTTTTGTGAACAGTAACAAAAAAAATAATAATGAATATTTTTTTTGGCACGAGACCTTTTACACCCAGAGCTCATTGATCAACTACCATTCATTATTTTTTTTTTTTGAGGTATGAAATAAGGAAATATGTTTATTTGCCATAAATTATTTTGCTAGTCCGAATAAATTTTTTAGCATGATTTTATAAAATATTTATGGCTTTTTTTTTTTTTTACAATTGCATTTGAATTATTAAGTAATGCGATATACTTGTTTAAGGTTAAATAGTATAAGAAACATGGTGATGTATTTTTTTTATGACCATAAACTTTAAATACATAACATGTTAGGCTTGTCGTAATATAGGTGACAAACATGGTTAGAATTAGGAAAACTGCAAGGAAAATGTTGGGTATGGGGGCGTTGTAGATCCCAATAACATTTCGTTCCGGATCTCAACTCTACGATCGAACAACATGTGCGACAGTTCCATGCAGCCTGGGAACGAGCTTTGGACGTCAGGTTTCAGAGCACTCATGCACAAGCTATCACACATCTATTAGACACCCTCTCAGATGAGGGCCAGCACGTTGCGACGGCCATACTTAAGGCCCTAGAGGATATACTAGATTCGGGCATGGTAGATTTTGAAGATTTTTGTAGGGCTCTCATTGACACTTGGAAAGAGTTTGCTGTGGTGGCAAATGTATAGCTCGTTGGAGAAGCCGAAGTTGGACCGGAGTTAGGAGAAGGACCTGATTTCGAGTTCAAGTTTGAGTTTGAAGAGCTCGAGTCAGAAGACAAGCTTGAAGATGAGGCTAAGCCTGAGCAAGAAATTGAGCATGAGCCTGAAGTCAGACAAGAAATTGAGGTCGAAGCACAAGGCGAAGCTGAACACGAGGCTGAACCGGAATCTGAGCCAGAATCAAGTGTTACTTCAGATGATGAAGCTCCGCCAACCAAGGTTCCAAAGGTACATGGAGGCTGGATAAGTGAAGACGAGGATTAGGATTTAGGAATAATAGTTTTTTTTACATTTTATTCTTGTTGTGTTTATTTTAAAATAAAATTAAAAATGTTGAGGTTAGTAGAAATTTTAGTTGGATTTAATTATAAACGTTTTTTTAAATTTTTTCTCTTTTATTAAATAATATTAATAAAATTGCATAAATTTTGTTTCTTTCTTTTCCCTACGTTAGAAAATACTTCGTATAGTGTTACGCTGTCAAGCAATCCTAAGATAAAATTGTTTTGTTTCATTTAAAAGAAATGTCTCGACAAACGCAAAATCAATCAACTATGTTCAGAGACTTGATGAGAGATGTGCAAGACTTGGGCAGACAGCAGGCTCAGGAGCCACACCCAGATACAACAAGGGTTGACAACACGAGTTCGATGGTTGAACAGTTTCGTCGTTTCAAACCACCATCCTTTAATGGTAAGGATGACCCTTTTGCGGCCGAGGAGTGGCTGAGGAGACTTGAAGGATTTTTGAGCATCTGAACTGCAACGATATGCATAAGGTTTCTTGTGCGAAGTTCATGCTGATTGATGATGCTAGCCATTGGTGAGAATCTGATTCACGCACTAGGACTACAGTACAGCAACGTAGTCTCACCTGGAACCAATTTAAGGAAGCGTTGTTAGGTAAATATTTTCCTCAGTTATTGAAGGACCAAAATGAGGTAGAATTTCTTCAACTCGCGCAAGGGAACATACCGCTTGGAGAGTACAAAAGGAAATTCAAACGGCTGTCTAAGTATGCACCACACATGGTTAACACCGAGCTGACGAAGGCCAAGAGGTTCGAGATGGGATTATGACCTGAGATCAAATGAATCATGGCCGCCCAGTAGTATACTACTTACGCAGAAGCTTTACGTCGGGCACAAGCGATCTCAAATGGCCTAGGGTTGGAAAAGAAACCATTGCACAGTGCTGAGTCTTCAGAGAAGAGAAAGTGGCAAGGTCACAACAAGAAAAAGTACAAAGACCAGAACAAGAGAGGAATGACTGAGTCAGGCCCAACCAAAAATATTCCTACATGTCCCAAGTGCAACAAACGACATTTTGGCGAATGCTTTCAGGAAAAATGAGTATGCTATAATTGTAGTAAGACTGGTCATTTCCTAAGAGAGTGTCCAAAAAGGAAGAAAGAAGATTATCAACCTAAGAAAGGGAAGGCTAGAGTCTTTACTCTGGCAAGTCAAGAGAGAGAGCAGGACACAAACGTAATAACAGGTATTGTCTTGATAGATTCTGGAGCTACGCATTCTTTTATTTCTAATGTTTTCATAAATAAGATTGGAAATAAATATGAGAATACGAATGGCGTGTTAGATATTAGAATCCCTTCATGCGAGATCATTAGTACAAATCAAATAGTTACGGACGTAAAGTTAGAAACCAAATGAAGGATATTAAAAGCAGACCTGTACCTATTAAGAATGAAAGACTTTGATGTAATATTGGGAATGGACTGGCTGAGTAGAAATCATGCAACCATCTCATGCTGTGAGAAGGAAGTCTTGTTTCAAAGACCTGGAGAATAACAATTTCGTTTCTTCGGGACAAGATTTGGGACTCCACCCAAATTTGTGTCTTCTTTGAAAGCAGAAAAGATGTTAAGCAATGATTCATGCCAAGTATTCTTATTAAATATCTTTAACAAACCTCAATTGGAGCAGAAAGTGAAAGATACATCAGTGGTTCAAGAGTTTGAGGACGTTTTCCCTAAAGATCTACCTGGAATACAGCCTGATAGACAAGTAGAGTTCACAATTGACTTAACCCCTGGAACGGCATCAGTATCTAAAGCCCCTTATAGAATGGCACCGAAAGAGTTGCAAGAGTTGAAGATGCAACTACATGAATTATTGGATAAGGGTTTTATCTAACCTAGCATCTCTACGTGGGGAGCGCCAGTGTTATTCGTTAAGAAGAAAGACGGATCGATGAGGATGTGTATCGACTATAGAGATTTAAAATGCCTGACTATAAAGAACAAATACCCACTCCCGAGGATAGAAGATCTTTTTGATCAATTGAAGGGTGCAAAGGTGTTTACAAAGATCGATTTGAGATCGGGCTGTCACCAACTCAAAGTAAAGGACTATGACATCCCAAAATAGCTTTTAGGACTCGCTACGGGCACTATGAGTTCACTGTTATGCCTTTTGGGTTGACAAATGTACCCGCCGTATTCATGGACTTAATGAACTGAGTTTTTCATCCGTAGTTGGATCGATTTGTTATGGTCTTCATCGACAACATTTTAGTATACTCAAAAGATAAATACCAGCATGAGGAACATTTGAGAACGGTTTTGGGCACCCTTCGAAAAGAGAAATTGTATGCCAAATTTAAGAAATGTGAATTTTGGCTTGACTGTATCGGCTTCATTGGTCATGTAGCTACTTCGCAAGGGATTGCAGTGGATCCAACCAAGGTCGAAGATGTGAAAAATTGGCCTAGACCGACCAATGTAGGAGAAGTCCGCAGTTTCTTAGGACTTGCTGGCTATTATATGAGGTTTATTGAAGGGTTTATAAGATAGCCGGACCCATGAATTAGTTAACTAGAAAGGGGATAAAGTTCCAATGGTCAGAGAAGTGTTAGAATAGTTTTAAAGAATTGAAACAAAGATTGGTTTCAGCATCAGTTTTAACGATACCAGGAGGTTCGGAAGGATTTGTAATATACAGCGATGCATCCAAACATGATTTGGGATGTGTGTTGATGCAGCATGGAAAGGTTGTGGCCTATGCATCTAGGCAATTAAAACATATGAACATAATTATCCAACGCATGACCTATAACTCGCAGCAGTAGTTCACACTCTAAAGATATGGCGTCATTACCTCTACGGTGGTAAATGTGAAATTTACACCGATCATAAAAAGTCTCAAATACTTCTTTACTCAAAAGGAGTTAAACATGAGACAAAGAAGATGGATGGAGTTGGTCAAGTACTACGACTACACTATTCTTTACCACTCTGGTAAAGCTAATGTAGTTGCTGATGCACTTAGTAGAAAGACAACGAGAAAATTGACAGCTCTGACCACCCAGGAACAGTTAGTTAAGGAAAAAAACTTGAGGCTAGAGGTTTTTACACCTCCAATGCAAGTATCGGCTCTTATCGCAACTTTAATAGTTGAACCCATGCTCAAGGAATGGATTAGAGAAGCCCAATAGGATGACCCGTTTTTGTGTAAGATCATGGCTGAAGTTGGGACAGAGAAGCGCATAGGTTTTGAAAGGGCTGATGACAAGGCACTCATGTATAAAGACAGATTGTGTGCTCCTAAAGATGAGGGATTAAGGAATGAAATTCTTGAAGAAGCACATTCCGCCCCTTATGCAGCACACCCAGGTGGTACAAAAATGTATCGAGATCTCCAAGTTACATTTTGGTGGATAAATATGAAAAGAGGAATAGGACTCTTTGTAAGTAAGTGCATGGCCAGTCAACAAGTGAAAGCAGAACATCAGAAACCTTCAAGGTTGCTTATCCCACTGGATATACCAGAATGGAAATGGGAATACATAAACATGGATTTTGTGGTGGGTTTTCCGAGATTTGTAAAAGGAAAAAATGATATCTGGGTAGTAGTAGATCGTCTTACAAGTCGGCTCACTTTCTTCTAGTTAGGATGACTTTCACCATGGAGCAGTATGAACAAGTTTATGTTAGAGAAATAGTCAGACTACATGGAGTTCATGTTTCTATTGTTTCAGACAGAGAACCAAGATTTACATCAAAATTTTGGAAGAGTTTACAGGATAGAACGAAACTAAAGTTTAATACCACATATCACCCGCAAACTGACGGACAATCAGAGAGGACTATACAGATACTCGAAGATATGTTAAGAGCTTGTGTGCTAGACCTAGGCGGCAATTGGAAAGTGCACTTACCTTTGGTGGAATTTGCCTATAACAATAGCTTTCAGGCTACTATAGGCATGGCACCTTACGAGGCATTATATGGAATGAAGTGCAGAACACTTGTCTATTGGAGCGAGGTTGGAGAAAGAAGGATTTTAAGGCCTGAAATAGTTGATCGAACAGTTCAAGCAATGGATAAGATCCGAGATAGAATTAAGGTTGCTCAAGATAGGCAGAAAAGCTATGCTGATAAGAGGAGAAAAGATCTCGAGTTCAAGAATGGTGACAAAGTATTCTTGAAAGTAGCACCAATGAAGGGAATACTTAGATTTGGCAAGAAAGGAAAGTTGAGACTAAGATTTATTAGACTTTTCGAGATTTTAGACAAAGTCGGAGAAGTAGCATACCGATTAGCCTTATCGCCAGCACTTTCAGCAGTACACAATGTTTTCCATCTATCAATGCTCAGGAAATACTTACAGGATCTCAGCCATGTGATCAACCATCAGACTTTGAATGTAAACCATGATCTAACCTATGAAGAAACGCCAATGGTAATCTTACACAAAAAAATTCACGTGCTAAGGAACAGAGACATTCCCTTAATCAAAGTATTATGGTACAACGATGGAGTGGAAGAATCGACTTGGGAGAAAGAAGATGAGATGAAAGCCAAGTTCCCAGGGCTTTTCACTAAATAAAGGTAAAATTTCGAGGACAAATTTTTTTTACGGAGGATAGTTTGTAGAACCCCGAATTTTTATTATTATTTACTATTAAAGGACCTAAGTAAAAACCAAATTTTAGAAATTATTTATTTAACTGTGCTAAATAATTTATTTGTTTGTGAATGAATGAATGAGTTTTAGTGTATTGATATTGGGCTGTTGGGTAGCTCGTATTTATTTACGATTAACGGCCCGAGAAAAAGTATTTTTGGATAAGATAAACTCAAGATAAAGACAGTTAAAAATTTCTATAGTAAAATGATTTCAAAATGGACTATTTCTTTAAGATAGCATTTCGGCCAGATTACAGATTTCCATTTGAATTCCAATCTTTTTTTTTTTTAAGTCTCTCTCTCTCTCTCTCTCTCTCTCTCTCTCTCTCTCTCTCTCTCTCTCATTTTGTTTAGAATACCAACAAAACTACACTTCTAGAGTTTGTTTTTTTAAAAGCAAAGCTTAATCTATAAAATTAGTTTACCACTCACGCTTCATTCAAGGAAAACAGCCGGCAGTTTTGCTTACTCCTCCATGTAAAAGAAAATATTTTATTCTCTTCAGCAACCTAGTGGTACTTTTTGCAAGTTTTGCATCCAGTCATTCAATTTCCAGTGCAATTCATTCATATGAACTAAGGTGATGTGTTATCTGCTATTAGTCGATTTTCACAACTTTCTATTTATTGTAATTATATCTTCAGTTCAGTACTCCTTATAAAGAAATCATGAATCAGTTCAGTTAAATTTTCGGGTTCAGTTAAACCTTCGAGTTTCAGTTTAATTGCAGCGCGTGCTTGAATTGTCATTGTTAGGCTCAAGTTAGGCCTCGCCAAGGCCTCATAGTCCCAACGAGGGCCTTCCAGATTTGTAAAGGCCTTAGATACCCGGCGAGGGCCTCGCGGATACGCTTAAGGCCCATCGAACATCTTAGCACTCTTGAATCCATTACAGCGAAGCCCATGAAGGGCCTCGACATTCCTAGCCAATATGGAATGCTTCGCTAGTCTTCGCATTCTCGTAATCCACAGGCAGTCTAATATTTTGGGACAACCAGATAAATAATTAAAGAAAGATTGTGTTTAATTGCCATGAGGATTCTCACAAGGAAACCAAATCCCGTTCTCCTAAAGATTAGGCAATGTGATCAATTCAAATAAGGGTCAAAATCTTAGAGATTGCCTTGACAACCAATTGCCCTTATCTCATAAGGAATGAGGATACAATCAGATATCTAATTGATTGTTTTCCTAGATCAATAAGAACTCTGAGGCTATAAATACAACATCACCGGTTGCTCTAAGGTACGCACTTTTTACGCATTATTTTCACCCATAAACTCTGCGCAAATCTCTGCCTGCTTGTCTCCCACGCCCAATTGTTTTTATTCTCCGTATATTATTCTATATACCGCCAGTTGACTTGATCGTCGGAGTACCTTTTTCTTTGGTGATCTTGGTGTCTAACGGTCGTCTTAGTGTGTAGGTAACATACAGGCTGGCAAAGAATTGACTAGAGATCTGTTGATACGTGGTTGGTGCGAAATCTGACGTCAACAGAGGGTAATTGGACATTGACATAATCTCCCATATTTCGGTCCTTATCTGATTGAATTTCCAATATTGTGTTGCCTAATTATTGGGAGATTGTTATTCGTTTTCCTTGTGAAAATCCTTATGGAAATCAAACATAATCTTTCTTTAATTACTTTCTGGGTTATCCCAAAACATCAGATTACGAGAATGTGAAGACCAGCGAAGTGCTCCAGATTGGTCAGGAATGTCGAGGCCCTTAATGGGCTTTGCTGTGAGAGATTCAAGAGTGCTAAAATGTTCGATGGGCCTCCGAGGCCTTCTGAGAATTTACGAGGCCCTTGCTGGACCCCTGAGGCCTTCGTCGGGTCTATGCGGCCTTTGCTGAGCTTTTGATGACGTGGAGGTCTTACCAAAATCTGGTGGTAACAGATCTTCTCCCCACAGTGGAGAGGAATTATAAAGGCCACTGAACACTTGTCCAGTGGCCATTGGACAAGGGGAGGAGATCATTGTCCCTAATTTGGGATAGCAATTATTTTCAGCCAGATTAACTTTGAAATCCAAATTGGTTTTAAACTCACACTCTCTCTCTCTCTCTCTCTCTCTCTCTCTCTCTCTCTCTCTCCTAATTTGATTAAAATACGAATAACCTATCACTAAACCTCACTGTTCTAAAAAGCCCACCTAAGCTTCCGCCAAGGTGTAAAGCTTGGCCTCCACGCCTAGCCACGCCTCACGCATCGCCCTCGCTTTACCCTTATCTCGCTATCGCCTAGACCCGAAAAGCTTAAAGCTCGCCTCGACACCTAGATACGCTTTAAGGTTTTTAGAACATTGCTAAACATAATTAAACTAAACTACTTGTGAGTATATATTTAAAAGCAATTGTAAAACTTAACCTATAAAAATCTATCATTCACAATTTCATTCAAGAAAACGTCCAACAACTTTTGCGCACGCATAGAAATTATTTAATTTTCAGCAGCCGTACTCTCTTTGCAACTTTTGCATCCAAAACTCGTTCAATTTCCAATGCAATTTTCATTCATAAGAACTAAGGTGAAGTGCTACGTGCTATAAGTTGTTTTCCACGTCTTTCTAGATGTTGTATTTATATATAAAATTTAATTACTCCAGTCCAGTGCTACTTTGAGAGAAATCATGAATCAGTTCAGTTAAACCTTCGGGTTCAGTTAAACTTTCGGGTTCAATTAAACCTTCAAGTTTCAGTTTAGTCTTTTGGTTATTTACAGCACTTGCTTGAATTATATTGTCATGGTGTGATTAACGTGTTGGATGCGTGGCGGATTGGTGAAGCTGTTGTACCAACGGTCGCCGAGTAAAATTAGATTTGCTTTTAGGATATTTTAATTAATAAGACGATCAGCATCAAATTTCGGATATTAGCATTAGACTTTTATTTATCAAAATTTTTTACGTTTTGAGACCTGATATTTAAATGTTTACGAATTATTCAATTGTTTGACAATTGAAAATTTTATTAAAGAGACCTTTTCCGCAATATTTTATTTCCTTATGAACTTTAGTAACTCTTCGAAACCTTTGAAATTTTGGGGTGTTACAAATGTTATCAGAGCTCAGGTTTACCTTTCTGTAAACTCGCTATAGAAAAATCTTTTGGTCACGTACCCAGCTGTTTAAAAAAAAACAAAAACAAAAAAAAAATGCACGATGAACAGTAGTACGTACGCGTACTGTTCACATGAATAGTAAATCAAAAAAATTCTTTTTCTTTTTTCTTCCCTTGTGTCACCGAGCAATTTACATTTTGCAAAAAAAAAATGATTCCAACATATTATATGAGTAAAAATAACTTAATTTAGTGGTACGAGACCCTTGGCACCCATAGCTCATTGATCAGCCACCATCCAGTACTTGTTCAGGGTATGAAATAAAAAAAGAATTTATTTGTCGTAATTTTATGCGAGTATAATTATGTCATGCAAGTTAAATTTTAATACTTACACGATATTTAGACATATATGATTTGATCATTTACAAGTTATGATTAGAATAATTTTCATAATCACGAGTACAAATTATTTAATTTTGCAAACCTATATGAGTTTATTCTTGCATTATCATGAGATAAGTATATATTTAATCATGTTTGTGGCATTAGTAGCTAATTATTTATATGAATACAGACTATACATAATCAGTTGTTCCCTTGTGTTCACGTTAGTTAGTGGTATATGTGTATTCCAGTTAATTTATGTAACTTTTTATCACTTGAAATACGATATGGAAAAAAAAAGACGAACGGTTAGCGAACCTAAATAGATAAAAAAAAATTGTTTCATTTAAAAGAAATGGCATGACAAACACAAACACAAGCGACTATTTTCAGAGATTTGTTGAGGACTGTGCAAGACTTGGGCAGACAGCATGCTCAAGAGCAACCCCCAAATGCGATAAGAGTTGACAATACGAGTTCAATTGTTGAACAGTTTAGTCATTTCAAACCCCTATCCTTTGATGGTAAGGATGATCCTTTCGCAGTCAAGGAGTGGCTAAGGAGGCTTGAAGGGATATTTGAGCATTTTAACTGCAACGATGTGCAGAAAGTTTCTTGTGCAAAGTTCATTGTCGGTTGACGATGCTAGCCATTGGTGGGAATCTAATTCGCGCACTACAGAGCAGCAACGTAATCTAACCTGGAACCAATTTAAGGAAGCTTTGATGGGTAAATATTTTCTCCAGTCATTGAAGGACTAGAATAAGGTAGAATTTCTCCAACTCATGCAAGGAATATGCCGCTGGGAGATTACGAACGAAAATTTGAACGATTGTCTAGATATGCACCATATATGGTTAACACTGAGTTGACGAAAGCTAAGAGGTTCGAATTGAGATTACGACCAGAGATTAAATGAATCATAGAAGCCCAGCAAGATACTATTTACGCAGAAGCTTTACGTCGAGCACATGCAATCTTTACTAGATTAGGGTTGGAGGAGAAAATCCTACCCAGTTCTGAGGTTCCTAAAAAAAGGAAATGGAATGAGCCGTATACAGAAAATGGAAATGGACAGAACAAGAAAGCTAATAATGGATCAGGATCAAGCAAACCGATTGAAGTCATCCCGCTATGCCCTAAGTATAGTAAGACCCATAGGGACAAGTGTCTATACGAGAAGAATGTGTGATATCGATGCGGTAATTCAAGTCATATAGTCCAAACTTTCCAGGAACCCTCACCGAAAAGAGACAACGAGCAGGGTAAAGAGGGAGAAGCCAGAGTCTTCGCCTTAAACGAGCAGGAGACAGCACAAGCTAAGTATCAAGAACTCTCTGACTAGCTAAGGCAAATTTTGAGGACAAAATTTATTTAAGGAGGAGAGTTTGTAGAACCCCGAAATTTTTGAGAAGTTAAAAGACCTAAGTAAACATAAGTTTTAGAATCGATTAATTAACTGGGCTAAATAATTAATTAATGAAAGAATGAGTTTTAGTATATCAATATTAGGCTCGTTTGGTAGCCCGTATTTAATCATGTACTTTAAGTTGGAGAAAAAGTAATTTTGAATAAGCTAAATCCAAGTTAGAGCTAGCAAAAAGATTCTATATTTGAATGAAATTATAAGGGACTAATTTAGATAGCAATTATTTTCGGCCAGATTAACTTTGGAATCCAAATTTGTTTTAAACACACACACACACACACACTCTTTCTCTCATTTGATTAAAATACCAATAACCTAATACTAAACCTAATTAAACTAAACTACTTGTGAGTATGTATTTAAAAGCAATTGTAAAACTTAACCTATAAAAATCCACCATTAACTCGTTCAATTTTCAGTGTAATTCTCATTTATAAGAATAAAGGTGAGGTGCTGCGTGCTATAAGTTGTTTTCTATATCTTTCTAGATATTGTATTTATATATAAAATTTAATTACTCCAGTTGAGTGTTCCTTCGAGAGAAATCATGAATCAGTACAGTTAAACTTTCGGGTTGAATTAAACTTTCAGGTTCAGTTAAACCTTCGAGATTTAGTTTAGTCTTCGGGTTATTTGCAGCGCTTACTTGAATTATATTGTCATGGTATGATAATTCTAAGTTCAGTTTGGTAAGATGAATTTATATGTAATTACAATATTTTGACTTATTGTAGAATATCAAGTATCTCATTGAGTATAATTAATTATATTCATCCTTCCTCATTAACAATTTTTCAAGTGATGATTAACGTGTTGGATGCGTGGCGGATTGGTGAAGCTGTTGTGCTTACGGTTGCCAAGTAAAATTAGATTTGATTTTAGGATGTTTTAATTAATAAAATTAGCGTCAAATTTTGGATATTAGCATTAGACTTTTATTTATCAAAATTATTTAACATTTTGAGATTCAATATTTAAATGTTTACGAATTATTCAATTGTTAGACAATTGGAAATTTTATTAAAGAGACATTTTTCGCAATATTTTATTTCTTTATGAACTTTAGTAACTCTCCAAAACCTTTGAAATTTTGGGACGTTACACTTTCGATGAACTGTTCGTTGATTTCCAGGTATTGTCGAATTGTATTTTTCCCTTTGTTTTTCTCCACCCTAATGCTTGCGTTTTGGACTCTTCTTTTTCCTTTTCCCTTTTGGTTTCTTTTTTATCTTTAAAATGTCAATTCTTTGTTGTTGCAGGATTTTCAAGTTGCTGGGATGGAGAAATTTATCGAATAAGCTAGCATTCCTATTGTGACTATTTTTTATAACGACCCAAGCAATGATCCATATGTTAACAAATTCTCTGACAGTGCTAATGCTAAGGTACTCCAGCTCTTTGTGTTTTAAACTGGAGACCCATGTACTATTATGAGTAGGCTTATGCAGAATTATGCAGTAGTACTTTGTACAAAATATTGTAATGAATCATATTGTTTATTCAATGTCTATGCTAACTAGTGTGCATTGAGTTAATAATTTTTCTAACTGGTGTGCCTTGAGGTAATATTATTACTAACTGAAGTGACCCACCTTATGCACAATCATATGCACTTGAAGCACATGACCTCACTTTCAGATCAAATCTTAGGCAACTTTGTGGGTTGTTGAGGTGATTTGATTATTTTTTTTAGACACTTTGGTAAGTTATATTGTTCAAATCGGTTATGTCCATGATGAATTTATAGTGGCTCAAGTTCCCAAAATATTTTAGTTCAATCTTCCGTTTCTTTAACTCATCCAAAAAAAGAACTCGTCAATATATAAGTGCAATATCATGGTGTAAGTTTGATAGTTTTTAGTTTCTCTTAAAAGGGTGAGTTAATAGTATCTCCATCAAACTCGAATTGATAAAAGAAATTCGACATTTCCAATTCTTCTGCACCAATTCACAAACCAAAAATCTTGTTGCAACAGTCTTGGAGTTCAGCCAACTGTTAAAACTTATTTTCCATGTACGTGTTTCTGGTCTTTGTGACTCTACAACATCCATTGATTGTCATAATTGCATATCATATAATATTCTTATAAAGAAACAATTTTATGCTTTGTAATGTTTTGTAGCAATTGTAACTTGTTGGAAACAAGATTTTATCTTTGCTCCTTTTGAGAGTTGCTTTTATGTACAACTTATCGCAATGATTTCTTGTTCTAATTAGTAATTTGACATGTGCGGGCTGTGCTGTTTGTGAACTTCAGCAGAGAGCTTGATTCTTTCCAATCAACATAAGCAATGAAGGTGCCTTCTAGGTTGTCACTTTCTCCGTACTCATTTTATTTTTTGACAAGAGAAATTGTATTTGACCTGTAAATATTAATTTAATCTGGCTTGAAGTACTTTGGACTTAAAGAGGACAAGGTACCTCTTCTTATTATTCATAAACGTGATGGACAGAAGTTCCTCAAGGCAAACATAGAACTTGCTCAGATTGCACCATGGCTTAAAGATTACTTGGTACACTTATTCTTTTTCTGTAATTATTTGATTTTCACTGTTAACTTCCGTGTTTAGTATTTGGGTCTTATTAGTGTTGGAACAAATTCAATCAAGGTGGTAGTTACTAACAGCGACATGATTTTCAACTCTGGAAAGAATGGTTTGTGCTACTAGACTTTTTTATTTTTTTTTGATATCTCGATTTATTTTTATGTCACCCGTGGTATGGATATTTTTGCAATACCCTTTCCCTTATCTCTTACAAAATCGAACAACAACCTCAAGATTTATCGTTTAGAGTGTTCTTACAATAATTGAGACATCCATGCTTTATTACTATGTAATTTTGGATTTGTTTTGTCTTATAGTTCTGCTAGAGTTCTACGCACCGTGGTATGGACACTACAAGTGAAATCTTACTTTTATTTGGTTGTTGGAGCAAGTAAAAAGAAGTGATACGCCTACTGTTGAGTCTAGTTCTGAAGCTGGAGATATTGCTTCACCAAAAGCCATTATGAATTATTCACATCTTCGGTTGACTCCAATTCATGAAGAGGTATGCCAAAGCATATGAACTTCATGATTAGTTATTTTATCTTTAGTTGTAGGTTTTGCAAATTTGATCTTTCTGATTCTTTTCTTTCAAAGTTCCAAGAGATATTTAGTTGGCATCAAAATATAAATGGAAGTATATTCCAAGAGGATAAAGATTGTTAATACATTGTAAGTGAATAATCTCTAAAGGAATCAACTATGTCCCATGTCTCTTCAATATAAGATTTTTGATGAAAATTAAGGTTCATTTTATTTACAAAGGGATAACAAACCCGTATCATTATATATATAAAAAGCAGTATTCTAAAATGCTCACCTAGGCGTGCCTAGGCTTGATGCCTGGCTTTGCCGCCTCGCCCCGCATCGCTCATTTTTGTGCATCGGCCACACATTACCACGCTTAGACGAGTCTAGGCTCAATGCGCGACCTCGCCACCTCACCGCGCATTACGCATTTTAGAACCTTGATAAAAAATGCTAATCTCTCATCTATCTTACAAAAAAATCCATATGGATTGGTTATGTATATCTTTAATAAATAAGTATCAATTCCCAAAATATAGATTGATTTTTTTTTTGTCTTGATGGTTTCGCATAATATTTGACTCATTTCTCAAGCTAAGGTTATTGGAACATCTAGCTTTATTGGGAACTCGTCAGGGTATGACGAGGATGATTCCATGGTTGACAAGGTAGTTGATTCTGGAAGCAACCATCCCTACCAAAGCCTTTTATTTCCAAGGGTTAGTTTTTTATGTATATTTCTAGATTTAATTTTCACAAATGTGTCCGCGCATCAAGGTGATAAATTTGGAAATTGGAATGTTATAAAGACATTGCTTCTTTTTTTATTTTGTCTACCCTATATGAAATATTGACTTTCAGTTCTTTCTATAAGAATAACATAGTAGTTAGTTAGTTAAAAGTGAGTTTTATTTTTTGATCTGTAAGACATATGTTGACATGACCATGAGCTTGAGTTTGAAGTTCAATTGATGATGAGCTCCATGTAAAGTTAGGCTCGATTTTGTGCTAAAGGTAACTCAAAATACTAGGCAGGGCAAGCAGTTCTTTTTTTATTTTCCTTCATCGTGCAAAAAACACAAATTGAGTAAGGTACAGAGACCGAGAACGTCTCTCTCTATGCTGTGCTCTAATGTGTTTTAGTAGAAGCCCTTGCACGTTCTTGTTTTATTTGCACAAACATTTGCATGTTCTTTGAACAGAATCTAGATATGGTACACGGTAATGACTTCTAAAATCTGTACTTCCTGCATTGTATGATAAATAAGAGTAAGTGATAAGTGTGATTTTCTACTTAATTGTGTGTTGATTTAATTGTTTTATGTCAAAACTCGAGATCGGATGGAATTGGAGTAAAACAAAGCAAAATAAGCAAAGAAGGATTGAAAATGCACAAAGACTTGGAAATGAGGACCAACTTGCAAATATTCAAAAGTTTAGGGATTTGAGTTGCAAATAAAAGAGGACTAAATTGAAATAAAAGAAGAAATTTGAGGACTAAAGGGGGTAAAATCCAAAGTTGAAGGACTTGGTATGCAAATAAGAGGACAAAAGGACAAATTATGAAGCGATGACCAAATAAAATATACATGAAACCTTGGAGGACCAAGTGTGCAATTTTGGATTGGAATCAATTTCTGCCCTAATTCACTGTTTGCCAAGGTTGAATCGCGGTTTGCAAACCGCGATTTTACCGCGGCAATGCACTGTTCGCGCGTCTGAGTGTTTTTTGGCTTATTTTTAATTCCAGTCATGGCCTTTTTTGTCTTTCAGGTACATGAGTTGTAAAATTAGTAAAACACTATATAAAGACCTAACTTAGGTCAAAATAAAAGGAGTTAATTCTTTGGAGAACACAAGAGAAGACGGAGAAAAGAACGGCGAAGAAAACGAAGAACGACCAAGATCAAGAAGACTGGAACGTGAAGATCAAGATATCTTGGTGCAAGATAATCAATATCTTTTCATCTTTTCTTCAGAACCCGGTTATGTATTCAAATCTTCCAATGCTTTCTTTCTCCCGAATCATGAGTAGCTAATTTCATAGTTTGGATGAACGATGTAGCCTAAGTTTAATCCTTTAATTTCGAATCTCAAGTTTTGACTTATAAATTGTTTAAGTATTTGATTTTACTTCTTCTCTTAATGCTTGGAATAATTGACCATTATTCATTGATTTCGTGGATTGTAATGAACTGAGAAGCAAATTATTAATCTAGACAACGTAGTAAAATTCGGCAATTGGATAAAAAGTAGAGATACACTTTTATTATTGCTGCGGTCTGAATTGAATTCTTAGGAGAATTAATGCATCTAATTAAGGACCATTCTGACTGCCTAAGTTGACTTATTTAGATATGACTAATTTGAACTCGAGAGAGGTAAATTAGGTTAAATTCGTGAATTCGACTGAATACAACTTTAGGAACAAATCTTGAGAGAAGAAATTAGAGATGACAACTAGGTGAATTCGTTTGTCCAAACGTTTTAACCATCATTCTTTTCTAAATTCCTGTTATTTGCTTTTACATAAGTTATTATATTATTTCTTTAAATTCATAGTTCTAGTTTAAATCTTTAAATCAACACAATTCAAATTGTTTTAAATAAATTAGCATTAAGATTAATTTAACTAGTATATAAATAAGATAGTCTTCGTGGGAATGATAATTCGGACTCAATAGGTCCACTTTATTACTTGTTTGTGATATTGTACACTTGCAATCACATTATTTTCACAACTAGTTTTTGGCGCCGTTGCCGGGGACTATTCTTATTTAATATTAGTTTAGATTAATCGTTAGTGTTAATTTTATTTTATTTTAATTTTATTATTATTATTATTGATTTCTTTTATTATTGTGATTATTACTATTTTCTTGATTTTTTGTTTATTTCTTTCAGATGACAAATGCTACTAATGCACAACTTGCTGTATTGACAAAGCAGTTGGAGCTCTTGATCAAAACACAGACGCAAAGAATGAATGCCATCCAACCAACTATCATGTGCGAAAACTGTAGGGCTAACCACTCGACATCAGATTGTATGTTATTGGCCTCTCTAGAACAGATCAATTTTGTGTTGAATAATACACATCTACAGTATAATCCCCAAAGATACAATCCGGGTTGGAAACAACACCCAAATTTCAGATGGTCAGATAATCACAACATTGGTAATCCTAACAATGCTCAGCAAGAGAGAAGACCAAGTTTGGGAGAGATGTTCCAACAGTATATGCAGAAAACTGAAAAAGTATTGGAGCGGCTGGACACAAACAGTCAAAATCAACAGGCGTCTATCAGAAAATTAGAAACTCAGATTGGTCAATTGGCCTTACAACTATCAGATAGAACTCTAGGGACCCTACCTAGCAATACTGTAACAAATCAAAAAGAGCAAGTACAAGCAATCACTATTGGGAGCGAGATACAACTGCCAGAAATTCACATGAAAAGGCCAAAGAAAACGGATAAACTGTTGGCAATTGAAGAAGAAGAAGCTGGAAAACAAAATGCAAAATCAAAAGAAGAAGAGTATGTAGAAAGAGAAGTTGATCCTAAATTAGCAAAATAAAAAAGTGACATTTAATGATGTTTCACTTATCAAGCAATTCTCCGACTCCCATATTTATTCTAAAATTGATTTTGTGATCAAGGCAAATGAAGAAGTTGAGATTTTCGTAGTGGTGTTCGAACAAGGTGCTAAACTACAATTATATTTATGTGAGAAGCACAAGTTAAATTTTTGGAGGATAAACGAAAAATGGTGCAAAGTCAATAGATGCAAGCAAAGCAAATCCTTCAAAGCACTATTTAAAGTGTCGTAAAGCAACCAGACAATAAGTGGGCTCTAGACTATAAATCGAGCTCTTAATGGGAGGCAACCCATTTTTCTATCCCTCATATGTTTATTGCATTGCATGTAGAATTTTAGGACTGCATTAGGAAGTAGAGCACGTTTCCCAATTTTTAGTAATTAAGTACATTTAATTGTTTTTATATTTTAGACTACACATCGTCAATCCAATCCCAATGCGTACTGATCAGCTGAAAGTCCGATGTTGTCTCCACACTTTTTGATTCGGGTTAACTCTTTCTATTTTTATTTATTTTGCTTTCTTTTGTCACATTGAGGATAATGTGGATTTTAAGTTTGGGGGTGAACTTTATTATTTTCATTATTGTTATGTGTGTGTGTTGTAAAAAAAAAAATATTTATTTGTGTGCTTGTATGTTGGATAGCCTTGCCGGCTAATGATGATATATATTTGAAACTGTTATCGATTCATGAATTATGACTAGGTGATGCTACTTATGCCTGTTCTTTATAGACTATACTTATCCATATGAGATATGATTAAGTATGAGCATAATAGTCATGAATATCACTATCTTTGGTTGGTTTATTAAATAGAATACAATTGTGAACCTAAGTTGTGAAACCAAGACCACCAGTTGATAACTCAATTACCTAACCAGTTGAAATGATAGTTTGGGGGTGGTTAAACTATTGCAGAAGCTGTTTAGATAGGTGTTGATTCTGTGCTTGAATAATAGTTGTGTGGAGTGTATTTGGCTACCAGGTGGAATCTAGGTATTGACCGGATGCTAGGAATCTAATCCCCGCTTATTTATCTTGCAAAAAAAATAAAAAGCATTGCACTTGCATTATCTTATACCTCTCTTCATATCCTAGTTGACTCGAGTGATAAAGCCCGTTAGAGTTCTCAAAACTCAGTGCCCTAAAGTCTATCAGACCTGGGAGCCATCGGCCTAAAGCTCGCTACAAGGGTCATCTAGAAAGCTTAAGGAAGTGAGGTCTTACACATAAGATATATATCTATATATGATTATAAAAAAAAAAAGAGAAAAAAAGCAAAAGCAAGATTGAGCATTTGTGCGCATAACTTAGAGATTTAGATGACTAGTAGGTTTGACTTACCTAGTAGAAGCTTGATGGCTAAAGCATTCAATAAAAAGGAGAATCGTCACAAATCTAGATAGCAACTGTATTGGCTAGACCTAACCAAATTTTGAGCGGTAAAAGAATAAGTGTTTTGAAGACAACTTTAGAGTTAACACCCAATGTGAGAGAATGAATATCAATATGGGAGTGTGTATTCTTACGAGAGAGAAATGAAATATTTGACCATTGGGGGACGGAATATTACCAACTTAAAAGCTTAAGTTGATTGGATTCACTATGCCCGCACACATATATCAATCAAGCATCGGATAAGTAAAAATTAATTTTTGTAGCATAATTTAGAAGTTTTTTATGAATTGATTGAATTGTTTCAAAAACATGAGGCAAATACGGCAAGCTATCTATTATAGTATATTTTAATATTATTTGTGTGATTGTTTAAGTAAATAGTCATGTTCGAGGACGAACAAATGTTCAAGTTTGATGGTATTTGATAAGTGTGATTTTACACTTATCTGGACCATCAAAAGTGGACAATTGTAAGTACTCTTAAGTGATTTTTTACTTAATTGTGTGTTGATTTAATTGTTTTAGGTCAAAACCCGAGATCGGATGGAATTGGAGTAAAACAAAGCAAAATGAGCAAAGAAGGACTGAAAATGCACAAAGACTTGGAAATGAGGACCAACTTGCAAATATTTAAAAGTTGAGGGACTTGAGTTGCAAATAAAAGAGGACTAAATTGAAATAAAATAAGAAATTTGATGACTGAAGGAGGTAAAATCCAAAGTTGAAGGACTTGGGATGCAAATAAGAGGACAAAATGACAAATTATGAAGCAATGACCAAATAAAATATACATGAAACATTGGAGGACCAAGTGTGCAATTTTGGATTGGAATCAATTTCTGCCCTAATTCACTGTTTGCCGCGGAGTAATCGCGGTTTGCAAACCGCGATTTTACCGCGGTAATGTGCTGTTTGCGCGTTTGGGTATTTTTTGGCTTATTTTTAATTCTAGTCATGGTCTTTTTCGTCTTTTCAGGTACATGAGTTGTAAAATTAGTAAAACACTATATAAAGACCTAACCTAGGTCAAAATAAAGGGAGTTAATTCTTTAGAAAACACAAGAAAAGACGGAGAAAAGAACGGCGAAGAAAACGAAAAACGACCAAGATCAAGAAGATTGGAACGTGAAGATCAAGATATCTTGGTGCAAAATAATCAACATCTTTTCATCTTTTCTTCAGAACCCGGTTATGTATTCAAATCTTCTAATGCTTTCATGTATTCAAATCTTCTAATGCTTTCTTTCTCCCGAATCATGAGTAGCTAATTTCATAGTTTGGATGAATGATGTAGCCTAAGTTTAATCCTTTAATTTTGAATCTCAAGTTTTGACTTATAAATTGTTTAAGTATTTGATTTTACTTATTCTCTTAATGCTTGGAATAACTGGCCATTATTTCATTGATCTCGTGGATTGTAATGATCTGAGAAGCAAATTATTAATCTAGACCACATAGTAAAATTCAGCAATTGGATAAAAGGTAGAGATACACTTTTATTATTGCTGCGGTCTGAATTGAATTCTTAGGAGAATTAATGCATCTAATTAAAGATCATTCTAACTGCCTAAGTTGACTTATTTAAATAGGACTAATTTGAATTCGAGAGAGGTAAATTAGGTAAAATTCGTGAATTCGACCGAATACAACTTTAGGAACAAATCTTGAGAGAAGAAATTAGAGATGACAACTAGGTGATTTCGTTTGTCCAAACGTTTTAACCATCATTCTTTTCTAAATTCTTGTTATTTGCTTTTACATAAGTTATTATATTATTTCCTTAAATTCATAGTTCTAGTTTAAATCTTTAAATCAACACAATTCAAATTGTTTTAAATAAAATAGCATTAAGATTAATTTAACTAGTATATAAATAAGATAGTCTTCTTGGGAACGATAATCCAGATTCAATAGGTTCACTTTATTACTTGTTTGCGATATTGTACACTTACAATCACATTATTTTCACAACAGTAAGGTACAGAAGTCGAGAACATTGGCATGATTTTTCCTTTTGCTTTATTTGACAAAGTTGTGTTTCATTGAGTGGAAATTCAGTAGCGTTATGTTAGATTTATGTCATCTTTTCGTTTTTTTCTCCTTCCTTTTTTGGGTCGTTCATTCCAGACTAAAGAGTACACCAAAAAATGGTGAGTCCTAAGCTATTTTTTCATTTATTGTAATTCTGTGTTTTATCTTTTTAGCTCAACGCTTGCAACTATTTTTCTTTTTATTGATTTAATGTGATTTAATGTTTTTTGTAGCATGCGTGGAGAGGCGAGGTCTTGGAGATATATATGATTTGAACGATTATGATCAAGATATGCTTATTTCATTATCTATCGATAATTTCCTATAAGGGGACACTTACTACTATGAAATTCGTGAGATTATGGCCTGCTTTATCTCCAATTTTTTATATAGAAGGTATTGAAGTTAATAAACTAGTATAGGCAAGCTCTCTATATATAAGGCAGAAGCACTACTTTTACAAGCTCTAAAGAAGAAGAGAAATGTAAACATTTTCTTTTGAACTGTAATAAAAGAAATTTTTGATTATAAGATGGGATTTAATTCTTATCTTTGTTTGATAGATTAAGGAATACTCTTTACATTCGTAATTCTGTACAATGATTACAAAGTGCGCAAATATTGTAATTCCTGCATGTATACCCATAATAGAAAAGATGAAGGATATTTCATTTACAGACAGAGACAAGGCATGGCAACAATTATTTAGAGGATGTTATGTATAATTCAACTTGGTAAGAGACTGTACCTAAAATTTCGACCAAATATTGTGCTTAAAGATATTCTAACTTTGCCCTTTTACAATTGAAGGTTTATGATCGTGGCACAACATTTGGTCTCAAGACAGATGAAAGAATTGAGTGTATTTTTGTCTCACTTTCCCTAATTGCTTGGTGGGAATATGACCACTAAGCCCAGTTTTGGGCCGAGGCAGGTAAGGCAACCGCCTTGGGCCCAAAACCAAAAAAGGCCTATTTTTTTTTTAAAATAAAAATAAAAATTATGCGCAGCTAAGTCTGGCCCAAAGGCCAAAGGCAAAAACCAAAATAAACTTTGTAAACCAAGAAAAAAAATTATATGAAGCCCACAAACCCAGCCCAACAACAATTCAAATTGAATTTGAAGCTAAGCCCTATTTTGCTATTCAATCACAGATTCTCCTTCCTTTAATTCTTCTCCGTTCATTTATGTCCACTTCTTACTTCTCTCACACAGATGAAAAATGCAATAGCCCCTTCCAATGGTAGTGGTCACTGTTTCTTAGCACCTTTAACGGGTGGCATCAATGATGATGGTAGGACATCTTGGTGAACTTTCACTTTTCGGCATAGTGGTCGCCACCTCTCTCACCAATGTTACCGGCTTCAGTCTTCTTGTAAATTCTTAACTTGATTTTTTTTTTGAAGATTTTATTTTTCATGATTCGGCAGTTTACAAGATGAAATTAATGTCCTAGATAAATTGTGGGCTTGAACTAGTATTCTTGATCAATGGTCCTAAATAAATTGTTTCTTGATTATGGAGCAGAGCAATACCAAAAACTAGGAATCTACACTTATAGTGCAATTCTTTCTCTCCTTTTTGTCTGTCTTATGGTTTGGTAACCTTATTCATCTTCCTTTTCTTGAGTCGATATATTCACTGTTTTATGCATATTTTTACTGATGTATGGTTTCTAACATCTAAATAACATGGTGCTTTTTCTAGTCTTGAATAGTGGTCGTGTTTTGAGTTTTAAGTTTGCAATTAATTTTATGGATTTTAAATGTATAATGAAATTTGGGGGTCTGAGGGGGCCTAATTTTTAGACTTCGCCTCAGACCCCAAAAATGTTAGAATCGGCCCTGATGACTACGTAAGCTTTCAATCAACTTTTTTTTTTCTACTGAATGTTTCATTGTAAAAAGAAAAAGAATAGAATAGGCATGATTAAAGTAAAATAAATGTTTTGTTTGCAACAATCAGAAGATAAAAGCGAGGAATGGAAACTCCTAAATGCATGCATCAACCCAATGACTGAGTTTTTTCATCAAATGTTGCTGCGTTTTCAGCTGAGCTTTTTTTTTCCGATTGTTCTGTTTATTGTATATTTTTTAGTTACTTTCTTAGCAATGATGATATAGAAAATTCAGGTAGGAATTTATATCACTTCAGATTTAATCTATCTCATCTGTACACGATGATAAAAAATGTTATTCATAATATATTGGGTATTTCATTTGTATTCAATTACAACTCTACCACGTGCAACACACATGTACTCACTAGTTATCCTTACAATTTTTTAAATTTACCATAGAATTAATATGAAAAATAAATAATAAATTAATATTAAAAACCATATTACAAATGTCACGTGGAACACACATGTCAAAAATTCTAAGAATTTTTTCTATTTTAGATTTCCGCTTAAGAAAATTCATTTGTTAACAAATAAATACCCGTATCATCTATATTGAAAATTCACTATTTTTTGATGAATTTATTTTGAGTCGTCATTACATATTCAATTATACATTTCAATCATTTCATTTATTTGAAATTTTTTGTCGTCATACAATATTTCTACACTACTAAAACCAATACAATTTGATTATAAGAACTTACATACAATTTTTCGTGATTAAATTTAATGCACATCCACTGAAGTCCCGGCCCTTTCAAGTCTAAATATTATGTGTCTGGGATACAATAATGATTCTTACATGAGTCGTATCTTGTTATTTTCAAAGTTGTAATGTTTTGAGTTAATTGCACTCAATTTATTCTCTTAGACTAATAAAAGATAATCTTCTTCTTCTTTTAATTATGTGTTACTATTGTGCTACACTTCAACAAAATATAATAAATATATTAATTATGTATTAGAAGGTAATGATGTTATTTTCATAATATTCAATGTCATTATATTATCAAACTGACCGGTTTTTTAAACCCCACTCATCATAAAATCATATATACGTTCAAAAAATTGAGGCAAAATCACTTTTTCTTCCTCATCTTTCTTCTTCTTCAAATCCATTTCTCTTTAAATCTCCCACATCTGTACATCAGAGAACGTTTTTGAAACGAGACTTCATCGCCATTAGAGATCGACCTCGAAGCAAGTATAGAGAGCAAATTCAGTGCCCATTTGTCTTCAAACTGCTGTCTTTGACATCTCCACAAATTCATCTCATTCTTCCTCTTTTTTTATCTATTGAGTTTACGATCAGATTCCACCGCCTATATAAAGGGATATGCTAGTTATATTCAAATTCATTGAACAAACGTGTCAAAATAATTAATCTAAATATCATGAATAAATATATACATTCTATCGCGTGCAACGCTCACTAGTCCCGACAGTAACGAGTTTTTACCTCCAAACAAGATATATTCGTCAAATTTATCTCATCCTTCCTAAAATTGCACTACTTCTAAATAAATATTCAATTGTAGTGAATTGAAA
The DNA here is from genome assembly GCA_030279155.1 of Forsythia viridissima. Taxonomy (NCBI): domain Eukaryota; kingdom Viridiplantae; phylum Streptophyta; class Magnoliopsida; order Lamiales; family Oleaceae; genus Forsythia; species Forsythia viridissima. Next base: position 3,831,618 of record CM059036.1, read on the forward strand.
ATTTGATCCAGTCGAAATTCGGTCTAATCCACCACAATAAGCGGCTAGTGTGTATATATATAATCTAACATTCGGTGATTCCTTTTCAGTCTTCAGTCGACAATCTAATTTTCCTGCGGAGGCGATGGGGAAACCCTCCAGAGCAAAGGACTCATCGGACGAGTCGATGTCCGGTTCCTCGTCGGAAGAAGAGCCGATCAACGATCAAATCAACGATGAGGAAGACGAGGAGGAGCTCGAGGCCGTCGCACGAACAGCCGACGAATTTGAGGACGATGATACTGACACTACCAACGCCGCCCAGGAAGAAGATTATGACGACAACGAGGTCAGCTTAAGTGAAATAATTTTTTTTTTTTACTTTATTACACTGTGTAAATGTGTTTGTACCTTTTCGTTTTCTATTGGTGAATGATGGTGGAGTGAGAAATATCCGTGCTTTTCTTGTTATTGAGTGGTTTAGTTAGGAATTTAGGTTATACGGAATGCGCACTTCCGTAATTGTGTGATATGACTGTGTTTTGCTAGGGTTTCGTAGGTCAGGGTTGATGAAACTTGAGCGAGACTCGACTTTTGAGGATGTTGAATTTTGTTGGGGTGAAAAAGTTTTAACTGTTGCATTATGCATGCATCAATTTTTTAAGCTATATTCAGTTTTCGTAACTTTATATTCCGTGAAGAAGGATAAGAAAATAATAAGAGTGAAATTTTGTTTATTTCTGGGTTATTCAAGTGGAGTTTTCGACTCAATCTGATATGCATTAAAGTGATTCAGATATTGAAGTAATGATATTTATTGTATTGCAATTTTGTGTTAATGGATGTTGTATTATTTTCAGGAAGATAATGTTGTGGCAAATGAAGTTGGCAAACGTGAAAAAGAGAGGCTAAAAGAAATGCAGAAATTGAAGAAGCAGAAAATTCAAGAAATACTGGACACACAGAATGCTGCTATCGATGCTGACATGGTGCATTGTCTCAAAAAAGAATTGTAATGTAGTGTTTAGAATAAGTTGTGAACACATTTATGTTAATATTGGTTTATTTTGAGGCAGAACAACAAAGGAAAGGGTCGTCTGAAGTATCTCTTGCAGCAGACAGAACTATTTGCTCACTTTGCCAAGGGCGATCTGTCTGAATCTCAGAAGAAGGCAAAAGGAAAGTGAGTGATACTCATTTTTGTTGTTCTTTTGTTGTCACTGCATGGCTCAAGATTCAAGTTATCTATTATAACCCTTACTTGCCACTTACAGGATGGCCCCTTTTGTCATTTATTGACTCATTAAGGTTAAAGCACGTTACCATGGAGATAGGATTCAAACCGACAAATTAATGGGACCTCCTAGTTTGTCATTTTGGATTACTTGTGCTTTTTTAACATAAATTACTCTGGGATCTTTATGACCGTTTTCTCATTATATATAAAATAAGATTCTTTACATTTACTTGGCAATATATTAATTAACTTGTAAATTGTGAATTAAAGCTTCTTTCTCCAATTCACCACTTTTATCTTAATTGAAGAAAAAAGAATTACATACTTGGCTGAGTGTTTTCTGTTAAGTAAGTTTTGCAAGATTTTCCCTTAATAATCATCTTGTGATAGTACTTACCAAAACAAGTGAAATTGTAATTTGATACCATTATGGTTTATTTGAGACACGGTCTTTCCTAACCAATATAATGCATTATATTACGTATTCTATAAAATCTGATCTAATGTCTTTTTACTGCATTTGTATTACTTAGGGGTCGCCATGCTTCAAAGCTAACTGAAGAGGAAGAAGATGAAGAATGTCTCAAAGAGGAAGAAGATGGTCTTTCTGGCACAGGAAATACAAGGCTAGTGGCACAGCCCTCTTGTAAGATCCTTTTGCTAACCCTCTTCCTTTTAGCTGCCTTCTTATCCTTTGGAATGATGGTACCTAATTGGGACTTGTCAGTTGTAAATAAGTACAGTTGTTTATAATTGATTACACTGTTTGGAGATGGTTAAATTTTTTATGGTATCAATTGTTTTTGGTATATTATGAAGGCTCTTTCTTGAAGATGCTTTACATATTTTATAGCACATTTTTGCAATTTAGTACATTACTTCTTTAGTTTGGAAGTTTCTATGTTATGACGCAGTAGCTATAATTTTTACATATTGGTCTCGCAGGCATTCAGGGAAAGATGAGGGATTACCAACTTGCTGGTTTGAATTGGCTCATACGACTGTATGAGAATGGCATTAATGGGATACTTGCTGATGAAATGGTACGAGGAGAAACTAGTGATTTGTATCGCTAACTGCATTAATTTGTATAATGATGATATTCTTTTTTAAATATCAGGGGCTTGGTAAAACGCTGCAAACCATATCCTTGCTAGGCTACTTGAATGAATTTAGAGGAATTACTGGCCCTCACATGGTTGTCGCTCCAAAATCTACACTTGGCAATTGGATGAATGAAATCAAACGTTTCTGCCCTGTGTTGCGTGCTGTAAAGTTTCTTGGAAATCCAGATGAAAGAGTAAGCCTCAAGTACCATTTTAGATATTATTTTTCCAGTCTTATTTCCCAGTAGCTTATTCTACTTTTTTGCTTCCCCAAATCTTTCAGAGATACATACGCGAGGAGTTACTTGTTGCCGGAAAGTTTGATGTTTGTGTTACAAGCTTTGAAATGGCCATCAAAGAGAAATCTGCCTTGCGCCGCTTTAGCTGGCGCTATATCATTATTGACGAAGCTCATCGAATCAAAAATGAAAATTCTCTTCTTTCAAAAACAATGAGACTTTACAATACTAATTATCGGCTTCTTATTACTGGAACACCACTTCAGGTATTGTTTATATTTTCGAAATTTTATTGTTGATTTTACTGTTTCTAGTTGTGAAGTCCCAAAGTTGAAACTAGGATGATGGTTGTGAAATATCAGGTTATCTTGTGATAAGTTGGTTGTTATTGCATTTTTCAGTCATTTAATATACTCTTGGAACTTCATACCCTTCTTTCTATTTCCAGTTGGCTTTATTTGAAAATATTTGATGATATTTTCTATAGGAACTTGTAAGTTTCTTCTGGTAACACTGTAACAGATGCTGTACTAGAATGTCATGGATGAGTACATAAAAATATGATCTTTTTTAACTTTGCTGGACAGTTGAGATACAAGGAAAATGGAGCTATTACAAATAGATAATTGGCTTCAAACACTTTTGCCTGTTTTTTTTTATTTTTTGTAAAAAAATTGTCTTTCATGTTGGGCAGGGCAAAAAATAATGGCTGTGTTTTGTATGAACATTCTGGTTCCTCTTCAGAATGCACTTGGAATCTATTTATTTTTACAAGCACTTATTTTGTTTTGCATGTTATGTTCTATGATGGTATAGTATGAGGCTATTATCAATATTTACAGTGTTTGTGACAGATTCTCTATTTTGCAGAATAATCTTCATGAACTCTGGTCTCTCCTAAACTTTTTGCTGCCCGAGATATTCAGTTCGGCTGAAACTTTCGATGAGTGGTTCCAAATTTCTGGTGACAATGATCAGCAGGAAGTTGTCCAGCAGCTTCACAAGGTATATCCGTAGTTATTCCTTATGTACAATATATTTCTGTATAAATGAGCTCGCAGTAATAGATTAGAAACTGAGTTGTTTATTACATACCAAAACTCTTAACAGAAGATAAAAAAAGAATTGCAGGCAGAACAATAATCAGAACTGTCACAAATAGCCAATTATAGAAGCTTGATATTGATGGAGGGCTATTTAATGTGGTATAGGATGCATAATAGTTCATAAATTTCTGCAGCACACGGCGACTCCGATTTCTGACCATCAGAGCTAGAGCTTTTCAAAATTATTATTAAATACATCTTTGATGCCCCATCGCTTATCTACCAGTCATAGCAAAGCACCAATAACTGAAGCTGGTTAAAACCAAAACCCTAATAACGTACTTCTATTGTTTGCACTATTTTTCCCTTATTTGTTTAACCGAGAATTAGCATGACCAATTTGTTTAAACTAATAATTGAAAAGTGAATCTTGAAGTCTTGTTTTATTTATATAGGTCTAGAAGACGTTACATGGAATTAATACAAATCATAGATGCCAATATGCATTTTTGCCCTGGTTTTTATTTTGCTTTACAAATTAAATTTGTTTTATCTGTGTCTGCAATTTTTAGGTCCTACGACCCTTCCTTCTCAGAAGATTGAAGTCTGATGTGGAGAAAGGTTTGCCTCCAAAGAAGGAGACTATACTTAAAGTTGGTATGTCTCAGATGCAAAAGCATTACTATAAGGCTCTGCTGCAGAAAGATCTGGAGGTTGTAAATGCTGGTGGAGAACGCAAGCGTCTTCTTAATATAGCCATGCAATTGCGAAAGTGTTGTAATCATCCATATTTATTTCAAGGTGCTGAACCTGGTCCACCTTATACCACCGGAGATCATCTCATAGAAAATGCTGGTATGATTTTTCATTATACATCAATGTATAAGTATCGACTTTTCTCTGGTGATTGCCAAATCTCTTCGACTCTTTCTTCTTTATACTTATGGCATCCATTATTTATTGCAGGAAAAATGGTTCTTCTAGACAAGTTGCTTCCAAAATTAAAGGAGCGTGATTCCAGGGTTTTGATATTCTCACAGGTTTAGTACTTTCTCGCAGAAGTTCTTTTAAGCTACGATCTTTTATTGGGATCTTTCAGAGAAGGTGGCTTTGGATTGAACATAATTGTGCAAAAGAGGCTTAGTTTTATGTTGTATATTTTTTTTACACACGTTAGTTTGCTGTATTCAATAGGGGCAAAACATTCCAGAATTACAAGATAGATCGAACTCTCTGTTCTTTGGGCAATCTATTTCTTTATTCTTGCATTTGATTATCCGTGACATATTCCTTTTGATTGTATTAAATAGATGACAAGGCTGCTGGACATTCTTGAAGACTACTTGATGTTTCGTGGATACCAGTATTGTCGAATTGATGGAAATACTGGCGGGGACGATCGAGATGCTTACATAGAAAACTTCAACATGCCAGGAAGTGAGAAATTTGTCTTTCTACTGTCAACTAGAGCTGGAGGTCTTGGTATCAACCTTGCTACAGCAGATGTCGTCATTCTTTATGACAGTGATTGGTGAGAATTTGCTGCAATTACTGTCTGATCATGCATTGAGGGCTACAATAGGAAATTTAAATATTCCAATTCTTGCCTCCATTGCATTGCAGGAATCCGCAGGTTGATTTGCAGGCTCAGGACCGTGCTCATAGAATTGGGCAGAAGAAGGAAGTCCAAGTGTTCCGATTCTGCACTGAGGTTTAGCTTTTCCTTCTTTTCCATATTTTGTAATGTATTTAGATTAGGCTTCTTGGAGTTATTATGCACACATGATATGTTCTAATTCATTTTTAACAGTACACTATTGAGGAAAAAGTGATTGAGAGGGCCTATAAAAAGCTTGCTCTGGATGCTTTGGTTATCCAGCAAGGGCGACTAGCAGAGCAAAAGAGTAAGATTTTCTTATTCATGGATTATGATCTATTTCATGGATTACCATCAAAAGTCGACAGATTTAATGTTATGTGTGCTGTGCAGCTGTTAACAAGGATGAGCTGCTGCAAATGGTGAGATTTGGTGCTGAAATGGTTTTCAGTTCCAAAGATAGCACAATCACAGATGAAGATATAGACAGGATAATTGCCAAGGGAGAAGAGGCAACAGCTGAACTTGATGCAAAGATGAAAAAATTCACGGAAGATGCTATCAAATTTAAAATGGATGACAGTATGCATCTTGTTTTGTCAACCTTGCTCTTTAGTTGCTTTTTATCTCTTCCATTTTTGGTGATGTATTTCTGTTTGTGAGGCTAAATTAGCCTGTTGGACTTTCTGCAGGTGCTGACTTGTATGATTTCGAGGATGAAAAGGTAGAGTTAGTTGATTATGGCTTCTTCTTCCTTTTCTGTTCTATTTTTGACCCATTTACTGATTTTCTAATTTTCCTTTTTGTTGTTGATAGGATGAAAGCAAGTTTGATTTCAAGAAACTTGTCAGTGAAAATTGGATTGAACCACCAAAAAGAGAACGGAAGCGCAAGTATGTTTCTTCAGCTGCTAAATTTATTAATGCCAAGTTTATAGTTATAAAAATAATACATTTATTATTCTGTTGTTAGTTACTCAGAGTCGGAATACTTCAAGCAAACAATGCGTCAAAGTGGTCCTGCTAGACCAAAAGAACCTCGAATTCCCCGCATGCCTCAGTTGTAAGCTTCTTTTAATTTACATAGTTAATTAAATTATTTTTATTTTTCTTTGGTTTCTGCACTTGACATCTTTTTCTATGATAGGCATGACTTCCAGTTCTTCAATACGCAGCGTCTCAGTGAGCTGTATGAGAAAGAAGTGCGCTACCTCATGGTGGGTGTCTTGGCTTCTCTTAGATTCATTTTTTTTAATCTACATCTTGCAACGTTGATCATTTTTGTGTTCATGATTTCAGCAAATTCAACAGAGAAGTCAAGTAAAAGATACAATAGAGGTGGATGAACCTGAAGGTATGTTACTTCTTTTGGTGAGAATACCTTTTATATCTAGTCGTTTGCCATTAGACACACTATTGAAACAATTTTATCTACCTAGATGTGGGAGATCCATTGACTTCGGAGGAGCAGGAAGAGAAGGAGCGACTTCTTGAAGAAGTATTTTTTTCCACAATTTTCTATGTGATATTGAGATCCTCCTCTTTTTTATACCTGACAATTTGTTATATGTAGGGATTTTCGACATGGAGCAGAAGGGACTTCAATACATTCATCAGGGCCTGTGAGAAGTATGGGCGAAATGATATTAAGAGTATAGCTTCTGAAATGGAAGGGAAAACTGAGGACGAAGTTGAGAGATATGCAAAAGTTTTCAAGGAAAGATACAAAGAATTGAATGGTAAGTAATGTCTTCATGCGTTTCTGGGTGATGATGCTTTAAGAAATTGTTTACTTCTTCCATTTGTCTCCCCAAGTCAAGAGAAATAAGGAGAGTGAAATATGATCCGTCTTTTTGTGTTTTGCCTTTTCATTATGCTAGAGGGAGGGAGAAACTTAGAATGGTTCTTTTAGTTTATACATGATACATAAATTGTGGAGATTTTGTTGAAAGAATCTGAAAGGCTAATTTATGAAAGTTTTTTTTAACATGTCAATATGATTTTTCCAGACTATGATAGGATTGTTAAGAACATTGAAAGGGGAGAGGCTAGAATTTCACGGAAAGATGAGATCATGAAAGCTATTGGGAAGAAATTGGATCGCTATAAGAATCCATGGCTTGAGTTAAAAATCCAGTATGGCCAGAACAAAGGGAAGTTATACAATGAAGAATGTGATCGTTTCATGGTGAGACTTCCAATCACATTAAGCTTATTCAACTTGTATCAATTTTCTTCTCTTTCTAATAATCTGACATCACGTTGTACTGTTTTCTGTTATTTCCTCTCACAGATATGCATGGTTCACAAGCTTGGGTATGGGAACTGGGATGAGCTGAAGGCAGCCTTTCGTATGTCACCGTTGTTCCGTTTTGATTGGTTTGTAAAGTCTCGTACAACACAAGAACTTGCAAGAAGATGCGATACCCTTATTCGGTTAGTGGAGAGGGAAAACCAAGAACACGATGAGAGAGAGAGACAAGCTCGTAAAGAGAAAAAACTGGCAAAGGTATGTTGGTCATCTCTCACTCTCAATCCTCCGGCACTTGAGCATGTTAGACTTTGGATGAAGCGCATGCTTAACCTTGACTCCCAGTATTTTTAGCTTTTTTAACCTTTGAATTTATTGTTCTCCACAGAATATGACGCCGTCTAAGCGTGCTGTGGCCAGACAGGCTGCCGAGAGCCCCCCTCCAACCTTGAAAAAGCGGAAGCAATCATCAGTGGATGATTACGTGAGCTCGGTATGTTCTTGTGGATATAGTTCTTACTTTTGCTTCTTAACAGCTTTGTTTGTGGGTGGGTAAACCAGAGCTTGGTCTTTTGACAGGGAAAGAAGAAGAAATGAGATCCAGACTATTTTGGTGGTCATTCGGTACTGTCTTAATCTGAATAGGGTCTGCAAATCACTCCGGTTTTACAAGTTATCTCGGGACAAGAGTTCAACCATGATGCTAATATTAATATAATATTATAAATGGCATCACTTGTATAAATTTAGAATACATGTAGCACAGGCAGTGTTGTCTGAGCTCTAGAATAGAAATTTGGATGCGCAATTAGGTATGTTTTGAATGTCCCCATCAAGGGCTGTTTAATTTGGTCTCGATTGGCAAAATTATAGTTTTAATATAATAGTAAAGAAAGCTGTATTAGTCCTGTGTGCATAATTCTTTATAAATTCTATCCTCATCAGTTAAGTTGCAGAATTGAGAAAGAAATGATTGTTGAATTTGCTCGTTGGTAGGTTATAGTTCTTCAATGATATTTGATCAGGTGGAAATTATACAACCAACACTAGTTAGAGAGCTCAATAGAGCCCTTACTACGAATGTGAGTATGGCTTTATGCTAATGCTGTTGTTTTGTTTGGAGAACCTAATGATGAATGTTTGATGACACCTAGCTCGTGTTTGGTATGTAGTATTGTATATCAAAGTTGCTCGGTGTGTTTTCTTCTGTATTTCTCATTTTCTGCGGTTGGGGAGGGGCCTGATTTATTGGTCTTAACCACATGAAGATCAAAGCTCTTTCTACAAGCCAAACAAAATGACTCAGAAATCCTTTCACATTGAACTCTACAACAATATAAAATGAAACAATGTAATGCCCCAACAAAACCAACTTGGGGCTCTCTTACACAAGACTATATACGGAGGAAAAGTGCACTCTTCCAAGCATACCAGTTATACATCGAGGTTCTAATGCAACGAATCATTTGTACCATCAAAACTAATACCGCCATTTGCCCTCTTTCGTCCTCTCCAATTCTCACCCCATACTTTTGCCTCAGCAACTGCTCGTTCTCTGTCTAGATCCCGGTTCCTTGGAGTTTCTCTTGCTCTACCTGCACTAACAGGGCTGTCTCTTTGAGAATCAGGACGCTCCGGCTCATCTAAACCCCATTTCCGGCCAGACCCACCACCAGTTTCAATCCTCCCCAACTCTCCATTATTGAACTCATTGGCAGTCTCTCTCTTCCTGAAATCCGGCGAGTTCTTGTGGACAGAAGGGGAACCGTGGTGGCTGCCGCGTCCAGTCTCATCCAGGCTATCAGTTCCAACAGACATGTTTCTTCGTGTATCCCGATGCCTCGGGGTGGATGCATCAATTCTATTACTCTGGGCAGCGGGATCATTAGAGTCATATGTTTGGGACGCTAGATATGTCAAAGCAGTCACCACATCCCCGATTAGGGGTCGTGTGGCAGCTTGCTCTTGCAGGCACATGGCAGCCACCGCAAGTGCTTGATAAAGTCCACGCATTGGATAACGGCCTTGCAATAGAGGATCGGCCATCTTCGGAAACTTCCTTCGATCCCTGAAAAGTGGTCTTGCCTGCGTCCATTTGCACAAAATGAACGAAAGAAATGATATCAATCAACGTCATTTCAACGTGCTGTCCAATAAATTACCATGCAATTGCAAGTCAGAGTATTTATATACATCGATAGAAAAACACAACATACCCATGCAACAAGATTCTGCTCTCCTGGAGCCCGCCTGTTGTCAATTGCCTTGCGCCCTGTGATGATTTCAAGAAAGACAACTCCAAAACTGTAAACATCAGATTTCAAAGTGAGTTGACCAGTCATAGCATATTCTGGAGCACAATAACCATACGTCCCCATCACCCTCGTAGAGACGTGAGTTTTATCACCAACAGGACCCAGTTTTGCAAGCCCAAAATCCGATAACTTAGGGAAATATCCTTCGTCAAGAAGTATATTGGACGATTTCAAGTCTCTGTATATCACAGGAGGGTTGGCTTTGTCATGCAAATATTCCAATCCCTTGGCTGCACCAGCAGCAATCTTCATTCTTGTATTCCAGTCCAGAGGTTCTCTTTCCGGAGGAAGATCTGCAGGTATATACCATGTCATTAACCGGTTAGGTCTACAGAAGAGGCATTCAATTCTCTTTTCAAAGAAAAAAGGGGCAAACACGATAATGGATTATGTATTTACACTTGCAAGAACGGAATCATACCAGTTTTAGTCTATATTTTCAAAGAGAGGCTCAAACTTAGTAATCAGAGAAAAATAACGGTCTCAGATTTCAAATTTAATTAAATAAATGAAGAGAGTTTTTCTTATTTTTTATTTTAAATCTCGTGACGAAATAATGTCACAAGAATAATGTTTGATCCCCTAATAAGTGCTTGTTAAAGATTTGGTATCCCTCATCTCTCTCCATGGAATACATCAACTTTCTATTTCATTTCTATTTTTCTCATGCCATCTGTGGAAAATCAAGACTTTTTGCGAGTTAAATTTCCTGCTGCTAACAGAAGTAGAAAAGATGCTGGGGGCGATTTATTACTGTTATGGTCTATTACAATCTCTATAAGGTACAAAGTGAAGATTCTTATATTCAGTGTATGTTCGGGATGGAGTATTGGATAGGACTTGAGAGTATAATAAACAAGATTTTAATTCCATTTCTTCAATCATCCTTAATTACGTCTAGTACTATCCAATCCTCCCTACAAACATGCTAGATCTTTGTTGCTTGCATAGTTACAAAAACAGAGATTTGCATGCTTCTAAAGGAAAATATCATGCAGGCAAGGGGCAGATGGAGGGGGCCAGTGCAACCCTGGCCCAAATGACATTTTTTTTTTTTGTTTTAAACAAATTCAGCCCAAATAAAAAAAGTGGGCTAAATTAAAATTAAAATTATTTACACATTAAAATCTATCTCATCCTAAACAAAAAAAAAAATAGTCCACCTTTTAAGTGGGTTAAATTACTATTTAAATCATTAACACATTAAAATCCATCTCATCTTAAACAAAAAAGTAGCTCACTTTTTAAGTGGGCTGAATTAAAATTTAAATCATTTACACATTAAAATCTATTATATTCCAAACAAAAAAATAGCCTACTTCTTAAATGGCCAATTCCAAAAGAGCCAAACCCAATTGGATTTATTTTTCTTTTGTCCATTTTTTTCTGTTTATTTCATAATCTATAAATTATAATTTTATATGGATTTTGATTTGGTGTTGAGTAATGAATAATGATGTTTACTTGATTTTGAAAAATTATTTCAAATTTCAATAAGTAAAAAAAGGGAAAAAAAAAAGTGGTTGAAATTTTATATGTTTTACATAACAATTTTTGTTGAGAGAGACTTTGTTAATAAATTTTTGTATAATGACTTTTTGTAAACTTTTTAAAGATTACGACTTATAAAAACAACATTAGATTCTTATAAAAATAGACTAAATAATTGTGATTTTAGAAAAAAATTCAGCCCGTTCCCCCTCCCCCAGCCCACCCTTCCCCTCCGTCATATCCTGGATCCGTCCCTTGATGCAGCCCCAAATGTTGATATACTTTTATTTTTCGGGGAAAAAAAGAAAAAAAAGTACAAACTATCACAAAGTTCGCAGAAGTTAGCACTCCTTTACAAAATAGGAGGATCCAAGGACTAGCTAAAATATTTATACTCTACTTCTTTTCTTAAATACACATGGAGAGATGCGTATCCACCTAATTTCCAACAATTAGCAACCTAATGATCGGACGAATCAAGATGTTCGGAAACATTTTTATATTGTAGGATGAAGCTCGGGCTAACAGCTAGAAATGAACACTCTTGCTATAACTAGGACGATCACTCAACATTTCTTAAGCTTCTTTTTACGGAAACATAAGAGAATCTATTTACTTTGGATCTTAATATTCTAATTTTCCTTATTCCATGGTCGATAAGCATGTCAAAAGATGCAGTATAGAAGAACAAATGGTAGCGAATATCAGAGACCCACATCTCAAAAGAATTTATTTGATTTGTACTTTACAATCTTTTTCAGTTGACAAGTCAATGTATAAATGTTTTCAAGAATTCTTTCCCAATATAAAAATAGTGGTTTCTCACAAGGTCATATTACAGTTAGATAAATTCTAGTTTCGGGCAACAAGAAAACTAAATCAAGCTTGAGCTTAGACAAGTCATAAGCCCAGGCACCCCCCCTCCCCCTCACCCCTCATTTCCCTTCCCTTCCCTTCCCTTCCCTTCCCTTCACTTCATGATGACAGGTCCTTAACAAATCAAATTCACGAGTTAAGTTCTATAATTTGTCCAGTAGATCCAATAAAAAGTGTATTATTAGCCAATCTCTAGCTCTATGGTGAGGTAGGGTGTTGCATGCCATGAATTAAGTAGTATTTCACAAATAGTTAAAGAGAAACAAAAAAAGAAATACACTCGGGGGAACTGCTCACCCCCATCCCACATATTTTAGATTTTTGATTTTGGACAAAGGTCCCGATCAAATCAAATTTCATGATACATAGTACTCACCATTGTGTCCTAGAGATTCTATTAACAACTTGATAACAATGGAGGCACATGATGTGAATCATTGGCTTGACAAAAAAAAAAAAGTCATTGAAAGTTGGAGTAAAAGACGTAAACAATGGAAAGTTTCCAAAAATTTAAGGAGTGGACAAGGCTCGAGCGAGCCCCAAACCTAAGATAATAGGGAGGTAGATGGACCATGTCTACAGAAGTTTGGTTTATTATTTCTCCTTGTATGACTAATAATGTCCTTTCTGATGCACCTAGCTGGTCACCAAATTCATTATGCATATTGACCAAGAGTGGCCAAATTCTGGCAATAAGCATCCCTACAATGAGTTGCAAAGGTGTTACTATTTTTGCAATGAACAAAATTTCCATGCAACACACTTAGGAATACCTCTTATTTTATCCCCTTCAACTCTTCAAATGGACTGGTAGTCTTATGTAATCCTATAATACCGGGAACACCATATGAGAAAAGGGATCGTATGACACTGGTAGTCAAGTTCAAGCAAGATACCTATCAATGATGATGCCAGAATGTTTTGAGGGTGCAGCCAAATGTAACTGTGACTATAATTACTACAATACACCATTCTATTGTCTCTAATGGCCACCCATTGCAGCTGTTACTGGAGGTCGGAAACTTTTCTAATCCCACCATTTTATTTAACAAACAAATCCTTCTATATTTTCAGTATCTGATACTCCTTGAAATCCAGTAACCTGGTGAGAGGCCTTCGAACAGCCCTCCAGCCACCTTCTCCACAGCATTCAGTTAGCTGTCCTTTCTGATGCACACAAGAGCTCAACAGCATGGTGACCAAATTCATGTTCTGCCTACTGACTACGAGTTGCCAAATTCTGGCAATAAGCATCCTATAACGAGTTGCATATTATTACTATTTTAGCAATGAAATTGCAAAATAAGTTTATTCCTTCTTCGTTTTTGGTTTAACATTTGCTAATGGGTTCAAAAAGAACAAAATTTCCTTTCAACGTATTTAGGAGTACTGTATTTCAAAGATTCTACCAATCACCAAAGCTGCAAACCAATGTCATCCGGACTCTTTTATTTTATCCCCTTTAACTCTTCAAATGGACTGGTAGTCTTATGTAATCCTCTAATACCAAGAACACCATATGAGAAAAGGGATCGTATGATACTGGTAGTCAATTTCAAGCATGATACCTATCCATGATGATGCCAGAAGCCAATCCAAATGTAACTGTTAATAGTATTACTAGAATAAGCATTTCCACTGTCTCACATAGCCATCCGCAGCAGCAGTTACTGGAGGTGGAGGTATTCTCCCCGGCTTGGAGGTCGAAAACTTTTCTAATCCCACCATTTTACTTAGCAAAAAGTCCCTCAATTTTTTCAGTATCTGACCATCCTTGAAATCCAGTAGCCTGTTGAGAGGCCTTCGAACTACCTCCAGCCACCTTCTCCACAGCATTCAGTTAGCATGATTTGCACCCACACACCATGGGAACTTGCTAGCAAAATGTGGCTATGGACATCTCCATCTTAATTATGTCCCTTTTGATCATTTGACATTCTTTATCTACAAGTATTAATTTTACCAGATGTAAACGATTTTCTACATCTTAAAAAAAGTACATTTACTTGTAAACGACAAAACTAATTTTACGCCGAGTAATAATTTTAAGTTAACTCAAATATTCTAAATGTGCAGTAATTTCATAGATAGAGTACAACAAGATAAATATAAGTAGTTTCTCACATGACATGTGTTGTATAGATAACTGTTACGTGATCCTCAAAGTAAAACTACTATGCCAAAAATTAAATCTATTACAAGTACAACGAGATCAAATATTTTGCAACCACATCAGCTAATGTTAACGGTGGTCTACCTATACATCTTCTAACCAAGTCTACCGAGATCATATCACTCCTATAGATGGAAGCCTTTTTAAGGTCACGCAAAATATGACCAAAACAATAATATAATCATCGTCTCCATTAAATCTATCATCAATTGATGACATCTCCACTTGTTGGTTGTATTCTTGTTTCTTATCTATCCACTAGTGTGGCCATCTATCTATCTAAAACATCTTCACTTCTGGCATATTTATCTTACGTAAATTTTGTAACTACTCAACGTACAGTCAACCCAATAACCATTGTGTACAACTGCCTTTTCACTTTTAGGTATTTTCCATCACATAAAATTGTTATAGCACTTCTCTGATAGGAACCTTGCATCTTTTTGTTATAGCAGGAATGAATCGCGATGGAATATGCAGCAGGTAACCAAATTTGTAGTGAAGAGATATTGCAATAGGTATGAACATAAACTATATTTGTAATTGTATTTGTGTACTGAATGAAGAAGCAGAAAAGATCACAATGATTTACTAAGCATTTGAGAGGCTTAGTTTCTCTCCCTAATCCCTTCTCAATTTCTTGATAGCCCCCGACAGAAAATCCCCCACCCCTATTTATTTTGGCTCACTAATTATTCTGTAATTCCCCACAATACCCCTTAACAAACTACAAATGAACTGGTACAAGTAAATAATCCGCTGCAGACGAGCTCACTCCATCAACAATCTTCAGCCATTCTGATTTCTTTCCCCGCCGAGCGTGTATGGCTGTAAAGCCACACAGGGACTATCATCTCACTTCTCCATTTCGCACAACTAACTCTGTCTTTTGGATTACACTGTCTTCAAGTCTTATTTCCTTGTCAAAAACAAACTTAAATAACTAAAACTCTCGTTCTTTAGGACAACACAATTAATTTTGTATCTCCACTACATGTTTTATTCTATTACACCAAAAAGAACATTCTATGTATTCTCTTTGAATTCTACCTAACCTTAAACTTTTAGATTCCAAGGGATCTTTTGAAGTTCTAATTTTATGATATGTTCCCGTCATAATATTATTAACTATCTCATCAACATATAATACAAATTGAGAGACCTCATCTTGTATATGTTTTCCAAGCTCATCCATAACTAAAACTGAAGGATAAGGACCCTTGGTTTGAGGTGTCAAAATGGGCCGAGCTGCCCAGTTCCAACAGCTCCCGTGTCATACGTAGCTCTCCAAGCCAAAGTCTTGTGCGGGCCTTTTTTAATTTCTTTTGTGTTTTCCAAAAAATTAAACAACAAATAAAAATAAGAGAAACTATTGTGCCCAATGGGGGCCTTATATATTTCTGAATGGGGCAGGCCAGCCCAACCTACCAAAAAACACAAGCCGTATTGGGCGTCTATGAGGAGCGGGACGAGCAATTTTACACCTATACCTAGGAGAGAACATGGTTGCAAGCATGTAGTGATAGGTAATTTTCAATTACTACCCACACTTGAACTCACACTCGTGACTTCTCCATTATACATATCCGCAATGATATTAATATATTTAATAGAAATTCCTTTACTCAGACATCCACATAGCACTTCTCTGTGCATCTTATCATAAGCTTCTCCTGAATTAAAAAAATTCATATGCTAATTTTGCTTCTCTTTTCTTAGTTTTCCATCGATATCAGAACTGGTATTTGATTGTAGAAAATAAAGAAAAGTGTTTTTGGCTGGGAAAAACTAACCATGTAAATGGTCTTCTAGAGATCCCAATGGCATATACTCGTAAACAAGAAGCCGTTGATCGCCATCAGCGCAATATCCTATCAAGTTGACAAGATTTGGATGGTGTAAGAGGCTAAGCATGAGAACCTCCACCAAAAACTCTCTATTCCCTTGAAGACCATTTCGATCAAGCTGTTTAACAGCAACCACCTGCACACGTAACCAGTTCCCATAGAAGTTATTGTAGGGAAGATTGAATGTATCGACCAAAATTCCAAGACAAAATAAAGCATGGATGGCATCATCTTTCACTTTGATGAGTTTACTAATAACCAAGGATGACCTACCTGTCCCGTGCTTTCCAACCGGCCTTTGTAAACATGTCCAAACCCACCTTCACCCAGCAAACATTCTGGTCTAAAGTTCTGTGTTGCAGATGCAAGCTCACGAAATGTAAATGTTTGTGCAGCTATATGTGCCAGTGGCTCTTTAGGAGTTGCTGCTTCCTTCTTAGGATCATTTCCATTCCGAGATTTTGATTTATCTGGAATTCCAAAATAATTAGAAAGGATAATTAAAAAGAAAATAGTGAACAGGGAGCTGTAAACAATTAACGTATCTAAATCTAGTACAATTTCCAAGACAATCTACAACTCGAACCCTCAGAGTGGAGCTTTTCTCTCTAATTATTCTCGCCATCCTAATTCCTTAAAATCCCACTCCACTACTGCAGAAATAATTTGAAAAGCAATGACATGCCATTTTAAAACGCATTTCTTCACTTACAAATGCAGAGTTAAAGAATGCATATCAAATCCTTTAGCATTCCACTAATAATACGCAGTCTGCTCTTTCTCGCTTACAGATGGACAAAAACTCGAAGGATGCAACAGGAAACAGTTACTAGCATTTCCTTCCGTGATGTTCTAATAGAATTCATAAAATCAATTAACTTAAAATATTCCAGGATCACTAACTTGAGGCAAAAGTTCGCATAAAAAGCTAAAAATACACCAAATATTCCTGGATATCAAACAACAGAAAAACAAGAAGCAGTCCCCAAACAAAAATTCCTTTTTGATCAAAAACCACTATTATTAGACCAAAAATTACCCAAATCCTAAACAATGGCCAACAAGAAAATCAGATCGAGATAAATAGAATAATTTTTACAGCAAACACAGCATAAGAACTAATATTCAAAATTCAAAGCACAATTATGGATCAAAAAACCCAGAAAGAAAAAATTTCCTCAAAATTGAAGGGGAAAAAGTGCAAACTTTAAATTATTACCTGAACTGACTCTGTTCACATGGTTATGAGACTGAGCTGCTGAACCTTCTTTAAATGACTCCTTTTTTGCCACTTCTTTTACACCATTGACATTATTTTGTTCCTTTTCTGACGATCCAAAGCATGGAAAACAACCCATCTCGAATCACAACAATGAACCCCAAAATTATCAATATATCAATACCTATATATGTGTTCATATAAATATTTTCACCACCAACTGTGTTTTTTCAGCTTTTGCCGACAGCCCATATCATAAAAATCTTAACTTTGAACTTCCTTTGCGAGATCTCCATCCTTTAATCCAATCAGCTCAACAGCAGATCAAGACACTGATAATTTTCAGCCAAAAGAAGATCAACGAATCCAAGAAAAACTAAGAGAAAGGTGAAGAAAGAAAGAAAGAAGATGAAAATTTTGCAAAAATATTTATTATATGGAAAATTATATTGCGGTAGACTGTGTGCTCGCTTTTATACAAGTAGAAAAGAAAGAATTGCGAGTGGTAAAAGTCAAAAAAGGAGATTTATCTTTTTGGCAATTTAAATTTTGTAAGAGCGTAATTATATGAATCTTGTCTGCATAATCTTCTTGGAACTGTGTAGTCTGTGTTCCAAATATTGGGCATAGAGGTTTCCAACTTTTTGTAGTTTAACAAGTTAGTCTTTGACTTTTTCAAGAGTAGCGTCAAGCACTCTCAACCACGGGCGGATCCAGACCTAGGTTAGAAAAAAATTTAGACCGAGCTAAATATGAGAAAACAAAATTATATTTCAAAAAAAAAAAATTCCTATACTAAAAAACATATTTTTGGAGTTATGGAGGACTCGAGCAAAAAGAGTCTCCATGTATCTATTCCTGCTCTCAACATCACATGTTTGTAGCTCTCAGGCTGACGAATTTTATTGACTAATAGTTAGAAGTATAATAGTTTACTAAAAAATACTATTATACTTTCATTTCAATTGAAAAAAAAAAAAATAGAAATAAAAGAAAAGAGAAAATTATCTACCACCCAAAATTTGCCCCCGAGTGCCTAAGGGAGGTAAGGTAAGAAAGATTCATTTTTCAAGTCAGTTTATCGAGACTTCTTTCTTTCAAAAATATGTCTCTTGGGGAGCTAAAAATGAGGCTTCTTTTAACTTTTAAGCGAGTCATTTTTTAAGGTGGGGATATAGTAGTGGAAAGAGCCGAAATCGAGGTAGTGGGTCGAATTTGGGTTGATAAACAAGGAGATAAGTTTTGAACTCAGATGAGGCTGAGCTGGAGATAGAGGAAGCAATTGAGAGTGAGGATTGAAGTTTGCATTCAAACTTAGTATTTATATATTTTATTTTTTAAAGAGTTAGACATGGGAAAATCATGTGCATTTTGAATAATCAAGTGTAATGTGGAATAACTTGTTACAAACATAAAACGTTTGATACAATTATTGTAGAAATTTAGTTAGGAGCCAATTTGTCACATTGTAAAATGATTGACAACTTTCAGGACTATTTATCCTAAATGTTTAATTTTATGTAACATTGTAATTCTACCTTGGATACAAATTTAAAAACAAAAATTATTTATGACTCAAAGAGAATGATACTTTTTTTAACATGGCAAGGTGGACTAGAGTTTCAGGTTAACTCTATCGAAATGTTATATACGTGCGTGTTAATATCTCCTTCTACTAACGCAACTATCTCACCATTGCCACCGCTACACAGACGTGTGTTGGGGTGGGTGGGTAAATGTAGATTATTATTATTTTAATTTATTTTTTGTTTTTCCATAATTCTATTCTATTCTTTTCTTTTTTATTTTTCTAAATTTTTCATCTTTTTAATACTTTAATTAAGAATTTTAAAACGATAATTTTGCCTTTATTTTTTATTTTTATTGTGCAGGGCAAAAGTTGACTAAAGGAAAAATAAATAGAATTTATTCTCTTTTTCAAAAGTTAGGAACGAAAGTTCAAATTACCCCAAAGGTTGATGATGTTTTCCGTAATTTTTTACCCTTTAAACTAAACACAATTATAGATATTACAAGTTCAGAATAATATTAATAATAATGTCTATGTGTCGAGTGGTTAAAGTTTCACATTTCTGCTTTGTTATCTAGAGTCCGAATATTTATAGAATCAATATCTTTCCTTTTTAGGAAATTTGTGCAATTAGTCCTTAACTTTTAGCATCTCTAGCAAATTCATCCCCAATCTTTAAAATTAGACTTTTCATTCTGTTAGCAATTTATTCTGTACCGCAAGTATACGGATCGAACAAGTAATAAAGTGGATTTTGAGTCCAAGTTCATACCCACAGGGATTTAGTTCTAAACAATTAAGTTAACCTTAACCGAATCTATTTAACTTTTGAAGGTTTGTTTCTTAAACTAATTAAAATCTTAACTAAAAATAATAAATAATTATAATTCAAACAAGTAAGAGATTAAATTAGATAAGAATTGGTTTAACTTTGGAAAAGAAAAGCGTACTATGATCCCGAATCCACTTATATCAATCCCCTTTAACTCGAAGCATTGAATTTAATAACACAAATTAATTATGAAGATCAATATTCCTAATTTGTTTAACAATCTCTCTCGTGTAGAATTAAACATATCCCTATATGTAATCAGAATATATCTCTATGACGGATGTGAACATACAAGAATGCATTAAAAATTGTGAATACCTAAAGATCATGTAAAGTATAGCGGTATATCTCTATCTCCTATTGGACTCTACGACAATTGATACTATGTTTAACCTATTTTAAATCTCTCGATGGTAAAATAAGCCACAAAACTCATACAACTATTGCGCATATAGTTATAGAGAAGAAGAAAATAATATCAATTATTCAAAATTAAAAATATGCTTGAATATAAAAAAACTCGATTTAAAGAATTAAAGGTTCATGATACAAGTTTCATCATGATCCTAGCACTAAAAGAATTTAGCCTAACATACTAAGAAGAATAAAATAAAAATAAAAATAGAATATAGAAGGCATCATCCGGATAGGAAGAAAACTTGAAAGAGACGATCTTGATCTTCGTTCCATTTTCGTTTCTTGGTTCTCTTCTTGTTTTTCTCCCAAATATCGGCTCCAAAATCGACCCCAAATCGGCTCTCCAATTATGATTTAATAATTCATATTTATAGTTCCATAATATTGCCCAAAAGAATCTCAAAAAATCATTAAAATCGCTTCCAAAAAGGTTTCCTCATTAGAGTCGAACACAAAAATGAAACAAAATTCCGCCTGCCAAAATTTACACTGGGCGATCACCCAGTGCATTGCATTCCCGGATCGCTCAGGCAAGCTGATTTGGTTTTTGCTGATCGTTTTGGGTGCTGGGCGGTCGCCCAGCTTTTCAACTTTGTGCTTTTTAGTCCCCCAACTTTAGATTTTGGTCATTTTAGTCCTTAAACCTTTTAATGGCCTCCAAAATGGTCCTTCAAGTTCAAATTGAGTAAAATTGAGTTATCATACTCTCTAAATATTCGTCAAATTGTTACTCTTTCCGTCCATTCTTCTCCAATTACTTATAAACGGGTCCAAAACTGAAATATAAAGAATAATACACTAAATTAAGTATAAAATCAATAAAATGACAAGATAAAAGTTTAGTTTAAAAGCTCGAATAAGTACACAAAATACACTTATCAAACACTCCCAAATTAAACATTTGTTCGTCTTCGAACAAAAATAAAATTAAAATACAAATTTCAATTAAGCTAAGAAAATTACTAGAAATAGAGTTGATGTTACATTTTTAACCAAATGCCTCAGGTTCGAACATAAAGCAACACTATTAGAAAGATTTTAAACAACACCACAAATAAAATTTTACTTATCCGATGCTCAACTTTTTGTAAGTGTGTGAATAGCCAAATATTGAACTTATACCTATATTAGACCACAACTAATATTGTGTTGTTGATATTTTTATAATGCCGAACCTTTTTAAGTCATTTATTCCTTACACCTCTCGTAAATTATCACATTTTTAATAATTTTCTCTCCAATCCCGAGGTATTCTAGCGAATTTGGTTCCTATTGATCAATACAATATTTTTTTTCAAATAAAATGGTAAAAATTATAAACTTATATTCATAGAACTAGGATGGTGAGCGATTTCTAAAGTTTCATTTCCAGTCTTTGAGATCCTAACCTAGCAATCCTTACTACACTTATAACCCTTTTTATTTATTTAACTAATGTATAGATTCTTACATCTTGTGTGCAATACTTTTCTCCCGTAAGCTTTTTATGTGACTCATGTAACGAGCTTTGGACCGATAACTCTCAAGTCAGATGACTATAGGGCACCAGATTTTAAAATACCATAATAGACTTAATTGCTCGAGTCACACAAGCTATAAGAAAAGTGAAGATATAATTTTTCTCTTTTTCTTTTTTTATTTTCTTTTTTTTAGCAGCGAGTAGTGCCCGATTTAGATTCATTGGCTGGAACTTATTCAACCAAAGATGAGACCCAATAAATCCAAACCATCAAAATTCTACGAACCTATGTACTAACTTTAACACCCCAAAACTGTTTTCAAACAGTTTGGTTACTAGTTTAAGGAATTGAGAACGAGATTTTTCACAACAATCATAAGTCAACAATATCAACCTATACACTCAAGTCATGCTCCCATATAAGTGATAGGTCAATAGTGGTTACGTGCTCCATTAATCTAGTTTAACATGGATAAGTATTCGAGTAAAAACACAGTTTAGGTATTGTCCAATATTCTAATTAAAAACGTACTTAACTTCAAACAAATACTACCATCATTGACGGCAAACCTTTCAACAATAATTTTTCATTCTTTATGGCAGTTATTCAAACTTGAATAGTAAATAGATTCAAAATTTATCAAATAATTATCCTGATACTTAACCCACCCCAAACTAAAATATTATATTTTTTCCAATGTAATAGAAAAAATAAGTAAATAAAGGAAGGAAGAGATCAGTTACTCCTCAGAGGTAGATGTGAATAAGATGGATTTTGCTGGTTGAAGGTCTGGCTGAAGTGGATTCATATGTTGTGTTGGAACTCTTGGTCAAAAGATGATGTCATAGATATTATCCATACGGCTCGCAAAGTGGGACATCCTACGGTTGACATGGTGAGGCTTTATAAGTGTAATAAACAATAATAAATGAAATAAAAACTAATGCATTATTTAACCTAAATTAATTAATAAGGATATAAAAATGAGTTGCCTCCTATTAAGCACTTATTTAAAGTCGTTAGCTTGACTTTGTAACAATCGTTTTACGGTACTTTAAATAGTGCTTTAGAGGACTTGCTTTGATTTTATGTATTGATTTTGCACCATTTTTCGTTTATCCTCAAAAAATTGAATTTGCGATTCTTATGAAAATATGATTTTAGTTTAGCACCTTACTCGAACACAACTACAAAAACTTCAATTTTAGAAGAAATATAGGAGTTGGAGAATTGATTGATAAGTGCAACACAATTAAATGTCACTTTTTTATTTTGTCCATTTAGGATCATCTTCTGTTTCTCTACATAATCTTCTTCTTTAATTGGTGCTTCCTCAGGTTGGATGACATGTCTATTATCTAAAATCTTGGACAGTTTCTCTCCGTTCATTGTTGTAATGCTTGGCATGTGTTCCATTAGGTTGGCTTCAATGTCGATTGGAAAGGTGCCTTGTGGACTTTCCGCCAGCACCTTTATCATCTGCCCAAGTTGATTATCTATATTTTTTGAAGTTGCGTCTTGTCTCTGTCCTAATTCCTTTATGGATCCATTAGTTTGTTCTTGATGCAGAATATTTGTTAACTGGGCGAGAGTCTCATCCTTATCAATTTCAGAAGTTGCATCATATCTCGCTATATTAGCCTGATGCATTGCGATTAAATTTCCATAAAGCATGTCACATGTGTCGTCCTCATCAATTTTAGAAGTTGTATCATATCTCTAGCTATATTAGCTTGGTGCATTGCGATGAAATCTCCATTAAGCATGTCACATGTGTTGTCTTCATGAATTTCAGAAGTTGCATCATATCTTGCGATATTAACCTGACGCATTGCAATGAAATCTCCATAAAGCATATTACATGTGTTGTCCTCATCAATCTCAAGTTCTTTTATCTTGTGTTGTGGTTGATCTCCTAGCTCCTGTTCTTCGATAAAAAGTGCGTTCGATCTCTGGATTAGCTAGTATTAGAGACTCGTGTCTCAGATTCAAACACTAAAATAAATTAAAAAATTAAATAATAAATAATTAAAGAAATAAAGTTCGAATTAGTGCTAAAATAACTGAAAAGGAACTAAAACTAAACCCCCGACAACGGTGCCAAAAACTTGTTAGCAATTTATTTTGTACTGCAAGTGTACGAATCGAACAAGTAATAAAGTGGAATTTGAGTCCAAGTATCGTACCCACAGAAGTTTAGACAGTCCTAAACAATTAAGTTAACCTTAACCGAATCTATTTAACTTTTAAAAGTTTGTTTCTTAAACTAATTAAAATCTTAACTAAAAATAATAAATAATTATAATTCAAACAAATAAGAGATTAAATTAGATAATAATTACTTTAATTTTATAAATGAAAGCGTACTAGGATTTTGAATCCACTTATATCAATCCCCTTTAACTCGAACCGTTGAATTTAATAACACAAATTAATTATGAAGATCAATATTCCTAACTTGTTTAACAATCTCTCTCGAGTAGAGTTAAACGTATCCATATATGTGACACGACTATATCTCTATGATAGATGCGAACATACAATAATGCATTAAAAATTGTAAATACTTAAAGATTACACAAAGCATAACTGTATATCTCTATCTCCTATCATACTCTACGACAATTGATACTGTGTTTAGCCTATTTTCAATCTCTCGATGATAAAATAAGCCACAAAACTTATCCAACTATTGCGCAGATAGTTATAGAGAAGAAGAAATCAATATCAATTATTTAAAATTAAAAACATGCTTGAATATAAAAAACTCGATTCGAAGAATTAAAGGTTCGTGATACAAGTTTCATCATGATCCTAAAACTAAAAGAATTTAACCTAACATACTAAGAAGAAGAAAATAAAAATAAAAATAAAATATAGAAGCCATCACTTGGATAAGAAGAAAACTTGAAAGAGACGATTTTGATCTTCGTTCCATTTTTGGTTTTTGTTTCTCTTCTTGTTTTTATCCCAAATATCGGCCCTAAAATTATGAGTTAACAACTCATATTTATAGTTCCATAATATTGCCCAAAAGGATCCCAAATAATCATTAAAATCGCGTCCCAAAATGTTTCCTAATTGGAGTCGAACACGAAAAAGAAACAAAATTCCGTTGGCCAAAGCATTCTTGGGCGATCGCCCAGGCAAGCTGAATTGGGTTTTGCTGATTGTTTTGGGTGCTGGGCGGTTGCCCAGCTTAACTTGTTAAACTTTGCTTTTTTTTAGTCCTTCAACTTTAAATTTTGGTCATTTTAGTCCTCAAACCTTCGAATTGCCTCCAAAATAGTCATTTAAGTTCCAATTGAGTGAAATTGAGTTCCTATACTCTCTAAATATTCGCCAAATTGTTGCTCTTTCTGTCCATTCTTCTCCAATTACTTATAAACGGGTCCAAAACAGAAATAGAAAGAATAATATATTAAATTAAGTATAAAATCAATAAAATGACAAGATAAAAACTTACTTTAAAAGTCCGAATAAGTGCCCAAAATACACTTATCACATTCCTGAAACTTGCATTCTTTTTACATATTTCGTCATTTTTATATAATTCTGTAAACTTTAGCCTCAATGTCCTCACATGAGATGCACATAATTTTTCAAAGGCTAAAGTCTACAAAATACCGTGCTTAACACATTATTCAGAACTAAACGTTTCATTCGTATTCACTTTCAGAATCTAAAAAAAAAAAAATCCATTATTTTTTATGTACAAATCTCGTTAAATTTTGGTTGAATGCACGACCATTTGCAAATAAAGTTGTGCAAAAATATTTGAAGAAGACAACTCTGGTCATGAATGTGGGTTTTTCAAGTTTTCTATTTAACTTGAGCATTACTGTGTTACTTTCACTTGCTTATCAGGAATGAATTCTCTGTATTTGTTATGTTTTATTCTCGTTTTTTATGTGCATCGTTTACTTTTCCCAATTTTTTTGATTCTTAAAATGAAAACTTTTATTTTTTTAAAATCCAATAATGAAAACTTGATTATTTTAAATAAAATGTTGTTGATTCTCCTTTTATTTTTTCTTCACTATTTTAATTGTATTTTTACGTATGGTTAACTTAAAGTTGATTACTTTTATATTTTCTTAATGAATATGCAGCTTCATTGTTTCAAGTACTAGCTGCTCTCCAAGCTAACGTTGCTTCGTCGTCCATCGTAGTGACGCCAACTGTCGTAGTGTTCTCAAATCAAAAATCTCGACTCTGTTGCTATTAAATGAAGATGTCCAGTAAAAAAAAATAAAATATCGATGATGTTTTTGACCCGTGGAAATAAAGATGCTAAAGTGTAGTAAAAATAAAAAAGGAGTATTTATATTTTTAGTAGATAAATACTTTAGACACTCTAACATGTTCCAAAACATTTTCTAACACAGGGACTATTTATCGAAACCCTTGCATTTGCACAAAATGTAAATATAAGATCTTGTCTTCTTGAAGTTATGTTTAATTGATGAAATTTCATTATTGACTAAAGAATATTCATCTATATGTGTATCACCATACGTCTCATCGCATATCCTATATATATAGAAAAACAATTTAAGAGTATCGTTTTAGGTGAATATTGTTAGGAATTCATATTCCAACTCAAGGCTACTAAATAAAACGGCTTCAAATGAATTTTGAGTATCCATCAATGCTCTTAAACTAGAACTTGCTACTCTCTTGTGTAATTTATCGACCTGTCTCTGCCACGGACACTAAATTCAATGATAGAAGTACGAAAGTTCAAAATGATCGTGTAAATGATCGTGTTTTATTATTTTATACACTTCTTATTTTCTCCCCGAAAAATAAAGAATGCAAGCTCAGACAACTTATGTTCTTTTTCTGAAAATTGTGTTTCTAAAATAAAGCAATTCTTAAATCAAAAAATTGTTATTTTGGGTACAAAAATGTAAGAAATCTTAAATGCATGTGAGTCCATGTGTTTGGTGAAGAGATTGTTGGGAAGATAGTACTAAGTTCTTGATTAATACCTCCATTATTATTGCATCTACCCATGTACTAGAGGGATAAACACCTTAATTAAATTGACAATAAATATTTTGGGTACTTTTGATAGTACATTATTATCGAATAATGCTAAAGAAATGAATTGACGACATCTAATTATAAGAAAAAGTGCGTCAATAAAATAAACAAAAGTAGAGGTGTACGAGGTTTTATTTGGTTCGATTCTGAAAAGAATCGAACCTGAGCCAAGATCCATCTATCTCAAATTATAGAACCAAACCAAATGGTTCTGGTTTGGTTTTGTTCGGTTCATAACAATTTTTTTTTTTAAAATAATGATACAAATTTCTGTCGCTAAAGATTAATTGATTTTGATTTGAAAGAGTAAGAGTTTGACGAAGTAAATGATTTAAAATAAATTGCTTTTTGTGTTAAAATAATTGGTAAATTATTTGATACGGTCAGACGGTCAGCAACATGCGACAACAACACTATTAATTATTAAAAATTAATAAATTGGAACTGATTCTAGTTCTCGGTTCTGGGTCTAGAACCACAACCAGAACTGGTCAGTTCTCGGTACCAGGAACTAGTATTCTTACGTAGAATCGAACAGGTTGGTTTTGGTTCGATATGATTGATTTCGATTCTTTTGCCCATCTCTAAATGAAAGAACGTAAAAAATGTAAAGCAAATTTTTTTTCAACATATATCGTGAAATATATGTTTATGTAAATGTCCATGCACACTTATAAGGAGAGTTATAATTTAGGAGCGCAGCATAATAAATTTAAATTTAAATGATATTAAGAGCTAAAAACATTACAAATCTTTTTAGTTAATACAGCAAATAATTATGTCTAGGAAGCCATCTAAATATCTAATAGGCATTTAAAACAAAATTTTGTTAATTCTCTCTTAAGGTATGTCATTGTATTAATTCTTTAGATTAAGGACAAAATAATTACTTTATAGGGAAAAAAAAACGTTGTTAGACTATAAAAGAGAATAATTTGTAAGTTTTCAAAATTAGTCATAATTGAATAAATTCCGAATTTTCTAGTGACATGAAGCAATTTTGCAAGTATCCTTTTGTTTTTTTATCGAGATAATGACAAACAGGGACGAATGTATATGGGTTCATGTGGTGATAGTCGACTCCAGAGAACATTTTGAATTCCTGTTTTTTTAAATTATATATTTTTTTTCACTTTTTCTTTATTTGCATTATTTTTTTTCCTTCTATTTTCTATCTCCCAATTTCTCTCAAATCTTGAATTTCATTATCATCCCAATACCTATATTTATCATTTCTACCAAATAATTGCATTTTCCTACTCGACTTATCTGCACTGAAACCGACAATCAACCATGTTTTTATTCTACCTCCCAGACACTACAAGGCAGACCCAGTTTTGAGCCGGGGCGAGTGAGGCAACCGCCTCGGACCCATTTTCATAAAAAAAAAAATAAAAATTTATGTGATTACTGAAATTGGCAAAAAAAAAAAAAAATTGTGCAAATATGGCCCAAATCGAAGGGGACCCATCTTTATTACTATAGCTCATGGTTGCTGTTTTATTTTTTTTAGTTTCAAGTTAACAATTAATTCCGTAAAAAAGAATGTATACTACACTTTGGGGCACGTTGGTGGCCTAATTTATGAAATTTCGCCTCATGACCCAAAAATCACAGAATCGGCCCTGACTCAAGGCCAGGGGCGGATTTAGGGCTGGGCCTCACTGGGCCCAGGCCCAGCCCTATTCTCCACCCCATGTAAAACTTAGTTAAAATTTTTTTTTTTTTTCCTTGGCCCAGTGCTCCCAGTGCTATTATATCAAAGGCCCAACCACCCAAGACCCAAGTTGAAGACCAAATGACCAATTAACTAGTCCACATTCCACAAGCCCATTTTCAAATAGCATTTGTTCACGGGATAGTGATTATATTCAGCCCATTTTCCAATTTCACAGTAAAATGGGTGACGAATTTCTTGCTGATCGTATGACAATTTTTGTTGAGAGAGAGCTTGTTCATAAAATAGATATAGATTCTATTATAGATGAATTTACAGCTGTAAAAGATCGTCGTGCACAATTTTTTTTTGCTAATTTTATATCTTAAATATTTTTGTGCAATGACTTATTATAAACTTTTTAAAGATTATGACTTGTTTGAAAATATTATATTCTCATTCTCATTAAAATAGGGTAAAAAAAAAATTTTCGGGGGCGCTGCCCCCGAACTCCCATATAATTTCCCTTCCTCCGGCCCACCCCTATGTCATATCCTGGCTCCGCCCCTGCTCAAGGCCCTCAACCCAAGGTTTGAACAACACGATTGGATTGGAGATTCGACGATTGAATGATACCTATGTATTTATACGACGATCTCAAAATATGAAAATGCATGGACAACATTTGTAGTAAATTATATGTTGTAAATAATTTAGCCCAAATTTATATATTACTGTGTTAAAATCACAATTTTTCGTATTTAAATGACTACACAAGAGCCGTTTATATGCCAAAGACGACTTTGAATAGTTTTTTCGTGTTCTTAGAAAATATTTGTCACTGTAATAGTGTGAGTAGCATCACAAAAGATGTGTGATTTGTAGACAAATAGCCAAACGCCATTGTTTAAGACCAATGCAAAGATTGCAAGTTAATTTTGATAATTACATCATTTAATGTTTCTAACATAAAATAATACACGATTTAAAAATAAATTATTGAATTTTGCAAGATTTTCTAAATCGACTTTAAAAGACGTAATAAAATAATACTTTTATTTTGAATTTTGCAAGATCTTCTAATATTGATGAATTGTGTGTAAAATCCAAAATAAAAATTGAGCGGACACGCCATAATTAGTCTGCTTTTATTATGAGTTTGAATCGACTCGGGTAAACATATAGTCTGAACTAGACTTGGGCCGATGTTTGGACCCACTAATATTACATGCACGTCAGCTCAACCCATCATTTATTTATTTATTATTATTTTTTCTTTGAAAATTTTAATGTATTTTAAAATTAAAAATAATTGAGTAATCTCATAAATGTATTTGCAAATTACATAGCATCACAAAGTATGTTTTGTAGGGTTTTGGGGATCCGTCTTAAAAAATATCAATTTTATAAATCATTAAATCCTTATATCTTGCTTATAGTCTTGATATGAGATTTACTGTTAACAAGTTGTATTTTTTGAAAATTATTTTTTTAATAAAATTCGATTTATAAATCATCAAATTTCTACAAATGGAATGAAAAGTGACACTCCTCAAACAACAAAACTCTTTCCTCATTCGGAGTTTGTAACCCAACCTTCTATCAATCATCTATGCTTTCGTTATAAAAGAAGTTTTGCAGTGTTCTCGTTTTTTTTTTTCTACGTGCTACGGTGCGAGATTGATGTGATAATCTTTAGATCATGTGACATAGACTCTATCATTAATGGATTTATCATAGATGAGATGTGACGGTAAATTTGCGTAAACCTAAGACACTCTATTTCCACAGGCAAAAGTGATCATTGGGAGAGGGGATTCTTCAAATCGACACGACTTGCCTATTATAGGGTAGGCCATATTCAGTCCGATTTTTTAATAGATTACAATGTCCAATACATTTTGATACCATGTACTAAATAATAAATATACAAAAAAAAAAAAAGGTGACACGCAATTTTATAACTTGCGTATAACTCTTATACAACACTAGATATTTATTGATTTGACAAACTTTACTAGTTACTGTATGTTAGTGGACTCTTTGTCACTGTAACGTGAGAAATAATTAATAAATTTTGTCACTCCATAATTGGAAACTTGTTTTCATGGACATGGAATTTGTTTAATTAAAAAAAAAAAAAAAGTCAATTTTTACGTGGTGGCGGTCCGAACATAAATGGTAAATAATGTTGTGCAAATTTCTTGCAATTCTTCGAAAGGTGGGTCCCGGCAGTTGGAATGTAACACGACCAATTCAAGGTTTTATTATTCAAAATTGTACTACTATTTTTACTCTTTTCTTTTTACTTTACATTTTTAATCTTTAACTTCTAGAAGTAAAGTAGAAAATGTTGTTATTACTTTATTTAATTGTATATTTACTTTGATGTCATGTTTGGTACGGAAGATAAAATGACTCCAGATATTATTTCGAAAAAAG
Source organism: Forsythia viridissima (assembly GCA_030279155.1). Classification (NCBI taxonomy): domain Eukaryota; kingdom Viridiplantae; phylum Streptophyta; class Magnoliopsida; order Lamiales; family Oleaceae; genus Forsythia; species Forsythia viridissima. The sequence goes on from CM059036.1 coordinate 3,862,381, forward strand.
AAAAAAAAATTTCGAATCTTGTTTATTATATTGAATACTCTACATACAAAATATAGCATGTGTGAACAACAATCAGGCCTTTGTTTACTATATTATAAGATTCAATTGAAATGTACAATATTTACAATTCGTTCAAAACGATGCCGTTTTGGCGACGCGATGATAACCTTATTTTATATTTTTTTTTTGTCCCATTTTGACGTAAAACGACTTTGTTTTGCGCCCCATTTATACAAAACAACGTCGATTTGAGTTAGAATAGAAGATAAAAAGAAAAAGAGGTAGTCTATTGGCTTCGTGAATACGATTCTCTGTGTTCAACTTTCTCTTTTTCACCTGCACACACGCTGCCTCTTTTCTTTTTGATTTGTAGATTTATTTCAAGTTTTGACATAAATTGAATTGTTTTTGAGGCAAATGATTGTCTTTTCATCAACCTTTACCGGCTTATCATCATCGATTTCTAATGAAATTAGATTTAAAAAATTAATTAATGTTAATTGAGTGGTGTCTGATAGATTTTTATAAGATTTAAAAGTAGTAATTTTTTTCGAAAATATAGTTAAATATAAATAAAATTAAAAAAAAAAATCAAAGAATAAAATAATTTTCAATTTTGTAAAGAAAAGTAAATAACTAGCCTAATTATGAATCTTGTAAAGCAATACAGCCTCTTTTGTATTATGTGGGACATTGGCCAGTTTTTGACAGCCGCCCACATATTCCCAGCCCAACAGTTGGCTATTTGGTTTTCAAGGTAGACCAATTTTGCTTGATTTCTATTAAAAATTCTAGACTACTTACATTAGTAAAAACATTACAACTTAAAAGATGTTTAGAAGTGATTATAAGTTAATCAAATATTATTTTTATCTATATATTTTGTAGGACTCACAATTTTTATTTACACTTTTTGTAAGATTCATTGTTTATAATTTACAACTTTTTTTTATCAAACCATCACTTAGTTGAAAGTAAATATAAATACACCAACAATTTTCTATCTTACGTTCACACTAGGTATAGAACTCGTGAAACATTGAATGTCTACAAAGAAAAACTGACCAATGCCTCCGTTTTCGATTTTCATTGTTCTAATTTTTGAAGAATCTTTTCTAATCGTGTTGAATATATGGGGAGTCGCTTAAAACTTGTCACGATCGTCATTTTCGAGTAAACTCATTATTCTATTAAGATCATACCATGTTGATGAATAAGATTTTTCTTATAATCCGACCACTAATTAAGATCCAATAACTTGGGTCCAAAAATTTTGGGCTAGTAGAATGTTCAAACATTTTTCTATAGGCAAATTTTCATCAATAAACTAAAAAATTAAATTAATTCTTAAAATGCTTTCTATTATTATTATTATTATTATTATTATTATTATTATTATTACCAAAATACTATTTCATTTTTTTTAACGTCAATATCTGATTTTTTTGTTACACTTATCTAATATTTGTAACAAAATCTATTACGCCGCCACTACTATCACTACTTCCCACACCGCCATTACACAAAGTGTAATAATTGTAACAAATCGTATTACACAAAGTGTAAGACCTGTAACAAACTTATGCAGCTACCATTATCACCATCGTCGTTACCACAACTGCCAACACAATCATTTTACAAAGTGTAACACTGTAATGCATGTAATAGCTGTTGTAACCCTTAGATCTGCACCCACAAAACTTTGTCGAAACCATCACCAACTATTTTCACCACCACAACTACAAAAACAATAAAAAAAATTCATTCTCACAAAGCAAAAAAAAAAATCAGATCTAAAGCTGCAAGTGTAAAAATCAAATCTTAAACTACAAGTGAAAAATTAGATCTAAACTCAAGAAAAAGGGTCGTTGGGTGCTTTCTCTTTCCTTCCAAATCAAGGATAGGAATCAAAACTTATTCCATAATAAAAGGAATCCCCATACTTCACTTACTTATAAGTAGGGAGAAGCGCTAACAGTCGAGCCTAACGCTTCTTTTCTTCACTTTGGCATCATACAGGCTACCCGCGGTTCAATTAGACTTCGAGTACGCAGATGTAAGAGTATACTCTTTTGTGACTTGGAGTTGGCCTAAAGATAAAGAGAGTATTGTACATTTTGATTATAGTATGGTATTGTCAGATCCGAACATAGGGCAAGGCTGGACAGCTGGAATTTCAATGGATGTTTAGAAAGGTGTTGACCACCAAAAAATCCAATCTCACAAACCATTGTGGATTGCGATCACTATACCAAATCTAGATCCAGATTTGGCAGCGAACTATATGCCGGTGGTAGATCACTGTGATGGTTGAAGGTTTCAGCTATGGAAATTCTCAACCAAAACCCAGATTGCAGATATAACAAGATTTAACTAAAACAGAAAAGAGAGAAGAGATAGAAGAGGAACTGAAATTGTAATTTTCAGCTAACAAACTTTAACATTATCCACCATTATCAGCATACACTGCACGAGCTGTATATATACAGCATCTTTCAGTTAGCCATCAGTTTCAGAAATGGCAAAAGAGAATTAAGCTAAAACGTGTTTCTAGCTATTACAACTTAACAATTAATAAAACTAACAGAAACGGTGTCGTTTGGTTAATGCATTTCCCGCCTAATTCGAAAGATCAGTTATGGTCTCCTTCTCCCTTCTTCTCAGCTGGTGTCTCTTCTTCCTCAGTTGGCAATGGTGCAGCTGTTGTCTCCTGCTGATGACAGTCCTCCCCCTTACTTTGATCTTGTCCCCAAGGATCAAACGTTGGAAATTTCTGTTTTATCCAATCTGCATCTTCCCATGTGGCCTCATCCTCAGTACCCTGCAACCATTGAATCAACCATTGAGTCACAGCCTGGTTATTCCTTTTAATGAACCTTGCCTGAAGCAATTTTTGGGGTTGATTTCCTGGAGAATCTTCTATCATAATATCTGGTAACTGTAGAATAGGAATCACATTTTCCCCTATCTTCTTTTTGAGCAGTGATACATGAAAAACTGAATGTAACTTGGAGTTTGCTGGTAACTCTAGTTGATAAGCTACTTCACCCAATTTCTTAATCACCAGATAGGGTCCATAGTATTTAGTAGCAAGTTTCTGATTGTATCTGTGATGCAATTACTGTTGCCTATAGGGATGTAATTTTAGGAAGACCCACTCTCCAATCTGAAATGTTCTTTCTGACCTTCCTTTATCTGCATAAAGTTTCATCCTAGCTCTAGCCTGAGCTAAATTCTGCCTTAGCTGCTGGTCAATTTTGTGTCTTTGTTGTAGCAGATCTTCCACCGCAGCAATATTTGATTGTTGATAAGGGTCCAATGCCAGTTGAGGGGGTTTAATTCCATAAAGTGCTTCAAATGGAGTCATTTTAATAGAAGAATGAAATGTGGTATTATACCACCACTCAGCCAATGTCAACCACTTATGCCACTACTTTGGATGAGTGTGGGTCATACACCTCAAATACATTTCAACACATTGATTGAGCCTTTCAGTCTGGCCATCAGTCTGCAGATGATAGGCAGCTGTAATTGAGTCCCCATCAGCTGAAATAATTCTTGCCAAAATTTACTGGTGAATATTTTATCTCTATCAGAAATTATGCTTTGTGGCATCCCATGTAACTTGAAAATGTGGTCCATGAATAACTGAGCTACATCAGTGGCTGAAAAAGGATGAGATAAGGCTAAGAAATGTCCATACTTGGTGAATCTGTCAACCACCACTAGAATAGCATTTTTTCCCTTAGAGTTTGGAAGTCCCTCAATGAAATCCATGGAGATATGACTCCAAGAATGTAAAGGTTCAGGTAAAGGTTGAAGTAATCCTGGGTAAGGAACATGTTCCCCTTTACACCTTTGGCAAATTTCACACTGAAGAACTGTTGCCTTAATCTCCTTATTCATACCAGGCCAACTGAAATGTTGCTTGGCCCTGTGTATGCTGGCTTGGACACCTGAGTGTCCTCCTTCCTGGGAATCATGTATACTCTTGATTAATTTCTGTCTTATCTGACCTCCTGATCCCACATATAGTTTATCTTTATGTTTTAGAAGCCCATTAATATACGAATAATCAGTCACAGCAGTGGTTTGCAGCAGTAGTGTCCTAATCATGGATTCAGCAAATTCATCCCCCACATAGCTGCTAATAATTTCTTGAATCCAGATTGGCAGTGCAGTGGTTATAGCTGTACAAACTGGCACTTCATGTCTCCTTGAGAGAGCATCAGCCACCTTATTCTCTGCCCATTTCTTGTAAATTATTTCATAGTGAAGACCAAGCAATTTGGTTAACCATTTTTGCTGGATTGGAGTGGTAATCCTCTGTTCTAATAAGTACTTCAATGATTGGTGATCAGTTTTGATAATAAACTGATGACCCTTCAAATAATGCCTCCATTTACCTACAGCTGTGACAATGGCTAATAATTCCTTCTCATATGTAGAGAGCCCTAAGTTTCTTCCTGATATTGCTTTACTGAAGTAGGCTAGGGACCTCTTATCCTGCATCAATACTGCACCAATCCCATCTTGGCAAGCATCAGTTTCAACAATGAAAGGTTGATTGAAGTTAGGAGTGGCCAAAACAGGTGTGTTGATCATGGCTGTTTTCAAGAGCCTGAATGCTTTCTCAGCAGAATCATCCCATCCAAAGTTATCCTTCTTCAGTAAATTAGTTAAGGGTCTAGCAATTGCTCCATAACCCCTAACAAACCTTCTGTAGTAACCAGTGAGACCTAAAAATCCCCTCAGCTGCTTGATGTTTTCAGGTATAGGCCATTGTTGCATAGCTCTCACTTTATCAGGATCAGCAGACACCCCTCTTTTGCTGATAATATGTCCCAGGTATTCCACTTGCTGTTGGCCAAAAGAACATTTGGACCATTTGGCATACAATTGGTTATCCTCCAATATCTGTAACACTTTTCTGAGATGCTGGCAGTGCGATGCTAAATCAGGGCTGTATACCAAGATGTCATCAAAAAAGACAAGAACAAACTTCCTTAACTGCTGCTTGAACACTTCATTCATAAGGCTTTGAAAAGTGGCTGGTGCATTTGTGAGTCCAAATGGCATAACCTTGAATTCATATAGACCTTGGTGAGTCTTGAAGGCTGTCTTGTGAATATCCTTCCCCGTAACTCTGATTTGGTGATATCCAGCTCTCAAATCAATTTTGGAAAAGTACTGGGGCCTAAATAATTCATCCAAGAGGTCATCAATTAAAGGCATGGGGTATTTGTCCTTAATTGTCAAGCCATTCAATTGCCTATAATCAACACAAAACCTCCATGTTCCATCCTTCTTCTTAACTAGGAGTACTGGAGATGCAAAGGGGCTGCTACTAGCTTGAATGATCCCACTTTCCAACATTTCCTCTACTAACCTTTCAATTTCTGATTTTTGTATAAAGGGGCACCTGTATGGTCTGATTTTGAAAGGTTGGGCTCCCTCTTTCAAGGGAATATGGTGATCGTGTGATCTAAGTGGAGGTAATCCTTTTGGTTCATTAAATACTCTAGGAAAAGAATTTACTACCTCCATTACTGCAGTGGGTACTTCTTCCTGTGCTGACTCACTGATGGAATATAAATGTCCCCTCAACCCATATGATTGTGTCTCATTCTCTCTAATCCATCCCAGCTGTATCTTAGGTTGTTCCCCTTTTAATTCAATCTGAGTATCCTGATGATGAAAACTAATGGTGCTGTGCTGGAAATCAAACAGAATAGGCCCAAATTGACTCAGCCAGTCCACCCCCAGCACCATATCACTCACTCCTAGCTTGAGTGTTCTCATCCTGAATTGAAACTCCAACCCTTGCATTCTCCAAACTATTGGACTACAAATAGTATGGCTCTGCAACTTGGCCCCATTAGCTACATATACTGTTAATGGCTTAGACTTATCAGTGACATATTTGAGCTGAGATAACAGAACTTCATCCACAAAGCTGTGTGTGCTGCCACTATCAATAAGTATAGATATCTCCTTTCCTTTTATTTGTCCAGGGACTCTTATGGTTTTGTGTTTCATATGCCCAGCCAATGCATTAATAGATATCTCCATTACCTCTTCTGCTTCCTGCTCTTTTGTTTCATTTTCCTCCTCCTCCATTTCCTCATCATCCACTAATATGAAATTTATCATTCTGTTTTTACACACATGGCCTATGGTATATTTTTCATCACACTTGTAGCATAGGCCTAAGCTCCTCTTAGTCTGAAAATCAGTAGGGGATATGGTTTTGAAGGATAATGGTGGTTTGAGATGGTTTTGAATGGGTTCAGTGGTTGTGGTAGTATCTGAAGATTTAGAGGATGGCTGATTCCATTTAGTGGTTGTACTAGAAAAGGATTTTGGTTTGTGAGTTTTGTTGAGGGCATTTATAGTAGATTCTTGCAGGGATGCAATCTCAAATGCTTGGGCTAAAGTGGTAGGTTTCAACATTTTAACCATTGATTTTATCTCACTTTTAAGTCCACTAGTGAAGATGGAAATATAGTAAGATTCTGGCAAGTGAGGAAGGGACATCATCACCTGGGCTTTTAATTCTTCAAACTTTTCCTGGTACTCAGAAATAGTGCCAAACTGCCTGATTTTGCTGAAGATTTCTACCACCTCCTCCCCAGTACTTTCAGCAAATCTCCTACAAATTTCATCAGCAAACACATTCCAATCAGCCTCAGGGTGGGATACAGCAAAACCATGAAACCATATATCTGCTTTCCCTTTCAAGTACATCTCAGCAATACCCACTTTCAATTCCTCATTTACTTGGTGCAATTGGAAGTATTTTCTAGCCTTCCTTAACCATTCTCTCGGTCCTTCACCGCTAAAATAAGGAAAATCGATTTTGGGTATTCTTGTGTTCACCCTACCCTCCTCTCTAACATGATTGTTAGGGGCTGCTCCTAATCTGTGGCTACCCATACCAGGTCCAGACACATTCTGTGGAACAGAAATCTCAGCCTGCTTCTCCTTAGTGTCATTCCTAACCCGACTGATTTGAGCCATCATAGCTACTAAACTTTCATATTTTTGATTCACCTCAGTCAAAATATTTTCAACTCTTTCTTGTCTATTACACAATACTTTAAGAGTCAAATCAGAGGACTCTACCTTGCTGGATACTGCTTTGTAAGCTGCACTCAAATCACCCATCTCCTTGTCCATCTTGCGTAAGTGTTCTTCATGGGTTTTGCTTCGGGTTTCTGTCATTCTGTAGGATCACTGCTCTGATACCACTTGTGATGGTTGAAGGTTTCAACTATAAAAATTCTCAACCAAAACCCAGATTGCAGATATAACAAGATTTAACTAAAACAGAAAAGAGAGAAGAGATAGAAGAGGAACTGAAATTGTAATTTTCAGCTAACAAACTTTAACATTATCCACCATTATCAGCATACACTGCACGAGCTGTATATATACAGCATCTTTCAGTTAGCCATCAGTTTCAGAAATGGCAAAAGAGAATTAAGCTAAAACGTGTTTCTAGCTATTACAACTTAACAATTAATAAAACTAACAGAAACGGTGTCGTTTGGTTAATGCATTTTCCGCCTAATTCGAAAGATCAGTTATGGTCTCCTTCTCCCTTCTTCTCAGATGGTGTCTCTTCTTCCTCAGTTGGCAATGGTGCAGCTGTTGTCTCCTGCTGATGACAATCACATTGATGGTAGGGTGTCGCGATAACAGTTCGATTGAAGATAAAATTTTAGGTCTAGGTTGATGGTGTTTTTTGGTGATGGTTAGTGATCGGCGATAAATTTTGAGTCGGATACCTCAATGGGTGGTAGCGATTGAGTTTTTGGTGGTGGTGGTGGTGGTGGTGGTGGTGGTCGGAGGCGTGTGAAGGAGGAGATGTGGTGATGTTGGGATATTTTATTATGGTTTGGAATTAAAAACTCGAATTTGTTTAATTTAAATTAATAAAATATAAAATAATTACACTATATTTTTAAAATAAAAACATATAATTGTAACTTTAAAATTATTTTTAAATATGTGAGTAGTGGGTATAATTTCTTCTCTTTTTTCTATGCTGCTGACCCATAATTTTTTGTTTTTTTTTCTTTTTCTTTTTTATGTTTTCTAATGTTCAAATAAGAAAAAATAATGTTATTCATCTCAATTCTCAACAACAATCCGTGTGACAATGGTGTCAATGAACATTATCCAATAAATAAAAATACTTTCCAATTTTATTGAACAACTGCCGATGAATAACTTTATTCAATAAAGAAAAATTAAATTAAGACTTACGTGGACTAGTCCACGTGGATTGCGAGCCTTGACTCCAGGCTCGCCACAACTCAAATGTGCGGTGCGGGTGCGAACTCCACGAACGGGTCGAATCCACTTTTACACCACTAGGTTGTACGAAAATGCTCTGATGGTGGTGCAATGAGATCATCAAGAATATATTCATGTACAAGAAACAGCATTTAAACATATAAAAAACAGAATATGGAAGAACATTAACACATGTTAAAGAAACATACTTTTTTTGTGATGCAAAGAATATATATTCCCATTGAATCAAAAATCAATCAGATGCAGAAAAGGATGTTTATGCACAAGTTTGTTTAAACTTCATCGGCAAACCTTCGAGACAGGGACGGAATCAGAATTTTTTGGATGAACACTACTATCTAAAAAAATAAAAAAATTTGCACTTCAAAACCCGGCTGCTAGTGCCAAAAAAAAAAATTACTTTTTTTCTTGGTGCGGGTAGTCCGATCCCTCTCCGCATCTCCGCCTCTGCTTCGAGACGTATTTGGTACGTAATGTTGGATACTAAAGTACACGATTTTAAATTCTTTTTTCTTCTTTAATCTCGTGCAGTGCCTTAGCAAAGATGATTAAATCAAACGAGTTCTGAATTTTGTACCTTTTATGGAGCACATTATTTATAAGTAAATTGCTGAAGTTCAAAATTACTCCAAAGCATGTTGGTGCATTTATCTGGATATAACAGAATATTCACATTTTGTCCTTTTTTGATGTCAATTTTACTTTGACGCACATTGCAGCCATATGTCATGAACAATGGCGGAAAAAGATTTGTGAAGCCGATCACAAATTTATCGAGAAATAACTTAGTGTATGTTTGGTAATGCTGAAATTATTTTTTAAGTGCTTATATTATAAGCTGTGGGTGAATATGTAGATAAAAAGTGGGTTGCAGGTTGTGGATCCAATAAAATGTGTGGATAAAAAGTATGTTTGACTAGTTTATTGCTGTTGTTGCTGGTGCAGAAATTCAATCTAAGGCTATGCAATTATTTAATCTACTGTTATATTTTTGAGTAGGAGAAACTCTTTAGACTAATTTCATGTAGGACTAGTTATAAATCAAGACGAAATGTTGGTTTACATGTAAGTATTTGTTGACGTAAAAAATCTTTACGGGACCCTTCGATGGACAAAGAGAGCCCAGTACAGTCTGGTCCTGCTCCAGAAAAAAATTCAATTTTTTTATTTTTCTTATTTTTAAGTAGCAGCTCCCTCCAAAAAATCATGGTTCTACCACTGCTGCCTTGTCTGTTCAAGAACACACGTCAGATTGTTTGGCCACTGGAAGGAATTCAACAGTTTCTTGGACTTGCATGACATCAAAACTAGCTAGTTGGTGGCATGATCAAAGTGTAATTCAACTATAAAGTTCTATGGAAAAAAGAGAAGGGGGGGGGGGGGGGGGTACTGAAATAACTTGTCAGTGCAACTGAATTAGAATACAAGACAGACAACCTCCATATAGTATACCATGTATTAAAACTGCCCCAAGGAAAAGAGGAAAAGGAAGAAAAAGTAGTAAAAGATCATGTTTTGGAAGAAAAAGTAGTAAAAGATCAAGTTTTAGGTTGGCCTTATTATTTAGTACAAAACATTGTTTTCCATTTGTGACTATAGCCATATAGCACCAGCATCTTTCAGCAACTTCTTAAGTGAGCCATTGAGATGAAGAGTCATGACAGTATCAGCAGTGCCGACGAATTTTCCTCCAATAAACACAGCCGGGACAGCACGGCTGCTTCCTAGCCTCATTAGAGCCAACTCCATTTCTTTCCCTCTTGTGTCCTCGTCGAGCTCGTGGATCATAGGACTCACACCTTGCTCATAAAACAGTCTCTTGATAGCATGGCACATGCAACATGTACTCTTACTATAGATCACCACAGCTTTTTCTGAAGCCAGTTTCGCTACACGATCCATCAAATGCCACGAAAAAAGATTGTCGCAGAAGAAATGTGGCACTAGCAATTTAATTAATAAGCAATGAAGTTTAAAGGGGTGATAATTTGATGGGAAAACAAGCTTTTCTAAGTTTTCTTGAACAATTTTGTATTAGACTTGGTTTTTGTTATGGTATGGTTTCATCACCTTGTATTTATAGAGGCAAGTGAAGGTGTTGGATTTCTTATTTGAATTGTTCTTTAAGTTTTCATTTTAATAAAAATGATTAAAAAAGATGAAGATTCTTTCAGATTTTTGGATATATGCTAAAACAAATGACCCCTTGATTGAAATGACCTTTGAGGATCATTACAAGTTATTTCTACTTGTGCTTGGAATCTTTAAGGCTACTCAGATAGATCATACACAAACTTAAAGCATATTCACATATAGCATGATTTGGTAACTTGTTTTTCATCATCTTTTTTCGTATAGATATAATTTGTATTACGTGCTATCTTGTGAATACGTGAGTGGGTGCATGGGGAGTGTCAACTATGATAGATGAGAATCCGATAATTCTGGATAGAGAAGATGTGGGCAAACTTGCGTCACTCGCCTTTCTTGCTTGGACCACCAGGACTTCGACAAGTCTTTCTTCATGTTTGGAGGAAAACATGGCGAAAATGCTTCATGTCTTTGCAGCAAAGCAATCCAATTGTACTTGGATTGAATGATGAATCATAGAGGCAAGTTTATTTGGTTTTCAACTTCATCAGAGAAAAATCTACAGATTTTGGGTACCTAATTTTCTTTCTTTTTTTTGTTCAACCACCATCAAAGCCTAGGCGAGTTTTTAGGCCTCCTCTTAGATCCAATTGGGGGTGGGGTTGGAGAGTATCTCCTGAAATTGTACCTTTTACTTATGTGTTAGTACAAAAAGTTACGTATTTAACAGTAAGGCAGGAGTTTCTACAAAATAAGTAACTTATTAAGGCAGGAGTTTCTACAAAATAAGTAACTTATTTTCCATTTTGATCAAAAGAAAGGTTCAGCATATAAACTCCAATGTCTGTCCATTCGACACAACTCCATCACAATGGAGAAAATTCAGAGGGTTGCTAACGTTCATAACACGTGCTCGACTGAGATTGATGAGATCGATACTTTACCAACTCTATGTAGATGACAAGAAGGAGAATCATGGGTAAAAGAATACTTGCCAAACTGAAAATATAGCATTGAAAAAGAAAATTATAAGTAGAAAATTCAGTTGTCCTTTATCCATTTGCAGAGTAATGAAACTCTTCTCACATTTGAGTTGACAGGTGAAATCTTTTAATGAAATCCAAAAAAAGTGATTTCCGAGAATTTAATCTGTTCTTCATTTTTGCTTTGCAAAATTTCTTGTTTTGAATAAAAGAAATATCTTTAAAGTCATTGTACATGAGCAATCCCATTGATTCCTGTAATAATAAGAGTTGCCACAACATTCCTATATATCCATCAAATGAGTGCAAAACATTGACATTCTTTCTCCCACTTGTGCCACCCCAATGTCCTTTCTGTCTTGTGAATTGTATGTGCATTCATGTTGGATTTAATTGAATCTATTGGGTTGAATTAAATAAGGTAAATTTAATGATATGGGTCATTACATTTAATTGGGTGAATTGGAAAATTATCCAATAAAAATTCCATAACATTTTAGGTTTATTTGTATTTTAAGTATCTTATACAAGGAAAGGAATCCCACATCGAAAGTTTACGAGAAACTTGACTTGTTTATATAGAAGGATAACCTTTTAAGTCATAATTTGATACAACTACTCTACCTACAATATGGCTAGCCACTTATACCTTAATAAAAAGGCTTTCTTTAGCTAGTCTTCTCAATGGTGGTGCTTTGCACTACTCGTGCCTGCAGCCTCGGCTCACGCACGTCGCAAAGGTCGCATTGGGCGGTTTTATGGCACACTTATCGTTGTGAGGAGCTGAGGATCCTTGAATTTTTCAAAAATGGAACCGTGGCTCGATGACGTGGGAACTAGATTGCTCGGTGAGTTGGCATCTAAGGTGGCACATGCATGGATGGTGACTAGACGGCAAGCAGTTGTGCATGGCATGGTGTCCACTCAAAAGTGGTGAATAAGTTTGATGAATGGACACATATCCATTACATGTTTGATCTAGATCATCAGATCATATGGCTATATGAAATGGTGCAATCCTAAGGCTTAGAATGCTCCCGAAAAAAATATACAGTTGGCCATTGAAGCATGGAAACATGCAGTCTTCCTATGCCGCAACTACATTCTCAACGTGATGGATAACACATTGTATAATGCGTACTGTTCGTACAAGACGGCTAAAGAATTGTGGGATTCTCTAAAAGTATAAAATAGAAGATGCTGAGATTAAGAAATTTATCATTGGCAAATTTCATGATTTCAAGATGGTCGATTCAAAGACAGTCATGAGCTAAGTTCAAGGATATGTAAATTATTTTCCATGATATTGAGGCAGAAGGCATGACAGTCAGTGAGACTTTCTAGATTGCTGCTATGATCGAGAAGCTACCTCCATTTTGGAAAGAATCCAAAAACTATCTCAAGCATAAGAACAAAGAGATGACAATGGATGATATGATTGTTCGACTTCTAATGAAGAAGACAATAGGGGTGCATAAAAGAAAAAATTCTGTGCAAAACATGGAGCAAAAGTTAACATGGTGGAAGATTCCGGGGTCTAACAAGAAGAAGAAGAAGTGCCCGAATTCGTCTACAAACAAAGGAAAAAGCAATGATGAAAAGCAGTTCAAATGGGACAATTATAATTGTGGAAAACTATGGCATCGTGCAAAGGAATGTCGAAAAAAGAAAGCTACACAGAAGAAGAAACCTTCCTAAGAAGTGGATAACATTTCTACAGATGTTGTCGACATGAACCTATCTGCAGTTGTTTCTGAAGTTAACTTGGTATCAAATGCCAAGGATTGGTGGGTGGACTCTGGAGCCACTATACACATTTGTGTAGACAAGGGACTGTATGCAAAATACATAAAGTTGGATCATGACGAGCATATCTACATGGGCAATTCAGCAACGTCTGAAATTGAAAGAATTGGAAAAGTTATTCTGAAATTCACATCCCATAAGGAATTGACGCTGAACGAAGTGGTGCATGTCCTAGATATCAGGAAGAACTTGATTTCTAGCTCTATTTTTAGTAAGAAAGGTTTTAAAATGGTGTTTGAATCTGATAAATTTGTACTTACTAAAAAGGACATGTATGTTGGGAAAGGTTATTTACTAGATGGTCAATTTAAAACCAATGATACTGTTGTGGACAAGAAGTCCAAGTATTTGTATCTACAAGTTATTAATAAAGTTGATTCTTCTATTTACTTGCTTGAGTCTTTTATTTTATGTCATAGTATACTAGGATACGTCAATCGAGTTTCTTTAAGAAAATTAGTAGGTTAAGGACTTAAACCTAAACTTGTAACAGAAGCAAACATAAATGTAAGATTTGTGTTGAAGCAAAATTTACTAAAAGCCTTTTAATTTAACTGAAAGGAGTATTGAACCATTAGGTGCGGTACATAGTGATGTTTGTGATTTAAAATTTATTCAATCTCGAGGTGGTAAAAAGTATTTTATCACGTTTATTGATGATCACATTACATATTGCTATATATACTTATTAAGTAATAAAAATGAGACATTAGAGACTTTTATCACTTACAAAAATGAAGTTAAAAATCAACTTGGTAAGACAATCAAGATATTGAGATCCGATAGATGTGGTGAATATGATTCATCAATGTTTGATGAATTATGTGCTAAGTTTGGGATTATTCACCAAACAACTGCTCCGTTTAGCAAAATAGACTTGTTGAGAGGAAAAATAGAACTTTAAAAGACTTGGTTAATGCTATGTCTATTAGTTCTGGATTACCATAAAACTTGTAGGAGAAAGCAGTTCTAACTGCTAACTTTATTCTAAATAGGGTTCATCACAAGAAAATTGGTTTGATACCCTATGAACTATAGAAAGGGATTATGTCTTCCTACGTATACTTGAAAGTGTGGGGGTGTTTATCAAAAGTGGTTGTTCCGCATCCTAAAAGGATTAAATTAGGTCCTAAAACTATTGATTGCATTTTTATCGGATATGCAATTAATAGAAGTGCTTACAGATTTTTTGTGCATAAATCTGACATAAGTACATTAATGTGAATACTATTATTGAATTGAGAGATGCCAAGTTATTTGAATATGTGTTCTTTAATAAAAGAGATATTCTCAAAATTATTTAAAAGAGAACACGTGATACTACTTTTGAAAGCAATAAAGCATCTAAAACAAGAAAAGCAAAAGAAAAAAAATTACTAAGTCATTTGGTCCAGACATTATATCATTCATGATAGAGAACATGCCTCAAATATTTTGATGAGGCCATGTCTAGTTCAGAATCCTTATTCTGGAAAAAAGCTATAAATACCGAGATCGAATCCATTATGAGTAATAATACTTGGCAATTGGTTGATCTTCCCAATGGAACCAAACCAATAAGATGCAAATAGATTTTCAATAGAAAATTAATACCCGATGGTTCAATAGATAAGTTCAAGGCTCGATTTGTTGCCAAATGATATCGTCAAAAAGAAGGATTGACTTCTTTGACACTTAATTCTCCGATGACAAAAATTACATCTATTTCCTAGTATAGCCTATAGATACATCAAATAGATGCATTCTTAAATGGTGAATTAAACGAGGAAGTTTATATAGAACAACCGAAGGCTTCAAAGTGAAAGGACAAGAACATGAAGTTTGTAAACTTATCAAGTCCTTATACGGATTGAAGCAAATTCCTAAACAATGGCATGAGAAGTTTGACAGTGTCATGATTAGGAATGGATTCACCAAAAATGAATGTGATAAATGCATATGCTCAAATAAAATTGGAGAAGCATACGTATTGATTTGTCTTTATGTAGATGACATGCTCATACTATGAACTAATATGTAAGTCATTAACAAAACAAAGAAAATTCTCACCAATAACTTTGATATGAAATATAGGGGTAAAGAAGACGTGATTATGGAAATAAAAATCTCTAGAACATCTAATGGGATAACTTTGTCACAAACTCACTATGTAGACAAAGTGGTTGAGAGATTTAAAACATATGGTATTAAAGAAATTAGTAATCCATTTCTTCCTCATGTAATTCTTCATGGAATACTGGAAATGAAAAAAAATCAATTAAAATATTCACAAATAATTAGAAGTCTAATGTACTTAATAAATTGCACAAGGCTAGACATAGCTTATTCTGTAAGTAAGCTAAATCGATATACAAGTAACCTTAGTAATGAGCATTGGGATGCATTACTTATACCAAAGAGTATTAATTACATTATGGAAAATATCCTCCAGTAGTTGAAGGATACAGCGACGCCAACTGAATATTTGATACAGATGAATCTAAATCCACTAGTGACTATGTATTTACCCTTGGTGGTAGTGTTATATCTTGAAAATCTTTAAAACAAACATGTACAGCTCGGTCAACTATGAAACCCGAGTTTATCGCTTTAGATAAACCTAGAGAAGAAGTGGAATGGCTTAGAAACTTCTTAGAATATTTTTTTATATAGACGAACTTTGTGCCTACTATATATATTCATTGCGATAACCAAGCAACTATAGCCAGAGCACAAAACTTTATATATA
Organism: Forsythia viridissima; assembly: GCA_030279155.1. NCBI lineage: Eukaryota > Viridiplantae > Streptophyta > Magnoliopsida > Lamiales > Oleaceae > Forsythia > Forsythia viridissima. The sequence goes on from CM059036.1 coordinate 3,878,311, forward strand.
ACGAAAAGTCGAGACATATACATCATAGACATAATACCTTTCGACAGTTTCTCTCAAATGAAACAATGTCAATAGATTTTGTTAAGTCAAAAGATAATCTAGTGGATTCATTTATAAAAGGGTTATCTAGAGAGAGAATAGACTGCGCAATGGATAAATATGTTTTTTAAGCCTAAATTCTAATGAGTCAACTTAATGGAAACCTAACATGGCCACTGGAGATCCACTGGAGATCCCAAGATTATGTTCAATAGGAAAACTAGTTATGAATGACTCAATGATAAACACTTCGAAGTTTTAATTCCTTCTCATTTCTATGATGCAAAAGTGCTCCCTATAAAGGTTGTTAATGATAAACTTTGCTTTTAATGACAACAATATCTAGTAAAGGTACAAGTGGAGTATTGTAAGGTATTCTTTATAGAACATTACCTATGTTAGTGTGAACGTGGCCGATTCTTTGAAAATTTTACTTAGGTAAATTTTCTAAAGTAATCGCTAAACCCAAGTAGTTCAGGGCCGAAATAGTGAAACACAATAGAGAACGAAGTTTGATATGAGAGATGGTGTATTTGATCTATTGTCTGAGCTTGCAATAACTTCTTATAGTTTAAAATATTGCGTTCACTGATTAGCCAAGTGAGTTCGATAGATTCTTACTAAAGAAGGTTTAAAGCAAAAGCTACGTATCTTGATGCGTCATCTTTCAAATTGTACTCTTTTTATGCCTTCCTTGATTTGAGTCGACCTCTTATATTCATTTGGAGGATTATTGGATTTAATTGAATATATTAGGTTGAATTATTAAATAAGGCAAATTTAATGATATGGTCATTACAGATAATTGGGTAAATTGGAAAAGTATCTAAAAAAACCCCCCAACATTTTAGGCCCATTAGTATTTTAAGTGTCTTATATAAGGGAAAGAATCCCACATCGAAAGTTTGCGAGAAACTTAACTTGTTTATATAGTAGGATAGTCTTTTAAGTTGTAATTTAATACAACTAGTCCACTACAACTTGGCTAGCCTTTGGCTAGACACTTATGCCTTAAAAAGCTAGTTTTAGCTAGTCTTAACAATGGTGGTCTTTGCACCACCTGCGCCCGGAAGAGTTTAGGTTATACTTTCAAAGTGACTCTCGACGGGAGAATCCAGGCTATTCAGGAAGAATCTTAGCAATCCGACATGTGCACGTCGTAAAGGTCGCATTGGGCTCTTTAGTGGCACACTTTGCAGAAATGGAAATGGAACGGTTGCTTGATTACATGGCAAGTAGATTGCTCGGTAAGTTGCCATCTAAGTTGGCACATGCATGGATCGTGACTAGACGGCAAGCAATTGTGCATGGCGTCTGCATGGCATGGTGGCTATTTAGAAGTGGTGATTAAGTTCGATGAATGGACATATCCATTCCAGGTTTGATCGGGACCATCAGATCATGTGGCTTTATGAAATTGTGCAATCCTAGGGCTCGGATGAATCAGGACCAAATGGCACATTTATTCAGAGGAGGCTCACACCCATTCCAAAAGATACTTACAAATCTATAATTAGGGGACCCCATATTTGAATTTTAATCATCAAATCAATTATGAAATAATTGATTTTAAATTCTCTCTTTCTATCCAAATTCTGCTTAAAAATAATTTCTAAAGTTTCTATTTTTTTGGAGAAGAGTGCAGTCATTCTTTGGTTCGACTGGCAAGGTTGATATAAGTGTAGTACTGATTTTGGGAAGAAGCATTGTATCTTGGGAGACAGACGTCCTTTGATCTTGTTTGCATATTTCCAGGGCACGAAATCTGTTTTAAGGAGATGTTCTACGGCATACCTCGCTTCATCTCATTTATACTTTTCTTCTTTTCTATTTTTCTCTATAGTTCCCGTCAATTTTTTACAACATCCATCCCATCTTCGAAATTAACTCAAATTTTGATGAGGTGATTTGATGTGATATCAAAGTAGACAAATGTCCTGAGTTCAAGTATTGTCTTCTTTTGATGAAGAAATGAATCTGACTTGCATACAAGGGGGCATATTGACTTCTAAATGAAGTGGTTCAACCCAGTCATGGGCATTAAATACTAATAAGTCACAATTTAGTAAATGTTATCAATTTTATTTATACTGCAAGTGTACAGATCGAACAAGTAACAAAGTAGATTTTGAGTCTAAGTATCATACCCACATGAATTTAGATAGTTCAATTGTAATTATAATAACCTTAACCGAATCAAATTACTTTTGAAGTTTTGTTGACTAAGAACTAATTAAAATATTAACTAAAAATAATTAACTAATTATACTTTTAAACAAACAAAAGATTGAGTTTACGAAGAATTACTTTAAATTTGGGAAAGAAAAGCGTACTAAGATCCCAAATCCACTTATATCAATCCCCTTTAACTCGAACTGTTGAATTTAATAACAAAAATTAATTATGAAGATCAATATTCTTAATTTGTTTAACAATTTCTCTCGAGTAGAATTAAACATATCCTTATGACGGAGGCGAACATACAAGAATACATTAAAAATTGTGAATACTTGAAGGTCACATAAAGTATAGCCGTGTATCTCTATCCCATATCGGACTCTACGATAATTGATAATATGTTTAACCTATTTTCAATCTCTCGATGGTAAAATAAGCCACAAAACTCATACAACTATTGCGCTTATAGTTATAGAGAAGAAGAAAACAATATCAATTATACAAATTAAAAATATGCTTGAATATAAAAAAACCCAATTCAAATAATTAAATGTTCATGATACAAGTTTCATCATAATCCTAGCACTAGAAGAATTTAGCCTAACATACTAAGAAGAAGAAGAAAAAAATATACAAGCCATCACCCGGATAAGAAGAAAACTTGAAAGGGACGATTTTGATCTTTATTTCTTGTTTCTCTTCTTATTTTTCTCCCATATATCGGCTCTAAATCAGCTCCAAATCGAATCCAAATCGGCTCTCTAACTATGAGTTAATAACTCATATTTATAATTTCCTAATAGCGCCCAAAATGATCCTAAAAAATCATTAAAATCGCGTCCCAAAAGATTTTTTAATTAGAGTCTAACACAAAAAGGAAACAAAATCCACCTAGTCATAAAATACACTGGGCGATCGCCAGGTATAGAATTTCTTCTTTGGTGGCTATCTATGGTGATGGGCGGTCGCCTAGCTTAAGTTCTTATAAACTACGTCTTTTAATCCTCCAACTTTGAATTTTTTTCTCTTTAGTCCTCAAAACTTTTTATAAGGTCCATTGTGGTCCTTCAAACTTTAATTGAGTACAATTTGATCCTCGTACTTCCAAAATATCTTTCAATTTGTTGCTATTTTCATTCATTCTTCTCCAATTGCTTATAAACGGATTCAAAATTGAAATAGAAAGAATAATACACTAAATTAAGTATAAAATCAATAATATAACGAAATAAAAGCTTAGTTTTAAAGTCCGAATAAATGCACAATATGCACTTAGAATAAACATCATAAATTCCTAGCTTGTCCAATTCTATGGGATTTTCCAATATCATTTGTTTTCAATTTTCCGCCGTTCTTGAAATTGCATTTAGATTTGGTTACATCAAACTAGTTGGTTGCATGATTAAAGTGTAATTCAAAAGAAAAAAAGAAATAAAAAAGTGTGGAAAATCATGTGTTTAGTTTCCTCATTTAGTCCAAAACATGTCTTCCATATGTGATTAGAGCCATAAAGCTCCATCATCTTTCAGCAACTTCTTAAGTGAACCATTGAGATGAAGAGTCAGAACAGTATTAGCAGAGCCGACGAATTTTCCTCCGATAAACACAGCCAGGACAGCAGGGCTGCATTGTAGCCTCATTAGAGCCCACTCCATTTCTTTTCCTCCCGAGTTCTCGTTGAGCTCGGGGATCATATGACTAACACCTTGCTCAAAAAACAATCTATTGATAGCATGGCACATGCAACATGTACCCTTACTAAATATCACCACAGCTTTTTGTGAATCCAGTTTCGCTATACGACCCATCAAATCATTAAAATGCCATGACCTGGAAGAAGATCGACGCAGAAGAAATGTGGCAGGAGTAATTTAATTAGTATGCAATGAGGGGTGATAATTTGATGGGAAAAGAATACTTGCCAAACTGAAAATACAGAATTGCAAAAAAAAAAAAAAAAAGAAAATAAACTGAAGTACAACATTCAATTGTCCCTTATCCACTAACAGATGAATGAAACTCATGTCACATATTGCAGAACTATTTTGTGATATTTCATTTAATCTGATCTTCATCTTCTCTTTTCAATTTTCTTGTTTAAGAGTAAAAGAGCATTTTGTAAAGTCATTGTACACAAGCAATTCCATTGATTCATGAGCTGCCATAACATTCCTGTATATCCACCGCATGAGTGTATAAAACATTAACATTCTTTCTCCCACTTGTGCAACCCCAATGTCCCTTTTTGCCATAAAACTAAATTTTGAGACTTCCCCGCAACAAGTGGTATCAGAGTCCGATACCCTTTTGTCAAAATCACCAAGCCCCCGCTCGTGTCTTGTTGATATTGGTTGCTGTCAATTTTACTTTCACGCACATTGCAGCCATATGTCATGAACAGTGGCGGAAAAGGATTCATGAAGCCAACTCTCAAATTTATCGACAAAATACTTAGTTTATTTGTTGCTTATGCAGAAATTCGAAACTATGCAATTACTTAATCTACTGTTATATTTTCGAGTAGGAGACAAACTCTTTAGACTAGTTTCATGTAGGACTAGTTATTTATCTAGACAAAAAACCGGTTTACATGTAAGTATTTGTTGATGTCAAAACTCTTTATAGGACCATTCAATGGACTACAAGAGCCCAATACATTCCGGTCCCGCTCTAGAAAAAGTCAACTTTTGAAGTGCAATTTTTACTTTTTATTTTATTTTTAAGTAGTAATTCCACTACAAAAAATCTTGGCTCTACCATTGATGCTCTGTCTGTGCAAGAACGCACGTCAGATTGTTTGGCCACTGGAATATAGGCAGTGGTCGAAGATACTCCGATACTACAATGAGACTGTGTTTTAGAGGAAGGAATTCAAAAGTTTCTTGGACTTGCATGACATCAAAACTAGCTAGTTGGTGGTGGCATGATCAAAGTGTAACTCAAATATAAAGTTCTTATGGGGAAAAAAAAAAAGGCGGGGGGGGGGGGGTGTGGGGGACAGAGAGGCTCTACTTATATTGCTTGTCAGTGCGACTGAATTAGAGTAAAAGACAGACAAACTCCATATAGTATACTATGTATTAAAACTGCTCCAAGGAATAGAGGAAAAAGGAAGAAAAAGTTGTAAAAGATCATGTTTTTGGTTGGCCTTATTATTTAGTACAAAACATTGTTTTCCAGTTGTGACTATAGCCATATAGCACCAGCATCTTTCAGCAACTTCTTAAGTGAGCCATTGAGATGAAGAGTCATGACAGTATCAGCAGTGCCGACGAATTTTCCTCCAATAAACACAGCCGGGACAGCACGGCTGCTTCCTAGCCTCATTAGAGCCCACTCCATTTCTTTCCCTCTTGTGTCCTCGTCGAGCTCGTGGATCATAGGACTCACACCTTGCTCATAAAACAGTCTCTTGATAGCATGGCACATACAACATGTACTCTTACTAAAGATCACCACAGCTTTTTCTGAAGCCAGTTTCGCTATACGATCCATCAAATGCCACGAGAAAAGATCAACGCAGAAGAAATGTGGCAAGAGTAATTGAATTAATATGTAATGAAGTTAAAAGGGTTGAAAATTTGATGGGAAAAAAAGCTTTTTCTAAGTTTTCTTGAGCAAATTTGTATTAGACTTGGTTTTTGATATGGTATGGTTTCACCACCTTGTATTTATAGAGGCAAGTGAAGGTGTTGGATTTGTTATTTGAATTGTTCTTTAAATTTTCATTATAATAAAAATTACTAAAAAAGATGAAGATTCTTTCAGATTTTTGGATATATGCTAAATCAAATGACCCCTTGATTGAAATGACCTTTGAGGATCATTACAAGTTATTTCTACTTGTGCTTGGAATCTTTAAGGCTATTCAGATAGATCATACACAAACTTAAAGCATATTCACATATAGCATGATTTGGTAACTTGTTTTTCATCATCTTTTTTCGTATAGATATAATTTGTATTATGTGCTATCTTGTGAATACGTGAGGGGGCGCATGGGGAATGTCAACTATGATAGATGAGAATCCGATAATTCTAGATAGAGAAGATGTGGGAAAACTTGTGTCACTCCCTTGCCTTTCTTGGTTGGACCACCCCGACTTCAACATGTCTTTCTTCATGTTTAGAGGAGAACGTGGCAAAAATGCTTCATGTCATTGCAGCAAAGCAATCCAATTGTACTTGGATTCAACGATGAATCATAGAGGCAAGTTTATTTGGTTTTCAACCTCATCAGAGAAAAACCTACAGATTTTGAGTACCTAATTTTCTTTCTTTTTTTGTTCAAACACCATCAAAGCCTAGGAGAGTTTTTAGGCCTCCTCTTAGATCCAATTTGGGGTGGGGGTGGAGAGTACCTCCTGAAATTGTACTTTTTACTTATGTATTAGTAAAATAAGTTACGTATTTGATAATAAGGCAGGAGTTTTTACAAGTAACTTATTTTCAACTTTGATCAAAAGAAAAGTTCAGCATGTAAAATCCAATGTATGTCCATTTGACACAACTCCATCACAATCGAGCAAATTCAGAGGGTTCCTAACGTTCATAACACGTGTTCGACTGAGATTGACAAGATCGATGCTTTACCAACTCTATGTAATGACAAGAAGGAGAATCATGGGTATAAGAATGCTTGCTAAACTGAAAATATAGCATTCAACAAGAAAACTGTAAGTAGACTAATCAGTTGTCCTTTATCCATTTGCAGAGTAATGAAACTCTTCTCACATTAGAGTTGAGAGGTGAAATCTTTTAATGAAAATCCAAAAAAAGTGATTACTCTTCTCACATTAGAGTTGAGAGGTGAAATCTTTTAATGAAAATCCAAAAAAAGTGATTACTCTTCTCACATTAGAGTTGAGAGGTGAAATCTTTAAATGAAAATCCAAAAAAAGTGATTAAGTTTAATTAGAAACCGAGAATTAAATCTGTTCTTCATTTTTGCTTTTTAAAATTTCTTGTTTAAGAATAAAAGAATAATCTGTAAAGTAAAGTTATTGTACATGAGCAATCCCATGGATTCTAGAGGTGTCAAGGTGGGCGGGCGGGCCAGCCAAACCCGCATCGGCCCACCCTTATCGATCCGGAACTGCGGGCCGGCCTGTGAACCGGGTGGACTGTTCACGGGCCGAGGAGGCCGAACCGCGGGCCGGCCCGTGAACCAGGCGAGCTGTTCACGGCCTTTAACCACTGACCTATTTTGATTTTTTTTTTAATAAATGACAAAAAACCGTTTAAAGTGAAAGATGTGATAAATGGGTGCTGTTTTAGTCTTTAAATATATAAAAAAAATAGAAATTGAATTAAAAAATTAAAAAATGTGAATTTATCATTGTTATTTATTTTTTATTTAGTAATTTAACACATTTTTTGCTATATATGTAAACATATTTTTTTATAAGTACAATAGGTAACTATATTTATTTAGTAATTTAAATAAAATTTAATTTTTTATTCATACGGGCCGAACCGGGTTGAACTGCGGCCCACATGGGCTCGACCCAGATGGGCCGACGGGTGGGCTGGACTTGTGTTCAATTTTTGTGGGCTGGGTTGACCCAGCCCGCAACCTGTCGTGGCACGATCTTTTTCTAATGTGGGCCGTCACCGGAATTCATCGAAAGCGGGCGGACCCGGCCTGCCCGACCCAGATTGACACCCCTAATTGATTCCTCTAATAATATGAGTTGCCACAACATTCCTATATATCCATCAAATGAGTGCAAAACATTGGCATTCTTTCTCCCACTTGTGCCACCCCAATGTCCTTTTTGTCTTGTGAATTGTATGTGCATCCCATCTTCGAAATGAACTGAAATTTTGATGAGGTGCTTTGGCATGATATCAGAGTAGACAAATGTCCCGAGTTCAGGTCTTGTCCCCTTTTGATGAAAAAATAAATCCGACCTGCATACGAGGGGGCATATTGACTTTTAAATGAAGTGGTTCAACTCAGTCATGGGCATTAAATAGTGATGAGTCACAATTTAGTAAACATCATACATTCCCAGCTTGTCCAATTCTCTGGGATTTTCCAATATAATTTGTTTCCGATTTTCCGTCGTTCTTGAAATTGCATTTAGATTTGGTTACATCAAACTAGTTGGTTGCATGATCAAAGAGTAATTCAAAAGAAAAAACGGAAAAAAAGTGTGGAAAATCATGTGTTTAGTTTCCTCATTCAGTCCAAAACATGTCTTCCATTTGTGATTAGAGCCATAAAGCTCCAGCATCTTTCAGCAACTTCTTAAGTAAGCCATTGAGATGAAGAGTCAGAACAGTATTAGCAGAGCCGACGAATTTTCCTCCGATAAAAACAGCCGGGACAGCAGGGCTGCATCCTAGCCTCATTAGAGCCCACTCCATTTCTTTTCCTCCCGAGTTCTTGTTGAGTTCATGGATCATTTGAGTTATGACTAACACCTTGCTCATAAAACAATCTCTTGATAGCATGGCACATGCAACATGTACTCTTACTAAATATCACCACAGCTTTTTGTGAAGCCAGTTTCGCTATACGATCCATCAAATCATTAAAATGCCACGACCTCGAAGAAGATCAACGCAGAAGAAATTAGCACGAGTAATTTAATTAGTATGCAATGAGGTTGTTAAAAGGGGTGATAATTTGATGGGAAAAGAATACTCCTCAAACTAAAAATACAGAATTGTGAAAAAAAAAAAAAAAAAAAAAAAAACTGAAGTAGAAAATTCAATTATCCCTTATCCACTAGCAGATGAATGAAACTCATGTCACATATTGCAGAACTATTTTTTGATATCACATTTAATCTGTTCTTCATCTTCTCTCTTCCAATTTTCATGTTTAAGAGTAAAAGAACATTTTCTAAAGTCATTGTACACAAGCAATTCCATTGATTCATGAGCTGCCATAACATTCCTATTTATCCACCGCATGAGTGTAAAACATTAACATTCCCTTTTTGCCATAAAACTCAATTTCGAGACTTCCCCGCAACAAGTGGTATCAGAGTCCGATACCCTTTCTTCAAAATCACCAACCCCCCGCCTGTTTTGTTGTCTTGTTGATATTGATTTCTGTCAATTTTACTTTGACGCACATTGCAGCCATATGTCATGAACAGTGGCGGAAAAGGATTCATGAAGCCAATATCAAATTTGTCGAGAAAATACTTGTTTATTGCTGCTGTTGCTTATGCAGAAATTCGGACAAATAAAAGGCTATGCAATTACTTAATCTACTGTTATATTTTCGAGTAGGAGACAAACTCTTTAGACTAGTTTCATGTAGGACTAGTTATAAATCAAGACGAAAAGCCGATTTACATGTAAGTATTTGTCGACGTCAAAATTCTTTTGGGACCCTTTGATGGAAAACGAGAGCCCATAACACTGCCCTGTCTGCACCAGAACACACGTCAGATTGCTCGGCCACTGGAATATTGGTCAAAGATACTCCGACACTAAAATGAGACCGTATTCAACAGTTTCTTGGACTTGCATTACATCAAAACTAGCTAGTTGGTGGCACGATCAAAGTGTTTATTTAAATATTAAGTTCTTATGAAAAAGAAAAATAAAGGGGGGAAAAACAGAAAGGCTCTACTGAAATTGCTTGCCAATGTAACTAAATTCGAGTACGAGACAGACAACCTCCATATAATACTACTTTGTATAAAAAATCATGTTTTTGATTGGCCTTATTATTTAGTAAAAAACATTATTTTCCATTTGTGACTATAGCCATATAGCTCCAGCATCTTTCAGCAACTTCTTAAGTGAGCCATTGAGATGAAGAGTCATGACAGTATCAGCAGAGCCGACAAATTTTCCTCCAATAAACACAGCCGGGACAGCACGGCTGCTTCCTAGCCTCATTAGAGCCCACTCCATTTCTTTCCCCCTGGATTCCTCGTCGAGCTCGTGGATCATAGGACTCACACCTTGCTCATAAAACAGTCTCTTGATAGCATGGCACATGCAACATGTACTCTTGCTAAAGATCACCACAGATTTTTCTGAAGCCAGCTTCGCTATACGATCCATCAAATGCCAGGAAAAAGATCAGCACAGAAGAAATGTAGCACGAGTAATTGAAATAATATGCAGTGAAGTTAAAAGGTGATAATTTGATGGGAAAACAAGCTTTTCTAAGTTTTCTTGAACAATTTTGTATTAGAATTAGTTTTTGATATGGTATGGTTTAATCACCTTGTACTTATAGAGGCAAGTGAAGGTGTTGGATTACTTATTTGAATTGTTCTTTATATTTTTATTATAATAAAAATGATTAAAAAAGATGAAGATTCTTTCAGTTTTTTGGATATATGCTAAAACAAATGACCCCTTGATTGAAATGACCTTAGTGGATCTTTACAAGTTATTTCTACTTGTACTTGGAATCTTTAAGGCTATTCAGATAGATCATACACAAACTTAAAGCATATTCACATATAGCATGATATGGTAACTTGATTTTCATCATCTTTTTTCGTATAGATATAATTTGTATTACGCGCTATCTTGTGAATACGTGAGGGGGCGCATGGGGAACGTCAAATTTGATAGATGAGAATCTGATAATTCAAGATAGTGAAGATGTGGGCAAACTTGCGTCCCTCCCTTGCCTTTCTTGGTTGGGCCACCCCGACCAGTGGTTTTAAACTAGTCTTTCTTCATGTTTAGAGGAAAATATGGCAAAAATGCTTCGTGTCATTGCAGCAAAGAGATCCATTTGTACTTGGATTGAACGATGAATCATAGAGGCAAGTTTATTTTGTTTTCACCTTCATCAGAGAAAAATCTACATATTTTGAGTACCTATTTTTCTTTTTTTGTTTAATCACCATCAAAGCCTAGGCGGTGTTTTTAGGCCCCCTCTTAGTCCCAATTGGGAGTGGGGGGGTAGAGAGTACCTCCTAAAATTGTACTTCTTTCTTATGTATTAGTAAAAAAAGTTAGTTACTTGACAGTAAGGCAAGAGTTTCTTCAAAATAAGTGACATATTTTCAACTTTGACCAAAAGAAAAGGTTCAGCAGATAAACTCCAATGTCTGTCCACTCGACATGACTCCATCAAAATCGAGCAAATTCAGAGGGCTCCTAATGTTCATAACACGTGTTCAACTGAGATTGTTGAGATTGATACTTTACCAACTTTATGTAAATGACAAGAAAGAGAATCATGTGTAAAAAATACTTGCCAAACTGAAATTTTAGCTTTGAAAAAGAAAACTATGAGTAGAAAATTCAGTTGTCCTTTATCCATCTGCAGAGTAATGAAACTCTTTTAACATTTGAGTTGACAGGTGAAATCTTTTGATGAAAATCCCAAAAAGTGATTAAGATTAATTAGAAACCGAGAATTTAATCTGTTCTTCATTTTTGCTTTTTAAAATTTCTTTTTTTAAGAATAAAAGAATAATCTGTAAAGTCATTGTACATGAGCAATCCCATTGATTCCTGTAATAATATGAGTTGCCACAACATTCCTATATATTCATCAAATGAGTGCAAAACATTGACATTCTTTCTCCCACTTGTGCCACCCCAGTGTCCTTTTTGCCTTATGAATTGTATGTGCATCCTATCTTCGAAATGAACTCAAATTTTGATGAGGTGATTTGGCGTACCAGAGTAGACAAATGTCCCGAGTTCAAGTCTTATCCCATTTTGATGAATTGAAAAAATAAATCCAACCTGCATACGAGGGGACACATTGGCTTTTAAATGAAGTGGTTCAACTCAGTCATGGACATTAAAAACTAATAAGTCACAATTTAGTAAACATCATAAATTCCCAGGTTGTCCAATTCTCTGGCATTTTCTAATATAATTTGTTTTCGATTTTCCGTCGTTTCTTGAAATTGCATTTAGATTTGTGTGAGAATGTGGGTCTCTAAATCCACTTGGCACAAATCCATTGAGCAAGATGGTTTGTTTTGTTTGGACCGTTATGAATGAGATCTTACCAGGACTTAATATATATACTATGTATGTATTCTTCATCTAGGTTAGAAAAGTGAGGAGTCTTTAATTCTTTTCTCAAAGTGAGGTTGGACTAAGTAGTTGAAAGTCTTGGTCATCTCCGGCTGGTTGGTTGGTGAACAAATTCGATTGTCGTTCCCTTAGGTTACAATGCAATGTTCATAAACTTCAACCAAAACAATGGAGCGACAACATAGAGTTTTTCTTTTATTTTTCACATTCGAATGAGATTGTAATAATTATTATTGTTATCTTGTTGGAAATTGGTTTAATAATTCGAGAAATTGACTAAGTGTTTAAAACAACTAAAGTGACTTCGTGTCAACTTCGGCCAAAATATTTAGACCCGAGCCAATCCGTTTAGGCAAACTAGTTTGCCACTTTGCCGCTTTAGAAAGTCGAAACGGGGATCAACCTGCCCGATCAGGTCGCGAGGATTGACCTGCCTAGTTAAGTTGCAGGGGTTGAGGGGCAACGTCCCCGGAAAGAAAATTCAGATTTCTCTGCATGTGTTGAAGGGTATATTTGGCATCTCGAAACCAATATCGGATGAATGAAAAATTACAGAAAAGGACAAAATTGGGTCAATTTTTGACCATGCGATCGCATGGGTATGTTATCCTGCGATCGCAACTGGCTGAATTTTTTCAGCAGAATGTTTTTAGGTCCTACCATGCGATCGCAGGGTACAAAGCCATGCGATCGCATAGTTAGCCTTGATTAAGTTCTGTCTTCAAAAATGTACCTTGCGATCGCAGCATATTAAAACCCTGCGATCGCATAGGTTTACGCGCGAACAAGTATGTCCTTTTGAAGTGTTGCACAATTTGGCTCCACACCACTTCGTTTCCAACTCTTCATCTTCTATAAAAAGGACCCTATGGACGTCGTATGATATACAGAAATGATATGCAAACATAACTTCATTCTATATTCTTCTTCTTAACCAAAATTTTTGCATTTGTTGCATAAATTCTGGTTTCATCCTTTCATATTCATTTTTGGAGTACAAAACCGTTTTTGGTTCATTGTGCTTGTGTTTTGAAGTGCTATAAGCACAAATGGGAGTCGTTGTATCTTGGGAGTTGATTGCCATAAACCGTAGACACCGTTGCGGGGTAAAATCGACTTAAGGACAAAGTGTTGAACACTTGCCTTGACTTACATTTCATCTATTTCGGTTTTCTCGTTTCCAGTCACTTTACACAAAATCTAACCAACAATTATAGATCTCAACAATTTGGTTACATCAAACTAGTTGGTTGCATGTTCAAAGAGTAATTCAAAAGAAAAAAAGGAAAAAAAAAAGCCGTGGAAAATCATGTGTTTAGTTTCCTCATGTAGTCCAAAACATGTCTTCCATTTGTGATTAGAGCCATAAAGCTCCAGCATCTTTCAGCAACTTCTTAAAGTGAACCATTGAGATGAAGAGTTAGAACAGTATTAGCAGATCCGACGAATTTTCCTCCGACATCCTAGCCTCATTAGAGCCCACTCCATTTTTTTTTCTCCCAAGTTCTCGTTGAGCTCGTGGATCATATGACTAACACCTTGCTCATAAAACAATCTCTTGATAGCATGGCACATGCAACATGTACTCTTACTAAATATCAACACAGCTTTTTGTGAAGCCAGTTTCGCTATACGATGCATCAAATCATTAAAATGCCACGACCTTGAAGAAGATCGACGCAGAAGAAATGTGGCAGGAGTAATTTAATTAGTATGCAATGAGGTTTTTAAAAGGGGTGATTATTTGGTGGGAAAAGAATACTTTCCAAACTGAAAATACAGGGGGCAAAAAATGAAGTAGAAAATTCAATTGTCCCTTATCCACTAGCAGATGAATGAAACTCATGTCACATATTGCAGAACTATTTTGTGATATCACATTTAATCTGTTCTTCATCTTCTCTTTTTCAATTTTCTTGTTTAAGAATAGAAGAACATTTTGTGAAGTCATTGTGTACAAGCAATTCCATTGATTCACGAGTTGCCATAATATTCCTGTATATCCACTGCATGAGTGTAAAACATTAACATTCTTTCTCCCACTTGTGCAACCCCAATGACCCTTTTCGCCATAAAACTCAATTTCGAGACTTTCCCGCAACAAGTGGTATCAGAGTCCGATAACCTATCTTCAAAATCACCAACCCCCCGCCCGTTTTGTTGTCTTGTTGATATTTGTTGCTGTCAATTTTACTTTCACGCACATTGCAGCCACATGTCATGAACAGTGGTGGAAATGGATTCACGAAGCCGATCTCAAATTTATCAAGAAAATACTTAGTTTATTTGTTGCTTATGCAAAAATTCGAAACTATGCAATTACTTAATCTACTGTTATATTATCGTGTAGGAGACAAACTCTTTAGACTATTTTTATGTAAAGACTAGTTATAAATCAAGACGAAAAACCGGTTTACATGTAAGTATTTGTTGATGTCAAATCTCTTTATGGGACCCTTCGATGGACAACGAGAGCCCATTCCATTCCGGTCCCGCTCTAGAAAAAATCAACTTTCGAAGTGCAATTTTTACTTTTTTATTTTTAAATTGTAATCCTCCTACAAAAAATTTTGGCTTTACTGTTGTGTGATTTTAATTCCGCAAGTGGACAAATCGTTAACAAGTAATAAAGTGATGTGTAGAGTGTCGAACCCACAATGACTAGATATTAATTTAACTTATTAACTTATAACGTAAATTCTAACAATATAAAGAAACACAGATTTGTTTTGGTTTGTGATTCTAAAACTATTTTAAAATAAATCTAAATTATCAAACAATTAAAGTAAATTTATGAGAACGAATTCGAATTTTACCAACACTAGGATTCGTGAATCCACCTATATATTCTTTAATTAATTATCCGTTTAATCGCTTTAGCCTATAATTACATTGAATTGAAAATCGGTGATCCTAAAATAATCAAAAGGCTCTCATGATGGTCAATCAATTCTATACGATATGCGAACCTAATTATCTCTAATTAAGCTTCGAACATAAACATATGCATTAAAATCTCAAGAACACCTAAATGGATTTCATAAAGCATAATAGTAATTTCTATATATTATTGGACCATATGTTCTTCAATACCACGTGCTTAATCTATATTGAATCTCTCGACTTCAATATAGATCACAATATATTCTAATGGTGATCAGACATTAAAATAATAGAAATAATGAATAAAAAATAATCAACCCAAAAGCAATTACCTACTAAAATAGAAAAACATCTAATTAATTAAATCACGAGGTTTCATCATTCATCCTACAAATAAGTAAATTAGCCGGACATGATTTCGTTAATTAACGAAAGAATTGTATCAATCATGTTTCGGCAAAAGAAAAAGAAGAAAAAATAAATAAAACCCGTGACTCTGGCTGAAAAATCTTCAATCCCGTGCCTTGATCTTCGATTCTCTTCTTGTATCTTGTTCCCAAAATTCGTCTCCTTTTGTTTATGGCTATTCTCTGCCTTTTATAATCGTTTCCCAACTCTCCAAAACGTAATTTCAAGTTATTACTTATCCTGGACTTGGCAGAATTTTAGTTGAATCAGGACACTGTTAAACTGCTTCCTGATATGCCCATGCGATCGCATGGTTAACAACTTTGCGATCGCATGGTTTGATCATTTAAGGTACTGGAGCAGAAATCGACATCTTGCGATCGCAGTGCTTACTAACCATGCGATCGCATGGTTAGTTCTTGTGATCTCCTGCACTTATTTCTTTGGTAATTACATGCCAAGTCCTCCAAGTATCTTTTCTTAGCAATCAAGTCTTCTTTTCTTCTGTTTGCTCTCTTTTTGTCAAATCGACATTTGAATTTGATTATTTCCTAAAATAATAAGAAAACAACATGCAATTAAACTGAATATAAATCAGAGTACTCATAATTGTCCCTTTTTGTGAGCTTGGATAAGTACAAAATTGTAATTATCAAATACCTCCAAATTTGAACTTTTATTCGTCCTCGAATAAACTAGCTAAAAGCAATCATGTACATACTAATAAAAATAGTCATAATATAAATAGATTGCCGTTCTTGCTTCAGCTTTTGCAAAAAGAAAAATTTATAATTTATGACAAGTGTTCAGGTAATACAGTTGCAAACGTGATTCTACTTAAACCATACTTGAGATGTGTGTGAGAGTAGTTAATCTGATTCCCGCAAGTTCTATGGTAGTGATAGCCCAACCAGTTGGTCAACTTTTCATTTTCCTCTCGTAAGGTACACTTCTCCCAAAATGATGTTTTCTCTCAAATCCTGAGATTTTCGGTTAAAAGGTTACAGTTCACTCATTATTTTCTTGTTCAAAGCTGGTTGAAAGCTAACAATCGTGACAACCTAGGTTTGTAAAGATTCTCTAATTTCTGAGCACTTTCGACCAGAAAGTTTCTACTAAGTAAGTCAAACCCATTAGTCATCTAATCTCCAAATTTACTTTTCAAAGGATTTTTTCACTGTACATAAATAAAAATTAAATTTTTATTAAATAGTTTTTATTTTTTATTTTTTAATTATTTATATATCTTATGTGCAAAACTCAATCCATTAAGCTTTCTAAATGACTCATGTAACGAGCCTGAGGTCGATGACTCCCAAGTCTTTCGAACCTTAGGGCATCGAGTTTTGAGAAACTCATACGGGCCTCTTCACTCAAGTCAAATAGGCTACGAAAAGAGTTATAAAGTATTAATAAGGTGCAAAACTCACTCCATTAAGCTTTCTAAATGGCTCATGTAACAAGCTTGAGGTCGATGACTCCCAGGTCTTTCGAACCTTAGGGCATCGAGTTTTGAGAAACCCCTACGGGCCTCTTCACTCAAGTCAAATAGGCTACGAAAAGAGTTAAGCAATAATAATAATAATTTTGTTCCTTGCGTGCAATAAGCTCATACTAGGGGACTAGATTCCTAACATTCGGTCAATAACTCGCTTCTTCTAACTGGTCTACAGTGCTCCACACAATTTTTCAGCATACATGGAATTCATCACAACCTAGAGAACCACCATCACTGCTGGTCTACCACACTTTCTCACTATATTAGTTACTGATTTGAGATACAGATGATTCTAAGTTCTAAAAAGTATCATATTGTTTTCAATTTAGATGTACCAACATAGCTGAAGATCATCATAACCGACCAATACATCACTATATCAAGCATGGTTAAAGAGCCTCACATTTAACAAAGTAATTATCTGTCCACAAGTCATAATTAAAGCAAAATGTAAATAATAAAAAATTGCATCATTAGCCAGCAAGGCTATTCATATAACATAAACATGCTCCTTTTTTTAATGAAAAAAATTAATAATCAAACTAACTTAAAAATCAAATGTCGAATATCAATTATCGAATCAAACAAATTTTTCATTTTAGTCCATCACCCCCAAACTTGAAAGAATCATCGTCCCCAATGTAAAATTTAAAGCCAAAAGATCAGAGAGACTTTCCTGGGGCAGATCAGAAGGTGCTGGAAGAAAAGGTGTGATAAGATTAACTGGTGGAAAAATCTGTACAGGTTAGTCGGCAAATCTTTGCTTGAATGTCATCTAGATAGCCTGCAGGTTGTAATTAAAAAAAAATTAATAATAATAATAATAATAATAATAATAATAATAATAATAATAATAATAATAATAATAATAAATAAATAAATTAATTTAATTTTTTTTTTGGTTGTCCTTGCGATCGCATAGCTTAAAGTTATGCGATTGCAAATACATGAAAATCTGGGCAGAAAGTATTTTGCCCAGGCCATGCGATCGCAGCGGGTTATACATGCGATCGCAGCGGGTTATACCATGCGATCGCATGGTACAAAATTGCTGAATTCGAATTTTTTTTTATAAATCAGAATGACGATGATCATAGTCTCATTACCTAAGAATTGAAAGCCTACTTAAAATTCAAAAAACTTAAAACGTGCAAAATATCAATTGCAATCCTATGACTAAAAAAATACGAAATTTAAATAAAATGGTAGAAAAATGGGTTGCCTCCCATTGAGCGCTTTTTTAAAGCCATTAGCTTGACTTTGTTGTGGTGATCGCTCCAGACACTTTGAATAGATCTTTAGAAAACTTGCTTTTTTTGCTTTGATTGACTTCGCACCAATTTTTGTTTACCTTCCAGAGCTTGATTTTTTTCTTATCATATTGATATGATTTTGTTTTACCGCCCTGCTCGAACTCAACTAAGAAAATTTCACTGTCCTCTTTGGACAATTTTGTGTCACTCCTTAGTTTATTGATTGGTATGTGTTTCTTTTGGTCTGGTTTTTCAATGTGGAAGTGTTGGTTATCTCTTGGTCAATGGCATTAATCTCGAAACAGGAATCTAGAGAGCTTGGAAATTTAATCTCTTTGAACACATTGAATGTAATGTGTTCGTCATTCACTTTCAGCATAAGTTATCCTTTTTGAACGTCAATTACTACCCGACCAGTAGCCAAGAAATGTCGACTCATAATAAGTGTTACATCACTGTCTTCACACATATCCAATATAATGAAATCTACAGGGAATATGAATATGTCCACTTTCACCAATATGTCTTCAATGATTCCTCTTGGGCGTTTGATTGTCCTATCAGCAAGCTGCAACGATACTATTGTTGGTTTTGCTTCTCCCAGACCGAACTGCTTAAAAATAGAATAAGGCATAAGATTTACACTAGCACCCAAATCACATAAAGCTATATCAAAAAATAAACTACCAATAGTGCAAGAAATATTAAAAATCCCTGGATCCTTTAATTTTGAAGGTAACTTATTTTACAATATGGCACTGCATTCTTCAGTTAGCATCACAGTTTCATGCTCCTCAAACTTTTGCTTATTTGAAAGGATTTCCTTCATGAATTTTGCATAGCTAGGCATTTGAGCTAAGGCATCGGCGAAAGGTATGTTGATATGAAGCTTTTTAAATACATCCAAGAATTTCTTGAATTGCTGGTCTAGCTTATATTTTCGCAGTCTAGAGGAAATGGAATTGGAGAGATGTAAGCCGGTGGTTGAATATAATCTGGTGGAGAGTTCCATTGTTCTTGTACAACTTCTGCATCTGATTTATTTTCTCTCTTTTTGCTGGACACAGTTTCCTTTTCTACACCTGACCTTTTTACATGAATTTTTGGCAATTCAACTCCGCTTCTCGTTGTGATTGCATTAACTTGCTATTTTGGATTGACCTCAGTATTGCTTGGCCATGTGCCTGGTTGTCGTTCGGTCAATAGTTTAACTAACTGCCCAATCTGATTTTCTATATTCTTTATCGCGCCATCATACCTTTTCTGCACTTCCTTGAATTCCATCTCCATTCGTTCTGACAATTTAACAACTATTTCTTCTAATCCTCATTCTCTTTCCTAGGGTCTTCCTTGATATGGCGGATTTTGAATGTTTTGTGTATTGCCATATGAGAAATTTAAATGATTTCTCCATCCTGGATTGTAGGTCTGTGAGTACGGATTATTCTGTTGTCGCTGAAAGTTCTAAGCATATGCAGCTTGTTCAGGTGATGACATATCAACTTTGGTTAAAAGGCATTCTGATGATTGATGGTTTGCCCTGCATGTTACACAGATTGGTGGAGACATCTGAACCATATTGGCTGAGTGAGAATATTTCAGTGCTTCCATTTGTTTTGCCAATGCATCAATTTTCGCAAGTAAAAGCAAACTGGTGTTCACTTCTTGTATTCCTGTTGCTTTCTTCTACAATCCTCTTTCTGGTCACATAATAAACTGTTCACTCATAGGTTCAAATAGATCGTAAAGGTTACCGGTGGATCTATTTTGGATAGAGCCACCTGCTGCAGAATCTACTGAAAAACGACTGGTTGTAGCTAGTCCAGAGTAGAAATAATGATTCTAAGCTGCTAAAGGAAAACCATGACTTGGACACTTCTAGAGCAGTTGTTTAAATCTTTCACATGCCTCGTAAAAATTTTCTAACTCAGATTGTTGGAAATTGAAAATTTTATACTTCAGTCTGTTTACTCTGATCAGAAGAAAATATTTTAGTATAAATTTCTGGATCAAATCTGCCCAAGTAGTAATGCTCCCAGGCGGTAGAGAATCTAACCATTCTCTAGCTTTATCCTTCAATGTGTGTGGAAATAGTCTCATCTTAAGTGCCTCTTCATTAACACCGTGGTATTTAAAATTTTCACAGTATTCATCAAAGCGAGAAATGTGGTAGTAAAGATTTTCATCTGTCATCCCATAGAATGTCAGATTGTTCGAGAACAAATTCATCACATCTGGCTTCAACTGGAAGTTATCGTGTCCATAAGGCAGATAGACTATGCTGGACCGATTCTCTATAATCGGTGGCATCACATACTCACCCATAAGAATATCTCGTTCACTAACTTCAACTGGTCGAGCTATTGGTGCTTGATTATTTATCACATTTGCAGGTAATTGATCATGTACTTGATTGTCTACCATTGTATCTTTTTGCTGTCTTTTCTTTTCTTGTTTTTCACCTTGTCGTCGGCGAAAACTCCGTTCAATTTCTGGATCTAAATCAAATAGATCAAGATCATTTGTACGGTGCATACACACTTAACACTTGAAATTTTAAAAAACAGATAAAATTCAGCAGTATCGCGAAGAATTGAAAATAAAAATAAAAATAAATAAAATAAAATAAGAATAAATAATACTAAAATTTTTATTTTTATTTCTGTCCAGTTGAAAGTAAATTTGGAGATTAGATGACTAATAAGTTTGACTTACTTAAGAGAAACTTTCTGGTCGAAAGTGCTCAGAAATTAGAGAATCTTCACAAACCTAGATTGTCATGATTGCTAGCTTTCAACCTGCTTCGAACAAGAAAATAATGAGTGAACTGTAATCTTTAAACCGAAAATCTCGAGATTTGAGAGAAAACATCATTTTGGAGGAAGTGTACCATACAAGAGGGAAATGAAAAGTTGACCAAGTGGTTGGACTATCACTACATAGAACTTGCGGAGATCGGATTAACTACTCTCACACACATCTCAAGTATAGTTTAAGTAGAATTACGTTTGCAATTGTATTACCTGAACACTCGTCATGAATTATAAGTTTTTCTTTTTGTAAAAGTTGAAGCAAGAACGGCAAGCTATTTATATTATGACTACTTTTATTGGAATGTGCATGATTGTTTTTTGCTAGTTTATTCGAGGACGAATAAAAGTTCAAGTAACGGGGTATTTGATAAGTACAATTTTGTACTTATCCGAACTCACAAAAAGGGACAATTATGAGTACTCTTATTTGTTTTCAGTTTAATTGCATGTTGTTTTCTTATTATTTTAGGAAATAATCAAATTCAAATGTCGATCTGACAAAAAGAGGACAAACAGAAGAAAATGGGACTTGATTGCTAAGAAAATATACTTGGAGGACTTGGCATGCAATTACCAAAGATATAAACGCAGGAGATCACAAGAACTAACCATGCGATCGCATGGTTAGTAAGCACTGCGATCACAAGATGTCGATTTCTGCTCCAGTAATAACTTGAAACTACGTTTTGGAGAGTTGGTAGACGATTATAAAAGGTAGAGAATAGCCAAAAACTTGTTGTGTGATTTTAATCCCGCAAGTGGACGGATCATTAACAAGTAATAAAGTGATGTGTAGAGTGTCGAACCCACGATGACTAGATATTAATTTAACCTATTAACTTATAACTTAAATTCTAACAATATAAAGAAACACATATTTGTTTTGGTTTGTGATTCTAAAACTATTTTAAAATAAATCTAAATTATCAAACAATTAAAGTAAATTTATGAGAACGAATTCGAATTTTACCAACACTAGGATTCGCGAATCCACCTACATGTTCTTTAATCAATTATCCGTTTAATCGCTTTAGTCTATAATTACATTGAATTGAAAATTGGTGATCCTAAAATAATCAAAAGCCTCTTTCGATGGTCAATCAATTATATACGATATGCGAACCTAATTATCTCTAATTAAGCTTCGAACATAAACATATGCATTAAAATCTCAAGAACACCTAAATGGATTTCATAAAGCATAATAGTAATTTCTATAAATTATTGGACCATATGTTCTTCAATACCACGTGCTTAATCTATATTGAATCTCTCGACTTCAATATAGATCACAATATATTCTAATGGTGATCAAGCATTAAAATAATAGAAATAATGAATAAAGAATAATCAACTCAAAAGCAATTACCTATTAAAACGGAAAAACTTCTAATTAATTAAAATTACGAGGTTTCATCGTTCATCCAAGAAATAAGTAAATTAGTTGGACATGATTTCGTTAATTAACGAAAGAATTGTATCAATCATGTTCCGGCGAAAGAATAAGAAGAAAAAATAAATAAAACCCGTGATTCTGGCGGAAGAATCCTCAATCCCGTGCCTTGATATTCGATTCTCTTCTTGTATCTTGTTCCCAAAATTCGTCTCCCTTTGTTTCTAACTATTCTTTGCCTTTTATAATCGTCTCCCAACTCTCCAAAACGTAGTTTCAAGTTATTACTTATCCTCAACTTGGTATAATTTTAGTTGAATCAGGACACTGTCAAACTGCTTCCCGATATGCCGATGCGATCGCATAGTTTGATCATTTAAGGTACTTGAGCAGAAATCGACATCTTGCGATCGCAGTGCTTACTAACCATGCGATCACATGGTCAGTTCTTGTGATCTCCTACGTTTATTTCTTTGTTAATTGCATGCCAAGTCTTCCAAGTATCAATTCTTAGTAATCAAGTCCCATTTTCTTCTGTTTGCTCTCTTTTTGTCATATCGACATTTGAATTTAATTATTTCCTAAAATAATAAGATAACAACATGCAATTAAACTGAAAACAAATAAGAGTACTCATAATTGTCCCTTTTCGTGAGCTCGGATAAGTACAAAATTGTACTTATCATCTACCATTGATGCCCTGTCTGGGCAAGAACACACGTCAGATTGTTTGGCCTCTGGAATATAGGCAGTGGTCGAAGATACTCCAATACTACAATGAGACTGTGTTTTAGAGAAAGGAATTCAACGGTTTCTTGGACTTGCATGACATCAAAACTAGCTAGTTGGTGGTGCCATGATCAAAGTGTAATTCAAATATAAAGTTATGGAAAAAAAGAGGGGGGGGCTCTACTTAAATTGCTTGTCAGTGCGACTGAATTAGAGTACAAGGCAGACAAACTCCATATAGTATACTATGTATTAAAACTGCTCCAAGGAAAAGAGGAAAAAGGAAGAAAAGGTTGTAAAAAATCATGTTTTTGATTGGCCTTATTATTTAGTTCAAAACATTGTTTTCCATTTATGACTATAGCCATATGGCTCCAGCATCTTTCAGCAACTTCTTAAGTGAGCCATTGAGATGAAGAGTCATGACAGTATCAGCAGAGCCGACAAATTTTCCTCCAATAAACACAGCCGGGACAGCACGGCTGCTTCCTAGCCTCATTAGAGCCCACTCCATTTCTTTCCCTCTGGAGTCCTCGTCGAGCTCGTGGATCATAGGACTCACACCTTGCTCATAAAACAGTCTCTTGATAGCATGGCACATGCAACATGTACTCTTGCTAAAGATCACCACAGCTTTTTCTGAAGCCAGTTTCGCTATACGATCCATCAAATGCCACGAAAAAAGATCAACACAGAAGAAATGTAGCACGAGTAATTGAATTAATATGCAATGAAGTTAATAGGGGTTATAATTTGATGGGAAAACAAGCTTTTCTAAGTTTTCTTGAACAATTTTGTGTTAGAATTAGTTTTTGATATGGTATGTTTTAATCACCTTGTATTTATAGAGGCAAGTGAAGGTGTTAGATTACTTATTTGAATTGTACTTTATATTTTTATTATAATAAAAATGATTAAAAAAGATGAAGATTCTTTCAGATTTTTGGATATATGCTAAAACAAATGAAATGACCTTAGTGGATCTTTACAAGTTATTTCTACTTGTGCTTGGAATCTTTAAGGCTATTCAGATAGATCAAACACAAACTTAAAGAATATTCACATATAGCATGATATGGTAACTTGATTTTCATCATCTTTTTTCGTATAGATATAATTTTGTGTTACGCGCTATCTTGTGAATACGTGAGGGGGCGCATGGGGTAGGTCAAATTTGATAGATGAGAATCTGATAATTCAAGATAGTGAAGATGTGGACAAACTTGCGTAGCTCCCTTGCCTTTCTTGGTTGGGCCACCTCGACCAGTGGTTTTCAACAAGTCTTTCTTCATGTTTTGAGGAAAATGTGGCGAAAGAGCTTCGTGTCATTGCAGCAAAGGGATCCATTTGTACTTGGATTGAACGATGAATCATAGAGGCAAGTTTATTTTGTTTTCACCTTCATCAGAGAAAAATCTGCATATTTTGAGTACCTAATTTTCTTTCTTTTTTTGTTTAAACACCATCAAAGCCTAGGCGGAGTTTTTAGGCCCGCTCTTATTCCAATTGGGGGTGGGGGTGGGTGTGGGGGTGGAGAGTACCTCCTAAAATTGTACTACTTTCTTATGTATTAGTAAAAAAAGTTACGTACTTAATAGTAAGGCAGGAGTTTCTTCAAAATAAGTGACATATTTTCATCTTTGATCAAAAGATAAAGGTTATGTGGATAAACTCCAATGTCTGTCCATTCGACACAACTCCATCAAAATCGAGCAAATTCAGAGGGTTCCTAACGTTCATAACACGTGTTCGACTGAGATTGTTGAGATTGATACTTTACCAACTTTATGTAAATGACAAGAAAGAGAATCATGGGTGAAGAATACTTGCCAAACTGAAAATTTAGCTTTGAAAAAGAAAACTATGAGTAGAAAATTCAGTTGTCCTTTATCCATCTGCAGAGTAATGAAACTCTTTTTACATTTGAGTTGACAGGCGAAATCTTTTAATGAAAATCCCAAAAAGTGATTAAGATTAATTAGAAACCGAGAATTTAATCTGTTCTTCACTTTTGCTTTTTAAAATTTCTTGTTTAAGAATAAAAGAATAATCTGTTAAGTCATTGTACATGTGCAATCCCATTGATTCCTGTAATAATATGAGTTGCCAAAACATTCCTATATATCCATCAAATGAGTGCAAAACATTGACATTCTTTCTCCCACTTGTGCCGCCCCAATGTCCTTTCTGTCTTGTGAATTGTATGTGCATCACCCCATCTTCGTAATTAACTGAAATTTTGATGAGGTGCTTTGAAGCGATATCATAGTAGACAAATATTCTGAGTTCAAGTCTTGTCCTCTTTTGATGAAAATATGAATCCGATCTGCATACGAGGGGGCATATTGACTTTTAAATGAAGTGGTTCAACTCAATCGTGGGCCGTTGGGGAAAATAGTTTCACTTGATCTTTGTTTACTTACAAGAACAACTGACTTAGATTAATACTATCTGAACTCCACAATGGTAACACCAATCTATGAAGGACAAAGAAGAATTTCACCAAAGAAATAAATGAAGGGAAGTGGCTGCAATTTTCACTAAGAAAAGGAGGCTCAAGGTTCTGCTCTTTTGGTTTTTGCTGAAGACACCAATTTCCGTGTGGTATGATGTGGTGGTTCATTTGGCTGCCAAAACCAAATCCATATATGTGTGTATAGTATATGTATATATGGTATTTTATATATATATATATATATATATATATATATATATATATATATATATATATGTGGTATAATATAATAACCCATAATATATTATACCTTAATATATTATATCCCTAATATATATTATAGCCTAAATCTGGCCGTCACACTTTAAACTGGGTCAAACACACTAGACCACTGAGTAACGACCTAAAGGTATATTAAAACCTTCAAGTGACCCATTAAATCCTTCATTAATTTGGGCTGACATATTGTGGAGTGGACTATACAATTATCTTTCAATATCGGACTCAAAACCTATGAAGATATAACGGTCCGATTAATCATGTTTATTTGAGATCACAAAAATCTCAACATAGGCATTAGCTAATGATTAGTCACAATTTAGTAAACATAAAAAATTCCCAGCTTGTCCAATTCTCTGGGATTTTCCAACTTGTTTTGTTTCCGATTTACCGTCGCTCTTGGACTTGCATTTAGAATTGGATACATCTAACTGGTTGGTTGCTTGATCAAAGTGTAATTCAAAAGGAAAAAAGGAAAATCATGTGTTTAGTTTCATCATTTAGTCCAAAACATGTCTTCCATATGTGATTAGAGCCATAATGCTCCAGCATCTTTCATCAACTTCTTAAGTGAACCATTGAGAATTTGAGATGAAGAGTCAAAATAGTATTAGCAGAGCCGACGAATTTTCCTCCGATAAAACACAGCCGGGACAGCAGGGCTGCATCCTAGCCTCATTAGAGCCCACTCCATTTCTTTTCCTCCCGTGTCCTCGTCGAGGATCATAGGACTAACACCTTGCTCATAAAAAAAATATCTTGATAGCTTGGCAAATGCAACATGTACTCTTACTAAATATAACCACAGCTTTTTGTGAAGCCAGTTTCGCTATACGATCCATCAAATCATTCAAATGCCACGAAGAAGATTGACGCAGAAGAAATGTGGCACGTGTAATTTAATTAGTATGCAATGAAGTTGTTTAAAGGGGTGATAATTTGATGGGAAAAGAATACTTGCCAAACTGAAGTAGAAAATTCAGTTGTCCCTTATCCACTAGCAGATGAATGAAACTCATGTCACATATTGCAGAACTATTTTGTGATATCACATTTAATCTGATCTTTATCTTCTCTTTTTCAATTTTCTTGTTTAAGAGTAAAAGAACATTTTGTAAAGTCATTGTCCACCGGCAATTCCATTGATTCATGAGTTGCCATAAGATTCCTGTAAAACATTGACATTCTTTCTCCGACTCCTGCAACCACAATGTCCCTTTTTGCCATAAAACTCGATTTCACGACTTCCCTGCAACAAGTAGTATCAGAGTCCAATACCCTTTCTTCAAAATCACCAACCCCCTGCCCGTTTTGTTCTCTTGTTGATATTTGACCCTAAATATGATACATAGGACGATTCCTGAGAATATTGGACAATAACTTGGCCAATAATGCAGGCCGATAATAAATTTTATAGTGAAGAAAACGAAGTTAGCTTAGAATAGTATATAGTAACAACAGAAGTCTTATCAAGTTTAGTACACAGCCTCAAACTACCCAATTTGAAGAGAAACAATATCCCTAGAGTAAAAGTGATATTACAATGTTAACAAACAAAATTAATAGAATAAATTTGTTCCTTATGTAACATTTTAAGCTTTTTGATGAGGTGTTTTAACATAATATTACAGCAGGTAGCTAACTCTGAGTTCAAGTCTCACCAGTCGCCGCCACTCATTTATGAAAATTATGCATGTGTTGGACCTTGATAAAAAAGAGAAACCGGCCTGCTCGTGGGGGAAACAGTGACAATTTATGAAAGTAAATGCTGGGGACATCAGAAACTATTCCCAGCTTGTGCTTTCTCAGGGATTTTCAGATTTGTTTTGTTTTAGTCGAACTGATGTTTGATTATGTTAACACAGAACGCCATTGCCTTTAGATCCTATCAGCAGGTGATGTAGTTGAAGACTGCGACTATCCCGTTGTGGACAATGTGCCTAAAGATCTGATCTTATAAAACATTTCTTTCCTGATTACAAATGTTCTTCAGCCTAGAGAAAGTTTCATTATACCATATATTTAGTGATTTCGGCATTTATCCAACTCATTTATCAATTAGTCAGAAATATTGTTCAAACAGAAGTTTCCATAGCCACAGCTTGAACATTTTTATCACTTATCAAAGCCAAAGAGCTCCAGCATCTTTGAGCAATGTTTTTAGAGATCCATTAATGAGAAGAGTAAGTATGGTGTTAGCAGAACCTACAAATTTCCCCCCAATAAACACAGCTGGAACTGATGGATTGCACCTCTGCAGCCTTACAAGAGAGCATTCCATTTCCCTTCCATTTATTTCTTCGTCTAGTTCATAAATCATAGGATTTACGCCTTGCTCGTAAAATAGCCTCTTGATAGCATGACACATGCAACATGAACTCTTACTGAAGATCACTACTGCATGTTGTGAGGCCTTTTTTAGTACACAATCCATTCCAACGTCCAACTAAATGCACGAGCACGTCGATGAAAAGTGGTTTTTCGACTTACAAACAAGACTAGTGAATGCAGATTTGCCAGCTGTTGATGAATGAGTTTGCTGCAACTAGCTAGACTTAGTTTTGTGATGGTATTGGCAATTTTGTTAACATATATTTATATAAGCAAATGAAGGTAGGGGAATGAATAGTTGAATTTTTAAATGCAACTGAAATAAAGGAGCTATAAAAGGTCAAAATTCCTTTAGATTTTGGATAGATGCAATCAATATCCAAATATGTTATACCTCTTAATTTCAAATGGCAAGTTTGCTTGTTTTGTACTTGTAAACTAAGAAATCCAGAGATTCATTCACAAACTATGCGTTTTTGTTGGGTGGTTTGCAAGAAAAGTGCGAACAAAATACTATATCGGCTATACACGAGGTAAGTAGTGTGTTTAGGAAGGAATTAGACTACTCCAGTTAATAGATTAACATTTTGGATGGACTAGATTCCCAATAAGTGGCATCAGAACTAGGCTCTAAACTTAGCTATGTGGACGCCAAGATGAATCCTCATTTGCAGCCGAACGAAGATGTGGGCCCTAGATAATTGCGATGATCGAAAAAATATCTGTGGTTTACTCTTAAAGAGGTTGTGCACACGTTAGACGCTGACACAGTGGAAGTGTTAGACCTTAATAGAGCACATGATCCTTCTTTGTTCGAGAAAGATGGATAGATGTATTATTTCGTGAGGCAGATCGACATGATGTGGTACTCCATTCGAGGAGGAATTATTGAGAAAGTGTGAACAAAATCACACGTTGTCTAGACATGGAGTAGATAATGAGTGTATAAAAGAATTAGAAGTTCTGTTCTGGTATGCAAATTAACCATTATGAAACCGTATAGTAATTAACACAAGTTTTCAGCACAAATTAGTTTATTGTGGATGAAATTATTAGATTGAACCATTTCCAAAAAGATGTTATATTATAAGATCATGAAAATGACAAACCATAGAACATATATATAGCGAGAAGAAAGCATCCCATTTCTTGAATATCGTGTAATCCATTTCGTTTTCAAGGATTAGTTAACATTATGAGCATCTTTTTACTAGAGGAGTCACAATAGAGTTAGTTCAATGTGATCAAACATCACATACTTCAAAATCTAATCAACCCTCCGTGATATAAATTTCAAGAAATTCATAGGGAAGAAAATTTTTCAGATCAAAAAATGATCATGAAAAGATGTCATTCTTTCTTACATATTATAATATGTTGCTCAAGGCTTTCTTCTTATAATTTGTCAATTTTTTTTATGCGGAGAAAATTAGCAGAATATGATTAACACTCTAAAAACTAGTTAATTCGATAGAATGCAAAGAATTTGGACTTGTCAAAGCAACTAGTAGAGATTGAACAAATGAATCGGTTGTGGCTAGAGGTGGCAATGGGCCAGGCCGAGCTTGCTCGACTCTCCCAAAGGGGCGAGCTGAGCTCGGCTCGTCCCTATAAAGGGCGCTCGGTTCGGCCTGTTGGCTCGTGGGCTGAACTAGCCAAGCCGAGCGGCCCATGAGCCCGGCTCATGTTTTTTCCCTCACTTTTGATTTTGAATTTTGTTTCGGAGAATTTAAAAATAAAAAAAAAATAAAGTATGAGAACATTTTCCAGTGAAGACTTAAAAGTTGAAAACCCTTCTCCTTTTTCAGGGCTTGGGACCGGCTACTTTGAACGTAGGTAGAGTTAAAATTATACATGAACAAATTGTTACGTGTACAATTTTTTGTAAAAGTAAGAAGAAGAAAATATCAAATATTTACGCAAACAACTTACTAATAATTCAAGTGACCGTTGGACACGAGCCACGGGCCGAGCGGCTCGTGGCTCGTGGACATGGGCTCATGGGCTTTGCCCAACGACGAGTCTGAACCCATTATGGGCCGAGTTTAGATGGGCCCATTTGCCACCTCTAGTTGTGGCTACCATTTTTTAAAAATCTAATTTCTATTATTTAATTAATTTCAGTATCAAATTTTTGAAACAATAAATAATACTATATCAAATAACTCTGGCGTTGTTTTATAAAAGACTTTCAAATAATTTAACAAAATTATGACTAAACAGAAAATAAGTATTTAACTTCAAAATCTCTTATGTTACTATGAGTTTAGAACTAGATATATTGAAAATAGAGAGCTCAAGACTGTCCGGAATTAACGTCATAAAATATAGTTTACTATTTTTAAAAGCTAAACAATTCATTCAGAATCAGTACTTATAACCTTTTTTGAGTTTTCCTGACGATAGACCCACTAAACCACTGTCAGAGAACGAGTACACAATCATCCCATCATCTGGGAGTAGACACCAACCTTTAGTACAACATTGCCACACCTACATTGCAAAACTATATTAGCAAATACTCGGTATGCATGATCATATGCATGATGTTCTACCATTTCTTTCATTATGATCCTAGTCTCGAAATTCGTGCATTTTCTTAATATATTTACATATTCTCAAATTTACATCTCATTCGTCCTTTATCACCCGAGTCTTAAATCTCCCTATGGTATACTGCGGTATGAGCTAAGGATGGCAATGGATCGAGCCAAGTCAATTTGGTCTTAGGAAATAATTGCTCGGCTCGTGTCCATAAATGAAGCTCGATTTGGCCATTGGGCTCGTTGGCCGAGCTGAGCCGCCCACGATCCCATGGGCCTGACTCTGTTTTTTTTTATAAAAAAATTTAGAAAAGTAAATTAGTAAAGAAAATTGAAAAATTAAAAACTAAATACAATACGAGAAATTTGAAACCCTCTTCAATTTTTCGAGTTTAGAACCGGCTACTTTTAATGTAGGTGGAGTTAAATTGTACACGAATAAGATATTACATGTACAATTTTTTTAAAAAATAAATGTGAGAAAAATTAAAGAAAATTAACATAAACAATACTTATAAATTATGATGTAAGATTTTTGAAATCTTCAGCTATTTTTGTGTCCACTTTATCTTGGATATGATACTCTGCGTCTTTCTAGTCCTTATTAAACTCTATAATTTATCTTTTTTAAGCCTGGTTCTGTAATCAGATAAAACTATACCACCCTACACTAAAAGCAGATTCCAATGTTACAGTAGATATCGTAAGATCACATACTATCATTGATATTGTTGGATATTGTCGCTCGTTCATTCTCCACCACCTAAGTATGTCCAAAAAAAAAATCTTTATTTTTATTTTAAATATGAGCAAAATACCTAGTTAACTCTAATAGTACTTTATAGTTTACCCGTACATATATTTGTAGCATGTGCAAAGGAAGAATAATGACTATAGCTCAATAAGAACTTGAGTAGCTCCATAAATCGTTTTCGTCTTGTGATGACGAACTAGCTATTGCTATAGAGGGCCTTCAAACGTCCGTGTCATTTTTTTGGCATAGTGTTTGTGCATCTCACTTAAAAAAAAAATTCTA
This sequence comes from Forsythia viridissima, assembly GCA_030279155.1. Taxonomy (NCBI): domain Eukaryota; kingdom Viridiplantae; phylum Streptophyta; class Magnoliopsida; order Lamiales; family Oleaceae; genus Forsythia; species Forsythia viridissima. The sequence continues at coordinate 3,910,136 of CM059036.1, forward strand.
GATTTTCATGTGTAACTAGAGATCCGTAAGTTAACTTATTCTAATTTGTGGATACAATATTTTTTTTATACTCTCTAAATTTAACCTAGGGTCCATTACCGAAGCTAAAGGGGACAACATAGGCAATTCCTACCATATTTTCTAAACTTAGCCTCCATCAATTCTATGATATTAGCAAAAATGGAAAATATTTTGTATTTACTAAAATTATTAGCAATATAATAAAAATGAGTAAGAACAAGGAGACTAGTAGGATTATATACAACTTCACTTCCATTGGTAGTATCGAAAAAAATTTAAATATTTTTTCACATGAAATGAAATAGCCCAATTATGGTCTTCTAAATCATATTCGTGACCATGTGAGTGTCGACCACTGTAATAAACAGTAATATATTTTTCATAATCTTCACAAGATTGTATAGCATAAGATAAGTGAAGTTCCACTTGTGACCTATATCTGTGACAAATGTTCTTTGATGTATATTTTCTGCTTGTTTTCTAGCGGAGAGATCGTAATAAAGTGTAGAGTATACCTAATTTTTTCTAACAGTTATTTGATGGTTTGTAGCCCAACTTGCACAATTAAATTGAAAATATGACAAACACAACGTAAGTGAAGTAGTATATCACTAAAACTGGAATTAAGTTGTATAGTTAAATTTTCAATGACTACTATGTTGATCGTCGTATTGTTGAAAGTAAACCTACGAATTTTAGTTTCGTAACTAAATTCTCTTATAAGGTTCATTAAAATATAAAAAATATTTAGTCCAACATGGGATATCGTTCTTGTTTGTCTTAGCTTAAATTATAATTTAAGCTGGTCATACTGGCCAAACATATTTTTATCTACACTTTTTACATGTCCCATAACTTACTATCCACTTATTATTCACACATTCAATAGGACCCACAACTTATAAGTACTTAAAAAATAATTTCAACACCACCAAACATGCACTGATCAATTACTTTAAATGTAATATTTTTTTATACATGATTCATTATTTATCTATATAGTGTGCTCTAACAAAAATATAACATTTATGGTTATTACCTGCTCACAAGTCAAACATAAAAGATTAAACACCATTATATTTATTTATATCACTTATTATTAATGCATTTTTTGTATTGTATAAATTAACATTATTTGAACAAAGAGTATATCTAGAAAGGACTTTGTATCTAGGTTAGAAATATTTTTGTATGAACTTGGTCGTTGATTTCAACCATACTAAGCGAAAACTCATTACCAGCTACGAACATTGACATATATCGCGTATGTACTCTTGTGAATAGATCTAGTTGCTAAGATTACTACTAGAACTTGTACCAGGAGAACCAAACTGGAGTTGCATCTAATTATTTTCCTGACCTGTATTTGATCATATATCTTGTATATTTTCTGATTAGATGAATCGTGTTAATACCATTATGCAAAGCTAACTTCTCTTTCTAGTATTTGCACACAGTTTTGTACATTTGATGTCCGTCTATTAGACCCATTGTCACTATTTTGAAGTGTTCCCATTACTGAGACTTATTTTTGGTATTTCACAATTTTTTGCTTGATCCTATCACTGTTTTGTTTCTTCTTGTTCTTCAAGATCATCGTTCAAATCAATTGGATTCGTACTCACATAACTCAAATTATCAGTAATTGGAACATCATTTAGACCACGAAATCATGAACTAATAGTGGACCACTTTCTGGAGTGTTGAAACTACCAAGGAATTTATTGAACTCACCAATTTTCAAGAATTTATTGTAATTCATTTGAAATAATATAGAACAAAAAGAGGTAGAATAAGAGAGTTTATACTAGAAGTAGAAAAAAATAAGTACATTTAGATAAAAAAAATTAGATTGCACAACAAAAGAGCTAATATGGAGATTGTAATGATTTAAGATTGAGAAGGTAAAGATTTATGGGAAAAAATGAAGTAGAATTGGGTTTTATAATGATCATTGTTTTTAATTTAAAAAATGTGACTATTTTCAATGGTCGTAATGATTATAACCGTTGTGCATTGGCCCACAAGCCATGAGCCGAGTGAGCTCGACTCGTGCATTGAGATTGGAACCCAACTCGAATTACCAATGGGCCAAGTCCGTCTTAGCCTATTTTTCACCTCTAATATGAGCTCAAATATCAACATAGCCAATGGCAAGTTTTATGTATACGGTGCTAGTTGTATCGATCTGTAGTCCCATGGCCACCAAGGAATCTCACGACAGCACCCGCCTACCATTGCTGGACAGCCAACACCCCATCATCAACTACCATAAATGACTATCAGGAGCCTCAAGCGGTATTTATCAGACGTGAAGATTAGTACAGTTCAATCGTAGGGCGATTCCATTTAATTCAATGTCACCCACTGAACCGCTATAAGCTCAAAGCTAAGCGAATTGAACAAACGGAGTCAGGCCAGACCACTGACTGAGTTCAGAGTAGCACCGTTGGCTTTATTTTCTATGGTCTAGGGAAAAGGCATTTCGCATGCCTTTTTTGAAATGGTGAGACCGAGAGATGCCTCATAATTGGCTCGAATAATGTTAATCTATTCAATGGTATTTAATCGAACAGAAGTTTGACCTACTAACAAAGAATAGAAAAAGTTCGCTACTTAAGTATGATCGGAGTTTTCCCTTCGGATAATAAAGCATGAATTCAAACAATAATTCATTGAGTTTTGAGATGTCGCGCTTACAGTTAAGAAAAGTTGACTTGACTTTCTATTTGAAAGGAAAACCTTCACCAAATTTGAAATATCAGTCAACATCAGGGGCGGAGGTGGGGGGGGTTTCGGGGGGAGACCAGGACCTCCCAACTTTCTTAAAAAAAATAAAAAAAAAATTTATTTTTAATTTAATAACCAACTAAAAACAAAAAATACTAAAGCCCAAATCCAACAATGAATGAACTAAACAAATAAAGTCTAACAAAAGCCCAACAAAATTGATTCATCTAAAATCACTTCTTCTTAGTTCACGTTCTTGTCTTCAGCCTTTGACACACAAAAAAAAAAAAAAAAAAATTAGTCATTGCAATTTCATCTTCAACCTTTTTCACTTAAGCTGGAGATTTTTTTTTTGATTTTTTATTTTTGCTATGGTAGAACATTAATACCATGAAACAAATTTTAACTCGAGTTCAAGTCTCGATTCTTTTGTTGTCGACGGGTTCTCAATTTGGAAGAAGAAACGTAGTCTCAGAAAATATATTGAAAAATTTAGTAGTGACAACCTAGCTCGGATTAAGTTAGAATCATTCAATAACCAAGAAGAAAGTATTGAGACTAGTCTTTTCAAGCAATCAGAACAAACACGAAGTGAGTATCGAATACGTCTAACTGCATCAATCGATTGTGTTCGATATCATCTTGTAAATTTTTTAAAGATTATGACTTATAAAAAAATATTAGATTGTCATAAAAATTGGCTCAGTAATTGTAGTTTGAAGAGAGAGAGAGAGAGAAAAAAAAAATTCGGGGGCAGCTTTCCTTCTCCCAACCCACCCATATTTGAGGACCTCCCATGTCTAGCTTCACCACTGGTCAACGTGTCTTTATTTTTTGTCATATTAATTTTAAGTAAAAAATTTTGTCAACTAGGGATTTAAAAATATTTGTCTAGGTTAAGATAGTCATCAACTTGGTTTTTGTGCATGTGGTTGGTTGGCTGGCCATGCATTTATATTAATTAATTACTGTAGAGAATAATTATCAGATACTCTCATTGTAGCCCATATCCTTTTGTATTGCAGAAAGTTCTATTTCGTACTGATTTCATGCGATTTCGACAAACAGAATCATATTATTGCACATAATCTTTAACAAGATTTTGGCAGAATACTCTAGAAGAAGAGCCATAGTAAATATTGAAATATTAATCGAATTTAAGTTACATTTTTTTATAGAATTGACCTTTTAAAATAGAATTTTAAATCTTAATATAGTAATTGATCCGTCTAACAGTTCAAATAAAAAATCGGACTCCAAGATTAATGTTCTCAAACAAATTACCACCTTGCTGGACCATATTACGAGTATTATATAGTGAAATATTTATTGAATTTGAACTAATCTTCATAACAAATCTTAATAGTGATTACATATGAAAAATTCTATCACAAAATACAACTTCGACACATAAGATCATGGCCGGTCCTGTAATTTTTGGGCTTGAGGCGAATTTCATAAATTAGACCTTCAATGTACCTCTAAATTGTAGTATGTATTCAAAATCCACAATATTTTTCGGAACTATTTGTTAACTTAAATTCTTAGATTCTTTCTCTTTTATTTCAGTTTCTTCAGCTACCAAAGAAAATTTTAATAGCTTAAATTCTAATTTTCCAGCCAAAGAGTCATTTGTAATCTAAAACTCATTAATAATTTCAACATGCGGAATCAAAGTGATTAAAAATAAAAAGGGCAAACATTCACCAATAAATTTTTATAAATCGCACCCAAAAATATTTATATCAAAAGATTCAAGATCCAGAACAATTTGCCAATACTTCATAGAAAAATCAAAAGAAAATAAAATTATGAAACTGTAATTATGAATTACATGAAAGGTGATTTTCATTTGATAATGGTGAAAGTTGGGATTTAGCATTTATGACACTTTGCATTAAGGTACTTCACTAATAAGTGATATCGGTAGGCTCAAGGTTGGATACTTAGATTGGAGAATAAAAGGTGATATGTATCGGGCCGGATTTGTGGGTTTGATTGGGGTGATAATTTCACATATACTATAAAATATAAAATAATTTAAAAAATACTATTTAACTTTTTTTATTCTAAAAATACTATTTTTTTTTTTATTTTTGTAACACTTGTTGTTACATTTGTTATGTTTTTTAATAACAAATGTAACATATTTATTATAATTAAAATAACAAATATAACAACAAGTGATACAAAAAAAAAAATATGATAGTATTTTAAGAAATATTTTATTTATTTTGGTTATTTCTGGAAAAAAAAAAAACCCCTTTGATTGGGTGCTACCATTTTTTTATGGGTTGTGATAGAAGTAGGAAATGGGCTTCGAATTGAGTTACACGTGCTAAATTTTTATTTTTATTTTTAAAAAAAAGGCAAAAATAGACCCCTTCAATTTTAGGTCTAAAGCGGTGACCTCACTCACTTCGATTCAAAATCGGCTCTGCGTAAGACGAGCTTCTTTATATTTTTTATGCTTTTCTAGAAGCATTTTTCCAATCCCTCCTGTATCTTCAAATGCAATAAAGCAGAAAGCAATGTGTTTTTCTTGGCATCATCTTTTTTCTTCTTTCAAAAAGAATAATTTGCAAAGAGCAAATAAACTTGTACATTCCATATTTATTTGATAAAATGTAAAGGGTCGGTCCATCAGATGCCGAAAACCGTCTACGTTATCATTTTACAATGTGTAAAGTTGACATTCTTTCGTGTCATTGACACTACACTTTTTTCTTCTGAATCTTATCTCCTCACTATCGATCAATATTGTGAATCTTATCTCAAGTTTGTGTTCCATTGAAAGATTTTAGATCAGGTTATTAATATAGTGTGTATAAAATCTATACACTTGTTAACAGGGGCGGAGATGGGAGGCGAGATTGAACTGTGTAGTTCGGTTTTGTATCAATTTTTGAAGTGTAAAATTTTTTTTATATAGTAGTCTCCACTCCAAAAAAATCATAGTTCCGTCCTTTCATGTTAAACCTTTGTGTTGGGCTAAACATATGATGCCAACAATTTCTGGGCAATGATGAAACAGGGTTAAGCCCAATAATTATGGTGAAGTCCATGATCCATTGCCCAAGCCGTTTTTCTTCCTCTTGTACAATTAGGCCCACTTAATTGTAGACCCAGCCCAACTGAACTCTGACGCTTGAGATGGCTCTTGGCTGAGGACCGTTGGATGGACTCTTGATCAATGGTTGGCAGCTTCGGTATAAATGCCCCCTGATGTTGCCCTATTCTTCAGAGAGTCACATTTCGCCGTCTGAAAAAGGGAGAGAAATAGGGTTAGATTTTCTCTGTGAAATTGCTTCCATCTTCTTCTCTGATTCCACTAAAACCTTTGGTTTTAGTGTTCTTCTGCTTCTTCTTTCCTTCTGATGAAGGTTTCTGAGTGATTTAGAGGGGAAGTAGTATAGTTGTGAGGGCCTCTGTTTTGGCCGGTGTTCTGAGTTACTGTAGCAACTCAGTGTTGAGTTCAGTTGGGTCTTGTGGTCTCTGTAGTGGGTCTGGTTTCTTGAGTGGAAACGAAGGGTACAATGTTTTGAGCCCTAATTCCATTTTTGGGTATTCGGTTATATTTCTTGGTTCTTTGGAACTGTATTCTGGTTGTAAGTTGATCTTGTATTTTAACAGTGGTATCAGAGCCTGAGTGGCGTTCTTGGAAACTTCTTTCTGAACAGTTCTTGAAAAATCAATTTTTCCCTTTCCTTTTTCAGCAAAGAAAAATTGTTTTTTCATTTCTTGAAGTTTCACTTTTACAACTAAAGGGTTCCTTTATATTTCCGGTTTATTTCCTAATTTTTACTGTGCACTTCTTACCTCTGACATTGTTTGCTCTTTGGTTACCTTTCGGCTGAATAAAGGTAATATGGTGACCAAGTCTCCGGTCACCACAATGGTTTGCATCTTCTAGCCTCTGTTGTTATTATAATCTTGATTGCTTTCTAAATTGTTAGTTTCGCAAGTAATTGAATAAATCTTGTTGAAATATCTTTTTTTTGCCTCTGTTGTTTGCTCTTATTATCTTGTCTTAGTCAAGTTTTTTTTTTTATAAAACCCACTGTCTCAGCTTTGTGCCTTGACCTGGGAACATGATTCTCACGGAATCCTGGTGAAACTGAGCAGTGATTGTTCTCTTTCTGTTGCCTCTGTGAATATAGTTTAATAAACTCTTGTCAATCTGTTTTTGTACTAAGTGTGCATTTCTTGATTGTTATTGTTTAGTAAATATTCTGTGTTGCCTGAATTTTTTGTTATCCTGTCATTCTGTTATTGCATGTTGCATTTCTTGGTGAATCTTTTTGCTATCATGACAAATATCAGTTTTGAACTTGGGGTTTTTAATGGAAAAGGGGATTTTCCTATATGGCAACAAAAGATGAGGGGGGTGTTAGTCCAACAGAAAGTAGCTAAAGCCATAGATGGAACCTTTCCTGATACTATGACTGAAGAACAAACCACTGAGGCAGATGAACTAGCCTATACCTCCATAATTCTGCACCTTTCTGACCAAGTCCTAAGGAAAGTAGGAAAGTTAGATTCTACTCAACTTCTTTGGGAAAAGTTAGAAGAATTGTATTTAGTGAAGTCCCTGCCAAATAAACTGTTTCTGTTAGAAAAGTTTTTTAGTTTCAAAATAGATTCCTCTAAAGATCTTGATGACAATCTTGATATCTTTAACAAATTAGTTCAAGATATCACCAACACTGGGGAAAAAGTATCTGAAGAGTATAAAGCTGTTATTCTCTTAAATGCTATTCCTGAAGTCTATAGGGATGTTAAGACTGCCATTAAATATGGCAGAGATACTCTTACCCAAGACATTGTTGTAAATTCTTTAAGTAGTAAGGATTTAGAGCTGAAATATGAGAAGGCAGAGGGTAGTGCTACTGAGTCTCTCTATGTTAGAGGTAGGTCTCAAAATAGGCAGAATGGGGGTTATGACAGTCAACAGAGTCAGGGTAGTAGCAGTAATAGCAACCATAAGAAAAAAAACAAAGGAAGGTCTAGATCCAAATCTAAGGCTAGAGGGAAGAAGTGTTATGGGTGTGGTAAAACTGGCCATTTTATCAAAGATTGCTATAAAAGAAAAATGAGCAAAAGGATAAAATGGCTGATGAGGGAAATATAGTTGAACCAAAAGAAGCTAATACTGTAGATGTTTATGTAGTCACTGAACCAGTCAGTGGGCATTCTTCTGTCAATTATGCTGATAAGAGTGACCAAATTCAAGAATGGATCTTGGATTCTGGTTGCACTTTCCATATGACATCTAGAAAGCATTGGCTTCATGACTTTAAGAATGTTTCCAATGGGGAAGTCATTATGGGAAACAATGTGGTCTGTAGAATAGAGGGGATTGGGAATCTGACTTTAAGATTTGAAAATGGTTATATCTGTACTCTTGAAAGAGTCAGATATGTACCTGATCTCAATAGAAATTTAATTTATGTAGGAGACTTAGATGGGATGGGATTGTGTGGAAAATTTGGAGATGGCATGCTAAAAGTGATCAAGGGATCTCTAGTCATCTTCAAAGGGTTCAAAAGAAATGGGATTTATGTGACTCAGGCTGAAATAGTATCTCAGTGTAATAGTCTGACCTCTGGTGCTGAAGTTGAGCCTACTTTAAAGTGGCACAACAGGCTGGCACATGTTAGTGAAAAAGGTCTTCACATCTTGCAGAAACAAGGAGTTTTTGGCAAGGATGTGATCTCTAAAGTCCCCTTTTGTGAACACTGCACTCTAGGCAAACACCACAAGCTTCACTTTAACACAGGAAAGCACAAAACCACTTCTATCTTAGAGTATATCCACTCAGACTTATGGGGTCCTGCCACTGTTCCTACTCAAGGAGGAAATAGATATTTTCTTTCCTTAATTGATGATTTTTCCAGAAAAGTTTGGATTTTCTTGTTAAAACAGAAATCTGACACTTTTGAAAGGTTTAAAACCTGGAAAGTTCTTATAGAAAACCAGACTGGGAAGAAGATTAAAATCTTCAGAATAGATAATGCTTGGAATTTTGCAACTCTGATTTCAATCAGTTGTGCAATGAATGTGGTATTCTGAGACATAAATCTGTACCCTATACTGCCCAACAAAATGGGGTGGCTGAAAGAATGAATAGGACTCTCCTAGATAAGGTAAGATGTATGATGGTTAGTTCTGGTCTTCCAAAGGTCTTATGGGGGGAAGCTGTAATGACAGCATCTTATATAGTTAATAGAACACCTTCAAGTGTTTTAGAAGGCAAGACACCAGAACAACTGTGGTCTGGAGAACCTCCTAATTACAGTCATCTTAGAACTTTTGGGTGTGCAGCCTATTCCCATCAATCTGTAGGAAAACTTGAAGCAAGGGCTCAAAAGTGTGTTTTTCTAGGTTATCCTGATGGTGTGAAAGGATACAGATTATGGGCCAAAGAGGAAAGGGGTTTTAAAATAATCACCAGTAGGGATGTGACTTTTAATGAGTCTCACATGCCTTGCCTTGCTGATAATGACTCAGGTGATAGTACCCCAGAAAATAGCACTAGGTTTCAGGTGGAGACTGATTCTCCTTCTGATCTTAATCAGCATCAGGAAGCTGCAGCTTCTGATGTTGACTCGATTGATGAAAATGAGGGTCAGCCAGAAGTAGAAGACTTGACCCAAGATTCTCATCCTTCCAATCTTGATAGATACCAGTTAACAAGGGATAGGACTAGAAGGGATATTAAGGCTCCTTCAAGGTTTGATGATTTTGTTTCTCTTGCTGTTATGTCCTATAATGATCTTGTGTTTAAAGAACCAAACTCTTACAGTGAAGCTGTAAGTAGTAAATTTGCTGATAACTGGTATAGTGCTATGAATGAAGAAATGGAGTCTTTAAAGAAAAATGTCACCTGGATTTTGGTTCCAAAACCTAAAGATAAATCTCTAGTAGACTGCAAGTGGATTTTCAAAGTAAAAGAAGGAATTTCTAAAAGGAATCCTTTGAAATTCAAAGCCAGACTTGTAGCAAAAGGTTTTACTCAAAAACATGGTATTGATTACAATGAAATCTTTTCTCCTGTTGTTAAATACACTACTATCAGAGTTATACTTGCTTTAGTTGCTCATCATGATTGGGAAATAGAACAAATGGATGTTAAAACAGCTTTTCTGCATGGTGATCTTGATGAAATCATTTATATGGCCCAACCTGAGGGCTTTGTTGATTCTGCTAAACCTGATAGTGTGTGTTTATTGAAGAAATCTTTGTATGGCCTAAAACAGTCACCTAGACAATGGTATAAAAGGTTTGATAACTTTGTATTATCTGTTGGTTTTCAAAGGAGTGCCTTTGATCATTGCCTGTACCTGAAGAAGAACAAATCAAATCAGGTGACTGTTTACTTACTTCTTTATGTTGATGACATGTTACTGATTGGTTCTAATATGCATGACATAAATGAAATTAAGAAATCTTTATGTTCTGAATTTGACATGAAAGATTTGGGGCATGCTAAAAGAATTTTAGGGATGGACATTGAAAGGAAAAGATCCAATCGTGTTTTACTATTAAAACAGTCTGCTTACATTGAAAAGGTTCTGTCTAAGTTTTCTATGCATGATGCTAGAACTGTATCTTTACCTTTAGCCAGTCATTTTAAATTGAGTAAAGATCAATGTCCCATAGATGATTCAGACATAAAACATATGGAAAAGGTGCCTTATGCAAATGCTGTGGGGTCTGTCATGTACACAATGGTGTGTACAAGACCTGATGTTGCCCATGCCATAAGCACCCTCAGCAGGTTCATGGCCAATCCTGGTCCTGAACACTGGGAAGCTCTGAAATGGTTATTAAGGTACCTGAAAGGTACTTCTAATCTTGGATTAATCTATGGGACATGTAATGAGGGAGTAATTCTTAAAGGTTTTGTTTATGCTGATTTTGCTGGTGATAAGGATAATAGAAAATCAACTACTGCTTATGTTTTTACATTGTGTGGTACTTGTATTAGTTGGAAGTCTCAACTTCAACCTATTGTAGCCTTATCAACTACTGAATCTGAATATGTTGCTGCAACTGAGGCTATTAAAGAAAGTCTGTGGTTAAAGGGATTGTTATCTGAAATGAATATGTTGTCTAATCCTGTTGTAGTTTATTCTGATAGTCAAAGTGCAATACATTTGTGCAAGAATCCTGTCTTTCATGAACGTACAAAACACATTGATGTGAAACTACATTTTATTAGAGATATTATTTCAAAAGAGTTAGTGTATCTTGAAAAGATACCATCCCAGTTTAATCCATCTGATATGGGTACAAAGGTACTGCCTCTGAACAAATTTCAATCTTGTTTAAAGTTGCTGAACATTGATGCAGGTTAGTTTTGTTTGCAGGTGATTTCCTTGATGTTAACTCTAGTTCTTGTACGTTGGCATCAAGGTGGAGATTGTTGGGCTAAACATATGATGCCAACAATTTCTGGGCAATGATGAAACAGGGTTAAGCCCAATAATTATGGTGAAGTCCATGATCCATTGCCCAAGCCATTTTTCTTCCTCTTGTACAATTAGGCCCACTTAATTGTAGACCCAGCCCAACTGAACTCTGACGCTTGAGATGGCTCTTGGCTGAGGACCGTTGGATGGACTCTTGATCAATGGTTGGCAGCTCCAGTATAAATGCCCCCTGATGTTGCCCTATTCTTCAGAGAGTCACATTTCGCCGTCTGAAAAAGGGAGAGAAATAGGGTTAGATTTTCTCTGTGAAATTGCTTCCATCTTCTTCTCTGATTCCACTAAAACCTCTGGTTTTAGTGTTCTTCTGCTTCTTCTTTCCTTCTGATGAAGGTTTCTGAGTGATTTAGAGGGGAAGTAGTATAGTTGTGAGGGCCTCTGTTTTGGCCGGTGTTCTGAGTTACTGTAGCAACTCAGTGTTGAGTTCAGTTGGGTCTTATGGTCTCTGTAGTGGGTCTGGTTTCTTGAGTGGAAACGAAGGGTACAATATTCTGAGCCCTAATTCCATTTTTGGGTATTCGGTTATATTTCTTGGTTCTTTGGAACTGTATTCTGGTTGTAAGTTGATCTTGTATTTTAACACTTTGATTAAACAAAAAAAAAAAAAATCACTCTGCACGTAATGAGATGTGTCGAAAATGATCGCTTTGAATACATAATTTAAATAAATATAAGTATCCTTATAATGTTGATGAGTTTCTACGTGGTATATATATGTATGTAAAAGGGTTATCATATCTAATTAATGTTGTAAATTAATAAGCTTGAATGTTTAAGTTCAATCTTGGAACTTGGAAGTATGACTAGTGTTGTAGAATATAATTACAAGTACACAATATCGTTAATAAATAATAAAGTGGACCTAATGAGTTCGAATTATCGTTCCCACGAAAACTATCTTATTTAGATATTAGCTCAAATAATCATCATAATCTATTTAAAACACTTTGAAATACGTTTATCGAAAAGTTTAACTTATAACTATTAATTCAAGAAAATAGTGTGAACGCAACAACCAAAAATTTATCAAATATTATTATTAAACTGTTTGAATTCACGAATTCACTGTAGTTGTCATCTATAATATCTCCTTTCAAGATTTCTTCCTAATGTTGTACTCAGTCGAATTCACGAAATTAACCTAATTTATCTCTCTCGAGTTACAATTAGTCATATCTAATTAAGTTAACTCATTATATCTCTATGTGAAGCCAGAATAATCATTAACTAGATGCATTAAATCTTCTAAAAATTCAATTTAAGACCACAACAATAACAAAAGCGTATCTCTACTTTTTATTCAATTGCCAGATTTTATTACGTAGTCTAGATTAATAACTTACCTCTCAGTTTGTTACAATCCACAATCCATTGAAATAATGGTCAATTATTTCATGCATTACAAAAAGAAGCAAAATCAATACGTAATCAACATATAATCAAAACGTGAGATAATTGAAATTAAAGAATCTAAATTATATTACATCGTTCATCCAAACTATAGATTTAGCTACTCATAATTCAGGAGAAAGAAAACATGAAGAGTTTGAAATACATAATCGGATTTAAATAAGGGATAGAAAAATTTGAATATCTTGAACCAAGAATTCGTCGTCTTCACGTCCCAATCTTCAAAGTCTTGGTCATTCTTTCTCTTATTCTCTTATTTGCTCTCTCGTCTCCTTTATTCCACCCCTCCTAATCTAACCTAGATTATGTCTTTATATAGTCATACGTCCTTCGACTTGTTCTAATTCAAAAAGGACACAAACGCCACTCGTTTCACTTTTTGAAAAAAAAAATCTAAAAATTAAGTATGTGGGCCACGGTTGGACGGCGGCAAACAGCAAGCCACAGTCCAAACAGCAATGGTTTAGTCCATCAACTTTCAATATTATGCATTTTGGTCCTTGTATTTCTTTTTTCATTTCAATTTCATCCTCTTTTATTTGCAATCCAAGTCCTTCAACTTTTATCCATTTTCGAGTCTTCGTGCACTTTAAGTACTTCTTCACCTATTTTTCTTTTTTCTTTTTTCTCCAATTCCATCCAAACTTGAATTTTGATCTAAAGCAATCAAATCAACACACAATTAAGTAAAAATTCACTTAAGAGTACTTACAATCGCCACTTTTGATGGTCCAAATAAATGTAAATCTATACTTATCAACTAGCATATTATAACTCTTGGTGCATGTTTGGTTAAATTTAAATTATAATTTAAGTTGATCAAATTAGTAAAACATATTTTTTATCTATATATTTCGTAAGATCCACAACATACTATCTATTTGTTGAATAATCAGGTGAGTTAGGTCGTATGGACAAACAATCAAACGGCTAAAATTTAAATTAGTAAAACTATTTATTTTTATAATTTTTCAACATTGTTATGATCTTCCCGTCCCCTCTAATTTCAAAGACTAATTGTAGTAGAAATTATTTTTATGTGATCTTTTAATATTATATCATATTTAAATTGATTTAGTAAATGCATAATATTCATAGTTAAAAATATTATAACTTTACTTCATTATTGTAAAGTCCAAAAACCACCAGACACATCAAGAAATTTAACCATTCAAAATATCTAAGAAATAAAAGATGCAAAAAAATAAACGAACACAAGATTTGTTTCGGCCTAAGCTCCAGAGGTTCGGTGACACATCCTGTGTTGAGCATCTACAAAGTAAAATCTGATCTAAACATTAATAATCAACCAACCAGCAACCAAAATGTACATCAATGTTAAAGATTACAATAATATGTAAAACCACTAAGGCTACACTCAAGAAAGCCCAAACCAAAACTCCAAGAGTTACTATTGACGAAGAACACCAAAAACCTTCCCACCCCTGATTCGACAACCAAGTTTATAGAACCAAAAGTTCTTAATCTGAATCTAATCACTCAGAACCAGAGAATACCAAAAGAGAAGATGTTTTAAGGAGGTGAAGATTTCTTTTAGAGAGAACCACTGAGAGAATTGCCTCCCACAGTATACACAAAAACCCCTAAATCTGAATTGTGAAGGAAAGCCAAGTCAAGAGTCGTATAAGGGAAGCCATAGAGTCACCATCCAAGGGCAGCAAAACACCCGTGTGTCAAAATTTCAAGCAAGAAGCCCACTTAAGAAAACGCACTTTAAAACTGCAACTTTCAACCAATTCAAGTGGCACACATGACTTTTCCCATCAATTATATCCTAAGAGGCAATGTGCATGAAACCATTTGCTTGCTCCAATCATAATTAGCTATGAAACTAGTGGTGATAAATAACAATACTCTTATGACTTTTATAACCAACATCTCATTATCGGTTAACGTACTATTTTCGTACACCCATGTCCCTACATTAAAGCCTGATTTTAGAAAAATGCAAGGGCGCCATGTGTACACTCGCTATGCCCAATGAAGACATGTCATCCATGGTGACCGTTATATATATATATATATATATATATATATATATATATATATATATATATACATACTAGTTTTGGCTACGTGCAATGCACGTATGTAAAAAATGCAGGGAAAAGTTTTAGAATTATTAATACAATCATTTTTAAAATAAAAAAAATGAAAATGATTAATATAACATGTATAAAAAAATATTTGAAATTAAAATGTTTATTTGACAAAAAAAAAAAATTGGGTTGCCGAGATGCCCGGTAACCAATTATATAAGTGAAAGGATTAGGCGTGGTTTTGTTGTATAACGAAATTCTGAACATAAATATACACTTAAATATGTTAGAGAATTTGTAAAATTGATGTGTTAAATAAATGAATAAGATGATGATTGTGGAGAATTAATATGATTTGGTTGGAAATTTTTTTTAGTTCCTGTGTTTACTTAATATTTATGGCTACCTGGAATGCAAGTACGAAAAAAATGTAGTGATTTTTAAAATAAAATAAAAATTAAAATGAGTAATTTAATACGTATAAAAAAAATTTCAAATTAAAATGTTTATTTGACAAAAAGAAAAAAAGAAAAAAAAAATTTTTGGTTGCCGAGATGCTTCACCAAGCAATGAATTTGATTGCCGAGTTGCTCGGCAATGAATTTCATTGCCGAGCACTCTTCACTTTTTTTTTTTTATTTTGTTGTGTCAAAAAAAATGAGTTTAAAAAAAATGTGGTGAACAGTAAAATAAAATTCATTGCCGATAATTTTACTGTTCACGTTTTTTTTTAAATGTGGTAACATTATAAAAAATAAAAACATTCAATTTGCTTAAGATAAAATAAAAAAGAATAATAAAAAAATTGAATGAAAAAGTGTAAAAAAATAAAAACATTCAATTTGCCACCAAGATTTTACAGTGCGTGGAAAAATTCTTGTAAAAGGTAAAAAATAAAAACATTCAATTTGCCACCAAGATTTCACAGTGCGTACCAATCCTCTTTTGGACATTTTTTAACAATAAACATCCCAACTTTCTTTCAATTTTTTGGGTTATTTTTTATATACTAAATTAAATAACTAAGATTCGTAAACAATGTGGTAGAATGACTATTTTTATATATTTATTGAATTGCACCACTGCGAGAATTTGAATTGGACCAAACTTTCAGTTACAACTTTTTCAGTTTTTTTACTAATGACTCAAAAGCTAAATATTAATATTAAAGAATTGTGTACAATTTGTTTATATCATCAAACCAAAAAAAAAATTTGATGAAAAATTGAATGAAAAGTAAAAGGAGAAAAATAATAGCATTTATTTAGAATAATTTGTAAAAGGTAAAATAAAAAAATAAGATTAGTAAAAAATTGAATGAAAATTAAGTGTAAAAGAAAAAAAAATTAAAGAATTTTTTTTTAGGTTGTGGACATATCTGAACGATTTTAAAACAATAGGGACCTTTCATGCAATTATTCCTTAAAAAAAAAAAAAAAAAAAAAGTGAATATGAAATTCATTGCCGAGACATCTCGGCAATGAATTTCACATCATAATGGTTCTAGTTTCCTCCCTATTGATGGCTTTGACAGTGAGCGGACACGGGAGTTGTTAACCAGCGCAGCATATGTTCACCTAAAGCACTTAGATGTCTCTAAGCACACTCGAAATCTGTCTCCTGCAAGTCGGGCTATATTGCTCGCAGGGCCTGCCGGTATGGTATCGGATATGCATATCTATATGTTTTTGAAACTAAACTTTGTGCAATATCTTCTAGCAAATTGTAATTTTTATTTCATACATTTTCATAGAATTTTACCAGCAAACTCTTGCAAAGGCTCTGGCACATCATTTTGAAGCGAAGTTGCTACTGTTGGACATAACTGACTTTTCACTTAAGGTGATAATCTTGGATGGAAATCTCTCTTAACGCTGATTCTTGCCACATTTTTATACTAATATATTTTCTTGTTTACTTATATTCGGTCGATCATACACAGATGCAAAGCAAGTATGGCAGTGCCAAAAAAGAAAATGTAAGTTATTTCATCTACTCAGAAGAATGATCTGTTCCACTTCATTGTTCATGAATACTATGGAGGTATTTAGGCATAAATGTTGTAGCTCTGTCGTGAGTAATGTATGGAATGACTATAATATTACATTTTCTTTCCATGACAATGAAATTAACCTACATGATTAAAGTGAAAAGTGTACTGATTCTGCTTGTTTTTCTGTTATAGTCTTTGAAGAGGTCTATCTCAGAGGTGACTTTAGAAAGAATGTCCAGTTTGATTGGTTCCTTCTCTATTCTTCCACCAAGAGATGATAATGCAGGTAAATGATAATGGCATATTTAAATGATTTCCATCTGCCTCGTTTTTATTACAGTTAAACTTTCTTTATAGCACGTGGATCTTCAAGGAAAGGATGATAAATTGATCGCATCGTTCATGAATTTCATTGCCGAGACATCTCGGCAATGAACATTCTTCCACCAAGAGATGATAATGCAGGTAAATGATAATGGCATATTTAAATGATTTCCATCTGCCTTGTTTTTATTACAGTTAAACTTTCTTTATAGCACGTGGATCTTCAAGGAAAGGATGATAAATTGATCGCATCGTTCATGAATTTCATTGCCGAGACATCTCGGCAGTGAAAAGTATTTTACTGTTCAATTTTTTTTTTTTTAAATTGTGTCAAAGAAAATGGGTTAACAATCCTTTATGATACTGAAAATAAAATACAACATAGGTTACAAAAATCAGATAAATTTTTCCAATTTTTTTTACTCAACAAGATTTTTTTTCTTGTCCAAACTTTAGAAAAAAATGTTAACTTCCAAGGTTGGCATTTTAACTATATGAAAAACTAATATTTGTTCATCAATCTCGGCAATCAATTTGATTGCCGAGATAGCTCGGCAATCAATTGATTGCCGCCAACTTCTCCAACTCCACTCTCAACTCATCACCACCGGCCTCCACCATCACCACTGCTCAACTCTCCTCTCCCTCCTCCAACTCTACCTCTCAAACCCCTCAACCTTCCCACATGCAACCACCCTTTTCCACCAAATCCAAGAACCCAAAAACTGCTCTCTCAAATGGAATCACATGATCAGGCACACCTCAAAAACCAACCCGTTAAAGGCACTATCTTTATTCCAAGAAATGCTATTAACCCGTGCAAAAAATTCCAATGAGAAATCCCATTTACAATTTCACAATGATCCTTTTATTTATGCTTCTTTGATTAAAGCTTGTAACAACGCTCAGGCTTTTGTTGAGGGTAAGTCAATACACTATTATGTTGTGAAGCTTGGCATGAATTGTAATGTGAATATATTGAACAGTCTTGTGAGTTTTTACATGAGTTCTGTTAATTTAATGAATTATACCGATGTTCTATTTGATAGAAGATATCTGAGTATGTTAAAAGGAGGGATCTTGATGTGGGTTTGACGTTGTTTATTAAAATGTTGAGGACCTCTTTTGGTTTGAATGTAGTGCCTAATTATGTTAGTTATGTGATTTTGATATATATCTGGCTGTGTTGATATATTACTCGGCAACCAAGCGGCAACCAAATTTGGTTGCCGAGCAACCTCGGCAACCAAATTTGGTTGCCGAGATTGCTCGGCAACCAGTTTTGGTTGCCGAGCAACCTCGGCAACCAACTTGGTTGCCGAGAATTGGTAATTTTTTTTTTTTCGTTTTTTCTCTTATTAAAAGCAATAGATAAATTGTAGTCAAATGAAGTATTCCCTACGTGAATGCGCACTCATTTTGTATACTGGTGTTGGCAAATGAATCTCTAACTGTTGTAATAATACTTACAGTGTCTAAAAAGGATCCAATCTTTCAAAACTCAGCTCCACTCTGAATTCTACAATTCTAATTCTAATGGTGAATAAAATCTGCTCCAAAGCTTGAATTCTAATTCTAAATGGTGAATAAAATCTGCTCCAAAGCTTGAAAAGTAATAGAGAATAAAACAAATTAAAATTAAAGTTGTAAAAGGACGGAACTCCAGTATCTGAACCTGAATTTGAATTCTAATTCCAATAGTCAATAAAAGTCTGCTAAGCCTCAAAAAGTAGCCGAAAATAAAACAAATTAAAGTTGTAAAGAGAAGTTGTAAAACGACGGCGTGTAGGACAAAAAAATGAACAGTAAAAAATTTAAGGCTCTTATATTATTGTAAGGATATATATATAGGGAAGGATAATACACACATAGTTATTTCACGTATTTACATACCACATATTATAAAGTTTCTTATCCTAATGATTTTCACACTAAAGTGGCCACAGGAGAGGAAAGCATCTGCCAATTTTTGCAAGTTTTAGACCGTTTATGCCGCCGTCAATAGAGGAAGAGAAGCAATGCAAGCCTCAAAATGTGTCTCGAAATTCTATACTTCTCAAAAATTGTTACTTTAAACTCATAAAACAGATTAGCACGTCGAAGTGGGAAAATAAAAGGGCAATGATACTAGGGCTCCGTTTGGGATTGATTTTGAAGCTCAACTTCTGATTTTCAAACAATCAGAAGTTGATTTAAGCGTTTGGCAAAATTTTCAAAAGTGATTATAAAATAATCTGACTCATCTGGCAGCAGATTTTGAAAAGCATCAAAAGAGTAGCTTTTCAGATTCTGCTTTTAACTTTTTATTTATATATTATTAAAATATCCACTTTATCCCTAATTAATTAAACTAATTCATTTAATACTCGTCTGAGAAGGCAAATTGATGCAAGTTGGATGCATAAAAAAATATAAATTTAATTAATTTTTGCACTATATGACTATACTTTTATTTTATAATTTTTATAAAATTTGAAATTTATTAGGTGTTTATTATTTTTATTTTAAAAAAATAATAATGAATGCATTGTCTGGCTAAAAAATATTTGACTAGGCAAAAAAAAAAAAAAGTTTATCACTCGTGATAATAATAATAACACAAAATAACATTATTATAATCAATGTCCTTTTTAGTAATTTAATACCGTTGCATCAATAAATCACTTTTGTTTACCAAATGCTCAACTGTTGCTTTTGAAATATAAAATCATTTTGAAACAAGAGTTTATTAAACACTTATATGATCCTTCCGCAGTTAATTATTTCTAAAGCACAGCAGAAACTGATTCTCTTAAAAGCACAGCAATACCAAACCAATCCTAGGAAACCCTACAAAACGGCCTTTGGCAAGCTTTTAGAGTCATTTATTATAGGCACTTTGATAGGTGATGCAATCTAGCAAATAAGTTGCGACCGCACATGAATGACAATAATTAAAAGTGTAACCCTTCTTGCAGCACAACAAACAATCGATAGTACGATACCTACTATATACATGCTAGTGTCACGATTATCTATATGTAGAATCGTAATACATAATCATGATATCATTTATAATTTCCCCTTATTTTTTTCTCCGACAAGAAATGGAACAAATATAAAGAATTTGCATTTTCAAGCATGGAATACTATTAACATGTGTGTTATCAATATCAACACATAAATCAACACATAAATTCTATCCCCATTAATATTGAGTTGTGGAATAAGTAGATGCGAAGTAATCTTATCATGGAGAACGAAAGGTCCCTTTTGGATAAACTCAACTTCCTTCTCCAACTCATCAACATATGCCTCCTCGAAAGCTACATAAGAAAGTTTGTAATATATGGACCACTATGTGTGTAACTTAACTATCCTTATTTATTGAAAAGTTCTCGTGTTAAATATTTGATTATACACCAAAAACAACATTCACCCGATAGGAAATGCCTTGAAGATAAAATATAGACAAATAATAAGTTAATATAGTTTTTAACAATTTAAACTTTTAGAAGAGATGAATTGACATTGTTCGCTAAAAGTAGAAGGCGGATAGCGAAGTGTAAATAAATAAATATATATATATATATATATATATATATATATATATATAATCATTCAATCATATATGTTTGGCAGTGATGAAATTAATTTTTGAATACTTATAATTGTAGGTCATATAGAATGCATAGATAATAAGTGAATAGTAAATTGTGAGTCCTACAAAATATGTAGATAAACAATAAGTTTGACTAGTTTAAATTATAATTTAAGCTTAACCAAATAATAGCAAAATTTTAATTTCTGTTTTTCTTAACATAGTTGATTACTATAACATGTCAAGAACGGACGTGAGATACCCTATAAGAGCATCTCCAATGCACTTCGTCTATTGCGTTTTAAACGTGTAACATAAGTACAGATAGACGGAGTTATAAAAATACCTCTCCAATACATGCTAACGAGGGCTCCGTCTAACTGATATGGCACACCAAAAAATAAATTCCAACTAGAAGTTCGACTAAATTTAGATGTACTTTAAGACAGATTAACTCAACAAATTTAAATCAAACTCAGCATTTTATTAAAAAAAAGTCAAACAAAGAAAATAAAAATTGAAGACCTGCCAATTTAAAAAAAAAAAAAAATTAATGCAATATAAACGGTAATATTAGTTTTAGACGAAATCTGTTGAAGATGAATTTTTAATTTGACCGTCTATTCAATAAACGTAGGGCCACATGGAATAAAAGTCTGTCTATTTTACATGTTTCGTAGACTTCAATAGACAAAATGTCTTGGAAATGTTCTAATAGTAACAAATTAAAACGGGACAAAAACTTTTAATATTTAATTATCATCAAAGAATAAGTAGCCGTACCAAGGACTAGTCTCTATATTTCCGTATGTAGAGATTCGTTATCGTGCAACTTTTATTTTGTGTGCAGTGTGACACATCAATCGCTCTCAAAAAGATCATATATTGCAAGTGAAATATTTTACTATAAACAAACAAAATATCCAATGAAAAAACATTCCTAATTCCTCTAATCCAATTTTTATCTTTTCCTTTTCGAAGAAAAAAACAACCCAAATCAATATTACCCCCACCCCACCCACACCACCCACACCAATCCTATATAAATATCCCATCCAATCTTCTTTTTACAACATCCATTACAACTTTAAAAACCCTTGTTCCATATTTTTCATTTAATCAAAGTTTTTTCATCAATGGAGAGAGTAAGTACAATGGTGTCTCAAAATCCAGTGGTGATATTTAGCAAGACTTCATGCTGCATGAGCCACACCATCAAGTCTCTCATTCGTGAATTCGGTGTTAATCCAATGGTGTACGAGCTCGACGAAATTCCGAGAGGCCGGGAAATTGAGCAAGCACTTTCGAGGCTCGGGTGCCCCAATGTGCCAGCGGTGTTCATTAGTGGCGAATGTGTTGGTGGAGCTAATGAGGTCATGACTCTTCACCTCAATAGGACCTTAAAGCCAATGCTCACTAGGGCTGGTGCCTTATGGCTTTAATATACACATCAAACCCTAATAATAATGCATTTTTGTTGCATGAGATGATAGTATAGAGAGAGAGAGAGAGAGACTACTGCTGAATAATGTGTACCCCATCAGCATTTTTTAGTGAAGCTGTTTATGTATTTGACTAATAAACTTACTACTTTGAATAATTAAATGTGTGGACTTCATAAATTCATGTGTTATGTGAAATAGTCAAATTGTTCAAACTCGACTCAAATTTGAGTAGTCAAAGTTACGGGATAAAAATCTCAATAGTCATTATAATTTCAATGTTATTTTTATTTTTGACTCTAACTTGATATAATTAAAGAATAGTCTTCCTTGGCTCAAAAAAAAAAAAAAAATTCTAGTATAGGAAATTGTAATTTATATGAATTTTTTTTTTAACTCCCGTCTGGATACGCAACTGAATAAAGGCACAAGAGATATTTTTTTGGTCAAGTATACTAGAGGTTTTTTAGCATGGCTTTTGAAAAGCCAAAAGCTGCTTTTAAGATTAAAAAGTTAATTTTGGGCTTGTTTGGATAATATTCTGAAAGTGCGCGCTTTGTTTGATTAATAGAACTTTTGGAAGAACTAACTCAACGTGACTTTTGAAAGTCATCAATTCGAGTCCTGATTATCCCTAAACCCAATGTGAGTTTTCCTATTTGGATTTGCTCCCCCGCCGTGATTGAATTCTAATGAGAATGGATAAGATGCTCGTGGAATTGACTCTATGTAATTACGGTCTTTGTTGATTGTTTCGGTCGAGCACTCTCTTTTCTTTGTCTAATTCCGTCGTCCACTAACTGGCGGGATAGGAATACCCATGTGGGTTTTCATTCTTCCTCTCCCGGTAGAATTATTCCAAGTATTTCAGCTAGAACAGCTATGTACATTTTCGATTTTACCAAACATGCCAATTTGTATATTACATAAAAAAATTCAAGAATTATAAAATTTATCCTTTGCATCATGATTTTATTTTTTGATTTACTGTTAATTTAAATTAAATAAGGTTCATAATACCTAGCAAATATATTCTTGTTAGATCAAAACAAATGTCCACCACAATTATAATAGTGGCATGTGTGAATTAATAATTGGCTCTCTTAAAGGTAGCATCTAATATATCCATCCAAAGAGAATCTGATCTCGTCAATATGTTTTCGTGCATGGGATTTTTCTCACTAATTCTTTTTGCTTTTTTTTTTCATTTTTTTTGTTAATATTTGATGATAGAAATGATGACAATTGTTATATGTTGTCTGCCTCAATGATTCACCCGCCTCACCGGGTCACCCGCCTCGTTGGTCTCATGGCTCGCTAAAGGGAGTTATAGGGACGTCGTCTCTATAGATAGAATTGTCGTCGCTAAAGGGATGACATAATCGTCCCTAAAGATCGTCCCAATATGCTCGTCCTAGTAAGTCAACAGAGACGACAATAATCGTCCCAATATATTCATGATTTATAGGGACGACATTTTATTGTCCATATAGCCCTAATTTTCGTCTTTTACTACCTTCCAAATATTCGTTTCAAGTGATCTATTGAGACGACAAATTTGTCGTCTCTTTATGTCCCACTTCCAATTTGAATATTGGCACGTATTTGGTCTCAAAAAAACTATTGGGACGAATTCGTCGTCCCAATAGAACAAATATCACTACAAGAAAGTGTGGCAACAGAGACGGAAAATTTTGTTTCTGTTGCCTAGATTTCCGTTGGTAAGAGCCTTTACCGATGGAAATCATCCATCGATAAATTCGTTTATGAAACCTTCGTGGCTAATTTACCTACGGATTAGTAAGACCGTTGCTAAATTAGCTACGAAAATAGTTGTTGGTAAACACCAACAACTTGGGTTGCTACTAATCCGTAGGTAATTACCAACGTCTTTTCATTGTAATTCTAGCAACGAAAATTATTGACGGCTTATTCGTTGCTATATTGCTACAAATGTACTATTTATATTTCCGTACCTAAACTACTACGAAAAATTCCAACAAAAATGAATCTGTCATTGAATTGAATTACATTTAAAAAAAATACCTTCACCAAATTCGTATGGACAAACAATCAAATTCAAATAATAATTCATTGAGTTTTGAGATGTCGTGCTTGCAATTAAGAGAAGTTGACTTGACTTTCCATTTGAAAGGAAAACCTTCACCAAATTCGAAATATCAGTCAACATCAGGGGCGGAGGTGGAGGGTTCTGGGGAGACCAAGACCTCCCAACTTTCTTTAAAAAAAAAACTTATTTATTTTTATTTTTAATTTAATAACCAACTAAAAACAAAAAATACTAAAAACCCAAATCCAACAATGAATGAACTAAACAAATAAAGTCCAACAAAAACTCAACAAAATTGATTCATCTAAAATCACTTCTTCTTAGTTCACATTCACGTTCACGTTCACGTCTTCAGCCTTTGACCAAAAAAAAAAAAAAAAAAAAAGATTGCGATTTCATCTTCAACAAAATCACTTAAGCTGGAGATTTTTTTTTTTTTTTTTTTTTTTTGGCTATGGTAGAACATTAATTCCACGAAACAAATTCTAATTCGAGTTCAAGTCGTGATTATTTTGTTGTCGGCGGGTTCTCAAATTGGAAGAAGAAACGTAGTCTAAGAAAACATATTGAAAAATTTAGTAGTGCACACAACCTAGCTCGGATTAAGTTAGAATCATTCAATAACCAAGAAGAAAATATTGAGGCTAGCCTTTTCAAGCAATTAGAACAAACACGAAGTGAGTATCGAATACGTCTAACTGCATCAATCGATTGTGTTCCATATCATCTTGTAAATTTTTTAAAGATTATGACATGTAAAAAAATATTAGATTCTCATAAAAATTGGCTCGATAATTGTGGTTTGAAAGAGAGAGAGAGATTAGCGCCCCCGAACTCCCGAGAGAGGCTTCCCCTCTCCCAGCCCACCCATGTTTGAGGACCCTCCCACTCCCACTCCCACTCCCACTCCCACTCCCAACTTAAAATGTCTTACTTCACCACCGGTCAACATGATCTTTATTTTATTTCATATTAATTTTAAGTACAATTTTTTGTCAACTAGGGATTTAAAGATATTTGTCTAGGTTAAGATAGTCATCAACTTGGTTTTTGTGCATGTGGTTGGTTGGCTGGCCATGCATGTATATTAATTAATTACTGTAGAGAATAATTATCAGATACTCTCATTGTAGCCCATATCCCTTTCGTAATGCAGAAAGTTCGATTTCGTACTGATTTCATGCGATTTCGACAAACAGAATCATATTATTGCACATAATCTTTAACAAGATTTTGGCAGAATACTCTAGAAGAAGAGCCATATTAAATATTAAAATATTAATCGAATTTAAGTTACTCTTTTCAATAGAATATTGACCTTTTAAAATGGAATTTTAAATCTTAATATAGTAATTGATCCGTCTAACAATTCAAATAAAAAATCGGACTCCAAGATTAATGTTCTCAAACAAATTAGCACCTTGCAGGACCATATTACGAGTATTATATAATGAAATATTTATTGAATTTGAACTAATCTTCATAAAAAATCTTAATAGTGATTACATACGTCAACTTCTGTCACAAAAGACAACTTCGACACGTAAGACTAGGGTCGGTCATGTGATTTTTGGGCTTGAGGCGAACTTCAAAAATTAGACCTCCAATATACCTCTAATTGTAGTATGCATTCAAAATCCAAAATGTTTTACAGAACTATTTGTTAACTTAAATTCTTAGATGCTTTCTCTTTTATTTCAATTTCTTCAACTACCAAAAAGAATTTTAATCTAAACTCATTAATAATTTCAACATGCAGAATCAAAGGAATTAAAAATAAAAGGGCAAACATTCACCAATAAATTTTTATAAATTGCACCCAAAAATATTTATATCAAAAGATTCAAGATCCAGAACAATTTGGCAATACTTCATAAAAAAATCAAAAAAATAAAATTATGAAACTGTAATTATGAATTACATGAAAGGTGATTTTCATTTGATAATGGTGAAAGTTGGGATTTAGCATTTATGACACTTTGTATTAAGGCACTTCACTGATAAGTGATAACGGAAGGCTCAAGGTTGGATACGTAGATTGGAGAATAAAAGGTGATATGTATTGGGCCGGATTTGTGGATTTGATTGGGTGTTACTATTTTTTTATGGGTTGTGATAGAAGTAGGAAACGGGCTTTGAATTGAGTTACACATGTGCTAAAATTTTATTTTTCTTAAAAAAAAAAAAGTTAACAAAAAATGGACCCCTTCGATTTTGGGTCTGAAGTGGTGGTCTCACTCACTTCGATCCAAAATCGGCTCTGCGTAAGACGAGCTTCTTTATATTTTTTATGCTTTTCTAGAAGCATTTTTCCAATCCCTCCTGTATCTTGAAATGCAATAAAGCAGAAAGCAATGTGTTTTTCTTGGCATCATCTTTTTTCTTCTTTCAAAAAGAATAATTTGCAAAGAGCAATTAAACTTGTACATTCCATATTTACTTGATAAAATGTAAAGGGTCGGTCCATCAGATGCGGAAAACCGTCTACGTTATCATTCTTTAGTGTCATTGACACTTCACTTTTTTCTTCTGAATCTTATCTCCTCACTATGGATGAATATTGTGAATCTTATCTCAAGTTTGTGTTCCATTGAGAGATTTTAGATCAGGTTATTAATATAGTGTGTATAAAATTTATACACATGTTAACATGGGCAGAGATAGGGGCGAGATTGAACTGTAGTCCTATTCTGTTTCAATAAAAATTAATTTTTCAAATGCAATTTCTTTTTTTAAATAGTAGTCCCCTCCAAAAAAATTATAGTTCGCCCGTCCTTTCGTGTTAAGCCTTTGATTTAAAAAGAAAAAAAAAATCACTTTGCACGTGAAGAGATGTGTCGAAAATGATCGCTTTGAATACATAATTTAAATAAATATAAGTATCCTTATAATGTTGATGAGTTTCTATGTGGTATATATATGTATGTAAAAGGGTTATCATATCTAATTAATGTTGTAAATTAATAAGCTTGAATGTTGAAGTTCAATCTTGGAACTTGGAAGTATGACTAGTGTTGTAGAATATAATTACAAGTACACAATATCGTTAATAAGTAATAAAATGGATCTAATGAATCTGGATTATCGTTTCCACGAAAATTATCTTATTTAGATACTAGCTCAATTAATCATTATAATCTATTTAAAACACTTTAAAATACGTTTATTGAAAGTTTAATTTATAACTATTAATTCAAGAAAATAGTGTGAACGCAAATATCAAAAATTTATCAAATATTATTATTAAACTGTTTGGATTCACGAATTCACCGTAGTTGTCATCTCTAATATATCATCTCAAGGTTTCTTCCTAATGTTGTACTCGGTCGAATTCACGAATTTAACCTAATTTACCCATCTCGAGTTAAAATTAGTCATATATAATTAAGTCAACTAACTATATCTCTATGTGAAGCCAGAATAATCATTAAATAGATGCATTAAATCTCCTAAGAATTCAATTTAAGACCGCAACAATAACAAAAGAGTATCTCTACTTTTTATCCAATTGCCAGATTTTACTACGTGGTATATATTAATAACTTACCTCTCAGTTTGTTACAATCCACAATTCATTGAAATAATGGTCAATTATTTCAAGCATTACGAGAAGAAGTAAAATCAATATGTAATCAACATATAATCAAAACTTGAGAGAATTGAAATTAAAGAATCTAAACTATGTTACATCGTTCATCCAAACTATAGATTTAGCTACTCATAATTCGAGAGAAAGAAAACAAAACCAGATTTAAATAAGGGATAGAAAAATTTGAATATCTTGAACCAAGAATTCGTCGTCTTTACATCCCAATCTTCAAAGTCTTGGTCGTTCTTTCTCTCCTTCTCCTCTTTGCTCTCTCGTCTCCTTTATTCCACCCCTCCTAATCTAACCTAGATTATGTCTTTATATAGTCTTACACCCTTCGACTTGTTCTAATTCAAAAAGGACACAAACGCCACTCGTTTCATTTTTTGAAAAAATAAATCTAAAAATTAAGTATGTGGGCCACGGTCAAGCTGCGGTTGGACCACGGTAAACAGCAAGCCGTAGTCCAAACAGCAATGGTTTAGTCCCTCAACTTTCAATGTTATGCATTTTGGTCCTTGTATTTTCTTTTTCATTTCAATTTCATCCTCTTTTATTTGCAATCCAAATCCTTCAACTTTTATCCATTTCTGAGTCTTCGTACGCTTTCAGTCCTTCTTCGCCTATTTTGCTTTTTTTTTTCTTCAATTCCATGCCATCCGAACTTGGGTTTTGACCTAAAGTAATCAAATCAACACACAAAAAGTAGACATTCACTTAAGAGTACTTACAATCGTCCACTTTTGATAGTCCAAATAAGTGTAAATCCACACTTATCAACTAGCATATTGTAACTCTTGGTGCATGTTTGGTTAAATTTAAATTATAATTTAAGTTAGTCAAATTATTCAAACATATATTTTATCTATATATTTCGTAAGATCCACAACATACTATTTATTTGTTAAATAATCAGGTGAGTTAGGTCGTATGGACAAACAATCAAACCGTTAAAATTTAAATTAGTAAAACTATTTATTTTTAGAATTTTTCAACATTGTTATGATCTTCCCGTCCCCTCTAACTTCAAAGAATAATTGTAGTAGAAATTATTTTTATGTGATCTTTTAATATTATATCATATTTAAATTGATTTAGTAAGTGCATAATATTCATAGTTAAAAATATTATAACTTTTTTACTTCATTATTGTAAAGTCCTAAAACCATCACACACATCAAGAAATTTAGGACTTGTTTGATATAGATTATAAACCAGTTTATCAACAAAAAATAGCTTATTTGACCAAGAATGGTCAACAATGTCATGCTGTGAAGGCAAATTTTTTAGTCAAATAAACTATTTTTGGTCAAATAAACCAGTTTATAAATTACACCAAACGGGCACTTAACCATTCAACATATCTAAGAAATAAAAGATACAAAAAAATAAACTAACACAAGATTTGTTTCGACCAAAGCTCTAGAGGTTCGATGACCAGATTTTAACACCTACATCCTCTGTTGAACATCCACAAAGTAAAATCTGAACTAAACATTAACAATCAACTAACCAGCAACCAAAATGTACATCAATGTCAAAGATTACAATAATATATAAAACCACTAAAGCTAAACTCAAGAAACCCCAAACCAAAACTCCAAGAGTTACTGTTGACGAAGAACACCATAAACCTTCCCACCCCTGATTCGGCAACCAAGTTTATAGAACCAAAAGTTCTTAATCTTATCACCCAGAACAAGAGAATACCAAAAGAGAATCAACGTGTACTTGACTTTAATTTTTGTGACGGTAGTAATAGTAATATATATTTTTTTCGAGCGAGACAATAGTCTCTAACTCTACATCTTCTTGCTTTTAAGTTGAGAACACCAATGGATGTATTGGGTGTAATTTTTTCTTTAAGTCATGATATTTGACATTGACATATAATTGTATTTGATGTTGAAATATTTTAATTGATTAGAGGCACGTGAAAATTTTAGTTCTTGTTAATGTTATTTGCAATTCCTTTCTTCACTTCATATAATTATTTTATGTTGTGGGTAAGTTTGTAGTATGATGTGAATGTGTGAAAGTTATGGAACCATGAATATTATTGTTGACAACCATATTTTTCGTTATTTTAATATTTCGATTGTTAATATAATTTTTTTACAACCACTTCTTTTGTTGTTAAAAAGAATAGGCAACTAAATTTTAGTTACTTCAATGATATTTTATCGGCAAAATAATTAATACAAAGACAAATCAAGTAGTTGTTGAAATAAAATTCGATTGTCAATATTAATTATTAACGACCATTTATTTAGTTGTTAAAATGAAAGGCAACTAAAATTTGGTTGCTTTAATTGTATTTTAACGACAAAATAGTTTATACAACAACAAAACAAGTGGTTGTTGAAAAAAGAATCGGTTGTCAATACAAATCTTTTACGACCAATTATTTAGTTGTTGAAATAATACATTTAACGACCAAATATATTTTAGTCGTTGAATACATTCGCCAACACCTCTTTGCCAACCAACGAACGACCAACTGATTTTGGTTGTTGAATGTATTCAACAACTAA
The DNA here is from genome assembly GCA_030279155.1 of Forsythia viridissima. NCBI lineage: Eukaryota > Viridiplantae > Streptophyta > Magnoliopsida > Lamiales > Oleaceae > Forsythia > Forsythia viridissima. Next base: position 3,940,382 of record CM059036.1, read on the forward strand.
AAATGTATATTCCACAACTATTTATATGGTTGTTGAAGGTGATATTTCTTGTAGTGAGAGGAAAGCCTCTGCCAATTTTTGCAAGTTTAGACCGTCTATGCCGCCGTCAATAGAGGAAGAGAAGCAATGCAAGCCTCAAAATGTGTCTTGAAATTCTATACTTCTCAAAAATTGTTACTTTAAACTCATAAAACAGATTAGCACGTCGATGTGGGAAAATAAAAGGGCAATGATACTACCCCCATTTGGGATTAATTTTGAAGCCCAATTTCTGATTCTTAAATAATCAGAAGTTGATTTAGGCATTTGGAATTTTTTTTAAAAGTGATTATAAAATAATCTGACTCACCTACAGAGTGGAGCCAAGATATGGTAAAGGGGTGGGCCAGAAGAGGAGTAACCATATTGGGGTTCTGTCCCCGAAAAAAAATTTTGAGCCTATTTTAATGAAAATATAATATTTTTAAATAAGTCATAATCTTTAAAGATTGCAATTTTAAATGCAAAAAAGTAAAAATAGACACAGAAAACTAAAAATTGTAATTTTAAACTACATAGACGACTTCAAACAACAAAAATCTATCTTCAACAGTGGCAAAGCTACTTGTCTTAACCGGCTCGTCGAGATGATTCCGAAAACATATTATAATAAAAAATCTGAGCCTGAGCATGAAAGAGTTGATGATCGTGAAAATGGCTGAACGTGAAAATGGAAAAGGCTGATGGAAAAATGGGTTGATAGTTAATCAAGACAAAAGGGCTGCTAGTGATGTGTTGTGGTTATTGGGCTGGCGCCTGGGCCACTGATATTTATTACTGGGCCTTCAAAACAAAAAAAAAAAAAAAAAATTCTTAAGCAGATAACACTTGGGGGGAGAATAGGGATGGGCCTGAGCCTAGTGTGGCCCAGCCCTAAATTCGCCTCTGCTCACCTAGCAGCAGATTTTGAGAAGCAGCAAAAGAGCAGCTTTTCAGATTTTGCTTTTAGTTTTTCATTTATATATTATTAAAATATCCATTTTATCCCTAATTAATTAAACTAATTCCTTTAATACCCATTTGAAAAAGCGAATTGATGCAAGTTGGATGCATAAAAAATAATATAAATTTAATTAATCTTTGTCTTTTATTGTATAATTTTTATAAAATTTGAAATTTATTAGGTGTTTATTATTTTTATTTTAAATTAATGTTGCATGAATGCATTATCTTGCTAAAAAATATTTGACTTGGCAAAAAAAATGAAGTTTATCACTCGTGATAATAATAATAACACAAAATAACATTATTATAATCAATGTCCTTTTTAGTAATTTAATACCATTGCATCAATAAATCACTTTTTTTTACCAAACGTTCAACTGCTGCTTTTGAAACATACAACAATTTTGAAACAAGAGTTTACCAAACACTTATATGATTCTTCCCACAACTGATTCTTTCTACAACACAGCAGAAGCTGATTCTCTTAAAAGCAGAGCAATACCAAACCAATACTAGAGAACCCTACAAAACGGCCTTTGGCAAGCTTTTAGAGTCATTTATTATAGGCACTTTGATAGGTGATGCTATCTAGCAAATAAGTTGCGACCGCACATGAATGACAATAATTAAAAGTGTACCCCTTCTTGCAGCTCTACAAACAATCAATCGATAGTACGATACCTACTACATACATGCCCGTGTCACGATTATCTATATGTAGAATCGTAATACATAATCACGATATCATTTATAATTTCCCCTTATTTTTTTCTCCGACAAGAAATGGAACAAATATAAAGAATTTGCATTTTTCAAGCATGGAATACTATTAACATGTGTGTTATCAATATCAATACAAAAATTCTATCCCCATTAATATTGAGTTGTGGAATAAGTAGATGCGAAGTAATCTTGTTATGGAGAACGAAAGGTCCCTTTTGGATAAACTCAACTTCCTTCTCCAACTCATCAACATATGCCTCCTCGAAAGCTACATAAGAAAGTTTGTAATATATGGACCACTATGTGTGTAACTTAACTATCCTTATTTATTGAAAATTTCTCGTGTTAAATATTTGATTAAACACCAAAAAGAACATTCACCCGATTAGACAAATAATAAGTTCATATATTCTTTAACAATTTAAACTTTTAAAAGATATGAATTGACATTGTTCGCTAAAAGTAGAAGGCAGATAGCGAAGTGTGTGTGTGTGTGTGTGTGTGTGTGTGTGTGTATATATATATAGAGAGAGAGAGAGAGAATAGAATAGAATCATTCGATCATATATGTTTGGCAGTGATGAAATTAATTTTTAAGTACTTATAATTGTAGGTCATATAGAATGTATAGATAATAAGTAGATAGTAAATTGTGAGTCTTACAAAATGTGTAGATAAAAAATAAATTTGACCAGTTTAAATTATAATTTAAGCTTAACCAAATAATAGCAACATTTTAATTTCTGTTTTTCTTAACATAGTTGATTACTATAACATGTCAAGAACGGACGTGAGATACCCTATAAGAGCATCTCCAATGCACTCCATCTATTTTTTTTTTTAAACGTGTCAGATAACTACAGATAGACGAAGTTATAAAAATACCCTCTCTGATACATGCTGACGAGGGCTCCGTCTAGCTGATATGGCACACCAAAAAATAGATTCCATCTAGAAGTTCGTCTAAATTTAGATGAACTTTTAGACAGAGTAACTCAACAAATTTAAATCCAACTCAGTATTTTATTAAAAAAAAAAATCGAACAAGAAAAATAAAAATTGAAGACCTGCAAATTTAAAAAAAAACTAATGACACATAAATGATAATATTAGTTTTAGACGAAACCTACTGAAGATAAATTTTTAATTTGACCGTCTATTCAATAAACATAGTGCCACATGAAATAAAAGTCTGTCTATTTTATCTGTTTTGTAGACTTCAATAGACAGAATGTATTGGAGGTGCTTCAATAGTAACAAATTAAAACGGGACAAAAACTTTTACTATTTACTTTTCATCAAAGAATAAGTAGCCGTACCAAGGACTAGTCTCTATATTTCCGTATGCCGAGATTCGTTATCGTGCAACTTTTATTTTGTGTGCAGTGTAACACATCAATCGCTCTCAAAAAGATCATATATTGCAAGTGAAATATTTTACTATAAACAAACAAAATATCCAATGAAAAAACATTCCTAATTCCTCTAATCCAATTTTTATCTTTTCCTTTTCGAAGAAAAAAACAACCCAAATCAATATTACCCCCACCCCACCCACACCACCCACACCAATCCTATATAAATATCCCATCCAATCTTCTTTTTACAACATCCATTACAACTTTAAAAACCCTTGTTCCATATTTTTCATTTAATCAAAGTTTTTTCATCAATGGAGAGAGTAAGTACAATGGTGTCTCAAAATCCAGTGGTGATATTTAGCAAGACTTCATGCTGCATGAGCCACACCATCAAGTCTCTCATTCGTGAATTCGGTGTTAATCCAATGGTGTACGAGCTCGACGAAATTCCGAGAGGCCGGGAAATCGAGCAAGCACTTTCGAGGCTCGGGTGCCCCAATGTGCCAGCGGTGTTCATTAGTGGCGAATGTGTTGGTGGAGCTAATGAGGTCATGACTCTTCACCTCAATAGGACCTTAAAGCCAATGCTCACTAGGGCTGGTGCCTTATGGCTTTAATATACACATCAAACCCTAATAATAATGCATTTTTGTTGCATGAGATGATAGTATAGAGAGAGAGAGAGAGAGACTACTGCTGAATAATGTGTACCCCATCAGCATTTTTTAGGGAAGCTGTTTATGTATTTGACTAAAAAACTTACTACTTTGAATAATTAAATGTGTCGACTTCATAAATTCATGTGTTATGTGAAATAGTCAAATTGTTCAGACTCGACTCAAATTTGAGTAGTCAAAGTTACGGGATAAAAATCTAAATAGTCATTATAATTTCAATGTTATTTTTATTTTTTTACTCTAACTTGATATAATTAAAGAATAGTCTTCATTGGCTCAAAAAAAAAAAAAAATTCTAGTATAGGAAATTGTAATTTATATGAAGTTTTTTTTTCATGGTCTAAATTTTTTTTTTTTACTCCCGACTGGATACGCAACTCAATAGAGGCACGAGAGATATTTTCTCGGTCGAGTATACTAGAGGTCTATTTAGCATGGCTTTTGAAAAGCCGAAAGCTGCTTTTAAGATTAAAAAGTTAATTTTGGGCTTGTTTGGATAATATTCTGAAAGTGCGCGCTTTGTTTGATTAATAGAACTTTTGGAAGAACTAACTCAACGTGACTTTTGAAAGTCATCAATTCGAGCTCTGATTATCCCTAAACTCAATGTGAGTTTTCCTACTTCGATTTGCTCCCCCGCCGTGATTGAATGAGAATGGATATTAAGATGCTCGTGGGATTGACTCTATGTAATTACGGTCTTTGTTGACTATTGTTCCGGTCGAGCACTCTCTTTTCTTTGTCTAATTCCGTCGTCCACTCACTGGCGGGATAGGAATACCATTGTGGGTTTTCATTCTTCCTCTCCCGGTAGAATTATTCCAAGTATCTCAGCTAGAACAATTATGTACATTTTCGATCTTACCAAACATGCCAATTTGTATATTACATAAAAAAAATTCAAGAATTATAAAATTTATCCTTTGCATCATGATTTTATTTTTTGATTTACTGTTAATTTAAATTAAATAAGGTTCATAACACCTAGCAAATATATTCTTGTTAGATCAAAACAAATGTCCACCACAATTATAATAGTGGCATGTGTGAATTAATAATTGGCTCTCTAAAAAGTAGCATCTAATATATCCATCTAAAGAGAATCTGATCTCATCAATATGTTTTCGTGCATGGGATTTTTCTCACTAATTCTTTTTGCTTTTTTTTTTTCATTTTGTTTTTGTTAATATTTGATGATAGAAACGATGACAATTGTTATATGTTGTCTGCCTCAATGATTCGCCCGCCTCACCAGGTCGCCCGCTTCGATGGTCTCATGACTCGCTAATTAAAGGAAGTTATAGGGATTACTTTTGTCATCTCTATATATAGAATTGTCGTCGCTAAAAGGCTAAAGGGACGACATAATCGTCCCTAAAGATTGCCTCAATAAGTCCGTCCTAGTAAGCAGTGGCGGATATAGGATTTCGTTCAAGATGGGGCAATACGTAAACAATAAGCAAAAAATTTCAAAATGAATTATAAACAGAAAGCAACAATTAAAATTTTCAATACATTAAAATTGTCCTCGATGAGTTATTTTTAAATCGTTTTAACTATATTATCAAAAACAATATCACTATTACAAATATTAAATCGTTTAACAATATTAGTATTACAAATATTATCAAAAACATATTTCTCACATATAACATACTCTCAAGAATTCAAAGGAAAAAGCAAAGCACTGATGGACAAGACTTGCGCAAGCAAACAGACCAAGTGCACAACTAGTTCGCAGAATAAATGAAGTAGACCAGTTTAATCAGTGAAAGAGTCCTCATTAACAGCCTAATAGACATAAAAAGGAGTGCAGGTCTTCCAAGCAAAATGCATCATATTACACAAATCATGGTGGGTACAGAAATCATATTAAGAGCCCGTTTGGTATGGATTATAAATTAGTTTATTTGACCAAAATAGTTTATTTGACAAAAAACGGTTTATTTGACCAAATTTTTTGCCTTGTAGCATGACATTTTTGACCAAAATTAGTCAAATAAACCAATTTATAATACATACCAAATGGGTCCTAATTCTTTCAATCCCCACCAGTTTGAAGGCATTGACAAATTATTAACCTATAATTGAAATTGAAATTTAAACCAGTACATGCATCATTATTTGCTTGATTGTTATTATATTAAGTTGGTATCAATAACATTAAAAAGCAGTCTAACTAATAGCTGCTAATATTTAATTACATTTTTGCTTTTCTTGTCTTTTAAGCTAAGCCAAACATGCTCTAAAACTTCCCATGAGTCAATTGGAGAAATAAGAGAAACATTCATATATGATAGAACCTGTAAATATAAAAATAAAAACGAATTTAGAGGGTTAATAATAAATTTATAATCCAAATAAGTGATCAACTCTACAATGACAGGGAACATACCGTTGGAATATTTGATTAAGCTTTCGCAAATTGAAGATCTCTGTCTCAGACTCTCAGTGGCGGTTTGGGGAAGGAGGCAGGGGCGGTTTTATGAAGCTCTCATGGGGATTCATTCAATTTGAGTTCACAAAAGCAAGGAGAATTCTTGCGTGTTTGGGGAATTCTGCAATTCTGATTGAGCCTTGAGGTGATTGAATCTGAGGAGAATTCTTGTGTCCTTGCAAAAATTAAGAAAACGATAGCAAAAATAAAGGCCGGGAGTTGAGAGGGGGCCTGCTTTCAGTGCCTTGGATATGGGCTTTCTTGGGCTTCAAAAAAAATTTAGTTGAGAAGGGGCATGGGCCCCCTCTTGTCCCTTCATAAAACCGCCCCTGCTAGTAAGTCAATAGAGATGACAATAGTCGTCCCAATATATTCATGATTTATAGGGACGACATTTTATTGTCCATATAGCCCTTATTTTCGTCTTTTACTATCGTCCAAATATTCGTTTCAACTGATCTATTGAGACGACAAATTGTCGTACCAATATAAGTTGAATCTATAGAGACGACATTTATCATCTCTTTATGTCCCACTTCCAATGTGAATATTAACACGTATTTGGTCTCCAAAAAACTATTGGGACGAATTCGTCGTCCCAATAGAACAAATATCACTACAAGAAAGTGTGGCAACAGAGAAGGAAAATTTCGTCTTTGTTGCCTAGATTTCCGTTGGTGATTTCCGTTGGTAAGAGTCTTTACCGACGGAAATCATCCGTTGGTAAGAGTCTTTACCGACGGAAATCATCCGTCGGTAAATCTATTTATGAAACCCCTTGTGGCTAATTTACGTACAGATTAGTAAGACCGTTGCTAAATTAGCTACAAAAATACCGGATTAGTAATAACTACGAAAATAGTTGTTGGTGTCACCAACAACTATTTTCGTAGTTAATTAGCAACAACTTAGGTTGTTACTAATCCACCGTAGGTAATTACCAACGTCTTTTCATTGTAATTCTAGCAACAAAAATTATTGACGGCTTATTCGTTGCTATATTGCTACAAATGTACTATTTATACTTCCGTACCTAAATTACTACGAAAAATTCCAACAAAAATGAATCCGTCATTGAATTGAATTACATTTTAAAAAAATACCACTAATTATTATATCAATATATATTTCTTGTGAATTAAAAATATTAAAAAAGTAAAAATATTTAAAATACACCTACAAACAAATATAAAATTGCAATTATTTCATTCCATAACTTCATTGTTCAAAATTACAGAGAATCAAGTAATATTGTTTCTATTCTAAGATTACAAAGAATTAACTAATTAACTCGCGAGTATGCAAGCACATCATACCCGTTACCATGTGTTAGCACTCTGATATGTAAAATATGAACCACAAGAAAAAGGATCAGTTCCACATCATGTACATATGGCTTGTAAAAGATTAAACACTTTGATGCCCGTTCAACTATGTAGACCTGCAAAAAATACCATGTTGAAAGTAACTAAGAAGGCTTAATAGAAGTTCACAAAAGGAAGAACATAAGTAACAAAGTACCAAAAGAAAAGTGAAGAAAAAGATGAATTAATAAATCAACAAAATAATGTTAGAACAAGGTGAAGTAAAGCCAAATGCATCCAAGTCCTTCCCCTCAGAAATTATGAAGAAAACCATGGGATGATTGAATATTATTTCCAACATTGAGAATTCTGAACAACTTTTACAAGATAGAGGAGCATTTATCAACTGAGCAATTAAACTTCATTTTCCTTTTCAATCTCATGCTACTGTCACAAAGCACATAGAATCCATAACATTTTCAATGAAGACATCAAAGGCAGAGTATATATGCAACTATGTTATTAGTCTTCATTACATTTTTAAGATCTATTCCTCATTTTCCCAGAAATAAAATTATTTTTGAAAAATCCAACCCCACTAATCCCATAGACTAGTTATCCTATTACATAGAACCTTGCATACAAAGTACATACATGTAAGGGAAAATTCATAGAAAGAAACATATGCCTATTAAATGGTGGAATAATCGAGAATATGGGGAATTCAACCGCGAATATGTTGTGTAGATCTATTGGATACATTGCACCAGTAAGGTTTTCTCTTTTGCTTTTGCATATGCATAATTAAGGACGAACAAAATTGGAAAAAAATGTTATGCTGAGAGATGAAAATCAACTATAATAAACATTGAACCCCAAAATACAAAGGAATTTTTTTTTTTATAATTGGATCCAGCAACTAATGACATTGTTAAAAATGAGCTATTGCACGCATATATCTATATTTTCTTATATAGTTTAAGCATAAAAACCTTTTGTTGATGATTCCTGTTATTACCTTGAAGAGTACGGGTTTGGGTCAAGCACATCCACAAAGGGAGACGTCTACAGATTTGGCGTCCTGGTTCTTGAGATGGTGACAAGAAAGAGGCCAACAGATGACATGTTTGTCTAAAGATTGATGAATTGTATTTTTTATTTATAATACAACTCTATAATTACAAGATATATATAGGGTTTTCATGACATAAACCCTAGAATCAATCTAAGGTTATAATTCTTTAATTACAATATTGCAATCTTCCATAGTTAACCGAAATCATCCTAAAATAGGAAAGAATCAATAATATATTTCAACACTCCCCCTCAAGTTGGTGCATAGATGTCACACATACCCAACTTGTTTAAGAACTTTAAGAACACTCGATTTGAGACTGCTTTAGTAAGAATGTCAGCCAACTGATCATTTGATCGAATCTTAGGTAATTCCACAATCTTTCCATCTAATTTTTTCTTAATAAAAAATCTGTCTACCTCGACATGCTTTGTACGATCATGTTGGACTGGATTATGTGCGATGTCACATGCTGATTGATAAGTGCGGTTTTCGCACTTATTTTAGCCTTTAAAAATGGATAATTGTGAGTTCTTTAGAGTTGTTTACCGCTTATTTTTGTTCTTTTGTTTATTTAGGTAAAAATCCGAGCTTGGATGATGATTGGAAGAGATCCATGCGAAAAAAGAGCAAAAAGGACTAAAGTTGTGCAAATCGAGAATCTTGGGGACCAAAAGATAAATATGTCTAAAGATGGAGGACCAATGCTGCAATTTATGGATGACCTATATGAAAGACAACCTAAACTTCAAGGACTAAAGTCAACATCTCAGATAGTTCAGGGACTGGAAGTGCAATTAATCAAAATTCAAAACCTGGCATTTGAGAATTTTTGTGCGATCGCGAGATTGCATTATTTCCAGCAGAATGCATTTCGCCTCTACCATGCGATCGCATAGATTAGAACCATGCGATCGCATTGTTCATTTTTTGATCCTCCACGAATTTTTGTTCAGCTTTTCAGGGACATTTTGGGAATTTAACTTTTCACAAATTTTAGGGTTTAAGTAGCCGTTTTTCTGCATTTTGAAGGACTCTCCCTATTCTTACATTTTTTCCACACATTAGAAAGCTCTCCAAGGAAGAAGAAGAGGGTTAGGGTTCTTGAAAAACTCCATAGAAATAGGTTTTTCTTGACTTTTTGTACATCATTGTGTGTATTTTGTAAATAGAGGAAGATGGATAGAGGTTTATAGTGGGCAAATGAAGACAACCATGGGCTCAAGCTAAATCTTGCATTTCTCTTGACTTTATCAAACTCGGTGATGTATTTTGTATCTATTTTCCATTTTGTCTTTGTAAATACTATGGGCTAATTTTATTTACTAGGAATGAAATGAATCCATTTATGAAGCTTTAAAGTGTATTGTTCTTGTTATTGATTCCTTATGCTTGGTTTTATGGTTGTTGATTATTGGGCTTTATTGTGTATTGAGATGATTGATCACTATTGAAATGCTTTTGTGACTTAGTTGCTACCGGGAGGTTGAAATTAGATTTAGCACATTTAATTAACAACACAAGGCTTATGGAATGTAGGAATACTTTTTCATACTTTGTGCAATTAATTTTGAATGCTCTTGAGTTTTAATGCAATTTTACATATACGTTCTCTCAGTAGGAATGCTTGGGAGTCTTGTGTAAAATTAGGTTTGGCTTTACTCTGGAGAGATTGCTAGATATTTTAGGAGCATGGATTGCCATATTATACTCATTTTGGAATTGATAATAGAAAATGAAACTTTAAAGTGGAATAGTTGGTGAAGTCGAATTCCTAGTATTTTCTTCTAGTTGATTTTATTTCCTACAAATTTCTCTTTTAATATTTTTCTTATTTAGTTTATTTTTCATCATCTTTGAATTCTAGGTTTAATCATCAAAACAAAATATTTTATTGTGTGTTTAAAATAGAGCTAGATTGATTTGGATGTTAGTAAAATTATCTATTCTCGTGGGTTCGACACTTTCTCATCACTTTATTACTTGAACGCAACCCGTGCACTTGCGGTACATTTTTAGCGACAAGTTTTTGGCGCCGTTGCCGCGGATAGATTTAATTAGTTAGATCCTTGTTATTTCTAGCTTTATTTCTTTATCTTTATTTTATTTTTCCATTTAAAGGTCCAGTGCTACCTTTGTTCTTTTCAGGCATATTATCTTTGGTGGATGCAAGATTTTGAATCTCTTGAGAATTTGGTGTTTGACCCCGAGATTGAAAGAACTTTCAGACACCGAAGAAGAAAACAAAGAGAAGCACGACATAGAGTGAACACCATGGCAAACGAAGAAGATCAAATGGTTGAGATTGATGAGGATGATTTGTTAGTTGGGGACATTATTACTCCAGCTGTGGTTCAAAGCCAATCTAGTATTGCATATCCGGCTTATGGGAAGGAAAATTTTCAATTGAGACCGGATGTCATCAACCTCTTCCAGAATACTCTTCAATTCTATGGGCGTTCTAATGAAAACCCTCATATGCATCTATCACGCTTCTTGGAGACAGTGAGCAATTTTGAATATCAAGATGTCAACATGGAAGCTATCAAACTCAGATTATTTCCACATACTTTGAGAGATGTAGCAAGAGAGTGGTTGGATTCACATTCTGCGGGGAGTATCACTACATGGAATGACCTTGTTCAAAAATTCACGAACAAATACTTTCCTCCCGCCAAAGTTGCAAAGTTGAAGCATGACATCTCCATATTCAGGCAGCAAGACACAGAAAATTTTCATGAAGCTTGGGAGAGGTTCAAAGAGATGCTTCGGAAGTGTCCTAATCATGGGATCAAGAAGGCTTTGCAAGTTCAATACTTTTATGCCGGACTAATTCCACATTGTCGCTCCATTGTTGACTCATCCTCAAATGGGTCAATCAACACAAAGACAATCAAAGAGGCATGGGTATTGTTTGAAAGAATGGCTGAGACAAGTTCAAATTGGCCGGCTGATAGGGGAGTAACAAAAAGGGCAGCGGGGATGCATGAGGTTGATGTTATATCTGCTCTTTCTGCACAAATGGCCGCCATGGAGAAAAAGATGATGGATACTATAGCTCGCAATCAAACAGCTCATGCTATTCAGACGCCTACTCTTGAATGCGATGGTTGTGGAGCAAATCATTCAACCAGAAATTGCCCACTGTTGACTAGTTCTTCAACATCTACTGACCAAGCATGTTATGCTCAGAATCATCCCAGTCAGCAAGGTAATATCTACTCCAACACGTATAATCCAGCTTGGAAAAATCATCCGAATTTTTCATGGAGCAACAACCAACACCAACAAGGTGTTCTGAGACAACAATCGAATTTTCAACAAAAAGGGGGTTGGGAAGAAGCTATGGCTCAGTTGGCACATCAACAGTTAAAATTTCAAGAACGAACTGAGGAATCTATACAGAGTATCAGAGCATCCGTGAAGGGCTTGGAGAATCAAATGGGTCAGATGGCAAAACTTCTATCTGAAAGACAACAAGGGCAATTACCGAGCAACACTGAAACTAACCCAAGAGAGCAGCTCAAGGCAATTACTACAAGAAGTGGGGTTCAGTTGCCTGAGATAGAAGTCAAAAGAAATGTTGCCACTCATGACAAGACACCCTCTATTGATGATGAACAAGGGGACCAAGCTAATTCACAACAAAATGCTAGTCAAGAAAAAGATTTGGATACTCCACCTACTAAGGCAACTCCTCAAGTGAAAGCATATGTGCCTCCAATCCCATTTCCGCAAAGACTGAAAAAGCACAAGTTGGATAAGCAATTTGAGAAATTCTTGGAAGTCTTCAAGAAATTGCAAATCAACATCCCTTTTGCCGATGCCCTAGCTCAGATGCCTAGCTACGCAAAATTCATGAAAGAGATTTTGTCTAACAAGAGGAAGCTAGAGGAGCACGAGACGGTGATGTTGACCGAAGAGTGTAGTTCTATCTTGCAGAACAAATTGTCACCTAAGCTTAAAGATCCAGGGAGTTTTACTATTCCTTGTACCATTGGTGATATTGATTTTAATAAAGCTCTTTGTGATTTAGGTGCAAGTATTAATTTGATGCCATTTTCTGTCTACAGGAGATTAGGATTGGGAGAGGCAAAAGCAACAACAGTTTCTTTGTAGTTAGCCGATCGCTCAATCAAATATCCTAGGAGAATCATTGAGGATATCTTGGTGAAAGTTGACAAATTTATTTTCCCTGTCGACTTCATCATTCTGGACATGGAAGAAGACGAGGATATTCCTCTAATATTAGGCAGACCATTTTTGGCTACTGGAAGAGCTTTGATTGATGTGCACAAAGGCCAGATGATATTGAGGTTAAATAATGAAGAGGTGGTGTTCAATATTTTCAAGGCAGTCAAATATCCAATGGATTCTGACAGTTGTTTCAGAGTTGATGTGGTAGACGAAATGGTGGGAGAATCGTTTGCATTAAATCATCCTCAAGATCTGCTTGAGATGTGTTTGGTTCATTCCTTTACCGAGACTTTCAATCCCGAAGAAACCAAGCCCATGGTGAAGCAACTAGAGGCAAATCCAGCTTATAAATGGCAACCACCTTTCCAGGATCTTGGAGAAAAGGCAACAAAGTTACCACCATCTATTGAAAAGCCTCCGCAGTTAGAACTCAAACAATTGCCATCTCATTTGCGTTATGCTTATTTGGGTGATGATTCTACACTTCCGGTTATCATTGCAAACTCCATCAGTAATTTGGAAGAGGAAAAATTGCTACGAGTCCTTCGAGAGCACAAAACTGCAATAGGATGGTCTATCTCAGATATCAAAGGCATTAGTCCTACAGTCTATTTGTACAAGATTCTCATGGAAGATAATTTTAAGCCATCAGTCCAGCGTCAAAGAGGATTGAATCCAACACTGCAAGAGGTAGTCAAGGCTGAGGTGATAAAACTTTTAGATGCGGGGATCATCTATCCTATATCAGATAGCGCTTGGGTCAGTCCAATCCAAGTAGTACCGAAGAAAGGAGGGATCACAGTGGTGCCCAATGACAACAATGAGCTCATTCCAACCAGAACAGTTACGGGACGGCGAGTTTGCATTGATTATCGCAAACTCAACACTGCAACTCGAAAGGATCATTTTCCTTTGCCATTCATCGATCAAATGTTGGAAAGGTTAGCTGGGCATTCACATTATTACTTTTTGGATGGGTATTCTGGATATAATCAGATTTCGATAGCTCCAGAAGATCAGGAGAAGACCACATTCACATGTCCCTACAGCACATTTACTTATAGAAGGATGCCGTTCGGCCTATGCAATGCTCCAGCTACTTTCCAGCGCTGTATGATATCCATATTTTCATATATGGTAGAGAAATACATTGAGGTCTTCATGGATGATTCCTCAGTCTTTGGAGCATCTTTTGATGAGTGTCTTCATCATCTATCTTTGGTTTTGCAGCGTTGTGAAGAAACCAATCTTGTTCTAAATTGGGAGAAGTGCCATTTCATGGTCCAGGAGGGAATTGTATTGGGGCACTTAATTTCAGCAAAGGGCATTGAGGTTGACAAAGCAAAGATTCAAGTAATTGAGAAGTTGCCGCCTCCAACATCAGTAAAGGAAATTCGGAGTTTTCTTAGGCATGCAGGCTTTTATCGGCGTTTTATAAAAGATTTCTCAAAAATCACGAAGCCACTTTGCAACCTTTTGGAGAAAGATACTCCTTTTCACTTTTCTGAAGAGTGTCTACATGCTTTCAACACTCTTAAAGAAAAGCTTGTGACAGCACCAGTTTTGGTTACACCTGATTGGAGTCTACCCTTTGAGCTAATGTGTGATGCTAGTGATTTTGCAGTTGGGGTAGTGTTGGGGCAACACAGGGATAAAAATTTTCATGTGATTCACTATGCCAGTCGGACCTTGAATGATGCTCAGCTAAACTATGCCACCACAGAAAAGGAGCTTCTTGCAGTGGTTTATGCCTTCGATAAATTTCGGTCCTATCTTGTGGGATCGAAGGTGATTGTTCATACAGATCATGCTGCTCTGAGGCATCTATTTGCAAAGAAGGATGCTAAGCCTCGACTCATTAGATGGATACTTCTACTGCAGGAGTTTGACATAGAGATCAGAGATAAAAAAGGAAGTGAAAATGTGGTCGCCGATCATCTATCTAGGCTTGAGATTGGGGAAGAGTCACGAAGTGGAGAGATAAATGAGGAATTTCCTGATGAGCAAATCTTTGCAGTTGAAGAAGCACCGTGGTATGCAGATATTGTCAACTTCCTTGCCAGCAGCATCACTCCACCAGATCTCTCTAGCCATCAAAAGAAAAGATTCTTTGCAGACATCAAGCACTACTTTTGGGATGATCCGATTCTTTACAGAAGGGGACCAGATCAGATAATCAGGAGATGTGTGCCAGAAGGAGAGATGATGGATATCCTACAACATTGTCATTCATCAGAGTATGCCGGGCATTTTGGGGCCTCTAAAACTGCTGCAAAGGTGTTACAGTCTGGTTTCTACTGGCCTACCCTATTCAAAGATGCCTACAGAATTGTGAAAATTTGTGATCGATGCCAAAGGACAAGGAATGTTTCAAGAAAGAATGAAATGCCTCTTAACAGTATTCTAGAAGTTGAAATTTTTGATGTTTGGGGTATAGACTTTATGGGACCATTTCCACCATCATTCTCTAATCAATACATATTGGTGGCGGTTGACTATGTCTCAAAGTGGGTGGAGGCTGTAGCATTGCCCACCAATGATGGCCGGGTCGTGATCAATTTCTTGAGAAAGCAAATTTTTACCCGTTTTGGTACTCCACGAGCAATAATCAGTGATGGGGGTAAGCACTTTTACAATCGCCAATTCGAGTCGGTGTTGGCTAAGTATGGTGTACGTCATCGAGTGTCCACTCCTTATCATCCTCAAACAAGTGGGCAAGTCGAAATCTCCAATCGGGAGTTGAAAAGAATTTTGGAGGTAACGGTGAATGCTTCGAGAAAGGATTGGTCCAAAAAATTGGACGATGCACTTTGGGCGTACCGCACTGCATTCAAAACTCCTATTGGTATGTCTCCATATCGTCTAGTGTTTGGAAAAGCATGTCACCTACCCGTAGAGTTGGAGCATCGTGCTTATTGGGCAGTGAGAAAGCTAAATTTTGACTGGAAAAAAGCCGGTGAGAAAAGACTCCTCCAATTAAACGAAATGGATGTATTTCGACTTGAGGCATATGAGAATTCCAAAATCTACAAGGAGCGCACTAAAAGATGGCATGACAACCACATCCAAAGAAGACAGTTTGAGGTTGGACAACAAGTTCTGCTATTTAATTCCTGGCTCAAGCTTTTTCCAGGAAAGTTACGCTCTAGGTGGTCGGGACCATTCACAATTAAGCGAGTGTATCCATCTGGGGCTGTGGAAGTTGAGGATGAAGGCAAGAGGGCATTTACAGTGAACGGTCAAAGGTTGAAGCATTATTGGGGTGGTGACTTTTCCAAAGGAAAATCAATTGTCCATCTCACCAATCCCGCTTAATTTTGTGCTAAAAGTCTAGCTAATGACTATAAAGAAACGCTGAATGGGAGGCAACTCATTTTCTTTCCCTTACTTTTTGTTTTGCTAATAGTCCATTCTTTTGGCATGATTTAATTCCTTGGACATTAGATGAATTTTGATTTTGTGTTCTTGTTTGGCAGGCCTCATAGCAATGAATCCACAACAAGAAGAAATGTAGTCTCCAACAATCTCCATTAGTCCTAACAAAGATTTTTCCAACTTGAAGTTGCCACCACCAACCAATTCACCCCAGGGGAGTTCCTATTTCTCTTCTCTTTTGATTTTTAGTTTTACATTGAGGACAATGTACATTTTAAGTTTGGGGGTAATTGCTTGAGTTTTTACTTGTTAGAAAGCCTTGCCGGCTAATTTAGGTATTTTGCTTGTTTTTGCTTGTTAGAGAGCCTTGCCGGCTAATGTTGTGATTTTGTTGAAATTGCTGTGATTCATGGATTGTAGACATAAATGCTACTTGTGGTTTTCGATAATTATACTTTTTCCATGTTAGATACCCTTTCTAGCACTCTCGTCATGATGTTCATTGCATACAAATGTTGAGTGCACTTGTTCTTCATAAGCGATTTTTAGAACTCAAACGATGCTATCCATTACCTACATTTCATCTCTTTAATTTGTCCAAATGGAAGGATAGTTTGGGAATGGTTGAGCCGTGATTTATCTCCTTGGGAGTGTGTTGATTCCATGCTTGTTGAACATGTGTGTGGAGTAGTTTTGACTAACTAGCAGAAACTTGGTAATGACCATATCCTTGGAATCTAATCCCTATATAAAAGTTTGTTAGTTGTGCTCAAGATGGCTATACTTTTGCTCTATTTTTAATTCTTTTACCTTACTTTGTAGCCTTTTTGACTTGAGTGATTAAGTCCGTTGGGACATCTCAAAGCCCGGTACCCTTTGGTTTCTTTTAAACTGGGGAGTTACCGACCTAAAGCTCGTTACATGGGTCAAATAGAAAGCTTAAGGGAGTAAGGTTGCAAAAAAAAAAAAAAAATTCATCATGAGATTTTCATAGCAAATCTTGCAAGTTTGAGCCACTGTGACTGCTTTTCGGGATTTAGATGACTTGTGGGTTTGAATTACTTGGTGGAAGTTTATTTGTTGAACTACTAAATATTTGGAGAATCTTCACAAGCCTAAGTGATTACAATCATTGGCTAAATCTAACCAAACTTGAGCGGGAATGATTGAGTGACTTGAGAGAAACCATTGAGTAGACACCCCGGGTTAGAGAGAAAATATCAAGTTTGGGGGGAGTGCATCCAACGAAAAGGAAAGGAAATTTTGACCATTGAGGGTTGGGTATTCACCAATTTTTGTTTTGCAATGATTCAAAGTGACTATGCACACACATACATCTAAAATGGATTAAGTTAAAAAGTTTCTTTTATTTTTAGCATTTGTGTAGATTTTTCATGAATTATAAGCAAGCTTAAAAAATCATGGTAAGGTGGCAAGCTCCCTAACATTTCGCGTGTTTGTTGTCCTTTTATATTTTGATTGTGCTTGTGTGCTTGCATGACGTTTTAGATCATTTTGCTTGAGGACAAACAAAAATGCAAGTTTGGGGTGTGATAAGTGCAGTTTTCGCACTTATTTTAGCCTTTAAAAATGGATAATTGTGAGTTCTTTAGAGTTGTTTACCGCTTATTTTTGTTCTTTTGTTTATTTAGGTAAAAACCCGAGCTTGGATGGTGATTGGAAGAGATCCATGCGAAAAAAGAGCAAAAAGGACTAAAGTTGTGCAAATCGAGAATCTTGGGGACCAAAAGATAAATATGTCTAAAGATGGAGGACCAATGCTGCAATTTATGGAGGACCTATATGAAAGACAACCTAAACTTCAAGGACTAAAGTCAACATCTCAGATAGTTCAGGGACTGGAAGTGCAATTAATCAAAATTCAAAACCTGGCATTTGGGAATTTGTGTGCGATCGCGAGATTGCATTATTTCCAGCAGAATGCATTTCGCCTCTACCATGCGATCGCATGGATTAGAACCATGCGATCGCATGGTTCATTTTTTGATCCTCCGCGAATTTTTGTTCAGCTTTTTCAGGGACATTTTGGGAATTTAACTTTTCACGAATTTTAGGGTTTAAGTAGCCGTTTTTCTGCATTTTGAAGGGACTCTCCCTATTCTTACATTTTTCCACACATTAGAAAGCTCTCCAAGGAAGAAGAAGGGAGTTAGGGTTCTTGAAAAACTCCATGAAAATGGGTTTTTCTTGACTTTTTGTACATCATTGTGTGTATTTTGTAAATAGAGGAAGATGGATAGAGGTTTATAGTGGGCAAATGAAGACAACCATGGGCTCAAGCTAAATCTTGCATTTCTCTTGACTTTATCAAACCCGGTGATGTATTTTGTATCTATTTTCTATTTTGTCTTTGTAAATACTATGGGCTAATTTTATTTACTAGGAATGAGATGAATCCATTTATGAAGCTTTAAAGTGTATTGTTCTTGTTATTGATTCCTTATGCTTGGTTTTATGGTTGTTGATTATTGGGCTTTATTGTGTATTGACATGATTGATCACCATTGAAATGCTTTTGTGACTTAGTTGCTACCGGAAGGTTGAAAATAGGTTTAGCACATTTAATTAACAACACAAAGCTTATGGAATGTAGGAATACTTTTTCATACTTTGTGCAATTAATTTTGAATGCTCTTGAGTTTTAATGCAATTTTACATATACGTTCTCTCGGTAGGAATGCTTGGGAGTCTTGTGTAAAATTAGGTTTGGCTTTACTCGGGAGAGATTGCTAGATATTTTAGGAGCATAGATTGCCATATTATACTCATTTTGGAATTGATAATAGAAAATGAAACTTTAAAGTGGAATAGTTGGTGAAGTCGAATTCCTAGTATTTTCTTCTAGTTGATTTTATTTCCTACAAATTTCTCTTTTAATATTTTTCTTATTTAGTTTATTTTTCATCATCTTTGAATTCTAGGTTTAATCATCAAAACAAAATGTTTTATTGTGTGTTTAAAATAGGGCTAGATTGATTTAGATATTAACAAAATTATCTATCCTCGTGGGTTCGACACTTTCTCAGCACTTTATTACTTGAACGCGACCCGTGCACTTGTGGTACATTTTTAGCGAACACTGATTTATTATCATAAAACAATTGGATAGGTTGTTCAGATAGATAACCCAAATCCTGCAAAAGGAGTCTTAGCCATAATGCCTCACAAAGTACGTTTGCCAAACCTCTGAATTCAGCTTCTGCACTTGAGCGAGCTACAACATTTTGTTTCTTGCTTCTCCATGTCACAAGATTACCTCCTACAAAGGTAAAGTAACCAGAAGTAAATCGCCTGTTACCCACATCACCAGCCCAATCAGCATCAGTCTATGCTTTTATGCTTTGATAGTCTCTGTTTTTAGTGAATAATACTCCCTTTCCTGGAGCAAACTTCAAATACCTCAAAATACGAATAACTGCCTGCATATGTTGTTCTCCAGGATTATGCATAAACTGACTGACAATAATCAAAGTATAAGCTAGATCTGGTCTAGTATGAGACAAGTACATCAATCTCCCTACAAGTCTTTGGTATCTTCCTTTGTCAACTGGTATTTGGTTGAATTCAACACATAGCTTTAGACCTTCTTCTACTGGTGTATCAATTGGTTGACATGCTGACATACATGTCTCTTGTAATAGATCTAAGGCATATTTTCTTTGGGACAGAACTATTTCTTTATTAGATCGAGATACTTCAATCCCAAGAAAATATTTCAGGGGGCCTAGATCTTTCATTTCAAACTCTTTGGACAAGTAATTCTGTAAGGCCTCCATTTTTTTAGGATCATTCCTTGTAACCATCATATCATCCACATATACAATGAGTGCAATGATCTTATCTTGCCCCCTTTTTAGAAAAAAAGTATTATCTGAGTTGCTCTGATGGTAGCCGAAGGCTATCATAGATTTTGTGAACCTTCCAAACCAAGCTCTTGGAGATTGTTTCAGTCCATATAACGATTTCTTTAGCTTACATATCTTTTGGTTGTGTTTTTCAGGTATCATGCACCCTGGTGGAAGATCCATGTAGACTTCTTCAGATAATTCACCATGTAGAAAAGCATTTTTCACATCGAACTGTTGTAATGGCCAATCCAAGCTTACAGCTAAAGACAGTAGGACACGAACTGTGTTGATTTTAGCTACAGGTGCAAATGTTTCTGTGTAATCAATCCCATATGTTTGAGTATATCCCTTTGCTACCAATCTTTCTTTAAAGCGTTCAATTGTACCGTCAGCATTGTACTTCACGGAGTAAATCCATCGACATCCAACTGGTTTCTTTCTTGGTGGAAGATCAACTAGTTCCCATGTTTTATTTTTTTCTAGACATTTCATCTCCTCGTTCATAGCTGCTTTCCACATAGGATCAGTTAAGACTTCCTGCACACTGTTAGGAATAGATACAGCAGATAATTGATTCACAAATGACATATTTGTTTCTGACAAACATTGGTTAGATACATAATGGTTCATGGGATATTTTACTTTGCTAAAAAGCTCAGGTTCATATGTGGCTTTAGGAATACCTTTGGTATGACGTTGTGGTAATTGTCTTCTATGTGGCTCAGGAACATCTTCAGTAAGCGATTGGTGTGATATGTCGACCGGAGATAAAGCCATATTTTCAAGAAACTCGGTTTCATGCTGAGTTGGAAATAGACCCACTTCTTCAGTTATTTGGTGCTCATCACTTACTTCTTCGGTTATTAGGTTCTCATCACCACTTTAATCTAATGTCATACCACTTAAATCCACGTTGCCCACATCCTGGTTATCATCTTCATCATAAACTAGAGTTTGAATTTCCTTCTGGTACTCCCCCTGAAATTCAGAATTGGAGAAATACATTGTATCTTCATGGAAAACAACATCTATCGTAACAAAACATCCACGTGTTGGAGGATGGTAACATCGATATCCTTTTTGATGAGTGGCATACCCAACGAAAACACATTGCAATTCTTGAGGAGTTAACTTGGTGCGTTGATGCTTGTGTAGGTGTACAAACACCACACACCCAAAAACACGAGGAGCTAAATTCGAGACAGCTAGGGCAACAATTGCGTCAGTAAGGGTTTGGAATGGTGTTTTGAAGTTGATGGTGCTGGAGGGAACCCGATTGATTAAATAAGCTGTAGAATTGAGTGCTTTTCCCCAATAAGATAATGGCATATGGGCTTCGATTAACAAAGCACAGACAATTGCCAACAAGTGTCGATTTTTTCGCTCGGCCACCCCCGTTTTGTTGGGGTGTGTTAGAACAAGTTGTGTGATGAGTCATTCCTTGTGTTTTCAAATAGTATTGAAATTCAGTACTCTGATATTCTCCATCATTGTCACTGTGAAGAACTTGAATCTTTCTATTGTACTGAGTTTCAACCCTTTTATGAAACTTTTGAAATATCGAGTTCACTTCACTTTTGGATTTCATCAAGCAAAGCCATGTCATCCTGGTACAATCATCAATAAATGTTACAAACCAACGTGACCCACCCAAAGTAGTGACCTTAGATGGACCCCAGACATCAGAATGAATAATCATAAAAGGAAGTGGACTTTTATTCAATCGTAATGGAAATGAAGCACGATGATTTTTTGCAAGTTCACAAATATCACACTGAAAACTAGAAACATCAACTTTTGTAAATAAACTAGGAAATAATTTTTGAGATATCCAAAAGAAGCATGACCAAAACGGCGATGCCATAACCATATTTCTTTCTTTTTTGTGTCTTCAGAACTAACAACGGCCAGAGCTTGTCGTAGATTATCGATATTCTTTGATTCCAAGTCCAAGTAATACAGCTTCCTCCGTCTAATACTACAACCAATCGTTTTCCTGGTTTTGATGTCCTTAAACACACAAAAATCAGACCAAAAAATTACAACACAAGATAAGTTAGCCGTTATTTGAGAAACTGACAAAAGGTTATAATCTAAACATGGAACCACTAAAACAGAATCTAAATTTAATGTATCGTTTAGAGTTAAAGATCCTTCCTCAATAACTTGGATCGAAGTTCCATTTGGAGTAGAGACAAACTTTTGGGTAGAAGGATTAAGTGGTGAAAACTGTCTAGAATCATATGTCATATGATCTGTTGCGCCAGAATCAATTATCCATGCACTATTCAAAACAGGTGTAGAAATACTTAAAAACTTACCACCATTGTCGACAGCTATTACCAATGCCGAGGCTGTGTCAGTAACTTCATCTTCTATTTTTGTTTGAGCAATTGCTGTAGTGGAAGAATTTTGTTGATTTTTCTTTGCGCGACTAGGATCCCACCATTCTAGATATCCCACCAGATCAAAACAACGACTTTTGGTATGACCAGTCTTATTGCAATGAGTGCATTTGTGAGAAGACTTGTCAATACCATTGGTCGGTCTGCCATTGTTAGGTCGGGCTCGATCTTGTTGACCCTGATAAGGACGGTTCCGAGCTACCATGGCACTGGATTTAGATGCTTCAGAATTACCTTTCAGGGTGGTACTACGAACAGCTTCCCAGCGAACTAAAGAATAACAATCATTTAGGTTTAGCACTGAGTCTCTGCGCAAAATCTCTCGTCGGATTGAATCAAACTCTTCGTCCAATCCAGCGAGAAATATGTGAACTCTTAATCGTTCAATAGACTTGTGGTGGGTTTTGACATCATCTGGATCTTTCATAATCACCGTATCACGATGGCCCAACTCTTGAAAAATTTCACTCAGCTCTCCATAATATACAGAGAGGATTCTTCCTTTTTGTGTTGCAGAAAAAGCCTTCTGATTCAAAGTGAAGACTTGTAATTCATCACTTCCATCATAGAATGCTTTTGACAAGGCGTTCCAAATGTCGTAGGCAGTGGGTAAGCGTAGATAACGCCTCATAATTTCTGGAGACATAGACATTAAAAGCCACCGTTTGACTTTTTGATTTTCAACATACCATTTTTCATAGCCTTCATCAGATTCTGCATGTGGCTTGGTTTGGCCATGAATGTATGCAATTTTGTCCCGTTCAGCAATTTGCATTTTCATCAGTTGAGACCATATGTCTTAATTTGATTCGGTAAGGGTGATTTCTGCATTAAAAACTCCTTCTGACTGAAGTACAACTGAATTTTTTCCACTTATTTTTTTTCTTCAGATTCGAAAAAAAAGGAGGATTTTGAGAATTTGGGTTTGGCTACGACTTGAATTTGATTTAATATCTGGGTTTTGGTTATGGATATGGAGATGAGTGTGGTTTAATTTTATGAATTTGGGTTGTGAAAATTTTGGAACGAATGAACCAAACTTGGCTCTGATACCATCTAAAGATTGATGAATTGTGTTTTTCATTTATAATACAACTCTATAATTACAAGATATGTATAGAGTTTTCATGACATAAACCCTAGAATCAATCTAAGATTATAATTCCTTAATTACAATATTGCAATCTTCCATAGTTAACCGAAATCATCCTAAAATAAGAAAGAATCAATCATATATTTCAACAGTTTGCTGAAGGGCTAAACCTGCACAGATATGTCAAAGGCCAATACCACAGGCAGATAGAAAACGTTGTTGACTCTTCTTTATTGAGATCCTTAAGAGATCAGTCCCCTAAGGTAAATAAAACGTGGAAAGTCGCAATTGGACAACTAACTGAGTTGGGGATTCTCTGCACACGGGAATCTGCTTCTACAAGGCCTACAATGCTTGATTGTGCCGATGACTTGGATCGGCTCAAGAGATACCTGTCAGGGGACACCACAGCGACATTGGCAACCTCCCTTGGAATATCATCTTCAACATTCAGTGATGATTAGCAATATATGTAAATACATCTGATTTCTTTTGAGATTCTAATTGCAGCATACCATTGAGTTTCAAGAAGTTGAGCTCTCCTACTTAGCAATCTTTTGGCAAACAAAATTAATTGATTGATGTACAAATATAAACCCAGATAGTGAGTTTAATATATTTTGAAATTTCTCCTCTTTATTCTTCCACTGGCTGTTGGCCTATTGCTCTCTTTACCAAACCAATTTTACTTGCATCATTGCTATTCAAACTCTACACAGAATTAAACCAAGAATAGAACATTTGATTGCTTTTCTTTCGATTTCGATCCTATTTTTCCAGTTACGTAAAACCAATCAATGCTATCTCCGAAAGTGAATCTTGATGTATAGCAAGCAACTTTGAGGCATTCAAACTCGAGCCCAAATAAATTTTGAGAAAACAAATGCAAAGACAGCAAGTAATAAGAACAAAGTCTCACAACAACAAGAAAGCACTCTAACTCTAACACTAGGAGTTGTCTCTTCAGTCTCTTTTCTCCGATTTAAAAGCAAAAAAGAAAAATGAAAAAAGACAAGAATTTACACCAAAAATTCAAAATCTAAGTTAAAAGTAATCAGTTCTCAAAGGAATATGCGAAAACAGAAAGACGTAAAAACACGTTAAATGTAGCAAGCTTAAATCTGGGTTTATCCCAATGAAACACATATATCTACCTAACTAATGCCAAAATTAATAAAATCAATGTCACATGCTCTAGCTCACAGCAATATTAGCTAAATTAAGTCAAAATGATCCAATAATTCAAGAAAATAAACAAAAAAATAAAATTAGATAATCTCTTCTACACTACAATATAATGAAACAGATAATAAAATTAACATACTTTAGAGCCGGTTTTCGATGGGCACTCTTGATTTCCTGATCGGTAGAATACTTGTTAACCCCCAAAACTTCATAAGGGTCTCTTTGCAAGTGCTTCTCGCCATCGTTTTTGTTGGAAACCGGGATCTAGACATCACAAAAATTATTTTTCTGTGATGACTAAACATCCATCTACAAGATCTGATTTATTTCGTGCATTCAACCAGATTAAATAAAATTACAAGAACACATAGGTGTTGAATGAATTACCTTTACAAAATTCCTATCAACGGCGTTCTTGAATCTTCCAAAGCTCCAAACTCTCAAGCCTTCCCCAGTGTTCTCCAAGAGTAGCTATACCGATGTGTGGTCACCTCTCTAGATCTAGGTTATACTAGGATTAGGATTTTCTTTGTTAGGAGAAAACACACACTTCACATTCCGTCAGCACCGAGTGCGGGGTGAAAACTTGTTAAGGACAGAGAGCCTAGTTCTCGCCTCAATCGTTAATATTTCAGATTCTTGTCATGTTATAGTTTCTGCACGTTTGATGCAAATGAAAACCATTCACCTGCATGATATGTTTCTGCGAAAATTATTACTCTCAAATTTATCCCTGCTTACATTCTGCGAATTTCGTGAAAGAAACAAAACTATTGGCATGCATGTTTTATCACTGCTAATATTGTGAAACAAAACAAAAACCAGTAGAATCAACAACTTAAGACGTTTTTCTATTTCTTTCTTTTCTTTTTTGTTTCATTTCTGATGTGCATGTTCCTGCAATTTTTCGAAATTCTGATGTTGTTACTGTATAATTCTATTGCTGCGCCTGTACATGCATATTATTAGATTCCAATCCAGTTTCATTTCCAGTCCAAGTTGATACTGTTTGATTCCAGTCCAGTCAAGTTTGATACTGTATATGCATATTGTTAGACATGCTTACTGCTTATTGATACATGTATAAAATTTTACATGCTTACAGTCCAGTTTAACATACGAACTGTCCAATTTGGAAAAAAAATCATGCTTACTATTAACCTTTGAATTTTACATGCTCTAAGTCAAGTTTTGAAATTTTATGTGATCTCTGTTAAGTTCTGAAAATTTCCTTTTCTAACATTGCAGTTTCTAATTTAATTTACAAAACTGAAACTATAAAATTTCCAAACCGTATGCTTTGCATTAAATTGTCTTGTTTCTAACATTTGCAGATTTTGGTTCATTTTCAAAACTGAAATTGTTGATTTTAACTTGTTGATCTTCTGTTTTGAAAACAGAAATGGCTAATATTGGGACTAATGCAATTCAGCCTAATGTGGCACAGTGACAACTACTGTGACGCCTACTGTGGCTAGTCCGTCTGCATCGACTCATATTCCTCACGGAGAGAAACTTGAAAATTTTAATAGAGTGGATTTTAAGAGGTGGCAATAGAAGATGCTGTTTTACCTAACCACGCTGAACTTGGCAAGTTTTCTCACGAAGGATCCTCCTTCTGTTCAACAAGGAGAAAATAATTAAGCTTCGGTTATTGCCTTGGACGCATGGAAACATTCTGATTTTTATACAAAAACTATGTACTGAATGGACTAAATGATTCACTATATGGTGTATATAGCATAATGAAATCTGCAAAAGAATTATGAGAATCTTTAGAGAAAAAATATAAAACCGAAGATGCTGGAACTAAAAAGTTTCTTGTCGGTAAATTTCTGGATTATAAAATGATTGACTCTAAATCTGTTATTTCTTAAGTTCAAGATTTGCAAGTTCTCTTCCATGATTTACATGCTGAAAAAGTGATTGTAAGTGAGTCATTCCAAGTAGCAGCTGTAATTGAGAAACTCTCACATTCATGGAGAGATTTCAAAAATTACCTCAAACACAAGCGTAAAAAAATGAACTTGGAGGAGTTGATTGTGCGCTTGAGGATCGAAGAAGACACTAAAAATTCTGAAAGGAGGAATGGGGGACCAAGCATGGAAGCTAAGACAAACATAGCTGAATCAAGTTCAAAGAAGAACATGAAAAGTAAGCACTCAAGTTATACTCCTAAGAAAAATGAGAATAACCAAAAAAAACAAGAAGTTCAAAGGGGATTGCTACAATTGTGGCAAATCTGGACATCGCTCAATTGACTGTCGCTAGCCTAAAAAGCAACATGATCGTGCACATGTAATTGAAACTAATAATCTGACTGAAGGTGTTCAAGAAATGCACCTATATGCTGTAATATCTGAATGTAATTCTACTGGAAATCCTAGGGAATGGTGGGTGGACACTGGTGCTACTCGCCGCATATGTGCTGAAAAGAACATGTTTTCTAATTACAAAACTATCAATAGAGAACAACTGTTCATGGAAAATTCCTCAAGCTCAAAGGTTAAAGGACAAGGAAATGTGACCTTGAAGATGGAGTCTGGCAAGGAACTCGTTCTCAACAATGTGCTGCATGTACAAGATATTCAAAAAAATCTTGTTTCTGGTTTTCTTCTTAGCAAGAATGGGTTTAAGTTAGTATTTGTATATGACAAATTTGTACTAACTAAAAATAGAATGTATGTAGGAAAGGGATATATAACTGATGGGATGTTCAAGATTAACGTCCTTACTAAAGTACCCAAATTGAACAAGATTAATGAACCTTCTAGTTCTGCGTATATCGTTGAATCTTCTTATTTATGGCATAACAGATTAAGACATGCAAACTTTAAATCTGTGCGCAAATTAATGAACTTAAATTTGCTACCTTCTTTAAGTTTCGATCCTAATCACAAATGCGAAACTTGTGTTGAGGCTAAGTTGGCCAAAAGACCGTTTCCTTCTGTTGAAAGAAATACTTCACCTTTGGAATTAATTCACAGTGATATATGTAACTTGAAATTTGTACAAACTAAAGGTAGGAAAAAGTATTTCATTACATTCATTGACGATTACACTCGGTACTGCTATGTTTATTTATTAAGAAGCAATTATGAAGCTTTTGAAATGTTTAAATATTATAAGAATGAAGTTGAAAATGAACTTAGCAAAATAATAAAAATTATTCGAAATGATAGAGGTGGAGAATATGGAGCGTTGTTTGAAGAATTTTGTTCTAAACAAGACATTATTCATCAAACAACGGCTCTTTACTCACCTCAATCTAATGGTATTGTGGAACGAAAGAACCGCACACTTAAAGAAATGATGAATGCTATGTTGATTAGATTAGTTCTGGTCTAGTCCACAATTTGTGGGGAGAATCTATTCTCTCTGCAAATCACATTCTTAATAAAATATCACACAAAGTAAAGGATGAAACACCTTACGAGTTATGGAAAGATCACAAACCTTCATATAAATACTTGAAAGTGTGGAGGTGTTTGGCAAAGGTAGAAGTGCCAAAACCTAAACAAATAAAAATAGGACCGAAAACTGCAGATTGCATATTTATTGGATATGCTTATAACAGTAGTGCATATCACTTTCTTGTGCATAAGTCTGAGATTACTGATATACATGAAGATACGAAAGACAAAATTGATGTAAGTTCAACAAAACGAACTTATAATACTACAAATGATAGTGAAAATGAAGAAGAAACTAGACGCAGTAAAAGGGCTAGAAAGTCTACGTCCTTTGGTTCAGAATTTCTAACGTACATGATCGAAAATGAAGGTTGCAAGTAGATTTTCAAAAAAAAAGTTAAAATCAGATGGATCTATTAATAAACACAAGGCTCGTTTGGTAGAAAAATGATATAGACAAAAGGAAGATCTTGATTTCTTTGATACTTACTCACTAGTAACGAGGATTACTTCAATAAGAATTCTTATTGCAATTGTTGCGATACACATTCTCGAAATTCATCAAATAGGTGTTAAAACATCATTTCTAAACGGTGAGTTAGAAGAAGAAATATACATGGAGCAACCTGAAGGATCTGTTGCTCATGGACAAGAGAAAAAAGTTTACAGACTCGTTAAGTCCTTATATAGATTAAAACAGGCGCCAAAGCAGTGGCACCAAAAGTTTGACAAAACGATGTTGTCAAATGGATTTAAAATTAACGAGTGTGACAAATTATGTCCGTCCGATCGGTCGGTTCAGCTCGGCTCATGTTTGGGTTCGGGTTTAGGTCGTGGCCTGGGCTTGGGTCGGGTCGGGCCTTGTCAAATATTAATTTCGGGTTCGGGTTCGGGTTCGGGTTCGGGTTCGGGTCGTGGCATGGGCTTGGGTTGGGTTGGGTCGGGTCAGGTCGGGCCTTGTCAAATATTAATTTTTTGGATAAAACTTATTCAATTTTGTCTGATAATTTCTCTCCAAAGAAACGGTTTCAAAACCGTGCGTCCGTGTGTAAGTGGTATACATGGAGAGGCCGTGCATAAGTGGCGTGCTTGGAAACTAATCAACTGCTCTTCCATCATCCTTAAATAGGGTCATCGGGCTTCCATTCAGAAAGAGAGAAAAACGATACAGCAACCAGAGAGTTCTTCCATATTTTTGGTTCGTCGTTCTTGCGGTGATAGTGCTACTACTGCAAGGTGCTAATCGTTGTATCTTGGGAGGGGCTTTACCACATTCCGTTAGCACCGAGTGCGGGGTAAAAACGTCTTAAGGACAGAGAGCCTAGTTCTTGCCTCGATCGTGATTATTTCGAATTCTTGTCATGTTATAGTTTCTGCTCGTTTGCTGCAAATGAAAACCATTCACATGCATGATATGTTTCTGCTAAAATTATTACTTTCAGATTTTATCTCTACTTACATTCTGCGAATTTCGTGAAAGAAACAAAACTATTGACATGCATGTTTTATCACTGCTAATATTGTGAAACAAAACAGAAACCAGTAGAACCAACACTAAGCAATGTTTATCTCAATTCTGAAGGGTTAGCTGACAGAGAGTAATGAGTCGTTGCCACCGACGTTGAGGGGGAAGACTGGGGCGTTGTCGGAGACGATGATGCACAGGAGAGTAAAAGGGAAGCTGTGCATTGGAGGATAGGGATTCCAAATAGGACTTAGGAAAGTGGATGGGTTTGTAGTGAGAAATGCGGGAAAGTTCAATTTTTAGACTTTGGGGAAATTTTGTAGCGGGAATTAAATTTTTAAGATAGAGGGAAGTGAAATTAAGATGAAAAATGATTATTTGAAATTTTTGCATAATTATTTTTTATTATTTAAAATTTATTAAATAGTTAAAAAATTCATATTTAATTAATTGGTAAAATAATTTAATTTATAATATTGTTAGATGTGATAAATTATAATTATTACTAGAAAAATATTTTAAATTAAAAATTGTACTACATTTGAATATTCGATGGTAATTTTTTTATTCTTTTATATAGTTTCCAACTGAATCATTCTTTGGAACATCTGTCGATAAATTATTTATTTTATTATTTAATTATTTTTTAGTTTTTACCAACGGATTAGCAACAGAATTGTACCAACAGAAGTCTTCCGTTGGTAATTCTGTCAATAACGGAATTGTTGCTTCTGTTGGCATTTTTTGGTAATTTAACGAGATTGTTACTTCCGTTGGCATTTTGTAGACTGGATCTATAGAGAGGACATTATGTCGTCTCTATAGGGTGAATAAATCGTCTCAATTGCTATAATTGGGCACGAGACAATCCCATCAATATATGCTGAGGGTATTAGGACTTACAGGGTCGAATATTTAGCTTATGGGGACGACAATAGTCATCTTTGATTCTATAGAGACGACATTCTATAGGTCTGTAATCTAAGGAGACGACAAATAAATCGTCCATATAGATACTGGACTTGTAGGAACGAATTTTAACGCTATTAGGACGACAGCAGTCGTCTCAGTAGCTTATAAAGCGGGAAAAAATGGCGCCATTTCTTATGACCTACGGGGACGAATTTTTTAGGCTATGAGGACGATATTAGTCAACTTTATTTATGTAGAGACGACATTTCGTGTTGTCTCTATAGGTATGTACTCTATAGGGATGACAAAATAAGTCGTTTTTATAGATGTTGGACCTATATGGATGACTTTTGTCCTTGCTATATCTATCACAATCTTTAGGGACGACACTTTATTGTCGTCCCTATAAATGCTATAAATAGAGACAAATTTGGTGTCATCCCTATAGATGTCGTCCATATAGTTCTCTTTTCTTGTAGTGATATCATATCAATAATATATGTTTCGAGTTATTCATTAAATACTAAGATATATGTTGGTAAAAAAAGCTTCGAGATAATACTTACCAAATATAATTAATTTGTCTTTGTCAAATGCAAAGAATTAATCGTCTAGGCACTAACATGCTACACAAAGGCATAAGGTATGTAAATTTGTCATTTCTATAATGTAATGACATAACGGCCTAGAGGTACCTATATATCATTCATGTTAGGGAAATTACCTTTCATAGAAAGAGTAAAACTTCTCCAAAAAAGAATCCATCTATTGTCCCTCATTCTTGGAGTCATTTTTACAAATTTTCACTAATCTTATGCCATTGGCAATATCTTGTTCTTTTCTTTGTAATGCATTTGACGATTCTTCTAAGATCTTTTTCATAAGATGTAGTCTAAATACATAGTCAAATGTTAGTACAAGCTCAACAAATTAAGTTCTTCACCTCATTTTCCAAAACATAGAATATAATTAGCAATCATTTCAAGAACATCAATTGTAGGTGAAAACATGTGAATCAAGTTGAGTGAATTAAGTATAGTGAGAGCCCCAACATGTATCGCTAGGGCGCTTAAGGGTAGTATGCTGATTAAAGCCTTGTCCACTTGATATTTCACCGTGATTGAGTGCTTGAAGGATTTGGAGTCTTTGTTGCTCTCTCAAAGATCACACCGTTTAGCTGATTCTCCAACAACATTCACCACCTTATCAACCAAATCAAAGAATGTTTCAATCTTCACATAATTGTTTACTATAGCTACAAAAGTTAGTTGAAGTTGATAAGCAAAACAATGAATGTAGTAAGTACTCGGACTCTCTTTTAATTTAAGACAATTAAACTCCCATTGCAAATTACTAGCCCTATCATAATATTTATCTCTCAATCTAGATATACTTAACTTATATCTAGAGAATAAGTTGTCAATAACAGTCTTAAGTGAGGGATCCATGGTACTCAAAACATGCTCGATACCTACAAAACGTTCAACTACAAATTCACTCATGTTCGCACAACGCAAAACAATAGACATTTGCTCTTTAACTGAGATGTCACCATATTCATCAACTATAATAGAAAATAACCAATCACCAATATTGTTGACAATAGTATTGATTGTTTCAAAAGTAGCAACACTTACTATATCTTTTTTATTGTTAAGTGATTTGAGATTTTCAGGAGCATTCTTAAAAGTAACAATCTCAATCTCATCACTGTGATCAGCCTAAAAATGCAGTAGTTCAAGAAAATCGAACGCAGTCGATTTCATGCATCCAAACGAACTCGATAATCATTTGATGTTTGTTGTGACTTCTTCAAAAAAATTGTCTGAATATTTTTCTCTTGATTCATGAAGGCTTCGCAATTAATCCGAGTTTTATTGTGTGTACTATTATGATCTCCTACGTGCTCTTGCAGTTTTGTTTTCTTTTCTAATTTGAGAACCCTCTCTCAACAAAAGTGTTATAACCTCATTGTTCCCCACTTGATTTAAGAAGATATTAACAAAAGAAAAATGTTGCATCTTTCTTTATGTTGTATTCCAACCAAGTTAAGGAAATTCATAATTAAACCAAGAAGGTTGGAAATGTCTCCATGATGATTTTCCAAATAGTTTATGTTGAGATTTGACAAGGACCCAATTGCATGCATGGTCTTCGAATTTCATCATGAACATGGACATTATATTCCATAATTGGAATTGTAATCTAAGATCTGTAAGAAGTTGAGCAACATCAGTTTTAACTTGAATATCTTTTTCAACCTTAATATCATTTTCATCTCGATTACTATTTTCATCATGAAATACATCTATTTCAACACGAATATAACTTTCATCTCGAATGTCTTCATTCCAGACAACATCACTTTTATCTCGAACAACACCGCTTTCAACTTAAACGTAACATCTTTTTCATCTTAAACAACCTCGCTTCAACAATATATTTCTCTTTATAATAAAATAGAGTTTCTATTTTAAAAATCTCTCAATAATTGTTGACATTAAATTTAATAATATTTAAACAAACATATTTCATTAAAGATTAAAAAAATCAACAAAATTTCAATAACCAATTCTAATTAACAAATTAGAATATCAACAATAGCTAATTTAAGAAACTTAAAGTTATAATATCTCAATAATCAATTTCACCAACAATGAACAAATACACATCCAATACTTATTGATTCATAAATAAAACAGTATCACAATAAAACACATACTGATTCATAAATAAAATGTGTAGAGCAATGCCAATGTGAATTGTGATTGTGGTAGAGCAATGCCATTTATTTTAAAATGTGTAGAACAAAATTTTATGTTGTGATACTGTTTTATTTATGAATCAATAAGTATTGGATGTGTATTTGTTCATTGTTGGTGAAATTGATTATTGAGATATTATAACTTTAAGTTTCTTGAATTAGCTATTGTTGATATTCTAATTTTTAATTAGAATTGGTTATTGAAATTTTGTTGATTTTTTTTAATCTTTAATGAAATTTGTTTATTTAAATATTATTAAATTTAATGTCAACAATTATTGAGAGATTTTTTAAAATATAAACTCTATTTTATAATAAAGAGAAATATATTGTTGAAGTGGGGCTGTTTAAGATGAAAAAGATGTTACGTTTAAGTTCAAAGCAGTGTTGTTCGAGATAAAAGAGATGTTGTCCGGAATGAAGACATTCGAGATGAAAGTTATATTCGTGTTGAAATAGATGTATTTCAGGATGAAAATAGTAATCGAAATGAAAATGGTATTAAGGTTGAAAAAGATATTCATGGTAACACTAATGTTGCTCAACTTCTTACAGATCTTAGATTACAAATTCCAATTATGGAGTATAATGTCAATGTTCATGATGAAATTCGAAGAACATGCATGCAGTTGGGTCCTTGTCAAATCTTGACACAAACAATTTGGAAAATCATCATGGAAACATTTCCAACCTTCTTGGTTTAATTATGAATTTCCTTCTTGGTTGGAGTACAACATAAAGAAAGATGCTGCATTTTTCTTTTGTTAATATCTTTTTAAATCAAGTGGGGAACAATGAGATTATAACACTTTTGTTTAGAGAGTGTTCTCAAACTGGAAAAGAAAACAAAAATGCAAGAGCACATAGGAGGTCATAATAGTACACACAATAAAGCTCGGATTAATTGCGAAGCCTTCATGAATCAAGAGAAAAATATTCACACAATTTTCTTGAAGAAGTCACAACAAAGATGAAATGATTATCGAATTCGTTTGGATGCACGAAATCGATTGCATTCGATTTTCTTGAACTACTGGATTTTTTAGCTGATCACGGTGATGAGATTAAGCCTGTTACTTTTAAGAATGCTCTTGACAATCTCAAATCACCTAACAATAAAAAAGATATAGTAAGTGTTGCTGCTTTTGAAACAATCAATATTATTATCAACAATATTGGTGATTGGTTATTTTCTATTATAGTTGGTGAATCTCGTGACATCTCAGTTAAGGAGCAAATGTCTATTGTTTTGCGTTGTGTGAACATGAGTGAATTTGTAGTTGAACGTTTTGTAGGTATCGAGCATGTTTTTAGTACCATGGATCACCCACTTAAGACTGTTATTGATAACTTATTCTCTAGATATAAGTTAAGTATATCTAGCTTGAGAGATTAATATTATGACAGGGCTAGTAATATGCGAGGGGAGTTTAATTGTCTTAAATTAAAAGAGAGTATGAGTGCTTACTATATTCATTGTTTTGTTCATCAACTTCAACTAACTCTTGTAGCTATGGTAAACAATTGTGTGAAGATTGAAACAATCTTTGATTTGGTCGATAAGGTGGTGAATGTCATTGGAGGATCAGCTAAACGGTTTGATCTTTGAGAGAGCAACAAAGACTCCAAATCCTTCAAGCACTCAATCACAGTGAAATATCAAGTGGACAGGGCCTTAATCAACAAACTACCCTTAAGCTCTCTGGTAATACACGTTGGGACTCTCATTATACTTATTCACTTAACTTGATTCACATGTTTTCACCTACAGTTGATGTTCTTGAAATGATTACTAATTATATTCCATGTTTTGGAAAATGAGGTGAAGTTACTTAATTTGTTGAGATTGTACTAACATTTGACTATGTATTTAGACTACATCTCATGAAAAAGATCTTAGAAATTTTAGACGAATCGTCAAATGCATTGCAAAGAAAAGAACAAGATATTGCCAATGACATAAGATTAGTGAAAATCTATTTCTATACTAATCTAAAAGGGGCTAAAAGGGAGAAACATTTTTGGACAAATATATCCTCATTAATATTTTATATTTTCTAAATTGTCCTTGAGTTAATGTTATAATTGAACTCCTAATTAAGCATTTATAACCACATGTAGTTTTTAGAAGTTGAAAAGACTAAATCTCCATTTATTATATTTAATTACTAGATTTTGAAAATATTTTCTTTGGATTGTTAGAACGAATTTGGTTAGTTACAAGATTAATAGTAATTGACATTCCACCAACAATTTATTCAGTTTATTTAAGGTCTAATTTGAAGTTTAAGGTTGTTTTATTTGAAGATAATTATGTAGTTTGTGATGTCCATAAAGACTTCATTTGAAGATTTGTATTTGTGATTGTAGTTTTTGTTAGTTAATGTGAATAATCCTCTCTTAATGTTCTTCTTTTTTCGAAAAAATAATAATTTACGTTGGACTATAAAGATTATGGTATATTTTTAATTATTGTGCACGTTCATGCGTATTTGTATATTGTTTACATATCTAATTGACTTGCAGCTTCAGATTTTCTAGACGAAAACAATTTTGTGGGCTAACTTCAATAATGGTTTCAATCCACTATTGATACGTATCTTATTTCTATTATTTTTTTTATGCTTTTGAATTGAATTGTTATCTATTTTGCTTAAACTAATTTTTCTTAACTATTTATGCTCCAACGTGAATAAGATGCTTAAATCGCTAGAATATTTAGTTTTAGTAATATTACTTTATTTCTCCATTACAATTTGGATAAGTTCACGTGAAGACATCTGGGCACTGAATTGTGCAAATGAGAATGTTTAATTTTGCCAATTTCTAATGTAAATGTGATTTTGTTTTCTTTTATATACTGATTGATAAATCTACCTTCTTGAGGTGCTACGAGCCCAAATTGCATGTGATATTTTGAATTAAAACATCTTCATAGTTGGAGAGCTATATTAAATTACAAATATTTGTTTTAAATCATTTGTCATCTCATAAAGCAAGAAATTCAATCGATTTGAGTGTTCGATATATTTAAGAACTTATGTACACTATTTTTTATTCTTTTTGTTTGTGTTCTTTAATTGACATTATTTGACTATATTACAGAATCCTTAAAAAATAGATGTTCAATATTGGCCATACAATTGTAGAAAATACTTTGTTTGAATACAACAACAAACATTATATTTCACCGTATTTTCTAATATCAGATTTTTGTATTTTAATGTAGTATTAAATTAAGTTATAATTATTTAAATATTTGAATAAACATATATCTCACAACACCATTATTAAATAACGTGCAACGCACGTTTTACATACTAGTTACTTCTAAATGTGGCTTAAATGGAGAAATATTTTTGGACCATTTTATCCTTACAAATTTTTTAAAAATCCATATTCACCTTTAGTATTCATTAATGTATAATTATTTTTAATATTTTATTTATTACTCTTTTATTGTATATTAAATTTTCAACAATTTACTAAATATACAATTACATTTTTTAAACATTTAATCTATTAAATTGAATATGAAGGTGAAAAGATGATCTAATTTTATTTTATTTTAGATAAAAGGAATGAGAAATGAGTTAAAAAAAAGGAATGAGAAAAATTGTAACTTTGTTTATTACCGCATTAAGATTCAAATAATAGTTTTCAAAACTGAAATGGAGATAAAAATATTATTTTTAATACATTAGATTACAGTGATTACGAGTATGTTTGGTTCAGTTTTTTTTTTTTAAATTCTTTTTTTCTCAAATTCATTTTCAACTACATATTTTTTAGGATCTACAACTTTTATCAATTTTTCAACCACATATTTTACTAATTTTTTTCAAAATCTTTAAATCCCACCAAACATATACTATAGTTTAGAACTAACATGTGAAACTTTTTTCATTTTTATTTTATTTTAATTTATATATATATATATATATATATATATATATATATATATATATATATATATATATAACGTTCTTCTCATCTTACTTCTGTCCGTCAACAATATTCTTATTCTGTCCGTCAAAAATATTCTTACAACATAGATAAGTATTGACACTTATTTAATTTTTGTTTCTTACTCACATTTATGACATTTCATTTACATCGTCAAATTAAACATGTCTAATAAAAAAAACATACACAAATAATATTGTTCACAAGGAACTGCTATTCTAATAAATGTACAATATTATGTAGTCAATTATTACATTTTCTCACAATAAAATTAGTAATTATTAATTTTATTCTTCGTAAAATGCAGCCCTGAAGATCATTAATACTATGTGATTTGATATCAATTGTTCGTCAATCATCAAAGTTTAAATCACCAAAAGGTCTTAATTGGGTTCAAGTTATTGTTGATATTATCATAATATAAAACTCGTCTCTAATTGTAATTGTACTTAAATGAATGCAATTATCTTTTAATATTTAATTGTTACTCTTTTATTGTTCATTATTATCGTACATTAAATTTTTAACAATTTATTAAATGTACATTTAAAATTTGTAAATATTTAATATATTAAATTAAATATGAATGTGAAAAGACGATCTCAATTTTTTTTATCTTGCGTAGATGAAAGAAATGAGAAATGGATTTAAAAAAAATGAATAGAAAAATTGTAACTTTTTTTTATTACCGGATTAAAATTCAAATCATGGAGATGAAAAGATTGTTTTGAATACATTAGATTACAGTTATTATAGTTGACAACTAATATATGAAACTTTTTTAATTTTTAATTTAATTAATAATACATCATACGCGCTTAATAAAAAGAGAACATACACAAAAAAATATTGTTTACAAGGAGTAACTACTCCAATAAATATACAATATTATATAGTCAACCATTACATTCTTTCCAATAAAATTAATAATTATTAATTTTTTTTCGTAAAATACAACTCTAAAGATCCCTATTAATACATCATTAATTCCATACGATTTGATATCAATAGTTCGTCAATCATGAAAGCTCAAATCACCAAAAGCTCTTCACCTAATTCAAGTTACTATTCGTATTACTACTATATAAAACTCATCTTTGATTGCAATTGTACTTCTATAAATGTAAATAAAATATCAACATCGAACAAAACAAAACAATATGTTATCAACAACCATATTTTTTTTATCTTTATTGCAATTGCTACTTTAGCATTTTAATTATTAACAATAAAAAAATAAAAAAAATAAAAAAAATAAAAATTAATAATATGAATACAAAAGCACGTGCAACGCGTGTATAACTAGTTTGTAAAAATGACTCAAGAATAAGGGACAATAGATGGATTCTTTTTTGGGGAAGTTTTATTCTTTCTATTAAAGGTAATTTTCCTAACATGAATGATATGTAGGTACCTCTAGGCTGTTCACGTCGTTACATTATAGAAATGACAAATTTACATACCTTTTGCCTTTGTGTAGCATGTTTGTGTCTAGATGATCAATTATCTGCATTTGACAAAGACAAATTAATTAGATTTGGTAAGTATTATCTCGAATTTTTTTTTACCAACATATATCTTGGTACTTAGTGAATAACTTGAAACATGTATTATTGATATGCACATGGACCCAAATTTTGGAGGGTTACGGGGCCTTAGTGATGTTGCACACAAGTTGAATGTGAAGAAAAAAATGAAATTTATCAATTACTTTATAGACTTGTGACATTGACATTAATTTTTTAAGTTGCTACTATTACAATAGACAAAGTACTTTCTTGAATGAATCTTGTGAAGACTTAGTTGGGCAATCGAATTAGAGATCAATGATTGAATAACAGTTTGATTGCATATATTGAGACGGATATATTTTACAAAATTGATAAATGATGTAATTATACAACGTTTTCAAAATATAAAAACGCGTATAGAACAAATTTAGTAATGTATCAAACTATTTTCATTAGTATTATATTATTTAAATTAAAAAATATTCCTACTTAATTTTTGTCTACTTTAAAAAAAAAAAAAAAAAAAACTTCCGACTCCTCTTAGAAAAATTATTCATGACAAATAAATACACAAACAAAAAAAAACTTATAAGTTCTCTAATCAATTTCCCTCAAATACATAATTGCTATCAATATCTATAACACTCTACTCAAACAAAATGAACCACAAGTTCTTGAATAAAGAAGTGATTCTTGATTGCTGGTTTCCCAACTTCGGATTCTCATGGAAGTAAAATATAATATCTTCAATTGATTGTTAGATAGAACCAACAAAATAGTGGACGACCGACAAATTTTTTTGATAAACTTAGGTTAAAATATAGCTTTTTGTTATAAATCTAATGAGAAACAGAGGAAAACTAGAGAGAGAGAGAATGCATTGAAATGAATGAATTTCATTAATAACCAGAGTCCTCTATTTATAGAGGTTTCAAAGGGCATAATAGTCATTTACATTTATATTATATAATAACATATAATATTATAACACTCCCCCTTAAATGACTATCCATTCAACAATTACAAATTATGTACAGTTAACTTGGAGTATTGTGATGCTGCCTCGTTAAAACCTTGCCAGAAAAATTCAGTGGGATAAAAACTGGACGAAGGAAAAAGAGTACAGCTACTCCCCCTGATATTGATCACTAAAGATCTATGAGTCGACGCATCCCAATCTCATATACCAATTTCTTGAATGTAGATGTCGGTAATGCCTTGGTGAATAAGTCTGCCACATTATCATTTGAGCGAATTTGTTGAATATCTATATCACCATTTTCCTGAAGTTCATGGGCATAGAAAATTTTTGGAGAAATATGTTTTGTTCTATCCCCTTTGATGTAGTCTTCTTTGAGTTGTGCAATACAAGCTGCATTATCTTCATACAGTATTGCTGGACTCTCTTTTGTTGAAGGTAATCCACAAGATGCTTGTATATTATGAGTCATATTTCTCAGCCACACACATTCTCTACTTGCTTCATGGATTGCAATAATTTCAAAATGATTTGAAGATGTTGCTGTTAGGGTTTGCTTTACAGATCGTCTAGATATAGATGTTCCTCCACGTGTAAACACATATCCTGTTTGTGATCTTCCTTTGTGTGGATCAGAGAGATAACCTGCATTTGCATATCCTACTAAAGAACACCCAGGTTTTTGCGAGTAAAATAATCCCATATCTATAGTACCTTTCAGGCAACGAAGGATATGTTTAACACCATTCCAATGTCTTTGAGTTGGCTCAGAACTATATCTTGCAAGTAGATTTACAGAAAAAGCTATGTCTTGTCGAGTGCAATTTGCAAGATAAGACAATGCTCCAATTGCACTAAGGTATGGTACTTCAGGACTAAGAATCTTTTCCCCATCTTCGAGTGGGCGAAAGATATCCTTTTTCACATCAAGTGAGCGAACGACCATAGGAGATGCTAGTGGATACGCTTTATCAATATTAAAGCGTTTCAATACTTTTTCTGTATATGATGATTGATGAACAAATAATCCTTTTTGAAAATGTTCAATTTGCAAACCAATACAGAATTTGGTTTTTCTCAAATCTTTCATCTCAAATTCATTTTTCAAATACTCAGCAGTTTTGTAGATCTCTTCAGGAGTGCCTACAATGTTTAAGTCATCAACATTAACTGCTACAATTGCAAATCCAATATTCGTTTTCTTTATAAAAACACATGGGCAGATATCATCATTTTTATAGCCTTCTTCCAATAAATATCCACTAAGACGATTATACCACATACATCCTGTTTTTTTAATCCATACAATGATCTTTGCAATTTGATTGAGAACATATCCCTTTTGCATGAATTATGTGCTTCTGGCACTTTCAGTCCTTCAGGAACTTTCATGTATATGTCACTATCAAGTTAACCATACAGATAGGCAATTACTACATCTATGAGGCGCATATCAAGCCTTTGTGATACAGCTAAACTGATTAAAAACCTAAATGTTATTGTGTCCATTACGGGAGAATATGTTTCATCGTAATCGATTCCAGGTCTTTGTGAGAAACCTTGTGCTACAAGTCGGGCTTTGTACCGAGTAATTTCATTGTTTTCATTTCGCTTTCTTAGAAATACCCACTTGTATCCTACATGAATAACATTTTCAGGGGTTCGGACTACAGGTCCAAATACTTTGCGTTTCTCCAAAGAATTTAATTCTGCATGTATGGCTTCTTTCCATTTTTGCCAATCATTTCTATTTTGACAGTCTCGTACGGACTGTGGTTCAGGCTCTTCACTTTGAAAAATATCAAGAGCTATGTTGAAAGCAAAAATATTGTCCATAACAATATCCTTTCGTTCCCATAATTTATGAGATAACAAATAATTTATTGAAATCTCATGATTTTCGGACACTTGTGGTTCTTCAGGAACCATATTTTCATGATTTGATTGACCAACCTCTTTAGGTTGGTTTTTCTCTTGTACCTTTCTTTTTCGAGGTACCAAGTCTTTAGCACCAACAGGTCGGCCACGTTTTTGGCGTATTTGTGGGTCACTTGCTATCACAGATTGTCCTACAGGAACATCTATTTTTGCTGGAGTATTTGCTGCTGGGATATATGACTTTGTTACTTTTCTTGTATCAACAAATGCATCAGGCAATTGATTTGCAACATTTTGCAGGTGAATGATCTTTTCAACTTCTTGCTCACATTAATTAATTCGGGAATCAAAGTGAGATAATGTTGGTTCATTCCAACAAATTTTACGTTGTTCTTGAGAATGTAGTTTTGCTACTCCCAAAGTTGAAAAATTTGTTTCATCAAAATGACAATCTGCAAATCGTACAGTAAATAGATCACCTGTTAAAGGTTCAAGATACCTGATGATAGAGGGTGAGTCAAATCCCACATAATTTCCAAGTTTTCGCTGGGGACCCATTTTAGTACGCTGTGGTGGTGAGATTGGTACTTGGACTGCACAGCCGAATACTCGTAAATGAGAAATATTAGATTCTTGACCAAGTGCAAGTTGTAAAGGTGAATACTAATGATAAGCAGTTGGTCTTATACGAACCAATGATGCAGCATGTAATATAGCATGACCCCAAACAGAAATTGGGAGTTTTGTCCTCATAAGTAATGGCCTGGCAATAAATTGCAGACTTTTGATAAATGATTCTGCTAAGCCATTTTGTGTATGTACATGCGCAACTGAGTGTTCAATGTCAATTCCAATAGACATACAGTAATCATCAAATGCTTGGGATCTAAATTCACCAACATTATCAAGACGAATTTTCTTGATTGAGTATTCAGGAAATTGAGCTCGCAATTTTATGATTTGAGCAAGTAGTCTAGCAAAAGCAAAATTTCTTGTTGAAAGCAAACAAACATGGGACCATCTTGTTGATGCATCGATCAAAACCATAAAAGATCGAAATGGTCCACATGGTGGGTGTATCGGCCCACATATATCTCCATGAATTCTTTCCAAGAAAGTGGGAGATTCAAAATTAACATTTACAGATGAAGTTCTAATGATTAACTTGCCTTGCGAACAAGCAACACATGGATAATTATCAGGTAAAAGAATCTTCTGGTTCTTTAAAGGATGTCCATGTAAATTGTTAATTATTCGTCGCATCATTGTAGCTCCCGGATGTCCAAGTCTATCATGCCAAAGTATTAAACTTTTAGGATCAATGAACTTCTGGTTCACAACATTATTTATTTCAATCGTTTTCATAACTGTATAATATATCCCGGAAGGTAGTGCTGGGAGTTTTTCACATATTCGCTTCTGCCCAGATACAAAAGAAGTTGTGCAAAGATATTCAACACCGTTTTCTTCCATTGTCTCAATATGGTATCCATTGCAGCGGATATCTCTAAAACAAATCAAATTTCTTTGAGATTGACAAGAATAAAGTGCATCATCAATATATAATTTTGTATTATTTGATAAAATAATACAAGCTCTTCCAGAGCCTTCAATGATATTCAATTCACCTGCTATTAGGATAACTTTATTTTCTACGAGTATTAAGTCTAGAAAATACTTTTTGTCCTGAAGAATGGTATGCGAAGCTGCACTATCGGCTAAACAAATATCTCGGTAATTCATCCTGAATTTATAATCAAATAGATCATTTTAGAAATGAAGTTTACAACGGAAAGAATTTAAACATAAAGAAATACTTTGATTAACCACGAAATAGATCACTAATACAAGTCCCAAAATTTAAACAAAACAACAAAATAAATTGTAACATAAATTTGCTAAAACAAGACTGTGTAATAAACTAATCAATATTATTCTCAACATGATCAGTAATACCATTAGTGACAAAATCAGAGACATCTAAGTAAGTTACATCAGTTGAATAATCAACAAAATTTGTCTCAATTGAGCCTTTTCCTTTGATTGATTGTTGGTAAAGATCCACAAGATGTTTTACCGTACGACAGGTACGAGACCAATGCCCTTTCTTTCCACATCTATAGCAACTTTCTTCGTGCTTCTTTTTGAATGTGATAGGTTTCTTAAAGTTGCTATTTTGTTGCTGATAGTGTTGCGTATCACCTTGTCCACGATAGTGACCACGTCCATTTCCACGTCCAGAACCATATCCACATCCACGTCCACATCCACGTCTGTGTCTGCGTCCGCGTCCATGTCCACTTCATCGGGTATAAACAATTGCAATATCAGGTATAAACGACTGCAGATGGCCCAGATTTTACTATAGGGAATTAAAAAGTGACACTGCGTCGTAAAGCACTCCCAGGAGGTTGCCGGAGGTGTAGGAAGTTGTCGCCTGACGTCGCCGAAAGTGTAGGAGGTTGTCGCAATAGGTAGAGGAGGTTTGTGGAGTTGGAAAATTGTGCCAATGGAAAATATGGTTAAAAAAGGTTATTTTAGAATTAATTTAAAATAGTGATGTAATGTATGACTTAATCACAATTTTAAAAAAAAAATTGACCTATTTGAAACAAGTTATGTGGAGATGACATATTGGCAATTTTTCCTATTTTTTTAAATAAGGT
Source organism: Forsythia viridissima (assembly GCA_030279155.1). Classification (NCBI taxonomy): domain Eukaryota; kingdom Viridiplantae; phylum Streptophyta; class Magnoliopsida; order Lamiales; family Oleaceae; genus Forsythia; species Forsythia viridissima. The sequence goes on from CM059036.1 coordinate 3,984,621, forward strand.
TCAAGATAATTACAGGGCTGGGCTGGGCTTATATGCATTCAGTTCGGTCCAGGCTAACCGTCCATTTTCCGTGGGCCATTACAACTGATTTTAACACGGCCAATCTTTAGCCCAATTTAAAATATAAAGACTTATCTACCATTACAGGCCTAACTATTGACACACGTGTGTGAGATAAAGCAGATTCGAAACTGCACGGCCCAATTTCCAAGGCAAAAGGTGGGTCCATTGGGGCCCACACAATAAATGTCATGTTCAGATCCTCGGGTCCCACATCTGGACTTATTATCATACAACGGTCATCTCTTACGGCTCCCATTCCTCTCCGGTTCTCGTCTCTACTAGCATAGATCTTGAGGTCTACTTTTTTTTGGGAAATTGGCGCAAATAGTGCCTAACATTTGCCCTAGTATAGAAATGGTCCCTAACCTTTATTTATTTACACATAAATCTCTAACATATATATTTTTGTGTGCAATTGGTCCTTATTTGATAAAAAGACAAAATTACCCTTAATTTTAATTAAAAAAAATTACAATTGAATTTCTAACCTTTGCAAAATGTGCAATTAGTTCCGATATATTTATTAAATAATATTTAATTTAACATATTAAATATATTACTATAGTCGTGTCAATTAATTTTTTATTAAGAGAAAAATATAAAAAAATCACTTTAGATATATGTAATTGCTATTTGATGTGAAAAATTTGAATAAAAATTAAGTTAAATAAACAACAAAATGACGTCTATAATTTTATGACATTGAATCAATCCTATTATGATTTTTTTAACATAAAACTACTAATAAAAATTAATTTACACATTATGTGTTTTTTATTTTTGAACGATAATAAAATGATAAATTAAAATGTGAATAATACAATTTGAGCTCTAATATTTGTAGTTAATAAACGAATTGCTCAATTAAATAAAAATGCTTAAGTACCATGTTTGTGATAAAGTTATTTTTCTTTTTATGTTGTAACGATAAAATTAAAGTTTAAATTTTAGATAATATAATTATTTAATAATAATAACAAAATAATTTTAATTAACACGTTTGTTAATAATTATGAGCTTAAATTTTAGTTAGTTTATAATAGTTCGTAAAATATACAAAATAATTTAGTATATTATCAATTTGTTATTTTCTTTTAATTTTTTATAAAAAATAAAAGTATATGATTTATTTGTACTTTTTGCAAAAGTTATGAATCCAATTGAAAAATTTTCTAATTAAAAATAAGGACATATTTGTCTTTTTAATCAAATAAGGATCAATTGCGCACCAAAATACATAGGTTATGGACTTTTGTGCTAAAAACTAAAGGTTATGGACCATTTGTGCACTGAGAAAAAAGGTTATGGACCATTTGCACCAATTTGCCACTTTTTTTTTCTATATTTTCTTTTGTTTGTCTTGATAAAAAGCTCGGAATCGACTAGTTCACTTGATTCGAGTGTACCAAAATTAATTTTATCTGTTTACTTTAGAAAACGAAGAAATATTATTTATTTATTTATTTATTTGAATTTTTTTCATTATTAGTTCAACTTCGACTCATTTAATAATTCTTGATTGATAATTTTTTTGAGTTAATGTGCGAATCGACTTTTATAACATTGTAAATTATATGTTAAGAATATTGATTTCTTTCTCAAATCTTTTTTTAAACTTAGATTTAGTGGCACTTAAGATTTAATAATCACGTTAAGTTTGTAAAAGTATCATAAATTAATTGGAAATATAAAATGTATAATGAATCAATTTAAAATAATTTTATGACATTAAGAAGTGAATATCTAGTAACATTTTCTCGGATTTCTAATATTTTTCTTTAATTGATTTTCCAAACACATTTTAGAGGTTAGACGTGTGCCTAAAATGCGGTACAACATATCATATCGTTTTATAGGTACGAAAATGACTTATGTCTAAAAGTATCTATTAATCTTATTTTAATTAAATCATCAAAATTTCGAGTTATATTGACAATTGTCACTTATGTTCAAATACAACTAAACCACGAATGTAAATTGTTAGTTATATATAAACGATTAATTCATTAGCTTTCTCGATCGGAGTCCAGACGGACTTAATTGCTTATTTCATTCCATCTCCGCTCCTGGAAACAAATCAAGGATGTTAAAAAGACAGAGTCAACCGATAGATCAAAGAGTCACAAACATTGTTGCCACCTAATCGATGAATCTTGTCTTTTGATACAACGAGCTTCAATCAAGTTGAGAGAGAAAGTCTACTTCAAAAATTCACTCGAAACATTGTATTGTTTTCACTTGTATAGTATGTTTGGAATTAATGGCACATAATAAAATGCTATGATTGATAAATTTCGACATTTATAAATATACACGAAATTTACTAAACATTCTTTTATACTCAATTATATTTTCACAATTACGACAAAACTTAGTTGTTGTAATGCTAAAATACTTGGATTTAAAAACGAGGTAAATTACAAAAACTCTCGTGAGATGCACGATAATTTCAAACACACCTCATTTTCTAAAAATTACAAAAAACTCGTTTGAAGTTTATTTTTTCTAACATATTCCATCTGTCAACAAAAAATAAATAAATATAAAAACAATATCTTTATAAATATTATGTATAAAATTTTAAAAATTATAAAATACATTTTTATTTTTATTTGCAAATAATTAAAAATAATTAACAAATCAACATATATGTTTTAAAATATTTTTACAACGTTAATTGAAAATTCATTAAATATTTTATATTGCTTGATTTAGTAGCATTTTCTCTCGTTTTTTATTTTTTACTCTTGACATTTATAATATATTAAGTTTATATAATCAAAGTTTTATCATAACATTGAAAATGCAAAAAAGTTGGCATCAAATGTTTAAAGCTTAGATTTCTTTTTAATTATTTTTTTAATAAATATTTTAGATAAATTTTAGTATGTTCATTTTTTAATTAGAAATTCACAAAAGTGTGATTGAGATGAAATTAGTATGTACAAATAGTTTTTTTTTTTTTTTTAAAGATAAAAATTTTAAAACTAAATTATTTATTTTTATCTAAATTAAAATTAAGAAAAGACAAATATAAAAACAAATACAATTTTATATACAACATAAGAGAAAATGGCAAAATGGAAATCTTATGCTAAAGAGTGGAACTTTCTGTAATTAACTAATTAAGTAAGAGAGGGTGTCTATGTAATTATCATAAATTTTAGGGTTATCTGAAATTTACTTTTAAAATATCAAATTTAGATATTTGTATTATATCACGACCGTTTGGAGTTTTATCTGCTAAAATTTGCTGATAGTTTCAATCCATCTCCCTCAATTGATTATCTCTAAAATATGCTAACCTCATTAATTCATCTCCCTCAATCAATCGAACATCTTCCTCCACCGATCATCTTCAAAATCTATTCAACGCTTCAATTTATTATTATAATAGAGACTACGGTCGAATCTCACTGCAAAAAATAGTACACTAGTGTAATCACGATTGTAGGAGGTTTTCTCCGCTATGGGAAGAAAAAAATACTTAGACATTCGTGTGTCACTACGTCTTCAATTTCTCTCCTCCAAAATCATCTCCTCCAAAATTTGCATCGCTTCAATCCATCTCTCAAATCTGCTCATCTCCCTCCATCGATCATCTCATTCACCGATCGTTTTTAAAATCTATTTACCGCCTCAATCCATTATCATAATGGAGCTTGCGATCGAATCCCACTTCAACAAAGCAATATACTAGTAAAATATATTGTCTTACCAATATAAAATGATTAATGTATACCACTTTACGAAACGTAACAGTAGGTGATCCCATTCTCACATGATTCCTCTGCGCATTTTAGCATCTAAATAATAGTGTACGTAACTCGTAAAAACATCACACAAACAGACAACAAGCTGTCTCCCCCCCTTCTCTCCACTCCACCCTCACCCTCTGTGAGACTGTGACTCAGTAGTAAATATACTTACAGGTTCTGTATCTATACACTGATAGATATAGTTTTACGTATATATCCCCATAACCAAACATACATTTCCTATAATTATATTATAGAAACGTCCAGAAGTCAATCTTTGGGACAATATCTGTATTGTGAAGCTCTGTGTGGGTTGTTTCTGGGTTCAGATATTTCTTTTTTTTTTTTTTTCCTGAGGTAAATGGTCGTATATAGATGCACATTGTTGTATGTCAGTATGTATGCATATGGGAGTCTAGTAATGCAGAATATTTGAAGTTTCTTCAGGTAATGATTATGATATGGTTCCATGTCATTTTTGTTTTGCAGTGGAAATTTAGGGTTTTGAAAACCAACAATATGTTTGGGTTTTCAAGAAGACGAATGAAGCTTGGAAGGTAATGTACTTATAGTTACCTATTGCCTATATTTGTCTAAATTTGTGTGTATTTTATACTTTTTTTTGCTTGTATTTTGCTGAATAAATGCATTTCTCTGGGATATAAAGTTTAGAATCAATTTATTTGCTTTTAATCGTTTTGTTAACTGTGGCTATTTTTATCAATGAAAATGATCCATTTTTTTCTGGTTATTTGTTGTTTTTTCTTTTTTCTTCTTTCTGGGGTGAATGAAAAGAATGTTAAGGCTATTGATTTGGGTATGATTACAAATGGTGTCACAATGAATCACTTGATCTAAAAGTTTATGTTGGAAGATAGGGTCAACATTTAAATATTGTCTTAACATGTCCCATGGTTTATTTGTGTCCTATCAAAGCCTGGCACATGCACAATTTTATTAAATGGGTGGCGGCAAGACTGAATCCAAGAGCTTTGCCTGCTCTGGCTGATACGATGTTGAACCACTCAATCTGCTTAAGCTGGTAGATGTATACCATTTAAATATTGACTTCAACCTGTCAAGACTCTTTTTTTATGCCTATTTCTTTGTGGAAAATTGGTTTCCTATAATGCTTAATTGGGTCACTAGAAATTCAGACATCAGAATTGGATGTTTGCACTTGTGGGTGTGGGTGTGGGTGTGGGTGTGGGTGTGGGTGTGGGTGTGGGTGTGGGTGCTATATTGATAGTGGTCACTTGCATGTAAACAGATTTAAATTCAAACTGCCTCTATTGTGTTCCGTGATAATTTTTTATCGTTTTCTGAGATTGATTTGCAAGCTAGATTTATTATCTTTAGCCGGCTCATAGAAGCATTTTGATTATCTGCTTTACAACAATTATGTAAATTATAGAAAAAAGGTGAGAAACATATAACAAATCTAATACTCTTGCATTTTCCCTAGATTAAAAGTACAACTTTCAGACTCTGCTCAGGGAACTAGAAGTCCGATAAGGCATTCTAAACAGTTTGGCAGTGCTAATGTAAGGATTCAATTGAGTTCCATGTAATGTTTTATTAAAGAGTGCATACCCAATTAATCTCTTGAATCACAGCAGGGGGAAGGTGTTGCCTCCAAAACTAACGAACCCAATGAACTAAACTGCCAATCTTCATCTAGTGCGCCTGAGCTTAACAACCGGACTTCCGGCAGCTCTGAAAATTGGATGGTGCTTTCAGTCTCTGGAGACAAGCCTACACCTCGTTTCAATGTAAGATATTCTCGGTCCTGAATACCGAATTTAGACATGATACAGAATTGGTATTGATGCTCGGACACTTTCTTACTTAAATTAGACTTACCAAAAATTTGAATATTCTCGAAATAGCATGCAGCAGCAGTTGTTGGGAACAAGATGGTGGTAGTTGGTGGTGAATCTGGAAATGGATTGTTGGACGATGTCCAGGTATCTTCACAATCTTTGCATCCTCAGCTCCCTCCTCTTTTCTTTTTCGGGAGAAATTATGATGTTACCTTTTTTTTCCATTGATCTCTTTTTATTTTCTCAATTATAATTTGAATTTTTCCTTTTCAGAGTTATTCATTTTTTCTCATGTCCTTTAATATACTTTCTGCAACATGAAAGTTAGTCTTATATTGAGGCAGAAGAATCTAATTTCCTCCTTGTTCATTTTTCAGGTACTTAGCTTTGACAGATTTTCCTGGACTACAGCTTCATCAAAGCTGTACCTTTCACCAACCAGTCTTCCACTAAAAGTTCCATCATGCAAGGGTCATGCTTTGGTATGGAAATACATACTAGTTGCTTTAATATAATATGTATCTTCCATGAATTGCAGGTTGCAGCCTAAACTACGATGGGTATAGTTGCATTATATAATGTCAATTCTAATCTTATTCAATTTTTTTACTTCAAAAAATTTGATAAATTTAGGTATGCAGAATATATGTTCTTTACTCTGTTGTGTTGATAAACATAATAATAATTAATAAGCTAATTAAAACTAAGATAATGTTGAAGATAATAATATAAATAAATAAATTCCTCTCCTCTCCTCTGGAACAACTTAAGCTATTGACGAGGTGGTTGGTAAATATGATATCAGAGCAACTAAGTGCATGTTTGTGAGTTGTGACATTATTTTTTAAGTGCTTATAAGTTGTGGGTCTATGGAATGTGTGGATAATAAGTGGTAGTAAGTTGAAGGTCCTACGAAATTTGTGGATAAAAGTATGTTTAATCAACTCGACCAACTTAAATTATAATTTAAACTTAGCCAAACAAGCTATAAAGGTCATGACTTAAGGTCACACCAATGAAAATTTCTCGTTGTCACACATTTGAAGAAAAATGAAAGTGGCAGACACCTAAGGCGGTGTCGCAAGATAAATAATTATATAATCTACTCCCTTCTCTAAAAGCAGCTGAAGTTCTTAGATGAGGTGGTCATTCAATAGTTAATTGGTATGCACATTATAGTTTTCCTCCTCTTGCTTGAGTGTCTTGATGCTAAGAAATGCTTCAGTTCATTTAAATTCTTGATTAATTAACATTTCATTTATATTGCTGTGGAGAGACATTCAACAAGGGTAATATATAGTCATTTGCAAGAAAGAGCATAATGCTTCTTTATTCTATGATATGTTCAGGAATGTGTAATAGTCTTCTATTACTAGCCTATTTATTAACTCATATACCAATTTACCATTCATAATTCTTGTTACTATCTTTTCCTAGCTGCATCTCAATGTTACTCGTGTCATTCAATTCCTTGATCAATCCTACTTATGATGTTGATATACGTGATATGTGGCTAGAGCCTAATCATTCATAAGCCATTGCTGATAGTCATTTTTGTCACTTTTTAGGTTCCGTGGGGAAAGAAGGTGCTTTTGATTGGAGGCAAGACTGACCCTGTGAGTGACAAAGTCTCAGGTAGGGTTTTTACTTATCTACAAGATTTAGAACTGCTTCCCATAATATCTCTCTGTTACAGTGTCCAGTACCCCAAATAATTGTTTTCTTCTATTATACAGTATGGGCATTTGACATGGAAACAGAATGTTGGTCGCTAATGGAAGCAAAGGGAGCCATTCCGGTAAATTCTCTTTCATAATTAAAAAGTCAAAGAAAACGAAGTATGCCACTGATTGTTAAAACATGATATTTGACTCTGCTGTATTTCGAGCAGTTTTCAGTTTAACATTAAGAACAAACTTCTCTTAATTTGTTTCTTTATCCTTGGTGTTGTTTACCATAATATTGCTGTTGTTTTAAGAATGCCTCCACTGAAAGTACGAAGGTTTGATCGTTTTACTTGCTTGGAGAAAATAACAATAGAATCCTGGATCAGTTTGTTATCAACCAATCTTTCTATAGTTTTTCACTATGTGGTCAGTCTGTTTCCACTGCATCAACTATTTAATGAAAGGTATTGTAGAAGCACCCAGTATTAATTACAGCTAATACAAATTACAGGTTGCTCGAAGTGGTCATACCATTGTTAAATCAAACTCTGTTTTGATTTTGTTTGGAGGTGAAGACACAAAAAGGAGGAAACTAAATGATCTGCATATGTTTGATGTGAAGTCTCTTACCTGGCTCCCTCTTCATTGCACGTAAGTGGCTCTTGGCATCACTTTGTTAAGATTTTTATTTTTTAATATCTAATTATTGCCAACAATTCTTGTCTGATTGTGGTGCTAAATTATCTTTCTTGATTAGATGTCGTGTCCTTAATCTATGCATCCAACCAAAGTTCATCTTTTGATTCCGATGATACTGTTTCTTGTGTACAGAGGGCCAAGACCATCACCAAGATCTAACCATTCTGCGGCCCTTTATGATGACAAAATGCTTTTGATTTTTGGCGGGGCGTCAAAATCTCGGACTTTGAATGACTTGTACTCACTCGATTTTGAGGCGGTCTGTGGACAATTTACACCAGACCTTTACTGAATTATTTTAATTCTGCAGGATTCTTAGTTAGATGATCAAATTAGCAATAGAAACATCAACATTTTAACACACCATTTCCCTCAGATGGTATGGTCAAGAATTAAAGTACGAGGTTTCCATCCGTCTCCTAGAGCTGGTTGTTGCGGAGCACTCTGTGGCACTAAATGGTATATTGCTGGTGGTGGAAGCAGGAAAAAACGTATGTCCTGCCGGCCTAAAATTAAATGCTACCTTTTGACTTCACGCCACCTATTCTTTAGCTGTTGTACTGCTGTTATTTTGAATTTTCATAAGCACTATAATGCTTTCTAATCTGCTTAAGTATAAAGCTAAAAACCAGTTCAAAAGCTCATGGAATCGCGATACTTGCCTCTATATATTACTAGTTTCTCTGATTGAAAATTGCCTCAATTTTTGGCTTCAGTCAAGAATTTTTGTAGTCCTGCTGACTCTTATGACCGCCCATCCCCTAATTCTTTTCCCTTTTCCAGGACATGCAGAGACTTTGATATTTGATGTTCTTAAGCTTGAATGGTCTGTTGCTGTTGCATCACCTCCTTCTTCCATTACAACCAACAAGGTTTGATTCGATTTTCATTTATGATATCCTAAATGTGTTAACTGATTCTAATTCCCAATAGGTGTTGCACATTTATTGATCATTTTAGTACTCTTCAATGGCATGTAGCTGAGTCTAATCACTATTAGGATGTCATAATTATTTGGAGCAGTAAATGACGTGGTTACGATGTCTTGTTTCTGCTCAATCTTGCTATGGAGTCCCCACAGTCTTGAATGAGACTTTGTAAATAGAAGGTTGAAGCCCAGCCCAGTATGAACAGAAAGAGTCGTCCTAGGGTGCAGGACTAGCCTTCAATGCGGTTAGAAACTTGACTTGTCCTAATGCGTATTGACGCAACCTTAAGAGATGGTCTAACAAGTGACTGCTATTAAGCACTTATGTGATTTGGATGTTGGAGTCGTTACAAGAAATCTTTGGAGTCTTCAGTTTAACATAGTAAATGCATCAATGTGTTCACATATAGATTTGAACTTGATGAAGCCAATCACGCAAATCCTGTGTATTTGCTTATGTTCTTCAAGTTCTTTTCTGTTTCATGTTTCTTATAACTGGAGAATTTGCTTATCTGCTGCAGGGATTTAGCCTCGTTCTTGTCCAGCATAAGGAGAGGGATTTCCTTGTTGCATTTGGTGGTTTCAAGAAAGATCCATCAAATCAGGTGCTGCATGGGCCAAATATATATCTGTTTAGTACCCACAATAAGATGTTTCAAGTATTTTATTCTAATTATTGTGCTCTTTGCAGGTTGAGGTACTTATCATGGAAAAAGTCGAGTCATCCATGATTCAAAGATCAACTTTGAGTAAAGTTGCTGGAACCTTGCTGTCTGAGAATCACCCTTCGTCCATCGGAATGTCCACTCGACCAAGCCATGGTTCTCTTAATTGTCAAATCGAATCTGTTGTGAGACAGAATTTAGCATCTGCAATCGAACATGGCTCTGGTAGAAAATCATTGTCAGAGTCTTTGTTAGTTGATCCAAATACTGCTCCTGGTAACGTTTCTCTTCGGAAGCAATTTTACAATGAGGAGGAGAATGCAGATATGCAGGTGACGAAGAGCTCAGAAGACAAAACATCTTTCCGGGTATAAATCTGGCTGCAATCATCCTAATTAATTTCATATATATCGCCCTTCTTAAGGCAGAGATGGCTTACTGTCTTACCTTTTTTTTTTTCTCGTTTCATTCATGTGAACCTGACCTAGTAGGGAGGGGAATACTGTATAGAATTAGATCTGTGTCAAGAAAATGAAAGTGCAAAAGGCCTTTATTTCCAGATTAAATTTGTAGAAGCTTTTCTATATGAGATGATTGACATGATTTGCTGCCTCACTCAGGAACCATTTTTGTTACTTACTATGCAGAGTATCGATCTATTCCATTATTGTTTTTTCTCTTGATTATTTTGGTAATTTTTGTGAGTAGACATGTATTGAAATGGTTTTAAGTTTACTTAAATAAATAGAAGTGTCAGCACCATCCTAATCCTTGTCCCTAAGCATCTTTTGCGGCTTTAACTTTTTGCCTACTTAAGCATGGTTTATATTTTTTGCTATTAGTCTTTGCACTGTTTTTAAAGTAAGACGTATTCTTTTGATTTCAGAAACTGGAGCAAAGCACTAAACCAGTTGATGCCGGAGCTCAAATGAGCTATAGTGGAAATAAAATTTCAGAAGAAATATCTTCCGTATCTGAATCTGATAACTTCAACACCTATGACAACCATGGAAGTGGCAGCTTTCATTTAGAAAGTGATGATGTATTTCAAGAAAATGATGGTAAATCAAGAATAACAGCTCCATCTGGTGTCTATCAAATGTATGAAAAAAAACTGGCCGGCCTTTTAAGGAAGAATGGCATTCTAGAAGGACAGTTAGCGGCTGCATTGGCTAGTCGTGAAGCAGCTGAAAAGAATTTGTCGTCTGCTCTCAAAAGTCGACAAGAAACAGAGAACAAATTGGCAGACACAATGAAAGAGGTCGTGTTGCTTAAAGAGAAGCTATCTACTGTAGAATTGGCGCAGGAAGAGGCCAACAGCCTGTCCAACATTGTTCATTCTGACAATGTAAGACTTGAGCATGATGTGGCTTTCCTTAAGGCTGTTCTGGACGATACCCAAAAGGTATTATTTCTCTTTTATCATAAATTCATCTTGTATTATTTATTTTACCCAACTTTTTCTTACTTTTTCGATTGGTTTCTATTGTAGGAACTGCATTCAACTAGAGCAGTCCTTGCTGGAGAGCGAGCAAGAGCATTCCAACTTCAGGTACAGCATACGATCTAAAATCTCGAATTAGTTAAAAAGAAATCATTGCATAAAACCTGAAAAAAATGGTGCAATTGATTGTCTTCGAGTATTGGCCAACCTCCATTCAGTGACTAGCGAATGTTGTATTTGAGTGAACGGGTAATTAGTTATTGCTTCAAGTTCAATTTCAACTTAGAAGTCGAGACTTCAAGCTTAAGTCGAGCTTTTATACCTATTGGAGCATGTTTGGCCAAGCTTAAAACCCAAAAGGTAGAACTTTTTTGAACTAAAAATAACAATAAAGTAACTTTTAAAAATGCTCAAACATGAGGAATATTCGCTACTATTACCTGCTAATACTATTCACGGAATGAATCATGATTACGTCATTTCAGTTCAATTAATTATCTTGATTATGATTGCCCTAATTTTGCATTTCTTCGTTCGTTTTTTGGTTTCTTGATCAGGTTGAAGTTTTCCATCTAAAACAAAGGTTGCAGCCCCTGGAGAATCGAGCACCGACTCCAAGGAAGCCTTTCCACGTCTAGTATATTAATCTGCAGTACATATAGTAGCTTCAGCAAATGTATTACTTGATCGTTTGTGCTTGTAATTTTGGGTTATTGGAGAATTAGATTGCATTTGGCTGACATTTTGAAACTATTATGTAATCTACAAGTGTATATAATGTAGGTCCAGCAACCAAATATTTAGACCCATTCGTAACACTCAATTGAACATGGAATTACTGCATCTAGCAGGACACATTAACATCATTTTCTTTAACCTGTGTAGTATTGTCCAGAAATACATAGCGTACCAAACTGTTATGTTGCACGGAATGACTAAAGAAAAGAGACGTAAAATATCTGGCCGCTAAGATGTTCCACATTGTCTTGTTGCCCACTCATGGATTCAACGGTTAGAAAGCTTGCCCTATAATTCAACGGTCCATTGTACAAAACATAATTTATTTTTCGCCAGGACTCTTTGCTAATACATGTACAATCTGGTTACTCTCAACAACCACACACAAGTTCATTGACTCCATCTTCAATCCTGAATTTCAATCTTTCACTGCACTCTTGATCTTCAAGACCCTACTAGCCAACAAAAAAACCCAATCTGCTAATCGGTGGTGCATTGGATACCATGTTTCCAACAAATTAATCTCCTTTCTTCTGCTTGAAAATCAATTTTTGCTAGCAATGGCTCTGCGTGCCCATCTACAACAGAAAGGAGACCACTGTTTCCTGTCGGAACTAAACAAAGCCTTTGGGCATTCATCATAACAGCTCAGCCTCTTCCTGGTCTCCATCAGCATCGTCAACCTCGTTATCTTCATCTTCTTCAGGAGCATCGGGATCCACTCCCTGAAACATCATTAGTTGGTGCAAAAAGGATTGTCACTTGAAAAATTACATGCCACCATAATGTATATACGAGGACAACAGATTTTTTTTTTTAAATAAAAAATGAAAAATTGTCATCCATGAAATGCCATTGTATATTGAGTATGTGTATATGCTTGCATGAGTTGTAAGGACAAGCATTAAAATGAAGTAGGCATTACAAACCTTCATCTGTTTCTCCAAGCGCTCTAGTCCTTTCTTTGCAGCTTCATTTTGGGCATTTATCCTGAAATGATAATGAGAAATACAACAAGATGGCAAATCGGTTTTAGTTCTTCATTTTATTATTTGTATTTGATTTATCCCTTAATGCTGTATCGATTAAATTTTAAGACTTAGAGCACGTTTAGCCAAGCTTAAAAAGTTTACTTATGAGTTATGAGTAAACTTATAAGAATAAGTTTTAAAATAGATAATTTTTTTATTGGTGAGAGTAAAGTCAGAGTTGCTTTCAAAGTAAGTAACATTTTTTTACTGAAAATAAAAAAGAGCATTCATCCAAACATGCTTGAAAAGAAAAAGGTTAAAAGTAACTTTACATTTTTTTTAAGCTTAGCCAAATATGCTTTAAGCTTTAAATAAAAAGAAAGTACTTTTTCTGGAAAGCAAGTAAACGCTTGCATTCTTGAACTAAAAATCCTAAAAAGAAAAAAGTAACTTCTAAAGAAGCTTTAGAAGCTCAAACATATTGGGCAAAAATAGTTAATTCGAACTAAAAATCCTAAAAATAAAAAAGTAACTTCTAAAGAAGCTTTAGAAGCTCAAACATATTGGGCAAAAATAGTTAATTCTCCACAAAACAAGCACTGGAGGGGGTTGTTGCAGCAAAGAAAAGATAGATTTACCGTAATGCTGCCTGATAATGTGAAAGGGCTTCTTGCAACATATTTGTAGCTGCAAACACTTGAGCAAGCTTAACGTGTAAAGAGTCGTCGGCCCAATCCTTTAGATAACGCTCAAGTAGAGAAACTGCATCTCCATTTCGACCTTCCATAACATGGAGTTCGGCCAAAGCCAATGCAGCTCCAAGGAAACCAGGTTCCAGCCTGAGGGCAGATTCGTAAAACTTCTTTGCCTGCAGAAAATTTACACTATTTTTATGAGATTATAAAAGAGTACATGCATAAAAGTTTCATTATCAATGGGAAATAAGAACCTGTATCAACATTCACACTAATTGTCAGTGTGTATAGATCGCCCTATGAGTTTATCTGTATGTAAGACTCAACAACCACAAGATTCTGCAAGCCAATGTCTGACAATTTTAAATGAGCAATAGAAAATGCTATATACCTTCTCTCTGCCACTAGTGCTACTAGCATGCACATCTCCAACTAATTTTAGTGCCTTTGCTGACTGGGGCATGGCCTTCATTGCCTCTCTTGCAGCATGCAACGCCTCTTTGATTTTTGCAAGTGCCAAATATGAACGGACTAAACCTGTAACATGTTTGAATTTTCATAATACAAAGCTGTTCTTTTATTGAATGAACTCTTTTAGATAGTAGACATATCGTATTATTAGCTCAATAAAAGATAAATGTATCCACTGAATATTAAATAATTAATCTTCTGATTGTATCCTATAACAAACCTTGATAGGAACGAAGATCAGGCCGTAATTCTTGGGCCCCTCTATAGGCAATCACAGCTGCTTCTGGCTGATTCATGGACAAGAATAAATTCCCCTACATAGCATGAGAAAATGTAAGCTCAAAAGAATTTGTACTATAAATATATAAGCAATGAAATTGAAGACAGGAGATCAAAATGCACCCCACGACAAGTGAGTATGACTGAGTTTTGAAGCTGAAGCTATGACCAGAATAAAGGAAAAACAAGCTAGTTGTATTGATAATGATTTAGTCGTACCTTCATTATATAACCAGCTACGTGCCTCTCATCAATGCGGATGCTCTGATTACAATAGTTATTGAATAGTGAGTATACACCATTGATATCAATGATCTGGTCTGCTACAATTCAAAATCCTAACCTTTTCAACATAGGATAAGGCTCCTCTCTCGTCTTTCTTCTCCCACAAAACAGAGAGGGCCACAAAAACTTCAGGCCGTGTGGGATCAACGCTCAGGAGATCGTGCACTAACTTATTTAACTTGGAATTATCAGACTTAAGCTTTAAAAGCATTGCATACTCGTCCATATACGTAACCACATATGGATCAATTGACCGGACCTGTAAAAATCAGGTTGTGTAAAAATTCTGTGTCAAAACAATATATTTTTGCACTGGTACAAGTAGCACCCCATCTTACCTTCTCAAAATCCAAGATGGCTTCATCATTTTTTCCAATCACGGCTTTGACCTTCGAAAAACAATTTACCATAACATTAGGGAAAATATAATTATCAGCATTCTGGCATGCTCAAGGACAGTGAGTGAAAGCAGTGGAAAGAATGATCGTTCAAGCGATTTTTTCCACATAAGCCATTAAGAGCCATGTTTAAAGTACCAGACTCATCAATGGTTATCTAGAATCCAGAAACTCCATGTACTGTAGGTGTAACATAAGTAGCTTTCACTAACTTATGGACACACCACATTTTTAACAATTCAGGATTCGTTCTAGTGAAACTGTTACTAACCTTAGCCATTTCAAGTAATATGTGTATGTTGTTAGGAAATCGTTGCAAAAGTTCAGTGAAGAGTTCCAGACCACCTACCAACCAGACAAAAATGAAGGTAAGGAATACAAGAGGACATAATGCAATCACAGAGAAAATCTCACTACTAATTCTTCCTACAGAATGGAGTATGCAAAGAAGAGGGTCAAGAACATCTATTTTCACGGGACATGGCTACCATGCTGAAATATGGAATTTCATAATCACAGGAATTTTAATCAATGACCGGCACAGCGAATAGTTTCCTCATACAATTTATACGTACTTTCGTGAGTAAAATTGAAAGACATGAGTATTGTAGTAGAAACATTAGAAGGTCTCAGTCGAGCATCAATTTGGTTTTTGCAGAACAAGACTTGCATGCTACTACAATATAGAAGATGAATCTGGCGTGCAGCTGCATGCATGAGGGTGTAGATGATTTATAGAAAACTGATGTTTATCTAGGCATTATCTGGCACAAGAAATAGGCAAAGGAAAATAAAATTCTAACCCACAATCTAACCTTTATAATCGTTTGAAACAATGCAACATTGAGCTTCAACGTAACGCTGCACGGAAAGAAGACATGACATGAAAGTTACATTGCAGAAGAGAATAACTATGAGTACTCAATAGAATGTCAATTGTCCCAGAAACTTCAATAGGCATAGGCACTGGCAAAAGTTTGCCAAAATAAGTCTGACATAAACCTGCTCTTAATGCGAGGAAATTGGATTTCTAGATGCATCGAAAGTGGGTAATCTTCATAACCTGAATTTTTGTTTGAAATGACAGCACAAATGTATAAACAAGACCAGGCACATGAGAAAAATATTCAAATGCTAACATTTTTAGTTTTAGGGATAAAAAATCAACGAAGCATAGCAAACACCTACTCTTCCATCCCATGTTTGACAACACACTTTCCGTTCCTAGATGTCCAAGATGAATATTGGAAACACTCTTACACAGATCCTAAATTCCCCACTCAAAGCTAGCAATTGAAAATTGAGAAATATTGATGGCCACAAATTCAAACTCATTTCATTTCACAACATGCAGTAGAAAGTGCAGGGCAGATTTCAGATTTGAAATTGTAGTAGTGCGGTGTCAAACATAAGTATGACTATCATTGCTTTGATGTCGAATGTGCATGTCTTAAGAATAATTAATTGTATGTGAAGAGAAATGCTGTTGAAAGAAAAATTATAATGAACAGATCATATCAACACATACAATAAATGTAGACCCAAAAGAGGGGGGGAGGATTACAGCCATCATATTTACCTGCAACCAACGACTAGAATCAAAATGATCAAAGGGAGGTCTCCCACTTCTGTTAGGCGTCTGGGATAATCAACAAAGAAAATCAGAGAGCATTAAAGTATAGAATTTGTTGTCTTATCTTTTTTCTTTTTCTTTTTCTTTTTTTCAGTTTTTCGCAGAAATACCCAGTAGCACAAATAATCAAGCAATTAATGATGGAATTCACACGGCTGGGAGATATATTTTCTCTAAGAATGTAAAAAATGAACCACTTAGTGTTCTTCAGCATTGTGAAACCTATACAAGGAATTTGGCAAGCATCTTTAATCGAAATTGAAAGAAATTTGTAAGTACTCTTAGGAAGACTTGTTAATGTCATTAAGACTTTTTGCTAGCAAAACAGAAACACCTGTTTACATTAAACAATAGCTTTCTGAAACTAGCAGCTATGGCCCGACATAGAAGTGTTAACAGCAATACATTTTAGAGCCACTCAATAAATTAGCTTTATGATGAACATGGAAAGAGTTTGAAGTTCATCTTGGTGGGTACATATAAAGGTAATAGACCAATGGAAGTGTGGGTATATACAGTATTATGTTCTGTTGAAAATATGGAAGTATTTCCTTATTCTCGTGATATCGTAATATGTCCAGATTCCTATGATATTATTTCCTATGTAGCATGATTGTGTAATAGTTTAGGATCTTTCCTTTTATAGTTGTTATATAACCCTATTTTTTATTCCCTTTGTAATAAGCAAACAGATTATCATAGACAGTTTATTATATCCAACATGGTATCGGAGCAAGTTTGATCCGACTTGGGTTATACGTGAAATCGCTTCTATTCTCCAACGAGCGACCTTGTGTCCGGCCAATTTTTTGTTGTTGTTGTTGTTCTTTAGATACACTCGTCCGACCAATGTTTTCTACAGAAAATAAGACTTTCTTTTAGGATTTGCATTCTCCCTCTTTGGTTTGGTTGATGGGCCGATTCGGGGTTTTTGTTTTCTGTTTTCATGACAGCAATTAGGATTTCAGAACATCACATGAATTTGGGACTATGGATTCTAATGGAAATTATGTGGATTCCTGAGATCAAATTCTTAGTGTTGGAATTCTGTTTTGTCTCTATTGATGGCTGATTATTTTTCCGTCTCTATTGACGGCTGATTATTTTCCCCTTCAGACTGTGCTTCAATTCCGCTCTGACATCACCAAGTTAAACCACCTTTTGACTTGGTGTCAGTTGCTTTAAGGTTTAGCGGTGCAAGTAAGGATTCTTCTGTTGGGTAAGGAATTGTATTTTTCTCTTTTTCGTGGATTAATGCTCCAAGAAGTTTCACGGTAGCAGAATTTATTTGGACAGATTTGTGGGCAGCAATATAAGGTTGAAATTGTTCAGATCTGTTTTACTTTCATGGGAGTAAAGGTTGGAATCACTTTCTCATTTCTTGATTTTGGTTTAGAATCAATGGTTGGTGCTCCACATTGAATACATGTCCAGCATGATATGAAATTGCATTAGGTGGTTTAGATGGACAACTATGATCATTAGCAACTGAAGTTTTTGGTTTGTGAGAAATTGGAGTATTAGATTCTTCTTGCACCATGAGTGACTGCAGAAACTTTTCCCAGGTCTGTGGGCGGTGGTGTCTCCGGTTTGGATGGGCTAATTGGGTCCATGAAATTTTTGGACTTTAAAGTGCTGCCATGAGATATTGCACTTGGGCTTGAGATTAATTTAATAACTTGCTAGGCTATTGACCACTGATTTTTCTGAAACTGTATTTAGATTATGGGCAAGCAAATTCTGCTAATTCTGAAGCCTCCCTCTTGAAGTGATGTTTGCTTTGCCCTGCTGTAAATGGTCAAATGTTTCTGTTTTCAGGTGCAGCCCATTAGTTTGTCTTGATGTGGTGTTCAGGAATTTGGTTGGATTTCTATCCAGGTTATTTGGAATTTGTTTAGTTTTGCCTCCAAATAGTCTAGATTTTGGTATTCAATATTTACATTGAGTTGATCTCGAATTCGAAATTTGGTATTTGCATCCAGTTGCACTTGAATATAGAATTCGATGTTTGCATCTAAATAATAATCTGGATTATTTGCGGTGAGACTTATACCTTCTAAAACATTGGATGACATAACTGTTGCAAGCCTTCAATGAGTACAAGTTTCATACTCAAAGCAGAAGAGCACTTATCAAAAGAAATAAAAATACTAACATGACAGAATCAGTGCTGTATATACAGTTAAATAATAAAACAAACCTGTGGAAATAGTGAAATAATATCCTTGGCAGCGACACCCAATTCAGCTAAGGCTATTATAGCTTCTATTATGAAAGGGCAATGCCTGTGAACAAAAATAATAAAAACACTGATGATACTAATGAAACATGTCTTCATTATGTAGAACACGCGCACACATAGAAGATTCTAATAACCTCATCCAAATGCAATGTTCAAGAATGGCAATTTTGCAAACAGTCACAAACTTTAGAGATTGGAAGTAAATCAAACTTGTACACAATGCCAACAAAATTATATACAATGTGAAAAAGAAGCATGGAATTTTTAGAGTTTTTTTTTTTTTAATTAATTATAAGAAAGCAATCAAATGGGTTAATCTGAATTGATTCCAAAGGCCAATCATCTGGCAAGGAACAGCTAACCATTCTGATTGAAATGCAAGTTACTACAAAATATTGCATTCCTATTTTTCTCCCTTCACAAGTCAGGAAAGCAGAACCGTTAGACAAAATATATCAGCCCAGCTACCCCGGAGTTAACTCAAAATTGCTAATAAATTATAACATTTTCATTGAATACCAACATGACAGACCTCAAACACTCCTTATAACAGCCAATAGCAGAGCGAGTATGCCTAGAATTTCGGTAAAGCTTTGCCATCATAAGGTTCATCTCTAAATTCCTTGATTTGCTTGGAATTCCCTCCATCTGTTTAACGTAAGGAAAATGCAGTCGATATCAGTTTACTAAAGATGCCACTCAAGGCTTAAGTTTAGGCATGACTTCAGACTATAGCATATACTGGAACTATAAGAATATAAAATACAATAGAAATACATACAAGGAAAACTAGAATTTACAGATCCACTAAAAGATTTTCCTCACCCAGAAGAGATAAATTATTAAATCATAGGAAATAATCAAGCAAATGCGCCAAAGACAAAAGTATTAATCACAAACCTCAGCTAGAGCAGCTCTGTTCTCACTTAGTGAGCTGTGACATTTTGCAATCTTGAACTTCACCTTTATTGATATAATAGAGAAGCGAATTAACCCAGTTAAGATTATCAAATTTTGAGCATCACAAATATGTAAGCGAAAATGATGCTACTTGAGCACGATATCTGAATTACCTCATTTTCATTTATTCCAGAAATACTAGCAGAATTTGGAGAAGAAGATCTATTTGATGCTGACAGTGAGCTCCTAGTCGTTGGTGGCGTTGCTGCACTTTGTTTTGGAATTATTTTGTGGTATTGCAATGCTTGCTTATATGCTTGCTGTCCAGAATAGAAATAAAGAAAATCAACTGAATACTAATTAAACGAAATTTAAAACAAGTAAATTAAACGAAATTTAAAACAAGTTTACTCCACGTCCATTAATTACAAAAAAACCAAAGAGATCCATAGAACAGATGCCCTGAATTCCTATTAGTTTCATACATTACAAAGTACAAAAATTTGCTTATATATATGCATACTTATTGAATATATTTGATATCTTACAATTGCCCTCCGGTATTCCTTTTCTCGAAAAAGTGCATCACCAAATTGCACCTGCAAAAGAGAAGCAAAAGAATCACCGGACATAATTTCCAAACACTTTCAAAAACAAATGCAGTGACAGTAAATAAAAACTTTAAAAAAAAAAACAATAAAGAAACTACGAACCAAACTTTCAGCCCTGAGATGGGGACTGGTCTCTGGATTTATTGAAGTGGATGAAACAGCAAAACAACCCTAATCCAGCACATAGATACACACTTGTTCAGAAAAAAAAAAAAATGAGATCAATTAATTATTAGACAGGTGAAATGGAGGATTCTTACGATAATTTGCGCTGAAGAATAGAGGCCGTGCTCTAGCAGAGTCGAAAATTGGTCCTTCGGTACATCCATTTTGCTGTTGGAATTGTGTTTATGTGTGCGACTGTAGAGAGAGAAAGATAGAGTGTGCAGTGGGGGGTTTGAACGAGTTCGAGCGGACACAGCGCAAAAAAATTCGAATATATTGGAAGGTTAACAAAAAATCATTTAGAGATGTAATTTTTTTAAAAAAAAATTTATAAACTTATTTTCAATCACATATTTATTAAGATTCACAATTTTTATTAATTTTTCAACTACATATTTCACCAATTTTTTTTTCAAAATCTCTTAAATCAATACTTTTAAATTCTACCGAGCACTTATTAATAATCAATTTGCATTTTACACAACACAACATAACATAACACAAGCACTATGTTCGTCTTCTTTCCGAGAGTCTAATGTAGTCTTATTATGGCAACAAGGTGGGTCGGGTCAAGATAGTCCTCCCGATCTCTCATAATTTTTCTAAAATTTGAATGTGGACGGGAATCAAATATCTCTATATTTAGTATCGTTTCTCGTTTATTTATCACGACTGTAGAGAGTTTTTCTTCTACTGGCCCAAAAAACATATATGCGTCTCTTCACACTCTCAATTTTTTCCCCCAATTTCCTCAATTATCTCCTTCTTAATTATCGTTATCTTCACCATTATTCTTCAAATCTTTCATTCTCAACATCAATCTTGTTACTCTTATCAATCTTCACTTATTTTTCTATGGTCGGATTTCACCGATAGCGGTATACTAGTTTATTTAATTTTTAATATTTTTTTTCAAATATGTGGAGAATTAAAGGGTCGGCATGCAGGCGGCATAGAACGGGCGGACACTACCAACCAAGCCCAAAAGTAGTAGTACTTTCTTCTTTCAAATAGATTTTTTAATCACCGACCGTAGGGAGGTTTACTCCGCTACAAACACACAAAAAAGTACTTATTTATCCGTTACTACGTCTTCATCTTCTCATACCAAAACCTATATCTCTCTCTCAATTCTTCCATTTCTTCTTATTCTTCTCCATATTCTTCAAAATCAAATTCCCTTCAAACAAAACTCTCTCTCTCTCTCTCTCTCTCTCTCTCAATCTTCAACATTATTCTCAATTGCTCAATCCATTAAAATTATCTACAGTCGGATCCCACCGCAAAGAAAAGCGGTATACTAGTATTTCCCATTTTCAAAGGAATGAAAGATATATTATCACCAACGGGAAAAGTTTTTACCTCCACTTATTCCCAAAAAAAAATCACAATCTCCTCAAATGTCTCCTTCTCAATTCTTCTCTTTACCAGTTTTCAAATTTCCTTTACAATCTTCTTTCTCATCAGTATTTTTTAACGAACAAGCTTCAACGATAGAATTCCACCGCAATGAAGCGTATGCTAGTTTAAAGAGGTTAATTACAGTAACAATCACTGGAGTATTAAAAAAAAAAAATCAAAATTGTTACTCCCTTGCACCACTATACACCACTAGTCACTCAAGTCGATATCACGGGCACAATTAATTCTCTCAATTCAAAATTAATCGTCTCTTTCAAAATCAATTGTCTCTATCCTCCATAAGAGTTTTTGGGCTCTTTTGCAACGAACGTTTGCCATTCTTATGCCATTTTCACCACCATCACCCTCACTTTCGTCACTTAAGAGTTTTTGGGTTTAGTTGGATTGTCAGAAGAAACTTTTAATGGAAAAATTAAATATTTACCTACATCAAAGGTTCTTCACCCATTCCAGTGCATGAACCAAGATCGTTGTTGGCTATCCTCAGGTATGAGGGCTTCATTATTTCAATTTAAAACAACAATTTTTTTAATTGAATATATTTTTTTTATTATTATTTGTCATGAACGACATTTATTATGTATAGATATATTTGTAATTAATTTATTTGTCCAGGTGTTTTTTAGGTCTTTGCCTTTCTTTGCACGATTATTTTGTTGGAAGTGCTATTAAAGAAATTATTTGCAACCTGCTCATGATAATTTGTCTTGCTCTATTTAAGTGAAATATCGTGAATGTCTTGGAACGTATTGTCCATTTATCTCTAAGCTATGTAATGTTAGGGTTATACCAGATATGATTTTAGAATATTGGGTATGAAGTTGGTAAATATGGATTTGCAAATCGTGTGATTGGTGAGTTGCATAAAAAGAGTCCCGTTCCCTAGTGGGCAGAAAAAATGTTTGCCCACAGCTGACATGGCTGTCCATGTGAGTTGTGGGTCCCATACATTTTGAATGAAAAAAAAGAAAACGCAACAAACCTATTTCAGCTCCCCCCATTTTCGCACAAATCCCTGTCCCCCATTTTCGCACAAATCCCTGCCCATTGTCGACTTCTTCCGGTCACTGCTTCTACGACACGCCGGCGACTGCGTAAATATCCGGTTGCTGTTTGTTCATTTTCCAGTCGCTGTTTGTTCATTTTTTTGGTCCATTGTTGCTGAAAATCTTGTCAAAAATCGCTCAATACCCATTTCAGCTGAGTCGCTGCCTTTTCCCGTCCATTGTTGCTGAAAATCTCGTTGAAAGGTATTTTACCGGAGCTTTACACATTATGAAATGATATTATTGAGCATGATAATTTCTTTTATAAGCATAACGAAAATGGCAGAGGATAAAATCTGCCTTTAGTATCTTGAACTGTTATCAATTTAATTTGGTGATTAGTTTTACAATCGACATTCGAATTATACAATCTCATTTTTATAAATATTTCATGTGTTGGCAAGAATGGAGGCTGAAAGTCAAAACAATGTCTTTGTTCCAGATGTTACCACATCCCGAATTCTGAAGGTTGGACAAGAATTCGAATCACATGAGGAGGCATATAATTTTTACAACCAATATGCACGGGAGGCTGGATTTAGTACACGAATAGCAAATAGTAAAAAAAGAAAAGAAACAAATGACACTTATTGGAAACTCTTTGTGTGTTCCAAGGAAGAGAAAACAGACAAGACTTATCAATACAAAAAGAAAGATGTTGTGCAACAGGTTGGGGAGAGAAATCGTGGAAGTATACGAGTTGGTTGCAATTCAAGATTATCTATTGTGAAGCAACAAACAGAAAATTTATGGGTTGTAAACAAATTTGTTGCAGAGCATAACCATGCTCTCATTACGCCTAGCAGAGTACACTTACTAAAATCATATCGGAATGTGACAGCAACAAAAAAGGCACTAGCGCAATAGTTTTCAGATGCCAATATTCCCACATGTCAGCAGCTGCGAATTATGGAAATAGATGCAGGAGGTCCAGCGTCGATTGGGTATGTGGAGAGAGACTTGAGGAATCATGAAAGAGATATTCGAGAACATCTTAGAGGTCACGATGCGGAGACATTAATTGACTACTTTTCATTTGAAAAAGAGAAAAGTCTTAATTTCTATTTTGATTACGAGACAGACTCGAACAACACATTTGTTCGTTGTTTTTGGGCTTATTCCGAGTCACGCAGATCATATAAATACTTTGGTAATGCGAGCAAATGCCCATTAAACAAAACAGCCCCGACCCCAACCCAGCAGCAGTCGCCATCAAATCGTAGCATAGTCACTGGGAATATGGATTTTTAGCAACAATGGACGAAAAAAAATGAACAAACAGCGACTAGAAAATGAATAAACAGCGATCGGATATTTATGCAATCGCCGGCGTGTTGTAGAAGCAGCGACTTGAAGAAGGTGACAATGGGCAGCAGTTGAAATGGGTATTGGGCAATTTAGGGCATAGGGGTTTTTGCAAAAATGGGGGACAGGGGTTTGTGCAAAATGGGGGAGCTGAAATGGGTTTGTTGGGTTTTTTTTTTTCATTCAAAATGTATGGGACCCACAGCCCACATGGACAGCCGTGTCAGCTGTGGGCAAAAAAATTTTCTGCCCACTAAAGGCAGTAGAACCGGACTCTGCATAAATAAGTGTAAAGTTTTACTAATCATACACTCATTACCTCCCATTTGATTAAAAAGTTCATGAAAAATGTATGCTGTAAAGTAATGATTTAAATTATCTTCTAGACAAATTACATATCTTTTATCAATAAACTTATAGTTGCCGCTTATCCTGCAATTCATTTTGCATTTGCCTTCGACCATTATTCATATTCTTGCACATAAACTTACCATTTTTGGCATGTTTTTTCCTTAAAAAAAGGACGTTAATTTAAGCCCAATCAGCCCAGCCCAATCCCATAACCCATTTTTCAATCCCCACGACATGGTTTATTCAATTATAGAAAGAAGGCAATTCCATTTTAGATCCTTAGCTTGAGGTGAATTTATGTCATTTATCTTTGAACTTTTGGCTAGGATTCTTGATTTATGGACGTAAATGAGGATTAAACTCATATATCATATGTTTAAAGTGTTGATTGGAGCAAATTTTTGAAATTGGTTTGGTATTTTGGTTCCAATTGTTGAACTTAATGTGTATAAATGACTCCAATTACTTGATTAAGAGTGAATTTTCATGCCTTGAAGGTTTTGTTTATGTTTGGGTTTGAAAAGTAAATGCGGAAGAAGAACAAGAAAATATGAAAGAGATATAAAGAGTGATGTGAAAAGTACCAATGCTAATTCCCACATAATTGAATGGACTTATGAGTTCTATTTGAGAATAGCTTTCTCGAAAGTAACATTAACTCGTGTGAATAACAGTATATGTTTCAAGATTCAGTTTAGGGGCGCGGCAAAAAAGCTCGTCGGCTCGGCCCATAAAAGCTCGGCCCATTGCCATGCCTAATTCAGGTTTTGAAGTAATCTCTATTCATTTATAATTCCTGATCTCCACCACTATTATGAGATTTTTATGAAAAAAAAATTGGACCTAAGAAATAGCTAGTTTTGTTGGTAAATTTCTACAGTACATCTCTGTAAATTTTCTTGGTGGGATTCTTTTTCTATTATTGTTCTCTTAAATGTCAATCAACTTATGCTATTTATTTGTTTTTCTAATGATGTTTTGTTATTTTGTTAGATATATTATTGATATTTCTTGTTTTCAAATTTTTTTTTCCTTAATGATTATTAAAATCTTGTTGATTTGATCTTATGTGTGTTATTAGTTGAGGAACATCATATGTAGTCATCGAACACTTGAATTAAAACATTATAGCAATATTAGGTGAGCTTTAATGGAATTTGTTCAACATAAATCATTCACTGCTGCTAGGAACATCAACCAACTCATTCCATTTGATTAGTTATTGTACACGTTGCTGTAATTCTTAACTGCCTTAATGAGAATTTAAGCTTAAAGCATTTATTTGTAGTTAGTTTTAGTTGTTTTCGGTGGGGTCAGTTCCTTAATAAATGGTGAATTGCTCGTATTGAAGGAATTCCTTTTCATGTTTTTATTTTGAGCTTCAGAAAATGGTCTGTAGTTAGAAGGGTATATATGCATTCTTGTTTAAGATGGGACTTGAATGCTCAGCAAAAACTAGGTTGAGAATATCCTTTTTGTCTTGTCTATTCTTATTCCAATTTAAATGAATGGGTTCATATGATTGAAATTATTTGTACTGTTCTCTGATATGTTTTGAAATTTTGGTATTTTTTTTATTTCGAAAAATCAGGGCGTTACACAACTTGTAGTGTTGAAGTTGAATGCTGGTTTTGTCCCTGACGCTAGCTACTATTGTAGATTTTTCATATTTGTGCATACATATTTAACATGATCATTTTATTATTTCTTATTGTAGAATTGGAACACTCGTTTGAGTATGTGATTTCGTTGAAGATAGAATTAAAGGCAAACCTTTCCAAAATAGTTCGCCTCATATAGAGGTGTCAATTCAAGTCAGCCTACCCGCCTCCTATAAAGCCCGATGACAGCTTGCATTAGAAAAAATTCGTGCCATGGCAAGTTGCGGGCCAGGTCAACGAAAATTGAACACGAGCCCGGTCCATCCGGATCAAGCCCATATCGGCCGCAGTTTGACCCGGTTCGACTCGTATAAATAAAAAATTAAATTTTTTTTAAATTACTAAAATAAATTAGTAACTTATTGTAATTTAAAAAAATGTTTACATTTATAACAAAAAATGTGTTAAACAAAAACCAAACAAATTACTCCATTTTTTTAATTAAATTTTTTATTTTTTTTAAATTACTTACTGACATTTTTTGCTGCTTTTGTAATTATGTGCAGCGACTATCACTTTTTTACTTTATGGAACGGCTCTTTGCCATTTATGTTTTTTATTTTTATTTTTATTTCATTTCAAAATGTTACCGTTCAAGCGTTCAATTTTCTGCTTTT
Organism: Forsythia viridissima; assembly: GCA_030279155.1. Classification (NCBI taxonomy): domain Eukaryota; kingdom Viridiplantae; phylum Streptophyta; class Magnoliopsida; order Lamiales; family Oleaceae; genus Forsythia; species Forsythia viridissima. Next base: position 4,011,458 of record CM059036.1, read on the forward strand.
TTTTAATATTATCTAAACGTTGGCCTGTTAGGGGCTGAACCGCCTGGGCCCGCGGTTCAGTCTCTTCGGCCCATGAACCGCCCGCACGGTTCACGGGTCAGCCTGCAGTTCCAGGACAAGGTGGGTGGGCCGATGCAGGTTCAGCCAATCGGCCCCTCTTAACACCTCTACCTTTAGAAGCTTGATTTTGTTTGGGAAATGGCAGATGACGTTTATCAAAAAAAGTTAATGCGATCTTTGTTTTAGACAATTTTTTCGCATGAAGCGTATGCTATTTAGCCCAGTTAGTCCACCAACGTGTCATGAGGTTGATCGTGACCCAAAAACAAAATGAGATATGGTTTTCGATTGGTGGCAAGCCAGCCTAATTTTCATTGTACGAGTTCTGATTGATCACCGAGTTGAGAGATATTGAAGAGCCCTCCTTGGAGCCCCATATTGAGACTTGTCATAGATTCGTGAAAAAATATTTTAAGAAGTGTAAAAATGGCATGATGATATACAATTTGAAGGAAGTCTTTGAATGTTGCAATGTGTGTATGGAAGCCAAGTAAAAGATTGGGCTTGTTTATCTTTTGAAGACACTGCTATTGCTCAAATAAAAATACACTTAGATAAATACAAAATAGTTTGTCAATGGTTGATTATTTGTATGCTTTTAACAGTTATACTTGGGAGAAAAGACTTTTGACTGCATAATTAAAGTATTCAAGAGAGATTTAAGGAATTTGGTTACGTAGTACAAGAGAGCAAATGAGAAATATCCATATTCTATATATGGGTTTTGCGATGCAGGTAATACTTTTAAAATTATAATTTATTCATTCTATTTAAATTGTAATATTTTGAATCTTTTATAGATTTGGGCATATGAAGTCATCCATCTATCGGGTAGAGATATGCCAACACTATAGAGGAGGGTGATGTTCTAAGGATATGCTACCAGAATTCATCTGAAAATGCCTATCTTTAAGGATATTTGTGCTAGTCTCGATGAACCAAACATGAGTATCTTTTAATTGTAGATAACTATATTATATGATTAAAATTGTCTATAACAACTAGAAAATGAAGTATGTGTACTAAATCATTTGATGTTGCTATTATAAAGGATCTAGCCTTTCGGTGCATATGGATTCATAGTTGATGAGTTGATTGCTTCAAAATTTACCTATTGGTAAATTTTGAATATTAAATCATTTTTTACTTGATAGTTTCTTAAAAGTAAGCGTACTTTCAATTTTTGTACAAATAGTTGTTCATTGCATACTCAGGCTTACGTAGGAAGAGGCCTCTCAAGCATATTGAATGGAGATTGATCCATGGAGTGACGGGGTTAATGATCCAACTTTGATGTTTTTTTGGATAGTATAAACAATGCACATCGTCTATTCCTGTTAATTCTCCTAATGCTTCTACATCTCAATGGGATCCATCTTCCATTCTTAGGCCACATACTACTCTAGCTGATCATACATCTAAACTGGGAGCTTTTAGATCATCTTCATCTCTTTGTCTATTTATAGATAAGTTTGCTCAAGAATTGAGAATGCAATTATTATAGATGGTGGAAATGTTAGAGAAGAAAAATGATAAACGAATAGATGAGATGCGATCTTACATAGATCAAAAGTTTTATTGCATTAAATCTTTGGATACAAAGATTGAAAAAATGGTAGATTTTGTAGTGGAGTGGATTAAGCATACCAACACATCGAGAGATCACATATATCATTATCCTCGTCACAATGGATTTATGTATATAGATGGATGGGGGATACAAACATCTGGCCACATGGATGGTGATAAGCTAGGTGATAACGAGCAGACCTAAACACAAGATGATGTGTTGGAGGATGATCAAATTCATGTAGAAAAGAAAGAAATGCGTGGATTGATGGAGGCTGGAGCACATAGAGAAGGAACAAAAACTTATGGCCATCTAGATTAGGGGTGGACGTTGGGTGGTTCAGTTCGTACAGTGGAAGAACCGGAACCAGACGTTTATGTTCGGGTATATTGTAAAAAGAACCGGAACCATCCACTTTCAACCGGAACCGAATCGAATCCGGAACCACCGGTTCTAGTTCTACCCGAATTTTTTTATTTTTATTTTAACTATTGTCATTTCAAACTAAATGTACAAATATTTTTTTTTTTTCTAAATCATACTTTATCCTATAGGCACCAAAGTTCTCAAATAGTAATCAATAAAGATGGTAAACGGACTGGGTCGCTGGGCGTAAAACGATGGACCCGAGCCAGCTCGGGCCTGTCACACGACGAGACCGGGCCATAAAATGACACACAGGCTCGGCCCGTGGATCCAAGTCCGTGGTCCAAATGAGACCAAATTGGTCCCTAGCTTTAAGTTGGGGACCAAAAATTTTAATTAACAATTATATTTTCATATATATATGTGTGTGTGTGTGTGTGTCTATATTTTACCTTAACAAAAAAAATTGAATTTCACGTGGGTCTGCAGACCAGCCCGTGGCTCGCCCCGTGTGGCCTGCGGACCACAGGCCAATCTAAAACCACATTTTTTGCCTGGCTCGACCCATTGTCATCTTTAGTAATCATACTCTTTGATAATAATTAATAAGATCTATGGTACCGGAACTACATCTAATAGGACATAGGTAGATTAATGAGTTTTTTCTTTGGGCTTTGGGAGTAATGTGTAATGAGGTTAATTTGGTAAAGAAAAATATGAAAAGTAAAAAAAAAATTGAAAATCTGAAAATTAAAAAAAATTGAATTTTCAATTTTGAATCGGGTATCTAGAACCAGTTCCGAAGAACCAGAACCGATCCAGAACCACTGGTTCTCAGTTCTTTAGAATCGGATCCAGATATTTAGTAATAGGAACCGGATTGGATCCGTCGGTTCCGGTTCAGGAGTTCGGTTCTAGATAAAATGTCCAGGCCTAATCTAGATGATGAAAATATACGTGGCGACGAGCAAACTCAGGCCCAAGATGATGTGTTGGAGAAGGTTCACATTTACATAGAAGAGAAAGACATGTATGGACTGATGGAGCCTTAGACACTTAGAGAGTGAGAAGATATATGGCAAAGAATAGACTCAGGCACGCCTTGATGTGTTGGTGGCATATTAAATTCACGTAGGGGAGAAAGACACTCATGGACTATTGGAGACTAAAGCACATGGTGAGACAGAGATATGTGTTGAGGATGAGGCCAAAACTTTTGTAGAGAATGAGAGTATTGATTCAATGGAATCAGATTATATTGTGGTACAAGACGACTCAAATGAGAGATGACGTAGGATGAGAAAAAAGAAAAGCATGCTTCAATCTCCTTATACAAATCCTGAAAAAAGAAAGAAGCTTGATAACGTCACTGTGTTTGATACCTTCTATCACGAAACCTAAAATCTTTTTTAGTAAGATTATAAAGTAATGGATGGCTTAATAGTGATGTAAGTTCTTTAATTATTTTGTTCATTTTCAACTGAACATGTACATTTAATATATGAACTTATTAATGTGTTGTTAAAATTTAGTATCATATTGACATAGCATTATTTTTGTTGGGGGCACGTGCTGAGACACATTTGACTCTATTCGTACAAGATTATGCCATTTTATATTGTGCTTTAACTGCAATGTGCAGTAAGAGATTGGATGATTTTGAGTCACACAAGAAAGAAAGAAAAAATAGCAGATTTTAAATGGTTGAAACACGTTTCGAAATACATATTTGGCAAAAGTCCACAGAAGAGTAAGCGATGAGATTCTTGCACATCGTTATATATTTTGTGCAATGGGGATATAAAGCATTGGGTGGCACTTAATGTCAATATCATCAAATAATCTATAATTGTATATGACAGCATGAAGAGTTGCACTCAATTTAAAAAATTACAAGAAGTCTTGCATCCTGTTGTAAAGTTATCCCAAGAATGATGAAGGAAAGTTTATTGTTTAGGGAAACTTTCCACAAAGGCAGTTCATATGGCGTTGACACGAAGGTGTTCCACAACAAAGCAATGGGTACTAATCTAATTTTAACATTTCTTTTGTTTTATGTTGATCTCTTTGGTGTATGTTATATTTATATTTAACAATTATATTGCAAGAGAGATTGCGGAATGTACACAATCAAGTTCATAGAACTTTGGCGGCTGGTTTAGATGTCAACCTTGCTACGATTTGATAGTGTTGGAGGAAAAAGTTAGCTGCTAAATTTTTGGTATGAATTTTGATCTATATCTATTTTTAGTTTATAATGTTAAAGTTTAGTGTTTATTTGTAACAAACTTTCGCGAATATTTGAAGAATCAAGGTGAATTTGTATTGTATATGTATTATTTTGGCTACTCAACAGCTTTGTATCTGTCTTGTTAATGTGTTTGCATGGGTAATTTAATTTTTTTTGCTAATGTGTTGGTGTGGTGAGACAGTTCGTTCTAGTTGGAAGTGAATTGCTATTGATTTGCATAAGAACTTTTGGATATATAGATTCAACATATGCTTGTTTCTAATTATTACCAATGTATTTCATTCTCAACACCCACGTGTAACTCTTACTCATTTATTGGTAACACTTTCAGCCCCTTTGGCTCATCATACTTTTTACGCATCTTTTCATCAATGGGTAGGGTTAAAGTAGTTGTGCATTTTTTAGCCTCAATATGTCTCTCATGAGACTATTTTTGCAAAGTCTTTTTAATTTGCTCAACTATAGCAAGTACTGGAAACTCGCAAGCATTCTTAAATAACGAGTTCAAAGATTCTGAATTGTTAGTTGTTATAATATTATAAAGGATTCCCTGAAATATGCTCTAGACCAAAACTAATAAACTTATACTTTTTGTTTAGTTGTAGATGCCACAAGCAACATCCATTATGTGCATAAGAATAAGTATTTCTTATAGTTTTACCTATGCTTTCCTTGTCTGAAATAAACACAAGGCCTTCTAACATACCAGTTACCTGAAACAACTTCCCAAACAACCAGTTGTATGATACGTCGTTTTCAGAATTAACAATACCAATGCAAGAGGATATGTTTGTAGATTTGCATCTTGACACGCGACAACAAGTGACGTACTTCAAAATTTGGATATAAGAAATGTTACATCCACATAAATGACCCGCCTCGTTGATGAGTAAAAACCGTGTATGCTCGATTCTAATGCCATAAAAAAATACTTGAAATTATTGTCATTGTCAATCTCAACGAACGTCACTGTACCGGGATTATTCTTCTCTAGAATATGATAATATTTAACCAATCTATCATAACTATTATCAGGTGAACCCCTTAAGAGCTCTAAAGTACATTTTTTAGGTATCCATGCCTTATGATAACTTAAATCTATGCCAAACTCTCGACGAATTTTGTTTTGAATGTTTGAAGGTCTGTAGGTTATGTTGGGATTATGTATCTTCCAATCATCCAATAACTAGCTTGTCTTTGATCTTTATAGCGAACATCCAATTAACAAGTATGGTAACGTAAATACTTTCTAATTTCAAATTGATCACTTTCCTTCAATCATGTTGCCTGCAAACACTATTTGCAAATTTTCTCAACACAAACAACTACATATGCACTCTTATTTAACTGTTTCACTTTAAACTCAAAAATGTTCTTTAAAGCCATTTGCAAATTTCCTCAACACAAACAACTACATATACACTCCTATTTAACTTCTTCACTTTAAACTCTAAAATGTTCTTTAAAGCAAACATTTGCAATGATGCTTGAAGATCCTTCTTGTTGCAAAATAATTGATTAACATGTACATCATCAACGTCATAAATCTTTGTTGATGTTCCACGAGGATTTGGACAATTAATAGCTTGTAAAGTACCAATTATCTAATCTACCAATGTAAAATGTGTAGTGTGAGTAACATTGTTTTCATTTATCACTTTAAAATCATCTTCATGGTTGTCGCACACTATTTCCACCCTATCTCAATAATCATCACTTGTAAAGATAACACAATTGTTGTCATTCTCACAAATTTTGATTAAATGGAGACAATAGTTGCGTATCATTGCCATCACGTGTATCAAATTGGATATTGCATTGATCATTGTCTTTTTCATTGCCACAACGTGCATCTGTTTGCATATCACTTGAGCTTTATCTTTTTTATTATCCGCAACAACTTCGCAATTGCATTGATGATTATCTTTTTCATTCTCTTCAACAATTTGTATGTCGTCTTGATCATAAATTGAACTCTTTCTCACAAGGGTTACACAAAGAAGAACTTGGTCGTGCATAGAGAGAAATCAACTCATGTCCATGTTAAAAGTAATCTTCATTGGCATAACTGATAACTTTGTCATGCCGGGGACGAGTAATTTCATATCTATTTTCATAAAGAAATGAATTAATCTTAAGCACTTCTAGGATTTCATCATACAACCCCACATATGATATATTTTGTGAAACAAACATATTTTTCGCAGTGTCTTGATCATTTCTTACCCATTTCCAAATCCATCCACATTGATCACTCTTTTCATATTCAACGAAATAACAACCAACAATCATTACGCTAGAATTAATATATGCAATTCAACAAAAAAAAATGCAACAATTTAGTCAAATTAACCAAAAACTATTTGGATATCTATTGAATAAATGGATCACAAACAAAAAATCCATCATGTCAAAACGGAATAGTCTGAAGTTCTAAAAATAACACACCTTCATTCAACATTAGATTTCTAAAATATAGTTTTGATTACACATTCACAAAAGGCTCTCTATTATTATAAAACAGAATTTCAAATAGATAGAAATGAGTTAAAATGGCATATTGTCGTTTTTAACATGTAAGTGCTATTTAAATTAGTTTAAAACAGTATATTGTTGTTAAACAGTGAAGACATGTCTAATTTGTAAAATATACATCAACAACACCATCAACAATTTAAAAACAACCAATGGCATTAAGAAATTAAAGACAACCAACAAATCAAAATCAATTTTAATATATACCAAATGTAAACTAAAATTCTGATTTCAAATGAAATATAATTTAAACTGAATTTGGATTACATAAATCATTTCCCAATTCGCCAGTCTTCTAGTGGTAGAAAATTTTTGTTGTGGCCCCCTTTAACTACACTGCCACACTTTAGTCTTTATATCCTATCTAGCTGATAGAAATTGTCGTTTATAAGGACATCCATTATGCCTTAGAAAGAATGCACTACAAAAAAAATACACTCCAACTACAGAAAAAATGACACATGTACAAAAAAAAAAGATACCATTCCATTTTTATATTGTGTTGCTTATTATGCTCACATAATTGAATTTTCATATTTTGGAGTAACTAAAAAATAATGCAAAATCGATAATTTCAAATTATAAAGCATACATTCAACATTGACTTCAATTTTTGGTTTATGTAAATCAATCTACACTCCTTAATGTACTTTTTTTGTTTAAATATAGTCATTTTAGAAATGTAATCACTTAATTCAATGAATTTCGGGGATATACAAACAAAGAAGAAGAAGTTATAGTTGAGGGTGGGCTTTGAAGGATGAAATGAAAATAGAGAATCAAATTGGGAGATTAGGATTTGAGAAAACTTCAGAATGTTAGTTTCTATTAGGTATTTTAGACGTTTCAAGTGAAAGGTGTATAGAACCAATGGGCCTTTTAACCAAACAATATTGAGTGAAAACCTTTTAACCAAACATAAAATAGATTACATGCATGTTATCAAGTTAAATATTTGAATAATTACTGAACTTTTAGTCTCGTTTTCAATTATTTATTGAACTTTAAAATAATGTTGAATGCTCACCGAACTTTACAACGTTACTCGTCATTACTCACTCTCGACGACCCATTAATAGCCAGTGGACAGAACATCACACATGGTAGACAGAATGCCCACGTGGCATACGTTTCTACCAACTAATGTTCAGCTGTTTACCATGTCAGCAATCTGTATTTTAAATAATCACTGAGCTTTTAGTCATGTCATCTTCGTTTACTCATTGAATTTTAAAATATTGTTGAATGCTCACTCAAATTTTTAAAATTACAATCCGTTACTCACTCATGATGATTCTATAATAGTCCATTGACAAAATACCCACAAGAGTGACAGAATGACCACGTGTCTTTCATTTTGTGCCATTAAACTGCCAACCAGAATAGTCATGCGTCATGTCATCAAACGCATTTTCAAAATGTGTTTTTTAAGATGCCAAAAATGCTAAAACTTGCCCCAATTAAACAAATGATTTCATTCCAATTGATCTCAAATTGATTTCTCCCAAATATTCCACCAATTGATTATCGACTTGTATTTAGCACGAGGTGCAGGATCTGCACAATCAAAAAAATCACACGCATCTACCTTCCCCGTAAAATCTGCAACTCCAAAATCAACGTTCAGGGATACCCTTTGATGCGATCCATGCGAGCCATGGACCTTTGCTACATTTGACTCAAACTAAAGACCATATTGAAGACATATCGGAGTCTAGTAGAAGATTGGAGGACCAAAATGAATATAAAATGAAGTTTGGAAGTCAAAATGTGTACGTACACACACACACATCTTCTCTTACACAAAAAACATTCAAGAATGTGTTTGTGCAAGATCCGTTCAGGCACCAAAGTTAAATCTTTCTAGTTTTTGCTTTGTGAATTTTTTTTTCATTTCTTGCGTTGGATTTAAAAAAATGAAAAGACAAGAAACGCATATTGTCATCGGTGCTTATATCTTATTCTTGTTGTGCTTTTCTTCTTTAGTCATTCTCGTTGTCCTTTTTATTTCTTGTTCTTGAATGCTGCGGAGGCCGAATTCTTGATTGAGTTTAGTTAGTTCCTTAGAGAACTTGGTAAGAAACACAAAGAGAGGTAAAAGACAAGAGTGGTAAGATTATTATCGGAAAAAAGCCATATAGAGTAAAACACGAGTGCAAACACGTGATGTAATTTATTATTATTATTTTTTATTCCTAATATTTTAGTATTCAAAAAAATAAAATGTCTAATAATGATGAAACCACACCTGATATAGAGAACAACCAATTATTTTTGTTAAAAGCCATTCAACAACAATTTAAGCGGATGAACATGGTGTTTGATGAGATGAGGGATAGTAATAAAGAGATTATGGGTAGGATGGATATGCATGATACAATGATTACAACCTTACTAAGAGAACAACAACACGGGATCCCTATATCCCGTGATCAATAATTCTCTGGTTGAATTTGAGGATAATGATGATTATAATTATGTAGCTGAGATGGGTAGGATAAGGTGTGGATAAGATAGACGTGAAAGAGCACCTAGAGGGGGATACTATAGAGGCCACAATGGGGGTAGATAGAAACCTTGGAAATATAAAAATGAGAATACATTCCTTCCAAGGTAGGAATAACCCTGAAGCATATTTAGAGTAAAAAATGATGTTAGAATTAATATTTGATTGCCATATCTATTCAGAAGAAAATAAATTAACTAATTGAGTTTACTGACTATGATATAGTGTGGTGGGATCAATTGGTGATAAATAGGAAGAGAAATAACGAAAGACCTGTAGAAACTTGGAGTAATTTAAAAGCTCTCATGAGAAAGAGATTTGTACTTAGTCACTGCTATAATGACCTCTATCAAAAATTGTAGAGCATTACTCAAGGTTCAAATAGTGTAGAAGATTACCATAAAGAGATAGAGATTACTACGATTAGGGCTAATATTGATGAGGATAGGGATGCTACTTTAGCCATATTTTTATGGGTTAAATAGGGATATATCCAATATAGTTGAATTACAATATTAAGTGGAGTTGAGGGACATGGTGCACATGGCTATGAAGGTAGATAGACAATTGAAAAGAAAAGAGGCAGCTAGGTTTTCTTCGGATCTAACCCTCATTGAAGACCAAAGTGGGATAGTAATGATATGAGTAATAAGGCTGTTTCAAAGGGGAAAACCGAACCACCTAAAGGAAAAGAGGATGCCACTAGTAATAATAAACTCAACTTAGATTTCCAACCTTCAAATAATAGGGATATCAAATGTTTTAAATGTCTGGATTCCGGGAACATTATATCACAATGCCCAAACAAAAGGGTAATGATTTTGCGTGATAATGAGAAAGTGGAGACTGGGGATGATAGTGATAGTGATGAGATGCCTGAGTTGGAGGATGATGGTGTAGAGTACCTTGTAGACGGTAAAGTCTTATTTGCGAGGCATGATCTTCAAGCACAAATTAAGATAGATGATTTGGAGCAGCAGAAAAGAAAAGGCGAGGTAGAAGCACAAGAAAAGAAAACGAGAGAAGAAAAAAATGAGATTGTAGTTAGCAAATCTAACCAATTCCTTCCCAATTTGCCCAAATTTTATTGCAAGAATTGGATGACGTATTTTCAGAAGAGATGTCTAGTAGGTTACTACTTATTAGAGACATTGTACATCAAATAAAAGCCAACAAAAGATGCAGATTCATCTTTAAGCCTGACGATTGGGTTTGGGTACATGTGACGACGAAAGGCATTCGTTCTCCATTCGATGCAGGTAATGATTCGAGATCGAATCTTTTTTAAGAAGAAGATGATGGCATATCCATGCGAGCCATGGACCTTTGGTACATTTGACTCAAACTAAAGACCATGTTGAAGACATATCGAATGACCAAAATGAGCATAAAACGAAGTTTGGAGGTTAAAAGTGGGAGCCAAAAAAGGATCACCCAAGGCCACTTTTTGGCAGCAGAATGCATTTGTCTAAGACCGCCCAGGTATTTTCGAGGAAATTTTTGGATTTTTGTTTCCCTTTTCGTTTAGAACTCTATTTTAATTAGTTTTTAGTTATATTTTCGAATTAGACTAGGTTTTAATTAATACTATATACGCACTTTGTATTGTAGACGATTTATAACTTTGATTTATTTGAGAGATTCAGATTAAGTGAGATCTAATTATTTCTTCTTTGTTCTTAATTGAACTAACCTAAAACTTATCAAAGACTTCGCAAATCTTTGTGACGTTCATAACTTTGGTTATTTGATTAAAGTAATCATCGGGTTAAGTTTTTGCGACCAGATTTTAGTATTCTTGGAGTTCATATCATTCTTGGTTGTGGATTTCGAGATTTAATTCTTCACGGATTCGCATCACCTTCCATCTAAGATGTCTTCAACACTAGAACATTACTATAATAACACAACTTTTTGTTAATAATTAGTGAAGTATCAGAGTTTTCTATCCCAAATTGGTTCGCCAGAGAAGATAGGTTATGGTTAGGGTTTTTGGTGGAACGTTTGAGATAAATCATTTTGATATCAATTGGAATGAAATTGTTTGTTTAATTGGTGAAAGTTTGACAATTCCTAGCATATTAAAAAACATATTTTTAAAATGCGTTTGATGACATGATGCGCGACTATTCTGGTTGGCAGATTTAATGGTACAAAATAGAGAACGCGTGGTCATTCCGTCAGTCACATGGGCATTCTGTTAATGAGCTGTTATTGAATCATCATGAGTGAGTAACATAGTATAACTTTGAAAAATTGAATGAACATCCAACAACATTTTAAAGTTCAATGAGTGAACGAAAACATGACTAAAATTTTAGTGATTATTCAAAATACGGATTGTTGACATGGCATACAACTCAACATTGGTTGGCAGAAACGTATGTCATGAGGACATTTCGTCTGCCACGTGTGATGTTTCGTCCACTAACTGTTAATAGGTCGTCATGAATGAGTAACAACGAGTAATGTTGTAAAGTTTGGTAATCATTCATTACTATATTTTAAAGTTTAGTAAGTAAATAAAGACGATACTAAGGGTAGTGTATTTAATCTAGGCTTTTAAAGATTTTGATCGACATTTTTCAAGTGACTAACTTTGATGGATTTCATTAACGTTTATTGACTTTTATAGATTTTAATAGACTCCTACAAAATTTTATGGATTTTTATAGATTTCATTTTGTTTCACAAACTTTTATGCTTTTATAAATTATCTTTTTAATTAAAAAATTTGTATATAAAAATTTAATATTCCACAATTAAAATAAATTGTCGCAGGAGAAAAGTCTAGTTATAATTTATTTAATTATATTAATATTATTAAATGCATAAAAAATGTTCTATTTAATTGCTGCAAATAACTATGTCAAAAGTTAATGACATAAATTATTAACTCACTCTATTTTACCTTTTGGATAAAACTATAAACTTTCAAATTGCTTGTGGATAAATCCAAAAAATTATGGCATACAATTCTTTTTAAAAATATTTTTCAATAAAAAAATTTATCCAGTTCATAATCTTATTTTTTATATTTAAAAATCTATAGGTAACATATCATTATTAGTCACAACAATTGTATAAATAAATAACCAAAATACCAATTTACGAAAAAAAAAAAAAATTCAACCATGATCATCAAGATAAATAGAAAAAACATGAATGAAAAAGAAAAAAAAAATACATTAATAAAAAACTAATTTTTAATCCGATGAAATTCATTAATAAACTATAATCAACAATTATAGAAGAATTTAATTATAAAATTATATTGTTTTAATGAAAAATGGAAAAATGATGAAAAAAAAAATAATGGAAATATTGAAGGAAAAAAATCATAACGTTTCTAAAGATTCATAGAAAGAAAAAAAAAAGAAAATGAAAAAAATGATTATGAGAATATTGAATTTAAAAAAATCAAATTGATTAAAGATAGAAAGATTAATATTATTTTTCATAAAAAATATTGGTAATTAATAATTGTTATAGAGTCTAGAATGAAAAAGAAAAAAGAAGGAAAAAAATAATTTGGAGAATATATTGAAGAGGAAAAAAATCACATTGAAAAGAGAAAAAAAATATTAATTTTGACTCTCCAGTTTGTCGAAGGAAAAAAAAAGAAGATAAATGTTACATAAAGAAAAAAATTCATAGAATGAAAGATTTTTTTTCCCCCAAATATTTCAAAGTCTTAGGAGTGAATGTGAGAGAAATTATGATATTGTTTATTTATACATTGTATTTTAAAATTAGTACATATAAAATTATCTATAAAGTTATTAAAAGTTATTGACATTTTGAATACTCATGAATTTCGTAGAATTTTAAAAAATCTAAATTGAATATCGCATGACTTTATAAAACTTTTTAAAAATCTTTAAAAAACTATATTGAATACTCGAAAATTTTTATAAAATTTAAAAAATCTAAATTAAATATACCTAGATTTTTAAATTCGATACAAGCCTTTATCAAATTTAACAATTATTCATACATTTAACTCGTCTTTTAACCAAACACTATTGAGCGAATGTCTTTTAACGTAACATTATCGTCGAGTATGCCTTTTAACCAAATCTTCCATTTTAAAAATTACTTATTGAACTTTTCAAGTTTACCAAACATGCTCTTGGAAATTTGTGTTCGGGGTTTGGAATCGTAGGTGGAAGCATACAGTTAGTCGGCGATGGAGGGCAAGCATCGGCGCCGACGGGAACTCCGCCGGGCTCTTCCACGGTTTAAGTCCGTAGTCTACGATGTTAATTTGGGTCCGCCGGCTTCTGCAGCCTTGGTTTTTTCACTCCCCACTCAGGTCTGTATATCCTCAAAACTCTAAATGTGCCAATTTATTTGCCTATATACTTGTGATAGATTCTAATATTTACATCCGATTGTTTGAGCGTGCGTTTGTAGGTGTATATGATAGGTTAACGAAAAATGGGCAAATACAACGAATTGGCTTTTTGGATAATGGAATTGATCTTGTACTGTGTATCAAATGCTTATACTATGCTATGGAAATTTGGCTTTGTGGAGTTACTCCGATTATTTCAGATATTAGCATTTTTCATCTCTATTTCAGAAAAAATGGTGCGGTTAAATTATTAATACTAGGGCTTGTTCATTTGAAGGGAATTGAGGTGAGATTTGAGAATTCACAAATTCATAGAAACGCATCCATTTTTCGGATTTATAAACGACGAGTAATTGTTTAAACTGATTTTGGTAATCTTAATACACTAGTTTTTTCTATTTAATCTCATTTCCTTCATTTAGGAATAAATTTGAATTTTGACTCCGAAGAATGTTGATTTCTAAAATTTAGCAATTCTGAGATTTGATTTTCTGGCAAATGAATGGACACCTTGTCTATTACTGTTTCAAATAGATGGTATTTGATGAGCACGTCCGGCATGGGAAAGAGGTAATAATGCTTGGGATATGGATTCTGAAAGCTAGTCTTTATTTTGGCCCCAGAGAAGAAAAACGCGCACGAATAGGACATTTCATACATGTATTAAGTTGCTCTATTTTAGGGGACTATGTACTGCAAGACAAAGGCCGAGATAACCACAATAATCTTCTTCTTTGTAGCAAAAACCTGCAGTGATGAGTGGATGTAGCTTTTAAATTGAAGGTGCGCTTGCTTGTTTTCCTACTTTCTTTCTGGCGATTATTGCTCTCATAAGAATAGATTAAGGTTTGATCTCTAATGTAGTAACATTTAACTCGTATAAAATGTAGAAGAGATAACTGTTGCTTCTATTACATGATCCGACTCCAATGTTGCTCCCTTTTTGGATTACGCATTCCATATCTGTTTGATGGCACGAATGCTTAGAATTTAATTGTCTCCCATTCGTTGTTTCTACAACTAAATCAAATCAGTACTTAATTCGGAAGTAAAGAGGGGTAACATTGAAAAGTTTAGATGTTTCCTGATTTACACTTCCAACAAAAAACTTCTGCAATTTCCTGCTTGTAGTTATCGAGCAAGATCTACAAGTCTCAAATAGCCAGATACATGAATCTCCCCTAATTTTAAAATGTCTACAAGAATTTGAATGAGATTTTGATTGTGGGTTCAATTCCTTGTCGTCGTTTGTTATTTAGTATAATTTTCTTGTCAGCTGAAGTTGAATTTCTTTCCCTTGTGAAACACAGATGTTTGCCAGTTATGGATCGAGGGAACTAGGAGCAGTGTTTTAAGGATTTAAGGAATGAAATCTGGGATCTGGTGAAGGCAGTCAGCCTATTGAGGACGACACTGGCTAATCTACTGGCTTGCAAACAGTAGCAGACATTTGCAAGCATGCTGATAAATGCGTTGTGACTTCTCAGCCCATGACAACAAAGTATAACGTCCCTAGGAAGTGGAAGATGAGGAAAGATATGCTTAGTTTTCTTTGGAACAACTTCCTGGGTCATGCCAGGCTCGACAATCTGCCATCAAATAGTGGTCGATGTGTCTAGTCTAGGCTCTTGAAAACCCAATTCTTTTTCTTGGAAAGTAATAATAATTCGTAGGTCCGGGGGCTACTGTGCACGTCAGTTTTTTGTATGGCCACATACACTTGCTGTTTTTCGGCGTTCAGCAAGGATACTGTGTACAATCCTCAATTTAACTCCTATGTTCTGGCTGTACTTCTGTATTACTTGGTTTACGCTCTTGAGTCTTGACTTTGGATTCTATCTTAATCTCACGTTGATGCATTAGCACAATTTCTGTATCTTATTGTTTCCACCGATGTTGGATTATCCAAAGAGCATTTCAAATGTTAGATAAGTAACATAGATGATGGTTAAAAAAAAAAAATCTCCAATGTAATTTGACAGGAAATATGTCAAGCGGATATGGCAAAAGAAGAAAAAAATAGATATTGTTTATAGTTTTATTTAAATTTAGAAACTCTGTTAGACTTGCTAATTCAGCAAATTTTATATTCCGTATACAAATTTAGGTGTGGTTATGTTTTTATTTTAAGAAGATACAAGTTACCTAGATAAAATTAATGTTTGTTTACTTAACAATGTCAAATTTTTTAACTTGCGTGTTACTTAGATAACAATCTATAGAATGTATTGGAATATTCAAATACCATGAACTATAATTGTTAAGGAATGATTTTTTTTTTTTTTTTGGTCTTTTTGGAAAACTCCATTTAGTAGTTTTAAAGCCAATCCACCTAAGTCTAAATGTGGGGTTTGGCGATATATTCCACTAGAGGCATAGATAGGGGGTTGTCTTTGACCTGAAAAAAGGTTTTTACATGTAAATTTTATATATTATTCCAGTCTAAAAAGAATTTGAGTCCACTCCAATTTCAATTTTAGCTCACCCGAGATTGACTCTATTTTCGTATATTAAATGAAAAAATTGTTACAAAAAAGGAGATGTGGTCACCTTATGTCCTACCCTTGAGTATATATAGAGAAGATTTCAGAGGAACTCATAGACTCTATTACTCAAAAGAAAAAATGTTGGGAATATACGAACAAAGTCTTACATCGATTAAATAAGGGGGAGATAATAAACTTTTAAAGGATTGAGCTACTCCACCTAATAGATTAATCTTTTGGGATGGAGTCTCAATTTCTTACAAGTAATATTAGAGCTAGGCCCCAAAAATTAGTCATGTGGATATACAAGACAGATTTTCAGTTGCAACCGAACAAAGGTTGTGGACCCTAAGTTGGTTCGCGATGGACATGAAAGTCCATAGTTAGCTCTTAAGGTGATTATGTCTACGTTAGATAGTAGTTCTAACGCAGTGAAAGAATTGAATCTTGATAGAATATGTAATCATTCCATAAAAAGTGCATATTCTTTAATCTCTAACTAAAAACAAACACCATAAAAAACAAACAAGACCTTGCCTACATGGTCTTTAGCGTATAAATGCAAAAGAATGTCCCCATGAAACCTGAAATCTTTCTACATGTGTAAAACTATCCCATAAGATGAAAATGCATTTAATAGTCAAATCTTAGTAAAAAGGTCACAAACCCGGTCAAATTTCCTAACACGGTACTTTTTACTCAATAAAACAACATAGTTATTTATATAAATGTTTTCGACTATTTATTTTAATACTCGATTTGTACATTTAGGTCAAATAAAAAACAAAAAAATAAACTAAGATCTATTATCTCTATTTGACTGTTGTTCACTAACATTTTGACACACCACTATATCAGCTCTCGATAATAAATAGTAAGACATTATTTCAAATATAGTGTCAATTGTAGTACATTGTACGACGCCTTGAAATTTACTAACAATAGGATGTAGTAAAGTTTCAAAATAGTGATACGGCCAAATAAAAAAGAATAGCTTGAGAAGTGCTATATTTTTTTCGACACTGTGCCACAATTGTAAAAATTAAAATGTTAACACTAAAAATTTTAAAATACTTAAAACTTTGTTTGATTTTGCTTTAAAAATTGTTAAAAAATTAAAGTAGGAGTTAATAATTAATTTTAACTACATATTTTATATTTTACGAGAATTACAATTTTTATAAATTTTTCAACCACACATTTCATTAAATTTTATCAAAATTTACAAAAATTCTGATTTGTAGCAAAATTAAAAAGTCACTAAAAATTGTTAATGACTTTTTAGTGTCATTTTTGGATTTCCCTTTGCAACATTGCGAAATGGGCCGGTTTGATGCAAGCTTCGTCAATTCATACTGGGCCAGGCC
This sequence comes from Forsythia viridissima, assembly GCA_030279155.1. NCBI lineage: Eukaryota > Viridiplantae > Streptophyta > Magnoliopsida > Lamiales > Oleaceae > Forsythia > Forsythia viridissima. The sequence goes on from CM059036.1 coordinate 4,028,956, forward strand.
GGCCCAATTGAGATTTTGACCCACACATGTTCGGATTTGGACGAATAACCAGCGAATTTAAAACATCGGGGGACTAAAGGTAGTTCAATTAATACCATAAGGACTAGAAAGATAACATATTAAACCTTAGGGACTTAAAATGCAATTGAATAATCCTTTGAAGAACAATCAAAAAACACTTCACCCCAAAACGATACAAATAGAGTTTCGCGGTTATTACCCCCAAAAAAATAAAATATATTCATCTTCTTCTCTCTCTCTAAAATCTCTCTTTCTCTCTCTAAAATCCAAAATCTTCCGCACTGTTAATCTCGTCTGTGTATCTTCAATCAACCATTACGTTTCAAATCTCTGCTCGATTCAGTTTTTCAAATGCTTTGAATTGATTTTATTGAATAGGTAAAAGTTCTGGACTTTTTCTGATCTTTCTTTTAATTCTTCTTATTTGTTGTTGAATTTGAGTTTCAGCTTTTGGGCTATCAACTGGTAATTTGGTTTCTTTGTTGGTAAATTTTTGAATTTTCCTCGATGGTATCTTGGTTCAGTTTTGGTTTATTTTCTTTTTTGTTTTTGCTGCAAATTCGAGTGATTTTCGTTTTCGTTTTTAGATTTTTTGATTATTTCATCGTGAATTTGACCTTTCTTTTGGTGTATTTATGTGTGAATTGCTGAAAAGCGGCAGTGGTCGTTGATTTAGTTTTGAAGTGGGTTAGCTTTGAATTTGGCGAGTTTGAAAGCTGTGTAGTTTTTGATGCACTACACATGTTTAATATAAATATCCATGTGCGGATCTTGATAATGAATGTAAAATTGGAGCTATGGTGTACTGCAAATTTGAATTTCAGTAGAAATGATTTGGCAATATAGATATTGAGTAATTTACGATTCAGTTATATTTCCCATGAAGTTTTTGTTTCTGGGTGTGCAAGTTTTTGTTTTGTACAACTGAAAAATGGATTTTGTTTTGGTCTTCCATGTTTCATCTCTGTATTTCTTTTTTGGTGGATATTATTTTTGTTTGCTCATGCCAGATTGCTTAAATTCATTTTCCAGTTAATGTGATCTGTTTAAATGGGTTTTTAAATGTGTATTTGCTTTACTGCTGTGGACCTGTGGTTCTAAGAAATTATTCTTCCTGAATGCATATTTATTTGGCGCCTTCTTTTCTTTCACTTTTGATAGTTTTTTGTATTGCTGTGTGCTCAAATTAATTTTTGAAGAGAAAACTAAAGATGCCTGTTCATGTTATTAGTAACTGTGGTTTAATGTCTAACTGTCCAATAGTCTGTGATTGTTAAACTTTCTGACTTTTTTTTCTAACTTTGTATTGATTGTTCATGTAGCTGTAATGGGGCCAACAAGAAAGTCTAGAAGCGTGAATAAGCGATATTCTTATATCAACGAAGTATCTCCTCGTAAAGATGGAGATAGTGCTAAAAGAAGCAATAGTAGGGTGAGTTTTTATGGTTATTTATTCTGTTCTCTGTTACAATAAATGAAAATTTTGGTCTGGTCAAAACTCACTTCTTGCAAAAGAAAAATGTATTTTAACTCTTGTTTGTCTTCTTGAAGCTGTCATGAATATCTTTCTTGCTTTGATATAAGATATAATCTCCTACACGGAAGTTTTGCATTATTATCCAAATGCCCAAAAAATGTAGATTAAATACTGAGGAGGTCTACTAGTTTATTGTTGTATCATATTTCTTTATTTGCTATCTTGTAGAGATGAATGGACTTCTTGTTCCTTCCCTTTTTACTATTCTCGGCAGGCAGACTTGCTATTACCTGAGTAGAAAAACTTTCTATTTTAATATCTTTAGAATATGGTTTGTGATTGCTGGGGTTTGTGCTATGTTCAGTGTAACAATGACAATTGACATGACCTTTCAAGTCTAACTGGGAATAGTGATTAGACGAGGGAGTTTTTGTATCAAGGACATCAGCTGCTTGAATCTTATTGCAAGTTTCAGAATGTCAAACTTGATTCCTTATTAATTTTTTTTTTTTTTAAAATGGCTTTCATGATGCAAGCTTTCTTCCTTTGAGGTCATGTTTACATACAAATGCCATATATAGTGGTTTGTTACCTATTTTAAATTATGTTGTTTTTCTGAAACATTTCTATTAGTACATAGCTTATAGAAATGGAGACCGAGCATTGAAGCATCATTAGAATGATCATTTCCTATTTTTTATTTGCAGAAGAGGAAGTTGTCTGACATGCTTGGGCCCCAATGGAGCAAGGAAGAGCTAAGTCGTTTCTATGAAGCTTACCGCAAACATGGTAAAGATTGGAAAAAGGTTAGTTAAAATGTACATAATTCCCAGTTTGGACTCCTCTATATGAGCCATATTAATTTATCACTCGGAAATATCACCCTTAAAAAAATGATCTGTCTTTTGCATATAATACAACCTTTGCCATGTAGATTTTAAGTAAATCATTGGTAAAGTTGGGCATTGTATGCTTCTTGTTGTGGATTAATGAGTGATGATGAGCATACTCTTTTTTGAATCTATGGGTAACAGCTTCTTGTTGTTGTTTTGCATGGTTACAGGTGGCTGGTGCTATACGAAACAGATCTGTCGAAATGGTGGAGGCTCTTTACACAATGAATAGGGTAAATGTGGTTTTTTTATTTGTCTGACTAGTGCACATTCATCTTCTTGCAACAGATCTTAGTCTGACCTCACCTATTTCCAGCTTCTTGTTACCTCAAATTCCATTTTGAATCTCACTATTTTAGTTATGAAAATCACCCTTTCCCTGTCAAGTTTTCCCCCCTCTCTCTGGGATTCCCATTTGAGGACCAGTTCAGTCCTATAAAACACACTTCCATTTTATCCATGGAATGATTGGTTCTATCATAAACTGATTTCACTTTGTATGATACTTTGGCACTATACTTTTTAAGTAGCCCAAAATGGACTTTTAAACTTTAAGCCAGACTTACAATTATTTTTTCTCCTAGATTCTTGTAACAATAACTGCAATAATGGAAATGGCTCTCCATATTTGGCTTAAATTTTGAAGTGTGATAATATAATATAGAATATTGAAATGAATGAAACTTGAGTTGAACAAAGTCATTATATAGAATGGTAATAAATCTATGAATAGTTTTCTGGAGAAAGAAAAATACATGGATGAGCCAGAGGGAACTAGTTATGCATTGTCTGCACCAAGTATGTAGAGCACCGAAATGCTATTGTGAATAACCTATTTTTGGCGTCACTGTTAATAACCCTAAAATTGTTAAACCCAAACTGTTAGATGGGTATGTTAATTAACTACACGACAAGGGCTCACAATGCTAAGTTTCTTTCTTATCACACTCTGTACATTATTGTAGAACTTCTTAACGGGTATTGTGACTATGTTAAACCTAGGTTGAAGTTTAAAAGTTGTCAATTTTTTGAACTTCAATAGAAATTAGGAAAATTGGTGCAAATGGTCCCTGACCATTTGCTCTCAGTGCAGAAATGGTCCCTAATGTTTATTTTTTGGCACAGAACCCGTAACATATTTTGTTTTGGTGCACAATTGGTCTTTATTTGATGAAAAAGACCAATATACCCTTAATTTTAAATAAGAGAAATGTGCAATTGGATTGCTAATCTTTTCAAAAAGTATAAATAGGTCCCATACTTTTATTTTTTATAAAAAATTAAAGGAAACTAAAGATTTCTTTTTCCTTTTTTTAAATTATATTGACCAAATTGATAATATACTAAGCATATGTTTGGCATTGCTTAAATTATAATTTCAGTAGGTCAAACTGGTCAAATATATTTTTTTATCCACACATTTCATAGGACCCACAACTTATAACTCACTTTTTATCTACACATTCACCAACAACTTATAATATAAGCACTTAAAAAATAATTTTAGAACTACCAAACATGCGACTTGTTTTGTATATTTTACGAATTATTATAAAATAATTAAAATTTAAGTTCATAATTATTAACAAACATATTAAATAAAATTGTTTTTTATATTATTAAGTAATTACATTATTTTAAATTTAAACTTTTATTCTATTTTTACAACATAAAAAGAAAAATGACTGTCACAAACTTGTTACTCAATTATTTTTATTTAATTGAGCTATTCATTTATTAATTACAAATATTAGAACTCCAACTATATTTTTCATATTCTAATTTATCGTTTTATTATTGTTCAAAAATGAAGAACACATAGATTAAAATTATATATGATATTTTGTTTTTTATTTTTTTATTCAAGTTTTTCATGTCACATGGCAATTACATACTTAAAGCAAAATATCATCACATTATTTTCTTATGAAAAATTTAATTGACACGACTATAGTAATATATTAATATGTTAAATTAAATATTATTTAATAAATATGCCGGATATGCACATTTTGCAAATATTAGAAATTCAATTAAAATTTTTTTCTAATTAAAATAAAGGGCATAATTGTCTTTTTTATCAAATAATGACGAATTGCGCATTAAAACACATAGGTTAGAGACTTATATGCCAAAAATAAACGTTATGGACTATTTCCACACTGAAAGCAAATCTTATGGATCATTTGCGCCAATTTCCCTAGAAATTATGATTGAGAGTTCAAGTTTCTTTAGATTATTAAGCCGGTATTTATTTTTATTTCTGTAATTTCAGGCATACTTATCTCTTCCAGAGGGGACTGCATCTGTGGTTGGTTTGACTGCTATGATGACTGATCATTACAGCAATTTGGTGAGATTATTTTAATTCATAGCAGGCTGTATATTTTCTGCAGAAAAATTCGTGCTAAGAAGTGCTGAAAGAGTTTATTTTGGATAACAATATAATTTTGTTGATGAACAAAAGAATGTACAGGATTTGATGACAAGTGCTCCTATATAATGAAGACAAGAATATACAAAAATAAATAAAAATATGAAGGAGAAGTCCAAATGTGTTGTAAATTGATCACGCAATAATGCAATATGAATAATGGTAATAATTTGGGTACAATTGATTTTTTGTTAGGCATTACTTAAATGCTTCATTCTTGTCCTCGGAACCCAAAATGATAAATTTTTCCCCCTCCTCTCCCTCTCCCTCTCCCTCTCCCTCAAATGGAAGTGATATGAAAAATCAAAATTGCTAGTTCCAACCACCGTGGAATTTGATGCAATTGACGGTATATGGTATCATGAACTAGTTTTTTGCAAGTTGCTTGTGCAATAACCTTTACAGAAGGAGACCCTGTACTCTGTTTGTTCAGGTTTTTACAAGATTGCTGACAGTTAATAAATAGTGAAAGTATTTGCTAATATTAGTGTAACTAGCTTGTGAGTACTTAGTCAAGTGGAACTTGTCTTGACAGGCAGGAAGTGATAGTGAACAAGAAAGCAATGATGGAGCAGGATCATCTCGGAATCCCCAAAAGCGTGCTCGGGGAAAACTCCAGCCCACTACCTCTAAAGCATTGGACGTGCAATTTATTGCACATTCCCAGACTGTTGCACCAAATTATGGTTGCCTGTCAGTGTTAAAGAAGAAACGCTCTGGGGGTATGTTATGTCAACCATAATTCAAGCTCTGGCATGCAGTAATGTGCTACACACACATTCATTCACAAACTTTTGATAGCACGCAAGGAACTTCTTTTTTCGATTGATTCTTTGTAAATTGGCTTCATGTTTCTCTACCCTTTTTGTTGAATGATTTACATAGAAACTTCCTAGATGCCAATGTAGGCACAAAGAGAAAACAAGTCTTAAAACATATAGGCGCGTTCCCTTTTGTGAACATTTATATGTTTTCTGAATAACCAACCTTTACATAAATAGAATCCCTAAATGCTTTAAGGATACCCCTCTCTCTTAGTTTTTATTTATAAAAGAACCCGGCTAGGCCATAGAATAACTCACATCGTCGACCGTCACGTTGGTTACATGCATGTTTTGGTGTTAAATGACATTAACATACTATGATTCATCCTCTCAACAACCGACTCTCAAATTGAGAGAGTTAATAATTTTTATTTTTCTCGTGCTGTAATTAGAGTTATACTTAGATATAATTTGAGATTTTTCCTATGGAGTTTTTTTCAGGAAGCCGACCTCGTCCTGTTGGAAAAAGGACACCAAGGTTCCCCGTTTCATTTTCATATGAAAATATCAATGCGGAAACATATTTTTCTCCAACCAGGCAAGGTTTAAAATTAAAGGCTAATGCCAATGATGAAGAAGTTGCTCATGAAATAGCCATAGCTTTGGCTGAGGCTTCACAAAGAGGTGGTTCTCCCCAGGTTTCTCGAACACCAAACAGAAGAGCTGAGAGCGTTATGTCATCACCTTTTAGGAACGCTCAAAGAAAGGTAATGGTTTTGACCTTATTTATTAGAACATGCTTATCTCGTGCAATTTATGGACCTATTGTTGGTTATAGCATTCTGTACCAGAAATGGCCAATGCAAAGCTCTTGGCTCCTGACGTGGATGAAGAAGATTTAGAAGGAAGCACCGAAGCTGACACTGGAGAGTTGGCTAGATGTAAATCTCATTTGACGGAATCTGAAAGTCCTGGTACAGCAAGACCAGCAAGACAGAAAGGGAAAAAACTCGAATCTGCAAAGGTTGAAGTTGATTACAATAGTGAGAATCATTTGGATGACATTAAGGAAGAATGTAGCAGGACGGAGGAAGGTCAAATGATGGGCACAATGAGAGGGAGTTTTGACGTTGAGGTCACAGATGCCAAAATTTCAAGGTCCTCCAGAAAGAAGAGCAAAAAGGTTCTTTTTGGAAGAGGTACACCAATTCTTTTTGAATTCTTGTTGTGTCATGTTTCAAATCCCTTTTTGTTGCTCTGAATCATGTTCTTGTATGATTTCATGGTTGGGTGCATGAGAGATTTGTCACTTTTGGAGATGTTGACATAAAATATCTTATAACTTATTTGGCTAAGCCTAAATTATAATAATTTAAGCTTGTCAAATTGCTCAAATATATTTTTTATCCACATATTTCGTAGACCACAACTTACTCACTCATTATCCACACATATTATAAGACCCGCAATTTATAAGTACTTAAAAAACAAATTCAACACTACCAAACATGCAATTAGTGTATTCGTCTGCCCGTTATGAAAGCATATTGATCAAACTTTCTTGTTTCTTGTGTTGAAGTTATATGATTATAGCCTCAACTTCGCTGTGCTTTCTCCTCTATCTCCCCCCCACCCACCCACCCCACCCCACCCCACCCCACCCAAATTTGCTTATACAAGTATTTTAGACTAATTATAAACAGATAAATAAAAATTGTAAGAGTCCAAGATAATCGGATTAGTGATTAGGAACTTTGTTGAATTTGGGGATTGGGGATGGAGATCGGAAACCTCTGCACCACTTCCCTTTGTCAACTGAGATCATGGTGCTTGAGAGATTCAATACACAATCTCTTAGAATATAGGCCATTTTACTTTTAAATAATGTGGATTGCTCTATCAGTGTTGAGGTTGTTGCAATGTAGAATTACCTTTATTTGTAAAACGCAATTTACATGTTCTTTTTCTTGTGACATAAGTTTGTTTATGGAAAAAACTTTTCATATATTATACCACTTGGCACTAACTTCAATCATTCATGCTGTTGGTAAATATTGGTCTTTGTAGATGAAGATGCCTTTGATGCCCTGCAAACTTTGGCTGATTTGTCTTTGATGATGCCAACAGAAAACGAAGAAGGTAAATAATTTATGTTCACTTTTTTGAATTTAAATATCATTGGAAGGTTCAGATTGGCTATATAAATTATTTAATCCAGTTAGTTGCTTATCACGCAACTTGCTTTAGTTTATTGTGTTGTCATTTAAATTGCTCTGTCAGATGTCTTTTATATACCATTTTCATATAAGAGAGTGTTTTATCTGTGTATTCCTCACAACACAGAACTTGTGTGACTTTTGGTATATGTGATGATGATGATATGGCCTCTGCAAATGTCCGTTGTTAATATAATGATTTTGTAGATTTGTTTGTTCAGCAAGCAGTTAAAAATGTTAAGAGGTGAAATTGGTTTTGTTTACAGTTTTATCAGCACCATTTTGGAGGATGTTTGTCCTTGTAAACAATTTCAGCTCACTTAGAATTTTTCTAATTCTCTTTATTTTTTCCAGTTTCGTTAGATGTTTCCATTAATCAATCTATTGCAGTATATGGATTTACAGCCATGTCAATCAATAGTGGAGTGTATGTTATTTTTTGGTTTTTCAGTCTTCACTGATCATAAATGACTTTATTCTTTCATCATCTATAACTTAATATTCATTTTCGTTCCGATATGTCAGAGTCAAGGATTCAGTTAAAAGATGAAGATGATGATCATGTTGATGAATCTGGGTCATTGGAAGCTCAGCCAGTAAACCAGAAAAGGGATAAACGTAGATCCTCAGGGGTTAGGACGAAAGGTTACCTATCAATGCCAAATTTTGAAGTGGCTTCCGGTAAAATGTCAAAACCTGGAAAAAGTTCGGTTTCCGATGGTAGTGCTGTCGCTGCAGAAAATCAGGATCCTCATCAGTCTCTCTCCAAAACATCCAGAAAAAAGCAGAAGATGCAAACATCTAAGGTGAGATAGGACATAAAATTTCTCTCATCTTTGCTCATCATTATTGTCAATCTAACTTTTGGCATGAAATGTACAAAAATGTTTTTGTAGATTCAAAAAACTGAAGCCCATCCCTCTATTCATCATGGTGAATCCCCAGGGGTTGAGGTAGTTGGTTTTGTTTTCTCTGTTTTATATTCCTCATCCATTCTTTTGTCTCGCTTAGCAACTTCTTTTCAGAGAATAATGGAGCTTCTGCTCCCTCTTTTTGAATCAACACGGATCACATTCACAACTTCTAACCTTTACAAAATTGTTGGTGTTGTTTTGAACTCTTCTTTGTTATTGAGATAACATAGTTATCACAAAATACATTGACCTATTGATTTCAAATAGTGTATTCATTTGCCAAGCCAGTGTCTTGTCCAGTCAAGAGCTCACTGAATTCAAATGATGCTGCTTCTTTTAGGCTGGAGATGCAGGGAAAAAGTTGACGAGCAAGATTAAGAAAGCTTCACAAACTGGTTCGCCAAAACTGATGAAAGTTTCTGAAAATTCTGTAAGTGCTGATCTACGAAGAGAAGGAAGTGACTCGGCACAATCATCCGTACAGGTCCCCGTGGTTACCCAGGTTAACTTACCTACTAAAGTTAGGAGCAGGCGTAAGATGGACCTCAAAAAACCAAATAAGATTCCAATTGACCAAAGTAATGTGCCTTTTGCCTCGCTGCAGGACAGATCATTTGATCATAAGGTTTAATATTCTACATTTACTAGTTACTCCAAACTTTGAAGTTTGGTTATTCACGTATTAATTTCCCTTTTGCAATATTTATTTTATTTTTTGCAGAAAAAACTGTCAAATTGCCTATCGAATCCACGTGTTCGGAGATGGTGTGCATATGAGTGGTTCTATAGTGCCATTGATTATCCTTGGTTTGCAAAACGGGAGTTTGTTGAGTATTTGTATCATGTCGGATTAGGTCATGTACCAAGATTAACTCGGGTGGAATGGGGTGTCATAAGAAGGTACATCTCTAGCTAATCGTTTTCATGCTGAAGATGCAGAAGAAGTATGTTAGACAATGCTTCACATCTTCTCTCTCATGTTCATGCAGCTCTCTTGGCAAACCACGGCGATTTTCTGAGCAGTTCCTGAAAGAAGAAAAGGAGAAGCTTAATCTATATCGGGATTCCGTTAGGAAACATTACACCGAGCTCCGTGAAGGTATCAGGGAAGGACTACCAACGGATCTTGCACGACCCTTATCAGTTGGACAACGAGTCATAGCCATTCATCCAAAAACAAGGGAGATCCATGATGGCAGTGTGCTGACAGTTGATCATTCTAGGTGCCGGATTCAGTTTGACCGTCCTGAACTTGGGGTTGAATTTGTCATGGTAATTTATTCCCATCTTGCGTCCTTGATCTCATTGTATGTCTATGGTATATGGATTTTGGCTACAGTGTCACATGGATATATTATAATATCAGAACATTTGTATGAACTCTGACCGTAATAGTTTACATACTATTGAAGACTTCAGTACTAACCCTTAGTATTGAGGTGTTTCTTCATGATGAGTATGCACTAGGCATATTACCACAAGTTGTGAATTTCAGGTATGTTCACTCATGATGAGTAGGTTAGATGTGAATTTCACGTATATTCACCCATGATGAGTATGCACTAGGCATATGAGAAGACAACGCAATCTTTACTCCTTGTACTTTCCCCACTTATCCAGAAATGTCATTTTAAATGTACTATTACTACTAGTTGTGTTCAGTTTTCTCAAACTTTGTACCACATTAAACAAGGATTAAAGTTTTGGTATAAAGGAAGGTGCTATCATTTTCTTTTTTGTGTAGATACAATTTTAGGTATAGTTAATATCCTGGACATGAATCTGGTATTTCACTTTGATGCTTGTAACTTATTCTGGTCCTATTGCACATCATTCTCTTATGGAATTTGTAGTTTAGCTATTGAACAGGGCTCCCTTTAATTCCATTTCTCATTTGCTAATTGCTCTATGCCAACTTGTGTATTCATTTTGAAAGACCTTTTGCTACAAAGAATGTGACTCACAACCTTGTGATTTCTTTTTCATGCTTCAGCGTTTGATTTGTTACAATTTTATATTTCTGCATCCATCGTTCTACATACATTTATTTGTTATTTTCTTAGTTCCATTGCTAAGATGGATTTTATGTAAATATGTAATTATTTACCTTTTGCAGGACATTGACTGCATGCCCTTAAATCCTTTTGAGAATATGCCTGCATTGCTCTGGAGACATGCAGTTACTATTGATAAATTTTTTGAGAATTTGAATGAGTTGAAAATGAATGGACAAGTTAAAGAATACGTGAAATTTTCCCCGGATGACAGTTTGGATAACATCGATGGTCTTTCCCATTCGTCTCCAGCTCATTCTGCCAGTAGTTTATTGAAGCAGACAAAGGCATGGGAATTCTCTCTCTAATTTTTCACTCGCAATGGTTTGGATTGAAGTTCATTAATGCCTGATTCTGATTTCCTCTTTTTAGTGCCTGATTCCATTGTCCAGGCACTTCCTAACATTATTTCAGATGATGATTATTTGGAGAAACTTTTATATGATCTGGTTGGAAATTCCTGTGCCTGTGGCTCCCCAACTTGTTTTAATTTGTTCAAAGTTCTAACTTGTAATGATGTTATACATATGAATAGTCTTCAAGATGTGTCTTCACGAGCTATCATGGATTTAAAAGTCCTATCAAGATCCTAGGAAGGAAAATGAACCAGATTTCTCTAATAAAATTATATTATATGTATGAGCAGACTGGTTGTTTGATGAGTGAAGTGGTGGAGCTTTTGTCTCAAGGAGTGCATAGAATTTTGGTTATAACTGACTAGCTTTATCCCAACTATTGTGGGCCAATATGAACTTTTATTTCAGTTGTTCCATTTTGGTTTTTATTTAATACTAGTAGTTCATCTTCGGTACCAAAAGTTTTTATTCACTTCTGCAGAAGAATAATAAATGTATAGTTTTATAATTTTGAGGAGTATCTAACCAAAAAGTTATGTTTGCCAGGTGGCTTCTGCAAATGCCAATGTGCAAACTAGGACTGGACCTACAGAAACTGCTACCTATCAACAGACAGCGTATTCTCAGCTTTGTACACCAGCTCATATTCAGGCAAAAGAAGCTGATGTTCAAGCTCTTGCTGAGCTGACTCGCGCTCTTGATAAAAAGGTCATAGCATCCAACTGCTGATCTGCTGTATATGTTCTTTTTACTCAATTGACTTTGTTCCTTGCATGTTTTGCTACTAAATTTGGAGTAAAAAATCCTTTTAATGGTCACCGTTCTTTGTTGATTTATCACTAAATATGTTGTTTGTTTGTTTGTGCTATATAGTGTATTTGAACAGTGATTTTCTTGTATATGTTCCTTGCATGTTGATTTTCTTGTATATGATATATATGTTCACCATTGGAGCTCTTTATCAAAATTAATACCTTAGTGCTTCTGTATCAGTGTAACAAACTAGAAGATTCATTTTGTAACATGTAGGAAGCTATTGTTCTAGAGTTGAGACGCATGAATGATGATGTGTTGGAAAATCAGAAGGATGGCGATGGCTCTTTGAAGGAATCAGATCCGTTCAAAAAGCAATATGCAGCCGTACTTATCCAATTGAATGAAGCCAATGAACAGGTATAGATCTCCATAAATTACAATTGAACATTGCTTTTGCCAATTCCTTAGATTGGCAGAAGTATTTGCAGTTAAATAGTAACTGCTAGAGCGTCATTTTGTTTTGCAGGTTTCTTCGGCTTTGTATTGCTTGAGACAACGGAACACTTATCAAGGGAACAGTTCACTTATATGGCCAAGGCCAGTCAACAATTTCAGTGATCTTGGTGGCATATTGAGCTCTTATGACCGTTCGGTATCTCAACCTCACGAATTAGGAATACATGTGAACGAAATTATTGATAGCTCAAAAACAAAAGCTCGAACAATGGTAGATGCAGCTATGCAGGTTAGAAACTCTATGTTAACATTGTCATTTATATCTGTTGCTTGAGTAATCTGATAGAGCATGTAGAATCAATTTACTCTAAAGTTTTACAACTCTTATTGTCGGCATGAAATGGAAGCATCCTTTTCTTGGCGGACATTGTAACTTGGATCAATAACCCCAGCTAGTTATATCAAATAGCGAAGATGATTATGAGAAATTACTTATAATCTTTACTGTGTAACTGGTGCGGCCATTTTGTTGGAGTGATTTTTTCCAAAATTTCCTCTCTATTTTTTGTTTCAGGCAATATCATCACTCAAGGGTAGGGAGGATAGTATGGAGAAAATTGAGGAAGCTATTGATTATGTGAATGATCGGCTTCCATTGGATGATTCCTGCAAGCCAGGGGTGAGATCTTCTACCTTGCACTACGAGCATTCTATACTGCTTAAGATCAACTGATTTTGTGAATGTCATAATTGTTGCAGGCACCTGATCGTAAAGTGATGAATGCATCCGAGAAAAATGAGGCACAAATTCCTTCAGAACTGATTACTCAATGTGTAGCTACATTGCTTATGATTCAGGTAATTCTTGGAAATATGCCCCAGGTTCCCTCTCCCAAAGGAACTTTTCTTTTTCTCAGTAAGATGCATCAGTCCCCATTTTCTTCATACGCTGGACTGATTCACGATTACGTAATTGCAGAAGTGTACAGAACGACAATTTCCACCGTCTGATGTAGCGCAGATACTCGATTCTGCTGTGACAAATTTGCAGCCATGCTGTTCGCAGAACCTTCCAGTTTATGCTGAAATACAGAAGTGTATGGGTATCATCAAGAACCAAATATTGGCACTGATACCTACATAGCCACGTAAAATCAGACCCTTTGCGCTTGTCTTTGTGAATCTAACATGCACATAATTAAGTTAACCGCTATTTCGGTTTTCAGATTCTGTAATGCTATGAAATTTTCTTCCATTCCATTGCTATTGGGATTGGTGTGTTAAAAAGGTATTGTAGTCAATTGGTATTGGAACCCTTTGTGGCTTGAGAAGCTAATTTTTTAGATTCTGATAAAGAGCAGAGATGGTCGACACCAACGTTATAGTGCAATGTTTGGCTAAGTTTAAAATATTTATTTATATGCAAGTTTTAGAAGGCTCTTTTTTTTTTTTTTTTTTTTTTTTTTGGGCTGAAGTTGTAAATAAGATGCTTATTTGAAATAAAAAATTTATCGTTTCCACGCATAACTTAATGGATGGCATTCGACCAAATAGCCTGCAAATTAGAGTGGCTCTGCATGGAATTACCAGTCGAATGTATGGGTGTAAAACCACAAACAAAACATAAATTCTTAATTGAAAAACCAAGGTAACTGATGCTAGCATTAGAAGATTGCAACCGAAACAAAATATAATTTCACGCCATCGATCAAATAGATGAAATGAAGAACAAAATGGATTTCCCCACTTGAATGCGTGCTTGATTTAGAGACGAAAAGACTAATTCCCAAAAAGAAAATCAATTTAACTGGTGCTGCACCAGAAAGGAAGTATTGAAAAATGAACAAAGAGTTATGCGTAAAACACCTTAAATCATCCAATAATTATCTCCTCTTATTTCCTAACATTCTATTTAGAAGAAACAGTTCTGTTTCAGATACGTTTTCCAAGAAAAAAAAAAAAAAAAAAAAGAACTGATACATTAGCCTCACAATTAGGTAATGACATCTTCCGGAAGACCAGCAGATTCAGGGAAAACGACAATATTACAATGTACATGCCTCATTCTTCAGCCTATTTACCTAAAAAACCAGGCCACGAGATATGAGGCCAATCCAATTGTATATACGAAAGAATTAAGATCAGATACCATAGAACAAGATTTTCCTCGCAGAATCCCCCTCACGGGATTTGCTGTTACCATTGTTTCAAATACCCAAAAGAAACCTAAAAATATCACTCAGTGAAATAATTCCCTCTACGCGTTTGCTTCCGGCCTCCACAATAACAAGTCGTCTGACGCCTGAGAACAGAAGTTAACCACGAGTAGTTATTTACCTCGAGAAACTCAAAGAAGATACATGTATTTCAGTGAAATTGAACATTAATCTAATTATATTGGACTCTTTTTCAACAATAAACAAATGACCAGTAATAAAAGACTTAACAGCATGTTTGGCTAAGCTTAAAAAGTGCACCGTGCTTATATAAGTGAGCTTTATAATAAATAATTATTTTATCGGTCAAAGTTACAAATAAGTCATTTATTTGACAGGAAGATAAGAACTGCTCTTTCACATAAGAAACTTTGTTTACTTAAAAAGTAATAAAAAAAATAACATACACAAGCATGTTTCGCAAACAGTAAATTTTACTTGCAAGCTTAACGTGCTCTTATTTTAAGAAACAAAAAGCAAAGAATAGTTTACCTGGCTTGGATAATCTATCCATCACTTTATGCAGTGGATCAGACCGCAGACACATATGACATCTTTGATTGCCATAATCATATGTTGTGAAGGGGTCCTCTCGGTATTGCATTGCCTATAATTCCAAAACTAGGTAGTTAATACAGAAAGAAAAAAACTGAATGTGAAAAGACTAGGAATATAGAATGTGCCTTTTATTGCAAGTAAGAAAACATCTGCAACACAAATTCCTAATTCAATTAAATTGTTCAAAATCCTATGTCAATACATCAAAACCCTGAAAGATCTGTGAAGTTCACATTTACCAAAAACCATTAGTTTAATTACACATACACCTACGTCATATGAACTCCCATTTGTGCAAAACTTGGCACATTTATGGCCCAAGATACTAATTTATTAGCAATCTTTATTTTTCATTGAATGAAGACAGTGTTGCATTTCTCTGCAAGCAGAACATGCAAAAATTAGTAATGTGGCAAATGCACTTGTCGGGAAAGTGGTCGGCTTTCTCAACAACGTGCAACAAGTTCAAAGAAGACATTTAGTTATTGCATGGGTTATTCCCCCAGGCTCAGGTGCAACAAGTTCAAAGAAGACATTTAGTTACATCTTCCCATTATATGATTCTAAATCAAGTCTCCGGTCCCAGTAAATGTCTTTTCTTGTCAAGGGAAGACTACATCTACGTCCATTAAGTGGTACCAAATGAAAATGCAGTACGTGGTGCCAACAAAATAAATGTGCTTACCTGATGAATAGTTGTTTCTTCAAGATTAATGTGCGTATAAATGTTGTCCTTTGCCAAAGAAGTAATATCACTGTCAAAAACATATGAAATAGCCGCCTTAAATTACGAAAACGTGACTAGATAACGGTTCCCAAGTGCCCGAAAAACACAATTTGAATGCTATAAGCACAGCACAATTGTAAGCATTACTAACCTTCGTGAATATACATCCAATAAAGAGTTGTTATCATCAACAATCGGGATCGAACTAACTTGACCTGCAAAGAAGAGGCATGGTGCATAAGAGTGACAAAACTATGGAAATTATGGCTTAGGTATTCTGCTGGAAGTAACTAGGGCACGTCTCTTCCTACATGATACATACACTGCATATGAGTGTGCAAAGTACTTAGAATTTATTGTTGAAAGAATTTGTTTGTGTTCATATTCTATACGAATAACCTCCCCAGGCCAAAAAGGCTCAGTTTCAGATTGACCAAGTTAAAGGAACAAACAATCAAAATAAATTACAAAAAATGCGATGACAATGTTAACTTCTGGCAAAATAATTTTGGAATCCAACTCTTCTCATAAATAAAATGTATTAGCATTTGCAGCATAATCAAGGTCTGAGCATACTTCTGTGCATTTATTTTAAAAGGGCAATTTTTTAAATATTTAAGGTGAGAAATTTTATTTATATGTGAAAAGAAGTGCAAGATAATTAAAATAGCAAAGAAATTAATGAAGAAATGAATAATACTTTCGACAATTAATAGGATTAGGCTGACTGAGGAACGGATGAGAGAATAGGCCACTCTAAGGTGTTCTGAAATTCTTAGAGTACGCATACCTTGAATTAATAAATTCAGTGCAGCACTAAGTGATGCAGTGGGTCTCAACATCGCCAATGGCCGCTGATTTGTCTCTCCAATTTTGGGAACCCAAGTGCCAACAGGGATTGCACAAATTGGCAGTTGAAGTACTGGTAATGAGCTTGATGAATGTCTGAAATATCGGCAAATACCTGTCAAGTGGCAGAATGTCAAAAACAAAACGTGTTGTTTTCATAACTATGCTATACAATAATACACGTGCATGAGCAGTTGCATCATTTTCCTCACATTTCAGAATTCCGGAAAGAGAAGCAAGATGCAATAGCTGTGGGTTCGAAGCATCCTCTGAAGGTGAATGGATAATAGGAACTGTAGACACACCACTTTGCAAAATCTTCAAAGCAACTTCTTTCAAATTGTTATTTGGCCCGGCCTGAAAAATCATCATCAAGTCACCATAAGGGAATTTCCTTCATGTTGATTGAAGAGAATAGAAAGACTAACCATTTTAAGAGCAAAGATACCCACATAGGGAAAAAATGTAAATTAAGGGAAATAGGATACCAATCAACCATAACAAAAATTACTCCCTTCATCTCAAATGAAGGTCTGACCTGCTTTCTTTTGCTCACAAGGTGTTTTTCTTGGAGCAATATTTTATGCTCACGTGTTAACCTTTTAGAGAGAAAAAATTAACACAAAACACCACAATTTGAGTGGTAGATTAAATGAAATGAATAGATCACATAGTACTTTCATTTTCCAGTAGAGTCTATCAATAAGCAACTGCAGCATAGCCTCACCATGAAAATGAATGTCATTTTACATCAAAATTTGCATCACTGCATTATTTACCAACCTATCACAAGCATATCCTAAATGGTAAAGGATGTAAGATGAGTTTAACACTAATATGTTGCACGTACACGGACAAACCAACACGTGATCTTTCTGAGACACATTGAGAATAGGTCGATTTAAATTCTTTAAAATTTTAATCTTGTATATTATATCTTTATTTTTATACTTTTTAAAATATAGAACGCAGCACATGCCATGTCGAACACTTGCCCGAGGAATGTCCCTAAAGTATCTCTTAAACATGAAATTTAAAGAATATATAAAAAATACGACATGGCATATGGCTTATTGGACCCATGTCACCAAAGTTTAAAAAGGTGGAAATAGGTACCAAGGTGCTTTTCAGCTGTGAGGTGAGGCGTAAGCCTCAAGGCGCCTCACCACAAACTAAAAAATTAGTCAAAAAACTATAAATTGATATAAAAATAGTCTATTTCACCAATAAAGAGCAAAACCTCAATTGAAATTTCTTACTTAAATATATTATCAAGAATATGATATGCTTGCCAACAATTTTTACTCTTTTTGCAATGAAAAAAAGCTTAAACTAACTAAGTTTAGATATCTGTGCTCAAATTATATGTTATATAATATGTTATATAATTGAATCCAAAATTTTGACTAAGTAAAAAAAAATGGGCCCAATTAATTACAAGCCCAACTGAAAATTAAGTTAAATGTGAGGCGTACGCCTCACGCTTTTGAGGCGCCATTCGTGAGGTGTATGCCTCACATAAAGAGGCGCGAAGCATAAAAAAAGCCCTTAAATCCACGCCTTGAGGCACAGATGGTGCGCCTCATCCTGAGTACCAGCGCCTTTTCATTCCATGCATGTCACAGAGTGTCCAAGAGTGTTTTGTGGCCAACATGACACGATACCTGTCGAACACGGCCAGCACACCCTAGTAGAAGCGTCCGTGCATCATAGTTGCAAAGGCAAGTAAAGCCACTCTTTAGATCATAGAATGCCAATCATAGGGTCAGTCACATTATACCCTATTATCGCTTTCCTGACTCAAACACTTCAGGTTTTCAAGAGTTATAGTTCAATAGAATGTTTAACTACTCCCAAAATGATTTCAAGTGTGGTGGATGGGCTTCAGTAATCATAAGGCGCAAAAGACAAAACTAGTATCCCAATTGTTCATTACATCAAATATTTGTTTCAAGTGTGTGCACACCTTCCATCATCACAGGGACGCAAGACAAAACTAGCATCTCAATGGTTTATTCCATCAATATTTGTATGCATTAAGATTTACCTAACGAATTCTCATGTACAATTTACATTATAACATTCAACAAATAGTACTCACATGCAAAAGACGTCTTGGAACAGAACTTCCTTGCCCATTAATTTGACTGTTCAGGTATGACTTTGCTTCTTTCCAAGCAGATATAGTGTGCGTCTCAAGCTCTTCCTCTGTTAGATTGGACCCATGATTACCTAGCTGCCAACACAGAGTGAGTATCAGGAACAGCAGATTTCAAGACTCTGCAGTGCAGAATCCAGTAATAATAGTTTATGGAAAGCTGTTGAGACCCATAGAAAAGGAAAGTCCATCATTTCTGCAAAGATCTATCATTTGGTAGTAAGTATTATCCATCAACTTTGACAAACTAATCCTATGGCCTACAATTATTTATGCTTGCAACATAGATACAAGACAAATTAGATGTAGAAAGAACCATAAAAAAATCATGAAATGATATTGGGTGTATCAAAAGTATAACCGTGTCACAAATTACTGAAAACAAGAACCAATGAAGAGGGGACAAAAACCTGGTAGCTGAGCTTATTTGGAACACCAAAAGATTATGTAATACAAGCGCTTCTGTTTCCCATATCCACCCCTAATCTTAACCTCAGTGCAGATAAATTGTCCAAAACAACAGAAATTTTGAAATAAGAAAAAACCTTGTGTGTTTATCAATACTTCGAGCACAAAGTTGTCTTGCATAACATCAGACATATATTCTATCACTCAAGGATGATGACCAGCGAATTCAGAGTTACAGGTTGCCGTATAATTTTATCACTAGTGTCCTATATCAGTTCTTAACCTATCTATTGCCCTTCCTGCTTAAAACAGTTGATCAGATACTGGTTTATTAGGTCTAACATTGTATGTCATGCAACAAATGGGAAAACTATACTCTTTCAATGAACACATGTGACATGCCAAATACCTTATTACATATATGCTAATAAAAGGAAACAGAGATTAGATAAGTGCGCAAGGAATATATTGATGCACTCATTTGAAATTTCATTAAGGAAAAGAGAAGAAACCAAAAGAAGAGGGAAAAACCTAAAAATTTGAGCTAAATTATCTTTGCTACAAAATAAAGATAGGAGAGCTTAGTACACACCTCCCTCATAATCAATATAAAATCCAGTGCACTAAGTACTCCAACAAACTTCCCCCTCAAGAAGTCCCATAGAGGTGCCATAGAGATTCCCTGGATAACTCTTGAATCAGAACAGATGCATATACCAGAAAGAAAGTAACTGACTAAAAACATCAGAAAGAGATGAGAAATGAAAGAAACAATTCGGAACATCTTTTACTTGGGGTAGGTCCAATACAGTACTCGTGATTCTTAGAGGCATTAAAAAACAAATAACAGGACTCAATGCTCGGTAGATCCTTTTAAAAAAGAAGGCAAAAGTATTTCTCAACATATCCTCATAAAGTTTTTCATTTTTGTTGACTATATCATAGATGTCAACTAGCACTGGTCAACAACTCCACCAGCGGCAAAATGCAAATGGGATTAGTCTCATAAACCACACAGTCAATTTGTATCTCGTTCTGTTTCAGAGCCCTCCCTTTAATGCATACCCAAGGTACTAGCAGATATCTTCTTCTTGTCCATCATAACCAAATATTACTCTCAGATAAAAAACAAAGGAAAAAGAAAACTATAAAATCCTATTGCTAAATGCTAATTCAGACAGTTCTAGAATAGCAACGAGAATGGTGAATAGTTTTCGCATAATAGTTAAATGTTAGAGATATCAAATATTCCTTGACATACAGAGAAGACTTCGGAATAACTTCAACCTTCACATTATTAATGGCAATACCTGCTCGTGCAGAATATGAAATGCTTGCTTCACAGGAAGGTCAACATCCAAAGCAATGACCTGCAAACCAAAAGCAACCAAATCATTGAAAACAAAAATTGAATTAACCGTGGCCAGAGGAACATCAATGACAAAAGATGACAAAAGGGAAGGCAATGATAAATCATCCAGACCTTGCCTGATTCAGGAAGTAACTCATAAGCCATGTGCATTGACATAAATGAAGCTATACGATGCTGGGACATCTCCAAATCTGCTTCTGAAATCCTCGAAAAGGGCTCATACAGCGTACTATCTGACACTCGAACCTATTGTGGACATTAAGCGGGTAAGTGCCACAACCAGATCAACTAACTTTCATGCGACTGATCCGTGAGATCAATCATGCGCATTATTTCAACAACACAGTGGCAGCGTGAAAAGAAATATAACGATCATGGTTGAAGACAGTTTGATGCAAATATACATTAAATTCAGACTAAAAAACTGCAAGTAAGTTTGTTTCCTATCATCAAACATATTCCACCTTTAGATGTTTCCAATTCACTTATATGGGGAAACAGAATTTTCCCAAATCCCATAATGCTTAAACAAATCTTACTTTGGGGCACAAAAGCCTAAGTCCTTAAGAACAAGTACAGAAACTATAATTTAAAACCTATGACTGCAAAAGTCAAAACTTACATAGGAGGGTAAAGATAGAAAATACCAAACATACGAGATACATTTGTTAAAGAGTGTTGATGTGTAGAAATGTCATACCACACGGTGGAAGGCCTCGTTGTCAACATCCATGCTGGAACCAGGTCCAGGAGGAATTTGTGGAGTTGGCATTGCAGGAATGTAGTTTGCTTCCCTTGCTAAAAGGATAGTGTTCACCATTCCTAAGTTACTACTGCCAAAAGGTTTATGCTCATCATGTCGCCATTCACCATCGACAACAAACTTGTACTGCATGTAAAGTAACAATAATTCCAAAAGCTACAGTTAATGAGAAATCAGAAAACAATTCAAATCTCTATTAAAAAATCATAATAGTCAAACAAAATTTCACTTGCAAATACTTGACTGAATGAGATTTCTCATAATCACTCTATTCTTAAAAAAAAAATGTTCCTCCTCTATCGGAAATTAAATAACATACTACATTTAGGTAGGAATTGAATGCATTTTAGGGATTTTAGGGAAGAAAGCAAATCAGTTTGTTCAGGAAAGCGAACAATAATTTGATATAGATGGAAGGACAACCCAAAAAGAGGCTATAGGTAGGAGCATCACATAAATCAGCTATGTAAATGAAAACTTATATATGTGAGAAGTGTGAAGGACCGACCTTCTCGTAATCAGTTATTTGATTGCCAGAAACCTCTTAGTCTTAGCAAACACACCTCCCTACCATACAAAATTTTCGCACAGCTTTTATGATCAGTGACAACTTCTTAACATTTATGTATACTTGTCAGTACTTATTTCCTCTGAACTTCATTCTCTAATCAATTCACGCGTCAAGTTTTGTCATTACCTAAAACTTAAAAGTAACAATATTATAAATCAATTTTCATGCTGCTTTTTTTCCTGAGTTACCAGAACCTTCATTTCCAATTAGACCACAAAATAAAACACATAAATTAAGAAAGAATTAATGTTTAATGGTAAATACATTCTCAGCTCAGTCATAATGTAGGTCAAAGAGGGCAAAAAATAATGAGACAACAATAAAGAATGGAGGCCATAATTAAGTATCATCTTGCAAGTCATAATTGTTATATCCCAGATGATATCAAATTTATAATAAGTGGACATTATTAAGTGTATGTTTGGTATAGATAAAAGTAGTTTTTTTAGGAGATTTTGATAAAATTTGATGAAATGTGTGGGTCCCGTGAAATCTTTGGTTGAGAATGAGTTTGGGGGAAAAAAGATATTAAAAGAATTTGAACCAAACAAGCTCTAAGTATTATTTTGCAAGTCATAATTCGCATATTCCATATGATATCAAATTTAACAGATAAATCTGACAAAGACATGGCACGTGGCATAACATACCATCCCCCGAACAACAAGCTTAGTGCAAATCAACACATAACGTAGGCCATTTTTCATAACGCATTTATTTCCATCAAACTTAAATCATCCTGAAAGACATCAATTTTCCAATATCTTTTGATCATATCAAACAATAAAGTGCAAATCATCAATGAAGCACTAGACACCTTCGTAACAAAGTGCCACGTGACAGACAAACCTGATGATAACCCGGCGGTAGGCTACATATTGTCTGAAACACAGTAGGGCATCCCTCAACCGGAGTCATTGGCCATTGTGTCCAGCTTTAACAAATAAACAAATATCGTCTATCAAGTACATACTAACATTTTAAATAAAGAAGATCAAAATCATTCCAAAACTAACAAAAGCAGGGGGTAAATTCAATCAAATACGCATAAAGATAAATTTTCTCCAGTGCTGATGAAATTCTTACCCAGTAAACGAACCACTGATTAATACACTTCTCCCACCGTAAGGCCACTCAAAACGTGTGGGGATCAACATCGTGCCACTCTCACGGGAAAAATCCATATCAGAAGGATACATTCACCCTAAAATATTAGTACAATTTCCGCAAGAAAGCTCTAAAAAAACCCAAAACCCTCGAATATATATTAGTTATAATGTAACAGCGCCAACGGCAAAAAAAACACACACAACAAAATCAAGCAATCACTGCAAGACCCAGTGAATCAGTCCAAACAGCTCAAAATTGAATCCATAACCCTAACACCTCTCGGGCGTATAATGCAAAGCATAAAGATTAAAAATTTTGACCAAATTATGCAATAACAACAACAATTCAGATAGATTCGCAGGATTCTTATACAGAAAAGAAATCTTGTCTCAACCCTAAAATTTAGAAGTTCCCATTTTCAACAATTTGATGTTTAGGGCAATAAAATGTGTGTAAATATTCTTGAGAGAAAATTATCAGAAAGGGTCCACGGCAACCCCGATTAAGAAATTCTCAAAAGTTTTTATCATCTAGTCAGCATGTGGGTCCCACTTTCTTCGAACCTATCTCAAGATTTTCACTTAACATTGGAAATTCACTTTTTAAAAAATAATTTAAAGTCTACTTTAAATTTTGTAGAATTTATTTTTATAAATGCACTACATTTAAATTGTATAAAAAATCTACAATTTTTACTTATTATTACATTTATGTCCCTAATATTTTTTATCATATTCTTATAATCAAACTTTTATTAATTAGCACATATTGTCTCTGATAACGGTTCTTGTCCAAAAATTTCATTAAAAAACAACAAAAAATCTCATTTTCTCCTCGTATTTTTAAATAAGAAAAAAAAATACAAAATGTCGATTAAATATTTTTCCCTCATTTTAAAGTTCACTAATAAAAAATTTAGAAGAAAATCGTTAGTAAGAACAAGATGTGTTAATTAATAGAATGTTAAATATAAGAATTCGATGAAAAAAAGAGAGTTAAAGACATAAATGTAACAATGAATAAAAGTTAAGAACTTTTTATATAATTAATATGTGGTGTAAATATAATCACCCTCTAATTTTAGTAAAAATATCATTAATTACCATATTGATTGAATAGTATTATTCTTTATTTTTAATAATATCTCTAACAAATTTTTTAAATATAAGATGTTCTTTATTTTAAAAAATAAATACTTAAAATGAATTTCCAACACACTCTTCGTCTATTTGTATTTTATATAAAATCATTTAATGAAATTGCAAAGTTCAAACCTTCTGTTCTTTGATTATAAATAACAATAATTGAATATTTTAGTTGTTAACGCTTTGATTGATTGTAAAAAATAAGGAAAAATTAAATATTTATTAAAAAAAGTAAAATAAAAAGTATTAGTAGAGCGTATAAAAAAATTACTCTTTAAATTAAAAAATAGTATTTTATTATGTACAACATGTAGCTTGCCTATATATGGGATCTTAGGCGACTGCCTAACTTGTCTAGATGTCGACCCAACTCTATTGATTAATGTTTGATTTTATAAACAACGATAATATGTCGATCGTATTGAATCAAGATTAAGATTGATAAACTATGTTCGAAAGTTAACTAGACGAGACTCTAAACAAGTAAATCTAACTATTATAAAATGCATATATTTTAACACATTTTTCGTGAGTCTTGTTCGTAAAAATGAGTTCCGTGATTCTATAAATTTATATTAAATTGGTCACTAAAGAGAGATGATCGAGTACTATAGTTCGTTTTTTAAACGGAGTTGTGGGTTTGAAATATAGTATTTTTTAGAAATGATTTTTAAATTTAAATAGAGAGAATATGAGACATTATTAAAACCTCCACATACGACGTTGATTTCGCTATCGGCATGAAGTCACGTTCCATCATCCATGTTGCTTGAACATGTGCATGATCAAATTCGAGAGTTGTGTCATTGTTTGACATCTAACTTTCTTTTTTAAATTTTCTAATCGAAAAGTTGAATAAGTTACTTAAAATTCCACCGTAAAAGTATTTTTATTTTTGTTCTCATTGAGAATAAAGTAACTTTACCTAAAAATTATATAATTAATATGAGTCGAGTAGAAATTGTTCAATTAAAAATATAGGTAAATTACACTTCCTATCTTTTTAATCATTGTTCAATTTTATTTGCACATATCATCTAAAAATTTTCATTAATTCACACAAATAGTCTTTTTTGACGATTTTACACATAGATTAAATAAATTAAAATAAAATAAAAACATAATTAAAAAATTACAATTGAAGTCTCTAACTTTTTCAAAAATACAAAATTATCTCTTTACATTTAATTATTTCAAATAATTAAAAAAGAAAATAAACATCTTTCACCCGCCCGCCCGCCCGCCCACCCAAATGTGACCAACGGGAGGGAGTGGGACCAACGGGGGAAGAAGAAGATGTTTTTCTTTTTTCTTTTTTAATTGTTTAAAATAATTAAATGTAAATATACTATTTTGCACTTTTGAAAATGTTAGGAATCTTAACTGTAATTATTTTATTCTATTTTAGTTTATTCAAGCTGAGAGTAAAATCGTCAGAAGGACCATATGTGAAACATCTTTGTGAATTAATGAAAGGTTAATGATGATATGTGCAAATAAAATTGAATGAAGTAAATTACTACAAACTTAAAAGAATGAAAAATGTGAGTATAATTTATTCAAAAAATATTACTTACAAAAATACACGGCCTTAGTAGTATTAATTCATTCAAAAATATGTTCAATGAAACATCTTGATGCTAGTTATATAGAGGTAGCAACGATTAAGTTGGTTTTCTTGCTTGGAAAGTTGTGTTATTGAGTTTTTAAATAATAATAATTTAAGTATAAGTTGCGATTAAGATAAAAGTAGTGGATTATAAATTATTATTGTTTTGAAGATCAATTTACACATTTTTTTTAATACATCGTTCATATTTTCTGAAATTTGGGTATTATGGCATGATGTGAAAGACCATCCTTTTGAATCATGTATATATTGACGACTCAGCATGCCAAGAGAATTGAGATTAAATGAAATCGAAGAGTTTACCAATGTCAAAATAGTATTAATCAAGGCCGACTAAAAAATTATCAATGTTTTAAAAAGTACTCAGGCTCAAAATGCAATCTCTACGCCTGGCTTAGACCATAGGCGCGCAATTAAATGGTCGACTATATTTTTTAACCAAAACACACACGCCTTTTTTTATTTTAATATTTAAAATAATATTAAAGATAAGAAAACGATTTTTTACGCCTCGCACTCGTCTAGACTTTAAAAATTTGAAGTTCGACCTCCACACTTAGCAATATTTTATGCTTTTATAACACTGTGAATTATATAATATTAGTGGTGATAATATCGTTGAAACAAAGATCTTGTATATAGCAGTGATAGGAGTAATATTTTGATAGTCAAATCACACGAGGTAATTAATGTCGTTTGGGCACAATGAAAACGGAATGGCAATATGTGTGCGCGTAAATTCATGTGCCCAACCCTAAATTTATGGAGTGTTAAATGTTTTCCATATTATGTGACGTTTTCTAGAATCTTTGATATTATTTCCATAATAGGTGAATAGAATAAATCTTTATCCTATAAATAGCCATTACTTTTGTCATACATATTCTTCTAATAAGAGAAAAGTCCCGAAGTCGAAACTCCTCACCTGTATCAGAAGTCTCTTGATCAGGCGAGTTGTAAATCGAGAAATGTGCACGAGTGGCAGGAACCTGAGGGAGAGAGCCAACAGGACAGATTCCCACAATATTTCAGTGAAAATCTGCCCCACACGGGAATCGAACCTGCGTTGCCGGAGAATTTCTCCCCACGTCACTTCAGAACTTACCAACTCGCCTATGCCCCTGGGCTTGTCATACATATTCTTGAAACATGTTTTAGAATGTTTCCATACTAATTACACAATCAATCTCTACAATAAATTATGAAAATTGAGAACAAGGCATAGTTTGCTGTAGTCGAGAGATGGTTAACTCTTGATGGCAGGTGATAAAATAATGGAATTGATTTGGAGCTGCTGGAAAGCATAGAAAAGGTGGCTATGGAATTTTTTCATGATGCCTTTAGAGGAGAATCAGAAGTATAAAATGTTGCCAGGCACAATTCAGGGATATGGTCAAGCTCTTGTTTTCTCAGAAGACCAGAAACCATACTGGTGCAACATGCTTGCTCTTGGGGTGGAGCCACATTACCATAGGGACCCAAAATTTTGGCCAACAAATACATCCAATTTCAGGTAAAATTCTTGGAACAAATCCATTATCTTACGTAACGACGGGGATTGAAAAAACCCTACCAAACTTGCATTAAACCGACTCGTTTTTACACCTCTACTTATAAATAATTTTCAAAATAAAGCTTCTACTTATTTTTAAGCTTAGCCAAACATGTCTAATTATAAAAAACAAATGACATTTTTGCATCAAAATTTTACAGTGAAACAGTAGAGGCATACTCCAGAAAAATGAAGAAACTGTGCAAGAATTTGTTGAAGTATGTGGCTGTGAGTCTTGGCTTTCAAGAAGGTGTTTTTAAATAGATGTTTGGTGTGGCTTAGCAAGCACTGATAATCAATTACTCTCCAGCATGCCCTAGTCCAGATCTTGTTTTAGGCATAAGCCACATTCTGATGGAAGTGCCATTACAGTTTTACAACAGGGAAAAGACAGTCCATCTGGCCTTCAAATACTAAAGGACAGTACATGGGTGACTGTGCAGCCAAATCCTAATGCTCTAGTTATTAATATTGGTGACACCCTGGACGTATTTTCAATATTTCCTTCCTTTTTCCTCTTCTCATTATGTATTTATTGCTTTTTCACAAGTTCCCAAAGGATCTATTGAACCACCGCATCCAAAAGCTTAATGCGAGCACAAATGGGTGGGTAGCAACGAGAGTGAAAAGAAGTCCTGATTTCAAGTCTCGCAGGCGCAACCACTCATTTGTGAAAATTGTGTAAGCATTAGCTAGGCCACTTAAGCGACATAGCCGGTACCAAATTTATCGGGAACAAGATTTTTGTTTTGGTTAGAAGTTCAGAAGGGCCATTCTCATTGATTTTGAACATAAACAGGTTAACATACGGCAAATATAAGAGTGTGGAGCATAGAACAGTGACTCTCAAGGAAAAAGACAGACTCTTAATTGCGACATTTTATGCTCCAGGCAATGAAATGGAACTTGGACCAATGCCAGAAATGGTGGATGAAAATAACCCTTGCAAGTATAGAAGATATTATCATGCAGAATGCATTCAACATTGTGTGACCAACAAGCTTCAAGGCAAGAAATCATTGGAATTTGTCAAAATTTAAACCCAATCCTCGTCCTCTATGTTTAAATAAGTAAAATTTAAGAACTATTACTTCAAAAGAAAATTAATTTATAATTTTGATAAAATCACCTATTATTATTCATTTCTTTCGTTTATTTCTTTATTTCTATCTTCTTCTTTCTCTACTCTCTCTCAATTTTTTTTTTTTTTCCTCATTTGTGCAAACTTTAATTGCCTCCATAAAGAAGATTTCTTGGTGTCTTGACAGAGTTACAGATGAAATTTAATGCAAGAATGACCTTTGTAGAAGTAGCCAAACTGATTGCTACACGGTGCATGCTCTATGAATAATACCATAAAAGTAACTTAGGTTATCGAAGAGGGAAACGTATCCTTTCATGATATCTGAATAGTACCCTAGAGGTAACTCGATTATCAAAGAGGAAAATGCAAGCAATATAGTTCAATCAAGAGCCGGGTGGCAATTTTACATCAGTAAATATGTTCATGGCAACAAATGTGTTATCAGTTAAGTAAATACAGTAATGGGAAATTTTGCCCAAGACAACCCTTTCAAGAAAAATCAACATGAGAACTCCGAATCACATGATATGGAAGATTAATGATACATCAAACGATCTATATTCTCCGAACTTGAAAACATTAACATAACATTTTAGTCGTACCTTAACATTTTAGCTTGGTGCTTTCCCAGTGACATGCTGCGCGATCCACCCCAAACCATCATACAGACCTTCGCCAGTGAGAGCACTGCAAGCTTGAATATGCCAATCATGGTTCTTGATACTGTGGAGGGATAGTGCATCGGTTATTTCAGCAGGCGTCATGGCATCCTTAAGATCCTGTTTGTTTGCGAAGACGAGTACAACTGCATTTTGTAAATCCTCGTGTGGAAGCAGCTTAAATAGTTCGTCCTTCATAAGAGAGATCCTAGCTCTATCGGTGCTGTCTATCACTACGATAACTGCATGTGTCCCACGATAATATGTTGTCCATGACGTCCGGAGTCTTTCTTGCCCACCAAGATCCCAAACCTGATTACAAAGAGGTCACTCGGACTATGTCAGTTGAAATCCAGAAGATTTGACAAAGCAAGCTAGGCATGAACCACCTCAAAATGAGTTTTAAGGGAAGTACAGAAGCAACAGAATTAAAACAAAGAATAATAATTTGAAACCCCTAAAACATAGTAATCCACATATTTGTAAATGCAGCTCACAGAAACAGGGCAAGGAAGGTGCATTCTTATTGTTAGCCAATTGCATCTCACTTTGATGAATATTGTTTATGTTTAACCCACTCCACATGTCAAACATAGTTGACAAGTAGTTATATCGAGAGTTAATCATAAAAAAACTGATAAAAAACAATAGCAACTCAAAGAACATGCCAATTGTGTCTAATGCTTTGATCTGCAAACAACTATTGATCCATTGCCTACCCTTATACAACCAGGAATGTCCTAAATCTTAGTAGCTGGAAATCACCTTCTAGAAACGAAATCCTTTAAATTTCTTAAACAAGTTTACATAACTATGCGCAGCACCCTATGGCCTATTTCTTAGATAGCAAAATACAGGTCTCCTATCCTAAAATAATGCTGTCTCATATAATTAGTGAGGTGAGTGGCGTAGATAATGAGGAACATACCATTATTCTTAGAGCAAACATTATAGAACCTTCCCAATAAGCAACACATTTTTCCACAGCACAAATTCTAGCCTATAAAAACTGATTAGATTTCTAGCATTCACCATAACCAAGAACATTTTTTTATGGGGAAATGCTAAAAAGTCCTCGCAAAAAATTCTTATATCTAAAAATCCCACAAGCATCTAAAACGCCAAAACATGGAATTCTTGATACCTCAAAGGCCAACCACTAAATTAAGCCATTGATATGTCAAATAACTTAAGTATGGAGACCAAGTCACCATCCATAAAGTATCCATGCATAGAAGACAAACAGATCTTTGTAGATTCTCTATTCCACTAAGTAGTTCGTCAGAATTTTACTCTTAGAGCATGTTACAAAACAATTACATAATCAGTTTTCTGTTAAAATAAGAAAATGAGAAGTAGTGTTTGGATTCCTGAGTAAAAACCATTTCCACAAAACCAGTTAATTCACAATTTTAACATTCCATGGAAGAAAGAAAGAAAAGAGTTAATGGTGCAAATTGGTTGGTCAGGATTGTAGTTCTAAGGTACCAGTCTACTGTTTCTTGGGGGAAAAAAAAAGCTTTCTCAAAAATAAAAAGATCAATTATCAAAAATGTTTCGGTTCATGCAAAAACAATAACAAGAAGTGATTTATATAAACTAAAAAACAAAAACAAGAAAATGGAACCCACACAACCTATATTGCTATGAAAAAATAAAAGAAGCGAAAAATCTTTAGTTCTTCCTTAGGTATGCTAACCAAAACAAATATAAAATCTAGATAAAAATCCAAGGTCCAGGGATCCAATATAACAACAAAACAAGACAAAGGGAAATGGGCCCTTCTCTTGGAAGCAACAGACCTCCTCCTCCTCGTTTCAATCAGATTCTGAAGCTTCTGTCTCTTGCTTCTACGATCGAGCCATGGTATTTAGGAATTAAGATGAGCAATTGATAGAAATTTATTAGATTATATCAATGCAAACCCAAAATCAACTCACATTTTCGGATTTATTCCTTGCATATAAACACAAAGTCCCCACGATAAATAAAGTATGTTTACAAGATGTGAATAGCATCTTACCTCCTATACTTGAGGACTAGTTCCACTGCCATCTGCACGAGATTGCTGTGGAAAATGGAAGAACAAACTTTGCCAAAGGTGAAATGAACTGTCTTTTCTATTTTCAGAGCACTTGCACATTCTGTGTAAAAATAAGGAAAGGCAGCCAACACACTACACCAAAACCCTTATCCCAAGCTTTTGATCAACATATAAACTGATGGGCCAAAATTAAGTGGGGTTGTATTGGGATCATCCAATAAATTGTCAATAAAGATTATTTGGTCCAATGAGCAGACCAAAGTATTATTAGAAAAGCAGTCCATGGGGCTTAAGCAAATTAGTCACGAACTTGTGTCCATCACATTATGGCCCAATATGTAATACCATACACATAGACAACAAAGATTTGGAAGTATGCTTTAGCATTAAACTTGTGACTAAATCCATCATGAGTACTAGTCTTGGCCAACATAATCATAAATTATATGTTATACTGATGTGTTATGAATTAAAGCATGATTTGGACAAACATGACATTATATGTGTATGGTATTACATGTTGGGCCATAATGGAATGGACACATATTAGTGAGTAATTCTCTTAAGGCTATGACCTTTTAAAAAAAAAAAATCTTTAGTTGGCCCATTGGAGCAAAGATCCTCTCTTTTGCACATTTTATTGGAGCCCCAAAATAGGCCCACATATTATTTTCAACTCATAAGCTTATATGTTTAACTAAAGGAGCTTGGGATAAGGGTTTGGTTTTTTGTGTTGCTATTGCGGTTGCCTCCACTTTTGTGTGAAAGAGGAATAGTGCAAATAGGAAACAAAAAGGAGAGTTCATATCAACCTTCAGCAAATTCCATTATTTTCACAGAGAGCTCTTGAAAGGGGCATGGCTGTGCAGCACTTGTCATCGAGTATCGGAGGTAAAATGCTATTTCCATTTTATATACATACTTCACACATGATTGCGTGTTTACATGCAAAGTATAGTTTGAAAATGTGTGTACAAATAGATTGTAGCAATGAAGAAAGTTAATATATCTATCAATTTATATAGCACAAAAACAAAGATCGACACAAAAGCTATATTTGATATTCTTTCTTGAGGATTATTCACATACAACTTAATCCTTAGCCCAATTGTTAGCTTCTAAAGTGTCGAGATTCTGTACTTTTGGTTTTCAAGGATATTTTGTATAATATCTTGGGCCTTTTGTATTGAAGCACTGTTTTCAAGGGATCAAATGTATATTTCCTAAATTTCTTAAGCCACTTTCATGTATTAAAAAAATCACAAACTCATTGCCACATTTTCCATTTGGGGCGATGGATCAAAAAGAATTTAAAACCCACTGGCACACAGTTTACAATTGTTGCGATGCACTTTAGCTACTACCTTCCCATCAGGGATTTTGTATTACATTTTGTGGTTGGTCAAATAACTTTAAAGTCGACTGTTGATACATCAATAGAATTTCTTGATTGCAGAAATGAGAGACCCCATGCCACTAGCTCCATGCCACCTTGATCAGTCTTTGACCTTCTAAACCCATAATAAACTAATCCCAATCCAACCAAATTCATGGCTTGCAATCACTGAAAAGTTTGGCTACTGTATTCAAGATATAATCACGATATGTGATGTTCAAAATCTCCCATAATATCACTTCATATCCTATTCTGTCCAACATTTGATAAAATATCCAGAAAATAAAGCATGAGAATATGAACATCCTTAAATTGCCAATATCCACTAGGTAACCGCTCTTGTTATCGATCGTGGGAATTGGAAAGAGGCTTGGCAATTGATCCCAACAATAACGACAGGAAACATCAGAACAGAACATTTCAGGAGTAGAAAACACAAACAACAGACAGACCACTTAGATCTAATTCTAATAACCTCGCACCACCCAGCCCACTGGCTCCAAGAAATGCCAACTGGACAAGTAATAAATATGTTGAAATCCTGTACATACTATACCTGTATCGTATATCTTTACTGAATGTGATATTGGATCTATACATTTTTTTGGTCATAATTTAGAGTATAGTAGTTCTAGCTATAAAGTTGAGCATTTTCCATAGATATTGTCTAATTCAAGAGCATCCTAAAGTTACTGTTAGTATATCAATCATTAACCTCCAAAAATCAATTTGAAACCTTAATTTTACAAAAGCACATCTGGGCAAATATAAAGCTTTTCCCTGATTAATCCACCATAAGTTTCAATTCACAAGAAACAATATTGAAAGCATTGATATCAAAATCTCAAGGATAGAGATAAAATAGTATTCATCAATTACCTACACTAAGTAAAGTAATTGGACGTAAACTGTCATTTAGATAAGGCATGCCACAACACAAAAATGCACATATTCATTTTCTTCAGCTTATTCCAACATTAAAGCATCTTTTCTCTATATGACTGTTCAACTTAAATTACTTCTTAAGGATTTCCTCAAATGAATGCCTCTACGAGATCCAAAAATACCATGTGAAATGAAATTAATGAAGTTTTTAGGACAAGATTCCTAGCACCCTTACCAGTTACCACCACCTTAATTACTAATAGTTCCAGCAAAAGCGAAACAGAAATCCATAAAAGATCATCTCAAAACCCATCTCAATTAGATCAAACTAATAATTTTGTTTATTAAAGCTACAATTTTTCTTCAAATTATAACTCCAGCACACAAAAATTCCAACAAATGAGAGGCCAATCAGCAAATTAAAATATTTAATTTATATCACCTCGAATCGTATATTTTTGTAGACAAGCTCCTCGACGTTGCTGCCAACAGTAGGGTGCGTAGTAACCACCTCTCCCAAATGCAGCTTGTAAAGCGTCGTCGTTTTGCCTGCGTTGTCAAGCCCCACAACCACGATCTTGTATTCCTTGGCAGGGAACATCATGAACCAAAACTTCGACATAAGTGCCCCCATCTGAAACGCTGTATTAACCGAAATTACAAAACCAAGATCTGAATTTATGCACAAGTATTAATGATCAAACTCTTGAAATCAAAAATAAAAAATTGGACCTGTAGATTAACGGGTGTGATTTGATTTTTGAGGATGAAAAAGGTTGATGATCTTTCTCTTTTCTCTTTTCTCTTTGAAGTGGATTCTCTGATTGAAAGCTTTTTCCTTCAGTAATGGAATATGGATGAATTATTTGGAGGGTTTAATTAAATCAATGTAATTTTTAGGCGTGTATATCCTAAATTTTAAAATATTTCTATCCCCACGCGGTGGTATAATGTGAAAATGATCTCCATCTATTATTATTGAGGATTTAGTTACTTGAGTTCAACAGTTCTATCAACGTAGCATATGAATATCATTCTAAAAAATCACTATTTTTTTTAGCACGTCATATATACGTCACTAAACTTTAAAATATTTCTAACTCTTGATTGTAAAATATAAAAATGCTCTATATACATTACTATTGACGATTCCGTCATTTGGGTTTAACGGTTGTGCTAATGTGGCAAGCGGATGTCCAATGTGTCTTCAAATTGCTGTCTAGATCATCCAATCAGTAAACTGTGGATGCCAGATATTGAAGTCGCATGTTGTGAAACGTGTTTTACCTATATGAGATTAATTCCAATTCTCAAATCAATTTCTTCTCCAAACTAGAAAAAATCATAAACCCCACATCGATTGTATATTTCTCATTCGTCTTGGACATAGCTACCCCATCAGTAAGACTACAAAGGATAAAGAAATACAAAATGTCGCACATGGAAACCACTTTGTGGTAAGTGAATTTTTTTTTTTAGTTGTTGCTTTTTCGTACATTTGCCACATTGGCAAAATTGTTAAACTCAAGTGATGGAATCGTCAATTATGATAGATGATAAGTATTTTCATATTGTACAGTGAGGAGCTAAAAATATTTTAAAGTTCAGTGATGTATACGTGACACGCTAAAAATACAGTAATTTTTGGAACAATTACCCCGAATTTAGAAATGTTGCAAAAAGGAAAAGAAAAAAAATGAGAGGTGGATTTGAAAACATTTATAAAAATGAGGACTTTTGGATGCAAATATATATATATATATATATATTGTAAAAATATATATTATTTTGTTGTTGTTAAGACTTGAAATTATAGTGTAAAAGTTTAGTGATTAATATAATAGCTTTCAAAAGAAAATTATCAAAATAGATTTTATAATTATAAACAAAATAATATCAATTAGTTCATATTCACAAACATCTCATTTTCATAATACTTGTTCACTGTTCAACTATCACTTAAGAGTGCAAGGCTTTAATCTAATTATCTTTTAATTTGTTGATGTCTGTTAAACATAATTATAAGATTGTTGGAACTTGAGCTTTTGATAGTCAAAGTTATTATTTGAAGTTAAGAAAATCTTATTACTACATCTGTTCTACAAAGATATGCTTACGTTATTTATTTATTTCTCTTAAATTATAGTCTAATTTTATTGTTGTTCAATATAGTTGATTTCTTAGTTTGTTAATATTTCTCTATTTAATGTGTCTTGAACTATCATTATTCAATGTAGGGGTATATTAGGAAAAAAATAAGTAAAACTTAGGGTTCCAACTATATTAATTAAATTTTTTTAATCTTTGTGAAAAAATGGAAGTAAGTCTATGTGGGACAGTGGGAGTACCTTTTTTATAATTTTAATTTTAAGAATATAATGTTTAGATTCTTAAGTTACTTGAAGAATAAGTAAATCATGTTTTGATATTAATAACATGATTAACATTAATTTGTGTTATTTTGAAAAACCATTAGAATCCATTTGAAATGTTGAATATGAAGTTGGTTTTTGTTAAGAATCCATTTTGTTTGAAAAGCGACACAGGAGTGTGCTATAGTATTATTTTAGGACGTTGAAGAATTGTTGAAAAGCTAAATATAGAATTCGATCGTTCATAACAATGAAGTATCGAAATTGTTAGATTAATATAAGAGAGTTGTCGATTTCGACAGTTGGAAAGTACTGAAATAACGATGTCATTCACAACTATCAAAATAGGCAGTTATCGACTGTTGAGTTGTGTACTTTTTTATATCCATGCTGAAAATGTTTCGACTATTTGTAATTAATTTATTGAAACCTTACGTTGTTGTACTACATTCGTGTTCATTCTCATTTTTTATGGATTCTTCAAATATGGTAGAAAAACTGAGATTTATTGTATTGCACGGGAGAGATTTTAAGAGCATTGACAACGAATAGAAGTGGGGTGACATAAACATCATCAATATAAGTTTCAAGTGTTATATTTTTTGATGAACTAATTCGTAGATTGAAGGCAATGCCCAATGTCGATGGCAATAAGTTCACTCTTCATTTGAAATTTAAAGTGTCTTATTGTCTACCGACATACTTGATGATAAGGACTTACAACAATACATTTCAATTCACAAGAAAACTACTCGATACATTGTTCCTGTTCTACGGGACATGGCAACAACATTCGTGGGGGTTGAGAGAAACATGCGTTGCAAAGGGCTGTTTGAACGACCCACAAGAACAACTATTTGATGGGATACACTTTCGAAATGATCATGTTGTTGCCACCAAAGTCGAAGCTCCATTAAATCATCTGACGAATACTACACAGACCGTAGTCAAATCTCTATTAAATCATCCAATGAATGGTACAAAGATTGACAGTAATGGTGGGAATGAGGTTATAGAAAACCTATTGGATATTGGTTCTTTCGCAGTCGGTGAATAATTTGCAATTGATGGATTTATCAAAAATTGTAGTGAATCAACTTTGTTTCAGTAAGAAAGAGTTGAATAGGAAAGTTCACATGGTTGTTCTTACGAAAACATTTGAATTCAAGGTACAAAAATCAAACAAAAGTAGCTTGAAGCTAGCATGCATTGATGCAAACTACACAAGTATAGATGTCTTTAAAGTTCGAATGTATGACTCCGAGCATACATTTAATTTTCATTCCAACGCAATGGTCATAGACAGGCAATCAGTTCATTATTGGGCAACAAATCATGCGTGACCATATGACATTATCGGTGATATTCAACGGAAGCTCGATATGACAATTAGTTACGATAATGCTTGGAGGTTTAAAGAAAATGTCATAATTCTTCTTCAGGGATAGTACGAGAAAAGTTTTCAAAAGTTACCGTCATATTATTACATGCTTCGACGGATGAAATCTAGTACAATCACATACATTGAAAGAGATGTGGATAACATGTTTTTGTATTTCTTCATTACATTTGGTGCTAGTATCTGTTGATTTGTTTCATATTTGTGACTCATGATTTTGTGTTGATGGGACACATTTGAATGTGAAGTACAAAGGAACATTTTTAATAGCTTGAGCACATGATGCAAACAAGTAAATATATTCGATTGCATTGGAATTACTATATTCTGAAAACGAAGTTTCATGGATTTGATTTATGTCAAATTTAAAAGAACAAAGTGATTCTGCTGGACTAGTTTTTGTTTCCTATTAGAATGATAACGTTGTCAAGGTAGTAGAAATAGTATTTCCATATTTTTGTCATGGTTGTTGTATGTCGCACTTGCAAAGAAACATAAAGAAGAGTTTCAACGAGCCACGCTTAGGTATCGTTTAGTGTATTTTGAAAATTTGCATGCATCAAATTCGTAGAATGCATGAAGCTCCTAAATCACATGCTTGAGAGATAACACTTATACCATACTATAATTAGATTACAAATAGTGATAGCTATGCATTGCATAATCATATGGTTGATATCATACTTGTTGAAAAAGTTTGGCAGAATCTGCCTTCTAATACGAACGATGATGAAGTTGTAAAAATTGGAATCCTTCTACTCATATATTCGTACTTGTTTACCACTTTCTACCATAAACAGGTGTGAGATAACATGACAACAATCATCGATTTTTTTAATCTAGATAGATTTTCATGGGTTCAAGAGTTGCTTACCATGACCTTTAGATATCTGAAGATTACATTGTCTAAGGGTCCTACTTTGGAGGGCAAAAACAAAGGATTAGCTATGTACATACTAGCAGTTTTTTCATGTCATTTCAATTTTGGATTTATGAGTCCATTCTATAATTAGTTGGGATAGTGTGTAAACTAATTTTTCAATCATAGCTCCGCATTTTAAATTGGAATATTGATATCCACGTGAAGTCTTCTTTGCAGGAGAAGATAACATTGAATAGTCCTGGTGTATGACCATATATAATTTGTATTTTTTGTTTTTTTTTTAACTTCTATTAATATTGATTACTTATAATTATTTTATATTTTCATTTTGTACAAGTAGAAGTTAGGACAGTTGAACTTATTGAGGAGGAAAAAGATGCTACATATTTTGTTGGTTTGTCTAGAAGGCATCATGGTGCCCCCACTCCACTCACAATGGCAACTCTGATTTCGATGATCTTCTTATCAAGCGGTTAAATACATTGTCAGTGCATTGAATGTAGAATTTAAACACACTGGTAGTCATCCAAATAGCTGCAAAGTCAATTAGAAAAATATTGAATATATTTTCAGTAAATAACAATGTTAAGTGTCTAAAAATTTCACTCAACTTTTAATTACTAACCATCATTTTCATTGAATTTTTCACAGTTCACATAGAACCGTTTAATTGAACAACACAAACAACAAGTGAATGTATTGTAGTTGGACCAATATCAAATAATATCACATCAACTAGATTGAAGTCTGACTTCTGTGCTCTGCAACGTGGCTTGGACGCAAAGATTGATGGTTTTATTGATGAGTTAAGGGAAAAATTATTTAGAAAGTCACACGAGGTACAGTCTGTTGTTCTATTGATTCTGAGTAGCGATGTGGGACCATCAAAGACTAAGGTATGTGTTTATTATTTGATACCAAAATTTAACATTATGTTGACGATTAGAAGGTTTTGATAAGGGTTATTCTAGTTATGCCACAAGAAGACTTTCAAAATGAAAAAAAACGGAAGCCATCGACTGAAGGATGCAAGTCCAATGGTAAGCACGACGTTCTTTCTTTTGACATTGGGGTTGGTGTAATCAATCACTATGGCAGTCATGAGTTGATAATGGAGTATTATATACACAATAAGTTTTTAAACAAGTTGATGAAGTTTTCAACAGTGCTAGTAAGACAAATAAAAATTTATATGTCCAGGTATACTTTGTAATGGTATTTTTTGTGCATAATATTCTATTTTGTATATCCATTTAGACATCAAGAGGTTTTGAAAGAAGTCATTGTAGATTATGCAAATTTTGACTATTGCAGAATGATGTGTCAGCTACAACAACTTTGGTAGATGATAAGAAAACAAAAATGAACATAGATCACATACTACATTACGCTGGCCAAGCTGTCGAGGTTGCGAGGGATGTTGAAGAAAAAGTTGGGCCACATATAAGTTTATGTTATTTTCCAATATGATGTACATTATACACATTTTCAATTATAAATCCATTATTCTCATGGCATTTTTACATATATGCAGATTGTTGAAGTAAGTATGAATATTACTCATGCTGAAATTACACTAACAATGCCTAAAAAAAGGTAATCTAAACCTGGATAGTTGTTGAGATCACTATTCGTGATACTTTTTTATTCTACATCACATCACATTCCAGACCAAATTCTTGATTCATTATTTATACATTTAAGGATAGACTCGACCTTTATGCCGACATCACATCTTTTGAAGAATGGTTTCGTGACGGATACAAGTCTGGTATAGTGTA
This sequence comes from Forsythia viridissima, assembly GCA_030279155.1. NCBI lineage: Eukaryota > Viridiplantae > Streptophyta > Magnoliopsida > Lamiales > Oleaceae > Forsythia > Forsythia viridissima. Next base: position 4,068,859 of record CM059036.1, read on the forward strand.
AGTTGTTAGTTTTATATGTTTTCTACTTAATTTTTGAAATAACCCCATTCGCTGCATCAATATTTTATGCAACAAAAGGAAGTTTATGGTAAAAAAAGACAAAAGATCTCACACCCATTTCAAATTGGATCGTACGAAATGCACAACAAAACTTGGTGGCATGAGTTTCGAGCACATGATTTTTCACTAAAAGATACAAAATTTAGTAAATCCATACACATTAATTTACATAACATTATTGCTATTATTCTATTTAATGTGTCAAGCCACACTTAACCCTCTATTTGTAGCACATCAACACATGTTTTTACTATCTCCTAAAGATGCTCAAGTTCAGTAAAGCTATAATGATATACGTTACTATCACGAATAGTTTTTTTCTCAATCATGGTTAGGAGTATTTGTTATTAATAATCATAGATCCTTCATTGCATACGCAATGGAAAAGTACATGCAGTGCAACACTGACTGGTGGGACGTATATCATATTCTCATTCTGATTATGATGCAGTCACACGCCCGTTGGTTGCTTGGACATTTTGATGTCTGCAGAAGGGTTCTTCACAATTATAACTCAACATATGTAAGTGTAAGGGGCAGAGTTGTGATTCAAAATATTGAGGCTTTTTTGCATGTTCTTCTATATTTGATGGTGAAAGTTGATGTTTAGTGCCTTATTATGACTGATAGTGTTGAGAGTGTTCCATCGTAGATGTTAATATTGTTGAAAGCACACCTCAACAAGAGATATTTTAGTTTCAAAATATCTCTCACTCCTTTTCTTCATATAATTTCAAATATAAAATCAAATTTGGCATATCATAACACATAATTCACTAAGATTTATTCGTGTTGTAGTCATGGTTACGGAATTTTTGTTATCGAGACTGTCCGCGCTTGGATTAACCAGAATGTTCAAGTAATAGATGATAATTTTGATGTGGCACTTGCTATGATCCACATTGCCTCTCAGTTGTTCAAGTATGGTATGGAGAAACGTACCAAAGATTTACGAAACATATCTTAATCTCGCGCCTAGGAAAGTTAGGTAGTTAAGGAAGTTATAGAAGATCAAGAAGTAAAGATGATCTATTAGTTCTTCAAATATCAAGAATTTTGTGATGATTTTTTACAAACATTAGGATGTATATGATATCCCCACTTTAGTGGGTTAATTATTTTATTAATTACTGAACTTTCTCCCGTGTTACTACTTAGTCACTGAACTTCAAAATGTTTCTCTATAAACGCTCAACTTCCAAATGTGACACTCGTCCATCATTCTGAGGGATTCCATTGAAGGAATTGCTGATATGGCCTACGGAAATCTTACGTGGCATGTCAACACTATTAACTTTGTCCAATTGGACCAATCGTGTTGTCAAATGGTCGTTGAACTTTTCTACGTATTTTTTTTATGGTCAATGAACTTTAAAACATTTCTCCATGGTTACTGAATTTTTCGTGAGTGACTCTCCATGGTCATTGGAATAGCATCAACTTCAAGCCAAAATTATTTTTTATTGAAGATGTTTATAGCATTTTCATAACATTGAAGACAGGTATTCATAACTATTTTCCATTGAAAGGTTTAATAACATTATCATAGCATTAAAAATAAGTTCCTACAACTATTTTTCACAATTCATTCTATTCTACTCAAAAGATAAAACAACAATGTAATAATCAATTTCCAACAATATACATAAATCCAGTCAATGATACATAATTGAACTAAACAAATCTAAACATATGCTAGGAAAAAAATTATACCAAGTAACCGCCATTTAAATCAAACCAAACCGCCAATAACAATTTGGTTTGGGTTGTGTTAGTTTTAATCTAGATAACAATCAACCTAGAATGAGGGTTGAATAGGTTGTTACTGAAAGTCTGTAAAAAAATTTTTTAAACACAATGTTCACTTTAATGTTCTGATGTTGAAAGATTGTTGAACGTCATAATATTTCACTGAACGTTTTCACAGTTTCAAGACAGTTAATATGTAAGACGATTAAAACATTGATTAACACCAGATATAGCATGGTAAACCCCTAAGGGAAACATCCACATGCCCCCATGCTACGAGTAAAAAAATCTACTATTTTAGAACAGGTTACATACGTCTCAACTTTTTGAAATTACAATTTTAGACCTAATCTAAAATTTTATCAGCAATTCACAAAAAATAAAACTTAGTTAAGAACAATAATAAAACTTTCCTGTTTTATATCTTCTTCAACTAGTCAAAGAATGCAGTCAAGTACTTTGGTCTTGATCTTGGTTCATTCCACGAGTGTCCCCGGATTGATTCCACAAATCGGAATAAGGACCTAATCTTTATCTTGCCGCCGAAATGCCGTTCTCTCTCACAATGGATTTCTACAACCCTCAGTTTCTCAGAACCGTTCTCAAAAATAGAATTTTGATTGGGCTAGGACTTTTGAATATTTCTTTGAACTCTCAACTCATAAATGATTTGTTTTTAGATGCTTGAGTATCTTTGCTTTCAAAGTCCATATGATTCTTGGAATACCACCTGTCTTATTTATAGTGCAAGAAGTTTTTCTAAATTTAATGACTTAATATTTATCTTATACAGGGATAAGACAAAATAAGTCTTTAAGTTTAAATAGACTTTATAAAAGATAAGGTGAGATATATCACAAGAATATGAAAATAAATCCAGTTATATATTTTCATTTAAGTAGATAAATAAAAAGATAATATTTCAATATCTTATCTACTTAGAAACCTAGTTCAATTAGAATACTTAAACATGCAATTTATTCAATCACTTATTTAATTGATAAGGAACAAGAGTTTTAGAATAACTAAAACTGATAAATAGATTAAGATAAATATAGTATTAAGGTTTTCAGTTTTCATACAACAACTAGATAATCATTGAATCCTAATTAGCTCATATCAATAAACAAACTATAATTAAGTATGCCAAAATCGGATTCTCCAACAATCTCCCCCTTTGGCATCTCTTAATTACAAAACTTATATCAAATTGTTTTTTAGGTGAGCAAGCAGGCAAATTGGATTCAAGAATATGAGATTCATTAAAAGCAATAAATCCTAATTACCAAAATTAAATGCAAGCTATTTAATTTAAAGCAATTCCTAATTACCAAGCAAAAGCAATTCCTAATTAAGCAAAAGTATTTCCTAATTTACTATTTACTTACTACTACTCCCTCTTTTTGTAATAAAGAGGGGCCAAAGCAAAAACGAAAGCAACGAAAGAAACTAATTTAAAGAAATTTCCAAAGGAAAAATGGAGAAAACAACCAACCACATGATACCTAGTGTAAACCACTCTTGCGCGTCCTCTTTTTTGAACCACTAGTCTGGGTTCTCTTCTTGCGCTTGGTGGACGAAGGCATAGGAACAGCATCTAGATGTGGATACATGTTAATATCAAGGTCAGTACGCAGAGAATGCTCAAGACCAGTGTCAAGATGTTCAGTTCCATCAGGACCAATATCAGAATTTCGAGGAGGATTCATGGCAGTATCTTGATATTCTTCTGGTATAGAAATTTCAGTCCGCTCGGCCAAGGCCACAAGTAAAGCCCTTATGAATTTGTGATTACGCTCAAAATTATCAGATAGTGTATTGACCAAAGAAGTTAAATCTTTCACCTGAGTTTCAAGAGAACTGGTGTGATCTTCGGAAAAGGTTGGTCTTGTAGGAGGCGTTGGTCTCTTAGTGACTTTCTTTGAAGGACGAAGGACAGGAATTTGTGTGGTGAAAGTGTCACCCTGAAGAATAGGAACCTTGTGATGCTGGAGATGCGGCAGTCATTTTTCCCATAGGCCAAGGATTTCCAGTGAGTTCTAAGGCCAAAGTATCAGTGGCTGCTTCAAATTCATCATCCATTTTTTCAGTTGTGGGTGATAATCCAAGCCAACGATAAAGATTGGAAGGACTAAATGGTACTAGCCAACCCCTAACATAGACTGGCCACCTAAAATTATCACCCGACTGTTTAATCTGTTGAGAAATATTAGCCAAGAATTCTTTGATCAATGTTTCACAAGGTCTCCCAGTCCAACCCAACAATTTTTGTATACTCCAATGCTCAATTGATTCAACAAGATCAGATTATCTAAGGACACCCTCTTTAACATTAAATTCCATCACAAAATCCCAATTTGAAATAAATTTGTGAAATTGAGCTTGTGCATCAAAAGTCCCAAATTTGTAACTTAGAGGAGTGAAGACATGGTTACCTTTACGGATCAAACTTTGTTCGAACAATTGAGGATGGGTTTCTCAAGTTGGAACATCGGAGGATGGGTACCCAACGTTCTGATGTTCAGTGGAAAGATCAGCAATGTTCGAACGTTCATCAATTTTCTATTTACCCTTATGTGCGCGTGAGAGCCTGATAGCGACATATTCTTCATCACTTAAGTGGTCATCTTCCTTATTTGTAGACTCTTCTTCTTCTTCAACATTTTCATCTGCAAAATCTGAGCCTGATTTATGCTGTTCTTCTTTAAGATGCTCAGTATGTGGAGACTCCCTCGAATTGTCCTCGGACTCACTGCCAGATTGTAACCCAGTTCCATGATCAAAACCCGTGTCCTCATCAAACTTCCATTGACTCGTGACTTGCGTGGGAATGGCGGCGGTAGAAGGAACTTCATTGGCGGTGACTGTTGGTTGAGGAGCCGAAGAAGATGGAGCAAATGGTGGCAACAAAGGCAGTGCTTCAGAAGGTAGAGGCGAACCACTGGTGCCGGTGGTGGTGTGGACGCCGGAGGAACAACTGTGGTTGTTGCAGTGGCGGCGCCGCAACGGCTACGGCGAATCTCCGGGTGGTTAGTGGTGGTCTTTGACCTTGCCATTGATTATTTCCTAAACACTCTTGCAAAATCAAGTTATATCAAAAGAAATCAATAGATTAACACAAGACAAATTTGGGGCTTTAGGATTTTGAAAAGAAAAGAAAGAAGATGAAGATATAATGACTTATTTGCTAACTGAATGAAATAAAGACTCTTTTTCAAGTGGGACAAGAAAACAAAATTTCTAATTCTAAAACAATTTGAATGAAAAAAAAAAGAAACAAATAATTAAAAAACGTTTTTTTTTATTTTTTTGAATTTTTATTTTGATTTGATTTTTTTAAATATAAATACAAAATTCATGAGCAACTTTGAAGAAATTACAATCATTTTTCTGGTCAGCCCTGATCATAGAAAATTGTTAACATAGTTTAAAATCTCATATATTAATCATGAAGAGGAGTGTAGTGTATGAATAAATAATCAAAATAAGATCAATAATATCAAGACAAATCAGCACCACCCTCTAAATCACATAACCTTTTATAGAATAGAGTTTTAAACCAGCTATCACCTTATTTGTCTTTTTTATGAAGAAATATTTGACCTGCCAAGCGTGAGTGAATAATTTTTTTTTTTTTTAATTTCAATTTTGGCTTCTTTTCTTTTTTTTTTTTTAAGAATTTACACATTTATTTTGTGTTTGCATAGCCAGTTAAGTATATAAGAAGAGACTTTCACACTTTCAAGGCGGTAGCCCTTTTCTCATGATTTTTTATTTATTTATCAAAGATGGCTTCTCATCATCCAGAGAAAAAGTAGCCCTCCTTCAAATATACCCACTTGTTTAACATGACAGAATATTATGGTGCCGAAAGACATAGTTACTAACCATAGGTCTTCAGTCTATATTTAGTCAGTAAATCAGATGGTAGAATACAAGATTTGTCAAAAGATTATCAACCCAATTTCGACATCTATAAAGTTCATAAACAAGAGATGAATATATAGAGATTCAAACTATATTTTCAAATTTTATGATAAGAGCAATAACACATTTGAAAATCAGTATTTATTGTATAATTAACTCAAGAATATGTGCAATATATAAAAATAATAATTTTTTATTATTATGTACAAAGGCAACACATTTAGACGAGAATACATATCCCTAAAGCTTTTCGTATATTTTCGAATCTATTAGCATCCAGAGCTTTAGTAAATAAGTCAGCGAGTTGATTTTCAGTTTGTATGTATTCGATTGTGATGATTTTACTCTCTACTAGATCTCTAATGAAAATGTGCCTAATATCTATGTGTTTCGTTCTTGAATGTTGAATAGGATTGTTTGATAAACTTATGGCACTAGTATTATCGCAAAACATAGTGATAGAGTTTTGTTTGGTACCATAACCTGGAATCCAACATTTGCTTCATCCATAGTAATTGTGTACAACAACTATCTGCTGCGATGTATTCTACTTCGATTGTAGATAGTGGGATGGAATTCTGTTTTCTACTAAGCCAGGCTATGAGATTGTTTACCAGATAGAAACGTCCTCCTGTGGTACTTTTCCTATCATCAATATTATCTGCCTAGTCAGCATCACTAAAACTAGCTAAATGAGAGTTAGTATCACTCGAGTATAACGAACCATAATCAACAGTGGCATGAACATATTGAATTATTCTTTTTACAGCTGCCACATGTGACTCTTTTGATTTTGCCTGATATCTAGCACAAACTCCTACACTAAAGGCAATATCAGGTCAACTAGCTGTCAAATATAATAAGCTTCCAATCATGCTGCGATAGAGACTAGAATCAACATATGTTCCATTTTCATCTTTGGCGATTTTTAAATTTGTAGTCATAGGTGTTCTGATTGGTTTGGAGTTATTAAGACCAAATTTTTTGATAAGATTTTTTGCATATTTTGATTGAGATATGAAAATATCATTGCCCATTTGCTTAACCTGTAGACCAAGAAAGAAGGTTATTTCTCCTACCACGCTTATCTCAAATTCCTTTTTCATTAAGTTTATGAGATCAGTAGGTTGTTTTTTCTGAAGTTGAGCCAAAAACAATGTCATCGACGTAAATTTGAGCAACAATTATACCAACATTTAAGTGTTTGATAAAAAGAGATCTATTGACTCCCCCTCTTTTGTACCCCTTTTCAATAAGATAAGTAGTTATACGTTCATACCAAGCTCGTGGAGCTTGTTTTAAACCATAAAGAGATTTTTCAAGTTTATACACATTGTTTGAAAAATGAGGATCTATAAAACCTTTAGGTTGTTAGACATAAACTTCCTCATTAAGATAGCCATTTAAAAATGCACTTTTCACATCAATTTGAAATAGTTTAAATTTCATTTGGCAAGCAATAGTAAGTAAAAGTCTTATAGACTCTAATATAGCAACAAGAGCAAATGTTTCTTCAAAGTCTAATCCTTCCATTTGACTATATCCATGGGCTACTAAGCGGGCTTTGTTCCTAAGTATAGTTCCATGTTCATCAGATTTGTTTTTATAAACCCACTTAGTTCCTATTATATTTGCATCATTTGGTCGAGGGACTAAATTCTAAACCTTATTTCTTTCAAATTGGTTAAGTTCATTTTGCATGGCTAACACCCATGATTCATCTTCTAAAGTCTCTTTCATATTTTTTGGTTCAACATGAGAAATATAACACATATGACTTATTTCATTTGAAGCTTTCCTTCAAGTCACCATACCGTTATCCCAATTCCCAATGGCTTTAGTTGTGGAGGTGTGCTTTTTGTATCCATGTAGGTGGTTAACTTCGGGTGCTCTGATCTTCGAATGTGTGTGTACTATCAGCTGTAGTATTAATCTGTTCAATTTCTTCTGTCTGCTTAGTTGCATTAGTTTTGGCAGCGTCTCCAAGAATGTTCTGACTTTTGTCAGTGTCTTTTCCAACGTTCTGATGTTTGCTTGTTGCTTCAAATTTTTATGACAATGTATGAATGACTTGTTCTTGTGAATACTCAGCAAAATCATTACTATCGTCCACTACAACATTTATTGATTCAATTATGTTTTGAGTACGCATGTTGTAGACCCGGTAAGTCCGACTATTTTTAGAATACCCCAAAAATACCCCTTTATCACTTTTAGGATCCATTTTTCCTATTTGTTCACGATCATCTAGGATATAACATTTGCTACCAAAAGTATGAAAATGCTTAAGATTAGGTTTTATGTCTTTCCAAATTTCATAAGGTGTTTGAGATGTGTCTGTCCTAATAGTAACCCTGTTCAAAACATAACAAGCAGTACTGATTGGCTCAGCCCACAATTTTACATGTAATTTTCTATTGTTCAGCATTACCCCGGCCATTTCTTGAAGAGTTATATTTTTTCTTTCAACTACCCCATTTTGTTCTGGTGTCTTAGGGGCTGAAAATTCATGAAAGATACCATAATTTTCACAGAAGTCAGAAAAATTAGTATTCTCAAATTCTTTGCCATGATCACTCTTAATTCTATCAATTTTTTGTCCATGGTTATCCTTTTCAATGGTCAGTTTAGCATATAAAATTTTGAATCTTTCAAATGTGTCAGATTTTACTTTTAAGAAGCTAACCCAGGTATGTCTAGATAAGTCATCAAAATAGATAAGAATGTACCTTTTTCCACCAATGCTTTCAACTTGTATGGGTCCCATTAGATCCATATGTACTAATTCAAGGACATTTGAGGTGACCAGATAGTTGTTTTGTTTATGTGATCCTCTAGTTTGCTTACCAAGTTGACATGGGCCACATATACCTTTATGTTTGTCCTTCAATTTTAGTTTTCTTCTTATAGCATTACCTTGGCTTAATCTTACTAGATCTTTGTAATTAAGGTGTCCTAAGCGTTGATGCCATAGTTCTGTGGAATTAGTTTTAGCTACAAGACATGAAAGACCATGATTAAGTAAATAGCATTTATCATTAGCTCTAGTTCCTGTCAACAAGCAGATATCTTTACTGTTTACAACCGTGGATGTTTTTTGGTTAAAAATGACAGTAAGATCATCATCACAAATTCGTCCCACACTAATTAGATTTGCTTTCAGGCCTTCAACAAGAAGAACATTTGTTAAAGGTGGTGAGCCTTTAATTATTATATATCCAGTCCCAATTACTTTACCTTTTACACCATCACCAAAATTGATAGTTTGACTCCCAGAATAGTTTTTAAAATCAGACAAGAGTGGTTGATTTCCTGTCATATGTCTAGAGCATCCACTGTCGAAATACCAAGAACTAGTTACAAACGCATGGAATGCCAAATCAACCACATAATAGTTTAAGTCAGTTTTCTTCAACCATATTTGTCGGATTTTAGTTTCACTTCTTTTATATGGTAAAAAGTTTTCCAAGTTCATGGTAGTTCTACAAATAGTTTTCTTGTGCTTAGGTGGATGATTTGATATATTAGCATGATTTTGTTCTATCTTACCACATGTTGGACAAGTAGGAGATGAGAGTATGTTACCTTTAGATTCACCTTTGGTTACCTTGCCAGCAATTTCTGTAATTCCTGATTCATTCAACATCTGACCGTTGATTACAGATTTAGTGGACATCAGAACGCTATCTGGAATATCAGAACCAGTTTCTGTTATTCTTTTGACAAACGTGATTTTCTTTGCTTCTTGATCTTTTCCATGCTGAGTATATCCTAACCTATGTCTGATATTGATGGTTCTTCCATAACTCAGCACCTCTTTTGTTTGCTTCCCTACTTTGTTTCAATTTTTCCTGCAAATCACACAATTGTTTATTTTTATCAGGCAACAATGTTTCGAAATGAGTTATTTTATCATTGGAGAGACTTTGTTCTTTAGTGGACACAGTAGTCAAAACTTTTAAGTTGACACTAATGTCATCAGCTCCAACGTTCGGTTCTAAGTCAGCAGTTCATGTGAACGTTCATGAAAAAGATCAGATAATTCAGAATCAGAAATAGAGCATGCTGTAAATAAAATATCTTGAGTATTACAAACTTCTCCATCTCCTGATTGATCATCGGTTGATTCTTTGTCCTCGCTCCAAGTTACATTCATGGCCTTTTTACCATAAGCTTTCTTTTTATTGTTAGCACATTCAGAGGCAATGTGATCATATCCTTCACAAGTATAGCACTGGATACGATTTTCTGTTTTCTTTGGTGGATTTGATGAACTCTGTCTATTTTGGTTAGGATATTTCTTTCTGCATGATCTTTGATTTTTTGCTGATTTATATCTTTGAGATTGTTTAAAAAATTTTCCAAACTGTTTGGTAACTAATGCAATATCAATATCTGAATCACTATCATCGCATTCATCTTTTTCTTCCTCAACTCGAAATATTATGCCTGTAGCTTTTTCTTTCTTTCTTGTGCTAAGGTTTAGTTCATAAGTTATTAATGACCCAACCAACTCTTCAATTTTGATCTCGTCTATGTCTTTACTTTCTTCAATTGCGGTCACCTTGGAGTGAAACCTATTTGGCAAATACTGCAGGACCTATCTGACCAATTTTGACTCTGAATATTTTTCTCAAAGGAAATGTGCTTGATTTGATATGTCACACAGTCGAGCATAAAAATCTTTGAATGCTTCATCACTTGTTATGAGTAGGTTTTTAAACTCTATGGTAAGCATTTGTAGTTTAGACGATTTCACCTTGGATGTTCCTTCATGTGCGATTTGTAGGTCTCCCAAGCTTCCTTTGCTCTCCTAAACTTAGATATTAGCCTGAGTTGATTATCATTTACAAAACAAAAAATAGCATTCAAGACTTTGCTATTCCAACTAGCATTATTGAAGTCAGTAATTACCCATTGTTCACATGGTTTTTCTATTTCAATATCATTTTCAATGATAGTGGGAGGACTATAACCTATAATGATAGAAGGCCATGATTTTTCATTGAATATAAACAGTCATACGAATTTTCCAATAATGATAGTTCATTCCATCCAAGACTGGTGGTCGAAAAGAAACATTGTCCATACCTAGATTCATAGGATCTCACTTTCTAAAAGTGAACCCGCTCTGATACCAATTGTTAGTTTTAATCTAGATAACAATCAACCTAGAAGGGGGGTTGAATATGTTGTTACTGAAAGTCGGTAAATTTTTTTTTAAAAACACAACGTTTACTTTAATGTTCTGATGTTGATGAAAGATTGTTGAATGTCAAAATATTTCACTGAACGTTTTCGCAGTTTCGAGACAGTTAATATGTAAGACGATTAAAATATTGATTAACATCAGATATAGCGTGGTAAACTCCTAAGGGAAACATCCACGGACCCCTATGCCACGGGTAAATAAATTCACTATTTTAGAACAGGTTGCACACGTCTCAGTTTTTTGAAATTATAATTTTATACCTAATCTAAAACTTTATCAGCAATTTACAAAAAATAAAACTTAGTTAAGAACAATAATAAAACTTTCCTGTTTTATATCTTCTTCAACTAGTCAAGGAATACAGTCAAGTACTTCGGTCTTAATCTTGGTTCATTTCACGAGTGTTCCCAGATTGTTTCCACAAGTCAGAATAAGGACTCAGCCCTTATCTTGCTGCCGAAATACCGTTCTCTCTCACAATAGATTTCTACAACGCTCAGTTTCTCAGAGCCGTTCTCAAAAATAGAATTTTGATCGGGCTAGAACTTTTGAATATTTATTTGAACTCTCAACTCATAAATGATTTACTCTTAGATGTTTGAGTATCTTTGCTTTCAAAGTTTGTAGGATTCTTGGAATACCACCTGTCTTATTTATAGTACAAAAAGTTTTTTTTAAACTTAATGACTTAATATTTATCTTATACAGGGATAAGACAAAATAAGTCTTTAAGTTTAAATAAACTTTATAAAAGATAGAGTGAGATATATCACAAGAATATGAAAATAAATCTAGTTATATATTTTCATATAAGTAGATAAATAAAAAAATAATAATTCAATATCTTATCTACTTAGAAACCTAGTTCAATTAGAATACTTAAACATGCAATTTATTCAACACTTATTTAACTGATAAGGAATAAGAGTTTTAAAATATCTAAAACTGATAAATAGATTGAGATAAATATAGCATTAAGGTTTTTAGTTTTCATACAACAACTAGATAATTATTGAATCCTAATTAGCTCGTATCAATAAATAAAATATAATTAAGTATGCCAAAACCAAATTCTCCAATAGTTTGGTTTGGTTTGGGCGATTGAGTGGTTTGGTTTATATTTGGAATATTATCAAACCGTTATAAGTGGTTTGGTTAGAAATGTATTAATTTGGATTTAATCTAGTAACTCACATCGAAATAGAATACAAACTTTAGAGAGATTGAAATTATAGTTTAGCGATTTCCTCTTGAAGTTAGTGCATGTTTGGCTAAGCTTAAATTATACTTTAAACTGGTTAAGTTGGTTAAACATAATTTTCATCTACACATTTCGTAAGACTCATAACTTATTACCAATTTATTATCCACACAATTCATAGGACCTATAAATCATAAGCACTTAAAATAATTTCAGCACTACCATACATGCACTTATAATATAAAGTTCTCTCGTCTATACGCATCGAAAAAAGTCTTGTCGGATCGATCATGTCTATACTAGATATTCTCCTATACTTTTCAAATTGTAGTGACAGCTCTTGATGAGGCAAGCCTAAAGTGTCTTGAGTTTTCTTAAAGAGATGGAACATAATCATAACCTGCATATATATAAGTTACATCCATCATGAAAACCTAACAAGACTAGACACATTCATCACCTCGAGATATGGGTCTAAACCAACAAGGTGCACCAAGACTAACAATCCATTTATGATCACAATAACTAATTGGGCCTCCAAACATTGTTAGGCTACAATTCAACTCGTTTTGATAGATTAAAAGTCCAATTAATGTTAGCATAACACCAATAAAATTTAACATGAAAATGTGTCAATGGTAAATAAGAAATGGACTAAGAAAAAGAAATTCATGCTCAAATATTTTGCAGGTTAATTATTCCGTAAGGAACACTTTTAAAAGTTCAATGACTATGAAGAAATAGTTTAAAGTTTAATCACCATCGAATAACAAAAGGGAAAGTCCGAACACGATTTGTCCTAGTTGGACATAGTTAACAGTGTTGACATGCTATATAAGATTTCCATTTGTCATGTAAGATCTTCAAAGGAATTCATTTGAGTGATGGACAAGTATCATGTTTGAAAGTTGAGTGACGCTGGAAAAAAACTTTGAAGTTTAGTAACCAAGTATGAACAAAAGTAAGAACACGGGAAAAGTTCAGCGACCATATAAATAATTAATCCCTACTTTAGTTAACGTACATTACACATGATACTTAGATTTCAAATGGCAGCAATGAGACATGTCATATTTTGTTTTTGAAAATCACTAATTGTTTTGCCTTATCAATAAGATGAATTTGTTTATTTTTGTTGACATATTTCTTCAAATATGCTATTTGACATTTGTGCTGCTTAGACGAAAATGATTGTTATATACCGATATTGTTAGCAAATGACTTTCTTTCTTTTTTCGTGTTTCTTGATAAAAAATGTAACTTATTCGAGATCGAGTCTACCATTTTTTGTTAATGTTATAAGATTCAGTACACATAATGAAAATGTAGATTTTGTCATTGTGTTGTACGGTTTCATTACCATTAGGCAGCCATTCTGTTTTAAAATAATTCACACAATATGCTTGAAGCATTTTTAGGTTCAATAACAATTTTGATATACACTATAGTTTAACAGTCACCGCTACATGAAATATAGACAAAAACATATGAGTAATGAGGACTATTAATTCAAGAGATAGTTGTTACCGTTCAGTCTTTAATTGAACTAAGTGAATAAATTGCAAAATTAGAAGAACATACAACGATGGATTGCATATCTTCAATTTCTTACTTTGTTTTGAACCACTTTACAACTTTGCTCATTTCTTACACATAATTGCCTATATTTGTGGTGCTTATATAACAAAACTCTCAAAAATATCAGTTGATTTTAGCAGATATCACAATGCATTCAAAATTGTAGTTGCATGCGTCCTCTTTGCATCCTCTTTCAAACAATAAGTACTAGTTTACAGCCTTGAAAAAGAGGACATGTGGTTGCATGCGTCCTTTTTCACACATGGCAACATCATTCCAGCCACCAATTACATAGACATCAAATACCAATTATAGACAAACTACAAAAGAGAAACCGAATGAATACATGGCAATACTTCGTTCAAGATATTCTTGAAGATGGACACAATCAACAAGAAACACAGAACTACGTTCAACCAAAATTCAACACACCAAACCAGTAATACGAAATCTAACTTGAATATGTATTTTTATGTCTGAAAAATCACCCAATCATAAAAATAGAGTAAAATTTTCGCAATTCAGCATGTTACAAGTATTCCTAAAGAGTAATATGAATACCAATAAAATAAATTTTTTATATCAATTATACCAAAGTAGTATGAAAGTTACAAGTTGTCGTTTCTTCGTTTTCTCTTTATAGTATGCTTCAAAGGCAATGATCACTTGCAAGTCCTTTTATTATGTATGTAACCCCAGCATCCTCTACACTTTATAATTTGATTGCTCTCTTATATTGACCACGCCCTATTTTTTTTAGGCCTTTCCGTTTGTCTTTTTTGGATTTAGAGGAAAAACCACGATCGTTCCTAAGTTATTTGGTATGGTCCAATGGTCACAATCTCCAAGTGGCACAATGTTTCATTCGTATGTAGAAATATAGGCTTCATTTATGTGGTAATATGAACAATAATTATATGTTTGTACGCGTTCTTTTTGCTAATCGATAATGCCTGCAGACATGGAATCCCACCTATTTGAAACATGTTGCAAGTGTATGTTCTTCTCTCCATGTCAACTAAATGTTGTGTATTTTCGTTGCTTTCCTGGTATATATCATCACTTGAAGCCAAGACCCATGATTAAAAAAAAGTAATTTATTAGACATCAAATACATATTGTGATCTAACTTAGATAACAAAAACACAAGATGCTATACAAAATTCATATAACTATTGAACTTCACTATATTACCTTTATTTTTAGTGAATTGATAAAGTTTGATCTCAACACTTTCTCGTGATTGCTAGCGAGTTTTGTAAACGTAGATTGCGCCTTATTTCCGTTCTTGTGAAACCAACTCCGCAATATGTACCTTAATGATTCGAACATATAATTATCAAGTAACTCTTTAGGGCTTTGGTGATTGCATTAACCAACTCTACGATGTTTGAGGTTATAGTTGTAAACCCGTTATTCAACATATGTGACTCAACCATTTTTCATGACATACACATTCTTGAAAGAAGTAATAATTTGAATCTTAAAACAATAAATAAAATCTATAGAACAAACTATTTATAAGTTAATGATTTATACTTACAAGATATCCGCAAATATCCTTGTTTATTTGGTCGAGCTGCTTCATATGGTAATCAAAATCTATAACAATGTATATTATATCGGTTGCATTAAAGGGCCTTGAAATGTTTTTTGTACTTTTTTTGTATGCTTTTTTTTTTTTCAAATTTTGTAAAAGGTGGTACGCACGCACTCTGTGCATTTCATTTGGAGATACAAGCTCAACGACATTTTCTATACTTGGGTGCTTGTCTGATACAATACATATTTGTTTTCTTTCACCATAAGCCTCCCTAAATCTACTTAGGAGCTACTCCACGAGTTGTTCTTCTCTGAATCACCGACACCAAATGGAAGAATATATATATACCATTATTCATATCTTGACTGCAATACCACTTTACTGACCTGCGAGAAATGTACCATCAACAATAACTACAGGCTTGCGATGTACATTGCCATTAAAAACATATTTGAACTGATTATATGCATCAACTTCAATTCGTGTAAATGTGCCGGGATTCTTTACTTGTAGCATGTGAAAAAATAGTGGGATTTTATCACATGATAACTCAGGATCACCCATTACTATTTCTAATGCATGCTCTCCAAGCCTTCCCATAAGTCAAATAAAGTCTGTTTGTCTTAGCCATGTCATGTATATTGTTAAATAGTCTTAGTGGGCATATACTTTTGTTTGATAAAATCTATTATTAATGCACTTTTTGCTTATCTACGATCTCTCAAAATAATATCCATTGAACAACTATGATCATATCAGGTATATTGTATCTTGAACATATCAGCTTTGCTTACCTTGGCTGCTTTGAAATGCCACATGCAATTTTCATCAATGCAATTTAGTAAATACTCTTGTTTGACCGACTTGTACACTATATAAATTATTCTCAATGACATACAATGCTATGATCGTAAACAATAATTTCTTATTTTTGAATATCCGATCGACGTTAATACATTCTGATGATATAAATAATAACAGTTGATGTATGTTATTTATCTATGGTGACATACCCGCCTCAACGACTCGCCTGCCTCACCAGCTTGCCTACCTCGTTGGTATCATGAGCACACTTCTGACAGATAGACTGCACAACCCAACTATCATCAGATTAGCTAAGCAGGCAACCCATGGAATGACAGTTACCACCAATTATTGGGAAGATGAAACATCCCTCATTAACTCCTAATGATGAGGGAGATGAAGGGACACCCGTTATCAAACGAGGAAGATGAAATGATACCCTTACCAAATGAGGGAGATGAAGGGACACCCATCATCAATAACTGCAGGCCATCCCTATAAATAGAGGCCAACCCCTCAGGTAAAATCAGAACACACAATTCACATACACTCCATATTGTTATTCTGCATATATGTTTTAATCAAATACTGATTATCACACCGGAGTGGCCACGGGGGAAAAAGCCCCGCCTCCTTTTGCAGGTCTCCACCACTGTCGCCGCCGTGCTCGAAGGAGGAGAAAAATCATATATTATCAATTGGCGCCGTCTGTGGGAAACCGCACAAAAAGTTATGGCTCGAACCAGAAGAGCTAGGAATGTAACCGCTCCACCAGCCCCTGTCGGGGATGTAGGCACCGAGTCTAATGCAGCCACTAATCACCCACCACAAGAATTTGCCTCTGCCACTCAACTCGCGGCACTGCAAGTTCAGGTGGCGGCCTTAACGGCTCTACTCCAAGATCGGAACGCTGCGGTTTCTCAGCTACCACAGGGTCCTAACCCTCTGCCGGTAGGATCTTCATTACTAGGGGCTCTGCCCCATAGTCCTAACCATCCACCGATAGGGCCCTCACCGCTAGGGGCTCCTCTCCAAACTTCTAACTTTCCAACAATGGAAACACCACCAACGGCAGCTCCATTGCAGGCTCCAGTTTCTTTAGCTCCACCTTCCGCGCCCCACTTTTATTCATTGACATCTGGCCCAAATCCATACGGGGGGCAACCGTTATGGATGCCCACGCCTACGCTGGTTGAGACACCAGTGTTAAGCCTGGAACAGAGATTAGAAGAAATGATGGGTCGCCAAATAGCTGAGGCTATGTCCAATAAAAGTAGTAAGCAACAATCCATGGTGCTGGAAGAAGACCCTTTTTCCCTAGAAGTGATGGCAGTCCCCTTGCCACGAGATTTCAAGCAGCCAAAGATGGAGAAGTATGACGGATCCTCTGATCCTGTCGATCACCTCAGGGCTTTTGTTGACTTGATGAGGTTGCAAGCTACCCCAGATGCGATTATGTGCAGGGCTTTTCCTCCAACGCTTAGGCGCGAGGCCAGGGATTGGGTAGCCACTCTTCCCCCAAAATCGATTAATACATTTGACGATTTTTCCAAGAGTTTTGCTACCCATTTTGCCAGCAGCAAACGTGTTAAGAAAACTGTCATCAGTCTTATGCAATTGACACAGGACAATGACGAATTGCTAAAAGATTTTATTGCCCGGTTCAATAAAGCAACTCTGGGAATTAAAGATCTGCAGATGTCTGCTGTAGTCACTGCCATGATGAGTGGAACTAGAAGTCATCCTTTCAAGATGTCACTCTCTAAAAACCCGCCGAATACGATGCATGAATTACTCAATAGAGGAGATAAGTATGTGGACGCTGAAGAAGCATATATCATTACCAAGAGTATGAATGATCGAAATAAATATGAGTCTAACAAAAGAAAAATTCAGGATGAGCCCGAACCTCAAAATAACAGAGGCAAGCTCACCCAATACGAGGCAACATCGCCCAAGCTGAGGCAAGTCAACCAGGCAAGCTCACCCAGAAAGCTGAGCTAAAAAAAAAAAAAAAAAAAAAAAAAAATTAATTTAGGCGAGCTCACTCAGGCGGGCGACCTCGACAAGGCGGGTGGGCGACCTCACTTCAGGCGAGGCGACCTAGCCAAAAAAAAAAAAAAAAAAATTTTAGGCGAGCTCACTCAGGCGGGCGATCTCGACCAGGTGGGCGAGCGACCTCACTTCAGGCGAGGCGACCTTGCTTAAAAAAAAAAAAAACAAGCTCACTCAGGCGGGCGACCTCGACCAGGCGGGCAGGAGACCTCACTCCAGGCGAGGTGACCTCTCCCAAAAAAAAAAAAAAAAAAAATTGAGATGAGTAAGTGCATTGGATTACTTCTACTTTTCATTAACGATAGTCTATGAAAAGTAGAGGGGCTTATAAGGCCAGCTGCCCAAAAATAATGACAACTGCTACTGTATGAAAAACAAGGCCAGCTGCCCAAAAATAATGACAGCTACTGCTGTCTGAAAAACAAAGCCAGATGCCCAAAAACAATTACAGCTGCTACTGTCTGAAAAATAAGGCGATGAGCCTCTGTCTGAAAAACAAGGCGATGAGCCTATGTTTAAAAATCAAGGCGATGAGCCTCTGATTAAAAATCAAGGCGATGAGCCTCTACCCGATAAACAAGGCGATGAGCCTCTATTAGAAAAATAAGGCGATGAGCCTCTGTCTGAAAAACAAGGCGATGAGCCTATGTTTAAAAATCAAGGCGATGAGCCTTTGATTAAAAAACAAGGCGATGAGCCTATGTTTAAAAATCAAGGCGATGAACCTTTGTATGAAAAAGTTAGAGAAGAGCAGGTGCAGTAGTTATTTATACTTCCCATTGACAACAGTATATGAAGAGTAGTCTATGGGAAGTAGAGGGGCTTATGATGATATAAATAATAACAGTTGATGTATGTTATTTATCTATGGTGACATACCCGCCTCAACGACTCGCCTGCCTCACCAGCTTGCCTACCTCGTTGGTATCATGAGCACACTTCTGACAGATAGACTGCACAACCCAACTATCATCAGATTAGCTAAGCAGGCAACCCATGGAATGACAGTTACCACCAATTATTGGGAAGATGAAACATCCCTCATTAACTCCTAATGATGAGGGAGATGAAGGGACACCCGTTATCAAACGAGGAAGATGAAATGATACCCTTACCAAATGAGGGAGATGAAGGGACACCCATCATCAATAACTGCAGGCCATCCCTATAAATAGAGGCCAACCCCTCAGGTAAAATCAGAACACACAATTCACATACACTCCATATTGTTATTCTGCATATATGTTTTAATCAAATACTGATTATCACACCGGAGTGGCCACGGGGGAAAAAGCCCCGCCTCCTTTTGCAGGTCTCCACCACTGTCGCCGCCGTGCTCGAAGGAGGAGAAAAATCATATATTATCACATTCCATTACAGGTTGCATTACCACATTATTTTCTTGCTCGACATTGTTTTCTTCCAACTCTTGTATGGTATCGTAAACACTAGAAGCGCATTTCTCAATTCTTGAAATTGATTCAGCATCTCTCCCCATATTATTATAAGTTTCGCTAAGTTTCATTCGAATAACATCATTACTTCAAAATTTTCGAGCTGAGATAAATAAACTATTGTTAATTCTGTTGACAACGATATAATCTCAATATACAATATATACTATATAACTTTGTTATACTTTTGCTTCAGCTCATATGAAATATTACACATAATCCCATTGTTTCTAGAATCTAATTACTTGATCAAAATCATGGACTTTAGACTACGTACTTTGATTTGAAGAAATTTCTTCCATGCCAAGCCACATAAGATTGTTTTGATTTTGAACACAAACATTTCAAATTGGAAACGGCAATTGTAGTTGTTTTTCAATCTATTTGAGTCAAATGTATTTTCGATTCTTACGATATTTTTCTATTATGTGTTTGGATAATCTAAAATCACATGTAATTGGAGTAAACATATTTTTGATTTGAGAGAATTTTGGAAATTATACCATATTTTCAGAATTTTAATATTATATTGGCCCAAAATGTGTAAGAAGTCCTATTAACTAGGGTTTTTCTCCCATAAATAACTACAATAAATAAAATATTTTTTAAAATACTGTCATATTTTTTTAATTCTAAAAATACTATTTTTTTTTTGTAACATTTGTTACATTTATTATTTTAGTTATAATAATGTGTTACATTTGTTATTAACAAACATAATAAATGTTGTTTTGTTATTAACAAACATAATAAATGTATCAACAAGTGTTACAAAATAAAACAAAATATTTTTAGAAAAAAAAAAGTTAATTAGTATTTTTTAAATTATTTTATATTTTGTAGTATAGGTAAAATTATCATCTAACTAGGGGTGTGACAACTACTATTCATAATCATAGGGCTTGGACCGGGAACCCACCCGGCCCATCAGCACAAAAGTTGCCACCTAAGTCGTAACGACAATTCACTTCAAACTTCACTCCTTTGCTTAGCTTTCTCCGCCCCCTCGCCCATATAAATAGAAGAATTCTCCTTTACCCTCTGCAAAAACCGCGCCTCTATTTCACCGCCTTTCAGAATTCCCCGCCGTCCGTCCCTACAACTAACCACGACGGAGCTCCGCCACTAAAAAATGTTGCAATCAATTAATCTTTTTATTTCCAACTCCCACTCCCCAAAGCTCCCAAACCCGCCACCCGTGAAACTATCCCTGCCATTTCCCACCAGCATTTCCCTGTTGCCGGTCACCAGAACCCTTCAGAAAACCTCCCTTGTCATTAAAGCTTCCGATAATGGTTCCGGCGGGGTGTTATCAGCTGCACCGCAGGACCAGGCTATTTCCGCTGCGACCGCGGTGTCTGATCCGAGCTCAATTGATGTGGATGCTGTGACGGAGACGGAGTTGAAGGAGAATGGGTTCCGGAGCACGCGGCGGACGAAGCTGATATGCACGATCGGGCCGGCAACGTGCGGCGCGGAGCAGCTGGAGGCGCTGGCGGTAGGCGGAATGAACGTGGCTCGGATCAACATGTGCCACGGCACCCGCGAGTGGCATCGAGAAGTAATACAGCGCGTCAGGAGGTTGAATGAGGAGAAGGGTTATGCGGTGGCCGTTATGATGGACACGGAGGGGAGTGAAATTCACATGGGGGATCTTGGTGGCGCATCCTCCGCCAAAGCCGAGGTACTCTAAATCTATTATCTATGGAGCTTGGATTTCTTTTTTAAGTATTTTTAATTAAAATTTTAAATAAATATCTGTTTGAGTTAGCAGTATCATATAATCGTAGGAAATTCTGGTGGCAGTAAGAAAGCGCTAGGTATTATGTGCAAAGATTGCATTTTTTTTCACTGTGGATATAATCTATCAGTTTCTTATATTTTTAAAGATTTTATTTTTAGTTATACATTTTGTTAGACAACCTACTAGGCATTTTAGAACCGACTGAGCAGACGTGGAAATGAAGGCTAAAACCAACTGGTGGACCAAGCCACAAAGTGTCCGAGGTCATGCCTGACGAGATGATCGAGCACGTGACGTTACAGGAAATTGCCGAGCTCAAGAGACTGAGCTCATGACATAAGGGTGTCAGATACAGAAGACAGTGCGACACCACTTCAAGTTTCAACAAAGCCTGTCAATAAACCAATAAGATCTCAAGGGAATAACAAGGTAGACACACTATTCAATAAAGTTGTTGTCAGCCAAAAGCTCAGCTCTGCAACAAGAGATAAAAGTAAACATGACCATGGAAGTTGGAGCTTGCAATCAGTTGAAGGTAGGAAGTCTTCTTCCCAGGTAGAAGTGGGCAGAGCTCACAATCCTTAGAAGCGCTAATAGTAAGTGTTTCATAGTGTCCATCGTATGCGGAAAAATGAAAAAGCAAGGTCAAGCCCGCAATCCTTGAAATTATGGTGTCTTCTCTTCATACTGATGGCAGAAACGAGCTAAATCACTGTTTTGAAAGCTAGGAGATCGAAAAGGAATTTACATAGGTATGTGCTACTGCTACCTCAGCACCATGGCTAGCAACTAATGCCACATACCATCCGACCTCAACAAAAGGTATGACCTGCACCCGACATAAATACAACAATTTAGACTCGCTTGATCTGTTGTGCTCAAGAATGACGTGACATTTCAAAATCGACCAAACTGATGTTGCTAAGAAGGCTCAAGTCAGCAGGTGAACCAGGTCATGAAGTGGCTGAGCTCATGCTTTAAGAGATGGTTGAGCTCATTCCTCAAGAATGACTGAGCTGATGAGATAAGCATGTCAGTGCGACACTCACTTCATGTTCCAAGAAAGCATCTCAATCTATATCCCAACCAATAAGAACTTAATGAATAATCACCAGAAACTACCCAATGAAGTTATTGTCAGCCAAAGGCAATGCCCAACCTAACAATTTCCTATAAATACAAGGTGGCCAAAGACTTTCAGAAAGCAATCCTTACAAACTCTGTCAAATTTTCTCCAAAAACTCATCTAACTTAGGCATCAGAGTTTCTTCAACCGCCACATATTCCCTGTGTACAACCGCATAGCAGGCTCAATGAACTGACCGTTTTGCAACAATTTTGGTGAGCAATCACTCCAAAGTTGGCTATTAGCAAAGAGCTGAGGTAATTATATGAGAATAGGTACGTGGTTTGCGTGGATTTATTATAAATGAGACAATAAAATTAAAACTTTAATGTTGATTTTCACTTTTTCCAGGGTAAAGTTAATGAATTTCCATGGCTAAGTTTGTTTCAGATCCATTTAATTGGCTTTTTGAAAACAATCATCAATTACTCAAGTTAGTACAATATCAGAAGTTTTGATGGTGCCTTAACCACCAAAATCGAAGTATAGTTAATTATTTACAAGAAACTACATAATGTTTTGCCAAACCGCATGAAAGACCGGAATTGTTCCACTATTATTATGTCTCTGTAACCCTATTTATTGATAATTATGTGCTCATCAATCTCTCTGAACGTCTTAAAAAGAAAGACTAAGATCTATTGTTGAGAAGGGAGTGGATTCACACGGTGGATCTTGATATCACTCCTCCTCTGACAGCCATGTAACCATTATGAAAGAGAAATGGGGAATTTGTTTCTCGTTATGTGTTTTAGAGACTATTCAGTGAAATTTGAGTTTTAACTATGAACAAAAATCTACTACCGGAGTTTACAAATAAATCTTTTAGCTTGTGATTTTAGAAGAGGAGATGCTAAGGATCATATAAGAAAATGCCTTTTCAATAATATGATTCATATGTAGGCTTATAACAGCTCTATCTCTGATCTTGTCAGTTTGGCATCTTCTATGCTGTTTCAATTGGAAACTTGAGACTATGTCGTGTTGCAGTCAAATTCTTATCACCCGTGCCATAAAGTACATGATACTAGTTAGAAAGGGGGAAAATCTGTTCAATATCTGCGGGTGATTTATACTTTTTCTTTCGAAAGGGATTGTGCTTTTTTCTTTTCATCTTAAGTTTAGGGTCATGGAGATATATTATTTTCATGTTTAGACCTTTGGAAACACTGAATCTCTACAATAATTTTGAATTAGTCCAATAATAGACTATATGTCCAAATGATGAGCAAATGGGAAACTTGTACATGAAAGCCTGGTGGCATGCTTTTAGTTTTGAACCTTTGTTTTCTTTTTCTGATTTTCAGTAAACTATTTGTCTTTAGTCACCAGAGGTAACTTTTTCATATGGTGCTGCACAACCTTCATAATTCTGTCCTGACTTTAGGTATCACCGATATCTACGTGTCCGGATTTGTATTCTGCAGTTGGTTGTATTTCTTTGGTCCTTGAACATATCGTCTTTATACTTTTGTGATCTAGTTTTGTCTGAGATGCTAATATTACGCCTATTGCCTATAGGTCCAACAATTTTTGATATGTTAGTTCTTATCAAATCTCTTCCAATTTGAAACTGAATTGTTGTTTGACATGTTTTTATCAATTAGATTTTTTTCTAAAAAATATTTGATAAAAAAATTAATGAAGCAAAATAATTTGGAAAAAACACAATTATGTGGAAAGTAGTGAAGTTCATAAAACAAAATAGCTTAATGTAAAATGTTAGTTTGATGAAAAAGTAAAACAAGCTTAATGTAAAATGTTAGTTTGATGAAAAAGTAAAACAAGAAATTTAAGTTTAAGTGCTTGTTTGCCACTGCTTAAATTATAATTTCAGTTGTTATCTACACATTTTCTAGGACCCACAACTTACTATCCATTTATTATTGAGATACTATCAATATGGGGTACTGTCTAAGGGTATTAATTCCAATTTATCAGATGAATAGCCTTTGGGTTTTATTTATATCATATTTCCCTTGTTTTCACTTTTTCAATTTATATCATTATATAGATGCCATTCGTATACGAGTAAAGTTGGTGGTATTGAGCTTGTGGGTGAAGATGGTAAGAATGAGTCTCTCCATCCCCCTCAAACAGCCTAAACAAAAACAAGAAACCCTTCATTTCCATTATCTTGTTCCATGCTATTGCCGTTTTCATATTTTATAATTAAATGAAATTAAACAATCCTTTAATTCCTTTTCGTTTTATGTTCACGTGGACCCATTTTCGTCATATTGAAAAAGTAGATGCTATTCTCTGAACTCCTAAGATATATTAAATATAATCTATATTACCTTCCTAAAGAATTCACTCATTTTTGCTGTAAAACATTTGATATATTTGTTTGGCTCTTATTTGGAAGTCTTTTTCTTGGGGAGATGGGCTGTATGCTCTTCGTTTGAAGAAGCAACAAAGGAAACAATCTTCTGTATTGCCAACTCAAAAAATCTAGTTTGCAATCTCCTGTTTGAAGTTTTATTTAATGAATTATGTTTCTTATGCAGGATGGTGAAATATGGACTTTTAGCGTTCGAGCTTTTGATTCGCCTCTTCCTGAACGCACTATTAATGTGAACTATGGTGGATTTGCTGAGGGTATGAAGCATATATATATATTTAAACGAATATGCCGAACAATATATTTCATGTTAACTAGTTGGGACCGAATTCTTACACGACAGATGTGGAAGTGGGTGATGAACTTCTAGTAGATGGTGGAATGGTGAGGTTTGAGGTGCTTGAGAAGATTGGTCCAGATGTCAAGTGTCGCTGTACAGATCCTGGACTTATGTTACCTCGAGCTAATCTTACCTTTTGGCGGGATGGGAGCTTAGTACGGGAACGCAATGCAATGCTCCCTACGATTTCCTCTAAGGTTTATACTTCCCATCCATTTGTGCTTTCTTCAATTTCTATATTTGCTTCCAAACATTAAGAGTTCCAATCTGAAGCTTAGTTTTATCATAAATGGACCTCCAAATTTCACTACCGCCTCTCTGCACAAAGGTCAAGAAAAGTCACAGTTTTGTTTGACACCTCACCACCGTATTACAAATTTCAATACGTGTTATGAAATTATTTTGAACATAGAGCCACCGTATTTTCTCCATTTGCTATTAATAAAGTTGAATGGCCAATTTTGGATATAATTGAAATTTTTTTTTCCCATTTTGGGTGGTGACATTCTCCGAGGACATAAAAAATTGTATGTCAAACAACATGAGATGGCGGGAGTACTTGCTAAGAAAATATATTATAATTTACTTATGTTTAGTATAATTGAATCTTACTTTGTCACCCCTACTTTTCAGCTCGAGTATTAAATATTTAAAACTATGAGTGCAACACTTTCATTAGCCCTGAGAAAAAAAATTGCTAGATTTTCATTGGTGATAAGGTATCTTTTAAAGAAATGTTAGGTTTCAACATAATGATTTGTCTATTTGAAGCTATTGAACCTCCTCCTTGCACGGGTGCATACTTTTACAAGGATTTTGAGTTGACTCTTCACAAATTGAGGTAGAAGCCATTCTTGATTTGTTGTCTCTTTAATCTGACCATCCAACGTCTCTTCATCTGGTTCCGGAAATCTACTTCTGAACATGTTTTTATTGGATGCCTTGAGTTATATTGAGTTGGCTTACTACTTGATATGTTTTTTAACAATGGGTCACTAGTAATAGTTTGCTAGGGTAGATAAACAACTTACAGCCTGTTTTGTCACGTCTGCTGTGTGATTTGTCAACTAATTTTAGGATCTATTAGAGGTCAGCATTTGGAAAGAAATATAAACCAGTATTTTTGCTGAATGTTATTCGTCTAAAAGAGTTAAATGCAACTCAGGCTTATTGCTGTTGTGGAAAGATCAACTAGCTGTACCTTGAAGTGCCTGAAATTGGCTAGTGAATAGCATCCATTCTTAAATCCATGGTGGAATTCAATTTTGTCATTGTGCATGTTGTTTCTTCATTTATAGGTTCTCTCATGAACATGTTTGTGTTTTTGCCGTCCTTTTTGAGACATCATTATACGTGTGAAATTTTACTGTTACCCACCTTGAGCATTTTGTTTCTTCAGGATTGGTTGGACATTGATTTCGGGATTGCTGAGGGTGTTGAATTTATTGCTATATCATTTGTCAAGTCTGCTGAAGTTATAAAGCATCTTAAAAGCTATATTAAAGCACGGGCTCGAGATGGGTAAGTTGCATTTATTTGGTAATAAACAGGCTATTTATTGCAAAGGTCAAGCCAAATTGGCCCTGCCGGGGTGGGAGTGGGCGCTTTCGAGAATAACAATTGGCTGCTTAGTTACATCATTTTTTCCAAAGACCCTTAAGTCAGCAACCCCTTTAGCCCCTGAAGTTCATCATTTCAATGTATATATTAGATACATATTCCTTTTTCATGTTGCCACCTGCCCAGATACCCACACGGACACACACACACACACACACACACACAAAGAAACCATCCAATTGTGCTTTTCATGTTGTTTTTAGTTTGGCCATTGTGGATCGGGTTTTTGTAGTTGTGATGTAGATTTAATACCCATTGAAGCCTGTTCAAACATTGCTCATCCTGGTCACATGCATCATAATATTACCATTCTCCTTATGGAAGAACAATAATACATACTATGTTATTTAAATATCCCCCAAAAGTCATGCTACTTAAATCTAGTTGAAAAAGTTAGTCGCATCTGTCCTCTCTGGGAACTTCGATCTATTATTTAAGCAATAATGAAAAATACTTTCATCGAATATTGGATAATTTATTCTGGATTCAACTTAAAAATGAACTGATGTCGTGATGCAGTGACATTTCTGTGATTGCAAAGATAGAAAGTATTGACTCATTGAAGAACTTGGAGGAAATCATTCGAGCATCAGATGGAGCTATGGTGGCCAGAGGAGATCTTGGTGCTCAGATCCCGTTGGAACAGGTTCCATCGGAACAGCAAAGAATAGTCCAGTTGTGCAGGAAATTGAATAAGCCCGTTATTGTAGCCTCACAGTTGCTCGAATCTATGATAGAGTACCCTACCCCTACTAGAGCTGAAGTAGCCGATGTTTCTGAAGCAGTTCGCCAGCGGGCTGATGCTTTAATGCTTTCTGGTGAATCTGCCATGGGCCAGTACCCTGACAAGGCATTGACTGTTCTAAGAAGTGTTAGTCTGAGAATTGAGAAGTGGTGGAGAGAGGAGAAACGCCACGAAGCTATGGAACTCCCAGGCATAGCTTCTTCTTTTACAGACAGTATTTCTGAAGAGATATGCAACTCTGCTGCTAAAATGGGTAAGAATATTTTTTTTAAGATCCTCATGATCAGCAACATCAAGTTAATTTATTCCTCATATTTACTGCCTGAATGAGAGAGAAACTGACGTAGAACGTAACAAGAAATAGATAAATGGAAGAGAAATGGAAGAAAAGAGAGAGAATAGAGAAGAAGAAAGAAGGAAAATATGTATTCTTTTATTCAATAATAATAATCTATCTTACATATGAAATCCTAGGTCCTATTTATAAGGTAAAGAACTTAAATCTAAAAGAACTTCTAATAAAATAACAACTACTAGTATATATCACTTTTTCGCAGTGAATTTGACCGTAGGTTACGATTCAAATTCAATAGTAATTCAAATATGTAGCAGATGAAGAAGAATGTAGATTTGAGAATTTGATTTGAGGAGAAGGAATTTGAAGAATAGAGGAGATATGATGGAGAAAAATCAATTTTGAGAATGATGTAGCAGATGAAGAAGAAGGTGGATTTGAGAATTTGATTTGATGAGATTGAATTTAAAGAATAGAGGTGATATGATGGAGAAAAATCAATTTTGAGAACGAAGATGAAGACAGACGTATATGTGTTTTTTTGGCCCAGTAGAAGAGAAACTTCATATGATCGTGATTAAAATGATAAAATCCTATCTAATAAAGCTATCTAACATATAAAATCCTAACTAATAAAGTTATTTCATAAAGATAGTTCAATTTTATTCAAATTCTATCTAATAAAGCTATCTTATAAAGTTAGTTCAATCCTATTGAAATTCAACTATATCTTCAATTATCATTTTATTTTATATTTCCAATTCTTATTCTTATTCTCCATCATTTCTTCCCTGCTGAGAGAACTCAACTCCAGTGAGTTATACTGTAAAAATCTGGCCATGGAGATCGATCTTTCCTTTTAACCAAGTACTGAAGCCAAAGCCACCCCTGATCATAGTACATATACAGATTCTCTATATCATCTACAAGGACATCAGTTTGCATAGAAAAATTAGAAGAAGCCTGAGAGACTGGAATATGCTCTGTAGTAACAAATTTCCACCATTGTTTTTTGAGATTTAATAGTTCTTCGTTGATCATGTGCTTCTTTTGGATGGAATCAAAAGAATCAACAACTCCATAAAAGATGTAACCTGGTAGCCACCAAACTTGACCCTTTGAGCCAGCTACATTCTCACTACACTCTATAATATTACTTTTAGATATTTTGGATGGAGAAAGTTGAATCCACGTCTCTTTTACCTTGTCTAAGGATTTTGTTGCCTTCTGAGAATCTGCATGAGTCGAAGGATAAGAATTGAAGACATCGAAAAAGATGAGAATTGAAGATATAGTTGAATTTCAATAGGATTGAACTAGCTTTATGAGATAACTTTATTAGATAGAATTTGAATATGATTAAACTAGTTTTGTGAGATAGCTTTATTAGATAGGATTTTATCATTTTAATAGTTATTTTATTAGAAATTATTTTAGATTTAAGTTCTTTACCTTATAAATAGGACCTAGAATTTCATATGTAAGATATATTAATATTATTATTGAATAAAAGAATACTTATTTTCCTTCTCTCTTTCTTCGATATCTTCAATTCTTATCCTTATTCTCTATCAGAAACCCAAGGCTCTGACCAATCTATATGGGAGACGACTGCAAAGTTTGGACTACTTTATTGACCACTTAACCTAAATGCCACGGATGACATAAAGTAAAACAATATCAGCAAAGTAAGCTTTATTCTCAATAAATTCCATTATGGGAGAATTAAAGCAATTACATCCTCAACAACTACAGCAAAGACCATATTAATTTTGGTCTACCCGTCCCTTTTCTTAACTTGTTCTACTGAAAATTGTGTCACTCTTATAAACGGGGTTCTCTTAAGGTCGATTCAAAACATGACTTGACCTCCTTAGTTGTCTTTCCCTTGATGTATCCTAATCCACCTTAGTATGATATCGCAAATGACATATAATATGATGAGATTTTCTTTTAAAAAAAGAAATAATATAGAATGCCCTGAAAGGAGGGTCTTCGGATCAGAAACTCCTCCTTTTGCAGGTTTTCAGGTTTACTCTTTTTCTGGTTGAAGGTGCTAATTCAGGTCTTTATTTGCAGCCAACAATTTGGAGGTGGATGCTATTTTTGTTTACACAAAGGCAGGTCACATGGCATCCCTTCTATCACGCTGTCGACCTGACTGCCCCATTTTCGCATTCACTACCACAACATCCATACGCAGACGTCTGAACCTGCAATGGGGTCTCATTCCATTCCGTTTGAGCTTTACTGATGATATGGAAAGCAACCTCAACAAGACTTTCTCATTGCTCAAATCCCGGGGAATGATTAAATCAGGTGACTTGGTAATTGCTGTCTCTGACATGCTGCAATCTATTCAAGTTATGAATGTTCCATGAAAGGCATATTGGTTCTAGAAATCTTTCCGCCTTAACTGATACTTCAAGGCGCATTACCATGTCTCTATCCTTAAAAGCATTTCCTTGTATTATGTAGTGTCCAGGTTGAGATATACTTTTCCTTTTTCTAATAAAAACAAAGTTGTATTTATTTGAAACATTACATTAGAAGCAAAACATACTGAAATTTTGTAAGCAACTATCAATGTTGATCTGTTCTATGAAGTTTTGTTTATTTCTTATTTTGGTATTCATATCCATCAAATCTTCTTACTGACAGCAGCATAATTATATTTTTTTTTTCTTTGATTGATTCCTTGAAAGGAATTAATGTGCTGTAGTTTGACAAAAGCACATATATTTCACAGATTTTGGCATTGTATGTCTTTGTATTTTCATCAGGACAAAAATGATGAGGTCTATTTTATTACAGGTTTCGTAAGCAACTATGATGTTGATCTGTCCTTACTTTTGCTCTAAAGTCACTACTTGATTGAATATAAAATATCTTTATTGATGATGAAATAAAACAAACAATATATATCAAATCTAAATCTAAATACAAATGAAAACACAATAATAACTATGATAAAGTGTTCTTTTTACTTTTCAAAACTAAGTCTTTATAAAATAAAAGTTAACATAAAAGCTAAAATATAACTTGATGCTCCCAACTAAGATGAGGGGTTTTGATGTATGAACGAGCAATTTGATGGATTGATTGGTTTCATTTAATTTGTTATTGTTCGTAAATGACCAATGACCAAAGCGTACATGTATTTAGTTTAAAATTTTATTAGTTATAATTTATTTGAAAGTTAAGATTATGATTTAAGAATCTGACTATTGTCCAATTTGAATAAATTTCGGCTGGAAATTTAAATTCATTTGTGTTATTTTATATTTTTTAATTCTTAAACAGTTTGATCAAACTGCAGTTAAAATATCGATACTTAAACTAAAACAGTTTAGTTTTGAAAAGACAGTTTTGATTTGATTTTCTTACTCGACGGTTTTTCTTTGAAGCCCTATATAGCACTACAAAATAATTTACCATTCAAATTAGGTCAAATGTATCTATGTTCCAATGTTCCCAAATTGCAACTTATTATATGAAATTCCTAATAGATGACTTTCCAATAAGGAGTTATTTTCTTTCTTTTTTGTTGTGTGTGTGTGTGGTGGGGGGTTTGAAAAAGATCCATGAGGATAAGGTGTGTTTGGAACTTAACCACTTGCAAGTATATTCTTAGAAAATATACTCATTGATGACAAAACATGTACAATTAGGACTCAAACTCAAGATTCATAATTCAATGGGCCCTTTTTTGTCCACCCTTTTCCTTTGCCCAAAAAAATAAAAAATAAAATATTTAAGAAAATTTTCAACAAGTGACATGAAAGCATTTATCATATACACCTGCTCAATCAAATCAATTTAATTAACTCCACCACCTCACAATCTTTGTCTTTATATGCGAAATCGAGAGCGTTCAAAATTAGTAAATCCATATAATTTTTTTAAAAAAAAGACTTATATGTAGTCGTTGCTATTGTATTTGTCCTCATTGTTCGTTTTTAGAGTAACTATTTTGAATTTCATAGTAATTAGTGTCTCAACCTTTTTAAAATGAAAGTTATCACGACCATGACTACGACTGAAAGGGGCTCGAAAGTCTTTTTAAACATTTCATGACAGAAGCAAATGTTTTGTGTATTGAGTGACCTAAACCTCATTTGAAAAGAAATTAATGAACAAAAACTATGAGAATAAATGTTTTCTCTTGGAATATTCCCACATAAAGATTAATAAAATAAGTAAAAATAAAAATAATCTTCCGAGAGACTGGTTTTGGTAAGCCAAACCTTAGCTTTTCTTATCAAACACCTTTGCTTCATCACCTATCTCTATCTTACTTTATTAATCATTGGTGTTTCTTTCTTTCTATTTCCCCCAATTTGAAACCAACTTTGTTAAAATATGTGCAAACATCAAGATTAATTATTTATGATCTTGTAGCAAATCCATCATTGAGAGAGAGAGCTTGCTTTTATTTATTTTATAGAGGTTTTCGAGAATAACTCGTCTTTTTAGATATAAAGTTAAACTTATAATTCTCGTTTTATGTTTAAATAGTACTTTGAGTTGTCATTCAACTTTGAGTCTCCAACCTTCAATTCCTCGGTTTTCGAGCCCACTTATGTGGATTCTATCCAAAAATTATGTTCAAAAGCAATCGTGTTGCACATGTGATCTGATATTTTGATTGACGTTGATTGTGCTTTTACTTTCAAGTAAACACAACAATAAATGTAAGAAATTTTAACTTTTGAAACTTATTTCAGGTAAGAAATTTTAATTTTCGAAACTTATTTCGCTAAATAAAATCCACGTACGAATAAACATTCGAGTTAAATTCGTCGAAATGTTATACTAACAACAAAAAAATAATGGCATCTAGCTTTTGTTTTTCTAGTAAGAAAAAAGAGTGTAGGAAGACTTTACATAAAAAATGATGGCCTTTATCCTATCAAAAAGTTAGACATTTTTGAGTGCTTGCATTTTCCATGATTAAAAATTGCAAATTGCAAGAATTTTAATGTATTTTAATACATTAAATAATAGACATTATTCTATAAACTTTCTTGTGTGCCTAAGGAACATAGGCAATTACAAGGTATAACTATTCACAGCTGTGAAGAAAGCAAAATGATTTAAAATTTCATTTAGGATAGGCCTCATTTGTAAAAGGCATATGCCTTTTGTTTGATAATTAATAATTAATTAACCAAATACAAATTAAATGAAAATATATTTAAGTTATCAAAGAGTTCTAACTAAATAAATATCAAATACACGACACGACACTTCGCATTGAAATTGTTTAACTCATCTAACTAATTTCTTAGTTCCAAATCCTTCACAAGAGGGACTTATAGATCTTCTAAATATGTAGTGCGCGACGAATTTTGAATTCATGAAGTATACCTTAAACATTCTTCAAAAAGTTCTTTAGAGTAGGCTACACACACATATTCATTCGTTCTCTTAAAATAGCCTTCGATAAAATCATTTGATCATAAAATAGATCATTCGTAACTTCACGCCGGAGGAATGAATTCTTAATTTCCTCAAATTATTAATGAATTGATTATTTTAATGAATTTGTACTATCTTTATCAATTGTACTTGGTGCTATAACAATTCTCAACTTGGATTTTGATGCCTCAACTACCATATAAAAGATAAGCAACAAAATGGCCCACATATTATAAAACCTCCTCAAAATGTACCAACTTGTAGAAAATGACATTTGAGTTTAGTCCCATTTTTTTGTACTCTACTTCTTCTCGATAGTACAAGACAATATTAGAAAAAATTTAAAATTTTGTAATTGTACTGTCTTCAATATTGTACCCTAATTTATTTTTTGATGAAGCGATATATTGTAGACCTTTTGTATTTTGAAATAAATGTGATTTTAATTTTTTTACGATGACTAAATATTTACCTGTCATGAAATATTTTTTACGAATGTGTAAATTGTACTGTTGATGAAAAAGTGTTAAAAACATTATCGTTGTTTCTTAGAAAACATTTTATGATGTTTTTTTACGAAATGTTAACTTAATAAAAAATACGAAATGACTTATGAATATAATTTACGCGCCGTTAGTTTTAAATCCAAACAGAGTGCAAGGTTTTAAGGAGTGGCTTTATATGAACAAGTAGTTGGTGTTGGGCCATCTGATACAACTTCTCAAAAAGAGCCCCAAAAAGGCAGTCGATTTTCAAAATAAATAAGGAGCCAATGTTCCCAAAAGTCTCAGAACAAGAGAAATTAATAATTTGTCTAAAGAGGCTCAATAATTTCAAGACATCATTAAAGAAATCGATATCAATACTTTTGTCTCTTTAAAGTTCTTAACACAGAAAACGAAGACAATGGATAAAGAGGAAAATTAGAGTTAGGTTTCCTATCTTTAAAATCGAGTATTTACAACTTTCATTTTGGTAATTGTGTATTCGATCTTTAATTCTTGTAGTATTTGGATTTCGAACGAACAATTTTCATCTATGTTGAGATACAGAGTACAAGTTCACTTTGATACAGCATACGAGCTCGTACATATCAATATAATTTTGAAAAAATAAATACACGCGCAATAAAAAATTCACTTTTACTCTGCCCCTCGGCCCAAATAAATAAGAAATAAAAAAATAAAATTCGTATAAAATATATTTTATATATTAGTTTAGTCTAAAAAAAAATACCGACTGCGCTCCTGTGTGATCGAAACTTGAAACTAGACGTTATAATAAAAATAAAAATATTCATTACACTTTTACTTTGCCCCACACCATTATAATGCTACCTAACCTATATCAATTCAAGAAAACGCCATTTATGTGAAGCCAATTGTAACAATTGAAAAGTAAAATTTTCATTATTAATGATTGAAAAAAGAGGAAGAGATTATTTATGTTTTTAAATAAACAAAACATTTGACTCTTTCTTTAGTATTGCTTAATTAATTAATTAATTAATCATATTTTAAGCATTTATATAAATTTTTTTTACTTTTACTTATCTTGCTTTGAACTATTTTTGAAAATAAATGTGATACAACCAGTCAACATAATCTAAAGAAAGTCTATGATCGTAAAACCGAACTTGTAATACTAAGAGGACGTTCGGATGTTCTTTGGTCAACATCCATCGAGCTCGACCACCCACCTTCAACCTCGAGCAGCCACCCGTAACATTGTTTATTTTTTAACGGCTTCGCTGTTAAAAAATAAACAACTTAATTCCTAGATTCTCTCCTTATACTTGGTTTGGATAAAAATACATATCCTTATCTGTATTCTACGATCTTAAATGAGGACACGTGTATCAAGATCTTGGTGTCATGTTGACACAATGAGACTCTATATATAAGGTTTGGAGACTTAAAAGTATTTTATCTAGATTCATTTTCCACACGTCTCAACTTTTTTTATTCATACACTATTTTTCTTTTATATCTACTAATTATCACGCCGAATAAGAAATGTGGGAGATAGTACTGTCATTTTTGCAGGTGTCGGAATAGCTTAGTGCCACCACCAAAGAGGGGGGAACCCCATCAAACAACAAAATTTACGTAATTATATGTACTTGTACACCTAGAATGTTCGAAAACTAGTTTTATTATGTCAATTCAAATTAATGGAAGCTTTCAAAAAATATTCATAAGAGTGCTATTTTTAATTAAATGCACAATAAAGAAATAAAATGTTTCCCCCTCTATTGAAGTAGTGGGGACCTCTTAAAAATAGACTTTTATTTAACCTTTCATGTGTTTCTTGATTAAATACAATCGGTGGGGGAGGAGATCACTACCGTAAATACAATTATGGAACCTTAGCTCATAATTGTTTTTTATTTCTTGAAATAAATTTATATATTATTTAAAAAATTATAAAAATTGTATAATTTCATCAGATATAATCCAAGAAATTACATTCAATAAAGAAAATTATTATTTTTATTTATATTTTTCTTCGCAAAAGTTCTAATTAAATAGTTCAAAATTGAAGAAAAGAATACTATCAAATAGATTTTTTAAAATTGTCGTACATATTAGTGTAGTTTATATTTCAATCGTACGATCTACAAGAAGTGAACTATAAACTTTTATTCTTCGAAGTATTTTGATTTTGAAGTTTTACTAATAAATAAATCAAAACTATAATGTGATGTTTTCAGAATATTATGAAAAATAGAATTTCACCTAATCACAGATTTATACATCTATTTACCTAATCACTAGTAATTAGTGCACTAATTAGAAGACTATGACACCCTATTGAGGCTACCATTTCCCATTGGGCAAGCCTTTTTTACTGAAAATTGACTGCATAACTACACAACAATATTTGGTAAAAATGAATATATATAAATAAATATATATTCATTTTTATTCAATACTCATATTTTAATTACCACCCCGACTTGTCTTTAGCGCCAGTAGTACTACATAGACATTACTTTAAAATAATGGTTATATCTTTCATTCAAAAATTAGAGTTCAAACTAAAGTATACGAACATTGATAACATAAAGTTCATTTTGAATACGAGTTGAAATTTTCAACACGGTAAATAAGTATTTTGAAATTTGATTAGTGTACAATGAAGATAATGTGTTAGAGCATCTCCAATGCACTCTGTCTATTGCAGTCTACGTGGCAAATAAAATAGACGGACTTCTAATCTATGTGAAATTACGTCTATAGAATAGACGGTCAAATTAAAATTCATCTCCAATGCACTCCGTCTAAAATTAAATTTGCTGACTCACTCCGTCTAGAAGTCCGTCTAAATATAGACGGACTTCTAGACGGAGTCTATAATTTAATGTGCCACATCAGATAGACAGAGTCCTTGTCAGCGTGTATTGGAGATGATTTTTTATAACTCCGTCTATAAAAGCTTATGTGGCACGTCTAAAAAGTTATAGACGGACTGCATTAGAGATGTTCTTAGTTCGTTGAACCGTAGCTCCAATTTCAATGACTTGCTCGAAAATAAAGACAGCGGAAAAAATCATAATCTAGAAAAGATTAAGATAAGATTTTGATAATATCTCGATGTATCTCAATACGTATTGCAGCAATAAAAGTCTCGATTACATGTATCTCGTCAAAATTACAATAATCATTAATACGATAATTTAAAACGATCATTTTTTAATATTTTATGTCATATATCATTTACTTTGTTGAAAAAAAAAAAGACAATTCTTAATGGATAAAGATAAACAAATAGATTATCCAAAATATTATCTAGTCTATGATAAGAAAATTAAAATCAATTACAAAATAATGGCATTTTTGTTATTTCAACTATACACGTGTCAATATCAAAGACCTACTTAGATTACGAAAATCTCACAGCGCTGTCGTTTAATAAGAACCCGGACGTCAGATTAAACCATTTCGAAAATACGCCACGTGGCAGTCCAATTATAGTCTTATAGTCAATAAACTGCCATATCTATATAAAAACCACCATACCCTATTATCTTTAGCCAAAGATCAGTCAATCAAGAAATTACACATACTCACAAACCAAAATCCCTACGTTTCACCGCCGGTGATAGAAATCTCGCCGGAAAATGACAATTCCGATAGGCTTTTCCGATTCGATACTTCACATATGCAATGCTTGTGTCTCTGATCATAGAGGATATCTATTTTGTTTTCCTTTGTAGTAAATATTAGTGTGGAATATTTGGGTTTTCTGTTGGGATTTTTGGGGAATTTTTTACTTTGGCTTTGAAATCTATGCTTTCGAAGTTTTTTTTGGGTGATTTTCTTTCTTTGGAGAGTTTTGATTTTGACTATTTGCACGCAAAGCGAGTGCAGTAGTGTTTAAGAGTTCCAACTGACACAACAGAGTATAGTTTTTTAGAGAATGCCTTTTCCGATGAGAATTCAACCGATAGATTCACAACTGTACAGTGAATCATCGATCAGGAACGTCGCTGTCAAGCCACCGGTTTTGAAATCGAGGCTGAAGCGTCTCTTCGACCGGCAGTTCAACGGTGTTCTGAGGATTTCAGCGGCTGAGAAGCCGAGCACCGAAGGAGAGAAAGATGGTGGAGTTCCCCCCGCCGCGGCTGTGGCGGTGGCTGAGTTTGAGCCGAGCTCGATATGTCTGGATAAGATGGTTCAGAATTTCATTGAAGATAACAACGAGAAGCAATCAGCTTCCGCCGCCGCAAAATACGGCCGTAACCGCTGCAATTGCTTCAACGGTAATAGCAATGACAGCTCCGATGACGAGTTTGATTTTTTTGACTCCAACAACACTCCAAGCTCTTCTTTCAATGACCCAACCGATACTCTCAAGGTACAAAAAATTATCGATCAATCTTCCATTTCACACTCTTTTTTTGTCAAAATTGTTTGTTAACCTATGTTCAAATTGATGATTTGTGTAGAGTTTGATTCCGTGTGCGAGTGTAGAGGAGCGAAATCTGTTAGCAGACACTTCGAAAATTGTGGAAAACAGCAAAACTTGCAAGCGAAAAGACGATTTGAGAAAAATCGTCGCCGATGGTTTAGTAGCTCTAGGTTACAACGCCTCCATCTGTAAATCCCAATGGGAAAAATCTTCATCCATTCCTGCTGGTACGTACCCGATCAATTCATAATTTGACCACTTTCGATTGAATCGATCTATATCTTAAATTTTATCTCTTGGATGTATAGGTGATTATGAATATATAGATGTTATCATAGAGTGCGAGAGGCTGTTAATCGACGTAGATTTCCGATCGGAGTTCGATATAGCTCGATCAACAAGCAGTTACAAGGGAATTCTACAATCTCTGCCATACATTTTCGTCGGTAAATCTGATCGGCTTCTCCAAATCGTTTCAATTGTATCGGAGGCTGCACGGCAGAGCCTTAAAAAGAAAGGGATGCATATCGCGCCATGGCGTAAAGCCGAATATATGAAATCCAAATGGCTCAGCCAGCACACCCGAAGCGCCGTCGCCGTTGAGGAGCCAACCGAAGCTAATTCCAAATCTAATCCCGTCCCCGAGGTTACGGAAGGCAGCGAGTATGTGGAAGTTTTGGAAAGTGAGATCGGAGAATTGAATTTGATTTTTGGTGAAGGAACAGCGTCATCGGAGTCTCATCTAGAGGAATCCAAGCCGCCACCTTCTCCAGTGAATGTCCGCGCCGAGATTCTGCCGGAAATTGCATGGCAGCCGCCGGCACTGAAGGCGAAGAGAGCAAACAAAGCTGTGATCACTGGATTGGCTGCCCTTCTCAAGGAAAAACTCTAAAAGATCCGGGATGTTTGGCCGTGATTAGAAGTTCTGTTCGGAAAAACAGTTAAGAAGGCTACTTTTAAGCATCGATCGATCGATTATACAGTAAATATATAAAAAAATATGTTAGGATTAATCGGACATGGAAATATTAACAGAGATTGCCGGAAATTTTGTTTGTATTTTTCTTTTTTTGAACTTTTGGGTACATATTTTTGCCCCTTCTTTATTTTGATAGAATGGGGCAAAAATCCTAGTACCATATTTTGGTAATAAATTTTAGTATATTACGAAATAGAATCTGTAATGTTGTCAGATGCATGCTTATCCATTTGTTTCCTGTTTCCTCGCAAGGAAACAGATTCGGGGGATAATATTAACATTTGAATTTCTTATTTTTATTGTAAAATTGTTACGGGTTTTAATGTTTCTGGGGAAGTGTAAAATATTCAGGGAAAATGGTGGGATGAAGAGAATGATGGCGTGGGGTGTCCCAGTAGGCTCGTGCCGTTTAGAAATCCGTGAAGGAGAAGCCAACTAGGGGGTGGGGGTGTGGGGTCATTAGAATAACGTGATATTCACTTTTAGGGTTTTGCAAATATGTATTTATCTTTTGCTCTTTGATTTTTTGAAGTTCTAAAATTTTGGCCATTTTTTGGTAATTGAAGAGTAGGTCTAGGTCTAGAAAGAAATGGTTGAAGTAGGAAAAGGAATTACGATTTCTAAGGGTGTGTTTGATTCACAAATTTTTCATGGAAAATGTCACTTCCATGGAAAATCTGGTCAAATCAATGACTTTTATTTTCCCACTTTTTTGTTTGATTGACACATGGAAAATGGAAAAGATTTTCAAGGTACAATCATCTAAAGCACACATTTGGCCACTTGCTTGGAAAAATTTTTCTCACCCATTTGGTGGAATTTCTTTTCCAACTTACATGGAAAATATTTTCATTTTCCATGGAAAGCTATCAAACACACCCTAAGAGTTCAAAAGGAATTTAGGGTGTGTTTGATTCAAACATTTTCCATGGAAAATGTCACTTCTATGGAAAATCTTGTCAAATCCAACATTTTTATTTTCCCACTTTGTTGTTTGATTGGCACATGGAAAAGCAAATACATTATCTAGGTACAAGCATTTAAAGCATGGATTTGCCTTCTTTCTTGGAAAAAATTTTCTTGCCTAGATAATGAAATTTATTTTCCCACTTCCATAGAAAATATTTTCATTTTCCATCCTTTTTCCATGCTACCAATCAAACACACCTTAGGGACAACAACATGTCCAATTACACAATGGTGGTCGATTTAACTCTTAAAATGAATTTGTGTGTTTGTGCATGAATGGCTATGATTGTTTTATATTAGAAGATGAAATGGAAATGTCAATATTTTTAGGAAGTTACGAGTGAGTAATTTTTTTTAGAATGACAATTTAATAAGAAAAATTCATTTTTTTATAAATTTGTTAGTCTGTCTCATTTTAAAAGTGCTTTAGACCTCTTTGGAGTTCGCATAATCAAATTTGTCTTTGTTTAAATTTATTTCAAAAGTTAAGTCTAATATTGTCTATCAGTAGAACTACTATTTTACTTCTCTAAGGTACTTATAACTTAACATATTGTTTATTGAATCTTTAGAAGACCTTAATGTGGACTGAAGCTGATTTTATTTCGAATTTGAATTCGTTCTATGCTACTATATTGTATCTCTTCATTTCTTAGTATAATACATCTTCTACACTTTAATAGGTTGTGGGAAGCTTGTGAAATCTTTTTTGACATTTTACGTAGTTTTGTTACTTTAGATCAACTATGATTTTTACTTTTCATATTTAGATGTGTTTATGTTGCAATAGAATTTATTTTTCTTACAGTTGAAGTCTCATTTGCCTCATAACTTTTATGTGCACTCTTCGTAGTTATGCGTTAATGTATAAAGTTATTATTAGTTTATAACTCCTTCGCTTTTTACTTTGGTTTGGTTGATTCCTTTTTGTGAGCTTTGTAGAGTTGTACATTGAATAGACAAATGGGAATGGGGGATGTTCAAAGGGACTTTTTATACATGTTAATACATTATGCATTGAAGATGGTAAAATTTGAGGTCCCAAGCAAAGAATATTGACTTTCTTGGGCTTGTACCTATTGACTATTTTTTGGCTTATTCTGTCAATTAATAAAATTGGATAATTACCTGACAAATAAGTAAATATTTCTGCTTTTTGGTCAAGAGGGAGATTTCAAACGGTTTTTTAAAGTCAAAAGTTTTGCAGGGAGGTTTGAAACGGTTTAAAGTCAAGTTTTGCAGTGTTTGAGAATTTGATTCAATATCATAAATAAATTTAAACTTTTTTATTTTATTTTTTTATTTTGCAAGTCCAATTTGAACAAATTATTTTTGATTTCTATATAAGTTGAACTCGAGCGAATTATTAATTTACACAATGTTGGTAGCCAAGAGGGGGTCCAAAATTTTTTTGAAATCGGATTGTTACTAAAAAAAAAATTTATATTATGAAAAATAATTTTTTCTGTAGCGAAATCGGACTATAGCCCTCCCTTACTGTGGGTAGTTAGGTGTTAGATTGCAATAAAATCTTTTCTTTTTAAAAATGTACTTTTACTTTCGACTTGCGTCATAATTAATCTTGTAACGAATTTTTACACCAATTGAACTCTGAGTTAATCTCAAATCAATGTCCTTCTAATACAAAGTTATTCATTACGCGAAAAATGAATGATAAACACTGTTTAACAAATTAGAGCATTTCTAAGAGCATCTTCAATACACCCCGTCTATTATTTTTTAGACTTGCCACATAAGCATATATAGCAGAGTTATAAAAAATTCTCTCCAATGCATGCTGACGAATACTCTATCTAACTGATTTGGCACACCAAAAATAGACTTCGTCTAGAAGTCCGTCTAAACTTAAACGAACACTTAGACGTAGTGACTCAACAAATTTAAATCAATCTAAAGATTTTATTTTTTTTAAAAAAAGCTAGATAAGGAAAATATAAATTGAAAACCTACCGAATTTAAAAAAATTTAATGCCACATAAGTGGTAATATTAATTTTAGACGGAACACATTGGAGACGAATTTATAATTTAACAGTCTATGTAATAGACGTAGTGCCATATGGACTGGAAGTCCGTCTATTTTACCTGTCACATACACTACAATAGACGGAGTGCATTGGATATGCTCTAATGCACTTCGTCTATTGCTTTTTAGACGTGTCACATAAGTATATATAAACGAAGTTATAAAAAATCATCTCCAATGCATGCTGATGAGAACTCCGTCTAACTGATTTGGCACACCAAAAATTGACTCCGTCTAGAAGTCCATCTAAATTTAGTTTAGACGGACTTCTGAACGGAGTGAACAAATTTAAATCAATTTAAGCATTTTATTTTTAAAAAAAAATGCTAGACAAGAAAAATACTAATTGAAGACCTGACAATTTTTTTAAAAAAATTAATGCCACATAAGCAGTAATATTAATTTTAGACAGGACCCATTAGAGACGAATTTATAACTTGACCGTCTATTCAATAGATATAATGCTACATTGACTAGAAATCCGTCTATTTTACCTGTTACATAAACTACAATAGACAAAGCGCATTAGAAATACTCTTAGTGATTATGTTTAAAGATTACAATTTATGATTGTACATAATATTATCTTTTCTCATATAATTATTTTTATTCGAGATTTATGTTACTCCTTTTGAGCATATTCTGCGAATAAGTATACATTTTTCTTTAATCGATCAGATCTCAAATCTAATTAAGCCAATTAGCCAACTACACTATATTGTTTTTTATTAAGTATTATTTATGGGATAATAATTACTTATAAGGTTTTATTATATTTCACTATCATTGTGTGGGGCTTTAGTAATACACTATGTTGCTTATATATTATTCTCTCATACAGAAAGTTGGTAGGGCCAGATTTTTAAAATTAGAAGTTGTGGGGTCACTTTCTCTATTTTTTTGTAATGGCACGTAGGGTCTCTTAGAAAGCAACCCCACACCTACCCTCTCCTCTCTCTCTATACATATATACATATATAATAATTGCAAAATTGGTCCCCCAACTTATTGCAAGTTGATTATCAACCTTTTACTATTATTGTACTATAAATATTTATTACGTAGTTATGAAAATCATTCAAATCTCCATCGAAGTGTAAGATGGTGCTCGTAGAAATATGATTTACTTTAAATATTTAGAAGATGGTCATCGTGAAATTATTACCTACTTCAAATTTAAACATCGTCCAAGTTGAGAAACAAAATCTAACTTCGTAAAGTTGGACTATGAATGTTCACTAAATGATTTAAGATAGTTTTAGATTGATTTGCTAGTCCCGACTATAATGAAATGTTGAATACTAATTTACTCTTTTTCAAATGTAAGAGATCATATTGACCATAGTGCAATAGATACATACATATGTGTGTGGAGTGGGTTGTGTGTGCGTGGGGGTTTAGGTTGCCAAGGTCACAAGAAAAGACATATATAGAAAAGCTAAAATAGTGACAACCTTGTTTCAAGAACAGTGAAATTCATGTGAAATGATAAAGTATGTTTAAAGAGAATACGATAAATTATAATATTAGTTACTTTTATCTTTTAAGAAGATTGATTGATGGAAAATAAATTATATGATCAAATTCAAATTTATCGAACACAAAACTTTAAAACGTTACTGTTACGTTATTTCTTTATACAGGTCTAATTCAATCTTTATTTAATTTCGAATTTCTCGTATCTATCTCCACTAGTCAC
Source organism: Forsythia viridissima (assembly GCA_030279155.1). Lineage (NCBI taxonomy): Eukaryota > Viridiplantae > Streptophyta > Magnoliopsida > Lamiales > Oleaceae > Forsythia > Forsythia viridissima. The sequence continues at coordinate 4,112,684 of CM059036.1, forward strand.
AATTGTTGGATTAATGTGGTCAATCTTGGTGAACTTTCAAGTCCTAGATTTGATTTGTTTTTTATTAATTTTCTTATTATTTAAGTGTTTGTTTGTTACAGTTATTTTAGGAGATTTTGAAAAAAGTTGATAAAATGTGTAGTTGAAAAGTTAAAAAAAATTATAGGTCTCATAAAATATGTGGTTGAAAATAAGTTTAAGAAAAAAGAGTTTATTTTAAACTACCAATCAAGTACTAATTATTATGTAGGTACATGATAATATCATGGAATTCATTTTAGCTACTACAAGTTTGTTTTTGTTAGTTGATCAAAATATTCAATGGATTTCGATACTTTGTAGTTTGTACCGTCTGATTTACTTGTAGACCTTCATTCGTTCAAATATTTGAAAATATTATATATAAAAAATATTAAGTATATGTTTGGTATTGAGTACTGGATATAACATAACTATACGATGAACATAATTATAATTTTTTTCTTTAATATTGTTTAAAAAATAAAATGGATAAACAATTTATTAAAAAAAAAAAATTAAAGTGAATTGTGAGAGGTTGACAATTATTTGGGGAATATAATAAATTGTTTGGGAATCATTCAAAGAAAACTAGACATGAACATTGATAGCATTTAGAAAATGGATGTGAAATGGAACTCAATTATAAAAAATAAAATGAGTTTAATTATTTTGGGCTGTGGACCGACCTGAAATGAAGATGGGCCCATCAATATTGGGCCCCAAACAGATAAGTATAAGAAATTATGGGCCCATAAATATTTGTCAAGATGGAAGATTCGATTCAATCAATTACTCCTATCTAAATGATGGAGATAATCATTTCTTTGTTGATTGTTAATTTTTGGGTTAATTACTGTCCCATTTCTTTCAAATTTGTAACGATTTCATTTCCAATCAATTTTTTTAACAGATATCATCCACATCCTTTCATTTTACTAGCATATATGGTCCCCAAATGACTTTTCAAAAGATGATTCTTTTTTTGTTGGGGAAGAACACCTACTTGTATAAAATAAAATAGTTTAAGATTTAATTGTACTTTTGAAAAGATTAAGGGCCTAATTGTAATGTTTTTATTGTATTTTCTTTTTAATATCATTTTAATTTATTTAATTCAAGGGCAAAATTGTTAAAAAAGTTATTTGGGGACCATCTATGCTAGTAAAATGAAAAGATGAGAATGATATCTGCTAAAAAATTTGAATGAAGATAAAATCGTTACAAACCTAAAAGAATTGTGACCATTAGTATAATTAACCCTTAATTTTTCTAAGGCCTTTTGTAGATGGCAACTCAACGATGAAAAAATAGACATCGTAGTTTGATTTATTATTTATAATTCTTCAGAGTTCGATGAACGTTTAGATGTTCATACAAGATAGCCGCAACAAACGATAAATTTATATTTGTACAACTACAAAAGCAACATTGAATGTCATCTTGATAAGAAATTGAAATTTCTAACTCCTCTCAGCTCTCAAGAAAACGAAACTTTGGTAATTGAACTCAAATTTTAGTCCTAATATTTAAGTCAATTATTAAAGATTGATTAAGAACCCTAAGAATCTTTTAGGTAATAACATTAGGAATAATTGGTGAGCATCTTAATAAAATACACACTAACCAAAGGAATATAGAGAGACAATATATTGTGTTAGGTTTTGGCATGAAAATTATTATTTTGCTTTTGTTGGGTGGTTTAGAAAACTAGTGAAAGCAAACTTCTTGTACTTATTTTGCTTTTGTTGGGTGGTTAGAAAATACAATTTTTTTTTTCTTTCTAAGTTTAGACAAGAACATTTTCATAATTTTTTTCTCTGTTATAAAAAGTCTGCCTAAATCTCGCTTAAGTTCTGTCTTGACGTTTCGTCCTTGCTTTACCATTGTCTCACTCTCGCCTAGGTCTCGCTTAGACTCGAAAAACTTGAAACTTGACCTCCACGCCTAGTCATGCTTTACATTTTTTAGACCATTGATTTTTTTATATTGCTTTATGTCCTTCTAATACGGTATAGTGCTAAATATCATACTATAACAATACATCCTAATCCTTCAATCTCTTTAATTCATTATGGTGTACCAAACGTACCCATAAAGAATTGAATAATGTATTGTGAACATAATATGGATCAAGAAAAATATTATTAGTTGTGTTTTAACCCAAAACTGTGGGCTTGTCGTTATAGTTGATACCGTACCAAGTAAAATATTGTTATTATTATTTTATGCATCAATTGGATTTTTAATGTTCAAGAACAACTAAAATGGTTGCAATTCCACTTACAATGCAAAAAAAATTGATTTACTATTGTTTTGAGCCATAATAGTTGGATTGATGTGTTGGTTTTAAGTCGTGGAGTTTAATTATTGCATTTCATAGCGTTGTATGTTGGTATTGATTTCTCTTGTAAATTACTTTTTTATTACAGTGAATTACTGCACTTAGGGGTGGAGAATCAAGAACTACTAAGTATCTTGTAAATGGAACAATCAGTTCCAACTTTTTTAACTTAAATTGTGGAACTAAATCAGTACTGAACTGTTCTGTTCGATTCATTTCCATAATTAAAGTTTTCAATATTGTCATATTTCTAACAACTATTTTTATTCTACTTGTTTGAAACAAGACAATAATCTAAAAAATTATAATTTTTAAACCTTAATCTATTTATAAATCAACAATATATCAAATTTTGAACACAAAGTTCCATTTCAACAACACTGACATGGTGTCCAGGCCGTCTTATGCCCCCCCCCCCCCCCCCCCCCCCCCCCCCCCCAAAGCAAATCAAAATACCCCATTCCATTTTCGAAATATGTGTAATTCCCCAATCAATTCCCACGTCCCCCTTTTTCCAAACACAATTTTTTTTTTTTTTTTTTATTACTCGTGTCCATTCTAAATTTCTTCTTAAAATCCACAACCCAAAAGTTAAAAAAAAAAATCTCCATTTTCACACCAGCCATATCTCCATTGTCGCCATGTATGTTGTAATTTTTTTTTTTTTTTTACTATTATTCAAGAGAGGGGTAGGACTTTGAAAAGGTTGGCCGTGAAATGGTGCCATGTGGATGTGGCACCATGAGGGGTGCCCAGTGGGAGCATTATATCCATGTCGATACAAAACAACTAGTTATTTTTATAGACTAAATTTTAAAAAAAATTAAAAAACAATGAGGTTGATTCTATTCGGTTCGGTTCTTTGATTTTAAGTCTAGAACCGATATCCGAATCATAAACAATCGATTCTAGAGTATATATACCTGTTAATTGATTTAAAATTAAGAATCGAGCGGACGGTTCAATTCGGTTAAGTTCAGTTCAATTGAGCACTTTTGTCTATCTCTAACTACAACGGCAGATAGATGTAGTCTCAAAATGAGGCGAACATCTTTAAAAACTTGTATGTTCCAATGTGTCTTTATTTACATTTTTTTTTCTTTTTGCGATATTTTGCTCTCGATATAAAGAATTAGAATCTCTAATTTTCAACATTTGTCATTACGAGCATTTTATGTACAAATTGAACTTTTAACATTTCACAACAACTTAATATGGTTTACCTATTATTTGTAATTGAGAAACATGGATTTGGTTTGATGTAATATTTCATATTATATAAATTAAATAAATCAGTAGTAAACACTTCATTATCAATGAATCATATAAAAAATAATATGCTTATCTTTCACTAATAAAAGTGGGTGAACATACTTCTCCCTCATTTTGGTTTATACATTAGTTGTAGGTGTGTGAATATGACGTTAGTGGTTTTAATATTGCCGTGCGACATTAGTTGTAATTGAAACACGAGAGTCGACATTAGTTGTAACTGAAACGACAAGAGAATCGTTATGATTATTTTATGCATTTTAACTTCAAATTCAGAAGCTTTTAATTCATTTCCTACTCTAGTTGAAGTATTTTGAAATGACAAATTCCACTCTCTCCCTATTGAATTTCTTAATTCTTTAATGACTTTAAATTCCCAATTCCCATATTTTTCATAGCTCAAAGCTCTGTTTACACTTCTCCATGGCTAGATTCTACACACACTCAGTGTGTTAGCGTTTGTTTTTGTGGGGGAGAGAAGAATAGAAAAGAAACGTTGAAATTCAATTTTCTTGTAAACCAAAAATCATCTCCATGTCAAACTGATGTGAGACTTTCGTCTGCATTTTTTCTAAACAAGTAAAGTGGTTGTTGGAGAAAAAATGAAATAACTTGAAACTTTATAAGATTGTTTTCTAATGAACAATTACAAATTTGTAGAAAAGTCACAAACTTATAAACAAAGAATACCCTCCTCCAAGTTTTGTGTCTTCTAAGACATAATATCTTCACAACCACCACCACCACCGACAATTGGATTTAGTAGTTCAGACTTATGAGCAACGTTATCAAAACCAGACCGGACCAATCAATTCAACCGAGAAAACTGGGAACCATTCAGGAAACTGTTCAGGTTATAGGTCAAAACCCGCATATATAAAAACCATTTGAAATAAGATAAGAACGGGGGGCCAGCTCATCCAGGAATTGCAATGCAGAGTACAACAACAAATATATCAGTGTGAGCTCATTCAGGTCTCTTTATTGCCTAATCTAACTCAAATTCTTCGTCATTGTTGCCATTTTCAGACATGTAAACCCAAAGTGTAGAGCATACACAATAGCAAACAAAAACAGAATGTCAAAAATGGATAACAGATTAGAGGACGGGCGAATGGAGATGAAGTTTTCCCTGAGATGTGAATATCCAAATTGTGTTTTTCCTAATGACATCCGAAGAGTCCGATGAATGATGAAAATTATTAGAATTTAACATCCATCTGTCATATTTTTTCCCATACAATGACCTGCACAGAGGCCTCAGCCTTTTATAATGTTGTAAAATAAGAAAATGCCATACAAGAGCTGAATAAACAGAAAGGGATAAATTTGATACAAACGGAAGGAATGTATGTTTCCAAAGAAGATACATGTACTAGAGGAATTCATTGCACATCTGAATATGCTAATTGCAGATAAAACACAACAGCTTCGAAAATGAAAAGAATATCGAAAGGCTGAAATGCAAATATATTACGCCATTAAAAATGGCGGCACAAAATATAGAACCTGGATTACACATTAAAGTTAACCCGTTGACTTCATCTCTTTCATTCTTTGCCATCAGCAGCACGAAGAGAACCGAGTTGAACTGGAGCTTGCGTTCCCACAACTTTTGACGACCCGTAGTTAGATATATCAGTGCCCCGACCTTTCTCCTTCTCGATTTGTTCCTTGATCCAGAAATATGTGAATCTCAGTCCATCCTGCAAGCGTAAGGAACATATGGAAATGATCAACAAGTCATATGTTACAAAGGGTTCGGTCAATGGACACAAAAGAGGGGAAAAAAAAAACTCCAAACATGTCACCTTCAGTTTCATAGAAGGAGCCCACCCGAGCTTTTCCTTAATTAGAGTGTTGTCTGAGTTTCGACCGCGTACACCCTCGGGTCCGGGAATGTGATGGATGGGGAGCTTTTTGTTCTCAAAGCTCAGGACAATCTCAGCCATCTCATTCATGCTGACCATCTCATCACTTCCAATGTTTACAGGCTCTCGGAAATCGGATTTTGTCAATCTGAACACGTAAAACAATTCATTTAAGCTGTGAAACATGCAACCCAGATTTGAAATGAAAAGTTTAAGCAATTCTAATTTTTATTTCAACTAGATTTCAAACGTGTGTAAGGAGTCTTTTTCTGGTGTAAGAATATGAAGTAGACAGAAGCAAGTCAATACATGCCAATAACCCAAACTTTATATTTTCCCTTTTTAGGCTGAATTGGAAAGGAGTGGATGAACAGCCTTTTTAGCTTAGGTTATCCTGACAAGAAATTCAAGCACCAACATGACAAGAAATTCAAGCACCAACAGTTGCATAAAGATTATTCTTGTATAGTGCTCTATTGGTTGAACAATGCTATTTTTACCCGTATCCAGATTATTCATTCAAACAACATTTTATTTTTATTCATTACGTGAAGAGAGTTGTGAGTTTAAGTAATATAGTCTGAAACAAAACGTTAAGGACCATTACTTAATCTCAGGACAATGTCATTTTATGAGTTCAACATACCTCAGAACACCCTCAACACATTCATCAATAAAGGTGAAAGATCGTGTTTGTAGACCATCTCCCCACATCTCAAATTTGTCTGTGGATGTAAGGGCTTTCCTACAGAAGGCAGCAGGAGCCTTCTCCCTCCCACCTGCATCAATTTATAAAAAAAAAGGTTGACAAATTAAAGAGAAGGAGCTGTGAACTTAGAAAGAGAGGAAAAAACTTCCAACTTTTCACAGCATCTTCAAGTTTACCTTTCCATGTCCCAAATGGACCATAAATGTTATGGAAACGTCCAATTCGGCATTCGATTCCAAAATCCTTGTTGTAGTGTTTACAGAGTTCCTCTGTTGCCAGCTTCTCTAAGCCATAAGCATCTTGAGGCTGAAAATAAAAATAAATCTTGCCGATAATGTTAGAAAACCTAAATTGAAGCACACTGAATTTTAAAAATACGAGAAAACAAACCTCTGCGGGCCAAGCATCAGACTCCTTCAAGCTCACATTGGTATCCAACTGCTTAAATTCAGGATAGATACAAGCACTTGAGGCATAGAAAAACCTGAATCCAAAATGGAGAAATCAATATTCAGTTATTCACATCCAAATATGCGCCTCATTGAATTTATTTCAAAGAAAATCTCCACATCTTTAAAAAAAAAAAAAAAAACAATTTTGATCTCTGATTGGAATGTGAAGAGCAACATATGGGATGGTGTGGATAATTTCAAAAACAATTCAAGGTCCCTTGGTGCCATACTGCATTTACTCATTTGAGAAAAGGGCATTAATCTGGAAATTGTTCACCTCTTCCTACGCAAAATTTCTCACTATAGTAAACTAAGACAAAAAGGTATGACTCTTGGAATCCCTATTGACGCAATAGTTTCGTTATTCACTGACAGAACAAAACTACATTACCCCCTCGTAAAAATTGGGAATGCATAGCTAATCAACCCTATATTTTCTTCACACATATTGATTACCAGCATCCTACTCCCAAATCCAGATGCTGAATAAAATCACAAAGTGAAATTAGGACAGCAGCTTAAAGAAGACGTACCTCTTAACTTCATTTATCCTTGCAGCCTCGATCATGTTAAAGCTGATCATTGTATTGTTATACATGATGACAGAGTGATTTGACTGAATAAAACCCATCCCTCCCATATCCGCAGCGAGATTGAACACATGATCAACTCCTTCGGTAACTTTCAAACAGTTATCCATCACTCTCAAATCAACAAGATGGAATTCATGACAGAACATATCCTCCGTCATGTGCTCGTTTTTCTTCCAGTCGGAAGCAATAATGTAATGACCTTCACTCTTCAGACGCCTGGCAATGTGCGAGGCGATGAATCCACCGGCTCCGGTAATAGAAATACGGAGCTTTTCCGAAGGCCAGTAGGGTTCCCTCTCAAGGTTATCATAGGTGTACGATCCGTAGTTGGTTTCACCCGAGCTTCCCATTCTGCAGTAAATGCAAAGGGAAAAAAACAAGTTCAATACCAAATAAAACCGAGACAACTAGCCAATCTAGATTTATTAATTACTCTTGATAACTTATCAGGCAATTGGGTTGAAAAGGACAATTATTACATCTAAAAGGCTGCCATTAAGCTATCTTATCAAAGAAGTCTACTAACCAACAACAGTGAGGAAATAAGTGTCGGCTAATATTCCTTAAGCATAATTCAACAGCAAAAAAGCCAAAAACAAATATGCAAGAACACAATAAAGAGCGAATCAATAACACGAAACGAATTGAACCCTCTTGAATTATACATATTCATATTGACACAAAACAATTGACATGAGTGAAAATAAGTAAGGAAAAAAAAAATAATGAAATAAAAAAGGAAACATAGAATGAAAGAATTTTTTTTTTTTGCATTGAGCATATTCTGCTCTGATCCATCAGAAGTAAAACCGAAGGGGAAAGTATCAAATTCTACTTCCCACATTCCATAGTAATTATTGAAAGAGAACTCAATCCACAAAAAATCAACAAAACTGAAATAACCTCAACAAATCAGAACCCGAATGAACATACCGATAACATTCACGAATTAATATACAGGGTTGTGAAAAGGACAGAATTTTCGTTATTACAGAGCACATTTAAATAAACGCAAACTCACTTCCTTAAAATTCCAAAAAAACAAGAATCATCAAGAAAATTTAGAAACCTAAACTGAATCATAATAAGTTATAAGAAACCCATAAGAGAAATCAAAACGTTGTATCATAAATCAGAACAAAATCACGAAAACATAGAAAAAGAAACTGAATTTACCTCAAGAAAATTTTGGGTTTTTTTGGAGTCGAAAGATATGCTACAAGATGAGAAATGTGAAAAAGAAATGGTTATATCTCAGTTCTTCTTGCGTGCTCTCTATATTATAGATAGATGTTGATAATATGAGTGGTGATCTCGGATTTATGTTGCCATTAGCTACTGCCACAATTGGTCAAAAATAACCTTGATAATATATTGTCTATTTAATATTAGCAAATTTTTGTGGCTAATTGCCTCGATAACATAAATCGTTCACTGTAGTGAAGAGATCACTCTTGAAAATATATTGTCTATGTTCTCTCTCTTTTTCAAATTGTATAATTGTGAAATGAGAATGCACAAAATTGCTCAATGAGTATGATATAGCATTCACAATGAATAATGGTCACTAATTATGATGCACACGTCTACGTGTCATCACCACATTGATCAATTTTCAAAAAACTCTACTTTTTGTTTCATCCGTCAATTTTATCATTCATAGGACGTGTTTGGTTTCTCCTCAAGTAATTCCTTTTTATTATTAAAATCTCTATTTATTGCTTTTTTCTCCCCTTCTATATCCACCAAGGCCAATTGATATTGAGATTATTAAAATGTGATTATGAGCATCGTGCTTTTATAGCAAAAAATTCACGGTAGAATGATACGTTCGATAAATATAATAATCTATAGAATGCATTGGAAATGTTTTAAGCAGATTATGGAGCAATGTCTGTCTCTTAGGCTCCGTTTGAGATTATTTTAGAGCACAATTTTTGATTGTCAAACACTTAAAATATTTTTAGTAAACTAAAAAAAATGATTATGGAAGAATATGTAGCAGATGTGAGCAATTTTTTAAAAACAATAAAATTGTAACTTCTCTATTTATTCATCATTAAAGTATCAATTTTAACCATCATAAATAAAATAAATTTATTTTGTCTAGTGTTTGTTGGTATTCTAATTTTATAAAATTTGACATTTAATATTAATTTTTTTAAAATAAAAATGATAAATAAAATCTTAGATAATAATAAATATTCTAATTATAGCAATCATGTAAGAGATTTTAAAGGTTTTTTTTTTTTTTTTTTTTTTCCTTGGCAATTATTGGTGTGAATATTTTTTTATTTTGTTTAAAGCTCCAGTCAATTGTAGTAGGCCGGTTGTTGAAAAGTAAAGAAATTATTATTTTTTATTTTTTATTTTTTATTTGTAATATATTTAAAATAAAGATTTGTTGGTGACTTCAAAGGCAGCAGTCTGTTGTATTTTTTCCTTCTTGTAGGGTCTTAAATAATAGATTCCTCGAATTATTGTACTAGAAAGTAAATATGCAACTTGATAAAGAAATGGAAAAATCCATAACAAATTGAATTAATTGATAAATATTAGATCATTAATGAAATCTTAATTTTAGCAATATTATTATCCAAATTATCTATTTGATCGTTTCATTTAAATTGAATTCTAAATTCAAATGATACCATCCAAATTTAATTCAAAATTCTTTTAAGAAATTTTGAAAGAATCAATAAATATTAACACCCAGAGCCAAGAATTCACGTTAACAAAAAACGCTACAATTTATGAAATGGTAATAAGGACAAATAATAATTTAAATAATAATATTTGATTCGTAACACAATAGAGATACGAAACATGGGAACTTGGTTTTCTAAAAAATTACAAAAATTATGAGTTTGACTGATATTAAAATAGTCATTGACTAAATAAATATCACACCATTAATAAAAGATTTAAGTTATCAATGTCTAGTAACATTCAGCACAGTAAATCACAGTAAATTGCGTGATGACAAGAATCTAAAAAAAATATCAGTTTGCATAAAAAAAATACAATAATGTAATATTATTTAGTATTAATGATACAAATATAACATATTTTCTATTTTAAGCCGAAAAAATAAATTACAATCTGTTAAAGTACTGATTTTATGAATTGATGAATTTCTTGATTATAATTGAGGATAGAAGAATGAACTGAATAGTAAGATTTAGAATTCTTTTGATAAGACAACCAATCGAAATAATTTGAAATTTGAATGAAATTGAATGGTTTTCTAATTATGATGGGAGAACGAAATTGATGTTGTGGAGAGAGAAAATCAAGATTTTGAAATAGCCAGACAAATTAATTAGTGAATGTTCAATTTAATCTGGGCCATAAAAAGCGAAGGCCCACTCATGTCCACTTGAGGAATGGGTCATACAGTGATGGGAAAATTTTGGCCCAAGGTACCCCACAAGAACTCGTGGTGGGGACCACCAGAAGAAAATTAATATTTTGGCTTATCTAAATGAGTGTATTAATTTTATTAATGATGATAGTCGATTAAGTGTATCCTTAATCATTGTCTGAAATCTAAAATTTTTATTTGACTCATCTAATGGGAACATAAATAATTCTCCTCGTGCTTTTGGATTCATGTCATAGTGTGAGAATGGAATCATGGATTCTTTATTTTCGGTACCCAAATCGTTAGTTTTTTTTTACGAATGTATCAAGAAGATCCGTTATATAGATTGGTAGTAGCACACAGAGTGATCATATTTGAACTTAAATTGAAGTTGTTGGATTGATTGCACATGAGTCTAGATTGTAGGTGTAGATAAACAATCTTTTATTTTTAATAATGGTAAATTAAACTTTTTATTTTTTGAAAAAGAAATAAATTTTAACAAAATATGTTTAGGTAGACTCAATTTCAACTTGACAATTGCTAGTGTGCTATTTTGAAAAATTCATCAATTTTTTTGAAAGTCCTCTTTAGTTGGTTATTCAGATTCATCTAACTTATCGCCCCCAAATATGGATATATGATAAAAGAGTATACAGTAGAGAACCCACGACACCACCACTCATTCAGTCAAGAGAGGCGACCTTTTATTTTTCGAAATTTAAAATAACTTGTAACGATTTTAACACTCAAGAACTCACAAATTTAAGCAATCATCCAAAAATAAAACAAAATAACACCAAAGTTGTTAATCCAGTTCAGCCGTAAAGGCCTAGTCTGGGGGCTCATTTGAGGCAGCCCACACAAAATAGGATCCACTATAACCAAATCAGAACTAACCAGAGTACAACCAAGAAGTTAGATCTTGTCAGATCTAACAAGAATCAAAGTAATAATACAACCCTTTTAGGTATGTTTGGTAAAAAATATTGTAGATTATAAGCGGTGGATCATATAGAATGTGTGGTTAGAAGTTGTAGGTCCTATGAAATGTGTTATTAAAAATGATATTTGACCAGCTTATAAACATAGACAAAACTACTTTTAATCACACCAACACAAGATTTTAAACACTTGAATATTTACCTAAACATATGAAATACAAAAATCTATCAATTAGATTCTGTAGTTCATAGTTAAGAATAATGATTTATAGTTGTGTACTCAAGGTCAGAATCCTAGTGGTGGAAAACAAAAAAGAATGAATATAGAGAAGAAAAACTGAATCAAAAGAAGAAGAGTATATGTTCATTTCTTTTAAAGGGCGAGTTGGTAGAGTAAACGTGTCACTCTATTATTGGTTAGTCTAGTGGTGAAAATGTGTCTTCAAAAATCGCATTACAGAAACACGACACTAGTGAACCACATGATTCATTCATAACCAAACAAATACAACCCTTCTAACGTGACATATTTTAGTACTTAAAATGAAGATTTTTAAATTTCTAATCTCACTTTTGCATTGGGTTTTGAGGGTCAATTATCAATTGTTTTTGTACATCTTTTATACTGTTTCAAAGATCTCGTTGTGAACCTCGCTACACATTTTTTGTCGTGGAAAAAGGACGACCACATCGACCATACGACTGCTCCAAAAATTTGCTGCTCCAACTATAAGAACTAGGAACATTTTAAAGTTTTCAACTTTTCAATTTCAAGAAGGAGTTTTGTTTATTTCTTTGTGAAATATTTGTTATTGGATATCAGAAACCTTTGTGATTTATGATCTTGTAATATGTTCTGTAAAGACTAGTATATTTCATTTAGTGCTGAAGAGCATAATCTACATTTGGTATATGCTCAACGAGTGAATAGTGTTTAGAATACATGAACATCTGGACTCTTTTGTAAGTGAAAAATCGATGTGTTCTTTACTGTTTTTATGGTTGTTATTTTTGAAAGAAGATTTGTTATGTGTGTGGGGCTCTTCACGTGGCATACTAAGCAAAGCATTTTTAGATGATAAATATCAACGATCACAGAGATCGTACGACTGTCTCGCTATTTGGTTGGATTGTAGACTGAAAAATTTAAAAGGTAAAGTTGGAGACCCATTTCAAATCTATTCGGTACACATTTTAAATTTTCCATTTGAGTACCAGATTTTGAAGGAAAAGTATTTTTCGATTGATTAGTTGCAATTGAAGATTATTTTGATGGGCAGGTCATGAATAACAAGCGGACACATTTGCAAAAATGATGTGGGTAGTGCATGTGTTAGTGTTGAAATTATTTTTTAAGTACTTATAAATATCTTATGTAATGTGTGGATCATACATGAGTAGTAAGCTGTGGGTCTTACGAAATGTGTGGATAAAAAATATAATTGACCAGTTTAAATTATAATTTAAGCATACCCAAACTCGAAAAAAAAATCACATGTCACCCACTTTTTATCTAATATTTTGTAGGACACACATCTTAATACTCACGTATTATTCATGTTGGAAATGGTCCATTGGACCACTTTGACATAATAATTGGGTGGGACCCAAGCGTCGATTTGTCAAAATAAATAGTCAATTAAATTCTACGTTTCGAGTAGATGAACGTAGTATATTTAATTGTGCTAAACCATTCCATTATGAATGAGAAATTATGGTTAAAAGTTGGACAATAAATGAGGAATGGGAGATAATTGGAAAGTGGTTGTCCCACATTGGTTGCAAACTAACAATTGAACCATTTAATATACTCCAATTTTGGAAATGGGTTTGGGCCCCAAGGGGCACTGCAAGTCTTTAGAGGGGAGAGGACGTAGGTATGCTCATAATCGAGCAAAGCCCATACTTACGTGTGCCGCCGCCACTGTCCGGCTGACTCGACATGGCACGGCACGTGCACGTGTCGGGCCTTGTCAAATATTGAATTTTTGGATAAAATTTATTTAAGTTGTCTGAATTTTTTTTTCCCTCCAAAGACACAGTTACTTACAAAACCGTGCATTCATGTGTGGTAAGTGGAAACCATGCGTGGAGAGACGTGGGTAAGTGGAGTGTTTGGTAATTGATCAACTGCTCTTCCCTCTTCCATAAATAAGTTCCTTGGGCTTTCATTCAAGAAAGACAACACACAGAAAAACAGCCTCGTCCCATTGCATACATAAAACACAGTTCCAGTTGTCTTCTTGTTCTTCCATTCGTTCATTTTTTCAGAGAGTAATATTTCATCTGGTTCGCTGTTCTTGTAGTGTACGGTGCTCACCTACAAGTTGTTCGATCGTTGTATCTTGGGAGACTATTTACCATATACCGTAAGCATCGTGTGGCGGGGTAAAATCGTCTTAAGGACAGGGAACTAAGTTCTCGCCTCGATCGTTGTTATTGTTTCGGATTCTTTGCTTGTTATACTTTCTGCTTGTTTGCAAATGAAAACCTGCTTCATATGTTTCTGCATAAATTATTAATTTCAGTTTGTTTGTACATATTGAGACTGTTGTGAACAAAACAGAAACCATTCTGGACCAACAACTTAAGACGATTTTTCGTTATGTTATGGTTTTACATTTTTTTTTGTTTTATATACAGTTTTTCTTTCCGATAGTATGTTGCTCCGCACATTCTCTGTACATTTCGAATTAATAATGCTGCTGATACTGTGAGATTCTGAATCTGTAATTCTAAAATAATAATATACATTTCATGTCTCTGCTAAACTTGAAATTAATCATTTCAGTTTTTTATCCCTTCTTATATTCTGCGAATTTTTTTTTGGAAAGAAAACAAAAATATTGTCTTGCATGATTCATCACTGCTCGTATTAAGAAACATATCTGAAACTGTGAAGACAACAAGTTAAGACCTTTTTAATTATAATTTTGTTTCATGTTTCAGAAAGTGTATTCATGTGCATGTTCCTGCAATTTTCTAAAATTCCGAAAGTGGGCTGTTCATGTCTTATGTCCATGCATTTTTCCTAAATTTTGAAAATATGCTGTTCATATTCATGTATAATTTGAAAGTGTGTTTTTCATGTTTACAGTGAAGTTCCGAATTTAGCATGTGCATGAGTTATTAATTTGTTTTATTTAGAAGGTGCATGAGTTATTAAATTAGCTTGTGCATGAGTTCTAAATTTTTACTGATGCTGTATGGAAAATAACGAAATTGTACATATGCATGTTTTCTGTTCACTGCCAAAAGTGTTAATTTTTTTTTTAAGTTTGTAACCTTGAATTGGTCTCAAAACTGAAATTTATAACCTTAAATTCTGATGTGTTGATCTTCTGTTTTGAAACAGAAATGGCTAATACTGTTGGGACTAATGCAATTCTCCCTACTGTGGCACCTACTGTGATGCCTACTGTGATACCTACTGTGACGCCTACTGTGGCTGGTCCGTCTGCTTCGACTAATGTTCCTCATGGAGAGAAACCTGAAAAATTTGATGGGGGTGGATTTTAAGAGATGGCAGCATAAAATGTTGTTTTACTTGACCACGCTTAATTTGGCAAGGTTTCTCACAGAGGATCCTCCTTCAGTTCAACAAGGAGAAAATAATCGAGCTTCGGTTATTGCCTTGGACGTATGGAAACATTCTGACTTTCTATGCAAAAACTATGTACTGAATGGACTAAATGATTCATTATATGGTGTATATAGCGTAATGAAATCTGCAAAAGAATTATGGGAATCTTTAGAGAAAAAATATAAAACAGAAGATGCTGGAACTAAAAAGTTTCTTGTCAGTAAATTTCTGGACTTTAAAATGATTGACTCTAAATCTGTTATTTCCCAAGTTCAAGATTTGTAGGTATTCCTTTATGATTTACATGCTAAAAAATTGACTGTAAGTGAGTCATTCCAAGTAGCAGCTGTAATTGAGAAACTCCCACCGTCATGGAGAGATTTCAAAAATTACCTCAAACACAAGCGGGAGGAAATGAACTTGGAGGAGTTGATTGTGCGCTTGAGGATAGAAGAAGACACTAAAAAGTCTGAAAGGAGGAATGGGGGACCAAGCATGGAAGCTAAGGCAAATATTGCTGAATCGAGTTCAAAGAAGAACATGAAAAAGAAGCACTCAAGTTATGCTCCTAAGAAAATTGAGAACAACCAAAAGAACAAGAAGTTCAAAGGGGATTGCTACAATTGTGGCAAACCTGGACATCACTCAATTGACTGTCGCAAGCCTAAAAAGCAAAATGATCGTGCACATGTAGTTGAAACTGATAATCTGACTGAGGGTGTTCAAGAAATGCACATTTCTGCTGTAATATCTGAATGTAATGCTGTTGGAAATCCCAGGGAATGGTGGGTGGACACTGGTGCTACTCGCCACATATGTGCTGAAAAGAACATGTTTTCTGATTACAAAACTATCAACGGAGAACAACTGTTCATGGGAAATTCCTCAAGCTCAAAGGTTGAAGGACAAGGAAATGTGACCTTGAAGATGACGTCTGGCAAGGAACTCGTCCTCAACAATGTGCTACATGTACCAGATATTCGAAAAAATCTTGTTTCTGGTTCTCTTCTCAGCAAGAATGGGTTTAAGTTAGTATTTGTATCTGACAAATTTGTACTAACTAAGAATGAAATGTATGTGGGAAAGGGATATATGACTGGTGGGATGTTCAAGATGAACGTCCTTACTATTGTACCCAAATTAAACAATATTAATGAAGCTTCTACTTCTGCGTATATCGTTGAATCTTCTTGTTTATGGCACAACAGATTAGGACACGCAAACTTTAAATCTGTGCGCAAATTAATGAACTTAAATTTGCTACCTTCTTTAAGTTTCGATCCTAATCACAAATACAAAACTTGTGTTGAGGCTAAGTTAGCCAAACGACCGTTTCCTTCTGTTGAAAGAAATACTTCACCTTTGGAATTAATTCACAGCGATATATGTGACTTGAAATTTGTACAAACTAAAGGTGGGAAAAAGTATTTCATTACCTTCATTGACGATTGCACTCGGTACTGCTATGTTTATTTATTAAGAAGCAAAGATGAAGCTTTGGAAATGTTTAAACATTATAAGAATGAAGTTGAAAATCAACTTAGCAAAACAATAAAAATTGTTCGAAGTGATAGAGGTGGAGAATATGAAGCGCCGTTTGAAGAATTTTGTTCTGAACAAGACATTATTCATCAAACAACGGCTCCTTACTCACCTCAATCTAATGGTACTGCGGAACGTAAGAACCGCACGCTTAAAGAAATGATGAATGCTATGTTGATTAGTTCTGGTCTACCCCAGAATTTGTGGGGGAAAGCTATCCTCTCGGCAAATCACATTCTTAATAAAATACCACACAAAGTAAAGGATGAAACACCTTACGAGTTATGGAAAGGTCACAAACCTTCATATAAATACTTGAAAGTGTGGGGGTGTTTGGCAAAGGTAGAAGTGCCAAAACATAAACAAATAAAAATATGACCGAAAACTGTAGATTGCATATTTATTGGATATGCTCATAACAGTAGTGCATATCACTTTCTTGTGCACAAGTCTGAGATCACTGATATACATGAAGATACTATCTTTGAATCAAGAAATGCAAGTTTCTTCGAACATGTCTTTCCTCGTAAAGAAAAAATTGATGTAAGTGTAACAAAACGAACTTACGATACTACAAATGATAGTGAAAATGAAGAAGAACCCAGACGCAATAAAAGGGCTAGAAAGTCTACGTCCTTTGGTTCAGAATTTCTAACGTACATGATCGAAAATGAACCTAAGACATTCAGTGAAGCAATGTCAACACCATAGGCTCCTTTTTGAAAAGAAGCTATCAATAGTGAAATTGAGTCAATAATGCAAAATCACACTTGGGAGTTGGTTGATCTCCCACCTGGAAATAAACCTCTAGGTTGCAAGTGGATTTTCAAGAAAAAGTTAAAATCAGATGGATCTATTGATAAATACAAGGCTCGATTGGTAGCAAAAGGATATAGACAAAGAGAATGTCTTGATTTCTTTGATACTTACTCACCAGTAACGAGGATTACTTCGATAAGAATCCTTATTGCAATTGCTGCGATACACAATCTAGAAATTCATCAAATGGATGTTAAAACAGCATTTCTAAACGGTGAGTTAGAAGAAGAAATCTACATAGAGCAACCTGAAGGATTTGTTGCTCATGGACAAGAGAAAAAAGTTTGCAGAGTCGTTAAATCATTATATGGATTAAAACAGGCGCCAAAGCAGTGGCACCAAAAGTTTGACAAAACAATGTTGTCAAATGGATTTAAAATTAACGAGTGTGACAAATGTGTGTACAATAAAAGTACACCCACAACATATGTCTTAGTATGTCTATATGTGGATGATATGCTAATTCTAGGTAGCAATCATGATATTATCATGTCCACTAAGAAAATGTTAACAAAATATTTTGACATGAAGGACATGGGTGTAGCAGATGTAATTCTTGGAATTAAAATTTCCAAAACACCAGATGGCCTTGTTCTCTCACAATCTCATTATGTTGAGTCTGTGCTAAAGAGGTTTGGAGTCTTTGATGAAAGTCCTGTCAAAACTCCAGTAGACACAAGTCTACACCTAGCCAAAAATAGAGGTGAACCTATACATCAATTAAGATATTCTCAGATTATTGGAAGTCTGATGTATTTAATGAACTGCACACGTCCAGACATTGCGTTCGCGGTTAATAAATTGAGTAGGTTCACATGTAATCCAAGCAATGATCACTAGAAGGCATTGAATAAGGTACTTCGATATTTGAAGCATACCTTAACATTTGGATTACATTATATGAGATATCCAGCAGTATTAGAAGGATATTGTGATGCAAATTAGATATCTGATATGAAAGATTTTAAATCCACAAGTGGTTACCTGTTTACACTTGATGGTGCAGCTGTGTCCTGGAAATCCTCAAAGCAAACTTGCATAGCTTGATCAACAATGGAATCAGAGTTTATAGCATTAGATAAAGCTGGAGAAGAGGCAGAATGGCTTCGTAACTTCTTAGAGGATATTCCGTATTGAACTAAGCCGGTACCTGCAATTAGCATTCATTGCGACAATCAGTCGGTTATTGCAAGGGCACAAAATTGCATGTATAATGGTAAGTCTAGACATATACGTCGTATGCACAATACCATAAGACAGTTGATCTCAAATGGTATTATCTCCATTGATTATGTGAAATCAAAGGAGAATCTCGCGGATCCGCTTACAAAAGGCCTACCAAGAGATCAAGTATACTATCTATCAAAGGGAATGGGATTAAAGCCTAATATGCATGAATCTTAATGATGGTAACCTAACCTTGTTGACTGAAGATCCCAAGATCTTGGTTCAATGGGACAACTAAGTTATTAAGACTCAGTTAAGCACTTATCCATTCTTTTATAAAAGTGCTGTCTACAGAAGTAAAAGGTTAAGTTATAACTTTTAATGATTCCTATAGCTTGGATAAATCAAATAGAGTTTAGCAGAATACTCTTCATAGGAGATCACCTATATAAGTGTGAAGTGGGGCGCTTCCGTGAGAATTTGAGGCTTAAATTCTCTAGAGCACTTATGAATCCCAAGAACTGTTCAGGGCCAAAATGAACACAACTATGAGAACCAAAGAATTGATAGGAAGGTTATTGTGTGGGTACTATTGTTTTGGTTTACATTAACAGCTGGGCAGTTCAAGACATCAAGTTCACTGAATATCTAAGTAAACTCGATAGAATTCCACTAAGGCAGGTTCAGAGCCAAAAGCTACCTTTCCTGATGCAATAAACCTTTCACTCGTACTCTCTGAATCCAGTCTGCATTGCATTTAACATATTCATGATAATTTCCATTCATGTGGGGGATTGTTGGAAATGGTCCATTGGACCACTTTGACATATTAATTGGGTGGGACCCAAGCGTCGATTTGTCAAAATAAATAGTCGATTAAATTCTACGTTTTGAGTAGATGAACGTAGTATATTTAATTGTGCTAAACCATTCCATTATGAATGAGAAATTATGGTTGAAAGTTGGACAATAAATGAGGAATAAAATGGGAGATAATTAGAAAGTGGTTGTCCCACATTGGTTGCAAACTAACAATTGAACCACTTAATATACTCCAATTTTGGAAATGGGTTTGGGCCCCAAGGGGCACCGCAAGTCTTTAGAGGGGAAAGGACGTAGGCATGCTCATAATCGAGCAAAGCCCACACGCGCGCACGCCGCCGCAGCTGTTCGTCCAACAGACTGGCCGGCTCGACTCGACACGTGCACGTGCACGTGTCCAGGTCTTGGGCTTGGGTCGGGTCGGGCCTTGTCAAATATTAAATTTTTAGATAAAATTTATTTAAGTTGTCTGAATTTTTTTCCCTCCAAAGACACGGTTATTTACAAAACCGTGCATTCATGTGTGGTAAGTGGAAACCATGCGTGGAGAGACGTGGGTAAGTGGAGTGTTTGGTAACTGATCAACTGCTCTTCCCTCTTCCATAAATAAGTTCCTCGGGCTTTCATTCAAGAAAGACAACACACAGAAAAACAGCCTCGTCCCATTGCATACATAAAACACATTTCCAGTTGTCTTCTTGTTCTTCCATTCGTTCATTTTTTCAGAGAGTAATATTTCATATGGTTCGCTGTTCTTGTAGTGTACGGTGCTCACCTACAAGTTGTTCGATCGTTGTATCTTGGGAGACTATTTACCATATACCGAAAGCATCGTATGGCGGGGTAAAATCATCTTAAGGACAAGAAACCAAGTTCTCGCCTCGATCGTTATTATTGTTTCGGATTCTTTGCTTGTTATACTTTCTGCTTGTTTGCAAATGAAAACCTGCTCCATATGTTTCTGCATAAATTATTAATTTCAGTTTGTTTGTACATACTGAGACTGTTGTGAACAAAACAGAAACCATTATGGACCAACAATTCACACATTCAATATGATCCATAACTTATAAGTACTTAAATAATAAATTTTGCACTGCCAAACATGTACATATGACAAGCTGTTTGATCAAAACAAAGACCGGAGTAGGTGTAAATCAAGTTCATGAATTTATCATTGATGGTTGAAGTTGTATAAACAACGTCTTCGAATCTATGAAGTATTTGTAAGAATTAATATCCAAGGTTCAATTAGTTGTGTCAAATTTAATTACTTATTGGATCAAATTAAAATTAAGTAATTGGGTTCGTTAATTGTTGGCTAATAAAGTTCTAGTAAGACTAGAATACACAATTCTAGTAGGACTAGAATTAGGGTTAGCGTTGCATATATATACTAAGGCCACAACAGTTTATACGATCGAGAGAATCTGTCTTCATTACTTGCCAGCACAAGCAAGAGACAGAACACAATACAATTACTCCTAAAGTTCTACTTTTATCTATTCTTGATCGTGTATATTACCACTGGAGGCTGGACAATTAGACATGTGTGGTATTAAAGATTATACCCCTAACTAATTAGTTAATCAAATGCTACGGTGTTTATCGAGGTAAACTTTTATCACAAATTCTATCTAAGTACAAGATTGATCCGACTAATAGGAATTGTAGATTTAATTTCTGCTGTGCATATATATTTCAATTCTTTACAGTGGTATTAGAGCCTACATTGTTACTTGTTAGACTTCGTTATACTGTTTTGATGAATCGAACAATAATTGTTATTAGTATATTAATTTAATTTAAATTTTAACAGTAATAATAAAATTTGTGAATTTTGTTTTTGAAAAAGATAAATCTGAAATTGGATTTTGGATTTGATCGAAGCTGGTCAAGCAAGCCAGAAAACTGGACCGGTAACTAGTGGCGGTGCTTTAGAAGCTACTGCAACGACAGGTGGCGGGTTCGTTGTCTTTCGAAGGCAACGAACTGTCACCGGTGGCAACAAACTCCACACGCCAGGCCATTTTTGAAAAGCAGCTTTTGATACTGTTTAACGCTAAATAGCGAAAGCTGCCATTGTTAGACATCAATGCGACCACTGTCAGTTGATCTGTTGGTGGCGCAGCACAAACGGTGCCGCCTTGCATAAATCCTTTAGGCTTTCTGCGTTCCGATCAAATTGGGGAAGCCTTCTATGCAACTTTGGAAATTAGATATGAAAGACTCACTGATTTAAAAAAAGTAGGGGGTCTTCTGCACAATTTTAGAAATTGCATTGAAGAACCCATAGTTTTAAAATTTTAAGGGACTGACTGCAATTTCAGAAATTGTACATTAAGTATTCAAACTTCTAAAAAAAAGGTCTCAAATGTAATTTTAATTTTTTTTTGAAAAATTGTAATTAATTAATTTTTAATGCTGGTCAAATATACATTATTGACTAAAATTCTTTTTAAACCATATTTTAAATTTTTTGCCGGATTAAGTTTTGACTTTTATTTTATAAAATTATAATTTTGACCATGTAATTATTTTATCTTCAATTTAGGGTATGACTTTAAATTGGGAGATAAATAAATTTTGAAAATCTCTTTTATTAAAAAAATTAATTGATTAATTGCTTAATTTATTATTGAAAAATTTATTATTTATTTATTTAATTCCGTCTACTATGTTTCAAAATGTCAAAAATGTTTAGACTTATACTGTCAATACTCTAAATTTAGAAATTAATAAATTTTTAATATTAGATATTAAAATGAATGTGTAGTGGATGATTATTGACTCAACCCATATGATTGGTTGTATAGTTAATTTATTCCTATTGATTGTTGCTTAGGTCTGCGAGCCTATTATTTAATTAAATGGAACTGTGAGCCTATTGTCTATTTAATTGGTTTTGTGCTTATTATTTATCTAGGCATGCATGTCCATTTATCAGGGCCTACGTGCCAACTAGTATTTGATACAAGTTGCAGTTAGACAACAAAGAAGCAATTAGTATAAAATACAGGTTGCATCATGAGATGAAGATGATTACATTTAGCATTCGATGATCGAATGCAATATTCCATAAGAATTGACCAACTAGTCTTTATTTTGGCTCAGATATACTAGATAGATAAAGTCCACGATCATCTACATCTATTATTATATATGATTGATTGCATGTTAGATGTTAGTTAATATATATAAATGTGATGAGATAAACCCTCTTTAATTAAAATATTAAATTCGAATTAAATAGTTAATGTAATGTGCCTTCCATTGTTATAGTGACACAAATCAGAATCTATTATCGATGTCAGTTTGTTGAGTCGCTCAAGGCTGCTCGCTTATAGATATGTTTATTACTATGAAACATTCGATGTTTCTGAACAATGTGTCGAATTTAACTAGAATTTTATTTTTTTGTTGAGTCACTCAAGAAAATAAAATTTTAAGAGCACAATCAAGTAAACACATAAAATGTGTGCGACAATAAGTTGTCTACTTCATGATCTAGGAGTCACATAGAAATGTGATTGATAGCAGTATCTACTTAGATATTTTATTAGGACTTGTTGAGTCGCTCAAGATTCTATTAAAATAAAAGGGATCCTAGCCCACTGGGAATCTAATTAGTTATATTGATTAATATTTGAAGGTCATTAATTCAATTTAAACAGTGGGAGTATAATTAATTTAATAAGAGGTCCTATTAAATTAACTTTATGTATTTAATTAATTATTTTATCTTGTTATTTAATTATTGAATAATGAGTAATCATATGAGTTTGAGAGGCACATTGGATACTAACAAACATACCGGACCAAATTTTCTGGACTTGCACTTCAATTTGAGAATTGTTTTCAAGTATAAAAAAATTGGATGTCATTGAGTAGCCAATACTGGAAGCTCCTACTCAGAAGGCTGCGCCTGAGAACGTGCAAGCTTACAATAAATATAGTGATGACAATAACACTATAACATGTTATGCTTATGTCATCTGAGTTAGAAAAACAACAGAGAGTATGGATGCCTATACCAATATATATTATTTCAAAGAGTTGAATGATGAACATTCGCAGACTGAACAGTATAAGACATTCATGAACTATGATGGTAAAAAGATCTTCAGTCAGTTTTCTCATGTATTGAAGACGATTGGTTATATTGAAAAATTAAACTAGTTGAATTTTACCATGAACTACGAGCTAAGTGTTGACTTAGTTCTGCAGTCTTGCCAAATTGCTTTTTCGAAGTTTATTATGAACTTCAACATTAATAAGATTTAATATGCCCTGCCTGAATATGCCAAAAACTGATAAGCCCAATATAAACAAAAAGAAAGGGCAAATTTTGGCCATTGACACTTCTAAGGGCACTAAGAAAAAATCTAAAAGGACCTTTCAAAAAAGATCCATGAATGCCAAATATACTGAAAAACAGTCAAGGTAGACAAAGACAAATCCAAGTATAAGGATCCATGTTTTCAATGTCGAAAAAAAATGACATTAGAAGAGGAACTGCAAGGCATAAAAAAGATAAAACTAACAACTCATATATTTGGTAATGCATACTCAGTCATATAAATGAAAACGCATCACCAAGTTACATAAAGATGGATACTTGGATTCAAATGATTATGAATCATTTAATAAGTGTGAATCATGCCCGTTAGGTAAAATGACCTATACTCCATTTTCTGGAAAAGGAGTTAGAGTTGCAGATATTCTTTCGCAGTGGACTCTATCGTATACATCACAACGCAATGGTGTATCTGAGAAGAGAAAATGCTACCTTACTTCATATGGTACGATCAATGATGAGCCACGCAGTTTTCTCAAAATTGTTTTAGAAATATGCACTTAACATTGAGTGTCACACATTAAACCGTGTCCTATCTAAATCGGTCGATAAAATTTCATACGAGTTATAAAAAGGAAATATACCCGATCTTTCATACATAAAGGTTTGGGGCTGTGACGCTTATGTGAAGCGAGTTGAATCAGACAAGCTAAGAGATAAATTCGATAAATATTTATTTGTGGAGTATCCAAAGAAAAGGATACTATTTCTACAAGAGGTTCAAGAAATCAAAAATGAAATTGACCAATTAGATGATCCAATAGTTGAGCTTGTATGTGGCACAGATTGGGAAAGGATAACTACTAGTTTCCGAGGACATGCTAGCTCTGTGTAAGGTGAGCGGGGTCATTTGTTCTCCTTGGAGATGCGATCTCTTGATTACTAGTAATGTATTACTAATCGAGGAAGATGAACCTACTACTTACGCAGAATCAAAGTCAAACGTTGACTCAAAGATATGGTAAGAAGCCATGGAATCCGAGATGAACTCTATGTACAAAAATAAGGTTTGGACATTGGTTGATCTATCTGGAAGAGTAGAACCTATAGGCTGTAAATTGGTTTGCAAGAAAAAGGTCGACATAGATGGTAATGTTCATACTTACAAGGCAAGATTGGTTGCAAATGGTTACAAGCAAAGACAAAGAATTTACTTTGATGAAATCTTTTCACCAATTACCATGTCTAAGTCAATTCGGATTCTACTTGCGATAGTAGCATACCGTGACTATGAGATCTGGAAAATGGATGTCAAAATCGCATTTCTTGATGGGAATCTTAGTGAGGATGTGTACATGACACAACTCGAATGTTTTGAATCGACAGAGCCAAACAAGGTATACAAGCTACAGAGATCTGTATATGGATTAAAGCAAATCTCTCAGAGATGGAATCTTCGTTTTGATAAGATAATCAAATTGTTTGATTTTATCAAGAATGAAGATGAACCGTGTGTGTATAAAAAGATTAGTAGGAGCAAAGTCGTATTTCTAATTCTATATGTGGATGACATACTATTATTAAGAAAAGATGTCCCCATGCTAAAATCAGTAAATTGTGGTTATCCAAAAATTTCTCCATGAACTACATGGGAGAAGAAACATATATTCTTGGTATAAAGATCTATAGAGATAGATGTAACAGAATACTTGGCCTACATATATATATATATATATATATATATATATTAGACAAAATCTTGAGAAGATTTGGTATAGAAGAGTCCAAGAGGAGACCTTGTCCTATTGGGCATGAGATCTATCTTTCAAAAAAGTGTCCGAAAACACAAATTGTGAGAAATCGTATGGATTTGATTCCTTATACATCAGCAATAGGATCTATCATGTATGCTATTTTATGTACTCGATCGGAAGTTTCATATGCTTTGAGTGTCACATGCAGGTTCCAAGCGAATCCTAGTGAGAAATATTAGATCACGGTTATGAATATTTTTAAGTACTTAAGAAGGACTAAATATATGTTCTTGGTGTATAGAGAAAGTGAACTCGGAGTTCAAGGATATACTAATGCGAGCTTTTATTTTGATAAAGATGATAGCAAATCTCAATCCAGATATGTATTTACTCTAAATGGTAGTGCGATCAATTTGAAAAAGTTCTAAACAAGATACGACTGTTGATTTAACTATAAAAGTCGAATATATAGCTGCTTCAGAAGTAGTAAATAAAGCGATCTGGATCAAGAAGTTCATTACTAGACTTAGAATAGTTCATAGCATTGTTAATTCAATATCTTGTATTGAGATAACAAGAGAACCATCGCACAAACGAAGAAACCCATGTCTCATCAATGATTCACACACACACACACACACACACATATATAAAAGACGATCTTAAGAAATAACATAAAGTACAACGGGTCCCGACAGACGATAATGTAGCAGATCTTCTAACAAAGTCGTTGTCCCAGCACAATCACGATGGTCATGCTAAAGCTGATGGTATTAAGATACCTAAGTGATTAGATCTAGTTTGTATGAGATATTTTGTAATATACTCTTTGTTAGACATTGATCTGTATGGACAAATTGATTAATTAAATACTTGTCTATATTTTAATGGCAAATCTATTATTTTTAAAATAATTGAGTCCGAAGAAAAGTTCATAATAACTTGTTAATCACAAGATGTTGTGATTGTGAGATATAATTTATAAATAACTTATACTTGAAATATCCCTAGTCATATTAATAATGGAATACAAATATCATTATTGCGGATAGACTAACATGTGTTGCATTTCTTTTGAAAAAAGTAGCTGATCTCACGAGCTAAAATGTAGATAGACATTTGAATAAACACATGAATGCATTTTTATGAGAACATGATATTGAAAGACTTGTCTAGAGATTCCACATGGATAACTAACCAATCGTCAGTAGTAAATCTCTAATGCGCGGTAGTGGATTTGGTCTTTTGACTTGATAAAATCATAGAATCTTATGTGAGGACTGCTATACTTTGACAAGTGCTTGATGGGGCTCTAAGTTTATGAGTCACTAGGATGACGTCGTATGGGTGTAGTGAGAATCATATGATAGTTGTAAATGTGCAATATAAGGATTCGTCATTCTTGAAAAGTAAGAGATTATAACTTGAATTTTGCCCACTTAAGATGATATGAATTTACTCGGCCATAGTAAAGTTATGAGTTGAAATGTTTCAATCATACTCAACTCATAACTAGATTAGATCAATAGAAAGTTGAGGTGAATAATATAATTGGTTGAAATAAGATTGACGCTGTTCCATAGCTCTGAACCAATTAGGTTCAATAGATAAAAGATATTATATTTCTACGGTAACCGCAAATATATTGGTTCTGTTATACCACATAATATTTTCCTTCACATTGATTGCCTTGCTACATTGCTAGATGTCAATCTTGGACTGTGATGTGAATTGATAGATCTAGATGAATAGATGAGAATATCACTATGTTTATCATCGTGAATCAGAACCTAATGGGTCACATACAAAAAGCGAGAATTGAGCATTTGGAGTTGGACCTTGTCCAAGTGGGAGGTTGTAAGAATTAATGTCCGAGGTCCAATTAGTTGGGTCGGACTTAATTACTTATTGGACTAAATTAATTAATTAAATTAATTAATTGGATCCGTTAGATGTTGGCTAACAAAGTTCTAGTAAGACTAGAACACACAATTCTAGTAGGACTAGAACTAGGGTTAGTGCCGCCTATATAAACTAAGGCCACAACAGTTCATACAATCAAGAGACTTTGTTTTCATTACTTGCTAGCACAAGCAAGAGACAAAACTCAATACAATTACTCTTAAAATTCTGCTTTCATCTATTCTTGATTGGGAAATCTAGATCAGTTCTTGCTGTGTGGATTACTATTGGAAGCTGGACAATTGGACAAATGTGGTATTAAAGATTGTACTCAAGCTAATCAAATAATCAGATTTCACGGTGTTCATCAAGGTAAACTTCTATCATGAATTCTATCTAGATACAAGGTTGATCCGGCTTATAGGAATTACGGATTTAATTTTTGTTGTGCTTGTATACGTCAACTCCTTACAGTATTGTTTCTATTTCTTGTGGGGTATACAAGGATAATATTTGGTGTGATGTGATCCCAATGAAAGTAACACACATACTTCTTGGCACTGTTCTGAAAAACTCGCATAGAAGGAGCTTAAGCTCCGCCTAGACTTGAAGCTCGGCCTCGACGCCTAGCCACGTCTCACGCTTTGCCATCGCCATCGCCATCGCCATCGCCATCGCCATCGCCATCGCCATCGCCATCGCCATCGCCTAGGCCTCGCTTAGGTTCGAAAAGCTTGAAGCTCGGCCTCCACGCCTAGCCACACTTTACACTTTTTAGAACACTGCTTCTTGGGAGACTTTGACTTTACGATCGAGATGTACATCATTGTGGTTGTGGTAGAGAAAATACCTACACTCTCTCGGTCGAATCGGTCAGTTTAGTTGATTTTCAAAACATAGGAAAATATACAAGACTAAAAAATGAAAAAAAGCTACCAAAAATACAAGTCATTATCTCCTCTTTATGGAGTTTCTCTTATTTTCTTACCATGAAGCCCTTTAGTGTATATATAAACTCTCACAAGAAATTAAGTTGTCCACGTACATGGGAAATGAATTTTATTCTTGCAAGAATATCCTTTTGTTATCAATCATTAATTTGGTGTTGAAAATAAAGCATTTAGCACACTTTAATGTATGTTTGGTAAAGTTTTTTGTAGATTATAAGTTATAGATCCTACTGAATGTGTGGATAAAGATAATTTTTGATCAACCTATAAGCTTGAATAAACTTTATTAGATTAGCAAGGTGGCGTATATTATTTCTTCTAGACAAGTAACATGGTTTGAGAAACTCAAAAGGGATTTAATAGCTGGACATCAAGTCATTTCGAAATATATAAAACCATTTTCATGTTGGAATATCGATATTATCAGCCAAGTTTGAAGCGAGATGTGGCCAAGATTATATCCACATGTTGAAAACAGGGCCGACCCTGTACTTAGGCGGCTAGGCAACCACCTAGGGCCCCCCAAACCATTCAGGACCCAAAAATTTTGGCCCATTTTTTAAAATTAGCCTACTTACATTTGAAATAAGCCTAAATATACAACAAGTCCAAATCTAACATTCATTATCTACCTTAATATAGTCTTTAAATTGTAGACTGTGCAATTTTTCTTTTAAACCCTATTTTAGAAATATTTATCTTAAATCAAAATAATTTTTCAAATTGTTAGGAGTTGAGCAATAAATAAAATGACGAAAAATAAAGAACACAAGAATTTTATATAGGTTTGTCTCAATGTGAGACTACGCCCTCTCTTTAGTCGCTGTAGTATACAGGTTCGCCTCAAGATCGATCTGAGCTCAACTCTGCGTAGTGCAACAAATTAGGCTCCACAACTTAATACAAATCCCAACCATTTTTTCATTCAGTGAAGAATAAGAAAAATGTACGATTTTTTGTTTTGTAAGTCTATAAAAAATTTATATTTTAAAACATCTCAATTTATTAAGAGCTCTATTTAAATTTTCATCGAAGGCCCCCCAAATCTTAGGGCCGGCCCTGGTCGAAACCTATCAAATTTCGAAATGAATTAAGAAAAATACGGGTTTGAATTGCCAAGATCCGTGCGTGGACACATTTCTATATATGTTGTAGTCGATCGTTTTTCCAAGATGGCACTTTTTCTACCACGTTCAAAGAGTTTAGATGTCGTTCAATGCTAAACTTTTCTTCCAAGAAATAGTTTTGTTACGTAGTTTGCCCAAAACTATTGTTTTCAATCGAGATGTAAAGTTTATGAGCTACTTTCGGTGAACTTTATCTTCAAACTGATGGCCAAATAAAGGTTATTTTATAGGACTTCGAGTGATTTACTTTGTTGACTAGTTTGTGACAATATCAACAATTGGGATAGGACGGTTTTGATCTAATGTTCCTGGTGGGCATTGTTATAATGTCCAATAGAACAAATGTCATGCATTCATTGGATGAGTGTAAAGGTGCCCACCAGGGGCATTAGATCAAGCCCCTGGGATCGGATTCTCATTCTACCTATGGCTGTATTCGCATATAATAGTTAGGTGAACAAGACAAAAGTTTGCCTCCCATTTAACAATGAGTAATGCTATAATGACCACAAGTTAGACTAAAAGTTGGACAACAATAAATAAATTGTCTAATATGTCCTTTGAAAAGACACAATTCAAATTCTCAAATATGTCATTTCAAAGGATATATTTGATATTTTATTAAGGGATAATTGCATCAAAGGTCTCCAACGTTTCAAAATTGTTAGAGATATGTCCCTAACCTAAAAAAATAGCACCACACATCCCCAACGTATGAAAAACTTGGCATGATAGGTCCTTTATGATAAAATTACCCTTCTCTTTAAATAAACAAAAAAACAAAAAACAAGAAAAAAGAAAAACATGATTGAAAACTAACCAAATGTACCCTAAAAAATAAAAAGTAAAAAATGTACCCCCAAAAAATAAAAAGTAAAAATAGATCATCTTCTCCAAAACTCAATGGCAAACACGATATTTTAGCAAATCTTTGAAAGAATGCTCTTTTCACTTCTCTTTCTCTCTGTATTATTTGCTCCAACTGCAAAAAGCCATAATAAATACATTTGATTCATCCCCTCCACATCCATTTCCCACCTCCACACCACCTCCCTTACAAAGTCCAAAGTTTCCTCTCCCTCTAACTCGCCGTCCACCGCCACTCCGCCACCATGAAAACTCAAAACCACCATTACTAAATAAGAGAATCAGCAGCTCTCAGCAAATCTCAGCAAATCCCAAACAAACATCATCTACAATTCCGACATTCCAAGAAAATCAGCAAAACAAAGTTCCATCCATAAAGTCTTCACCCTTATTGTCGAATTTTTCAAAGATCCTATGTGGAAAGCAGCAAAGTTATGGAGTTTTCAAGAAACCCGTTATGGTTTTCAACAATGATAAGGTCTTTGAAGAATTTTCTGAGATATGCAGCACCCTCAGCAAGAGTGTAAGGGTTTCAATTTTTGTTACAGAAAAGAGAGAGAACAATGAAAATGTGAACGAGGTCAGGCAGAGTGCACCGGCAAAATTCAAAAACTGGTCATTCTTCGGCAAGGTGAAGAAGGAAAAAATGGTGGAGAAAACTCCATGGAGGAGATCCGATCCCTCTCCTGGTCGGGCTAGATCCGAACCCGTGACCGGAAGAAATGGTCCTATCGTACATGGAAGAAGGGACAACAGGGAGGGCTCTTGCTGGAGGTCTATGTCACTGGTGACTCGTACGCATGGTGGGCCAACGAAAACAAGAAATGCATTAGGTTGAATTTTGGGTTTTTGGAGAAATGACTTCTTTCTTACTTTTAATTTTTTTTGGGTATGTTTCTTAATTTTAATTTTTTAAGGTACATTTGGTTAGTTTTTAATCATGTTTTTCTTTTTTCTTGTTTTTTGTTTTTTATTTATTTAAAGAGAAGGACAATTTTGTCATAAAGGACCTACCATGCCAAGTTTTTTATACGTTGGGGATGTGTGGTACTATTTTTTTAGGTTAGGAGTATATCTCCAACGATTTTAAAACGTTGGCAACCTTTGATGCAATTATCCCTTTTAT
This sequence comes from Forsythia viridissima, assembly GCA_030279155.1. Taxonomy (NCBI): domain Eukaryota; kingdom Viridiplantae; phylum Streptophyta; class Magnoliopsida; order Lamiales; family Oleaceae; genus Forsythia; species Forsythia viridissima. The sequence continues at coordinate 4,144,207 of CM059036.1, forward strand.
TAATAGTAGTCCAAGTTTTGGTTAAACAAGCATTTTCCTTTAACAATTAGGATCAGGTTCAGTTTGGTGCATTAAAAGTGAAAGAAAGAAAGTATATTTACCTCGATCAAAAAAAAAAAAAAAAAAAAAAAAAAAAAAAAAAAAAAAAAGAAAGTATATTTACCGACGACTTGTCATGATTTTATTGACAAATGCTGTCGACAAAAGAAAGCATATATCTACCGACGACTAGTGGAGTTGTTGGAATAGATATTTAGCAACTAGGCTATGGTGACGAAGCTCAAATCGTCAAGAAAGTTTTTTTTCGACGAATTCATCACCTTTACCGATGACTTTGATGCGTCGGAAAAGACCAATTTTCTTGTATAATAAATGTAGTAGCTGGGCAATTAATGCTTAGAAGTTTGAAGTCTCAAATGGTCATAGGTCTTAAGTATGCTTGTAAGCTATCATTTGGTTTGTCATTTTTCTGTAAGCGATTTGTTCAATGTTTTTCCAAAATTCATTAGAAATTTTGATTTACTTTTAAGGAGAGCCAAACATGATCTACTTAACTTCCTGCAATGAAGGGTAATTTGATCTTATCGATGGAAAATTGAATCAGATCTTTCGATACAAACCACCTAAGAGAATAAGATGCTTGGCAAGAATGCTTGCCACTTTAATAAAAACGAACAAGAAGCTACATAGGGGGACATCAAGGCCACATACGAACACGAAATGAAATAAATGCAAGGCTTAGTTACGAGTGAAAAAATGTCGTATGCTAAATTCTGGTCGTCAATGAAGTATTCTTTTAATGAACGTGGTCTAATGAAGATGTTCAAACTAAAGGACCATCACTTTAGGTACATGAACAGGAAATTGATCGATTTCATTGGTCCAAGGATTATGCTCCTTGATCGGATTAATAGTCTTTAGAGCACGCCACACACCGCTGTTACACTTGAAACCCGATCCAAATGCAATCTGCCATACTCGATCGCCCTTTCTGATTCGCCCTTTGGCCTCTGCATAGGCTAGTTGATACCAAACTGAACTGCTAGAAGTGTTGCCAAACCTATATAGAGTCATCCTTGAAGGCTCCATATGCCATTCTGTGAGTTTAAGATTATTCTCTAACTCGTCCAACACCGCTCTTCCACCTGCATGAATACAGAAATGCTCGAACGCAAGCTTGAAATCTGGAACATATGGCTTGACATCCATCTTGAAAAATTTTTTCGCGACCAATGTAGCAAAAAATAGGAGCTGCTCGGAAACAGGAAGTACTAATGGTCCAAGTGTTGTGATGTTTGATTTTAAGGCCTCACCAGCAATAGCCATCAGGTCTTTTGACAATGTGACGCCGATTTTTCCCTCGTCGTCCTCTTCTTGGAACACACATTTGTATGCTCTATCATCGGCACCTTTGTGCGTACGCAAAGTGTGCGTTAGTTGGTATTTCGAACGTCCACGATCAGAGTATCGATTGGATAAGAGTATAGCAGCTCCACCTAGGCGAAAGAGGCAGTTTGGAAGAAGCTTTGATTTGTCATTGCCAGCATAATAGAAAGGTGTAACACTTTCAAAACTCATGACTAGGGCATAGGTGTTAGGTTGCACCTGTGAAAAGCAGATAGTTAGTACCAATGCGGCGACCGATTTTGTTCTAATGCCCACAGTCAATGCCCACCGGGACACTTGTTCAACAAATGTTAGATGAGTGTAAAGTGGGCCATTACATTCATCCAAAACTTGTTGGACAAGTGTCCTGATCATGGGTATTATAAGAATGCCCACAACGGGCATTAGAACCGGAGTGATGCGATGACATGTCCGTGTATGACCTTAAAGCGAGTCTTACCCCTCGATATGCATATAATTAACACAAACCTGTAAAAGCCTTTTCGCGAGGTCTATTGAAATTAGCCCGGCGCTACATCCCATACCGCCTAGGTTGCAGCTCACGACATCCCCCCTGAGCTTGTAACGGTTCACTATCATGGCCGATAGAGACGGAGTAGGATTGAACAAAGAAATATTCACTACAAGAATTCCAATATCTCTTGGATTCACCCGTGTTTTCGCCAAAAGATCATCGATGGCACCAAATATAACCATTTCTGCTTCTTTTCGAGCACTTTCAAAAGGAAATCGAGGCGGAAACTCAAGAAGAGAGCCTGCAAATGTCTTTTCACCCAATCCAGACCTCTGCAAGACTTTTTTCATGAAAGTAACACTTTCTTCACTGAAGAAAGTTGAAACCTTCTCTAAAACCAACTTGGTTGTGCACTCGAAAGAGGGATCAGGCTTGTAGCATGCAAAATCCACCAGATAAATATTTCTTGGACGACTCATGAAGTAAATTGTAGCAAAAACAGCCATTAAAGAAGTGCACGAGATCACTGCAAGAACATTGTATTTCAGGTGATGGTTACATAACTGCACTATATCTTGGATGTTAAGCACTGAAAGATTAACAGCAGCAGAAGCAGCAAGAAGAGGGATGATTAACAGGTACATGGCATTGGAGATGAGGTAGTGGTAGCCAAGCTTCACATATTTTAGTCTAATGGAATATTGAGATTTGGGTCGGGTTTTTTCGACCTCGGTAGTTTTGCGATCGAGCTTTTTCTGGTCCGCCGCCATTGATGGATACAAAGACAAGTTTGAGTGATGGAAGTGCTAACTTTAGTGTTCTTAAATAGAGGAAGAATGGGTAGCTTTAGTGAACTTATTGATTTTTTTTTTGAACGAATGAACTTATTGATTTTTAGTCCGACAGGACATTAATGTATGTTTAACAGGGAAATATACGAAATTAGAAACATAGGCTAGTAGGTGAATTGAATAAGAAATGATAATAATATATGTTAACGAGACGAGTTATGTTTTGCATCGATTTAAAGAAAATATGTCGTTTGCGATAGAAAATATATCAAAAGATCAAGTGTATTAGTTTGATATACTTGTAAATTGATAGAATCAGAATAATACTATTCACAGTCGCTAACTACCATAATCAGCCTACGTGATATTATTCAACTGGAATAATTATTGATATTCATAGTCCCTGACTAGTGTAGTTAATATTAGTCAGTTGAAATAATTATTTACAATTAATGACTATGAATAATATTACTTAATAAAAATAAATAATTATTTTCATTGAAAAATACGACGTATGCTGATTACGGTATTCAACGACTAAGAATAACACCATTCACGCAATATAGACGAGAATATAGACAAGAATATCAAGATTGGTTTTTGAGTGTTTGGGATAGCAAAATCTTGAGAAATATATTTATTATTTCTATTTATACTTTTAATTTTTACCCTAAATTTATTATTGTTATAAAGAAGGACCAACCACTTCACTTAACATTTATTGTACCTTTATGTTTCAACTTTGAACGACACCCACTTTTCGTGTATTATAAGTAGACAATTTATTCGAGGGAAATTGGTGCAAATGGTCATTAACGTATGTTAATAGTGCGAAAATGGTCCTTAATCTTTCATTTTTGGTAGAGTGATCCCTAACCTATCCATTTAAATGCAAAATTGTCCTTATTTGATAAAAAAACAAAAATACCCTTAATTTTAGTCTTTAAAAAAAATTACAATTGAATTTCTAATCTTTGAAAAATATGCAAATAAGTCCGATACATTTATTAATCAATATTTAATTTAGTATATTAAATATATCACTATAATTGTGTCAAATAAATTTTTTATAAAAGAAAAATATTAAATTATTGCGCTTTAGATATATGTAATTGTTATGTGATGTGAAAAATTTGAATAAAAATTAAGTTCAACAAATAACAAAATGGAGTATATAATTTTATGATATTGAACCAATCTTATTATGTTTTTTTAACATAAAAATACTAACAAAAATTAATTTACACATTTTTTGTTCTTTATTTTTGAACGATAATAAAACGATAAATTAAAATATGAAGAATACAATTTGAACTATAATATTTGTAGTTAATAAATGAATAGCTCAATGAAATAATAATATTTGATTATTAAGTTTGTGACACTTTTTTTTCTTTGGGTTAATTACACTAATGGTTCCCATTCTTTCAAGTTTGTAACGATTTCATCCATATTCAATTTTTTAACAGATATCATCAACATTCTTCCATTTATTCTCACATACCGTCCCCACTCACGGAATCCGTCAAAAACAGCCATTAAATGGGTTTCCATCACACTTTTTCTCTTTCTAAAACGAGGACATTTTAAGCAAACTATCTAAAATTTATTCTACTGTTCTTATCTTTCTTCTCTATTCATCTTTTTGAACATTCGTTTGATTTTGATCTTGATGAACATTCATTTGATCTTGGGTTTTCTGCTCACAGATTTTTTATCTGGACTCAGAAAATTCCGAGTTTTCAGTTCAGTAAAAAAGAACACTATATTCTTGTGGATATCTTGGGGAGTAGCAGACAGTTTTCATTGTTATGAGATTTTGTAGTAGAGATGAAAATGGCTAAATCTTTCGAAATTAGCCAAGAAATTTTATGGGTTGTTTTTAGGGCTAATAGTAGAGCTAATTTATCCGCTTCTTATGGCATCAATAACATTGCTGATTTTGGAATTAGACCTTGTAGCTTTTGTACATACTTTGGGGGAAAAAAAGCATGTGAAGCATGCCCAGGATGTTTTTAACAGAGTTAAATGAGATTCACTTTCAATTCCATATCCATATCTACCAGAATATCATATGATGGAACATGTTCAATCCTAGCCTTCATCGCAATTTCCCATTTCCTCTTCTCAGTACAATCCTTACCTTGAAAATGGCTATATTCCACAAGGGATTCTTCAACACCAAGCTGTGTTTAACAATAACCCATTTCATATTTTTGACACAAATGTGAAAGATTGGTGAGATTGGTTTTTCTACAACTAAGAGCTTGTTTGACAAAGCTTAAAAACTTATTTTGGTTTTTTTCAGCCGTAATTTTTTACTTTTCAATCCACTTTTAACATGAAAAGTCAACAATTTCAACTCAAATAAACCAATATTGGTCAAATGAACCAAAAATTGGTTTATAAACTAGTTTATAATCTCTGTCAAACGGGCCCTAAAGAGGCCAAAAATTAGAGAATGTCCTGCCAAAGGCACCATCACCGTCACCATAGCCACCACAATCAGCATCAAAATCAAACTAATGTTCATCAAGATGAGGAGAGAAGAAAGATAAGAACGATAGAATATGTAAAGAATGGAGACCTACGCTATGACTGAATATAAAGAATGGGAACGGACAATGTGACTACATTTAAAGAATGGAGACATGTAGCTTTCGAATGAAAAATTGAACATGTCCACACACATAAATGATATTCTACAATTCATATCCAACAACAATTGGACAAAAAGTATGTTATCTTCTTTCACAATTCATGCCTTCTTATTCTTTTTTGTTGCTTCCTTGGTGCTGGTGGTCTATGTTGAAGTGTTCTTGCAACTACGCAAATAAATGACATCACATGATTCACAACCAATAACAATTGAACAAAAAGTATGTTATCTTTTTCCACAAATCTACCGTAGTGATAATTCATGCCTTCTTCTTCTTCTCCTTCTCTTTCTCCTTCTTTGCTACAGTATGTTATCTTCTTCTACAAAAAGTATGTTATCTTTTTTCACAATAAATTTTAGGTAGTTTGCCTAAAATACCCTTGTTTTAGAAAGAGAAAAAGTGTGATGAAAACCTATTTAACACCTATTTTTTATGGATTCCGTGAGTGGGGACGGTATATGAGAATAAATGGAAGAATAATGATGATATCTGCTAAAAAAATTGAGTATGGATGAAATCGTTACAAACCTGAAAGAATATGGACCATTAATATAATTATACCCTTTTTCTTTTAATGTTGTAATGATAAAATTAAAGATTAAATTTTAATGATCACTTAATAATAATAAAATAATTTTAATTAACATGTTTGTTAATAATTATGACCTTTAATTTTAGTTATTTTATAATAGTTCATAAAATATACAAAATAATTATTTTTATCAAATAAGGACCAATTGTGCACCTAAATGGATAGGTTATGGACCACTTCACCAAAAATGAAAGGTTAGGGACCATTTGCGCCAATTTTCCTAAAAGTTTAAAATGATATGTTTGGACTATTATTTTTTAAATTGAAATGATTTCCTTACAATATGTTAATTTTTAAATGTGATGTACTTGAAGTTTTTAAGGTTATCTACAAGAATTTTATAAAAAATCGACATCTAATATATCAAGTGTGCTCATATTAACAAAAATCAACTTAAAAAAAAAAGGTAATCAAATACTGATTTCGAGTTCAAATGACTAGTAATCAGGCTATTTATAAATTCAAAATTTTTAATTCTTGAAAAACTATAATTTACTTGTTTATTGCTGTCTCGAGCTTCTTTTCAGAAGTTCACGATGAATCATGTTTAGCACTTCATTTTTTTTCTCGAATTTCCAAGCAAATTGTCATTTTCTGTAATTTTTAAATCTAAGTGACTCGAAGTACTAATTGAGGGTACTGGAAATGATTCATATTCTTGTCTTGTGAGCCAGACATTTTTTTTATAGGATAGATAAAATAAAAAATAGCTATCGAAGTTTTATTATTTAAAATTTTCAAAAAATAAAAATAAATTCACAATATTATTACAAAATTACGTACAAAGCACGAGTCCTTAAATAGTTAGAATAGAAAGATTTAGTATAATTTGCAGCCGTGGTCTCCAATCTTTGGAATTTTGGCACTTTTATCCTCTTTTTTCATTTTTTTGCACCCATATCATCAACCTTTATTAATTTGGTGGCTGAAATCCCTATTGACGGATTTGCCTTTTATATATTATCAATTTATTAGTTTCTTTTAATTTTTCATATAAAATAAAAGTATTTGGACTAATTTGTACTTGCAAATGTTAAGAATCTAATTGAAATTTTCTCTAATCAAAATAAGGACATTTGTCATTTTCATCAAATAAAGACCAATTGCGTACTAAAGCACATTTCTGTATCAAAAAATAAAGGTTAGGGACCATTTGCACAAATTTTCCGTCATTTATTTATTTTTTTCATTTAATTAATAACAAGGGTAGAACGAAAAATTGATTTTTTAACATTGACTTTTCTCATTCTTATACATAGCTAAACCAAGCAGGATAATGATAAATTTGTTATCGTGATAACTATTATTCAGATAAATAGTTTTATCTACAAGCCAAACGGATCCTTAAGATAATTATTAGATTTTATTCATTTTTGTTAAAAGTGAGAATCAAAATCCTTAAGATAATTATTAGATTTTATTCATTTTTGTTAAAAGTGAGAATCAAAATATAGTTATCTAAACAAAATTATTTATCTGAATAATAGTGATAAAATTATTTATCTATTTAAGTAATAATACTTAATAAATACTTTTCTCATTATTAAAAATGAATAGTTTTATCACTAATAAATTATATATGAAAAATTAAAAGAAACGAAAAATTTGTGCAAGTGGTCCATAATCTTTATTTTTTGATACAGAAGTCTCTAACTGACGTGTTTTAGTGCGCAATTGGTTATTATTTGATGAAAAAGACAAATATGTCCTTATTTTGATTAGAGAAATTTTCAATTATATTCTTAACCTTTGCAAGTATAAATGAGTCCGAATACTTTTATTTTATATGAAAAATTAAAAGAAACTAATAAATTGATAATATATTAAAAGGTAAATCCGTCAACATGGATTTCCGCCACCAAATTAAGAAATGTTGGGGATATGGGTGTGAAAAAATGAAGAATGAGGATAAAAGTGCCCAAATTCTAAAAGTTGGGGATAGAGGCTGCAAATTACCAAAAGGTACATCCGTCAATATGGACTTTAGCCACCAAATTAAGAAAAGTTGAGGACATGGGTACAAAAAAATGAAGAATAAGTATAAAAGTACCAAAATTACAAAAGTTGGGAATGACAACCTGCAAATTATCCAAAGATTTATTAATTTTTCACACTTGCCCAAGTCGAGACCAAACTTTTTTAATTTAAAAAGTTATTAATTTAGAGGAGTTCTATTCTATAAGTTAATTAACTCGTGGGTTGAATTTAAGTATTTATAGATGGTTGAATAAAGGGAAATTGGAGCAAATGGTCTATAACCTTTGTCTTTATTGTGTAAATGGTCCCTAATCTTTTATTTTTCGTGGAGTGATCCCTAACCTATCTATTTAGGTGCGCAATTAGTCCTTATTTGATAAAAAAGACAAATATGCCCTTATTTTTATTTAGAAATTTTTTAATTGGATTCATAGCCTTTGAAAAAAGTACAAATGGGTCCGATACTTTTATTTTTAAAAAAAATTAAAAGAAACTAACAAATTGATAATATACTAAATTATTTTGTATATTTTACGAACTACTATAAAATAACTAAAATATTTGCTCATAATTATTAACAAACGTGTTAATTAAAATTATTTTATTATTATTAAGTAATCATTAAAATTTAAAATTTAATTTTATCATTACAACATAAAAAGAAAAATAATTGTGTCACAAACTTATTAATCAAATATTATTATTTTATTGAAATATTCGTTTATTAACTACAAATATTATAGCTCAAATTGTATTTTTCATATTTTAATTTATCGTTTTATTATCGTTCAAAAATAAATAACACAAAATGTATAAATTAATTTTTGTTAGTATTTTTATGTTAAAAAACATAATAAGATTGGTTGAATGTCATCAAATTATATACGACATTTTGTTATTTATTTAACTTAATTTTTATTCAAGTTTTTCATATCACATAACACTTACATATACCTAAAGTGCAATATTTTTATATTTTTCACTTATGAAAAATTTATTTGACACAACTATAGTGATATATTTAATATGTTAAATTAAATATTGTTTAATAAATATATCGGACTTATTTGCACATTATGCAAAGATTAGAAATTCAATTGCAATTCTTTTAAAAATTAAAATTAAGGGTATTTTTTTTTTTTTTTACAAATAAGGACCAATTTTGCATCTAAATAGATAGGTTAGGGACCACTCTACCAAAAATGAAAGGTTAGGGATCATTTGTGCACTATTGGCATACGTTAGGGACCATTTGCATCAATTTTCCAAACTTTTATAACGAAAGTACAAGCATAAAGAAACTAAAATTGACAATTTCCACATAAGGGGATACGTTAATAAGCCAAGAAACCCATGTCCTCCTCCGATTATGCCTCTACCAAGACCCATGTCTACCGTCACTGCCGTAACGCACCCAAAGTCAGGCGCAAAATTGATGTGGCTATTGCTGAGCTATCAATATCAACATTTATTTCAAGATAATTATGCCGTTTGTGATAATAACAATTCAAAGCTTTTACCTAATAGGCATGCATAATAATTTCCTACTACATTTTTCATGATCCATGGTTCCCTTACAATTTTGTTTACTATCTTAAACCTACTATTGTGAAAAGCATCCGACCCATGATTAAATTGATACAATAGTGAATTGGAGTGATGTGTGATGATTAGAGTTGGAGGCTAGTGTTTCTAACTAATTATATTCAATTCATGAAATGAAGGGGTGAGTGTAGATGTATATTTGAAGAATTTTAAAGGCCTTAGTTAATTAAGATTTAATTCTAGTAATTTTAAATGCCTTTTAAATTAATCAAGGGTAAATTGGAAAATCTAAAATATGAATGAAGATATTTTTAGTCCAAAAATGTTGAAAATCTAAAATATGAGTGATGCTATTTTTGTCAAAAAGCGTTTCTCCATTTTATGGCCTTTTAGATGTAGATTAAAGTTGTAGGCTAGTATTTCAATTAATTATATTTAATTCATGAAATGAAGGAGTAGGTGTAGATCTTTAGGTGAAGAATTTTAAAGGCCTTAATTAATTAAGATTTAATTGAATGTGTGTGAGGATATTTTGGTCCAAAAATATTTCTCTTTTTTATGACCTTTTAAATGTAGACTAATAATTAGGCACACGTGCGTTGCACATGCTTTTACAATAATATTATCAATTTTTAATATTTTAATTTTTTAATTTTTTTTTAATTGTTAATAATTAAAATGTTAAAGTAGCAATTGTAATAAAGATAAAAAAAAAACACGGTTCTTGATAACATGTTGCATTGTATTATTTGATGTTGATATTTTATTTACATTCATAGAACTACAGTTGCAATCAGTTATGAATTTTATATAGTAGTAATACGAATAGTAACTTGAACCCAGTAAAGACTTTTTGGTGATTTGAGCTTTGATGATTAACGACCATTTGATATCAAATCTTATGGAATTAATGATGTATTAATAGGATCTCCAAAGCTACTTTTAATTTTATTGTGAGAGAATGTAATGATTGAATACAAAATATTGTACATTTGTTGGAGTAGTAGCTCCTTGTAGATAATATTCATTGTGTGTGTTCTTTTTTTGTTAGGCGTGTCTAATTTGACAATGTAAATGAAAACAGCACAAACGTACGTATGAAACAAAAATTAAAGAATTATCAATGCTTGCCTATGTTTTGAGAATATTGTTGAGGAACAGAAGTAAAATTAGAAGAATGTTATATATACATATATACAATTATTAATTAAATAAAAAATATAGAAAGATTCAAATGTTAGTTCCGAACTATTATCGCTCTAATCCAATTTATTAAAAATAATTTTTTCATCTCTATTTCAGTTTTGACAACCATGATTTGAATTTTAATTCGGTAATAAAAAAGTTACAATTTCCCATTCATTTATATTAAAATCCATTTCTCATTTCTTTTATCTATGTAATGTAAAAATCATCTTTTCAGTTTCATATTTAATTTAATATATTAAATATTTACAAATTTTAATTATACATTTAATAAATTGTTAGAAATTTAATATACGATAGTAATGAACAATAAAAGAGTAATAAATAAATATTAAAAGATAATTACATTTATGTAAGTACAATTACAATTAGAGATGAGCTTTATATAGTAATAATACCAAAAATAACTTGAACCAATGAAAACTTTTTTGTGATTTAAAATTTGATGATTGACGAACCCTTGATATTTAATATTTTAGAATTAATGATCTCCAAGACTGCATTTTACGAATAATAAAATTAATAATTACTAATTTTATTGTAAGAGAATGTAATGATTGACTACATAATATTGTACATTTGTTGGAGTAGTAGTTCTTTATGAACAATATTTTTTGTGTATGTTCTTTTTTTTATTAGACGTGTTTACGACATAAATGAAACTTCATAAATGTGAGTAAGAAACAAAAATTAAAAAAGTATCAATGCTTGTCTATATGTAAGAATATTGTTGACGGACAGAAGTAAGATGAGAAGAACGTTTTATATATATTAATAAAATAAAATTATATTAAAAATAAAAAAGTTTCACACGTTAGTTCTAAACATAGTATATGTTTGGACACGAATGAAACTGAATTGCTTGCATTGAAACAATAATAAAATTAATTGCTGACTTTGTTACTGGGGGATGCGTGTTTTCTAAGCAATGTGGAATTCATGGACTGCATACTTAAGTAAATGTGTGAATAAATTTATGTAATTTTCCATTATAATTGTAATATGTTAAGTTTATTTGTGTTGATAAGAATGTAAATTAAATAAGGGTATATTAGAAAAAAGAAAAATTTAATACATCCTGTATAAAGCGAGTGGCTTATAATTTAGGACAAATAAATAAGAAAAACGAACATATCTTTGTTAGACAGAGTGAGTAATTTTTTTGTTAATTGAAGTAAAAATAAGTAAGTTACTTGTTTTGACACAAACGAAATAATTACTTTTAAAAAATTTATTTTAAAGTAAGAAAAAAGTAAATTATTCGAAATATTTAATTTTTTTTGTTTACTTAAATGTAACTTTAGTTTTCTTAAGTTTAGACAAAAAATATTGTCATATATTTTCTATTTTTCTATAGAATCTATACTTAGGCTTGGTTTGATATGCTGTGATTTTAGGAGAATCGATTTTTGTTGTGTTAAAGAAAGTTGTCAGAAAAATCAATTAAGGGTTTGATAAACTTTTGTTTCAAAATTATTGTATGTTTGAGCTACCAAAATGATTTATTGTTGTGATTGAAAACAATTATTAAAATAGATTTTGATTATAAAGATGTTATTTTGTATTATTATTATCATTGATACTATTATAAATTTATTTTTACTTTTATAACAATATGTAATATTATAAAAATTTTTTTTAAGACAATGTATTCATTCACTATAATTATTTTAAGATGAAAGAAATTAATATATTTAAATCTCAAAATTTATAAAATTACAAAATAAAAGCATAGTCCATGTAGTAGAAAATGAATTATTTTAATTACTTAGTATTAAAATTTATATTTTAGTTATAAATAATTGAATAAATTAAAAGCACAATCTGAGAAACTATATTTTTTTATTTTTCAAGATCTATTGTTAGATGGGTACATATTAGTTTTTTTAAGTTTACAAAACACCTAAAACATTTGGATTTTAAAATCAATCTCAAATGAGACTTGTACGTTTTATTAATAAAACGGTATAGCGCCAAAAGTTACCTTCTACTATCTTTTCCCCCGTTTTATGAGTTTTGTTTTCAATAAAATTTCAACCCTCCGTTCTTTCCCTTTTCTGAAAAATAAAATAAAATTATAACGCTTTCTTACAGAAATTCAAACAAATAAAGGTTAGATGAGTGATATTTTAAAGCACACGAATCACGATAAATATGAAGAGATAAAAAGGAACTAAAACTATTACAACACACTAATATTCCTATTTGTTTGGTACCATATGGGAACTCCAAAACTTCATGTCCAAATCAAGAAATTTGCATGTGCCAAGCCATGTGAACATGTTCCAACCATTATATATCCTCCTCGACCTAGGCTCTCTTCAAAGGGCCCTTCCTTTATTTTCATCGTAGAATGATTATATGATTTTTTTTTTTTGTTATTGTAATTCAATTGAAAATTTTCACTAATACTTCTATTATGTAACTAATTCAAATAATTCACTTTGTTCGTATACTACTGGATTGAGATGAAATCTGTCGAAATTCGTTAAAGTCGCATCTATCATTTCTTATGAAGTCATTATCTACGTAATGCAAATTTTAACGCGGTAATAAACAAACTTACAACTTTTCCCATTAATTCCTTTCATTTATATAATGCCAAAAAAAATAATTATTTGAAACCATCTTTTCACCTTCATATTTAATTTAATAGATTAAATATTTAAAAAATTTAATTGTACATTTAATAATTTTTAAAAATTTCAATGTACAATAATGATGAACAATAAAAAGTAATAAATAAAATATTAAAAGATAATCATAAATTAATAAATACTAAGGGTGAATATGAAATTTTAAAAAATTTGTGAGGGTAAAATAATTCTCTTTTTTAGGACTTTTTAGATGTGGTATAGATTAGAATTAGAGGCTAGTTTTTCCAAGTAATTATATTCAATTCGTGAAATGATAGGGTGGGTATATATATTTAGGTGACGAATTTTAAAGGTCTTAATTATCTTTTTAAATTAATCAAGAGTAAATTAGAAAATTTAAAATATGAGTGAGGGTATTTTGGTCAAAAAATATTTCTTCTTTTTAGGGTCTTTTAGATATAGATATAGATATAGATATAGATAGATAATTAATAATTTTCTTTTGAAATTTAGTGTAAAATTTTGGTCTTCGAGGCCACCACATTATAGGAGTTTAAAGGACATGAAACATTAAATAAATGTATTTTTAAAATAAAATATCAATTTACAAATTAAAACACTCAAATTAATAATCCCTCTAAATTATTACTGACATGTGTGTCCAAAGAATATAAGGGTAAATTCTAACAAGAATCTTAACATTAAGGGTGGCATTCATGTATCCCAACCTACTATTTATTGCACTGATTTTCACAATCTTTTGAAAATGTGGCACCATGTTCCTAGCTAATGGAAAATAGTTATTTGAACATTAACTGAGCACGTGACACTAACGTGATGTCAGACTGAAAATGGAAAAATTGTTCAAACATACTTTATTTTATTTTATTTTAAAGTAATATAAATAATGACTTCAACTTTTATTCAAAAATTCGAATAGGATTTTTTTTTTTAATCAATATTCATTAAACATATTCCATTGGTTAAATCAATTCCAAACATCAAGTTAGTGTCATGTGGTCATCTAATAAATATCTTCTATTAGCTGAGCATGGGGTGCCACATTTTAAAAAGATTGGAGATGCTAGTGCAACTAAGGGCTCGTTTAGTATTTTGTTCAATAATTAAAGATAAGAGATAAAATTTGTGTCATCTTATTTGGGCGGAATTGATGTCCGGATACACTTTTATCTGGATAACGATTTAAGCCAAAAATGAAGAGAAGTTTTATCCTCGTAAAGAGGAATTTTTTTTTTTTTAATCCAGATACAGATTGATTCATATTTTTTTTAAAGTCGAATGTACAAAGTCAACAATTAATTTTAATCATACATTTCATGGTCCCACAACTTTTCAACTACATATTTCAACAACTTTTATTAACTTTTACAAAAAATCTAATTTTTAATCAAAATCAAACACTCTTATTTATAAACCAAATCGACCCTAATGATAGATTGAGAACATAAGTTTAATTGATATTTTGATAATCTCTCTCTCTCTCTCTTTATGTGAGATTTTTATGAACGAGACAAAACGTTTAAAATTCCAAATAAAATATTGAGTGTTTGATCATACCTAAGGCTAGGTTAAACTTTTTGGTCAACCTTTTGATATGAGCTTTTATTGTGCACCTAATTTCCCATTTGAACTCCAATTAATGTTCATAGCTAACTCAAAGCTTTAAGTGTGGACGGTAAGGTTGGTGCACTTCGAATTTGAAAAGTTGAAAATTCAGCCACTTGTTTAGAATTGTCCATATCTCTATAAAAGGGTTAATAAATTGGACCAAACTATTCTTGTCTACGACACAAGTTCTTTAAAAAACTATTGGACCAAACTATTCTTGTCTACGACACAAGATCTTTAAAAGACTCTTTTGAAACATCAGTTTTTTTAATTTATACGAGAATTTGTTTGGTTTTCTATAAAAGAGTAATGAATTGGAGCGAACTGATTTTTTTCTATGACATAGAATTTTTAAAAGATTTATTCTTTAGGAACATCGGGTTTTGTCATTCTCTTTAGAGTTTGAGAATTGTCCACTTCTCTACAAAAGGGTAATGAATTGGACTAAAATGATTATTATATACCACACAAGATCTTTAAAAGACTTTGTCTTTTAGAACATCGATTTTTGTAATTCTCTTGAGAGTTTGAAGCTTAAAAATGAATTGAATTATGTGCGGACATTTATATCAACAAAAAATCACATTTATAAAAAAAAGTTAAATTGGTTCCTTTCTCAATCTCATTAATGAACATGAGAAGCATATCGAGTTTACGGTTCTCAATTTCGAGAAATTGAATTAAAGTGAGTTTTGTTCTTTTCCACAATTCTAAAAAATCGACTAGGATATTGACCTGTGCAAAGAAGTGAGTTATTGAGTTAGTTGTTCAATCGTTGAGCTAGCGGTTGAACCGATTGGTCAATTCTAATTTTATATCTTTAATTATTTTCAAATATACAATAAAATAATAAAAATTACACGAAAACATAGTAAATATCACAAACTTTTTATAATAAAAAAAGTCACAAAATATCAAGTTTGAATTAAACACTATTTTAGTATTCAAAACAATGTACTTTTAATTATTAACTCAACAACGATGCTAGTGCCCAACGATTTTCATTAATACAACCACAAGAATATGATGCCCAATAATTTTTAATTTCTACAATCACAAGAATAGAGTTTATATTTTACACTTTTATTTTTTAGTATAGAAATTAGAGAAAGACAAAAGACAAGTAACTGGTTAATGAAAATAGGCACATGAGATCTAAAGAAAGGAGGTAGAGAGATGGATGAATAAAAAAATTGAAAATGTAAAAGACTCTAAGTTTGTTTGATAAAAGATAAATAGTTAAAAATTAAAATTATTTATGAATCGGTTCAAACACTGATTTCGGATGGCCGAGTCGACCTATTTTTACCGTGTCAACTTGATTTTCGTGTGAAAATGTCTTGTATGGTTAATTTAGAGAAATGAAACCAATTCTCGAGTCGAGTTTTATAACTACGTCATTTTCATTCAGAAGATTCCTTAACCCTTAACACCACCCAACTCGATACACACACAAACAAAAATCCTACACCACCACACACATTAATTTGCATTCTTAGAACGACTAAATTAACAATGTTCTACTTTGAGTCTACGGAAAACATGTGTAACGTTTTACTTGACACAACTATTGTGAGTACTACTTTTATTTATTTTTTCTTTAAAGACCACTCCGCTATCAAATCCAAGTCTTCATGGAGGGTATGGATTCTCCTCCTTAGTATATCCATATACTATCATAAAGAGTGAGTTTGGACAATCACTGTTCATCTTCGTCGAAAACAACCATTTTGGTGATGTTGTAATGACGCCATTTTTTTTTCTCACCTGAAGTGCCAGTACGACATCGTTTTTAATTTTTGTTTCAGTTTCCTCTCTCATTTTTTCTCTGGAACACTCGCGAAGTTGGTCTCATTCATCCAAAACCGAAGGCTTGCTGTTGCGTTCTGAACAATATAGTATGGAAGCAAAGATATTGGGTTTAATTTGTTCTCTATCACGAACAATATAGTATGGAAGCAAAGATATTGGGTTTAATTTGTTCTCTAATCAAAGATAGAACAAGATTCCATCTTTGCTTCCATTTAGGAAACAAAAGCACGAACATATATCTTTGCTTCTAGTTAGGAAAAGGCACAAACAATCCTTCATCCACGTCGCTCTTCTTCTTCTTATTTTTATTCTGGTTCTTTAAGGGTCACTACAATAAAATTTACCTATAGATGCGATAAATAACAACGACGAAATTGTCGTCGCTATTAGTTCAACACAATCGTGCGACAATTTTTCGTCGCTATTGTACGAACCCAATAGCGACGACAAAAAATATCGTAGCTAATAATGGAGCAGGTCAATAGTGACAAGAAAATGTCGTCGCAATAGGGCTGAAAGATGGCAAAAAATCTTGGTGCCACTTTGACCTGCTAATAGATATGACATGTGGCGCTGCTATTGGCCACAGGACAATTGGCGGGATCTTTTGGAGCCATTTTTTATTTCTTGGGTGACACATTGGGCAATTGTGACAACATGTGTCGTCACTATAAGCTAAACCTACAAAATCAGCACTTTCCATTCTTTTTGATTTTTTTCCTCCCCATTTTCCTCATCGATCAGTTGCTCCCGGTTGCCAATTTTGAGACGTGAAATTTAGTGTTTTGGTGAGTAACTTTGACCTATATATTTATGTTATCGTCTTTTATTTTATGTGAAATTTGTTATTCTGTACACTTCGTTGCAGTTTCATAAATCTTAGAAAACCGTTTGAAGATTAGTTTGTAAACCACACACATCTTCATCTTGGATAGTTTGCTATTTACAAACTAATCTTTGAATTGTTCTATTTTTGGACAATTTGTCATGAATTCGTGAATTATACGAATTTTGATATCAATATTTGTTCCCTTTATCACTTATATTTTCATGTGTAGATTTCGATAGTGTGTCCCTTTTATTCTCCGAGTGTGAACTATATTTAATATAGATCGAATACTTAGGTATTATGTGGGATGCTGCTAAAATTTACACGTGAAAAGAGGCGATAATAGGAATGAGGTAACACAATTCGAAATTCACAAATCAATGATGAATGGTTTATGGCCCTTACCTATTTATTAATATTGGAGTGAAAAGGCAAATTTAAGACATTCTCACGTCACTTGGATATTTCATTTAATATTTATTTGGTGCATAGCATACATAAAATGAAAATTGATAAGAGTTGGATCAAGAATAGTGACCGCAGTAAGTCTTTGGTAATTTCGAAAGGATTGCAAGCCTTTATAAAAATAGTGAGGCCACTTGCAAATGATCGGGTGTTTATTAGTTGTCCGTGCAGAAGATATTTGAATATGGTAATGTAATTGGTAGAAGATGTCGAGACTCACATATATAATTTTGGTTTCTTGGAGACTAATGAGAAATGGATTCATCATGAGGAGAATGGGAATGAGCATGTGCACGTGCGTGCACAAAATGAAGGGGTAGATGGTGGAGATGAGATGATAGATGTTCTGAACGATATAGTTGAGGATGATCTGACCTACTGATGACCATTACAACAAATTTTTTTGACTCTCTGTGTTCAGAATTGTACCATGGAGTTTCATTTTTCTCATTGTTAAATTTTTTTAGTTAAGTTGATGCATTTGAAAGTTATGAATCAATGGACAAATAAGTCCGTTGATGAGCTGTTGAAGTTGGCGTTGTCCAAAATCAATCTTGTCGACTCTCATTATGAAGTTAAAAAGTTGATGACGAAGTAGGGTATGGAGTACAAATCTATTCATGTTTGCAAGAATAATTGTGTACTGTTCTGGAAGGAACACGCTTCTAGTTAAACTTGTCTATTCTGCTTCGAAAGTCGTTGGAAACAGAAAGCAAAGAAATAATCTAGGAAGAATGTGATGTATAAAGTGTTGCATTATTTTCCACTGGCCCTATACTTAAACGTTTGTTTGCCACAATGAATATTGCAAAAATCATGAGGTGGCACAATACATATTAGTCGAAAGACAAAGATGAGATGAATCATCCAATAGATGGAAAGGCTATTGGAAATGCGTGTCAGGAATTCGATAAAAATCACCCTGGATTCGCCTGTAAAATACGAAATGTTTGCTTGGGTTTGGCTGTTAACAGATTTAATACTTTGGTACTATGAGTCTGTCTTATAGCACATAACCAGTGGTTTTGATAACTTACAACCTGTCACCTTGGTTGTGCATGAAACCAAATTACTTAATGCTAACTCTCTTGATCAATGCATGCAGCACTGTTGTGGACAATTAATGATTTTCCTACAAGGAGTAGCCTCTCATCGTGGAGCGACCAATGTTATAATGGTTGTCTAACTTGCATTGAAAATACACTGTCAACGCATGTAATTGTTATGATAGCGTATGTGGGTCATCGACGTTTCTTTCTAACTAGGCATCAGTGGCGGAGTAACCTTGAATTTAAGGGGCAAACAGAAGAAGACAACCTCTGTGTTGATTGACTAATGCAGACATATTGAAACAATTGAGCTATGTCAGAAGCAGTATTCTAGGAAAGCACCCTAGCTACGGGAGTGTTAAAAGAGATGTGCAGATGAACTGAATTAGAGAAAGAAGATCATATTCTACGAGTTATCTTACTAGTCGACTATTGAATTGAAACATAATATTGTGGAGAAGAATGTCTCTGACAGCTTGCTTGGTACAATATTGGATGATCCTCACAAATCAAAAGATACAAACAGTGTGAAACGTGATTTGATGAACTTAGGTATCAAAAAAGAGTTGCACATGTATCAATTGCATCAAATTTGAGAAAGAACATTGATCCTAGTGATAACCAACTCCAGGGTTTGAAGTCACATGGTTGCCATATTATCATGAAACAGTTGTTTCTTGTCGGGTGTCGAGCATATTTGAATAAGAGAATTTTCTCTACAATATTATTGAACTCTGTACATTCTTCAAACAGTTGTGTGCACGGTCCTTAAAGGTGACTGAAATGGTTAAGGCTCGAGAGCAGCTAGTAATTATCCTTCGCAAGCTTGAATGAATATCTCCTCAAGCTATTTTTGATATTATGATTCACTTTGTGATGCATTTCCCTAAAGAAGTAATACTTGGTAGAACAGTTTCTATTAGGTGGATGTATCCTTTCAAAAGATACTTTAAAAAGCTTAAGGACTACATAAGAAATCAAGTGAAACTTGAGGGTTCTATAGCTGAATGTTATGTTGTTGACGAAGCGCTGAATGTTATGTTATGTTGTTCGTGGTATTTCGATGACATAGAGACAGGATTCAACCGAACGAATATGAATGAGGATGTAAGTGTTCAAAAAAGGTAGCTCTCCATTTTTGAACGACAATGTCGTCTAGTGGAAAGAAATGGTACAGCAGTCCTTCAAATCGATGTTCAGAATCAAACAGAGTTTTACATCTTGAACAACTGTCCCAAAATTCAAGCATATGTAAAGTAAGTAAACATTTATACTCGATTTTATTAGTTAAGCTTTTTAAAATGTACGTATTAGAGCATATTTGTTTTAACAATGAACACAAGCAAGAACATCTCCGTAGCTGCACAAATATGAACCAAACGCATAGAAAAGAGTTTTCGTATTGGTTTTACACCAAGGTAGTCAATCAGTTCATTTATTAATTATATATACATCGCCCAATAATAATACAAATTTATGCTCTACACTAAAATAACTCTCCTAAAGTACTTAAGAGTTACTATCTTTGGCTTTTTGGTCAAATATGCATGTTCATTTGTACCTAGCGTGTGTTGTGAACGGAGTTCCATTTTTAACTCATGATCATGATACCTGGAGGAAAACCCAAAATAGTGGTGTGACTGTGATAGGAAGTGTGGGTGAAACTTTTAACGAACAGCTAGGAGATATTGGAGCTTTCTTATGTGAATGGCTTTTTCAGTTATTTTGTTCTTCTGTTTTTTTCTCCTATGATGTCTGTGATTGTATTAAGATTTCAAGTTGAAGTGTTCTTTGGTTGAGTCTCTGTTTGTATTCTTTGTTCTTTTCTCTTTCGATTGTGAAAATTTTCCAAATGCCCTGACTAAAGACTTAGAAATGTCTGTATGTTTGTGTATGTATGTGTAACTATCTGTCTTTGT
Source organism: Forsythia viridissima (assembly GCA_030279155.1). Lineage (NCBI taxonomy): Eukaryota > Viridiplantae > Streptophyta > Magnoliopsida > Lamiales > Oleaceae > Forsythia > Forsythia viridissima. The sequence goes on from CM059036.1 coordinate 4,165,139, forward strand.
CCTCTTTAATTCACTTCTCTTATCTAAAACTATATTACATGAGCATCTACTTTGACAATAGTCATTATGAGAAGCTTTATAATTTGATTGGCTTTTACGAAGCATATTATGTACCATGACTTTGAAAGTTTGGCGATTGGATTTATTTTTCATCCATACTTGGTAGTGACGGGTTGTTGATGAAAAAACATACTGAAAATCGTATTGAATTCCATTCGTGCACTCACTTATATGATCTTCGAGCTCATCCTCGGACCAGTTCCTATCGGTTGCCAGCTTTGAGACATGAAATTTAGTATTTTGGTAAGTAACTTTGACCTATATATTTTTGTTATCAACTTTTACTTTATGTGAATTTTGTTATTCTGTACACTTCATTATACTTTCATAAATTTTAGAAAACTGTTTGAATATTAGTTTATAAACCATGCATGTCCTCATGTTGGACAATCTGCGATTTACAAACCAATCTTTGAATTGTTCTATTTTTGAACAGTTTGTCATTAATTTGTGAATTATACGAATTGTGTTATTAATATTTGTTCATGTTACCACTTATATTTTCTCATGTAGATTTCGGTAGTGTATCCCTTTTATTCTCCGGGTGTGGACAAGAGGCGATAACAGGAATGAGGTAACACAATTCGTAATTCACAAATCAATGATGAATGGATTAGGGCCCTTACCTATTTAATAATGTTGGAATGATAAGGCGAATTTATGACACTCTCACATCACTTGGATATTTCATTTAATATTTGTTTGTGTTATTGTAGCATACTTGAAATGAAAATTGATAAGAGTTGGACCAAGATTAGTGACCACAGTAAGTCTATGGTGTTTTGGAATGGATTGCAAGCTTAATGCCACTTGCAAATGATCGGGGGTTTAATAGTTGTCAATGCAAAAGATCAATAGGGCAGTGCAATTAGTGGATGATGTTGAGCTTCACATATTGAATTTGGTTTCTTGGAGACTTATGAGAAATCGATTCATCATGAGGAGAATGAGCATGAGCATGCGCATGTGCGTGCACAAAATGAAGGGGTAGCTAGTGGAGATGAGATGATAGATGTTCTGAACGTTATAGTTGAGGATGACCCGACCGGTACTGATGACCATTATGGCGAATTGTTTGAGACTCTGCATTCAAAATTGTACCCTAGAGTTTCGTCTTTCTCGTCATTAAACTTTTTAGTTAAGTTGATCTATCTGAAAGTTATTATAAATGGACAAATAAGTACGTTGATGAGCTCTTAAAGTTGTTGAAGTTAGCGTTTCCCAAAATCAATCTTGTCGATTCTCATTAAGAAGCTAAAAATCTGATGACAGAGTTAGGTATGTGGTACGAATCTATTCATATATGCAAGAATAATTGTGTATTGTTCTGGAAGGAACACACTTCTAGTCAAACTTGTCCATTCTACTCCGAAATTCGTTGGAAACATAAAGTAAGGAAAGAATCTAGTAAGAATGTGTTGCATAAAATGTTGTGTTATTTTCATTGGCCCATAGACTTAAACGTTTGTTTGAGACAATGGATACTGCGAAACTCATGAGGTGGTACAGTACAAGTAAGTTGAAAGACGGAGATGAAATGAATCATCCAATTGATGGAAATGCATGGCAAAAATTCAATAAAAGAACCCTGGATTTGCCTGTGAAATACGAAATGTTCGCTTGGGTTCGGCTATTGACGAATTTAATTATTTTGGCTACATGAGTCTGTCTTATAGTATGCGACTAGTGGTTTTGACAAATTACAACCTGCCACCTTGGTTGTGCATGAAAATAGATTATTTAATGCTAACTCTCTTGATCCGAGATCCCAAATCACCAATCAGGGATATGGATGTATTTTTATGACCATTAGTTGATGAATTGAAGGAGCCGTGGGAAATTGATGTTGATACGCATGATGCGGGAAATAATAATGGTGTATCAATAATGCATGCAACACTGTTGTAGACAACTAATGATTTTCCCCAAGGAGTATTCTCTCTGAGTGGAACGGCCAGGGTTATAATTGATGTCCAACTTGCAATGACGAGATACCGCCAACGCATGTAATTGGTAAGATAGCTTATGTAGGTCATCGTCGTTTCTTGCCAACTAGGCATCAATGGAGGAGTAACCTTGAATTTAATGGGCAAATAGAAAAAAGATAATCTCCGCGTCGATTGACTAGTGCAAACATATTGAAACAGTTGACCTATGTCAGAAGCAGAACTCTAGGAAAGCACCCTAGCTATGGGGTTGTTAAAAAGAAGATATGTGCGAATGAACTAAATTGGAGAAAGAAGAGTATATATTGGTCAACTATTGAATTGAAACATAATATTGACGCCATGCATGTGGAAAATAATGTCTGTGACAGCTTGCTCCTCACAAATCAAAAGATACGGACAATGCAAGACATGATTTGATGAGCTTAGCTATCAAAAAGGAGTTGCACTTGTATCAATAGGGGGACAAAGTTGATGAAGCCTACTGCAGAATACACATTAACGAATTTGAACTATTGAAAGGTTTGTAATTTCATCAGATCTGTTAAATTCCTAGATGGTTTTGCATCGAATTTAAGAAAGAACATAGTTCCTAGTGATAGCCGACTCCAGGGTTTGAAGTTACATGATTGCCATATTATCATGCAACGATTGTTGCATGTTAACTGTCGAGCATATTTAATAAGAAAATTTCCTGCACAATATCATTGAACTCTGTATATTCTTCAAACAGATGGGTATGCCATCCTTCAAGGTGAGCCACATGGTTAAGGCTCGGGAACAGCTAGTAATTATCCTCTGCAAGTTTGAACTATTTCCTCCAACTATTTTTGATATTATGATTAACCTTGTGATGCATTTGCCCGATGAAGCAATACTTGGTGGACGAGTTTACACGAGGTGGATGTATCCTTTCTAGAGATATCTTAAAAAGCTTAAGGACTTTGAAAGAAATCAAGCAATTAGCTGAATGTTGTGTTTTTGATGAAGTACTAACATTTTGTTCATGGTATTTCGATGCCGTAGAGACAAAATTCAACCGAACGGACATGAATGAAGATGTAAGTGTTCCAAAAAGGCAGCTTTCTGTTTTGAATCACAATGTTGTCCAGTTAGAAAAAAAAGGGTTCAGCAGTCATTCGAATCAATGTTCAGAATCAAGCAGAATTTTACATCCTGAAAAACTGTCCCGAAATTCAAGCATACATGAAGTAAGTGAACATTTATATTCGTTTTTATTAGTTAAGCTTTTTAAAATGTACTTATTATAGCATACTTGTTTTAACAGTGAACACAAGCAATGGTTACAAAGATGCATGTTCATTCGTACCCAATATGTGTTGTGAACGAAGTCAGATTTTTAACTGATGATTGTGATACCCAGAGGAAAACTCAAAACAGTGGTGTGACTGCCATGGACTGATGGTGAAACTTTTTACGGGCTGCTGCAGGAGATATTGAAGCTTTCTTATGTGAATGACTTTTCAGTTATTTTGTTCAAGTGCAAATGGTTTAAGTGCGATGGCAAGATGAAAATGAAAGAAAAGAACATTACAAGTATTGACATCAATGCAGAGTATACAATGGTGATCAATTCATACTTGCTTCTCAATCAAATCATTTTTGTTACATTGGAGATGCTTCTCGTGGTCCCAACTGGTGAGTTGTACAAGAAATCAATCGTCAAAGTGCGTGGGATATTACAGAAAACATCTTCACTGAGATAGATTTGTTACACGATAACACCGCATCCAACTTCTCTTTGTTTGTTGATCTTGGTAATTTAGACCACATAACTTTGCAACGGGGCGATGGAGAGGCCGTTCAGGTTCATCAGTTAGTCAACAGGGCATTAGCTTCAAATGTTAGTGGCACCCTTCATTAAAGATGAGGTCGATGATGATAATAAATTGGAAGACTACGTAGACGACGAAACAAATGATGATAGTGACAAAGACAACAATATAGACTATGAGGGTCATAGATATCACGATAGTGACTCAAAGTAAATGTTGTTGTTTGTAACAAAACTTCTTTTAATAATAAAGTAAAATTTCGCTTTGTTTAATTATGTTTACAATAAATATTAATTTAATTATTATTGATTATAAAAAAATTATGTTATTACAAATCAATAATTACTATAATTAATATTAATTATTTTAGTTATTCATGAATATTATTTACATTAATATTTCTTAATAATTAATATATTTACATTAATTTTGATTACTTACCTTGAAAGTTAATATTAGTTTATTATTCTATAAAAAATGTCCGTTACTCATAAATATTGTTTTACATTAATATTTCTTATATTTATATAAATTTTGATTACTTACCTTGATTGTTATTTTATTAATTTCTAAAAAAATTCAATTATTCAAAATCACTAATAAATTTAAATTGCAGATTTATTGCGGCGACATCTAATGTCGTCGCTAAGGTTTGAAAAAAATTCAAATGCCTAGTGGCGCATGATTTGTGTCGCGTGTATTTTTTCAGTTCTCTCTATTGTTTAGTTACATATCATAGAAGAATAAAAATAAAAGAGAAGAATACAATATATAACCGAGTTTAAACGAAAAAACAAGAATTAGATGAAGATCTTTCACCAATAATCAATCCCGTCCTTGTAAAGCTTGAAATCATATCTTGCTTGATGTAAATTTCCTCTCTAATCCCTCTAAATTCTTGTATATGGTTCCCCCTTATTGTTTGAATAATCATTTCTATTTATAAGTCCCAAAAGTAATCTAATTTCGTGCAAAAGTCGTGTCTAAAAAGAATACCAAAAAAGTCATATCTTCATTTATTTAATTTAGGAAAAATAGTACTAAGAGTCCTCAACCTTTAATCTTTGTGAAATGAGATCCCGAATCTTTGATTTTAGCACCTGGGATCCCAAACCCTTCAAACATCTGCGCATGAGTTCTTTTTGTGACATAAAACGTTAATTTGACTGTTAAAAAGAAAAGAAAAAAGAAATCATCACCCCACCTATTCAAACGAATAATTTTATCAACAATTTGAAAATACAAACAAATTATCATTACATACCTCTTCCGCTGGGGTTGGGATGGGTAGTTTGGAATCGAGCAAGATGATTATTTCTTTTTGTTTTTCCTTTTCCTTTTGTTTCTTCATTTTATTTTTATTTTTATTTTTATTTAATTCAAAATTAAATATGAGTACACTAATTATTTTACTCAAAATTTGACCAATTAACGGTTAATTTGACATTTTTCATCACAAAAGGACTTCAGGCGCATGCTTTAAAAGGTTTGGAATCTCGAGTGCTAGAAATCAAAGTTTTAGGACCTAATTGTCACAAAGTTTACTTCTAGTGCTATTTACACTAAATTAAAGTAATGGTAGAACTGTTATTTCAATAAAGAAATGACCATTTAACGGTCAAATATTGTTTTCCGTCACAAAATGACATGGGACACAATTTTAAAAGGTTTGGGATCTTGATTGCTAGACATTAAATGTTTGAAACCAAAATGATCTCTGACACAATATTAAAAGGTTTGAGATCTGGATTGCTAGACACAATATTAAAAGGTTTGAGGTCTGGATTGCTAAACATTAAATGTTTGGAACCCCATCGTCACAAGGTTCAAAGATTTGAGACCTCTAGTCCTATTTATCATATTTAGTATGATAGCATAATCATTTTCCTTACACTCAATTCATGGATGTTTTGTCCAAAAATAAAAATAAAAATTTTTTTTTGGATGTTTTTGTCCATTAACAACTCAACACTCAGCATCATAAAGTGTACGAGGTCTAATAACTATTGAGTACAACTAGCATTTTAACCTTACTAGTTAAGAATACGTGCTTTGCACGTGATTTTATAATAACATCGTAAATTTACTTTTGTTCATTGAAAATTTTAAACAATAAAAGTTCGATAACTATTTCTTTATTTTATCTATCCAACCCTCAATTAGAACCTCTTGTCACTTGGATTAAAAGATTACAGAAACTATCAATTTGTTTGGAAATTCAAAAAAAAACAATGAAGTACTGAACATTATGAGCTTCTAAAGAGAGGATAGAGACAACAACAAGAAAGTAAATTATAGTTTTTCAAAAATTAAAAGTTTTAGATTTATATTCCGTCTGATTGCCAGCTATTTTAACTCGAAACCAGTTCTTGGTTACCCTTTTTTTGTGTGTGTGTTTGAAGTTGATTTTCTTTATATGGGTACACTTGATATATTAAATGTCGGGTTTATATAAAATTCTTGTAAAAACCTTAAAAACTTCAAGTACCATTACATTTTTAAATTAACTGATTGTGAGTAAATCATTTCAATTTAAAAATAATAGTCCAAACACATCATTTTAAATTTTTATAAAGAAAGTTCAATCATAAAAAAATAAAATTGGCATTTCCACATAAGGGGACGTGTTGACAAGCCGACAATGATTGATATCAACTAACACACATCCATGCTTTGTATATTTATCTTTTGTGCATAAAAATTAAGGCATAAGCAAAAGCTCTCTTTACAACTATATACACTTGGTTCATTTTCATAAGTGAAGCAACACATCTCTACAAATTTGGTCTTTAGCACTGTAATTTTAACAAAAGTCACGCTTCTTCATGTTCTAGAAAACATAGATGCTCCACTGCCACTGTGTGGTGATATTGGTTTTCTACAAATTCTTTATTCTAAGGATTATTTATCTATTAAGACTATGTGCCTTTAATGTAAGATGTACAAAAGTTTACAATTTTACCCACATTTTTCACCATCATTGAGATAAGTCATAAACCTACCAATGATAAAATTCACAATAAACCCATTATTCATCTTCATTTTCCCTTTCATCTTTGCAAGGCAAAAATTTCCTTGATGGCATGTCATTATCTACAAATGTTGCAGAATTGATCTACATTTAACAAATTCTGACTACACCAAACAATATCTCAAGCAGTTCCTCCGTCGACTGCGCCTCCACCAAGAAATCCATTCCCACCGTCATCGCCGCAATGCACCCTAATGCCAGGTGCAAAATTACGGAGGCGATTACTGAGCTACCAATATCAACATCTATTTCAAGATAATTAGACACTTTGTGGTAATAACAATTCATGGTAAACCTAATAGACATGCAAAGTAATTTCCCACTGAAGTTTTCACAATACATGGTCCCTTCAAAATTTTGTTTACGATCTAAAACCTACTGTTACGAAAAGCATCCGACCCATGAATAAATTGATATAAGAGTGATCATTAGAGTTGGAGGCTAGCATTTCTAATTAATTATATTTAATTCATGAAATGAAGGGGTAGGGGTAGATAGATAGGTATATAATTTTAAAGGAAGATTTTAATTTTAAAATCATTTTAAATTAATCAAGGGCAAATTGAGAAATTTAAAATATGAGTGAGTATATTTTGGTCAAAAAATGTTTCTTCCCTTTAGAGCCTTTTAAATGTAGGGGTAGGGGTAGGGGTAGGGGTAGGGGTAGATGGATAGGTTGAAAATTTTAAAAGCCTTAATTAAGATTCTAATTTTAAAAGCATTTGAAATTAATCAAGGGCAAATTGGAAAATTTAAAATATGAGCGTGGATATTTTTGTTCAAAAATATTTCTCCATTTTCGACCTTTTTGGATGCCCTTTTAGATGTAGGGTATGGTTGGATGGATAGGTGGAGAATTTTAAAGACTTTAATTAAGCTTCTAATTTTAAAAGTATTTTAAATTAATCAAGGGCAAATTGGAAAATTTAAAATATGAGTGAGGATATTTTGGTCCAAAAATATTACTCCCTTTTAAAAATTTTAGATGTAATATAGATAAGCATCTTTTTTGCAGAAAGAATTCATGTAATACTTTCTCTATTTTACTGAGTCTTCTTCAATTCATTCCTCATTATTCATGTAATACTTTCTCTATTTTACTGCGTCTTTTTCAATTCATTCCTCATTGTAAATAATCGAACAAAAGATTCCTAAGACAATCACTTTGAGAAACAAAATACTTCGTTACTATCCTTATTCCTACTATTATTAACATGACATTTGTATGTATTTTGTCCTGGTCTAGACATTATCTTGAACAATGAGTGTTTGATTGTACCTAAGGATAGGCTTTGATGTTGGACAACCCTTACATCATGAACATTTATTGGGGGAACATAAGTTTCCCATTTGATTCTCCAATTATTCTTACAGCTAACTCTAAACCTTAAAAAGGACGAGGTAAGTACGGTAAAAAGAAAATTATGTTGTTTGTCGAGAATTGTTCGATTCTCCAGAAAATAAAAAAGTAATGAATCGGGGCAGAGCTGATTCTTGTTCACGACACAAGATATTTGAAAGACTTATTATCTTCTTAAACATCGATTTTCAATTCTCTTTAGAGTTTGAAGTTTAACAAGGGATTAAATTATGTGCGCGGAACATAAGTTTCCCATTTGATTCTCCAATTATTCTTACAGCTAACTCTAAACCTTAAAAAGGATGAGGTAAGTACGGTAAAAAGAAAATTCTGTTGTTTGTCGAGAATTGTTCGATTCTCCAGAAAATAAAAAAGTAATGAATCGGGGCCGGACTGATTCTTGTTCACGACACAAGATATTTGAAAGACTTATTATCTTCTTAAACATTGATTTTCAATTCTCTTTAGAGTTTGAAGTTTAACAAGGGATTAAATTATGTGCGAAACATAAGTTTCCCATTTGATTCTCCAATTATTCTTACAGCTAACTCTAAACCTTAAAAAGGACGAGGTAAGTACGGTAAAAAGAAAATTCGAGAATTGTTCGATTCTCCAGAAATTAAAAAAGTAATGAATCGGGGCCGAACTGATTCTTGTTCACAACACAAGATATTTGAAAGACTTATTATCTTCTTAAACATCGATTTTCAATTCTCTTTAGAGTTTGAAGTTTAACAAGGGATTAAATTATGTGCGTGCGCGAGCGGGCGCGGGCGCGGGCACGCGCGCACACACACACACACACACACATATATACACACACCATCAAAAACACAAAATTACCATAAAAAATACAAATTGATTACGAAGATTTAGAAAGTTTAGAATTTTTAGACTACTTATCTTTAGAAACCTTAAAAACAGATTTTGTACCAAGAGCAAAAGACTTAATTGTTTTTAATAAAAAGATAGATCATGTAGAAAGTATAGATAAAATTTACAATTAGCTGAACAAACCCAAATAATAAGAGAAGGCCCTCTAAAATATTGGGATAGAAATAAAATAGAAGCTAAAATAGAAATTATAAATAAAAATATAAAGATTAAAACCTCAGAAATAAAACATACTAATCAAGATATAGAAGACTTTAAAATTCAGATTAAAAAATTGTTAGAGTTAGAAGTTATAAGATCTACTACTAGTCAACATGGATAAGCAACTTTTATTGTTAGAAATCATAGTGAAATCAAACAAGGAAAAGTAAGAATAGTTATAAATTATAAAAGACTAAATGATAACACAGTAGAAGACGGATATAAAATACCAGATAAAGACATGATTTTAAATAAAATACAAAATAGCAAGATCTTTTCAAATTTTGACTTTAAATCAGGATTTTGGCAAATTAAAATGCATAAAGATTCTATTCCATGTACAACTTTTACAACATCGCAAGGACATTTTGAGTGGATTGTCATGCCATTTGGTTTAAAGAATGCTCCATCTATATTCAAAAGAAAAATAGATTCTATTTTTAATTCTTTGCCATTTGTTTGCGTATATATTGATGATATTTTAGTACAGTAAAAATCATAAAGAGCATTTAAAGCATTTATAAATAATTTTAAATAAATTTATAGAAAATGGATTAATTATTAGTAAAAAGAAAATATAAATAAGTAAACAAAAAATAGAATTTCTAGGAATTATCATAGAAGAAGGAAAAATTCAACTTCAACCCCATTTAGTAAAGACTATTTTACAATTCTCAGATAAAATAGAAGAAACTAAAAAATTGCAAGCTTTTTTAGGAATATTAAATTATGCTAGAAGTTTTATTAAAGATTTAGGTAAAAATTGGACCTTTATACAACAAATTATCATGCAAGGGACAAAAATATTTTAACCAAACATACATAGAATTAGTAAGACATAAAAAATAAAGTACAACAACTACCACTTTTAGAATTACATTTAGATAGTGAATATAAGGTAATAGAAACACAAGGATGTGAATTAGGATAGGGAGGAATTTCATATTCCAAACCAAATAAATATAGTGATAAAAATGAAGAAAAAATTTGTAGATATCCTAGCAGTAAATATAAAATAAAAGGAAAACACTTAACTTGCTTAAATTATGAAATAATGGCTATAATTCATAGTATAGAAAGTTTTAAATTATTTTTAAATACTGAATTTACTATTAGAACAGATTGTGAAGCAATTGTTAAATTTATTAAAAAGACTAATTTTGATAAAATTAGACATAAAAAGTGGTTAAAATTGTATGAAATCTTAAATAGTTATAAGGTAAGTATTGAACACATAGATGGAAAAAATAACATTTTATTCATTAATTTAAGTAAACAAGTTATTGATTTTTTGACCAATTTTGTTCATATCGCAGATGGATCAAAAGATGATGAACTTTGAGAGCATCACTTTAAGAGTGGTCCCTCAAGGATCTAATCTTCGATTCAGATGAAATAATTTAAAAAGACTTCCAGAAAAAAAAAGGTACCTACTAGATAATCTCTGGATGGCAAGAGACTCTAAACAGAAATTAGACAGCATTAATGCTTTAGCTAACTATTTTGGACAGACCCATAATCAAATAGAAAGCCAAAATTTTAGTTTCTTTGTAGTAATCAAAGGAAGACAACCAGGAGTTTATAACTACTGGTCAGAAGTAATTTAACTGATAGACATATTTCCAGAACCCATTTTCAAAGGGTTTTACACTCTTGAAGAAGCTTTAAATCATTGTAGACAGACTATTGGATTTAATTTTTACATATCTGAAAAAATTAGACAGACAATACATGCATTTACTTTTCAACCATCGTCTCAAACATCATCTTCATCTTTGCAACTTTGTAACAGTTGTGAAACTATGACTAGAGTAGTTAGAAATCTTAATTATAAAAAGCATACTTTAGAAATAAAACTAAAAATTTTAGAAGATCTTCTCATCAACAAGAAATAACTAAGTACTAAGATGAGATTATTAAATTAAGATTTATTTCTAAAGATATTGTTAAAGAAAATTGTTCAAAAAACAACATTATTTTTTTTCAAGTAGAATATATCTTTCTAAAATAGAAAGACTTATTGAACTAAAAGGTTCTACAACTACAGGGCAACAAATTTTTTTTTATGATCTAGAACAAAATATTGGAGATTTTGCCAACATTGTTCGAAATTCCATAAAAAATTCACTTATTCAAGAAATTATGGATTTCTCCCAAATTTTATAGTATTATTAACATAATGAAAATCAACATTTTCTTCAATATGACCTTCTCTATAAAACAACTATTCACAACTCTTCCTTTCTTAAACACAATTACCCTACAATTTCATTTGACGATACAGTTTTTTAAGAAGAAGACGATATTTTTTATTCAGCGTTACAATACGGTATGATTGACACAGTATATATTTTAAACAGACGTTTAGGGCCTGCTTGGGAGTTTTGGAGTAGCGGTTATCAACGTTTTTTAAAGTACCGGTTTTGGGCGTTTATGAGCGGTCCGGTTTTGAGTGGTTTTTAGTAGCGGTTTTAGAAACTGTCCAACCCATGCTTGGGAGTTTATTATCCAGCGGTTCTGAAAGTTTTTTAAAACAATCAAATTACATATATGTCCATATATATAGAAATCAAAGAAGATCTATATAATAATATGGTATTGTGTAATTTTTTTCTCCACTTTTTTTCCTATTTTAATTTTTTCTCATAATCAAAATTATATTATTAAATTAATATTATTGAACCAAATTAATAAAATTAATTGTGATCATGAACCAACTTTCCAAATTTTTCATCTTTAATTCATGACCGCACAAAAATATGGAGCACATATATACGCACAAACAGATATATGGAGCACATATATGCACTAACATATATACGTACAAAAATATAGAGCAAATATACACACCATAGATACACACAGATATTTCCATATACACACAACATAGATAGACACATATATTTCACAGAGGAAGATTACATTTTTAAAATTGGTCAATTTGATTTTCACTCTAGCAGCCGGATTTGGAAGAAGAAGCGTCTAGTCTATTGATGGAGAGAGGAGTTAAAGAAATGTTTTTATTTTTTTGCAGATTTTAATTGTTTAAGAATGGTAAAGTTGGAACAAATCTTGAAGAACGGCCAAAAACCGCCAATTTGGGGGGTTGAGAAAAACACCCAAAATTACACTACACCGTTTTTGGGTGGTTTTTAAACCACCCAAAATCGATGCTCCAAAAAACTAACAAGCACGGGTTGTCCCAACCCCTCATAAACGGTGCCATCCAAAACCGGTGAAAATAAAACTCCCAAGCAGGCCCTTAAACTTTTTTCTACCTACTCTTAAAAATGTCCTAGATCAGCTTAAACTACACCCTTTAATGTTTCAATTTATTTTCAGACCACCAATTGTAATTAATGGTATTATTATCCTAGCACACCATTTTATTAAAATTTTTGAAGGTTCCAGAAAATTCAGACATTCTTCAAAGACTGATATCAAAATTAAAGTTAGACAGATTGATTATGAAAGAAGAATTTCAGAAATAACTGCTCTTATGGAAATGTAAAGGACCAACTATAGATTTGTGGCGCAATGGAATAATGGAATATTATTTTGTGAAGAATATCTAGCAAGAAAAATCAAGATAGAAAGATTATCTCTTCTGAATACTCATAAAAAAGATTTATATATGATGACTTTTCAAGAAAATTATTGTATTGAAAATAATTGTGAAGCATCTCACAACCATTCAGATACATAGGATGTCTCAAACAGAGCAAATACTGAAATGAATATTGATATGGAAGATACCTATATTGAAATGATGGATAGATAATAAAGAGATTAGACAGCGCATGGACAATTATTTGAAAAGAAAAGTAAAAAAGGATACATGAAAGACAAATAATTGAAGGAAATGATGCGTGGTAAAAAAGGTGTATAAAGTGAATAGAAAAAGCATTTATGGTGAACAAGAAAAGCATTTATGATGAACAGGAAAAGCATTTATGGTGAACATGAAAAGTATTTAATGTGTGTATGAAAATATTTGTATTTTTTCTTCTTTCTTTCCCAATCTTACACTTATAAACTTGTACAATTATTTTATTCTTTTATTTCTCTATAAGTACATTTGCTTATAACATAAGGAACACACGCAGAAAAATAGAACACACACAGATTTACATAAGGGTAATTATATTCACACAACACTTTTTATTTTTTGCACCATATTTTAATTACATTTAATATCCTTAATCTATGAACATTATGGTACTCATGTCCCCAACTTTTTTTTATCACATTTTTATCTTCAACTTTTTATTAATTAGCACATCTTGTGTTTGATAACGATTTTCATCTAAAACATTTGTTGGGAATTTGTAAAAAAAATTATTTGTCTGTCATATTTTAAAAAAAAAACAATAGATACAAAAGTACGATAAAATACTTTTTTCTCATTTTAAAGCAAGTAAACAAAATATCTCGACATAAACCATTATTAATAATGAAATATGCTAATTAATGAAAGTTGAAGATAAGAATTCGATGACAAAAAAGTTAAGAACATAATTGCAATAATGAACAAAAGTTGAGGATCTTAAGTACAATTAAAATGTGGTGCATTTATAATAAATTGTAGTGTGAATATAATCACCATTTACATAATATCTCTTGTATCGCTCTCAATTGTAAAGATCTTCTTAAAAATTTCTAATAAAAGTAAGTTCTTCATCTCATCTTGTTATTTAATTATCTTTTACATTATTATATTTTTGGAAAAGGCTTAAAAGAGGAAAAAATCTAGTAAGCAATTAATTCCATCAAAAATATTATTTTTCAAGAATTATATTTTATTTTCAAACTTATCCTCTTTTTCTGGAATCCATGGCTAAAATGAAAGAGTAATCCTCTTAGTTAAGAAATGTTATATTTTCTCCCGAGAATGTGAATTTGTTCAAAACTTCTTTTAAAATGATGAAATTTTTTTTTTAGTTACAATCTTAAGCCTTTTAGGAAGGTCGAGAAAAGACTTTTTTTTAAAAAAAAAAAGAGAGAGAGAGAAAATGTTTGAAGGCAATTAATTTGGTGACGGTAAAGTACTCGAATTAAGCCATAACATCAATATTGTTTTAAGCTTTCTTATTTATGCAATTAGACTTCATATATCTTCTTAATTGTTTAAATTAAAGTTTTTATCAATATGTGTTTATTATCCTTGTTAGATAGAAACATTTTAAGTTAAAGATAAAATGTTTTAAGCTTTCTTAACAGAACTCTATCTCTCAACATCAGAGCTTCTTGATTAAAGATCCTCTAGAAAAACATATAAAAACAAACATATTTATTAACTTATAAAAAGATAAAGATATTTACGAGATTTCCAATTTCATATAAATATTCTAAATATATAAAGCAACAAAGACTAAGATTAACTTTAGAGTTTTGTTTTAGGTTACATAGAAAGAAATTTATAATATTTACAAGTAACTTACATTTATACTATTTATTTTCAGACCATATTAATATTTTACCACTAATTTATTGTTTATTCTTAGTTGTTCAAGAAATCGTTCTAAATTGGTGTCAGAGCGTGTTTTAAGTCAAGTGTATTTAGTATATGAATAAAATAGATTATTTAAATTTAGAGCTATTAGGAAATTTAAAGAGAAAAGATAATTTAGACAAAGCATCTTTAGTTTGTAATTTTGATAAAAACTTTAAACATCTTTTACATTCAGAAGATAAACAGTTAAATATTATAGTAGATTTAATAGTAAATTTAATCGAAAATCTAGAAAGAAATATTTCTACAAATAATATAAAATTAGAAGTAGTTTTAGAAAATTTTAATAAAAGCATAAAATTTTAGAAAATAATTTAGAATATATTAAAAATCAAAATAGTGAAATATTAAAGAAGTTTTCTTATATTAAAGACATAGCTAATATTTTACAAAATATTAACTTAGAAAGTAGAATAATAGCTTTAAAAAAAGCTAAATCCGTAGATACCCCTAAACAAGATTTAGATCAATTAATTGGTAAGTTAGAAAAAAACTAGATCTAGGAAATACCAAAGAAGTAACTAAATTTAAAAAGACTAAGTGGGTATATACATAATAGATAAAGATAAACAAGTTGTAGCTAGTAGTATTAGAATATTAGGAAATCCTTTAATGAGATCTTCAACTAGAAAAATAGAATCAGAAACTAGATTAGAATCTTTAATAGATATAGAAGAACAAATAAAAACTTTTAGACATAATAAACTAAAATTAATAAAAGCTTTAGATATATACAAAAAGGGAAATCTTTTTAGTAAATCTTTGATATACCAACATTACGGAGAAAGATATATTTCTTGTACACACGAAGATCAGTACATATATTTAGATTTAGTAGAAAAAGATTCCTATAAAGAAATAACAAATAAAAACCTTCAACAGATACATTTATGATTAATAATGGTATGAGTAAAAAGATTACAAAGAGAAAATTTAGGAGCCAAAACACTAATATGTTTATACGATAATAGATTTATAGACATAGAACAGGGATTATTAGGAAGCATAGAATTAGATATGAATAACAAATGAGGTATAGTTTATTTTACACCCGATTATTTGGTTAGAACAAAGAATTTTTACAAAGGCATTAAAATAAGAATAAAGACTAGGGGATACCAAATGAAAAGAACTAAAGAAAATCTACTAATATGCACTAGATTTGTAGGAAGGTTTAGTGAAAATAGTACCACCAAATATAAATTAGAAAATGATCAAATCATCGCCTTATTAGGCCAAAAAGGTATAAAAGCTATCCCAGCAAAGAAATTTTCTTCAGAGACAAATGCATGATTAGATTTAGCAAACTTTTTAGAAAAGCCAATTTTAGTACCCAGAGATAATATTATGTATAAAAATAGCAATGGAACTTTAAGTATTAGATTTGAAAATTACAATTATCAAGTTGAAGAAACAAATCAAGACGAAAATGAACAAGATAGTTGTAGATATATCGAAATAGAAGACTATGAAAGTGAAGAGAAATTAATGCTTTAGATGAAGAAAGTGAAGCCGATGATAAAGAGTTTGGGTATATAGACATGGAATATTATAGGTACCTTAGGAGAACCAAAAAGACAAAAATTAAGACTCTATTAAAAGAGAAAGATCAACCAAATATAAAAATCAAAATGGAAGAAAGCAGTAGTGAAAGTCTAAATCTGAAACAGCCAGGAGTTTGGAAAAAAAAAAGAACCCATGAATAAGAATATGATCTTGGAGGAAAATAAACTTTTTTCCATGCTCGTATATATGATTGGGAAGACAAAAAATACAGAAGTTTAGGAAAAAGACAAACAGAAGAATGATGTAGTCTACCAGTAGCAAGTGATAGATGATTAATATTAGAATTAAATAATTGTAAAATCCAAGACAAACCTAATACTTTAACTAAATGGAAAAATTCTGTAATTAGAGCATGTAATAGTTTACTATAATGACTGTAGAAGAAATGTGGACGTTACCAGCGATTTTGTATCTTTAATAATTCCGCAAATGCACGGATCGCTCAAGTAATAAAGTGGATGTTGAGTCCAAGTATAGTTCCCACGAAGATTTAGATAGTTCAGTTCAATTATACTAACCTTAACCGAATCTAAAGAACTTTGGATGTTTGTATGATTAAGAACTAATTAAAGTATAAACTAAAATTAATTAACTAATTAAAATTCAAACAACAAAAAATTAGATTAACAAAGATTACTTTAAAATTGAGAAAGAAAAGAAAAGAAAAGCGTACTAGGATCCCGAATCCACTTATATCAATTATCTTTAACCCGAACCATTAAATTTGATAACATGATTTACTTATGAAGATCAATATTCCTAATTTAATTTAACAATCTCTTTCGAGGAGAATTAAACATATTCCTATATGCGACCCGACTATATTTCTATGACGAATGCGAGCATACAAGAATGCATTAGAATTTGTGAATACTTAGAGATCACGTAAAGTATAGCGGTATATTTCACAAAAAACTTGTCAGCGATTTTATATCTTTAATAATTCCGCAAGTGCACGGATCGTTCAAGTAATAAAGTGGATGTTGAGTCCAAGTATCGTTCCCACGAAGATTTAGATAGTTCAGTTCAATTATACTAACCTTAACCGAATCTAATGAACTTTTGAATATTTGGTGATAAAAACTAATTAAACTATAAACTTAGAACAATTAACTAATTATAAATCAAACAAATAAGAAATTAAACTAAATAAGAATTACTTTAAAATTAGAAAACGAAAAGAAAAGAAAAGCGTACTAGGATCTCGAATCCACTTATATCAATTATCTTTAACCCGAACCATTAAATTTGATAACATGATTTACTTATGAAGATCAATATTCCTAATTTAATTTAACAATCTCTTTCGAGTAGAATTAAACCTATTCCTATATGCGACCCGACTATATTTCTATGACGAATGCGAGCATACAAGAATGCATTAGAATTTGTGAATACTTAGAGATTACGTAAAGTATAGCGGTATATTTCTATCCCCTATCGGACTCTACGACAATTAATATATGTATAACCTATTTTCCTTCTCTCGAAGGTAAAACAAGCCACAAGAATCATACAACTATTGCACATATAATTGTAGATGAAGAGAAAATCAATATCAATTGTTCAAAAATAAAAACATGCTTAAATATCAAAAACTAGGTTCGAAGAATTAAAGATTCATGATACAAACTTCATCACGATCCTAGCACTAAAAGAATTAACCTAACATACTAAGAAGAAGAAAATAAAAAAGAGATGAAAATATGGAGTTCATCACCCGGATAAGAAGAAAGTAATTAGGAGATAAAATATTGAACTTGATTTTCGTTTTAATCTTGAAAGGATGAATCTTGATCTTCGTTCTTGATTTGTCTCCCGTTCTTCTCTCCAAATTTGGCTCCCCAAAATTCCCCCCTTGATATGAGTTAATAACTCATATATATACTTACCTAATTGTGACCTAAAAGATGCCAAAAATTCATTAAAATCATGTCCAAAAGGTTTCCTAAGTGTATCAGGACTCAATAAGGAAAGAAAATTACGTTTCTGCCGAAAATACACTGGGCGATCGCCCCGTGCAAATCCGGGAGGTCGCCCAGGCAAAGTAAAAACCATTCTGCTGCCAAAAAAAGGGTTGGGCGATCGCCAAGCTCACGCTATTTCCTCTGCCGCGGCTGTTTTTCAAATGGCCATAACTTCTTGTAGGAAACTCCAAATTGAGATCCGTAAAAAGTGTTGGACTCGTAATTCAATTATATTTCCAATGGTATATCATTTGACTTTTGAAGATTTATATATCAAAAGTTGTGCTTGAATTTCCCCACATGCTGATGTAGGTAGTTTCTCAATTCGGTTCTTTAGCTTTCTGGTGTTTGATATTCACTTCAAAAACTCCATTTACTTATCGATTTCACCAAGTTGTTGTTCTTTCCATTCATTCTTCTCCAATTGCTATTAAACAGGTCCAAAACTGAAATATGAAGATTAAAACACAAAATTAAGTAATAATTCAATAAAATGACGGAATAAAAGCTTAGTTTAAAGGTTCTAATAAGTGCACAAAATGCACTTATCAGACGTATTTAGAGACTTATTTAGGAAAGACAGCTTTAGATTTATATGTTACAGCCAAAAGACTAAAACCAGATGCAATGAGATTAAGAATGGCTGGGGGAGAAAATCTTAGAAACTTTACTAGTTTTATTCGAGAAATAATTATAAGAATAGACCCAAGCAGAGACAATGTTTATGAAAAAAATAAAGCCTTAGAAGAATTAGAAAAACTAAGTATAAGTAACATGAAATACATACAACCGTTTTTATTAGACTTTGAAAGATTAGTTAGTACGGCAGAATTATCTTTAGATATACACATATTAGATAGACTATATATAAAGATTCCACCACCATAGAATTATCAAAATTAAAAATGAGGTAAAAAGTTGGGATTCAAAAGGAACAACTATTAGCGCTACCATAAAATTTATAATAGATAAATTAAAAGAATATTGTATAGAAGAAGTAGCTAGAAAGCAATTAAAGAAATTAAATTATTCTTTTTGTTCAGATTTATACACACCTCAAATCTATTATTATAAAAAGAAAAAGAAAATGATGTATAAAAAAGATAAAAGACATAAATATAAAAGACAATACCAAAATAGAAAAAGATATAATATTAGACCAATTAGGACGTACTATAAAAATAAGAAGTCTAATTATAATAGATACGTTAAAAGACCAAAAATAGAGAATATTGTAAATGCTACATTTGTGGAGATCATAGACATTTTGCTAATAAATGCCCTAATAAAAATAAAAATAGAGAGATGTTAAATAAATCTATAATAATCAAAGAATCATATCACACAGTTATCAGATAATGAATCTTGTAGTTCAGTTTATAGTATATACACAGACGACGAATTAGACAATTTAGAAATAGTAAAAAGTTCGGATGAAAACAATAATAGTACAGAAGATTTAGATTTTTAAATTCTTGATATAAAAATGATGAACATAGAGTAAGAACATATTCAAGAATGGATTAGAGGACAATGATCTGCACAATATGTAGAATATATCCAGGACATAGAAATAGAAATTCAATGTAATAATTGCTTAGGAATCCAAGATAGCCTTACAATAAACCCAAAGACTATAGTGAAACCATAGAAAAATTAGAAGATAAAGTAACTAGTACTAATAATAGAATTGATAAAATACATGAAACATTAGGAGAAATACAATATAAACTTAGAAATCTAGAAAAAGGAAAACAGGTCATAGAAAGCTATATTGAGAATAATTATTTAGAAACAGAAAATCAAGAAGAGATAATATATCAAATATCTAGAATAAAACCAACCAACAGTATTAGAATACATTAGAGGTACAAATCAATAAGATGATTAAATTAAATTTAATAGCTTTAGTCGATACTATATGCACATTTAACATAATTAGAAAAAACTTAGTCCCAGAAGATTGTAGACAGAAATTAGAATATAAAATAAGAGAAAGCCAAATGGATGGTAGTGAAATGGAGTTTGAAGAAAGATTTTCTGATGATTGTAAAATTAGATTTCAAGATTAAAGTTAGACATATTGATTATGAAAGAATAATTTCAGAAATAGCTGCTCTTATGGAAATGCAAAGGACCAACTACAGACTTGTGGCACAATGAAATAATGAGATAATTTTCTGTGAAGAATATCTAGCAAGAAAAATCAAGATAGAAAGATTATCTGTTTCGAATACTCATAAAAAAGATTTATATCTGATAACTTTTCAAGAAAATTAGTGTGTTGAAAACTATTGTGAAGTATCTGAGAACCATTCGATAACAGAGGATATCTCAGACGGAGCAAATAATAAAATAGATACTGATGTGGAAGATGTCTATATTGAAATGATGGATAGATAATAAAGAGATTAGACAGCACATGGACAATTATTTGAAAAGAAAAGTAAATAAAGTTACATGAAAGATAAATAATTGAAGGAAATGATGCGTACTAAAAAATGTGTATAAAGTGAATAGGAAAAGTATTTATGGTGAAAAGGAAAATCATTTATGATGAACATGAGAAGCATTTATGGTGAACAGAAAAAATATTTAAAGTGTGCAGGGAAAAGATATGTATTTTTTCTTCTTTCTTTTCCAATCTTACACTTGTAAAGTTGTACAATTATTTTATTATTTTCTTTCTCTATATGTACATTTGTTTATAACATAAGGAACACACACAAATTTACATAATATCTCTTGTATCGCTCTCATTTGTAAAGATCTTCGTAAAAATTTCTAATAAAAGTAAGTTCTTCATCTTATCTTTTTATTTAATTATCTTTTACTTTATTATATTTTTGGAAAAGGTCTAAAAGAGGAAAAACCTAGTAAGCAATTAATTCCTTCAAAAATATTATTTTCCAAACTTATCATCTTTTTCTGGACGCTATGGCTAAAATGAACATGTAATCCTCTTATAAGTTAAGAAATGTTATGTTTTCTCCCCGAGAATGTGAATTTGTTTAAAACCTCTTTAAACATGATGAAATTTCGTTTTTAGCCACAATCTTAAGCCTTTTAGGAATGTCTAGAAAAGAGTTTAAAAAAATAAAATAAAATGTTTGAAGACAATTAATTTGCTGAACGGTAAAGTACTCGAATTAAGGCCACAACATCAATATTGTTTTAAGATTTTTTATTTATGCAATTAGACTTCATATATCTTCTTAATTGTTTAAGTTAAAGTTTTTATCAATATCTGTTTATTATCCTTGTTAGATAGAAATAGACCTGACTCCTCTTAACAGATCAAGTTACGGATAAAGATCTTGTAGAAAAACATAAAAAGACAGATATTTATTAACTTACAAAAAGATAAAGATATTTATGACATTTCCAATTTCATATAAATATTCTAAATCTATAAAGCCACAGAGACTAAGATTAACTTTAGAATTTTGTTTTATGTTACATAGAAAGAAATTTATAATATTTACAAGTAATTTATATTTATACTATTTACTTTTAGACTATATTATTATTTTACTGGTAAAATAATAGTAAAATAATAATATAGTCTATCTTGAAATCTAATTTTAAATTTGAATAGAAGCATTTTGCCCAACCACCCATATTCTCCTTTATGGCTGTGTTTCAAATCCATTAATTTGACTTTATAGGACGACTTAATATCTTAGTAGTGAACACGATTTGGTTTAGACAATTTTTGGCCTATTGCTTTTTTTTTTTTTTCCAGAATTGGATTTGTTGAAACCGATACAATATGATTTCAAAATTGATCCATATATAAAAACACTATCAAGAGAGGTTATATGATTAATCTTCAACAAAACAGCATAATCCATGACTACACAACAACATAATCCACAATGATTTAGGTTTGGTTTGGTTTATTTTATTTTATTTTTATTTCTTAATTGTGTAACCGCTCGGTTTGGATTTAAGCAATTTTTAACTTTTCAAACTTAAATCGAACAATTCTTAAATGGTATGGTTCGATTCAAAACTGAAACATTGACAGATGCATGTGGATCCAAACCAATAGTTTCAATTCGATTTTACCGCTTTTTTGTTCACCCCTAAAACGACTTACGAAGTGTACCCATCAATAGCTATAACAATTAATTTCCAGGAAATCCAGCTTTTCAAAACTCTGATATTAAAATGCATTGAACTGAACACTTGAAACCAACCTATTGTTTTGTTCCCATCATTCCAAGGTTTTAAGGTCCACCATCAATGCTTATTCGTTCAGAAATGTTTATGAGATTATGAATCAAATTGTGGTGTCTTAATGATACAGAACTTTGAAAATGTTTTGCCTTGTGCTGTTTACCTGAATAGTTTTCATTTTCAACCAAAAAAAATAAAAATAAAAAAGATTAATAATTTTTGTATTAGTCAAGTGTAAGTGGAATGCACTAATTTATTTTATTTTTTATATTTTCGGTATTGAAATATGGAATTTTTTTGAGTGAGTTGAATTCGGATTTGGTGGAGGTGATGGTGGTGGTGTAATGCGGTGGCAATGGTGGAAATTGTACCAGACAAGATGGTGTTGCGATGTTGGTAGTAAGATGATATGTTATTTTGAGTGACATGGTATGTTACTTCAGTGTAATAAGTTACTAAGCAAATTTGAATTATAAATGAACATATATAGCAAGCTTTTGAGTTGAGAAGACGGTGATGATTAGGAAAAAGAAGCGGGGGAATAGTTGAGATCAGAGAAATCCGAATTGATTGGCGGCGTTGGGAGCGTTGGGAGGTGATGGTGTGGTGGAAGGCGGTCTCCATGGTGGAAAATGGTGTCAAGCGGGTGTGTTAGATGTTAGGGTTTGTAATTAGGCCCGGTTTTGGGCCGAGGAAAGTGAGGCAACTGCCTCGGACTCAAAACCAAAAGGGGCCCATTTTAAAAAAAAAAAAATAGCATAGCCTTACCAGCCCAAAGGCCAAAACTATAACAAAGTTTGTAACAATATATATATATATATATATATAAAGCCCACACCACAGCAACCCAACCCAACAACAAATTAATTTGAAGCCCATATTAGTATTACTCCCATCTCCCTGACTCCATCTCCGTTGATTTTTCTCTGTTCAGCCTCTTCTCACTTCTCACACAACACACACGAGAAAAAAAAGAAGCACAAGCTGAACACAACTCTCTCTCTCTCTCTCTCTCTCTCTCACACACACACACACACACACACACACACACACACACAAATCTTAGCTCGTCAGAAGTCAAAATAATATTATCTCCCTCCGTCTCCGTCTCTTTCTCCCCATCTCGACTCGGGCAGGTCCCATATTTTTATTTTTTATTTTTTTTAGTTTTTCTTAATCTTTGTTAATGGGTATTGGGTAATGAGTTAATGTTGATTGATTCTTGAAATTCTAAATATTGTGAGTTATTGGGTCAATTGTAATTGTAATTATAATTGATTTATTGGGTCTGTGAATATGATTGTTTATTTGTGCTGATTAAAGTTGATTTCATCTTAAATTGTGAATATGATTGTTTATTTTAGCTTTAAAACCTCCAAGAAAAAAGAAGTTGGTTTTTCATGTTCTATCATTTCACCGTTCAATCTCAAGTTAGCAATGGTTATCTCTCGCTTATTTATTGACTTATTACATATAGTTGAAGTCTTGCTAGCTTATATGTGATTGTGGCCTTGTAAAATGGTTGAACAGTTAGATTACTTAAATTAGATTAATATTTTTCTTCTAAAACTATTTAAGTGATAATTTAGAGCATTTTCGACTTTGGTATTTGATTATAATATAAATTTTTTTTAAATAAATTTTGTTTGTTATTTTTTTTTTTGAGTTTTAAACTTGCAATTAATTTCATAACAGCTAATGCAATATAGGGGTTCATTGGAGGGCCTAATTTTTGGACTTCGCCTCATGCCCCGAAAATATCAGAACCGGCTCTGTTTGTAATGGATTAACACAATAACACATATAACAAAGTAACACACATATAACAAAGTAACACACACACACACGCACACACGCACACACGCACGCACGCACGCACGCACACACGCACGCACGCGCGCACACACACACACACACACACACACACACACACACACATATACTAGTTTTTGGCCCGTGCGTTGCACATGGCGTATATGTAATAATGTAACTTACGCAGCTATCGTTATGGTATATTGTGTAAGTAGAATAACTTTAAAAATGCAAATGACGATATTCATTGCTTCAGATTTAATCTTCTCAAATCAACATTACCTATTAACTAGAAAGTGAGGTAGATAATGAGAATCTGAACTACTTGCTAGCTGATATGCATGGAAGCAGAGAGCAACAATGAGGGATATAGTGTAAATCTACTTGACATTCAACCGCTAGCAAGAAAACGATAATCAATTTCTACCTTTTTTTTTTTCTCATCAAAGAATTCATCGCTCAAACATATGAAATATATTCTTTAAATGCATTCATAGATTTTCATATACATGTTCAAAAATAAGTACCGACATTTTTTATGCAAAACTAATTGCTAGTTCAAAATGAGTTCAAAAAGAAATATCACAACATAAAAGTTTTGGAAACTATGAAAACAGTTTTCAAAAGTACTATCTACATCAATATGTGGAGCTTCACTGGTGTTTTTTTTTTTTTTTTTTGTTCGTCTTCATTTACAGCTTTCTCAACTTTTTTCTTGTTTGCCACTGGTGGATCATGGGATTGGAATAAGGATCTATTTGCTGGTGGTGATTCCATGAGGTAGGTGTTAGCAAGATGTGGGCTTCCATCCTCATGTGCTGGAACATTTCCTTTGTTTTTGATGTCGTCTGTCTCCGACTACTGTTTGTTCAGAATTGAGGATAAATAGTACTTCAAATTTGCAGTCTGCTATTCTTTTGGTATAGTCTTCATGTAGAACACTTCCTCTTCACCTATTTCCAACGTATTGAATCAAAAATACTTGCATTTGGTTTCTGTTGAATGCTGTTCCTTTGATCCAGAAAAAGTGTTTTGATGGCACAACAATGTATAAGTAATTCTATAGTTGAAATTGAGCATGGTTCAAGAATGAATGATATAATCGGTGATGTGTAATAATTTAATAAATTTGGATTGGATATAAGTTTAAAGTGGAATAACTTACCATGCTTTTTAGTCCTCGAATGCTCTGAATTTCAGTAAACTTGCTTTCATCATTTGGAATAGATATCTTGGAAGGTGTTAAACTTAAGTAATATTTCTCTGATATAATATCATCAAGGATTTGAGTATTTGTGTGTGCCCTACATTGGAAAGCATGAAAATAATTTCAAGATAAGTAGTAGGTACTCTAGTGTTTAACAAATGATTAAAATAAATGAAGAATGTAAATATTATAAAATATTTACCAAGATTTCAAGTCTTCTGCAATCTGAAATGAGCCATCAATGAAGAAGGAACTACTTGCCTTTGTTGACAATGATAGACCTGCAATGTGATATATTTGAAGTATTTGAGTGTGGGTATCTGTTGGTTATGCAAAATGATAAGTTTAGCAAATAGGATGTATTACCATGAAATGATGAGAAAGCGTCAAATCAAATGGGCGACCATCACTCTCTATTAAATTCAAGCAAGCTAACTTTCTAGTGAAACTCTAGTATTTGCATTTGCGTATGTCACCCCACTCTTTGAAAAGATTAAATTACCGGTTCATGATCTACACAAATCCCAGGTTAGATAAGAAAAAAGCATGTGAGTCAAGTTTCACAATGAACAAACACATAAGAATTTTATCTTTTTCACTTGACCTTTGGAGCATATAAACTTGTATGCTTCCTGAAAATGTCTAGTGATATTAATATGGGAGACAACCTACCTTAAGATAGGGATCTCCAGGTTTGTGATGTAAAAGGGGCTGAGAATTAGTCCCTAGAGATGTAATTCTTCATGCTAAAGCTTCCAAAGGTACATGTAGCCAAACATTGATACCCTTTTTGATGTATCTTCTGGCAAAGCAAAAGTGGTGACCAGTTAGACAACTGCGAAGTAGAGGAGAAATAACTAGGAACAAAGATGAAAACTGAATTTCTATTAAGTGCCTAGCTTATGAACAAGGAACAAATTATATAAAGATTCTCTAAACATATATCAGATCTTTCTTTTGTTGACTTCATTTGTAAAGATTTAATATATCAATTGTAACTTCAGAGATAAAATCTAGCGAGAATGGCTGGGAGTTAGATGAAACAAATAATCATGAGATAGTAATGCGAAGCAACCTAATATGTGTCCAGAAATAACCTTAAATTGAATGAAAAAGATAATTCTCTCAAGTGCATTTATATCTATGGATATGAAGTTGAGGATTATAGATGTTTGACTGATTTGAAATCCATTTCTGTTAAAAGCTATTGATTCAATAATTTGAATAATAAAGGGAATTGATTCCATAATTTTGAAACAATTAGAAGTTAGCTAAGGATGAAGATGATCTCAAATAAGTTCAGAGGTATGTCAATCCACCATAAACACCTATATAATGATGCATGTATATGACTAAGGATTTCAAATGCAGAATAACTCAAAATTATCCAAAAGAAAATAATCTCATAGAGTTTTTTTAAATGATTTTTCTCCGGGCAGTCACTTGTAAAAATGGGTGAGAAAGATAATAATTATTAATTATAGTAATATAGAATTATTTTGAAGAACCAATTGTACAATTCATTAAGATAGATCTAATCTACTTTATTTGTCAGCCAAAAATAGATGATACCAATATTTAAAATACCTTGATCTATTTTGACAAGCTGGTCATGATTGTCGTGAACATAGAGACCTTTTCACACTTTATCATCACGAAGTAAAATGCAAGCATATGCATGAAGGAAAGTTTTATGAGCATATTGATCAAAATATTAGTGGATTAGACTGACCTTGAAGCTATTCGGACATTGTATTCTTTGTTGGGATGATAGAATTCTGTCAGGCCACAATCAATGAGTTGAAGTTTTCGCAGTTCATGATCAATCATAACATTGCGAGGTTTTATATCTGCATGCATTTTTCCTTGAGAATGGCAATAATCTATTGCCTATAGTTTTGGAAAGTGGTTAATCAATTAAGCATGTAATCATGCATTAAACACCTCAAACATTTTGGTAACAAGCTAAAAATCAAGAAAACCTAAATAATGGAAAGAAATACTAATCGATAATAGAAATGATTCCACAATAATTTTTGAAATCACCAACCAAGGATATCAGCTCAATGTTGATCCCTGCTAAGTCTCCAGTGCCACCATACTTAACTACATTGAGTGACACTATACATTAATTTACATCCAATGGAGGAAAACTGTGGCGAAAGTAACGTAGATCATATAATGAACTTGGATTGACCAACATTGCAAAGTGATACCAATAGTTGGTTAAACTATGGATAATTAACATATAGCCAAATATGCAAGCTAATGGTCCACAAAATGATTCTTCTAATTTTGTAGTTGAGGCAGTTGCCACTTGTCTTTTAAAATTAGGAAGAAGCAATAAAAATAGCTTTTCCTTGTTTCATTTATTGTCCAAATATAAAATTAGCCTATTTTGAAAGGCTTTTCAGTTTAGCACTATCCTTCATGAGCTAGAGTAATGCAAAAGAACAACGTAAACCTTGTAAAAGTATTTAAAGCATTCGTGATAAATTCAACATTTTAATGGATCCTGTTTGATTTCAGACACAACAGAGAGTCAACTTAATTTCACAAACAAACTTTGAAGAATGATAGTGCAACATTTATCAGACAACAAAAAGAAAACTCACAGCATGAGATGAGAATTTTACCAAAGAGAAACCACAGTAAAAAGATGCCATGTCTTTGAGCATTGTAAGATCAACAGCTGCAACATGAGGGAAAGCCTATAGTGAAATATACAATTGCAATGTCAAATGAATTGTAATAAATTAAATATATAAGTATACTATGAATGCACCAAAGCTAAAATTTCTTTATACACAACATTTTTCGTACATCATATCTTAGAAGTTAATTGATTTTTCAATTGGCTTTATCAACACTTTAATACATTCCATTGCATGAATTTTAGAATTTAGAAATTATTACTATATCAATTGCATGATTAGCATAATTTAAAGAGATATATGTGTTTCCCAAGCATATCGTTTATAGAAATTCAAAAAACATAATGAACAAACGACAAAAGAGGATTAATAACATTACCTTGTTTGCAGCATCAACAACAGTTCTCATGAGTGCCTACAAAGTTTTCTTGTAAATTATTTGCATGTTATACAAAGTTAAGGTTAGTCAGATGTAAAATTTCAGTTCGCTTCTTTCTAAGCATAATATTTTCTAGAAGTTCTAAGCAAGCTGATAGAGATGTAGAAAAATTGAATGAAAAAAATGCTCCACTATAAGATAAAAGCAAATTGTTCTATGTTTTAGTAACATTCAAGAAATTGAATATTTCCAAAAGTCTAGCCTCTAAACTCAGCTAATATATCATCCTATCAACCAAAAATGAAATATTTTGGCAACAAAAGATGAGAATTGAATAATAAGTTTCATATCTACAAAAAGGGTAGTTCTACAGCTTAGCAAATATTTGGAACTTGTTTACTAAATATGAAAATCTTTCAGCAAACAAAAGCATTCAATTGAGTTCAAACTAAAAATAAAAAATAAAAAATTCATGTACTTGATTCCGATTCAACAAATTGGCATTATAAACTAATATAAAAACAGAACTAACCGATTATTGTCATTTTTCTGTGATCTATAAATTCTTATTGCTTCTATTCTATTAATAAATTCACGCCTTAATGTAAATGTCAAATCTCATAAAAAATGACCAAATTTTAGTGAAGAAAAGCATGAAGTATGCATTAAAATTATATCTTTACAAAAGGGTAATCTTAAACTTCGGCAAATAATTGCTGACTACCAAATATGAATTAGCAAATAGAATCATAGAATTAAATGTAAGATTCAATCTTCAGCAAGAAGTAGGCCTAACATTCTGATAATAAAAAAGATGTAGTCCGATTCAGCGAAACATACACACAACTATGATCTGACAGTAATGAATAAATTATCACAACAAAGAAAAATGAAAGACTTTTAGAATGCCTACATAAGAAATTAAATCGAGTCTTCAAAATGGTCGATCCTAACATTCAGCAATCAGAATTCTAATCAAATACGAAGAAAAAATTAATCAAATTCTTATTTTGTCTGTGATCCAACAATTTTATAAGAGGGAAAAAAATCAAAACCAAAAAAAAAAAAAAAAAAAAAAGCACCAGCTTTTTAGCAACTAAAAGCTAAAACTTTGGTAAAAGATTAAAATGTGAATGGAAAATCATATGTTGGAAAATAGGTATGCTTAAAGTTGTGGAGTTTAAAACAATAGAATCCCTAAAAACTGTCCCAAATCAAACCAAAATCGAACAAACCCCATATCAAACTAAGCTACCATAGTAGCACCTAGTGTGGCGCCAATCGTGTTCGAGCAATGTTGCTTATATTAAGAAAATTACAGTGCAGATATGTAATTTTTATAAACATGATATGCAAAGTGTAAGTGCAAAGTGTAAGTACTGTATTCTTACTTATTTTAGTGCTTTATTTAATTACTTTTATTTAAAAGTTTTAATCGTTAAAGAATGAATTTCTATATTTCTTTCTTAACATCTTTTTCTTTAAACCTAAATCGTATGAAAACAAGGATAAAACAGTAGAAATCTTTAAAAACAACTGGAAAATTTGTAAGATTCTTACATAAAAAACTGATATTTTACATTCTTGAAAGCTACATAATCTAAACACTTTACTATCATGTAACATTTGACACGCTAAATTCAACATAACTACATTAGACAACTAACAAATACATCTTTTTGAGTTGTGACAAAAGCAATATGGATTATGATTATCCAATATTTATACTAAAGCTCCATGTAATTTGTCTTTATTTCTATAGTCCATAGTTTCCTGCCATTGATGTAACTCCATCACAGATGATAGACAATTTCAATTCAATGAGTGAAAGTATGTAAGAATTGTCATTAAGCAACAAAAGAGAAAATTACAATTGGTCCCAAACATTTTCAAAATAAAGTATATCTTAATTGGGTTGTCAACCTTTTGATTTTGTTGCACATTAATCCTCAATAGATCCATCTTCATAGATATTTAAATGTCATAAGAATTGTATATTTAACTTTTTGAGGGGCAAAATGGCATACCCATGAACTCGTGACCTTTGACTAATACTATGTTGCATCACCTCGCCTAGAAGTTTAAAACCTTAATGGTGTGCGTGTGAGGGAGGGAGGGAGCCCCAACATCCAATTTCTAAAAAGTAAAAACATTAAGCATATGATCACATTTAGTGGTGGCCGGAGAACCCTCAACCACCACACACACAAACGACATATTATGATGATAACATGCGACCAAAATATAACTAATTTAGCAAGTTTCACATTGGTACATTACTGGGACATATAAAACAATTATATAATTTATATGATTAATGGAGTTGCTGCAGCATATAATGGTGATCCCCTCCTAAATTTTCTGTTTTTTTTTATTGATATTTTACTTGTTATGAATTATTATAGTTTCCAATAATAGCATTGTTAATGATCGATGTGATTTTCATGACCCTTTTTCTTCACAAATCCAACGATAACAAAACCAGAAATCTTTGCTAACCATTAATGGATCAGAGTTACGAAAATAGCACCACTGTAACAATTTTTGTATAAAAATAAGAAGAAATGAGTTAAAATGGCGAAATGAAACCTCAAAATCCTTAACTCACACCTATACATTCCAAATCTAGTATTTAGTATCACATAAACACAATAAAATCAATTATTAGAGCTTTAATTTACAACCCATTTTCAAATTTCATCCATTTCTAACAACCTCAACATAACTTTTCTTCTTTCCAAAATTTATTGAAATTAAAGCATAAATCTACACCAAGAAATCAAAAATATAGTGTAAATGGGTTAAATCTATATTCAAATCTAAAAATTGAAAACTTTATTCAAAAAAATCATTTGAGAAAAGACATCAAGAACATACCTTAGTTTAGAATTTGAGACAAAACTTGATGATGAGAGAGCCACGAAAGATGATATTGAATTCGGATTTGAACCTCCGCAGCTTTGTTTCCGACCCGGGAAGATGTCAAAGTTAAGCAGCAATGAAATGGCACCATTATTCAGCTTCCTCTGTGCAGGCTCAAATGGTATTGAAGAAGAAGCATGTATGTCTTCGGAGAGAGAAAGCAGGTAGGTCTTCGAAGCGAGAAATTTTTGGTAGCCAAACGATGTCGTGTTGGACAACAAAATGAACAATAAGGAAATAAGCCTCTACACTAAAAAATCAAAAATACAGTGTAAATGGGTTAAATCTATATTCAAATCTAAAAATTGAAAACTTTATTCAAAAAAATTATTTGAGAAAATACATCAAGAACATACCTTAGTTTAGAATTTGAGACAAAACTTGATGATGAGAGAGCCACAAAAGATGAGATTGAATCCAGATTCGAACCTCCACGGCTTTGTTTCCGACCTGGGAAGATGTCGAAGTTAAGCAGCAATGAAATGGCACCATTCTTCGGCTTCCTGTGCGCAGGCTCAAATGGTATTGAAGAAGAAGCATGTATGTCTTCGGAGAGAGAAAGCAGGTAGGTCTTCGGAGAGAGAAATTTTTGGTAGCCAAACGATGTCGTGTTGGACGACAAAATGAACAATAAGGAAATAAGCCTCTTATATTATTGTTAGGATATATATATTACCTAATAAGTAACAAAGTAACATATATATTACCATACAAATTATAATATAAATAACACACAAATCACAAAACAAGTAATATATTAACAAATGTATTACTCTACAACTAACACATTGTTACTCTAAAATGTTGATTTTTTTATTGAAAAAAGGAAATATTATAATGCTACTCTACAAATAACATAGTAAAACATATGTTACGTAATATATAATGTTAGTTTTATTTGTTTAATTTACATGAATAATAACATGATCATAAATTCCAATATCTTAAACTTCACGATTTTCAAAAACAAATACGTAGTAACAAGAACATACGTTCATCCATAGGAAACAGTCATTAATTCTGTATCTTAAAAATCTTGAATCTCCGTCGAGCGATTTAATTGTAGATTTCCAATCTCCAATCTCCAAACACACTTTAATATATATAGTTTAATTATATGGAAATTGTGTTTCTCTCATTTTGCCACTCACATAATGACATGAATAAATTAATGAAATAACATGTCATTTTATAGGTAGAGATATGATTAATTTCCTAGTTAGATTGTAATTCTATTTCCCATCAAAATAAAGTTCTTAAGAAAAATCAACTTCTCAAATAATTATCTAATTAAATAAATAATTAGATATATTCATAAGACATAGTATCAAATCCAATAAATTATTATGTGGGCCACATAAAGTCTAACATTCTCCCACTTGGCCCATATGACAATATGCCTTTATGATTTAATAATATATCACCATTATGCGTGCATTTATATGGACAGTCATCATAATCACCAAAATTGAGTAAACTACCAATACGAGACATAGCGGTTATATATCATTAGATCAATATAGTCCTTTCTATGCACCACAATATTAGCAACTTACTTAACTTGGTTTATAAGTGAGAATTATACGTGATGGTCCCGTGATGTCTTTGTCAAAGACTATTCCTATTGTCATCATTATCCAATCCCATACATGTATATAAATATTGGTAAACAGGAAATAAATAAAAAAATATTTCAATTATCGTTTATGAGCTCAGAATGTCAATGAATCATCGTAAAAAAAACATTAACTACTGCTACCAATATTCATGTTTTCACATATCCATTAATAATATTTGGTAGTAGTCTTTTCAGTAATGGATCATTTATCATAAGTTGGTGCTTGTTTGTTCATTTGACATTTTTTGTTTCTGAACTCCCTTCTTAATGACAAAGTATTAGCACTATTATAATACTTGTTGTTGTTGGAGAAAATGACAAATACAGAATTACAATAATTTTAAGCAACTTGGCATAAGAGTCGACAACTCCAAGTCCTAAAATAAAATTATGTAACCATAATATTTATTTGTAGTTTCAAAGCATGCTACAAATTCAACGTCAATAATGGATGAAGTAATGACAGGCTGTTATCCACTTTTACAAAAGATTATTCCTTCACATAATAGGAATAAATAGCCAAATGTGGGTAATCTACTATCATGCCATCCAACATAATGAACCTGATATAATATAAGTTTCAGTACATATTAAGCTCCTTACAATAGATGCATACATAATGTTTCTTCATACATTTTTCCTCAATTGCATGAGACTATATTTATTTCCTATTTTTAATGGGACAAACCGAGATCACTACTAACAAGCAAAATATCAACAACACAAGCAAAATAATTTGATCCACTGACCTTCATATATATACACCGATAGACAGTGTTCTTTTTAAATCTAATGGAAATTATACTATCATCGAAATTAAGATATCCTCATTTGGAAGTTTGTTTGTCTCTATACTAGTTTCTCAAGTTTACATACCATGTGGTCTTTTCCAAGAAGCCCTTAAATTAGTCTATACTCTATATATATTTCTTTATCTAAACTCTCATTTTAAAAAGCTGTCTTCACATCTATTAGATGTAGCCCCAATTCAAAATGTGCTATTAGTACCATAATGATTCTAATGAGTCTTTCTTTGAAAATGAGGAGAGATTATTGTCAATACCTTCTTTTTGAGTAAAACTTTTAGCAACAAGTTTAGCTTTATATCGTTCAATATTTCCATTAAAGTCACGTTTAGTCTTAAAGACCTATTTACAACTCTTTTTCATCCATGAGGCAATTCAAAGATGTTATGAACTTTATCTTGTTCTATATATTTTAACTCATCTTTCATGTGGTATCAACCTATTTAGAAGAATCATTTCATTCTATGGCTTGTGAAAATGAATTCGAATCCATAATTTGATTCTTGTAGATATGCCAGATAACCATTACGAATAGCTTGTCTCATTTTCCTATGTGATTTTCTTAATACTATTCATTGTGATTGTTCTACATTAGGTTCATTATTTGTGATTTTTTCATGGAATAGTTCATTTACCATTGTGAGGTCATTCAACAACGGTATTTTAGAAAAAAATAATGTTAGAAGTTTTAGGTAAATGAATCTCCACCATAACTTCTTCAATATCCACATTTCGTAGTTTTGCACTCCCACTAACATCTGATTTCAACAAGTATTGGACTATGATTAGGATTATAAAACATATACCATTTGGATTTGTTCAGAGTAACCAATAAAGTAACCATTGATTATTTAAAATCCAATTTCATTTATGTGGATTATAAATCACAGTTTCCACTTGGAATGTCCAAACATACGGGTTTCCTTCCTTTCCACAATCCAAAATATACCTTTGTAAATGCATTAATAGGAACCCGATTCAATATATAAATAGCGATTTTTAAAACATACATCCACAACAATAAGGGTAAAGATGAATTACTTAACATACTCCTAACCATATCCATCAGAATACAATTATGTCTTTCAACTACTCTATTCTATTGTGGTGTACTTGGCATAGTGTATTGATAAGTTTAATAAATGGACCTAAGTATTACTTCCAACTATGTTCATCATTTATATCAGATCGTATGATTTCACATTTCTATCTAGTTGCCTTTCTACTTCATTAATATATACATCAGGTATGTCTATTGTTTGAGTTAGATCATGCAACATACATAAACCATTACTTGAAAATCATCAATAAATGTGATGAAATATTTTGTCCACCAAATATTTGGTATATCAAAAAGGACCAAAAATATCAATATGAAAGTAGAATTTTCATATACACGTGTGCTTTTAATTCCATCATATACACGTGTGCTTTTAATTCCAACATCATCATTTAGGATAAGAAGGAACTCGACAAAATTGCTTTCAAGTTTCATTTCTATAGACCATAATTTAAATCCAAGAACCAATTATTGTATTTAAACAAACTAAAATATCACTTCTTAAATTTGAAACTGTCCAAAAGAGTCAAGTTTTAGAAATGGACACAAAATTATGAGAATCATAAAGGATAATAAAGCACAAATTGTCTATAATAAGTCTCAATGATGACCATTGTGTAAACTTAACGCTAGGTCTGAACCCCTTTAATTGAAACTTTATCTTAATTCCTCCTCACATAAGCAAAATACCATTATGTCTTTATGATTTTGGTTGAGGAGAATAAATACATTATATTGGACACATAAATGGTAGTTTCATAAATTATCCACAAAGTATTATAAGGAACTCCAATTAAATATGGTTCAAAATATTTAAAAGCACTAGGCTTACCATTATTTTTGAACTATGCCTTACATTTATGGCAATCTTTAAAGTAGTGTCCATATGTTTTTAAAGAACTAACACTTATCATTATTACGTTCCTTATTTTGAGTCTCAATAACTTTAAGAGGCTCATTCTTTATCTTGAGTGGTAAGTTTTTTCTTTTGTTTTTAACTAAGTTTATTTTCAACTTCTTGAGTGATGAAGTTAACATAATTAATTCTTTGCCGCTTAAGTCCTATCTCCTCTTAAGCATGTTAGTCAATTCACTTATATTCCACTTATTCCTTATAGTGTCATAGTGAATTTATAATGATATATGCTGAGTAGGCAAATAGTTCAGAATGAACTAAAAGGAATGATCAACTTTCATCCTTAAGGTTTTCAACTTTACTTTTATATTAGTCATCTCTAGAACATATTCATAAATGCTACGTGTACTATCAAATTTCATAGTGGTAAAGTTAGCCATAAAGCAGAGACTTATCAACAGTTCAGATTCTAGACACTCAAAATATTCTTTTCATTTATAGAAGGGTTATCTTAATATTGCTTGCTAAGACTTGGTTTGGTATTATTGTGCTTTTAAGAGAATCAGCTTTTACTGTGCTGCAGAAACAATCAGTTGTGAAGAGAATTAGATAAGTGTTTGGTAAACTATTGTTTCACAATTGATGTATGTTTCAAAATCAGTATTTAAGCTTTTGATAAACAAAAGTGATTTATTGATGTGACTATAATATTATTTTGTTTTATTATTATCATAAAATTTAATTTTACTTATATAACAATATGTAATATTATCAAATATTTTTTGCAAGACAATACATTTACCATAATTATTTTAAAATAAAAATAATATACATCTATTAAATCTCAAAATTTATAAAAATTTAAAAATAAAAACATAATAATATTGTACAAAAATCAAATAAATTTAAATTTAAATTATTTGTGGAGATGTATTATAATTAGAATACTAATAAATTTGTGATATAAAAGGAATTACTTTAATTAATTAAGGTCAAAATTGATATTTTAATAATAGGTAGATAGAAAAATTAAAAGCAGAATCTGAAAAGTTGTTATTTAGTTGCTTCTCAAAATCCGCTTCCAGGTGATACATATTCCTTTATAATCACTTTTAAAAAAAATTCAAACGCCTAAAACAACTTCTGATTGTTTGATAATCAGAACATGGGCTCCAAAATAAATTCCAAATGGACCCTAATTCTCAAAGTTCAACTGATTGATATTTTTCAAACTTTATAGAAAATATTTTCTTCATTATTGCTTCTATCAATAATAGCAATAGATTTATCAGATAGAAAATCTAGATCAAGATCCAGAATACTTAAATGAAATTAGACTTAGTTACGCTAATCCGGGAATTTTAATTCATTAATCATCAAAATAGATGAAGCATAATAATAAAGAAAAACTTGAATTGATACAATAAAGTATGTGCTCTATATGTCAATGCTTTGAGATATGAGATAAAGCATATTCAAATAGACAATAAATATATATATCGAAGATCTTATTTGGGTAGATACTACGATACACCATTAATAACTATTACGATGCTTTGTATTTATCTTTAATGGGCAACTATGTTATTTCTCAAGTGGTACATTCTATTATCTTTGGATATATAAAAGCACCAATTAAGAAATATCAATTACCCGTCATGTTGATTAATTATTGATCCACCTTTGGGTGACAAAATATCTCTATATATGATTAAGAAACGTGTTACCCATATCCTATGCATCCTTAGTAAGCATCTATATTAAATGGTAAAATAACATGAACATAAATTTCAAGTTCTTAAACTTCATGATTTTCATAGACAAATACAGAGTAACAAGAACGTACATTAATCCATAATAAACGACCTTTTATTCCATATCTTAAATATCTTGAATCTTCGTCGAGCAATTTAATTGTATATTTTCAATCTCCAATCACCAAACACACTTTAATTTATGTAGTTTAATTATATGGAAATTATATTTCTCTCCCACTCACATAATTCACATAATGACATGAATAAATTGATGGAATAATATGTCCTTTTATAGCTAGAGAGAGAACTAATTTCCTAGTTAAATTGTAATTCTATTTTCCATCAAAATAGATTTCTTAAGAGAAATCAACTTCTCCAATAATTATCTAATTAATTAAATAATTAAATATATCTATAAGACATATTATCAAATTCAATAACTTATTATGTGAGCCACATAAAGTCTAACATGTTATTCTACAAGTAACATACTAACATAGTAAACCATATATATGTTACCGTAACACATAATCCATAAAAATGTTGTTTTTTAATGAAATTTTGAAATATTAATTTTAAATGAAAATGAAGTATTTTTCAAAAATATTAAAATAAGGTATTTTTCAGTTTTTTGAGAAAAAATAGAGTGTTTGTAATGTTTCCCCCTTATATTAACATACAAAATTCTTTGTTAAAAAAGATTTGTTTCTTACATATTTAAGCATGAATAGAGGCACAAAGATAGGTTAAAGCGCTCGGGTCTAGATGGTCCTGGGCCCATCTCGGCTCGGTCTTGAGACGACTCCCCAGTGCAATTTTTTATTGTTTATTTTTTTTTAAAAAAAATAGCTAAGAAGGTTTAAACATGTATGTTTGAACTAGGTCATTGTTAATACTTAATAGTGATGGTCCTGATGGAGCCAGAAATCGAAGCTAGTAGAGATAGAATTTAAGTACGATTTTTTCTTTTTTTTTCCCAAACTCAAAATATAATTTTAAAAAATTATATCTCAATTTTCAGTGGGAACCAGTGACTCCACTAGCCCCCACCTCCTTCTGTCATTGATTGTAAAATTTTTAAAACGTTGAGGTCCAGATTGTCTAGCTTGTCCCATCTCAGCTCGCTCCTTATACGACTCATCAAGGCTTTTTTGGGGGGGTTGGTAGCCTGTACCGGTCCCTTCTTAAACCTGCATGTGTGAACGCGGTCATTGTAAATGCATTAAATTATCAGTATTTTGAAATATTCATGAACCTTTTTTTTTTTTTTTTTCAATGAATGCCTACTGAAAATGAGAAGTTAGGGTTAGGCCCACTTGGTTATGTTTAGGCTGGCAATCAAAGTCCAACCCACCCAAGTAATGCAGTCACCATCTCCAACTACTAACCTAACTTCTTCCAAGTTTTTTAAAGGGTCCAATTAATTGATTTATGGGTTTTCTTCATTTTCCTTTTAGGAAATTATTAGTTTAGTTCTCAAATTTCACACTTACTATTTCTTCTTTTTATTTTATAATTACTTACTTTTTTTAAAAAAATGCAAACACACGCAACAACATAAGGAACAAATATGGTGGTGATGGAGCCAACGTCGACGAGGGAGGAGCAGACTTTGTCGAACCAAATTGTTGGTGATGAGATCATCTTGACGTCACCAACTGATTTGGATTAGGCCACCATCACCTGTCTCCACGCCATCCCATCGTGGATCTGGATCTACCACCTCCTTCCAGCAGCACCCCACCATCACAATAATTCACCACCACTGTCACAGATCCCCAATCCCCAACCCTTAACCACATGGCAACAGGGCAAGACGACCATTACCATCCCTATCTCGTTAGAGATTTTTGGGAGGCGGGGGGATTGAAAAATCCTCATTTACTGTCTCGTTTAATTAATTAATTTTTAATATTATTTTTTAAAAATACGATTTAAATTTTAAAATATAAAAATAAAATAAAATAAAAATATTCGAGTCATGTTCGGAGAATTCGGAGTGGGGACTATGATCTAACGGGGCAAGGCGGGGTTGGATATTTTGCCATCCCTACTCCCACTGTCGTAGTCCACCACCATCAACGCTCCGACCACCACCACCTTCTCCTTGCACAACTACCGTGACCTAAATTCCGCCACTAC
The DNA here is from genome assembly GCA_030279155.1 of Forsythia viridissima. NCBI lineage: Eukaryota > Viridiplantae > Streptophyta > Magnoliopsida > Lamiales > Oleaceae > Forsythia > Forsythia viridissima. The sequence continues at coordinate 4,204,867 of CM059036.1, forward strand.
CCCACATCAACACTACCTCCGCTCAGCCACAATAACGGTCTGAAATTTTAGATCTTGTTCTGGTTTTTATGGTAGCTAGTGAGATGGTGTGATGATGTTGTTTGTGTTGGTCATAGTGGTAGTGGGGATGACAGTGCATATCTGGTGGTGGAGGTGCAGATCGATGTTAAAGACGATGGTGATAGTGAAAACAACTTAACATAACATAATGTGTTACATATGTAATATAGACTTGTCAAAATGTGCTACACGAGTGTAACACATAATGTTACAAAAATGTAAACACTGGTGTAAAAAAATAATATTTTGGTTTTAAAAAAAAGATTGTAAATTATTTTGAAAATAGTTTTGTTTTTTTAAGTTATTTTTGAAACTTTCCCTTCTTTATTTTTTTCTTTTTCATTTTTGAGTTTGTTCCTGGTGAGCAAAAAAACAGCTGGTTCCATGTTGCAATATGATATATGTTTAATTACCATAACATGTTTGGTGCATGAACTTCATATTGGCATTTGTTCTTCATGACCCTCTAATTCAGTAATTCCTCAACTTCCTCCATTCTTCAATCCATAACCTAAGGAAACGTAGGAACAAACTCATCTATATTCCTTTAGTAATAAATACGTTGAGTGCACGCAGACGCAACAATAAATATGACTATAATTATTAGATTTGACTCAACGAAAACATTAAGTCAGCAATTCAACCAGTGCATTATTAGTTTAACCGACACGTCAATGTCAAATCAAAATTTAAAATATTAATAATAATTTTTTTTAAAGAAAAAATAGCACGAGTATAATCATAAGTTTAAATTGTAGTGCATCCTAATTTAAAAATTCAGTATTTTCTTCTTTTTTTCATGATTTTTTTTTGTCATTTTAAATTTGGCTATGAAAAATACACTTTAAATATAACTGTTTCATAGAATAATGTTATTTATCGCCACTAGTAAATATCACCCGTCTATGTGACAAATGTGTTATTTCATAACATCTCATTCATTTATCCTTTTTCAATTTTTCTTCCCCTTCCTTTGTAGATGTATATTATTTATCAAAATCATTTTGTCAATATCATTTCCTCTCCATTTTTAGATTATTTATCAAAAATATTTGTATTTCTTAATTTTCAAAACATAATAAAGATGACCTCTCTTTTTCAATCTAGACATGCATATAATTTTTTTTAATACGGCCTAGATGGATACAAGTTCCAGAAGGTCCCCAAGTTCAAAACACGGGCGTTGCATTACGGGCGGTTCAAATATACTAACCAGACAAAGATCTAGTTCACCTCTTAGTTATAACAAAGTTCTGCCCTCAGGGTATAGCTCAGTGGTTGAAAAGACGGGAGTTGGGTAGTCTCAGCTTCGCTGGCAGCTGCAGTGTGGGAGTTCTAATGCTGCCTTTGGTATGGATTTGGCCCTTTGTAAGCGCAGTTAAAAAGCAGCTTTCAACCCTGCTCTACTAAGACACGTCCTGCGATTTACATTCTCCACCAAGACTTCAGAGCAGGGGCGGTGGGGGCCCTCAAGGTTGCGGTTCAACCTTTTATAACAGAGTTCTCTTAAATAATCAAATTCTCTCGAAAAAAGCCAAATATCTAGTTATACCGAAAGAAATACTAGATTTTGTATTACTATTCTCTTTACGAATTATAGAGAGATTACAAGTAATTATCATTTACGCAATCACATCATGAATTAAGGACTGTTAACAAATGCATTAAAGTTTCTAATCTATCCAAATTTCATAACTAATGAAACTTTGGGGGTATTGTGTTTGGACAAATGGGCAATGCTTCAAGCACATTTTAGTTTAACTCAAACAAATTGTCAAGAAATAATTTGATTCATTTCTAAATAAACAATACAACAATATAAAGGACATTGATTTCTGAAATTCAAAAATCATAATTTCATACTTTATATATTACAATATAGCCAATCACCCCCACCAAAAAAAAAAAAAAAATCATTTTTTCAAGAATTAATGGTTGCAATTCTTGGAACCTCAACTGGAAAATCATTAATTTCATCCATCCATGGATTCTTCTCATTGGCTGGATTTAGAGTCCTAAGTGCTTTCCACACAGCACTGTTACATTTAAAACCTGATCCAAATGCAATTTGCCATGTTTTGTCACCCTTTTTAATCCTCCCTTTAGCCTCAGAATAGGCCAATTCATACCATAATGAACTGCTAGAAGTGTTACCAAATCTATAAAGTGTCATTCTTGATGGCTCCATATGCCATTCCGTGAGCTCGAGATTCTTCTCCAGTTCATCCAACACCGCTCTTCCTCCTGCGTGAATGCAGAAATGCTCGAACGCGAGCTTGAAATCTGGAATATAAGGCTTAATTTTCATCTTGAAAACCTTTTTTGCAACAAGAGTAAGAAAGAACAATAATTGTTCAGACATGGGAAGGACTAATGGCCCTAAAGTTGTGATATTTGTTTTCAAGGCCTCTCCAGCAACAGCCATTAGATCTTTTGACAATGCCACACCAATGTTTTTCGCGTCGTCTTCTTCTTGAAACACACAACCATAACTCTTATCATCAGCTCCTTTGTGAGTACGAACCGTGTGGATTAGTTGATATTTTGCTCGTCTACGATCAGATGACTTGTTAGATAGTAGGATTGCTGCTCCACCCATCCGGAAAATGCAATTCGAGACGAGCATTGATCGGTTGTTTCCCCAATACCAATTCAGTGTTATGTTCTCCATGCTCACTACCAGAGCATAGGAATTAGGATGCACCTGTTATATTGATACATGGAGAGTTAGTCTAAGTATTCAGACCAACTTTATTCATATTAAAGTTTGCCAAACACTACTTTAAGTTCACACCTTTGCAAAATGGGACTAGCATTTGATCCTATCTTCTATCTTCTTATAAGTAGACCCTGAATATTACTTTTAAGCAACTTTTTTTTGCTAAGCATGTTTCTAAAAGTTAATTTTTTGCATTCTCAAAAAAGATTCTTACTTTTCTTGATAGTAGGCCTTTGTAGACGTAGCAATGAACTAAACAAACTAGTGACATATAGTCGACCCAAAATTCATTGGGAATAAGACTTAAGTTTGTGTTGAATAGCATAGCAATTCAGATGCAAATAATGAGAAAGTAACAAACCTGTAAAAGTTGTTTGGCAAGATCAATTGATATTAGTCCAGCACTGCATCCCATACCACCAAGATTATAGCTCAAAATATTGCCCCTAAGCTTGTAATGGTTCACAATCATGGCAGAAAGAGATGGTGTTGGATTAAACAAACTACAATTCACCACAAGAATCCCAATATCCTTAGCCTTAACCCCAGTTTTCTTCAACAAATCATCAATTGCACCAAACATAACCATTTCAGCCTCCTTCCTTGCCTCAGCCATGCAAGGATTAGCCGGGACGCGCAAAAGGGCTTCCGGGAAATATGTCTTCTGCCCCAACCCTGACCTCTCCAAGATTTTCTTCTGAAAGGCCAAATTTTCTTCAGTAAATGTCCCTGCCAATTTTGATCTTTCCACAAAAACTTCTTTGCTGCACATAACTTCAGGTTTAGGCTTGTAACACGCGAAATCAACCAAGTAAACCTTCCTAGGCCTAGTCATGAAATAAAGTGTCCCCAAGAAAACCATAAGAGCAGAACATAAAACCACAGAAACAAGATTGAATTTCAATTGGTTCCATAGAAGGGCTAAATCTTCAACAGTAACAGTGGAAAGTTGAACTGAAACAGCCCCTAAAAGGGGAACTAATAATAAGTACATAGCATTTGAGATTAAGTAATAAAAACCAAGTTTCACATATTTAAGCCTCACAGAAAGAAGAAAGTTAGGGAGATTATTCCCTCTTTCGACCGAAATTTTTCGCGCTTCGGGATTCATCAAATCCTCATTCCCCATTGATGATCAAAGATTTTGAACAACAACCCACAAATAAAAACACTCTTTTAGTCCAAGAAACTAAAAACAAACACCAAAATCAGGATTTAAAAAAAAATACAAATCAAATTGCAAAAGAATGTAAAAAAGGAAAGGTTTTGATGAATGAATTTTGCAGTAAATAAGAAAAAGAATAGGCTAAGAATTTATAGAAAGGATTCAGTGTGTGTAGTGTGTGAAAATGGGGGGGTGGGGGTTGCAACTACCCCAACGAACTTTTAATTGTAAGCCCGCCGAGGCATTGAATTTGCCAGACATGAAAATAGCAGGATTTCGTGTACAGCTATTTGTTTATTTAAGTATTTGTCCCCCCCACCCCACCCCCCTTTTTTTACCTGATTAATTGCTGTTTTGCCACTCCTGAGGGAGATAATATATGCACGTGGCCAAATTAGGGTTCTTGTTATAATTTAAAGAAGTTTGGGGACTCTATGCATTATACGTGGATTCTTATTATTATTATTTTTTTTTATTTCTCTTTAGCTTTATTACTCGTGTAAATTGATATATAGTTGAATGCCAAGTTTGACTTTCCGAGCGTTAGGTTTGAAGTTTTAATTTCGACAAAAAAAAAAATTATTATTAAAATTTCGATTCTTTGTTTAATATAACATTTATATTTCTATTCAATTTTTAATTTGAAGGGTATTTTTGTCATCTCATTGTCCATTCTCCCTTAGTTCGTTCTCAATCTTTTGAAACTCGGATTTTCGTCATGGGCGACTAACTTATGCATTTGATCCTTTCATCGCCTCCTTCGCTTCTTAACAAAATTTTAGAAAATCATTAGGCCATTAAAATAAGTTTTCGTAGGAGATTATATACTTTTAGTGCCACATAATTGATTTTTTTTTTTAGATCTTTTGCTTAATTCTTTATCCTGAAACGTTGAAAACACTCATATTTAGAGAAAATGTTTGAGAGACAATCATATTTCATACTACAGTGAATTCTTTTAACAAGTCGTATAAAACATGTCACAAATACATTGTTTCATCTTCGTCAATCGCCATCCCAACTTGGCTTGGAGAGTGTAATCCAAAAGGCAACTTTAAATGCCTAGACGTGTAGTTGAAAGTCACTTTCTATGTTAGCTTGTGCATACAAAGTGACGTGATTTTGTTGATTTCAACATATACGAATACTAAAATTGCGAATCCATATTTTTCACGTCGAAATCTAATTTTAAGGGTTTTTTTTTTTTATGTGTGTACAACATTACTCGCATAAAAATCATTGTTTGCTTTTTGGAAAAAGAAAAAAGAAATTAAAATAATAACTTTTATTCATTTCTCCGTTTTTTAAAAATGAATGCAAAGCTCTCGCCCCGTGAAAAAAGTGTGTTTCGTAGTTTTTTCCCTAAGGTTTTTGCCCCTCCTATTTCATGCTTTAAGATTTTAGAATAACGATACTTTAATTGTACTGATATAGTTGTTGTCTTAGTTATGACTAAAAAGGAAAAACATGTATTAAAATTTATAAATTGTCTTACTCAATCTATCGTATCAAACATATCATTAAGTATCATAACTATACTTGTGTAACTCAATATGAATACTTAAACACAAATGCCATAATTTGTGACCTACCTTTATTTTAAAAAGGTTGTGTCAAACCACTATAAGGGCATTTTAAATTTTTTTAATGTTTTTAAGAAAATTATTAAAAACGTAGAAAACTATTGAGATTGTGGCTTTTTTTATGGTTTGGGTCGAGCTTCTATCTAAATAGTCCAATAAAATAGAATCGAACTAAATTTAATTAAACGTAATTGATTAACTCTACGAAAAGATTAGACTATGTGTTAGAGCTTTAGAGACACACACAAGAAATATAATCCACAAGAAATCTTAGACTTCTCTCTTTTCACATTGACTCCTCCCATTTGTTTAAAAATTTAGGGAAGAATGCTATGCTAATCTTCATTTGGTTTAAATATGGAAGACTTTACTTGTGGGCAAGATGTATCCTCAATTCATTGATATTTCTTAATCAACTATCATAATCGCATCATGTTGTATCAATTTAAGAACATAATTAAATGTACGATCACAAAACAAAATCTTATTCAATACATAATTCCCAACTACTCAATGTGAACATCGCCAAACAATTATGCTTGGAAGTTATTCTTTTTCAATACATCGTTCTCAACGAAAATAAAATAAAAGTGACTCACTGCATGTTTGGGCATGACTCATCTCAATTCTTGTTATCGTAGGGACGCTAGAATTTCTTGCAAGGATGCATAATCACAAAGACATTTGAATATCCTCTTGTCTTTTGTCACTCTTTAATTTGCGTATAATTAAAGAACACAACGCCTACCAGCTATTAACTTGACATACGAAATAAATGTCTCTTCAATAGAAGTTTAATTTAAATAAAGTACAATCTAGTGCAGTTGTAAATGATGTAATTCCATTGAATTTTTTGCTAAATGTAGCAAAACGTTAAAAAGAGATAGTGACGAGAAAATACTTATGTAATCGATGATAATTATATTACGGCGTACATATCGATCGAAATGAATAAATAAGTTAACCAAAAATAAAAAAGAAAAACTCAAAGTTAGAAAACCCTAAACGTAAATAATCATCTAAAAGAAGAAAGGTTGATAGATGCCAAAAGGCCCAAAACAAGCCAACTACCTTTAGATTGATCCATATACTGACAAAATATAGTTGATTTTTAGGACAAAAGATAAAAATGTAATTATTGTCTCTTCTTCTTCTACGTTTTTATTGGTGGGGTGGGGTGGGACTCTAATTCTTTTAGTCTTCTCAGAAGATAAAATAACCAAAATAAAAAATAAAAAAATGGTTCCTTTGTGTTTTATTTGCTTTTGCAAGAAATGGCCAAATCCCAAAATAGAGTTCATAAGCAACTCAGTAGTCCTTTTCTTCTTTGAGCACATTATGATTTGAACCAAAACAAAAATTCAAATATAATATAAAGTACGTGTTTGGGTACATAGTAGCGACATGACTTTAACAGTACAAATCAGCGGCATAATCAAAGATGAATGTTCAAAATAAATTTAATAATCCTTTTTTTATCTTTTAGTGTATGTTTGGTAAAGATTTTTGTAGATTATAAGTAGTATGTCCTACGAAATGTGTGGATAAAAAGTGAAAAAAAGTTATAGATCCTAAAAAATATGTAAATAAAAATAGTGTTTGACCAACTAATTATAAGTGCTTATAAATATTGATAAACATACAGTATTTCTCATTTTGACGTCACATCTTTCGACTTATTTTTGGACTATGTTCTTCACTCGTTGGGGCAAGTTTTTTATTCCGTTTTGAAGCATTCGGGCCAAACTTTGCAATGTATCTTTTGGATTGAAAATTGTTAAATGAAGCATTCAAAATAACAAGTTAAAAATGGTTGCTAAAATGAATATAATAATATAATTTTTTATCTTTTAATTGACATCACATCTTTCAACTTATTTTTGGGCTATGCTTCTTCACTTGTTGAAGTAAGTTCTTAGTACCATTTGAAAGTATCCGTGGCAAACTTCGTAACGTATTTTTCGGATTAAAAAATCGTTAAACAACAAATTCAAAATAACAAACATAATGGCTACTAGAAATATATTTAATAATTCGATTTTTCACTTTTAATTCTCATTTTGGCATAGTCTCTTTTGGCTTATTTTCAGGCTATTGTTTCTTCACTAGTTGGAGTAAATTCTTGATAACGTTTCAAATTGTTCATGGCAAACTTCGCTAAACATCTTTCGGATGAAAATCGTTAAATGACGAATTCAAAATAATAAGTCAAAGATGACAGCTAAAATTAGATTTAATATTTTCATTTCGTTTCCGTTTTTAGATGTCAATTTAATTAAAATTCTATTTAACGTCAATTTGACTCCTCTAACATGTATAATTGAATATAAAAATGTAAAGAAATTTTAAAATGTTATAACGAATCCCATGTAATTTTTTTTTAATAAAAAAAATTAAAAAAGAGTTAAAAAATTAAATTAAATTCTGAAAACTTGGGGGCCAGGACTCGCCCTCGCCCTCGCCCTCGCCCTCGCCCTCGCTTCTGCTAGTTTTACAAATGATAATATTTTAGTTTCTTTTTCTTTTTTAATACAAATATCTTACCCAACAAATGAAGATTATAGAGTGTAATCTCATGAAATAAATTACCACGCCTCGTAAACTAGTTTATGCCTTATCATAGACCTTATAACACTAATTGTTGGGTCATTTGGTTAACAGGCTTGTGATGACAAACAGAATAAAAGAAACTGAGCAATGATGAAAATGGGCCTCGAGCCCAATTGCTGTGATCCAAAGCCATTGCCTGATAAAGTCTTCCCAAATCCAAGAAACTCAAAATCTGGAACCGGCCCAATACTTGTAACCTTCTTCGAGAAGGCTACTGGTGACCGTTGGATCAAATGGACGATCAATGGCTAGTGGTTTGTGTACATATACCCATCTGCAGAACTGACTCTCCATTATCTTCTTCCAGACTCTTCGGCTGTAAGTTTTGGTGTGAGAGAGAGAGAGAAAATACTGAGAGAGATTTTCGTCTTCTACACCTTCTGAAAAACCTCTGGTTTTCAGAGGATTTCTTCTTCTTCTTTTCTTTGTGGTCATCTTTGAGTGAGTTTTGCTTAAAGAGGGAGAGTTGCTGAGGGAGTCTGGTTTTTTACGTGGTCTTTGTGATTACTATAGCAACTCAGACGAGTTGCAGTTTTGGGTCTGGTTCTTGGGGCTATTTCTTGGATATTTGGGTTTGATACAAAAGGGTACAATGTTTCTGAGCCCTGATGTCTGTTTGTTGAAGAAGCAGTGAAAAGGGGTTGTTATCTTCCGCGTTGTTGTGTTCTTGAACTAATAGTGGTATCAGAGCCATCTGTTTGCGTTACTTGGAGACTTAACCCATTTCTTCTCTTTTGAAAGATACACTTTCTTGTTAGAGTTTTGTGTGTCTTGTTACTGAATCTAGGGTTTCTGGCCTAGATCTAAAGCTTCTTGTTACAAACTCTGGTAAACGAACTTTCTGATCTTCGGTTCCTGTGGATAGACCCATCTATTTCCGTATAACGTTCTGGTTTTCTTGAAGAAATATCTTCTAGTGACATACCCTCTGCTTTTTTTTGTGTATGGTGATCAAGCCTCCGATCACCACAGCGGTTTGCTTCTAATAAATCCTTGCTGTTTAATATTCTGCTGTGATATCTTTTGAATCCCTAAAAGTTCCTTTAAAGAATATTGAAATATCTTTGGGTATTTTGTTTTCTCTGAAACAAAACCTCTGTCCTTCAGTTTGTGCCTTGACCTGGGAACTCGATTCTCACGGAATCCTGGTGAAACTAAGCAGAGTGCTCTTTTCTACTTACTATTTTGTATATGAGTACGTAAAAGAACTAATCAAGATTGTGTGTCTACTTTGTGTGCTCCTGTTTCTTGATTCATTCTTTACTGCATCACTTTGTGTTCTTGTTGTCATGACTACTACTAGTTTTGAACTTGGAGTGTTTAATGGGAAGGGGGATTTTTCGATATGGCAACAAAAAATGAGGGGGGTTTTAGTTCAGCAGAAAGTGGCTAAAGCCATTGAGGGAGTGTACCCTGAGACTATGACTGATGATCAGCAAGTTGAAGCTGATGAGTTAGCATATACTTCCATAATCTTGCATTTGTCTGACCAAGTCCTTAGAAAGGTAGGAAAATTAGACTCCACTAAGCTTCTTTGGGAAAAATTAGAAGAGTTGTACTTAGTTAAGTCCTTACCTAATAAGCTTTTTTTGTTAGAGAAGTTCTTTAGTTTTAAGATAGACTCCTCAAAGGACTTAGATGATAACCTTGATGTCTTTAATAAGTTAGTTCAAGTTATCATTAATACTGGTGAGAAAGTGTCTGAAGAATATAAAGCAGTTATACTCTTAAATGCCATTCCTGAAGCATATAGGGATGTCAAAAATGCCATTAAGTATGGTAGGGATACTCTCACTCAAGATATTGTAATAAATTCTTTGAGAAGTAAAGACATGGAACTAAAAACAGAAAAGGCTGATAGCAGTAATTCAGAGAGTCTTTATGTTAGAGGAAGGTCTCAGACTAGACAGAATGGGAGTCATGAAGGTCAGTCAAGTTAGGGTAGTGGGAATAGCAATTACAAGAAGAAGAATAGAGGAAAGTCTAGGTCTAAGTCTAAGTCTAGAAATAAGAAGTGTTATGGTTGTGGTAAAACAGGACATTTCATCAAAGATTACTATAAAAGAAAAAATGATTTAAAAGAAAAATTAGCTGATGAAGGAAACGTTGTTGAACCAATTGAACCTAACACTGTTGATGTGTATGTTGTTACTGAACCTATCAGTGATCACATTGCTGCAAATATTGCTGACAATCATGATCAAATCCAAGAATGGATCTTGGATTCAGGTTGCACTTTTCATATGACATCTAGGAGAGATTGGCTTCAGAATTTTAAGGATATAACTTCTGGAGAAGTCTTAATGGGAAACAATATGGCCTGTAAAATCAAAGGGGTTGGTAGTGTGACTTTAAAGTTTGAAAATGGTTTCATCTGCACCTTAGATAGGGTAAGGTATGTCCCTGATCTTAATAGAAACTTGATATCTGTTGGTAGTTTAGATGAATTAGGGATGAGTGGTAGGTTTGGAGATGGCATGCTAAAAGTGATCAAGGGATCCTTAGTCATCTTCAAAGGCCTTAAAAGAAATGGGATTTATATTACTAAAGCTGAAGTTATGTCTCATTTCAGTTATACTGCTTTGAGCACTGATGGTGATTCCACTTTAAAGTGGCATACCAGGCTGGCTCATGTAAGTGAAAAAGCTCTTCACATATTGCAAAAACAAAGGGTTTTTGGCAAAGATGTGATTTCAAAGGTCCCATTTTGTGAACACTGCACTCTTGGTAAACATCACAGACTTCACTTTAGTACAGGTAGTCACAAAGCCACCTCTGTCCTTGAATACATTCACTCAGATTTATGGGGCCCTTCATCTGTTTCCACTCAAGGAGGAAATAAGTATTTTCTTTCCTTGATTGATGATTTCTCTAGAAAAGTCTGGATTTTTTTGTTAAAACAAAAATCTGATACTTTTGAGAAGTTTAAAACCTGGAAGACTCTTATAGAAAATCAGACAGGAAAGAAAATTAAAGTTCTTAGGACTGATAATGGGCTGAGTTCTGTAATTCTAATTTCAGTCATTTGTGTGATGAAAGTGGCATATTAAGACATAAGACAGTCCCCTATACCCCTCAGCAAAATGGTGTTGCTGAAAGAATGAATAGGACTCTCTTAGATAAAGTTAGGTGTATGTTGGTTAGTTCAGGTGTCCCTAAGGTCTTATGGGGAGAAGCTTTTATGACAGCTTCTTACATTGTGAATAGGACCCCTTCCAGTGCTCTTGATGGTAAAACTCCAGAACAGCAGTGGTCTGGGAAGTCACCTGACTATAGTCACTTAAGAACTTTTGGTTGTGCTGCTTACTCTCATCAGTCTATAGGAAAACTTGAAGCTAGGGCTCAAAAGTGTGTTTTTCTAGGATATCCAGATGGGGTTAAAGGGTATAGGTTGTGGGCCAAAGGCATTAATAGTTTTAAAATAATCACAAGTAGAGATGTGACCTTTAATGAATCTGAAATGCCTTGTCTTGTTGACAAAAATTTGCAAGAAAGTGAGTTAGATCATAGCACTAAGCTTCAGGTGGAGCTTTCCACTCCTACTGAAGGGGTAGATCAAATTCAGGTGGAGCCTGAATCTGAAATTGAGTCTGATCACAATATGCAAGATGGGGTTGATGTAGAACTTCAAGAAAATGATGATGTGGCCCAAGAAACTCATCAACCTGATCTTCAAGATTACCAATTAGCCAGAGATAGGACTAGAAGAGACACTAGGGCACCTCTTAGGTTTGGGGATTATGTTTCTCTTGCTGCTATGTCTTATCATGATCTTATGTTTAAAGAACCAAATACTTACAGTGAAGCTGTAAGTGGTCAAAATGTTGATAATTGGTATTGTGCTATGAAAGAAGAAATGGAATCCCTTAAAAAGAATAATACTTGAATTCTGGTTCACAAACCTAAAAACAAGTCCCTTGTTGATTGCAAATGGATTTTTAAAGTAAAAGAAGGTGTTTCTGATAAAGAACCTTTAAGATTCAAAGCCAGACTTGTGGCAAAAAGTTTTTCTCAAAAACATGGCATAGATTATAATGAAATATTCTCTCCTGTTGTGAAATACACTACAATCGGAATTTTACTTGCTTTGGTTGCTCACCATGATTGGGAAATTGAACAAATGGATGTTAAAACTGCTTTCTTGCATGGTGATTTGGATGAAACCATTCATATGTCACAACCTGAAAGTTTTATTGATAAGTCTAAACCTGATTATGTGTGTTTACTTAAGAAATCTTTATATGGCATTATGCAGTCCCCTAGGAAGTGGTACAAAAGGTTTGATAACTATGTGTTAACTATTAAATTTCAGAGAAGTGCCTATGATCATTGTTTGTACTTTAAAAAGGATAAAGATGGTTTTGTGACTATTTATTTGCTCCTTTATGTTGATGATATTCTGTTGATTGGTTCCAATATGCATGACATAAATGAAATAAAGATGTATCTTTACTCTGAATTTGATATGAAAGATTTAGGGCATGCTAAGAGAATTTTAGGAATGGATATTGAAAGAAAAAGGTCAAGTCATATTTTGAAATTGAAACAATTTGCTTACATTGAAAAGGTATTATCAAAATTTTCAATGCATGATTCAAAATCTGTATCTTTGCCTTTATCTAGCCAATTTAAGTTGAGTAAAGATCAATGTCCCATAGATGAATCAGATTTGAAGTATATGGCTTATTTACACAAATGGTCCCTGACTTTTGCATTTACTGCGGGTTGAGGACCTATCGTTTCATTTTTTGCAGTTTGACCCCTATTTCAAATATTTTTGACAGCAATGGTCCTTTTCATCATTTCCGTCCAAATCCCTGTGATTGACGGTGGAAAATTTTTTATTTAAAAAGTAAATGAAAATTTGCAGCAAAAGTCCCTAATCTTTCAGAAAGTATTGAAAAGCCATATAACTTTCTAATCCTAACACATATGACCCTTAACCTTTTTGATAATTTAACCTCCAACATAAATAAATTAAAAATAACTCATAAACCTTTTAAAAATACAAATAAGTCTTAAATCTTTTTATTTTTTTTACAGATTTACACTTAAAATAATAAAAAGTGTGTCATCAAGTCCCAAAATTTTTAATTTTGTTCACCAAAATGACATTTAAATTATGTTTGATTAAAATCAGATTTTTTAGTAAAAGTTGTTGAAATGTGTGGTTGAAAAGTTGTGGGACCATAAAATGTGTGGTTAAAATTAATTGTTGACTTTGACTTTAGCTTTTTATCAAAATCAAAATTAAAAACAAACGGGCTCTTAGAGTCTCTACAGATTTTGTCCAGTGGTCCATTAATTAACAAAAAAATTATACTCATGATCAAAATTTGACTAATTTAAAATTTTAATTGGTAGAGTTGGCAAATAGGCTGGATGAACTGGCCCAACCCGAAATTGGACGGACCACATAAAAATTAGATTGGACTAGTCCTGACCCAATTTTACATGGACTGGTATTTGCTGGGCCAACCCAGCTCGATTTTGGGCCAATGGGCCAGCCAACTTACATTTTTAACTTATTTTCTTAAAATAATTACTTATAATAAAAAAACAAAAAAAAAATTACCATCTTCCTTCACCACCCCATCCCACCCCACCCCACCCCACCCCATCCCTGAAAATCCAATCCGATGACCAGGGGGAGAGAAATCTCCTCCCCGCTGGTCGAGATTTCGCCGCGAAAAGGGGAGAGAAATCCCCCCTATTTGTTGCGACAGGGAGGGGGGATTTCTCCCCCCCTCCCTGGTCGCCGAATTTTTCCAGCGACCATGGGGGAGAAATCTCTTCCCCGCTGGTCGCGAAACCACGGAGAAATCTTCCTGGTTTCGCCGCGAAAATGGGGGAGAAATCCCCCCCTATTTGTTGCGACGAGGAGGGGGGATTTCTCCCCCCTTGCTTCCGGTCGTCCAGCCGGAAACAAATAGGGAGAAATCTTTCCTTTTCGCAGCTGGATTTTCAGGGATTGGGTTGGGTGGGGTGGGGTGGGGTGGGGTGGTGAATTTTTTATTATTATTATAAGTAATTATTTTGAAAAAATAAGTTAAAAATGGAAGTTGGGCTCTCCCAGCAAATACCAGCCCATGTAAAATTAGGTCAGGACTAGTCCAATCCAATTTGTATGTGGTCCGTCCAATTTCGGGCCAGTTCATCTGGCCTATTTACCAGCTCTACCAATTAAATTTTTAAATTGGTCAAATTTTGATCATGAATATAATTTTTTTGTTAATTAATGGACCACTGGACAAAATCTGTAGAGCCCGTTTGTTTTCAATTTTGATTTTGATAAAAAGTTAAGGTCAAAGTCAACAATTAATTTTAACCACACATTTTATGGTCCCACAACTTTTCAACCACACATTTCAACAACTTTTACTAAAAAATCTGATTTTAATCAAACACAATTTAAATGTCAGTTTGGTGAACAAAATTAAAAATTTTGGGACTTGATGACACACTTTTTATTATTTTAAGTGTAAATCTGTAAAAAATAAAAAGATTTAAGACTTATTTGTATTTTTTAAAAGGTTTATGAGTTATTTTTAATTTATTTAAGTTGGGGGTTAAATTATCAAAAAAGTTTGGGGTCATATGTGTTAGGATTAGAAAGTTATGGGGCTTTTCAATACTTTCTGAAAGATTAGGGACTTTTGCTGCAAAATTTCATTTACTTTTTAAATAAAATTTTTTCCACTGGACGGAAAATGATGAAAAGGACCATTGCTGCCAAAAACATTTGAAATAGGGGTCAAACTGCAAAAAATGAAACGATAGGTCCTCAACCCGCATTAAGTGCAAAAGTCAGGGACCATTTGTGTAAATAAGCCAATAGGAAATCCACAACTGCTTATGTTTTTACATTATGTGGCACTTGTATAAGTTAGA
The DNA here is from genome assembly GCA_030279155.1 of Forsythia viridissima. Lineage (NCBI taxonomy): Eukaryota > Viridiplantae > Streptophyta > Magnoliopsida > Lamiales > Oleaceae > Forsythia > Forsythia viridissima. The sequence continues at coordinate 4,219,895 of CM059036.1, forward strand.
AGTCACAACTTCAACCTATTGTTGCTTTATCTACCACAAAATCAGAATATATTGCAGCCACAGAAGCAATAAAAGAAGGCATGTGGTTAAAAGGGTTGTTGTCTGAAATCAATATGTTATCTAAATCTGTAATTGTGTATTCAGATACTCAGAGTGCTATACACTTATGTAAAAATCCAGTGTTTCATGAACGCACTAAACATATTGATGTTAAATTGCATTTCATTAGAGATATAGTTTCAAAAGAATTATTGTTTCTTGAAAAGATACCAACTCAGTTTAATCCTTCAGATATAGGTTCTAAGGTATTGCCTCTAAATAAATTCAATTCTTGTTTGAAAATGTTGAATATTGATGCTGCTTAAAGTCCTTCATTTACTTCCATTTGCAGGTAATCTTGTTGCTCAATCTGTTTGGCATCAAGGTGGAGATTCTGTTGGGTCATTTGGTTAACAGGCTTGTGATGACAAATAGAATAAAAGAAACTGGGCAATGATGAAAATGGGCCTCGAGCCCAATTGCTATGATCCAAAGCCATTGCCTGATAAAGTCTTCCCAAATCCAAGAAACCCAAAATCTGGAACCGGCCCAATACTTGTAACCATCTTCGAGAAGGCTACTGGTGACCGTTGGGTCAAATGGACGATCAATGGCTGGTGGTTTGTGTACATATACCCATCTGCAGAACTGACTCTCCATTATCTTCTTCCAGACTCTTCGGCTGTAAGTTTTGGTGTGAGAGAGAGAGAAAATACTGAGAGAGATTTTCGTCTTCTACACCTTCTGAAAAACCTCTGGTTTTCAAAGGATTTCTTCTTCTTCTTTTCTTTGTGGTCATCTCTGAGTGAGTTTTGCTTAAAGAGGGAGAGTTGCTGAGGGAGTCTGGTTTTTTACGTGGTCTTTGTGATTACTGTAGCAACTCAGACGAGTTGCAGTTTTGGGTCTGGTTCTTGGGGCTATTTCTTGGATATTTGGGTTTGATACAAAAGGGTACAATGTTTCTGAGCCCTAATGTCTATTTGTTGAAGAAGCAGTGAAAAGGGGTTGTTATCTTCCGCGTTGTTGTGTTCTTGAACTAATACTAATGTTATGACGCTCAGGCGTGATCAAATTTATGAATTTCATTTGATTCCGAAACACATAAAAGCATTTAGGTATGTAGGGGACTGATGCAAGACACAAGGTAAAGGATAAATAATATACAAAGCATGACTAAGGGGAAGAGGACAATGTGTTCCAGGCTAAATATACCTGATGTGCATGAGCATCTTTATTGCAAAAAAAGAAAATGTTAAACAGGTGGGAAAGCAAGAAGTTCAACCATTTATTCCCATGAAATAGATGCCGACGATCTGGAATAACGTTCGATTAGGAGTAGGACCCGAGAAGCCTTCCTCTGAAGATGCCCGTCCTCGTAAATGCTGCGCCCAGTGAGTCGCATAAGAGGCGACTTAGCGATTGATCCATATAAGTCGACCATCTCCTTTGACATAAAAACTTTCTCCAAAAGGCCCAAAGCCTCTGCTTTTAGTGACTCTGATCCCCAGCTCAGTACTTCTATTACAGGTCTAATGGCATCACTCTCGTGCAGGACATTGGCCCCTCTCTGAGGAGACTCTTCTGGAACTAGAGTCGAGAGTGTCTGAATTGCTTCATAGGCTGTTGCATGTTCTTTTCCTCGTAAAAGTTGAATTAAATCAGGCAGAGCATTGGCCTGCAACAGGCAAAATGTTGAACTCACACTACACGCACCCCCATGAGCCTGACACAGTGGAACTCGTGCTCTATAGATACACCAGCAACCGGGTTCTTTGAACTCAGCACTGAGTTCTTGACTGCGCATGGAAAGATCACCTATAAGAGCAGCTGCTCGGGCCTTTGCGGTAATTGATTCAACCTTAAGAAGGTCTATGAGCAAAGGATAAGCACCAAGTTCGACTACTATATGTTGAGACTTAAGATTTGTTGGATCTGTAAATCTGAAGAGCGCACTCAGAGCATTTTCCTTTGCTTCCATGGTCCCGGATCTCAGGATGTTTATGATTGCCTTCAACCCTCCTAATTCAATTAATTTTTCAGTAAGTGATGTTTCGGATTTAGGAAGGTTGGCTAATAAACCAACTGCAGCCATTTGTACGTCGTTTTTATCACAGTTCTCGAGAAATCCCACTAAAGCTTCCAACCTTCTAGGCTTGAGAAGGTATTCAACAACTCCCTCTGGTTCATGCTGAGAGAACAGAAAAAGAAGATTGATTGCCAGTTCCCGTATTTCCTGGTTGGCATCATCAAGAAGAGGAAGGACTACAGAAACACCACTAGCAGAAAGAACTGCAGACTTAACGAGTCCCGCTTCAGACAGACAAATTCCGAGAAGGGCACGCAAGGCAGGTCTCCGTACAATGTCCCGTACGTGGAGATTTTCTTGTAAAGCTAGTAAGTGGGCAATGACAGGCTGTAATTCAAGCCGAGTTCCAGTTTCATCGACCAAAAATCTAGTTCCATCACCACTCCAAGAAAGGTTTGCAAGAATTTCAGCACAGTTAGCAGTAATAGTTGTGAGAATGTGCGGCAATACCAATTGCTTCAAAATGAGTGGGACGCCACCAGCATCAGCAATAAGCTTTTTGTTGCCATGAAATGTTGATAGCTTGACGAGTGCAAACAGTGAAAATTCCTTTGATTCAATATTACCAGATGCCATTTCGAGCAGAGGAGGAATTATCCCTTCCTTACCAAGGAGCTTTATTTTCTCTTCATCAAGTTCCAAGCCAACGAGTGCTTTCACCATTGACATCCTTAAAGATGCTGATCCTGAAAAATACAGCTTGTCATACAATGCCAAGAAGTCCCCAAATCTATAACTTTAATATCCCTAAAAGAATTTCAACCATTATCATCACAAAATGAACAGCTTAAAACATGCAGTGATAAAAGTATGTTAGATTTTCTTGGTACAGACAACTCCTCTTGGATTATTGAAGACCCTGTAATGAAATAATGACATATTTAGTACCTCTTTCTATTTCCAGAAACTCAAAATAATACTGAATATATCTCATACCCAATTTTTTTTATGGACAAAATGCCGATATCATGTAAATGCTACTTTATCTGTTTTGGTTATCATGCCCGTACACACATAGAACACAACACTTTTTGTGTACTGCCCTTCAGATGGCCATTACTCTTTGGCATCTCATACAAGTCGCAGTTATTAGACTTCAACTAAAGTATACTAAGTAACAAGGTGTCCCTTCTTTCAAATAATTTTTCAATTATAACACACATTATTTCTTGAATACATCCTATGAAATTTCTTCCTATTGCCAAATATATGTAGAAAATCTTTAGGGCATCCTAGTATTATCTTTACTAATTCTAGATATATTGTGCCCTCATCCCCATGTTCAAAATCAAGAAACTTTTGCCCATATTCCAGAGTCCTGAAACTTGAAGATTCACTTGTCCAACACTTAAACGGATGCTCAAACCCAAGTCCAAGTAAAATGGATATTCACCATCTGATAATGTTATCAACAAGATTTAGAGGAAAAGGGCTTTCCAAATGGAAAATGCATATATTTACAAGCTATGTGGAAATTATGCTACTAAAAAGATTATTGTATCAGAAGTTTTAAAGATCCACTAACCATGGATAACCCTATCAATTAAAGGTGTGAAACAGTTCACTTTAGCACATTGAATGACATTCTCATCCTCGTCACAAAGTTTCGTCAAAATTTCTTCTGATTTCTCAGCCAGTGCCCTAATTGGACTTTTAAGAAGGGAGACAAGAAAAAGGATTGCATTACACTGCTGAGAGAGAATCCTGCAATAAGGCACATTCCAACCCGATCTTTCCTGCAAAACTTCATATAGCAACTCGGCAGCAGCCTTTGATATGGTTGAGTTCATTCCTAAGCATGGAACAAGTTTCTCAATCCCCTGATTTTCGACGAAGATATCCTACGTAATTTGGAGACAGGCATTACATTTAATATAACTCACAGAATTATACGCATATAAAGAACCAGAAATCAGATCAAATAAGCAGTTTGAAATTTGATCAGCTTGAGTTTATACATTTTGACATCATATAAATAGTAACAGTGTCAGTAGGTCCATGAAAATACACGTGTAAGAAATATAATGGAAAGGTAAGCCATTATGCATGTGATTACCAGATGAAAGAACAAATGGTGTAACTTAAGATCATCAAAAGAATATTTTCTTTTTCAGAAATCAATAAGTGAACAGTACACTATATAAACAAGCATTTATTGATTCTCGGTTGCGTAAATGAGAGCATTTAAAAAGAAATATAAAAAAGAATAAACACTGACCTTGTTTCTAGCATGACCTTCTATAATATCCTTCAAGGTAATGAATAATTTTATCTTCAGATCTTCCTTAAACATGCTATCAAGCATAGATACCACAACATCAGTAAGTCCTCCAATAGAAATCCACTCTTTGTTGATTGAGTTCTCCCTCACAAGCTCTTTCATTTGGTCAAGAGCCTCTTCGACAGATGAGTCTGTCTTCAAATCCAATTTTGCTTTGCAAGACCGAATTTTCAGGCAATAGTTGAGTTCCCTCCACTCTTGGATTGACTGTCTCAGTTGAATGTTTGACCTGTATGAGGAATCTTGAAGAATTTCTCCCGTCTCTGGATCAGTTTTTTCTCCACGCTCGAACCAGTCTTCAAGAGCTGCTCTTTCACATGCAGTACCTGTGCAGAGGCTAACAGGATCAACCATCACAGTTCCAGTTATGCGACAAGTGAAAGCTTTAAATGGCTGGATGTATTCTTCTCTCGAGTCATATTGCCCTATGACTTTGAGTCTTTCAAAATACTGGTTCCTAACTTCCTCAAAATCTCGGGCGGCATCTGCTTGAGAGAGCAACTCAATGACCTGCTCTAAGAACAAAACTTCAGCTCTTTCTTTCCTGTTGGCAGCTTCTTCTTTTTCTCTTTTGAAGTTCTCTAGTTCTCGACTTATCTCTTTGGGCTCGACCGGAACCCCAACAGCCCTAGCTATTTCCTTGAGCATGTCATTCGCAAACTCCTTGTCAAATGTTTGATCCGAAAGACCCTGATTTAACTTGTCAACAATTTGGAGTTGAGAATGCGATGCTTCAAATTCTGCCCTTTGCATCTCAGTTTGTAATCTATTCACCTGGTCCGATATTCCAGATAAAACTTCTACATTCACAAGGGATAGAGCCGCCAAAGACTTTCCGATATCTCTCGTAACATCCTGTATTTCCTTGACAATGTGCCTACATTTGACTAGTAAGTAGAAACGGGCTCGGTCTTTGTACTTCTCAACAAGGTTATTGGCTTTTTTGACGTCACTTTCAAGAGATTCCAAAGCTTGCCTTGCAACTGGTGAATCATTCAGTTGCTGCAACTGCAATTCTTTTAAGACGGGCTCAATGTCAAGAAGATGCTTTTCTAAAACCTTAAAACTCTCCTTTTCAAAGGCAACATCATTGGCAGCCTGGGCTGTTTTAATGATTTGTTTGGAAAGTACGGCCAAAATAGTTCCAATAGGTATCAATTCCGCCATCAGAATAAATATATACGAATCCTTATCCAAATCAGAAGGTGGATTCTCCTCTTGGTCTGTCAACAAAGCTTATGAGAAGTATAACATTTTCTTTTTTATTCAATATATTTTCTGAGACTTCTATGATATTAGACAATCTCTGGGAAATGCTTTTCCTACGTGTGAAGCCAGAAGTATATGGAACAAACAGTCAACGTCCAGCAGCTTATTCTGCAAATGGATATTGAACAAGTCAGTAAGGAAACTTGTAGAAGAGGTAGCTTCTATCTGTTTCCGTTCAATATATTTTACGAGGATAAGAATGGGAAAAACAAAAATAACACAATGGAAAACTATATATCATCTCCATCACTAGAATCAAGGTTAGCATTTCTACTAAGAGTTTCAAAGCCTGAAGAAGTACTCATATACTCTTAAGCCACCATCTACTTTTCAATTAATTTATACACATAATAAAAGTAACTCAAAAGTAAGCCAAAGCCAATTCAACAATAATCCAACTAAACACATCTATTTAACAAGCATCCATGTGATAAATGAACTAAATCACACATTAAAGCAATTAAGCACTGGAAGAAAAACCAATTTCAGAAAATGAAGTAGATACTAATAAACTTAGTGCATATTTGGGAGGCAGCACTGGACAAGATTGGGTAGCATAATAACAAAGATTTTAGCTTCTCTTTTCTTCCTTAAAACTGTCATTTATATCGAGTAAAATCCAATCCTTCTTACCAAACACGTCATCAATGTAAATTGTGGCTATCATAATTTGCTTTTCAGTACAGTTTCATGGCACAAAAGCGAAACCCAGGAAAAAGAAACAAAATAAGGGGAAACCCCAAATAAACTTCACAAGAAAGGACTCCCTCTTCAATGCAATCAAGAAATTACAAGAAACATAAAACAAATAATTTACAGACAAAAGGATCGAAACTTAAAAGAATTTACCTTCAAGAACGTTATCTTAATGAATTTTGCACTTGTGAATTCTCCCTTAACGTTCATGGAAGAAGCATATATAAGGTCAGTAAATTCATATATGTGGTGAGCCTAAATGCATACAATTTTCTATGTTTTTTCCTGGAACTTTTGCATGGCCAATCAACAGAGGAAGAAGCAAAGTTCTTAACTTTTTTATGCTTGTGAAATTTTCTGGGAAATGCTTTCTTTATTTTTTTATTTTCTGGTTTTGACTTGTCTGTTGACTTAAAGTCGATGGCTTTAGAAAAAGATATATTTCTTTGAATTTTCTTTAAGATTTAGTTATGAAACTTTTATTAAGTGCATGTTTGGGTGTTCTTATAAGTCGTAAATATTTATAAACTGGTTAAATATTATTTTTATACATATATTCTGTAGGATTCACGACTTTATCTATTTTTATTCACACATTCGATAGGACTTGCTACTTATAATTTTTTTTTTTAAAATGCCAAACAAACAAGCTTACACATGAAATTAGATGACAAATACTTTCAATGATTTTTTTTTAAAAAAAAATATGTTTTTCAAGAATTGAAATGAAATATGACTTGTTTCAACAAATTTGTCGAAACAAATGTATTTTTCACTTAATTCTTGTTTGAGAGAGTTTTGTAGTAAATTTTGATTAAAAAAAATTGATAAAATATGTAGTTGAAAAGTTAATAAAAGTTGCGATTCTCATAAAATATATAGTTAAAATTAATTGTTGAATTTTGACCACAAATTTTTAACAGATTCTAGATCAAATAAGCACTTAGTGTTCAGGCCCGACCTGACCTAATCAAGTCGTGCCATGTGGCTTGAGTGGACTCTACCTTTTCATTTATTAAAAAAGAAAACAGAAGCAACATAGGTCCCAACATTCATTGACTTGGATTTGTGTATCTGACCTTTAAAAACGAGTATAACTATTTTTAACATTTCAATTTTATTGTATCTTTCAACTCTAATAATTTATGTCCAAAAATTTGTTAAATCAAGATAAGTTTCAAAAATATTATTTTTAAGATCTATTATCTATCGATTTTATGTATACTACGTTTAGAAAACAAGAATCGTAGTGAGACGAATGTGAAGTATATACTAAGAGCATCTAGTAGAGCAATTTGAACCGTAACCACTTGTTTCTCCAGTTCAATAAATCACAACACATTTCCCATGAGTTAGAAAAAGAGCTAATTAGATATATAGAGAGAAAATATAAGCATCATCTTGTGAGGAAATTTGTACAATCTTAAGATCTCATAAACATAGTCTCAGGTCACTTGTATGTGCTCGTTTGGATATGGTCATATGGACAATCATGCTCAGTTCTCTTTTTAATAAGATTGATTTTTGACATGCAAATCTTAATAGAAATGACGTTCACAAGAGTTGACAAAAGCTCTCTTCTTTCCCCCCACTAAACACAACCTCCACATCATACATCATTTTCATGTTATAAAATATTAGAAACATCATTAAATTCAAGAATAAAATTTTCATTGACTTCTTCAAGCAATGAATTTGGGACAAACTTCACTTGGATAATATAGACAAAGGTTATTGCTAAATCAAGAAAAACAGTTCACCATTATCAACTTATAAAAAACGCAAAATAAAAATACCATTTAAAAAATAAAAAAAAATTGAGTTAATAATTCCATTTGCATAAACACCCAGGAACAAGCACTATCCTTTATTCTCCAAATTAACAGTTAAACAACGAACAATACACCAGTGAATAAAACTATCATGAAACAATAGCAATATTTTTTCACAAAAATTAACAGGAAATGAAAAAATGCCACACATTACAGTAATGTATATACATAGAGAGGAAATCTTCAAATCTTTGAAGTTATTAGCTACAAGAAGGAGCATTTTAGCAGCTTGGAGAGCCAGTGCGAGATCAGATAAACAAGTGGTAAACATTTTTCAGTCTCTTCTCGTATGAAAACGAGATTGAGAGCACATTATTCAGCTAGCACCCTCTCCCACTGTATTTCATGTACATCCCCACCCATTCATTGAGACACCACCATGAACAGAATTTGATTTTCCCAATAATGGATAACCAGTTTGCGTTAAAACAACTAATAATAAGCTAAACCTTTGTTCCCAAAAGCCTGGGTTCGGCTACGTGCATCCTTTTTCCCATTTGGTCTACTACCCTATCTCTTCTAATGTGTTCTTCTTGGATTGCATCACTATTGTGGATAGAGCTTTTTTAGGTCTGACACGTCTGTGCAAGACATGCCCACCCAACCAAAATTTTATCATGTTTAAGGTGATACCAAATGCGACAAATGAATTCGAATAACCGACCAACTACTACTAAAGGCATGTTAACTATTGGAGTACAGTGTTAGAATCAACTTATAAACTCCACTCCAGTGAAAGTTGTATCATAATTCAGACCAAAAGCCTCTTCTAGGGGCAAGAATGTCAATCTGCCAAGGCTAAACTCAGCCTAAGACTTAACAGAAACTTTCTCCTTTCCCACTTTAAACAACAATCAATTCATACAACTTAAGAATTTCACGAATATATAAAACCCACAAATTACAGCCTCCACTACACATCATTGCTTGTTATATAATATTACAAACATCATTAAATTCAAAAATTAAAATTTTTATAATACAATTTCATAATATAATGTTAACAGCACATAATGAACCACTCTTTTTTTGACTCGCCCCCGGCTACGTGTCTTTTGGACCCTTCGCCCATGAGACGAGGTAAGAAAATTAAAGTTGCAGGCATGAGAAGGTTACACAGCAGAAAAACCCTTCTCAGAATAGGATTAGGAGATTTCAAGCATTCATTTCCTATCAAACTAACAACAATAACTAGTTTACTACATTCAAGTGTAGTGCCCTCTTTGTAGAGCAATTTGAATAGTAACACTTATTTCTCGAGCTCGCTAAATCACAATGCATTTACCAAAAGAGCTAGCAAGAAACTTTCAGAAGCATATGAATGAGTGACTTTCCTGAAACGCTAACTCGACGGAATACCTTTGTGCTTTTATTAACTGCTAGTCCTCCATAAGGAAATATATAGATAAATGTATAGGCTTGATCCTGTAAGGAGGGAAAACTTAACGTTAACTGACCTCATTGAAAAACTTACAGCTATCGAAGACGTGCTTCAATGTGCCCCCTCAAGTGCACGCTGAAATCATTTGTTTTTATCAAATCCAGTCACAATTTTCTTATATGGGAGGCGGCAAAACTTAATTGCACGACTTTAGCTGCTCTAGTACCACATTGATTGAACTACTTCATCTAAAAGCGAGCTGGATAACACGTTTTTTCAGCTAGAACCACCTCCCAGTCTCCCACCTTATTTCGTGTACATCCACTCACTGTTCACCTCCCCATGGACCAAATGCCTACTACCACATTTACTACACCAGACCTATTATGGCATCACAAATACGAGTACGATTACTAATTCACCAATCAACAACTAACAATTGGGTTGATAGTAACATAAACTCAGATTCAAAAGCCTCTTCTAGGGTAAAATTTCTTCAATTGGCCAAAACCAGCTAAGCACGAAGGCTTAACAAAAACTTTCTTCTTTCCCAAAATAAACTACAATCAGTTCATACAAGTCGAGAAGAACATTAAAAAAACCCCACAAATCACAACCTCCACATCATATATCATTGTTTTGTTATATAATTTTAACAAACACCATCAAATTTAAAACTAAAATTCTCATTAATTTCAAGCAATAAGTTTGGGACAAACTTCACTTGGATAATATGGACAAATGTTATTTCTAAATCAAGACAGTTAGTGCAACCCTATACGCAGAACAGAAAAAAGAAAAAAGGAAAAACTCAAGAGTGAGAATCCAAGTGAACAGAGAGAGTATTTACAACCCCCAAAAGAAAAGGAGAGGTGAGTAGAGAGAGTTCCTATAAGAATCCATGTAAAATATGTCAAATACAACAGTTGCCTCTAAAAGAAATGTCTTCTTGAAAGAGACTTTACACTAACGAGATAAAAGAAATGGAACTCTCAACTACTCAGTTAACTCTCTCAAGCCAGAGGAGTCTAACAGTCAAAAGAAAAGGTTAAATTCTATAATTTATTATCAGTAAAAATATCACACATTTCATTATAGAATGTTAACAGTATCTAATGAACCATTGATACAAGGGAATAGAATCAAAGTGGCTGTACACAGGACAAGAACACTTTGCAAGAAGTCATCTAAATCTTTCTAATACACCAACCAAAAATATATAAAGTAGATTGAATATTAATATCACTTTTCAATTCATATATATTTTGCAGCAGAGACCAGGGGAGTAAAGGAAACATACTTTATATTATTACTCACAACAAAGATGTACAGATAATATGGTCGTCAGAGTACACTTCATGCGTGTTTGGTAGAGGTGATTGGATAATAATGGACAGGACAAAAGAAAAATAATCTCAATTTTATTGATTATAGTATCTAGTCCTATCTAGTACTAAGTACCAAACATGCACTTCAAGTTTTTCATGGTCATGAGAATTACAACCCAAAGCTACATTACTGTCTGTCTCTCTTGCGAGCTAATTCCCTTGCCATCTCCCTCATTTCCTCAGGTGATGGAGGCCGTGGTCCTTCAGGGGGGTATACAACATACTGACGCTGTGCAATATAACAAAAACATAATTTTCTTTAGAAGGCATATCAAAGAGAAAAATAAGATTGCGTTTAATAAATCTAATTTATATTGCAATCAAATTCAATAGTAATTAGTAATGTAAACTTGACACCATTTGGTCGAATATGTTTTGCTTCCTATTAGAAATTCATTATTCGAACAACCCAGGTTGTGAATTGTGATACAATCTGCAATACCAAGTTTGCTGCTAAAAACTCGGACATATTTTCCTATTCTCCAAACTCACAGTTTTAGTAATAAAAAGTTTTGCATTGACTCTCACATATTACTTTAGGTATTCTGAAGTGCTTCTTTCAAAATATACATAATTAACGGTTTCTTCATGTATTATTATACAAGAAAAAGTACTCTAGATTATATCCTTTTATAGATCTGCCTTATGAATGCAAAAAAAAGGATTCATGTAACCAGCCGCAAATCTATTAGGAACAAAGCTTAATTAATATTTTTTTCACCTCATAAATAAGAACTCGGAAAGTAGAAAATGATGCAATGAAACTATAAAACAGAAAAATGAAGTTCAAAACGCCCAATTTAGCATATGGATCGTGTTCATTTAAAATTCCAATTACCCGATTGCCCATACAATCAATCGTTTACATTAGCAAACTAAAAGGCACTTTGTCAAATCAACTTGAAAAGTTCAAAAATAACACAACCCTCTACACATACAACATATACACGCAATATACTTACATATATACATATATAATCAAATAAATTCTTACATTGTTGATGACTTTCTGGAGATTCTTGGTGTTATTGGCAAAGAAATACATGAGGCCAACCGGGACAGCGACGTAAACCCCGAACTTCGCAATCTCCAAAATTCCCTTCGAAGTCCCCAAAGAAGACATTTTTTGTTTATAATTTCCTTTTTTTCTTTATGTACTGATTCGATAAACTTCAGTATAGTGCTATGAACAAAACCTATGGAAGAAAGGACGAAAAATGAGATAAAGGAGCTGGTGAATGGTCTGGGCCACCTTACGTGAGATAAAGGAAAATTGAGAAAATAGCACTAAATTGGTCTTGTGTACTCTTTTGTAAGTGCAAGATTTAGAATAGTGCCCCACGGACACACCACAGTGGCAAAGTAGGAAGATTCTCTTTTGAGGATCAAAAATTTGAATTGCTGCGGTAATTAATAAAAAAAAAAAAAAAAAAATGGAAGGCAGACGTCCATATAAAAACCGTCGAATGTTTGGCCCAAATGTGTATAACTTGTTACCGCATCTAGATTTACCTAGGTGGTGAACCATGAGGGAAAGCCGCCACTCCTCATGATTAGTCAGGCGAAACTTGGATACCTGAGTCATTAAAAAAAAAAAGATTTAGAATAGTAGTCTAAAAAACTTTAAACATAGTTAGGTGTAGATGTTGAATTTTAAGTTTTTTGGGCTAAGACAAATCTTAGGCGAAGGCGAGACAAGGACAAAGTAAAAGTATGAAGTATTGCTAGACGTAGAGACCGCGTCTCAAGTTTAAGTTTCGTCTAATTGAAGTTTTTAGAACAGTGGTTTAGAATTAAAATGATAAATGTTACTCTTTTAAAATAAAGTGATTAAGAAAGTCCTTTAAAGATGAAATAATGTGATTATGAATACATTGATACAAAGTTTTTGTCACTCTTGAATAGAATATTAGAGTAGAGGTCAAATATTCGACTTTGATTTCTATCAATTTGACCAGAATTAATTCACATAATCCTATTTCAATATTCGTTAAAGTTGGTTTAACTTTAAGATAAATAGAGCGCTTGTCTAAAGCTCCACACCGACGAAGAATTAGAATTTAGTTGATACCAACAAATTTACCGATGCAATTTCGACGAGTATGACTTTCATTCTAAACAAAATATTTGACGGAATATTCTATCTATAAATTTATGATAGATTCTTGTGTTAATAATAACTAAAAATAATTATTTTAATACATCTAATTTGTCGAAAAAAAGTTAGTCCGTGAATAGAGTAATAAAAAATTGAATATTACTGACAAAAAAGTTGGTCGATTATTGAATAACAATTGAAAGATAATTAAGTTGTGATAATTTTTGTAAAAAAATTATCATCTCTTGTTTACTTTATATTTTATTTCTTTAAAATTGAAAAAATTGTCTAGTTTTATTTTCCATAAACCAGGACGCAGATTAAATACAAATCTATGTGTTCCTTTTGAATTATGAAGTGCACTCAAACAACGAGAAATGAAGAAGTTTCGTAGACTTATTAGTAATGTTCTAAAAAGTGTAAAGCGTAACTAGGCGTAGATGTCGAGTTTCAAGCTTTTCAGGCCTAGACAAGTCCTAAGTGAAAGCGAGATAAGGGCAATGCGAAGGCAATGCGTAATGCGTAGCTAGACATGGAGGCCGAGTTTCAAGTCTAAGTAGAACTTAGACGAAGCTTATACGAACTTTTTAGAAAAGTACATATTAGTAATGGTTGATGTTATGGACGAATTTAGAAAGAGGCTAAAAAAATTTTAGACCAAACTAAAATCATATACTTAAAAAACAAAGTTGGGCCAGGGGGGACTTCAACAAAGAAAAATCTTCCTAGATTCGCCCCTAGTCTGTCTGAGGTATGGTAGCTGTGACTTTTATTCCTGTTGTTGGCTTTCATGAGGAGCAATGGATTAAAAGGAGCACCACATAGGCATTACATTCCATATAGATGTTGTCATGTGGTACAATAAGGTAATATGAGATTACGGGTATGTTTGATACATGTATATGTAATTATATATGGCCCACATATTTAATATTTAAAATTAATTAATGGTGAGTTATTTAATCGTCTAGAATAACTTCTCATATAGTAGTGGAAGTTGTGCAAAAATTACCCACTTCCATAATGGAGGGAAGTAATATAGTGGTGTGCGTTTGTGTGTATAGATACCAAAGGGTTCCTAGTCAAACCTGTAACAGAATTTTGGGCATTGGCTGGAAGACTTGTTTGTATTATGAGATTTTCTACTACATATTTCAATTATATCTTAAATAAGATGGCTAGAGATATGCAATTAAATTGTAATTAATTTCTTACCGTATAAATATGATGGGTTTATTGTGGTTTTTATGCCCTCTGAAAATTATTTTTATCGTTTCAATCTTAACATCTTGCCCTCAATTTAACATTTTCCTAAGAAAAAATTGTCCTTTATGTCCGCAAAAGGTCTTTTTTTTTACTGAAAAGACTACAATACTCCTAATTTTAATTAAAATTAAATAAATAGAAAAACACGTCATCCCCATCCCCCACTCCCAACTATCAGTTCCTCCAACTCAACACTCCATCACCACCATCTCTAATGCAACTATGGATTGCTATATTTTTTTAGTCACATAAGTAAAATAGATAATGTTTAAGAAAATTATTCTCCAATGCAGGCTGTCAAGGACTTAAAACAAGCTGACATGACAGAAAAAAAAAATAGACAAATTCTAGAGCTATTCAAAAGTTTTGTTAAACATGCTAACTCGACAAAATTTAAATTTTCTATGTAGATTTAAATTTTCTATGCATATTTAAATATAATTTTGATTTTATTTTAATAAAATAAAATACACCTAGATAGCAATTCATACAATGCATTGGAGACAAAATTTGAACTTGAATATTTAATGCCACGCATGAGTGGACTTAGCATTTTGGTTCAGCGAATGCGAGATAGAATCTTAGGAAAAAATAATTTCAAATAAAACAATAACGATAATATTAAAAATGTAATACTTTTTTTATTTACAATTATTTCCTATGACTTCTCATACTTTGATAACGTCGTATAATGGTCTCATTGTCAATTCTATTAAGTACATCTTTTTCAACATACACAACTAAACTATTATTCATCAATTGATCTCCAATCCGATTATGCAAACGATTTTTCATAATGTTCATAGCAGAAAATATTCTTTCAAGTATGGCAGTAGCAACCAGAAGAGTTAATGCCAAAGTCACAAGCATGTAAACTAACAGGTACGCCTTTTTTTATCACAACCAAATTATGTGCAAGTTCATCGACTCCCCGTAATTCGTCAAACTCTTTGTTGGAGCGCATATCAACACTATAAGTTCGAAGCTGATTATCAAGTGCCATGAGCTCTACTTTTGAAAAATCTTCAGGATAATACTTAGCAAAACGAATTAATTTGTCTTTGTCAAAAGCAGAAAATGAATCATCATTGCTAAATAAAGAAGTAACTCGCTACTTACCTCCGAAAATCGATTGAAGTTGCATATCAATGACAGCATAGAATGAATCCACACAGAAGCAATGCAAATTTATCATTTCTTCAATGTTACGCCGTGAACGAACTCGGCGTATAAACACACCATCCACATTAGGAACATCAACATTCTTCTTTTGACAAAAAGAAATGACTTTACCAAAAAAAGAATCTCACTCCTTGTCCACCATCTCTTGGAGTCTTTATTTACATATTGTCACTAAAGTCATAGTATTTATAATATCCCGATCTTTCCTTTGTAATGTCTTCGATAATTCATTTAAAATCTCTAGGATAGTTCTCATGAGATGTAGATTAAATACAAATACAAATGATTGAATTGAGTCCAATAAATTATCTGTCTCACACATTTGTTTTCAAGTTGATCCATCAACAACAATCATTTCAAGGACTTTAATTATAGGTGAGAGCATCAAAATCAAACTCATCAGAGTACGATAGTACGATCCCCAACTTGTATCACCAAAACGCGCAATAATACTTTATTGATTAAAACCCTGTCCAATTGCAATCTCACCATTTAATGAGTGCTCCTGTTTCTCTCAAAAAATATCACAACGCTTAGACAAAGCATCAACAATATTCACCACACTTTATAAGCCAAATTAAAGAGTGTCTGAACTTTCTTGTGCTTCTTTGCTACAGCTACAAGAGTCAATTGAAGTTGGTGGGAAAAACAATGAACATAAAAAGCACACGGGTTCTCTTTTAAAATAAGTGCTTTGAGACCATTAAATTCACGTTGCATATTACTAGCCCCATCATAACCTTGTCCTCGCAATCTAGATATACTTAACTCATATCTTGAAAATACTTTATTTATAGCAGCCTTAAGTGATAGAGCTCTAGTATTTGGAACGTGTTCAATCTCAATAAAACGTTCATCTACATGTCCAGTCTTATTCACATAACGCAATTAATTGATATATTCAAACGAATTCGATATGCACTCCGTATATTTTTTGACTGCTTAAACAAAAATGTCTCAATATGTTGCTCTTGATCCATCAAGGCTTCACACTTGCTTCGGGCTTCATTGTGTGCACTATCGACTTTTCCAACATGAATTTGTACTAAATCTTTCTTTCCAAAATTACAGAACCTATCTTCCACAAAAGCATCATCACCTCCTTGTTCTTCATTGTCTGGTTTGAAAAAATAACAATATAAGCAAAAAGCGGCATTTTTAGTTATACTATATTCCAACCAATCACCATATTCATTGAACCAATCAGGTATGAATCGTCTTCCTTTTTTACGTGGAAAAGCATGACATCAAGGTTGGCACAGACCTCTTTGCAAGTATGCTCTTCTAATTTTTATCTCGAAGATTAAAATTATAATTCATTATTGGAGTTCTTAATCCAGGATCCGTAGGAAGTTGTGCAACATATACTTCCTCAATACTTGCTTTCTTTGACTCATCATTTTCTTGAATATCAAATTCTTCAACACTTGGTTCTTTTGCTTCATCATTTTTCCCGCCCTCAGTATTAATTTCCTCAACATTTCTTTCTTTTCTTCATCATTTATTCTATTAGTAATTCTCTGAACACGTGCTTCCTTTACTTCATCAATACGTGCTTTATTTGGCTCGACATTTTGCTTAATAGCAATTTGAGATATTCGTTTAAAATATCTCTCCATTTTTTCCTACAAATCAAACAATTATTACAATATTCTCAGTTAAAATATCAAACAAATTTCTTCTTACAAAACAAACAAATTTCTTTGCATCTCTCAATACTAATTAAATTTAATAGTTAATACTATTTGGAATATGAAAAAATCTTCTCAGTTTGGAATGGCCTCTAGACTTTAGAGGACTGATTTTACAAATTACAATCCAAATTCATTGTAACTTAATTACTTCAATAACTTTCTTCACCGATATTTTTTTTTTTTTTTTTTTTTGTGGTTGTGTTGCATTTTTCTATATTTGAACATCACAAGTTAATACAATAACATAATTCTTGATAATTGATATGCAGCAAAAATTAATTTATATGCATATAGTAGAAGCCCGTTAGGCATTAGCCTAAGAATATAAAAACTAGAAAGTGAGAAAAGTGTCATTCAAATAATCAAAGTCCAATTTGGACATCTAAGAAAAACCCACTTAATACAAATTAAAAAACCTTACTTTTGCTCATGTGCTGTAATGTTGTTCGACTTTGGAGTTTAGAGATTGCCGACTCGAGTGGTGGCTGTGGTGGTCCTATGATGGTGACGTTTCATGGAATCAAGGGTGAAGCTATGAGTGGTTTCAATGTTTGGTTTAAGAATTAGGAGAAATGGGATTTGGCAAGTGCCGATATTAGATAACATATATGATATGTTGTGTGTAAAAATGGCCAAATTGTGGACTGGAAATTTGAAAATAAAGACCAACAAAACAGATTTTTTTTTTTCAATTTACAGTGGCCCAACCAAAATGGGGGCAGCTCAAGGTCCAGTGGGTGCAATTGCATCCTCTTGTCCCTTCATGGGTTTACCACTAATGCCACGTAAATCAAAATTCTTTTAACATTCGTGTCACTTATTTTTTTATAATTTATGTCCATCGAAATCTATGTTAATCATCATTTATTTAAATTATTATAATTAGTATTTTTATCAGAATGTATGTTAATCATCATTTATTTAATTTTTCATAATTTATTTACTATTTTTTTTTTGTACATGTGAACCACAATTTTTACGATCTACAATTTCATTAAAGATGTTCTTATTTCTGTGTCGATTTTATTTACTACATGTAAAACAAGACAATAGGTGTCCAAAGGCAACTAAAATTTAGTCCTTCAATTACAATTATCCATGGCAGATGATAGTACCATGATACTTTATTACACCAGGACGAAAAAAACAAATTAATAGTCATTTCCTTGAACAGGGGTGGTACTATTAATAATCATTTTATAACTTTTTATTAAGAATAAGAACTAAAACGTGAAGCCGTTTTAGCTCAGCTGGTAGAGCGCATGGCTTTTAACCATGTGGTCGTGGGTTCGATTCCCACAGACGGCGATTAAATTTGAATTTAATTTTTAATAAACAAACTTTAAATAATAATAATAATAAAATAACTCAAAAATTACATACACAACTGCCATTTGAAAATTGAATAAATACACAACAACAAAGAAAAGAAATATGCAACTTTAATCAATAAAAAGTTATTTACTTCTATAATGTATCTACTTATAAGTTAATTTAGAGACAATCCAATGGATTGACTCATAAGTTGTTTACATCGACTGACAAGTTGTTATCAGAGTCGTCAATATAGACGAAATGTCACCTATTAAGAATAAATTAATGAAACAATGATTTAAGTGGTTCGGAGTTATATGGTTTAATTTAAACGAAGTTATGTTTATAAAAGCAACGCAATTTGAAAATCTAACATGGCTTTAGTGGTTGTCTATAATTCAATTGTTTTCTATATCTTCTAATACATCTAATGATGAATCGAATAGAGTGCTATACGAGTCAAGAAGGAAAAATTGTAAGTCCAACATCTTAGTTTTTCTTTTTTTCTTTATAAGTTGTTTATTTAGTAGAAATTAATGGGTGGATGTAAACTTATGATTATTTTTCTTACAATATTTGGAGGGGATTTGAGTGAGTAAAATTCTATATGATTTTAAGGATTTTTCATATAGTGGGAAGCTTTGACAATCCTTAAATTTTTTCTATTTTTTTTTATATTTTTTGTCTCGTCATTTTTTTGTGAACAAATAGCTTGTGGCAAAATAAAGAATTGATCTCAATTACCAACATAAATTACACAAGTCGTCTCGAATGAATATCTCAATTTGCAGCATTTTTTCTTGTCATTAAGCACCTAGATGTTTTATTCATTCTAACAAATAGTGTGCACATATTATTTTGTTTCAAAAAATCTGTTACACTACACCGTATGATTATCATATTCGATACATCAACTTGTCAACCAAAGATACTTAGTATGCTTTCTTGCTTTATCTAATTTAAATATAAAAAATAACACACACACATACAAATACACACACACACACACTTGTCCAAATATAGCATACACAGTTAACAAACTGAGTAAATTTACTAGTAATCCAAGTAATGATCATTGAAAGATTTTGAATAGGATTTTTAGATATCTAAGATACACTTTAAATTTTGAATTATATTATACAAGATATCCAGCTGTATTGGAAGAATATTGTGATACCAATTGGATATGTGTGTGGGGGTGTGTGTGTGTGTGTGTGGCAACGTAGTAGGTGCATGTTATTGTGATTGTTGATGCACTACAAACTTCGGCAGCATGCTCTGGTCTCTTGTCAACGCGGGCTAATGGCCAATGTGTGATGGTCGGATCTCATTGACCCCCTTCCCTCCTTTTCAATTAAAATTTGGCCGAAGCACAAAGCTTGCGGCCTGTGTTGGCTTGACATCATTGGCTATTTGAGTGCGCGGTGCTAGACAGAACGAACAAAATGTAGGCATTGAAACTTGTTGTGTGAGTATAGTGCCTCCTGAGTGTGGCGTACGTGGCAACATAGTAGGTGCCTGCTGTTGTGACGGTTGATGCACTGCGAACCTCGGCGGCATGCTTCGACCCCTTGTTAACGCAAGCTAATGACTTTCTATATTATCGTCCGTGTGTGTCTATATATATATATATATATATATATATATATATATAATCAACAATTGAAAAGAAAAGATAATAAATTTGGGTTATAAATAATTGGTAGTGAAGGAATACTTCCATGAACATGCACATGGCCTTGTTCCCTATCAATCTAGAATTAGAGCCTTTAATAAATCAAAAAATTCAAATTCAAATCAATTTAATAAATTAAATAATAGATTACAAAGATATGAAGAATCTGATGAGAGAAAAAAAAAAAAAGAAGAAGAAGTCAAAAACAGGCTCTTAATAAATTGAAGAATAAAAGACACAACACCACTGTCACAGCTAGGACAATGTACATATGAATTCATTGCTTCTTGTCCATTACAATTGTTCAAAGATCTTTAATATCTATATACTATATTAATGCAAAACAAAATACACACAAAACACACACATACACACACTGGGGTATTGAAGAACGACATGCCCTCGATCGATAGGTCCTTCGTTGAGGCTAACGAGCTTGGTAAAAGTGATTTAGCATCTATTCTTGCATTTCTCCATGGCTCTCGGGGCTGAAATCGAGGAGAAATTTGTTAAGAAATTACTTAATATATAGTCGAGGTCAATATATAATCGCCAATCACATTGTATTAAGTGAAAAAAAAGGGATATATATAATTCTTTTTTGAAGGTGCATACCAAGTCCAATTGCTTCCGATCCTTTCATTATACGAAGCCTCTTGCATGAATCAACAAACATCCTGCATATATAATTAATCATAAATATTCAAATCATGTTGATTTATAACGTGACCCCAAATTTATAAGATTCAGTTTCCCATGTATATCAGGACGGAAATAGGGGGTGGGACAAGACTGTAGTACGATCACACTCCGAAAAAAATTAACTTTTGAAGTGCAATATTATTTTTTTAATTAGTAGTCCACCCTCCAAAAAATCATAGATTCACTCCTGTTTTATATGCTTTACAAACTTACTCCCATGGTACGTCGCCCACGAGCATCCAGTCGCCATCTTTATCTTCATAGGTAGGCACATATTCAGAACTATTCAACATATCCATCAACTTGCTCTCATTCATGAAATCTATCATTCCCTCGCTTCCATAATTACCTACATATTTATATTTATAAAATAGAATTTTATTATTTTTCACAAGAATTTAGCATTAGAACTCGAAAATTAGATACAATTATGATATATATGCTTACCCATAGTAAAGGAACTGAACATTTTGGCTAAGGCATCTGAGAGTTTTTGATAGCTTTTGTACATTTTCAAGTCAACCTTACGAAGATAAGGAGCACCATCCATGGAAACCTTAACAAATGCTAAGCTGCATGCCTTGGAATTCTCAGACTCTTCATTAACGTTGTTCTTCTGAGCCAAAATGTTCTTGCGGAAAGATCGGACTGGTGGCCATCCCACCACCTGTGCCCTAAAATCGAACAGTACACACAGTTTTTAACCAATTGTAGACAGTGGACTCTATTGTCCTATGGACTTTTGCTTAGCACCACGGGTGCTACGTAGCATTATTCCCGGAAAAAAAAAAATTTATTATCCTAACAAGCATGACGATAATAACGAGACGAACAAAATGCACAACCACATGGGCCAACTTTTTTAGGGTTTTTGTGCGGTGTCAAACTTTTAATGAAAAAAATAAATTTGAAGGCATTTATGTAAAGAGACGTGTTGAAGACTAATGTTTTAGACGATATATGGTGTTTTTAGTGTATATATATGCATATATAATTTATAAGCATTAACATGCAAATAAACACATGTACACACACACATACTTGGCTGGTGGTTTGACTGGATCCTTGGAACCAAGAAAAGTGTTTTCCATGGATGAATTTTTCAAGGTTTTCTTCAGAGCCAAATCTTGTTCGTTGGATTGAAGGTTGAGCTGAAGATCAACGGTCTCCAAAAATCCTCTTTTCCCAGTAATCTTGATGGGGTCACTTTCACCTCCACCAGGCAGGCCAAGGCATAGCTCAGTTTCCTTAAGATTTAAACCATGCTCCTCTGGCCGGAGCACGTGGATTATTTTCCTACCAACTTCCATCGAACTGCGCACCGCCGGTCGGGATTTTTCACCGTCGATATGATCCTTCTACTTTAACAATGGTGATGGCCTAGAGATCTCTAGAGAGAATATCAAATGAGAGCTTTGTATATAATTTCATGTGCATATTTATCAATGGTTGCATTAGGCTATCAATTTCCGACGAATCACATTTTGACACTTGGAAAATAATACTATATTGATCTTCCATGGGATCAAGAGCATGTTACTAAAATAATTAAAAGTAATTACATTACCAAAAAAAACCCTAAACATATGCTTTTGAGGGAAATTGTATAATATGATTACTTAATGATTTATCTATTTGTTAATTAATTAATTTAAGTGGATGATTTATTTAATAACAAACATAATTAAACATAAATGACATGATTAGGGGAACTAATTAAATGGATAGTGGATGTGGTCCTGAAGTAAAGAATCATGATCAATCTTCACCTCCAATAGCCAAACTTGCATTTGAATATATTCTTCAATCAAATCAAATGAATTTGACTTATTATGTATTCTAATTGCTAATATAAATTTCATGTGATTTATAAACGATTCTTGTGTTCGTATTATAGTTAAGTTTTGAACCCTTTTGGCCGCTCATTCGTCTGCCACTAGAAGCAATTTTTTGTTCAAGTTCATGTGTTAACATACATCGTTGTAAGATACGTTCGGATGAGATCTTATTTTTATTATGAAAAATGAAAAAAGTAGTGCAACTTAAGGCCATGTTCGTTAGCTAATTTTTTTTTTCAAAAAATCCCATTTTTTTGCCTACAACTTTAACTTTTCAACTGTTTTACACTACAAAAAAAATTTAAAAAGTCAATAAAGTACTAAAAAAAAACCTATTTTTTCTAAAAAAAAACTACAACGAACATGCTCTAAGAGTAACCACGCTAATATTTTTATCAAATTTGAAAATATTAGCAATTTTTATTTATTTATTTAAAGTGGAAATTAAATTTTATATGAGACTTGAAACAATTTATAGTTTATTTAGTTGTGTTTAAAAGTTACCTAAATTAATTTTTAAAAAAATAATTAGCTTGGTTTGTGAAAAACCAACTTTTGAGAATCATTTTTGATAAAATAAATAACTTATAAAAAGTAAATTTGATTTACTTTTAAGCATGACCAACCATGCTCTCAATTAGATTAACCACCTTGGAACCATGCATGATAGGTACTTTGGATAATCCTAAACCATTTATTCATGTGTGGCTTTAATACCCCACCCCACCCCACCCCACCCCACCTCCTCCCACAACATTAAATGGGGTTAGTTGGTTGTTGAAGGGAACATATATATTACAGCAACAATGACATTGTCGTTATACATATTTAAGAGTGCTTATAAATATTTATAAATTGATCAAATATTACTATTATCTACATATTTCATATGATCCACAACTTTTAACTACTTTTTATTCACATACTATGTAACATCCACTGTTTATAATCTGTAAAAAGTTGCTTTATCAAACAAGTACAAAGTATAAGCCAAAGATTGCGTGAATTTATTCATTCACGGATATATATTGTTTACTTGCATGCCAAATCACTTTGAAAATCGTAATGAGATGTCTCAGCATGCTCAAGACTCATTCCAATCGTATACGTCTTTTGTGTCCGATACGCTATATATCTTGTCAGATGTAGAGTAACACTGAATTGAATATCTAATAGATTGAACTTGTTTCTAATTTCTATCAAGCTTGTCGGGATTACATTATACCTATTCTAGTGGATTGAGTGTGTTACGTCTAATGGTTGTAGGTATTAGACATATGTCTCATTGTTTAAAGGTATAACAAATAAACGTCAACCCCACTCAAAAATGAAAGTTTCGCAAAGAAAGAATGACTGAGAACAAAAGTTTGAAATCAACAAAAATCAAAGACATTCACATCTCCTCTAGTTTTCCATTACTCATATACAAGCATACACGCTTGCGTGTGCACATGCGTGTTTAACTTAATAAATTTTATCCGATCGAGCTTTATTAGACGATAGAGTGTATATATGTTGTGTCAAAATTTCCCCTGCACGAGACATGAACATCAATCAAATTGCACTCATCAACATCACTCCATGTATGGTGGTGACTAAGAGACATGTCACATCTTCAAGAGAAGAAAAACATATCCCCAACCCTAGCTGTGCCCTTGCCCCGTCGCCATCCCCCCACCCCCACCCCCAATATCACATATTCTTGATTGTTTCTTTCTAACCTGCCTAAATTATTATAGGTACATGATATGAATCTTTCTTATCCACATTTCCAATGTATCTAACTGTCCAAAGAGGCCCCCAAAAGGTCAAAACTCTCTTATACATGTTTTGGAAGAACACAAAGACCGTTTCCTACTTAACAATGTACAAATTCTTTATCTTGAAAAAGAGGGTGACACTTAAAAAATGGGATTCAGCGATAGAAAAAATCTATCGCTAAAGCCCTCAAACCGGAATTGTTGAAAGTCGGGTCACAAATCTAGCTACACTTGTGTCATCACACAATGAAATCCAAGATTATTGAGGATAATCCATATCATTAATGAATATGGGGTTGACCCGATGGTACCATTGGAGTTATTTGCGATGGATTTTGAAATCCGTGGCAAAATTTGTTAAACTAAGGAGGGTAATTTTAATTCGTCTTAAATTTGCAAAAAGGAACCAAATAACTGCAACTTTCTTCAAATTGTTTTGCCAAAAATTGAAGAGACAGACCCACTACAAAAAAATTTACTTGACGATCATTTTTTGAAGAAACAACTTGAAAATGACTTCTTACGACAAAAAATTTACATCGCTAAAAGTGATTTTTTTTGTAGTGAGATTTTGAGACATTTTAGCAACAAGTATTTATAAAAGTATTTCTTAATTAATACTGCAGTAATTTGTAATTAATCTAGTTGAATGTGAAAGCCCTACTATTAATGCAATATATGAGAATCTTGAGTACAAAATAATATATTCCAAATGTTGGTTGAAGTTGGGACAATGGATCCCATAGTGGGGGGTCATTGATTAGAATGTTTAGCATGGGCATTGGGGTTTGACCATTCTTTATCTCTCATCTAATCACATGGTTTTGTGGTAGTTTTTAATTAATCAATTTACTAATACAAGGAGAGAGATTAATGGGATGACTTTCTCTTTTTCTTTTTCGATTTTCTCGATACAAGAAATATATTCCTGTCACACGAGATATTCTTTATTTCACAAGATGGGATATGTTGAAGTATTAATTTTTATTTTATTCGACGATTACTATTTGAAAATTCCCAACAATTTCTATTTGGATAATTATATTACCACAACATTATATGTTAAGTACACTACATTCTAATTGCAATGAAAGTCTCTAACTATTGGTTACTTATGTATTTATGACTCTAATTTTTTTTAACAAATTTTTATCATCAACCTATTAATTTGGACGTCTTATATTTGTCTTTGATAATGATTTTTGTTCAAAAAATTAATTAGGAGAGCATAAATTTCTCCAATATTTTTACATAATTAAAATAAATAACAAATACGTAAGTTTGACAAAATATTTTTCCTTCATTTCAATGCACATTAGCAGAATATTTAGACAAAAATCTTCATCGGAGACAAGATGTGAAAATTAAATGAAAGTTAATGATAAAAAAATGTCTAAATATCAAATATTGAGGGACCTTTATTACAATTAAAATATGGTGTGAATAATAAAAAATGTAGTATGAATATAATTATCCTTTCTATTTCTTATTTTATAACTTGATTGTTCCAAAATTAACCTAATGAGTTAAATCCCTGTAATTTTAATTAGATTATTAATGCAAGGGATAAAAAATTAGATATTTATAATATTAGTTGCTTGTTAACCGACTATTTTTCAGTATGCTTCTAAGTTAACTATCATTTTTTATTGTTAAAAGTAATTTACTTTTTTTTAAAAAAAAATTTCATTTTCAAAATCACAATTATCATGTAAATCATAAAGTTAAAACATTTCCCAAGTCTGTCGAATATTAGAGAGCTGGACTTCAAAAATAAATTCTCTTGTATCTCATGCCACGTTTGGTATATCATCAATGATTAAAAATAACGAATAAAACTTGTCTTATTCTGTTTGGACGAAATTGATATTCAGACACACTTTTATCCCAATAACATTTTAAGTAAAAAATGAGGAGAAGTTTTATCCTAAGAAAGAAGGGGTCAATTTTTTTTTTTATACACATACAAATTTACTCAAGTTCTTTTAAAAGACGAACATAATCTTTATAACATAGAACAAATCTATTTTTGGACATCTATATCGTAATAATCGCCACCGATCTCTTCGCAACTTCACTCTTTTTTTTTCTTTTGATTTTTTTTTTTTTGTTTAATTAAGAATAAGGGTATAATTATCTTCTGCTTCTTTCTTTTCGAAAAGTTGATTTTTTTCATTCTTATACTTAACTGAATCAAATAGGATAATGATAAACTAGTTATCTGAATAACTATTAACTAGATAACTTTTATCTCTACAAAACAAACATACCCATGAATTTATGGACGTTTTTATTGAAGAACTTGTTGGTCCATCATATAAGCAATTAGGCCCATATCTTTTAATAGCCGCGCCGCATAAGGTTCCAACATCCAATAGCACATGTGTAGCCAGTTTATGATGAAAGTAGAAACTGTCTTCCAAGGGAAGGCCACGGGACAGGGCGGGAGCTTAGCGGTCTTTTCCGTTCTTATATCTTGTTGGAATAATTATCGAAAGTGGGGGTGAGATTGGAATGGGGAAGAGAATAAAATATTTCAATTTCTCTATTTATTTTTTATTCTTCTTATTATTTTTCTTTTTCCTTTTTAGAATACGATTTAAATTTTAAAATATAAAAATAAAATAAAAAATAAGAAATGGGGTGGGGACCATGCTCCCCATCCCGATTCCCAGACTAATCAAAGATTCTCAGCTCCATTCGGAGTAGAGCATTTTGTCATCTTTATGTCTTCTAAATTTTTTGTCGTGAAATTTTGTTAGTTCAAACAGAGCGATGATAACGTAAATGACAAGAGGTGGCACTTCGAAAATATTATCATTGGTTGTTGATGGCCATCTTGAGAGTGACGAGTAGAGGCTCTCAATTTACACGGGTCAATATTTGAAGAATTTGAGTTAAGAAATACTAGATTTTAAAGACGATAAGTCTTATTAAATTATAATATTTTGTGTTTAAATATAATCAAGGATCAATTAAGTTACATTACATATAATTACCACACGTAAGTCGTCTGTCATACAATTATTTCCTAGTAAATTTGATTTATTCGTGGTTGAATTTTATGTAATTAAAAAATTGGGATTTTTTCATAAATAAACCACTTTTTAAAAATAATTCTAATTTTATCAACTTAACAAATTTATTCTAAAAATACTACATTCTTAAAATTATATTAATTGATAAAATAATAAATTAAAATCAAATCTATACCACAAAATATATTTCCACATGAATTTACTCAAATTTGTTTTTGAGTCCTTGATTATTTGCACAATAAGTCCTTCATCTTTATAATATTTTCACTTTAGTCCCTATACTTCATCTTTCATTTCAATTTCATCCTCTTTTATTTGCAACCTAAGTCCTTAATCTTTTAAATTTTTACAACTTAATCCTCATATTTATACTTTTATATCAATTTAGTCTTTTATAGTATCACTATTTGATACATATGTTACAAATGATATTGTGTATCAATGTTTGATACAAATGATATTTTGTAACAATCTGTGTTACAAATTAAAATGTAAAACATCTGTGATACAAAATATCAATTCATGTAACATGTGTTATGTAAAATAACATAATATAATATGTAACATATTCAGTGATACAAAATATTATTTGTAACATTTGTATCAAACAGTGATAAACAATATGATTTGTAACATCTGTATCAAATTGTGATACTAAACAGAAATTGTTACAACTGCAAAATCAACTCTAAACTTCAATAAGTTTGTTATAATATGATATATATATATGTAACACAATGCTAAATTTAACAAATAAAACTATTGATTTCATCATTTGTAACATACGTAACATCAGTGATTCAGAATACTAATTCATATAACATGTGATGTGTAAAATAACATAATATGATATGTAACATATTCAGTTATATAAAGGACTAAATTGATATAAAAGTATAAGTATGGGGACCAACTTGTACAAATTTAAAAGTTGAAGGACTTGTATTGCAAATAAAAAAGGACGAAATTGAAATGAAAGAGAAAGTATGAAGACTAAAGTAGAGATATTATAAAAATGAAGGACTTATTGTGCAAATAATCAATGACTCAATTAACAAATTTGGAAATTCATGTGGTCTTGGTCCTTTGATTTTAATTCATTATTTTATTAATTAATATAATATTAATTATATAGTATTTTTAGAATAAATAAGCTAAGTTATTAGATTTAGAATTATTTTAATATTTGTAAGTAGTGGGTGTAATATCCACTAAAAAATTAGAGTATATTCGCTTTAAATTAGGGATGTATTCTAACATGAGGCGTTTTTTGTCTTTGTGCCTTCTTGATCGTCTTTACAAAACAGAGTCGAACAATTCAAACAATCAACATTCATTTCAACTTCGATAGAAAAAATAAATAAAAAGAAATTTAAAAATTTAAAACCTAAGGCCTCACCTGACCTTTATTTGGCATTGAAGATTTTGTATCGTGGTTTAGAGGTGTTTAAATATTAGTTTTATTGTGAGTTGATGTTTTTATTTTATTTTATCAGGAATTATTATATATTATTAATATAAAGTAGGATTATTTAGTTTTTTTTTTTTTAACTTTTTTCTTTTATTATGAATTATTATATAAATATTATGTATCTATTTACTAAAATACATAATTGAACTACTAAACCTCTCAAATAAATGAATAAATAATTAAATTTGATTTTTGTTCTAATATATATTGATGGAAGTCTCATGGATTTGTTCAAAGAGTTAAAAATTCTAACTCGTGTGATATTTAGTGCCTGTTTGATTTTGCTAAAAATCATATTTTCAACAGATTTTGATAAAAGTTCATGAAATTTGTAATTAAAAAGTTGATAAAAGTTGTGAATTCCATGAAACGTGTGACTAAAATTAATTATTAACTTTGACTTAAATTTTTATCAATTTTTTAAGTAAAATCAAACGAAAACTTAATATACTAATATAAATTATAGATTTATATTGCAAAATCTCTTGAAGCTCTCAATTTAATAACACGTGCAACTTTGCATTTATTATAAGTCCGAACGATAAATTCAAGAAGAGCATATCGAATGCTTCAATGGATTATTAAAAATAAATTTATATATAATTTGACAGAGACTATGTCAAGTTAATGTGGTAAAGAAAAAATAGACACATAGAGCGTCGTCTAAATTTAAAGTCCTGTTATACAATATCGACTTAGCGTATGTTTGGTAGTGTTAAAATTATTTTTTAAGTGCTTATATTATCAGTTATATAAAAATATGTAAATAAAAAATATATTTGATTAATTTAATAAGTTAAAATTATAATTTAAGTAACGGGACTTGGCAAGTTTTGTTTTGTTTTGTTTCAAATGTGGTGTTTGGGGCAAGGACGTGGCAAGATCAAGTACTATAATTTTGAAAGTTTGGGACAACCAGAAGCCAGGCAACAATTGTCGTGTTTCCAAATATCATGGGCTGGGGCCCAGTTAAAACAAAACGACCAATCATACACTCCGTCTGAATTTGGACCCCACACGTCGGAAACTACGCGTGTTTGGCATCATGATGATCACATAAAAAAATTATTTACTAAAATTGTACTCATTTTTGGAGTACAACATCCAACAATTTTTCATGGTCGAACGGTTCAAGCACGAGATGAGTCGTGTCAACTATTAACTAGTTTATCTCGGTGTCAAAGTGTAAGGCAAACTGAATAACCTAGATGTAAGAAAGATCATATCAAATTAAATAGTAAGTTATCTAATCTTTAAATTAGAGTTGGCACGTGGATCAAGTGGGTTGTGGGCTCTTTTAAGAACGACCCCCACATTTAATTTACGAGCCGAAATAAAACGAGTCGACTCGTGGTCCCAAAGAGTTTAAATGGTAACAGACCGAGCCGGCTCAACTCAACTCAGCTCACTACCACTCCTACTTTATAGGAAAAATTTAGGATCGGTCATTGATCATACGCTTATGGACTCTTAAGTCATATAGTCCAAACTTAATTCAATTAAAATCATATTTTAGTACTAAAAGACCAACGTGCCCTTACAATTGCAAAAAGCATTAATTCAAACACGTTATTATTTTATTATGCTACCTTTTTCTGTTATATTGTTTATTAAGATACTGTTTTCTATGATATTGTTTGATTGTTTTACTTTTAATATTGTACACTAGTTTTTGTTATATTATAGCATGTTTGGCCAAACTTATTAAATTCTTTTTTTCAAATTTATTATCACCTACATATTTCATGGGACTCATAAATTTTATCAACTTTTCAACTACATATTTCACCAACTTTTTTCAAAATCTCCAAAAAAAAAAAAAAAAAAAACTACTTTTAAATTCTACCAAACAAACACACATTCAAAATTAAATATTTTATAGTTGAAGTAATGATACTATTTCAAAATGTTCTATTAGTAGTACAAAATTATTGATACTGTTTTCATTCAAAATATTTGATACTGTTTCAATCCATGATACTGTTCTTTTATATGGTTGTAGTTTGTGTATGTGACAATGTTTTATTAAGATATTGTCATATATAATATTGATATATTAAGATACTTTTATCTATAATACTGTTTTATTATGATTCTGTTTCATTAAGATACAGTGTTATTAATATATTGTTTTATTTAGATACTGTGTCATGATTTCTGTTATAACATAACATTTGTGTTCACCTAAACATGTGCTTGATAATAATGTGTTTCTGATATTGTTATATGATATCTTTAACCATACGATAGTGTTATTATGATATTATTATGATATTGCTATAAATGTGATTCTGATATTGTTTTCTATTATACTATTTTGTGATACTGTTTTTATTAATATACTATTTTCTATGATACAATATCAACAATACACGTGAACGTGTGATAGTAAAATCACGAAACACATAAAAAAATTTGATATATGTGAAACAAATGTTGTTTTCTTTTATTCAACCAAAAAATGATTACAAAACAATTGTGTTCCTATATATCAAAAAGACATTATCTCCAACAAAAACAACATAAATCAAGAAAAATAAGAAAAAAATCACTCATAAAAACTGAATTCACCTACGTAATAACATTCAAGAAGCAATTGTTTCTAGATTTTGCAATCTATGGACTGTCCAACGCTTTTCAGAATCACCGTCATTATCTAATAACAATAGAAGATTATTAAAATTTTATCTTTTACATGATTGGAAAAAGAATAAGAACAAAAAAAAAATTGTGAATCAACTATTATCACTTAATTACAAAAAACAGTGGAAAATATTTTGGTGGCCTGCGACGAGTTGCAATAGCTGGCGGGGAGGCGTTGGAGAAGATGGTGGTCACGTGTTGCTGATGTGAAGTTTAAATATGGAACATATGGGTAATTTTAGAATTAATATGAAATATGGTTGAATAATATGACTTAATGATAATTTTAAAAAATATTTTGACCTAATTTTAAACAAGTCACAAACACGTGACTTATATACAATTTTCCTAACATTAAATTGATCTTGTCAAGTTAGAATTACAAAGTTACAATTGTATTACACAATTATGTCTAGATTCAAAGTCGACCCTTCTACATGAAAAGCAATGTGAACATAATTCCATGCTCTTTTAAACCTTTTGATGTATACTCAATGTTTGTTTGAAAATAAGAAATAAATGTGGGATTACTAATTATACATGTCATTTCACTATAAATCACTTTTTATCATATTATCTCTTTAATATAAAGTGGCTACTACTTTCTAAAGCAACATGATTAAAGGGTTTTGTATTTAACGAAAAAAATTCCTTAGTGACCTCTTTCATAAATAGGTGTATTTGGCACCATAGTCGTTAGGTCTAATTTTGCATTTAACTTTTAAACCAGACTAGTTTGGATTGGTAAATTGTACCGTACAAGATAATATTTTTTTTTATTTTAAAGTAATTGAAATCTGGTCTAGTATAATGCTCAATTTAATGTTATGTTGGATAGAAGGCGATTAACGTAGAGTAGGAAGATTTTTTCTATACGTATGATCAATCTAATTGCATTATCTCTAGAACTCAATCCTATTAATTCATTTGCTAGCTAGAGATGAAAAATTTAGCTCTTGTTTGGCCCTCATTTTCAATCATGTTTCTTCAAACTCATTTTCAACCACACATTCTATAGGATCTACAACTTTTATCAATTTTCCAATCACATATTTCATCAAATTTTATCAAAATTACCTAAAAATCTAATTTTTATCTACACGAAAGAGGCACTAAATACAACTCCCGGTGAGACTACAATGCTACGACATGAGCCATAGATTAGGCTCTAGAGCCTTGCTCCGAGTCCGATTCTTCATCTTACTTACTCCTCCAACTCTTGCAGCTCTAGGAAGTAACTTCTAGGCTCTAGTCGCTAAAGAATTTTTCTTTTTTAATAATATTTAGATTAACATACTAAATATGTCGTTAACGTTAATGAAATGAACATGAATTTTGCTAGGTGCATGGTCAAATCTTGCCTACTCGACATGCCAACTCAAAAGTTGATTTCAACTCCATTGATGAATCATTCACAGCCAACCTTGAAAATTTTGTGGACAAGAAACTCAAATAGGGCACCTACATTAAACATGATGATGTTCTGTCAATTTGTTTGTTGTGTATATCACTGTCTGAATCTGGCAAATTCCAAATTCTAGCTAACTTGGCATTTATGTCTCACGTTTTGTTCTTAATTAATTCAATCAATAATTACAGAAACAACCCAACACATCCATAGACTTCAAAACATGGTCCAACATAGTACTTGGTTTGGTTTTTCATTAAGTTTCTCTATCCATAAACAAGAAAATAAAGAAGTTATAACAAAAAGTTATGATCGAAATATATACGAATGAAGATACGCATGTGTTGCACGTTCGATGGTATATCTTTGGCTAGTTTTTTTTTTCTTCATAACATTCACTCTAAAATTTGTGATTACTTATGGTAATCATGGATTGCAATCTTACCACTTAAAAGTCGAACGAGTAAGAGAACACGGCTTTTAAGAAAAGCGGGACAAGGGTCAAAATGGTGAATGTGACGAAGTTTTCATCTTGAACGTACTTGCACGTAATTTGTTTAATGTCTATCTAGACGTGAAAAATGTATACAAAGGATCGTAAATAGGGTTAAAAGCACTGTAGATCACCCCACTTTGGGTGGAGTTGCATCCGTGTCACTCAACTTAAATTGTAATATGATCACTCAACTTCAATTTGCTTGCAAATTTGGCTACTCCATCTACCGACGTCGGTATAACTAAGGTAATAGTCGAAGTCATATCCGATTGGAAAAAAGGATATTCACCGCACCCGAATCAATTTCCACAACCCCCAAAACGCATCTTGACCGTTTCAACTTTGATTCCTCTTAAAAGTATTCTATATGGACGGCTGAGCATGTCCCTTTCCTGTCCCCTCAATGTAGGAGCACTGCTGCTACTTCTGCCGGCACCTTAACTTTCTTTTGTCCGAAATTCATGCACTTGATTCAAACAACACGCCCAAATATAAAACCTATTTCTTCGCTTGTAAAACATCTTTTGAGTTTGTGTTTTTTCCACTTCTCCCATAAACCCATAACAGCAACAAAATTTCTTGAATCCTCCAAGAAAAAGGGCTTAGAAATCTTGAAAAATAAATTTAGTTTGTGACAAAGTGTTTTAAAGTGCTATAAAATTTCTAGCATTTAGGAAAATGGAAGGTGTAATGAGCCATGAAAGTGACCTGAATTTGAAGGCAACTGAACTCAGATTGGGTTTGCCTGGCACAGAAGAATCTACTGCTAAGAATAACAAGCGAGCCTCGCCCGAATTGGTTGGCGACAGTGAATTATTTAAGCTCGAGTCCGATGCCAAAGCCGGAGACCGTGAAACTGCACCTGCATCCAAGTAAGCCACCATTTTGTCATTCTTTTGCAGCATGTTTGCGTTGGATTAGAGACAACCTTAATCTTAGGTTGTATAGATCCACTTGTACTCTCGGCAATGAATTTTTTCCAATAATACATATATCAAGTATAGGGTACATTTATTATGTAGCACTAATATTCATGCCATGTAAAGAAGTAAAGAAGGCCATTTTTGAGATAGAATAGGGTAAGGTTAGTTGTAGCGGCAAAGTAGACGTGACTCTCATACTGAACACGAACAACTATTAAGCTTGTCTTTATTTGATCGGCATATGAACGCAGGGCGCAGATTGTCGGCTGGCCACCGGTGAGGTC
Source organism: Forsythia viridissima (assembly GCA_030279155.1). Lineage (NCBI taxonomy): Eukaryota > Viridiplantae > Streptophyta > Magnoliopsida > Lamiales > Oleaceae > Forsythia > Forsythia viridissima. The sequence goes on from CM059036.1 coordinate 4,254,659, forward strand.
CTATTGGAAAAACAACGTCCATCCGAAAAAGACAGAAGCTGAAACAGGAAATTATGTGAAAGTAAGCATGGATGGAGCCCCTTATCTGAGAAAAATAGATCTGAAAATTTATATGGGGTATTCAGAACTCTTCAAGGCTTTGGAGAACATGTTCAAACTCACCATAGGTAGGATACTATTGACTTTATAATTTACAGTAAATTTAACGATTCCTGTGGTTGTTTTAATGAATGTATTATGCTGGTGTACCTCCACAGGGGAGTATTCAGAAAGGGAAGGCTACAAAGGATCTGACTATGCACCTGCTTATGAAGATAAAGATGGGGATTTGATGCTTGTTGGAGATGTTCCATGGGAGTAAGTATCTCGACCGGACCAAGTTACTTGCTTTTTATTTCATAATATTGTTTAGTACTATACAATCTATGTTATCGAATCGAACTTGTATACTCATTTTGTAATATGTTATGTGCAGTATGTTCATGTCATCCTGCAAGAGACTCAGAATCATGAAAGGATCAGAAGCAACAGGCCTAGGTTGTGGTGCATGAATCATCTGTTCATATGACAGAAACAGAAAATGTTATTACAGATTTGGTTCCAAAAGAACCTTAATTTTGAAATTTTCTTGTACCAAACAGTTTTCTCCAGACCTCCCAGTGAGGTACTTCAATAGGGAGACAACAGTAAATTACAGTATTTCTTGATACCATTATAGCAAGAAACCTATTAATTGTTATGTTAATGTTTTGCTCGTAATAAATTCATCAAATTAACCAAACCATACTGGTTCTTTGATATATTTGGACATGAAGGATCGTAGGTGTTCAAAAAAAGGAGCAAATAGAATTTGCATACGATATCAGATTTTTTATTATAATATATTTTCAGAATCGTCTTGTCGAGCCGGTCAAGACTAATCACTTTTGAAGATAGATTTTATTCGTTTGAATTCTCTATTTAATTTAAAACGAAAATATTTAATTTGTCATGTCTATTTTCCTATTTTTGCATTTACTCGTTTAGGGTTTTATTCCAACTAGGTTTTAGTCTTTAAGAAGACTTTTCATTCATTGTAATGCAGTTGTTTTTGATTAACATTATTCTTCTTGGAATTTTCCACTTTTATAAATTCAATTCGGTATTCATAAGAATCAATAAGTTGACTTTGAGTTAGTTTCATTCATACACGTTTCTGTCTGCGTCACATACTAAATAAGGCGTGTTACATACTTACATACAAATATCATTAAAAAACTTTTGACAAAATTCAAAACTTGTTTGTAAAGTAAACCAAAAAAAGGGCTACTCCATTGTAAACGAAACAAAAAGAGGTCGACGAAAACTTGGGGAAAAATAAGAAAAATAAAGTGCTATTTTGCTTTCAACTATGTATTGGTCAATAAATAATTCAGAAAACAAATCTTGATGTCATGTCTCATAAGATAAATTACATATAGGGTAATTTGTAGCCGTCTTCCCTGACCTTTGAACTTTTGACACTTTTATTCTCATTCTTTATTTTTTGGCACCCATATCGTCAACATTTCTTAATTTGGTAGTTGAAACCCCCAACCTTTGAACTTTTGGCACTTTTATCCTCATTCTTCATTTTTTTGCACTCATATCTTCAACCTTTCTTAATTTGGTGGCTAAAGTCCCCAACCTTTGGACTTTTGCATCATATTTTTTAATTTTTTAATTGAAACTTATGAAAAGTCTATTTAAAGCCAAGTTTTGTGAGTAATTTTGTCTATAAATGTTGGTTTATTTAAAAAAAAACTTATTTTTTAAATTTTTTTGAGATTTTGAGATTAATTTTTAATTTTTTAATTGAAATCGAGTCGACCTTGGTTCGACCCCGTTCGACCTTTTGATCCTTGACCCGTTACCTTTTTCGGGTCGATGGCCAGTTCTGTTTTCTAAATATTGTATTATTCAGATAAATAGTTTTATTTAGATAACTAAATTTTTATTAATGCTCCATTTGGTGATATGTGTGCAAAAAAAATGAAGAATGAAGATATGAGTGTAAAAAATTGAATTTTAATTGAAACCGGGTCGACCTTGTTCGACCCGATTCGACCTTTTGACCCTTGACCCGTTACCTTTTTCGAGTCGATGGTTAGTCATGTTTTCTAAATATTGTATTATTCAGATAAATAGTTTTATTTAGAAAACTATATTTTGATTAATGCTCTATTTGAGGATATGAGTGCAAAAAAATGAAGAATGAAGATATGGGTGCAAAAAAAATGAAGAAAATCTCATAAAATTTTTAAAAATTAGTTTTTTTAAATAAACCAACATTTGTAGACAAAATTATTCCCAAAATTTGGCTTTAAATAAATTTTTCATAAGTTTCAATTAAAAAATTAAAAAATATGATACAAAAGTCCAAAGGTTGAGGACTTTTGCCACCAAATTAAAAAAGATTGAGGATATGGGTGTAAAAAAATGAAGAATGGGGATAAAAGTACCAAAAGTTCAAAGGTTGGGGACTTCAACCACCAAATTAAGAAAAGTTGAGGATATGAGTGCCAAAAAATAAAGAGTGTGGATAAAAGTGCCAAAAGTTCAAAGATTAGGGACGGCGGCTGCAAATTACCCTTAAATATATCGTCTATTACTGTTTACCAAACATGCTATGAATTGCGACAATTGCTCCATTCAAAAACCCTAAAACAATGAGAAATAATCAAAACCAAAGATATTTGATTATTTTTAACTATAAATAAACATAACAATAACGAATAATGTTCTAATGCCTACAGTGAACAATGTTATAATGTCCACTTTAACATTTGTCTACTGGACATTGAATGAGTGTAAAGTGATACTTTGCACTTATCTATGCCCAGTGAACAACATTGTCTACTATGAACATTAGAATGGTGCTCTAACAATAACACTACTACCTTTTTTTTTTTTTTTATCTCCGCAGTCATTTAAAATGAGAGACACAGAGAATCCATTTGCAATTTTTCATGTGAGTAGCATTATTTAATTCAGTATTACTTTGAGACAGAGAATCCAAAGTCATTCCAAATCATTATGTTAGCTAGTTGGTGGGCATGAAATACTATTAATAATTTTTTATGTTTTAAGAATCCTTTTTGAGCAGTGAAGAAAATCTTTGGGGCTGTGTGGCAATTGATTTTTAAAAAAACTAATGTGCAGATTATATAAGATAATTACCATTTTGAGCCCTGTGTTACAAAAGCTGATTTTTTAGGGAAAAAAGTGAAACTAATGAATAATATAAGCTTTTGTTGGCTTACATTTTGTTTTATTTAAGATCATGGGGGCCATTGCATTGAGTATGTGGGCCATTGCATTGAGTATTTGTATTTTGAATTGTCAAAATTTGACTGGGGCCAAATAAACTCATTTAGTCATTTTAAACCAAACCAAACATGTGCTCAATTGGACTAATTATTCTAATTTGCAATAACATTATTCAATTGAAATAAATAATTAGTCTAATTAAATAATGTCATGTAGTCAACAATTATGAATAACATTATTCTTCTCAAAATACGGTCTCAAAGTCAACTCCTGTTTTCAACATATAAGTATAACCAATTTAAATTTATTTGATAACTTTAAGGTCGATTACTTGAATCATTCTCGAACAACAAATACCAAATCATCTGAAGTTGAATGTAGTAATCACAACATTCAAGTAAAAAAATAATTAGGATTCTGCATAACATGATTGTAATTACTAAAACAAAAGAAGCAACTTAAATGGCATCGTTGCCCGGTTACAAAAGATAGACATATAATCAAATAACTTAAGAGGAACTTAAAATTCTGAGTAAATGTAGGAATGCAACAACAATTTAAACAACATCACAACCAAGTGTCACATATTGCAGTCAAAACTACACAACCTGTTGCTTTTTCTTCTTTGGCCTCCTTTTTCTTCTGGGTTTTCGAGCGTCTGAGTTGGAACTTAGATTACCGCTGTTGCCTGTGTTTGAATCCACGGGACCTCTCTTTCTGAAGGAAGATCTACCAATGCTGTTGGAAGTGTTGCTGGATGTTGATATATCAGCTTTACGTATGTATAACTTCTTACTTGAAGGTCCTCCAACTTTAGTTTTATCTTTAAGTGTACTAGAAAATGACTTGGAAGATGGTCCCGCCGGAGGAGGCATTAGAGCACGTGCAGAAATCTGCTTCTACATAAATACATCAGCAGAAGGTTAAACTGGAACGCCTAATCTTAGAGAAGAAAAATACCAAAACTCAATTAAAAACCTGAGTTTTCTCATCACTGGACATTCCAGATGTTGCTTTACCAGAGGCACTAGAAGCTTGTTCCCTGAAAATCAAAATGTAAAGATTTTTCTGATACCCTTTGAATCAAGAAGACAGTTTCAGAATGAAATGGCTGAAAAGTATTAAGTTCTCCAAGTGCATCAAAGGAAATATCTAAATCTGTTGTGTTCATTAATTTAGAGCAAACTCAATAATTCACCAAATAAATCTTCAGATATAACGATGGAATTGATTGATGTTCATCATGGATGGGTTAATGAACAATTCTCGTTTCTCTTACTACAGTATTCTGCCAAAAGAAAGTTGTATGTACCCATGCCCATTGGCATTTGAAAATGTTTAAGCTAACATTTCTACAAAACAAGCTTAAGAGGTGAAACATCTCAAGGGCCAACAACTATGTACAATGTGTAAATGAGAAAAACACAACATTCTCCTAACACTTGTGTAAATTTCCCTGTTTCAATATTAAAATTTTTCACAACTAAGAAGCCATAGGGAGTTCCCCAGTATCAGTTGCAATCAGAAAAAAGGAACTACACGTCTCTTGGCAGTTGCAATAAGTACCTTGTGCTTTTATCTGTCCACTCATCATCTGCTTCAGCATCATCACTCGAGCTTCCATTTAAGAAGAAATCATCATCACTTAGATCCAAGAGCCCATCATCCTCACTGCCAGTCTCTGTTACACAAGTCCAAACCAAAGGCATAAGTTTACATTTAGAACAAGAATTTAACAAGTCAAGTGTGAATGACAGAACAAATTGTCTCTCCCCGACGGATGCCAAGCTCTGATCTGATCAACAATTTGGAAACCTTTGTTGATACATGTAATAACTGATGGGTCTCAATAGACAATGCTATAAGAGTCTAAATTCCAACAAGTTCAAAACGACAAGGGAGAATCACTATCAAACACTTCCACCCTAATTCAGGTTTTAGATGATTATTGTCTATCCTTTTTTCTACTACTCCCCCTGTCTGACAATCAGGGATGCTTTTGGAAACTATAACTTTATATGCACACTAGTCTTTTCAACTTTTCTGCCACCTTTGCCATCCAATAAAATCACCACAGTACTACCACTGTACCACATAAAGGAAGAAGGCAACTTGGTTTTTTCACCTTCTAATCAAAGTAAAATGCCGAAAACACAATTACAGGAGTATGAGATACAAGGTTCATATTCATCAAGCAAGTAAGCATTTTCATTGTACGTGCTTGTAAAACAGGTGCAGAAGTCTAAGTGCTGTGCACCTGTTCCAATCACGACCCTATGGTCTCATCTCTGTAATGATTAAACGACGAGAATATGTCTTGGTTTTTGAAACTAAACTCTCTTATTGGGACACAAAAAACAGAAGACTATAACAACGGATAAAAGGATAAGTTTAATAGGCAGATATTGTGTACAAAAAATCTTCATCCATTCAGGCCCATGTAGCACCTAGCCAAAGCCAGCAGGGAGTATTTCCATTATCCCTTACTATTTTCCCTCTCATTATTCTATGATATATTTTATAATGTGGTTTAATTCGGCTTACTCATTTAAAAACCGTTAAATTTGTTGGGTTGTGTTTTTGCTCTCACTCTTGATAACTTATTTGGGACCTACACGTCGAACATTTTACAAATCATAGGGAAGGATCACATCGTTAACCTATGATACCACTTCTAAAGTTACTCAATAGAATTTCATACAGAGTCGCATATTAGAAGCTTCCATGAGTCAATGATTTTAGACAAAAATGCAATTCTTATCAAGAAAAGAAATAAATACTTCCCAGCAACAAAATTAATTAGGTAAAAGTTAGGTGTTTCGATGATATAACAAGAAAAGAGGAGAGTACCTTCCAAATCCTTCCCACTTGCTGCAGCAGTAATTAGATTGTCCTTAATCTGTATGCGCAATTTATTTCTTTTATCTACAACCTCAGTGTCATCACCTCCCATAAATAATGAAACATATTTCTGTGTCTTTGGGAAGAACTGCAATTAGTTACAAGAAAGGAACATGCTTCAGCAATTAAATGTGCAGATATAATTTGAAATAAACCAAATGTCTACAAAAACCTAAATTTTAAACAAATTCCCATATGAAACTATGCCTTTGGCAGATTGTATATTGGCATCATCCAATAAGAACCTAGTAGTCATGGGATTCAAGCCCCATTAACAACAAAGATGTCTCTTGCAGAATAGACAGAATATGCAAAAAAATTTAAACAGCCATGCAGTTCAAGCTTTAACAGACTCCATGTAACAACCTTCTTGATCTGGGCAAACAACTAACAGATATTGTGAGGATTTAATAGACGACTCAACCAAGATTTTCCTGCGTGCATACAGGCACGTAGTGAATGCATAACTAATGATCTCAGCATCCACCACACTCTCTCTCTCCCTCCCTCCCTTTTTTCCCTCAGCAGGGAAAAAGATTGCTGCTTCTCTTCTTTTTTCCCAAATGGAGTATTTATGACTCAGATTAGCCAGCAACACCATGTATCTTAAGCTACTAATTTGAACAACAGAGAAAAAAATTATTTGTGGAAGAAGATTTCAGGCCACTAAAATGGATTGACCACATACTAAAAACTGAAAAAGGAGCATTAAGTGCATACAGCAATATGGTTCGCAGCTTACCCTGACATATTCAAGGTCTTCTTTCAATTTAGAAAGTTGCTCAGTAATCTCAGCTTCCTGGGACTGACCAGATGAAGCACGCTGCTGTTTTTCCAAACGTCTTATCCTTCGCTCAATCTTTCTTCTCTCTGTCCATGCAAATTTGAATTTCTAGTGACATTCATCATCAATACTGTACAGAACCAAGTACATGTGAACATAAAAAAAAAACTGCATAATCCTAATAGAGCTACTAGTTACCAAAAAATTTTATCTTTCTGTCACGCAAGAATATTTTACGCTCCACCGCCAGATGGTTGTGAATCTCTTGTTGTTTCTTGAGTTCTTCTAACTTCTTCTCTTGGGCTTCTTTGACTTCAGGTGGCAAATCCTGCACGTTAGGTTAGCATCGATTAATGATGTCGTGCATTAAAATATCAATAACAGTTCCAAGCAAATCTCCACTGATACAACCTTACCTTAAAAGCAAAATCAATTGCAAGGACTATACAAAAACCAACCCAGTTGAAGAAAGTAAACATGTTTCACAATTAATATAAATAAGACTTTTTCTAATCTGGAAATGAAAATAAGAGGGACAAGAGACGAACACTAGAAAAAGAACTCAGAATCGTCGCCGACAATTACAGACACTTTTAATGTAAAATTTTAGTTCTTTTCCTTGTACAAACAACAAAATTAGAAAGAATTCCTTATTAACAGCTTCAATATTATCTCAAACACAAAAAATGGAATCAATGTTTGAAAAACAGTCAATACAAACTAAATTATAATCATGGAGAATTATGAAATTTCAACAAAATCCAACTCCATTACACTGCCATTCCTAAAAACACAGTATTAAGGTTGCAATAAAGAAAAAGATCAAACTTTATTATATTTGAAAGGGAAAATACCAATTAAAATTAATTCCTGAGTTAATCAAATGGGAGGGAAGTTTCATGGTCTTTCACCTGCTCGATCACCTTTTTAATCTCTAACAGCCTTTGCATCTATGAGCATCCAGGAACAACTTCACACTCCATGTCAGGAACTTTTAAGTGTTTTTTTTTTTAATCTTATCCTCCCTTTTCGGATAAAAAACTAGTTTACACCTAATTCTTTTCTCGCATTTATATATTCTGAATCTAATATATAGCTCCTAATGTGAATATGTAGTTATAATACTAAGAAAATTGGTATTACCAAGGACATAAAACTCCAATTGTTTATTACCATTAATAAAAGGAGTAGATTCAATTTATCTCATATCCAATTTCAACTTAGTAGAAAAAAAATAAAAAAGGTACCAATCATTTCAACCTAGTTTAAGCAGCAACAGAAAATACTAAAGTTACATATAGTTGCACACTACGCTTCCGCACTTGCACATCCATCAATTCAACAGTAATCAGCCACTTCTACATACACCAATTGAACTCCACGTTTTCCATACTGCCAATATATACATAAAATTACACATACTAGCACATATAGATTCATATGCAATATATATTTGTGTAATTGGTAAAGTTAAGTAGGTAGTGAGTACTTTACGGAGAATGCGTTCAATGGATCGAATTTGGTTTTTGAGAGAAACGGCCTTCGCTTTGGGCTTGGGCTTCTTGTCGACGGCTAGTGATTTCGGCCGCCGGCCCCCGGCCAGTTGGCGGTCAGCGACTCTGCGCTTGCCATAGCCTCCGTGCGCCATAATTCAATAGTTATTTTTGTCGTAATTTTATATATATTGGGAAATTTGCAAATATGGAAATTTTTTATAACGTGTAAAATAGGGGTTAATTTTACTGATGAAGTTTCGTTGAAATTACAAAACCATCGTTAAAATAACAAAGTTTCAGCAGTGGTAATTGAAGTTTACTAAAGTTTGCACCAAAGTTCACTCATTGAAATTCTCTAATTAACTTGATGACGTGACACTTGTAAATGTCTATGTGGCGCACATTTGGATGACACATGGCAAAATTATTGACATGTGGACATTACCCACTAATTATAATAAATTTAGACCTCAATGAATACCTCTATAATATAAGGACCTAGTTAAAAATATTTCAAAATAAATCAAAGAGTGACTTTATTGTGGCACTATTCCTATGAATGCGTGCCACCACTTTTCCCTCTTTTTTTTTTTTTTTTGTTTTTTTAAGTTTTTCTTGATTTCTTCAAATTGACACGGGTGATTTTTTTATTTTTTTATTTTTACTATTTCCATAAATGCCCACCACTGTTCATTTTTTTTTTTTTTTTTTTATATATTTTTCTAATTTTTTGAAATTGACACCTTTTTTTTTCAAAATCTTTTTCAGCACCATTTTCTTTTCAACATTTCGTTATTTCATTTGTATTTTTTCGTTCATATTTTTCGCCTTTCTTTTGATTTTAGTCATGTCTTTTGAAAAATCGCCCCAAAATTTACAGATATGTTGTTTATTTTGAGTATCCATCCAAATTTTGTTTTATAAAAGCTGTTTTTGCAGATCTATCTGTTTAACTTTTTGCACCACTGATCAGAATAGATTTGAAGGTTGCTATTGGCTCTTATTATTTCTAGGGTTCGTGAATTGACCATTACAAGTAGTTGTTTAAGTCCTGTTTTTGTTAATTTTTTATACTTATTTGAACATTTTTGCTTGTTTGAATATTGATTTTCAATTCTCATTTTGAATTCTTAAATAGTTCTAATATTTAGTATTTTAATATATTAAAAAAGGAATCTTCACCATTGTTCTTGTTTTTTTTTTAAGTTTTTTTTTTTGATTTTCTAAAATTGACAATAGTTTTTTTTCTTTTTTTTGGATTAGCAATGTTCTTATGAACGTCCACCACTGTTCATTTTCTTTTCTGTTTTTTTTTTAAATTTTTCCTAATTTCCTGCAACAGAATTGGCAATGTAAGTATTTTTTATTTTTTATTTTTTTGGAATACAATAGTAATATTAAATTTAACACTGGTCAAGATACAAAATATCGTCCTAAATATGTGTTCTTTTACACTAATTTGTTTTTATTTTTATTTTTATTTTTATATAGGTTCTTGATTATGTAAAAATAATTTTCCTGATTTCTTGTTGGCTATGGCAAAAGAATATTGTGAATACCACTTATTGGATATTGAAATTTGCACTTTGGAACACTCATTGCTAATCGTTGTGTTGAAAAATTATAAGCATAAATTATTTAAATTCTAGAATGAACATTCATTTACTTTTTGAATTATTTTTGTTGATTTAAGCTATTGAGAATTTTTTTTTTTTTTTTTTTTTTACGTTTTTACGTAATTTAGTATCGTGAAATTATGTTTAAATCATTACAATTATACACGTATATAATATTGATGTGCTCTATACTTTACTATTGCGAAAACAAGTAAAATCTCATTATTGTACTTATTTTTATTAACACTTTTTGAGATTTTTGAATAATTTTGTTGATTTCCAATTTTTAAATTGAGGAAATAAATATAAAACAATAAATCAACACTTTTCTCCGAATTTATTGGTTATTAATTACTTCAAAAATCTACCTAACGAAAAATCACTAATTAACAACTTATGCTAATCTATTATAAGTATTTTTACTAATTATTACTGCAAGTTCACAAGTAATATTTTGCATATCTCATGACACTCGTGTGATCTAAACATTTTTGAATGTTTGATTAGAATAAACAAAATTAAATTGATAAAATGAAATTTTTACAAAGTCAAATCATGAGGAAAAATATGGAACTTTAAATTTGAAGGCAGCGGAATAATTTTTTCACATAATAATTGAAGTATCCAATTCTAGGAATTACAATAATCAATTTTGTCAGAAACTACATACCATTCATCACATATAAAAGTAAAAAACGTTCATGTTAAAAATCAATCGAAACCATACTGCTCACTATTAAAAAAATACATATTTTCTCCAACAAATTTTAATACATATTTTACTCAGCCTTTCATAACTAAGAAAATAATTAAGAAACTCACAAATAATGACCACGCTATTAAATACTTAATTAAAATTAAACACGTGCTTTTGCACGTGCACTCCACTAGTTTTATAATAAATACCTAAAAAATTGCATATAAAGTCTTTCAAATTTTTATATCTTCAAATTTTGGTCCCAAAATTTTTCAATTATCTTTTAGTTAAGTCCTTCAAAAATTGCATCTTAGGTCCTTAAATTTTTCACACCTTTTACACTTTGGTCCTCAAATTTTTAATTATCTTTTATTTAAGTCTTCCAAAAATTGTATCTTGAGTCCTTCAACTTTTTACATCTGTACACTTTGGTCTCCAAATTTTTAATTATCTTTCAGTTAAGCCCTCTAAAAATTGCATCTTAGGTCTTTCAATTTTATACATCTTCAAATTTTGGTCTTCTAAATCATTGATTTTAGTGGTCAAAAAGTACAATTTTAGTGGTCAAAATTATTATTTACAATTAAATCCTTGACTTTACACTCAAATTTTCAATTAATCGAACAAAATAATATAGTTAAATAATAATTGTACTAAAATAATATAATTAAATAATAAATTTGACCACTTATTTTGACTACTAAAATCATGGATTTAGGATACCAAAGTTTGAAGATGTAAAAAGTTGAAGGACTAAAAATGCAATTTTTGGAGGGCTTCACTGAAAGATAATTAAAAATTTAGGGACCAAAGTGTATAGATCTAAAAATTTGAAGGACCCAATATACAATTTTTGAAAGACTTAACTGAAAGATAATTAAAAATCTGGGGACCAAAATTTGAAGATATAAAAAATTGAAGGACCTTAAATGCAATTTTTGTGGTATTTATTATAAAATTTATTTTGAAGTATTTTCAGCTAGGTCCTTGTATTATAGAGGTATTAATGGAGGTCCAAATTTATTATAATTAGTGAGTAAAGTCCACATGTCAATAATTTTGCCACATGTCATCCAAATGTGCACCACATGGATATTTACAAGTGACACGTCATCAAGTTAATTGTAAAATTGCAACGAGTGACCTTTGGTGCAAACTTTAGTAAACTTCAGTGACTATCACTGAAACTTTGTTACTTCAATGATGGTTTCATAATTTCAATGAAACTTCAGTTGCTATCAGTGAAATTAACTATAAAATAGAGATTTTAAGGTATAACTTGTGTAAAATAGAGATTTTTAGGTGCAAAATGTCAAATATATCATTTTATAGAAATGATCACTTTGTGCGATTAAGATTTTAGGGTACATAAAATTCATAAAAGAAGCTATCGAAATAGATCTTGAATTTACAACAATATAATGTAATTACAAACAAAATAATGTGAATTAACTTATACTTAACAATCCGTTTGGTTTGGATTATAAACTAATTTATTTGACCAGAATAGTTTATTTGATCAAAAATAGTTTATTTGACAAAAAAATTTGCTTTTGTAGTATGATATTTTTTACTATTCTTGATCAAATAAACAATTTTGATAAAATAAACTAGTTTATAATCCACACTAAACGAACTCTAAATAATATATATCTCATTTTTATAATAGTTTAAACTAAGCTCATGTTTACTTTAAATTAATTTCAACAGGTCAAACTAGTTAAACATACTTTCTATTCACACATTTCATAAGAAACACAACTTACGACTTATTTTTTATCTACACATTCACTCACAACTTATAATATAAGCACTTAAAAAATAATTTCACCCATACTAAAAACAGTTCAATTTATTTTAACTATTGCCTTTTCAACTCTCTATCCAACAAATATTTTATTCACTTGTCATTTCACTCATAATAAATATCATATTAAATAGATCATAACAAATCAATAAAATCTAGTTTTAAATTGAGTGAACATATAAAATGGACAAAATAAATACAAAAATACAAAAGTGGAGTAAAATAAAAAATTTATTAATTCCAAAATTCGACAGAATGACAGTGAAAAAACTTACTTTAGTGGGTCGGCAATATAATAACAGTGTCGCAGTGGTGATTAAAACGATTTATTTGATTCCGGTGGTAAGATAGAATTTGGCAAAGTGGAAAGGTGTAAGTAGTGTGAAATAGTAAATTTGTAAATAGAAGATAAAAAAGTTGGAGATAAAAAATGGTAAAAATTGAAATTTTGATGGTTTGTGAATAATGTTTTCTTCATTTTTTTATTTATTTTAAATTCAGTAATTTGGTAAAACTTTTTTACAATTGGGACATATTTCAAAATTTACATTCAAAAATAAATATATTTTTGTTCAATTCGCTCATATAATTTTGAGCAATTTTTTACAAAAGGCCTTTGTAATTTGTAAAGTATTCAAAGTAACCTAAAACAATATTTTATATATCTATTGTAAATAGTCCACCTCTTTTTAAAACTAATAGAGATTAAAAAACTCTATCTTGATTTTAAAAATTAAAACTATACTTTGTGAAATCTGTAGAAAGTAGACAATTTTTTTTCAGGTTTTCCTTGAAATACTTCGAACTTATAATGAGTCAATTCACTGACATACTATCGAGCTATTTTTTATCAACATAATGATATCGAACTTTTATCGTAACCCATTTTACCAATCAGCTACTTTATTTTTTGGGTAAATTGCAGCTAGTGTCTCAATTTTTTATTTTATTTGCACTTATATCTTCAGTATTTAATTCTTTTCATCCATCACTTCAACTTTTTATATGATTAGCAGTCAATGTCCTCATGTCTTTATATAATTAGCAGCCAATACCCTCATTCGAGGACATTGGCTGCTAATTATATAAAAGGTTGGGGTGATGAATACTAACATTTAATACTGAAGATACAAGTGCAAATAAAGTCAAAAGTTGAGAACACTAACTACAATTTATCCTTATTTTTTATACCAACAATTTATTTCTCACTTGCTGCATCAAAAACGAAATCACAAGTTTTAGATAAAATATTCGGTTCTTACATATTAAGTAGTTTAACTGTCCATTAATGATATTATTAATATTTTATTATTTGAGAGATACTTTCCAAACTTTCAAATGAAATACGGCAAAGAAATAGTCACAATTGATGATATTACTTTTGTTCTATTAGGGATGTATGAAAAACAAATAAGAATGTAAATGGAATCACGTAGAATTTAATGTTTGTTTAGTAAAAAGTGAGTGTAATGGAATGTATAAATAAAAAATAGATAAAAATTATTGATTATACAAATAGAATGTATGAATAAAATGATGATCCATCAATTTATAAATAATGCGAGAATCTTCTAGAATTTTTTAAATAAAATTACATTATTAGATGCAAGACCCTTCTCGTTTTTGACTTGGGAAAAAGGCCTTTTAAGAGAAATTGCCCAAAAATTACAGCTCCCATGATCAAAGGCTCTTCAGAATCTTCTGCAATTTTGCTTTATTGATTATTTGACCTCTGAATAATTGTTGCCGGCCAGTTGCTATTAGAATCTATCTTTAATTATACCCCAAAATCTTCGTAAATCCACGCCTAAAAAAGGTATAAAGCAAAAATCCCAAACCCTAATCTATATTGGTTTAATTTTTCAAACCCTGATGAAATCACACCCTCATTTCATCAATTTCACCTGATTTCCTCACCTGGGCCGTCCATGGATTTTAATGAATTGGAAGCGATGGAGGGCCTCAGATGGTCATGGCACTCCTGGCCAGTTTCCAAGCCCGAAGTTGCATCTCTAGTCATCCCACTGTCCATCATGTGCACCCCCTTAACGCAATTGAACGAGCTTCCGATTCTGACTTACGATCCTTTGAATTGTTCCCAATGCAGCGCCGTTTTGAATCCGTATGTCCGCGTTGATTACCCTGCCAAAATCTGGGTCTGTCCGTTTTGCAATGGGAAGAATCGGTTCCCTGAATCGTATATTCATATCAATGAAAACAATATTCCAGCTGAGCTTTTTCCTACCTACTGCACTGTGGAATATCATTTGAATAAAAGGGGTTCGGATCAGGGTTCGGCCCCAAGCATGAATGGGGCATTGGGTTTGAGGTCTAACAGTAGTTCATTTACATCAATGTCAGCATACTTTGGTTCAAGTTCGGGCTCGGATTGGGCAGGGTCTGGGTTGGTGGTTGGGCCTGCTATTGTGTTTGTTGTGGATGCTTGTACCCCAGAAGAGGAGCTTGAAATGCTGAAGAGTGAATTGTTGCACGTGATCACTCGATTACCAGAGAATGCCTTGGTGGGTCTGGTAGTTTTTGACTCTATGGTGAGGGTGTATGACTTGGGGTTTTCCGAGTGTTTGAGGGTTGTGCTTTTCAATGGTCAGCGTGAGGTTTCATCCGAGCAGGTATTATGATTGCGAATATTATTACATTTTCAAGTGGAATGCATATCATTTGATTCCCAGAATGATGCATTTCTGTGTTGGATTTGATGCTGTCAGATGTTGGAATTTCATATTAGAACAACATATTTTGTTTCAGTTGCTATGTAAAGCTTTGTTGCCTTCTATTTATGCTGAATCTTTGCAAAAATTGAATAGTATCACATTTTCTTGCCTATGTTGTGGGGTTTAGTTTATTACAGCTAAACATGAATCTCATTTGGTTAGATTTTTTATTTGCTTCAATTCTATTTCCTGCTGATTAATTTCATGGAGAACCGGGACAGCTAAAGTTATCCTCTTCATATGTGCATATTAAGTAAATGGATTTTTTTATTTGTGTTACAATGGATGTTATGTTGCCATGTGGCTAGGTGCAGTGGCGGATCTAGGATTCTTAAGTCATGAGGGTTTCTCTTCTCCGGCCTTCATGGTTAGGAAAGAAGCAGAAATAAGAAGAGGAAAAGCTAGAATGGTCATAGACTATTCCCAACTTAACAAAATCACAAAAGCTGATGGTTATATCCTTCCAAACATGCAAAGCCTCCTCCACCTCATTAAAGGAAAAAAGATTTTCTCATCATTTGATTTAAAATCTGGCTTTCATCAAGTTAGATTTGAAGAATCAACAAAACCTCTTACAACATTTAGTTGTCCTCAAGGACACTTTCAATTAACAGTTGTACCTTTTGGCCTCAAGCAAGCCCCAGGTATTTTCCAAAGGCACATGGATAATACTTTCAAAAAATTTAATGAATTTTGTTGTATTTACATTGATGACATTCTTGTTTTCTCTGAAAATGAAGAAAACCATGAAGAACATGTTTTGCAAATCCTCAAAAAAGTCCAAAAAGAAGGAATAGTTTTGTCAAAGAAAAAGGCAGAACTTTTGCAAATCCTTTCTGCCAAAAAAAAAAAATTTGGGAGGGGAGGGGGGGGGGGACTTTGAGGGGGGTTCGGGGGCGCTGCCTCCGATTTTTTTTTTTTTTTTTTACAATCTAATCAATCTACAAGTAAAATATCATAATTTAATTTAATTTGCAAATTCATGTCACAAATATCAATATACAAAGCAACCAAACAATCATTCATTCATTGACCACCCATCTCTATTTCAAAAAAAAAAGAAATATATAACAAAGTTACAGTGTAACATTAATGTATTATATTAAAAAACATCGCAAAGTTACGAATAAATTAGAAATATCTATTTTATTAAAAAAAAGAGTAGCTTTTCACACTTGCTAAGATAATTTTTGTGAAACTTCAATTTGATAATTTTGTGATTTCTCACACCATTTTTAATCTTCCATTTTTCGACAGTGAGAGACGCAAAGGGCTAAAGGAAATGGTGTTGGGAAAATAAAAAAGAAAGTGTAAAAGTCAAATGTGGACTATTTAATAAATAAAAAAAAAAGTAAACAATAATAATTTGTCAAATGGGTGTGGGGGCCATGGACCCCATGGCCCCCATGCCAAATCCGCCACTGGCTAGGTGTATATGATCTTACTTGGTTATTAGACCTAAGTAATCGGAAATGTATGCTATTTATGAGGAAAGATGATGAAATAATCTTTAATTTGACAAATATTGATAAAATCTTAAAATTAGAAAATGAGGGTTGGGGTCGAACTATGAGATTAGCAACAAATGATTGCAACTTGCAAAGTAGCCAGCCTTTTACGGGTTCTGTCAGGTCCATGTGAATATTTCTATACCACTCAGTAATATTTGTTTTGACTACCAATCAGTGCAGCTACTCGGCTACATGATATTACAATTATTAAGATGTTAATCATAATTTTTTTCTTTTTGTTATATTGATTTCAAACGTTCTATTCTCATTTATTATAATTTATTTTGGAACTAGTTGCTTGTGTCCAATTATTACTTTATTGTCAGACTAAGCAGCTTCTTGGTGAGGAGATGATACATTTAGTTTATCTTATTTGGTGGGAAGGGGGAAGGCTGATAGGTGAGGACCCATTGTATGTGAGAGGTGGGGGAATTCTTGGTGATCGTTATGAACAACTAGTTGTAGGTAGGGGTGCAGTTTGGTTTGGACGGTTTTTGGCCTATTATCAAACCATACCGTTTTAAACAGTTCGGAAAAATTCCAAAAGCAAGCAAACCGTTTCATTCTCCAAACCAAACCGATGGTTTGAAACTACTATTTTAACGACATATAAAAAAACATCTTTCAAACAAGTGAAAATATAAATATATTGATTTCTAAACATAAATATTACGATACTAATATATTGGTCTTTATACAAGTTTTGAGCAATGAAATAATACAAAGTTCAAGCATAAATCGAAGCTTCCGAATTCTAGGAAAATATTATTATAATCATTTTATCCTTAGAGAGGCAATAGAAGCAAGCTAGCAAGTAAAACTGAAATGTTGAAGGGTGCACGTGGACCCAAACCAACAGTTTTAGTTTGGTTTTGCGGCTTTTTTGTTCACCCCTAGTTGTAGGGGTGGATGAAACATTGAGTATAGCCTAAGACCTGTATCCTCGAGGTCGGTGTTGAGCTGGGGAAAAATTCAGGATTCTTTTTCTTTTCCATCTTATTGTGTTTGAGTCCGTTTCATTTCTTTGCTGGCTCTACACCACTCAATAATATTTGTCTCGACTACGATCAATGGAGCTACATGATATTACAATTACTTAAGATGTCAATTTTAATTTTTTTTTTTTAAATATTGTTTTCACACACTCAATTCTCATTTATTGTTCATTTATTTTGAAACTACTCGCTTATGTCTAATTATTACTTTATTATCAGACTAAGCAGCTTCTTGGGCTCTATCACATGACACAATCCCTTGGAAAGTCATCAGCTGTTCAAAGAAAGGACTTTCTCTTGCCGGTGTCACAATGTGAGTTCAACATAACATCTGCAATTGAAGATATCCATTCTTCACCGCAGGTCATGCAAGGACACCGGCCTCTACGGTCTACAGGTGTTGCAATATCAGTGGCTGTAGGGCTTCTAGAAGGATGCTTGGTGAATACTGGATCTCGTGTCATGGTCTTCACATCAGGACCTGCAACAATCGGCCCAGGGATCATCGTCAACTCTGATTTTGGCAATGCCATCAGAACTCACCGAGACCTTAATAATGGTTATGCATCTTACTTTAGAAAATCCAGTGAATTCTACAAGCAAATATCTCAGAGATTATCTGATTCATCCATCATTCTTGATCTCTTTGACTGCTCTCTGGATCAAGTTGGAGCAGCAGAAATAAAAGTCGCAATTGAAAGTTCAGGTGGTTTCATGATGTTAGGGGAATCATTTGCGTCGGAGCGATTTAGAAAGTGCTTGCGTCAAATGTTTGACCGCGATGATAGTGGAAATTTAAAGATGTGTTTCGATGCAACTATAGAGATAGTAACGACAAAAGATGTGAAGATTTCTGGGGCTCTTGGTCCCTGTACTTCTATGCGGAAGATGAATAATTCAGTAGGCAACAAAGAGATTGGTGAGGGTGGTACTTACATTTGGAAACTGGGGACAGTCACTAGCAAAACATGCATTGCTTTCTTCTTCGAATTGGGTGATGAACACAATATTCAATCTAGCTCTGTATTTTTCATTCAGTTCATAACACGTTATCGATATGGTAACATGGGAATTCGGAAAAGGGTGACAACCGTTTCACGAAGGTGGGCTGGGAAGCACTCACCTGATATTGCTGCCGGATTTGATCAGGAAGTGGCAGCTTCAGTTATGGCTAGACTTGCCATCCACAGGACAGAGAGAAGTTATGCACATGATGTTGTAAGATGGCTGGATAAGATGTTAATTCGTTTTGCATCTAAATTTGGGGATTACGTGCCGGAAGACCCGTCTTCCTTCCGTCTTTCGTCCAACTTCTCCTTGTACCCACAATTTATGTACTACTTGAGGAGGTCACAGTTTATTGATGTCTTCAACAGCACTCCAGACGAGACAGCTTATTTCCGTCTGATGTTAAATCGTGAGGGAGTGGTTAATTCTCTTATCATGGTCCAGCCTACACTTTTTCAGTATTCATTCGATGGACCCCCTATCCCAGTACTCTTGGACGTATGCTCCATATCTCCGGACGTGATTTTGCTTTTTGATTCCTTCTTTTATGTTGTCATTCACTACGGTTCTAAGATTGCACAGTGGAGAAAGCTCGGTTATGACAAGGACCCGAGCCACGAAAATTTCAGGAAACTTCTAGAAGCTCCCGATCTTGATGCTGAGCAACTGGTGGCTGAAAGGGTTCCTGTCCCGAAACTTATCAAATGTGACCAGCATAGTAGCCAGGCACGGTTTCTTCTTGCCAAGTTAAATCCATCCGTAACTCAGAATTCAACGTATACAGACGGTTCGGATATTATATTTACTGATGATGTGAGCCTGCAAGTATTCATTGAGCACTTGCAGGAATTGGCAGTTCAGGGTTAATTAGTGGAGTCTTGTAGAGTTTAGCTTCTTTCTGTAGTCGTAGACATAGTGTATTGTTGTATATTTGTAGCTTTGAGGGTATTATAGAGAAAAAAAAATTGAAGAGGTACATTTTGGGCTTCATGTATTATTTACCAGTTCTTTCTTCGTATCCAGGCTTTTAGTTACGTGCTGGTGTAATTGGTTTTTAATAGCACGGATTTTGGAGTTAACCGAGTTTTCTTATTGTGAGCCTTGAGGAATTGATTGAATACATGATAATTAGGGGGAGTGGACGGGAGGATGCTGAGAAAAACTTTAGTTACATAGTTTTATATGCGTAGATTGTAGGATTATTTATTCAAATTACGATACTTTAGATTTCAAATCACTTAAGTTGCGATATCTCAGACACCAAGTGGGTAAGAAAGAGACAAAGTAAGTGGACTGACTCACTTGGTGTTACGCTGAAGTGTCGCGACTTAAGAGTGATTTGGGGTCCCTGTCAACTGCTGAAGTGTCGCGACTTAAGAGTGATTTGGGGTCCCTTGTGATTTGAGTTGACAATTTTTATTAACATATATTTACTTACCATATTTTATATTCACCTTGTTGATAGAATTGTATCTATAGAAAGATATCATATATGTAATATTTATATATTTAGGCAGATTTCTTTTCCTACTAGTATATATACATTGTACTCTTGTAATATTTATTATTCAATTATTCATTCAATTGAATCAATACAGAGAATTATTTTTCCACACATATTCTCTTTTATATTTTTTCATCCCTTTCATATTTCTACATGGTATCAAAGCGACGATTCTGAGCAACAATGTCTAATACAAAATTCATAGAAGCGACGATTGCCCAATCGGATCTCATGGCTCTACAGCAATCCGATCATCCCGACTTAATCCTTGTTTCTAAACCACTTGATGGAAACAATTATGGACAATGGAGTAGGGCTATGAGAATTGCCCTCATCGCCAAGAATAAAATTGGCTTCATTGATGGAAAGATCAAAGTGCCAGAAGCAGAAGATGAGAAGTATTCTATTTGGGAACGGAGTAATCACATGGTACTATCATGGATACTTAACTCAGTACATTCAGATATTGCTGAAAGTATCATATACTCCGAATCTTCCACAGAAGTATGGAACGACCAACGAGATCGATTTTCTCAAGGTAACGACGCGCGGATATATCAGATTCGTCAAGAAATTGCTGAGCATCGACAAGGAAATCTATCGGTGTCAGCTTATTACACCAAATTAAAAGGATTATGGGATGAATTGGGTTCTTATCACAACCCAATTAGATGCACTTGTGAGAATCTTGAGGCACTAGCTGCAAGGGATGAAAAGGAGAAGGCCATGCAATTCCTGATGGGGTTAAATGATTCTTATTCTACAGTTCGTGGAAACATACTCATGATGAGCCACTTTCCAGATACTTGAAAGGAGCACCAGGACGAGGATTATATTTCCCATCAAGTGAAAAATTGCAGCTAGTAGGATTTTGTGATGTAGATTGGGCTGGAGATATTACTACACGACGGTCAGTTACGGGATATTGTGTATTCTTGGGAAAGGCACTTATATCATGGAGAAGCAAGAAGCAAACGACTGTGTCCAAATCTTCAGCAGAAGCAGAATATAGGGCAATGGCTTCCATTACTTGTGAGCTTACGTGGTTGAGACAGTTGCTGACAGACTTATGTGTGGATCACCCACAAGCAGCAACCTTATATTGTAACAATCAAGCAGCAATACATATTGCGGCTAATCCAGTATATCATGAGAGGACAAAGCACATAGAAATAGATTGTCATATTGTTCGTGAACGAATCATTAAGGGAGAGATCAAGACTGCCTATGTTTCAAGCAGCAATCAGATTGCAGATTTATTTACTAAAGCACTGGGCAATGAGGCATTTCACAGTTTCACTCGCAAGTTGGGCACTTTTGACATACATGCTCCAACTTGAGGGGAAGTATTAACATATATTTACTTACCATATTTTATATTCACTTTGTTGATAGAATTGTATTTATAGAAAGATATCATATATGTAATATTTATATATTTAGGCAGATTTCTTTTCCTACTAGTATATATACATTGTACTATTGTAATATTCATTATTCAATTATTCATTCAATTGAATCAATACAGAAAATTATTTCTCCACACATATTCTCTTTTATATTTCTTCAATCTCTTTCATATTTCTACAATTTTACTTTAGAATCATTCTACTGAATTATTTTTCAAAGAGACTGTACTTGTGGGGCATGGGGACAAAGGAGAAGAGTTTGTGGGTGTCGGAAGGATACATGATAATACGTTGAGTGGACATGGGGCAAGAATAGATGAATAAATCGGACTTTGTAAAGGTGGCTCGATCTTTTTTTGATGTTGGCACGATTTATGTCTTTTGATGTGTTCGAGGCTGGCCTGTCTAGTTAAAAAAAGGACAATGAGGTACCGTGTGCTAGTTTGAGGAACTCAACTAACCCAAGCAAGTTTTGAAATAGGTTAAAGATATTCAAACTATATTTTTATATAAGTGCATTATATTTAAATTGTATAAAAGGTCTATCACCTTTACTTATTATTATATTATGTCCCTAATATTTTTTCATCGCATTTTTATCATCAATTTTTCATTAATTAGTATATATTATCTTTAATAACAGTTTCTGTCCAAAAAAATTCATTAAGCAAGAACAAAAATACTCATTTGCCCCTCGTATATTTAAATAAGCAAATAAATAAATAAATACAAAATTTCAATAAAATAATTGTCCCTCATTTTAAAACATACTAATAGAATTTTTAGAAAAAAATCGTTAGTATGAACAAAATGTGTTATATAATAGATTGTTAATTATAAGAATTCGATGAAAAAAATGTCAAGAACATAAATGTAACAATAAATAAAAATTAATGAATTTTATACAATTAAAATGTGGTGCATTTAGAATAAAATGTAGTGTGAATATAACCACCTTTTGAAATAAGGGAAATTTTTACTTTTCATCCTCAAATTTTGCAAAATATAACAAATGTACTCTCAATCTTTTTTTTAGCATAATATATCTCCAACCTTTAAATTATATAGTAAAACTCATCATTCTCTCTATTTTGGCTATTAAATGATTGATTTGTCATCTTATTTAAATAAATAAAAATGAAAAAAAAAAAGCAACAAAACAACAAAAAATAAGATAAAATTGTAAAAGAAGTTCTATAACTTTTTAAAAAGTACAAATAAATTTTATTTAAAATAATTTAATACATATTAACAAAACAGAAACAAAATAGAAAAAATAGATATTTCATCTTTTTCATCCAAGCTCACCCCCACAAACACACTCCACCCACACCCTACCTCACACCCACCCGTGGCAAAATACCACCCCCACAAATGCAATCATGTCGGCAATGGCACCACCACTTTAGAAAAAGTAATTTAGAAAAAAAAAAAAGAAGATAACAATCGTCTAAATAAAAAATTGACAATTGTGATTTGGTTCTTACAAACGGGTGGTGGAGGGCTGGTGAGGTGCCCACTATCGGTGGTAGTTCTGCAAACCAACTTAAGATCATATTTTTATCCAAATTTTTTAATTTTTATTTTTTTCTAAATTACTTTTTGTATGATTGGGATAAAGGTGGTGTCGTCGTGATTGCTGGTGGTGTTTGGCGGAGTGGGGGTGAGGTGAGCTTGGTTGAGAAAGATGAAATGTTTACTTTTTCTGAAAAAAAATAAAAATTTAGATTAATATGTATTTAATTGTTTTAAGTTAAATTTATTTGTACTTTTTAAGAAGTTACAAATTTTTTTTTTTTTTTTTTTTTTTGTAATGGTATGCTTTGTTATATAATTGAAAGGTTGTGGATCGATTATTAAAAAAAAAATATATTGATAGTAGATTTGTTATATTTTACAAGGTTGGAAATGAAAAGTACAAATTTTATTTTAAATAATAATATTTATATATATTGTGGAAGAGAATCAACTTTGATTTGCTTTTATAAAAAGAGAAAATTAGGTGGTACTCTCTTTGAGTTTGAGTTTTGTGTTTTGTGTTTTGAGATTTTTGAAAATACGTTTTTTTTTTTTTGTATTTTCAAAAATTGTTTCTGAAAATAGAAAATTCGAAAACGCGTTTACTTGAATTTTTTTTAGAAATTTGGACTTACTTGGAATTAATAACAATTATCAATTAAAAACAATTTAAAACAATTATTGTTAAAATTTTAAACAATTAAAAACTTGGAATTATTTGGAATTAAAAACAATTAAAAGTATTTAAAAACAATTATTGTTGGAATTAAAAATATTTGAAAACAATGAAAAACTTGGAATTATTTAGAATTAAAAATAATTATTAATTAAAAAAATTATGTTTGGAATTAAAAATAATTATATTTGGAATTAAAAACAATTATACTAATTCAAAACAATTAAAAAGGAGTCGCGCATGCTAGGAATTGAACCACGGACCAACAAAACGAAAATCGTGCATCTTGCCATTTTGGAAGGGAGCGCATTTTGTAAAAAAAACGTGGAAAATGGTTAAATCATTATTGTTTTTCCTAGCGTAAAATGAAAAAAAAAAAAAAAAAAACGTCGAAAACTGGACTAGAAACGCGGACCTTCACTGCCAAAAAGCGTGTTTTTGCCGTTTTGAAAAACGCCCGAGTTTTGTAAAAAAAATGCGAAAACGGGTAAAATATTGTTTTCTATTTTCTTTGAAAGTTTTTGAGTGTTTTGAAAAATACAATTTTGAAAATTTTAAAAAGAATACGTTTTGACTATTTTTAAAAACACAAAACGAAAAATAGGTTGAAAATACCAAAGAGAATCGGGCATTAGAAATGGACTCTCTAAACTTACAAGTAGTGTGATTTGAGCATTAATTGAAAATGTCATTTAGCACCCATGGTGCTTAGCACAAGTCTAGCTTACTACCTAGTTTGTTCTTTATTTCATTAACTAATTGAATGCAAGTGCAATGCACGTGAAGTGCCTATAATAATGTATTTTAGTGTTGTGTTTGAAAAAATTAAAATCATTTGTTCTAAAGTAAATTATTTCTAAAATTTAAAAATACTCAATAATCTTGCATCAAAAAATGTTTGAAGAACTTATATTTCAATTATAGAGCCAATTGGTGAACATAAAAAGATTGTGTCGAGAAATTGAAAATCGTTGTTACACACAAAAGAGACAAAGAAAAGGAAAATCAAGATGTACATACTTGAGGTAGTACGTTTAAAGGTTTGATGTTGCCACCCAATGTCTGCGAATAGAAAATGCAAGAACTGAAAAGTTTTTTTTATCCATCAAATCAAGGTATAAATCTATAGTTAACAGATCGAATAGAGTGATTTTCAAAGGTTGAAACATACTTCAAAAAATTCAGTTCTAGAAAAAGGGAAAAAAGAAGAGGAAATGAAGACGTAAAGAAGGAGCAAGGATAGCATTACAATAAGAGTAAGTGAAATAGGTCGCACAAGTGTCGATGTGGAAAACAATTAGAGCAACAACAGTCACCACCACCAAAAATATTGATTTTCGTAGCTTGATCTTCATTTTTCTATCATTTTAATCCCTCCCTTTGCCCTCCAGCAAATAGACGTCAAGGTCTCAAGACAAAATCTTTATACTCAAAATTCATCATCAGAAACATCCTTATAAAAAAAAGTGACGTCTTAAACCTTTCATCAAATTTAGACAATCGTTCTTTAATGCACGTCAAAATAAATAAAATTTCAAATTTCATTCCCAAAGTGAGACTAAAGCAACCATTGTTATTATTTGCACCTTCTGTAATTTCTAATTTTCTTCCTCTTCAATTTGGCACCTAATATGCACTCGCTACATCACAAAACCACATCTTTAACTATCCATTCTCAACAAATATTGACTTCTCTAAACTTAAGCTTCATCATACCACTTCAAAAACTCACATTGCCATCAATGATCACTTGTGATATCTCAAAACCATCAAAATGGAAAGTAAATGTCACAGTCCCAAACAGTAATTCAAATATACATGTGGAGTACTTTATTCATAGAGAATTTGGGGTAATTAGTCCCTAATACTGAAATAGTTCTCAACGTTTGTTTTTTATACGAACGTTCCAAATTTATATATTTTGACGTGTAATTGATCCTTATTTGATAAAAAGACTAATATGTTATTAGTTTTAATTAAAAAAAAATTGTAGTCGGATTCCTAACATTTACAAAATATGAAAATAGGTTCGGTACCTTTATTGAATAATATTTAATTTAGCGTACTTAATATATCGTTATAGTCGTGTCAATTAAATTTTTCATAAGAGAAAAAAAATGTTAAATTATTGTGCTTTAAGTATATGTAATTGTTATGTAATGTGAAAAAAATTTGAATAAAAATTAAGATAAATAAATAACAAATTATGTATATATTTTTATAATATTGAACCAATTTTATTATGTTTTATTTAACATAAAAATTAATTTACGAACTCTGTGTTCTTTATTTTCGAATGATAATAAAATAATAAATTAAAATATGAAGAATACAGTCTGAGCTCTAATATTTTTAGTTAATAAACGAATAGTTTATTTAAGGATCAAGATTGTGACAAAGTTTTTTGTTGTTGTTATGATCATAAAATAAAAGTTTAAATTATAAATAATAAAATTAATAATTTTATTTAACACGTTTGTTAATAATTATAAACTTAAATTTTAGTTATTTCATATTAGACTATAGTTCATAAAAATATACAAAACAACTTACGTATATTATTAATTTAGTTAATAAAATCTTAACTAAAAAAAAAAAAAAAGAACTCGTTAGTTTTCTTTTAATTTTTTATAAAAAAATAAAGGTATTGGATTCATTTGCACCTTTTCAAATATTAAGAACCCAACTATAAATTTTTTTTTATTTATCAAAATTAAAGGTATGTTGATATTTTTTAGTAAATAAGGACTAATTGTGTCATAAATTAAAAATTTTGTGCCAAAAAATAAACACTAAAGACTATTTGATGCTTTATACCAAATTCACATGAACAGATAGAACCATATGATTTCTGAGTAAGCATTTTCTTCTCTACCTACTCCAAAAGGGACAAGAAAGTGGTATTAGGTCAAAAGCAGGTATGGTTCATGGATTTGTTTGACAAACATTAAAGGTATAAAAAAAAAATAATAATAAAATTGATATTTCATAACCACATAAAATAAGTGAATTTAAAAGAATCTATAAAAGACAACTCAGTTCAATAAAATCAGTTGCACGTGCGATCCACGTGTTAATATTTATCGATTTAATATTAATAATATTTAACAGTGTTTTAAAAAGATCGATTACTCGATGCCTTCTAACAAGCTCGCTTAAGCGTTGTCTAGACATGAGATACAGCTTTCACGCCTCACACTTCATCCCTCATCCTTTCTTCGTCATTGTCTAGGTCTTGTCTAAGTTCGAAAAGTTTGAAGTTCGATCTCCATGTCTAGTTATGCTTTACATTTTTTAGAATACTGATATTCAAAAAATAAAATCTTCTGCCATAACATATCTCAACCAAATTTGAAACCCAAGAAATTAAATATTGAATAAGAATTTAGAAGTAAATAATGGGACAAATGGAATCTCATTATTTGAAAAAATTTACTACTCAAATTATGGGAAAATTAAATATTTCAATTGGAAATTACTTCTCATTAAAGAAGTCGGTTTTTATAGAAATGTTCAATTAGAGATGAATTTAAATAATTTTTTTAAAAAAATTATTTAAATAAAAATGATTAAAATTCTCAGTCCACATCATTAATTTTTTTTTCTATTTATTATTTATTTGCATTTTATTTCTGTAAACAAAATCCACCAATTATAAAATGTATATAGTATTAGATATTATATAGACATAAAATTATTCTATTTTACTGAATAATCAAATTAATTGAATAAAATGTAATCAAACAATTTTTCAAAATTACAAACAAGACGTGTTTTCCAATTTTTCTGTTTTCAGAAATAGTTTTTCAGAATAGTATACCAAACGTGTTTTGAGTAATGTTAAAATAGACTCTTAAAACAAAAAATTGAAAATGAATTCAAAAATTAATATTCAAAACTCAAAATTGAAACGTAAAGAGTACATGTTCTTGTACTTTTTAAATTAATTGAACCAAATATTGAAAAGGGTAAAAATGATATTTTGCACTTCAATAAACATTATTACAAATATTTTTAAAAATGGACATATTTTGTAGCATTCAAAATTTAATAATTAAAAGTGAACTTCAGTACTAGATAGTATAAGACATGGAACTATGTACTGTTAGTACTAGCACCACTGTTCTTCTGTCCTCAAGTGGGCACTACAATGATATCCTACTTTCACATTTTTAAGTGGGCAAGATGTAATGTCCACTTGGACGTAGGAGAACGACCTCTTAGTACTAGGTACAGTAAGACAGGGTCAACGTCCAATTTATGTACCGTTAGTACTAGATAGCATTAAGACAGGGTCAACGTGCAATTTCTGTTTCTTGCATGGTTGCATGTGATGACTAGTCCAATATTGACTCGTTGACCTCAACTCGCTTATATGTCAAACTAATTTCCACTCTAACTGTAATTAATTAAAGCTTTTCTTAAAATTAGTAATTTAATATTCTCATTTATTCTAAAAAAATTAAAAATTGAAGAATAAAACAGGAAATTCTGGTCCTTCTTCTCCACCTCTCCAGATCAATCCCAATTACACACAAATCACAATATAACCAACCATGTGATTCTATACTTTCTATATCTCTGAAAACCCTAAGTTTCTTATCTCTCATTGGGGTTTTCCTCTGTTTATACATAGAGAATCACATATGCATACACACACACCCATAAAAGAAACACGAAGCTTTTTGAGTAATTTTTCCTGTAATGTTTATTGAGAATGATGGGTCGAGAAGTTGGGTACGTGGTACCGGCGGATCCTCCGGGTGGGTTGAAGAAAAAGGGAGCCGGATCACGGAGCTGGATCCTTATGGACTCTTCGGGGGAGGAGATCATCCTGGATGTTGATAAGTACGCGATCATGCACAGAGTGCAAATTCATGCGCGTGATCTCCGCATTCTTGATCCCCTCTTGTCTTACCCTTCTACCATTCTTGGCCGTGAGAAAGCTATTGTACTCAATTTAGAGGTGAATTTTGCATTTAATTTTATTTTAGCGAATCATTTCTTTTTTCAAGTTTAATCTCTTTTATAGTTTTTATTATTTCATTGATGCAAAAGGGGGTTCTTGGAGTGCAAAATTAAGGGCAATTTTATTTTGATATGAGATTTAATTTTTAAGAGAAAATATTGGATTTTTAAATCCGTAGGTTAAAGCTTTTTCCTCACATGAAATAGAAGATTTTATTTCTTTTTCTTTATGATTTTGAGTTAGAACTGAACATTCTTTTCATTGACTTTTTGCATGTCCTTTGTATTGAATTTTATAAATAGTTATATCCTCAGTTTTGTATTTGTATCCTGGAATTACAATAAAATTTGATTATCGTGATATTAATTTTTTTTTTCTCTTGGTTGCATGTGATTGTGGGTTAGTGCAGCATATCAAGGCTATAATTACTGCTGAAGAGGTGAGTTTGTATCTTTCTTCCTCTTCATTTGTGGGTTTTTCTTTTCATTTTAGTTCTTGATTACTTGATTGTCTAATCTCTCAGCTGGTGAAAACATTTAATCTATGAGGTTCTAAAATAAAAATATTGACGCAACTGTAAGGTAACAAAAAAGGTGAAATCAATGACAATTCAGATAATAATTGAATTAATAGAATAATAGCATGGAGGTCAGTGACAAGGTAAACGAACTGTTTGAAATATGAATCATTGGAATTTAATATGCGTCCTTGGAATCTTCATTGAAATTGATAAACTAGTCAATCATTTCTTAGAATTTAAGTGTAAACTCATAGGATCACTAATAGCATTATCAAAATGAAGTTTGTATTTGTTCTTGTTATACTGCAATAAGTAACTTACTTAAATGGTAGAATAGCAGTGGATTTTTTCAGGCTTGTGACTTTCTAGTCTTGGTTTTCTAGAGCTGGCAAAAACAGTTAACTGTTGACTGTAATTATATAGTCTACATTGGGAGCGCTTTGTTTATCATTAGAAGCTTGTATAGAGTTGCATGGTTTAAAAACAATTGGAAATGCTTCTTTTTTCATTTTAGTCTCCAGAGATTTAATTTATTTTTTATTTAATTATGTCAGCTAGACTTGTCTAGTTTATTGGGGATCCACCTAAAGTCTGCTGTTGCTTTGCTTGCCCTATTTTATTATCTGATACAACCTTGTCATGCTTGTGCCTCACGGTTGCCGAATGATGACACCATGAATAATGGACGATCTATCTTATTGACACTATTGCATTTTTTCTTTTGGAAATTAGGATTTGTTAATAGATGATTTGATAAATTCTCTGTGCTAGCATGTTGTTTTATAATATGTTGGAACACTTATGTGGACTCTGAATTTTGATTTTAACTTAACTACTGTTTAGGTGTTGCTTCGTGATCCATCCGATAATAATGTTACTCCTGTTATAGAAGAACTACGAAGGCGGCTGAAACCAGTAAGTGCTAATCGTGAAGATCTCGGAGATGGGAAGGATTTTGTTGTGCAGCATGATGTTGAAGTGGGCGAAGAGGATGGTATTTCTTATATTCTTTTGATTCCTTTTGTTGATTGGTTATTGCCTGTTGCATTAATAACTTAGTGATTGTTACTTTGGTTGATAAAGATAAAAGAGTACTCCTGCTTGCAGTTTTCCTTTGTATCTTGTTAGATTTCACCTTTCTTTTTTGTCAAAACAATCCATTTCTCATTTTGTATATAGAGTCTACAATATACACCTAATGATCTGCATGATTTCATGCAGACTCTCCTTTTGAGTTTCAGGCTCTGGAGGTGGCATTGGAAGCCATCTGTAGTTTTCTTTCTGCCCGCACTATAGAATTAGAGACTGCTGTTTATCCAGCTTTAGATATGCTTACATCAAAGGTGCATATCTTTTGCTGTCTTATTTTTGCTAAATTTACGAGTACCTGAACTTTTTAAAACAATGGATCAACTTTTATGGTTGCTCTGTATGTCCAATGGTTACTGACCTAGCCTAGAAAAAGCTCTTCACTACATGCCTGCAGAATTTGTTTTGTTATCCTTTTGCTGCATCCGACCTTAGCATAGTGCACTCATCTGTGATAATGGATGGTCTCCAGCATACGTGGGCTAGAATACTGCTTCATTTAATAATTTAAACCTTAATATAGTGAAACTTTTTTCATGGACCATTTTTTATGGAATTTTAGGAGATGTATGAAAGCATCTGTCTAAATTGCAGATCTCTTGTGAATAGATATACATTTTACTTTATTTTTTCATGTTTCCTTCTTATTTTCCATGTCTTTGGTAGTATCTTTAAAGGATCTTCTGCTACTTCTTTAAACTACTGTAATTGCAGATTAGTAGCCGTAACTTGGATAGAGTTCGCAAATTAAAGAGTCAAATGACGAGGTTGACTGCTCGTGTGCAAAAGGTAGTGCTCCCCCTCCATCCCAAATCTTCTGTAGATTGTTACAAGAAATTCACTGTTAATCTTTGAATTGTATATGCATAGTTGCCAACATCTACATTTGCAGTGAAGGCTTGTATATGAATTTCTTTTATTTTTTGTGTGCAGTGTGCACACTCACATGCACAAGATAATTCCATAGCCTACAAATTATTAAATTGATTTAGTTCCATCTTTACATTTAACGGGTCAGTTGATTGTGTGTGGGCCAATTTCTGGTAACTGCTTAAATACATGAATGCTCTCATCCTAGAATCCTAATGATATCTAAACATGAATGTGCTACACATTAGTATTTCAAATTTGGGGTTCAAATAATTCAAGGATACAAGAACGTGATGGAATTTCATATTTTTTATATTTTTTATTCATTTCATCGACTGAAATGATTTCTATGGTAATCTTGTTCTGTAAAATAGGCACACGACTTAAATTTAAACGTCTGTCAATAATATGTATACCTAATGGAGAAAGAAATTATGCATTCTTCAAAGCAAAATATCACATGTCCTTTCTTGTAATACAAATTCAGATGTCTTCCACGGTTGCTACATGCTGATGTAAACCAGAAGAGTCCATTTAGAACGAGTGGATGATTAACCTAAGATGATTACTAATTTGACATGATATGGTTTAAAAGTTTTCAAATGATGCATCATGTGAAAATCTTAAATAACCCTAGTGTTGTTCTCGAGCTTGGCATCACTCCTTAGTCCTTAATGCATTTTGAAAATCTTGACAAGAGAGAGATTGTGGCATTAAATACTTCTGGTTTGTTCTGGTGATGGATTGCAGGTCAGGGATGAGCTAGAACAACTTTTGGATGACGATGATGATATGGCAGACCTTTACCTTTCCAGAAAGTTGGCCAGTGCATCACCTGTTAGTGGCTCGGGTGCTGCCAGTTGGTTCCTTGCATCGCCTACCATAGGCTCAAAGATCTCTAGAGCCAGTAGGGCAAGTATAGCAACAGTTCGTGGAGACGAGAATGATGTAGAGGAACTTGAGATGTTACTTGAGGTAAGAAATCAGACTATATGATGGTTGGGATTGACCAGAACTATTTTGTAACAAATGGCTCTTCTCGTTGCAGGCATACTTCATGCAAATCGACGGCACTCTGAACAAATTAACTACAGTATGTCTAGAATTTATTTTTTTTGGAAAAAAGTTATCTTTATTTTGTGGCAAACATTGTTTACTAGCATCAACCTTTTTCCATTTATTTTTCTAAAACAAGGGTCTTTTGTATGTCTGTTAAATGTGAGTATTTTTGTTGCTGCCACTCCACATTGTAAACACAGGCACTGATGGTATCTAGAGAATTCATGGAGGAAAGTGGAAAGGGAAAGCAAAATGGTGAAATGAATTTTCATTTCTAACATAATAATATTATATTTGAGAACTTTTGATAGTTGTTAAACATCGTGAAAAAGGAAATAATAAATGTATAAATTGGCAGATGTCTCCCGTAATTATTTTTACACACGTCTCTAGTTTGTGTTTCCTTTAGAACCAAAGACTGGAAAAGGTTTACATAGTGTTTCCCACACTGAATTCCAAGATCCAAAGGGAGCCTAGAGCAAATACTAATCTGACAAAACTATTTGCTATATATTTGGAATGAAAAACTATTATCATGGAATGGGCTTCTTATGCTTTATGTCACCAATCATAGTATTGGCTATTAAAGTGGCAAAAATAGTGTCAACCCTGAGGAGTTAATGTCATCTTAAATCATTTTCTTTCCCTCTAGTTATACAACCTGTCAAGTTTCTGACAGTTCTCTACTTGGGACTTTGCAGCTGCGTGAATATATTGATAACACAGAAGACTACATTAACATTCAGGTAGCAAAAGTGGCCGCAACTTTCTGTGTTTGATCAATAAACATTTTATGTCTTGAATGCGTAGCCATCTAAAACCATTTACATTTTATCATTTCAGCTGGACAATCATCGAAATCAATTGATTCAGGTTTGTTCTATGCATGGTTGAAGTACATAGTATCTTTGCTAAATTCCTTACTACATAATCACAACGGTTGTGACAAGTACTAGGTTTTATCTATTTAGTTGTTTTGCTGGTTTCATTGAACTTAAAAAATTTACTCTCTTATTCGTATGGCTACAGTTGGAGCTCTTTCTCAGTTCCGGAACTGTATGTTTATCTATTTATTCGTTGGTAGCCGGCATATTTGGCATGAACATTCCGTATACTTGGAATGATAATCACGGGTACATGTTTAAATGGGTAAGCATTGAACTTAAATAATGCTATATTGAAGGCAAAGTTCTTATATATTCCAATTTCTTATATTTAAAATTAATGATTCCAGGTGGTGATCTTCTCCGGAGCAATTTGCGCCATCCTTTTTGTACTTATCGTTACTTATGCTCGCTGCAAGGGGCTCGTTGGGTCTTGATTTTCCAATAGACTAATCTTCAAAGATTGGAGATATAATCCGGCAGCACCCCAGTGAATTCTTCCAATTTAAAGAAGATTGTGCAAATTCTTAAAACCTGATAAACACATTTTTTGGGTGCAAATGCAAATTGTGAAACCTTATAGGCAACATTTTATTCTTTGGATATTAATTGTAAAAAATCCTTACTGTTACGCCCAAGTTGGAGCTCAATCATACATATATGTTACAGACAACCTCTGTAATCTTTTTGACGAATAGAGATGGAGATTGTAATCAAATTCAGTAAAATTTTTAGTTAATGTACATTTTGTATTCGTGTGAGCTTGAAGTTTGTTTCATTAAATTATCTTCGCTTGCATCACTGATACTCGGATGGTTGACAACGCACTTGAGCTCAATGTTCGATATTCTCTTTACAATTGTATGCTTTTGTTAGATACCACCTTGTATCGTTCTATTGTTGACAACATAGTATATCTCACCGTTACTGTTGGAACCGATTCATATAATGCTGGTTGGTTTACACCTCTAATACGGAGCAGATCAGAGGACCATAGAGAACTTGACAATTTATGACTTGTGAAGCTACACTTGATTAGCCTGTGAATGTCAATGGATGTGTATTGTGTAATCTGCCTCAAAATCAATGCAGAGGCTAATGATGGAAATTTGAAATCTTCAGCAACCTGTTACGAAAACTCAGCTAAGCTACATAAAATTGTCCTGTTCTTGTCGAAGTTTTTGAGAAGATCATGAAAGGGGCATTTGCATTCTGTTTGCATCAAATTTATGACTGAACATAATAGGATGTCATTTTACAAATGTGGCTTGTGTTATAGTATTGAACATATTAAGAAAAAGAAGTTAAAATCTTATTCTATCGTAATGTCCAAAAGGACCAAAACCAAGGCTTTTCGATGGAATAACTGCATAAACTTGCAATCATTTTCTGAGTCATGGGAAGAGTTGCAAAATACAATCAAGATCAATGCTTGTCTTTTATCCTTTTCAATGAGTAATAGAAAACAGGAAAACAGAAGCTACAAATAACACATTCGATGATTGCCAGTTCTAACGAATGTTCTAACACTGTAAACAACCCGGTCATGAAAGCAATCACCATCGAGGCCATGGCAACTATAATAAGTACTACAGCATAGTAATAAAAGTGCATAAGCTTCAACTTCTCAACAAAACTAGCTCCAATGAGGTGGAGAAACACAGCAGCAGCAGAACAAACCATAGCTAATGCATCTGTTATAATGAACACTTTAAATGCAGCTTTTCTTGATAAAATTGCCATGCCTTGTTTGGGTCCGTCGTTGCCATCATACCCTCCTGGAATGGTGAAACCGGCAGCGAATGCAACTGTGGTTATCAGTGCCGCCACTATCATATGAGTGTCGGCTACTTTTCTGATGTCTGTTAGCACAAACCTTTTATCCAGTAGAGAATTATCTTTCAATTTTGATCTCGTACTATCATCACGCGTGACTGGGTTCCAATATCCCATCATAGCAACTTTGCCTTTAAATTCCTTCTCTAAAGCTTTCTGTATTACGTCAAATACATCAGATCCAAAAAGATATATATGTATTGAAATCAGGAAATTTTCCATAATATCATTTTAACATTGTCTTCAACACACCCATCATGTATACACCATATTTATTTTTTTACCAGGCTTAAAACGTTCATCACGCCCCTCGTAAATTTTTTTAAATTCCTTTGATGCTCTGATACCGTGTTGAAAACCACCTAATCTAAAAGCTCCCTCTTGAAATAGATAAGATGGGGGTAGGAAGTATATATTTGAATGTTGCAACAATAATATTGCTCGAATAAATGGTTGTTTGGTAGGAATAATTCAAAATGAAGCTATTTAAGAAAAGTGGACATCATGTGGAGATATCACATGAAAGAAGAAACTCAAAATGCAAGATTCAACTAATTTCCTCATTGTCATGCTTATATCAATAGTTATCCTTCAGTGACCGATGATAATAGAAGTCATGCATGATTGAAATTTGATATATAAGCAGTTCCATTAAGCCTAAAAAAATCCAAAGAACCCCAAGAATTTGAAGAACCTTACCTGTCTCTGTGAATACACTTCAGAATACGTTAGCACGTCAAGAGGAGTCATGTGTTTCTTGTTCCAGGCACTCGCATTTGCTTGAGGGTGGTTTACAAGATTACGGCCTCTGAAGTTGTGTGTAGCAGCATATAGATGGAGACATGTGTTTCCCTCTGCATCCTTTTGGTTTACAAGGTTACGAACCCAAGATTTGCTCAAGATAAATTCAAAGGCCTCTTGTTTCTCAAATTTCACGGCAAGGTGTAGAATATTTTGGCCATCACTGGTGACCATCTCCCAACAATCAGGACAATGTGTTAAAATCTCTTCCATTATCTTTACATATCCCTCACAAGTTGCTA
Organism: Forsythia viridissima; assembly: GCA_030279155.1. Taxonomy (NCBI): domain Eukaryota; kingdom Viridiplantae; phylum Streptophyta; class Magnoliopsida; order Lamiales; family Oleaceae; genus Forsythia; species Forsythia viridissima. Next base: position 4,290,871 of record CM059036.1, read on the forward strand.
GATGAAGTGCTGTCTTATTGCTATCTTTTTCTGCAGCTATGTATGCAAGGAGTTTATCTGCATTTAGCAGTTCCCTTGTCACTTTTATGGCTCCATATCGTGCAGCGTAATGAAGGGCAGTCCATCCAAAATCGTCTACTTCCTTTGTTAAAGTTGGATGTTTTCGCAATAAACGTTCTATGATATCTATAATTATCAAATCAGAAGTGAAGTGTGGAATTTCAAATAGAAATCGAAAAGGCAGCATAACTTACTCTTAAAATGACATCTACTTCCAAATGATAGGATTTCATGATTTTCTTGCCATGTGCTTCCTTCTCAAACATTAAACAAATTAATAAAAGATTCAAGTATTTACCATTTATGGATGGCTCGTAATTGTTGGATTTTTGAAGATCTCAAAGGCGTGCCGGATAGCATTTCTAGAAGAATTAAAACACAAGTATACAAAGTTTTGTTTTCTTTGTATCCTAATGTTTTAATTCGTTTTGAGCCTTTAGCCTTTAGTGTATAGTTTTCTTATTTGGGATTACATTACTCTTTTCTTTGCAAGTTGCCTAAGGCAAAGGTTTTGTTTATTCTCCTGGGTATGCCAAGTGTTTTGTCATTTTTCAATTCCCATTCTATTGTAAAAGTATCAAGTTGTGGTACTTAGCTAGATAGATTCCTCTTCTTTTGTATTCCTGGGTATGCCCAGTGTATTTGTACAGTTTTGATCTATAAATTTTTACATTTCCGATCAAAAAAAAAGATTCAAGTATAGAAAATTTATTCATCTCAGCATCCTGTTCAGTTTTGGATGAAATAAGCAACATTTTAGCAGGTTTTACAAAACTCAAATTAAATTACAAGTGGAGGGAACTCAACTACCAAAAGTGTAGAGGTAACCAATTCACTTCAATGCTTAAAATTAGTACTATACCTCTAGGAGAAGTTGACATGTTTTAGTAGAAAGTTCAACCCCAACACTACCTCAGAGTCATCCATTCGAACAATCAAAAATCCCACATTTCCCTCCCACGCGCCTAGGCTTAACTTCACCCTTTGAGCTACACCAAGAATTGGCATTGTGTTTAACATCTTCAAACCTCCCCTTTCATCAGGGACTCTTGCCAAGACACTTTCACTTGGTCTGTTGTAGACGATAGTAGCGAGTTATCAGGTCACGTTAAGCTGTTCTATTTTCTTTTGTACCACATCACTTTTGAGTATAACAAGAGTCCGAGTTAGCTGACAATTATTTGTGTCGAATAATGAACTAGAATGAATTTTCATACCACATTAGAGTGAATGTACTTTACCAATGTGTTCCTTTCTAATTCTAACTGATTCAAACCAACACAAGAAGTAATATCATTAAAAATAAAATTAAAGGCTTACTTTTCCAATCATATAGTGCCGCAGCATGCAAAGCAGTTCTCCCTTCTGGACCAATATAAGCTGGTGAGGGGCAGAGTTCCAATATGAATTCCACAGAGAAAACTCGTCTCTCATCGATAGCAACAAACAATGGAGTTTCCAGTGCATTATTGACTATATTTGCAATTTCAGGATCTCTCTTTAGCAACACAATCACCATTTTCTGATTATCATTCCTTATAGCCTCATGCAATGCTGTGTCTCCATTTCTATTTCTCCATGTTAGTAGCTTTTTGAGAGCTCCCCCTCCGGTTTCTAGCTCCTCATCAATACGATTTGCCCATGTAAACATCATTATCCCGACATCAAACATGCCATTTCTTGCGGCAATGTGAAGTGCGGTATCACCATCTAAATTTACTTCATACAGCAAGGATACATTTGTTCTAAGGATTTCTGCAATGCATTCTGGGGAATCATTGAACAGGGCAACAACATGAAGTGGAGTATTCTTGTTTGGTGTCAACTGAGTGCTGAAAAGTTCCTTCTTTTCTCTAAGAGCATCGAGATTGGCTTCTTGCGCAGCTCTGTACAAACTAGGATCCATGAATAGACTGCTAGGTATTCCAAGAATTGAATATTGGATATGGAGTGTTTGAGTGAGAAAGCAACAGGGAGTAAAGTCAAAGTAAATTGAATTTGATGCATTTTAAGCAAGAATGAGTAAAGCAAAATAATTAACAAACTTGTATTTTTTCAGAGGACTGTCAATGGACAATTCTCAGCCTTGTGTTCCTTACGATATGTCCAAAATAATTTTCTGATATTTCTCTACAGGTAGTCAGTGGTCTATGTTGAAATATCAATCACTTTTTTTTTTCCAATGCCACAGAATAATGTGTCATGTGGCTTTTATAATTTCTCCTCATCATGTGGAGGAGACCATTACCCCTTGAAATGATATCTCCTACTTTTTGTATTTTCTATTAACAAATATTTACTTACCTTATTTATTATTTACCTTGTTGATAGAATTGTATTTGTAGTAAGATATCATCATGTATGTAATATTTCTATTTTAGGTAGAATTCTTTACCTATTAGTATATATACCTTGTAATCTTATATAATTCATTCATTCAATTAAAATCAATATCGAGAATTATTTCTCCACATATATTTTCTCTCATATTTTACATAGTATCAGAGCGACGATTCTGAACAACGATGTCTGGCACAAAAACCATAAAAGCGACGATTGTCCAATAGGATCACATGGCTCTACAGCAATCCGATCATCCCGGCCTAATCCTCGTTTCTAAACTACTTGATGGAAACAATTATGAACAATGGAGTAGGGCTATGAGAATTACCCTCATTGTCAAGAATAAAATTGGCTTCGTTGATAGAAAGATCAAAGTGCCAGAAGCAGAAGATGAGAAGTATTCTATTTGGGAACGGAGTAATCACATGGTACTATCATGGATACTTAATTCAGTACATCCAGATATTACTAAAAGTATCATATACCCCGAATTTGCTACAGAAGTATAGAACGACCTACGAGATCGATTTTCTCAAGGTAATGATGCGCGAATATATCAAATTCGTCAAGAAATTGCTGAGCATCGACAAAGAAATCAATCGGTGTCAGCTTATTACACCAAATTAAAGGGACTATGGAATGAATTGGGTTCTTATCACAACCCAATTGGATGCACTTATGGGAATCTTAAGGCACTGGCTAAAAGGGATGAGAAAGAGAAGGCCTTGCAATTCTTGATGGGGTTGAATGATTCTTATTCCACAGTTCGTGGAAACATACTTATGAAGAGCCCCTTCCCAGATATCAGAAAAGTCCACGCCATTTTAATGCAACAAGAAATACAAGTTGAGGTTGCAACAGATCGTGAAGGGCAACATTCAATCAATTGGGAGAAATTGAACCGGAAAAGTGACAATCGGCCCAACCGGTCGACCGTTTCGACAAAAACTGGACAGAAATAATGCGCCCACTGTGGGATGACTGGCCACGTTGTTGATACCTGCTATTTCATCCAAGACTTTCTTCCAGGACACAAGTTTCATGGGAAGGACGTGAAGCCACGAAACAAACGTTTCACGAACATTGCCGCCGCATCTACACCTGATCCAAAGGAAGGAAAAACCCTCACAGCCAAGGAATACTAGCATATCATGACACTTCTAAACAGCAAGACGGGTAATGATAAGTCTCATATTAATACCTCAGGTATCAATTCTTCTACTACCTTTTTGAGTAATTCATGGATTATTAATAGTGGGGCCACGGACCATGTGACGAAAGATGGGATCGTTGAGAATAAATCCATGCCAAAGCACAAAACTGTTCAATTACCGGATGGGGGTCATGCCCTTATTAAATCTATTGGTGCCGTTAACTTAGGGAATAATATGACTATTGATAATGTGCTTTATATTCCCAACTTCAAAATTAATCTGTTATCTATCAATAAACTTACTAGAGGGTTAGATTGCTATGTGACATTTTTTTCTGATTTTTGTGTCATGCATGATTTGACTACAAAGAAGACGATTGGCTTGGGAAGGCAGAGTAACAGCCTATATTATCTTTCACAAAGACCACAAATACATCATACTGCCATTGGATCAACCAATCTATGGCATAGATGTCTTGGGCACCCTTCAACCTCATCTATTCAATTCCTAGCACAAAGTGTTTTAGATATTAGTTTTGATTTCCATGATACTTGTGATGTTTTTCATTTGGCAAAACAATCTAGATTACCCTTTAAAGTTAGCCAAATTTCTAGCAATAAATCATTTGATTTGATTCATTGTGATATCTGGGGACCCTATAGAATTTATTCTTATTCTAGTGCTAGATATTTCATTACAATCATTGATGATTTCTCTCGTTATACTTGAGTACACCTTATGCATCACAAATTTGAAACTCAAGGCATAATTAAGAATTTTTTTGCTTGGGTTAAAACTCAACACAAAACCTGACTATAAAAGTCCTACGGTCTGACAATGGTCAAGAGTTCTTATCCTTGCAAATATTCCTAGATGAAAATGGTACCATTTTTCATCGATTATGCCTTATACCCCTCAACAAAATGGAGTAGTAGAGAGAAAACACCGCCACCTCCTTAATGTGGCTCGTGCCATTAGATTTCAAGTCAATCTCCCGTTAAAATTTTGGGGAGAACATATCCAGACAGCTTGTTACCTTATCAATCAGATACCTTCGCCATTGCTGTCACACAAAACACCATACGAACAATTGCACAAGAAACCACCACCTTATTTCCATTTACGTGTCTATGGTTGCCTGTGTTTTGCCACCAACCCCAAACCCAGCCATAAATTTGACACACAAGCCAGACGATGTGTGTTTCTTGGATACCCCCAGGATAAAAAGGATACCTTTTATATGACTTAACCGACAGAAAGCTAGTGGTGTCCCGAGACGTCGTGTTCCATGAAACAATATTTCCATACGCCTTCCAACAAAATGATGAAACCAACTCTATCCCGTTGCCACAATCAATGCCTCTAGATGTTGAAATGCCACATTTAACTTACCTTGAGGACCAACATATAGCAGAAACAGATAGCTTGCCTGAAGGTCCCGCACACTGGTCAACCGATCGACCTACCGGTCGATCGAATAGTTCATCCGTTCCAACAGAAAACATAACCGGTCGACCGGTTCCATTATCTGTTTCAATAGAGAGCTCAAACGGTCGACTGTCTTCACCTACCAGTTGAACAATTTTCTCCACCTTCACCTGATAGCCAGCCAGACCAACCTCATGTAGTACGAAATGACCAAATTCGACGTTCTACAAGATCAGTTCAAATGCCAATTCGCCCGAAAGATTACTATGTCAATTATGCTCTGCCTACTCAAGTCGGGTCTCTTCTGGTCAAATCCAGTACTTGACATTCTATATCAAGGAATGTATCATATAGTAATCTTTCTTCCATTCATCGTGCTTTTACATACAATGTTTCTCGCATCATTGAGCTAGCTACATATGAGGCAACATGTCAGGATCCCAAATGAGTAGCTGCTATGAACGATGAAATTCGTGCCTTGGAAGAAAACAATACTTGGTCCCTTGTCTCGCTTTCTCCAGGTCATCATCCTATTGGTAGTAAGTGGGTGTTCAAGGTCAAGTTTCATTCTAACGGTACAGTTGAACGATACAAAGCACGGCTGGTGGCAAAGGGGTTTACACAATGAGAATGGATTGATTATAATGAAACTTTCCCTCCAAATGCAAAGTTAACAACAGTCAGATGCTTACTTGCTATCGCCTCTATTCGCAACTGGACACTTCATCGGATGGATGTACAAAATGCATTTCTTCATGGTGATCTTGATGAAGAGGTCTATATGACTCCCCCACCTGGATTTCGTCAACAGAGGGAGTCACTTGTATGTCGACTCCATAAATCTTTATATGGATTAAAACATGCATCTCGTTCTTGGTTTCAAAAATTTGTATTTGCTGTTATTCAGTTTGGGTTCAAACAGTCACATGCAGATTACTCACTCTTTACCAAGGTCAGTGGTGATTCATTTACAACTATTTTATTATATGTGAATGATATGATCGTCACAGAAAATGATAAAGAAGAAATTTCTTCCACAAAGACGTTTCTTGCATCTCAATTCAAATTGAAAGACCTTGGCACATTAAAATACTTTATTGGAGTAGAAATTGCTCGCTCAAGATCAGGGATTTCAATAAATCAAAGGAAGTATACTCTTGACATTCTTCAAGAGGCCGGATTACTTGGAGCAAAACCTGCAGCATTTCCCATTGAGCAGTCATTAAAATTTAATTTGACAGATGGAAAGTTGTTGAAAGATCTCACATATTATCGGGAAGCTCATTTATCTCACCATTACTAGACCAGAAATCTCATATTCGGTCAATACACTCAGTCAGTTCATGCAGGCACCTATGCAACCCCATCTTGATGCAGTTCACCGATTGCTTCGATACTTGAAATGGGCACCAGGACGAGAATTATATTTCCCATCAAGTGAAAAATTGCAGCTAGCAGAATTTTGTGATGCAGATTGGGCTGGAGATATTACTACACGACGGTCAGTTACGGGATATTGTATATTTTTGGGAAAGGCGCTTATACCATAGAAAAGTAAAAAGCAAACGACTGTGTCCAAATCCTCAGCAGAAGCAAAGTATAGGACGATGGCTTCCATTACTTGTGAGCTTACATGGTTGAGACAGTTGCTGACAGACTTATGTGTGTATCACCCACAAGCAGCAACCTTATATTGTCACAATCAAGTAGCAATACATATTGCAGCTAATCCAGTATATCATGAGAGGATAAAGCACATTGAAATAGATTGTCATATTGTTCGTGAACAAATCTTTAAGGGAGAGATCAAGATTGCCTATGTTCCAAGCAGCAATCAGATTGCAGATTTATTTACTAAAGCACTGGGCAAGGAGGCATTTCACAGTTTCACTCGTAAGTTGAACACTTTTGACATACATGCTCCAACTTGAGGGGGAGTATTAACAAATATTTACTTACCTTATTTATTATTTACCTTGTTGGTAGAATTTTATTTGTAGTAAGATATCATGTATGTAATAATTCTATTTTATGTAGAATTTTTTTCCTATTAGTATATATACCTTGTACTCTTATACAATTCATTCATTCAATTTGAATAAATACTGAGAATTATTTCTCCACACATATTTTATCTCATATTTTACACTGTTCATAAGATACAAATTATCTACAGTTTGATTCTTGATTAATAATTTATACACTTTGGGATTTTCATCGAACAATAACCAAATACAAAATTCATTCTTTGCACATGTGCTAACAACAGAAAAATGTGCCACTCAAGGTTCAATATTTGTTCCAAAATTAGTACCTCTTTGTAGAGAAACCAAGATTTCGTCGTACTTTTGTAAACTAGTATAAACACAGATAGTTGAAAATGCTTGAAAATCACTTAAAATTATTGAAAAGATTTAGCTATGTTTTGCTTAACAAGGAGAAAGGGTGCAGATGGATTGAGAAATGGGGATATAAGAAACTTCTGTCTTTTTACTTTTTTTTTTTTTTAAGTTGACAGCCCCCTTGTATCCTCCCCTGCATAATTCTGTATACAATTCCTATACCACCATCCATCAACTCTAGATATACAAAAGAGGACAGCTGGTGGTTCCCATTATTTGTTCCACACTTCCACGAGAGGAATGATGAACTAGGTTGCACAGAAACTTCTAAAATGCTAGCACTTTCGTTTCAGAATGCCTCGTGTCTCATTTTTTTTCATAAATAATATTGCCTTATGTTATCGTATCGCATTTTCAATTTTCATTTCCATGCCACCTAGATGATAAGCTATAGAGGATGATGGAAGAAATGTCTCAAGAGGCAGTCCTATTTCTGAATTAAAATATTGAACTTGGGAGATTTTCAATTCTTTCGAAGATACAGTGCAGAATCAAGAATTTGTTGATCAATAATCAATTCTCGTATCATTTTGACAATCAATGAGACTTGATTGTCAATTCCATTTTTAAGAATCAACGGATTTTGATTGTGTTTCTTCGATCGTTTCGCACTTCTCGCTGCATCAAGGAATCTGTGCAGAGCCAAGAGGAGTAGGCCAGGACAGCACATCAGTTGCCATTGCAAATCTTGGCTGTTTCCCTCTCGACTTTGATATTAGCACCTGAAAAAAATGTCCCTATAAACACTCAAGGCGCATTCTGAGTATCCGAAGGGTTGGTAAGGCGGAATGGGGACACCATAGCCTATCGAGTGCTCTACCTCGGTCCATTCTAGACCCCGACCTAACAGACAAGTTCAAGTGGTGACAAAGCTTACCTGACATTTCCTTCTGAGGGACAATTTTGTGTAATCAGCTGCAGATAAGTTCAATTATGAATTTTTTCATTGCAAAAATGATCTACTTATCAACCTATGAGAGGACTTCTGCAACCAATTATCAGTAGCAAAATCCAGTACAAAGATCATTTGCAAAAAGATCTGCAAAGTATCTTCAATTCCACTGCAAATTGCACTTTGGGACGGATTTTTCCCGTTGTTTAAAATCCCGATTTTCATCTAGTATCTTCAAGACTTCAACAGTGTAAAATCGTGAATGTGAGTCCTTTGCAATCTGTTTTCATTAAATTGATCAGTAAACATAATAACAAATTTTGGATTGCAGTCCTATAATTAACATAACCAAAGTAAATAGTATAATTACATAAACTTACGAATGATCTTTTTCGACTCATAGGAAGAGTTACTGAGTACAATTGAGATCACTGATCACTAGATGTCCTTTTCACTGAGTAGTAGAAAACAGGAAAGCAGAAGCTGCAAATGACACATTCTATGACTGCAAGTCCTAGTGAATGTTCTAACAACGTATACAACCCGGTCATGAAAGCAATTAACATTGACTCCATGGCAACTATAACAAGTATTAGAGCAGCAGCATACGAGTTGACAAGCTTCGACGTTTCAACGAAACTGGCTCCAATGAAATGGAGAAAAACAGCAGCAGCAGAACAAACCATAGCTAATGTATCTGATATAATGAACAATTTAAAAGCCACTTTTCTTGATAAAATTGCTAGGCCTTGGTTCGGGCCATCATTGCTTTCATACCCCCCTGGAATGGTGAATCCGGCAGCAAAAGCAACTGTCGTTATGAGAGCAGCCACTACCATGTGAGTGTCGGCTATTTTTCTAATGTCTGTTGGAGTAAACCTTTTGAATTCAAGATTACGTTTCTTCGTGTGTGATCGCAAAGCATAATCACGAATGACTGGATTCCAGAATCCCTTGGTAGCACCCTTTTTAATTAATTCCTCCATTACAGCATTCTGCATTGTGTCAAATAAAGGAGTTGAAGCAGAGACAAAAAGACAAACTCCAAAAAAAGGAAAACTTTCCATGATGTTCTTTCAGCATTGTCTTTGCTAGTCACTCTTTGTTTGACACGAAAACTGCACATATAGATAGCTTATTATGCACTATATATCTTTTCAATATTTATTTATTTATCCAAACAACAATCTTATGAAACCTCCTCACACTGCAAGCCTCCCCTGCTTTACATAACTGAGTTTCACTCCTTATCCATGCTCTTCTTGCGTCCTCATTTTCCATCAGGACATGTTTGGACTTATACTATAAACAAGATTTTAAAATCTTTTTCTTCTTTAATACTGTCCATAACTGTAGTTACCAAACAAGCCAGTCCTAAAATATAATATGTATAGAACTCACGAGTTCGACTTGGCACATTATTATAAGAAAAGGATAGTAACACATTCCTTTAGTACCTTTCAAATTGTTTTTCCACATCATACGAGATATAAAAAAAACTCGAAGAATTGAAGGGAGAAAGATTATCTTTACCTGACTTGTTGAATAAACGTCGGAATACTCTACCACATCAAGGGGCGTCATGTTTTTCTTGTTCACAACATTCTTATCTGCTTGTGGATGGTGTACAAGAGCACGTCCGTAGATGTGGGGTGTAGCAGCATATACATGGAGGGGTGTGTTTCCCTCGTCATCCATTTGGTTAATGAGGTTATCAACCCAAGATTTTTTCAAGATAAAATCGAAGGCCTCTTGTTTTTCAAATTCCACGGCAAGGTGCAGAATATTCTGGCCGTCACTGGTAACCATCTCCCAACAATCAGGACAGTATGTTAAAATCTCTTCCATTATCTTCACATTTCCCTTACAAGTTGCTAAATGAAGAGCAGTCTTATTGTTATCTTTTTCTGCAACTATGTATGCAATAGATTTATCTGCATTTAGTAGTTCCTTTGCCACTTTGTCGGTTCCATATCTTGCAGCATAATGGAGAGCACTCCATCCAAAATCATCTACTTCTTTTATTAAAGTTGGATGTTTTTTCAACAGGACTTCTACGATTTCTGCAATTATCATATCATGAATGAGCACAACATAGTGCAGCAAAGTATTCTAATGCCGGAAAGCATGTACTAAAATGATGAACATGTTCTTCAAATTGTAAATTATGGAGAAAAACCAGAAAAAAAAAATTGAAATAAGACTAATGAAAGAAGGCTCAAACACGGTAGACAACCGTGTCCTCAAACTGAATTTTCCCCCTCGGGATTGAAATGCTTATGGGATTAATGGCAAATGATTTGTAGGATTTTATCAAGCCTTCAACTAAGGTCACACACCAAGCAAAGTGATGAACTTGAAAACTTGAAAAACACGATATGGAAAATTGAATTAAGTTATTTGGACACTATATTGCTGAAGATTATTTTTAATTTTATAAAATCTATCTCTAATTTATAGATTTCTATTCAAGAAAAACCACCAGAAATTCAAATCCAAAATTAGCCTAACGGCTGGTTTCGGAAAGCCATGCTATACCATGGTTAAGTACCTTGCTATAGCATGGCACACTCAAAATCCCATCCGGTTTTTAACCCGAGGGCCTTGCTATAGCATAGGCCAAAATAGCCCATAATCACATTTTCCCAGATTTTGCTCTCGTTTTTAAATGAATAACCCAAGTCCAAAGTTCTTATTTCTTACTTTCAATATATTGTTTGAACAATATACATCAGAACACACACAACCAATACCGTAAAACTAGTTGATAAGACTCGTTGATTCACAAAGAATACCAAGAATCGGAGAAAACTAAAGACTTACGTTTCCAATCATATATCGCAACAGCATGAAGAGCAGTTCTCCCTTCTGGGCCAGTGTAAGCCGGAGAGGGGCATTTACCCAATATGAAATTCACACACATAAGTCGGCTCCTATCAACAGCAAGAAACAGTGGAGTTTCCATTGAATTATTGACTATATTTGCAATTTCAGGGAGTTTTTTAAGTATCGATAAAACTATTTTTGGCTGATCATTCCTTATAGCCTCATGCAATGCTGTGTCCCCATTTCTATTTCTCATTGTTAGCAGCTTTTTGAGTGCTCCACCACCAAGTTCAAGCTGCTTGTCTAAACGCTTTGCCCGTTTTATTATGGATAGCCCGGCATTACATTTTCCAATTCTCGCTGCAATATGGAGTGCAGTATCACCATCTGAATTGACTTCATAGAGCAAAGATTCATTTGTGACGAGGATTTCTTCAATGCATTCTGGGGAGTCATTGAACTGTGCAACAACATGAAGTGGAGTGTTCTTGTTTGGTGTCAACTGAGTGCTGAAAAGTTCCTTTTTTTCTCTGAGTGCATGGAGATTGCCCTCTTGTGCAGCTGTATACAAATTGGGATCCATTAATGAACACCAAATATATCAATAGTTTCTTGAAGATGAATTGCTGGCATCAGATTAATGATTATTTAAGGATAACTAGTATTCTCTTTATTGTCATCCGGCCAATGCATGTTCGGCTGCTTTTTTTCACTTTCAATTTCTATTTTGCATTAAATGTGGTTGGTCACTTACAACAATTCTTCTTACAAACTTTATGAAATTTGATTTATGAAATTTGACAAAGTTGTCCTCAAGGTCATAAAATAGCATTTGAAAGTTAAAATAGTAATTTTATCATTTTATCTCAAATTCTTTTGAAAAGTCAACAAACTCATGTTCAAAAAATGGATTTTTTTGGTTGAAATGTATACCGAACATGCTATGATAGATTCACGCACGGAGTCGAGGTCCAGGTCTTTTGGGATTTTTTTTTTTTTTTTTAGTTTTTAGATTTTTAATTTTTTAATATGCAATTTATCTTTTAATCAATTTAATGTAAGACAATTTGACCTACTAGCTTGATAAAATTAATAACACAAAATTACAAATGATTGACCCATTCCTCAAATGATAATACAAAATTAATAAATGCATTTCTTGACATTACATATCGTATTCAATTGATTTTTTTTTCTTTTTTCTTTTGAGCTTGAGTGATATTTAATTTTATTTGTGTACCGAATCTTCCTATTTTGAAGGATAATTTTGTAGAAGGCAACATGAATAAGAAGAGTTTGACTAGTTTTAGATATTGAATATTATTGTACAATGACTTTAAGTTTTTTAAAAATTATGACTTGTTAAAAAAATATTAGATTCTCATAAAAATTGTGGTTTGAACACTTATTATTCACATATTTCATAGATCTACGACTTATAAGTACTTAAAAATATAATTTCAACACTCGACAATTTTTAAGGATAATTTAGGTAAATCAAACATGTTCGGCTAGCTACCGGGGAAAAAAAAACTTTTACTTAAAAAGTAAGTAAAGATTTATTCTTTAAACATAGTTACCTTTAATTACTTTTAGTATTTAGGCTTCAACCAAACTTGAGAAGATTCAATAAACTAATAAACTGTACATTGTCATTTATTTATAGCATGTTTGATTGGGTTTAAAATAAATTATTAATTTTTTAAATTTATTTTCAACTAAAGAATCTATAATTTTTATTAATTTTTTAACTATATATTTCATCAATTTTTATCAAAATCTCCTATTTTTTTAAACTCTACCAAACAAATACTTAAACTCGAATATATCGTACGAAAATAGTGATTGAACAATAACGCCGAAAGACGAGTGATTTTCTTTAAAAATTAAGAGGCAAATGTTACGGGGAGGATGTGGTTTAGTTCGTTTTCTTATTTGTTTTATTGATTTTAATTAATAATAAGTGATAGTCTTTTGAGTAAACAGATGATCAAATTGGCAAAGTTGATCGTTGAAAATCATCGACGCACTAAAATTATTAAGTTGATGATCACGTTTTCAGAAGGATTGCAAACCATTTTGCAACTGCATCCATGGATTGAGTTCAGAAATGCTGTTCCTGCGTCAAAACTTTAGTGGACATAGATTATTTTAAAAAAATTATCAAAATTTTTTCGTATTTCACTAATATATTAACAACAATTTTGAACGGACCAAAATTTCCAATTTTATCTAAAAATTATAGTAATGTTATTAATAATCGCTTATTATCGATAGTGATCAGCCTTCGTTGCATTATTCAATTGAAGTAATTATTCATAATTGTTGATTATAAATAATATTATTTAATTAAAATAAATAATTACTCCTTACATATGCTAATTAACGATAGTAAAACTGTAAATAGCATTATTCAAAATTTATGAAATCTAATGCGTGGCAATGAATAGTGTCCAAGTAAGAGGACTTGAACCTGTCATAAAGTGAATTCATTTAGCATTATTTAAGATTATATTAAAGGAGTGGGGTCCAGCTAAGAAATGAGACACAAAAATCCTAACGTCCCTCAATTATTGGATATTTCTCAGCCACATATTCTTCATTTTTCTAATTACTTTCTATATGTATTATATCACATGTTTCTCGAGTGTTCATAATTTATTATTTTTTGATTCTTTATTGATTATATTAGAGCAACTCCAATCCAGCGCCAAAGTGAAGAGAAAACGCCAATATGCAGCAGATCTGATCTCCAACCGGACGCCAAAAGCTTGCGCCATTTTGAGAGGATGAACAGTGCTGCGCCATATATGGCGCAGCACTGTAGCAATGAAGTTGTATTTGGCGTGAAATATTATTTCCATTTTACCCTTGATTGGCTGAAGTGAACATTTTCTTTTCCCTTTGTATCCTTTTTTGTTTACAGATTAATTGTTTTGTAATATGCATTGTATAATCTGTCCAATTTTTTTATTTTATTATGTTAAATGTTATTGACATTGAGATATTTAGGGTGTGTTTGATTCATGGATTTTCCATATAAAATGTCTAATCCATGGAAAATAATGTCACATCAGTGGAAAATATTTTCCATCTTTGGCTGTTTGATTGCACATGAAAAATGAAAATGATTTCCAAGGTACAATCACTTAAAGCATGGTTAAGAAAGAAAAGTTGGAAGCCCCCCGGGGCACAGCCAAGTTGGCAAAGGACGGGCATTGCGGGGCTCGCAACCTCAGGGTGGGGAGTTCGATTCCTGGATGGAGCAGCTGAGTGATGTAATATTCAATTATGGGTGGAGCGGCTTGGTGATGTAATATCCATGGAGGAATGTTTCCTTGGGGCCAGGAGTATAAAGGGTGCACGAACCCTAGTCAACTGGGGCATATACCGCGATTTACATCCACCCATCACTAAGGGGCCGGGGATGGGTGGTCCAAGACATAGTCTGGTGTACACTGGGATACCTGGATATAAAAAAAAAAAAAAAAAAAAGTTGAAAAATATTTTCTTACCTATTTGGTGGAATTTTTTTTCCACCTTACATGGAAAATCTTTTCTTTTCTTTTCCATGGCAATAAATCAAACACACCCTTAGTAACAAAGCATTTTCTTATTTTTTTTTTTTAATGAAATAATTACGGAAATTAAATTTAATTTAAAATTTATATATATAATATAAAATTATAAATACACTATATGATTAACTAATTTTTAAATTAAATTATTGTTCAAAATTACAAATATACATATATGATAATAGACATTGTTCATTTGGTGTAACATTTGAAGTAGTGGGTTGGAGATGACATGTGGATTTGGTGCAAAAGTTGCACCATTTTAGTGCAAAAGTTGCACCAATTTAAAGTAATGGGTTGGAGATGGCCTTAGTAGTTACGAGTCATTATTTATCAACTTTACAAGAGAATTGGAACTTTTACAAATAATATCTCTCCAAGTTTCATGCTAATATAGAATTTTGAAAAATATTATATTTAATCTTCATTTACACTTGATTTATGAGTGCATGTTCATATTCACCTACGACCCGAACCCCCTACCCCAATTACCTCCGCCTCCCACTCCTCTTCCAAAGTATCGGAAACAAAGTGTTCCCATGTTATTGTAGAGGGGTGGCGGCGCATGTTATGGCCGGAGGTAGAAAAAAGTGACAGAAATAATAATATTAGTACACTCAGCATACTGATTCACCGCTACGTGTACTTCAAATACAAAGGAATAAGGCCACTAAGTACTCTAAAAGAGGATGCTTGAAACTTGTCTACTCCCCTTTCAACCTCATTTACTCGAAATTTGAGATTTATAAAACCCACTCAATACTCTAGTAATTTCGTTTTTCAACACAACCTCAATTGTGGTGATATCAAACTATTATCACAAGAGACCACGTTATAGAATTCCACAGTAGCAGCTTTGTCATTTAATTGTTTCTTTAGAGCATTTTGTATTATATGACAAACAAAGGAGTCGGATCAGAGCCAAAGGAAAATATTCCTTTATTCTAGTTATGGATTATGTCCTAATCAAACTCTTAAGAGAAGTAATAAACAAAAAAAAAAGAATAAAAGATGAACGGGAACACACATTGATAACTGTTCGCTCTTAGATTGTGTATGAAATAAAAAAAAAAAATCACTTTTTGACTATCACTGTTTGTACCATTTTATATTTATAATGCCAAATAAAATTTACATCTCAATAAGCTTTTGGGCTCCATCCCTGACAATCTTCATGCCATTGTTGACTTGACCATAAGAAAGTCCACGTAAGACTAATGTGCAAATCGTGTGATGGGAGGGCAACACGGTCATTTCACGGTGTAAATGGACGGCAGTTATGGGAATTCTGTGGGTATGGAAATGACCTTGACCATTGTTGATATATGCAATTACAATGGTGGGACCCAAGCATTTATTTTTTGTTGTCCGGCCCAAACTCTATAAATCAAAATAAGACAAGTTGAATGAGACAAGTTGAATGTGAGAGCCATATGCCCTTGCTACTGCATATTTTTCACTATATATTCTAGAAGTAGTTTTACAATAGGAGATTTTACATTGAAAAATGTCCTTTCTTGGATTCTTTTTTGTAATGTAAGAACTACATGTATATTTGGTAATGTTAAATTGTTTTTTAAGTACTTATATTATAAGTTGTGAATGAATATGTAAATAAAAAATAAGTTGTAAGTTGTAGATCCTATAAAATATATAAATAAAAAGTATATTGGACCAATTTGACCAGCAAAAATTATAATTTAAACACCAAACACGTGCACATCAATGTACAGTCAATAGGATAAATGAACAATATAATTAAGGATAATTTACAATTTTAGTCTCCAATCTTTTAAATTTGTAAAAAAGACAATCTTTCCTGAACGTCCAGGATTGCAACTTGGTGCATTTATAGACCATGTTGCAGAATTATAAAGAATTGTACTTTTAAGAGCGGGTAAATTGCAGCTAGTGTTCTTAATTTTTGACTTCATTTGCATTTGTATTCTCAGTATTTAATTATTGGCATCAATCACCCCAACCTTTTATATGATTAACAGCCAATGCCCTCATATTCTTATATAATTACCAGTTGAGGGCATTGATTGCTAATTATATAAAAAGTTGGAGTGATAGATGTTAAAATTTAATAATAAGGATACAAGTGTAAATAAAGTCAAATATTGAGGACACTAGCTGCAATTTACCCTTTAAAAACTGTCTTATGAGATGGCAAGAAAATAAAGCAACCAGTTGCAAAATATCTAATTTATG
This sequence comes from Forsythia viridissima, assembly GCA_030279155.1. NCBI lineage: Eukaryota > Viridiplantae > Streptophyta > Magnoliopsida > Lamiales > Oleaceae > Forsythia > Forsythia viridissima. The sequence goes on from CM059036.1 coordinate 4,307,768, forward strand.
ATATTTCTTAGTCTCATTCTCTGTAGAAGAACCAAAAATATCTGCTGAGAATTTGTTTACTATCAATGCAATCTATATCCAAATTTCTTAATTTTGAAAAGAATTGAAAGGCTCATAATTTCTTCATTCACTGTCCAAAATGTAAATCGTTAAACACCCTGCCATTTTCCCAAGATTCTTTGCCCGCCATCCCCATCACCTAGACTAACCACCCCTTCATCTCCTCGCACCCATCTTCCCAAGCCTCCGCAAGAGAGTGGCTTACTCCTGTTGCAGAGGGGGTAAGAGGTGGAGGTGGCGAGCTGGTTCTGGTTGGAAAGAAGGTTGAGGGTGATAAGAGAATATATTTGAGGTCATTTCTGGAATATGGAAGATGTAGACAAAACACAAAAACAAGATTATGTCAAGCTGAAAAATCATAATGGTTTTTAATTAAAATTCAAGCAATTTTTACATAGCCGTTTCTCTCCTAAGAAAAGAGAAGGGAAAAAGTAACTAAAACTCAAATATTATCTTAACATGTACATTAATCAATAGATTATCAGAAATCTAATGGGGCAAGCACTATACAATGCGACAAAAGGTCGCGTGTCGTAACGCCTGCAACTAAACATTTGCAAAAGTTTGCATAGAATGAGAGAGAGAAAATAGAACATGTACGTGACATGCGAAAGTGATAGCTACATAGATTACACAAGATCAGTTTTCCCAGGTTCCCAGGTTCCCAGGTTCAGGATTCACCAAACACCTTCTCCTGGAGGATCTGCTCGAGCTTCATGTACAAAGCTCGTTGCTCCTCAAACGTAAGATTCATCAATATCTACATAAAAAACATCGTTAATATCAACTCGTTTTCACATGTTAAATTCAGAAAATTTTCGTCCTCTACTATCTACCTGGTCCATAATAACCTCAATCGATACGCTTTGAGCTACGATAAATGATTGGTGGTAGATATATGCAAACACGGCCATCACCATCTGCACACAAGTGACCAGTTAACCACAGCAAAAACTTTTAACGTTTGACAATATTTACGTTAGAAAATCATTGCAAAAGAGGCACTTTAGCTTACACAAAATCGAGATCAGGTAAATGTTTAAAAGGCTTTAAACAACAAAAATAAAAAATAAAATCAAGAGAGTGTAGTTGGTGGAGAAGATAACACAGAAACTCAAAGATAATTTTCATTCTAGTCCACAGTACTATCTTTGCAAATAGAGAGGAACAGGATTCGACTTCTCTTAATTTTCCTTTCAGCACATAAAAGGGTGTATTAGTGAACTTCCTCCTCCTTGGTTGACCTATTGAAACACACTCAGTGAGGTTCTCCCACTCCCAACAAATTAATTGTTCAACTTTCCTCCACTCACGACAAAAATAGCAAGAGCATGGTCAATCTAAAGGATGTGAAGATTTCAAAAATATATCATGTATCCACAATAACAAGGACAATATATCCTTACAAAAAGAATGGGGACGAGATAATATGACATGGAACATAGAATTATTTTAACATTAGGGTGCTCTCAAGTCAAATCCATGGTAAAGGATAAAACATGTAAGAATCGTGTATGTGAAGGCAAGAAAATGGATGCTTACACTTGGTTTTTCAAATAAAAAGTATCTCCTGAAAGTTAGGCTTGGACTATTATTTCAAGGAAAAAAAGTTTGGTGATAGTAACCCAAAACATAGGAGCACTGTTTTTGGAACAGTCAACTCGCCAACCAGTAGTTATGAAGTGGAATGCATCTTCATCCTCATTTTTCATTTATATTCTCTAGAAATTAGGATTATGCAGTCACTTGTTTCTTTTCTTTTTTTTTTTTTTTTTTTCTAAATTCAAAACATTGATCACTTCGATCAAAACTGTTATTAATTATCCAGCATTGCTAAACTATGTTCCAAAATAACAATACACAAGATGTAGCAATAGAACACCTCGTACCTCTAAACAAGATCTCTGCAGGATTATAACGAACTTGCATTTTGTGGTACAAAAGAGCTCCAAAAGAAATTAAGAAGAAAATAATAGAAAATGTAAAATGATCATAAGTCTACTATACAACGATCACACACTTGGAAGAGTTCATTGAAATAAATTTGAACGACACAATCGCCATCCTTATGTTCCTGATCACAAGGATACAACATAAATCATTGTTATGCAGGAGTATAAACCATGCTGTGAGATCATATTTTCTGAAGAATGAGATCATTAACAAAAATAACGAATCGATGTATCAGACCATAGATGTATGGGAGGAGGTAACTTCTAGGTGTAACCATGCCTCCCTATAAATATCTTAATCTTCATTCAAACTCACCTGGCAATCCATTCTATCAGTGATTCCACCATGTCCGGGAATACTATCACCAAAATCCTGCAGTAAACGGAAAATATTGAGGAATTGGTAGTCCAATGATACAAGAGCGTTAACAAAAAAGAAAAACAATAATGAAACTACATTTTGAGAGCTTATCTCCAATTAAAAAAATATTAATGCTATCAGACCTTGATCTTGAAAGCTCTTTTAAAGCCACTGGCAAAAAAGCCTCCAAAAGGTGCTATAATTGATGAAAAGAGACCAAGCCCCGCGGCATGCCACTGTACTGGTAAAATAGGGATCTCTCTCCAAGGGAACTGCCAAAACAACCAAGAAGCACTGTAGTTCATGAATAGCAGATTTTGAAAGGAAAAATAGCATATTTGATCCCTCAACCTTTCAAAAACGTAAGAGATATACCCCTAACTTTTAAAAATAGCATCAAACATCCCCAACGTTTGAAAAAATAAGCATGATAGGTCCTTTATAACGAAATTGCCATCTTCTTTAAATAATAATAAAACAAGAAAAAAGAAAAAAGAAAAAAAAAAAAGAAGAATAGAAAAATAACCAAACGCACCTCCTCAAAAATAAAGAATAACAAAGAGGTTCTTCTTCCACCCAAGAGAAAATTATTATACTTTCTCATCACTGCCTCAATTTGCCTGTTAAACCATCACTATCACCTACCAAACTCCCCAACCCAAGAATTTTACTCTCTTGCACCGAAATCTTCCATCAATTTCCACTTTTCCCAACGCAACCACTTTTGTTTCATTTTTTTCAAATTGTATTTGAAACCAGAAAGTCTAGAAAATGTTTGGGATTGTCCATTGTGTTGTTCGTGCCACTGGGTATGGCAGGGTGGCATTTAAGCTAGAATAAAATGCTCTCTGTGCCCTTTTCACCACACTCACTGTCGGTGTGCACTTAATCCCGTTTTTCCTTCAATTTCAAATTTTTTGTACAAGCTTTATTCGATTTCTGATTCATTTTTTTCGACTAGTACATCTTCTTCTTCCATCGTTGCCGATTTCTGTATAACCATTTGGATTCATATTGAGATTCTACAATGTATTTGTTGATTGGATTTATAAACGCAATATATAAAAAGAAAATTAGATGAAAAAGAAAAAAATAAAAAAAATTTAGATTGAAAAGGACAATATTTTCGTGTAATCTGAAAGCAAAATTGACTGAAGGAAAGGCGTGTAGCCGCTTTATGATAGGAAACTTTGTTGACTTTTTTTTTGACGACGAATCTTTGCGTGAAAAGATTTTTCATTTTAGCCAAGAAGCCATCTTGGGGTTTGGGGTGGGAGGTGGATTTTGAATTTTGGGGTTAGGTGGAAAAATGGGACCTCTTTGCTATTCTTTATTTTTGGGGCTACATTTGGTTATTTTTCTATTTTTTTTTTTTTTTGTTATTTAAAAAGTGATGGTAATTTCGTTATAAAGACATACCATGTATAATTCTTCAAACGTTTGGGATATTCGATGCTATTTTTAAAAGTTGAGAGAATATCCCTTATGTTTTTGAAAGATTGGAGTCCAAATATGCTATTTTTACATTTTGAAATATCAAATTCAATAGGAAATAGGAATACAAGATTACATAAACATAAATTTAAGGACACTAGCAATCTTTGACATTACAAGTTTCCTAATAAGCCTTTCAACTCGAATACAACAAATCTATCCCTTACTACGTTTTATATTAATTCAATCGAGCACAACCATAAAATATTATGGTCAAGGATGAAGACATTACGAAATGGGTCTAATTGAATCCCTGATGTGTCAGGGTCTCTTGCGTGTCCGAAATTAAAAGAATATAAACAAACAAACGTACCGGTGCCATATCCCTCGTGTTGAAATTTAAAAAGAACTAAAAAGTAGGTTTGAGGCATGTGAGGTTTGTATCCTCACAGGTTGAAAATTCAAAAAGAATATGAAATAGGGCATGCCACATGGTGACGTGTCCCTGGCGTGTCACATTGTTATCCGACTTCATTATGTGTCGGACACATATACTCCACTGTGCTGGTGTCCTTGCTTCACAGCATGGAGGGGGGGTGTGCAGAGATATGGTGAAAGGAGTAAGCTTTGCTATGAGTATTGGCTGCCAGTTGGAGAGGGTTCAGGAGTGGTATTGACGCCGCACAATGGGTTTAGATTGGTTGATTGTTATGAGGTCAAGGATATTGGAGGCATTGGGTCCAATCTCCAAAAGGCAAGGGGAAAGGAAAAGTGAGAGTTTCTATTGAAATTTTCATTTTTGCAGTTTTAATTTTAGCTACTGAAGCTCTTTTAACTTTTGAATTTATTTCTCAATAGAACAGTTTTTGTCCCCAAAATAATGGCATATGCACGCTCTTCATGTCACAACAAAAAAAAAAAAAAGAAATGATGACCAAATAAATGGTGATGTGCGACAGAAGTACTCCATTAATTCCTTTTGCAAAGCAAGGAGACAAATTGGCATGGAATGAAGTTAAGAGAATGAACCTAAACCTTCAGAAAATATCCTTTTAACAAAGTTTTAACAAGATAGATAGAAAGGATCAATAGATATATAATTACTAAAGATACATCTAAAAAAAACAAGCATAATAACTTGTGACCCATCAGATATTTTCATGCACAGAAAAGTCAATTTTATCAATACAGAAACTTTTAGAGAAGTAGATGCATGCAAAATAAAGGTCAGATAGACAAAACCAATTACCCATTGAGGAAACCATTGAGGGACAGGAGAATATCCTGGCTTAAACAGCGGACCAGGATCACAATGAAGCCAGCCGGTTGATAAATCCTGCATGTCACGGACCACAAGAAAGTTTAAATTCCTCCAAAACAAACATATCAACTATATAAAAAAAAGATGATAATGTATAAGGCAGCAAAAATCACCTTTCTTGGACATGTTAACCACTGAAAACGACCCAATATATTTGCAAGCTGCAAAAACAAGTGAAAGTAAATTCATCGCCACAATTTTAAAAAGCAAATTCCTGCTATAATCACCAATCAAATATTTATTTCCATCTCACTTCTCTTTTCCTTATGAAGAGAAGTGAGATGGTTATGTTTTAACCATAGGCACCAACACGGACATCCAATCATTCATACAGGTCTAACCACTGGCAAAGTTCACACTTAAAGTGCCCCCCACCCTAATTCCCAAAGAAAGATTGCACAAAAATAAAGGCCCAAAACGGTTAGCCAAAGTTATAGACTCAACCACTTATCAAAATAGGCACATCAGCTTAAACCTATTGCCAAATAAATGGATAGATTGCTCACCACAAATGCAGACAAAATAGTTGCAAATGATGCTCCAATAAAGCCCTCCCATGTTTTCTTTGGTGATAACTTGATAAGAGGAGTTCTCCCGAAGAAAAACCCGAAAAAGTAAGCAGCAATATCATTGATGACTATAAGTGATGCCGGAAGAAGGAACCTGCAATATTATTAACCTGTGTTTCAAGTTCTTTATCCAAATTCAATTATTTGGATGTAAATGTGAGACGCCATGTCAGTCCTACTAACTATCCCAAAATAGTTCAAGTCATACAAACCATAATGTCAAATAGCATGAATGCAAAGACGTAGACCAGCAACTAGTATTCTAAGTAATTAATAAAATCAACTAGAGGCTTCAAAGTTGTGTTACCAGAAAATTCCTTCAAAAATATTTGCCACAGTAAAAGAGGACTGGGTAAACACCACAATCAGAATCATATGCGTCCATGCATATTGTCCAAACTGATACTTGTACATCTTCTTCTTTAGGGTCAGAATAAACCACATAAAACCTGAAGCCAACAAGAGAAGAAAATCTTCAGCTACATTCTTCTAACTTGCCACAGGTCACAGCTAACATTATAAAGGAGACATCTTACAAGATCATAAATTAACATCAAGGGTTTTAGAGTATGGTTGGTAAAGATTTTTGTAAATTATAAGCGATGGGTCCTACGAAATATGTGGATAAAAATGATGTTTGACCAGTTTATAAGTGCTTATATACACATACAATCATACTCTTAGAACCCAACAAATATTATAAGCATATTGTACATCATTATGAACTAATTGAAAGACAAGATTCATAAGAGAGAGTAAGTAACACCAGTTTGACAGTCTGTAACCTACGTATGACTATTTTGGCCAGAGGCTCCTCAGGTTGGTATGGAACATAACGAAAGAAACAATTAATACCAACCTGCAATATACAAGAAATAACAGGTAACCATGTGATACTTGATAAATCCACTCACGAGCTTATGCAAAAATGTATCCGAAGTAACAGTATTCGCAAGCCTCTGATTGAGGATGCGGCCGTATACAAACAGCATTGCCGTGAAGAAGAAATGCCTGAAAGGGAAAGTAACAAATCAGTAGAAATAGGAATGATGCATATATCTAATGGAAATTTCTCCTAATCAATTAAAAAAGTAGATTTGTGGACGTCGAGAGAAAGTAAGTTAATCCGTCCAAAACCAACCACGTCTATAGAGCATCCGACTGTGGACACAGACAGATGACTTAAGATAATAATGCATGTGTTAGAGCGTAAAAGTAAGCAGTGAATGCCTTAATGATATATTTGATCTTCATATTTTATGGGCAAACACTGCCAATATTGTGTTCAAAATTATCAACAGAGATATATATCATTGACTTTTCTCTGGTCAGTTTCAGTAAAAGATGCATCAAACCTAGAGTAACTGGAGCAATGCTTGTGGCAAAGCCCTTTTCTATCCTTCTCATTATACGATGCTTTAGATTCTGCCATACACAATCAATTGACCTAAGTGGTCCCATCAACTGCCTGATGATCTTTCCCAGAGAGCAAATGATACAAAAATAAAAGCTATCATGAATCCATGCTTCTCCATCTCATTATATACTTTACACTGCATGACTCAGTGCAAAAGGTGGAACTATTTGACTAGCATGTGAGATGCAGCAGGGTGCATAAAATAGTTGGAGGACGTGATTTCTCCAAGAAGAAGAGGAGATGAATATACTTTAGTACGGAGAATATGATAATGAAATAGATGAAATTAAATAAAATGAGCATCAAATTCCATTGTGCCATTGATGTAATTGATAGTAGTAATAAACGATGACAACTCGTTTGGTTAGCTCTGGAGGGGAAGCTAACAAGACCCATATAACCTACACTTACACGCACAGACTTGCATATGTGTGTGTATGCTTATGCTGTAATTTAAGTTCTTTAACACGATACCAACCGGATTTTATACGTTAACATAATTTCAAAAATTGCACATGGATACAAAAGTCTCTTCCAACTACTCATTGATAGGATTAAAAATGGTACCAACTAACCTTAGCTGATTTCTGTACATTAAATTGATCCTGAAGCTTGATAAAATAGAAAATATGCTAATACATATAATGTTTTCCCATCGTCATGATTCAGAGACCGAATGTTGACCAAAGGCACATAGCATTTCAAGTTCAGTGATCCTTCTTTAGTTGAACAATTCAAGAAAATTAAAAATATGGGCAAGGTTCTCAAAGCAACAGAGCAACAAAAAACGAGGATATATTACAATCGCGAAAGATTGTGAACATTATACTGAACTTCCAGCAAAGTGCATATTGGAATGAGTTTTCCACTAAATTAAAATTTAATTATAATAACTATCCATAAATATTGGCGAATGGGCTAATTTAAATTCACGTTACTGCGAGCCCAGGGAATCAAAACTCTGGCATGTCAAACACAAGAGAAATCCATTAGCAGCACTCCACTTAAAACTACTTGCACAGCTTGTTTATGAAAGTTATCCAAAGGCGAGTGAAGACAAAAAAATAAAAGCATCGAGTTAAGAAGCTGACAGCTTACTCACCAATTTAAAAGCCTGAAACCTCGGAGGCGCTTGTCTTCATGTGCTCTCCTAAGTAAATTGAATAGCTCTCTTGCCATAAAAATTTGGATAACAACTACCATGGCCCAGATATAAAGGTGACCCATGTAGATTATGAAGGCAAAACCCCCAATCATCCAAACGGATGAATATATACGGATTAACATTGACTTGTATTTGTTTCTATCGTTAACAAGTAAATGGTTTCCATTTGCTTTAACAACTTCAGGAGGAACCTAAAATATTAGAAACGAAAGGCAATAAGATAAGAAGATTGGAACCTCAATAAATATTAACTAAAAGAAAGAGGTATTTTTAGTCAAGAATATTTTTGAATACAAAATTTAACAACGGAGAAAAAAAGAAAAAGAATATGGACAAATATTTTGTCCTTGCAATTCCTCTTCCCTAAAATAAAAACTATATTCCTGTAGTTAAGATAAAACATATCAAGAGGGAAGTAACATTTAAATACTCTTCTTCACATGCTCTTCGTCTGTTGTTTCCCTAGTAACCAAGTGAAGAAGAACATGTTCTCAGAATTTGCTAAGCCAAACAGGAGGGTAAATTTCCCAATAGCTACCTAATATAGCTCTACTGACTGTTGCAATTTGATCGAGTTTGCAATGTACAACAGAGCTCTACTTAGATAAACTAATGCGAGATTAATTTCAAATATCCAAGCATAAAGGAGGCAAGGGTTAGATTCTTCCATTGTTCATACTTTGTATTCCTAAAAAGGAAGCACACAAGTCTTAGCAAAAACAAACTCCATTTGGCCAATGTTATGTGTGCGAGAAGAGCATAGATAACTAGATACGTGATGCATAAATTCGCCTCAAAAAAATATAACTAACCTCATTTGAGCCTTTGCGCCGGCGTAGCCGCCCAGTAAGACCGCTAGGGGTTGATGGGCCACCAGAATCGTTGTCCTTTTGCATAATTCCTCCTCTAGTTAAACTCCACTAAAAATGTTTACATAAATGTTCTAATGTCATGAAATCGCCTGAGAAACCAAGAACAAACACTGAACACTTAGACCGACTTAAATCTCTAAGTAGATGGAAGAAACAAAACCAAAGTCATAAAAAATGGACTCCCCTCGTATGTTTTGTCCTGTTATCATCTCATAATTCAAAAGCTTACAAAGTACAGTTAAAAATAAAAGAAGGAAAAGAAAACCAACAAAAGATTCTAAATTTATAAGTTTCTCATTAATGTTTCATTCAGATTTTCATTCTGTTAATGTTCCTTTGGTTCCAATCACATCAAAGTAACCGTTAGTTTGGGAGAAAAATAATTCAAAACACGAGTTCATTAAAAAAAACTAAAAAAGGAAAGGAAAAAGAAGCAACTATTGACTAGCAAATTTCAAAATCTTTTATCCGATTCCTTCACACGAATTTCCCTTAGATTGATATTTCCTTATGGTAACCCGAGCATGAACCCCCCCAAGCAGGGGCTGATCTACCTGGGGTCTAGTGGGGGGATTTTGGTCCTGGATATTTCACCGATTATACTTGAGGGACGGCGGGTTCTAAAGGGAAGGGGAAACCCATAAACAACCACATCAAAAATTCACGAGAGATATTGTCGATAAATTTGATGTTGCGTGAGGAAAATTCCCATCAAGAAACAACAACTTTGTTAAAAATAAATAGATTCTAAGGAGGTAGAAGATGAGAATGGCGATAAGGCTGGACAGAATCTTAGATCGAGGTTGTGTGTTGAAATTAAATCATTCACAATAAATCGAGTGCAAACTACCTTCCAAGTTTGGTGGTGAAGAAGTTGATTTATCCTTGTAGAATACACTGCAACACAAGATCAGTTGGTGCCAAGTGGGGGTGATGAACAGGTTTCCCTTTTTCCCTCTCCTTCAAAGTAAATTGTTCCCCTTTTTAAAGTTTAATTACCAAGGAAAAAACCCTAAACCGCTTGTTCCCTCCACGAAATAGTTTTAACTAGTATATATATTGCTTACCGGATCCCAATGTATGGTTACGATTCAAATTGGATTAGGATTCAAATTCGGATTTTTTCTTAAAAAAAAAGATAGAAAAAATAAAGTTTGAGGAGTTAATTCTCTCAAATTAATTTTAATTAGGCTTTACAAATCGAAACATGTTTAATTGGACTTTACATGTCTTGGGCTTCTTAATTAATTTTTTATAGTGATATTATTTGATCAAATATGTCGACTAAATTAATATACCGCTTCTTTGCAGTGAGATTCGTCCGTACGGATGATAGATTGAGACGGTGAACAAGTTTTGAAGATAATCGCTATGAGAGATTATCGACTGAGAAAGATGAATTGAGGAAGTAACAGTTGTTGGATATGATTGGTTGGAAGAGATGATCGAATAGATTGAAACAATAAACAAATTTTGGAGGAGATTATTTCGTAAGGGTGAAGACGTAGTGACATGTGGTATCTTTTTTTCTTCTAGTAGCGGAAAAAACTTCCTACAGTAGTGATAATATAAATTATCCACTACTTATATATTTGAAAATAATTTTAAATTTATAAATTATATCTTTTTTTCTAAATAAAATATCTTATTTTATTATTCAAATTTATTAAAATAAAACAAATTACACGAGAACTAAAAAGCTTATGTCTTAATCTACTTTTGGAAAAGAATCCCCAAATTCTGGGGTTGTTCCAAACCATGCATATGACATATATTCTATTCATTTTTTTTTTTGTCTTTTCTCAATATATACCTAACTCCGTAAAAACTCTGAAGACAATAGATCAAAACCCTCTTCTTCAATATTATGTAATTTCTTTATTTAGAACGCATAATACTTTTCTAATGCAATATAAATATTTTGAACATACGTTACAAGTGGACCCATTAACAAATGTAAAATATGTGAAAAAATATATTAAACATTGAAAAAGAAACAAGGGAGTTAGACCCACAAACAAGATGACACGCGTAAGAGCCCTAACTAAACGTAGTGAAAAAAAATAAATAAAAATTAGAAATCTGACTTTTCCTGTGTGTATGTTGATTGGAAGATTGTGGGCTCTGGTGAAAGGTATGTGAAATGTTGGGGTCAATTTGTATGTTTTTGGAAAAAGTAGTGGAAAAAGTAGTCCAATTTTGGGTTTCTAATAAATTATTTTTCCAAAAGTAACTATTACCTTACCTTACCTTTCTTTTGCCTTAGTAATTGTCTAAACTCTTGCTCATGGTAGATATGTTGAGCGAGATAGTAACGACGAGAAAAGTCGAGCCCCCATTAAATAAAAGGCAACCACGACTATTTGTACTTCTTTGTTCGAATAAATCTTCTATTTTTCCTGGACAATCATGTGACAAACATTAACGGACACTGTTCGATACATAAAAAGAATTGTGTTTTCAAAATAAATAACTTATTTATTTTAAGTTTTACAAAAAAAAAAAAAAAGTAATTATTTCAATACTTACCTTTTTTTACTTATAAATATTCTAAGCTTGGCCAAACATGCTTTAGGTTGAACAACCTTGATTAATTAGTTATTTAAATGCATATGATAATTTCCCTTGGTAAATAGTAACTTTTTTCGTGTCATGTAATGATTGGTTGACTAAAAAACTAATGCAATTAGTGTTAATCAAGATAGTGATAGAACAAAGCAATATTTTGATTGTTGAAAAGGAGATTCCTTTTACGATTTAATTTTCACCTAAATCAAGTGGTGTACAAGTACTTGCGAATATTTCAGTATAATGGAGAATAGGTTTCGTGTGAAAATGAAATAATAAAAGAATACAAAATTCTTAATACATGAAAAAGAAAAAGTATGTATAAAATGCATGCGTGTGGTATACTTGATACTTGAAAATAATTATTAAATTGTCGTTATGATTTATATTTTTAATAATAAATAAATTGCACGTTTATCAGCTACGATTCATATTATTTCTTTAATTTGTTATGCACTTTTACTAAGAAAATCATATTGTAAAAGTAATTTATCTCCCGTTTATCATATTGTGAATGTAATTTGTTGTTACGAAACCAAAAAAAAAAAAAAAAAATTGCTACTAAATTGCAATCATTGATTCAAAGAAGGGAATGGGAGTTTGTCACTTGCTAGGTGGAAATGGATTTAAGGGCTTGTTCGGTAGAGTTTTTTTGGGAATAAATGGGTTTTCTTGTTATTTTTTAACTTTTCAAATTTTTTTGTAGTGTAAAAAGAGTTGAAAAGTCAAAAATTGTAGACAAAAAAATAGATTTTTTTGGATAAAATGGCAGTCGAATAAGCACTAAAGTTGATCCAATCAATTTGTGTTGAATGATTTTACATTAAAATTAATAGCACGAGTCTTCAATCAATTTTTGTTGTCATTTAATTCTCAACATTTTAATTTGCAGTCTCCCACTAAGAGTTTTGATCATCTTTAACCATTAAATAGTTGATTTTTTTATTAAAATTAATAACTTTTACACTCTTTTAATTTCTTCGGAAGTAATTCGCAAAATCATGGACTTTTCTTTCTTAATTATAATGGAAAAATGTTTAACTGGTTGGATCTAACATATTCTTTAAATAAACAACTTATATGCACTTCATTTTCAAAAAAGATCAATATATCAATCACTAGGATATGTTGCTAAAATATATGTATTAAATTCGAAATTCTCGACAAATTGCCAGTGGCCTAAAGATAGGAAAGAATCAATTACATTTTTCATAGTTCTTTTGTATCACTTTCTTCACCTGCCACTTGGTCACCGCTAAATTGTCTAGGAATATAAAAAATAAGGGTGGGAATCAAGAGAAAGTTGTGTCAGAAAAAAACTACTATTTTAAAAAGTTCGTTTAAGTAGCGCCTAGGCAGAGCTTAGGTATGAGCGCGATCTCCACTCTTAACTATGCGTTACACTCTGCCTTCACCTAGATTTGAAAAGTTTGGAACTTGACTTTCACGTTTTATGTTTTTTAGAACACTAGTAAAAATGACAGAAAGGAAAACAATAAGAAAAGTGGACATGGACGAACAAGCCCAAAGATAAAGACAAGAGTGAGAAATAGTTAAAAGGAGTGAGAAAACACATTTAATAGATAAAAACTGTAATAAAGACTTGTTGATAGAAAATTTAGATGTTACCATATCAATGAAAAAACAAGCATCATTTGATGGTTTTCTCAAATGGCCCACATCTCAAGAAGATATAAATGACTTGTAAAATCTAAGGTTGTGTTTGATTGCAAGTGGAAAATTTGGGTGGAAAGAAAATATTTTCCATGGAAATGAATTACCAAGAAAATTTGGATTGGAAAATGTTAACAAATTTTCCATGAAAAATAAATTCTCATATCCCACAAAGAAAATATTTTCTTTGAAAACAAGGAAAATATGGTCAAAAGTGGAAAATATGGAAAATATTTTCCATGGAAAAACAAAAGTTATTTTCCATGGAAAAACAAAAGTTCCAAACAAATGAAAGATGGAAAATAGATGAAAAAATGCATTTTCTATGGAAAATTTTGCCAATCAAACAGACCAAAGCTGGAAAATGGGTAGAAAATGAAAAGAATCAAACACACCCTAAAATCACACTCTACCAAAAAATCCCTTTTGTTTCATTGAACCGTTCAAGAATACCGGTTGGTCTAATTAATCAATCGGTTCAAAGAATCTCACGGCTGGTCCGAGTTACCCTAATCGGTTCAAGATACTTTCGAAAGATCGCTAATACGCACATCGGACAAGTTAGTGATTTTTTCCTCTGAACATTAACGTACGCACCATAAGGTAGTACTCAACACCGAGCAGATAATCTGAACCCAAATCCCTCAATATTCAATACATTCCTGAGATAAACTTCTGTATGAATTTTTATATTGTGAATAAAATTTGATTATGGCTACTATGCCTTCCTGTCAATTTTATCAAAAAAATACTTTTTGGATAAACTCATTCCAGACTTTCCAGTGCTCAGTCTCCAAATTCCATGTTAGAACCACCCTGCAGTTCTTCAAGTACAGTTCTTCACTTCCATCCAAGAACCAATCTTTTCGTGCAACCAATGATGCAATCAACTCAGACTCAATCCCCAAGAAAAACCCACAAAAAAGACCCCATCTTTTGCCGAAACATCGAAACAAAAGGTGGAATTCTGGTAGTGAAACACCCATTTCACAGTCAAGTGATGGGGATAGGTTATCTGGTAGTTCTTGGTTGGATAAATGGAGTGGAAGAGAGAAGCCAAATGGCCTGAAAAGGCCTCCGGTAGTGTTGAATTATAGGAATAGTGGGGATGTTTCGAGTTCGGATTGTGAAGAAAGTACTAGTACTAGTAGTGGCGGTAGTACAATGGAGAGGATTGTTGAGAAGTTGAAGAAGTTTGGGTACATGGATGATGTTAGCGAGAAGAATGAGAATGTAGGAAGAGTGATTGAAAAAGGGTCGATAGAAGATATATTTTATGTTGAAGAAGGGTTGTTGCCAGATACAAGAGGTGGGTTCTCGGAGAAGTCATTGTTCAGGGACGAGAGTAGTAATGGAAAGGTGAGGTTCCCATGGGAGAAAAAATCGGTAGGGGAAGAGGAGAAGCGGAGTTTAGACAGAAGAAAGGTTAGGAGTTTGGCCGAGTTGACTCTTCCTGAGTCGGAGCTGAGGAGGTTGAAGAATTTGGCTCTTCGGATAAAGAACAAGACAAAGATTGGTGGTGGAGGTGTTACACAACAGGTTGTGGAGACTATTAGAGAGAAATGGAGAACATCAGAGGTTGTGAGGTTGAAATTTGAGGGGGCTCCCGCCCTTAACATGAAGCGAATGCACGAGATTTTAGAGGTCAGCTCTCATGAAACTTATAAAATTCTCTGTTTTCTAGTTAGTATCTGTTGTTATCTGTTATAGGAATACATAATAAAAAAGGGTCACGAGGAAGGATGTAAAAGAGGGATGACAACCATACAGTGTCAATTAATTATACTTAGCTGTTGTAATACAACATTGAATTTGTTGGAGTAAGTAGAAAGTTTCAGCATTTCAGTAAAATGTGATAGTGGTCAAATGAAGTGCTTTGGAGAAACTTGCTACAACTCTTACAGTACTAATCATCTAGAAGTTCTTTAGCACTATCTGGTTTATAGTCTAACCCGGTCATCACTGTGGTGATTTTTACTTGGTGCCGTTGCACCCTTAGTTCTGTTAAGTCTTTTAAATGGAGCATTTAAGAGAAAAAGGAATATTCCTTGTAGCGTGACATCCTTTATGCTTCATTTGCATATCCTGATTCAAATTACTGTAAGCATCAGAAGGTTGAGTCTTTTGTACAAGTATTCACCAAGTCAGGTAGCTGTTATTTGAGAGGACCTTTTAGAATTCATGGCATCAGTAAGTACAACTGGTCCATTTTTCTTAAGAAAGCATATACTCCGGAGTAGTTTCCACCTCTAATTTCGATTACAGATCTAAAGAAATAATCTTTCTTAATACTGTTTTTGATGCTGCCTTTTTGTTGTTCAGAGAAAAACTGGTGGGTTGGTTATCTGGAGATCTGGCACTTCTGTTTCTCTTTACAGGGGTGTAACTTATGAAGATCCCACAGAACAATTGAAGAAAAGAATGTTTGGAAAAAAAGAAATTTCTCGTAAGTCCTCTTCAACTGCTTCTGATGAGGGTGGTCAGAATCCCTCAGGATGTGGTCCTTTAAGTGATGTGGATGCACCTCAAGCAGAGACTATAAGCACTGGCTCAGAGAGTAAAAACAGTGAAACACTATTGGAAGTGAAATATGAAGATGAAGTAGAGAAACTATTAGATGGACTTGGCCCAAGGTATACAGATTGGCCCGGAGATGATCCACTTCCCGTAGATGCAGATTTACTCCCAGGAGTCCTACCTGGTTATCAGCCTCCCTTCAGATTACTTCCTTACGGTGTGAGATCAACCCTTGGAACAAAGGAGGCAACCACTTTACGTAGACTTGCCAGAGTCCTGCCACCACATTTTGCACTAGGTAAGCATTTCTTGTACATATGACATTTGATTAGAAAGGATAGGCATTGGCATAAGGCATAGCTTATTGTTGTTAACGAGAAATATTGATAATGTATTGATGGTTGACATCTCCAGGAAGAAGCAGGCAGCACCAAGGATTAGCTGCAGCCATGATAAAGTTATGGGAAAGAAGTAAAATTGCAAAAATTGCACTAAAACGTGGGGTTCAGCTAACTACGAGTGAAAGAATGGCTGAAGATATCAAGGTAACGCAAGATACTCAAGCTGGTATGAGCCCCTAAAAATTGGAAAGGAAATTAATAAGCGCTGCAATGAAATAGAAAGTTGTCAAGATATACAGGATAACCGAGTTGATTTATACCTACCTAAGCTCTTAGTGTTTATCATATTTTGATACTTAAGACCTATTCTCAGTGAGCCCCTACTCTCCTCTTCCCAACAAGTGGGAAGGGTATTTCATGATATGATAAACTATATGTTGAACCACTCCATCTAAAAACTTTAGTTGTTAGTAAGGGGTAGAAATATATTTATTTAGATTCTGTCCTCAAACATGCCTCTTCATGTGTAGGCTGGATTCATTTTC
This sequence comes from Forsythia viridissima, assembly GCA_030279155.1. Classification (NCBI taxonomy): domain Eukaryota; kingdom Viridiplantae; phylum Streptophyta; class Magnoliopsida; order Lamiales; family Oleaceae; genus Forsythia; species Forsythia viridissima. Next base: position 4,324,564 of record CM059036.1, read on the forward strand.
CACCAAAGGTCTTGCACATACACAATTTTAACAAGTAGGTGGCAACTAGAGTTGATTCCAAGACCTTTGCTTGCTCTGATACCACATTGAACAACCTCCTTTAAAATCTTGCACAGGCACAAAGGGTACTTGTCACATGCACAATTTTCAGGGTAGTGCAATACTTGATCCCAGAATCTCTGCATGCGCTGATAATATATTGAACCACCTTATCTAGAAGCTTAAGTTGTAAAAGAGATTTATTTTTTTTCCCAATTTTGTCTTCAACAATATGCAACCCCAAACTGAAATTGATTATACTCTCGGACGAATTACTACCATCTAATTATGTAATATGGTAGGTGTATATCACTTTACTCTTTTTTCTATATAAGCAGTCTGTGTTTCTCTCATTTTATATATGCATTTATTTACAGCTGAGTTATAAATGGCACTGATATTTTTCTATCAAACTTCGCTCCTGGAAGTTCCTTTTCCTCGGACAACAATTTTTGGCAAAATGAGGAGAAAATGGCATTCTTACACGGGTGCTTGCTTTTGTACCCACATTTGTAATAGATCAACTTGTTTGCTGGGACTGAGCTAAAGTAAGGTTACTCTAATTACATCTGGTGAGGTCAATGATCAGTTTCATATAACCAAGAAAAAAAGAAGAATTAACAAAAAAGAGGTTGATTATTGTAAACAGCAATTTTATGTGTATGATTGATGATTACTTGCTTGTTCATTGAATAGAGTTTATTTTTCCTCAATATCAGAAGTTATATATTTAATGTCTTTGTTCCTATATCAATTATCAAATAAATCTGATCATTTCTTATGGCGAGTTATCTCTGGTCATGTTGTGCCATCTTGATGACTTGGATTGTAAATTATGTCATTTTGTGAGTGCTGGAACACTTAAGCCCCTGATCCATTGTTAATATGCGTTCAAAAAGATAGTTACTTGAGAACTTCTTAAGAGTGGATGGCATAATTGTTTGGATACTTTTTGAAGAAATGGAGTTATTAGTTTTTTTAAAGAGTAGCCTCTAGGGCAGAGAAGTGTTTATTCATCTGGGATGGGTCTAAAACGTAGGGGAAAAAAAGAAAAACTAATAGATCATTGGAAAAATAAAAATAAATAAATATAGTAATGTTACTTCTTCCTGTGTATACCTCTTTCATTAATTATTCTTCTTGTCATAAATTGCTTATCCATCAAATCAATCAGATATTTAAGCCCCACACACTGATTTTTCCCTGAGTTTATGGTAGAACATCCATTTAATGTATCACGCTAAAAGTCACCTGGAGGACTCCCACCCTAAAAGAGAAATGAGACGTGCTTAAAGGGTCTTCGTTCTTACGGGCTCATAAAGATCCCTCAGTTAATTCAATTCAGATGCTTAGGCAAGATTGGTTGTACTTTATGCAGAGATTGACCGGCGGTATGCTGCTCTCTAGAAACAAGGACTATTTGGTGTACTACAGAGGGAAGGACTTTTTGTCACCGGATGTTGCTAAAGCGTTGTTGGAAAAGGAGAGATTGGCAAAAGCCTTGCAAGATGAAGAAGAACAAGCACGTTTGAGAGCGTCAGCCTTTGTTATACCTAGTGTGGAAGATACTGGTACGTCTGGAACTGCGGGTACTCTCAAAGAAACTTTAGATGCAGATTCTAGATGGGGAAAACGGCTGGACGATGAGGAAAAGGAAAAGATGATGAGAGAAGCAGAAGTGTCGAGGCATGCCGACCTTGTCAGAAAGCTTCAGAAGAAGCTTGATTTTGTAAGTTCCGTTCAGTGTGAACCACACTTCATTTCCATGCTTTATGCATCAAAGATTGTTTTGATATGAAAACAACACAATGTAGAGATGCACTAAATTGTCTTATGGTTTACTAAATTTTGTTTATTTATAAGTGCTTTTCATTTCTCGTATTTATCTCCCTAAAATATTGTTGACTTGAGATTTCTTTAACAGGCTGATAGAAAGCTAATGAAAGCAGAACGAGCATTGTCAAAAGTAGAAGAGTCTTTAAATCCAGCAGATCATCCAGCAGACCCACAAAGCATTACTGATGAGGAAAGATTTATGTTTCGGAAGCTTGGTTTAAGAATGAAAGCCTTTTTACTTCTGGGTAAAATAATTGTACTTCCCGATTTATTTATTTTGAAAAACACGGATTGTACTCATAAAGCCCTTTTCAGGTAGGCGTGGAGTTTTTGGTGGTACAGTGGAGAACATGCACTTGCACTGGAAGTACCGAGAATTGATCAAAATCATTGTTAAGGCTAAAAACTTTGAGGAGGTTAAAAATATTGCACTGTCTCTTGAAGCTGAGAGTGGTGGAGTGTTGGTTTCAGTAGACAAAGTATCCAAGGGTTATGCCATAATTGTTTTCCGGGGTCGGGATTATAGAAGGCCTTCCACTCTAAGGCCAAAGAATCTTTTAACGAAGCGGAAGGCATTGGCACGTTCAATTGAACTTCAAAGACGTGAGGTACACTACATAGATTTGGATTGCACGTCAATTCAACTATATCATGTAAAAATCATTAGTCGCAGTTTTTTTTTTAAAGGTACTTTTGCTTCTGACTCATACTGCATTGTTGTTTTTCTCAGGCTCTCATGAACCATATTTCAACCCTGCAAACAAGAGTGGACCAGCTAATTGCGGAAATTGTACGTCTTCTTAGCTTGGCATACTAATTTTATGTTTCCTATTACTTCATCCTTTCCCTTCCCTTATTTTCATTTCTCCTCCTCTAAATATGTAATGGACAAATATTTTTGACTACTGTAGGAACAAATGGCGTCTGTGAAAGACCGGGGTGATGAGGAACTGTATAATAAACTAGATTCTGCTTACCTTACAGAAGACGAGGAAAGCGAGGTTTGTAGTAAATGATTCCATTTTTCATTCGAGAAGATACTTGAAATACTTGTTGGCATTTGGTAAAGTAATATTAGCTTTTGGTGAAGTAAATGATGCAATTTGGACTCTTAAATTTATTTTATCAGGACGGACAGGAGGATGCTTACCTCGAGACGTACGATAGTGAGGATGGGGTGGTAGATGAAAATGATATTTCAGTTCATAACCTTCAGCCACAAACAAATTTTCCATATGGTTTTGAAGATGAATCAGAAACAGAACTTGGAGAGCTGCAACCGTGCAAGGACACGATTGCACCATCAACGCTGGGGAAGAATTAGAACGATAGAGGATACTACCAAGCGAGCAGGTGCCAGAATTACATTCTTAAATCCGCAAAAATGAAACTAATTATTTTGGAAGCTATTGTGTTCACTGGTTTACCTACGTGCTTGTTTGACTAGGAGGCATGTACACAAGGTTTCAGCTTTAAAGCCCAAAATGGATAAATATGCCTCAGTTAGGAGCTTACTATATCAAAGAAATAGAGCATATTTTTCGCTGTTATTGTTGTACAGTCATTGATGGGCGTTTAAACATGCAAGCACTCGTTTCATGTCTAACAATTCTTCAACTGATAGCACTAACATTGGTAGATAAGCAGAAAGTTCTAAGCGCATCACAGTACTTACAAACATTTATGAAGATCAAATATTATTTGTATTTACACATTGTAAAATTTATATCTTTTATCTAATTTTTATTCACACGTTCTATATCTAATTTTTATTCACACGTTCTATAAATTTCGTAAGACCTACTGTTTTTAATTTACCAAAAAAAAAAAAAAACCTTTTTCAAATAAATATATGCTAAAGTCTCGAATATTGTTACCAATTGTCATAATCGAGAAGTTTTCTACTTGCACCCCTACAAGTGAGAATTTCATACGTTGTTGACATGCTGAAAACCTTGTGATATGCCCTCACAATAAAGGAAAAGCATAAACGTATTTTTTGAACCCCCTCCCAGCTCCCACATCATCCACAGCTCAAACAAGTTCAAAAATACGTGCAACATATAGCAAGCCACACAGCGAAAAAATATTAGTAAGAAAAAGTAATTGAAAGTATGGAACTCTTTCCAAACAATTTAAGCAACTTGTCCTGTCTATCAACAGGCTCCACTGATCAAAAATTCAAAACATCGGCAATTTAAACATTCCTGTCTGACGGAAAATGCCAGCAGATAGAAAACGAACTAATTAAGCACAAGAGTACGAAGAAAATAACATAGCATAGGTGTCCCTGACGAACAAAATCTCTTATATTTCTGAATTGATGGTAGATTTCTCACTTCAGAGGAATGAACCTTGAAGAGTGGGTGGCACCAATACCGGGTCTACCGTGCTTCACTGGCTTGTAAGAGATTGAGAACTCGGCAAGATAGTGGCTAATCATTTCAGGCTTGATTTCAACTGTATTGAAGGTCTTGCCATTGTACACTCCAATGACACTTCCAATCATCTCAGGGACAATGATCATGTTTCGCAGGTGGGTTTTGACGATTTCAGGCTTCTCGCCAGGTGGGGCCTCACGTTTCTGAAATAATGTATCACACATGAATGCATTAAGTAAAACAGAGAAGACAAGTGATAAGTGAATATAATGGAATAAAAAAAAGGTGAATAAGGAAGCTGAAAAGGTCAGCATCCAAAGGATTCTACAATACATAGCATTTAATATGTTATTCAATTGATAAACACATTTATATTTCAAATCCTTTCAAATCTTAATCACATACCGCCTTACGCAGCTTCTTGATCAAAGCCATGGGCTTCCTCTTCAAACCCCTCTGGAACCTGTCCATTTAATCACAGAAGTCAAAAATATTTCTCCAGACAAAAATGCGGACAGTGTACAAACATAAAATTGCAGAAAACTAATGCCATTGACAGTGATTGTTAAATTTGTCACTCTTAAAACCTGTGTTATGGTTCAACAAATAAAATGAAATCAACAACATAAACCTACAAAGATGCGGACGAGCACATCAAAAAATGCAGAAATCACAATTCAAGGCTAAAGACTAGTTCAACTAATCCAAAGGTAACAAATGTAGCAACAGTTAACACCCCGCAAGTGCAGATGCACAAACTTTTTCAATACACTACACTCCAAGAGTTGCCATTGCTGCTGGATTAACCTAATAAAAAGATTATCTTGAACACAGATATACATGAAGTATATCTCATTAGAAACAACATGAATTGATTTTGTTCACTACCCATTATAAAATTAGTTATCTTCCGAAGACATGTAAGGGAATACTAGCAAGAATTATTGCCACAGACTCTTCACTCTAGTAAAGAGACCAACACAATCCATGAACACAAAAATTCGAATCTGGTCAAATGAATAACAGGTTAAACAATTAAAACAATTTAATGAACGCCTAAAAAAATAATAATTAATTGCATAAACATTCAAACCGCAAGCTACCCAAAGATCATACTAAAAATTACTATATGCTTCAGAAATTCTAGATTTCTATAAACCATCTAATCCATACCAAAAAACCTAATAAAACACACAATCCTCACATCCCCATTCTTTGAACACAACCACATTTCAACCTAGGAAAACAAAACCTTAAGATTCAATTTCCATACTTGAGTATCGAAAATTACCTTCTGCGAGCACGGGCATGGAAGAGCTTGACGAGCTCATCAGTGGACATGTCGAGGAGGGCATCAAGATCAACACCCCTGAAGCTAAACTTCTTGAACGTTCTCTTCTTTGGCAGTCCCGCCGCTGTCTCTGCATCTACATCCGCCTGTACATATACATATGGATATACAATCAGAAAATCAAATACAATAAATATGCTTATCTGCGAGTATATAAGAAAAGAGAAATTTTACCATGGCTGTTTGTGGAGATGGAATTCAGAAGAGGGTGAGGGATGGAGGGAGGCTCTGGGGATTGGGATTTGGGAGTGACGCAGTTAGGGTTTCTGAGGGTTTTTATATAGTATGAAAATTACGGGTCAGGGTAAGTATAAACGATAGGCCCAACCCGGGTTTTCTAAAAGCCCACATAAGGTAACATGGATTTTTTTTTTTGGGAGAAATTTATAGGATGGACTTCTAGTATTATTCATGGTAGTGTTGAAATTATTTTTTAAATGATTATAATATAAGTTGTAGGTAAATGTGTGAATAAAAAGTGAATTGTAAGTTGTAGATCTTATAAAATGTGTGAGTAAAAAACATGTTTGACCAGCTGAAATTATAAGTTAAGCACTACCAAACATGATAATGTGATTTTGGCCGTTCTTTCAGGTGGTTTTGGTGGGGTTCTGAGTTCTTAACCTATTTAAATATGTGGATTTGAGCTTTTATGCAGTAGAAATTATTAATGTGAATGTTAAAATAATAAGTAACCTTCACGTGACTTAAAGTAGAACGTTAAGAACATTTCCAAGAGGCTCTTTGAACATAAGATCTCTTTATTTTAGAGAGTCAAATCTTAAAATTATACTACAAGAGATTCTCTAAAATAATTTTTTAAAATAGATAGAGCCAAACTGAATCTCTATAATTAAATGATTTAAAGAATTTCAATTTTCAATACTCGTGTATTGAGTAAATTAAAAGGGATTTTGGCGCAAATGGTCTCTAACTTTTGCCTTTAGTGTGGAATTAGTTCCTAACGTTTATTTTTTTGCAAACAAATCCTTAACCTATGTGTTTTGATGCGAAATTGGTCCTTATAGGATGAAAAAGATAAATATACCATTAGTTTTAATTAAAATAAATTGTATGTGGATTCTTAATTATTACAAAATGTGCAAATATGTCCAATACTTTTATTTTTTTATAAAAAATTAAAGAAAACTAATGAGTTTTTTTAGAATTAACACTTTAGTAATAAATATGTCAAATAAAATTATTATTTTTATTATTAAGTAATTATATTATTTAAAATTTAAAATTTTATTTTGTTGTTGTCTAAAATAACTTTGTCACAAATTTGATGTTCAAATACTTTTATTTAATTGAGTTATATGTTTATTAACTACAAATATTAAAAATTCAACTATATTTTTCATATTTTTATTTTTATTTTTGTTCAAAAATAAAACACATAATGTGTAAATTAATTTTTATTAGTGTTTTTATGTTAAATAAAAATATAATAAGATTAGTTCAATGTCATAAAATTATATACGTCATTTTGTTATTTATTTAACTTAAATTTTAATGTAAAGAGGGAGAAAAATGATTTCTCACAATGATTTCTCCCTCTTTAAATAATATAATTACTTAATAATAATAATAATAATTTTATTTGACATGTTTATTACTAAAATGTTAATTCCAAAAAAACAAAAACTCATTAGTTTTCTTTAATTTTTTTTATAAAAAATAAAAGTATTGGACTTATTTGCACATTTTGTAAATCTGGGCGTCGGGTGGGTCGGTCTGGGCATTTCAATACCCGGAACTACCCGTTACAGTTCGGATATTTCATAAATGGAACCATTCGGTTCCAAGTAATTATTGGAACCAAATTCGAATCGGAACCGTCGGTTCGGGTTCGGGTTCGAGTTCGGGTTCAGTTCCTACCCGTAACATTTGAAAAAAAATCTTTAGTTGACAACATATTTTGAAAAAATTAAAAATTACAAACCTGTTAACATTAAAGTATGTTAAATAGTAAAACAATTTATGAAAGATATAAACATTAACTAAAAGAATAGATACCAAAATTGCAAACTCATAAATTAAGGTTAGAAAAAAAAATTACGTCTCAAAATTGAGGATTTGTTTCGATTAAAGAGGAGTTACGCATTCGTCGTCTCACTGTGTGTTGAGCGTGAGAAAGATATAAACGAAAGTGCAAGAGAGACGACAATGTTTGTAATGAAAATCTAAGCAAATAACATTTGAGAATTTGAGATTTGGGTAATTAGAATTGGGTAAATTGAGTTTTAGTTTAAGAGTGATGTGTTTTCTACTTTTTGTTTGAATTTTAGACAGTTGGACTCTTGTCTTTGGTACTATGGTGTTGGATCGTAAATCATTGGGTTAGGGTGAAAAATTGTAAAAAATAAAAAATTTATAAAAAAATGACATATTCGGTTCCAATCGGATACCCACGGTTCTAGTTTAAGAACCAAGAACCGACTCGAACCCGATCGGTTCTTAGTTCTCGGTTCCTCATTTTAATTTTTTAGAACCAGATTGGAACCTCCGGTTCCGGTTCGGTTCCGAATCGAGAGGTTCGATTCCGGTTAAAATGCCCACCCCTAACATTTTGTAATGATTAGGAATCCACATATAATTTTTTCTAATTAAAACAAAGGGCATATTTGTCATAAGGACTAATTTTGTACCAAAACACATAGATTAGGGATTTGTTTGCCAAAAAATAAACGTTAAGGACCAATTCCACACTAAGGACAAATGTTATGGACCATTTGCGCCAAAATCCCAAATTAAAAAGTATACACCAAATAAAATAGAGGAAAATAGAGGAAAATCGTATAATAATCAATCTTCTAAAAAGCGTAAAGCGTGGCTAAGTGTTGAAGTCGAGTTTCAAATTTTTCGAAAAGAGTAAGGCGAGAGCGAAGCGTAAGGAGTGGTTAGGCGTGGAGGCCGCACTTCATGCTTAGACAGAGCCTATACGAAATATATGCAGACTTTTTAGAACAGTGATAATAATTAAGAAAGAATCATGTTAAAATAAAATATAAAGAAAAATAATAAATGCTTATTGTAAGAAATAATATCAAGTGTTAAAAATGAAGAGACTGTTGGAGTATTTAAAAAAAAAATTACTCTCTAAAATACAAAAAATGATATTTATAAATAAATAGTCTCTTGGAGATGTTCTAAGTAGTTTGATGTCTTCTAATTTTAAATAATGTGAAAGTTACGAGCGATTTTAATATTAATATTAACGAATTCTACCACGTGGAAATTCAAATTCACATATTTATTTATGTTAAAGGTTCGTAACCTAACTTTTGATGGTTAAATAGGTTAAATAGTTCAAAACTAATTTTATCTTCCAAAAAAATAGCACAAGTAAATAAGGTGTAAAGAGTGGATAAATGTGTATTACTTTTTATTTTCTAGAAAATTGATATAGAGATTGATATTAAATAAGTAGTACTTCACAAATAAAATTGTATATTCTGAAATTGATGAAATAATAATAAAATATTTCTCGGCCAAGGGTAAAGGAATCTCAACCATGGTCCATAGTAGGATTATAAGGATTCCGATATGGGTTAAGGAAAAAAAGAATAATTATAATTATAATTATAAATAGATTAGTTAATTTTGATATGGATATTGATGGATTTTGCATTAAAGGCATTTACACACTAGCATTTTACTTATGGCTAATTATGTTTATAAACAGTATTTATTTGTTGCACTATATTTTAATTAATCTAAGATTTTCAATTTTTGCTTATTATAATATTTATATTCTCAACTTTTTTTATTACATTTTTATCTTTATTTTTCATTAATTAGCACACATTATTTTTTTATAACGGTTTTCGACCAAAAAGTCCGTTGAAAAATCATAAAACGACTTATTTGCTCATCATATTTTTCAAAAAATAATAAATAAAAAGTGTGACAAAATATTTTTTCCTCATATCAAAGTACGCAAATAAAATATTTTAACAAAAATAATCATTAAAGATGAGATGTACTAATTAATGGAAGAATAAAGATAAGAATTCAACGGAAAAAATGTGATAGACATAAGTTTTACAATAAAAAAAATTAAAGACCTTAAATACAAATAAAATATAGTGTAACAAATATAAAATGTGGTGCCAATATAACAACCATTTACTCATTTGTATTAAACTCAATGATTAAACAAATCTGCCTAAATCTATCTGCAACATTCTCCATCCGTTCTCGCTTTTAGCACAAAAACTCCACACCTCTCTCGTACTGTTTTGTGCAATCTCATTTATCAACAAAACTAGTAGGTTGATTCATATAAATCTTTTCTTCAAGTTCACCGTGTAAAAAAAAACAGTTTTAATATTAAGTTGTTATATTTTCAAATTAGAATGAACAACAAACACTACTCTTAAAGTGGTGTATTTGACAATTGGAAAAAAAAATTCATTATATTCTATACCATATTTTTGAGTAAAACCCTTTTACCACAAGTCTGACTTTGAATTTAACACACTCAGTGTTACTATTACCTTTTTTTTTTTTAACCTTATATATCCATTTGCAATCAACAATGGATTTGTCATTTGGTTTTGGAACCAATTCCCATGTATGATTATTATATAAAGATTTAATTCCTCCTTCCAGGCAGTCCACCAAAGGTCTGATTGCATACTATTTATATCTTCATCAAAATTGTTAAGATCATTTCCACTTTGTTCTTCATAAGAACCAACAACTAAAGCAACAAGATAACCTAGAAGGCAACTTTGTTGTCCTTCTACTTCTGTCTCTAGTTAAATGATGGTCTTCTAGACCTATATTTTGAAGATGGTATTACCCTTCATCTCTAATTTGATTTTTACCGTCAGAATCATTAGATTGATGTGTATGTGGTTGATTTTGCTCTACCTCAACATGAGTGCAACATGATCACTAATCTTTTCTCTGAGCACTACTGGGCTTGACGCTACTCGCATCAATATCAATTGTTTTATCCAAACAAGACATTTCAACTTCCTTAAAGATAACATCTCTACTAACAATTGTTGTAAAACCCCCAGACCTCTAGTCTAAAGTATGTACCCTTTAGTCCCATCAGGATAATCCAAAAAAAATATACTTTCAGAATCTGAGATCAAGCTTATCATCTTTTTGACGTGAGTATATAGTACAACCAAATACTCTAAGATTAAAGTAGTTAGTTGGCCTACCATACCACATCTCTTCAGGGGTTTTTTCTATTTAAGGTAGCAGACTATTTACTAGATAACAAGCTGTAACAACAGCTTCATCCTAAAAATGTTTGGAGAGACCAGAACTATAAAGCATGCATCTTATTCTTTCAAAAAGAGTCTTATTCATCCTATCAGCAAAACTATTTTGTTAAGGGGTGTAATGAACATTTCTATCTTTTTATTCCAGATTGATTACAAAAATCATCAAAAGCTTATTACAAAATTCAAGTCCATTATTTATTCTCAAACATTTTAAAATTTTACAAGTTTAATTCTCAAGAAGAGTTTTCCAATTTTTAAATTTGTCAAAAGTTTCAAATTTATTTTTTTTAACAAAATTAGCCATACTTTTCTTGAAAAATCTTCTATTACTGACATAAAATGCTTAGTCCCCTATTACTTAAATGAGCAAGTTTTTTATGCCAAACATTAGTACAATTACCCTTAATAGAGTTTGTCATAGCATAGTCTACAGACATTTTTTCTATTTTGGTGAAGTACAATCCATTTCTCTTATAACTGTTGATTGCAAGGAGTGCTCATTTAGTAATTTTAAAAAAACCATCTCCAAACTTGCCATCAAAATTTGAGTCTTCAAGAGACCCAATAGAGATGAGATTTTTGGCCAAATTAAGTATGTGTCTCACATTTTCAAAAAGATAAGCATAATCAGTATCAAACTTAACTTTGATATTGCCTATCCCATGAATTTTACAGGCAACATTATTTCTGATAACAACCATCCTGATGTTGACTTTAGTATAGAAGCAAAACATATCAAGTTTTGGAGTCATATGATAAATACACCCAAATTCAAGCAACCACCAATCAGGTTGATACCTATAAGAACCAGAGTTCACTAAGGGCTCAATTTCTTCTTTCCTTATGGCTACATACAATTGCCTAGGGTCCAATTATTAGTTATAGCAACATTACTTTGCTCAAGTGACTCTAACCATTATAATTACTCCCTACTCGACTGTCTATGATGAGATCTACCTCTTACATAAAGACCTTCACCACTATTATTGGTTTCTTTTCATTAGCTACAAGTTCCTACTTTTAAGGGCATTCATAATCATATCTGTAGTGAGATCATCCCTACCATACTTCATAGCACTTTTAATGCTTCACGGATAGAGTTTAACAAAATGATGGCTTTATATTTATCAATACCTTTATCGCCACAGTTCTTTATGTCTTGAATCAACTTATTGAAAACATCAAAACTTTTATCAAGCTCTTTAGAAGAATCAATTTTAAAACTAAAATTTTTTTCCAGCAAGAACAAATTATTTGGAAGAGATTTTTCTAAATGAATTCATTTAAGGGTTTTCTATAAAGATTGAGCATCATCAATAGTTCCAATTTTTCTCAACACAGAATCAGACAATTGGAGTATAATAGAAATATAGATTAACTCATCAGCCTCTTTCTTTTGATCATCACACAATATCTGGATAAGATTTGTTAATCGAATGAATACTTTTCATTTTTTGTTGCCAAATGACAAAATCACATTTTTCATTAAATTGATCTAAGTGAAAACTTGATGTTGCCATATTTAAACCCTTGATAACAGTTAGTAACACAGATTAAGATGAAGAGACACTTTACTCAGTCAACAAAGTCAATATCACAATTAAACAACTTCACACAAATATAACATTACACAACAAATGATGGGAAAGACTTATAATTTAGAAAACCCTAGAATTCTGTGAGAATAAAGTTCTCAGATCAAGGATAAATCCAGAAAGTTTTGAGAGAGGGAAATTTATGACTACAATTTGGAAGAATAGATCAAAAAATATACTTTCTCGAAACGTTAACACTCATTTACATATAACAAGTCACAAAAAATGTATTTTAATAGATTTTTTTTTATTTGTAAAACACGCAGTTTAAACAAAAGAAAAATAAGAGCAAGAATTTTTACCTAAACAAAAATAAGCCAAAATACTTACAGCCCTGAGATTAACAAAGGCGAATGAGGGTTTATCATCAAGTGAACATTATTTATACTCTGATACCATATGTTACAACGATTTATTCACAAATCCAACATTCACCATAGCTATAAACATGTAAACGTTAAAGAAAATAACAGATTTAAAGACATAACACAAGATATATATGTCCATTTGGAAGGATAGGTAGTTTGGTCTTGTGCAAGTACCTATTTCTGCCTTTGAGGCTCTACAAACGTAGACCAGCCTCTAATGCACTATAATAACCAACAAATGACCATGAATGTAGTTAACCTACTCAAAATCAACCAATAATATCTCATACGCACACTTCTTCTCATATTTACACAACAGATTAGGGACTAATGATCACAGTGAAAGATTACTATAACAACACCTCTATCACAAACTTTTGGAGAAGTTTGCCCAAAAATGAAGATCAGAGAAACACGAAGAAGAGAAAAGAAAAGCCTCAAAAGCTGCAAACCAACAATGCACACTCTAACCCTAATCAGATAAAAGAGCCCTTAAATACTTGGAATCAAAAACTTGGATCATGTGTAGCAATGGCTGAGAGTAGTGGTAGCCATTAAAACCAAGAAGCACGTCTCTACAAAGGTCGTCAGAATGTTAAAAGGCACAACATCATGGGCCAAACAACAATGGGTTTCAACAATTTTTGGACTCACCATAATTAGAACATCTACAGCAGCTTATGTATAGTTAAAGAGCATCTTTAACATTTTAAACAGCATCATTAAATTTAAAAAGCAATTTTTTTTAAACATTCCAATAGCCTCTTTATTTCCATACTTTCTATTTTACTTTTCTCAATAAGCATTTAATATATTCCCTCCTCCTCCTCCTCCTCCATTTTTTATCATATATTTCCTTTCAATATGTATATATTATTTAATTAAAACCAACATATCGAATATTGAAAATTGAAATTACTTCAATACATTTAATAATAGAGAGTAAACCCACTCTTTAAATTAAAATGTTAAATTAGAGAGTTGATTATAGTAGAATTTTAAACTTTAGTTCTTTAAATTAAAGTGTAATCTATGTTTAAAGAGCTCGTTGAAAATGCTCTTACAAGATACGAGATAGATTACAGGGGCAACCACCATATTCCCCGTCCGTGTAAAGACTCTAATATGAGCTGAATATTTTGTCATCCCTCCTCGTTATTTATTTTCTTAAAAAAATGATGGAGATTGATATTAAAAGTGCGTTTGATAGAGATTATAAACAGTTTATAAACCAAAAGTGGTTTATTTGAGTTGAAATTGTTGACTTTTCATGTAAAAAATGGGTTGAAAAGTCAAAAATGGTAGGATGAAAAAAACAAAAAACAGTTTTTAATCCCTACCAAACGCAATGTAAATAAGAACTTCACAGTAAAATTATAAATTCACCTAGTTAAGAAAATAAAATAATAAAAAAATTCTCGACCAAGGGCAATTGAATCTCAACTGTAGTTCATAGTATATCAATTATTAGGGTTTTGACATGGGGTACAAAATCTCAAAAACAAAAAAAAAAGTTACTGTAAGTAGAGCCTCAATAATTAGTTAATTCAGTAGGAGAGAAAAATTAAGAGCACCCAGCAATTAAAGCATCAACAACCCGATTATAGTAACACGTAAATTGTAAATACAAGAGATATATTATTATGTCCAACAATTGAGAATCCATAGTCAGTGATAGAACTTTAAACTATTTTCTTTTTCTTTTTATTTTTGAAAGGAAATTAAATGATTTCTCCCCTCCAAGGACTCAAATCTAGTCCCATTAGCTTTAGAAGACATCGTTCTTACCACTTGAGCTAGGCCTTGGCCTATGTTGCTCTATTTTTCGGTAATTTAAATTATTCACTAGAATCTTTCAGTAGATGGAACAATAAATCGAACAGAGTGACAAAAACTAATACAAAATGTTTTTTTTACGATTCTCGGAGATTTTAACAGATGACATTTAGCACGTAAGTAGCCAAATTAGAAACTATTTTGAGATTCGCGTACACTGCTTCAAGAACACTGCAGAACACATTACGAGAGGGACAATTTGGAAAGTGTTAGTGCCAATACTTGTACCCCGTTCGCGATATCCTCAATGGCAGCAAGCTCTTCGGGTTTATGGCTATATCCTGCACAGAGAATATATTCGACCACAAACGTTAAGGACTGTTTCTGCCAGAATATCAACTCTGCATAGCTATGTATTTACACTATCTTCTCAGCAGAACTCAGTGTCAAACGAATGTCATCTCGATTCAAATTGGCACCTCGTGCACTAGCACGGAGTATCAAGTATGCATATGCTGTTTAAACATTTTCTTTATTTCGATACTAAATTTATAAAGATGGAAAAATAAAAAAGTAAAAAGACCGTACCTTTATAACATGGAATGAAAATCATGCCCATCGGAGATATTCTGCAACCATTAACATTGAGTGTCAACAAATACACAACCACCGAGCAACTAAATGAAAGTTGAGGTGAAAAGATTAATATTACCTATCTGTCTAATTAAGTAACTTATTTCCAATTTGATGAATACAAAAGATTATTTATTTTAAAACTTACTTATTTACTTATGAGCAAACTTTTAAGCTTAGCCAAACATGCTACCGATCAATTTTCTTGAAACCAATGGTGTTCAGAACATGATCATCAGATACGACCTCCAAATTGGAGAATAATGTGAACCAAAGGGCACTCAAAGGGTTTCATTATTAAAAGTTCTCGCATCAATTACCTGGCCATGAACAGTGAATCGTGATAGGCTCTACTGATCATCTTCTTGTAAGTCAAATTTAGTTCTTGGCAAGCTGATTCTGTTGCCTTGGTGATGAAGTCTTCAGCAAGGGCGGGTGGATCTTGATTAACAATTTTAAATTCTGATAGCTTCACACCACGGTTTTTAGTTATGCTTATAGCAGATTGATGAATTTTCTCGATTACAACATTTCTTCTCTCTTCATCAATGTCACGCGTATCTGCAATTTCAAAAGAAAATATGGAAGAATAGTGGTTATTATCGATTGGACTTTCTATTATTAGGCCATTCAATTTGTGGGGATACTTTGCAATTGAAAGGCATTATATGTAGATCAAAACACAGCAAATAACCTTAAAATGTATTTTACAATCTTTAAGACATGATCAAGGAGCATACCGATCTCCAGGTGTGATTTGCTTGGGATGCTGTTTATTGCTCCAGGATGCAACTCCAGAATACCTAGAATCATATCATATTTTTTTAAAAATGCTTCAAATAGAATAGAAAAGGTACTACTTTAATTGTTCACCTTGTTTAGAAAGTGCAAAATGTAAATTTTCACTATGGATGGAAATTTGTTCTTGCGCAAGCCCCTAGTGTTATGAATTAAATAATCCCTAATTCCGGAAGCAATAATAAGCAAAAAAAATTGGAAAGAACACAAAGCAAAGGCATGAATTTATAGTGGTTCACCCTCAATGTCAAAGCTATGACCACTCCTGCTGCAGGCTTTCACGCCTCTTGGCTCTAAGTCTGTGTATCTCTGAAAAAAGGTCCCTCTCAAGTTCCTCAAAATATCGTAGCAAATTAGGGTGAACTAATACAAAATATGAATGCCAAATATACTCCTAGAATATAAAAAACAAAGTCCAACACCTAAAATGTAAGGCGATATTCTACAGTTTCATGAATAGACTTGTCCAAAATTAACCCTCCCATGCTTAAAGTCTACATTTCCTGACCAACAATTGATCATATAAACCATAATTTAGGCACAAGTGTAAAGAAGTGTCTTACCAACAGTTCCCACAGTGTCAATAGATCCAGATTCTAATACAAATTTCTCGACAGCGAGAGCCAACTCTGCAGCAGCCAGTCCCGCGTCATTTCTGCTCCACATAATTAACAAAACAGCTAATGATCATATTGTAATGCACTCAATATGATAAGCCAAAGTCAAAACAGAGTACAGGGAAGGCAAAGCCTTGACAACAGATGAAACACATAGAGAAGGCTTATCAATACCTTTGAAACAATTTTACCAATATATATATACATATATATGGTGAAGACTAAATATAAATAAATACATATGTCGCCACCCTAACTACTTAAGCTTTTTGATGAGGTGGTTCAACAAGGTAACACAGCATACAAATGTCATGTCTTGCTGCCACCCATTAATCACCCATTAATGGAAAATTGTGCACGACTCAGGCCTTCAATAAAACATGAGTCTAGCATGCACTTGAGGGGCATGTTGAAAACCAAACATAAATAAATTTTTTTTCCAATCCATACGTAACTAATATACTGAGAAAATATTACCTCATAGGCATCAACACCGCCCCTGCATGGCCTCCATTGCCTTCAAAGTCCACTTTAATGCTCGCCGGAGCGGCAATGGCTGTCACCACACCAATAGATGTAGCTAGAGAAAATACAAACCAGATTAGCAAGTGATAATACGAAAAAAATATAGCTTTTCACATATTGTGCATAATGAGTAACAACAGCATTTAGAAAAAAAAAAACCAACCTTCCTCTTCCAGAATTGGACCTTGCTCTATGTGCAACTCTATGAAGGCAGAATAACTTCCTTTCTTCAGAAACACGCTTGTTAAGTCCTCTACATGGTTTGCATATCCTGCAAATCTTGCAGCATCAAGAAAGGATATATTTTTATTATCTACTGTCCTTTTGAGAAGTTCTGCTAGTTCTCCACTTCCTGCCAGTAAGCGGCTGCAAATTTTAGATAAACATCAGGTACTTCAACCCAAATGCTTAGTATATATTTAATTTTTCAAAGACACGACCAACTTTTACTCGGAAAAAATAAGACACGAGATGAGACGACAGACAGCTGAAAAGAATACTTATCAAATTCCAAAGATACCAGCTCATAGAGCACAATACACATTTACTGAACAAAGTTGGCACCACGAGGAATGTGCACAAGAAATAAAAATATATTGAATACGTCCTAACCTTCCCAGGCAGCTAATTCCAAAGCGTGTAGGCTCCTCTGATGTGAACATGATCACTTCCAGGGACCTTTTAGGTTTAAAGCCATGCCTGTTGAATCCAATAAACATCATATAAATACAAAGTCACCAGCCAAATAAAACTAAGGAAGACAGAGAATCAGATAATACTAATCAAAATGCAAATAATCTCAATTTACCAGATATTTTACTCACCGAATGCAACTTAGTTAACTACATATTTGGGGTGAAATCTTTTCATCTACATAGTTAACTATTCGTCAAATAATTGTTGACCAAGTTTTATCTTTCATTCGGCTTAAAAGAACAGCAACAACCTTCAAAAAGTTGCATAACCCTCTTAAAATAATACTTGAAGAAGGAAATGCATATGCAGTCAGTTTCTCTGAGTGCATTGTTTTCTCCACTAATTTGAAGTATATACTTACTGCACATTTAATTGAGTTTAATTTATCATGTTATCTTTGGGGAAAGAAGCTACTCAATAGAAATGTAATGCCATAACACATTTTCCAGGAACTCATTAAGGAGGTTAGTGTAATTCAACCACAATTTAACTATCAAGGACTAGCAATTTTTCCCCTTCCCTGACTTTTGGCAGGCAGTGAACACTGTGTGAAGTACTTTTGGAGCAAATGAATAAATTCTAGCTTTAGAATTCCGAACTAGGGTCAAGCCTACATACCGCTTTAGAACATTAATGGCTTCTATGGCACCCAACACACCAACTACTCCATCATATTTTCCGGAGTACGGTATAGCATCTATGTGAGAACCTGTAGAAACTGGTGCTAGCTCAGGCTCATAGCCATCCCTGTGTAAACACAAATAAGAGTCAGTATAAAGCAACTATAAACAGGCTTGCAAACACAGATAAAATAATATAAAGTGAACCAATTTGATGGACTTATACCAAAACAAAACCATAAGAATAAATATGCAAAGAACAACATGTCTAATAACAGTCAAAATCACCCCCCAAGTACTGAATATTCCTCATTAAATGTTTAAATAAAGAAAAATTCCCATGTAGATAACATAAAGCATGATTGAATATTTTCAAATTCGAGAAACTGTTCAACAATAATGGGTTTGATAGAATTACAAGATCCAAAAGGACGAATTCTAGCTCACCATCGACCAAATATGTTCCCGACAGCATCCTCTCTGACTGAGAGACCAGAAAGGCCCATTAAATTTTTAATGAACCTGCATGTTATCAAGACAAAAGATTAAACATTTACCCATGCTAGCAATAGTTTTATAAGTGTAAAGTGCAAGCTAGACATTAGAATGAAGATTAAATGTTAATCTAATGCAATATTTTATACTAAAATGCGTAGTGACGCAACTTAAAAACCAAAATCAAAGTCAGTACTAATCCAATGTTTAGGCCGCAGTACTCCACCATTTATGCCTCCAGCGTCTGTTTAATGTCTACACAATATCCAAATATCTCATTGAAAGTTAATTCATTAGCATTAACAGAATGTTTTTTACATTTGAACATAAAAATTAGATAAGTTCCGGCTTGTACCTCCTTGCCAACACATCTTTTTCACTGTAAAGGATCCTAGTAACAGATGGCGCTGATGTATCCGAAAAAGTTGATAACTCATCAATCTAAAATAAAACAACTTAAAAATATTAAATTCTGAATTTCTGGCTGGAAGTTGAATAAATTAAAAGAAATGCATACAATAATGTAGTGGAGACCCTAAAAATAATGGATTTACAGGTTTCATAACACAAACACAATAGGAACCGAATCGATCCTAAAGTAATAACCCTTAGTTCGTTTAAAATTGAATAACCCTTAGTTCGTTTAAGATTGAATCTTTTGTTCAATCCACTAGTATTCAAAAATGAACTTCTCATGGCATTCAAGTATCAGTTCAATCAAGAAACAGTATACCCTCAGAAAACCAATAAAATAAAATAAACCAAGTCTCAATATCAAGCATAAATTAAAAAACCTTAAGCCATTCTTGATAGGACACCGAACATGTAAATGCTTAATTTTCCAAATATAAAAAACTATGGGCTTCACGATTCATTAACAAGACTGAGTCTTCTAACAACACCCCAATAAGAAACCACCAGTATAAAAGAACACACACACACACACACACACACACACACATACACACAGACCTGCTTCTGAAGGCTTTCAGAGTCAACTAAAAGTGAAGATAGAGAATCTTGGAAGTGCGGTTCATGAACTGGGTACCCAGAAAAATCCTCCATTATTTTAATTGAAGGGACATCTTCATTTCTGTGAGCTGAGATTACAGGGAAGCCAAAGATGAAGTATAGAGAAAGAAGAATAAAAACCCATAATTTCGGAGCCATTTTTTTTTGGTAAAATAATTTTCTTCTTTGCTGTGATGAATCGTTGGTGGAATACGAAGAAAGGTATGTGCGAGTGATGCACTCTCATCCGTTCACTGATTCATTTCATTTGATGGTATTTGTTTAATATACATAAATAAATATTGATAAGTGCGTTTTATGCACTTATTTTGACCTTTTAATTAATCATTTATGTCGTCATATAGTTGCTTTTCTACTTAATTTAGTTTATTATTGTTTTATTTCAGTTTTGGACTTGTTGGTGAACAATTGGAGAAGTTTGGGCAAAAAGAGCAATGATTTAAAAGATATCTCATAAGTTTGAGGACTCAATTGCACTCAACCCAAAGTTGAGGGACCAAACTAGAGATAATGCAAAGTTGAAGGACCAAATATGATGTTATGAAAAGTTGGAGGACTGAAATGATCAAAATCTAAAGTTGAAGGACCAAAGTGGTGGCTGCTGAAAACCGAAGGACCAAAGGTGCAAATCCTTGAAAGAGCCAAGCTGGGCGATCGCCGAGCTTAATGCTGGGCGAGCGCCCGGCAGCCGAAGACAGAAACAGAGACCTAAAGAGCACACCTGGGCGATCGCCCGGGAAAAGCCTGGGCGATCGCCCGGGCTTATTTTCAGCGTTTTCTTGATTTTTTATTTTGTTTCCTTTTTTTAGACCCAATTCAACTAGGTAACTCTTGGCCACGAAAATTGTAATCTCTTGGGATATTTTAGGGCACAATAAAGGTAGTATAAATATGAGATACATTCTCATAACACGGTTTGAATTTTTGGGGAGCAAATCAAGAGAAGACATCAAGAGAACAAGAGATCAAGACTTCTTCGACTATCAAGATTTCTTCGAAGATTTCTTCTCCTTGAATCCATGCCGGGTTTTATTAATTCTTGTTTTTCTAGTTTAATTATGTTTTTCTAGTTTTTCTTTATCCAAGGTAGACGATGAAACCTTGTTTTAATTAAGTGATTATTCCGTTATTCGTTTAATTCCTTCTTAAGAGCTTTAACGTTTATGGCTTGTTCTTGACTAAATTAATTAAATATGATTTCTTTCATCTTAAATATCATGTATTTTTGATAGTTAGATGTTGATTTAATTAATCCATGCTTGGTGATATAATATGATCTATTAATTGCTTTTGATTTTTCGTCATCTTCTATTCGAATTGGGATACATAGAATGCTTAGAACTTCTTTGATTCTTTGTTTTCTTTCAATTGAGCTTGATACGAAAAACGCTTAAGTGGTTTATGTTTGAAGCATAAGGGGAACCTATATTTGATATTCTTCTTCTGGACGTGATTGATAAATCTTTAGGGACGACAATAGATTGATTTCGGGTTGTCGTATGTGTTTTTCTTGGGAATTAATGAATGATTGGATAATTGCTAAATTAGACAATGGTGGATTCTGAAACCTTGGTGTTTTTACACAACTTGAATTCTCAATTCATTTATTAGCTTACTTCTTTAGTCTTTTAATTAAACAATTTCAACAACAAAACTCTTCAATTCAACTAGCCTAGAATAACAGTTAATTTGGATTAAATTACACATTCCTCATAGCAGTCTCTGTGGGATCGACCTCGTTACTACTTATCTATATTCCAATAGATTCGTACACTTGCGAGTTAATTAAAATTTGACATCAAATATATATCTCTCTTTTTTCACTTCAATATATCTTTGTTTTTTTTTTTTTCACTTCAATATATCTTTGTTAATTCACCTTACCGTCGCTTTCTTATTGTTCGTTTGCCCACTTCACGTTGAAGAATTTCGACGCATTTGATTAAGAATAGTTATTAAGAAGAAGACTTGATTTGGTATTGCAATATTTTTAAGATAATTAGTTTCTGTGTTGTAGAAAGAATCAAATGTGAGAAGAATTATATTAGTATTTAGTAAGTTATAGTTTCAAAATTGATGTATGTTTCAAAAGCAATATTTGAACGATTGATAAATAAAAGTGATTTATTGTTCTAACGGTATTAAATTATTAAAAAAGACATTGATTATAATAATGTTATTTTATATTATTATTATTATTATTATTATTATTATTATCATGAGTGGTAAAATTCATTTTTTTTCAAGTCAAATATTTTTTAATAAGACAATGCATTCATTATTATTATTTTAAAATAAAAATAATAAAAACTTTATAAATTTCAAATTTTATAAAAATTGCAAAATAAAAGTATAGTCATATAGTACAAAAATTAATTAAATTTATATTATTTTTTATGATCCAACTTGCATCAATTCATTTTCTCAAATGAGTATTAAAAAGAATTAATTTAATTAAATAGGGATAAAATAGGTATTTTAATAATATATAAATAAAAAAGCTAAAGCAGAATCTGAAAAGCTGTCATTTTGCTATTTCTCAAAATCTGCTATTAGGTGAGTTAGATTATTTTATAATCACTTTTAAAAATTTTGTCATAAACGTAAATCAACTTTTGATTGTTTGGGAATCAGAAGTTGGGCTCCAAAATCAATCCCAAACGGAGCCTAAGAATATGTATTAAGATTTGGGTATCCTTGTTAAAAGTTCAATTTTATTAAAAAGATTAGTCTAGTTTTTATATATTGGTTAATATTTCGGTAGATAACCGATGTGAAATTTATCATTTAGCATGCCCCACAAGATGGTGGCTCGGTTGAGCACACTAATCTTGAAATTCGAATGTTCGTTTGAGCTTTAGATGGATCCAATTATTCGTTTGAATTTAATTGATTTTGATACTATATTAAAATTTGAAGTTCCATCTTAAAAGGTAAACCTTATTAAGAGGATTAGTCCAAGTCCTTATATATTAGTTAATGTTTTGGTATATAATCAATGTAGAATTTATCCCTTAACTTTAAGGGTGTCAATGGTGGTGGACTTGGCCCGATGAGGCATGGGCTCGGTTCGACCAATCACACGAGCATGGCTCGTGAGAAAAAAGGGTTCGGCTCACCCATTAGGTTCGTAGGCAACATGGGACGAGTCGAGTCGAATCGAGTCAAACTAGAGCAGCCCACGAGCAATTAAATTATTATTATTATTATTTCAAAAAAGTCTGAAAGTGTTGTAAAATTGTAGAAAACAATATTGATGATTATATTTAGATATGTCTTACTTATCTTATAAATCTTTGATACCATATATATATATATACTAGTTTTTGGCCCGTGCGTTGCACGTGGGGTATTTGTGATACTATATTTTATTTGTTTTGATGTTATCGCAAATGAGCTCTCAAAGAATGGTAAGAAAATGCATCAAATATAAATTGATATAGTATATATCCCATCAAGACCGATCTCCTAAGCTCCCCACTTGGACACTTGTCCAAGTGTGGTTGGAGGAGCATAAATTTTACTTTATGCTCCTCCAACCACACTTGGACAAGTGTCCAAGTGGGGAGCTTATGCTCCTGGGGAGGAGATCAATGGTGTATATCACATTACATGTCTTTGAAGTGAAGGATTTTTCTTCTCCGCTGGATGATAGTTCCAACCATGTATAGCACAAAAACATTACATACTTTGAACGCAACCCAAGCTCAAGAAACCTATTTAGGTACATGAAAAGGACACTAATGATCAATTCAATTCTAGGCATGATGAGTACAAAGCAGACGGGAAATTATTTCCATCTTGGGCACAATATTTCAATATCCAAAATTGACACAAATTAACTAATAATACATATACACATACATATAGCTAGAAATTGTCACAGACCAGAGCTTGACAGAGATATATCCCAACCTCATAACAAGAAATGGGTGATCACAACATTGATGAAGACGCAAGACCAATTCCAAAATAGAGGCATAGTTATGAAGAACCCGACCTTGCTCAACAAATAGATTAAAGTTTACCTGGAGATATGGAAATCAAAACATTATTGAAATGCACTACAAATGATGGATGTTACTTACAAAATTTATAAAGATTGGACACCATCCATCTTTAAACAAGGCTCACCTTTGATCTATTAAACAAGGCCTCATAGAAATGCTTCTCTGCATGTGTAAGGTCACAATACATCACTCGAATATCCGCAGGTGGAAGAATTAAAATTGGCATGCAGCTCAATAAAGTTGAAGTAAAGACAACACTAACAACCACAATAAATTACATGAAGATAATGCAAACAAGAACCAGCTCAGTGGTGAGCTTATTGTTCCCACTTGCCTTCTCGGTATGTGCTAAACTTTGTTCATCTAATATGATTGACTTCAGCTTCAACTTCTCACCACCTTCCTCAAAAGGCTTCTGAACAAGTTTGTTCAACCTAAAATATTAATCACAGTGCAGATTAGCATATAGTATGATAAATAAAATTTGCTGCATGGGCCATGAGACAAAGTATGAAATAGTAATTAAGAAATAATTTACTTAAGTGTGAGCATATTCATTTACATAGTACTTAATAATATCCAATCAAAGATTGGAACTGAAATACATAGATGATAATGTATGTCAATAATATCATGTGTGAAAACTTATATGTGAAAGTTAATTGAAACTAAATTTGAACATTTAAGACCCAAATTCATGACATGATGTTATCTAGTTAATTATAAAAGAGCAAACAGCATAATACCATAGATATGGTCAATACTCGGCTCCACTGTTAATTTCAGAATATCAAGGTAAACGCTTCCATTGCTATTGATGTTAGGGTGGAAAACTTTTATCCAAAATGCATGAACAAATCAACTACTTTGGTCACTAAGTTCTTTAAAATGATCCCACTATAGATGAAGGTACTTGAGATAAGCACCACCACATTCAAGACCATTCTGGAGGCGAACCTCATATTGAAGGACAATAGTCTCATCCTTGAGGTCAATAGGTTCATCAAGTTTCTTTTCAATGGCATGTTTCCTTGCCTTCTCACTCACAAGAAGCCCACAATCATCATGTCCCTCACTCTTTCAGTGTTTCCACACACCTAAGAAGCATTTACACATCAGCATAAAGTACAATTATTGCATCCTCAGCAACTAAGCCATTAATTGTCAAATGAAACTACATTCAATTAATGCACACCAATGACCATAGCATGAATTACATGTAGATGTCTCACAACGTGAATACACAGCTCATCAATATGATAATTATATAATTCTGGTGAATGATAATTATCAACTATCTATAAGATAGTTGAATCCAGAGAAAAAGTTCAATTATTTCTCAAGATTCCCATTCCTAATGGTATTAATTGAACCAAATCCTAGAAATTGAAATACAATAAAATCAATAAATTCACTATTTGTCATCCCCAAAGACCGGAATTTAATGCCAACTTATTACTAAGGAAATTTAGCACAAGAAAAGCTATCACAAAGGTTTTCGAACATGTGGCCATACATTACACATTGTTTATCCTGTGAATAAAATAAAGAGCACAGTTGTTTGAATGAGCAACAAATCTCCAGTTCAAGTCACTAAGCTCGCTCTATGGCTTGAACAATTGACAAAGCCAACCAAATCGCTCATCGGGAATAATGACTCGAGCCTCATTGGGCTCAATAGTACAAAATGGGAAATTTTGAGCAGGTATAGATAACTTGGTAGCATGTTAAAAATAATTTATTTTTCCATATTCGGCAACCCAATCTGGAAACCAATACAATTAAAACTATTACCTAAAGATAATAATATTAAGTTCCTCTGAAAAAAAAAAATATGCACCTCCTTTTAATTTAGATACTTACCAGTGAAATCAAAGAAATCATTTTACAGTCTACAAGTAAAAGAGATGACAAATGCGTTAAAATTTTTAATTCAAAAATTATTAAATAATGACCCAAATTTATCACAAACTAAAACAAACAGTTAAAAAAATATGTTTCACTACACATTTACCAAATATAATTTTCTTGGCCTCAGCTAGATTCATTTCACACAATTCCTGTCTATGATAAAACTACTCAATAAATATAACATACAATGAGAGCACACATCAAATAAGGAAAATAAAAAACTTACAATTCCAATTTTAAGGTGAGGAGAAAATCGACCAAGAATCGGCCTTTCAGCAAGTTGAAGCTTCCTTTGATTTATCTATTTTTAGAGGCATTTTCAGTTATCTCTTTCTTTCCTTTTCTGATGTTAATTTTTGCTCTGAAATCAAAATACAGAAAGAGAATTGCAGTGAGAGAGTTTAGCAAAGAGTGAAAGAAATTTATTTTAGGATTTCATACGCAAAAGCTTTATTACGACGCACAAAAAATCAATGAATGGGATAGAATAGATCATTTGGGATTTAGCTCGGTGACCAGTGTACATGAACCATGCCAAAAACACAATTTCATATAGTTTTTTCCAAAAAATAACTAAAAATCGTTTAAATGAAATCCTAGCAAAACTATCTTTACACAAATGACATAGCACCAGAAATCTCATCACCATTGTCGCCAATAATTATTTCATCTTTTTCTTCAATTTTGTTCTCTAATTTTTTGCAGAGGGTGAGAGAATTGAAGCGATTTTGAATGGTCGCTTACAGGAGAGAAATAGAGACTTTGCCTTTGTGTATTGTAATGAAAAGAAGAGATGGCTGTGCTAGATTTTTGGTGAAAATTCAGATGGCAAAACGATGGCGTGCTTACAGGAGAGAAATAGAGACTTTGCCTTTGTGTATTGTAATGAAAAGAAGAGATGGCTGTGCTAGATTTTTGGTGAAAATTCAGATGGCAAAACGATGGCGTTCGACCAAAATTGAGGTCCAAACGACATCGTTTTGCGTCTGGAAAGGCAAAAAAAATATAAAATGCCACCATTAACATGTCACCAAAACAACTTCGTTTTGGTCGAAAATGCGAATAGTAAATCTTAAAAGTGCCTCTTATATGTTGTAAGGATATGTTCTTATAAAACTAATACTAATTAATATTTGTGGTAACTTAAATTAAAGAAATAACTTATTCTCGGATAAAAGAATAATTTGTTCACATTGGTCAACAATTTAAGCCTTCGGCTTACATTCAGACAACACTAACTACAATGCCTCTGCATCAATTGAAGAAAATCAATTAAAAACTAAATCCAAAATACCCAACAGGAAACCAAAAAGAAAAAAGAATCAAACTTTCTTTTGAAAAATCAAATATAAATTCACAAATGAAAACAGACGTGTGCACGCTTAGATATATAATGGTCAGAACTATATCTGTTGATAATTTTATCCCAACAATAAAAAAAACAACATCGATCAGCCCAACAATTAGATAAAATTTCTTTTCCTTTTTTTTTTTGGTTGAAGTCTCGTAGCAAATTAGAATGGCTTCAAAAATTTTAGATTGCTTCGAACAGTACCCCGTGGACAACTTGCGAAATGAAAAACACTATTCTTTAAACATGTCACTAAAATTACATATCACATGCTAAGTTTAGCAATTAACGTATGAATTCAAAACAGCAACCACATGCCATCATTTTACACTACAGAAGAAATAATGCCTCAAAGCTTACCGCTAACTTGTCCACACTATGCAACTTAATAGCTAACTGCTTCAAATCATTCACTTCTTCCTCAAGTTTGAATGTTGTACATTCCAATGGAGGAGGCTTTCCAAGCTCACGAATGTAGTCTTTTTTATCAACAAAGTCAAGGACAGAGCTTCTCCAGTAAATGCACAATCCAACTTGACATCATTGATTCTTTTTGTATCCTCTCTGTTCCTACATCCCGGCCATCAGTTTAGATATATAATTTATAGTCCAAGTAGAAACTGCGGATTACATATATTTACAATTACATAAAAAAAAATTTGTATAGAGTTATCCAGAAAAAAAGTTGAAAAATGCCACAAACACTGTTAGTATCAAAGTTAGCAAGAAACCAGTTTGAAGCAATTCAAATACCACCAAGAACAGATATTAGCATATATTGCAACCGGACAATTAATCTGTACAAAATTCACTTAAATTTTCATCTGAATTCTTTTCTGTTAACATCAATCCATCGGATAAAACCAAATTCTTGGATTACCAGCTTTATATGATAGCTCCATTTCCTTTTCTGGTGGGCTAACAGTGAAGGTGTCTATCAGAAAATTTGCTTTTTTTGTGTTGTGGACTTCTTGCAATCCACTTTATGTAGTTCAGTAACAAAACTTAGCTAATGGTTAAAAGATAACCATGAGGTGAAACTTGACTAAAAAAAACTTCTAGTTTTTTACGAGTGTTAATAGTTGTTGAATCTGATTCTATCATTAATTATGAGGTAGAAATTAGAGAATTGTGGGATCAGAACATACCATGGCGGTGGTGGCAGCACCAAATAAAGAAATTAGGAAAAGAACAGACACTTGTCCTATAAAGGTTTCCATGGCTTCAAATATGAGAACTCCATAAACATAAGGATGCTGCAGAAACAAGAGAATTTAACTTGAACTCCATAAACATAAGGATGCTGCAGAAACAAGAGAATTTAACTTGCATATTGTTTATACTGGATTAAAATGAAAAAAAAAGATGATTTTTGGAATTTACCTTTGAACACTAACTCCATGCCGTAAATAGTTCTTTCGTAAAAAGCATTGGTGGTATCAAGAAAGGCATGCCAACAAGGGTAGAGCAAAAAAGCATTTCCATCTGTCAAAAGATTGAACAAATGTGACGAAGGAAGAATTTCTAATCACAAATTTCTCGTGATTAATTTTTCACACCAAGAATCAAATCACATGCATTGTTCCAGCATTCATGATAAAGATAGCTTCCTGCAAGTTCCTCAAAAAGGCATCCATAATCAACGCGCTAGATACCATCAGGACACCAATCAATCACACTAAAATTCGGCGAAGTGTGTGCATTTGCTAAGGTGAAGAGGATCAAACCCACCACCAAAAGCACAGCAGTTATGTATTCATGAGGTGGATATTTCCGTTTCAAACCGGGAATGACGGCTCCCATTACCATCACTGGCAAAACCTGTATACAATAACAGATAATTAACTGGGATATAATTGAAGTGGGAACAAATCTTTTCACCACAAGCAAGGAATTCAAGTGAAAATACAATGTTCCATTTATCTTAAGTGCATCTTTGGTACACACTACTTGACACGAAAGGAAAGGACACTATAATGCACAAGATTTTATCTTCTTTTTTCCTTTTTACTATTGTTCAATACCATCGAATCATCCATACCAAGCATGCCATATGACTTTATTATCCTATAAAGCTTCATCTTTGTAATGTTAAAAACTTATTGTATAAGCCAGTCATGTTCATCAGCTTATGGTAACTTCTCATCTGGCTAAAATTCACTGCTACTATGAGAATGAGAGCTTCATGGAATTAATCCAATTATAAGCATATTCAGAGCTTATGCAAACCCATTTATCCTGCAACACCATTAAAGTAAGCCACGAGATTTCTTTTCACCTTGGTGGATTTGAACATGAGCTGTGCCGTATAGTTGAGAAAAGATAGAGAGCCTTTGGTAAGTCCATTTGAACCCAAGAGCACAGCTGAGAGCTTCACATAAGTCTTCCACGGGTTCACCATTTGCTTAGGGGTGAAGCCTTGCAAGTAAATCAAGACATATACACCCATCCTTGAACGAATGTGAAGTACCATCCGTAGCTACAAGAAGTAAACCAACGAAAGAACCAATCAGATCCTCGTGATGTCTTGTAAGATCAAATTCCATTTTCAAAAAGAAAATATTGCAATCATAACCTCACCTGAATTGGAGCCTATTGTACACATATTCCTGAAATTTGAATAAAACAAGTCAAAATACAAATCCACATAAGACAGAAAATGCAGCAGAATTTCATTAGATTTACTTTGGTCCCTAAAGGAAATAATTTCTCAAAGCCCATATATAAATTACCAGTTTGACAATCTAAGAAAATTCTAATTCTATTAGCAAAAGAAAATTAATAATTACAAGCACAAGCTTTTTGAAAAGTAATAGCCAATAAATTAGTAATTGAAAAGGGATAATTTGGGTCTATGCATCGTCATATCAATTTGAAGTCGAGTAAATTAATATTCTTATCACGCTTGTTTGGGTCAATGACATGGATATTGGATCTGTTGTACCAAAGACCACTTATATAATTAATCAAAGACTCTTGACTCTTTTCAATTATCAAGATTCGTGTTTTTTTTGGCGTCCCCTCCTCTAAAATCACCACTAATACAAACCATGTCGTTTTCCCAATGAGTGCATCTAACAACCTCAGTGACTGTGTCCAAACCATCTTAGTCAGTTCTCTTGTAACATAAATTACCTATAAGTGCATCTTATTGACTGTGTCCAAGCCATTCAAAAACCTCCAATTTTCACAGCATATACTGTGAATCTGCCCGAACTATATTACCACCCTTTTGTAACTCATGCTTAACTCTTTATTACGACAATCTAGTCGCCTAATGAGAATCACATTAGGAAAAAATGTGCATAAAACTAATTGCTTTTCAAGTCAATTATTTGTTATTCAATAAAAGGAAAATTTACAATTACCAAATTCTTGTTCTGAAGAGACTCTGACTGCCCGTCAGCGCAAAAATACAACTTCTCTACAAAAAAATTAAGAGGAATGAATATTTATTAATCCAGTAATGAAATAAAAATTAGAATGGAATGCATCAATTATCAATATGGGTAACAATCAACAACTATTATGAGGGGAAACAGTTGTTTTGCAAGTAAAAACTTAACAAGCGAAATGCATACAACAAACATTTTAGAAAGAGAATGAAAAGGCCAACCTGGTTTATCAGTTTCTGCTGTTCATCAAAATCGAAATCGAATTTCAGTAGAAACCAATGGCGAGTTCGGACGCAGGAGATGGATCACGAGGGTTCCGAAATGAGAGACAAAAAATGAAAATTAAAAGGCGAAGATGTCGGATACATATATATATTTAGAATTAATCAAGACTGCCTTTAGAATTCAAATACCGCAGCTGGAACTCATGCTTATTTGGCACCCCAACGGCCACCGTGGGCCCACCTGCCATACAAAGTTCACTGTACTCTTTCCCTTCTCCGACAAAACAATAGTGGCAAAAAGCCTCATAAATCCACCAGAAAACTCCGTCGACGACTCCTTAACCTCGTACCAAACCTTGGATTCAGTTGCGGGAACAAAATACAAAATTTAAGCTTTTGAAAAACAGAGATGGATGGTAATTTTGTGGTATGTATTTTGAAGCAAGAAGAAATAAACACCGAAATGGCAACAAACGTGGATGAGCAGTGACAAAAACCAGGTCCATCTCAGAACAGCACGCCTAGGGTTTTTTTTTTGGTGAGAGAAAATGTCTGGTGGATTCTAACTGATCAAGACAACAGGGAAATGAGAGGAGGGCCAATACGACGTCGGTATGGACGAAAGTTGAACAGTAAATCCCAACAAGGCTCTTATAATATTGTAGTGATATATGAGTCTATCATTATAATAAAAAATACAATTTTTCTCAATTTTCTTCTATTGTTCCTTCTAATTTATAACATGTTATCAGCATGAATATGCTCACCAAAAATAGAGAGAAAATTTGAGAGCAATTGTTTAAAAAATTTGCAAGAATTTGGGCAGTCTGTGCAAAAATGAAGATTTTTATTTTTTGGCACGATTGATTAGACCATTCTAAATCAATATGATGCGAATAATTAATGAGAATATGGTATTAGTGTTTTTAAAGAAATACAACTTAAATGTATAAATATTCTAGAAAAATATATATAGATTGTATTTATACTATTGGTCCATGTTTTATGGATTTATATGCATATTTATACTTGAAAAAAAATTATGATTACGACAGTAAGTCTAAAATTTTAAAACAAAATCAATTATTGTTATGATTGGTTTCAATTACTTACGAATGCTTATCCGTTGTCCATTTACGTAAGGTCTTAACCACGTAATCTACTGCACTAAAAGTAAAGTATTACTTATTTTATTTAATTTTGGGCAATATGTTTTATTTTTTGAATAAGTCCAACATGTTGTGGTTCAACATGACAAATCTGCTTACCTTGTTAATATTTTGTGACACCACCATTTATATAGTAAAAGGAAGATTTTTAATGAAAAAAAAAAAAAAATTGCAGGGTTTATTTATGCAATAATTCATGGTTGTTAATATGGTTTTGTTATTTATACTTTTGTAGATTTAAAGGCTACTTGTATCATGTCATAGCATTACAAATAGCATTTTCATTTTGTAAAGTATATAATGACATGAAATTCGGTCTTTGCATACTATTTGTAATGGCGATATATGAGATCTCATTGTTTGAAATATTGGGTTGGACTTAAAGATTGATATAGACTCTAAAGATTTATGAAAATTATTATTTTTCACTTATCTCACAATCATTTTATTATACTTATTTATTCGAGTGGTAAATAAGTTTGAAAATATATATGTTTGACATCATCTATTTGATTCAATGCTCTAGAAGAGTGAATATAGTGTTATTCAATTTCGTTTAATTTGTACTATATAAATATTTGTACAATTGAAACAAATACTGTATTGAACCAGAAGTTCACCTTCCTGAAGATTTTTATTCTTTGATGTAACCAGTTAGACCATCCGAGATCAATGTGATGTGAATAATTAATGAAAATGTTTATTGACAAACTAGAAGATTTTCAATAGAATGAATTCTCACGCATTGCTTGTTATCGTGGTATATAAACCAATAGGTCTTCACTAGCTAAAATAAAAATTGAATTCCATATATTTCTAAAAAATATTTAAGGTAATGTATAGGACCCCGTCATCCTCCTTGCTGACATCTAGATATTATTTGTATCTAATAGATGCATTTATTAGATGATTGTATGATATTATTTTATATTTGCAACTTGAAATTTGCGAGATTGATTGTTCAAAGTTTAAATTATGAGCATAATTTTCAAATTATACAATGAAGACGGCATGTCTCGTTAATGCTAGTGAGTCTAAATCTTAAACTTATAATAAATGTTAGTTATGATGATAATGAATGGTTTAACAATATTGTTTGTTAAATGCCTCCAATTAATTTTTAAACCATTACTATCGAGAACAAAGTGCTTTCTATTTTTGTCAAATGAATGCTATTTTACATGCAGCAACACTTATACGAGTTATGTCAACATCAAAGTTATCCCCACTATAATTGATTTATGGTCAGAGCCTAATATTACCCATCTAATAAGTTTTGACAGTGTAATTTATGTAAAATCGGTTGACCATACTACATTGAGGTGGACATTAAAGAATGTTAAGAATACATGTTTAGTTAACCTATATAAAATATCTTAAATCATAACGGGTGATATTTTATAACACGGTTTACCGACTGTCATTTTGACAAGACAATTTTCTCAACATTAGGGGAAGAAATTAAGTAGCTGGAAAAAATACATGAAAGTACAGTATATTATATTTTCTAGATTCTCGCACAAGACAATATGAACTAGAAGTTCGCATATCATTTATTTGGAAATTATACAATTGACAGATACATTATTGACTAAATAGATTAAACCAAGTCTCATATATATTAGCTGTAAATGCTTCAATTCATATTGACGTCCTTGAAGAACAATCCATTAACATTATATCTGGTAAATTAACGGCAAGCTTGAAGCGCGGTGACATTTGATTCCAAAATAAAAATCATCAAATTAAAAATAGAGCCAATTGTAAAGATGGTATTGTTGAGGAGGCTTATACTCTTGGAGAGTATATAGACATAACTAATTGTAAAATTTCAGAAGAGGTTCAGGTACCTAAAATTTTGAAAATGAAGATATCTCAATAACTTATGTCGTTATGGGAAATAAATGGAATAAAAAAGAAAATACTGATTAACAACGCTTTTTGTACATAATGTAACGCTTCACATTATGAAAGGTAGCGAGGGATATTGAAGAAAATTTGTCAAAGAA
Source organism: Forsythia viridissima (assembly GCA_030279155.1). NCBI lineage: Eukaryota > Viridiplantae > Streptophyta > Magnoliopsida > Lamiales > Oleaceae > Forsythia > Forsythia viridissima. The sequence goes on from CM059036.1 coordinate 4,358,644, forward strand.
TTAATTGATCAAGTAAAAGGATGCAATCCAAGTAAATTGAACTTACTAGAGAAACCTGAAATTTCTGGACCTACAGTTCAAACACCTAAAAGTGTATACTTATGCGAAAGGTAAATGAGAAAATGAAGTTGTAATATGTAATGCATGACTCTTAACATCATGAATTTCACAAAGGCTTTTGTAAAACAATCATAAGTCGATATCTTGTTAGCCTGATAATGCATGACACTTGATATGCGTATAATGAATATGGTTATAACCAACTCATCAGACGTGACTAATAATACTATGTATATACATCCTTGGACGATTTAATATAACTGAAGTATATAGTTTAATTTTTTGTCGATAAAATTACAGATCTCAAGAAATATTATTATGAGGGTGAGTACTCTTTTTTTTCTTGATTGGGGTTTTGTCTCATTGGGTTTTCCTGGCATAGTTTTTATGAGGCAACTTTCATAGCGTATCCAAAAGAATAATACTCCCTCCGTCCCACAAAGATAGACTCGTTTTTCTTATTTATCTGTCTCAAATTATAGGCTACTTACTTTATATAGGATATATTAAATTTTTATTTTTCCTAATATACCCCTATTTAATTTACATTGTTATCAACCAAAATATATATCTCTCTAAACTTACATTTACTTTTTTCTTTTTTCCAATGTAATTCCCTCTCTATCTATATAACTTTCTCTCTCTAAACCTTCATTAATGTATTTTTTTTTCCGTGTAACACACACACACACACACTCTCTCTCTCTCTCTCTCTCTCTCTCTCTCTCTCTCTCTCTCTCTCTCTCTCTCTATATATATATATATATATATATATATATATATATATACACATACTAGTTTTTAGCCCGTGCGTTGCACGTGACGTATTTGTAATACTGTGTTTTGTACCGTTTTGATATTATCGTTATGAGAAATTCTATAATTAGTAGTTTAGTACAGATTTTTTGTAGATATATATATGAAGACATAATAAAAAATATTTCATCACATTTAGTTGCTAAAGAAACACATTACAAAGCATTACTAAAACATTTCACATGTTCAAGGATGTCATTTGGTATTAAACATGGCAACCAGTAATAATCCAGGAAATTATTAGGAATAAGCTTAGTTTGTTATATTTGTGTATTTTTTTTTTTTTTGCATTGTAAGATATTTAATTATATTCCATTCATGTCAAAATCTAACATTTTTTTAACTGATCTTGAATGCTTTTTTCCCCTCCCAGTCCCATTGAAGAATAACAGAACCAAATCAAAGAGACCTACTGGGAAGTCCCTTTGTCGAGCAGCTCGAGAAAATGGGAATTATTAGAAGAAGAAAACTAACATATCATTACAAAGGAGAATTATTAGAAGAAAAAAACAAGATAGAAAAGAATATATATATATATATATATATATATATATATATATATATATATATATATATATATATATATATATATATATATCTATTATGTTAATTTCCATCCCTGCACGTGAGAGTGGAGGTTATGAGTATTAGAGAAAATGATAATGTAATAGCATAAAATTCAGCATTCAAACATGCTTCTGCAACCGTGGAGCTTGTGTCTAAAAAAATGCTGACATGCTTGAGTTATACTGAGCTTCATTGAGAGAATGTGCTGATGCCTTCATATTCTATGCCATAAAGCTTGATTTCCACAACTTACGAATATATAGTAAAGATATATATTAAAGGCCCCAATTTTGTCGAGTAGCTCGAAAAAATGTGAGTCGAGCAGCTCGACAAAATGGGAGTCCATGAGGAGCTCGACAACATGGGATTCCGTATCAATTTTTTCGACTTCCAATAAATAAATAAAAGTATATATATATATATATATATATATATATATATATATATATATATATATATATATATATATATATATATATATATATATATATTCTTTTCTATCTTATTTTTTTCTTCTAATAATTTCCCTTTGTAAACCCACTACTGAATTCTAAGATTGTTGGGAATTAATACCACTCTGTAAATTGAAAGAAAATCAATTGTTCTGGTGAAGAAGTGCAAAATTTCAATATAATGCACCATTTTCCGTTTCATTTAAGAGCAGCTCTTTGACATCAACAGACTAATGTTGTCGAGCAACCTGAAACCCTTTTGGGTGTTTTCTGTTTTGGAAAGAGGGTTTTCCATGTAATTTGAAAATTGTATAGTAAGTCCCTTAAATTTAAAATAAAGATAGAATAGTCTCTTGTGCAATTTTTGAAATTGCATGAGAAGACTTACTGTTTTAAAAATAAAAAAGGGGTGTTCTGTGCAATTTTAAAAATTGTATTAAAAGATCCATTGTTTTAGAATTTTAAGGTCTGATTGTATAATTTTAAAATTGCACACTAAATTTTCAAACTTTAAAAAACATATTTAATAAAATTCAATATTGAATAAAAACTATTCACTATTCAATAATTTGAACATACTATTTAATACAATTAATTAAGCAAAATGTTAAAATTCTATTAACAAAAACAGAACCCTGCATATATGTTGTTCCAATGGTGGGATTTTATTTCTAATTGTCCCATGCCTTTGCTAAGTTAAAAAATTCTAACTCTTTGTTTAATAATCTAATAAGCTTAATAATCAGTTCTTCAGAAGCAGGGACAAAAAATAATACAACTCTTAGCATTTTCAGTGAATCATCTTAGATATGCACGCATGAACTCTCAAAGCTGCACAAAAATCCTCCCTTTTTCCTTGTGAATAATTTTAAATATTAAAAAGTGAAAAAATATACAGAGAAAGAGGGTCATAATATAATTAATTTTTGTTTACACCTACTCTAATCAAATTTTAATTTATAACATTATTAGTAAGAATGTTATAATTAATAGTTATAAAAAATAAAATATGTTGTTGATTTTTTTCATTGAAAAAAAAATTAGAAATGTAAAAACTCACCATTAAAAAAAAAAAAAAATTTCATGAACAGTAACTTTTTCGAGTTACTATTTACCTCGAAAAAATTTGTCGAGTTGAATAGTAACTCGACAAACTTTTTCGAATTTTTTTAAAAAAAAAAAAAAAAAATTTAATGAACAGTAACTTTTCGGAGTTACTATTCACCTCGAAAAAAGTTTGTCGAGTTGAATAGTAACTCGACAAACTTTTTCGAATTTATAAAAAAAAAAAAAAAAATTTTTTTTAATGAACAGTAACTTTTTCGAGTTACTATTCACCTCGAAAAAGTTTGTCGAGTTGAATAGTAACTCGACAAACTTTTTCGAATTTTTTTTAAAAAAAAAAAAATTTCATGAACAGTAACTTTTTCGAGTTACTATTCACCTCGAAAAAGTTTGTCGAGTTGAATAGTAACTCGACAAACTTTTTCGAATTTTTAAAAAAAAAAAAAAAAAATTAATGAACAGTAACTTTTTCGAGTTACTATTCACCTGGAAAAAAAGTTTGTCGAGTTACTATTCAACTCGGCAAACTTTTTCGAGGTGAATAGTAACTCGAAAAAGTTACTGTTCATTAAAAAAAATTTATCGAATTTTTTTTTAAAAAAAAAAATTTTAATGAACAGTAACTTTTTCGAGTTACTATTCACCTCGAAAAAGTTTGTCGAGTTGAATAGTAACTCGACGAACTTTTTCGAATTTAAAAAAAAAAAAAAAAATTTTTTTTTTTTTTTTAAAATTCGAGTAACTCGACAAAAGTAAAAAAAAAATTTATTTATTTATTTATTTTTAAAATTCGAGTAACTCGACAAAACTTAAAATTTTTTTTTTTTTTTTTTTAAAATTCGAGTAACTCGACAAAAGTTAAAAAAAAAAATTTATTTATTTATTTATTTTTAAAATTCGAGTAATTCGACAAAAGTTAAAATTTTTTTTTTTTTTTAAAAATTCGAGTAACTCGACAAAAGTTAAATTTTTTTTTTTTTTTTTTAAATTCGAGTAACTCGACAACATTTAAAAAATAAATTTTTTTTTTTAAATTCGAGTAACTCGACAACATTTTTAAAAAAATTTTTTTTTTTTTTTTAAAATTCTAGTAACTCAATAAAAATTTTTAATTTTTTTTTTTAAATTCGAGTAACTCTACAAAATTTAAAAAAAAATTTTTTTTTGTTTTTTTAAATTCGAGTAACTTGACAAGATTTAAAAATATTTTTTTTTTTTTAAACTCGAGTAACTCTACAAAATTTAAAAAAAAAATGTTTTTATTATTTTTTGGCTAGTAACTCAACAAATTTAAAAAATATATATATATATATATTTTTAATATCGAGTAACTCGACAAAATTTAAAAAAATGTCAAAATAAAATTGGGCTACTTTTTAAAAGTTGTAGGACTTCATATACATTTTTATTTTATTTTGTTGTTATTTGTTTTTTTTTTTTATTATTTAAAGAGGTGGACAAAATAAAATTTGTAACGAAATTTAAAAGTCGGGGATGGCCAAAGCAAAAAAATAGGTTATGGGTAAATTTGTTATAAAATGAAAAGATTGTGGACTAAAAATGCAAATTACAAAAAAAAAAAAAAAATTAATGTTTCCCAGTTTGTCGAGTTACTCGGCAAAGTGGGAAAATTAAAATGTTTTTAATTTTCCCACTTTGCCGAGTAACTCGACAAAGTGGCGAAATATTTTTTTTTTTTGTTTTTATATTTGTCATGAAAAAGTCCACCTACAACAAAAAAAAAAAAAAAAAAAATTCTTAAACAGTCACTTTTCCATTGCACGTACGTGGGAAAAAAATTTTCAAAATTTCATTTAGTCATGGATTAACAAAAATTCATTTCACATAGAAAACGATCACCGAAAAATATGAAATTTTCAGGGAGCATAGAAGACTCATGTAGCTACCACATATCAAAATTTGACAGTCCGACGGCATATTTCGGCTTACTAAAATGCTAACCGAAATATCCTAGTTAGTTTTTCAGATTTATGCTGTCACAGTTTACAAAATTGTCCATAAATTGAGTTATATAACATGAAATTATGTAAAACCAATGTCAATGGTTAGGTAACCCATAGGGCTATCGTCTCCAACTGGAATTATGTAAAAATACTTAATATATAAGGTGCAGTAAATGTTTGAGTTGGACAACAGAAACTGTATCTTAGAAAAACATGAAGTTTAGCAAAACCTTTCAAGTTCACATCATTAACGTGTAACCAAAACATGGGAATCCACTAAAACTACCACAAAACCAAGGTCCAAAAAATTTTAAGAAGATATTTACACTACTTAAAGTTTTTTGATTAGTTTATAATAGCGAATCCGGCACGCCGACGGCATAAATCCGAAAAACAGCCTAGGAGGTTTCGCGATAAGTATTTTAGTATGCCTAAACATGCCGTCGGACTACTAATTTTTGGTATGTGGTAGCTACCTGAGTATTCTATGTCCCTTGAAAATTTCGTATTGTTCGGTGATCGTTTTCTATGTCAAAAAATTTTTTGTTACTCCATGACCAGGTGAATAAAAATTTCAAAATAAGGGCACTGTTACAAAAATTTCTTCACTCGGTCATGGAGTAACAAAAATTTGTTTGACATAGAAAACGATAACTGAAAAATATGAAATTTTCAGGAAACATAGAATACTCATTTAGCTACCACATATCAAAATTTGATAGTCCGACGGCATGTTTCGGCTTACTAAAATGCTCACCGAAACACCCTAGGCAGTTTCTCGGATTTATGCGGTCGCAGTTTACAAAATTGTCCATAACTTGAGTTATATACCATGAAATTATGTGAAATCAAAGCCAATGGTTAGGTAACCCATAGAGCTATCGTCTCCAACTGGAATTATGTAAAAATACTTAATATATAAGATGCAGCAAATTTTTGAGTTGGTCAACAGTAAGTGCAGTTTCGAGAAACAATTCACCCAGTCATGGAGCAAAAAATATTTATTTGATATAGAAAACGATTACCGAACAATATAAAATTTTCACGGAACGTAGAATACCCATGTAGCTAACACATATAAAAATTTGATAATCCGACGGCATGTTTTGACATACTAAAATGCTCACCGAAACATCACATGCAGTTTCTCGGATTCATGCTATCGCAATTTACAAAATTGTCCATAACTTGAGTTATATAACATGAAATCATGTGAAACCAAAGCCAATGGTTAGGTAACCCATAGAGCTATTGTCTCCAACTGGAATTATGTAAAAATACTTAATATATAAGGTGCAACATATTTTTGAGTTGGTGAACAGAAAGACAATTTAGAGAAACAATTCACCCGGTCATGGAGTAAAAAAAATTTATTTGACATAGAAAACGATCATCGAACAATATGAAATTTTCAAGGAACGTAGAATACCCATGTAGCTACCACATATAAAAATTTTATAGTCCGACGGCATGTTTCGGCATACTAAAATGATCACCAAAACATCTAAGTCAGTTTCTCAGATTTATACTGTCGCAGTTTACAAAAATATCCATACCTTGAGTTATACAACATGAAATTATGTGAAACCAAATCCAATGGTTAGGTAACCCATAGGGATATCGTCTCCAACTGGAATTATGTCAAAATACTTAATGTATAAAGTGCAGCAAATATTTATGTTGGACAAAAAAAACTGCAGTTTAGAGAAAATGAAATTTAGTAAAACCTTTAAGAATCGATTGTATTTCGTCATTTGTTCTCCTCAGCAACTGGGGATAAAAAAGCACCAAATTTGATGACTTATTAAGGGAAAAATGAATATATATTGACTATAATATATAAGAAGTCAATAATTGCGGCTAAAAGACACTAATATATGTATATTAAAACAAATAAAAGAAAAGAAAAGATGAAGAAGTCAAAAAATGCGGCCAAAGATATTAATTTAATATACAAAAAGTGTCAAAAGATTAGGACAAAATGGTGAGATTTGGACAAAATTAAGACTAATACAACATCAAAACGACGTCGCGTTGGTTGAAGGGTAAATAGTAAACATGTCATAGACACTTATATTGTAGTATATATATATATATATATATATATATATATATATATATATATATATATCTTTTTGATTTCTATTTAACTTTAATAGGGGTATAATGGGAGAATTATGTGAAATTTTTATAATTTCAATTACATTAAATGAGTTTTCTTAATCTGTGTGAAAAAAAAGAGGGTCTATCTTTGTAGGACGGAGGGAGTATACTCTTTTTCCTCAACAGAGATTTTTCTCAACATAACTTTATGATTATACTCTGTGTTAAAAATTGTATATGAGACCATTGATGAGAGCAAGAAACAGATCTGTTTTTTAATACAATTGTATTAGACCATAATACTAACTACGGTCAACCAGATATAGTGTATAAAGATGATATTGCTTAGAGATTATAACATGGAGCGCATTTGACCAGAATTGTTTTATACAAAATTTAAAAGAATTGTGGTAATAAAGACATTAACGCAAAGATATGGATAACTCAATATAATGATTTTTCATTGATTGAAATTAGGGAGAGTAGCTGTACTCTTTTTCTTTTATTCAAGTTTTGTCCCACTGAAATTTTACGACTAATATTAACGAGGCATCACTTGATTACTCCAAATTTTTTTATAATTATTATTTTTCTTTTGTTTGGTATTTTTATTTCCCATTGAGTTTTTACCAAAATAATATTTTTAATGAGTCAGTTATTATAATAATGGTCATCAAAAGAAAAGTATTGTAAAATTATAGAAAATAATATTGATGACAATATTTAGATATATCTTACTTATCCTACAAGTCTTTAGAACTCTATATATATGAGTCCGTCATTATAATAAAAGATACAATTTTTCTCTATTTTTTTTTATTATTCTCTCTAGTTTATAATAAAAAATAAAATAGTAAATAAATAAAAATTTAAAAACTCTCCTCTTTTTTCTGAACTTAGCACCAGCTTCATTTAATGTAAATAGAGTTAAAAGTGTACACGATTAAATGATTATATGTACAATTTTTATTTTAATTTTGGATTAAGTTATTAAGTAAAGAAAATTAATGTAATGATAAAAGACAGACAATGCTGAAAATCTCCCGTCATTGAGTTAGTCAAATTATCTTGTATATGGTATGCCAAGTCTGGTCAGTTTTTCAAACACATTAAAGTCTACAATATATCTAATTTCAATCTTGATTGATTATTGCCTGACAAAATCATGCAACATACACTAAAAGCAGCATTCGATATTAAACTAGATACCAGATGTTAGTAAGTCACGTGCATCATTGACAATATTGTATATTGTCATTCATTGAATCTCCACCATGTGAATATATCAAACAAATTTCTTTCTTTCTTATCTAAAATATTTAGCACGCCCGTGACAAAATACCTAGATAACTCCAACAATATTTCAACGTCCTCTACCAATATTTTGTAGTATTAAAATGGGTAGAAATATGATTAGATTAATAATTACCATTACATGAACTTAAATAGATCCACAAATCGTTATCATCTCATGCTGATGCACTAGACTTTGGCATCGAGGGTCGTCGAGTGTTCTTCCCTTAGCGCTGTGATGATAGTGTCGGAAATTGGTATGAGAATTAGTCAGAAAATAAAATTTTTCTATAATTCAATAAAATCAGGATCTTTGCTAAGTGTTCACGAGTTTATTATAATTAAATACTAATAGATTACTATTATACCTGAATCGATATGCGATATTAGATCTTGATCTGATTCACGAACTTGCTACTTTTGATTCATGAACTTAATTGGTGCTTCCAACATTCAAGTCTTCTATGATATTCTCCTAAGTATAGATTACACTGGCGTGTGGGCACTTTTTAATTTAATCATAAACTAATTTATGGATTGGATTGATTTAGAAAACAAGAAAGATAAAATTCAAGTCAAACAAGACTTAAGAATTTTTTTCTTATCTTTTCTTAATCGTTGGAATTAAATTTACGTCACATGCAATGTGATATAAATACGACAAGCATCCTGATTGCAAACATTGACAATAGTCATGATTGAAGACAATGAAAAGATATCAAAGTCCAATTAGCTTATGATTAATTTAATTGCACATGTATTCTTTGAACTTATAGCACTATAACAATCAAGTCCAAAATTTTCATAGTAAATGTGATAAAGCCCAAAACTTTATAGAGCTACTACACGACCTGTTCGAACATATATTTTTCAAGCTCCAATAATTAGACTTTGTCTAGTCGACTCTAGACTACCCGATCTAATTATTAGTCTTTTGCTTTTTCCACTAAAGGCAAGAGACTGTACTTTCAGAATATATAAGATTACAGAAGCTGTAATACTTTCCTCTGACCTACCGTATATATAATTCATCCATGTCTGAGATCCGATAATTAGGTATGAGCATAAATGACCGTTTTGCCATTCTAATTATTCTCACTAACTTTAAGTTACATTTTCTTCAACAGTCATGTGACCTAATTCACAGATGTCGAAGTTTAACCGTCGCTAAACACTGAGCTCAGATTTATAACTGTTTAACAGAAAATACTTAAGCCTATTTTTCATGGCGACAGTTTCCGACACGAATTCGTGTTCTATACTTCGCTCATTTTCAAGTTTCCAAATCACCAAGATATTTGATCAACTAAATTGATCTCGCCCATTGGTGAATCAAAGAACTATCAAACTAACGAAAAGATATACACAATCCTGTCAAAGGATTTAGATGAAATACCCGATGATCAAGTGAAATTTAATTATTCGCACGATCATGCTATATAATTAAATTCGACACGTAGTCCGTTCAATACACTCTAAGTGTACTAGTATCACTATTAAATTATTTATGCGATAAAGACAAATCGCATACCCGAATGATTAAATAGTCAACACTACAATCTTCTGGTATAAGGCGGCAACCCTCATACATTAGTTATGAACAATTTTATTCATGATCAAAATATAAGTTGTGTCACATTATGCTTCTCAATGCAAGCACCTAACTTATATTATTACAAGTGATTATTGACACTTTATTTATATGCTCAATATCAAACAAATGCAATAATAATAAATGAATACAAACCAAAGTTTTATTCAATATAAAATTGTTATTTCATCACATCAAAATTATACTATTTGGGCGTACAACCCAACAGATAAATATCACATAAAGTTATTTATTTATCTCTCTCTCTCTCTCTCTCTCTAAATCTTCATGTATAGTTGGGGATCCATAAGTTCATCGGTTTGAAATTCAAGATAAAATCTGACGGTGACTCTATCAAACTCTGATTTGAAAAGAAAAAAAATCAGACATGTCTATAACTTCGTCTAGATTCACAAGCTTCGTCTAGGATAATTCAATCCCAAAAGTTAGGATGCTCGAATCAGTTATAAGCTTGCTAGAGTACTTGAAAATCAAGAGTGATGCAAATATTTCCAAGACTATTAGTTTTCAAGTAGAATGCATCTCTGACTACTCTCCTATTATTATCGGCCATAACAATCCATTACAAATCTTTCTAGATTTTGAATCATATCAACTAGTCAAGTAATCTTGACATAGGTCAACTCGGGTCAAGCTGAAAAAATTATAAAAGAACTAACCGAAAAGATTTTTATTTGGAGTTGAGTGTCTTGACTCGGATTAATTTGAATGAAGAATCTATGGACATAAAAATGAACTCGACCCCAGTCCAGATTGCTTGTTTGGGATAGAGTTGGACACAGATTTTAAAGAATCCGAAACAACATTATTTATAGTATATTATCAACGCTAGATAGATTTTCACATGATAAACAACAAACGAAACAACATTAGTTTACACAATAACCACGGGTCATCAAAACTTGAATGCATTCTAACATAGAAGAGGTTATGCAGTCAAACAAATTACACAATCTTGAAGGAATCAAAAACATATAATCCACACTAGCCATGGATAATCAAATCTTGATCCCCTTCTGCCCGGATTTTCTTTTGTTGGGGGAAGAAGAGCGGCTGGCTTTCTTGGGTTGTCCATTCCATGTATCGGTGAACAAATCCTTGTATTTCTCCAGTATCCGTTCCTTCTCTTCAGGTAATCCCAACATCTCATATGCATCGGCTACCTTCTTCACGATTGATTTTTCTGGAGGTTTCCGGTCAAATGCTTCCAAGCCTTTGAACAGCTTCACAAGATCCTCGAGCATGTTATTACGATAATAAATTGATATCATAAGACTGCACAACTTCCAAGGAACGGAATGCAAATCCGATGCAAGTTTCTTCATCCAGATACCATGTGCTTCTTTTGCTCTGTGGTCCATATCTAGAGCTTGAATCAATTGTCCATATGTTCCCCTCGTCGTGCCCTGCCCCTTACTCAGAATCCATTTAATAACCTGGACTATTCTATGCCAATGTTGCTCTTTCTCAAGAGTAAGCAATACATTCTTCAACGGGCCAATAGGAAAGTTCCGTTCCCAAGCAACCCAAGCATCCAGGGCACCATATATCGCTTCTTTATCATCATTAAGATCCATAAGTAAATTGACAAGAAAGCTAATCCTGTCCTTTCGTGAAACATTTTCTCCTATTAGGTGCCTGGATACAGCTACACATTCTTTACGTGGCTGATTTTCTGAGGATTCTGTCAAATCTGCATCGCGTTGCCTATGGACCGGATGGGCCAGCAGTGTGCTGTAATTGGAAGAGAGGGGTCGAGCCTTTACTGTTATAAGTTGGTTGATTTGTCCAGCCAGCTTCTTAATGGAAGCTGATTTCAACATTGCTCACAATTCTATAGTCACTGTCAAGGAGCAGGATTACTGCAAAATAAATATGGCATAAACACGACACGCTAAACATAATCAGTAATGCATCAATAATCAATATAAATAAAGCATCAGGACTCAAATGAAGCCTTACGAATATAATGATGGTGAGTAGATTATAGTTACAGAACTTAATCAAATTAGATAATTTGACAAACCATAAATTAACATTCACCATCAAATTCAACACAAAACGGAAGTATATAACAACTTATATACGTAATTCTTCTCTCTTAACAACGTTTAAAACCTAAAACCCGTTGCAACCTATTCACTAATTCTGACCTTCTTGTTTGTTAACTTTGAAATATGATTGTTCCATCTGCCCTTACCAAAAATCTTTTCGACCCAGAATGCCAATTTAAATAATGATAACCACATTGCAAATAATCCTTCTTTGGTTTAGAATTTAACTTATCCATGAATTGATAAGTCAGGTATCTAAGGTTTCATTCAGGTATTTTGTCGAACACTTAAAACGCAATGTAGAACAACATCATCAAACCACACTCCCAACTGGCATAATTTTCCCCAAATCATCTTCACTTCAATCAAATTAACACCTTTGCACAAACCCATTTCTTGCAATCATTTGACAGCCTATGTTGCTCATTAAACATGGCAGAAAACAGAGACACGTGTGCCCAACTGTAAATGATCGAAAAGAACGAAGACACTTGAATAACAGTCCAGAAAGAACGTGTATTTTTCTTCTTTTCGTTTTAAATATACTAGCAAATTCTGCGTTCAATCATGAGAACAAAAAGAGAATTTAAAAACTCACCCCTTTGTTCAGTATCCTAGAGGCCGGGAGCTTCCTAGTTTTCTTGAAGGAGAAGGTCCAATAAAACTTTGTTTGAGAGAATCCTATTTTTGGTATGCTTGTTTAGACATAGTATAATTTTTTTTTTTTTTTTTTAATTGTGTGTGTAAAGTAGTTTATACATAGTTGAACATACATAAACTAATATATATCCTTACCTACGGTGGGATTCGACTGTAACATTACGGTTCAAATTCAAGTCAATATCACGAAGCAGAGCTGCAAAAGAATGACAAAATAGTGAATAGTAATTGTATATTTATATTAAAATGAGAAAGCAGTGCAGCATTCGAAGAGATGGGCACGGAGAACTAAAAACATTCAGATGCGAGTAAGAACACTGACAATTTTAATTATTAATTTGATTAGGACTAGTATAACACACTAAATATATAAAAAAATATTTAATTAAATCCATGTTTGATAGTGCTTAACTTATAATTTCAGTCAGTCAAATATATTTTTTATCCACACATTTCATATGACCTACAACTTACAACACACTTTTTATCCACACATTCACTGACAAGTAACAACTTATAATGCAAGCATTTAAAGAATAATTTCAACACAACCAAACATGGACTAAATATTTAAAACTCAAATAGTAACATGGGAAATTATTAACAACATTGTGTATATCAAATATTACAAATTGGAAAGGTTTTCAACTAGCCAATTATCTTCGAACTCCTTAATTCCAAATTTGAATATTTATAGTTAATAAAAATGATTTGGAGGCTATTCAATGATACTAAGAGCATCTCAAATGCACTATTTCTATTGAAGTCTAGCTCATAAAATAAACGGATTTTCCTTCTGTATGGTACTACGTCTATTGAATAGATGGTCAAATTAAAAATTCATCTTTAATGAGTTCTGTCTAAAACTAATATTACATCATATGTGGCATTAATTTTTTTAAAAAAATTGGTGGGTCTTCAATTTTTATTTCCTTCATCCGACTTTTTTTTAAAAATAAAATACTGAGTTGGATTTAAATTTGTTGAGTCACTCCGTCTAGAATTCAGTCTAAATTTAGACGGATTTCTAAACAGTCTTTTTTTTGTTGTGCCACATCAGTTAGACGGAGTTTTCGTCAGCATGCATTGGACATAGTTTTTTTTATAAGTTCATCTATCTGTGCAATAGATGAAGTGAATTGGAGATGGTCTAAATTTGTCTTAATACTAAAGAAGGCAGAATCAGAAGTGGTGGCGGATTATAGGTTGATTATATCAGTCTCTGTAATGTAATGTACAAAATTGTCACCAAGGTGATGTCGATGAAAAATAGGTTGAAGGGTGTACTCCATAATCTTATTAATGAAAAATTGTACTTTGTTTCGGGTTGTTGATCACGGATAATGTTATAGCTTCGTTTGAGCTTCTCCACTTGATGAATAAGGCTTCTCGGTGATGACGAAACTAGACACGTGCAAAGTTTATAGTCATGTTGAATGGTGCTTCATTCTGAAAATTATGGAGAAAATAAGTTTCACCTAGAAATGGATTCAGCTTGTTAATAATTACATTTCCGCCTCGTACTTTTCTTTAATTATTAATGGATAGGTGAAGGGGTGGGTGGTACCGGTCTTCGGCAACGTTGTCCTCTTTCACCTTATTTATTCTTGTGAAAATTAACCCTTTACGTCTTTTTCCAAAAAAAAAAAAAAGAAAAGAAAGAAAAAAAATATATGGCCCTTTTTTAAAGTTTTGAAAAATAGCCTCATGTTATATTATATTGTAGAGGTTACGAGGGTAGAAATGTAATCTCATTTTATATGGTGTATAAATCCAGACTTTTTTTTCTCTCTCTACGATTGGAGCGATTTAGGTCAATGTTGCTTGGTAATCTGTGTTTTCTGTCCAATTTTTATTGATTTTAACCTTTTTAAGTCAGAACATGGTGAAGAAGGCGAAAATACTGCTCGCGAATCGAGAGGGACGAAGAAAAAACGTGATACAATCGAAGGATCTTCAATAAAGAAAAGAAGTCTTGCTCAACAGACTTACAAACCTAAGGTTAAGTTCGATTTAGTTTCTATTTTTTTTTTTTTAATTTTGTCAATTTTTTTGACTTTTTTGTTACGTGAAATCTCGCGTGTCCCTATTTTCCATACTTCTCCACCTCCTTATGATGAAGAATAGTTGTGTAAATAGATTGATGATTGCGTCTTCACCTTTCGTACGTGTGCGGGTTTAAGAACTTGTGTATTCTGTTTATGTTTTGTATTTTTTATATTTTTATCAGGTAAGCTATTCTTTTAATACTTACTTGCATTTTGACTCCATTGTGGTTGGAGTTGTTCCTTTCGAGCCATAGGAACCACATGGTAAGCTTACATTTCAACCATGTGAACCTCAATTGAAACATTATAATGGGATTAGTAAATTGTGGTGGTTGAAGATTAAATTTGGAGCTAAAATCATGTCAAACTTCCTTTGCTATAGCTCCATTTAATAACACATGCTCATATAGATTCCTCTGCTGCACAACTTTGGCATGTTGAAGCTAAGGAGATTTTCATTATTTTTTGAATCACTTCATGGTCCGGTATCCATTGATTCTAAGTCTTCCATAGAAAGAAAGATATTTTCAAAAGTACATAATGGTGCTAAATGTAGATATATTTGAGCTTTGCCTCCGTCTACATCGTTCTCTTTTTTGTCTTAAAATTTGTTATTCATAGCTTAGAATCAATTTGATTATATACCTTCTTTGAATCTCCTTTCGTGTCATGTGTAATTTCCAATTCTTTTTGTTATATTTAAACATTTTTCAAGTGAATTGTAATGGACTCCGGAGACTGTATTCTTTGATTTAGAACCTATTGGATAATACGAGCAAGTAAAAATTTTAAGATAGTTTTAGTTGTATACCAATCGATTGATATGGACTAGAAGCATGTCCATGTGTGACTCTGAGAAACTTTCATTCCATCATGAACTTACGGGATTCCACTCACTGTAAGAATCTAGATTGGAGAATTCTCTATGAAAATCCCCAAGCACGAATATAATTTTTTTTTCAAAAATATTCATCGGCAATCGACAATAGTAGTATCTTACACTCCATTTAACATTGACATATAATCTCTCATTATTTTGAGAAAAATAATTAACAAATCTGTAGTGGCTGCTGTCTCATTTAACACTTTCTTTAACTCAACGTAATTTATTTCAAAATTATATTATTCTCAATTACATTTCATTTTAAGAATTTTAAGATTTAATTAATTCAAGGTTGGCGATCGGTGGTGGTGGCTGAGTTGGGAAAATCATAGTTAAGGTTAGAATTTTCAATTTGGTCCAATTTGTTAATTGCCTTTGTTAAACTAAGAAAGAATAGATGATTGAAACAAAGAATAAAAATAAAAAATAGATTAATTTAGAAGTTCGAATTTGTATGATACTTGCAATCTCATGACTAAATGAGGAAATAGAGAAGAAATAGTTGGACAATGGTGGTGGTTGATACGGAATAGTTAGAAGAGAAGATCGTAAAATAGCTTGAGAAGAAGAAGGATGAGTAACTTTCAACTCGGGTGTCAGATTTAGATGAGCAAGAACATTTCGGAAGCCTTTAGGGGTCTGTTTTAGCAATTTTCTATTTTAATTCAATTTAAGGGTATTTTCGTCATTTAATCAGTCTTTTAGTTTTAATCAGATTTGTCTAGCGAATTAAGATTTTGTTCTTTTTTAAGACTTTAAATACTTGTCTAGGTTTTGGGAAGGCGGCACCTTTCTTTTATCAGATATTAATAATATTTTTGTTTTTCCCGTTAATTGATGGATTCCAATCTTTCTCACGTCTGTTTGAGTGAAATTCGATCAATACCCGTTCGTGTGTTATGAACAAGAAGTTTTTATTATTATTCATGTTCCGTTCAGCGTCAGTGGTGGTGGCTGTCTTAGGCGGTAGCGCAGCGGCAATGGTGGCATTTGTGGGTTTAGGCAACTGGTGATGGTAACTGAGCAGGGAAAACCATGGTTAGGGTATAATTCGTTCTTTGACTGTGTTAAATTAAGAAAGAATAAATGATTGAAAAAAATTCTATTTTAAATACAAAAATGTATTTTTCAAAAGTATTATAAATTGAGATAAATTGTAAAATTTTAATTTACTTAACCCTCTTATTTATTTCATGGGAACATATATCTGAGATAGTAATCTGGACTCTAGATTCGAAGGGATTGAATCGTCTGTCAACCTATTTTCGTTATTGACCAAATCAGCCCCAGTATTATTAGGTATGCCTGAAGTGCCCCTTATGGAACGATTAGTCGCTACCAACATTCCGCCACTTGTATTGGAAGCCCAAATAGAGCTCATCTCAGACTTGTCATCCTTTTTCCCTAAAACTTGTGAACCTTGCAAAATAATGCATTTGTCAATCCCGTGGCCAAAGTGAAAACAATGAGTACACTTGCCACGCGCTTTCTTCATCTCCTATTTGGATTCTTTGAAGTCTTGATTTCAAGAGGTCGAGTTCCACCAATTACAAGCTACACTAGGGGTTGATTTACGCATGGTAGTATTTGCTAGCAACATCATAATAGAAGTATAGATTGATCCGAAATTTAATTCAAATCCAATATATTACATATGGCTAGATAAGAAATGTATCGATTTATTTTAATGAATGAATCAAATATGTAAGGTCTATTAATCATTTCATAAAAGACTGTAATAATTTTCTTTCTTACTATACTATCGAATTAATAAATTATTGTCTATTATAGTCCGTTCATTTCATTTAAGACGCAAAATTGAAATCTTTTTCATTTTACTTTGTCCATTTTTTTTATAGTGAAACCAACTTTTCATGCTTGGTTCGAAGAAATGTTGTTATCGGTGCTCTTATCACAAAAATTGTGTTAATTTCTCGACAAATTGCAGACATATTTATTGAATAATTATAGAAATTCGCAGTTTGCAATTTTCTTGACAATCCAATGTTAGATTTAAGTTTTACCGAATCCATATACAGATGATTACATATCTGTGACTTAAAAACTATCATGCTGTAATTATCATGATTAATACTGAAGCGGAAGCGTACCTGAATCCATGATTCTGTTTGATCGAACTGGGTTACGGTCTTCCAATTGATCCGTGGTTTTCTCCTTAGTGTCTCTTGTTGATGGGGATACAAAGAGTTATGAAAAGCCACGCTCAATTGGAGACCATGACCTGTATATATAACTGCAGGGCAGTTATTAAGTTTCAATGTTGTTAAATTGGCCCCTCATCAATTTAAAACATTGTATCCGTCTCTACACTTTAATCTCATGACACTTAATACCCATTAGTTCAAAATAGTCTTTAGTGGATCACTTTATTGACTAAAACCTTAAGATAGGACCACACATTTTAATATATACATGTTTGGCCCCACATGTTGAATTTTATCCAACAATCTCCCACTGGGCCATACATGTATCCTTATAAATGTGCACAACCTTATGAGCTCAAAATTTTGCTATCACTGTTAAGGGTATTTCCAAACAATCTCATCCATCAATCATATCAATGTAGGATCAAAGCGACTTTCGTTACATTAATCGTAACTAAATCCATCAATGGTCACGTACACCAATACAACCAAATGACATAGATCAAACATGAGAGTGTAGTATGAAAATTACATGTTATGTGATCCAAACATATCTATTTTCAATTGGTCATACTTTATTCCTTAAGTGAGATCAATACCAAACATAATGTAACAGAGTGGAACAAACTGAATACTTTATTTCTGTACAGAAAATAATCCAAATACACAAATGTGTCCAAAAACAAACATAAAGCAACCAAAATACAAACTCCCACTAAAATATGATATCCTCAAGAAATACAACACCCATACGAGCAGTGTGCTCATGAAAAACCTTGGGTGGTAATCCCTTAGTAAGCGGATCCGCAATCATGGAGTTTGTCCCAATATGCTCTATGGAAATCTGTCCATTCTGTACCCTTTCTTTCACAACCAGGAACTTAATGTCAATGTGTTTTGACTTAGTTGAACTCCTGTTGTTATTAGAATATAGCACTGCAGAGTTATTGTCACAATATAATTTTAATGGTCTTTCAATGCCATTCAGAATGCGCAGCCCAGTGACAAAATTTCGCAGCCATATCCCATTATTAGATGCCTCATAACATACTACAAACTCCGCTGCCATAGTGGAAGAAGCTACGAGTGTCTGCTTAGCACTCCTCCAGGATATAGCTCCTCCAGCTAGTAGATATATGCAGCCTGAAGTGGATTTTCTACTGTCTTGGCATCTCACAAAATCAGAATCGGAGTACCCTACGATCTCTAACTGATCTGATCTGATGTATGTAAGCATGCAATTTCTTGTTCTCTTCAAGTACCTCATAACACTTTTTGCTGCTTTCCAATGATTCATCCCAGGGTTACTTAAATATCTGCCCAGTATTCCAACAATGAATGCTATATCTGGACGTATACAAACCTGAGCATACATCAGACTCCCAACAGCTGATGCATAGGGAATCTTCTGCATTTCCTTAACTTCAAGATTATTTTTCGGGCACTGATTGAGACTGAATTTGTCTCCCTTAGCAACTGGGGTGTCCCCTGGTTTACTATCCTGCATGCCAAACCTTTTAAGAACTTTATCGATATAGCTCTTTCTTTTGTGACAATCCAAGAATACCCTGAGAGCGATCCCGGTGTATCTGAATCCCTAATACAAAAGAGGCGTCCCCAAGATCTTTCATCTCAAAATTCCTTGACAGAAAAGTCTTGGTTTCGTGCAACATGCTTATATCATTAGTGGCAAGCAGTATGTCGTCAACATACAAAACCAAGAAAATATGCTTACTCCCACTGAACTTGTGATATACACAATCATCAACAATATTTATCTCAAAACCAAATGAGATAATCACTTGATAAAATTTGTAGTACCACTGACGGGAAGCTTGCTTGAGTCCATAGATAGATTTCTTTAATTTGCAAACCATATTATTCGAGTCTCCTGACACAAAGTTTTCTGGTTGCACCATATAGATCGTTTCATCAATGTCTCCATTGAGAAACGCTGTCTTAACATCCATCTGATGTAACTCAAGATCAAAATGTGCAACAAGTGCCATGACTGTCCTGAAAGAGTCTTTCGTTGAAACCGGAGAGAAAGTCTCTTTGAAGTCAATGCCTTCCTTTTGTGTAAAGCCTTTAGCTACAAGACGAGCCTTATATCTTTCCACATTACCTTTCGAATCCCTTTTGGTTTTAAAAATCCATTTACAACCAATGGGCTTCGCACCTTCTGGTAATGGGACAAGATCCCAAACTTTATTGTCTTGCATAGACTTATACTCCTCATTCATGGCATCAATCCACTTTTGAGAATCAGAACCCTTCATGGCCTGATGGAAGTTGATTGGATCATTTTCCATCATTCCATTATTTTCCTCATGTTCTTGGAGAAATACTATAAAATCATCAGAAATAGCATTTTTCCTTTCTCGAGTGGATCTCCTTAATGGTATTGGTTCTTGAGGTTGTTGAATTTGTACTTCTGGAATGGTGGGAGGTTCTTCAACATTATCTTGCTGAGGTTCCGGATATACTTCTTAATCAATGACAGGTACAGAGACCTGCACATTGTCAAAAGTAATAGTAGGAATCGAAATCGATCCTTCCTCAGTTTCTTCCTCAAAGACAATGTCTCTAACCTTATTTCTCCCCCCAAACTCAACATCCTCAAAAAATGTTGCAGTTCCCATTTCAAAAATTGACTTAAGTGTGGGATTATAAAATTTGTAGCCCCTTGATCGCTCAGAATAACCAATAAAATAGCTGCTTATAGTTTTGGAGTCCAATTTATTTTCATGTGGCCTATAAGGCCTAGCCTCAGCTGGACATCCCCAAATGTGGAAATGCTTCAGAACAGGTTTTCTGCCTGTCCAAAGCTCATAAGGTGTTTTAGTAGCAGATTTAGTTGGTACTCTATTTAGAATATAAGTTGTAGTCTTTAATGCTTTTCCCCAGAGTGATTTTGGTAAAGTAGAATGACTAATCATACTCCTTACCATGTCCTTAAGAGTTTTGTTTCGTCTTTCAGCTACACCATTCATGCTAGGTAATCCTGGCATGGTGTACTGTGGGACGATTCCACATTCCTCTAGGAATTTAGCAAATGGTCATGGACGTTGTTCACCTGAACCGTCATATCTTCCGTAGTACTCACCACCACGATCAGACCTAACGTTTTTAATCCTTTTGTTGAGTTGATTCTCAATTTCAGCTTTGAAAGCCTTGAACATGTCCAGTGACTCAGATTTTTCATGAATAAGATATAGATGCCCATAACGTGAGTAATCGTCTATGAATGATATAAAATATTGTTGACCATTCCAAGAAGCCGTAGGGAACGGTCCACAAATATCTGTGTGTATCAATTCTAAGACGTCCGAAGTTCTATTGGCACCTAACGTTTTTATTTTGGTCTGTTTTCCCTTGATACAATCAATACAAACATCAAAGTTCGTAAAGTCCAGGGAATCCAAAATGCCATCTGACACAAGTCGTTCAGCTCTTGTTTTTGAGATGTGACCTAAGCGCTTGTACCATAGTTTTGCCGAATTTTCTTTATTTAATTTTCACTTAGTACCACGTGATTCCACATGCAATGTTTCATTATATGACGCAATAGTATCAAGCAAATATAAGTTATTGTATGAACATAATGAACCAGTACCAACAATATTTGAATTTAATGAAAGACTAAACTGACAATTTCTAAAAGAACAATGATATCCAAATTTGTCCAATAAGAAAATAGAAACCAAATTTCGTCTAAACGACGGTACAACAAAAGTGTCTTTCAAATCTAAATAAAAACCAATTCCTAACAATAACCTAAAAGTGCCTATTGCTTCAACTTCCACCGATTTTCCGTCGCCCACAAAGATGAATCTTTCAGCATCATTTGGCTTTCGGCAGAACAGGCAACCCTGCATAGAAACACTTATGTGAGTAGTAGCACCAGAATCTAACCACCAAGTGTTTCTAGGTACTGAAGCTAAATTAACCTCAGAACAGACCAAATTAAGAAATGTACATTTCTTTGCACGCCAGGCGTTGTATTTGGTACAATCCTTCTTTAAATGTCCAGGCTTCTGGCAAAAGAAACAACCCTCTTTGTCTTTATGTTGTTTCTTCTGTTCTGGACCCTTAGCAGCTTCATATTCTGTTTTTCTTTTCTTGCCCTTATCTTTGGAGGTACTTGCCAAGTTAGCAGTTTCAGTTCTGTCATGCTTCAACCTTTCTTCCTCTTGCACACAATAAGAAATGCGCTCATTTAGAGTCCATTTCTCCTTTTGACAGTTATAACTGACCTTGAATTGATTGAAATGTGCAGGAAGCGATATTAATACTATATGCACGAGCAAGTCATCAGACAAATCGAGCTTTAGTGCCTTAAGTTTTGAAACAATATGAGACATCTGCATGATGTACTCCCTTATGTTCCCCTTGCTTTTATACTTCATTGAAATCAAGCTTTGCAAAAGCGTGCTTGTTTCAGCCTTATCGTTTTTTTGCAAAACATTTTTCAATTTCAGCAAGGAATTCTTTGGCATCAGTTACCTCCTCAGATACTGCGCCCCTAAAGGCTTCTGGAATGCCGCGCTTAATGATCATAAGACTCATGCGATTTGAGCGTTCCCACTTCTCAAAGTTCTTCCTGTCATCAGGTGAACTTGCATCCATAAGAGAAGCAGGTTTCTCAATCCTGAGAGCAAGGTCGAGATCCATGCAGCCAAGAACAATTAAAACGTTCTCTTTCCAATCCTTGAAGTTTGACCCATTAAGCATAGAGATTGAATTGATATTTGCAGATATTGTGGAAGTGGATGAATGAGCTGTATAGAGAAAGAGATAGAAATAGCTTACATTAGTACTTTATTATGCAAATAATAATTTCAAATATATTGGTAAGGCCCATCACAAGATACCTAGCACAACATCAATATTTAGTCTTTAGACAGAAATATTGACTCGTAAGTGGTACCTCGATGTAGCAATCAAACACTGACAATAAGACATGTCAATCAATAAATCTTTCTTTGGATCGATTTATTGATCACACGTTAAACCAAATAATCGTCACGTGTTTATCACCACAGGTGCATGTGAAATTCTAGCCAAACATTAACCTTCCTTTGGACTGATCAATATCCGCATGAACAACACACACACAAAACCTTCTAATATTCAAAGTTAATTAATTTCCACAAGAAAGGTTACTTTGGCAACATGTTGCTTCAATTAATTCACTTTGGAATATTATATTTCTCAAAAGAGTCCATCATACCAAAATTTGAACCTGAATTAACTGTTTTGCATATATTTAAAACTTTAGGAATTGAATATTTGAAGTTTAAAGCTTTAGGATTAAGTAATCATTAAGTTGAAGGGTTAAATTACAATTTAATTAAACTTGATTGGCCAATTATGAAAGATTTTAAGCTTGAAGGACTAAATTGCAATTTTACCAAAATTTTAGTGGCCAATTAATTAAAATCTTAAACTTTAGGGACTGAATCATAAAATTCAGAACTTCAGAGGGCCAACTTAAGTGATTACTAAAACTGTAGGGTCTTATTTTATAAATTCAGAAGTCTAAATGGCCAACTTAAATGATTTTAAAACTTTAGGGTTTAATTAAATGAGGGAATAATCAGGAGGACTAGTGCTTAAATAAACCAAAATTTCGTAAATTGCAAACCAGTCCCTTAAATCTTCTAATTTTCGCATGAAGTCCCTGGGCCAAAAATCACAACATGCAACAGCTAGGGTTGAAACCCTAGCTGCCGCCGCCACCAACGAGACTCCGCGGCGCCACTGCCGGAGTCTCCGCCTGCAGCGCCATCTCCGGCGCTGCAGGAGTTCTACACGCAGCGTCGCTTACAATGCTGCCACCGCTCGCAGCGCCGTCCGGCGCTGCGAGGTCCTTACTCCGACAGCTCCATAATTTAATCCACAAATCCGACCACAAAATCCATAAATCCGACCATTAAAAACCGTAACCCAATTCGATTAATTCAATATACACATTGCAAAAATTGAAAAAACCATATTTCTAGAACAATATATATACACATCAATATATATATTCTTGGAATATACATGCATAAAATTGGAATTCCAGTTTTACAGTTCACGATTTCTTCATGGCTGAACGTGGACAAACAATACACAAATTTAATATTGAACTTTTACATTCCACATGAACTCAATACCATATATATGCATATTTCAAAATTAATAGAATTTCTGAAAATACATGTCCATATAAATCTGATAATTCAACATGAACGTATCTCTGATACCACTTGTTAGATTTAAGTTTTACCGAATCCATATACAGATGATTACATATCTGTGACTTAAAAACCATCATGTTGTAATTATCAAGATTAATACTGAAGCGGAAGCGTACCTGAATCTATGATTCTGTTTGATCGAACTGGGTTGTGGTCTTCCAATTGATCCGTGGTTTTCTCCTTAGTGTCTCTTGTTGATAAGGATACAAAGAGTTATGAAAATCCACGCTCAATTGGAGACCATGACCTATATATATAACTGCATGGCAGTTATTAAGTTTCAATATCGTTAAATTGGTCCCTCATCAATTTAAAACATTGTATCCGTCTCTACACTTTAATCTCATGACACTTAATACCCATTAGTTCAAAATAGTCTTTAGTGGATCACTTTATTGACTAAAACCTTAAGATGTCACCACACATTTTAATATATACATGTTTGGCCCCACATGTTGAATTTTATCCAACATCCAAGAGTTCATCCAATGGCCTCTAGCTTCAAGAAGGCTGAGAACAAAATTGATGAGAATATAAGGAACGAAAAATAGTTGTTAATATGGTAAGCAACAATAATAGGAAATAACACTTAAAATTGATGAATTGTGTATTTCGTTCATAATTACATCTCTATAATTATAAGGTATATATAGGATATTTATGACATAAACTCTATAATCAATCTGTGATTATGATTCTTTAATTACAACATTGCAATCTTATATAATTAAGTAAAATTCTCTTAAAATAAGAAAGAATCAATCTATACAACTAAATACATATTTCAACAATAACAACACTCTTTTAAGAGCCATATGGATATATAGAGCCTATTATCTATTAATATAGTAAGGGTACGAAGCCTAATGGTCCGTTTGACAAAACCTTTGATAAAATTTAATGTAAATTGTGATTAAAAAGTTAATAAAAGTTGTGAATCCCATATAATGTGTGAATTAAATTGAAATTTGACTTCAACTTTTGTTAAAAAATTGATTTTCAGGTGAATCTAACATGCACTAAGTAAAGAGCTGTATGTCTGACACATACACAAGCAATGACATGTTGGGAAGATTGTCAACATATTTTTGTTCGAACTTCATGACTTAATTGATCTTTGTGTGTGCACGCACACCTCGCCAAAATCTTTTATGAAAACATGGAGCTTTCACAAAAGTAACTCTGTTTTCTCAGGATTTCAAACCTATGTATAAGAATGAAAAAATCACTATTAAAAAGTCATTTTTTTTAAAAAGACAATTCTAGCCTTATTCTTAATTAAAAAGAAAAAAAAACTAAAAGTTATGTTCGTCTTTTAAAAAAAATGGGTGAATTTTTATTTAGATAAAAATTTTCTCCTATTTTCTAATGACAAAGTTTATTCTCATTTTTGACTTATAATTGTTATCTGAATAAAGTTGTATCAAGACATCAATTCTGCACAAACAAGATAAGACAAATTTTATCCATTATCCTGAAACATTGACCATATACCAAACATGATCTTTTAATTTTGTAATCTTTCTAATCAAATGTTGAAAATTTTCAATTTTCACTAATTACGGTTATATATAATTATTGAAATTTTTATAATGTTCGACAATAATACCCAAAATACCAAAACAGTTAATTATAATGGAATTGATGAAAAAAAACTTCTTATAAAATGATTCTGTGGAATAATACCATCAAAGTTATAAAAATTATTTGTTTGATTTGATCAAAATATTAAATCCATGTAAAATCTCGAACTTTGCTTCTTCCCAAAATTTGTGTTACTTTACAAGCGCCATAGATTTGACAACTATTATACTGCAAATTATGATCCATTATTTTATGTTAATCAATCATGTGATTTTCCCTTGTAACCTTTTTGCAGCCCTTTATAAAAAAAATAATTAATTAATACCAAATTAAATCGTGAAAATAGAATAATAGATCACATTGGTTTTGTGGTCAAACATTGCCTTTAGATCCAAAACCAACCTTAAATTTTTGAAGTTTAACTATTACTCATATTATATGAAATCAATTATATAGTTGCCTATAAATACCCATTTTGCTGCATGTTAATTATAAATATCGATCTTAAAGCGATTGAATTGCACGAAAAGAGCATTTTAAGCATGTCGTATGGATGTGATACGTACCAACCTTCGAAACAAATATTTAATGCTTGTATATGCTTACCCGAACATGATTATTGATTTATAAATTTAGTGCATTAAACATGCTCTTGATGTGGTGTGAAATGCTCATACAAGTTTTATTTATTCTTTTTTTTTTGGGGGGGGGGGGGGACCCTGGGTTGTAGTCCAGGGCTGCGCAAGCCCAGATCCAAAGCCCAATACAAATTATTAAAAAAAAAAAAATTATGTTAGTTTAACCAGTTCATCTTTTTACTTCATTTTTTTTTTCTGTTTTTCTGTGCCAATTAAATACTCACATGACCCAAATTAGAATTATTGCATATTAGCACTTCTTAATTCCACAAAATTCAAACTTCAAAAAGTTTAAAATTCGAAAGTAGGCTTAAATTTTTTAATTTGTTGCGTCTCTCACTACTTGGTGTTGAAATATCATCTTATTTTCTAATTTAGTTGTAATATTATCCTGTTGTATATGACTTACTTCTATGTCGTTTCATTAATTATAGAATTATGATATAATTATATATAACACTATTAAACGGTTTAAATATTTTGTGCATCGACTACATAGCTTAGTTTTAAATAAAATATATATAGATTATATTATAAAACAATTTTTGTGCATCGACTACATAACAATTTTTGTTAAGAGGACCTTGTAAACAAAATAAATATAGATTTTATTACAAAAGAATTCGCAACTGTAAAAAATCGTCGGACACAACTTTATTTAGCTAGTTTTTGATCTTCAATATTTTTGTGTAATGACTTTTTGAATAAAAATGAGTTAAGTAATTGTAGTTTGAGAAAAAAAAAATTTTGGGGGCGCCGCTAGAGGGGTTTCCCCTTTCTCCAATTCAGTTCTTTATCATATCCTGGCTCAATTCCTGTATGTAGATAAGAGCGATCTTGCACCTATTGCTGCGGCAACCATTAAATTAGAGAATATTAAAGTCAATCACACAATTGTACCACAAGGAACATGTTGTCACTGGAGATTTTCGTTGTACGTGCACGGTTCCTATATTGGTCCAGAAATTAAAGTGGTTCAACTATTTTGTACGTGCACGCTTCCTACATGTATATTGTTGAAATTTTGTAATATTTTTAGTCAAATACTTGAAATTTTCAAGTCAAGTGAAAAATCAAGCATGCAATTTGATTCTGCTTTCACATATCCATCCAATGAATATTGATGTCAATAATAATCAAAATAATAAAATTATTATTTAGATGTATTAAATAATTAATAAAAACCTTTCTATTTTATGATTTTGACGTGTCAACCTTGATGCTACGTACTTGGAATTTGAAATAAAAATAAATAATTAATTCTAAAACTTAATTACTTTTTCATGTATTTCAATTTTATAATTTCATTTCTATTGTGATAAACATTGAGAAAATAAATATTTTCAATTCAAACGTGCAAATATATAACAATATTGGTGTCGTGGTCAAATATTGACTTTAGATCTACACCAATCTTTATCATACGAGTTTTACAAATACTTTTTGTCTTGTACTAACAAAAACGTCAATTCCTTTGACAAAACATAAAAGTCCAAAAAAAAGAAAGAAAAGACGAGCAAGCAAATGCAGAGTTGCCTATAAATACCCATTTTGCATTTGCTTGTAATAAACATCAACCTTAAAAATATCAAATTGCAAGAAAAGATCATCACATTAAGCATGTCATCTGAATGCCAAGGTATTGATATATTGTATGCATTCAAGCTAATTAGTGTACTTGGGGTAGTGTTTGGAATGCAAAACTCGACACAATAATTGTCAATTTTTTGTCCTTTTACTTCGTCAAATATTGCCGGTTTAACATATTAGACATGATTTGATTTAGTTTGAAATGCTAATGCAAGTTTGATTTGTTTTCTATGTAGGTAAGAACTCATGGCCAGAACTCTTAGGCGTGCCAGGAGCGACTGCTGTGGAAATCATTGAAAGAGAAAATCCTTTGGTGACTGCTATTATTGTGCCACCTGGAACAATTATCACCCCTGATTTCCGTTGTGACAGGGTGTGGGTTTATGTTGATGATAATGGCAATGTTAATAGGGTTCCTCGTATTGGTTAGGTCCCAATAGGAGTCCGAATTCTTCAAGTCTGTGTTAGTATGATGTATCTTGATTCGGTAGCTAAATAATGTTGTTATTATGTTGGTCAATTTCAATTTCTTAGAAATAAGCTCAACTTATTGTTGGTATTGATATACTATCTTGTATTACAATTTTAAATAAATAAAGGGCATGTTGTTGTGCGATTATAATTTCGCAAGTGGACGGATCGTTAACAAGTAATAAAGTAATGAATAAAATGTCGAACCCACGAGTACTATATATCAATTTAATCAATTAATTTATAACTTAAATTCTAACAATATGAAAAACACAGATTTGATTTTGGTTCGTGTTACTAAAACTAACTTAACTATTTTAATTAAATTTAAAATATCAAAAAGCAACTTTAAATGATGAAAACGAATTCGAGTTTTACTAACACTAGGATTCACAAATCTACCTACACGCTTTATAATCAATTATTCGTTAATCACTTTTTAGCTCTTAATTACCTTGGATTGAAAATCGGCGTTCCTAAAATAATCAAAAGCCTCTCTCGATGGTCAATCAATTCTATACGACATGCGAACCTAATTATCTCTAATTAAGCTTCGAACATAAACATATGCATTAAAATCTCAAGAACACCTAAATGGATTTTATAAAGCATAATAGTAATATTTATCTATTATTGGACTCTATGTTATTCAATATCACGTGCTTAATCTATATTGAATCTCTCGACTTCAATATATTCTAATAGTGATCAGGCATTAAAATAATAGAAATAATGAATAAAAAATAATCAACCCAAAAGCAATTAATTACTAAAAAGGAAAAACTTCTAATTAATTAAAAAAGCGAGGTTTCATCGTTCATCCTACAAAAAGTAAGTTTAGCCGGACATTATTTCGTCAATTAATGCAATAATTGAATTCATCATCATCCGAAGAAAGAAAAACAAAAAGTAAATAAAACCCGTGATCCCGGCTCAATGATCTTCAATCCTGTGCCTTGATCTTCGATTCTTTGTTTGTATGTTCTTTCAAAAAATTCGTCCTCTTTTGTTTTGGACCTTATTCTGGCTTTTATAATGCTATCTAAAGGCTCCAAGACGTGTGCTAAGTAGTTCAATTTGATTTGGAGTTGTAGAATTCTAATCATATCAAGACACTGCCAAAACTGGTGCTCGTTACGCCCTTGCGATCGCATGGGTCAGAACCGTGCGATCGCATAGCTTGATCAATTAGCTTCCTGCTATTGAATTTGGCTCCGTGCGGTCGCATCAAAGTATAACCATGCGATTGCATGATTATCTTGAAGGCATTCTTGATTTTCGTCCTTTTTATATTTGCATGCCAAGTCCTTCAAGTCTCTTTATCTTTGCAATTAAGTCCTATTTTCTTATGTTTACTCTCTTTTCGTCAGATTGACACTTGATTTTGATTATTTCCTAAAATAATAAGAAAACAACATGCAATTAAACTGAAAACAAATAAGAGTACTCATAATTATCCCTTTTTGTGAGCCCAGATAAATATAAAATTGTACTTATCACATGTCTTTTTCCGCAAGAATTAAAAGATCATAACAAATCTTTTTCTTTATATATAACTAGTTTTTCTTATAATTTTGTATGTGTATTTTGCTTATTTATGCCTTGTTTGGACATTCAACCACCATTCAATTCACAATTTTGAAATTTTCGGTTAAAAGGTTAAAGTTCACTCATTATTTTCTTGTTCGAAGTTGGTTGAAAGCTAGCAATCGTGACAACCTAAGTTTATGAAGATTCTCTAATTTCTGAGCACTTTTCACCAGAAAGTTTCTACTTAAGTAAGTCAAACCCATTAGGATTTTTCACTGGACAGAAATAAAAATTAAATTTTAAATAATTTTTTTCTTTTCTTTAATATATAGATCTTATGTGCAAAACTCAATCCATTAAGTTTTCTAAATTACTTTTGTAACGAGTTTGAGGTCGATGACTCCAGGTCTTTCGAATCTTAGGGCATCGGGTTTTGAGAAACTCCTACGGGCCTTTTTACTCAAGTCAAATAGGCTACGAAAAAGTTATAAGATATTAAATAGGTGCAAAACTCAGTCCATTAAGCTTTCTAAGTGACTTATGTAACGAGTTTGAGGTCGATGACTCCCAGGTCTTTCGAACCTTTGGGCATCGAGTTTTGAGAAACCCCTACGGACCTTTTCACTCAAGTCAAATAGGCTTCGAAAGGAGTTAAGCAATAATAAAAATAATTTTGTTCCTTGCGTGCAATAAATTCATGCTAGGGGATTAGATTCCTAATATTCGGTCAATACTTAGCTTCTTCTAACTGGTCTAAAGTGCTCCACACAATTTTTTCAACATACATGGAATCAATCATAACCTAGATAGCCACAATCACAGCTTATGTACCACACTTTCTCACTCTATTGGTTACTTGGTCAAGATATAGATGATTTTTAGGTTCAAACAGGTATCCTATTGTTTTCAACTTAAGTGCACCAACATAGCTAAAAAAATCATCTTAACTAGCCGACACAACACAATATCAGACATGGTCAAATAGTCTTACATTTAACCAATAGTAATAATATGTTCACAAGTCATGGATTAAAGCAAAATAATTAAATAAAAAGTTACACCATTAGCCGACAAGGCTATTCATATCACATAAACATGCAGTAATTAATAAAAATAATTTTTTTAATATAAGATAATAATCATTATCAAGTATCACAATCAGATCAAACAAATTTCAAATTTTTTATACATCCCCAAACTTGAAAGAAACATTGTCCCCAATGTAAAATTTAAAATCAAAAGATCAGAAACTTTCCTGAGGTAGATCAGATGGTGCTAGAAGAAAATGTGATATAAGATCAACTGGAGGAGAAATCTGTACATGTTGGTTGACAAATATTTGTTTGAATGTCATCCAGCTAGCCTGCAGGTTGTAACTCTGAAAAGAAAAAAGAACTTATTAATAATAATAAAATAAATAATTTTTTTCTAGATGCAGATGCAATCGCAAAGACAAAATGTCCTGCGATCACGAGGGATATAAAATCTGGGCAGAAAGTTTTCTGCCCAGGCTATGCGATCGCAGAGGGTTATACCATGCGATCGCATGGTACAAAATTTGTTAAAATCGATTTTTTTTACCTACTAAAATAAAACAGAATGACGATGATGAAAGTCTCATTGCCTAAGAACTGAAAGCTTACTTAAAAAAAATCCTATAAGCATAAAACGTACAATTTGTAAATTGAAACCCTAGATCTAAAAAATTACAAAAATTTAAATAAAAGGGTAGAAAAATGGATTGCCTCCCATTGGACGCTTCTTTAAAGTCATTAGCTTGACTTTGTCGTGGTGATCGCTCAAGACACTTTGAATAGATCTTTGGAGGACTTGCTTTTCTTGCTTTGATCGACTTTACACCAATTTTTTTTTTACCTTCTAGAGCTTGATTTTTTCCTTATCATATTGATATGATTTTGTTTCGTCGTCCTGTTCGAACTCAACTAAGAAAATTTCACTGTCCTCATCGGCTTTGATAACAGAAGATGGATGTAACTTCTCTTTCTCCACATACTCTTCTTTTCTAAGTGGTGCATCTGGATGTTGGGTAACCGCTTTATCATCTAAGCTCCTAGTCTTCTGGTTAATGTCATCAATCTCAAAACAGGAATCTGGAGAGTTTGGAAATTTAATTGCTTTGAATACATTGAATGTAATGTGTTCATCATTTACTTTCAACATAAGTTCTCCTTTTTGAACGTCGATTATTGTCCGACCAGTAGCCAAGAAAGGTCGACCCATAATAAGTGGTACATCTTTGTCTTCGCACATATCCAATATAATGAAATCTGTAGGGAATATGAATTTGTCTACTTTCACTAATATGTCTTCAATGATTCCTCTTGGGCGTTTGATTGTCCTATATGCAAGTTGCAACGATACTTTTGTTGGCTTTGCTTCTCCTAGACCGAGCTGCTTAAAAATAGAATAAGGCATTAGATTTACACTAACACCCAAATCACATAAAGCTTTGTCAAAAAATAAACTACCAATAGTGCAATGAATATTAAAACTCCCTGGATCTTTGAGTTTTGGTGGTATCTTGTTTTGCAATATGGCACTGCATTCTTCAGTAAGCATAACTGTTTCGTGCTCCTCCAACTTTCGCTTATTTGAAAGAATTTCCTTCATGAATTTGGCATAGCTAGGCATTTGAGCTAAGGCATCAGCGAATGGTATGTTGATGTGAAGCTTTTTGAATACATCCAAGATTTTTTTGAATTGTTGGTCTAGCTTATGTTTTCGCAGCCTTTGAGGAAATGGAATTGGAGGGACATAAGCCGGTGGTGGAATATAATCTGGTGGAGAGTCCCATCTTTCTTATGCAACTTCTGCATTTGATTTATTTTATCTCTCTTTGTTGGACACAATTTCCTTTTTTACACCTGGCTTTTTTACATGAATTTCTGGCAATTCAACTCCGCTTCTCGTGGTGATTGCATTGACTTGCTCTTTTGGATTGACCTCTGTATTGCTTGGCCATGTGCCTGGTTGTTGCTCGGTCAATAGTTTAGCCAATTGTCCTATTTGATTTTCTATATTCTTTATCGAGACATCTGTCCTTTTTTGCATTTCCTTTAGCGCAGAATCCATGCGTTTTGGACAATTTAGCAACTATTTCTTCTAATCCTCATTCTCTTTCCTGGGTCTTCCTTGATTTGGCGGATTTTGAATGTTTTGTGTATTGCCATATGAGAAATTTGGATGATTTCTCAATCCAAGATTGTAGGTCTGTGAGTATGGATTATTCTGCTGCCGCTGAAAGTTCTGAGTATATGCAGCTTGTTCAGGTGATGACATATCAACTTTGGATAAGGGGCATTTTGATGATTGATGGTTTGCCCCGCATGTTACACATATTGGTAAGGACATCTGAACCATATTGGCTGAGTAAGAATATTTCATTGCTTCCATCTGCTTTGCCAATGCATCAATTTTCGCCAGTACAAGTGAATTAGTGTCCACTTCGTGTATTCCTGCTGGTTTCTTCTGCAATTCTCTTTCTGGCCACATAATAAATTGTTCACTCATGGTTTCAAGTAGACCGTAAAGGTCACCGGTGGATCTATTTTGGATAGAGCCACCTACTGTAAAATCTACTGAAGAACTACTGGTTGGAGCTAGTCCAGAGTAGAAATAATGATTTTGAGCTGCTAAGGAGAAACCATGACTTGGACACTTTCGGAGCAGTTGTTTGAATCTTTTCCATGCCTCGTGAAAGTTTTCCAACTCAGATTGTTGGAAATTAGAAATTTTATATTTCAGTCTGTTTACTCTGGCAGGAGGAAAATATTTCAGTGTGAATTTCTGAATCAGATCTGTCCAAGTAGTAATGCTCCCAGGCAGTAGAGACTCTAACCATTCTCTAGCATTATCCTTGAGTGTGTGTGAAAATAGCCTCATCTTAAGTGCCTCTTCATTAACACCTTGATATTTGAAATTGCCACAGAATTCATCGAAGCGAGAAATATGGTAATGGGGATTTTCATCTTTCATCCCATAGAACGGCAGACTGTTCGAGAACGAATTCATCACATTTGGTCTCAACTGAAAGTTATCGTGTCTATAAGGCGGATAGACTATGTTGGACCGATTCTCAACAATCGGTGGCATCATATACTCACCCATAAGAATATCTCGTTCACTAACTTCAACTGGTCGAGCTATTGGTGCTTGATTATTTATCACACCTGTAGGTAATTGATCATGTACTTGATTGCCTGCCATAGTGTCTTTTTGCTATCTTGTCTTTTTTCGTTTCTCACGTTGTCGTCGATGAAAGCTTCGTTCAATTTCTAGATATAAATTAAATAGATCAAGATCTTTTGTAGGCGCATACACACTTAACACCTGAAAATTTAGAAAACAGATAAAATTCACCAGTATCATAAAGAATTGAAAATATAAATATAAATATAAATAAAATAAAATAAAATAAAAATAAAAATAAATAATATAAAAAATTTGTTAAAACTAAATTATCAATTAACGTAGTAATTAATAAAACTAGTTCCCGGCAACGGCGCCAAAAACTTGTTGTGCGATTATAATTCCGCAAGTGGACGGATCGTTAACAAGTAATAAAGTAATGAATAGAGTGTCGAACCCACGAGAACTAGATATCAATTTAACCAATTAATTTATAACTTAAATTCTAATAATATGAAAAACACAGATTTGATTTTGGTTCGTGTTACTAAAACTAACTTAACTATTTTAATTAAATTTAAAATATCAAAAAGCAACTTTAAATGATGAAAACGAATTCGAGTTTTACTAACACTAGGATTTACAAATCCACATACACACTTTATAATCAATTATCCGTTAATCACTTTTTAGCTCTTAATTACTTTGGATTGAAAATCAGTGTTTCTAAAATAATCAAAAGCCTCTCTCGATGGTCAATTAATTCTATACGACATGCGAACTTAATTATCTCTAATTAAGCTTCGAACATAAACATATGCATTAAAATCTCAAGAACACCTAAATAGATTTCATAAAGTATAATAGTAATTTCTATCTATTATTAGACTCTATGTTATTCAATACCACGTGCTTAATTTATATTGAATCTCTCGACTTCAATATAAATCACAATATATTCTAATGGTGATCAGGCATTAAAATAATAGAAATAATTAATAAAGAATAATCAACCCAAAAGTAATTAATTACTATAATGGAAAAACTTCTAATTAATTAAAAACGCGAGGTTTCATCGTTTATCCTACAAAAAGTAAGTTTAGCCGGAGATGATTTCGTCAATTAATACAATAATTGAATTCATCATCATCCGGAGAAAGAAAAACAAAAAGTAAATAAAATCCGTGATCCCTACTCAATGATCTTCAATCCTGTGCCTTGATCTTCAATTCTTTGTTTGTATGTTCTTCCCAAAAATTCGTCCTCTTTTGTTTTGGACCTTATTCTAGCTTTTATAATGCTCTCTAAAGACTCCAAGACGTGTGCTAAGTAGTTGAATTCGATTTGGAGTTGTAGAATTCTAATCCTATCAGGACACTGCCAAAACTAGTGCTGTTATGCCCTTGCGATCGCATGGTTCAGAACCGTGCGATCGCATAGCTTGATCAATTAATTTCCTGTTGTTGAATTTGGCTCCGTGCGATCGCATCAAAGTATAACCATGCGATCGAATGATTATCTTGAAGGCATTCTTGATTTTCTTCCTTCTATATTTTCATGTCAAGTCGTTCAAGTCTCTTTATCTTTGCAGTTAAGTCCTATTTTCTTATGTTTGCTCTCTTTTCATCAGATTGACACTTGGTTTTGATTATTTCCTAAAATAATAAGAAAACAACATGCAATTAAACTGAAAACAAATAAGAGTACTCATAATCATCCTTTTTTGTGAGCCCAGATAAGTACAAAATTGTACTTATCACATGTCTTCTTCCGCAAGCATTAAAAGATCATAACAAATCTTTTTCTTTATATATAACTAGTTTTTCTTATAATTTTGTATGTGTATTTTGCTTATTTATGCCTTGTTTGGACATTCAACCACCATTCAATTCACAATTTTGAGCTAAGCCCCAGTCATGGATGAGTTATGTTGAACAAAAGATGTGAAGGAAATTGAAGGAAACAAATAAAATGGAACATATCAAGACCTTTGGGATTCTTTTATTAACTTTCAATTATAACATCTCAGGTGTGAATTGGCTTTTTCGCACAAATGATCCCTATCGTTAGTTTTTATTGCGGGTTGAGGACCAATATTTTCATTTTTTGCAATGACGTCCATATTTCAACCTTTCATGGCATAAATAGTCATTTTCGTCCAAGTCCGTCCCATTTTACCGTTAGTGGGTTGCGTGCAATTCACAGCCTAAGATTTCATATGGGTATTTAAGTCCTCTCACTGTAGTAGCTCATTCCCACCTAAATGTTGAAGGCCAAATTTTTCTCTCCTTAATATATATATATATATATATATATATATATATATATATATATATATATATATATATATATATATATATATATATATATATATATATAGGGTATACACATATATGTATATGTATGTATGTAAGAGCTCGTAACCCACTTCTCCGTTCACTGTGAAATAATTGGCTTTTTTGCACATATGAATCTTCGATTTTGTAATTGTGGCTTGTTAATTGAGCTCAAGATGTCGTGGACAAATGCAAATCCCGGTCGAAGGTCTCATACATGTCCACGAAGATGGCTAATTTATTTGATTTATTGTAATCTATCTGATTTTTTGCGAAATGTATTTAATATAGAGAAAATGGCACAAAATGTCCTTAATGTATGGACCCGCTGCGCAAATCATTACTACCTTTCAAATCTTGGCATTACCTCATTCACATGTACATCTAGAACGACAATCATCAATTTTAACATAATCCGTCCACTATTGTCATTAAAGATGCACGTGGATGTCACATACAAATAAACGAAATAAAATTCGAGGGCAAAATGGTCCATCCAATGTCATTAACAAGTGTGAGAAGAAATATAAGAGATGATTGTTGCAAAGAATAATATAAATATAAGGACCAACAGTGTAAACAATATTTTACATTAAGGACCATTACTATAGTTACATTAATACATTAAGGACTACATTTGCACCATCTCCAAAACATTTCCATTTCTTCCATCTCAATACACACGGCGATGAAAACTTCCATTGAAGCTTTGGAATACCATAAAATAACAATGTGGAAGTACTTATCCATCACTTCAAAAACCACATTACTACAATTCCACAAAAAGCCATAAAATATTACCTTCCAAGCAAATCCATTCTCCTTGGTGGATACCTTTTTGCATAGCTTAATTTAGTTCTCTAATATACGATTCTTCCTCCTCAATCCAAGAAGTATTTCAACAAATCGGAGGCACATTGGTGGGTGGAACTAAGAAAAATCCACATCCACCTAATCCCTGTAAAAGCAGAAGAAAATGATAAATTGAGAAGGCAATGTATGAGAAAAAAATTGCTAAGTTAAAGTACTTAAAGCCTTGTTACTCGTCCTTGCTGGCACCTGAGAAATCGTCTACCAGGGTCTAGATTTGTCCACGAAGTCTTCATCATCATAGATACTCCACAATTTTGTCTTGATGACAATGAATTTTTTCTTTTAATGACTAAATATATATTAACATCCACTCAAGAAGATGGGGGAAAAATAATCACATTATGAATTTTTCCACACTTGTTGATGACATTTGATGGACCACTTTTCTCTCGAACTTTATTTCGTTTAATTTCACGTGACAGCCACGCGCATGTTTACTGGCAATAGTGGACAAATTCTATTAAAAAGGATGATTTGTATACTAGGTGGATCGGTGAATAAAGAAACTACTAACTGTTAACGTACCAATGTTCAATACAAATATTAAATGCACTGGAGCTAATTAGTGCACTTATGCTTGTATCTACAACACCGAACATGATTATTGATTCATAAATTTAGTGCATTATACATGCTCTTGATGTGGTGTGAAATGCTCGTACAAGTTTTATTTTTATTTTTTCTGTCTATGTAGGTAAGAGTTCATAGTCGGAGCTCGTAGGCGATCTTGCACCTATCGCAACGGCAACCATCAAATTAGAGAATCTTAAGGTCAATCCTGTATGGTGCCAGAAGGAACAATTGTCACTGGGGATTTTCGTTGTGACTGGGTGTGAGTTTTGGATGAATGACAATGGTATTGTTATTAGGGCTCCTATTATTGGTTAGGGTCCTAAATATATAGGAGGTTGAGATCTTAGTTCAATGCCTAAATAATATGTTGGACAATTTCAATATATTGGAAATATGGTTCGACTTGTTATTATCGATGCACAATTGTAATAAAATTTTAAATAAATGGTATGTCTTTGCTAGCAAGTGTTAAAAGATCATGATCTATCTTTATATTTAACTAGTTTCTTTTTTAATTTCCTACCATGTAGATTATGCTTTTATTTTAATTTATAATTTTATAAATTTTGAGATTTAATTGATATTATTATTTATTTTAAATTAATTATAGTAAATACGTTATCTTAGAAAAATAAATGATAATATTACATACTGTTATAAAAGTAAAAATAAATTTTATTAATACTAGATAATAATAGTAATACAAAAGGGTATTATTATAATAAATGTTTATTTTAGTAATTGTATACAAGCAAATCAATAAATCATTATTAAACACTAAAATACTGATTTTAAAATATAAACAAAAATTTACTAAACACTTAACTAATTACTTGCATAGATAATTTTCTTAAAATCATATCAAGACTTTTTTTAAACGAAGATATAAAAGAATTGAAGCAAATGAGACATCAAGTAGAACATTTCAAGACTTTTGTACCTCGATTGTCATCTAATATTTGTCTTTACACAATCAAAATCCTACTCCATATAATCTATACAATGAAATTTAAAAAAACGTTTTCATATTATAAGATTAGGTTTAGGTGCCCACAGAGTATGACACCTAAATTGGTCCAGAAAAGTGGATCAACTATTTTGTACGTGCACACTTTCTATATTGCTGAATTTTATAATATTTCTAGAATACTTGAAATTTTCTTGTTAGTGCAACATCAAGCATGCCATTTGATTCTGAATAATCAAAATAATTAAATTATTGTTTAGATTTATTATGAAACTAATTAATAAACACCTTTCTATTTTACGGCTCCAAAAAATTATACCACCAATTTTTATATGAATTTGACGATGATTATACGATTTTGACGTGTCAACTTAGCAGCCCTAGATAATTGTTTGATCAATATTTACTTGGAATTGGAAATACAAATAGTTAATCAATTTCATAATTCAATTTCTATTGCGATAAACATTGAGAAAATAAATCTTTTCAATTGAAAAGTGCAAAATGATAACATTGTCTTCGTCGTCAACGATTGACTTTAATTAGATTTACACGAATCATTATCATATTCAAAAGAAATTTAGAATATTATTTTAATAAATTCAGAATTTAGTTAAGTAGAGATATAAATTCAGATGCATTGTTATTTATTATTTTATGTATAAACGGGCAAGCATGTCCTCTTTTTGAAACTTAAGTTTGGTATTAATAATATGTCTGAGTTCGTCCTTTTTTTGTTATGTTTTAAGATATTCATTTGCTAACTAATCGATATGCCAGCAGGGGCGGAGCCAGAACACGGTATTGGACTGGACCGTGATTTAAAATAGACAGGGCCATAATATAATTTTTTTTTAAAATTTACGTACACATTTTTAGGAAAATGTAAAAATGTGTACTTACGTCTTTTTCCCTGTATGCCAGCCCCCTTACGTCTTTTTCCCAAAAAAAAAAGGAAAAGAAAAATATTCTCCTTTTTTAAAATTTTGAAAAATAGCCTACTGTTATATTATATTGTAGAGGTTACGAGGTAAAAATGTAATCTCATTTTATACAGTGTATAAATCCAATTTTTTTTCTCTCTCTCTACGATTGGGGCGATTTAGGGCATTGTTGCTTGGTAATCTGTGTTTTCTGTCCAATTTTTATTGATTTTAACATTTTAAAGTTGGAACATGGTGAAGAAGGCGAAAATACTGTTCGTGAATTGACGGGGACGAAGAAAAAACGTGATACAGTCGAAGGATCTTCAATGACAAAAAGAAGTCTTGCTCAATAGACTTACAAACCTAAGGTTAAGTTCGATTTAGTCTCTAATTTTTTTATTTTTTTATAATTTTGTCAAATTGACCTTTCTTTTATATTTTTTGACTTTTTTGTTATGTGAAATCTCGTGTGTCCCTATTTTCCATACTTCTCTATCTCCTTATGATGAAGAATGGTTGTGTAAATAGATTGATGATTGCGTCTTCACCTTTCGTACGTGTGTGGGTTTAAGAACTTGTGTATTCTGTTTATGTTTTGTATTTTTAATATTTTTATCAGGTAAACTACTCTTTTAATGATCATACCTTCTTGCATTTTGACTCCATTGTAGTTGGAGTTGTTCCTTTCGAGCCATAGGAACCACATGATAAGCTTACATTTCACCCATGTGAACCTCAATTGAAACATTATAATGGGATTAGTAAATTGTGGTGGTTGAAGATTAAATCTAGAGCTAAAATCACGTCAAACTTCCTTTGCTATAGCTCCATTCAATTAGAGGTGTCAATCGGCCCGCCTCCAATGAAGCCCGATGACGACCCGCATTAGAAAAAGCTCGCGCTACGACAGGTTGAGGGCCCGGTCAACCCATCCCAATAATTGAACACGAGCACGGTCCATCCGGATAGAGCCCATGTGGGCCGCGGTTTGACCCGTATAAATAAAAAATTAATTTTTTTTGAAATTACTAAAAAAATCTAGTTACTTATTGTGATTAAAAAAAAAGTTTACATATATAGTAAAAAATGCATTAAATTACTAAATAAAAAATAAATAACAATGATAAATTCACATTTGTTAATTTTTTTAATTCAATTTCCATTTTTTTTATAAATATTTAAAGACTAAAACATTACGCATCTATCACATCGTTGACTTCAAAATGGCTCTCTGCCATTTGTTTTTTTTTTTTTAAATATCATTTCAAATATGAAAGTTTGAATTTTCTGTCTTTTTTTTAAAAAAAATATCAAAGCAGGGCAGCGGTTAAAGGCCGAACCTCCCGGGCCGTGAACAGCCCGCCCAGTTCACGGGCCAGCCCATGGTTCGACCTCTTCATCTCGTGAACGGCCCGCAGTTCTGGGTCGAAGCAGATGGGCCGATGCGGGTTCGGCTGGCTTACCTGTCTTGACACCTCTACATCCAATAACACATGCTCATATAGATTCCTTTGCTGCACAACTTAAGCATTTTGAAGCTTAAGGAGATTTTCATTCTTTTTTGAATTACTTCATGGTCCGGCATCCATTGATTCTAAGTCTTCCATAGAAAGAAAGATATTTTCAAAAGTATAGAATGGTGCTAAATGTAGATATATTTGAGCTTTGCCTCCGTCTACATCGTTCTCTTTTTTGCATTGAAATTTGTTATTCATAGCTTAGAACAAATTTGATTATATACCCTTTCTGAATCTCCTTTCGTGTCATGTGTAACTTCCAGTTCTTTTTGTTATATTTAAACATTTTTCAAGTGAATTGTAATAGAATCCGGAGACTGTATTCTTTGATTTAGAGCCTATTGGATAATATGAGCAAGTAAAAATGTTTAAGATTAGTTTTAGTTGTATACCAATCGATTGACATGGACTAGAAGCATGTCCATGTGTGACTCTGAGAAACTTTCATTCCATCATGAACTTATGGGATTCTACTCACAGTAAGAATCTTGATTGGAGAATTCTCTATGAAAATCCCCGAGCGAGAAGATAAATTTGTTTTTTTCAGAAATATACATCGGCAATCAACAATCGTAGTATCTTACACTTCATTTAACATTGACATGTAATCTCTCTCATGATTTTGAGCAAAATCATTAACAAATCTGTAGAGGCTGCTGTCTCATTTAACACTTTATTTAACTCAATGTAATTTGTCTCAAAATTTTATTATCCTCAATTACATTTCATTTTAAGAATTTTAAGATTTAATTAATTCAAGGCTGGCGATTGG
The DNA here is from genome assembly GCA_030279155.1 of Forsythia viridissima. Taxonomy (NCBI): domain Eukaryota; kingdom Viridiplantae; phylum Streptophyta; class Magnoliopsida; order Lamiales; family Oleaceae; genus Forsythia; species Forsythia viridissima. The sequence goes on from CM059036.1 coordinate 4,400,557, forward strand.
TGGTGGTGGCTGAGTTGGGAAAATCATAGTTAAGGTCAGAATTTTCAATTTGGTCCAATTTGTTAATTGCATTTGTTAAACTAAGAAAGAATAGATGATTGAAACAAAGAATAAAAATAAAAAATAGATTAATTTAGAAGTTCGAATTTGTATGATACTTGCAATCTCATGACTAAATGAGGAAATAGAGAAGAAATAGTTGGACAGTGGTGGTGGTTGATACGGAATAGTTAGAAGAGAAGATCGTAAAACAGCTTGAGAAGAAGAAGGATGAGTAACTTTCAACTCGGGTGTCTGATTTAGATGAGCGAGTACATTTCAGAAGCGTTTAGGGGTCCGTTTTAGCAATTTTCTGTTTTAATTCAATTTAAGGATATTTTCATCATTTCATCAGTCTTTTAGTTTTAATCAGATTTGTCTAGCGAATTAGGGTTTTGTTTTTTTAAGACTTTAAATATTTGTCTAGGTTTTGGGAAGGCGACACCTTTCTTTTATTAGAGATTAATAATATTTTTGTTTTTCCCGTTAATTAGTGGATTCCAATCTTTCTCACGTCCGTTCGAGTGAAATTCGATCAACACCCGTTCGTGTGTTATGAACAAGAAGTTTTTATTATTATTCATGTTCCGTTCAGCGTCAGTGGTGGTGGCTGTCTTAGGTGGTAGCGCAGCGGCGATGGTGGCATTTGTGGGTTTAGGCAACTGGTGATGGTAACTGAGCAGGGAAAACCATGGTTAGGGTATAATTCGTTCTTTGACTGTGTTAAATTAAGAAAGAATAAATGATTGAAAAAAAATTCTATTTTAAATAAAAAAAATGTATTTTTCAAAAGAATTATAAATTGAGATAAATTGTAAAATATTAATTTACTTAACCCTCTTATTTATTTCATGGGAACATATATTTGAGACAGTAATCTGGACTCTAGATTCAAAGGGATTGAATCGTCTGTCAACCTATTTTCGTTATTGACCAAATCAGCCCCAGTATTATTAGGTATGCCCGAAGTGCCCCTTATGGAACCATTAGTCGCTACCAACATTCCGCCACTTGTATTGGAAGCCCAAATAGAGCTCATCTCAGACTTGTCGTCCTTTTTCCCTAAAACTTGTGAACCTTGCAAAATAATGCATTTGTCAATCCCGTGGCCAAAGTGAAAACAATGAGTACACTTGCCACGCGCTTTCTTCATCTCCTATTTGGATTCTTTGAAGTCATGATTTCAAGAGGTCGAGTTCCACCAATTACAAGCTACACTAGGGGTTGATTTACGCATGGTAGTATTTGCTAGCAACAGCATAATGGAAGTATAGATTGATCCGAAATTTAATTCAAATCCAATATATTACATATGGCTAGATAAGAAATGTATCGATTTATTTTAATGAATGAATCAAATATGTAAGGTCTATTAATCATTTCATAAAATACTGTAATAATTTTCTTTCTTACTATACTATCGAATTAATAAATTATTGTCTATTATAGTCCGTTCATTTCATTTAAGACGCAAAATTGAAATCTTTTTCATTTTACTTTGTCCATTATTTTTAAAGTGAAACCAACTTTTCATGCTTGGTTCGAAGAAATGTTGTTATCGGTGCTCTTATCACAAAAATTGTGTTAATTTCTCGACAAATTGCAGACATATTTATTGAATAATTATAGAAATTCGCAGTTCGCAATTTTCTTGACAGTCCAAAAGTTCACCCAATGGCCTCTAGCTTCAAGAAGGCTGAGAACAAAAATGATGAGAATATAAGGAACCAAAAATAGTTGTTAATATGGTAAGCAACAATAATAGGAAATAACACTTAAGATTGATGAATTGTGTATTTCGTTCATAATTACATCTCTATAATTATGAGGTATATATAGGATATTCATGACATAAACTCTAGAATCAATCTGCGATTATGATTCCTTAATTACAACTTTGCAATCTTCTATAGTTAAGTAAAATTCTCTTAAAATAAGAAAGAATCAATCTATACAACTAAATACATATTTCAACAATAACAACACTCTTTTAAGAGCCATATGGATATATAGAGCCTATTATCTATTAATATAGTAAGGGTACGAGAGCCTAATGGTCCGTTTGACAAAACCTTTGATAAAATTTAATGTAATTTGTGATTAAAAAGCTGATAAAAGTTGTGAGTCTCATATAATGTGTGAATTAAATTGAAGTTTGACTTCAACTTTTGTTAAAAAATTGATTTTCAAGTGAATCTAACATGCACTAAGTAAAGAGCTAGATGTCTGACACATACACAAGCAATGCCGTGTTGCGAAGATTGTCAACATATTTTTGTTTGACATCATGACTTTATTGATCTTTGTGTGTGCATGCACACCTCGCCTACATTCTTTATGAAAACATGGAGCTTTCGCAAAAGTCACTTTGTTTTCCCAGGATTTCAAACCTAATTATGTATAAGAATGAAAAAATTCACTGTTAAAAAGTAAAATAAAAAAAGACAATTCTAGCCTTATTCTTAATTTAAAAAAAAAAACTAAAAGTTATGTTCGTCTTTTAAAAAAAATGAGTGAATTTTTATTTAGATAATAAATTTCTCCTCCTGTTTCTAATGACAAAATTTATTCTCATTTTTTACTTATAATTGTTATCTGAATAAAATTGTATCTAAACATCAATTCTGCACAAATAAGATAAGACAAATTTTATCCATTATCCTGAACCATTGACCATACACCAAACATGATCTTTTAATTTTGTAATCTTTCTAATCAAATGTTGAAAAATTTCAATTTTCACTAATTACGGTTGAATATAATTATATACAAATACCAGTTATTGAATTTTGATATGTTCGACAATAATACCCAAAATACCAAAACAATTAATTATAATGGAACTGATGAAAAAAAATTTCTTATAAAAATTATTTGTTTGATTTGATCAAAATATTAAATCTGTTGACGTCGGAACCTGCAACGTCCACGTGTCAACAGATCTCCAGTCACTCCTCTGCCAACTCGTATGTTACCTGCACACTAGGACAATCGTTAGGCACCAAGATCTCCGGAGAAAAAGGGTCCGACGATCGTTGGCACTCCGACGATCAAGTCAACTGCCGGTATATGGGAGATACACGGGGGTGGAAATAATGGAGTGTGAGAGAGACAAGCAGGCAGAGATTTGAGCAGAGTTTAGGGTGGGATTCTTAAGCATAAAAAGTGCGTACCTTGGAACAACCGGAGATGTTGTATTTATAGCGCAAGAGTTCCAATTGATTTAGGAGACAAATCAATTTGATACTCAATCGGATCCTCATTCCTTATGTGATAAAGATCCTTCCTTACCCATGCAATCTTCGAGATTATCTTCATTCTTTGAGTTTATCACGTTTCATGATTTTAGGAGATTACGATTCGGTTTTCTTGTGAGGATTCGTGCGCCAAATCAACGCAATCTTTCCTTAGTTACTTCTCTGGTCATCCCGGCATATTGAGTTGCTCGCTGGTTATGAATGATACGAAGCCTGACGAGGCCCTGTGGATCGCACGTGAGTGTCGAGGCCTTCCACAAGTCCCGCAGATTTCTGGCTGCCGAAGGCCAAGGCGTGCGATGGGCCTTCTGGCGTTTTATCAGAACTTCCAAGGCCCTGGCACGGCCCATATGGGGTTCTTGATGGATCTTGAACGGGGCCTTTGCTGGGCTTGGATGGGGCCCTTACTGACGTGGCAGCCATATCATAATCGTGTGGTAACAATAGTCCCCCAAGCCCAAGCCTATTATACATAATGGGCGTGGGACTTTGAGAATAAACAGAATGTTGATGTGCTTTGTAGGAATAGAATGCTGATGCGCTTCGCGGAAAATATGGTTTCAAAGTGGTTCGGCGGGAAGTGATTCAACCTACGCAGTATAGTCTCCCAAGTCCGAAGCCGAACATTCATGACGAGTGAGGGCTTCAAGGGGCCAGACCATTGGCGACCTGTCCCCTGTTGGTGTGATTCTGTCAATCAAGACTGTCCTTCCCTGGTCAGGCAATCATGAGTGAGAGGGTGTATGCAATTAATGCGGTTGCGTGTAGCGAAAAACAGGGACGCGCGTGGGGAGTGGGCGTCCTCGGTTCACTAAACGTTTGGGTTTTGCTTTTTCACCTACAATGCAATTGAAAACACGTGTCGACTGTCCGCATGCTTAGATGGGACGTTTGGGATTTGGACGGTGGATATGAGAGTGCACCACTATAAAACCAAGCATCCTCCCAGATATTACGACTTCTTCTCACCTTCGTGCTCACTGTGATTACTTTGCCGATAAGCGAGAAGCTCCTAGTGGGTGTGTCGTTTGAGTCGTACTTTCGAGGTAAGCGCACTGAAAGCAGTTGAAATTTGTTTTCATTGTTTATTTTCGTAGTTACTGTATGATTCCATAACCTGGGGATAGAAAAATGTCGTCCAGAAACGACGATTCATAGAAACCTTCTGACCCCCCCTCCCTCCCAACAAACCCTAGTATTATTGGGAACGTTTCCTCGTCGGCCGCCACATCATCTTCTTCCGAAGTTGTAGGAGGGGTAAATCCAGAGCCTTATGTCGGAAGCCCGCCGGCTCCGTCGACGAATGGGAGAGAGGTTTGTCCGTCTGTGTCGGTGAAAGAGACGGCGGTGAAGGGGAGGCCCGACGCTGGGGTGCCCGAAATGAGGGGATCTCTTGACAAGAGGGATGCCCCGGCCGCGAGGGCTCTCGACGAGGAGCTAAAGCGGTCAGTAATCGAAGCGTCCATGGCTCAGTCGAGGATCACTGAAGTGGAGTTGGAGGACATACGGTTGTCCTATGACATTCCTGCGACCGTGACGCTCAGAGCCCCAGGCCCAGAAGAACGTGCCGACCATTTCCCCGAAGGTATGTGGCGATCTACGAACCTGCGATGCAGCAAGGTCTTCGCCTACCTATGCATCCCTTCTTTCACCAGGTGTTAAGGGATTGGAACCTGGCTCCCTGTCAGATAACACCGAATGGCTGGGGGCAGATGGTTGCCTCCTACATTTTGTGGAGTATTTCCGAGGCGGGAGGAGACTTGTCTCCCAGGGAGTTCGAGTCCATATATCGGCCTTGCCGATCTGCTGGCTGGTATAACATATCTCTCCGACTGGGTTAGAAGTGGGAGACGGCCACCGATAGTCCCAACAAGGTGTACAATTGGAAAGAGAGGTTTATCTTCGTTGGCGGGGATTGGGAATTTGTGCCAGAGGACCCTTTTCTTCACGTGGCTATCCCTCGGTAGTTCGGGAAACTTGGTATAAACTGCCGCATTCGTGTGGAATTTTGTTTACAGTTCCTGACTTAATGTATTTGCTTGCTTTTGCAGATTGTGGGAAACCACCAATCCCAAAGAGAAACCAGGGGGAGCTGAGGTCGAAGTGGGAGAAGGTTCGATCTCTCAGCAGTGACTTTCGGAGCCTTGGGAACCTGTTAAAAGACGATAACCTACTGGCCAGCTACGGACTAATGTGTAAGTCTTGTTCGCCTTGATATGATGTTGCTATAGTGGAGAATTATCTGGACGCGTCGCGTACTTATGTCTATGCTTAACAACTTTCAGGTTCAAAAGCGTCCCTACATTCCACCTTGCCCGTCCCGCCAATAGAGAGGGTCTTTCTGTCCAGACACCGGTGACGGAGGCGCCTGGGCCATCGCAAGACATCCCGGCTGCTACGCCACCAGAACCCGCCCCCAGTCAGGACGTTCCTCCTCCGCCCCCGCCCTCGACGGCCATTCCATCTCCCAACCCCGCTCCAGCCAAGGACAGGGGGAAGGGCATTGTCGAGGATACGGGCAATGCGGGTTCGTGAAAGAGGAAGGCTCCCGCGTCTGTAGGGAGGTTCATGGGGGATGCACGCAAGTCGGGTCGGACCGAGGGTGCAAAGAAACCAGGCCCCTCATCCGGTCAGGGGAGCCCCGTCCGCATAGCTCAACGCCAGGGAGAATTGGAGATTTCCATTATGGAAATGCTCCCGGTCCACCCTGCAATGATGGCGGTAAGCGTGCATAAGTACTGGACCCAGAAGTGGGAGAAGGCCGCTAAGGGGGCCACTGTTCGGGAGAGGCTGAAGATGGCGGAGATGAACCTGATACGGGGCCTGGTACTGAGCAAAGAATTGTTCAGTACTTTGGAAAGTTATGATGGCAAATGCCACGAGGAAGGGGCCAAGTCCACCAAGCTGGCCGAGGAGCTGAAGGCTGTGCGGCTCGAGAAGGCGCAGCTCGAATCTGAGAAGAGGGGGCTTCAATTCAAGCTTGACTCCGCAGTGGCGAGGGAGGCAGACGTGAAGGAGAAATATGAGATTGAATTGAAGGCCTCAAAAGAGTGTCTGAAGGATGCCCGGGAACAGAAGCGGGCTGTCGAGGCCTCTCTGAAGCGAGCCGAGGAGGTCCAGAGGAATGCCGAGGGGGCTCAGAAGCGTGCCGAAGAGGCCTAGAAGCAGGCCGAGGACCGGGCCCTTACGCCGAGAAAGCCCTAGCTGCCGCGACCAACAGGTTGGAGATCATTGTCGTGGAGGAAGGGAAGTTGTTGACGGGCGCGAGGCTGGAACTGGAGAGGGTCCGAGCCGAATGTGTGGTTGTCGGGGCCAGGGCGGTGGAGGCCTATCAGGATGCGTTCGTGGAAACGCCCGAGTATCAGGACCTCGCCCATCGTCTGATGACTGCTGGAGGTGAGCAGTTGGTGGAGCACATCGCAGAGGTCCATCTGGAGTGGGACCTTTCTTTCCTTCGGCAGGAGCCCTCCGAGGCTCAAGCTCCCGATGCCGAACCTAGTGCAGTGGATGAGCAAATTCTCCCTCCAACTGAAAAAGGCCCACAATGTGCCGACCCTTGAAGAGGCGGCGGGACACTCATACTTCTGTAATTGTTATCCGTTTTTGCCTATGTTAATGAAACACAATTGATCGACGTATTGTACTTGAATTTTCGCTATTCCGACGTTTTAATTTTATGGGTGATTGCGCGTGAGGGGAACACTTTAAATCTAAGAATCATCTCCTTGGCATTAATGGCGCAAACACCTGATGGAATCTGGAGAGTTGGCGTCTTCAATACCTTGGAGAGGTAGAACAGTAGCGTGGCGGTCCAAATCTCCCTGTGATGACTGTATTCATGGTATTGTATCCATTTCCAAAGCAGTCCTTATAAATAGGATGCAAACGTACCAAGGCTCTTCCACCGTGAGCCTTTTGTATCTAACCTGCCAGAGCCGTGTGATCGGGGCGAGTATAACAAATATGTGATGGTAGTACGGCTGGAGAGCTGGCATCCACGATGCCTGTTAATTTGAGAATCAACATTCAGAGGACCAAAAGCCTGGGCAATCAACGTTCAGGAGACCAAACGTACGGGGTGGGGATTTAGGCTTAGCAGCCTTAGCCCGGCCCTGCCCTGAACGGTTGATGGGGCTGGGGAGGGAGGTCTCCCACTGCCAAAAAGGCGTCAACAGCCTTTTTTGAGCAGTATGGCCTAATTAGCCATCAAATCAACTCAGGTTGGTTTGGGAGACTTCCAATCATGGTGAAGTCAGGTCCCCCCAACCTGGACGATGCTAACGTAGACCAGGGGATAGGTGCAGTAGATCTAGTTACCCCACTTATGTGCCGATCCAATGAGGCGGCGGGGTGTTAGAACATATTTCAGTTGTATCTGTTTCTGTACTGTATTCTGGATGTAATAAAATCGTGCCGAGTTACCTTCTTATTTGCGCATGTGTCATCATCTTGTTTGTGATACCTATGTTTTATACGTTTGTTTCGGGCTTCGTTGACATCCAGTGTCGCTTACGAAATCACTGGCACAATTTCAAGGCCACCAAACACGCCCCAGGTGGCGCGGAGTGGTTCGCAAGCCATAATCGATACCTCCTCGCTATGTAGGAATTCCGACGAAGTTATGGCGAATGTTAACAAAATTGCTTTGTCGTGGGTGGGCGTCGGTGGTATTGCTGTCACGCCTTGGCGTTCGCACAATCACGTGCCGCGCGTCTCCACGTGCTCGATGTATCTCTCTAGGGTTTACTGAATGTGCTTTTAGTCTTCCACCACGTGCCGGCCCACCCGACTGTTGGTATCTCGTTGGGCTTATATATTGTGATAGGGCTCTCCTAAATCACCATCTTTCCTGCTATTCTGCCGTCATATCCGGACTTCTGATTATTTTCGGTCATGTCGGGCTTCCATTTCTCCAAAGTCCTAAAGTTTAAGATAAGGCGTGGGAGGATCGTGGAGGATGTCTCCCTTTCCTACTTGGCGTCACCCACGGTGTCTGGTTCCAGGCTCACAGTGTTGCAGGAGCCGAAGACGGTGGTGGGTAACCCCCATATTCCCCCAGTGCCGGAGGCGAGAGCGGATATTCCGTCCCCATCGAATCCTGCTAGACCCATGTCTCCCATCGGGAACGTAATGCCATTGGCGAAAAGGAAACCAAAGGTCGAGAGCGGGGAACAGGGGTCCCGGACGTCCATGTCTCCCTCTCCTGGCAGGTGTGAGTATATCAACATTGGGGCCCGCCAATACAAATTGGATCCGTTAGTTGTAGAAAAGTTACCTCCGGCGGTTGCCCTTGCAGCTACGTCAGTCCACAAATATTGGACTTCTTCATTTGAGAAGGCGGTAGACACCGTAGAAGTGACGGAGTTGATGAAGCTGGCCGAAATGTACACCTCCCGCAATCACGTTTTAAATTGTGAGTTGTACAAAATGCTGGAGACGAAGGTTGACGAGATACATTCCATCCTTGGCGAGGACGAAGATGCCGAAGCGATGGGGGCCGAAATCAAATGTCTTCGGGCATGACTCGCATTTTTTGAAGACGCGCGAACTCGTGCCACGTATGATGTTACGAAGGCCCAGACAATCCAGAAGGCGTGTGTCGTTGCCCAGAAGAAGGCAGAGTCACATCTAAAGTCTTGCCAAAGTATGATACAGGCCAAAGATAGAGAACTGACCGAAGTTTTGAACGAGTTGACGAAGGCTAAGGGTCTGCTAGCCAAACTAGGGGTCCCTGGTTACACCGAGACGTAGGATCATGTGTATAGGCGATACCTCCTGATTATGCCGTTGAAAAACTCTTTGATGTAATTAATTCATGAAATACTAGTAGAAACTTTTATGATTGTTCCAAATGTTTGCGCGTTTGATATCCTACCCAGCGAGTTTAATAGAGTTGGTCGCGAACCACACTCCCTCGTCATCGAATTGACCGCAATTGCTTAAATACGTGTTGATTGTTTATCTAGCGAGTTGATAGAGTTGACCGCGAATCACACTCCCTCGCTTCTGAGTCGATTGCACTTACTTGATTACGCGTAAAATGTTTACCCAGCGAGTTGATAGAGTTGGCCGCGAACCAAACTCCCTCGCTGCCGGATTGATTGTACCTGTCTAATTACGCGTAAAATGTTTATCCAGCGAGTTGATAGAATTGGCCGCGAACCACACTCCCTCGCTGCCGGATTGATTGTACCTGTCTAATTATGCGTAAAATGTTTATCCAGCGAGTTGATAGAGTTGGCCACAAACCACACTCCCTCGCTGACGGATTGATTGCATTTGTCTAATTACGCGTAAAATGTTTATTCAGCGAGTTGAAAGAGTTGGCCGCGAACCACACTCCCTCGCTGCCGGATTGATTGCATTTGTCTAATTGCACGTGAAACGTTTATCCAGCGAGTTGATAGAGTTGGCCGCAAACCATACTTCCTCGCTGCCGGATTGATTGCATTTGTCTAATTGCGCGTGAAATGTTTATCCAGCGAGTTGATAGAGTTGGCCGCGAACCACACTCCCTCGCTGCCGAGTTGATTGCACTTGCTTAATTGTGCGTGAAATGTTTGAAAGTTCTAAAACCTAGATTAATTAAATTAAACATGAATTTTAATTTTAATTAAACAAGCAGTGGACAGAATGTAGTCAGAACTGGCAAGATATAGAGATAATAGTTCTGACTCGCACAACTGTGTTCGTTTCCTAATCTTGTCTAGTGCAGAAATTAAAGGATTAAATACGAACATAAGATGTAACGTGGTAAACCCCTAAGGGAAACATCCACGGGCCCCCATGCCATGGGTAAAAACAATCCACTAATAATCTTGTTCAAAAATACAATAGTATCGGTTTTTGTAATTTTGCAAAATTAACAAAATAACAATCAAAAGAAAACAGATCAACTCCCTGTGATACTTCTTCTTCTGACTTTTTGATGAAATGGAATCAAACCCACCGGTCTTGACTTTATTGCCACTTCTCTATTGTACTTGACCGCAACCACCACTTGGATTAAGAACCCCCGTTCTTAACTTCACGCCTAGTAGCTTGAGCAAGATATGGAATTGTTCGTTGAGCACCAATAAGTTCTTGATTCTTCAATGAGTTTGAAGAAAACCTTTTTGCTTTGAAAGTTGAATCAATGAAGCGCCATGTCTTGTTTTCCACCAAATAATTCAGCCGGTTTTGCTTAGAGAATCCAAGACCAAAAAATTATATTTCAAAGTCTTAATTCCTTATTGATTTCCACTCTTACTTATAGTTAAAGTAGAAATCAATTTAGGAATTATTTCTTACCTAAGAATATGCAACAAAGATTGTAAGAGAATTAGTAGGAAAGAATATAGAAAGATTTTTCTTAGATTTGTAGTAGGAAAGAATTTAGGAAACTAAATATTTCCTTCCTAAACAAATCTAAAAGAATAAGAAAAAAATTCTTTCACCTACAAAAGGAGCTGTCATTAATATTCATGAAATCAGAATATATCAAATATAGAAACAGAATAAAATTGCAGCTTTTGCTGATCTGGAAAAATGATTCGCCTATCAAGCCAGTCAGTCAGAACTGGCGTTAATCAGACCAGTCAGAAACACAAATGTTGACCTGCTCTTTTATCATTAAAAATCAGTTATATTTATTAAGATAGCCAAGATATAAAAAATGCAAAATAGGACACATATTTTTCCAACATTCTCCCCCTTTGGCGTTGCTTAATTACAAACACATAACCATCAGATTTTTAATGTAAGTGTGATGTGTGTGAATAAGTAAAGAACCCATGAGCATCAACATACAAGAATTATGGCTCCCCCTTAGTGTGTAAACCAAGAACTCCTGCAAAGAAGTTAACAACATATGCAAATACCACACACAATAGCCATAACATTTAATATTGCTCCCCCTTAGCAAGATATCATCTAAGTGTAGTGATCAAACTATCATAAACCTAAAAATACTACTATTAAAGTTTAACCAACATAGTGTCCAAAGCAAGAAAAAACCTAACAACCATAAAAATTAAAAATTACTACTACTCCCCCTTTTGGAAGAGGAACGCCAAAGGAAGAGATAAAACAAAAGTAAAGCAGTGTTTGAAGCGAAATAAAGCAGAATTTAAGTGTTTAAAACAGTTATCCATAACCAAATAGTTAAAGGGTTAAGAGTTAGAACGGGGAAAAGTTAGTGCCGGGAGGATCTGGCTTCTTTGTACCGGATGCAGATGCATTTGTAACCCTCTTGCGAGCATGGGTATATGAGGGAGCATCAGCTGGAGGATCAGCAGCGATAGGTGCAGAGGCTGGGGCAGCAGTTTGCTCACCAACGGGTTCAGAAGTCGGTATCTCCATTGGATCTCCAGGATGTGCAGAGAATTCTGGAGTAACTATTCGGAATGCAGATTTATATGCTCATCGCCCAGAAATTCCAGTTTGTCCAACACCCTACGCATGAAAGTAATATCATCAAAAAAACCTTTGGTAAGGGCAAAAATTTGATATACCTGTGTTCGAACCAGCCCCAACTGAGTTTCTAGTGCATCCAGACATCCAGAATGGTCCAACGAGGATAGAAAATGCTTGGGAACTCTGGGAGTGGGATGCGGTGTGCTACCCAAATTTGTAAACTCATGTACACCCAGCGATGGAATGTCCTCAGAGAAGCGGTCTGAATCCATAGCCGGCACTTCTTGATGAACAAGAAAGTGATGAATCAGAGCTGGATGCGGTAGTCTGTACTGCTTGGCCCTCCTCGGTCCTTCATAAATAATTCTATCAAAAACTAGTTTAACCCAGTCAACTGGCATCCTCATCCCTAACTTGTATAGCATAACGGCCCTGTCCCCCGAAATGTCCGATCGATGAGTTAACGGATCGATATTGTTGATGAGAATCTGATGAAGAATTTTGTATTTGGGCAATAGCCGAGAAGCAGTCAGTTCTCCTGATTCCGGCCAGGTGGAGCCAGTCATTTCTTGCGCAATGATGTCCTTGGTCAATTCTTCGTCACTTGTGACAAGCACAGTGGTCACTCCAAGCCAGTCCCTGAGGGAGTTAGGACTGAAGGTAACATGTCTTCCCCGAACATAAACCTTCCACCTGAATTCATTGCCAGCCTTTCCCAGATTCTTTGGAACATTTGCCATAAATTCCTTGACCAGAGTTTCATTGAACGGCCCAGAAAAACATAACAGATTATGTAAGTTGTGGAAATCAACAATTTCAACCAAACCAAATGAACTAAATTCGGCAATTGCAACCTTGCACTCAATGATGAACTTACGGTAGATGGTAAATGACAAACAAACTCTCAGCATTCTCCGATAGAAAACAGTAATTGAGGGGGTTAACAGAGTGTCTACCTCTAGTTAATGTGTCACGTCTGAACATTTAGGGGTCTGAACTAGGAGTAGGCAGTACTATGTAGGCACCCCCTGAGGCAGTGACAGGTCTGTTCTGACCGGCAGACGTGGGCTTCTCAGCAACATCAGCCATTTTACCTTTTCCTTTCTAAGCCCTGGTGGCCCTTTTCATTGGAAGATGTGTCAGAGTAGAATCTGAAGATTCATCAAGGGCAACATCAAAATCAGAATCAGATTTTTGAGATGGGGGCTTACTTGAACCTTCTACGAATGGGAGAGGCTGTTCAGACTCCTCATCACCAGCCCCTTCATCCTCATGGACCTCCTCCTCAATTTCGGCATTATCAGACCCACTGTCATCCGCTGCATTGTCAGACCCACTGTCACTTGCAGATTCATCATCCTCATCTCTTTCTTCATCTGGGTCTTGAGCACCCAAGGTGACTTTCTTGCTCAGATAGGTGATTGGGTCGTTAGTTTTTGGACGGGGCTGATTTTTAGAATGGCTGACCGGAGATTGATATGCAACAATGTCCGTCGATTGGTCAGCCTGAGATGCGACTGCTGCTGGAGAAGTGTCCGGGTCTGAACTGGAGGGTTCCCGTCTTCTTGTACTTCGCCGGAGAGTCTTTGCCGGTGACATTTGTGGCCCCATCGCAGTTTCAGCAGTAGATGCTAGAGCAACAGTGTCCTTGGATGAATTTCCCGGATGTTTCTTCGATTTTGGTAATTTAGTCTTCACCATTGTTTGAATCTGAAAAAGAAAACTCAAATACACCTTCGAGATCAAGAATGAGGGGCTTCGGAGTTAGGAATTGAAGATTGAGTGTGAGAAGGTGAAGAAGAAAACCCTAGATCACGGTTTAAAAAGGGGAAATTTTTCAATTTATTCAAAATTTCACAAGAATGGAGCAGTTAATTAGGGACGTGTGGAAGGCAGTTACCAAAAATAAACTGATAAATGGCAGTTAATGACCACGAAACCTTCCTTAATCAGATAAGTCAAATTTGAAATAAACCACCTAATATGCTATTTTATGGAAAACAGAATTTTTAAATTAGGACCAAAATGTGATTGGATTCCATAAACCAAAAATTCGTCCAGATTTTTCTCAATTAAAACTGATTGTGCTGCCAAAAATAGACTGTTGATTGAAATTTCTACGAGAATGCCCATACAAGATACTCACACACAAATAATGAGAATATTTTATGAGATAAGATTGAATGGTTTATTTATGGGCAAATTTCATAGTTCTACAAATTATACAATCAGTCCAAGGATATCAAAATCAACCAGAATCTTCTAATCAGATATATGCGCATAATTAAATTCAATTAATTTGTCAGATTTGTAATGTGAGTGTGTGATAGGACATACTGGATTAATCAATCATAACCTGTCCCACTAAGTCAAATTGAACCTAGTCAAGAAGATCAGTACTGAGATGTATTTCAAACCAGTCATCATCTGAATATCTCTTTGAATAAAAAATATGAGCGTGCCAGACATGAGTACCATATCAATTTTTCTTTTTGAGTACTCAGAGTGTTGACTTTATTTGCATATATATATATATATATATATATATATATATATATATATATATATATATATATATATATATATAGATTTGTCAAAGCACTGAATTTATAAGATCATGGAGTTGACTTTTTCACAACCATAAAGGTAGTCATTTTCTACATGATTTATGTTCATTATCAAGGACGGCTGCACACATTTATGGTGGTAGCCCTCTCCTCCATGAAATTGTCTGTTTAACACAACAACATACTATGGTGCCGAGAGACATTGATACTGACCATGGGTCACAACAAAATATGAAACTACTTTAAAGATAACAATCTAGTTAGTAATAAGGTACAATCAACCAAGACAATATGTCCTCAAAGTGTGCTTATCTGACCATATTTTACCTTAAGTATAATGAGCATACCAAACTGATTAGTTAATCCAAGTAAATCTCAAAATTCATAGACCAATCATACAATTATATCATATGCTATTTGCAAAAAAACCATTCTTCTCCCCCTCTTTTTTTTGTTTTTAAATTAATAAAAAATAAGCAAATGCAAACAAACACACATGATAAATTTTTTTTTTTTTTGTGAAAAAAAATAAAAACTAATGCATCAAGCAAATGCCCATGGCCTTCCGTAGAGTCTCAAATCTAGCAGAATCTAAGGCTTTGGTGAACAAGTCAGCCAACTGATACTCAGTCTGAATATGTTCCAAAGTAATAACTTTTTCTTCGACCAAATTCCTAATAAAATGATGTCTAATATCAATATGTTTGGTCCTAGAGTGCTGAACAGGATTTTTAGAAATATTGATAGTACTATTGTTATCACAGAATACAGTAACAGAGTTCTGATCAATACCATAATCACAAAGCATTTGTTTCATCCAAAATAGCTGAGTGCAACAACTACCCGCTGCAATATATTCAGCTTCTGCAGTAGATAAGGAAATAGAGTTTTGTTTCTTACTTAACCATGCAATGAGATTGTTACCAATGTAGAAACATCCTCCACTCGTGCTTTTCCTATCATCCATGTTTCCAGCCCAGTCGGCATCAGTGTATCCGGCAAGATGAGAATTAGTATCATTAGTATACCACAAACCATAATCAGAAGTATAGTTAATATAGCAAATAATTCGCTTCACTGCTGCAAGATGTGATTCTTTTGGTTTAGCTTTATAACGTGCACAAACTCTAACACTGAATGATATGTCAGGACGGCTTGCAGTCAGGTACAGCATCGCCTATCATGCTTCTATACAAGCTGGAGTCAACCTCCTTTCCCTGGTCATCTCTGGAAATTTTTAAGGACGTGGCCATGGGATTTCTGACTGACTTGGTCTGTTCAAGACCGAACTTCTTCACAAGATTTTTAGCATACTTGGCCTGGGAGATAAAAATCTCTGATCCAACCTGTTTGATCTGCAAACCTAAAAAGAAATTTAGTTCACGAACCATACTCATTTCGAATTCATTTTGCATAAGAGTAACAAATTCCTTGAATTTTGTTTCTAGTGAAGAACCAAATACAATGTCATCAATGTAGATTTGTGCAACAATTAATCCAGTTTTAAAATGTTTGATGAATAATGTTTTGTCAGCCCCTCCTTGCTTGTATCCCTGTTCCAACAAGAACATGGTTAATCGTTCATACCAAGCTTTTGGGGCTTGCTTTAGTCCGTACAGAGCCTTTTTGAGTCTAAACACATGGTCGGGAGAATAAGGATCAACAAATCCCTTAGGCTGCTCAACATAGACTTCTTCATTAAGAATTCCATTCAGAAAGGTACTTTTGACATCCATTTGGTACAGCTTGAACCTCATTTGACATGCCACTGATAGTAAGAGTCTAATGGATTCAAGCCAAGCCACAGGTGCAAATGTTTCATCAAAATCCACTTCTTCTAGTTGAGTGTATCCCTGTGCAACCAAGCGTGCCTTGTTTCTGACTATGTTGCCATGTTCATCTGATTTATTTTTGAATATCCACTTTGTCCCGATCACATTTGTGTCTTTTGGCCGAGGTACAAGATCCCACACTTCATTTCTATCAAACTGAGCTAGCTCTTCATGCATGGCTAGAACCCAATTTTCATCAAAATAATTGCTTCATTTATATTTTTGGGTTCAATTTGTGAAGTGTAGCAAACATTTCCAAGTTCATTAGCAAGCCTCCTCCGAGTCATCATGCCGTCTCTGGAATTTGAGAGAACATTGTCCAGTGGATGTGCTTTCTGAATCCAAGAAGGAGGTTGCCTTTTCATGTCCTGTTCGTTATTTGTATATGGTGCGTCAGAACTTTCAAGAGCAGGGGCAGAGACATTAGAACTTGAAGCTGGATGTTCCTTCTGTAAATCACTGTCTGGAGCAGGTACATGAAGGTCTTGGGTAGGTTGACGTCCAGCAACCTGTTCTTCCAAAGTCTGAATATTAGGCTCCTGTGAATAAGATGAATAGTCATCAGTATCATCAATTTTTATATTGATTGATTCAATGATAGTCTGAGTACGCATGTTATAAATTCTGTAAGCACGGCTGTTATCAGAATAACCAATAAACACTCCCTCATCACTTTTTGAATCGAATTTACCCAAGTATTCCCGATCATTTAACACATAGCATTTGCTACCAAAGGTATGGAAATATTTGAGATTCGGTTTTCTACCTTTCCAGATTTCATAAAGAGTTTGAGTAGTTTCAGTTCTCAAAGATACACGATTCAAAATATAACAAGCAGTATTAATAGCTTCAGCCCATAATTTAACAGGGAGCTTCTTACTATTTAGCATAACTCTAGCCATCTCTTGAAGAGACCTATTTTTCCTTTCCACAACACCGTTTTGTTCAGGAGTTTTGGGTGCAGAGAATTCATGAAAAATAATATTTTGATCACATAAAGTAGAGAAAGTAGCATTTTCAAACTCTCTCCCATGATCACTTCTAATCCTTAATATTTTTATTCCCTCAAAATGTTTTTCTGTTGTTAATTTTAGGTGCAAAAATTTGAATTTTTCAAACACATCAGATTTTTCTCTCAAGAAATCAACCCAAGTATATCTAGAAAAATCATCCACGCAAACAAAAATATATTTCTTGCCCCCAATACTTTCAGTTTGAATAGGTCCCATCAAATCCATGTGAAGTAATTCTAATACATGAGCTGTAGTAAGAAACTTACCTTGCTTGTGAGTGCTTTTGGTTTGCTTACCTTTTAGGCACGAACCACACAATCCTTCAGATTTTTCAGTAAGCTTAGGAACACTTCGTACTGCATTCAACTTTGTCAGTCTCAACAGATCAATATAGTTTAAATGTCCCAATCGTTTGTCCCACAACTCGGTTAAGTCAGTCTTTGAAATATGACAAGTAATTTTGGTGTCAAGAAGATAACATTTATCATTGGATCTAGTACCATGTAGAATACAACTACCATCATACTTCAAGACTTTACAGGAATTTTTTGAGAACATAACCAAGTGTTTATCATCACAGAGTTGGCCTATACTAATTATGTTAGATTTTAAACCTACAACAAAAAGAACTTCTTTTAACGGGGAGAAGCCATCAATTATAATAGTGCCTACACCTTCAATTTTACCGTGTGCTCCATCGCCAAAAGTAACCAGACCACCTTCATGACTTTTGTAGTTAGTTAGATAAGATCGATTACCAGTCATATGTCTAGAACAACCACTGTCAAAGTACCAAGAGTTAGGAATAAAGGATCTATATGCAACATCAACCATATAACAATTTAATTCACCATTTTTGACCCAAATTTGTCTTACTTTAGTGTTGCTAAGGTGTCTCATTTGTCTATTAGCCAGGTTTTGACTAAACAAACAATGAAAAGAGTCGTGTCCTAAATTACCACAGATGCAACATTTTACAAAGTACTTTGATTTACCTCTCTGTATTGGTTGTATACCTGATGGTCGTGACTGTTTTTGAGTCTTGGCATTGGTCAGAACTTGCATAGGCAGGTCAACCTTAGTTCTGACGGTGATGGGAGCAGTTTTGTATGAAAATATAGCAGACTTTGTTTCTTTGATGAAGTTGATCTGATTCCCAGCTTTTCTTTCACCATTTTCAACATATCCCAAACTTTCTTTGACGTTTGGAGTTCTTCCATAGCTTAGGGTTTCGCTTAAGCAAGAGGCTCCGATTGTTAATTGCCTGATCCTTTCTTTTGAGACTTTTAATTCATCTAAAAGATTAGCAATTTGATCATCCTTCTCTTTTAAGATGTTGGTAAGAGTATTATTTTGAGAATCAATTTCAGCCTTGTCATCTTCCAAAAATTCTATCAAGACTTGAGTGGACAAGTTTTTCTCCTGTTCATCTTGTAATTTTTTATTCAGGCTGCTGCAGTTGTGACAGACATGGACTGGTTCTTTAGAAGTTGTCGCTAAGAAGTCAGAACCTGCAATCAAGTTTTGCACGGAATCAGTGTGAGAGGTTAAGTTCACAGTTAAGGACGTTACCTGATCAACAGTGGTTCTGTCATCCTCGTCCTCATTTGAGTCTTTTTCATCATCTTCACTCCAAGTGATATTCATGGCCTTCTTGGTATGAGATTTCTTTAAAGTATTTGCACATTCAGAGGCTATGTGACCAAAACCCTCACACTCATGGCATTGAATTCGATTGTCAGATCTATTCATAGAGGTAGTGAGATTTTGTTTAGTGTTAGTCAGAAATCCCTTCTTTTGTTGGAGAGAGGTATTCAAGTGCTTTCCCTTTTGATTTCCTTTTAAAATTTTTTGAATTGTTTGGTGAGCATGGCCATGTTTTCATGTGTTTCGCTCTCCTCATAATCAATCTCGTCTTCATAGTTGTTAATTTTGAAGGCAATACTGGATCTCTTTTCTTTCTTTCTCCTTTGTAGATGTAGCTCATATGTCATCAATGATCCCACCAATTCTTCAACCTTCATATTCTCAATCTCCTTACTTTCTTCAATTGCAGTTACTTTAGAATGAAAACGATCAGGCAAGGATCTGAGAATTTTCTTTACAATTTTGCTCTCTGGATATTTCTTTCCCAAGGTATAAGCAGTATTGGTGATGTCACTGAGTTTTGCATAGAAGTCCTTGAATTGTTCATCGTCTCTCATGGTTAGTTGTTCAAACTCTAGAGTAAGAATTTGAAGCTTGGATGACTTGACCATATTGGTTCCTTCATGAGCAATTCGTAAGATGTCCCAAGCATCTTTTGCAACCTGACAAGTAGAGATTAAACGAAATTGATTAGAGTCTACAAAAGAAAATATGGCATTTAAAGCTTTGGAATTCCAATTAGTATAATTGTAATCAGTTGTAACCCACTCGTCTGCCTTTTTCTCTCTTTCTACACCATTTTCAGTAATGGTAGGAGTTTTATATCCATGGACAATTGAGTGCCAAGCTCTTTCATCAAGGGATTGGATATACACTTGAATTCTAATTTTCCAATAGGCATAATTAGTACCATCTAAAACAGGTGGTCTAAATGGAGCTCCGTCCTTTTTACTTTGAAAGTTGAATCAATGAAGCGCCATGTCTTGTTTTCCATCAAATAATTCAGCCGGTTTTGCTTAGAGAATCCAAGACCAAAAAATTATATTTCAAAGCCTTAATTCCTTATTGATTTCCACTCTTACTTATAGTTAAAGTAGAAATCAATTTAGGAATTATTTCTTACCTAAGAATATGCAACAAAGAAATAGAAAGATTTTCTTAGATTTGTAGTAGGAAAGAATTTAGAAAACTAAATATTTCCTTCCTAAACAAATCTAAAAGAATAAGAAAAAAATTCTTTCACCTACAAAAGGAGTTGTCATTAATATTCATGAAATCATAATATATCAAATATAGAAATAGAATAAAATCGCAGCTTTTGCTGATCTAGAAAAATGATTCGCCTATCAAGCCAGTCAGTCAGAACTGGCGTTAATCATACGAGTCAGAAACACAAATGTTGACCTGTTCTTTTATCATTAAAAATCAGTTATATTTATTAAGATAGCCAAGATATAAAAAGTGAAAAATATGACACATATTTTTCCAACAATGTTTATCCAGCGATTTGATAGAGTTGGCCGCGAACCACACTCCCTCGCTGCCGAGTTGATTGCAGTTGCTTAATTGCGCGTAAAATGTTTATCTAGCGAGTTGATAGAGTTGGCCGCGAACCACACTCTCTCGCTGTCGAGTTGATTGCACTTGCTTAATTTCGCGTAAAATGTTTACCCAGCGAGTTGATAGAGTTGGCCGCGAACCACACTCCCGGATTGATCGTACTTCTCTAATTACGCGTAGAATGTTTATCCAGCGAGTTGATAGAGTTGGCCGCGAACCATACTCCCTCCCTGCCGATTAGTACTTTTTGCATGAGGAACACTTCGAATTCATAAACGACGAATATTATTAGACGGCGTCGAATTTCGTGGCGTCCGGCAAGAAAAATTGCAAGAAGATCCAAACAATGCAAAAAACAAAACAGAAATACTGGTGATACGGCCTCAGGTTGGTTCCGAGCGTACGGTCGCTGCGGCTGGGGTGATATCCTCACGTTTGGCAGCCTTTCGTAACACGTTCATGTAGCATGCCCTTACCTCTGTCTGATTACCGCAGATTTTGACCACCTCTCCGGGCGTTGAGAATTTTATCGCCAGATGGTGTATGGATGTAACTGCTTGTAAATCCTTCAGCGCGGGCCTCCCAAGGACCCCATGGTAGGCGGAGCGTGTGTCCACTATCAGAAACTCCATGAACTTCCGGAGGTGGCAAGGAGTTTCTCCGAAGTCCACCGCCAGAGTGATCTTTCCTCGTGGGACAAGGCTATCTCCTGTGAAACTAAATAGCGGATCTGAGATGGCCGTCAGTTCATGATCCACGTCCATTTGGTCGAACGTACTACCGAACAGGATGTTCACGGCGCTTCTGTCATTGACCAACATTCGGCCCAGGCCATTTCTGGCAACAACGATGCGGACTACTAGGGCATCGCAACGTGGGTAATGTATGCCAGACTCGTCCTCTTCGGTGAACGAGATTGGTGGCACTCTAGGCCGATGCCCGTGGACCTGCCAACTCTCCAGGGGTTCTCCCTTGGCTGCCTTCGCGTAGTTGCGTCACGAGTTCATTGTGTTCCCTCCGACATATGGCCCTCCAATGATGGTGTTTATCTCTCGGACAGGGGGGACTCCTTGGGGCCCCTCCGCCATTGGTTGGTCCCTGTCCCCATCGTTTTGGCGCCGAGGAAGAGGTCTTCGCCCTTGTATGAGTGGTCCTCGACGTCCTCGCGCCGGCTGATCCCTCTCACCTTACCCGTGGTTCTCGCGATTGATTAACTCCCTTACATCCGGGAAATCTTCAGTGTTATGCACCCTGGTCTTGTGTATACGGCAGAACTTGGGCGGGGTCACTGTGGGTAGGGGCCGCTACTGGTGCCCTGGGACGGGGCGTTGGGGCTACCTCCTTCTGATTGAACCTCCGGTAGTGGTTGTTGGCTGGTTCCGGGGAACGCCTCTTCTGAAAGCTGGAGAACCGAGGCTCTGGAGAGCGACGTCCCTCTCTCCTGTATCGGTCCCCTCTCTCTCTTTCGTCCCTCTCTCTGTTCTCGATCGTCTCTTCTGATCGGATTTCGCGTTGGATCATGTCCACCAACTGGCTGTAGACTTTCGGTTGACTATTTTGAACGTCCCTCCAGAAGGGAGTTCGCATGTGTAGTCCAGTTATCAGTGCATCCAAGGCCTTCTCGTCGGTCGCCGTTTCGATCTTGTTGATGATGTTGCTGAATCTCTTGAAGTAGCTCTTGACGGTCTCTCATTCCTTTTGCTGGATGTCGTTGAGTTGGGCGATGTCAGCAATCATCGTCCGGTTACCAATGAAGGCATTGACGAACTCCCTTTCAAGTTGTGGCCAGCTTCGGATACTCCCTGGCTTCAACTTATTGTACCACCTCTTCGCGTCGGTAGCGAGCGTGGTATGGAAATTCCGACACTTCACCGCGGGGGATTGGCCGTGGAGCTTCGTCTTGTAGGTGTTTATGTGGTCCGTGGGGTCACCTCTTCCGTTATACTTGTCCATGAGAGGCATTCGGAAGTTTGCGGGCACCTCCATTGCCTTCATGTAGTTGGTAAACGGTAGGTTCTCGTCATCATCGTCCTCATAACACTCCATCCTTTCCTTTTCCGCCTCGGGCTTTTTGTGACTCTTCGGGTCCTTCCTCTTTTCCGTACGGGCCTCACTGTGTTCACTGCGCCTGTGTGTACGGGCAGGGGGGTGTAATCGAGGACCCTACTCCTAGCCTGTCAAACACGCTAACTGCAGGAACGGGATGGCTTTCTCGTACAGGGAAAGGTCTCCCTTTTTGACCATCATGCAGGGGCTTCGAGACGGGGTTACGAGGGTTCCGGCCGTTAGAGACGGGCAGATTCTCTCGGAAACCGTGGCTGTCTAGTGAACCAGAGGGTGAAAGGCTCCTCCGGGCACGGCTGCGCTTGGGTCCGTGCTGGAGGGATTGATTCTCCAGCAGTTCAAGCGCGGCCTTCATCCGGGCGTTATCCATCTTCAGGTCCTGGTTCTCCTGTTCCACCGTCCGTTTCTGTCGATGTTTCCTCTTTCTGCGACGGGTGACGTTCTGCAGATCCTGAACGCTCTCCTGTCGCAGGTAAGTGTGGTGGGACTCCACCTCCTCCTCTGTGGAATGTTCGGATGTCATGCTCTTTCGGGTAGAAGACACGTTTTTACCATAAGCTCTTGGTCGTGTTACGTTTTTTGATTCCCACAGACGGCGCCAATCTGTTGACGTCGGAACCTGCAATGTCCACGTGTCAACAGATCTCCAGTCATTCCTCTGCCAACTTGTATGTTACATGCACACTAGGACAATCGTTAGGCACCAAAATCTTCGGAGAAAAAGGGTCCGGCGATCGTTGGCACTCCGACGATCAAGTCAACTTCCGGTATATCGGAGATACACGAGGGTGGAAATAATGGGGTGTGGGAGAGACAAGCAGGTAGAGATTTGAGCAGAGTTTAGGGTGGGATTCTTAAGCATAAAAAGTGCGTACCTTGGAACAACCGGAGACGTTGTATTTATAGCGCAAGAGTTCCAATTGATTTAGGAGACAAATCAATTTGATACTCAATCGGATCCTCATTCCTTATGTGATAAAGATCTTCCTTACCCATGTAATCCCCGAGATTATCTTCCTTCTTTGAGTTTATCACGTTGCATGATTTTCGGAGATTACGATTCGGTTTCCTTGTGAGGATTCGTGCGCCAAATCAACGCAATTTTTCCTTAGTTACTTCTCTGGTCATCCCGGCATATTGAGTTGCTCACTGGTTATGAATGATACGAAGCCTGACGAGACCCTGTAGATCGCACGTGAGTGCTGAGGCCTTCCACAAGCCCCGCGGATTTCTGGCTGCCAAAGGCCAAGGCGTGCGATGGGCCTTCAGGCGTTTTATCAGAACTTCCGAGGCCAGCTCAGATGGGGTTCTTGATGGATCTTGAACGGGGCCCTTGCTGGGCTTGAATGGGGCCCTTGCTGACGTAGCAGCCATATCATAATCGTGTGGTAACAAAATCCATGTAAAATCTCGAACTTTGCTTCTTCCCAAAATTTGTGTTACTTTACAAGTGCCATAGATTTGACAACTATTATACTGCAAATTATGATCCATTATTTTATGTTAATCAATCATGTGATTTTCCCTCGTAACCTTGCAGCCCTTTATAAAAAATAATTAATTAATACCGAATTAAATCGTGCATATAGAATAATAGATCACATTGGTTTTGTGGTCAAACATTGCCTTTAGATCCAAACCAACCTTAAATTTTTGAAGTTTAACTATTACTCATATAATCAAGAAATCAATTATATAGTTGCCTATAAATACCTATTTTGCTGCATGTTAATTATAAATATCGATCTTAAAGAGATCGAATTGCAAGAAAAGAGCATTTTAAGCATGTCGTCTAGATGCGAAGATATTGACGTACCAACCTTCGATACAAATATTTAATGCTTGTATATGCGAACCCGAACATGATTATTGATTTATAAATTTAGTGCATTAAACATGCTCTTGATGTGGTGTGAAATGCTCATACAAGTTTTATTTATTTATTTATTTTTTGCCTATGTAGGCATAGGCGGATCCCGAGGGGAGGGGGAGGGGGAGGGGGAGGGGGAAACCCTGGGCTGCAGTCCAAGGCTACCCAAGCCCAGATCCAAAGTCCAATACGAATTATTAAAAAAAGAAATTATGTTACTTTAACCCAGTTCATCTTTTTAATTTATTTTTTCTGTGCCAATTAAATACTTACATAGTCCAAACTAGAACTATTGCGTATTAGCACTTCCTAATTCCACGAAATTCAAACTTTAAAAAGTTCAAAAATTGAAAGTAGGCTTAAATTTTTTAATTTGTTGCGCCTCTCATTACTTGGTGATGAAATATCATCTTATTTTCTAATTTGGTTGTAATATTATCCTGTTGTATATGATTTACTTGTATGTCGTTTCATTAATTATAGAATTATAATATAATTATATATAACACTATTAAACGGTTTAAATATTTTGTGCATCGACTACATAGCTTAGTTTTAGATAAAATAGATATATATTATATTATAAAACAATTTTTGTGCATCGACTACATAATAATTTTTGTTAAAAGGACCTTCTTAACAAAATAAATACAGATTTTATTACAAAAGAATTCACAACTATAAAAAATCGTCGGACACAACTTTCTTTAGCTAGTTTTTGATCTTCAATATTTTTGTGTAATAACTTTTTGAATAAAAATGAGTTAAGTAATTGTGGTTTGAGGAAAAAAAAATTCGGGGGCGCCGTTAGAGGGATTTCCCCTTCCTCCAGTTCAGTTCTTTATCGTATCTTGGCTCCGCCCATGTATGTAGATAAGAGCGATTTTGCACCTATTGCTGCAGCAACCATTAAATTAGAGAATATTAAAGTCAATCACATAATTGTACGACAAGGAACATGTTGTCACTGGAGATTTTCGTTGTACGTGCACAGTTCCGACGTTGGTCCAGAAATTAAAGTGGTTCAACTATTTTGTACGTGCACGCTTCCGACATAAATTGTTGAAATTTTGTAATATTTTTAGTCAAATACTTGAAATTTTCAAGTTAAGCGAAAAATCAAGCATGCAATTTGATTCTGCTTTCACATATCCATCCAATGAATATTGATGTCAATAATAATCAAAATAATAAAATTATTATTTAGATGTATTAAATAATTAATAAAAACCTTTCTATTTTATGATTTTGACGTGTCAACCTTGATGCTACGTACTTGGAATTTGAAATAAAAATAAATAATTAATTCTAAAACTTAATTACTTTTTCATGTATTTCAATTTTATAATTTCATTTCTATTGTGATAAACATTGAGAAAATAAATATTTTCAATTCAAACGTGCAAATATATAACAATATTGGTGTCGTGGTCAAATATTGACTTTAGATCTACACCAATCTTTACCATACGAGTTTTACAAATACTTTTTGTCTTGTACTAACAAAAACGTCAATTCCTTTGACAAAACATAAAAGTTGAAAAAAAAAAAAAGAAAAGACGAGCAAGCAAATGCAGAGTTGCCTATAAATACCCATTTTGCATTTGCTTGTAATAAAGATCAACCTTAAAGAGATCAAATTGCAAGAAAAGAGCATCACATTAAGCATGTCATCTGAATGCCAAGGTATTGATATATTGTATGCATTCAAGCTAATTAGTGTACTTGGGGTAGTGTTTGGCATGCAAAACTCGACACAATAATTGTCAATTTTTTTGTCTTTTTACTTCGTCAAATATTGCCGGTTTAACATATTAGACATTATTTGATTTAGTTTGAAACGCTAATGCAAGTTTGATTTGTTTTCTATATAGGTAAGGACTCATGGCCAGAACTCCTAGGCGTGCCAGGAGCAACTGCTGTGGAAATCATTGAAAGAGAAAATCCTTTGGTGACTGCTATAATTGTGCCACCTGGAACAATTGTCACTACTGATTTCCGTTGTGACAGGGTGCGGGTTTATGTTGATGATAATGGCAATGTTAATAGGGTTCCTCGTATTGGTTAGGTCCCAATAGGAGTCTGAATTCTTCAAGTCTGTGTTAGTATGATGTATCTTGATTCGGTAGCTAAATAATGTCGTTATTATGTTGGACAATTTCAATTTCTTAGAAATAAGCTCAACTTATTGTTGGTAATGATATACTATCTTGTATTACAATTTTAAATAAATAAAGGGCATATCTTTTTCCGTAAGCATTAAAAGATCATAACAAATCTTTTTCTTTATATATAACTAGTTTTTCTTATTATTTTGTATGTGTATTTTGCTTATTTATGCCTTGTTTGGACATTCAACCACCATTCAATTCACAATTTTGAGCTAAGCCCTAGTCATGGATGAGTTATGTTGAACAAAAGATGTGAAGGAAATTGAAGGAAACAAATAAAATGGAACATATCAAGACCTTTAGGATTCTTTTATTAACTTTCAATTATAACATCTCAGGTGTGAATTGGCTTTTTGCACAAATGATCCCTATCGTTAGTTTTTATTGCGGGGTTGAGGACCAATATTTTCATTTTTTGCAATGACATCCATATTTCAACCTTTCATGGCATAAATAGTCATTTTCGTCCAAGTCCGTCCCATTTTTCCGTTAGTGGGTTGCGTGCAATTCACAGCCTAAGATTTCATATGGGTATTTAAATCCTCTCACTGTAGTAGCTCATTCCCACCTAAATGTTGAAGGCACACATATATGTATATGTATGGATGTAAGAGCTCGTAACACACTTCTCAGTTCACTGCGAAATAATTGGCTTTTTTGCACATATGAATATTCGATTTTGTAATTGTGGCTTGTTAATTGAGCTCAAGATGTCGTGGACAAATGCAAATCCCGGTCAAAGGTCTCATACATGTCCATGAAGATGGCTAATTTATTTGATTTATTGTAATCTATCTGAATTTTTGCAAAATGTATTTAATATAGAGAAAATGGCACAAAATGTCCTTAATGTATGGACCCGCTGTGCAAATCATCACTACCTTTCAAATTTTGGCATTACCTCATTTACATGTCCATCTAGAACAACAATCATCAATTTTAACAGAATCCGTCCACTATTGTCATTAAACATGCACGTGGATGTCACATACAAATAAACGAAATAAAATTCGAGGGCAAAATAGTCCATCCAATGTCATTAACAAGTGTGGGAAGAAATATAAGAGATGATTGTTGCAAAGAATAATATAAATATAAGGACCAACAGCGTAAACAATATTTTACATTAATACATTAGGGACTACATTTGCACCATCTCCAAAACGTTTCCATTTCTTCCATCTCAATACACATGGCGATGAAAACTTCCATTGTAGCTTTGGAATACCATAAAATAGCAACGTGGAAGCACTAATCCATCACTTCATAAACCACATTACTACAATTCCACAAAAAGCCATAAAATCTTACATTCCAAGCAAATCCATTCTCCTTGATGGATATCTTTTTGCATAGCTTCATTTAGTTCTCTAATATACGATTCTTCCTCCTCAATCCAAAAAGTATTTCAACAAATTTGAGGCACATTGGTGGGTGGAACTAAGAAAAATCCACATCCACCTAATCCCATCCACCTAATCCCTGTAAAAGCATAAGAAAATGATAAATTGAGAAGACAATGTATGAGAAAAAAATTGCTAAGTTGAAGTACTCAAACACTTTTTCACTCGTCCTTGCTGGCACTTGAGAAATTGTCTATCAGGGTCTAGATTTGTCCACGAAGTCTTCATCACCATAGATACTCCACAATTTTGTCTTTAGGTGATGACAATGAATTTTTTCTTTTAATGACTAAATATATATTAACATCCACTCAAGAAGATGGGGGAAAAATAATCACATTATCAATTTTTCCACACTTGTTGAGGACATTTGATGGACCACTTTTCTCTCGAACTTTATTTCGTTTTATTTCACGTGACAGCCACGCGCATGTTTATTGGCAATAGTGGACAAATTCTGTTAAAAAGGATGATTTGTGTACTAGGTGGATCGGTGAATAAAGAAACTACTAACTGTCAACGTACCAATGTTCAATACAAATATTAAATGCACTGGAGCTAATTAGTGCACTTATGCTTGTATCTACAACACCGAACATGATTATTGATTCATAAATTTAGTGCATTATACATGCTCTTGATGTGGTGTGAAATGCTCGTACAAGTTTTATTTTTATTTTTTCTGTCTATGTAGGTAAGAGTTCATAGCCGGAGCTCGTAGGCGATCTTGCACCTATCGCATCGGCAACCATCAAATTAGAGAATCTTAAGGTCAATCCTGTATGTGTGCCAGAAGGAACAATTGTCACTGGGGATTTTCGTTGTGACTGGGTGTGAGTTTTGGATGAATGACAATGGTATTGTTATTAGGGCTCCTATTATTGGTTAGGGTCCTAAATATATAGGAGGTTGAGATCTTAGTTCAATGCCTAAATAATATGTTGGACAATTTCAATATATTGGAAATATGGTTCAACTTGTTATTATCGATGCACAATTGTAATAAAATTTTAAATAAATGGTATGTCTTTGCTAGCAAGTGTTAAAAGATCATGATCTATCTTTATATTTAACTAGTTTCTTTTTTAATTTTATGGATGTATTTAGTTAATTTTAATTCTTGTTTGGACATTATTAAGCACAATTCAACTCATTTTTATTGGTTAAGGCCCAGCTTGTGATTCATTTTAGACCACAACTTCTAATTGTCAAATAATTAGAAGTTGTTTTTGGTATTTGGTAAACATAAGAAAAATTGATTATAAAAGAATATGTACCATTTGACTTCTCATATTTTATTTTTAGCTTATCAAATTATTTATAATCAAAATATCTATTTTTTTCCTAATTAATAAAATTAATTCATTTCCTACCATGTGGATTATGCTTTTATTTTAATTTATAATTTTATAATTTTATAAATTTTGAGATTTAATAGATATTATTATTTATTTTAAATTAATTATAGTAAATACGTTATCTTAGAAAAATAAATGATAATATTACATACTGTTATAAAAGTAAATATAAATTTTATTAATACTAGATAATAATAGTAATACAAAAGGGTATTATTATAATAAATGTTTATTTTAGTAATTATATACAAGCAAATCAATAAATCATTATTAAACGTTAAAATACTGGTTTTAAAATATAAACAAAAATTTACTAAACACTTAACTAATTACTTGCATAGATAATTTTCTTAAAATCATATCAAGACTTTTTTTAAACGAAGATATAAAAGAATTTAAGCAAATGAGACATCAACATTTCAAGACTTTTGTACCTAGATTGTCATCTAATATTTGTCTTTACACAATCAAAATCCTACTCCATATAATCTATACAATGAAATTTAAAAAAACGTTTTCATATTATAAGATTAGGTTTAGGTGCCCACAGAGTATGACACCTAAATTGGTCCAGAAAAGTGGATCAACTATTTTGTACGTGCACACTTTCTATATTGCTGAATTTTGTAATATTTCTAGAATACTTGAAATTTTCTTGTTAGTGCAACATCAAGCATGCCATTTGATTTTGACGACGATTATACAATTTTGACGTGTCAACTTAGCAGCCCTAGATAATTGTTTGATCAATATTTACTTGGAATTGGAAATATAAATAGTTAATCAATTTCATAATTCAATGTCTATTGCGATAAACATTGAGAAAATAAATCTTTTCGATTGAAAAGTGCAAAATGATAACATTGTCTTTGTGGTCAACGATTGACTTTAATTAGATTTACACGGATCATTATCATATTCAAAAGAAATTTAGAATATTATTTTAATAAATTCAGAATTTAGTTAAGTAGACATATAAGCGATTATTTTCTAAATTCAAATGCCTTGTTATTTATTATTTTATGTATAAACGGGCAAACATGTCCTCTTTTTGAAACTTAAGTTTGGTATTAATAATATGTCTGAGTTCGTCCAATTTTTGTTATGTTTTAAGGTATTCGTTTGCTAACTAATCGATACGACAGCACCCTTACGTCTTTTTCCCAAACAAAAGAAAATAAAAGAAAAATATTGTCCTTCTTTAAAATTTTGAAAAATAGCTTACTGATATATTATATTGTAGAGGTTACGAGGTAAAAATATAATATCATTTTATACAGTGTATAAATCCATTTTTTTTCTCTCTCTACGATTGGGGTGATTTAGGGCATTGTTTCTTGGTAATCTGTGTTTTCTGTCCAATTTTTATTGATTTTAACATTTTTAAGTCGGAACATGGTGAAGAAGGCGAAAATACTATTCGCGAATCCACAGGGGCGAAGAAAAAACGTGATACAGTCGAAGGATCTTCAATGACAAAAAAAGTCTTGCTCAATAGACTTACAAACCTAAGTTTAAGTTCGATTTAGTCTCTAATTTTTTATTTTATTTTATAGTTTTGTCAATTTGACCTCTTTTTTTATATTTTTTTGACTTTTTTGTTATGTGAAATCTCGTGTGTTCCTATTTTCCATACATCTCCATCTCCTTATGATGAAGAATGGTTGTGTAAATGGATTGATGATTGCGTCTTCACCTTTCGTACGTGTGTGGGTTTAAGAACTTGTGTATTCTGTTTATGTTTTGTAGTTTTAATATTTTTATCAGGTAAAGTACTCTTTTAATGATCATACCTTCTTGCATTTTGACCCCATTGTAGTTGGAGCTGTTCCTTTTGAGCCATAGGAACCACATGATAAGCTTACATTTCACCCATGTGAACCTCAATTGAAACATTATAATGGGATTAGTAAATTGTGGTGGTTGAAGATTAAATCTGGAGCTAAAATCACGTTAGACTTCCTTTGCTATAGCTCCATTCAATTAGAGGTGTCAATCCAGTTCAGGCGGGCCGGGTCGGCTCGCCTCCAATGAAACCCGGTGACGGTCCGCATTAGAAAAAGTCCGCGCCACGACGGCAACCTATTTTCGTTATTGTCCAAATCAGCCCCAGTATTATTAGGTATGCCCGAAGTGCCCCTTATAGAACCATTAGTCGCCACCAACATTCCACCACTTGTATTGGCCGCCCAAATAGAGCTCATCTAGGACTTGTCATCTTTTTTCCCTAAAACTTGTGAACTATGCAAAATAATGCATTTGTCAATCCCGTGGCCAAAGTGAAAACAATGAGTACCCTTGCCACACGCTTTCTTCATCACCTATTTGGATTATTTGAAGTCTTGATTTCAAGAGGTCGAGTTCCACCAATTACAAGCTACACTAGGGGTCAATTTATGCATGGTGGTATTTGCTAGCAACAACATAATGGAAGTATAGATTGATCCAAAATTTAATTCAAATTCAATGTATTACATATGGCCTGATAAGAAATGTATTGAACGACTCATTTTAATGAATGAATCAAATATGTAAGGTCTACTAGTCATTTCATAAAAGATTGTAATAATTTTCTTTCTCTTTTTTTTTTTTTTAAACAAGAAATATAAATTAAAATCTCATCTACCGTGTTGTTTAATAGCGTGCAAACAAACAAGCAGCGCAACCAATTAAGGATTGATATAAAGATCTTGTAGATGTTGTGTTTCACAAACCCGCTTCTTAGGGCAACTGAAAGCGCAATATCTTCTTTTGAATTAGAAGCTATGTGGCAGTATGGGACTGGCTCAAATGGTTTGACGGGGATTGTGCTTTATGTGATCAACAACAACTATTGGATTTGATCCAAGGGTTGTAATTGAATCTCGATTCATTGACTTACCTTTGCTGCCGAGGTATTCTCATACGGTTAGTTTGGTTATTGCTGAGTCTTCTGATTTTCTCTTTCTAATGCTCTGTTTATCTTCTTCCCATAAATATCTTCCTTCTCTTTTCTTTTTCGGTTTGAGAGTGTGAGATTGTTGGCTTAACAGCCTGAGACGTGAGTGGACATTAAGATTGGGGGAATAAGGTCTGGTTTGCACTAAAGGTGGTGAACAATAATCTGAGAATCTGACTTACTGTGGGGATATCTGACTTTGGGTTAGAGTGTTATTGGTTATTCTGATGATCTGGGAGAAACCAGTGTCTATTCTTTGGACGGCAAGTGCTATGATCCACGTGGTTTATTAAAAACTAAGCCCTAAACTTCATCTGTGGTTGAAGTGATTTGATAGCGATTTTATATCTTAAATAATTCCGCAAGTGCACGGATCGCTCAAGTAATAAAGTGGATTATGAGTCCAAGTATCGTTCCCACGAAGATTTAGATAATTCAGTTCAATTATATTAACCTTAACCGAATCTAATGAACTTTTGAATGTTTGTTTCTTAAACTAATTAAAACATGAACTAAAAACAATAAACTAATTATAAATCAAATAACTAAAAATTAGATCAATGAAAATTACTTTAAAATTGAGAAAGAAGAGTACTAGGATCCCGAATCCGTTTATAATCGTTAATTCCTCTATCTTAATTCTTGGTCTTGACAAATTACATCAGTTATGAAGATCAATATCCCTAGATTGTTCAACAGTTTCTTTCGAATAAAGTTAAACCTATTCATATGCATGACTCGACTATATTTCTATGACGAATGAGAATACAAATGAAAGCATTAAATTTCTATGGATAATTAAAGATCACCTAAAGCATAGCGGTATATTTCTATCCCCTATCGGACTTTAAGATAATTAAAATATTGTCTAGCCTGCTTTCGATCTTTCGATAGTAAAACAAACCACAACACTCATACAATTATTGCGCATATAATTGTAGATTCATATAATTCAAAATTAATTATTCAAAACTATAATGAAATAAATTGTCAAAAATCAAGTCTCAAGATGGAAGAATTTAGATTACAAACTTCATCGTAATCCTAGCACAAAATAAACTAGCCTAACATACTAATAATAAGAGAAGAAGGAGAAGAAGAAACTATGGAATTCATAATCCGGAACGAAGAAATCTTGAGCGAGAAAAAATCTTGATCTTGATCTTCGTTCTTGGATAGATGAATCTTGATCTTCCGTGTTGTGTTTCTTGTAATGTTCTCTTCCCCCAAAATTCAACAAAAAAAAACGATCTTTGATATGAGTTAATAACTCATATATATACTTACCTAATTGTGCCCTAGAAGATCCCAAAAATTCATTAAAATCGTGTCCCAAAGGTTTCCTAAGTATATCAGGACTCAAAAAGGAAAGAAAATTACGTTTCTGCCGAAAATACACTGGGCGATCGCCCAGTACAAACCCGGGCGGTCGCGCAGGCATGTTCTTTTGCATTCTGCTGCCAAAAAAGGGTTCCGGGCGATCGCCCCGCTTTGTCGTGGGCGATCGCGCAGTTCAGCATTTTTTCTCTGCCGCGGCTGTTTTTCAAATGACCATAACTTCTTGTAGAAAACTCCAAATTGAGATCCGTAAAAAGTGTTGGACTTATAATTCAATTATATTTCCAATGGTATATCATTTGCCTTGTGGAGATTTTAATATCAATAGTTGTGCTCTAATTTCTCCACATGCATCGGTAGGTAGTTTCTCAATTCGGTTCTTTAGCTTTTTGGTGTCTCAACCATTGATTCAACTCTTCATTGTCACTCCAAAACACCTTAAACTTATTGATTTTATCTTCTTCCTCATGCTCCAATGTTTGGCTCTTAATATTCACTTCAAAAATCTCCATTTACTTGTCGATTTTACCAAGTTGTTGCTCTTTCCGTCCATTCTTCTCCAATTGCTATTAAACAGGTCCAAAGCTGAAATATGAAGATTAAAACACAAAATTAAGTAATAATTCAATAAAATGACGGACAAAAACTTAGTTTAAAGGTCCTAATAAATGCACAAAATGCATTTATCATGATTCTACAAGAAGCGTTGAAAGATCTATTGTATATTGTGTAACTTATTTGAATAGTTTCATATTGTGTATATAGTTTACTGGTTGTAATCTCAACAGATCCTAACACTAGTTTTCTAGATATTTATTCCAATACAAATCACTTGTCTATCTCCATAAAGATATATATAAATGTGCACAAAAGCGCGACTATAAATGCTAAGGAAACCGAGAATAGTGGAGAAGGGAAGATGATACGTCAGTGAAAATTGTAATAATCTGAAAAATCACTCATGATTTTTTGAAAAATAATTAAAAAAAGTATTAATTAGATGAAAAATAATTAATTAGATTTTCTTTCTTACTATACTATCAGATTAATAAATTATTGTTTATTATAGTCCGTTCATTTCATTTAAGATGCAAAATTGAAATCTTTTTCATTTTACTTTGTCCATTTTTTATAGTGAAACCAACTTTTCATGCTCTCTTTAAAAATATTGAAATAAACTATAATTGGTTCGAAGAAATGTTGTTATCGGTGCTCTTATCACAAAATTTGTGTTAATTTCTCAACAAATTGCAGAAATGTTTATTGAATTATTATAGAAATTCTCAGTGTGCAATTTTCTTGACAATCCAAGAGTTTATCCAATGCCTCTAGCTTCAAGAAGCCTGAGAACCAAAATGATCAGAATATAAGGAACAAAAATAGTTGTTAATATGGTAAGCAACAATAATAGGAAATAAGAGTAATTAGTACAAAACGTCCATACCTATTGAAGTAATTGTGCAAATCGTCCATACCTTCTAAATGTTGGCATTTGACATCCTCACCTACTCCACTTCTTGTGGAAAACGTCATTCCGTCCAAAGAGCAGCCGTTATCTCAATGGACCAACACGATTCGTGTTATAACTTAAGGGTAAATTAGTCCATCAACATTTTTCATTTGTGTTAGAGAGAGAAACTCTCAGCCAGTGAGAGAAACACTCCACTGGCCACAACATTTCACTGTTCATCTCTTCATTCAATTCAAAAATCTGCATCTCGCTCATGGATACAGCTCGTTTTTGTTCCATTAATGCATAGTTAATACTCCACTTTGTTGTGGGCTACTTATTCTTTGATTCATTCCAAGATTTGAGTTTGTTTTCTAACTTTTTAAAGATTATTCACGATTCGTGCTACAGAACTTTCTCGGAGGTTTTTTCAGATTTTGGTTGGATTTAACTGATTCCTGCAACTCCATTGCTGTCGGCCACTTTATTCCAGCTTTAGAATAATTTTTTTCTGGTGATTTTTAATGGGAAAGAAACAGAAAGGCTCGGTTGTTCGTAAGAAACCGGGACTTGGAAAATCTGCGCACGATTGCGATGAAGAAAGCTCTATTTCAGGCAAGAATGCAGTAGGGACTTCCAGTTCCCTAGATGGTCCTTCGTCCTCTTTTTTGGAAGAATCGGCAACTGGTTTTCACTTCTGTCAATTCCTTTAATTTTTTACATGGTAATTAGCATGGAACTACCTTCATTCATTTCGTGGATCAAATTTGGGAACCCATTCTTGTTTCGGACAGCCAGTCCTTTTTGCTTTTTACTTATGATAAAAAACTGAAATTCAAAGTTCCACAACCAGAAATCAGTGGCCGACAAAGCAGAATCAATTTGGAATTAATATTCAGGCATAATTTGAACATTAAATACCAAGCAAACACTGATGGTGGTAGGTTATTGCCGTGAGTATGATTTCATTAGTCAATGAAGAAGAAGACACGTTTATGGACTAATTTACCCTTAAGTTATAACACGAATCGTGTTGGTCCGTTGAGATAACGGCTGCTTTTTGGACAGAAGGATGTTTTCTGCAAGAAGTGGAGTATGTGAGGATGTTAAATGCCAACATTTAGAAGGTAGGGACAATTTGCACAATTACTTCATTAAGTATGGACGTTTTGTGCTAATTACCCTAGGAAATAACAATTAAGATTGATGAATTGTGTATTTCGTTCATAATTACATATCTATAATTATAAGGTATATATAGGATATTCATGACATAAACCCTAGAATCAATCTACGATTATGATTCCTTAATTACAACTTTGCAATCTTATATAGTTAAGTAAAATCCTTCTAAACTAGAAAAGAATCAATCTATATAACTAAAGACATATTTCAATAATAACAACACTCTTTTAAGAGCCGTATGGATATATAGAGCCTATTATCTATTAATATAGTAAGGCTACGAAAGTCTAATGGTCCATTTGACAAAACTTTTGATAAAATTTAATGTATTATGTAATTAAAAGGTTGATAAAGGTTGTGTGTCCTAAATAATTTGTAAATTAAATTAAAGTTTGACCAGTTGAAAGTATAATCTTTTGTTAAAAAACTGATTTTCAGCTGAATCAAACATGCACTAAGTAAAGAGTTGAATGTCTGACACATACACAAGCAATGACGTGTTGTGAAGAATGTCAACATATTTTTGTTTGACATCATGACTTAATTGATATTTGTGTGTGTATGTACACCTCGCTTGCATCCTTTATGAATACATGGAACTTTTACAAAAGTAACTCTTTTTTCACAAGATTTCAGACCTAACTATGTATAAGAATGAAAAAAAAAAAATCACAGTTAAAAACTCAATTTTGCGTAAGAAGAAAGACAATTCTAGCCTTATTCTTAATTAAACGAAAAAAAAACTAAAAGTTATATTCGTCTTTTAAAAAAATGGGCGAATTTTTATCCGGATTTTCTGATGACAAAATTTAATCTCATTTTTGACTTAAATTGTTATTTGGATAAAAGTGTATCTGGACATCAATTCTACCCAAACAAGATAAAACAAATTTCATCCATTATCTTTCACCATTGACCATATACCAAACATTCTTTTAATTTTGTAAGCTTTCTAATTATATGTTTGGAAATTTTCAGTTTTCACTTATTACGGTTGAATATAATTATGTACAAATACCAGTTATTGAAATTTTGATAATGTTCGACAATAATACCCAAAATAGCGAAACAATTAATTATAATGGAACTGATGAAAAAAAATTCTTATAAAATGATTCGAGCTATAATAGTTTTAAAAATTACTTGTTTGATTTGATCAAAATATTAAATCCGTGTAAAATCTCGAACTTTGCTTCTTCCCAAAATTTGTGTTACTTTACAAAGTGCCATTGATTTGACAACTATTATAGTGCAAATTATGATCCATTATTTTATGTTAATTAATTATGAGATTTTCCCTTGTAACCTTTTTGCAGCCCTTTATAAAAAATAATTAATTCATACCGAATTAAATCGTGGAAATAGAATAATAGATCACATTGGTTTTGTGGTGAACATTGCCTTTAGATCCAAACCAACCTTAAATTTTTGAAGTTTAACTATTACTCATATAATCAAGAAATCAATAATATAGTTGCCTATAAATACCCATTTTGCATTTGCATGTAATAAACATCGATATTAAAGAGATCGAATTGCAGGAAAAGAGCATTGTAAGCACGTCGTTTGGATGCGTAGGTATTGACGTACCGACCTTCGATACAAATATTTAATGCATTCGAGCTAACTAGTGAACTTATGCTTGTATATACGAAATCGAACATGATTACTGATTTATAAATTTAGTGCATTGTATATGCTCTTGATCATGTGGTGTGAAATGCTCGTACAAGTTATATTTATTTATTTTTTGCCTATATATGTAGGTAAGAGTTCATGGCCGCAGCTCGTAGGCGATCTTGCACCTATTGCAGCGGCAAACATTAAATTAGAGAATCTTAAGGTCAATCCCATAATTGTGCCAGAAGGCATTAGAGATTTTCTCTGTGAGAGGGTGTGGGTTTGGACTAATGACAATGATATTGTTAATTATTAGGGTTCCTACTATTGGTTAGGGTCCTAAATATATAATAATAGGAGGTTCAGATCTTAGTTCGACGGGACATTTTCAATATATTGCAAATATGGTTATATTTTGTAAGGCTAAGAACGATCAGAAACTTTCAAGAAGATAAAACATTCAATAAATCTAAGCAATTATAAACGAAAATAAACCTTAAAAAACACAAGATTTGTTTCGGCCTAAGCCCCAGAGGTTTGGTGACTAGATCTAATACCTACATCCTTTGTTGAGCATTCACAAAGTGAAATATGCTCTAAGCATCAATTAATCAACCAACCGGCAACAAATGTACATCAATGTTGAGTATTACAATTATCAGTAAAACCACCAAGGTTAAACTACTCAAGAAACCCTACAGATCATCCCTATTTACAGTTCACCAAAGAACAACAAAACCTTCCTCCGTTAAGAACCCTCAGTTCTTTATCTATTACTAGGAATCAAAACCTATATGAAGAAAGAATGAAAAAAGATGACGTAGATGAAGATTTCTTCGTGAGAGTACAAAAGAGAGTATTGCTTCTCTCTGTCAAAACCAAAAAGAAAGGTCTAACCAAAACTCTGATGTTCATTCTGCAGAAGAGGCGTATAAGGGAAGCCAAAGGACAGAATCGAAGGATAGCCATGATTCCACATGTCTCAATCGTGTGAAACCCTTCCAATTACAAAAGCGTGTTTCCAAAAATGACAACTTCTCAATTCTGGTGGCATACACACACGAATTTTCCCAACATCTCCACCTTGCTACTAGGAATTGGCCATTAACTTTGATGCTTAGAACATTATCTGCTTTGATTTTATTTGCTCTGTACCTTCTTTCACTGCATTAGCAACATCAATGTATTCAGCTTCAGTTGAAGAAAGAGCTACAACCTTTTAAAGTTGAGATTTCCAATTGATTACAGTACCACATAAGGTAAAGAAATAAGCAGATGTTGATCTTCTATTATCTCTATCACCAGCAAAGTCAGAATCTGTATAACCTTTTAAGGTTATACCATCTTTGTTCTTTCTAAAG
This sequence comes from Forsythia viridissima, assembly GCA_030279155.1. Lineage (NCBI taxonomy): Eukaryota > Viridiplantae > Streptophyta > Magnoliopsida > Lamiales > Oleaceae > Forsythia > Forsythia viridissima. The sequence goes on from CM059036.1 coordinate 4,439,624, forward strand.
ATCAGACCTAAGTTTGAAGTGCCATTTAAGTATTTGAGAAGCCACTTAAGTGCTTCCCAATGACATTCACCTGGATTTGCCATAAATTTGCTCAAAACACTAATACTATAAGCAAGATCTTACATTTGCATAAGGAACATTTTGCATTCTATCATATTCTTTCTTTGTATTAGGATAGAATTCAGAAGATAGTTTAAAATGATTGGCAAGAGGTAAACTAACAGGCTTTGAAGTAGACATAGCAAATTTTTCAAGTATCTTTTTCACATAAGAGTGTTGAATTAAAAATAGCATGTCATTCTTTTTATCCCTTTGAATTTGCATTCCTAAAATCCTTTTTGTAGCACCTAAGTCTTTCATGTCAAACTCAGTGTTTAATTTGTCTTTAATTTTCTTAATTTCATCTTTATCATGACTTGTAAGTCACATATCATCCACATATAATAACAGATAAAGAGAATTGGCCCCTCCAGAGCCTTTACAGTAAAGACAAGAGTCAAATTTGCTCCTATGAAAATCCAAATTTTGTACAAAAGTATCAAATCTTATGTATCATTGTCTCGGGGCCTGTTTTAGACCATACAAGGATTTCTTAAGAAGACAGACCAAGTCAGACTTTCTTTTCTTCTTAAAACCTAAAGGTTGATTCATATAAATGGATTCCTTAACTCACCATGATCTAATTCACATCTAAATTGAGTTACAAGAGATAATATAATTCTTATAGTAGTATGTTTTACTACGGGTGAGAAGATTTCAGAATAGTCAACACCATTTCTTTGAGTAAAACCCTTAGCAACAAGTCTGGCTTTAAACTTGACATTGTTCTTACTACCCTCACTTTCTTTTATCTTGTAAATCCATTTACAATCAACTACTTTTTGATTTTTAGGCTTTTCAACCAAAATAAGTATTGTTTTGCATTAAGGAAGACATTTCTTCTTCCATTGCAATTTGCCAATTTAAGGAGTCTTTACATTTCATTGATTCATTATAAGTAAGATGTTCATTTTCAATCACTTCCTAATATGTGAGAAAAGAGACAAAATTATCATCAGTAAACCTGGCAGGAGGTCTGATATGCCTTCTCTGTCTATCTCTTGTGAGCTGATACTCATCAATAGGCAGAGTTGCAGAATCAGTTTGATTTTCAATCAAATCCTCCTCATTTTGAAAATTATTTTCTTGATAATTCATGTTTTCTCTTTCTCCCATATCCTCATTATTTTCAAAAGAAGAAGATTCCACCTCAATTGAAATATCTCTTTCTTTCAGATTAGAGGTGGTTTCTTTTAAGCAAGGCATTAAAGACTCATTAAAGATTACACCACTCCTTATTATCACTTTAAACCATCTTCCTTCCTTAACCCAAAGCTTATATCCTTTTATGTTTTCCCCATAACATAAGAGAACACATTTAAGAGATCTAGGCTCTAATTTGCCAATGTTTTGATGAGCATATGCAGCACAACCAAATATTTTAAGATGAAAATATTCTACTGGTGTTTTGGACCAAACAGATTCTAGTACTTTAAAGTTTAAGGCACTGGAGGGACTTCTATTTGCCAAATAAGCAGCAGTTATTACAGCTTCCCCCCAAAATAGTTTAGGCAATCTAGAAGTCAGAAGCATGCACCTTACCTTATTTAGGAGAGTTCTATTCATCCTCTCAGTAATTCCATTTTGTTGAGGTATATAGGTCACAGTTCTGTGTCTAATGATTCCATTCAATTTGCAAAATTCATTAAACTCATAATTGCAGAATTCAAGATCATTATCTGTTCTCAAAATTTTAATTTTAAGATCAACTTGATTTTCAATTTGAGTTTTCCAAGTTTTAAAAACAGAAAAGATTTCATCTTTAGTTTTTAATAAGAACACTCAAGATTTTCTTGAAAAATCGTCTATGATTAACAAATAATATCTGAATCCAGATTGAGTACACATAGTAGCAGGACCCCACAAATCAGCATGTAAGTAATCAAGAATTTTTTTCAGACTTATGAATTCCAGTTAAAAAGGGAAGTTTAATCTGCTTACCTAAAATATATTTTTCACAAGAAGTAATGTCACACAGATTCATATTTCCAAAGACTCCTTGTTTTTGCAAAGATTTAAAGCCCTTGTTTCCTATATGACCAAGTCTTTCATGCCATAGTATTGAAAAAACCAAATTTTCATCTGAAGTAGCTGCTGATAAACTATGGACTGATTTTGTCTTTAGAAAATATAAACCATGTTTCTACTCAGAATTGATGATTAAATTACCATCTTTGAAGATATTGATTTGTCCCTTTCCAATTCTAATGTCAAACTCCATATCATCAAGGACACCTAAGGATATTATGTTTTTTTCAAGGTCAGGAACAAGTCTAGTTTTGTGAAGGATCAGATTGGTTCTATTTTCTAAAACAATACTAACAGTGCCTATTCCTTTTATTTCACAGGTCATATCATTTCCCATAACAACATGACCACCATCAGTTTTTTGACAGTTGGTGAACCAAATTCTGTTAGGGCACATATGAAAGGTGCAACCTGAGTCAAGAATCCATTCCTGATTTAGGTGTCTTTCAGTATTGACAAGAACTACACTATTTTCTGATTCTTCATTATTGTAAGCTAAGACTGCAGTTCCTTCTTTTGTACCATTTTCTTTTAGTTCATTTTGTGTTTTGAAACAATCTTTAATAAAATGTCCTGTTTTTCCACAAATAACATTTCTTTACTTTAGCATTTTTTTTATTGTTTTCTTTACCCTGACCTTTCTCCTTTTTCTCAGCCTGATCCTTCTTGAAGTGAAAATTAGATTTACCTGAATATTTCTCTTTAACCACTAAGGTTTCTCCTCTCAAGTTTCAGATTTTAACTCTAGATCTTTGTTTTTAAGGGCACTAATTATAATCTCAGTGGTTAGATTATCCCTTCCATATTCTAGAACATTTTTCAAATCTTTGTGCCTATCACTTATGGAGTTTAACAGAACCACAACCAATTGATCTTGTGAAAGTTTTTCATCACAATTGGCAAGGTCTTGGGAAAATTTTGTAAATCTATTTAGATTTTCATCCAAATCAAGGGAAGCGTCCACTTTGAAAGAAGAGAATTGTTTCAAAAGATAACATTTGTTTGGAATAGTTTTGGACACATAATGTGTCTGGAATTTAGTCCATAGTTTAGCAGCAGTACTTGTTTCACCTATGGTTTTTATCACATTTTCAGATAAGTGTAAAAAGATAGTACTCTATGCAATTTCTTCCATTTTAGATTTCTTAACTTCAGGCATATCATCAGGCCACGAGTCATTAAAAGCTTTTGCACATTTTTATTGCATCAAAATAGCTTTTAATTTCTGACCTCACATATTAATATCCCATTTCCCATCAAAGATATTTAGTTCAAACCTTGTTGAAGTCATTTTTTTACAAAACTTCGAAAAAACAAACTTTACTGAAAGAATTACTTAGATAATCTGTAAAAGAATATAATCACAGAGAGGTTTTACAGACTATAACCATATGCAGCAACTCATATACTCAATATGAAAAGAACTACACTATACATATCACACAGCTTTTGTCTCCAACAGAAAAGAACTTCAGGATCACTACCTGTACTGGATTTATCTCAGATTTCCAGGGCCTATTATGGAGCTTTTGGACAAAGAATAGTCTCTAGGGAGTTTCTTAGTGAACGGAGTAGTTTTAGGAAAACAAAAGAAAGAACCTATCTATTTAACAAGAACAGTTAAAAGAAAATGTTATATCTCACCAAAGGATTTCTTAATCTGTATAGAACGTTTAAATTTTTCAGAGATCTTCTTATACGAAAGCAAGATCCATAGCTCTGATACCACTGTAAGGCCAAGAACGATCAGAAACTTTCAAGAAGATAAAACATTCAACAGATCTAAGCAATTATAAAAAAAATAAACCGTAAAGAAACAAAATTTGTTTCGGCCTAAGCCCTAGAGGTTCGGTGACCAGATCTAACACCTACATCCTGTGTTGAGCATCCACAAAGTAGAATATGCTCCAAGCATCAATTAATCAACCAACCAGCAACAAATGTACATCAATGTTTAGTACTACAACTATCAGTAAAACCACCAAGGTTAAACTACTCAAGAAACCCTACAGATCATCCCTATTTATTGTTCACCAAAGAACAACAAAACCTTCCTCCGTTTGATTCGGCAACCAAGAATAAAGAACCCCCAGTTCTTTATCTATTACTAGGAATCAAAACCGAGATGAAGAAAGAATGAAAAAAGATGAAGTAGATAAAGATTTCTTCGTGAGAGTACAAAAGAGAGTATTGCTTCTCTCTGTCAAAACCAAAAAGAAAGGTCTAACCAGAACTCTGATGTTCATTCTGCAGAAGAGGCGTATAAGGGAAGCCAAAGGACAGAATCGAAGGGTAGCCATGATTCCACGTGCCTCAATCGTGTGAAACCCTTCCAATTACAAAAGCGTGTTTCCAAAAATGACAACTTCTCAATTCTGATGGCATACACACACGACTTTTCCCAACATCTTTGTTGCTAACAATGCAATCTTGTAATAGAATTTTAAATAAATATAATGTCTTTGCTCTCAAGTGTTATGGATGTATTGAGTTATTTTAAGTCTTATTTGGACATTTATTAACCACAAATCAACTCATATTTATGACACCTAAATTAATTTCAAACTGCCTTCAAATTGGTCCAGAAACTAAAGTGGTTCAACTATTTTGTACGTGCACGCTTCCTACATGTATATTGTTGAATTTTTGTAATATTTTTAGTCAAATACTTGAAATTTTCAAGTTAGTGCAACATCAAGCATGCAATTTGATTCTGCTTTCACATATCCATCCAATGAATATTGATGTCAATAATAATCAAAATAAGATGTATTAAATAATTAATAAAAACCTTTCTATTTTATGATTTTGACGTGTCAACCTTGATGTTACGTACTTGGAATTCGAAATAAAAATAAATAAATAATTCTAAAACTTAATTACTTTTTCATGTATTTCAATTTTATAATTTCATTTCTATTGCGATAAACATTGAGAAAATAAATATTTTCAATTCAAACGTGCAAAATAGATAACAGTATTGGTTTCCTGGTCAAGCATTGACTTTAGATCCACACCAATCTTTATCATACGAGTTTTACTATTACTTTTTCTCTTGTACTAAACAAAAACCTCAAATCCTTGCCTAAAAGTCAAATTAAAGAAAAGACAAGAGCAAGCAGATATAGAGTTGCCTATAAATACCCATTTTGCATTTGCTTGTAATAAACATCAACCTTAAAGAGATCAAATTGCAAGGAAAGAGCATCACATTAAGCATGTCATCTGAATGCCAAGGTATTGATAAATTGTATGCATTCAAGCTAATTAGTGTACTTCAGATAATGTTTGGAACGCAAAACTCGACATAGTAATTGGTGTAGTTTGAAATGCTAAAGCAAGTTTGATTTGTTTTCCATGTAGGTAAGAACTCATGGCCGGAACTCCTAGGCGTGCCAGGAGTGACTGCTGTGGCAACTATTGAAAGGGAAAATCCTTTGGTGACTGCTATAATTGTGCCACCTGGAACAGGTGTCACCCGTGATTTCCGTTGTGACAGGGTGTGGGTTTATGTTGATGATAATGGCAATGTTAGTAGGGTTCCTCGTATTGGTTAGGTCCCAATAGGAGTCCGAATTCCTTAAGTCTGTGTTAGTATGATGTATCTTGATTCGATACTTAAATAATGTCGTTATTATGTTGGTCAATTTCAATTTATTAGAAATAAGGCTCAACTTATTGTTGGTATTGATATACAATCTTGTATTACAATTTTAAATAAATAAAGGGCATGTCATTTTCTACAAGCATTAAAAGATCACAAAAAATATTTTTCTCTATATATAACTAGTTTTTCTTATAATTTTGTATGTGTATTTTGCTTATTTAAGCCTTGTTTGGACGTTCAAGCACCATTCAATTCACAATTTTGAGCTAAGCCCTAGTCATGAATGAGTTATGTTGAACAAAAGATATGAAGGAAATTGAAGGAAACAAATAAAATTGAACATATCAAGACCGTTAGGACTCTTTTATTAGCTTTCAATTATAACATCTCATGTGTGAATTGGCTTTTTTTTTTTTTTTGCTCAAATGGTCCCAATCTTTTCATTTTTTAGTGGCGTCCCTATTTCAACCTTTCATTGCGTAAATAGTCATTTTCGTCTAAGTTCGTCCCATTTTACCGTTAGTGGGTCGCGTGCAATTCATAGCCCTTATTTCATAAAGGTATTTTCGTCCTCTCACTATAGTAGCTCATTCCAACCTAAATGTTGATGGTCAAATTTCTCTCTCCTTAATATATATAAGTGTTGTGTTATATATAAGGTATAGACATATGTATATGTATGTATAATGTATGTAAGAGCTCGAAACCCACTTCTCCATTCACTGTGAAATAAATTGGCTTTTTTGCACATATGGATTTCTGATTTTGTAATTGTGGTTTGTTAATTGAGCTCAAGATGTTGTGGACATATGCAAATCCCAGTCGAAAGTTTCATACATGTCCAATAAGATGGCTGATTTATTTGATTTATTGTGATCTATTTGGTTTTCTGCGAAATATATTTAATATAGAGAAAATGGAACAAAATGTCCTTAATGTATGGACCCGCTGTGCAAATCATTACTACTTTTCAAATCTCGGTGTTACCTCATTCACATGTCCATCTAGAACGACAATCATCATTTTAACATAATCCGTCCACTATTGCTGTTAAACATGCACGTTGATGTCACATACACATAAACGAAATAAAATTTGAGGGGAAAATGGTCCATCCAATGTTATCAACAAGTGTGGAAAGAAAGATAGAAGATGATTTCTGCCAAGAATAATATAAATATAAGGACCAACTGCGTAAATAATATTTTACATTAAGGACCATTACTACAATTACAATACATTGGGGACTACATTTGCACCATCTCCAAAACGTTTCCATTTCTTTGATCTCAATACACATGGCGATGAAAACTTCCATTGAAGTTTTGGAATACCATACAATAACAATGTGGAAGCACTAACCCATCACTTTATAAACCACATTACAACAATTTTTTTTTTTTAAAAAAAAGAAGCCATAAAACCATATATTCCCAGTAAATTCATTCTTCTTGATGGATATCTTCTTGCATAGCTTTATTTCATTCTCTAATATACGATTCTTCCTCATCAATCTAAGAAGTATTTCAACATATCTAGGGTACATTGGTGGGTCGAACTAGGAAAAAAAATCCACATCCACCTAATCCTTGTAAAAGTAGAAGAAAATGATAAATTGAGAAGACAATGCATGAAAAAAAATTGCTAAGTACTCAAAGCCTTGTCACTCTTCCTTGCTGGCATGTGAGAAATCGTCTACCAAGGTTTAGATTTGTCCACAGAGTCTTCATCACCATGGGATAGAACCAATTTCTTTCCCTTCAACCATTTCCAACTTCATCTTTGAGCCTCAATTTCTCATTCACCCAAGCATCATTTTGGGCAAATAAATATATGATTTCAAAGTTCTCGCAGAGGAGAATACGAATCAACTTTTGTTTTAGGAAACGGGTTCCACGAAAAATTATGCTCAAACATAGCACAATTATATAATTTTTTCAACAATCTTTCACATGAATGGAAATTGACCGAGACACAGAAGATTTGGTGATAAAGTTCAACGTCCGAAACCTGCATAGGAAAGGTAGGTGTTACCCTTTGAACATTCCCTCGTGAAAGTATTGTTGACGTTGGAACCTGCACCATCCATGTGTCAACAGATCTCCAATTACACATCTGCCAATCTGTATGTTACCTGCACACTCAGACAATCGTTAGACACTAAGATCTCTAGGGAAAAAAGGTTCAACAATCCTTGGTACTCCGATGATCAAATCAACTGTCGGTATATAGAGTAATATACGGGGGGTGAAAGCAATGGAGTGTGGGAGGGACAAGCAGGCAGGGATTTGAACAGAGTTTAGGGGTGAGATTCAAGCATAAAAAGTACGTTAAGAGTGAATAATAAAAATCATGTGTACATTAGAATAACCAGATACGTTGTATTTATAGTACAAGAGTTCTAATTGATTTAAGAAAATAATCAATTAGAAATCTGATTAGACTCTCTTTCTTTATGGGATAAGGATGATCAGTTGTCAATACAATCTCCAAGATTTTGGCCATTCTTTCAGTAGATCATGTTGCCTAATCTTTAGGAGATTGGGATTAGTTTCCTTGTGAGAGTTCGTGTGTCAATCAAACACAATATTTCTTTAATTACTTCTCTGGTTATCTCAAAATATCGTGTTGTCTGCTAATTATAATAAATACGAAGCCCGTCGAGGCTCTCTGGGTCGGCCATGAGTGTCGAGGTCCTTCATAGGCCTCACAATACTCTTTCGGAATGCTAAGATGTTCGATGGGCTTCCGAGGCCTTCTGAAAATTTATGAGGCCCTTACTGGGCCTCCGAGGCCTTCGCCGGGTCTTATGGGACCATTGTGAATCTGGTAGGCCCTCGCTGGGCTTATAAGGCCTTAGCGAGGCCTGAATTAGGCCTAGATGGGACATTAACTGGGCGTTTGCTGATGTGGAGGACTTACCAAAATCAGGTGATAACAATAGTCCCCCAAGTCTAAGCCTATTATTTATATCAGGCGTGGGACTTTAAGATAGAGTACTAAATAAGGACTAAGGCCTTTAGAAAGCAAACCTCTAATGGAATCCGTGGGACCACCTTTCCCATTATATTTCTCCATATGAGACATTTTGAACCTTGCGGGGAGTTCTCTAGCCTTCAACTCTTTGGAGAATGGGAGGTCGTCATCAAGGTCGAACGACCGTTCTGGTCTTTCATATTCGGGCTTCACATTCGCAGCCCTGGAGTCCCTTCTCTTTTCTTGGTGGTCATCCCTGGGCTCGCTACGTCTGCTACTCAACGATTGAGGTCAAGACATAGACGACCCGGCTCCCAACCTGTCGAATACACTAGCAAAGGTGACCGAATTCTCCACTTACGAGGCACGAGGTCTCTCCTAGTTACTGGGAGTTCGCCTGTTGAGGATTGGTGAATCATCTTGAGACCGACGGGTTTTGATCAAGTTGGACCTCGAAGGGCTTCGCCAGACACAGCTACGCTTGGCTCTATGTTGAAGAGATTGATTCTCCAACAGTTCTAGCGCCACCCGGCATTGTCCAGCTTCAGGTCCTGATTTTTCTGCTCGATCGTCTACTTTTTTTGTTGTCTTCTCATCTTACGGTGGGTTACGTTATGGAGATCTTGAACGCTTTTCTACCGCAAGTCAATGTGGTGGGATTCAACTTCTTCTTCTATAGAATGTTCGATTGCCATTCTTTCTGGTAGAAAATACGTTTTTAACCCAAGTTTTAGGTTGTGTAACGTTTTTTGTTTCCCACAGACGGTGCTAATCTGTTGACGTCGGAACCTGCACTGTCCACGTATCAACAGATCTCCAGTCACTCTTCTGCGAACCTGTATGTTACTTGCATACTCGGACAATAGGCACCAAAATCTCTGGCGATCGTTGGTACTCCGATGATCAAGTCAACTACTAGTATATAGAGTAATATAAGAGGGGTGAAAGCAATGAGGTGTGGGAGGGACAAGCAGGCAGAGATTTGAACAGAGTTTAGGGGTGAGATTCAAGGATAAAAAGAGCGTCTCATAAAAAGAATGCGTACCTTAGAATAACCAGAGTCCTTGTATTTATAGCTGCAGAGTCCTAATTATTCTGTGTTAGCAATCAATTAGAACTCTGATTAGATTCTCCTTCTTTATAGGATAAAGGGTAATTGGATATGGACACAATCTCTCAGATTTTCGTCCTTATCTGATTGAATTTCCTTGTGAGAATCCTTATGATAATCAAATACAATCTTTCTTTAATTATTTCTCTGGTTGTCCCAAAATTTTAGACTTTGAGAATGCGAAGACCAGCGAAGCACTCCAGATTGGCCAAGGGTGTCAAGGCCTTTCATGGGCTTCGCTATGAGGGATTCAAGAGTGTTAAGATGTTCGATGGGCCTCTGAGGCCTTCTAAAATTTTACGAGGCCCTTGTTGGGCCCTCGAGGCTTTCGCTGGGTCTATGGGGCCTTTGAGGCCATACCAAAATCGGGTGGTAACAATAGTCCCTCAAGTCTACACCTATTATTTATATTAGGTGTGGGACTTTAAGAAGGAGTATTAAATGAGGATGAAGGTTTTTAGAAATCGAACCTCCAATGGAATCCGTGGGATCACCTCTTCCATTATATTTCTCCATATGAGGCATTTTGAACCCTGCAGAGAGTTCTCTAGCCTTCAACTCTTTGGAGAATGGGAGGTCGTCGTCGTCGTCAAGGTCGCATGACCGTTCTGGTCTTTCATCTTCGGGCTTCATAACCGCAATCTTGGAGTCCCATCTCTTCTCTTGGTGGTCATCACTGGGCTCGCTATACTGGCTACTCAACGATTGAGGTCGAGCCACAGACGACCCAGTCCCCAACCTGTCGAATACACTGGCAGAGGCGACTTGCTTTTCCACTTATGAGGCACGAGGTCTTTCCTGGTTACTAGGAGTTCGTCCGTTGAGGATTGGTGAATCATCTTCAGACTGACGGCTTTCGATCGAGCTGGACCTTGTAGGGCTTCACCGGGTACAGCTACGCTTGGCTCCATGTTGAAGATACTGATTTTCCAACAGTTCCAGTGCCACCCTCATCCGGGCATTATCCAGCTTGAGGTCCTGATTGTTCTGCTCGATCGTTTGCTTTTGTCGTTGTCTTCTCCTCTTATAGTGGGTTACGTTATAGAGATCTTGAACGCTTTTTTACCGCAAGTCAGTGTGGTGGGATTCAACTTCTTTTTCCATGGAATGTTCGGTTGCCATGCTCTTCATGGTAGAAAATACATTTTTATCACAAGTTTTAGGTTGTGTAACATTTTTCGTTTTTTACAGACGGCGCCAATCTGTTGACATCGGAACCTGCACTGTCTACGTGTCAACAGATTTCTAGTCACTCATCTGCCAACCTGTATGTTACCTACACACTCGGACAATCGTTAGACACCAAGATCTTTGGAGAAAAAAGGTCTGACGATCGTTGGTACTCTGACGATCAAGTCAACTGTTGGTATATAGAGTAATATACGGGAAGTGAAAGCAATGGGGTGTGAGAGGGACAAGCAGGCAGAGATTTGAACAGAGTTTAGGGGTGAGATTCAAGCATAAAATGAGCGTCAAGAGTGCCTAATAAAAATCATGCGTCCTTTAGAATAACCAGAGACGTTGTATTTATAGTACAAGAGTTCTAATTGATTTAGAAAAACAATCAATTAGAAATCTGATTGGACTCTCTTTCCATATGGGATAGGGGTGATCAGTTGTCAATACAATCTCCAAGATTTCGGCCATTCTTTGAGTAGATAATGTTGCCTAATATTTAGGAGATTGGGATTAGTTTCCTTGTAAGAGTCTGCGTGTCAATCAAACACAATATTTCTTTAATTACTTATCTGGTTATCCCAAAATATCGTGCTACCTACTAGTTATGATAAATACGAAGCCCAGTGAGGCTCTCTGGGTCGGCCATGAGTGTCGAGCTCCTTCATGGGCTTCGTAATACTCTGATTCAGGAATGCTAAAATGTTTGATGGGCATTCGAGGCCTTCTGAGAATTTACAAGGCCCTTACTGGGCCCCCAAGGCCTTCGCCGGGTCTTATGGGACCTTTGTGAATCTGGAAGGCCCTCGCTGGGCCTATAAGGCCTTAGCGAAGCCTGTATTCAGCTTAGATGGGACAATAACTGGGCCTTTGCTAACGTGGAGGACTTACCAAAATTGAGTGGTAACAAGTATATTTACTTTACTAGCTGACAAATAGACGCAATGTCGTCAAACTGTTCTGCCATTTGTGTAAACGATGATATACCTGACATAGACTTCATCCTGACATAGTTTAGTTCTCATTGTTATGTTCATTTATGGCCGTGAACATATGACTGTTATGCGAGAGTTTTTTTTTATAAGAATTGCACCTCACACAATTCTCTTAGAAGTGGCTCTATTTCTCTCTCACATAGTTGATTTCTTAATTAAGAGTAGCTCGTTCTACTCCGTTTTTAAAAATTATTAAAAGCATATAGCTTATCCTCTCTTCTACGGGTTTCACTGTTTCATCGTAATAATAGACAGGAGATAACCTCTACAGTTATCTAATTAAGTATTTACAATTAGGTTGTCCCTTAGAACCTAGATCTTGGGATCTCCAGTCAACTAGGTTGGATTTCCATTGTATTAACTTATTCTTCCAAAGGCTTAAGTCACATTCATTTCGACAACTTTTCAACTAACTCTCTATTCAAACCTTTAGTTAGTGGATCCGTAATATTATCCTTTGACTTCACATAGTCAATAGAGATAACTCCGGTTGAGAGTAGTTGTCTTATGGTATTATGTCTACGACATATGTGTCTAGACTTACCATTATACATGTTACTATGTGTCTTACTAATTGTATATTGAGTATCACAATGTATGCAAATTACTTGCACAGGCTTTCGCCATCTAGGAATATCATCTAGGAAGTGACGTAACCATTCAACTTCTTCACCACACTTGTCCAATGCTATAAACTCAGATTCCATAGTGGATCTGGCTATAACCATCTGTTTAGAAGATTTCCATGATATAGTTGCACCTTCCAGTATGAACACAAATCCACTTATAGACTTTGGGTCTTTTATATCAGATATCTAGTTAGCGTCACTGTATCTTTCAATAATTGTCGAATATTTGGTATGGTGCAGCCCATAATCACAAGTATATCTCAAATATCTTAGTACTCTTATTATTCCTTTCCAGTAGTCAGTTCCTGGATTACTTGTGTATCTACTCAGTTTGCTAACTGCGTAGGCTATGTCTGGTCTTGTACAACTCATCAAATACATCAGACTTTTGATAATTCTAGAGTATTCTACTTGAAAGATACTCTCACGTATGTTCTTTGATAGATGCTGACTGATATGTATCGGTGTTATAGCCATGCCAGAATCATCATTGTTAAATTTGACAAAATTTTTGTCTACATAGTGTGATTGACTTCGGACAATTCCCTCTGATGTTCTTGTAATTTTAATCCCAAGTATCACATCCGCTAAGCCCATATCTTTCATGTCAAATCTTGCATTTAACATATCTTTAGTAGATTTAATCATCTTATCGTTGTTTCCAACAATAAGCATGTCATCAACGTAAAGATATAAAATGACATAGCCATTTTCAATGTCTTTGATATAAACACATTTTTCACACTCGTTGATTTTAAATCCACATACCATCATGACATGATCAAACTTTTCATGCCATTGTTTTGGTGCTTGTTTCAAGCCATACAATGACTTTACCAGTTTACAGACTTTGTTCTCTTGTCCTGAAGTAAAAAAAACCCAGGTTGTTCCATATAGATTTCTTCCTTTAAATCTCTATTTAGAAATGTTGTTTTCACATCCATTTGATGTACTTCGAGATTTCGTAAAGCTAATATTGCAAGTATCATCCTGATGGATGTTATTCTCGTTACTGTAGAATATTTATCAAAGTAATCAAGTCATTCTCGTTGTCTGTATCCTTTTATAACAAGCCTGGCTTTATATTTTTCGATTGTTCCATCTGCTTTCATTTTCTTCTTGAAAATCCATTTGTAACCTAGTGGTTTGATTCTCGGAGGAAGATCCACTAGCTCCTACGTATGGTTTTGCAGAACATAATCTATCTCACTTTTAATTGCCTCTTTCCATTGAGGTCCTTCTGAAGAGTTCACAGCTTCTTTAAAGCTTTGAGATTCACTTTCTAGCATATAAGTCAAAATCCAGACCAAAAGATTTTTTAGTTCTAGCTCTTTTGCTACGTCTTGGTTCAACCTCTTATTATTATTCTTCTTCTTCTTGGTCCGTTGCTTCATGTGTCTATTTAGAGGAGCTTGCTTTCTCTTTGGATGTGTATGAAAATATATGTTCAAAAAATGAAGCCTTTCTTGATTTCATTATTGTATTTTTGTGTATGTCCGAGATTTTAGATTCATACACAAGAAACCGACAAACACTACTGTTATGTGCATAGCCAATAAAAATGCAATCAACAGTTTTTGGACCTGTTTTCACCTTTTTCAGTGTACGTACATCTACTTTGGCAAGACACCCCCACACTCGCAAGTATTTATAGAAAGACTTCCTTCCTTTCCATAACTCGTATGTGGTCTTTTTTTTTTTTTTCCTTTCGGGGCTCTTTTTTTCAAAGGTAATTAGCTGATAAAACAGCACCCCCACCCCCACATATTCTGAGGTAACCCAAAACTCAATATCATTGCATTCATCATTTCTTTTAAGGTACAGTTTTTTTGTTCAGCAACACTATTTTGTCGAGGTGAATAGGGTGCTGTGGTTTCATATGTGATTCTGCTTTGTGCACATAATTCAGCAAATGGTGATTTATATTCACCACCTCGGTCACTTCTCAACACTTTAATTTTCTTGTTGAGTTGATTCTCAACTTCATTCTTATAAAGAACAAATTTTTCTATAACTTCGTCCTTATTTTTAAGTAGATACACATAACAATATTTTGTGTTATCATCAACAAAATTAATGAAGTACTTGTTGCCACCCATTGTTTGTACAAATTTTAAATCACACACGTCAGTGTGAATTAGATCAAGTGGTTCGGTTCTTCTTTCAATAGTTTGAAATGATGACCTTGTCAATTTTGCCTCAACACACGTTTTACACTTGTATTTAGAATCAATATAGAGTGCATGTATGGAATTCAAGTTAATTAATTTACGTAAAGTATCATAATTAACATGTCCTAGTCTACCATGCCACAAATTGGAAGACTAGGCAAATAAGCAGAAGAGTTATTCATTTTATTAATTTTTGGCTTAACTGTCATTACATTGAGCTTAAAAAGCCAATTAGATACATAACATTTTCCGGCAAACATTCCACTCTTAGACAAAATGACTTCATCTGACTCAAACACCATACGGAAACCATGCTTGTTCAGCAGCGACCCAGATACCAGGTTCTTGTAGATTTCTGGCACAAAAAGCACATTGTTAAGAGTCAGCTCTTTATCAAACGTCATCTTCAAAATCGTCTTTGAATTCAGATGTATCTGAATTTCCTATAAACAACTTCTCTCCATTCTTAGTTGCTTCAAAAGTACTAAACATCTCTTTATCTAAGCAAACATGTCTGGTAGCACCGGCATCAATCCACCATTCCCTTGGATTTGATCCCACCAGATTCACTTCAGAAATTACTGCAGCAATGTTCATTTCAGACACATCACGTGCGATGTCATCAACCACATTTTCTTCTTTCTTATTGTTTCTTTTTGGCAATTTGCACTTTTAAGATTTATGACATACTTTGTCACAATTGTTGCATTTTCTTGGAAATTTGTTTTTGGAAACTTCCCATTTTGGACTCAGTTTCGTCCCTTTCCCAGACAGCCCAAACCTACTCTTGTTTGTTTTAGAACTTTGACCATGCTCCACAATATTTGTTTTGGCCATTGGAGGATTGAACCCATTTTTTCAGAACCTTTGCTGTCTTCTTCAATTCGAAGTCAATCAATTAGTTTTTCAATGTTCATTTCCTTTCGCTTGTGCTTCAGGTAATTCTTGAAATCTTTCTAAACTAAAGGCAACTTTTCAATCATTATTGCCACTTGGAAAGTTTCACTTAAAAGTTAAAACCATCATCTCGACATGAATCTCATGCAAGATCACTTGAAGTTTTTGCACTTGACTGATTATAGTTTTTGAGTCCACCATTTTATAATCCAGGAAACGGCCAACAATAAATTTCTTAGCTCCTACATTCTCGATTTTATATTTTCGGTCTAGAGACTCCCATAATTCTTTCGTCGTTTTTATTTTACTATACACATTGTATAGTAAATCTGCTAAGCCATTCATAACACAATTTTGGCATAGGAAATCAGAATATTTCCAAGCTTCAACAGCGCTGACACCTTGTATGTCTTCCCCACCCTGTTTGAGTTTCGGAGAATTTTTAGTCAAGAATCTCGTAAGATTCAATGTGGTCTATTAAAATAGTATTTTTTGTTGCTACCTTTTGAAATTCAATCCATTGAACTTCTCTGATTTTTCTCCATAGAACAATTACATGATCAGTTGGAGCCACAGTTTGGGTCACATCAAAACTTGGCACTCATGCCACAGTCTGGTTCACAAGTGGACTTGACATAGTAGCCGTATATTGGTTTTCAGTAGTCACAACTTCAGTAATCGGATCAGTTGCCATTTTCTGAAACAAGAAGAAAATTTTAGTTCTACTTTTAAATAAATAAACAATATAAATAATATTGTTTATGAAAATTAGATTTCAGTTTATATAATCTGCTGGAAATTCAATTACAAAAAATACTGTTTTAGATAGTATAAACAAACTGTTGAAAAAGAATTCTGCCAATTAAAACTATTACAGTTTCTCAAAATTTTGTTTGAAAATCTGTTTTACTTTTTATATAGTATGTCTTTACGAATCACTTTTAAGATTGTTATTACAAGCTTATAATGAACGTTTTAAAGTACATATTATACTAAAAGATAACATGAAACAAACATGAAAACTGCAGAAAATAAAATGATAAGAATGAAACAGTAGACATGATCAGGAACTGCAAACCGAGGCCTGTGCAAGCACAGTTTCCTTAATTTGGGAGTTTGAGGTAGTTGAATAGACAAATTAAATTTTGTAATTAAATTAGTAAAAAAAAATTTCAAAACGTAGGCTTGACTATTTTTCTATTTTTTCAATGTGGGATATAACCAATTTCTTTCCCTTCAACCATTTCCAACTCTATCTTTGAGCTTCAATTTCTCATTCACCTAAGCATTATTTTGGACAAGTAAATACATAATTTCAATGTTCTCGCGGAGGAGGACACGAATCAACTTTTGTTTTCAACAAATAGGAAACAGGTCCCATGAAAAATCATGCTCAAAAATTGCACAATTTTATAATTTTTTCAACACCTTACAGCCCTTTATAAAATATAATTAATTAATGCCGAATTGAATCGTGCAAATAGAATAATAGATCACATTGGTTTTGTGGTCAAACATTGCCTTTAGATCCAAACCTAAATTTATGAAGTTTAACTATTACTCAAATGATCAAGAAATCAATTACATTCTGCCTATAAATACCCATTTGTTGCATGTTAAAAATATCAATCTTAAAGAGATCGAATTGCAAGAAAAGAGCATTTTAAGCATGTCGTCAGGATGCAAAGGTATTGACGTACCAACCTTTGATAGAAATATTGAATGCATTCGAGCTAATTTGATGCGTCCTAAACCAGTTGGAGAAGAAGAAAAACAAGAAGGATCTACGAAAATACGCGTAACTTTCAGTTCGGGTGTCAGATTTAGATGAGCGAGTACATTTCAAAAGTGTTTTTCGAGTACACTTCGGCAAACAAACTCAAACATTTTGGGGTCAAATTCTATCGTTTATGGTCTGTTTTAGCAATTTTCTGTTTTATGTCAATTTAAGGGTATTTTCATCATTTTAGTAGTTTTTGAGTTTCAATCAGATTTGTCTAGTGAATTAAGGTTTTGTTTTTAAGCCTTTAAATACTCATCGAGGTTTTGAAGGGTGACACTTTTTTTATGATCGATTAATAATATTTTCATTTTCTGTTAATTGGTGGATTCCAATATTTCTCACGTCCGTTCGAGCGAAATTCGATCAACACCCGTTTGTGTGTTACGAACAAGACGTTTTTATTGTTACTCATGTTTTCGTTCTACGTTATAATTAGTGCACTTATGCTTGTATATACGAAACCGGACATGATTATTGATTTATAAATTTAGTGCATTATACATGCTCTTGATGTGGTGTGAAATGCTCGTAAAATATTTTATTTATTTACGTTTTGGCCTATGTAGATAAGAGTTCATGGCCTGAGCTCGTAGGCGATCTTGCGCCTATTGCAGCGGAAACCATTAAATTAGAGAATCTTAGTCCCCATTTGGTGAAGTTTAAAAGTAGTCTTTTAGGAAATTTTGAAAAAAATTGGTGAAATATGTGGTTGAAAAGTTGATAAAAATTATAGGTTCCATGAAATGTATGTTTGAAAATGAGTTTGAAAAAAAAAAAAAAACCCCGAGTTCAAAAAAATAATTCCAAACATGCTCTTAAAGTCAATCCCATATTTGTGCTAGAAGGAACATGTTATTGTCACTAGAGAATTTTGTTGGGACGGAGTGTGGGTTTGGACGAATGACAATCAGAGGGTTCCTACTATTAGTTAGGGTTCTAAATATATATGACGTTGAGATCTTACTTCAATGCCTAAATAATGTGTTGGACAATTTTAATGTATTGAAAACTAGTGTATCACCCGTGCGATGCACGAAGTTGACCGTTTCTAATTTAATTACCTAAACTGAGGAATAATATTTGTTACATTCTAAATTATTTCTAAATCATTACTAAAATCACGCAAATGGTAAATTTAAACTACAAAATAACCTCTAAGAAAGGACAAATATAGTTTAAAAAGTAAACTGAAATTACACAGTAATAGTAAACATGAACTAAGAGCAACTATTTCAATTATTTATGTAAAAATAAAAATGCGTATACACAAATGTTTTGTTTCTAAAAATGTATATAAGAAAACGCGTATATAAGATGAAATTTATAAAAATTAAATTAAAAATCGTAATCGTAAAAAAATAAATTAAAAAAAGCACTTAACTATCTAGCTGCATTTAAAAAAAAAAAAGAATATGTATAATGGGATAAATTAAATGAACAGATCTTACGATTCCAAACACCCATGTTTGAGTGTATTTCGCAAAGTTATTTTAATATAAAAAAATAATAGTATTCGAACATAGTAAATTTTTTTTTTAAAAATGATATAAAAAAATGAAATTCAAAAGTGCAAATTATTTACATAAATGATTTTAACAAAAGTTTGGAAATGATTATGACTAACTTCTTTGTCGTGTCAAACAAACTCTAGACTGAAGTTCTCATTTGCGTTACCGTAAGTCGGGACCTAGTAAATGTGGACGACGCGCACTTTCAAAGCTCACTGTGTTTTCGTTGGATTGATCTCACTGATGAGATTAAACAAATGAGCCATTGTTGCAAAATGTCCTCCGTTTGATTTTAGTGCAAAAATAAAATAAAATAAAGGAACACGTCAAATTTTATATAATGAACAAAACGTGCAACACATTATCTGTTTTGGAAAAAAAAAAGCATAATCATGTACTTACTAGAAGCTAGTTCTCAATAGGGCAGTGCAAGAAACAAAACAGTATCGTGATCCAAAAGTGAATTATGAATAAATCTTATATATATAACTAAAACATCATTGTACGTTTTACAAAACAAAGTATAATTCTCAGATACACAATCACACATAGACCGATGCAGTGTTGCCCCTAAAAAATGTCAATTAAATTGTTCGAATGCCACATGATAGGGTAAAAGACAGTTTCATAGAAAAAAAAAGTTGATGAGTCAAATTGTTAGTTTCTGAAAAGTTGTATTTATCCATGTTTGAGTGCATTTTGCAAAGTTATTTAACTTATAAAAACAAAAAAAAAAAAAATAAGATCCAAATACACAGTAAAAAAAATAAGAAAAAATATTCAAAAGTGCAATAATTTACATAAATGATTTTAACAAAAAAATAAGAAATAAATAAACTGTTTGAATACCACATGGAAGCTCAAAATACGGTTTCATACAAAAAAAGAAGATGATCAGTGCAACGCGTTTCTGAAAAGTTGTTGCATTTATCATTAAATATTAAATGTTACACTTTGTTTTTGAAGAAAAATAAAAAAAATAAAAATAAATAATCAATGTGTGAAACCAATTAAAAAATTTTAAAAATTATTGCATTTATCATATATAATATTAAATATTACACTTCGTTTTTTACAAGAAAAGAGAAAATAAAAATAAACAATCAATGTGTGAAACTAATTAAAGAATTTGAAAAGTTGTTGCATTTATCATATATAATATTAAATGAATAGTATGTATTTTATTTGCTCGCAAGTGTTAAAAAATCATGATCTCATAATTTTATGGATGTCTTGAAGTCTTATTTGGACATTTATTAACCACAATTCAACTCATATTTATGACACCTAAATAAATTTCAAGCAGCCTCTAAATTGGTCCAGAAATTAAAGTGGTTCAACTATTTTGTACGTGAACGCTTCCCATTTACTGAAATTTTGAAATATTTTTAGTCAAATACTTGAAATTTTCCAGTTAGTGCAACGTCAAGCATGCAATTTGATTCTGCTTTCACATATCTATCCAATGAATATGGATGTCAATAATAATAATAATAATAACCAAATTATTATTTAGATGTATTATGAAACTAATTAATATAAAAACTTTTCTATTTTATGATTTTGATGATTATACAATTTTGACGTGTCAACCTTGATGCTACTTGGAATTTGAAATAAAAATAAATAAATGATTCTAAAACTAAATTGCTTTTTCATGTATTTCAATTTTATAATTTCATTTTGTTAGAAAATGGCACGAGAATAAGTTGGAAAACAAAAATTTTCTTCAATTCAATAGACCAAGATCTTTGCAGGTGTTCACGTGTTTATTATAATTAAATATACTAATAATTTAGTATTGTACCTGAATCGATAAAAGATATTAGTCTCAATCTGATTCACAAACTTCCTGCTTTTGATTCACGAACTTGATGCTCTCAACGTTCAAGTCTTATATGGTATTCTTCAAAATATAAATTACACCGGCGTGTGGGCACCTTTTAATTGGATCAAAAACTAATTTCTAAACTGGACAGATTTAGAAAATCAAACAAGACTTAAAAATTCGCTCTCTACTCTTTTCTTAATTGTTAGATTAATCTAACGTCACATTGCAATGTGATATAAATAGGACCAGAGCTCTAATTGCAAACAAGGAAAAAAATCTTAATTGCGTTGAAGTCCAATTCACTTAGGATTGATTTAATTACAAATGTAATTCCAGAGCTTATATCACAATTACAATCAAGTCCAACACTTTTATAGTAACTGTGATTAAACCCAAAATTTAATAGATCTACCACAGGTGTCTGGACATTTATTTTTCAAACTCCAATAATTAGATTCTGTCTAGTCGACCATAGATCGCTTGATTTAATTATTAGCCTCTGATTTTTTCCACTAAAGGCAAAAGACTACATTTTCGGAATATATAAGATTATAGAAGTTATAATACTTTCCTCTAACCTACTGTATACATATTTTACCAATGTTTAAGATCCGATAATTAAGTATGAGTATAAATGACCGTTTTGCTCATCTAATTATTCTTACTAACATTAATTTGCATTTTCTTTAACGGTCATGTTAACTAATTTACAGATGTCAAAGTTTAGCCGTCGCTAAATACTGAGATTTATAATCGTTCAATAGAAAATACTTAAGTTGTCAGTTGATCCATTTTTCAGAGCGACAACTCCCGACGCGAATTCGAATTTTCTACTTCGCTCATTTTCAAGCTCCCAGCTCACCAAGATATTTGATCAATTAAATTGATCAAACCCATTGGTGAATCAAAGAAACATCAAACTAACAAAATGATATACACAATCTTGTCAAGGGATTTAGATTAAATATCCGGTGATCAAGTAGAATTTAATTTTTCGCACGGTCATGCTATATAATTAAATTCGACATGTGGTCATTCAATATACTCTAAGTGTACTAGTGTCACCATTTTACCATTTCTGTGATAAGGACAAATTGCATACCCGAATGATTAAATATAGTCAACACTACAACATTCTGGTACAAGGAACCAACTCTTATATACAAGTTGTGAACAATTTTATTCATGATCAAAATATAGGGCGTGTCATACTATGCTTCTCAACACAAATACCCAATTTATAGTAGCACAAGTGATCATTGACACTTTATTTACATGTTCAACATTAAACAAATGCAATAATAATAAATGAATAAAAACAAAAGTTTTTTTCAATATAAATTATCATTTCATTATAGCAAAATTATATTATTTGAACATATAATTCAACACATTTCTATTATGATAAACATCAAGAAAATAAATATTTTCAATTCAAACATAAATAAAAACCTTAAATATCCTTCGACAACAGCCTAAAAGTTGATAAAAAGAAAAGACACAATAAAAAATAGAGTTGCCTTTAACTACCCATTTTGCATTTGCATGTAATAAACATCTGTTAAGCATACGCCAATTGAAAAATGTTAAACAGCATATTATAATTAAAATGAATAGTAAACAAATGGAGTAAGGAAACTTCAGAATAAAGAATTGAAGAAGAAAGCATACTGATGCCTGTACAAGTACAGTTTTCTTAAAATAGATTCGTCCCCTATAGTAGGTTATGAACGTCTGTTTTCCAGGATACAACGGTAGAACTGGTTGTACCAGTGAACCGACCTAATGCCCGAACAATATCACCGCGAGAAAATTCGAATGCCAAAGAGGAAAACGAATGCTAAAGAACCTAAGGAAGAAATGTTGAATTGTTGTGCGTAGAATGAGGAAAATGGACATGCTTATATAGGCCTTAGAGTGACATTCCAATTCCAAATCCACAATTAAAAAGTGAGTTACAAAAGTTACAAAATATGAAAGGGTTGAGAGTTGAGAAGTTGGAAAGGTGAGCTTTAAATTTTCATTCACCATACTTATTTTTCAACAATCCTCCACATGAATGGAAATTAACAGAGACACAGAAAACTTGGTGATAAAGTTCAATGTCTGAATCTGCATAGGATAGGTAGGTGTTATCATTTGAACCTTTTCTTATGAAAGTATATTTACTTTACTAGCTGATCAGTAGATGCGATGTCCTTGAACTATTCCGCCGTTTGTGTAAACGATGATATACCTCACACATAATTCTTCATGACATAGTTCAGTTCTCATTGTTATATTCATTTATGGCCGTGAACATCTGCCTGGTTCTACGAGAGTTTTTAAGAATTGCGCCTTACACAATTCTCTTAGAAGCGGCCCCACTTCTCTCTCACATAGGTGATTTCTTATTAAAAGTAGCCCGCTCTACTCCACACGTAAGAATCATTAAAAGCCTATTGCTTATCCTTTCCTCTACGGGTATCACTGTTTTATCATAGGAATGGATATGAGAGAACTCCCACAGTGATCTAATTAAGTATTTACAATTATGTTGTCCTTTTGAACATAGATCTTGGGATCTCCAGTCAACTATGTTGAGTTTCCGTTATATTAACTTATTCTTCCAAAGGCTTAAGTCCCATTCTTTTCGACGATTGTCTAATTAACTCTCTATTCAAACCTTTAGTTAGCGGATCCGCAATATTATCCTTTAACTTTACATAGTTAATAGAGATAACTCCAGTTGAGAGTAGTTGTCTTATGGTATTATGTCTACGACGTATGTGTCTAGACTTACCATTACACATGTTACTTTGTACCCTACCAATTGCAGATTGACTATTACAATGTATGCAAATTGCTGCCACAGGCTTTGACCATCTAAGAATATCCTCTAAGAAGTGACGTAACCACTCAGCCTCTTCACCACACTTGTCCAAGGCTATAAACTCAGATTCCATAGTGGATCTGGCTATAACCTAGCCTGTTTAGAAGATTTCCATGATATAGCTGCACCTTCCAGTGTGAACACAAATTCACTTGTAGACTTTGAGTCTTTTATATCAGATATCCAATTAGCGTCACTGTATTCTTCAATAACTGCCGGATATCTGGTATAGTGCAGCCCATAATCGCGAGTATATCTCAAATACCTTAGTATTCTTATTATTCTTTTCCAGTGGTCAGCTCCTGGATTACTCGTGTTTCTACTCAGTTTGCTAACTGTGTAGGCTATGTCTAGTCTTGTACAACTCATCAAGTACATCAGACTTCCGATAATTCTAACGTATTCTACTTGAGAGATATTCTCACCTCTGTTCTTTGATAGATGCTGACTGATATCTATCGGTGTTCTATTCATGCCAGAATTTTTCTTGTTAAATTTATCAAAAATTTTGTCCACATAGTGTGATTGACTTAGGAAAATTCTCTCTGATGTTCTTGAAATTTTAATTCTAAGTATCAAATCTGCTAAGCCCATATCCTTCATGTCAAATCTTGAATTTAACATGTCTTTAGTAGATTTAATCATCTTATCGTTGCTTCCAACAATAAGCATGTCATCAACGTAAAGACATAAAATGACATAGCCATTTTCAGTGTCTTTGATATAAACGCATTTATCGCACTCGTTGATTTTAAATCCACATTCCATCATGACATGATCAAACTTTCCATGCCATTGTTTTGGAGCTTGTTTCAAGCCATACAATGACTTCACCAATTTACAGACTTTGTTTTCTTGCCTTGGAGCAGAAAAACCCCCAGGTTGTTTCATGTAGATTTCTTCATCTAAATCTCTATTTAGAAAGGCAGTTTTCACATCCATTTGATGTACTTCGAGATTTCGCAGAACTGTAATTGCAAGTATCATCCTGATGGATGTTATTCTCGTTACTGGAGAATATGTATCAAAGTAATCAAGACTTTCTCGTTGTCTGTATCCTTTTATAACAAGCATTGCCTTATACTTTTCGATTGTTCTATCTACTTTTATTTTCTTCTTGAAAATCCATTTGTAGCCTAGTGGTTTGCATCCCGGAGGAAGATCCACTAACTCCCATGTATGGTTTTGCAGAATAGAATCTATCTCACTTTTATTTACCTCTTTCCATTGAGGTCCTTCTGAAGAGTTTACAGTTTCTTTGAAACTTTGAAGTTCAGTTTCTAGTATATAAGTTAGAAAATCAGGACCATAAGATTTTTCTGTCCTTTCTCGTTTGCTACGTCTTGGTTCAATCTCAACTTCCTCTTCTACTTCTTTGTCCTGACTATTCTCAATTATAGTCTCATATGTCCGTTTAGAAGAGCTAGCTTCTTCTGTGGACTTGTATGGAAATGCATGTTCAAAGAATGATGAATTTCTCGATTCCATTATCGTGTTTTTGTGTATATCAGAAATTTTTGAATCAAACACAAGAAATCGATAAGCACTACTGTTATGTGCATATCCGATAAATATGCAATTAACAGTTTTTTGTCCTATTTTCATCTTTTTTGGTGTAGGTACCGTCACTTTAGCAAGACACTCCCACACTCGTAAGTATTTGTAGAAAGGCTTTCTTCCTTTCAATAAATTGTAGGGGCTCTTATCTTTGTTCTTCCGGGATACTTTATTTAAAAAGTAATTAGCTGATAACACAGCTTCTCCCCACATGTTCTAAGGTAATCCAGAACTTAACAACATTGCATTCATAATTTCTTTCAATGTTCTATTTTTTCGTTCAGCAACATCATTTTGTTGAGGTGAATAAAGTGCTGTTGTTTCATGTTTAATTCCTTGTTGTACACATAATTCAGCAAATGGTGATTCATATTCACCACCTCTATCACTTCTCAACACTTTGATCTTCTTGTTGAGTTGATTTTCAATTTCATTCTTATAGAAAACAAATTTCTCTATAGCTTCGTCTTTACTTCTAAGCAAATACACAAAACAATATTTTGTGCTATCGTCAATAAAAGTAATAAAATATTTGTTGCCTCCCCTTGTTTGTAAAGATTTTATATCACATACATCGGTGTGAATTAAATCAAGTAGTTTAATTTTTCTTTCAACAGATTGAAATGATGACCTTGTCAATTTTACCTCAACACAAGTTTCACACTTATGTTTATTATCAATTTAGAATATAGGTATGCAATTCAAGTTAATTAGTCTACGCAAAGTGTCGTAATTAACATGTCCTAGTCTACCATGTACAAATTAGAAGACTCAAGCAAGTAAACGGAAGAGTTTTTCATTTTATTCATTTTTGGCTTAATAGCCATAACATTGAGCTTAAAGAGCCCATCACTTACATAACCCTTTCCTACAAATATTCCAGACTTAGACAAAATAACTTTGTTTGACTCAAACACCATACGAAATCCATACTTATTCAACAGAGAGCCGGACACCAAATTCTTGCGAATCTCTGGCACATAGAGCACGTTGTTTAGAGTCAGCTCTTTCCCATACTTCATCTTTAGAACCACCTTTCCATGGCCCTTGATTTAGAAGTTGCTGAATTTTCCATATACAGCTTTTCTCCATTTGTTTCTTCAAAACCACTAAATATCTCCTTGTCGGAGCAAACATGTCAGGTGGCACCGGTGTCTATCCACCATTCTCTCGGATTTGAACCCACCAGATTTACTTCAGAAATGACTGCAGCAAGGTTCATTTCAGACACATCATGTGTGATGTCATCAACAATATTTGCTTCTTTCTTGTTGTTCCTCTTCGGTAACCTGCACTCCAACGATCTGTGACCTACTCTGTCACAGTTGTAGTATTTTTCAAGAAATTTCTTCTTGGAAACTCCTCCTTTTGGATCCATTTTCGTCCCTTTCCCAGACAGTCCAAACTTGCTCTTGTTTGTCTTAGAGCTTTGACCATGCTCTACAACATTTGCTGTGGCCATTTGAGGATTAAACCTCTTCTTTTCAGAACTTTTATTGTCTTCTTCAATTCGAAGTCTGACAATCAGTTCTTCAATGTTCATTTCATTTCTCTTGTGCTTCAGATAATTCTTGAAATCTTTCCAAGTCGGAGGCAGCTTTTCAATCATTGCTGTCACTTGAAAAGTTTTACTTAAAACCATCCCCTCGGCATGAATCTCGTGCAAGATTACTTGAAGTTCTTGTACTTGACTGATTACAGTTTTTGAGTCCACCATTTTATAATCCAGGAAGCGGCTAACAATAAATTTCTTAGCCCCTGCATCCTCGGTTTTATATTTTCGGTCTAAAGACTCCCATAATTCCTTTGCCGTTTTCATTGAACTATACACATTGTATAGTGAATCTGCCAAGCTATTCATGACATAATTCCGACATAGGAAATCAAAAATTTTCCAAGCTTCAACAGCGCTGACAACTTGTATGTCTCCCTCACCCTGTTTGAGTTTCGAAGCATCTTCAGTCAAGAATCTCGCAAGATTAAAGGTGGTCAAATAAACTAGCATTTTCTGCTGCCACATTTTGGAATTCAATCCATTGAACTTCTCAGGTTTTTTTCCATAATTAACTGGAACAATTACATGACCAGTTGGAGCTATAGTTTGGGTCGCATCAAAACTTGGCACTTGTGCCACACTCTAGTTTTCAGTAGCCACAACTTCAGTAATCGGATCAGTTGCCATTTTCTGAAACAAGAGGAAAATTTTAGTTCCACTTTTAAAATAAACAGAATAAACAAATCTGTTTTTCAGTTTAGTTACACTTGCAATTATGAAATTATGGAAAAATCTAATCCCAGAAAACAATTGTTAACTCATTTCTTTTTGTCTTATTGATTTGAATAACACGCAACTAAAAAGCTTCCAGGTGAGGAGGGAGGTCACAAGTGGACTACTTAAATCCCAAGCTCTCCTTAAATAGTTTAAGTTCTTTTGACAAAGCCTTCCAGTTTTGCGAATACACAAATCAAGAAAACTCCGACCAAACTAGTTTCATACGTATGAATTTAACCGTTTTTCATTTTTTTTTATGTAATATGAGTTTAGCAAGAATCTATTTTAAGATTGTTAAGCATACGCCAATTGAAAAACATTAAACATCATATTATAATTAAAATGAAGAGTAAACAAATGGAGTAAGGAAACTTCAGAATAAAGAATTGAAGAAGAAAGCAAATCGAAGCCTGTACAAGTACAGTTTCTTTAAAATATATTCGTCCCCTACCGTATGTTATGAACGTCTGTTTCCCAGGATACAACGGTAAAACTGATTGTACTAGCCAACCGACCTAATGCCCGAACAATATCACCGCAAGGAAATTCAAATGCCAAAGAAGAAAACGAATGCTAAAGAACCTAAGGAAGAAATGTTGAATTGTTGTGTGTAGAATGAAGAAAATGGACATGCTTCTATAGGTTTTAGAGTGACCTTCCAATTCCAAATCCACCATTAAAAAGTGAGTTACAAAAGTTACAAAATATGAAAGGTTTGAGAGTTGAGAAGTTGGAAATGTGAGCTTTAAATTTTCATTCACCATACTTATTTTCCAACAACATCAACCTTAAAGAGATCAACATCACATTAACCATGTCATCTGACTGCCAAGGTATCGATATATTATATTGTATGCATTCAAGCTAATTAGTGTACTTGGGGTAAAGTTTGGAACGCAAAACTCGACATACTAATTGGTGTAGTTTGAAATGCTAATGCAAGTTTGATTTGTTTTCTATGTAGGTAAAAATACATGGCCGGAACTCTTAGGCGTGCCAGGAGCGATTGTTGTCGCAACTATTGAAAGGGAAAATCTTTTGGTGATTGCTATAATTGTGCCACCAAGATCAAGTGTCACCCTGATTTTCGTTGCGACTGGGTGTGGGTTTATGTTGATGGTAATGACAATGTTAGTAGGGTTCCTCGTATTGGTTAGGTCTCAATATATAGGAGGCCGAATTTCTCAAGTCTTTGGGCTAGTATGATGTATCTTAATTCGGTACCTAAAAAATGTTGTTATTATGTTGGCCAATTTCAATTTACTTGAAATAAGGCTCAACTTATTGTTTTTATTGATATACAATTTTAATTAAATTAAGGTCTCTTTTTCTACAAATGTAAAAAGATCTTAAACAAATCTTTTTCTTTATATATAACTAGTTTTTCTTATAATTTTGTAGGTGTATTTTACTTATTTAAGCCTTGTTTGGACATTGAAGCACAATTCAATTCACAATTTTGAACTAAGCCCTAGTCATGAATGATTTATGTTGAACAAAAGATAAAAAGGAAATTGAAGGAAACAAATAAAATGGAACATATCAAGACCGTTAGGCCTCTTTTTATAAACTTTCAATTTTAACACCTGAATTGGATTTTTTTTTCCACAAATGGTCCATATCGTCTGCTCTTAGTTGAAGACAAATCCTTTTATTTTTGGCAGTGGTGTCTCTATTTCAACTTTTCATGACTCAAATGGTCCATTCAGTCCAAGCCTATCCCATGTAGACGTTAGTGGGTCGTGTGCAATTCATAGCCCTAATTTCATAAGGATATTTCGTCCTCTCACTGTGGTTCATTCCCGCCTAAATGTTGAAGGCTAAATTTCGTCCACTCATATGTGTATATGTAAGAGCTCGAATCCCACTTCTTCATTCATTGTGAAATAAATTGGCTTTTTTGCGGATCTCCGGTTTTGGAACTGTGGCTTGTCAATTGAGCTGAAGATGTCGTGTACAGATGCAAACTCCAGTCGAAGGTTTCATACATGTCCAAGAAGATGGCTAATTTATTTGATCTATGATAATCTATTTTGTTTTTCGCAAAATGTATTTAATATAAGAAAAATGGTACAAAACGTTATTACCATATGGATACGCTGCACAATTCATCCATACATTTCAAATCTTGGCATTACCCACTTCGCCTATTCATCTAGTGCATCAATCTTCTGTTTTAACAAAATTCGTCCACTATTGCTGTTAAACATTGATGTGGTTGTCACATGAAATTAAACGAAATGAAGTTCGAAGGCAAAATGTTTCATCAAATGTTATCTACAAGCGTGGGAAGAAATGTAAGAGATGATTGTTGCCAATAATAATATAAAAATAAGGACCAACTGCGTCAAAAATAGATTACATTAAGGACCATTACTAAAGTTACATTAATACATTAGACACTACATTTGCACCATCTAAAAAACATTTCCATTTATTCCATCCCAATACACACGGTGATGAAAACTTCCATTGAAAGTTTGGAACATCATACAATAACAACGTGGAAGCACCAACCCATCACTTCATAAGCCTCATTACTTGTAGAGCTTCATTTCGTTCTCTAATATACGGTTCTTCCTCATCAATCCAAGAAGTATTTCAACAGATGTGTGACACATTGGTGGGTCAAACAAAAAACAAAAAACAAAAACCCACATCCACTTAATTCTTGTAAAAGCAGAAGAAAACGATAAATTGAAAAAACAATATAAGAGAAAAAATTGCTAAATTGAAGTACTCAAAATCTTGTCACTATTCATCACTGGCATGTGAGAAATTGTCTACTAGGGTTCAGAATTTTCCACAAAGTCTTCATCACCATAGGTACTCCACAATTGTATACTGTTGCTTTTATTTTGTCTTCATGTGATGGCAATGAATTTTTTCTTTTAATGACTAAAAATGTGTTAACATCCACTAAAAAAGATGGAGGAAAAAACATGTTACTTCTTTTTTTCACATTCGTTGATGACATTGGATGGGTCATTTTTCTCTCAAATTTTATTTTGTTTAATTTCACGTGACAACCACACGCATGTTTAACGGCAATGGTGGACGAATTCTGTTAAAAATGATAATTTGTGCACTAGATGAATAAATAAAGGAGGTAATTGCCAATATTTGAAAGGTGGGGATGATTTGAGCAGTGGTCCATACATTAGGGACATGTTGTGCAATTTTTCCTTTAATATAAATGCTTTATGTATTTATTTTTTTTGTTGTATAAAGACGGGTGGGTGTGGATTTTTCGCTTGGTGCGACCCACTTATGTGCATTCGATCAAAAACAAATAATCTCTTATTTGCTTAGGTCCAAGAATGAGTACTAAGAAACTGTTAATATCTTGAAGTAGAAGGGATCTACATGCAAAATCTGGATATTTGGTTTTTTATGTGACGTTATCACAATGCGCTTAATACAGTCTGGATCTTGTAATGTATAGTTGCTAGAAAAAAAAAAGTCTCTCTCTGTCTATGTTGTATTTTAAAGTATTGTATCTTATAATTTAAGTTAATTGAAGCTTCAACAGTCTAAAAATTTGATGTAACACAATGGATAGATGAATGGTAGAATATCCCCAATTCGAAAACAGTTTGAAAATTGTTTGCATATTTGGTCCGTAACATTTGACAATTCTTGACATATTGGTCCTTATCTTGTAATAGAATTTTAAATGAATAGTATGTATTTGCTCACAAGTGTTAAAAAATCATGACGTGATGCATTTATTATATTTTAAGTCTTATTTGGACATTTATTAACCACAATTCAACTCATATTTATGACACCTAAATTAATTTCAAGCAGCTAGCATCTACATTGGTCCAGAAATTAAAGTGGTTCAATTATTTTGTACGTGCACACGCTTCCTATACTGCTAAAATTTTGTAATATTTTGTAAGTGTTCCGTGCTAGTAATTTCGAAAAAAAAAAAAGTGGAAAATTTATTGGTTATTAGTTATAATGAAATCAAATATAAAAATATAATATAAATAACATTTTATTGGATATTGCTACAAAAAAATTAATAAACAATATAGCTAATCTAAATTTTAGAAAACTTCTTTGAAGATTTTTCCATCTCTATCACAAATTAGTATCTTCAATCTTATACGATTTGTAACTCTAGAGACTGCTACATAAAGTTGTCCACTGACTATAACTTTCTAAACATAATATGTATTACATATTTTGACTTCGCCTCAATTCATGAAACCATATATTAACCAACTATGTTGAAATAATCAATTATTACATAAAACAAATAACATCTCAAACTAACCTCTGAAATTTTTTGCACGACACATCTAAAGTAAAATAATTGCTAGTTCTGGATTATCAGATTCTAAAATATTATTAACTTCATCAGCGTAATCACCCGCCACATAGTACAAAACAATTGATTTTTCTTGCTTAAAAAAAAAAATTGAATTGTCACATTGTAAAATTAAAGTTTAATTCAACACATAATAAATATTATAATTAATATCCGAAGTCGTACTCCAAATCTTGGAGCACAAAGTCAATCAGTTTGTTAGTTCTTCCGGACATGTCTTTAGACCGAGCGCTGTCCTCGCAACGACCTCACCAATTATATTTGAACAAAAAATTTAACCAAAAAAAAAATGAGAAAACATGGATCACAATAATTATACGTCATTAATTATTTGAATTGTGCATAACTTATTTAATTGTTTCGTATAATTTTTTTTTTGTGTGTATATATATATATATATATATATATATATATATATATATATATATATATATATATTAATTAATTAATTAATTAATTGTGTAGAACTGATTTAATTGTTTCAAATGTGAAATAATTATGTTATTTCATTGGGAAATGAATAGTCATTTTGGATGAGGTTACTGCAAATTGTATATTAGCAAACCTACTTATATATTATGTATATTATATAAAAGCAAGATTTCGCCAAAAGCAAATAATGTGCACATGTAATTTAATCATTTCATGAATAGTCATTTTGTGGGTATAATTAATGTATTTCACATTGGAAATTGGAAAGGTTCCAATTTTTTTACAAAATCGAAAGGTCTGATACTAATTTTATATATAATCTATATAGTCTTGTTCTCCTGCTCACAGTGGACAAGAATTATCTTGTCCACTGTGGACGTGGCATGCTGTGCCAACAATTTAATCACTTGTGACAAATGGCCACGTCACCACCCCTTACCCACCCCACCCCACCCCACCCCACCCCACCCCACCCCACCTCATAATCAGCCCTCACTTTCTCTTTCTCTATTTTCAGGTGCCCAAAAATCGCCTTTTGTGCCTTTTCGGTGACCCTCACTTTCCGGCGACTCACTTTCTCCCTTTCCCTTTCTGCTTCAATGGCTCGGTGAATCAAAAGCTAGTAATAACAATTAAAGCATTCACACTAAAACAAAGCCGGTGGCTTATGCCCGTGTCCATTCGTCGGCGATTTTTTCTAGCTTTTCTTCTTTTCTTCGACAGAAAAAATCGGCGGGCAATAGCTTCAACACAGGCAAAAAATCCTTGCTAGCAGTGTGCGATGAGTCCATTCGTCGACAATTTCTTCAAGCTTTTCTTCATCTCTTCGGCAGAAAAAATCGACGGGCAATAGCTTTAACACATGCAAAAGATCCTTGCTAGTAGTGTGCAATGATGATGAAGAAGAAATTAAAGAGTGGACTTTACCTTTGTTTCTCATTTTCATGGTGTTTTGGTGCAAAAATCGCAGAAGGGTTTTGTGAATGGCATTCTGCGATTTTGGTTCACAATCGCGGGGGGGGGGGGGGGGGGGGGGGGGAGGGAGGGGGAGAGAGAGAGAGAGAGGGCTGATTATTGGGGGGGGGGTGGGTGGGGGGGGATTGCGTAAGTAATGGTTGGTGACGTGGCCGTTTGTCACAAGTGATTAAATTATTGACACAGCATGCCACGTCTACAGTGGGCAAGATAATTCTTGCCCACTGTAGGCAGGAGAACATGGCTGATGTATGCAGAACTTATTTAATTGTTTCAAATGTGAAATAATTATGTTATTTCATTGGGAAATAAATAGTCATTTTGTGTGTGTGATAAACATCAAGCACTGTTTTTCTTTTCATTTCCTTACTGATGCAGAAATTATTCACTTGGCATAATGTAAAAAATTAATACTTGACTTTAAATGTGAAATAATTATGATACATTGAGAAATGAATATTTATTTTGTGGTGCATGAAACACCAAGCACGGTTTTCCATTCATTAAATGCACAATGAATTCACTTGGAAAAAAAATACATAATTAATAGTTGACTTTACTGTTATTTGTCATTTGGCAAAATTCTATCCAGACTTTTCTACTTTTATATATAATATAGATACTTGAAAATTTCCACTTAGTGCAACATCAAGCATGCCATTTGGTTAATTCTGCCTTCACATATCCATCCAATGAATATGGATGTCAATAATAGTCAAAATAATCAAATTATTATTAAGATGTTTTATTTATTAATCTAATTTTAAAAAAACCTTTCTATTTTACACCACCCAAAATAATTGTTTGATCATTTACTTGTAATTGGAAATACAATTGGTTAATTAATTCTAAAACTTAATTTCTTTTTCAAGTATTTCAATTTTATTGCGATAAACATTAACAAAATAAATCTTTTCTATTAAAAAGTGCAAATAATTAACACTGCCCTCTTGGTCAACGGTTGACTTTAATTAGATAAACACAAATCTTTATTATTACTTTTTGACAATAACATAAAAGTCAAGAAATGACACAAAAGACAATAAAATAATACCGTATAAATACCCCTTTTTGATTTCCATTGTAAGAAAGATCAATTTAAATAGATCAAATTGCAAGAAAAGAGCATAACACTAAGCATGTCATCTAAATGCCAAGGTATTGGTACCAACCTTCAAATGCTAATATATATTGCATGTATTTGAGCTAATTATTATATTTATCATATGCATTATTTCTTTAAGATATTAAGAATTGTCAATTTAGTGTATTAAACGTGCATGTGAAATGTTAATGCAAATTTGATCTGTTGACTATATAGGTAAGAGCTTATGGCCGGAACTCCTATACGTGCCGGGAGAGACTGCTGTGAAAACTATTGAAAAGGAGAATCCTTTAGTCACGGCTATAATTGTGCCACCAGGATCAATTATCACTACTGACTTTCGTTGTGATAGGGTGTGGGTTTTTGTTGACAACAATGGAAATGTTAATAGGGTTCCAAAAATTGGTTAGGGTTCCAACAGGAGGCCCAACTCTTCGAATGTGTGTGCTAGTATGATGTATCTTTCTTCGGTACCTAAATAATGCTTATAAGCCAATTTCAATATATCAAAAATAATGAAAGTTTATGTTATTGATGTAATATTGTAGTAAGCTTTTAAATATATACTAGCAAGTAAAAGATCATAATGATTCTTCTTTACATTTAGCTTTGTCTATGTAATTTTTTTATTTAAGTTTTATTTGGACATTCGAACACAATTCAACTTGCATTTATGGGCTAAGCCTTAGTCGAGGTTGAACAAAAGGTATAAGGGAAATTGAAGGAAGCAGATAAATTAAAAACTATTGATTTTTAATAAAAATGAAATATTTTTCAAAAAATTGTAAAAAAAGGGTTGACTTAACCCTCTTATTAATTGCATACACCCATGCACCACACTTAATAGCCTGGACATGCAGAGGTTCGAAGGGATTGCATTCTCTGTCACCCTATTTGTGTTATTGACAAAAACAGCCCCAGTATTATCATATATGCCCAAATCACCCCTTATGGAACCACCCGTCGCCACAAACATTTCGAAGGCCTTGATTTACGCATGGCCAAATTGAAAATAAAACGTATTTCTTGAAAAACAATTGCCTTAATACACGAAGGTATTTTTAAAATCCAATTGTTCTAATTTAAGATTAAAATGAGTCAATATGACAAGTAATTAAAATTCTAATTCAAGTATATTTAACATCTGGAAAGAATATTTCATTGTATTCTATGTCTTCCATTTGTGTGAAACATTTTGTCACTAGCCTAACTTTGTATCTAATGTCTCCAGTTTTTAATTCATCTTCCTTTATTTTATAAACTCATTTACAATCAATGTGTTTACGTCCTTCCAATTTTTCCACTAAGGTCGTCCATGTTTGATTTTTTAATAAAAAATTCATTTTTTATTGCATCGCTGCAAGCCATTTGTTAGAGTCTTTGCTATTGCTTCTTCATAGGTACTAAGTTCTATATTTAATGGGCCATGTTCAAAATAGATAAACAAAATCAACAGTTTGATATCTAATAGGAGGTCTTATTATTCTCCTTGTCTTATCCATTGCTAATTGGATATTGTTTAGATTATTTTCTTTGTTACTAGTCATCTCATAAAAGACTGTAATAATTTTCTTTGTTACTATATTACCGATTTAGTAAATTATTGTCTATTATAGTCTGCTCGTTTAATTTAGGACGCAAAATTGAAATCTTTTTCATCTTATTTTGTCCATTTTTTAAAGTGAACCCAACTTTCCATGCTCTATTTAAGAATATTGAAATAAATTATAATTGGTTCTTATCACAAAATTTGTGTTAATTTCTCTACAAATTGCAGACATATTTATTGAATTATTGTCGAAATTCTCAATTTGCAATTTTCTTTACAATAATCCAAGAGTTCATCCAATGGCCTCTAGCTTCAAGAAGGCTGAGAACAAAAATGATGAGAATATAAGGAACCAAAAATAGTTGTTAATATGGTAAGTAACAATAATAGGAAATTACTACACTCTTTTAAGAGCCACATGGATATATACAGCCTATTATCTATTAATGTAGTAAGGCTATGAGAGCCTAGTAGTCCATTTGACAAAGTTTTTAATAAAATTTAATGTAATTTATTGTTAAAAAGCTTATAAAAGTTTTAGGTCCCTTATAATGTGTGAATTAAATTGAAGCTTGACCAGTTGAAAGTATTAACTTTTGTTAAAAAACTGATTTTCAGCTAAATCAAACGCGCACTAAGTAAAGAGGTGAATGCCTGGCACATACACAAGCAATGACGTGTTGCGACTGATTTGAAGACTGTCAATATATATTGTTAGGATTAGAGCAATAAATAAATAGCGAAAAATAAAGAACACAAGAATTTATACAGGTTCGCTTCAATATGAAACTACATCCTATTTTCAGCCGCTGCAGTATTTTCACTATAATGAATGATTATTTTTGTTTACAATCGATCAGTCATATATATAACAATCCAATGAAGGTTTCCTAACAAAAATGAAATTCTAAAACAATCTAATGAAGGTTCCTTAACAATAATAAAATTCTAAGGCAATTCAATAAAGGTTTCATAATTATAATGAAATTCTAGGACAATTTAATTATAAAGGCAAAATCTCGAACCCCGGGAGGGGGCCCCACAACGACCTTACTACGAAGGTTGATTTGCGCTCAGCTCCACGTAGCGCCACAAATTAAGCTCCATAGCTTAACATTTTTTTCTACATCGTGACTCAATGGATTTGTGTGTGTGTATGCACACCTCGCCTGCATTCTTTTTGAAAACATGAACTTTCGCAAAAGTACCTCTCTTTTTCACAAGATTTCAGACCTAAGACACGAAGATTGACCATTCTAGTACATCAACCAGTCTTCTAATTATGAGTCTCTAAATTAACAATATCAAATCCCACTCCCAAAAAAACATATATAATGAAATTAAAAAGTAACAATCACTTTCATATTACTTGATTAGGTCCTCAAAACATAGTACCGAAGTTAAATTTATAGTTAGGGACCGTTTGGTTAGTAGTTAAAATGTTTATCATTATCCTATTTGGTTCAACTATGTATAAGAATGAAAAAAATCACTGTTAAAAAGTCAAATTTTCATAAAAAAAGACAATTCTAACCTTATTTTTAATTAAACGAAAATAAAAATAAAAGAGAAAAGAAATAGGTGTAGTGGCGGTGGTGACGACTATCATAGGGTATGAATTTTCAAAAATAGATTTGATATACGTTTCTCTCTTTAAAAAAATGAGCGAATCTTTATTCGGATAAAAGTGTATTCATATATCAATTTTGTTCAAATAGGATAGGACAAATTTTATCTATTATCTTTAACAATTGATCATATACTAATTTTGTAATCCTTCTAATCAAATGTTTGAAAATTTTCTGTTTTCACTAATTATGGTTGAATATAATTATATACAAATACCAGTTATTGAAATTTTGATAATGTTTGCCTGTAATACCCAAAATATCGAAACAATTAATTATAATGGAACTGATGAAAAAAACTTCTTATAAAATGATTCGAGGAATAATACCATTAAAGTTTTAAAAGTTACAATTGTTTGAGTTGTTCAAAATATTAAATCCATGTAAAATCTCGAACTTTGCTTCTTCCCAAAATTTGTATTACTTCACAATGTGCCATAGATTTGAAAACTATTATACTGGAAATTATGATCCATTATTTTATGTTTCCTTTAGATCACATTGGTTTTGTGGTGAAACATTGCCTTTAGATCCAAACCAAACTTAAATTTTTGAAGTTTAACTATTACTCATATAATCAAGAAATCAATTACATAGTTGCCTATAAATACCCATTTTGCTGCATGTTAATTATAAACATCGATCTTAAAGAGATCGAATTGCAAGAAAATAGCATTTTTATCCACTACCAGAAATGAGGGAAATAGCGGCGACATTTGTCGTCGCTAAATGTTCATAAGTCGTATCTTTAAGGTTTTAGAGACGACAAAGTCGTCGCAATATGTCGCCGCAACAAGTTAGTGTCTCTAGAGTTATAGCGACGACTATAAGTCGTCTCTATAAAAATTTGTATTTATAGAGACGACATTGTCGTCTCAATAGAGTCGTGACCATATCTCGAAAACGGACTTATAGGGACGACATAGTCGTCGCAAAAACCGTCGCTATAGATAAACTAATAGAGACCATTGTGTCGTCGCCATACGTTCATCCATTACAGCGACGATAAAGGCGTCGCTAATACAAATAATGTATTTACCTTTAGCGACGACAATGTCGTCGCTATAAACTATATGAATTTTTTTTTAAATTTTTTTTTTCAATAATGAAATTACCTATAGCGACGACATTGTCGCCGCTATAAACGTTTTGAATTTTTTTAAAAAATTTTTTTTTTTCCAAATAATATAAATAATATATAAAAAATTCAAAAAATCTACAGACCCTGTAAACCGTCGTCCCCGTCCCCGTCCCCGTCCTCCTCATCCGCAGGCGCAGCTGGTATTTTACTTTTTAAAAGCTCAATTTCACGCTGCATTTGGCGTAGTTGCTCCTCGTACATGGCAAACCGAACATCATTACTCTGGGGGTCTGCAGAGGACTGATGGGAAGTTCCTTGTGGGGCAAACGATGCAGCGGTCGAATCGAGCGAGTGAGAGGTGCCCTTCGGAACCCGACCAACCCCACGGACGTGACCTCGTCGTTCTCCGAGCACCTCCTTTGCAATAGCACGCTCGTCTAATGACGCGCTATTGGAGGCGACTTGTGTCTGTTGAGTCTCTCTGAACTCAACAAGCTTATCCTGTTTAGTGAAAAAATAATAATAAATAATAATATCATGCATGTTAGATAAAATTATATTCACATAATTTAAAAATTCTCACATAGTCACCAGCCGCCTGCGGGTTCACCCAATTGCCATCCCGGAAGGTGTGAAACGTCCCGAACGAATCAATAATCCCCGGCCACTTCTGGGTCTCGGGGTCCCGCTACGACAATTTAAACGTGAAATTTAGTATACATTTTTACGTAATGTAGTGAAGATATATTGAAAATTTATATGTTGTACCTGATCGTAACGCGTCGCAGAGAAGCTCTTCGACCCCTGGACGCTCGGGTATTTAGCCTTACCCCGATTGGCTTTATTTTTGGAGGACCGGTCCTGAAAGTATAACATATTATTGATTAGCAAAAAATGTATTAGTTAAAAGAGTATATAACATATCGTAAACAATATATAAACAATACTTACCACGAAAGTAGGACTGGTGAAGAAGTCAATGCACTTCTGCCAGTCCTCGGCGGACATCTCGCCGTATGGTCGGCTCGGTCCATGCGCTTTTAAGTGATTATGCGCCTTGAGTTTGTAATCGCGATAACGATCGGCCGCCAGACGATCTACTGCGGCACATACTGCCCGGTACTCGTCGGGCGACCGATCGCCCTGCAGATCGAAGTAGCTCTGCAAGAGTGAAAAAAGAATATGTTAGTGTACAAATCGTAAAACAAGTATTAATGAAGTGTACTAATAACAAAACTAATTTACGTTCATACCTCGATAATGCTACGTAACCGTGCCCGCTGCTCCTCTGGAACCTCTGTCCATGAAGGGTAGCACGGGGGCACGGTGAATCTCACTTGGTTCCCAACCAAGCGCGTGAAATACTTCGCGTTATTCCCGATCGGCCGCATTGTGCGTTCGACATTGTCGAACGCGATAGGAAGTGGCATCTTCCCATTCGCCTGCCAAACCATCTCGAGATTGATGCCTCGAGATATACCCCGTCGCTTTGGCGGGGGTGCTGAAAATGAAAAAATCGAAAAATGTATTGATCATACGATTTTCTTCAACGATATGTATAAAATAATAAATAATTACAATTTGAAAGAAACGTCTTACCAGACTCGCATGCCGAAGGGAGCCGGTGAGATGGCTGCTGTGGAGGATCTCCTGCACTATCACCTCCGTGCGATATCACGTCAGCCATACTAACACATGACATATTTTATTGCAAATTAGTCCCTAAACTTTAAAATTATGGATAATTTTGAATTAATTATATTTTATTTCAAATTGATCCCTAAACTACTGTAAAATTGCAAATAAGTCCCTAAACTTTGAATTTATGAAAAAATTTGACTTTATTATATTTAATTATAAATTGGTCCCTAGACATACTTTAATTTCAAATAAGTCCCTAAATTTTGAATTTATGAGAACATTTGACTTTATTATATTTTATTATAAATTGGTCCCTAAACTTACTTGAATTTCAAATAAGTCCAT
Organism: Forsythia viridissima; assembly: GCA_030279155.1. Classification (NCBI taxonomy): domain Eukaryota; kingdom Viridiplantae; phylum Streptophyta; class Magnoliopsida; order Lamiales; family Oleaceae; genus Forsythia; species Forsythia viridissima. Next base: position 4,480,231 of record CM059036.1, read on the forward strand.
AAACTTTGAATTTATGAGAAAATTTGCCTTTATTATATTTTATTATAAATTGGTCCCTAAACTTACTGTAAAATTGCAAATAAGTCCCTAAATTTTGAATTTACGGAAAAATTTGACTTTATTATATTTTATTATAAATTGGTCCCTAAACTTACTTGAATTTCAAATAAGTCCATAAACTTTGAATTTATGGGAAAATTTGCCTTTATTATATTTTATTATAAATTGGTCCCTAAACTTACTGTAAAATTGCAAATAAGTCCCTAAATTTTGAATTTATGGGAAAATTGGACTTTATTATATTTTATTATAAATTGGTCCTTAAACTTACTGTAATTTCAAATAAGTTCCTAAACTTTGAATTTATGGAAAAATTTGACTTTATTATATTTTATTATAAATTGGTCCCTAAACTTATTTTATTGCAAAGAAGTCCCTAAACTTTGAATTTATGGGAAAATTTGACTTTATTATATTTTATTATAAATTGGTCCCTATACTTACTGTAAAATTGCAAATAAGTCCCTAAATGTTGAATTTTTGGAAAAATTTAACTTAATTATATTTTATTATAAATTGGTCCCTAAACTTATTTTATTGCAAAGAAGTCCCTAAACTTTGAATTTATGGGAAAATTTGACTTTATTATATTTTATTATAAATTGGTCCCTAAACTTATTTTATTGCAAATAAGTCCCTAAACTTTGAATTTATGGGAAAATTTGACTTTATTATATTTTATTATAAATTGGTCCTTAAACTTACTGTAATTTCAAATAAGTCCCTAAACTTTGAATTTATGGAAAAATTTGACTTTATTATATTTTATTATAAATTGGTCCCTAAACTTATTTTATTGCAAAGAAGTCCCTAAACTTTGAATTTATGGGAAAATTTGACTTTATTATATTTTATTATAAATTGGTCCCTATACTTACTGTAAAATTGCAAATAAGTCCCTAAATTTTGAATTTTTGGAAAAATTTAACTTAATTATATTTTATTATAAATTGGTCCCTAAACTTATTTTATTGCAAAGAAGTTCCTAAACTTTGAATTTATGGGAAAATTTGACTTTATTATATTTTATTATAAATTGGTCTCTAAACTTATTTTATTGCAAATAAGTCCCTAAACTTTGAATTTATGGAAAAATTTGACTTTATTATATTTTATTATAAATTGGTCCCTAAACTTATTTTATTGCAAATAAGTCCCTAAACTTTGAATTTATGGTAAATTTTAACTTTATTATATTTTATTATAAATTGGTCCCAAAAATTACTATTATTGCAAATAAGTCCCTAAACTTTGAATTTATGGGAAAATTTGACTTTATTATATATTATTATAAATTGGTCTCTAAACTTATTTTATTGCAAATAAGTCCCTAAACTTTGAATTTGTAGTAAAATTTGAATTTATTAAATTTAATTATAAATTGGTCCCTAAACTAATTTGCCCAACTAAATCTATTTTCAGAACTACTGTACCTGCCATATATCTACACAATGGAACGCAAGAGACATTGCACGTGAATAACCAAAAATAGAAAATGCTGACATATAACTACTGCCTTAATTTTAATTTCTTAATTTTACACACTTGAATATGGACTGCTGCTACTCCCAAATCTCAAGGTTAACTAGTATGTTTGTATATAACAGTACTGCAGCAGGGATTATAAGCAGAAATTTGAACATTTTCCCAAATTATACCATCAAATTGAACCCATTTCCAAAAATTAAACCCTAATTATAATAAGGTCAAAGTTCATTCATAAAAAGCTTCTACGTAGATCCAATAGTTTCTGCAAACAGCCATAAGCATCCATTTCATTTCTCTTAAAGTCACAATAACAAATTTATGAATATAAACCTGTCAAAATGCAATCTTAGAATGAAAATAACGTAGAACAACAATTCCATCTAACATACACAATTATTTTGCACGTTTAAGATACATTGTGTCATCTACCAAACAAAATTACACTAAGAATAGCAAGAATATTCAACACAATATTTACAATACTATATCAAAATCATTTTCTGTTCTATACATCAAAACATTCAATGTCCCTCTATCTCTCATTACTTCATCATTATCTAATGATCTATCTTTCTATTTCACATCTTGGATTATACTGTTCCCACGTTATCTTAATTTCCGGGGGAGAAATTTCAGGCTTTTACATAGCAAAACTAATGAAAATATTGTTAGACGAACTTGTGGAAATTTATGTCAACTTATACCAAATTTTAGGGTTTGACAAGATTTTATAAAATGGAAAAGAACTACAGATTTATGCAGGGGGAACTGTTGATGAACAATAAAACAGCCATGCTTTAGCTGCAGGTTCAATAGATAAAGCATCGGATATAGGAGAAAATCAGTGAAGAATGGAAGAAATAAGGTAGATCTTTAAAAAAAAACAGAGAGAGAAGAAGGTAAAATTGAAGACATGAATGAGGTTTTTTGTGGAGTTTGAGAGTGAGATAGAGCGATTGAGAGAGAGAGAGCTCACCTTTGAGATTGGGATGGGAGTCTCTGGACGACGGCGGCGGCGCGACAGAAGGCGGCGGCGCGACAGCAGCAACGGAAGTACCTCAACCAAGGCAGAAATGGAAAAGAAGAAGGTTCTGTGTGAATTAAAAGGTCTGACTCTATAGCGACGACATATGTCGTCGCTATTTACAACTATAGCGACGACATGTTTTCAGGTTTTTTGAACACGCGCCTTAAAGGTGGCGCCCAATTTTCAGCACACTAGCGACGACAAATGTCGTCGCTATTGACAATATATAGCAGAAAATTATATGTTGCTTTCTCATTTGAAGGGAATATTTTAATTGCAATAATTTTTATAATTATTAATTTTCCCGCTTTTTAAAATTATGAAAAAATTTTAATATTTAATATTATCAATTATTTTTAATATTTAATATTATCAATAATAATTATTATTATTTAATTTTGAATTTTTAATATTTAATATTTATTGAGATTTAATATTATGAATAATAATTTGTAGTATTTAATATTTAATATTTAATATTTAATTTTTATTTTTCATATTTAATATTTAATATTTAATTTTTATTTTTAATATTTAATATTTAATTTTCATATTTAATGAGATTTAATATTATGAATAAGAATTTGTAGTATTTAATATTTAATATTTAATTTTAATGAAAAAAGAAAAAACTATCAATTATTTTTAATATTTAATATTTTATTTTTAATATTTAATATTTAATGAAAAAATTTTAATATTTAATATTATCAATAATTTTTAATATTTAATATTATCAATAATAATTATTATTATTTAATTTTGAATTTTTAATATTTAATATTTATTGAGATTTAATATTATGAATAATAATTTTTAGTATATAATATTTAATATTTAATTTTTAATTTTTATTTTTCATATTTAATATTTAATATTTAATTTTTATTTATAATTTTTAATTTTTAATATTTCATATTTAATGATATTTAATATTATGAATAATAATTTTTAGTATTTAATATTTAATTTTTAATTTTTAATTTTTAATATTTCATATTTAATGATATTTAATATTATGAATAATAATTTTTAGTATTTAATATTTAATATTTAATTTTTATGTTTTCATATTTGATATTTAATAATATCAATTATAAATTATTAGTATTTAATATGGAATTTTTAATTTTTAATTTTTAATATTTCATATTTAATGAGATTTAATATTATGAATAATAATTTTTAGTATTTAATATTTTAATATTTAATATTATCAATTATTTTTAATATTTAATATTATCAATAATAATTATTATTATATAATATTAGTATTTAATATTTAATATTTAATTTCATTTGAATCCTCTTAATTTTTATTTTATTTCAATTTCCTTAAATTTTATTTGCAACTGAAGTCCTTCAACTCGCGTTTTGACCAATAACAATGAACCGATGAATGAATGACAAACATTCAAGCCGAAAACAGTAACAACAATTTGAACATGCGTTTTTTTAAAGTAATTTCATTACAAATTTAGTGACGCACAATAACATTTCAATCTGATTCACTATCATGATACGATTGATCTACGTCATCATCACTGACGTCCTCATTGATTTCACTCGATGTTTCTTCATCCTCGTATTCTGCATTTGTATCGTCTTCAACATCATCGTCGTTTATAAACGAAGTTTCTCCTGCACTATCTAACGAGGCTCTCCTGATAACCGATGCATCGATCTCATCAACTTCATCATCATCGCGGTGCAAGGATACATGCTCTATGTTGCCAAGATCAACGACTAGAGATAAACTGGAAGAGTTGTTATTGTGGAGCAGGTCAATCTCTGTGATGTTAGCTCCCACTGTGCCCCACGTGCTCCTGTGATGGACAATTTGAACTACTCGCCAGTTCGGACCACGAGATGGATCTTCAATGTAGAACACTTGTTGTGCTTGGCTAGCAAGTATGAACTGATCATCCTTGAAGGCCTCTGCACTGATGTCAATACTGGTAACGTTATTCTCAGTTACCATCCGTCTCCCATCACACCTAAACCACTTGCATCGGAACAGATAGACTGAAAGTTTCGATCCATATTGTAGCTCCAGTATATCTTGCAGCTGCCCAAAGTAAACCTCACCCCCAGTCCCTGGGACGGACACACCACTATTTTGAGTTTTTCTTCGAATATCACGATCATATGTCACGAACCGAACTCCTTTGACAACACAAGCCGTGTATGACATAACCTGCTGGTAACATCCACTGGCCAACGCAAATAACTCATGAGAAACTTGATGGTTGTGGCTTTGGCGCATTGCATATAGCTGCATGACAAGAATTATTCTCAGTTATTGAAAGTAAGTATGTTGAAAACTTGCAATTTTATTCAGTCGATGTTCGTTTACCTTTCTGTAGAACCAACCGTGAAAGTCTCTTCTGTGCACTATCTCGATGTTTGGACAGCCACTGTTCAGTAGTTCCTGCCTATGTTCCCTGAACAAGGTATTGAAGATCAACGTTCATTAGTTCGTTTCAAATGATAAAGTTAATTCGAGATAAAAGCATAATAATCAAGAATTAACGCCGTCTTACTGCAAGAATGGCTCAACTTCAAAACAGTTGTTCAGGATGTAAAAAATTGCTTGATTTCGAACTTGAGTAGGAAACGTCGTTGGTGACTGCTTTCTAAGTGGGTGACACTGCGACTGAAAAACAGAAAGCTGTGTCTGTGGAACAGTAGCATCCTCGCTTCTGTCTGGTCGATCGAACCTTGTACCTAAGTCCTGGAAGTACCTCGAACAAAAGGTCAATGCCTCGTCCACAACATACCCTTCAGCTATTGATCCCTCGGGCCTAGCTCGATTTCTGACGTAGCCCTTCAATTTCTTCAGGTATCGCTCGAATGGATACATCCATCTCATGTGCACCGGACCTCCAAGGATTGCCTCTTCTGGTAAATGCATTACGAGGTGAATCATGATGTCGAAGAAGGCTGGCGGAAATATCCTTTCCAACTTACAGAGAATGAGTACAAGGTGATCGTGGGAAGCTATCATGTCGCTAACCTTTAGTGTTCTTGCACAAAGCTTTCTGAAGAACGTGCACAGTTCAATAATGACCGTGGAAATTGTTTTATTCAAGAACGCCCGACATCCGACTGGTAATAACCGTTGCATGATAATATGGCAATCATGTGACTTCAACCCGATAATACGGCTGTCATTTGGAGCAATATTCTTCCGAAGATTAGAAGCGAAGCCATCTGAAAACTCAACCGATCGGATAAATTGACAAAATTTCTTACGATTTGAAGACGACATGGTGTAACATGCGGCAGACTTCATCCACTTATTCCCGTTCTGATACAAGTGCAACTCCCTTTTGATCCCTAATTGCATTAGATCGCGCCTCGCATTGACTGTGTCTTTTGATTTGAATGGATCGTCTATAATTGTACCGAGCAAGCTATCACAAACATTCTTCTCTACGTGCATGACATCGATGTTATGTTTGAACTCGGTAGAAGTCCAATACGGCAACTCATAGAAAATGCTCTTTTTTCTCCAATTGAGCTCGTCATCACTTCTCCAAATTGTAGCGCCACCGTAATTTGGGTTCTTTCCTGGACTTCTATATCTGACACGACTTAACTGTGCTAAAATGTCTGTAGGCGTTAACCGACGCGGAGGTGGTCGCCTATCTGTCCTCCCATCAAAGTCTAAATTGCTCCGAAAATGATGCCTGGATGGCAGGAACCGACGATGACCCACATAAGCTGTCTTACCTATGACACGGACTGAAGGAGTATCCTCGTTGCACGTCGGACATGCCTTGTACCCCTGACCACTCCAACCGGACAAACTACTTCTCGCTGGGAAATCGTTAACAGTCCACAACAATGCTGCACGCAGTCTGAATACCGACTTGCTGTTGGTTCCACCGTCTCCTGTGTCAATCCCATCGGCCCACAATTCCTTCAACTCATCCACTAATGGTCGTAAAAATACATCAATGTCCTTACCCGATGCTTTAGGACCAGGTATCAATAGAGTAAGCATGAGATATTCGGGCTTCATGCATAACCAGGGTGGCAAGTTGTAAACTGTTACAACTACTGGCCACATGCTGTACGACAGACTCATGTCACCGAATGGATTGAATCCGTCTGCGGCCAAACCTAACCTAACATTCCTGATCTCACTTGCGAACATTGGATGTTTCAAGTCAAAATCCCGCCATGCCTTTCCATCAACGGGATGTTGCATTTCATCATCGTCCCTAGACCTTCCTTTACTGTGCCACCTCATAAGTTTTGCAGTATCCTTCGTCGCGAACATACGTTTTAGTCTGGGGGCCAAGGGAAAATATCGCAACACCTTATGCGGAACATTCTTCCCGTTCACTTTCCCAGAAGTGTGAACCCAACGACTTTCCTGGCAAATCGGACAAGTTTGTCTATCAGCATGTTCACCCCAAAACAGTGCACAGTCGTTCTTGCAGGCATGAATGGATTTGTAACCCAAACCAAGCTTCGTCATCAGCTTCTTAGCTTCGTAGTGAGAGTCAACCAGGTTCATATTTGGGAATACTAACTTCAGCAATTTCAAAAGATCATCGACAGACTTGTTTGTCCATTTGTTCATAACTTTAATATGCATCAACTTGACTAAAAAATTTAGGGATGAAAATGATGAAACTCCCGGGTACAGTTCTGAATGGAGAGCCTGAAACAGTTCGTCATAGTAACCATCGGTGCTTGTACCTGCATGCTCATCACCAACTACGTCGTCTATTACATCAATCATCTCATCTTCCACACCATCTCGCTCATTCTGTCTATACACATTCGCAGTACGAACATCAATCTCGCCATGATATATCCAAGTGACATAACTCTCCGCAAAACCATTACGAAATATGTGAGCCTCGACAATTTCCAATGGATGTGTGAGACCGTTTAAACATTTTTTGCACGGACATTTAATTCTTCCTCTGTCGTTAACGTATGGCCTCGCCATGTTTATAAATGCTTGCAAACCGTTCCGAAATTCTGCAGACTTTGTGCGATTTCTAATTGTTGTCCAACTTTTATCAATATTCATACTTGTAAAATACTATATTCTTACAAATACAGTACTGATAATAATTGGACATGATTATGAAGAAATGGAGATGAAAAAATGGAGATGGAGAAGAATTGATATGCTGCAGTGGAAGAAATACAGAGATGCAATACAGAAATGGAAGAAATACAGAGATGTAATACAGAAATGCGGACATTGGAAGAAGATAAAGAAGAGTCTATAGCGACGACATTGTCGTCGCTATAGACATAAGTCGTCGCTAAAGAATCATTCCCATTTTTCGAGGCAAGCAATTATTCACGCGCCTGCAAATTTAATCAAAATAGGTATAGCGACGACATATGTCGTCGCTATATATAACAATTGGGCGCCAAATTTCCCGTCTAAATTAATGTTGGTATATAGCGACGACATATGTCGTCGCTATAGACCCCTTCGCACTTTACGAGAAAATGCATGATTCACGTGACTTACATCATCACCAGCATATCAATTGCGACGACAGTTGTCGTCGCTATATATGCACCAACATGCCGCCATTAGTTCCCGCCCTTTCCTAATCTTAGTGGCGACAACACAGAAAGACGTCGTTATAGCCTCTATACAACAGCGACGAGTTAGGTTTTATAGCGACGACATTTGTCGTCGCTATAGGTTTTGTTGGTATAGCGACGACAGAGAAATGTCGTCGCTAATACGTAGAATTAATAGAGGCGACTTTTTGTCGTCGCAATATATGTCGCCGCTATAGACCCTCTTTGTTGTAGTGATCATGTCGTCTGGATGCGAAGGTATTGACATACCAGCCTTCGATACAAATATTTAATGCATTCGAGCTAATTAGTGGACTTATGCTTGTATATACGAAACCGAATATGATTATTGATTTATAAATTTAGTGCATTATACATATATATGCTGATGCCGTGTGAAATGCTCGTACAAATTTTATTTATTTATTTTTTGCCTATGTAGGTAAGAGTTCATAGTTGGAGCTCGTAGGCGATCTTGCACCTATTGCTGTGGCAACCATTAAATTAGAGAATCTTAAAGTCAATCCCATAATTGAGCCACAAGGGACAACATAGATTTTCGTTGTACGTGCACGCTTCCTACATTGGTCCAGAAATTAAAGTGGTTCAATTATTTTGTACGTGCACGCTTCCTACATATATTGTTGAAATTTTGTAATATTTTTAGTCAAAAACTTGAAATTTTCAAGTTAAGTGAAAAATCAAGCATGCAATTTGATTCTGCTTTCACATATCCATCCAATGAATATTGATGTCAATAATAATCAAAATAATCAAATTATTATTTAGATGTATTAAATAATTAATAAAACCTTTCTATTTTATGATTTTGACATGTCAACCTTCACGCTACGTACATGAAATTCGAAATAAAAATAAATAATTAATTCTAAAACTTAATTGCTTTTTTTCATGTATTTCAAGTTTATAATTTTATTTCTATTGTGATAAATTTTGAGAAAACAAATATTTTCAATTCAGACAATGCAAATAGATAACAATATTGGTTTTGTGGTCAAACATTGACTTTAGATCCACACCAATATTTATCATACGAGTTTTACAATTACTTTTTCTCTTGTACTAACAAAAACGTCAAATCCTTTGACAAAACTTAAAAGTAGAAAAAAGAAAAGAAAAGACGAGAGCAAGCAAATACAGAATTGCCTACAAATACCCATTTTGCATTTGTGTGTAATAAACATCAACCTTAAAGAGATCAAATTGCAAGAAAAGAGCATCACATTAAGCATGTCATCTGAATGCAAAGGTATTGATATATTGTACGCATTCAAGCTAATTAGTGTACTTGTGGTTCTGTTTGGAATGCAAAACTCGACATAGTAATTGTCAATTTTTTTGTTTCTTTGTTTTTGTTTTTACTTCTTCAAATATTGCCAGTTTAACATATTAGACATGCTTTGGTTTAGTTTGAAATGCTAATGCAAGTTTTATTTGTTTTCTATGTAGGTAAGAACTCATGGCCGGAACTCCTAGGCGTGCCAGGAGAGACTGCTGTGGCAACCATTGAAAAAGAAAATCATTTGGTGACTGCTATTATTGTACCACCCGGAACAAGTGTCATCACTGACTTTCGTTGTGACAGGGTGTGGGTTTATGTCGATGATAATGACAATGTTAATAGGGTTCCTCGTATTGGTTAGGTCCCAATGGGAGGCCGAATTCCTTAAGTCTGTGTTAGTATGATATATCTTGATTCGGTACCTAAATAATGTCGTTATTATGCTGATCAATTTCAATTTATTAGAAATAAGGCTCAACTTATTGTTGGTATTGATATACTCTTGTATTACAATTTTAAATAAATAAAGGGAATGTCTTTTTCCGCAAGCATTAAAAGATCATAACAAATCTTTTTATATATATATATAACTAGTTTTTCTTATAATTTTGTATGTGTATTTTGTTTATTTAAGCCTTGTTTGGACATTCAAGCACCATTAAATTTACAATTTTGAGCTAAGCCCTAGTCATGAATGAGTTATGTGGAACAAAAGATATGAAGGAAATTGAAGGAAACAAATAAAATGAAACATATCAAGAACGTTAGGACTCTTTTATTAACTTTCAATTATAACATCTCATGTGTGAATTGGCATTTTTGCACAAATAATCCCTATCATTAATTTTTACTACGGGTTGAGGACCAATCTTTTCACTTTTTGCAGTGGCGTCCCTATTTCAACATCTCATGGCTTAAATAGTCATTTTCGTCCAAATCCGTCCCATTTTACCGTTGGTAGGTCGCGTACAATTCATAGCCCTTATTTCATAAAGATATTTAAGTCCTCTCACCGTAGTAGCTCATTCCCACCTAAATGTTGAAGGCCAAAATTCTCTCCTTAATATATGTAAGTGTTGTTTTATATATAGGGTATAGTCATATATGTATATGTATGTATGTATGTATGTATGTAAGAGTTCAAAACCCACTTCTCCGTTCGCTGTGAAATAAACTGGCTTTTTTGCACATATGGATCTTTGATTTTGTAATTGTGGCTTGTTAATTGAGTTCAAGATGTGATGAAGAGATGCAATTTTGGTCGAAGGTTTCATACATGTCCAAGAAGATGGCTAATTTATTTGATTTATTGTAATCTATTTGATTTTTTGCGAAATGTATTTAATATAGAGAAAATGGCACAAAATGTCCTTAATGTATGGACCCGCGGCGCAAATCATCACTGTCTTTCAAATCTTGGCGTTACCTTCTTTACATGTCCATCTAGAATGACAATAATCATTTTTAACAAAATCCGTCCACTATTTCCGTTAAACATGCACGTGGATGTCACATACAAATAAACGAAATAAAATTCGAAGGTAAAATGGTCTATCCAATGTCATCAACAAGTGTGGAAAGAAAGATAAGAGATGATTGCTGCCAAGAATAATCTAAATATTAACTACGTAAACAATATTTTACATTAAGGGCCATTACTACAGTTACATTAATACATTAGGGACTACATTTGCACCATGTCCAAAATGTTTCCATTTCTTCTATCTCAATACACATGGCAATGAAAACTTCCACTGAAGCTTTGGAATAACATACAATAACAATGTGGAAGCACTTACCCATCAATTCATAAACCACATTAGTACAATTCCACAAAAAAAGCTATAAAACCATATCTTCTCAGTAAATCCATTCTCCTTGGTGGATCTCTTCTTGCATAGCTTCATTTCATTTTCTAATATACGATTCTTCCTCCTCAATCCAAGAAGTATTTCAACAAATCTGGGGCACATTGGTGGTTCGAACTAGAAAAATAAATCCACATCCACCTAATCCCTGTAAAAGCAGAAGAAAATGATAAATTGAGAAGACAATGTATGAGAAAAAAATTGCTAAGTTGAAGTACTGAAAGCCTTGTCACTCGTCCTCGCTGGCACGTGAGAAATCGTCTACCAGGTTTAGATTTGTCCACGAAGTCTTCATCATCATGGGTACTCCACAATTTTGTCGTCAGGTTATGACAATGAATTTTTTTCTTTTAATGACTAATTATATATTAACATCCGCTCAAGAAGATGGCAGAAAAATTAATCACATTATCTTTTTTTTTCACACTTGTTGATTACATTTGATGGACCACTTTTTCTCGAACTTTATTTGGTTTAATTTCATGTGGCAGCCACACGCATGTTTACTGGCAATAGTGGACGAATTCTGTTAAAAAAGATGATTTGTGTACTAGATGGATCAGTGAATGAAGTAACTACTAATATTTGAAATATAGTAATGATATGCGCAGCGGGTCTATACATGAAGGACGTTTTGTGCCATTTTCAATTTAATATATATGCTTTATATATATATATATTTTTTGTATAGGAAGCTGGTAGGCGAGGATTTTTCGATTGTTGCGACCCACTTATGTGCATTCTATCAAAAACATTATCTTTAGATCCAAAACCAACCATAAATTAGATGAGTTTAACTATTACACAAATGAACATAGAGATCAATTATAAATTAGCCTATAAATACCCATTTTGCATTTGCATCTAATAAACATCAATCTTAAAGAAATGAAATTGAAAAAAAAAAAGCATTTTAAGCATGCCGTCTGGATGTGAAGGTCAACGTACCAATGTTCAATACAAATATTGAATGCATTGGAGCTAATTAGTGCACTTGTGCTTGTATTTATAACACCGAACATGATTATTGATTCATAAATTTAGTGAATTATACATGCTCTTGATGTGGTGTGAAATGCTCGTACGAGTTTTATTTTTATTTTTTGTCTATGTAGGTAAGAGTTCATGGCCGGAGCTCGTAAGCAATCTTGCACCTATAACAGCGGCAGCCATCAAATTAGAGAATCTTAAGGTCAATCATGTATGTGTGCCAGAAGGAACAGTTATCACCATGAATGACAATGGTATTGTTATCAAGGGTCCTTCTATTGGTTAGGGTCCTAAATATATAGGAGGTTGAGATCTTAGTTCAATGCCTAAATAATATGTTGGACAATTTCAATATATTGGAAATACGGTTCGACTTGTTATTATCGATGCAATATTGTAATAAAATTTTAAATCAATGGTATGTCTTTGCTAGCAAGTGTTAAAAGATCATTCTTCATATTTAACTAGTTTCTTTGTTAATTTTATGGATGTATTTAGTTTTAAGTCTTATTTGGACATTTATTAAGCACAATTCAACTCATTTTTATTGGTTAATGCCCTGCTCGTGATTCATTTTAGACCACAACTTCCAATTATCAAATAATTAGCTAGAAGTTGTTTTAGGTGTTTGGTAAACATAAAAAAAATAAAAAAAAACTGATTATAAAAGAATATGTACTATTTGACTTTTTATATTTTGTTTTTAGCTTCTCAAATTATTTATAATCGAAATACCTATTTTTCCTAATTAATTAAATTAATTCATTTCCTACCATGTGGATTATGCTTTTATTTTAATTTATAATTGGGTTAATTTCACCAAAGGTCACTGAAGTTATTTTCAAATTACAAAATGGTCACTAAAGTTCAAAAATTTCAGTGATGGTCACTGAAGTTATAAATCCTTTCACTAATGGTCACTCCATTAAATTTCTAATTTAAAATGGTGATGTGGCATGATTATGTAGTATTTATTTATTGTATAGTAGTCTATGTACTTTATATAATATTCACTTTAGTCTCTATATTTCAATTAAGTCTTTCAAAAATTGTATCTTAGGTCCTTAATCTTTTACATCTTTACACATTGATCATCAAATTTTTAATTATCTTTTAGTTAAGTCCTCCAAAAATTGCATCTTAGGTCCTTCAATTTTTTACATATTTACACTTTGGTCCCCAAATTTTTAATTATCGTTCAATTAAGTCTTCTAAAAAAATTACATCTTAGGTCCTTCAACTTTATACATCTTCAAACTTTGATCTCTCAAATCATGATTTTAGTGGCCAAAATAAGTGTAATTTTAGTGGTCAAAATAAGTGCACTTTCAATTAAATCCTTGACTTTACACTCGAATTTTCACATAAATGAACAAAATAATATTATAGGTTCTGACCACTAAAATGTCTAATTTTAGTAGTCAACTCTAAGTGATAAGTGTGAATTTTACACTTATTTTGACAACTAAAATAGTTTATTGTTTAATTATATTATTTTATTCGTTTAGGTGAAAATTCAAGTGTAGAGTCAAGGATTTATTTGAAAGTACACTTATTTTGATCATTAAAATTGTACTTATTTTGGCCACTAAAATCAAAGATTTTAGGGATCAAAGTTTGAAGATGTATAAAGTTGAAGGACCTAAGGTGCAATTTTTAGAGGACTTAACTGAGAGATAATAAAAAATTTGGGGAAAAGTTTAAAGATGTAATTAAGGACCTAAGATGCAATTTTTGAAGAACTTAATTGAAATATAGGGATTAAAGTGAATATTATATAAAATACATAGATTACCATACAATAAATAAATGCCACATCATCATGCTACATCACCATTTTAAATTAGAAATTTAATGGAGTGACCATTAGTGAAAGGATTCTAACTTCAGTGACCACCACTAAAATTTTTGAACTTCATTGACCATTTTGTAATTTAAAGATAACTTCAGTGACCGTTGATGAAATTAACCAATTTATAATTTTACAAACTTTTGAGATTTAATAGATAATATTTTTTTATTTTAAATTAATTATAGTAAATACGTTATCTTAGAAAAATATTTGATAATATTACATACTGTTATAAAAATAAAAATAAATTTTATTAATACTAGATAATAATAAGGGTAATTTGTAATTTTAGTCCCCAACATTTCAAATCTGTAACAAATCTACCCCTAACCAAATCAATATAATAATACAAAAGGGTATCATTATGATAAATGTTTATTTTAGTAATTGTATACAAGTAAATCAATAAATTATTATCAAATGCTAAAATGCTAATTTTGAATTATACGGCTATTTTGTACCAAACACTTAATTAATTATTCACATAGCTAATTTTCTTAAAATCATATCAAGACTTAATTTATTTTTTTAAACGAAGATATAAAAGAATTGAAGCAAACGGACATCAAGTGGAACATTTCAAGACTTTTGTACCTCGATTGTCATCTAATATTTGTCTTTACACAATCAAATCCTACTCCATACAATCTATATGATGAAATTGAAAAAAACGTTTTCATATTATAAGATTAGGTGCCCACAGAGTATGACCATAAATTGGTCCAGAAAAGTGCATAAACTATTTTGTACGTGCACGCTTTCTATATTGCTGAATTTTGTAATATTTCTAGAATACTTGAAATTTTTTTGTCAGTGCCATTTGATTCTTCTTTCACATAATCAAAATAATTAAATTATATACAGTTTAGATTTATTATGAAACTAATTAATAAAAAACCTTTCTATTTTACGGCTCCAAAAAATTATACCACCAATTTTTATATGATTTTGACGAAGATTATACGATTTTGACATGTCAACTTAGCAGCCCTAGATAATTGTTTGATCAATATTTACTTGGAATTGGAAATAAAAATAGTTAATCAATTTCATAATTCCATCTCTATTGCGATAAACATTAAGAAAATAAATCTTTTCAATTGAAAAGTGCAAAACGATAACATCGTCTTCATGATCAATGATTGACTTTAATGAAATCTACACGAATCATTATCATACAAGTTTTATTATTACTTTTCATTTGTACTAACAAAAACTCAAATCATTTGATAATTAATAACATAAAAGTCAAGAAAAGATAGGAAGGACAATCAAATAATACCCTATAAATACCCTTTTTGATTTCCATTGTAAGAAGGATCAATTTAAAGAGATCAAATTGCAAGAAAAGAGCATAACACTAAGCATGTCGTCTGAATGCCAAGGTATTGGTATCAACCTCCAAATTCTAATATATATTGCATGCATTTGAGCTAATTAGTGTATTTAACTATTTATGTAATATTTGATATGTGAAACTAAATAAAAAATTAATAAATTTATCATATACTTTATTTTGTTACGATATTAAGTATTGTCAATTTAGTGTATTAAACATGCATGTGAAATGTTAATGCAAATTTGATTTGTTGACTATATAGGTAAGAGCTCATGGCCGGAACTCCTACACGTGCCGGGACCGACTGCCGCGACAACCATTGAAAGGGAGAATCCTTCGGTCACGGCTATAATTGTGCCACCAAGATCAAGTGTCATCTTTGACTTTCGTTGTAACAGGGTATGGGTTTATGTTGATAACAATGGAAATGTTGATAGGGTTCCACGAATTGGTTAGGGTTCCAACAGGAGGACGAACTCTTCGAATGTGCTTAGTACCTAAATAATGTTTATAAGCCAATTTCAATTTATCAAAAATAAATAAAACTTAATTTATTGTTACTGATGTATTATTGTAATATGCTTTTAATTAAATGACATGTCTTTACTAGCAAGTGTTGAAAGATCATAATGATTATTTATATTTAGCTTTGTACATGTATTTTGTTTATTTAAGCTTTATTTGTACATTCAAACACAATTCAACTTTTATGGGCTAAGCCTAAGTCGAGGTTGAACAAAAGGAATAAGGGAAATTGAAGGAAGCAAATAAATTGTAAAATATTGTTTTTTAATAAAAATAAAGTATTTTTCAAAAAATTGTAAGAGAAGGGTTGATTTAATCCTCTTATTAATTGCATGCACCCATGCACCACACCCATTTAATATTCAATCCCTGGACATGCATAGGTTCGAAGGGATTGCATACTCTGTCACCCTATTTATATTATTAACCAAAACAGCCCCGTTATTATTAAATATGCCCAAATCACCCCTTATGGAACCACCCGTTGCCACAAACATTTCGATGGCCTTGATTTACGCATAGCCCAATTGAAAATAATACGTCTTTCTTGAAAAACAATTGCCTTAATACATGAAGGCATTTTTAACATTCAATTGTTCTAATTCAAGATTAAATTGAGTCAATAATACAAGTAATTAAAATTCTAATTGAAGAATATTTAAGAACTGAAGAAAATATTTCATTGTAATTTGTCTTCTATTTGTGTGAAACATTTTGCCACTAGCCTAGTTTTGTATCTGATGTCTCCAGTTTTACATTCATTTTTCTTTATTTTATAAACTCATCTACAATCAATGTGTTTATGTCCTTCTAATTTTTCCACCAAGGTCCGTGTTTGATTTTTTAATAAAAAATTCATTTCTTATTGCATCGCTGCAAGCCATTTGTTAGAGTCTTTACTTACCATTGCTTCTTCATCAGTACTAGGTTTTGTATTTAAAAGTCCATATTTAGAATAAGCAGAAACAAAATCAACAGTTTGATATTTAATAGGAGGTCTTATTATTCTCCTTGTCTTATCCATTGCTAATTCGACATTTTTTAGATTATTTTCAATATCAAATTCTTATTCTTACCGTCGAACTTTGTAGTTGTCGGTCGATGAAGAAAAGAAACGGAGCTGGCCAGTTGGATTTCAAATTTATGGCTAATTTTGGCTGATTGAAACTTGAATTTGAGGAAATGGAGTGAAAATAGATAAAAGTATTGCAATTAGATTTGGGGCGGAACTATTTTGGTTCGTGTTCATCTTCACAGAAAATTAAATAGATTACATCAATTTGGGTTGGGGAATTGAACATGACTTTTTGAGCCACCATTTAAAAAAATATTTTTAAAACTTTTGGGGTAGGGGGTGTGTTCAATTGACCACCCTTATCCCTTAGTGGCTCCGCCATCTGCCACTGAAAGAAGATATGTTCAGTGTATTTTCTTTTTGTTTGACAAAAGTAGAGTATTTGTCAAGTTAACCCTTTTATTAATCACATCCACCATTGTCATTCAATAGTCTATTCCTCGACGTGTATAGGTTTATAGGGATACATTTTCTATCACCCTACTTTTGTTATTGACCAAAATATTAAGATTTAAATTTTTATCTTAAAAGGTGAATTTTGTTAAGAAGAGTAGCTCAAGTCTTCATATGTTGATTATGGTTTCGATATTTAATTGATGTAGGATTTATTCCTTAACATGTTCCAGTCTTAAGATTTGAATGTTTGTTTGAGCTTTAGACATACGTAATTGCTCATTGGAGCTTAATGATCTCTGATACCTTATTAAGACTTTTTGTTCCATCTTAAAATGTCAACTTTGTTAAGTCTTAGCTTGATATTGATGTATTTTTAAAATATTAATATTTTGCTGTGCTATAAAAAGAATTAGCTATGAGAAGAATCAGATAAGTGTTTAGTTGTTGTACGTTTCAAAATCAGCATTTGAGCGTTTGATAAATAAAAGTGATTTATTATTGTGACTATTGACAAGTGTCATTTATACACTTATCTCACACTACTAAAAATTTCACCATTGGGGACGGTTATGAACCGTCCCCAATAATAGAGATTCCGTCCCCAATATATATTGGGAACTATAACGAAAGCCGTCCCTGCTAGGCGCGTGGCGGATACTATTAGGGACGGTCTTAGGGACGGTTTTCCAAACGTGGCAAACATATATGTATTAGGGACGATATACGTCGTCCCAAATTGTGGTCCTTATTAGGGACGGTCTCAATCCGTCCCTAAAATAGCATATATTAGGGACGGTAATTACCGTCCCTAATATATGTCCTTAATAGGGACGGATTGAGACCGTCCCTAATATAACATTAGTAGGGACGGTTTACAACCGTTACAACCGTCCCTACTGTTACTATTGTTTTTTTTTTAATTGTTCTGTTTAATACATGAGCACCTGTGATTCCTAGTTTTTCACAATTTATCAATACAAGAGGGTAGGAATGAATAACCACATTTGAACAAAAATTGACACATTTATAGCTCCATCCAAAACTACAATTTATATATACAAACTAACATATCCATTTCCTTTTAGAAATCTAAAATAAGATCATGCAAGAACATTCGATTCTCAAGTCAAAATAACATTAGCCTACATTCTATTTAGAATTTTAAAGTTCTACACATCATGTGTACACAAAAAACTATATGTAAGATCCTGCACATTCCATCGACAAGCCAAAATACCATCCAATTCCTTTATCTGCATAGCAATCTTGTTAGATATCTGCAAATACAATAGTACTTATTAGCGTAAATGTTATCCAAATGGCAATCAATACATTACTTGGACACATATTACTACATGTGTTATTTAAAGGAACTACATGAGTTATTTAAAGGAACCTCTTGATTTACCAATATTGAACCCAAGGAGCAGAAAATTCATGTAGCAAATCCCAAATTTATGTGAACAAGGCTTAGTTTGTTATTGATGTACGTATTTTTAAGTAAATACACCTGCAACATTGTATTCATGGTGTTTTAGGGTAAGAAGTCGATACCAGATCTTATGCAAGAGGCTGAAAATTACATAACAGATACGAAGAAGATTATCAAGAAACTAGGTTTGCAGAGAGACAAGCAAAAGATGTTGTCTAATTCAGGCAACCTTAATGCCAAGGTTTTTGAAAGTTCCTCTAGTTATTCGCCTGATATAGTCACAGTGAACCCTTGCCAACATGGTGTAGAAATTCTAATCAGCAGCTTCAAAGAGGAAGTGTTCCCCCTCGCCAAAGTGCTTACAGAATTATTAGGGAGAGGGCTTAATGTTGTTAAACTGTATTTCTACAAAAGAAAATGAAAGGTCACTCCATAAAATTCAGCCTGAATTATCTTTGGCATGAATTGTACTCCTAGCTTGTGTAGGAACTCTGTAATTAATTGACAAGAATGACTCATCTATCATGCTATCGTGATCAAATCCCATTCTTGGCGCACTCAACTACGTAATTGCCCCACTCCTATAGCACACAACTATTGGACACGATTGACAAAACAGAGCTATTTAGCAATCTTTAATGTTCAATAAGAGTCCGAACTGTAAACTTACAAGGACAGTCATCTGCTCCTGCAGTATAGGATTTCACCACAGATGTAACTCGTAACGAAAACATCATCTTAGGCAAAAACAAGCTTGCACTTTCCGAGGGATTCATCAATGCTTACATACACAACAGACTAATGACAAGAGTGAACAAATAAAGCATCCAGGACAAGATCATGTATCCTGTCTTAATTATCATACCAAAAAGAAAAGAAAAAAAAATCTTCTATGCTAACAAAGCACGTAAAAACAAAATTATATTTGTTGTTCAAGCAACATAGGTCTCCCTGTTCCGAATAATACGTGTCACAAACTTCATTGTGTATATTCAATTTAAGTTAACAGAGGAGTATGATGAAAAGAACATCATCACTTTAACGGTCCAACACTCAATAACATAAAAGTATAGCTAGTCTAGTAACCATTATGTAGACCTCACTAGTTAACTTGGTAAGTATCTACTGATCACATAGAATCCTTGTAATGTTGTAACACTTCTCCATTTCTCCAATTCGATTTAGTTTCATATCCTCAGCAAGTCCCCTTTCCTGATTCATAAGCGAACATAGATTCCCAAACCATTACTCTTTGGGACAACATGATTCTCTATTGTGACTATACTATCACCCATAATCCTATCCAACTCAAAATAAAAAACTAATGAATACAACAAGATGACATCAAGTTATATAATTATGCAATAACCCAACACACAATTTTCATCCCCTCATTTCTGTTGGATTTTAATTATTTTTTTCCTGTGTTGACATCAAACTTAGATACCATTAACGAATACATAGAGAAGAGTTATTAAGTGGCAGTGGTTTGGGATAAGGAATGAGAGGTGGAGGAGGAGAAAGCGGAATGATTGTGAAGTCTTAAACTGAATGGCAGGTAAGGGTTCTATATTAGGCAAATAACCAAGGTGGCTGGAGGGTAACCATCCGTATCTTCATCTACGACCGGCCTCTCAAACCTATCTCGCAGCATATCAATTATGTAGTCACGATCACCACCATCACTACATTCGCCACATTCACCATCAATATTATCTATAATGGTATCGGGAGTAGGTGTTGTCTCAAATTTCTCTCCATGAAGATGCCACACCTTATAATTACTCATCATTCCCCTACATATCAAATGTTCATAGAGTATTTCTTTGTTTACATCGTTCATGTTTTTACAGTCAATGCACGGACACTTTACTTTGCTAGCACAAACAAACCCATGAGCAAATGCGTGCTCTATGAATGCTTTAAGTCCATCATCAAATTCCTTAGTACATGGATGCATGTGAACCCAACTTTTATCCATTGTATTCTGTAAATTGATAACTAAACAAATGCAATAAATGTTGAAAGATTGGTAAACGAAAGATGTAAATATTGAAAATAAACGTGGCATAAGAATTCCAGCTTGAAAATACAAAATTAAACTCCAATTTGATCCAAGAGATATAGCAAAAAATAGTTGAGGCATATTATAATATGTAACTCAAATTGTGAATAGTAGTTCTCATATGTGACCCCATTGTTTCTGACTAGTAGTTCTCATTACATAACATTCGCACAATGGCTGATTGTATCTTTACTAATTTAGCACGAATTTTGAGCCATTGACGAAACAATATATGATTTGTTACTTCATACATAACAAAATATACGATATGAGAATTCGTCTTTCTTATATGAAAAAAGGCACCCACATAATTTCCAAAAATTGCAGTTCTCATTAACAGAAGACTCTAAAGTTAATCAGCAAATCCTAAGCTAAATTTATGACAGAAATTTCATCTACATTGAATTCTTCAGCTGACAACCACGCCATTCGCAATAATCATCAGTTTTAGCAGTTTGCAGTTGAAGGGGAGGACTCGAAAACATTGGATATTGCGAGTATTGAGGCATTGGATTCAAGGTTGGCAAATAACAGAACATAGATGGCTCACCATTGGGAACAGAAACATTGTCTAGCATCCCGAACCCCAAATCATGGGGGACCGGGATTTCACCGCCACTACCAGGCATATAATTGACTGGGATTTCACCGCCACTACCATACACATAATTGCTCGGGATTTCACCCTGACCATAGATATAATTGCCCGAGATTTGACCGCCACTACCATACATATAATTGCCGTAAGTATTTTCATCATTACACATATAGTTGCCTATTAATACTGGCCAGAGACGGGAGAGAGAAACGAAGGAGAGAGAGAATGAGAGAGAGAGGATGAAAGAATTACCTGGCCGGAGAAGGTAGAGAAACAAAATTACGGCGCCTTCCTTCAACTCGGTAATTCGGAGCTAGGGCTCGCGCGGGACTGATTTCTTCAATTCTGGGCTTGCTGAAAAAGTTTGGTGAAAATTGGAAGGAAAATACCCGCGCCAAAATATTAACTCATTAGGGACGGATTGTTTGGAAAATTGCGTCCCAGTTACTAATATTTGGGACATTTTACTCAACAGTCCCCATTCAATTTTTCTAACAAATATCAAAAACAAAATGGCATGAACATTTGCGACGGATCAAACCATCCCAAGTAATATATTATTGGGGACAAATCTTGAAAAAACCGTCCCTAATAACTCACTTTTTGGGATGGAAGAGTTCAAACCGTCCCTAATAATTAACTATTGGGGACGAAATATTTAACCGTCCCCAATTAAACGTCCCCAAAAATCATTTTTTTAGTAGTGTCAACACCTTAATGAAGAGTTTTCGTATAATCCTAAGTGTTTTAGAGTAGATAACTATTGAATTTTAATCATTTTCATAATTGTAGGACGAAACTCACGAACTCGAGTTACATTAGTGAAATCGACAAGTAAATAAGAAGAAATTGAAGTTTTGAAGTGAAGATCAAAAACTCAACTTTGGAAGATGAGAAATAAGATAAAATCAATAAGTTTAAGGTTTGTTGAAGTAACAATGAAGAGTTGAAGTGGAGGAACAAGCACCCAAAAATCGAAAGAGCAAATTGAGAAACCTATGATCGGAGCATGTAGAAAATTAGAGCACAAACTTTGGTAAAATATTTTCATAAGGAAAATGATATACCATTGGAAATATAATTGATTTACGAGTCTAACTCTTTTTACGGATTGTAATTTAGAGTTTCGTACAAGAAGTTATAACTGTATGAAAATAAGTCATTGGAAGACCAGCTCAGTCCGCTAGAACCGGCTTTCAGCCTGCTCGAGTGAACAACACGGAGAAGCAACATTGGGCTATTTTAGGCAAATTTTGGAGGACTTTGGACACAAAATTCAACCCTAATTATACCCTTACAAATTACTGAACTCTTAGACGTAAAAGGAGGTGAATTTTGGGAGAGAAAAAGAGGCAAAAATACAAGACTTCTCTTGGAAATTGACATCAATCTTAATTTTTTTGGCTTTCAATTAAGAAGAAGAGGAAGATTATTCAAGAACTTATTGAAGAGATTCAAGGGGTCAAGATTATTCTTCTATTTTCTTCCACATTCATATAATTCAGGTGATGTCCTTTCAATTATTTATGTATTTTTGCAATTCCAACATGATAGGCTACACTCTTTGTGCTATAGATGATGATATAAACTATATGTTGAAGTTTTAATTCAAGGATTCCCTTTTATAATAAAAAATTTCGTTTGTTTGATTTATGACATGATTTTAATGTCCGTTTGAATGATTGATCACCGTTTGAACGTTTTTTTGATTTATTTTCATTTTCGGGAGGTTCAAAATAGGTTAGCTCATTATGGTTTTAAACACTAATAAGTCCAATAGAAATTATGAATAATTTCCTATGCTTGGTGCAATGAAATACTTTCCTATGCTTGGTGCAGGTCACCCACAAAGTATTCGATGAAATACTTCAAATAGAAATTTGCTCCAAAGCGTTTCGAAGATTCACTACAAGTTTGGTGGAAATAGCATGATCGATTCAAAGTGTTCAAATACTCAATCGATAAAGGAGAATATGGAGAGTATCGTGACCCTTCTATTTAATTTCTTAATTTGTCTTTATGCTTACATTGGCACAATGTAGATTTAAGTTTGAAGGTGAAGTCGACTTGTTGAGTCAAGTTTTTATTATTATTTATTTATTTTTATTTTTATTTTTTTCTTATTTATCTGGAGTCTGTAGTGTCAAAAAAATTGAAAAATTTCAGAAGAAAAAAAGTTAAAAATATTTTCTTTGTGTAACGTAGTTGGATAACTTGCTAGTTTATGATGATTTATGTTTGGTCTAGGCTTAATTGTTGAAAATTTATTGAGTATTGCTACAATGTGCTTAGTTTTGCTAAACTTCTTATCTGTGTGAGACTTAAGACTACTTTGAGTACATAGCTATTTTTTTGTTGCTGCTTAAGCTTGGAGACAGATTATGTTACGAGAATGGAAGCTTGGTGACTTTAGACAGTGTTTTTTATTTCCAAGTATCTAGTTAGAAATACACTTAATCAACATTTGAGAATAATTTTGGGAGAGATTGAGCTAGTAACGGTGATAGTTTAGCGAAGATGATTCGGCCTTTATTGAGAATATTATAAGTAGTTCAAATTGATGGGTTGAAGCTAGGCATTGACTGTTCGCTATAATCTCAACTTTCGATCCCAATGAAAGATTGCACTAGTTCAGGTACATCAAGTAGAAAAAAGTTGCATATACTGATGTGTGAAAGCTGACATTGACTAATCTGGCCCTATGTATCAACAATATATAGGAGACGATCTACCATGAAAGAGGGCTGCCTCAGTATTAGAGCAAAAACTACCTATTGTAGTGAATAAAAAAAAGTACAAAGAAAAGTAGTAAAAAAATAATGAAATAAAAGTACTGCAATTGCTTGACTAAATCTTGGACAAGAAAGATGATTCAGTGCTTAGTTTGTTTGACTTGCTTAGTGAAGACCTAGAGACCGGAATGGTTGACATCGTGAAGAATCATTATCTATCTAAACTTCACTTTCATCAATTAAATCCTTCTAGCTTGAGAATAAAGATTAAAAAGTAAGTTTATCCATGGTTAAAAACCTTCGGGAAAAAGTAATAAATACTTGAATATGGTGTGAAATTCACAAGAGAAGAAAAGAAAACATGACCATTGAGGGTTGAAATTGAAAACACTTAATAATTTATTTGTTTGCATAATTTTATCTAGATTAAAGTAATGATTGAAAATTCACACACACATAAGTTGAGCATTGGATAAGTGTTAAAATCTTTTATGTAGCAATATTTAAAAAAATTTCTTGAATTAAATGCTTAGATCTAAACTAGAGCTAAACATGGTAAGAAGTCCAACGATGCTCACAATCTTTTCTTTGTATGT
This sequence comes from Forsythia viridissima, assembly GCA_030279155.1. Taxonomy (NCBI): domain Eukaryota; kingdom Viridiplantae; phylum Streptophyta; class Magnoliopsida; order Lamiales; family Oleaceae; genus Forsythia; species Forsythia viridissima. Next base: position 4,505,145 of record CM059036.1, read on the forward strand.
TTTTGAATCTTTGTTATGTTTTGTTTTTGCTTGGAACTAGCAAAAGTTCAAGTTTGGAGGTTTGATAAGTGTAATTTATACACTTATCTCGACACCTTAATGAAAAGTTTTCGTGTAATCCTAAGTGTTTTAGAGTTGATAACTATTGAATTTTAAGTATTTTCATAATTGTAGGACGAAACTCCTGAACTCGTCACATTGGTGAAATGAACAAGTATATAAGAAAAAATTGAAGTTTTGAAGTGAAGATCAAGAACCGAACATTTGAAGATGAGAAATAAGATAAAATCAATAAGTTTAAGGTGTGTTGGAATAACAATGAAGAGTTGAAGTGATTTGAAAAATCTATGACCAAAGCATGTGGAAAATTAAAGCACAAATTTGGCAAAAAAAAAAAATTCATAAGGCAAATGATACATCATTGGAAATATAATTGAGTTACGAGTCCAAAGCTTTTTACAGATCGTAATTCGGAGTTTCGTACGAGACGTTATCACTCTTTGAAAAACAGTCACCGGAGGACCAGCTTAGTCCGCTCAAGGGGCTTCAAACAACACCGAGCAACAACATTGGGCTATTTTAGGAAAATTTTTAGGGTAAATTTTGGGGGATTTAGGCACAAATTCAACTCTAACTGTATCCTTATAAACAGTAGAACTCTTAGATGTAAAAGGAGGCAAATTTTGGGAGAGAAAAAGAGGCAAAAACACAAGACTTCTCTTGAGAATTGACATAAATCTTGATTTTCCTGGCTTTCAATTTAAGAAGAAGAAGAAGATTATTCAATAACTTATTGAAGAGATTCAAGGGGCGAAGATTATTCTTCTATTTCTTCCACATTCATAGAATTCGGGTGATGTCCTTTCAATTATGTATGTATTTTTGCAATTCCAGCATGATAGGCTAAACTCTTTGTGCTAAGGATGATGATGTAAACCATATGTTGAATTTTTAATTCAAGGATTCCCGTTTCTAATCAAAATTTGTGTTTGTTTAATTTATGCCATGGTTTTAATGTTCGTTTGAATGATTGATCACCATTTGAATGTTTTGTGATTTATTTTCGTTTCCGGAAGGTTCAAAATAGGTTAGCTCATTATAGTTTTAAATACTAAATCCTATAGAAATTTGGTATGATTTCATATGCATAGTGTAATCAAATTAGACAATCTTGTGGTAGAAAGCAATTTTGCATATTCGAATTGAAAATAGGAATATTAATTTGGGGCGTATATGAAAATATGTTTAATTATACTCGAAATAGATTATTAGATAACTTAGGATTATCGATTGTCAACTTGAACATAAATTGGATTAGAACGTAGGATTTTGAGGATTAAAATAGATACTAATGATGGAGTCGGATTCTTAAGCACAACTCCTTTACTTGATTTTTCTCCAAAAACCATATTTGCACTTCTAGCATAACTCGTTTACTTGATTTTTCTCCAAAAACTATATTTGTACTCAGTTAAATCGTAGTTATAGTTTAGAGAATTTCATACTTTCTTGATCCAAATATTTATTGTGTGAATTTTATTTAAGCTCGAATTGGTCAAAATTAAGCTAAAATCTAAATCTTCATGGGAATGATAGTCTTTTAATTACTTTTACTATTACTTATCAACGAACACGTACGCTTACGGGATTTTACTGAATAAATATATAAAATTACTAAAATTGATATTGATTATAATAATAATTTTTTTGTAATATTGTTATTATGAGTAGTATTGTAAAATTTATTTTTATTTTTATAATAGTATGTAATACTTTCAAATATTTTTTCAAGACAATGCATTCACCATAATTATTTTAAAATAAAAATAACAAACATCTATTAAATCCAAAATATATACAAATTACAACATAAAAACATAGTCATATAATACAAACCTAGGACACAAAAGGAATTAATTTAATTAATTAAGTTAAAAATTGATATTTTAATTATACATAATTATAGAAGCTAAAAGTAAAATCTTAGAAGCCAGGGCTGAACAAGGAAGCTGTCAAACTGCAAAATTGAACCGAAACTACTTTTTTGAAACCGTTGGTTTGGGTCCACGTGGATTCGTTAAGGTTTTGGTTTGGAACCGAACCAAACCGCTTCGAAGGGTTTGGTTTAGGTTTTAATTTTTCTAAACTTCAAAACGTTTAAAAAAAAATCAAAAATCAAAATAAATTAATATAAATTTTATTCAACTCAATTAAAACTAATTCAATCCATTATCCATATTAGACCCGGTCCCAATTAAACCAAATACCCAACCAATTAAAATCTATCCATTTTCTATATTACCATTTCTTCTCTACAATTTCTTCTCGATCCCGACCGCCGCGCTTGAAGCCCTTAATTCGCTTTCGCCTAAACAACCACTATACTTTGATTGTCTTTCGCTAAACTTCCTGTGGGTTTTGATGAGTGATTCGATCTGTAATTCAAATAAGTTCACTATTTTTTTGCAGCGATTTAGTTTAATATCTGCCAAATTTGTGGTTGTTATAAGAAAATGATGACTCAATCATTAGCTCATTTGAGTATTTCTAAACTCATTTCATCAATTTTTAAAACTAAACTGTTCGAGAAGTTCAAGCTAAGAAGAATGATTTGGTGGATTACTTAAATAATTGTTTTGAAGATTTGACCAATGATCCTTTCGACATATTACTTTGGTGGAAATTGAATGCAAATAAGTACATGTTGTCTCCCAAATTACCAAAGATGTGTTAGCCATTCAAATATCAACAGTTGCTTCCAAGTCTGCATTCTCTACTAGTGTTCAGATTCTTGATTCTTTTATGAGTTCATTGAGTACAAAGAAGGTTGAGGTAATGATTTGCATTAAGAATTGGTTGCATAGTAACAAAGGAAGTGGGTCCAACCAAAAAAATACCCCCACGTCCATTTGATTCTTGTAAAAGCGGAAGAACCCACATCCATTTTATATGAGAAAAAATTGCTAAGTTGAAGTACTCAAATCCTTGTCACTATTCGTCACTGGCACGTGGAAAATTGTCCACTAAAGTTCAGATGTGTCCACAAAGTCTTCATCGCCATGGGTACTTCACAATTGTATACTGTTACTTTTATTTTGTCTTCAGGTGATGGCAAATAATTTTTCCATTTAATGACTAAATATATATTAACATCCACTAAAGAAGAAGGAAGAAAATCATGTTACTTTTTTTTTCCACATTTGTTGATGACTTTGGATGGGCCATTTTTTCTTCGAATTTTATTTCGTTTAATTTCACATGACAATCACGCACATGTTTAACGACAATAGTGGACGAATTCTATTAAAAATGATGATTTGTGCACTAGATAGATATGTGAAGGAGGTAACTGTCAATATTTGAAAGGTAGAAATGATTTGAGCAGTGACTCCATACATTAAGGACATTTTGTGCCATTTTTCCTTTAATATATATGCTTTATTTTATTTTATTTTTTGTTGTATAGGAAACTGTTGGGTGTGGATTTTTCGCTTGGTGCGACCCACTCATGTGCATTCGATCAAAAATAGATAATTTTTGACTTGCATAGGTCCAAGAATGAGTACTAAGAAGCAATTAATATCTTCAAGAAAGAGAAGGGATCTACATGGAAAATCTGGATAGTAGGTTTTTTATGTGACATTATCACAATTAGAGGTGTCAATCTGGGTCAGGCGGGTCGGGTCGGCCCGCCTCTGATGAAGCCCGGTGACGGCCCGCATTAGAAAAAGCCCGCGCCACGACGGGTTGCGAGTCGAGTCAACCCAGCCCACAAAAATTGAACACGAGTCCGGCCCACCTGTTGGCCCATGCGGGTCGAGCCCATGTGGGCCGCGGTTCGACCCGGTTCGGCCCGTATGAATAAAAAATTAATTTTTTTTAAATTACTAAAAAAAATTAGTTACTTATTGTAATTAAAAAATATATATATTTACATAGATAACAAAAAATGTGTTAAATTACTAAATAAAAAATAAATAACAATGATAAATTCACATTTGTTAATTTTTTAATTCAATTTCTATTTTTTATTTATATATTTAAAGACTAAAACATTACGCATCTGTCACATCTTTCACTTTAAATGGCTCTCTGCCATTTGTTTTTTTATTTTTTTAAAATATCATTTCAAATATGAAAGTTTGAATTTTCTGCCTATTATTTTTTTTAAAAAAATCAAAGTGGTTCACAGGCCGGCCCACAGTTCGACCTTTTCGGCCCGTGAACGGCCCGCGAGTTGGCCTCCTCGGCCCGTGAACATTCCATCCAGTTCACGGGCCGGCCCGCGGTTCCGGGTCAAGACGGGTGGGCCGATGCGGGTTCGGCCAGCCCGCCCGTCTTGACACCTCTAATTACAATGCACATAATGCAGTCTGGATCTTCACTGTGTAGTTGCTATGAAAAAAGCCTTTCTTTGTATGTGTTGTATTGTAAAGTGTTGTGTCTTGTAATTTAAGTTAATTGAATAGTTTGAAAATTTGATGTAACACGATGAAGAGATGAATGGTGAAATATACCAATTCGAAAAATGTTTGACAATTGTTGGCATATTTAGTCCTTATCTTGTAATAGAATTTTAAATGAAAAGTATGTCTTTGCTCGCAAGTGTTAAAAAATCACAATCTGTTAATATTTTGAATGTATTTAGTTTATTTTAAGTCTTATTTTGGAATGTATTAACTACAATTCAACTCATATATATTTATGACAACAAATAATTTTCGTCAAAATTTGACAAAATCCAAGAATATAGCATAACGTTGGATGTTGTAAATATATTTTTAATTTGATTTTATCATGTATTAATCATCAAAAACAATTTTATGAATTTATATGTACTAGAAATTAAAGTAGTTCAACTATTTTGTATGTGCAAGTTCGTATATATATTGTTGAAATTTTGTAATATTTTTAGTCAAATACTTGAAATTTTCAATTAGTGCAACATCAAGCATGCCATTTGATTCTGCTTTCACATATCTATCCAATGAATATGGATGTCAATAATAATAATAATAATAATAATAATAATAATAATAATAATAATAATAATAATAATAATAATAATAATAATAATAACCAAATTATTATTTAGAATTATTATGAAACTAATTAATAAAAAAAAAACCTTTCTATTTTATGATTTTGACGAAGATTATACAATTTTGATGTGTCAACCTTGATGCTACTTGGAATTCAAAATAAAAATAAATAATTAATTCTAAAACTTAATTTCTTTTTCATGTATTTCAATTTTGTAAATCCATTTCTAAAAAGAAAACATTGAGAAAATAAATATTTTCAATTCAAACGTGCAAATAGATAACAATATTGGTTTCAATTCAAACGTGCAAACGTGCAAATAGATAACACCATTAATCTTTATCATACGAGTTTTACTATTACTTTTTCTCTTATGTACTAAAGAAAAACCTCAAATCCTTGCCTAAAAGTCAAATAAAAGAGGAGACGAGCAAGCAAATATAGAGTTGCCTATAAATACCCATTTTGCATTTGCGTGTAATAAACATCAGCCCTAAAGAGATCAAATTTGCATTTGCGTGTAATAAACATCATCCTTAAAGAGATCAAATTGCAAGAAAGGAGCATCACATTTAGCATGCCATCTGAATGCCAAGGTATTGATATATTGTATGCATTCAAGTTAGTGTACTTGGGGTAATGTTTAGAATGCAAAACTCGACATAGTAATTGGTGTAGTTTGAAATGCTAATGCAAGTTTGATTTGTTTTCTATGTAGGTAAAAATTCATGGCCGGAACTCGTGGGCGTGCCAGGAAAGACTGCTGTGGCAACTATTGAAAGGGAAAATCTTTTGGTGACTGCTATAATTGTGGCACCAGATTCAAGTGTCACCCCTAATTTTCGTTGTGACAGGATGTGGGTTTATGTTGATGATAATGACAATGTTAATAGGGTTCCTCGTATTGGTTAGGTCCCAATAGGAGGGCGAATTCCTTAAGTATTTTTGCTAGTATGATGTATCTTGATTCGGTACCTAAATAATATTGTTATTATGTTGGCCAATTTAATTTATTAGAAATAAGGCTCAACTTATTGTTGTTATTGATATACAATCTTGTAATACAATTTTAAATAAATTAAGGGCATTCTTTTTCCGCAAGTGTTAAAAGATCATAACAAATCTTTTTCTTTATATATAACTAGTTTTTCTTATAATTTTGTATGTGTATTTTGCTTATTTATAGCCTTGTTTGGACGTTCAAGCACAATTCAATTCACAATTATTTGGATTGCGAGGAATGATACGAAGTACTAGGATATCTCTATAGAGCCGAGACGGATCATTTGGAGAGTATACCATACTATCTCCCTACTACATACATGCCGTTTATTTCGAGTTATTCATTGGCGAGGAGATATGGATAATGCTCCTCTTTTTAGTATCTCTCTTACTACTCCATCCCCTCCTCCCCTGTGTTGGTTTATTGGCGGACTCTAACAGTGGGATCTTACAAGGTCAATACTAATGAATGCGTCAAAGATGGATTTGCAAGTGGGGGAGGGATTATTAGGGATTCATCATGTCAGTGTATTCGCGCCTTCTTTTCTTCATATGGCGAATGCTCTATTCTTGAGGCCGAGCTCATGGCTATTCTTTACGGTATCATTCTTGCTCAGAGGATTGTAATCTCAGATTTATGGATTGAGTCCAACTCTACTTTGGCCATTCACTGCATCACAAAAAATGGAGGACCTTGGTATATTCAAGCCACTATTCGCCACATCAGACATCTTCTTGTCTTCAATCGTGATATTATCTCTCATATTTATTGCGAGGGCAACCAGGTGGCTGACTTACTTGCTTCAGGGGGTTGAGATCGTCGTTGCTATTTCGAATACATCGTTCAGGATTTACCGCGACATTAGTGCAGCTTAGTTCAGATTGATAGACATGGACTTCTTACAGTTAGAAGTCTTTAGAGTTTTTTTTTTTTTTTTTTTACGACTATTTGTTTAGGAAGTAATACCTCATTATTTATTGATTTTTATTTGTTCATTTATTGGTTACTTTAGATTTAATAATTGGAGGTCAAGTTTTATGTGCCAATCCCATGTATTCTTTTATGAGTTATTTATATATGGTTGGAATATCCGAATCCCCTCATTCTTTTCTGGTGGAGGTATGACAACTACACTGGAGATGTGATGGTGTGTTGAATAAAAAAAAAAGGACTCTTTTATAAACTTTCAACTATAACACCTTAGTTGTGAATTGGCTTTTTTGCACAAATGGTCCGTATCATTTGCTCTTACTACGGTTGAGTACGAATCCTTTCATTTTTTTACAGTGACATCTCCATTTCAACCTTTCATGACGCAAATGGTCATTTCAGTCCAAGTCCATCCCATTTTTTCGTTAATGGTCGTGTGCAATTCATAGCCCTTATTTCATAAGAGTATTTTCGCCCTCTCACTATTGTGGCTCATTCCTGCCTAAATGTTGAAGGACAAATTTCTCTCTCCATAATATATATATATATATATATATATATATATATGTGTGTGTGTGTGTGTGTGTGTGTGTGTGTGTGTGTGTGTGTGTGTGTGAGATATAGGGTATGGACATATATGTATATGTATGTATGTAAAATTAAGCTCGAAACTCACTTCTATGTTCATTGTGAAATAAATTTTTTTTTTTTTTTTTGCACATATGGATCCTCGATTTTGTAATTGTGGCTTGCCAATTGAGCTCAAGATGTCGTGGACAAATGTAAATTCCAGTTGAAGGTTTCATACATATCCAATAAAATGGCTAATTTATTTGATTTATTGTAATCTTCATTTTTTTTTTTTTTTTGCGAAATGTATTTAATATATAGAAAATTGCACAAAATGTCCTTAACACATGGACCCGCTACGCAAATCACATCTACCTTTCAAATCTTAGCATTATCCCCTTCACTTGTCCATCTAGAACAACATTCATTATTTTTAACAGAATTCGTACACAATTGTTGTTAAACATGCACGTGGATGTCACATGCAATTAAACGAAATAAAATTCAAGGGAAAATTGGTCCATCCAATGACATCAACAAGTGTGGGAAAAAAAACGTAAGAGATGATTACTGCCAAGAATAATATAAATGTAAGGACCAATTGCGTAAAAAATATATTACATTAAGGACCATTACTACATTTCCATTAATACATTAGAGACTACATTTGCACCATCTCCAAAACATTTCCATTTCTTCCATCCCAATACACATGGCGATGTGAACTTCGACTGAAACTTTGGAACACCATACAATAACGTATAAGCACTAACCCATCACATCATAAACCACATCACTACAATTCCACAAAAAAGCCATAAAACCATATCTTGCAAGCAAATCCATTCTCCTTGGTGGAGCTCTTCTTGCATAGTTTCATTTCGTTCTCTAATATACAGTTGTTCCTCATCAATTCAAAAAGTATTTCAAAAGATCTGAGACAAGGCCCGGACTTTCCATGAGGCAAAAGAGGCAGCAGGCTGGGGCACAAAAAATTTGAGGGCCCAAAATTCTAATTTTTTCTAAATATTGAAATTTCATGCCCAAATTGAGCCCATTATTTTTTCCAAATTCCAACAAGCCCATTATCATAATCCTATAGACTAACAAACCCAAGAATCTCACTCTATAATTATTCATTACAGTACCTGATAATTGAGAAACAAGAGAGTGAGGCAAAAGGACCTAATTCGGCAATCGACAAATTAGAGAGGTATGGTTTAATTTTATTTTCTTGATTTTTTTTAATTCTTGTTTCTATTTGCCTACAATATTAATACAAATATGCATTTTGTATTTATTAGATTTTTTTGCAAGTTAGGGTTATATTTTATTTACTTGAATTTATTTATTAAAATTTTGGTTCTGTTTTTGCATACAATATTAATGAGACAAAAAACATGTATTTGAGGGAGTTATGTGAAGGAAACGGGTGTTAAAAAAAACTTTGAAATTTTTAAAGGGTGGTGTGGGCAATGAGTTTAGAGTCTAGAAATAATGGGGCTTACAACAATTTGGACTGTGGGTAATGTTAGCAATATTAGAATTTTCTGCAATTTTTACTTTTTTTATTACTTTAGTATTAGATTTTAAATGTTCAATTTGTAATTTTTTGTTTTTTTCTCTAATTTTTTTTTTCTTTGACCATAATATGAATATCATTTAATTTTTTCAGGTTTATAGTTTGGCTTTATTGGCCTACAACTTGGTGGTTTGATTCTTCCAATTTGACCCCACTTTAAAATTCGTATTTTTCGGTTCACGTACTTTTCCATTCTCAACTTGATTGTAAAAAAATTAGTAACTTTTGCGTATGGGGTATAATTACAGTAGTGAAGAAACTTAATTCACATTTTATAGTGTTCTTTTATACAATATGTACAGGCGCACGCAGTGATGTATATTGATCAGTTGCACAGGTGCACATAATTGGGTATTGTTGTTGATATTGTTTTTTAGATTATACTCGAAATTTTGTTGATTTGGATTGAATTGGTGGTGTTGGATATGAACATTTGTGTTGATTTGTTGATTTTTTTTTAATTTATCGATGAATTGTTGGTGAGTGATCACTTAGGTTAAAAACTTGACTTGTTAGATTATTAAAATAATGATTTTTTTTTGTTAGGACTAATCAATAAAAACAATTCATATAACATGCCTACTAAATACATGTCTGGGGCTCAAAAAAAGAAAAAGAAAACGAAGGAAAGAAGCATTAATTCAAAGTCAAGCTGGAGACATTGATAAGTACTTTATTAGCAAGAAAAAAATAGAAAAGGAAGAATCAGTTGAAATTTTGGTGAATGAAGAACAAGAGAATCAAAATGACATTGAACATGATCAAGGTGCAACCTTCCAATGTTTATGAACTGAACGAGAATGGGAACATGATGTTAATATAATTGAAGATGTTCAACAAGAAGATTTAAATCCAGAGGATTACTTTCTTTTGACGTTGATGATCGAGGGAAATGGGATAAAATTCATCAAAAACTTAATTAATACTTTTGCCTCAAAAATTGTAAGGCGATATGTATTTAAATGATTGTTTAGAATATTTTTAGTCTTATTATTTGATTAAAATATAAATATTTTGGGTATTATATTTTATTTACTGGTTTATTATTGTTGGGTTTGAGTTTATAAATTTTATACGGAAAACTCTTATAGGAAAAAATAAAAATTGAATGCACTCTATAATATAAGGGCCTAAATTTATAGTTAGTCTAATGTTTGAAAAACTCAAAGTTCGGCATTGTCTGAGGCACATTGGTGGGTCGAATTAGAAAAACAACCCACATCCACCTAATTTCTGTAAAAGCAAAAGAAAATGATAAATTGAGAAGACAATATATGAGGAAAAAAATTGTTAAGTTGAAGTACTCAAAGCCTTGTCACTCGTCCTCGCTGGCACGTGAGAAATCGTCTATCAGGTTTAGATTTGTCCACAAAGTCTTCATCACCATGGTACTCCACAATTTTGTCTTTAGGTGATGGAAATGAATTTTTTCTTTTAATGACTAAATATATATTAACATCCACTCAAGAAGATGGAAAAAAAATCACGTTACCTTTTTCTCCACACTTGTTGATGACATTTGATGGACAATTTTCTCCTCGAATTCTATTTCGTTTAATGTCACGTGACAGCCACGCGCATGTTTACCTGCAATAGTGGACCTGGAATGCAAATATATGAGGGCATAATTGAAATAAAAGTTTCTTTTGGAGGGCTCAATTGATAATGACTTAACGTTCAGGGGCTTATCGTGCAAATAAATGAGGACAAAGATACAAAACAAGGATGAATTTGGCCCATGCGATTCCATTGCGATCGTGGGCCATTGAAATTATAAGAAGCACAATCTCTCCTTCCATGCGATCGCGGGCCATTGGCCAATGCGATCGCATGGGCTTTTCATGATTTTTGGCCTAGCAGATTGTTTTTCTTTCCTCATGTGTTTGAGCTTCTTTTAGACTCGTTTTAGGACACAAATTGAGATATGGATTTAGGGTAATTGTTGGCCATCTAAATACACATTATTAGAGAAGAAAAAATGGAGTTCCATATCATAACATAACACAAATCTTTGGAAGAATTCCACATCAAAGACATTAAATTCTTTGAAGAAGAATTATAAGAAATCATTGGAACTTTGGATGATTTTGAAGAAGAAGACAGTGCCGTCCAAGATCGTTGAAGAGATTCAAGATTAAGGGTTGTATCAACTATTATTCTAAATTATCCGGGTTATGTATACACTTTTTATCTTATATTTTATTAATCAAAATATGATAGGCTAAACTTTTATGGCTAGGATTTTAATAAAATCTTGTTAACTCTTTAATCTAATAAATTGCTTGTTTTTATTCTTGCTTTTGGGTTAATTGTTTATTATTCATTAATTCCGTTTTGATACTTGATCACTATTAAAACGTGTTTGTGATTTATATTGCTTTCGAGAGATTCGGTATAAATTAGCACATGGTAATAAATAACATAGAGTTCTACAATTGATGGTCTATGTCATTATGCTCCGTAAAATTGCTATGTGATGATCTTTGTGAATTAATGCATGCTTACGTGTTCGAAATTTAATTAGAGATAATTAGGTTCATATATAAGTATAGAATTGATTGACCATCGAGAGAAGCTATTGATTAAAATTGGATCATTGGTTTTTAACCTAGGCATCTAAATTCTTAATTTTATTGATTGTTTGTTATTGAATTAATGTTATCCTAAAATTTGGCCAATTTTAGGATAGTTCTTGGGATTTGTGTTGATGCCGAGAGGATCTACATGTGTCTAGCTCAATTAACAAATGACATTAAGTCCAATAGGAGATAGAGATATACTTATATGCTTGATGCAATCTTTGATGGTTTTCTAATTTTGTGTTGCGTTCTTTATCTATTCGAATATTTCGTAGAGATATATTTGGGTCATAGATGGAAATTGGTTCAATTTGTATCGAGAGAGCAAATTACCATATAAATAATACCGATTGTCAACATAAATCAAGAATTGAGTATAAACAAGCAATTAAGGGTTAAAGTAGGTTAACAATGGTGGATTCGGGATTCTAGTACCTTTCATGATTTGATTAATTCTAAGTTTTGAATAATTCTAAATCTTTATTTTAGATATTATTAGATTTATTTAGAGTTGAATTTAAAAATTGATTGTGTTTTTCTTGAATTAGAGTTAGTATTAATTAAAGTACAAGACGTGAAAAATTCAGTCATCGTGAGTTCGACACTCTACTTATCATTATATTACTTGTTAACGGTCCATCCACTTGCGGGATAATAATCGACAACAAGTTTTTGGCGCCGTTGTCGGGGACTGATTTTTTCTACCTTTTGCTTTAGTTAATTTTATCTTTAGTTCTTTTTCTTTTCTTTTTTTCGTTGATCTACTGGTTTTTCTTAGTTTCATTGCTGTTAGGGAACAAAGAAGAGCTTGGAGATCAAGCGCAACACAAGATGGCAGACCTTGAGATTGATGAGGACAACACACATGACATGCTTTATGGAGATTTCATCGCAATCCACCAGGTAATATAGAGAGATATGATATACCTACCGAAATTGATGAGGATGACTTGCTCTTGGAAGATTTATGGAAACCGTAGTCTCTACTCCTACACCTACAATCAGGATTGACAAAATCACTCAGATTACTCTTGGTACAACAACCAAGGTCAAACAGGAGTGCACGGGGTGAAAATTAAATTGCTCCTGGCGAAAATTGATTCATTGGCAAAGTAGGTGGAAACACTAAAATACTCTCAGTCAGCCAATATGGTTCAGATGTCCCTACCAATATGTACGACTTGCAGGACAAACTATCAATCATTAGAGTGCCCTTTAACCACAATTGATATGTCATCACCTGAATAAGCTGCATATGCTCAGGACTTTCAGTGACAGCAGAATAATCCATACTCACAGACTTACAATACATGGTGGAGAAATAATCTAAACTTCTTAAATGGCAATACCCAAAATATTCAAAATCTATCAAATCAGGGAAGACCCCAGAAAAGGAAATGAGGATGGGAAGAGGTAATCTTTAAATTGTTAGAACGGATAAAGATTGGATTCAAGGAAGTTCAGAAAAGACAAGATGTCTCGATAAAGAATGTAGAAAATCAAATTGGGCAATTGGCCAAATTATTGACCGAGAGTCCACAAGGCACCTTTCCAAGTGACACTAAAACCACCTCGATAGAACACATGTCAAGCATTAAAACAATGAGTGAGGAACAAGTACCCAAAATTTTGGAAAATAGACCGATTGTCCAAATCGAGAAATCACCAACTAATGAAGAAAAGCACGTGAAGAATGAGAAGTTGATCATAAATAAGTAGAATAAAAAAGTGATATTTAATGATGCTGCACCTATCAAGCAATTCTCCGACTCCCATCTTTCTTCTAAAATTGATTTTGTCATCAAGGTCATTGATGAAGTTGAAATTTTCATAGTTGAGTTTGAGCATGGTGATAAAATTAAATCATATTTTTATGAGAAGGGCAAAGTTAAATATTGGAGGATAATCGAAAAATGGTGCAAAGTCAATTGATACAAGCAAAACAAGTCATCAAAAGCCCTATTCAAAGTGAAAACAGTGTTGCAAAAAGTTAAGCTAATGACTTTAAACAAGCATTTGTTGGGAGGCAACTCTCTATTCCTTTCTTTTATCTTTTAATTTTCACTTTCTAGCTTAAAGCACATTTTTCTAATTATTAAGATTTTTTGATTGTTTTTGAGCAACTAAAGGTCAAGGTCATCAAAATAAGTTAGCATAACTAATTATATTTATCATGTCTTTTTTCAGGTTTAATTGAGATAATTTGAGGGTCAAATTAAGGAAACTAAAAGAAGATCAGGGAGTCGAGTACTAATGAAGGAGATTCACCATCATATGACATGGGGAGTATTGCTATCATTCCTTAGATTATTTTTGCTTCTACATTAAGGACAATGTAGATTTTAAATTTGGGGGTGGCATAAAATATATAAAAATTAAAAAAAAAAATCTTGCATGCTTGTGTGTTGTTAGATAGCCTTGCCGGCTAATGATGTGATTTATTTGGAGCTGTTTTAATTCATGACTTGTGAACGAGAATGCTACTTGTGTTTTATGTTAAATTACTAATCCATGTTAGATCTTTATTGAGCACAATAGTTATGATGGTCATTAGCGAGATGGTTGTACTTGTAGATGGCAATATGTTGCCAATTGGAACTAGGAAGATAAACCAATGCCATAAATACAATTCAATCACCAAACCAAGTAAACGAATAGTTTGGATGTGGTTAAGTCGTGAAAGTAGCTAGGTAAGAATGTCTTGATTCCGTGCATGTTGAATATTGGCGTGGAGTATTTTTGGTTAACAAGTGAAAGCTATATAATGTCCAGGTGCTAGGAATCTAATCCCACTGCGTATTATATCTTGCTCTGGAAAAAAAAGAGACATTATACTTGTGTTATCTTATACCTCTCTTCGTAACCTTTTTTTACTCGAGTGATAAAGCCCGTATGAGTTCTCAAAACTCGATATCCTAAGGTATGTAAAATCTGGGATCCATCGATTTAAAGTTCGCTACAATGGTCATCTAGAAAGCTTAAGGGAGTGAGGTTTCACATATAAAATGATTATATAATGAAAAAAAAAGTCTATAGAACCAATATGCAAAACTAGCAAGGTTGAGCCTTTTTGTTTATAATTTGGAGATTTAGATAATTAGTGGGTTTGACTTGCCTAGTGGAAGCTTGTTGGTTGAAATACTCATTAAAAAGAGAATCATCATGAACCTATGTAGTTGCTATCATTGGCTAAACCCACCAAACTTAAGTGAAAAAATAATAATAGTGCATTGAGCGCGACCTTAGAATTATTACCTCGGGTTAGAGAGAAAATATCAAGTTTTAATAGTACATCTCATGAGGGGGTAATGAAAATGTGACCATTAAGGGTCGGGTTATCACCAATTGAACGCATTATAATGTTTCGGATTGACTATTCACACACACACACATGGAGCATGGAATAAGTTTAAAAAAAAAAAAATTAAGTAGCATTGTTTGAAAACTTTTCATATTTATGAGCAGTTTTAAAAAAAAAAAAACAGAGGCAAATGGCAAAATATCTAACTTATGGAGTGTTTTTTTTTTTTTACTTTAGTTACGTTTTGTTTTATTTTGTTTGTGCGTTTGTATGTTTGTGATTAATTAGTCTTGTTCGAGGACGAACAAGAGTTCAAGTTTGGTAGTGTGATAAGTGATTTTACACTTATTTAGATCGTTAAAGTGGACCATTGTGAGTGCATTTGAGTGTAATTTTATTTAATTATGTGTTTATTTTGTTACTGTAAGTCAAAACCCGAGTTTGGTGGTGTTTAGAGCAAAGTTGGCAAAAAGGACTAAATTGAAAGAAAATTATAAGTATGGAGACCGACTTACAAATTTATAAAAGTTTAAGGACCTAGAATGCAAATATATGAGGGCATAATTGAAAAAAAAGTTTATTTTAGAGGGTTCAATTGACAATGACGTAAAGTTTAGGGGCTTATCGTGCAAATAAATGAGGACTAAGATACAAAATGAAGATGAATTTGGCTCATGCGATCGCATAGGCCAAGTCCATTGTGACCGCGGGCCTTTGAAATTATAAGCAGAGGCCCAATTTCTCTTTCCATGTGATCGCATGGGCTTTTCATGATTTTTGGCCCAACAAATTGTTTTTCTTTCCTCATGTGTTTGGACTTTTTTTTAGACTCCTTTTTGGACACAAATTGAGACATGGATTTAGTATAATTGTTGGTCATATAAATACACATTATTAGGGAAGAAAAAAATGGAGTTCCATATCATAACATAACACAAATCTTTAGAAGAATTCCACATCAAAGACATTACATTCTTGGAAGAAGAATTACAAGAAATCATTAGAACTTTGGATGATTTTGAAGAAGAAGACGGTACCGTCTAAGATCGTTGAAAAGATTCAAGATTAAGAGTTGTATCAACTATTATTCTAAATTATCTGAGTTATGTATTCATTTTTTATCTTATATTTTTTTAATCAAAATATGATAGGCTAAACCTTTATGGCTAGTATTTTGATGAAACCATGTTAACTCTTTAATCTAATAAATTGCTCGTTTTTATTATTGCTTTTGGGTTAATTGTTTATTATTCATTAATTCCGTTTTGATACTTGATCACTATTAAAACGTGTTTGTGATTTATATTGCTTTCGAGAGATTAGTATAAATTAGCACATGGTAATAAACAATATATAGTCCTATAATTGATGGTTTATGTCATTATGTTCTATGAAATTATTATGTGATGGTCTTTGTGAACTAATGCATGCTTATGTGTTAGAAATTTAATCAGAAATAATTAGGTTCACATATAAGTATATAATCAGTTGATCATCGAGAAAGGCTATTGAATAAAATTGGATAATTGGGTTTTAACCTAAGCATCTAAATTCTTAATTTTATTGATTGTTTGTTATTGAATTAATGCTATCCTAAAATTTGGCCAATTTTAGGATAGTTCTTGGGATTTGTGTTGATGCCGAGAGGATCTACACGTGTCTAGCTCAAATAACAAATGACATTAAGTTCAATAGGGGATAGATATGTACTTCTATGCATGATGCAATCTTTAGGGGTTTTCTAATTTTGTGTTGCGTTCTTTATCTATTCGAATCCTTCGTAGAAATATAGTTTGGTCATAAATGAGAATTGATTTAATTTGTATCGAGAGATCAAATTAACATATAAAGAATACGGATTGTCAACATAAATCTAGAATTGAGTATAAACAAGCAATTGAGGGTTAAAGTAAGTTAACAATGGTGGATTCGGAATTCTAGTACTTTTCATGATTTGATTAATTCTAAGTTTTGAATAATTCTAAGTACTTATTTTAGTATATTATTAGATTTAGTTAGAATTGAATTTAATAATTGATTGTGTTTTTCTTGAATTAGAGTTAGTATTAATTAAAGTACAAGACGTGAAAAATTCAGTTCTCTTGAATTCGACAATCTACTTATCATTATATTACTTGTTAGCAATCCGTCCACTTGCAGGATAAAAATCGACAACACACTCCACTAGTGATTTACTATGATAATGTTGGCACTACATATCCATGCGCCAACCACGTGCTTCACTCACAAGTGAAACATTTTCAAATTGGAAAATTGCATATTTGGTCTTCAACTTTTCAAAAACGTAAGTGATATACTTCTAATCTTTAAAAATAGCACCAAACATTCCCAACGTTTAAAAAAATATTCATGGTAGGTCCTTTATGACAAAATTGTCATTCCCTTTAAATAAACCAAAAAATAAAAAACAAGAAAAAAGAAAAAAAAAATGATTGAAAAATAACTAAATGTACAAAAAAAAAAAAAAAAATAACAAAGAGGTCATCTTCTTTATTAAACTCCAAAATCCAAAATCCACCACCACCACCCAAAACCCAAAAATCCCAAAATCTACCATCCTAAAATCCAAAACGCCAATGCATGTCATTTGATCTGGTTTTGATGTTGGAAGTGGTTGCCCATTAAGAATTTCCAAGATCTTCTCTGTTTTACCTAGTAGAAGAATAGAGTTGCACACAATTTTATTTCTTTCTTCAATGGTGCTCTGATGACATTTCATGGATATTACATGTGGTAAGTTGGTAAGAGAAGCCCCCATTACATCAACAATCATACTGAAAAGTATTTCAAACCTTGTGTTCTTGCATTTGCTCATTTTGTTATCAAGATTTGGTAGAAGTGTTTGACATATTGTGTACATTGAATTGGCGGCCAAAATTGATCGACCATTTGGAAGGACCATCTCTTAAACAACTTATTGCATCTTCATTTCTCAACTCCATAAACATGTGCTTTGCTGCAATAGAGAGCTCTAAAATTATCTCTCTTAGGCTATTGCCTTCGATTCCCATTTCACAAAGATTCACATCAACCACCTGTAATGGAGATCAACTCCGACCCATACAATTTCATTCAATTCGTACAACATCAGGTTTTGCATCCAAAATGGGGTGGATTTGAGAATGATGAATTTTGGAATTTTTGGGATTTTGGAGGTGGTAGTGGATTTTAGATTTTGGGGTTTAATAAAGAAAATGACCTTTTTGTTATTTTTTATTTTTTTAGGGTACATTTGGTTATTTCTTGTTTTTTCCTTTTTGGTTTATTTAAAAAGAAGGGCAATTTTGTCAAAAATGACCTACCATGCCTATTTTTTAAAATGGTGGGGATGTCTAGTACTATTTTTTAAGGTTAATAGTATATCCCTTACGTTTTTGAAAAATTTGAGATCAAATATAAAAATTTTCCTATTCAATTTGACATTCACTTTGTTAGTAAATGCATTCAATTAGGAGCTTTGCGTGTTTCACACTTCTGGTCAGCTTGCAGATTCCTTAACGCAACTCCTTTCTCATGCTCGTTTCCCCCACCTTCAAATCAAGATTAGTGTTTTCGATGGGACCACCATCTTGAGAGAACATATTAGAGTATCTTTTCAAGTGTAAATAATCTTATCGTAGATATCTTTTGTAACCATCTCTTATTTTATAAAATTTAGGTTGATATATATAGGTCACTTGTACAATTCAATAAAATGAATGTGAATTGAATTCAATAAATTCACTCATATGTTACCATTCTCTACAATTTGGACATTAATGAAGCCAAATTCGACTCATATTTCTGGGCTAAACCAGAATTAAAAATACTTTAGATTAAATGAAGATGTACAAGAAATTAAAACTAACAACGTCAAATGGTACGACTCTTTTGTAACTTTCCAATTTTAACACCTCCGTAAGTCTCAATCTTCGACAAGGCAAAAGCCTTTTCTTTTATTCCTTTTTGACATGAATCAACACAAACCTTTGAATAATTAAGCTGACATAATTTTTCGAAAAGATTGCACTAATTTTCTCCAATCTATGGTTTATGTTGCAATAGTATCCCTACTCTTCTTTTTTTTTTTTTGTTATTATGAAGTTCCCAATTTATGTGTTTTGAAGCACTGTTAGTCCTCAATCATGGATTCCATCCAACCGTTACATCGTCCACTTTTGGTTTGAAATTGTCCCACATTTATTTATTATTAAAATAAAGAAAAAGAAAAAGAGGAAAAAAAATTTCAACAATTCGTCTCTCCTTCCCACAAAGAAAAATAAAAGAATTCCTTTCTCAATTTTGAGTAACATGTTCGACCGCTATTAATACCAATTTATTGAGAATAAAAAGAAAAATCAAGAAAAATGGATCTCAGCAATTCTCGATTCGAAAGACCTATTAAGCTTTCAAAGAAAAATAATCGACATGTCCCATACTCGATCCTACTCAAGAACAACAAGGTCTATATAATTAGCCCGTTCTCCACAATATATCTTTCAACGGAATTAAGATCGATGTAATTTATCTAAAGCTCTAACATTATTGTAACATATTTAATTTAAGTACATATTTAATAGTGATTTAAAACACAAGTTGTTAAAAATGATTTTAATTTATTTTATCAACTTTCAAATTTATACAAATAAAATCTAACTTATTATTACCGGCACCATTTATTCAACGTGGAATATGTCAAATTAGGCTGTTAAAAAACATCATTTTATTACATATATTATTATTATCGGAGCATTCAAAAATTCGTGCCTTTGATTTTGAATGTGGACTGCATGTGTTCAAACTTTCACTACGGTCGGGTCATGTTTTCAGAACTAAAAATAACATAATATTTAGGCCAAGTCAAAGTAAAATTTTAATAATTAACTTTGAAGTGCCTATAAATATTCACCAACTTTTTAAAGTTTCATTCAAATCCTAACCCTTTTCTGCTTATAATTAACTTACAGAAAAGCAAAAGTTTTATGTAGTAATCAAAGATGGGTTCTATTAAAACTACTTATTTTCTCATTTTTTGCACTTTTTTGGTTTCAATATCTTTTCAAGAAGCAAATGGTACGAGGGTTTTGGGCATGGAGAAATGGCTAAGGGAAAAAGTTCCATTATTGGCTTCTCTTCCTAGGGGTCCAGTGCCACCGTCTAGTGGTTCTCCCTGCACTTACATTCCCGGGACTCCTAGCTCGGGAACCGGCACGTGCTCGTTGAACGAAAAGCATTTTGCCGGTGGTGGCACCACCCATGCGCCACCAGCTTCTCCGACGAGTGTCATAAACTTTGGCAGCGCTTCAATGACAAATCATGAAACTGGGAAGAATGATTCAACTTCTTGAGATTTTTTTCATATTTTATAAGAAAGGAAACAAAATTCTGTACTTATATCAATTTTTTTTTCCATTTTTTTATTTGTTCTTACTTGGAACAACAACCATAACATATTTGGTTGTTACCCGAAATGTAATATTGAATTTCAGTACAAAATACTGTATATCGTGTTTGTTTGATAAAATTTTTTGTAAATTATAAACATAATGTGTGACCTAAAATGATATTTTATCAGCTTATAAGTATTTATAAACAATAACAAATATTACTAATGAAATTAAAATCGCTATTTCATTACTTTCTAACATTTTTTTGTTGTTGCTATTTTTTTATCTTTCTTGTGAGCTTTGCATGGAATAGGAGATCTCTTGGCTTTTGCATGTTTGGCTAGTCTTTAAAAGTTTAATCATAAGTGTTGGGATTTTTGTGATCTCAAATAAACTCGGGACAGTGATGATTAATAGACCCGTTATATCTTCATAGGCTTTGAGCCCAGGATTGAATGATAATTGTATAGTCCACTCCACAAGTGTGTTAGCCCAAATTAATGAAGGACGTGTGTGGGCCATTTGGAGGTTTTAATGTACCTTTGGGTCGTTGCTCAGTGGCCCAGTGTGTTTGACCCAGTTGAAAGTGGGACGGCTAGGTTTAGGAAATATATATATATTAAGGGGGTATAATATAATATGGGTTATTATATTATTACCATATATACATATATATATTCATACCATATATATTATATATTACACTATATATATATGTGTGTTGGTTTGGCATAAAGATGACCACCATTAACCACGAATTATATCCACCATATGATATACCACACGTGAACTGAGAAACAGCAGAAGAAGCCAAAACCAGAGACAAAGCCTGCCATTGTTATATTATATTTTCTTTGTGAAAATTGCATCCCATTTCCTCCCTTTATTTCCTTTGGTGAAATAGGTCCTTCTTAGTTTGTCCTTTTAACTTGGTGTTACCTTTGTGGAGTTGGACAGTATTAATCTGAGCCCTGTCAATTGTTCTTGCAAGAATCAACGATCCTGTGAACTATTTTCCCCAACAATTGGTATCAGAGCCTCGGTGGCATTCCGTAGTGCAAGAAAATTAATTTTGGGTCGTCAGATTAACGAAGAAGAAGAAGCACAAATCTGCCCAGATCTGTCCGTTCATTTTCCGGCCAAAGCAGACGTCATCTTTGTGAACGGAGACCATATTCCAACTCCTGACGTCAAGGCGGAGCTGACGGTGGAGCGCGTGCGGCGCGTGGGGCAACGGAGGAGGCGCGTGATTTTCGGCTGCAGATTTCTTCAAGCGGCGCGTGGAGGCGCGTGAGGTAGTATTCCGGCGAGTGGCTGACGGCGTTGTGATCCTCGTCCTATTTCTGACCTTCTGTGGTGGTCAGTTATAATTTTGGTGGTCCGGACAGCTTGGACAGCGGTTCGATAGTGAACGTATTCGGCGTTTACAAAACCTTCGTGGTTTTTCCAGCTTGTGTGGTTGCTGTTGCTGCTGGATTTCTTTTTAATTTGTTTCGCATCTCTCCTATTTAATACGGACCGTCAGATTTGGTCCGCTCTAGTAAATTGGCTAATCTCTTTTACATTCCAGTACTAGCAGGTCATCGTGTGGGGTGGCCAGTAGGTTTTGGGGTTACCGTGTGGGGTAACCATTGCCTGTTGCTAGGAATTTTATGTGCCCATTATTGTGACTTGTGTTAGCTTTTGTTTTGGTACTGATTATTTGCGATACTTTATTTTTGTGCATTATTATTTAGAACTGTCACCTGGACTTTACCCGTTTGACAATTCTCTTGATCTGAGATCACGAATCTCACGAAACCCTGGGAATCTAAAACGGTGTATATTGAGGCCTTAGGTATTTCTGCGTGATTATCTTGAGGTGCTTGTTAGTGTGTATTCTTATTTGTTAAGATGTCTGCACATCGTTTTGATTTGAGTGTCTTTACTGGTAAAGGTGATTTTTCTATTTGGCAACAAAAAATGAAAGGTATTTTGGTTCAGCAAAAGGTTTCAAAAGCTATTGATAATTCTTATGGTCCTAATGTTACTGAGGATCAGAAAAAGGATTTTGATGAACTTGCTTACACTTCTATTATATTGCATTTGTCAGATCCTGTTTTGCGAAAAGTTGGAAAATTTGATTCCACATAAAAGCTTTGGAAAAAATTAGAAGAGCTTTATTTAATCCAATCCACTCCAAATAAAATTTATCTCCTTGAAAATTTTTTCAGCTTCAAAATTGATCCCTCAAGGGATTTGGATGACAATCTTGATGTTTTTAATAAGCTTGTGCAAGATATTACAAACTGTGGTGAAACGGTCCCTGAAATTAACAAAGCTATCATTTTGTTAAATGCCATTTCTGATTCATATAAGGAAGTCAAGAATGCCATTAAGTATGGGAGGGAGACCCTTACACCTGACATTGTCATAGACTCTTTAAAAAGTAAGGAGAGAAAATTGAAGTTCGAGAAAAATGAGAGAAAAAATGGTGAAGTCCATTTTGTGAGGGGTAGACCTCAGTGGGGGGATGGGAGTGGAAGTGGAGGTGGGCAAAACAGTGGTAGCAATAGAAAGGGTAGAAGTCGTTCTAAGTCACATGGGAGGGCAAAAGGAAAGAAATGTTACGGGTGTGGGAAAATAGGACATTTCATTAGTGAGTGTTATAAAGAGAAGAACAAAGAGAGAGGAGAAGATCAGAGAGAGACAAATTTAGTGACCTCTAGTGATGAGTCTGGTGAGGTTTACATGCTTTTAAATTCTGAGCCTGGTGAGAATAACCTGTCTATGAACTCCCATATACATGAGTGGATTCTTGACTCCGGTGCATCTTTTCATGTCACTTCAAATAAGTTTTGGTTTGATCATTTGCATGAGGCTGATCATGGATATGTAGTTGCATGTGATGGAGTTGCATATAGAATTACTGGTGTTGGTAATGTAACTGTTAAGTTTGACAGTGGCTTTGTGCATACATTAAAAGAAGTCAGATATGTTCCGCATATGGGTAGGAATTTGATTTCTATAGGGGAGTTAGAGAGTACAGGTTTCATGGGTAGGCTTGGTGATGGCATGATTAGAATGTGTAAGGGTGCACTTAGAGCTTTTAAAGCTACTAGGAGAAATGGCATATATGTTACACATGCTGAAGTGATAAGTGGTCTAAATTCCACTATCTCTTCCATTGACACTGATCACACACAAATGTGGCACAATAGGTTAGCTCACATTAGTGTTAAAGGACTTAAGTTCCTTAACGACAAGGGTGTGTTTGGTAAGGATCAGGTGTCTGACATCACATTTTGTGATCATTGTGTGCTTGGAAAACATCGTAGGATATCGTTTTCATCTTGCACACACAAGACAAGTAGAGTGTTAGAATACATTCATACTGATTTGTGGGGTCCCAGGAGCAATCCCACTTTTGGTGGTAACAAATATTTTTTGTCTATTGTTGATGATTTCTCCAGACGTGTGTGGGTTTATCTATTGAAAGATAAAAGTGAAACTTTCATTAAATTTAAAAATTGGAAAGTTCAGGTGGAGAATCAAACAGGTAGAAAGATTAAATATTTGCTTAATGATAATGGTCTTGAATTCTGCAATGTTGACTTTGATAATTTGTGTTATGAGTGTGGCATTACTAGATATAAAACTGTGCCTTACAATCCCCAACAGAATGGGGTTGCTGAAAGAATGAATCGTACTTTGCTTGATAAGGTTAAATGTATGATGTTGAGTTCTGGTATGCCTGAATCGTTTTGGGGTGAAGCTGTTATGACTGCTTGCTATTTGACTAATATGACTCCTTCTATTGTTTTAAATGGTGATACACCGTATGAAAAATGGTATAGTAAATGTACTGATTACTCCATACTTAAGACTTTTGGCTGTGCTGCTTTCTTTCATCAGAGTGAGGGAAAAATAGATCCCAAGACTAGGAAATGTGTTTTCTTAGGATACCCAGAGAGTGATAAGGGGTATAGGTTGTGGGATAGGAGCCAAAAGGGTGTGAAAATCATCATTAGTCAGGATGTCATTTTTGATGAGTCAGATATGCCTTGTTTAGAGAGTGAAAAACAGCAAGAAACCATTAGGGAAGAATCCCTAGTTGAGGTGGAGAAAGTGAGTACCCACATCCCCATCACCCTTAGTGAGGTGGAGAGTGACACACATCAAAATCAGCAGAACATAGATGCAGTAGGTAACGAGGATGTGATAGAGGAAAATCCTGTTGACCAAAATCCTTTGGCTAATTATCAATTGGCCAGAGATAGAGAGAGGAGACTATGTAGGGAACCCCAAAGACTATTCGACTTCACTATAGCCTATGCTAGTTATCAGGAACTAGTTGATAAGGAGCCAAATACCTTTGTGGATGCTATAAAGAGTGAGAAGTCCATAGAATGGTTTAGTACCATGAGAGGAGAGATGAGTTCTCTTGTTAGGAATCAAACTTGGGATTTAGTTCCTAAACTTAAGGATAAATCCATAGTGGGATGCAAATGGGTTTATAAGGTGAAAAAGGGTACCACTGAGAGTGAGCCTGTGAGATACGAGACTAGGCTAGTAGCCAAGGGTCAGTGGTATAGAATGTTTGATTCACATGTTTTTGGTTACAAGAGGAATGAGTTTGATAATTGCTTGTATTACCTGCACCACAGCACAAATGATGATTGTGTGTATTTGTTACTTTATGTGGATGACATGTTATTTGATGGATTTAACATGAAAGTGGTAAACAAGATAAGTGTTGAGTTAAATAAAGAATTTGACATGAAATACCTAGGACATTCTAGAAGGTTCCTTGGTATGATTGATAGAGATAGGTCAAATTCATGCTTATTTGTGTATCAAACTCTGTATGTGCTTAAATTTTTTAAGAAATTTGGCATTGTTAATTGCAAACCCACTTATGTGCCTCTTGGTAATCAATTTATCTTGTCTGAGGAACAGGATAAGAAAAATGAGTTTATGAGTAAAAACTCCTACTCAAATGTTATTGGCTTCGTTATGTACTTGATGGTTCGCACTAGGCCAATCTTGGCCTTTACTGTTAGTGTTTTAAGCAGGTACATGTTTGATCCAGGTCCCAAACATTGGGAAGCTTTAAAGTTGTTGTTTAGGTATTTGAAGGTTTATAACCTTGCAAATATGGGCACTAAGGTGCTCACAATGGTAAAGTTTAGAAGTTGGCTGACACTTCTAAACTTCGGTAAAGGTATGTAAAGTTCCAATTTGTTTGGAATCCTTTTTTAACAACTACTAAGCTATTTTTTTTTTTTTTTTTACTTTTGGGGTTTGCAGGTATTTTTGGATCAAGGTGGAGGTTTGTTGGGATTTTTGTGATCTCAAATAAATCCGGGGCAGTGATGATTAATAGACCCGTTATATCTTCATAGGCTTTGAGCCCAGGATTGAATGATAATTGTATAGTCCACTCCACAAGTGTGTTAGCCCAAATTAATGAAGGACGTGTGTGGGCCACTTGGAGGTTTTAATGTACCTTTGGGTCGTTGTTCAGTGGCCCAGTGTGTTTGACCCAGTTGAAAGTGGGACGGCTAGGTTTAGGAAATATATATATATTAAGGGGGTATAATATAATATGGGTTATTATATTATTACCATATATACATATATATTCATACCATATATATTATATATTACACTATATATATATGTGTTGGTTTGGCATAAAGATGACCACCATTAACCACGAATTATATCCACCATATAATATACCACACGTGAACTGAGAAACAGCAGAAGAAGCCAAAACCAGAGACAAAGCCTGCCATTGTTATATTATATTTTCTTTGTGAAAATTGCATCCTATTTCCTCCCTTTATTTCCTTTGGTGAAATAGGTCCTTCTTAGTTTGTCCTTTTAACTTGGTGTTACCTTTGTGGAGTTGGACAGTATTAATCTGAGCCCTGTCAATTGTTCTTGCAAGAATCAACGATCCTGTGAACTATTTTCCCCAACAATAAGAAATAATTAAAGTTTAAAATAACGGTCAAAGTTAAAATGAGTATGTTCTTTCCTTAATAACTTATTTTAACAATAATGTGACAGAATTTGTTTTTCTGTTTTATATACTTTGAAGTATGAAAATATATTTGAAGACAAAAACGGAGCTGATTGGACGGGGAAAACGAAAATTGTACGATTGGTTTTTGTAAGGAATTCGGGTTTAAAAATAACGATTTATCAAATTCATTTCAACATAAAAGAAGTTAATTCATTAAAGAAAATGAAGAAAAGAAACAAGAAAGCACGACTACATGAGAGATTAGATAATTGATATAATATTAAGTTATAAATTCCATATCGGTTAAACACAGAAATATTAATTAATATATAAAGGCTTAGGATACTCTTCCTAATAATGTTAACCTTTTAATATGCAACTCAAAATCTTAATATGGTATCAGAGTCCATTAAACTTATACGAGCAATTGTGATCCGACTAAGCCTAAAAAACGAATACACAGATTTCAAGATTAGTGTTCTCAAACGAGCCACCATCTTACGTGGCATGTTAAGAGATAATTCTCGCATCGGTTATATACTGAAATATTAACCAATGTATAAGAGTTTTGACTATTCTTCTCAATAAGGTTGACATTTAAGAAGGGTGTGAATGTTTATTATTATTTTTTTCTTTCTTTGATTTTAATATAGTATCAGAGTAGCTGTCTCGTCTTATCTTCTACACTTTTACTTTTTGACAACTATGTCGACTATCAAAGGAGGTGGAGGTTATCGATCCTTCGGATCATTATCACTTACATCCCTCGGATCCCTCCTGGACATAAAACTCCATAAGAAGAATGAAAAGTTTGGTGGCAATGTAGAGACCCTCTCCAAGACACCAAGTTTGCCCCTTTAAAATTTTTAGAGATACTATTTCTAAAATTTCATTTTGCTCGAATAAACATTGTGATGTTTGCCTGTTGGCGAAACAAACTAGACTCTCTTTTGGTTGTAGTCTTATTTCTACTAGAGTTTCTTCACATTCTGGTTCACACTATTTTTCAACTGTTGTGGATGATTTTACACGTTATACATGGATCTTTCTTATGCGGTTTAAATGTGAAACACAATGTCTATTAAAATCATTTATTTCAATGGTTGAAACTCAATTTGATAGTAAAGTTAGACGTATTCAAGTTGATAGTGGGAGTGAGTTTGATTCTATGTATTCATTTTTCATAGAGCAAGGCATTATCCATCAAAATTCTTGCGTGTCAACACCTCAACAAAATGGGTCGCTGAACACAAACATATTCTAAATTTAGCTCGGGCCTTGAGATTCCAAGCGCAGTTTCTACTTACCTTTTGGGGAGAGTGCGTTTTAACTTTCACATATATTTTCAAGTATAATTAATCCCGTTGTAAATATCTTTTGTAACTATCACTTATCTTGATGTTGGCCGAAGGCTACACACAAATTGTGGGGATGGACTATAATGAGATGTTCTCACCAGTTGCTAATCTCGTCACTGTTACGTGTTTGCTTGATGTTCGTGCAGGTAGAGGTTGTACACTTCATAAGATGGATGTCCAAAATTTCTTTTCTTCATGGTGGTCTCGATGAAGAAGTTTATATGCTTCCACCTCTCGGTTACAATCGACATGGCAAGAACTTGGTATGTTGACTGAACAAATCATTATATGGAAATGATCCATCAGCAATAGAGACTCTCAAAAAATTTCTTCATAATAAATTTCTAATTAAAGTCCTTGGAAAATTGAAATACCTCTAGGGAATTGAGGTTGAATTCGAAGCAAGGAATCTCAATTTCGCAGAGAAAATACACTTTAATTTATTCCGAACCTTTCCTATGGTGCAGAATCTAAAGCTTACACCAACAGATGGTGATATCCTAAATAATTCATCCAAGTATAGAAGGCTTGTAGGACGTCTAAGTTATCTCACCATCACAAGACCAGATATATCTTATTTAGTACAAGTTCTTACTTAGATCAGGCATGAACAACGAAAGCCACACCTTGATGTTGTTTTTCGCATTTTGTGGTATTTAAAAGCAACACCTGGTCGGGGATTATTATTTCTAGCTCAAAACAAGTTAAAGTTGTTGGATATTGTGATGCAGATTGGGCTAGTTGTTGGACGATAGGAATTCTCAATTGCTGGATATGTTTGAAACAAGCACCTAAGAAATGGAATGAAAATTTTGAATGTGCAATACTATAGATAAGTGTTTGTTTCTAAGTATGTGATGAATATATTGTGTTTGTGTGCTTTTATGTGGATGATATGCTAATTATAAATAATCACATAGGAGGAGGAATAGAAGGAACAGATAGACATATATCTTCCACATTCACGATGAACGACCTTGGATAAGTGGATACTATTTTAGGTGTCGAAATAATAAAAGATAGTGAGGGTTATTCTTTAATTCAATCACATTATATAGATCATGTGGTAAACAAGTTCAAACACTTGAACGCAAACAACTCGAGTATGCAAGTACTATTGATAGTCTAATATATGCAGTACAGTGTACAAAACTGGACATTGAATTTACCGTTAGTAAATTGAGTAGGTTTACTAGCTATCCAAGTGCAAAACAAAGTAGGGGATTGTTAGAAGTTTGTTCAAATAAATTAAAGTTGATAGATCAATAATTAATTTACAAGAAGTTTAGGGGTTGGAGAATATATTTGGAATAAGAGAGGAACCAAAAGCAATATGTGATTGGAGAATGATTTTATACTCCTACAACATTAAAATCTCCATTCTTCTTCCCTAAGAAACTCAATATGTTCATAAATTTAGTGTTCAAGGAGTTTTTCACTTTGCTGCTTTGTACAAAACTCTTAAAGGCTTGCGTATCTTTGAAGCTATTTTTCAAAGTTTTCAAAAGCAAATTTGAGTAGGAAAATATCACTTTAAAGAAAGCATATCATGTACGTGTTTCAACTCTACATTTCCAATGCTTTCTTTAGCTTTTTGGTTTGAGTCTTCAATTTCGATCTTCTTCTTCTACTTTGGTTTGTACAAGAAAGTCTCTAACAGCACGTCTGGCTATCAAAGCCATGGTGTGTTGGCATGCTTCATGTTTGGTATGTTACACGACCCCGGACACAATATAAAAAAAAAAAATTTAATTGTGTTCATTGTGTTGCACACTACTGTGTCCATATGTCTACTTATAAGTTTGACAAATACAAAACATGTTGGAAAATTGGTTTTATAGAAATGGTTTTGACTATCTTTTTTTCAATTAATTAAGTGGGTCCCTGTTTGGAAATGGAAATTTCTTTGGCCAAGTTTGTTCTACTTCGCGAGTCGAATAACACAGAATATTTAGTTTCTTAAAACCAATTTCGAGTGAATGAGAAATTAATTCCAAAGTATGCAATTTAAATAAGGAAATGTCGGAATTGGAAAATAATGGGAATTGGAATAATGCCAATCCCACATTGGTGAAATACAAGCAAAAATGGTCACCTTAAATAGCTCAAATTGCACAATTGGGTTTGGACCCCAATGAGTACCAATTGTCTTTAGACAGGTGGAGACTTACATGTTATAAGTAGGTTGGACTAAAGTCCACACGCGCGCGCCGCCACTGCCAGTCGTAGGTCACTGGTCATGTCCAAGAAGGTATATAACTTTTTATAGAAATAAAATAAATATTATTTTATTTCAAACCTCCAAGATTGCGACACGTGGCAATTCAATCAACTTCTTCAGAACGTGCCACGTGTCATGCTTCTAGAATCTGTCTGGACAGACATGTCTATCTGAACAGATGAGTTATGTCTTTTCAGACATAAACTTTTAGCAGTTGTGCCTTTTGGGACACAACTTTCCAACAACTATAAATAGGTCCCCCAATGTCCAGAAATTTTCATTCCAACTTCGTCTTCTTCTGCGGTTTAATATTCTTTGCTTCCTGCACTATTCTGTGTTCTCCATTTCAGTCCTTAAATATTTTTCTGCGTTCCAATTTTCGTTCAGAGAGTTCAAAACTTTAGTAGGTTCGTTGGTATTGTAATTTGAAGTACTTCTATTCCAATACGAGGTCGTTGTATCTTAGGAGACGAGTGCCAGAGAATCGTTAGCACCAGTGCGGGGTATTATTATCTTAAGATTGTTGGTAAAATATAAGTAAATAATTTATATTCTTTTTATTAAACAACCACGTGCATAAAATTGAGCAGAGTAACGGCTTACTTGAATAATTTGACGAAAAAATTAAATGTTGGTCGAGGCAAGAGTTCGACTCATTGTTCAGATTGTTGGTAAAATATAAGTAAATAATTTATATTTTGTTTGTTTATTTATACGTGCAATTGTTTTAAACAAATTTAAATTTCTATTTATAGATGGCAACTACTTCGAATGTGGTACCTCCTACTCATGGAGAGAAACTGGAAAAATTCACGGGGGTAGATTTCAAGAGATGGCAACAAAAATGTTGTTTTATCTCACTACTCTGAACCTAGCGAGGTTGTTTGAGTGAAGATGCTCTGACTGTTGATGAGAATGAACCTGGTCTTCAAAAGAGAACAGCTTTTGATGCATGGAATCAGAGCGATTTTCTGTGCAGAAACTACATTCTCAATGTCCATGACAACACTTTATACGGGGTATACAGTTTAGTCAAGACTGCCAAAGCTCTGTGGAAATCTTTGGAAAAGAAGTACAAAGATGAAGATGCTGGTTTAAAGAAATTTGTAGTTGGCAAATTTCTCGACTTCAAAATGATTGATTCTAAGACAGTAATGAATCAAGTTCAAGAACTTCAGATCATCCTGCACGATATACAAGTAGAAGGGATGAATGTGAATCATTTCAGGTTGCTGCAATAGTGGAAAAATTACCACCGATGTGGAAAGATTTCAAAAACTACCTGAAATACAAACGCAAAGAGATGGGACTTGAAGATCTTATTGTAAAATTGAGAATTGAGGAAGACAACCGAAATTCTGACAAGAAATTAAGAAAGCTGCAAACGAATGCTAAAGCTAATTTGGTGGAGTCAAATGCTAATAAAAAGAAGAAGCACTCTGGTAATGGCAAGCAAAAGGGAAAAGTCAAGAAATTCAAATTAGAAGAAGCTATAACTGCGGGAAGACACGACATTTAGCAAAAGACTGTCAGCAAAAAAAGCAAAAAAAAAAATCAAGTGCACATGACCGAAGAAAACAATCTGTCTAATGGGGTGTCTGATCTAATGCTCTCGGTAGTAGTGTTTGAAGCAAACAAGGTAGACAATCCAAGAGAATGGTTTGTAGACACTGGCGCTACTCGTCACTTTGTGTTAAAAAGGAGATATTTTCATCATATACTCCGATCAACGAACGACAGCGATTCATGGGCAATTCAGGAACATCAAAGATTGTTGAATTGGGAAAAGTAGTGCTTAAAATGACTTCAAGCAAAGAAGTAACTCTCATTGATGTGCTTCATGTTCCAGACATTCGCAAGAACTTGGTATCTTTTGCTATGCTTAGCAAGAATGGATTTAGACTAGTGTTTGAATCTGAAAAATTTGTATTCACCAAAAATAGCATGTTTGTAGGCAAGGGGTACTTAGCCAATGGGCTATTCAAAATGAATGTAATGCCTGTAATTCGTGATTTTGATAATAAAGTTAAATCTTCTGCTTACTTGGTATAGTCTTCTAATTTATGGCATGATAGATTAGGACATGTTAACTTTAATACTTTACGAAAATTAGTAAGTTTAGATTTATTGTCTTCTTGTTCTTTTGATCAAAGTCATAAATGTGAAATTTGTGTAGAGGTTAATTTAGCCAAAACACCGTTTCATTCAGTTGAAAGGAACACAAGCCCTCTAGAGTTAATCCATAGTAATATCTATGATTTAACGTTTGTACAACTAGAGGTGGTAAAAAGTATTTTATTATTTTTATAGATGATTGCACAAGATACTGTTATGTATATTTGCTAAGAAGCAAAGACGAAGCCTTGGAAATTCTTAAACTTTACAAGAATGAAGTTGAAAACCAACTTAACAAATGAATAAAGATTATTCGTAGTGATAGGAGAGGAAAATATGTAGCATCGTTTGAAGAATTTTGTTTAGACTCTGGAATTATACATCAAACTACAGCTCCTTATTTACCTCAATCAAACGGTGTTGCTGAACGCAAAAAATCGTACTCTTAAAGAAATGATGAATGCTATGTTGATTAGTTCTAGTTTACCCCCAGAATTTGTGGTGGAGGGGTGGGGGGGGGGGGGAAGCAATCCTCTCAGCAAACCACATTCTTCATAGAATTCTACACAAAAGTAAGAATCAAACTCCTTACGAATTATGAAAATGTCACAAACCTTCCTACAAATTCTTAAAAGTGTGGGGGTGTTTAGGTAAGGTAGAAATACCAAAACCTAAATAGATTAAGATATGACCTAAAACTATTGATTGCATATTCATTGGATATGCTAATAACAGTAGTACATATCGGTTTCTAATACATAAGTCAGACATTCCTGATGTAAATGAAAGTACTATTATTGAATCAAGAAATGCCGTATTTTTTGAGAACGTATTTCCTTGTAAGGATATGAAAGAGATAAGTTCACAAAATGAACTTTTGATACTACTAATGGTGATCATCAAAGTAATAAAGAACTGTTGACGTCGGAACCCGCAGCGTCCACGTGTCAACAGATCTCCAGTCACTCCTCTGCCAACCTGTATGTTACCTGCACACTCAGACGACCATTAGGCACCAAGATCACTGGAAAAAAAGGGTCTGGCAATCGTTGGTACTCCGACGATCTAGTCAACTGCCAGTATATAGAGATAATACACGGGGGGAGTAAGTAATTGGGTGTGGGAGAGACAAGCAGGTAGAAGTTTGAGCAGAGTTTAAGGGTGGGATTCAAGTGCGAAAAAGAGCGTACCTTGGAACAACCAGAGACGTCGTATTTATGGCACAAGAGTTCTGATTGATTTAGGTAACAAATCAATCAGATACCCAATCGGATCCTCCTTCCTTATGGGATAGAGATCATTCCTTATCAAGGTAATCTCCAAGATTGCCTTCCTTATCTGAGCTTATCGCGTTGCATGATTTCAAGAGATTATGATTTGGTTTCCTTGTGAGGATCCGTACGCCAAACCAACGCAATCTTTCCTTAACTACTTATCTGGTCATTCCGACATATCATGCTGTCCGCTAGTTATAACGGATACGAAGTCTGGCGAGGCCCTATGGGTCGGCCGTGAGTGTCCAGGTCCTCCCCGGGCCCCGTGGAATTCTGGCTGCAGAAGGCTAGGGCGTTCGATGGGCCTCCGGAGAGCTTTATCAGAAATTTCGAGGCCCCAGCAGGGCCTAGATGGGGCCCTTGCCGACGTGGAGGCCATATTAGAATCGTGTGGTAACAATAGTCCTCCAAGTCCAAGCCTATTATTCATAATAGGCGTGGGACTTTTGAGAGTAAAAAGAGTAATTTTGTGCGAAGAAAATTCGATCTCCATGGGTTCCGCGGAATGTGGTCCTCGCGTGCTTTAGCTATAAGACTTCAACTTACCTAGTATAGTCCCCCAAGTCCGAGGCTGAACATTCATGACAGGTGAGGGCTTCAGGGGGCCAGACCTTTGGTGACGTGTCCACGGATCGTGTGGCTCTGTCAATTAAGGCTGTCTATCCGTGGCCAGGCAATCATGAGTGAGAGGATGTATGCAATTAATGCAGTTGTGGGTGGCGAAAAACGGGGGCGTGCGTGAGGCGCGTGCGTTCTTGGTTCATTAAACGTTTGGGGTTTCGCTTTTCCGCCTGTTGTTCAATTTAAAACACGCGTCCATTGTCCGCAGGTTCAGATATGACGCTTGGGATTTGGACGGTGGATATTGGAATGCACCACTATAAAACCAGGCCTCCTCCCCCCCACCCCTCCGGGACCGATATTACAGCTTCTTCTTGCGTCTGTGCTCCATGTGAATATTCTGTCGATAAGCGAGAAGCTCCTAGTGGGTGTGTTGTTTTAATCACATTTTTGAGGTAAGCACACGACAGTTGTTGTGATTTGTTTCTGTTGTTTCCTTTCGTGGTTATTGTTTGATTCCATAGCTTGGGGATTATACCCTGTAAGCGTGATGTCGTCTAGAAGCGACGATTTACAGAACCCATCTGATGTGCCAACAAACCCTAGTATTATCAGGAGTGAGTCATCGTCAGCCGCCACATCATCTTCATCCTCTGAAGTCGTAGGGGGAGTAAACTCAGAGCCTACCGCCGTATGCCCGTCGACTTCGTCTATGAGTGGGAAGGAGGCTTGTCCATCCGCACCGGCAAACGAGATGACGGAAAAAAGAGGACCTGACGCTGGGGTACCTGAAATGAGGGGATCACTTGATAAGAGGGATGTCCCGGCCGTGAAGGCACTCGATGAGGAGCTTAGGCGGTCAGCCACCGAAGCATCTATGGCTCAGTCGAGGATCACTGAGGCGGAGTTGGAGGACATACGTTTGTCCTATGACATTTCTGCGCCCGTGAAACTCAGAGCTCCGGGTCCAGAGGAACGCGCCGACGATCCTCCTGAAGGGTACGTCGCGATTTACGAACCCGCGATGCAACAGGGCCTTCGCCTACCCATGCACCCTTTCTTCTGTGAGGTGTTGAGAGACTGGAACCTAGCCCCTTGTCAGATAACACCGAATGGCTGAGGGTAGATAGTTGCCTCGTACATATTGTGGAATTTTGCCTAGGCGGAAGGGAACCTTACCCCAAGGGAGTTGGAGTCTATATACCGGCCTTGTAGGTCTGCGGGCTGGTACAATATCTCTTCCCAGCTGGGTCAGAAATGGAGAACGGCCACCAAAAGCCCCAACAAAGTACACAATTGGAAAGAGAGGTTCATCTTCGTCGGTGGAGACTGGGAATATATGCTGGAGGACCCTCGTCCCAATGTGTCCATCCCTCGTCGATTCGAGAAACTCGGTATATATTGCTGCAGTTGTGTAGGTTCTGATAATTGTTCCTGACTTAATGTCTTGCTTGCTTTTGCAGACTGTAGTAAGCCGCCCATCTCGAAGAGGGACCAAAGAGAGCTGAAAGTGAAGTGGAACAAGGTACGGGGCCTCAGCAGCGATTATAGGAGTCTCAGCAACCTGTTGAAGGACGACAGCTTGTTAGCTGGTTGCAGACTGATGTGTAAGTCCTCAAATTTTTGGCACTTCGACGTCGACGGAAATAATCGCCCAAACGTGTTGTAAATTGTTGTTTCTGCCAACAGTTTTCAGGTTCAATAATATCCCTACGCTCTGTCTTGTCGTCGTCCTAGGCGCCGACGAAGGAGGAGTCTGGTCCATCGCAAGAGACCTAAGATGCTATGCCATCGGGGTCCGCCCACCCGCCAGCTTCCAATCCTCCTCCTAGCCAGGATGTTCCTCCTCCGCCCCAGCCCTCGTCATCCGGTCCTTCACCCAACCCCGTTCCACCCAAGGATAAGGAGAAAGGAATTGCTGAGGATACGGGTGATACGGCCTCGTGAAAGAGGAAGGCTCCTGCACCCGTGGGAGGGTTTATGAAGGGTGCCTGCAAATCGAGCCGGACCGAGGGTGTAAAGAAATCCGGCTCCTTATCCGGGCAGGAGAGCCCCGTCTGTATTTCCCAACGCCAGGGAGAGCTGGAAACCTCTGTCATGGAAATGCTCCCTGCCCACCCTGCAATGATTGCGGCGAGTGTCAACAAAGACTGGACCAGAAGTGAGAGAAGGCCGCCGAGGAAGCCACTGTTCGGGAGCGACTGCAAATGGCAGAGATGAACTTGATACGGGGAGTGGTCTTGACCAAAGAATTGTTCGGCACCTTGGAAGGATACGATGGCCAGTACTGTGAGGAATAGGCCAAATCCAAGAAGCTGGCCGAGGAGCTGAAGGCCCTAGACCTCGAGAAGGCACAATTGGAGTCCGAAAAAAGAGGGCTGCAGTTCAAGCTGGACTTGGTTGTGACGAAGGAGGCGGACATGAGGGGGTAATATGAGATTGATCTGAAAGCCGCTAAGGAGAGTTTGAAACAGGCCCAAGATCAGAAGTGGGCTGCCGAGGCTTCTCAGAAGCGTGCCGAGGAGGCTCAGAAACTGGCCGAAGACCGAACCCTTGCCGCCGAGACACCACTAGCCGCTGCAAATAGCAGGATAGAGATCGTCATAGCGGAAGAAGGGAAGTTGCTGTCGGATGCGAGACTGGAGTTGGAGAGAGTTCGAGCCTAATGCGCGGGTACCGAAGCCCGGGCGGTGGAGGCCTATCAGGACGCGTTCGTGGATACGCCCGAGTACCAAGACCTCACCCACCGCCTGATGACCATTGGGGGCGAACAGTTGGTAGAGCGTATCGCAGAGGTTCATCTGGAGTGGGACCTCTTTTTCCTTCGGTAGACTTCCTCCGAAGCTCGGGTTCCTGACACCGAACCTGGTGAAGTCGATGGACAAATACCCTCTACAACCGTGGGGGAAGGCCCTCAATGTGCCGACCCTTAGAGAGGCGGCGGGGCACCCAAACTTTTGAAATTTGTTCATTTGCTTTTGCACATGTTTTAGAATAAATTGCCTGACGCGTTTTTCCTTAATTTATTCATGTTCCGACATTTAATGTTATGGATGATTGCGCGTGGGGGGAGGAGGAGAGGGGAGGGATGCCTCAAATCTGAGAATCATTTCTTTGGGCATTAATGGCACAGACTTTTAGTAGAAACTGTAGAGTTGGCACCTTTAATGTTTTGGGGAGGTAGAACGGCTGTGCGGCGTTCCAAATTCTCCTGAGATATCCACATTCACTTCTTTGTGTTAAGTTCAACGTAGCCTCTCTATATAAGTTAAAAACATATGGGACATCTCCCATTGTGCTCTTCATGCGTGCGCAAATCCATGAAACTGCGTAAATTAGATCCTTGTGTTCTCAACAATATCTCGAGTCGTTTGATCGGGCCTACTATTTCGAACGTACTTATGGAATCACGGACAAAGAAACAGCGTTCAGAATACCAACCAACTGAAGAGTCAACATTCAGAGGACCAAACGTCCATCCAATCAACGTTCAGAGGACCAAACGTACCGGGAGGTTGGGCCTAGCAGCGTTAGCCTGACCATGCCCTGGACGGGGGGCCCTGATTCGGGTGGAGGGGCCAGCCGCCCTCTGCCAAAAGGTGTCAACGGCATTTTTTGAGCAGCGTGGCCTAATAAGTCACCAAATCAACTCATGTTGGTTTGGGGCGACCCCCGATCATGGTGAAATTAGATCCCCAACAACAGATGATGCTCAGGGTGACGAAGACCAGGGAATAGGTTTAATAAATCTCGTATCCCAATGTGTGTCGATCCAAAGAGACGGAGGAGAAGTAGGATAATTATCATGCGCATTTACTTTTGCCCTGTATTCTGAATCATGTTGAATAAAACACGATTATACCAAAATTTTCCATAGTTGTTTCGTCTATGTCATTTGCTTGTGGTACCTGGGCTTCCATAATTATCATGAGAAGAGCAATCAATTTTTGCGCGCCATACCGTAGCTCTGGCGATCACACGATGGCGGGGCATATAGACCAGGCTGTCCTCGCATGATTCCCGAGGCTACAACCCTTTATGCATCCATGTGTTGGAAGTGTTTGCGATATTGCCATGCATCGACGTCCGTAAAATTTGCGAAGCGCGTATTCCTACGCGCCTTTTATATCTCCCTAGGGTTTACCTGACGTGCGGTTACTCTGATTGTCCGTATTCTACCGCCCCTATATATATGTTTGCAGGGCTTAACTTTACTTTTTTCATCCCTGCACTTCTACCTCCGTATTCTGATCTTGGTTATTGCTGGCCATGTCAGGCTTTTATTTCTCCACTGTCCCAAAGTTTAAGATAAAACGTGGGGGGGTTGTGGATGACATCTCATTTCCTCTTTCAGTGCCTTCCGCGGCGTCTAGTCCCGGGGTTGCCGCCGGGCAAACGCCGGAGATAACGGCGAGTAGTCCTTCTTTTGTCTATTCCCCACCGAAGGTGACACCGATAGTGCCCCCTCTTCGTCTCCTGTGAGACCCGTGCCTTCGTCGGGGAGTGCTAGACAACCGGGCAAGAGAAAGGCAAGCCCCCATAGTGGAGAGCCTGCACTTCTACCTCCGTATTCTGATCTTGGTTATTGCTGGCCATGTCAGGCTTTTATTTCTCCACTGTCCCAAAGTTTAAGATAAGACGTGGGGGAGTTGTGGATGACATCTCATTTTCTCTTTCAGTACCTTCCGCGGCGTCTAGTCCCGGGGTTACCACAGGGCAAACGCCGGAGATAACGGCGAGTAGTCCTTCTTTTGTCTGTTCCGCACCGAAGGTGACATCGGTAGTGCCCCCTCTTCGTCTCCTGTGAGACCCGTGCCTTCGTCGGAGAGTGCCAGACAACCGGGCAAGAGAAAGGCAGGCTCCCATAGTGGAGAAGAGGCATTCTGAGATCTCCATTTTCCTCTCCTTGGTAAGAGCGAATATATCAACATCGGGTCCCGTAGGGACAAGCTAGACCCAGCGGTCCTGGGGAAGCTTCCACCCCCGGCTGCCATTGTGGCAGCATCAGTTCATAAGTATTGGACCTCGGCCTTCGGGAGGGCGGTTGATGACACGAAACTGATAGAGTTGTTGAAACTGGCCGAGATGTATACCTCCTGCAGTCATGTGCTTAATTGTGAGTTGTATAAACTGATGGGGATGAGGATTGACGAAATGCGCTCCACTACAGAGAAGGATGGGGATGTTGAGGCCCCGCGTGGAGAAAACAAAGACCTTCGGAAAAAACTCGTATTCTCCGAAGACCCTAGGGCTCGAGCCACATATGATATCAAGAAAGCTAGGACGATCCAAAAGTCATGTGTTGAAGCCTAAAAGAAGGAAGAGTCACAACTGAAGTCTTGTCAATGCATGGTGTCTGCCAAAGACAAGGAATTGAACAAAGCGTTGACCGAGCTGTCGAAGGCCCAGGTTCTTCTGGCCAAACTTGAGGCCTCCGCCCACGTGAATCCAGTGGTTCTTGACTGAGGTTTAAGAGCTCTCTTTTTCCTAGTTTTTGTTGTCGTTGCTTCGACTTGTAAATGTAGGCCATTGAATACGCCTCATTTTTTTATTACATGTACGTTGAATGTCTACATAGCGTTGCCGAATCGGTTTCACTTGTTTGAATACGCATTGAATGTTTATCCAGCGAGTTGAAAGAGTTGTCCGCGAACCACACTCTCTCGCTGCCGAATTGCTTTCACTTGTTTAAATACACGTTGAATGTTTATCCAGCGAGTTGAAAGAGTTGGCCGCGAACCACACTCTCTCGCTGTCGAATTGCTTTTACTTGTTTAAATACGCGTTGAATGTTTACCCAGCGAGTTGAAAGAGTTGGCCGCGAACCACACTCCTTCGCTGCCGAATTGCTTTCACTTGTTTAAATACGCGTTGAATATTTACCCAGCGAGTTGAAAGAGTTGGCCGCGAACCACACTCCCTCGCTGCCGAATTTTTTGCACTTGCTCTTGTTGTATAAGGGACACTTTAGATTCATAAACGACGGATTTTATTAGACAGCGCGATGTCTTGGGGAGCCAGACAAAAATGTAGAAAAATCAAAACGGTAATAAAATGAAACTACTGATAATACGACCTCAAGTGGGCGATGTTCCAAGGGTGCCTTGTTTCCCTGCCTTCGGAATCCTCCAATCTGTAAGTTCCTGGCCGGATTTCTTCGATGACTTTATAAGGTCCATCCCAAGTGGGCCCTAGGGTTCCGGCCCCTACTTCTCTATTAGCTTGAAATACCTTCTTGAGGACAAAGTCGTTGATGTGGAAGCTCTTGCCTTTGACCTTGGAGTTGTAGTATTGGACCATATTTCGTTGGTAAACCGCGAGGCGGAGCTGCGATTCCGCGTGTCTCTCGTCTTGCAGATCGACGCTTGCCCTTTGTAAGTCCTCGTTAGTCACCTTGTTGAAGTGCAGGTTCCTGGGTGAGGGTATCCCTACCTCGACGGAAATCATTGCCCCTGCTCCATATGCCATGGAGAACGGGGTTTCACCTGTGGCCATGCGAGAGGTGGTCCGATAGGACCACAGGGTCTCGGGTACTTCTTCAGCCCATCCTCCTTTCGCGAATTCTAGTTTCTGCTTAAGGGTATGCTTAATGATCTTATTCACGGCTTCCACCTGGCCATTAGATTAGAGGTAGTACGGGGTGGAGAAGTCCCTTCAAATACCAAAGTTCTTACAGTTCGCGTTAAACTTCATTCCTGCGAATTGTGTGCCGTTGTCGGAAACGAGGGAGTGGGGAATGCCGAAGCGGCAGACAATGTTTTTCCATAGAAATTTCCATTTTTCCTTCGTGATTTTGGCCAAAGGTTCGGCTTCACACCACTTGGTGAAATAATCCACCGCTACGATCGTGAATTTGACCTCACCTCTCCCTGTCGGGAGGGGGCTGATGAAGTCGATTCTCCACTTGGCGAAGGGCCAACGACTGGTGACTGGGGTAAGGTTCTGAGCCGGGAGCTTCAGTATAGTTGCGAACTTCTGACATCTGTCGCACTTCTTTGCGTAGTTGTGGGAGTCTTTCTTCATGGACGTCCAATAGTATCCCTGTTTTAGGGCTTTCTATGCCAGGGCCATTCCTCCCGAATGATTGCCGCATATCCCTTCATGTATCTCTTTCATCACGTACACTGCTTCCTCCTGTGTTAAACAGCGTAAAATGGGGTGGCTGAATCTCCTCTTATATAGGATCTTGTCTTGCAGCACGAATTCCGCGGCCCTTCTGTAGAGTTTCTGCGCTTCTTGTTTGTCATCGGGCAGTATCTGGTCGGTTAGATATTCGGTCATCTCTTTAATCTATCTTGGGAAATCAGATATCGCCATGACAGCCTGTGCGTGAGATTCGTCGACGGAAGGCCGGTTGAGCCTCTCAACTGGAATGGCCTTTATTAAGTCGGAGTCTCTACTGCTCGCCAGTTTCGAGAGGCCATCCGCATAGCCATTTCTATTCGTGGGATCTGTAGGAGTTCGTATGCCTCAAAGTAGGACAACAGGTCGTTGGCCTTTGTCAGGTACGCCACCATGGATTGTTCGCGTGCTGCGAAGGTCCTATTAACATGACTGACAACCAGCTGTAAATCAAAAAACGTTACACAACCTTATCCGAGCTTATCGCGTTGCATGATTTCAGGAGATTATGATTTGGTTTCCTTGTGAGGATCCGTGTGCCAAACCAATGCAATCTTTCCTTAACTACTTCTCTGGTCATTCCGGCATATCATGTTGTTCGCTAGTTATAACGGATACGAAGTCTGGCGAGGCCCTATGGGTCAGCCGTGAGTGTCCAGGCCCTCTCCGGGCCCCGAAAATTCTGGCTGTAGAAGGCTAGGGTGTTCGATGGGCCTCCGGGGCGCTTTATCAGAACTTCTGAGGCCCCAGCAGGGCCCTTATTGGGCCTAGATTTGGCCCTTGCCGACGTGGAAGCCATATCAGAATCGTGTAGTAACAAGAACCAAGACGTAGTAAGAGGGCCAAAACATCAAAAAAATTTCGTCCAGATTTTCTAACTTATTTATTAGAAAATGAACGAAGGACATTCAATGAAGCAATGTCTTGTCCATAAGCTCAGTTATGTAAAGAAGCTATCAACAGTGAAATTGATTCTATTATGCAGAATCATACTTGGGAATTGGTAGATCTCTCACCTGGAAACAAACTATTAGATTGTAAATAGATTTTCAAAAAGAAATTGAAACCTAATGGATCGATAGATAAGTACAATGCCAAATTGGTAACTAAAGGATTTAAACAGAAAGAAGGTATTGACTTTTTCGATACATACTCACTAGTAACAAGGATCACGTCTATTAGAGTATTAATTGCAATCGTTGCATTGCACAACATGGAAATCCATCAAATGGACGTCAAGACAGAATTCCTAAATGGAAAGCTAGATGAAGAAATTCACATGGAACAACCC
Source organism: Forsythia viridissima (assembly GCA_030279155.1). NCBI lineage: Eukaryota > Viridiplantae > Streptophyta > Magnoliopsida > Lamiales > Oleaceae > Forsythia > Forsythia viridissima. The sequence continues at coordinate 4,547,495 of CM059036.1, forward strand.
AAAGGGTTCATTGCTCTTGGATAGGAGAAAAATGTGTGTAGACTCGTTAAATCATTATACGGACTAAAGCAAGCGCCAAAGCAATGGCATGAGAAGTTTGATAAAACTATGTTATCAAATAGTTTTAAGATTAACGAGTGTGATAAGTGTGTTTATATCAAAACCACACCAAATGCTTATGTAATTGTATGTCTCTATGTTGATGACATGCTAATTATGGGAAGTAATCATGATGTCATAATGGCAACTAAGAAAATGTTGACAAAACATTTTGACATGAAAGATATGGGTGTAGTAGATGTCATATTGGGAATTAAAATCAATAAGACATCTAAAGGACTTGTTCTATCTCCGTCTCAATACGTTGAAACTATACTTAAGAAGTTTAATGCGTATGATGAAAGTCCAGCAAAAACTCCGGTAGACTTAAGTCTACATTTGGCCAAGAATAAAAGCGAACATGTATCTCAATTGGAGTATTCTCGAATCATAGACATTCTAATGTATATTATGAACTGTACGCGTCCAGATATTGTTTATGCGGTTAACAAGCTTAGCAGATTTACAAGTAATCCAGGTGATGACCATTGGACAGCATTGATTAGAATTCTTAGATATCTAAGATTCACTTCAAATTATGGATTACATTTTACAAGATATTCAGCTGTATTATAAGGATACATAGATGCAAATTGGATATCAGACACAAAAAATTCAAAATCCACAAGTGGTTATGTTTTTACCATTGGTGGTGCAGCAGTGTCTTGGAAGTCCTCAAAACAAACATGTATAGCTCGATCCTCAATGGAATATGAGTTTTTAGCTTTAGATAAAGCATGGGTGGAAGCTGAATGGCTTCGTAATTTCTTAGAGGATATTCCGTGTTGACTGAAGCCAATTTCTGCTATTAGTATGCATTGTGATAGTTAGTCGACTATTGGAAGAGCACAAAGTAGTATGTATAATGGTAAATCTCGACATATTCGTCTTAGGCATAATACCATTAAGTAGTTGATCTCAAATGGTGTTATCTCTATTGATTATATAAAATCAAAGGAGAATCTCATGGATCCGCTTACTAAATGTTTACCCAGAGATCAAGTATATTGCCTATCGAAGAGAATGGGGTTAAAGCCTACTACGTAAGAGTCTTTGTAATGGTAACCCAACCTTGCTAACTGGAGATCCCAAGATCTTGGTTCAATGGGATAACTAAGTTATGAAGATTCAATAAAGCACATGGAAGTAAAACTTCTACCCATTCTTATGATAGAAAAAGTGATTTCTATAGAGTTATAAGGTTAAGTTAAACTTTTAATGATTTATATATCTTGAAAAGTCAAGTGGAGTATGGCAGAATACTTTTGATAATAGATCACCTATGTGAGTGTGAAGTGAGGCCGCTTCTATGAGAATATTTCAAGGTTTGAATTCTCCAAAGCACTTATGAAACCCAAGAGTTATTCAGGGTCAAAATGAACACAACCGTGAGAACCGAAAATGTTAAGAAGGTTATTGTGTGAATATTATTGTCTTGGTTTGCACCAACGGCTGAACAGTTCAAGACATCATGTTCACTGGTTAGCCAAGTAAACCTGATATTATTTCACTACGGAAAGTCCAAACCCACAAGGTACCTTTCCCGATGCAATAGCTTTCTACTTGATCTTTCTGAAGTATCTGTTTCGTCTGTCTTGTTAATTTCATTCATGTGGGGGGATTGTTGAAATTTTGGTTTTATAGAAATGGTTTTGACCATCTTTTGACCAATTAATTAAGTGGGTCCTGTGGTTGGAAACGGGAATTTCTTTGGACAAGTTTGTTCTACTCTGCGAGTAGAATAACGTAGTATATTTAGTTTCTTAAAACCAATTTCGGGTGAATGAAAAATTAATTCCAAAGTATGCCACTTTAGATTAAGAAATGTTGGAATTGGAAAATAATGGGGATTGTAATAATGCCAATCCCACATTAGTGAAATAGAAGCAAAACAATCACCTTAAATATATAGCTCATGTTGCACAATTGGATTTGGGCCCCAAGGAATATCAATTGTCTTTAGACGAGAGGAGACCTACATGTTAGCGGGTCGCGGGTCGCGGGTCGCAGGTCACGGATCACAGGTCAAGTGTCAAGTCCAAGAAGGTATATAACTTTTTATAGAAATAAAATAAATATTATTTTATTTCAAACCTCCCAGATTGCAACATGTGGCAATTCAATCAACTTCTTCAGAACGCACCACGTATCATGCTTCTAGAATATGTCCGGACAAACATGTCTGTCTGAACAGATGGGTTATGTCTTTTCAGACATAACCTTCCAGCAGTTGTGCCTTTTGGGTAGATCTTCTTTTTAGAGTGATTACTGAATGGTTTGTTTATGACCAGTTTCAGTAAATCTCTCTTCTGCGTTGGTTGATGTCAATCTCTTAAACGAGTAGATGATGAACCTACAATTCAAAGATTGATGGAAGTCTGAATCTCTGTATTGAGTAGGTGGGTTGAAATCTCCCAAATGAGTCGGTAAATCTCAAAACCATGAATATCAGTGGTGCAAATTTCTCTATAGTGGTGTAAATAATTCGATTGCTCATGTTTTGTGTAAATCTAAGAAATGAGTAGGCAGAGCTCAAAACCTCAATTTCGTTGAGGCGTAAATATCTCACATGAAGTGGGTGAAATTAAAAACAAGAAAATGATAAAGGATTAAATTTTCCAAATGCGTGGGTGAAATTCAAACTACATATGTGTAGATGTGTAAATCTCTCAAATAGACTGGGTGTACCTCAAAACGATGATTTGGTAGAGGTGTAAATCCTTCGTAAGTTTGTAGATGTAAATTGAACAAATGATTAGGTGAACCTCAAAACCTTTAATTTAAAGATACCTAAATATCTCAATTGAATAGGCGAACCTAATAACATTAAAATGATGAAGGCTTCACTGTCTAAAATGAGTAGGTGAAACTCATAATCATGTATTCGTATTGGATTCAAATTCCCTCGACAAAGTAAAGAGACGTAAATCTATCAAATGAGTGGGTGTGCCTCAAAATTATGAATTAATATATATTTATATCTCCAAACTAAAGTATGCGGATGTAATCTAATCAATTTAATATTCTAAATAGGTCCCCCATGTCCAAAAAATTTAATTCTAAATTCTTCTTCTTTTGCAATTTAATATTCTTTGCTTCCTACACTATTTTGTGTTCTCCATTTCAGTTCCTAAATATTTTTCTGCGTTCCAATTTTCATTCAAAGAGTTCAAAATTTTAGTAGGTTCGTTGGTATTGTAATTTGAAGTGCTTCTATTACAATACGAGATCGTTGTATATTGGGAGGCGAGTGCCGGAGAACCGTTAGTACCAGTGCGGGACATTATTGTCTTAAGGAGGGACATTATTGTCTTAAGGACAAAGAGTCGAATTCTTGCCTCGACCAATATTTAATTTTTTCGTCCAATTATTTAAGTAAGCTGTTACTCTACTCAATTTTATGTACGTGGTTATTTAATAAAAAAATATAAATTATTTACTTATATTTTACCAACAAAACATTCAAAAGTTCAAACTTCAAAGCTGTGAGTGCACCTGTGCAAGAAACCAAGATATTTCCTAAAACGAAATTCCACAAGATGGAGCACAATTTTGCACGAACCAATGGACAAACTGATAACATTAATATTATGAGGAAAAAAATTTCTAAATCCCAACTTCTTAATTTGTTGTGTGAAAATCATCTTAGCATAAATTGATACGATATATTAATTGTATATAATTGGACAAGACAATTAACAAATATTGTTACGCGAATCTCTTCTTGATACAACGACGAATAAAGATTAGACAAATTTGTGTATTTCGAAGAATACCGAGAATTCCCAATGCACGTCTAAGTAAAAATTGTTGGTAAAATATAATTAATAATAATAATTAATTTATATTCCTTTAAATCACGTGCAGAAAATTGGACAGAATATAGGCTTACAAAAACTAACGAACAAATAAAATTTAGTTGAGACAAGAGTTTGACTCTTTTTCCTTAAGACGATAATGTCTCGCACTAGTGCTAACAGTCTTTGACACTCGTCTCTCAAGAAACAACGACCACGTCTTGTAATAAAAGTACTTCAAATTACAAGATCAACGAACCTATTAAAGTTTTTAATCTCTATGAACGAACTTGAAAAAATAAAGGACCTTATAACGCAGAAATAATATTTGGAAACCAAACAGAGAACACAGAATAGTGCAAGATGAAGAAAATATTATACTGCATAATAGACGAATTTTCAATGAATGGCTTATTTATAGATGTTGGAAAGTTGTGTCTCAAAAACAGAACTCCTGAAAAGTTATGTATGAAAAGACATAATTCATTTCAGACAAACATGTCTGTCCGGAGACATTCTAGAAACCAATCAACATGTGGCGGCCCGTTCTGAGTTGTTGACCGTTTGCCACGTGTCGCAGTCTGAGAGGTTTGAAACAAAATTATTTTATTTCTATAAGAAGTTATATACCTTCTTAGGCCACGACCCACGGCACGAGCACGACAGTGTGCGCATGTAGACTTTAGCCCAACCCACTAACATGTATGTCTTCTCCTTTACAAAGACAATTAGAATCCATTGAGGCCCTAACCCAAGTGTCCAACTTGAGCTATTTAAGGTGATCACTTTGCTTACAATTTTCAAATGTGGGATTGGCACTTTTCCAATTCTCATTATTTTTCAATTCCAAAATTCTCTTTTTAAGTAGCATACTTTGGACTTAATTTCTCATTCATCCGAAAATGTACTAAATATAAAGTAGAACATACTTGAGCAAAGAAATTTCCATTTCCTATCACGGGACCTACTCAAAAAATTGGTCAAAACCATCTTATAAAAATCAATTTCTAACAAAAATTACAACTTAAGTCAACATCAATAGACTAAAATTTGAATAAAACTTTACACGCACCATTACACGCATTACAATGTATCAAACATGTCATCTGAGTCTAACAAATAGATATCAACTAAGAATATAATCACGTTTAAACACTACATATTAAAAAAAAAATAACAAATGGAGAAAAAAAGTACTGAGAGAAAAAAATAGTTTGTAGTGAGCTTCATTTCTGATTAGTAGCCACACCAAATAAATTCATAGGGTGCGACCACCACCACCGGCAAAGTGCATCTCTTTGATCGGACAGCCAGAGCTGCCGCTTCCAGGGATGTTGGTGCAACCTGATGGTCCTGAAGGAGGGACAGGACCCTTCTGAAGTGCATGCAGAAAAAATGTCTCTTTTCTTCAATTTTATCTCTTGATCATGCGATAATCGGCTACTTTTACCCAGTTGAACACATAAAAGAATGGCTAATACTACTACTACTAGCACAATACAATTGAGATGTCTCATTTTGTACAACAAAACAGATTTCTAAGCAACAATGGGGAGTTTCATGTATGAGAGTTGGGTATTTATATAGTAAGACAATAAAAAATTTGGATATACATTATGAACATGTCACATGTGTCTCATGTTTTTTCTATCTTTTGTGTTTAATTATATAATTAGACTTTTTTAATGGGATTTTAAGAGGATGTCACAATTGCACAGTACCGAACAAGATTAAAGAAGAGGTTCGTGTAAGTATATTTATTCATTGTTTTGTCCGATTATATATGTCAAATTCAATGTGCACAAAGAAGACGGTTTTTTACATTGAAGAGAAAATTTGATTCTCATAGCTAGAATCCTATCGATTTGTCCATTGGTTCATGCAAAATCCTGCTCGAATTTGTGGAATTCCTTTCAAGGAAATTTCTTGGCAGCAACGGTCCCTTTGAGGTATGATTATTTTAATATTTGTATTTGCCAAACTAACTCTTTTCTAAGTCAAAATTTAACTGCAGAAAATGAAGGATGGGCTTGGACTGCAGCTTTCTTAATACCTCAAAAAGAACACAAGACTTTCACGTCAAGTACTCGCTAATGATTGAATACTGGAAATGATCCATCAGCAATAAAGACTCTCAAAAAATTTCTTCATAATAGATTTTGGAAAATTGAAATACTTCTAGAGGTTTGAGGTTGCATATTCGAAGCAAAGGTTTCAATTTCGTAACGAAAATACACTTTGGCTATTCTTGATGATATGGGATTAGTTGGTGCTATTTTGACAACCTTCCTTGTGGAGCAGAATCTAAAGCTTACACCAACACATGGTGATATCCTAAATAATTCATCCATGTATAGAAGGCTTGTACGTAGGACGTCCAAGTGATCTCACCATCATAACACCAGATATATCTTATTTAGTACAAGTTCTTAGTGCTTGTTCGCTTTATCTTAACTTATAATTTAGGGTAATTAGCACATTTCGTACTTATCGTTTGTTTTTATTGTGTAAAATGTTCCTATCGTTTGGATTTTGGCATCTGAGCCCCTATATAAACGTTTTTTTTGCGAAAAAGGTCTTGCCATCCACATCCATTAACATTTGCCATTAAAATTAATAAAAATGTTAATTTGCGCTAATAAATCTAAATGTGGGAGATGATTTGCGCAAAATACAGTGAACCATAGGAACATTTTGTGCACACACACGTTTAAAGCCAGATTTTGGATCTTCTTCTTACAGCAACTATAAAATTTCATACAAACATATAAAATCACATACATTATAATATTATCGTTTGTTATTATTGTGTAAAACATCCCTATTGTCAAGGCACAAAATTATTTTTCCCACCAAACCCAACAACAACAACAGTAATATTATATATTTATACATATATTTTTATGAGAACAATTGTATGCAAATGAATTGATCGTCGCTTGTGTAGATGTGGAACGTAAATTGATATGAAGACCTCGTGGACACAAGCCAATTCTGGTAGACGCTTCCTTACGTGCTAACACCGTTTAGTTATTGCTCTCGCACAATTTTATTTTTTCAATTTGTACCTTTTTTTATTGACATCTAAATTAAAATTCTTGTACAGCAAAATGGAGGTTGTGGTTTCTTTGTCTGGTATGACCTTATGGAGATAATACCTGGTTTGCTTATATCCAAAAATGTATTTGAAAAATAATTGTTGAATTTGCAGAAATAGAAGTTGTTCAATTTTAGTACATGGTGTTTACAATGTATGTGATTTTATTTGTTTGTGTACAATTTTATAGTTATTGGAAAAATAAGACCCAAAATCTGACTTTAAACGTTTGTGGGCGCAAAATAACCCTGTCATTTACTATTTTTTGTACAAATCATCCTTCTCGTTTAGATTTATTTGTGCAAATTAACTTTTTTGTTAATTTTAACGGTAAATGTTAACAGATGTAGACGGTATGGACCTTTTCCACAAATAAACGTTTATTTAGGGGCCAAAATCAAAACGGGGGACATTTTGCACAATGAAAGCAAACGATAGAGACAAAATGTGTTAATTATCTTATAATTTACTAGTTAAACTAATCAAACATGCTTTTCTATACATTTCGTAGGATATATTTAGTATCAATATATTCCATAGGACCCACAACTTATAAATACTTAAAAAATAATTTCAACACCACCAAACAAGCTATTAGTCAGAACAACGAAAGCCACACCTTAATGTTGTTTTTCGCGTTTTGTGGTGTTTAAAAGTAACACCTGGTCGGGGATTATAATTTCCAGCACAAAACAAGTTAAAATTGGTTGGATATTGTGACGCAGATTGAGCTAGTTGTCGGACAACAAGAAAATAAGTTACTTGAAGCATCTAAGATATGGCATGAAAATTTTGAATATGAAATTGTTTCTAATGGATTCATTCATGATAATGTAGATAAGTGTTTGTATTCTAAAGCATGTGATGAATATATGTGTTGGTGTACCTTTTGATGACATGCTAATTATAAATAATCGCATAGAAAGAATAGAAGAAACAGAGGGATTTCTATCTTTCACATTCAAGATGAACGATTTTGGAAAAGTGATATCATTTTAGGTGTCGAAGTAATAAAAAATAGTGGGAGGTATTCTATAACTCAATCATATTATATAGAGAATGTGATGAACATGTTCAAACACTTGAACTTAAAAGGAGCAAATACAACATTTGATCCAAATATAAAACTTGTAAAGAATTATGGAAGAGCGGTTACACAACGAATATTGGAGGCTGGGTCAGTAGGCATTCGTCGAAAATTGTCCGTTCGGAAATCATTTCAACTACCAAAATGGATGGGGTCATTGAATTTGTATAGATTCAATGACACCATATGTTATTGGCATATTATCTTGTAATGTGGTTTAATTGCATTTGAAACAACCAAATTTTATTGGGATTGTTTTCCACGACCAAACTATTGGTCATTGAATAGTTTTACTAACAACAAATTTTGGTAATAAATTTGTCATTGATTTATAAATGCAATGACGAGATAATTTGTTGCAATATTAATTTGTATCATCGATAATAATAAAAAATAAAACAATCAAATTTGCCATGGTTAGTTTCAATGAATAAACTGTTAGTCGTAGAATAATTTATTTACAACAATTTTTTTTATTAATTGGTTTTTAAAAACAATAAAACTACTATGAAAATCTTTATTGTTAAAAATACGACTAAATTTTAAGTCTGTTAAAATGTATGCTATGTTGTAAACTAATATTTTTAACAATAAAAGTTTTATTTTTGGTCGTTGTAAGTACAATAATATATTGTTAAAGCAACTTTTGACAGTGACCTAATTCTTTTATTTTTTATTTTTTGTAGATAATATTGTAGTTGAAAATATTGTTGTATTTAATACATTAAAATATTATTTCTTTTGTAGCAATTAAATAAATTGATACATAAAACAATCAAACATTCTTAAGATGAATATCTATTCAAAAACATAAACATAACTTAAATATTCTAAAACTTAAAAATAATCACTAATAATAACAAATGGCGACTATCTATAAAACAAGAAATAACATCTAAATATCTCCATTCGAATCCGATGCTCGCGAATTAACATTTTGCACATGCAGTAACATATTTCGAGGGATGCAACTTAACACATTTGTCTAGTTCAAAAATAGTCTTCAAGATCTTTAACTCTCGTTCGTAAGGGACGACATTCTCCAAAGAAGAAGCAGCATCATCCTCCAACCTCATTTTCTTAGACATTCTTTTACGCAGTTTAGAGTGACCAAATCTTTTGCTAGTTGATTGCACATTCGATTCTTCTTTAAAGGCAAAGAATCTTGGTTCGCTTCTAATGAAGAATTTTGCGTGGAAATATAAATGTCTTTTGTCAATACATATAAAAAATAAATAAACTTAGTATTTGAAACATTGATTATAATTTTTGAAATGAATGAAAATACTTGTCTGATAATTCTTCGCCCCTTGGGTTGTTCACCATTTTCCCTTGCTAAAATGCATGTCAAGAAAAAAACTCGATCTGACCTGGTAGATTTTTGTTGCTTCATTTCTCTGTTGAGAGAAAATAATATTAGACTTTGATGTATGGAATTTATTCTAAAAAAATAGTAAAACTACTCATAACTTATCATTTCCTCAGCATGTGCTGCAAAAGAATTGAAACCTTGAGTAGTTACGTTGTTTTCGTTTGTTTACTTCACATCTTTTCTAGAGAAAAAAAAAACAATATTTCAATTCATAATAGATACCTAAGAAATAATTTACTTCAAACCATTGCTTACCCGAAGTTTAAAAAAAAAAATTAAAAATACAAAATTATCAAATGGAGAATATTACACAACTAGAAATAAGATAATAGATTAATACAAAATCTACAATCTCCATTTTAATCAATAGTGATATTCACTTCCAAAGTGATCACACAAAAAAATCCTAATATCATAGGACTAAGACCATTAAGGCATAATATTAAAGATACTTGATATCGTATGATCGACTAAGAACATTAAAGAATATTATCACAGAAAGCTTAAGTGTAAAAAGATGCTTTATTTATCATATGACTAACAATATTAAGGCATAATATTAATCCCAATATCAACCCGAAACTAGACGATTTCCAGATTAGTTTGTTTGACAACTTTTAGAGACTACGGCAATCTCAATATTTAATTTGTAAATCTAATTAATTTGAAGTAAGCTATTTTTTGTTTTGATTGATAGTGATGTAAACCAGAAAATTGTAAAACTAGTCTATCCAAAAAGAAAAGGGTCTCAAAACTGTCCACCATATATTACACCTTTGTAATTATTATTTCTTAACAGTTTGTGCCGTCTCATGTAGTCTATTCATATTATATACGAAAAGACATTTGTAAATTTGTTTGTTTCTATTACAAAACAAATAAAGAAATGATTAGGTCTAAACCAATTATTTCTTAACAGAATGGTATGCAAACGTTATTTTTCACCTAAATTTTGTCTCTTTAAGAAGCATGCACATGTATGCAACTATATACCCAAAGAGTCAAGATCTGAGCTGGATTAGTGCATCATGACTTGATCTTTGTTTTGATAAAAATAAAATAAAAGAGAGAGAAAGAAGAAATATATTCTCTTCTTTGGCAAGAGTTTCAGATAGAGATAAAAAGTTTGATTGTGTGTTTTGATCTGCTGGAATTATAGAAAAGATCGTAAATGGAAACTCCCAAAAAAGCTATTTATTTTGTGGCGTGCAAAATCATACTTGTACAGCAGTGGAATTTTAATTTATAACGTGATTGTTTTCTTTATTTAAACTTATAATTTACTGACTAAATTACTGAAACAAATTTTTATTCACACATTTTGTAAAACCCACAATTTACTATCTACACATTCTATTAGTCAATTCATGCATGAACAATGAAAGCCACACCTTAATGTTGTTTTTCGCATTTTGTGGTATTTAAAAGCAACACCTGGTCAGGGATTATTATTTCCAGCTCAAAACAAGTAAAAGTTGGTTGGATATTGTGATGCAGATTGGGCTAGTTTTCAGACGACAAGAAAACAAGTTACTGGATATGGTTTGAAACAAGCATCTAAGAAATTGCATGAAATTTATGAATGTGCAATTGTTTCTAATTGATTCATTCATAATACTATAGATAAGTGTTTATATTCTGAAGCATGTGATAAATATATTGTGTTGGTGTGCCTGTATATTGATGACATGCTAATTATAAGTAATCGCATAGAAGGAATAGAAGAAACAAAGGGGTTTCTATCTTTCACATTCAAAATGAACGATCTTGGACAAGTGGATACCATTTTAGGTGTCGAAGTAATAAAAGATAGTGGGGGTTATTCTTTAACTCAATCATATTATGTAGAAAATGTGATGAACAAGTTCAAGCACATGAACGCAAAATACCCTATTTGATACAAGTATAAAACTTGTAAAGATATATGGAAGAGAGGTTGCACAACAAATCTTCGAGGCTGGGTCGTTAGCATTGAATACAAATAAGCTCTTCTTTCATTCATCTTGTTCAAATGTTTTCTCTTGGTTTTTGAATGGGAGCTGCACGTTAGCACTTTACTTTCTGAGTTTTCCGACATAAGAGGTCTTTTCTCTTTATAGTCCCGATCCTCTCTCTTTGCTGTTTTAGCCAGTCTTGGTGCTTTGGACAGGAAAAATGCTTATCCCCTGTTGTCGACTCTAAACGAATGCTCGAATGTGCAAGTGTTATTGATAGTCTAATGTTTGCGGTACACTTTACAAGACTGGACATAGAATTTGCAGTTTAGCAACCCAAGTGTTGAACGAAGTGGGGAATTGTTAGAAGTTTGTTCAAATAAATTAAAGTTAATGGATCAATAATTAATTTGCAAGAAGTTTGGGGATTGGAGAATAAATATGGAATAAGAGAGAAACCAAAAGAAATATGTGATTGGAGGAAGATTTTATACTACTACAACGTTAAAATCTCCATTCTTCCTCCCTAAGAAACTCAATATTTTCAGAAATTTACTGTTCAAGGTTCCTTTGAAGATTTTTTCACTTTGTTGCTATGTACAAAACTCTCAAAGGCTTGTCATATCTATGAAGCTATTTTTCGAAGTTTTCAAAAGCAAATTCGAGTAGGAAAATATCACTTTAAAGAAAGCATATCATATACGTATTTCAACTCTACATTTCCGATGTTTACTTCAATTTTTTGGTTCGAGTTCAATTTCGATCTTCTTCTTCTACTTTGGTTTGTACAAGAAATTCTCCAACAACACGTCTGGCCATCAAAGCCATGGTGTGTTGGCATGCTTCATGTTTGGCATGTTAGACGCAATAAAGAAAAAATTAAAAATTTTGTTCATTGTGTTGCACACTATTGTCCATATGTCTGCTTATAAGTTTGACAAATACAAAACATTCAAAAGTTCAAACTTCAAAGCTGTGAGTGCAACTGTGCAAGCAACCAAGAAATTTCCTAAATAGAAATTCCACAAGATGGAACACAATTTTGCACGAACCAATGGACAAACTGATAACATTAATATTATGAGAATTTTTTTTTCTAAAACCCAACTTCTTTGTTGTGTGAAAGTCATCTCAGCATACATTGATACTATATGTAATTGGATATAATTGGACAAGACGGTTAGCAAATATTGTCTCGTGAGTCTTTTTTTTTTATGCAGTGACTAATAGAGAGTAGACGAAATTGTGTATTTCGAATAATACCGAGAATTCCCAATGCACGTCTAAGTAAAAATTGTTGGTAAAATATAATTAACAATAATAATTAATTTATATTTCTTTAAATCACGTGCAGAAAATTGGACAGAATATAGACTTACTTGAAAATTTGACGAACATAAAATTTGGTCGAGGCAAGAGTTCGACTTTTTTTTTTCTTAAGACAATAATGTACCCCCACACTGGTGCTGGCTTTTTTCTAGACACTCGTCTCACAAGATACAACGACCACGTCTTGTAATAGAAGCACTTCAAATTACATGACCAACGAACCTATTAATATTTTTAATCTTGTTGAACGAACTTGAGAAAATAAAGGGCCTTAGAATGCAGAAATAATATTTGGGAACCAAAACGGAGAACACAGAATAGTGCAGATAAAAGAAAATATTATAGTGCATATAACGAATTTACAATAAATCAAATCAGGAAATGGAGGGTCTATTTATAAATGTTAGAAAGTTGTGTCTCAAAAGACACAACTCATGAAAGGTTATGTATGAAAACTGAAAAGACATAACTCATCTTTTCAAACAGATATGTCTGGAGAGATTCTAGAAGTTAATCGACACGTGGCAGTGCATTTTAAGTTGTTGACCATTTTGCCACATTTTGCAATCTGAAAGTTTGAAATAAAATTATTCTATTTCTATAAAAAGTTATATACCTTCTTAACCCACGAGCGAATACGAGCACGGCGGTGCACTCGTGTGGATTTTAGCCAAATCCACTAACATGTAAGTCTTTTCCTTTCCAAATACAACATGTAGGTATTTATAAATGTTGCAAAGTTGTGTCACAAATTAAAGACACAACTCCTGAAAGGTTATGTATTAATGAAAGGTTATGTATTAAAAGACATAACTCGTCTTTTCAAGCAGACATGTTTGGAGAGATTCTAGAAGCCAATTGACACGTGGCGACGTGTTCTAAGTTGTTGACCCTTTTGCCACATGTCGCAATCTGAAAAGTTTGAAATAAAATTATTTTATTTTTATAAAAAGTTACATACAATCTTGGCTCACGACCCAAGAGCAAACACAAGCACGACAGTGCGCACATGTGGATTTTAGCCCAACTTACTAAAATGTAGGTCTTTTCTCTTCCAAAGACAATTAGTACCTATTGAGGCCTAAACCCAAATGTCCAACTTGAGCTATTTAAGGTGAACACTTTATTTATAGTTTTTTAATGTGGGATTGTCACTTTTCCAATTCTCATTGTTTTTCAATTTCTACACTCTATTTTTAAGCGGCATACTTTGAACTTAATTTCTCATTCACTAGAAATTGTACGAAATATACCACGTTAATCTACTAGCGGAGTAGAACATACTTGGCCAAAGAAATTTTCGTTTTCAACCACGGGACTCACTCAAATAATTGATCAAAAGTTGGTCAAAACCATCTTATGAAAACCAATTTCTAACAAAAATTACAACTTAAGTCAACATCAATTAAATAAAAATAGACTAAATTTTGAATCAAACTTTACACGCATGACGCACCATTATGTACATTGCAATGTAGCAAACATGTCATCTAAGTCTAACAAATAGATATCAACTAAGAATATAATCACGTTTAAACCCTACATATTAAAAAAAATAACAAATAGAGAAAAAAAGTGAAAGAAAAAAATAGTTTGTAGTGAGCTTCATTTATGCTTAGTAGCCACACCAAATAAATTCATGGGGTGCGTATAGGCGGCAACTCCAGGCCGCACACCACCGCCGGCAAAGTGCATCTCCTTGATCGGACAGCTGGAGCCGCCACTTCCAGGGATGTTGGTGCAACCTGATGACCCTGAAGGAGGGACAGGACCCTTCTGAAGTGCATGCAGAAAAATGCCTATTTTCTTCAATCTTGTCTCTTGATCATGCAATAATCGACTACTTTTACCCTGTTGGAAACATAAAAGAACGACTAATACTACTACTACTAGCACAATATAATTGGGATGTCTCATTTTGTACAACAAAACAGATTTATAAGCAACAATGGGGAGTTTCATGTAGGAGAGCTGGGTATATATAGAGGGTCATGAGAATTTTCTCATTATTTTTATTAGTTTAAACGTTTTGACCATTGACAATAAAAAATTTGGATATATTGACTAATCACCAACCGTAAGGAGATTTTCACTTCACTCGTACAAAAAAAGTTATGTACGTTTGTTTTCCAAAAAAATCTCTCATTCTCATTTCTCTTCACCATTCTTCAAATTTCCTCTTCTCGACCTTGTTCTTCTTCATTTTTCTTCAAAACAAGCAAGTGTCTACGGTCGGATTCTACCAATAAGCGGTATACTAATTAATTGATGTATATACTAAGACAATAAAAAATTTGGATATATATTATGAACATGTCACATGTGTTCCATATTTTTCTGTCCTTTGGCATCTTAACCATGACTCGTGGATACGTATATTTTGTATTTAATTATATAATTAAGAAATTCTCCAACAGCACGTCTGGCCATCAAAGCCATGATGCGTTGGCATGCTTCATGTTTGATATGTTACATGCCCCAGGACGCATTTAAAATTTTGTTCATTGTGTTGCACACTACTGTCCATATGTCTGCTTATAAGTTTGACAAATACAAAACATTCAAAAGTTCAAACTTCAAAGCTGTGAGTGCAAGCAACTGTAGCAACCAAGAAATTTCAAAAAATGAAATTCCACAAGATGGGGCAGAATTTTGCACGAAACCAATGGACAAACTGATAACATTAATATTATGAAAGAAATTTTTTTTTCTAAAACCCAACTTCTTTGTTGTGTGAAAATCATCTTAGCATACATTGATATGATATATTAATTGGATATAATTGGACAAGACGATTAACAAATATTGTTTCGCGAATCTTTTCTTGATGCAGCAACGAATAGAGATTAGACGAACTTGTGTATTTCGAAGAATATGAGAACGAATCCAAGAAGTTGGAAATCTTTCCCAAACAAGCTAAAGCAAAGTAGAAAATTACAACTTGAGTCAATAAGCTCTAGTTCATAAATATCTCAATGAATAAAGTAATAAAATTTGAATCAAACTTTACACGCACCTTTATGCGTATTACAATATATCAGACATGTCATATACGTCTAACAAGTCGATATCAAGCAAGAATATAATCACGTCTAAAACCCTACATATTTAAAAAAATATAACAAATAGACAAAAAAAAAATTAAATAGTGTGTGTGAGCTTCATTTCTGATTAGTAGCCACTCCAAATAAATTCATGGGGTGCGACCACCACCACCGGCAAAGTGTATCTCCTTGATCGGACAGCCGGAGCCACCGCTTCCAGGGATGTTGGTGCAACCTGATGGTCCTGAAGGAGGGACAGGACCCTTCTGAAGTACATGCAGAAAAATGCCTCTTTTATTCAATCTCGTCTCTTGATCATGCAATAATCGACTACTTTTACCCGGTTGGACACATAAAAGAATGGCTAATACTAATACTACTAGCACAATACAATTGAGATGCCTCATTTTGTACAACAAAAGAGATTTCTAAGCAACAATGGAGAGTTTGAGTTTCATGTTGGAGAGTTGGGTATTTATATAGAGGGTCATGAGAATTTTCTAATTATTTTTATTAGTTGAAAGGTTTTGACAATTGACAAATAAAAATTTGGATATATATTGACTAATTAATTGATGTATAGTAAGACAATTAGACAAGTTAATTAAGGAGATTGGTTATGAACATGTGTCCAATGTTTTTCTATCCTTTGACATTTTAACCATGACCGTGGATACGTATATTTTACGCGTTTAATTATATTATTAAGACTTTGTAATGGGATTTTAAGAGGATGTATAAAAGAGTCGGATGTGTAACGAACGAGATTAAAGAAGAAGTTCGTGTAAATATATTTATTCCTTGTTTTGTTCGATTATGTCCAATTCAACGTGCTCAAAGAAGACGGTTTTGTACATGAAAAAAAAAATTATTTCTCATAGTGATGTCCATTGATTCATGCCAAATCCTGCTCTAATTTGTGGTATTCCTTTTAAGGAAATTTCTTGGCAGCAACGTTTGCTTGTACTTAATCCCTTGGAAGTTTGAATTTTTTAATATTTGTATTTGCCAAACTATTTCAGAAACTTGACTCTTTTCTAAGTCAAAATTCAACTGCAGAAAATGAAGGATAGGCACGTTTTTTTTTTTTTATCTTGTTCATCTTTTCCAGTGCAAGATACGACCATTCATTTTGTCGTACAACTTAGCATAAAGAACTGAAACAGCATCTCAGAGCCGGTCTTGGCCATAGGCGGCGGCCCCCAACCATTGCAGGGTCTCAAAAATCCTGGCCTAACTTTTCTTCTTCTTCTTCTTTTTTTTTTTTTTTTAAATCAATCCACCTTATAAATGTTACGCAATTGATTTTGAAACAAGGTCCAAACAAGAAATCCTACGTATTATCTAAATTTTATATTAAACAATAAATTATATACTACAATTGACAACTAGAAAGTAAAATCCCGAGATTGTAAAGAAGCTGTCATGCCTCAAATCTCTCAAAATAGTTGTTTAATTGATTTATTATTTAATTAATTTTCTCCTAAAACGTGATTAATTAAATAATAATAGAAGATTTGGAGACGGGAGGGGTAGGTATACATTCAAATTTTTTTATCTTCTGCTATTTAGCAATTTGACTAAATTACCATCGATGACCAATTCGTTATTTTGTTTGATATTTTATACTTTCTTTTTCTGTTATATAAGTTTTCCTAGTTAGATTACTAATGTTAAAAGTATTGTATTTCTGTAATTTTTGAAGTCTATACTTAAAACCTTTTTTATTTGTTAATTTTTTGCACACTGCAGTTCAAACTTCGAAGATTGAATTCCCTCAAAATTAATCAAGTTCTATTGTTCTCACTAATTCAAACTTCAAAGATTTGTGGAAATAAAAAAATAAAAAAGCAAAACAATAAAAATAAAAAATGAAGACTTTATTCAATCTCAAGCACGAGCAATGGAAATATTTCTCACGGGTAATATTAGTAATACGAGGAAAAAAAGCAGCTGGTGAAGAATTTGAAAATGAAAAGCATAAAAATTTAGTGGATAACAAGATCATGAATAAGCAAGTAAATTTAGGAAATAATAAAGACCCCCAATTAAAATTTTGCTTAAAGCCCCCAAAATCTCTTGATCGACTAACCACCACCAGCAAAGTGCATCTCCTTGATTGGGAAGCCGGGGGCACCACTTCCAGGGATGTTGGTGCAACCTTGTGGTCCTGAAGGATGGACACGACCCTTGTGAAGTGCTTGCAGAAAAATGTCTCTTCCATTCAATCTCATCACTTTATACAATAATAGACTACTTTTACCCGGTTGTACACATTAAAGAATGGCTACTACCATTACTGGCACAATACAATTGAGATGTCTCATTTTGTACAACAAAACAGTTTCCTAAGCAACAATGGGGAGTTTCATGTAGTAGAGATGGGTAGTTACATAAAGGGTCATGAGAATTCTCTCATTATTTTTATTAGTTGAAAAGTTTTGACCATTTACAAAAAAAAAAATTAATTGATGTAATATATTTTCAGTTACTTCACCATAATTATGATGCAGTTACTCTCGTTTCTTCACCCAGTTCATCATGTCCAGTGCAAGATACGATCATTCATTTTGTCATACAACTTGGCATAGAGAACTGAAACAGTCCTTCACTGCCTTGTTTTCCTTGGTCACACGAGTGATCACAGTAAAAATAAATAACCTGTATAGCACAAATCCGGGACATACGAGGTAAATGAGTATCAAAAAAATGATTATTGTCTATGTGATAACTGTGTTGGCATTAAACTGATAGGTCCAATGAAATATTGAAATATGAAACGCATTTTATTGGACCTATTATTTAATATCAAAGTATCACACAAACTAACGATTATCACAAGTTGTGATAAATAGCAATACTCTTATTATAACCTTCTATTTTTCTCTATACAACACTCTTACCTCTGGCATGAAGTTTATTTCCCCGAAAACATCATAAAAGTGCAAAATAAAACAAGCTTAGATGACAAACTCAATGACAGAAAATATTGTCAATGTATTAAACTTGAAACCTCCAAACCAGGGGAACAGCAAAGCCACTTCTGTTAGAAAACTAAAAGTATAAAACAAAGAAAAGCAGAATCACTTTTTACAAAATAATCTCTTACCAAAAAGGTTACAAACCTCTTTAAAATTCTAAAATGCCCAAGGCTTTCCTCGAATAAGATTATCACCATGGACTATAACCTCTTATGTTCCTGTTTGAGCTCTCCAGCTTCAACGTCTATTAGATGGCTGGAATGCTGTATAGCCATTGATGTCACGTGCCAGATTTTGATGCTCCGGGATGTAACATGGATAGCCATCACTATCCATATTCCTGACATTCAAGGGCAGATCAGAACCGGCCATTTGCCATTGATTAGGAATCAAACCTTCAATCTGCCCATTTGCATAAGGTCGTGGACTAGACTGGGGAATCATATTCCTAAGCGTATCCAAATGGCTCCCGGAAGCACCATAACCATGTTGAAATTCATCATCGTGAAAACTTCGAGTCCGCTCAAACCTACACGAGCTCGTAGAGGGGCCTAGGACACTTGACATGCCCATCTCACTTTGGAAACCAAACTGCTGGTTTAGATGGTGAGGCCCATTGCTGAAACTTTGATAACCCAGGTTTTCTCCAGCTAAAATCCCAAACCCCTGCTCATCATCTAGCAACTCATTGATGATATCCAGGTGGGGAAATTCATCTGCCAATGCACCATGACTTTGACGGCCAGATGTGCGGGCTAGAGACTCAGATGGATGGTCCTGGAATCTGCTTAGTAAAGGCATGTACAAATCAGAATTTTGAGATGCACCATTGAGCACAGAAGAATGATTATCAGGCATGTTCCTGCTGCTATCCCTTTGAGAGGACTCCATCCATAAGGACCCATTTTGTAGCATTTCACGATTTACCATTCCAAATGGAGAACTTGTTTTCATTGAATTTGGATCCATCCTATCAGGGCTTTGTGGTGGAAAGAGTGGTGCAGATACAAGTGCTGGCGCCTGTGAGTACGAATATGATGAATTTACCACTGAAGTCGGTGTATGATGCGTATAAGCTGGCGAACTTCCAGCAACAGGGTTACCCATCATTGCATTTCGATAGGACTGATGCTGGACATAAGTCTGAGTTTCAGATGAAGGGTCAGGGCCCAGTCGACCAGCAGCACTACTGGAGCGTGCTAAAAGAGGGGTTGTCTGTGTCATGGAAACCATGGAAACAGTTGGTCTCGGCCCAGGAGTTAGCGGTGCACTCAAGGGTCTTGACACAACAGGCAATTTTGGTTTTGAGAGCTTTTCATTTGTGACCAGCACTTGCTGCAGACAAGGCTTTTCAATTGTGGCAGGCACTTGCAGTCCAGAAGGCTTTTCACTTGCGATAGGCACTTGCTGTCCAGAAGGCATATCAGCCAGTTTTGGAGTCGCAACTTTTTGTGCACCAGGTTTCCATGGGGCAGCATTTGCAGCTATATTTTCCAATCTCAGTAATCTATCAGCTTCCTTAGTGCTGTTTGAAGATGTTTTCTTAACCATGACATGGTTGCTGGCAGCATTAATCTTAGGCTCTGATTTTGGCAGAGCACTAGATGGAATACTTTTGGAATGGCTCCTGGGAGAGGATATTACACCTGTTGTCTTCTCCGTAGATACTTCCACACGAGCCACATCTTTGGCACTACGATTTCTCTGTGGTGAAACTATTTCTTCCTCCTATAGTCAACAATGCAGCATCTCATCAACCGATGTGACTCAACTAGAGGGGAGGGCAGGAAGGGAAGCGGTGAAGAGTTTTTACAATATTCACGCACACAGCTAATATTTCCTAAACACATTCTCAAACAAAATACCAAATTTATGAAGCAAGAAAACCACCTTTCCCACATGCTGCTCGGGCGAGTTTACCCTGTCCTGGAAGGATTGAAGAGACCGAGACACAGATCCAGTTACTGCTCCAGATGGATCAGTTTGCTGCACTGCAACTGACACAATTTCAAATGATTGACTAGGTGTTTCACTAGCCCAATCAACAGTGTCAAAAGCCGCCTTGCCTCGATGGTTCCTCACTCTATATGTTAAAGCAAGAAATCATTACATTTACCATAATCTCTTTGCAGAAATAACATACTAGAGGACAAATGTTTACCTGCTCGGTGATTTTTTGTGTTTTCGGTTTGGAGGATTTCCTTTATAAGGAACGTTCATTACAACCGAAGGGACTGAGTCAGTGGAACATGTAGATGAACTATCATCCATAACAGATGGAGTTCTCCCTGCTATTCCATTTTGAACATCGGAAAGCCCACCAACCACACTGCTACTGGCTTCTGTGGGAGGATGCATTTCGGAAGTATCAGTATCCCAATTAACAGGACTCACATCTCTGTCTTCTGACTCAGGGGGAAGTACTTCTGGAACACAATCTACTGAATCGGATACATCAGAAACATCTTCCAGTGCATCAGTTTTTTCAAGTACCAGTTTGGAATCCATGGTTATGTAGTCTTTCCTATCACCAGTAGGAGTATCTGGCTCAGTCTTATGCAGAACAATATCAGGTTTATCATCCCTTCCCTTGTCTTTTGCTTTACGATTATTTCGTTTTTGTTTGCCCTGAAAGTATAAATGAACAAAATAATATGTAATAACCGACAGCAGGAGGCATTCTAACCAATAAGGCCGATACAGTACGCGTATAAAGAAAACATCTCTTCGAAAGTAGAGACGCTGGCCAATAGTACAGTGAGAATGGCACTGCCAAATACGTGCATGCATTCTGAGTAGTTGGCTATGTTAGTAATTTTTACTCATCCATGCCAAAAGGAAAAGTTAAGTTTACACTATGTAAAAAATTATTTAATCTCCATTACACAATCTAAATTCGACGTTTTATGTAATTATAATGGACACCACAGTTTCTCACTCGTATATATATATTAACAAAACAAATGCCTGTGTAGGCACACTGCATAGAAATCTTATAAGATATCATAACAGAGATATCATAACAGTGAAAACCTCCAAAGCCAAGACATGTTCACAGTAACAATGCAGATACTTCATGAACTTGATCATACTGAAGAAGATAAATTGGAAGGACAATGCCACCTTTTTCCAGACTTGTGCAATATACTTGCAGGATATCAACATCAAGCAACATTTTCAGCTGCCTAATTAGTACAAGTTCAACAACTTTGACTGTAATCTTTAACTTCTTTATTTCCAATTGGATGGAACTTGTCAAATATATCACAAGGTATAAAGTGTTTTTAGCAAACCTGCTTTTTCTTCGACTTCTTTTCCTTATCAGCTGCTCCACGTTTTCCTTTCTGCTCATTCTCCGCCATCCAAGCTGCCTCCTCTTCACGGATGAGCTCTTCTTGCCTCTTTAAAGCAACAGCCTCCTGGTATGCAACTTCAATTTTACTGCTGTAACAAGAGAGGCTAAACATTCAGGACTATAATAATAGAATCATAGTATGTTTGGTATGCTGGATATTAAAAAAGGTTAAGAAATTGTCTATTGTCCTATGCAGTATTAGTACTACGTACCAAACATGGCCTCCGGTGTATTAAAATTGCAACTTGGTGCAAATAATATTCTAACCAGAATGCCGAAGTATTGCAGGCTACTGCTTGGAGGAACTATTTGGAGGAATAGGATCTATAGATGCCCACGAATATATTTGTAAATTCGAAAGACACGTATAATATTAAAGAACTTCATGTCTATAATAAAAATAATAATAATAATAATAATGGTGAAACAACCTCCATACTACGAATGTCTATTAGGCTGCCATAGTGACACAAATGCAAATGGTGCACTAACAATTTGAAAGCTTTAACTAATGCAGATAACCTCAAAGCAAACAACTAGTACTCTCTGATTGCACCTTCAAATTTCTTCTAGGAGATATTGAAGTGCGAGTTCACTGTAAAGTATATATTATCATAACCTGTGAAGGATTGATGCATTTGATGATGATAGCAAAATGACCAAATATGCACATTCAGTAATATAAGTACCTGAATAAATGGGCTAAGATAAATATTTCAATTGTCCGACGACCCAGTTCAGTAAGACGCCTCTCATCACGTTCAATAAAATCTTTGTTGAACTCCTCTCCAGCACTCCCATCCTTGAAAAATAAAGAATTGCAGACTCAGCAAATGCTCATTTGACAATATATTACATTCAATACTGATTCAGTAAGAGGGAAAATTAAAAATCAGATGAAAAGAAATTCAAAGATCATGCTTGCACTGTTAGCAAAACTTGAGCAAATGAGCAATTCTTTCTTTTCTTTTCTTTTCTTTTCTCATTGGAATTGGGGGTTCTTGGTTTCGCGAGAAATCTTGAAGACTTTCGATTAACCCTTACACTTACCCAGGTGTAAATTGCCTAAATAAGTGCTTTTAATGAACATAATTCTGCTCTCCAAACAGATAAGGTGATGTCTAAAATTTCTTTAAAAGACGTCATCTATACAATTCACATGGCATTTCAAAAAAACCAGTACCTTGAACAACACATTGTTTTGTATTATTCTTAGAGTTTGTTCAGAACATGAGAACAGTATTCTCAAATAATAACACACACCAAATCGTGCACTGTGATAATTTATTATTTGCCGGCCTCCTTGTCACAAATAAAGACAAGGTGATTATAGAACAATTCCATAGTCTAAGTCAAATTTCTGATAGCCTAGAAGAGGTCCTTCGTCCATTGAATATTTGAAACACGTTTACCTAATTGATAAAATGAACATATGACTCCAGCTTTTGCCTCTTCAGGACATCAGGCACTATACCATTGGTAGAATACAACTGAGCAGAAAGTGAATTTCGTTGCTACTACTTACGGGGGTGGTTGACTACTACATTAAATTTTAGCACATTATTGATCTATAGGTAACGTTTTATTACAGCTTGTTTAATCCTTCAACTATGATAAGACCGAGGCTTCCATGAAACACTGCAACCAGCACCTATTCCTGAAGTGGGTAACAGAACTACTAAAAAATAAGCAATCAAGGCAATGCTTTGCACGCATAAATAGTTGCACATCATGCTCCTCACCTTAATACGATTTTGAGGACCCTTCTCATCCTTTGGAGGCAAAGGTTCCATGGCAGCCCTCTCGAGTAGTAGTAACACATCATCCACCAAAACAAACATATCTTTCTCAATGTGAACAATAGGAACTGGTAATTCTTCTGCCTCCAAATATTTCCCAGTACCTTTATTCCCCTTGGTCTGTCCTTCAAGAGCCTTCAGTCCACTGTACAATGAATCCATTACCAGTGTAGATGTGACTTCTTTTTCTATGAAAAAGTGTTTCACAAGGACTTTTAGTATAGAGTCTGTTCTCTCTCGTGACATGCGGCGCCTAGCACTTTGGTCTATACCCATCCAGAAGGTACGGAAGCTGGAAAGTACCACAGATTTCCAGTAAATAATATTTGGATGATGCAAATCAAACTAAAGCATTCCTTTCAAAAAAATATGCTTGTCAATATGCATTAAATTTGAATAATGATAAATGAAAAACAAATGGAAACATACATATAAAAACAACTATTGGTGAAACTAATAAGAAAATATTCTCGAGGTGGAGAAAAAAGACTATAAATTAGTTTTTAGCAAGCTCTAAAACTACTTTTAGTGGGAATTAGTCTAATCCACAATTCTAAACCTAGTTTGTTAGATTCAATTTTTTTACCATATCCAAGAACGAGACGGTTTCAAAAGAGGCCTATTATAAATTGATCAAAAAAGACAAGATATATACTTCTTATATATTAGATTCCCAAAACAATAGATTTATTCTCAGGAAGCCAAAAAACATCAGACTTCTCTCAATACTTAGACGAGGTGCAATTTAACTAATTCAAACCAGGGGTAAAATTTTGTTCAAACAAAATCTTGTTATTATTGAACAGGATAGGTTTAGTAGTATTTATATGTCAGTTGCTGACATCTTTTGAACTGTGGCTCGGACCTATAATGCTGTTGTGATTTTATCAAACAAATAAATGCAAAAACATTGCAATGTATTTTGTTCACCAAGAGAGACGAGAAGCTCCGTGAAAGTCTTTAAAGCAACGTCTTACACAAATGAAATGAGAACCAACAAATAAAAATAGACCCATTACCTTGACCACCTAGCTTTATCCTCTATCGACTTTCCAAGTTTGCTCCGTCTTTCTTCCACAAAACGACGGCATATTTGTTCGACATTTGTCAAATATACCCGAACAAGTTCCCTCCTATATTGAATGTCGAGGCAACGGAAGGGACGATCTGCTCTCTCCCTGCAAACCAATGGCAAAGGTTAAAATATATAGAATTGTTATATGATGCGAATAAACACAATTTGTACCCACTAAAAGATTAACTCAATCCAAAAAGATACGATAAATTTAAAAACAAAATCTGCTAAAAGAGCATAATCTTCACAGTTAAACAATTAACCATTGTAAATATTCACAAGTATGTTATCTGCACACACCTGATGACTTGGACTTGAGCTTTAATTATTAAAGTATCAGCATCAATAAACCCATCTAACAATTTTGATAGCTCCATAAATTTTTTCCATCCCCAGTCATGCTCCTTCTTCCAAAATCGATGTAGTGTATCTGCAAAGTTTTACAATACACATACAGGCTGGTCATGATTGAAAATAAAAACTTACCACATAAGTAATAGTGATAATTGAACAACTTACCTGAATGCTTGGACTTTTTAGGATCTTTATTCACCACAGCAATAGTGAACTGTGCAAAATGACTCCACCCTGTTCGTAGAAGAAAAATCACATGATATCAACTCCAAACTTGCAAATAGATTTCCAAAGCCATTCATCACATGATAAATGTTATCATACCAGGAAGAAGCTTGTCATGGTTAGCCACACAGAGAAACAAAGACAGATGATTGCAGACATCACATCCCTGTGGGTAAATCAAAATGTACCTACCATCCAAATTTGAATCAAAATAAAGGTTTGCAGCAATATTGAAATCATATAATGGCATCACATGTCATATGCACACACATAGCATAAAAGATATCAACGGACAACAAAACTCAATGAAACAATGAGGGCAAGATGGACCTCCCTCGAAAATTTGTAGAAGAGCATGAGTTGTTGGGTAGAAAGAGGGAATTAAATAAGCATTTAACCCGAGGGAAAATGATTAACTAAAAATGCTTTGCATCCATGTTAATTATGCATCCATGAAGAGTACAGAAGAATGATCGCCAACAAAAAAAGGGGCAAACAATCTCAACTCAAGATTAAGCACAAATGACCCATGGTTTTTCTATACATAGGAATCCAATGATGATGCAAATAACAGAAAGATATTTTAGAACCAAATTTTTCTCAAGCATCATACCATTTGTAGCTTCCAACCTCAAATGCATCACTTCGAAGTTCTCTTTTGTTAATTTGTGAAAACTTGTTGATCTTCCATGTATACTTTCCATACAATTCAGAAGGTCGGGGTCCTGCAAGGTAAAAAGCAGAAAGTAATAATCCTAGGAAGACTTTAATCTAGTTCGCATCAACCACAAGCATCATTGCCTGGTTTCTTTACCAAGATAACAATTGTTTGCTTCACGTAAATCTTCAGCACCAATGCAAAAAAATTAAGTCAAGACCAAATTTAGAGAAATTGGTGGTTGAGCCGCAAATTGAGCTCAATTTCATTTCCAACTCTGTCAAATTTGCCTTAGCTGGTTGAGAGAAATAATACCTCTAGACATTCGTTAAAAGCAAAAAAACGAGAAAGCACAAATTACGGTTTCAACCGGAGAATTTAATCACGTAGTAATTTCTTTATAACAATTCATAACAGAGCATACTCGGTAATAACATATCTTCACAACTGAATTGGATTGCATTCAGATGATACTGCAATCTCAAAAACTTCGTAATAATAAAAAAAAAAAAATTGTCCAAAAACAACATCGACATAACCCTTGCATATGGTATACATTCCCAAACCTACAAGCATCAACCCATCAGCCAAAGCAACTGCTTTGCAGACAAGAACCTTTGTAGTTCTCACCGAGTATAACACGGAAAGTGAACAAAACCTTAGAAAATAAAAGTTTTACGGAGTTCCACTTACGAATCCATATTATATACGCATAAATTTGATGCATAATAATATGGTACCAAAAGGTTTTGGATTCTTCTTCCTTCTCCAAGAAAATTTCTCTTGTATCAGTCATTAATTCAACATATTCTATGCTATTTAAGTCTTTTGGATTCTTCTTTCTTCTCTATTTCAGTTTCTCTTTTGTTTTCCCTTTACTTACACTATTTTCCTTTCCAGGAGAGAGAGGCTTGATTAACTCCTCTAATACCTATTTTCCTTGAAATGGTAAGTAACACGTACTTTCTAAAACAATGAACAAAATGCATACAGAGACCATAGGACACATGTCAAGCAATGTACTAGAACTCAAAAAAAAAAAAAACAAATGAAATAATAAAAACAGGCTTCCACGTAATCAGATGGAATAAATCACATACCATTGTCGTCATCACTGTCGCTGTCCCAGTAAGGGGGCGAAGTTGAAGGGGTCCCATTTTCCACCTGCTCGGAAGACCTCCATTCAGCTAATGCCTCCCCAGACTGACATTGCTGCTGCTGGCCGCTCAAAACCCCTTCCAATGATCTCCCCTCTTCAGACTCCTCAGTCGCAATCCCAGCCATATCCCCCTCTATTCAAGTCACGCCACACTTCCCCTACTTACCCTGCTTCAACAAAATCTGAACCCATTACAAACACTTAATTATGTATGTGTGTGCAAGAGCGGGTGCATCTGCGCAGCCATGTGAGCACGTGTGCGTCCGTGCAACCGTGTGAGCACGTGTATGAGAGAGAGAGAGAGAGAGAGAGAGAAAACATTCACATAAATGAGTGATCTAGCCAATCTAACTATTCAGAAAGAAACTACAGTTAACTGTGTGACACGCACCCTTCTTAATTAAACTCAATTTAATATCTTAAAATTGTATACAATTTTTTTTTTAAAATGTGAGCTTCTTCAAATAAAAATCAAGAAGATCTCTTGAAGTTAACACGTTGATGAATGCTCAACTTCACACATTTCAAACATTAATTCTAATTAACAAACTTAAAGAAAACACATGCATCAAATTCCTCAAATTCAAAAACCCACACAAAAGAACAGAATTCTTTAAAACCTAGATTCCATATTCCCAGAGTAATAAAATAACCAAATCAGAAAACTAAACTCAACAATGATCATCAAGATTAAAAAGCACCGATAAAAGACCCAAACCCTTATTCAAGAATCATAAAGAAAACCCAGAAATTGTCAAGCTTCAAACAGTAAACCCAATCAGAACATCAATTCAAAAACCCTCATATAAATTCCAAAATCCCCCCTCAATACAAACAAACCCTAATTCCCAAAACCCAACGAGAAAAAAAAGGCAATCGAGATATTTTTTACCATTAATTATACAAAGACAATTAAAGGGACAAATATTCAGATCAAGAGATAGAAGTTAAACAAACCTGAAGCGAAAAGTTAAATTTTTATTTATTAGTTTGGCAAATGGGAGGTAGAAGAGAGATAGAGAGAAGGGAGAGGAAGGGAGAGTAGCAGAAGAAAAAAAAGAGAAGAGGCGGAGAAAATAAAATTTATAAAATCATTTCATATTTATAATTTAGGTCTGTTTGTATGTATAATTGTATATGTGTATGTACATATTATATACTGTATTTATATATATATATATATATATATATATATATATATATATATAATAAAAGAATAAAAATAAATATTATAAATTTTATATTCCCTCTCCTCTCTCGACTCTTTGGCATGTTTGATAAGAAGGTTAACAAATACAATATAAAACTCCCTTTTATTGTAGTATTTAATTTTGTTTAATAATGCGGATCAACTGTACACTCTAAATATGCACAAAATATGTAAATACAATAAAATTTAAATTTTAGATAAATATTTAAATCAATTTTATTTTGTGTGCTTCCATATGCATGTGTGTGTAGGGGACGGTAGGGGCATGTTGGGGAATTCATACTTTTGACTTGTAAGGAGTAGAAGGTGATTGGCTGAAAACAATGTGGAGCCCACGTTTATAGGTGTTTTAGGGTTTTAACAGACGGGTCGGGTTTGAAGTTAGAGTGGACCCGTTGTGGTTTGAGGATGTTTTGTATGTATATGGGCTGTCTTATTTTCTCTAGAATTCGTAAAGATAAAATTATGGATTTGTAGTACTTTTAAAGAAAAGTGTGTCCCTTTTTAAGCTATTTTCTAGGTTGAAGAATGGATACATATAGCTTGCTCTATATGAGATTAAAAATAATGTTTACTTTTTTTGGGTACGTTTTGACTATTATTATTATTATTTTTTTAGTTTTATAATATTGACAAAATTTATCTTTTTAAAATGGAAATTCGGTCGCACTTAATAGAAATTGGTTATTGTTGTCACGAACGAAGAGACGGAAAAAGAAAATGAAATGGTAAAAAATGAAATAAATAATAATTATTTAAAAGAAGTTATTATATCAAGTTGAAAATCTTCTCCTGCTTCGAGAAAGTAAAATATAATATTTAGTGTAATGTTTTCATATAATTTGCTCAGATTGAAAATACTTAAAGGAAAGAATCGTCTAGAGAACTTAAAAGACAAAACAATTCGAAATTGACTTAACAAAAGAAATAGAGAGGCATAAAATAAAATAAATGTCGATTGTGGTCAAGAATATACTTATTTATGTAATTTGTTTTAGTTGAAAAGGCTTAATTAAAAGGAAAGAAAGATACTCATAGTGCAGGACTAGGACTAAAAAGACAAAATAGTTGGAAACTGAATTGACAAAAAAAAGTGAAAAAACATTAAAAAAATGTTCATTATATTAAAAAGGAAATAAAATTGAGACACGATAAAGTATTTAATGATACTGAAATTTTGGATTTAAAGCATTTAATTAAGGAATAAAGATCAACACGAGAAAACCATGTCAAGTATCAACACCATTCCCACCATTTCTTTCATGTATGACTCACAATTTTTTTTCAATTCTTCGCATTAGTACGTTACAAGTGAGACTTGCAAAAAGTAGAGTAGTTAAAATACATCACATTATTCGACAAGAATCAGTGTATAACACGGGTCACAATAGCTAAAAATTCACGTTCAAGTTGTCATGTAGCTAGGCAACTTTTATGTGATTTTAGTAGTAATGTCCCACACAAACAAGAAGTAGGTTTACTGGGTATACAGTATTGGTTTGATAGGTACAGAGTATTGGTTTATTGGACACAATAAGATAATACAATAAATAAGATTACGATAAAGTATATATTAGTAAAATTGTATTTAGTTACTTTCACAAAAAAGTTATATCTTTATATCTATATTCAAAACGTTATCACGTGTTCAATCTTCAATAATTCATTACTATGTGGTACTCGATATGATTAGCCAAGTGCCAATTGTAAGCATGTTTGCATTTAATGAATCTTTGCTTCAAATGCGTATTTTCGACATTTTGATGCCTACTAAACTACATTAACACTACCATATGGTGGGAATTCAAATATTGTAAACTAATTTTGCCATGATTTTATATTAAAAAAAATTCAACATTTTATATTCCAAATATAATAAATGTAACATATTTTTTTTTGTAAGAAAGTTACAAAAAGTAAAAACAGTATTTTTAAAATAAAATAAAATAGTGAAATAGTATTTTCGAAATTTTTATTTTTTATGGCATATGGTGAAACTATCCATATTAAACCTAGGAATCAATAGAATTGATTTTTCAATTTCATTTTATGTACGCATGCTAGAAGCTATAGCAACTTAAAGTAATCGATTTTTTTTATTAAAAAAAAAAAAAAATCATGTATTAATTAATTTGGGAAAGTCGAAGCATAATTTTTTTTCCAAGATAACAAATAAATATATGTTCTTTTTGAAATACATGATCAAGTTCGCAATGAATTTAAGTGATTGAGATTTTGTGTTAAACAAGCATTTTAACCTTATGTACACTAGCAAAGTTCTTTAGATCTTGCGTGTGACAGTACACTTTATAGAGTTGGAGAATACTTACATGGATGGCATTTTTTTTTTTTTTTTTTTTTTTTTGGGGTTTCCTTTTTGACAGACCGTGTTATATATTAAGCGAGAATTTGGTTATCCATAGAAATTCGTAGTAGTCCCCATGTTTGTTGTGTTCTATATAGAGTTGACATTTTATCTAAGAACATCTATAATGTACGGAATTCCAATCTATGTGGCAGTACATCTATTGAATAGACTGTCAAATTTAAAATTCATCTCCAATAAATTCTATCTAAAACTAATATTACCGCTTATGTGGTATTATTTTTTTAAAAAAATTTGCGGGTCTTCAATTTTTATTTCTCTCGTCTAACCTTTTTTTTATAAATAAAATGCTGAGTTGGATTTAAATTTGTTGAGTCACTCCGTCTAGAAGTCCGTCTAAATTTAGAACAGACTTCCAGACGGAGTCTATTTTTTTTATGCCACATCGGCTAGACGGAGTTTTCATCAACATCAATGGAGATGATATTTGTATAACCTTGTTTATCTGTTCTTATGTGGTACGTCTAAAAATCAATAGACGGAGTCAATTGGAAATGCTCTAATTAGTGGCCGAATGAATTAACTTAGTATTTGTTTGGTAAATCTTAAAAAGTTTTGAAAAAATTGAAATGAAAGTCAACAATTAATTTTAACCACACGTTTTATCAACATTTTTATCAAAATCTTCAAAAAAAAAAAAAAATCCTTTCCCAATCCAAGATCAAGATTCACTCGACCATGCTCAAATGATTCTCTGGTTGGTCAGTTTGTCAAGTTTGAATTAGTCGTTCGTATTTATGCCAAGTAAGCTGATTAACTTAGAAGGTGTTGGATTTGTTCAAAACATAAAAAAGAATTAGAAATTATGGTACGAAGGACGAAAACAATGACGGAGAACCGAAGCATGAACTTGGCAACAAGGCAATGCCGTGTTGCATGTTTTATGTCTACTCGAGCGGAAGGTTACTATCTTGTTGCAATAATCGAGCGGACTATTCAAATTCTAAAAAAAAATTGAATGTTGGCTTGATGAAAAGTCACCAATTTTCATGTAGACTCGCATCCATTTAGGCATAGGTTGATTCACATTTATATATAGATATATTTTGTGGAAGAAAAGTAGAATGAGATGATATGTGTTGCATATTTACATCTTCAAAAACTACAAACACTAAAATCCAGATTTTATAATTGTTGTTGTTACTTTGTGTTTTTCATTTGTTCATCGTAAACTCACCAAAAGCTTGTAATATCCTTAAAGTTATTTGTCAGCAAATCTTCTAAGCAATCTGAATTCATTATGTGGCAAATATCGCTTTAAGTAAAACGTGGCGAATACATGTTTCAAGCCTCTCAAATCCGCTTTCCTTCGTCTTCTTCTTTGTTCAAGTTTGGTTCAAGTTTCATGTCTCCTACCTCGGTGGTTCAACAATCGAAAAGCGATAATATTGCCAATGGGGACCAAAACTAGTAGTGCTTCGATCAAATTGAAATGTGGTATCAACGAGTGATATTGCAAATATAGAAGAAGGAATGATTCGAGTGAAGATAAAAGGACACGACAAATAATTGGATGTATGTGTAAGACATTAAAAGATAATTAGAAATTTATTTTCAGATAAATTATTTATTTATTAAATTCATTTGTGTTGAATTATATCACTGTTTTAGGCATTTTCTATTCAATATGATTTTCTTCAATTATTCAATCTTAAAGATGTAAGCATCTTATATGCTTAAATAAGATTAAATACGATCAAATGCGGAATTTAAATGATCGAAATATCTCCGGCCATTGACGATGTGATAATCTTTTGTAGCCGCTGCGTCTCTGGTTTTGGGAGCTTCTAATGCCTTGTTCCAGCCTCTGAATAATGGTGCAAAATAAAGGAGTAGACGGAATGGCAATAGGGACTCCAAAGATTCTTTTTTTTATACACTCGGTCCATCACCGAGTATTCCATAATGGTATGGACTAATTTCAGCAACTTTCAAATTGGCCAAACTTTTATTTGGAATTCAGAATCAATGCAAAATCAGTGATTAATTGGAATTGGGCCATATATGGTAGTTTTCCATAATGGCAAATTTCTTCATTTGGGGCAGTTAGAGATTTGATGAACTTCCTTAACACCCTTGACTTCAAAAAGTCCTGAAGGACCTTAAGTGTCTATTGGAATAATGTTTTATTTCCAAATGGAGGATAATAACACTAATGGCCATGGCTTCTTTAAGGCAGAAATGCTAACTATTGGCAACAACGACGATTACGTTATGGAAAGAAGCCAGAAATGCTAACTATTGTTAACGTTTATGTTATGGCTAGTATGGTAGTCAAGAAGGAAGTTGGTATTGAAAGTAAAGGTGGCAAAATGGGCCGACCCTAATAGGCTAGACCAAATAATTCGAATTTCGCCCAGCCCAAAATAAATCTGGCATATTTGGCCAAGCATAATTAGCCCAATTAGGCTAATCGCTGGGCTAGCCAATTTTTTTTCTAAGTGGCCCAAGTTCTCACCTTCACCCTCACCCTCACACCACCAATCCCCACCCCAAAACGGGTCATCAAATTGTGACCAGCCGGGGGGAGGGAGGATTTCTCCCTCTAGTTTCCAGCAAATCTTTCTGGTTTTTGTGAAAACTCCATAGAGATTTTCTCCCTGGTTCATGACCAAATTTGAGAGAGGGGAGATTTTGGTCGCCGGTCTTCCCCGATTTGGTGACTGTGGGACGGGACGGGACTTTTTTGAGTGTATGGGGTTGGGGATAGGGAAGAAGATGAATTCTTCTCTTTTTTAAAAAAAAAAAATTAATTGTTTTTAAATAAAAATAAAAAATTTAAAAATTAATGTCGGGCTGGTCTGGTGGCCCAAACCTGGGCTGGACTGGCCCATCAAATTAATGGTTCGTGTAAAATCAGTCTGACCCGATTTCATGTGTGGCCTGTTTCATTCTAGGACGGGTCAGGCCAACCACCCATTTACCACCTCTAATTGTAAGGCTATTATGAACACATTAACTTCTTGTTTATTTGGTGCCTCTTTCATGAAAGTGCTCTTCATTTTAGTAATTTTGTGCCAATTGTTATGTATGCATTTTATATCTACTTTTTGCATACTAGGTAAAATCAAAATTACCGATTTTTGAATTTACATCATTATAAATCTATTACTTGGATATATATATATACAAACACAGAGAATTAGTTGTATTTCCAATGGATGTATGCATTCAATGAAACTATGCAAAATTTATATTGTTGACCTTGTATTTGAGATACAAATAATGCAACACCACCATGATTTTGAAATGGTATTTTCCTCATATCAAATATTAAACTGATAAGAACAGATACTACACTTGATCTTAGTCAAAAGGCCGAGAACAATTCTTGGCCCAGTTCTTTTATTTTGTGTTTCTCCAACAATTTTTGTTGCCATAGCCGATGTGGGATCAGAACAAGAATTAGCATTTGGAAACTCCCTTATCAAAGTTTCCTCCATCTTCCATAAATTGAACAAGAACCGGAATGAATTATAATCCAATTTATTTTAATAAGAATTTCTAGCGGAATTCTTTTCCATTTTCTTTTTGAAGAACTTTGGAGATTGAAAACTTTTTTATTGGGTGGTACGTTTCGCAAGTCAAAATTCTTGATTATGTGAAATCTTCTAATAACATAAATTCTTATTTTTCAATAATATATTTCACAAACAAGACAAGTGGCTTAATAGTTAATAGTGTGAAACTATTTCAAAGAGGTACATTGTCTTTTGTATAAAGCAACTCGGCTTCAAATGTTGAATACTACATGATTTGTGTTTGTATTGACTTTGAAATGCCATTGAACATTGTTTGGTGAAATCCCGCAAGCGTACGGGTTCGTTGACAAATTATAGTAAAAAGTGTGTAAAAAAGTATCGTTTCTACGAGGATTAGACTTTAGCTTAATTTCGACTAATTTGAGCTTAAATCGAATACACACAATAAATGTTTGGATCAAGAAAGTATGAAATTATTTAAACTATAACTACGATTTAACTAAGTGTAAATACAATTTTTGGAGAAAAATCAAGTAAAGTAGTTATGCTAAGAATCTGACTCCACCATTAATATCTATTTTAATCCTCGAAATCCCACGTTCTTATCCAATTTATGTTCAAATTGACAATCGATAATCCCAAGTTATCTAATAATCTCTTTTGAGTAGAATTAAACATATTTTCATATAAGTTCCAAAATATTCCTATTTTGAATACGAATATATAAAAATGCTTTCAATATCAAGATTATCAATTTGATTGCAACAAGCATAGGAAATTATTCCTAATCTCTATAGGACTTAGTGTTTAAAACTATAATGAGATAATCTATTTTGAACCTTTCGGAAATGAAAATAAATCACAAACATGTTCAAACGGTGATCAATCATTCAAACAGATATTAAAACCATGGTATAAATCAAACAAACACAAATTTAGATTAAAAACAGGAATTCTTGAATTAAAACTTCAACATATGGTTTACATCATCATCCTTAGCATAAAGAGTTTAGCCCATCATATTTGATTTACAAAAACACATAATAAATGGAGAATTTATCACTCGGAATATTTGATTGCAAGAAGAATTTTCAAAATTAATTTGGCTCTTTAAATGTCTTCAATGGATTGCCCAAGAATCCCAACTTTCTCTAGCTTGAAATTCTAATAATCTTGTTCGGATGAAGAAATTCTAGTAAAGATCTTGTGTTTTGCCTTCTTGTACCTCCAAAATTCGACTCCCCCATCGTTATAAGAGTTCTCCTATTTATATGGATCCAATTAGAGTTGAATTTCGTGTCCAAAGTCTTCAAAAATCTTCCAAAAATAGACTTTTAACCTAAATAAGTGTTTGGCCGCGGATATGTCCGCTTGAGCGGGTGCCACGGCCGCTCAAGCGGACAAAGTTCTGTCCCGCCAGCGACTGATTTTCAAACGGCCATAACTTCTTGTAGAAAACTCCAAATTGTAATCCGTAAAAATATTTGGAACCGTAATTCAATTATATTTCCAATGGTATATCATTTACCTTATGGAAATGTTTGTACCAAAGGTTTGCTCTAATTTCTCCACATATTTCAGTTGTAGTTTCTCAATTTGCTTATTTGGCTTTCAGGTATTTGATCATGCACTTCAACTCTTCATTGTCACTCCAACACACCTTAAATCTATTGATTTTATCTTATTTCTCATTCTAATGTTTGGCTCCTGATATTCACTTCAAAAACTCAATTTATTCTAATTTACTTGCCGATTTCACCAATGTGACTTGAGTTCAGAGATTTTATCCTACAATCACAAAAATAAACAAAAATTCAATAGATATCGACTCTAAAATACTTAGAATTATAAAAAATACTCTTCATTAAGGAATCAATATAAATGTATAAATTACACTTATCAAACCCCCAAACTTGAACTTTTGCTAGTCCCGAGCAAAATTAAGATAAAACAAAGACTCAAATGCATACAAAGAAAAAATGTGCACACCATTGGACTTCTTACCACTTTCGCCTCTAGTTTAGATCTAATCATTTAATTCAAGAAAAAGATCCAAATATTACTACATAAAAGATTTTAACACTTATCCAATGTTCGACTTTTGTGTGTGTTAGTAGCTATTTTAGTCATTACTTTAATTTGGATAAAGTTATGCAAACAAATAGATTCTTAAGTCTTTCAATCCCAACCCTCAATGGTCATATTTTCCGTTCTCCTCTCATAAATTTCACACCATATTCAAGTATCTATCACTTCTCCCCGATGGCTTTCAACCAAGGCTAGACTCACATTTTAGTCTTCATTCTCAAGCTAGAAGGATCTAACTGATTAAGGCAAAGTTTAGATTGGCAATGATTCTCAATGATGTCAAGTGTTCTAGTCTTTAGGTCATAACTAAGCAAGTCAAACTAACTAGGCATCCAAATCTCCTTTCTTGTCCAAGACTTAGTCAGGCAAATGCAGTACTTTTATTTTATTTCGTTTCTTGCTACTGCTTTTCTTTATACTTTTGTTTTTTTTATTCACCACAGTAGGTAGTTTTCTTTCTAATACTGAGGCAACCCTCTTCCATAGTAGATTGTCTCCTATATATTGTTGATACATAAGGCCAAATTACTCAAGGTTAGCTTACACACATCATTATAGGCAACTTTTTCTTACTCGATATGCCTTGACTAGTGCAATGTCTTTCATTGGGATTGAAAGTTGGGATTAAATTCTAGAAAATAGTCAATAAAGGCTGAATCATCACTTTTCTAAACTATCACCGTTACCAGCTCAATCACCCCCAAACTTATTCTCAAATGTTGGTTTAGTGAATTTTTCAATTGGGTACTTGAAAATCAAAAACACTATCTAAAGTCTTAAACTTAAGTCTCTATTTACATTACATAACTAGTCTCCAAACTTAAACAACACCAAAAATAGCTATGTGCTCAAAGTAATCTTAAGTCTCATACAGATAAGGAATTTTAACAAAACTACGCACATTATAGCAATACTCAATCATTTTTCAACAATTAATCTTAGACTAAATAGAAATCATAATAAGCTAGCAAGTTGTCCAACTATGTTACACAAATAAAATATTTTTGACTTTTTGTTTTTTTGTTTTTTTGTTTTGTTTTGTTTTGCTTTGTTTTTTGTTTTTTATACTATATACTTCAGATAAATAAAAAATAATAATAAAAACTTGACTCAACAAATTGACTACACTCCCAAATTTAAACCAACATTGTCCCAATGTAAGTACGAAGACAAATTATGAAAATAAAGAGAATGATCGCGATACTCCCCTATTATTCTTCTTTATGGTTAGAGTATTTGAGCACTTTTAATCGACCATGCTATTTCTCCCAAACTTATAGTGAATCTTCTAAGTCCTTTGGAGCAATTTTCTGATTAAAGTATTTCTTCGAATACTTTGTGAGTGACCTACAAAATCAAGAAATATATTATGTGATAATTGAGAAATTTCATACAAAAGGATGACGACAACCTAGATGCAAAAATTCTACTTAAAACTATTACTTAAAAACAAGTAAATAATTAAAAGGGTTAGATATTGGGTTGCCTCCCAATAAACGCTTGTTTAGAGTCATTAGCTTGACTTTGTAACAATCGTTTCACGACACTTTAAATAGTGCTTTGGAGGACTTGCTTTGCTTGCATCTTTTGACTTTGCACCATTTTTTGTTTATCCTAAAAAATTTGAATTTGCGCTCCTCATAAAAATATGATTTCAATTTAGCACATTGCTCAAATACAACTACGAAAACATCGACTTCCTCATTGACCTTGATCACAAAATCAATTTTAGAAGAAAGAAGAGAGTCAAAAAATTGCTTGATAAGTGCAATATCATTAAATATCACTTCTTCATTTTGCCAATTTAACTTAACTATCTTCACATAATCTTCCTCTTGAATTGGTGCTTCCTCTAGTTGGATGACATGTCTATTATCTAAAATCTCGGAGAGTTGCTCATCACTCCTTGTTGTAATGCTTGGCATGTGTTCCATTGGGTTGGCTTCAGTGTCTCTTGGGAAGGTGCCTTGTGGACTCTCCGTCAATACATTTATCATATGCCCAAGTTGATTCTCTATATTTTTCAAAGTTGAATCTTGTCTCCGTCCTAATTCCTTTATGGATTCCTTTATTCGTTCTTGATGCTGATTTTTTTATCAACTGAGCGAGATCTTCTTTTCTCCTCTTCTGGTATTCTTGTTTGACCTTGGATGTTGTACCAAGAATAGTTCGAGTGATTTTTCTGATCTTGATTGTAGGTATAAGAGTAGGGACAAGGACTTTGTGTGACTGGTACCACCCATACATCTTCAACAAGCATATTGTCCTCAACAAGCATTGCGAAGACATTTCCAACAAGCATGTCATCCTCATCAATCTCAGAAGTTGCATCATATCTCGCTATATTAGCCTGGTGACATCTCCAACAAGCATGTCGTCCCCATCAATTTCAGAAGTTGCATCATATCTCGCCATATTAGCCTGGTACATTGCGAAAACATCTCCAACAAGCATGTCGTCCTCATCAATCTCGGAGACTGTCATCTTGTGTTATTGTTTTTGGAGTATTTCTCTGTCATCTTCTTCGAAGACAAAAGATTATTTTGATCTCGGGATCAAATGGCAAAAGGTCGAGATCTTCCAAATCTTGCATAAAATGACTGCAACTGCCCAAAAAGAGCAAAAAGAAGTACGGGAGCAAACAAAGAAAAATAATAATAATAAAAAAAAGAAAAATTCGAATTCAAGCTAAAATTAACAAAACTTAAGCTAAAAATCTTAGTCACCGGCAACGGCGCCAAAAAGTTGTTTGGTAAAATCTCGCAAGCGTATGGGTTCGTTGACAAGTAATATTAAAAAGTGAGTAAAAGAGTATCGTTCCTACGAGGTTTAGACTTTAGCTTAATTTGGACTAATTCGAGCTTAAATCGAATTCACACAATAAATGTTTGGATAAAAAAAGTATGAAATTATCTAAACTATAACTACGATTTAACTAAGTGCAAATATAGTTTTTGGAGAAAAATCAAGTAAAAGAGTTATACTAAGAATCTGACTCCACCTTTAGTATCTATTTTAATCCTCGAAATCTCACGTTCTAATCCAATTTATGTTCAAATTGATAATCGATAATCCTAAGTTATCTAATAATCTCTTTCGAGTAGAATTAAACTTATTTTCATATAAGATCCAAAATATTTCTATTTTGAATACGAATATATAAAAATGCCTTCAATATCAAGATTATCAATTTGATTGCAACAAGCATAGGAAATTATTCATAATCTCTATAGGACTTAGTGTTTAAAACCATAATGAGCTAATGTATTTTGAACCTTTTGAAAATGAAAATAAATCACAAACACGTTCAAACGGTGATCAATCATTCAAACGGATATTAAAACCATGGCATAAATCAAACAAACACAAATTTAGATTAAAAACGGGAATTCTTGAATTAAAACTTCAACATATGGTTTACATCATCATCCTTAGCATAAAGAGTTTAGCCCATCATATTTGATTTACAAAAACACATAATAAATGGAGAATTTATCACCCGGAATATTTGATTGCAAAAAGAACTTTGAAGATTAATTTGGCTCTTTGAATATCTTCAATGGATTGCCCAAGAATCCCAACCTTCTCTTGCTTGAAATTCTAATAATCTTGTACGGATGAAGAAATTCTAGTAAAGATCTTGTGTTTTGCCTTC
Source organism: Forsythia viridissima (assembly GCA_030279155.1). Lineage (NCBI taxonomy): Eukaryota > Viridiplantae > Streptophyta > Magnoliopsida > Lamiales > Oleaceae > Forsythia > Forsythia viridissima. Next base: position 4,587,681 of record CM059036.1, read on the forward strand.
TTGTACCCTCCAAAATTTGACTTACCCGTTGTTATAAGAGTTTTCCTATTTATATGGGTCCAATTAGGGTTGAATTTCGTGCCCAAAGTCTTCAAAAATCTTCCAAAAATAGACTTTTAACCTAAATAAGTTTTTGGTCACGGATCTGTCCACCGGAGTAGGTGCCACGGCCACTCGAGCGGATAGAACAAGCAGATTTTCGGCTGAAGGTCCGCTCAAGGCCCGCTTGAGTGGAGATAGTTGTGTCTCGCCAGCGACTGATTTCAAACGGCCATAACTTCTTGTAGAAAAATCTAAATTGCAATCCATAAAAAGTTTTAGCACCGTAATTCAATTATCTTTCTAATGGTATATCATTTTCCTTATGAAGATGTTTGTACCAAAGGTTGTGCTCTAATTTCTCCACATGTTTCGGCTGTAGTTTCTCAATTTGCTTCTTCGACTTTCGGATGTTTGATCCTTCACTTCAACTCTTCATTGTCACTCTAGCACACTTTAAATCTAGTGATTTTATCTTATTTCTCATCCTCTAATGTTTGGCTCTTGATATTCACTTCAAAAACTCAATTTCTTCTCATTTATTCGCTGATTTCACCAATGTGACTTGAATTTGGGAATTTTATCGTACAATCACAAAAATGAACAAAAAGTCAATAGATATCGACTCTAAAATACTTAGAATTACAAAAAAAAAAAAATTATTAAGGAATCAATATAAGTGTATAAATTACACTTATCAAACATATTTATAACTTTTTTATGTACATATTTCGTAACTTTTACAATTTACTCTCAAGTTATTATACACACATTCTACAAAAATCACAATTTATAACCACTTAACTAATAATTTTATTTTTGTTAAACATGCAGTTAAGCATTCTTTAATTGTTATTGAGACACATGCGGACTCGAGATACATTGAAAGTGTAAGAGAACGAGAAACATATGGGTATAGATAATCGGATTCCCTCAAAAGTCCAATTTCATTAAAAAATAGTTGGTATGTTCATACATAGTTGTTGGTTAGTTCAAAATTTAATGCCCATTTTGAATGCTTCAATACTCCTCCCAACACCCCCACATCAACATCTTCAATGCAACAACGTGGATTATTATATATGTAGCAAATAAAATGAAAACGGAGAGAATGACATCTCCAATAGAATTAAGGTCCACATGTACAAGATATAGTGGTAGATAGATTAAAAAAATTAAATAATGAATTATCAACATAATTTCGATGAAGATAAATTATAAAAAATTAAATAAAAGAATATTATCACACATTTTGATAGACATTAAATAAATGGAAGATGTCTAGCACACCGTCATCCTCCATTTTTTTATTTACCATGTAAACAATTTTGACTGAAGTGACATACTTTTTAGTGCAATCCACGGTTGCATTGGAGATGCTATTATAATGGACAAAGTCAGAAATCCTGACTTTTTGATTCGAGTAATGCTATTTATTACTATTGGTGATTATCACAAGTCTATGTGGTATTGAATGATAAGTCTAATTAGAGCATTTCCAATGTTAGATACCTTCCAAAAAATCTATGTGACAAGAGAGAGAAAAGAAACGAGGAGATATATAGTAGGAGGAAAGAGAGAGATAAGAGAGATAAACATAATTTAATAAAAAAAAAAATTGGTGGAAGGCCGTCTAACATGATGCTTGAAACTGGGTGGCATGTTGGATAGCCTTCTACAATAAATGCTGCCACATGAGTTTTGTCTTATCCACCTCATCGTCACATCAACTAGACATTCAAACTAGAAAGTAGTATTGGAAATGCTTTAAAATAAATTTTATATCATCACATTTTATTGGACATATCATTTAATGCTAACACATTTGGCACATAAATTGATAAAATCTAAGTAACAACTCTGTTAATATTAAATTCTAGGTCAAACATCATAATTTCCCTTACCAATATAAATTAACCACTTTCCTCTAACAAAGTTACATCGATCCCATTCCCCACACACACAATGGCGAAGACAAGAGGCAGTGCAGTTGTTGCCATGTCACTAATGATGTGTCTGGTGGTTCTTTTCCACTGTAAAGTGGCTGAAGGCGCCACTTACACCGTCGGAGACGCCAATGGTTGGACATTTAACATGGTTGATTGGCCCAAAGGCAAGAACTTTAAGGCTGGTGACATATTAGGTAAGCAAAACGGAGTAAATTAATTTCAGTTCCATTGAAGTTTTTGTCGTTTCTTCACATGTAAAGTCAATTTTATTTTTCATTAAAAATATGTCGTAAATGGGTGACAGCAATACTTGAATCCAAAATATTTACGTGCTCCATATTGATGAACATTTAAGAGTATATATTTGGGTGTGTTTGTAGTGTTCAACTATACACCGGGAACTCACAATGTGGTGGTGGTAGACGAGAGTGGATACAACGGTTGCACCACTCCTAGCGGCGCCAAAGTGTATGAGACTGGAAAAGATCAGATTAAGCTTGTCAAGGGACAAAATTACTTCATTTGCAATTTTACTGGGCATTGCGAGTCTGGAATGAAGATAGCCATTACTGCCACATGAAGTGGCTAGATATTACTAGAGCCCTGTAATGCTTGTACCATCTTGCAAATAAAATAAAATGTTTTTGGAAAAATTATAAATGAGCTCCTCGATCTTTCATGTGGTATAGATTTGGATTCTCATCATATAAAAGTGAAGTTATGAGTTCTTAACCTATTTCACGTGACTTAAAGTTGGAGGGCAAAATAGTCAAAAGTACTTAACATTTCTCTTCAATTCAACTAAAAGTCGCATGTGATTTTAATGTCTAAATTGACGATTTCGATCATATGGAGACCCAAATTCATAAATCTAAATAAGTTGGAGACTCAAAATCTCATCAAAATTCAAAAATTAAAATGTTCAACCAAGATTAATCTATCATTCACACAAAAGGTGTATTAGAAGATAAAATATGAAATAATTTGGGTTTAAATATTTAGAAGAGACATCGTGATGAAATGTTACAAGATCTTTCGTAATATTTTGACGATATTTTAGTGTGTTGCCAGGCAAAATACTATTATCTATTTATGATAAATTAAATATAACAAGAAGTGAGAATCATTTTTTGGACGATTCTATCTATACATATTATTTCAATAATATCCTTACTTTTCGTTTTCCAATATGTATTTAATTTATTTATTAATGAATATATTCAAACATTATTATATTAAAAGTCATACATTAATTGAAATATTTTACTAATCTATTCAATTTATTTAGTTGTAAATATTGACTTGTATTTCAACGTATCCATTAATGATAATGAGTTTTTTCATATTTAATGTTAACTTCTCATTCAACATATCAATTTCTTTAAATACAAATTCAAACTTGAATGACCAACTATAAAATGCAGTCATCTTTTTGCCTTTTCCATATTTTATTCATGCTACGGATTAATAAGACCAGTACAAAGACATGTTCGATGGTGCCTCATAGATATGATATAGTTAGACAGAGCAAACGGCGCAGTGGTAGCAGGCTCGGGATGATGCACTTGAGTTCTCCATGAACCATAGTGTAGTTACCGATATGTGTATTCATAAAGATGCACCTTCACCTATTTCAGACAATAAGGCCCCGCAACGAAAGGTTCTTAGATTACATGGTATATGTATAAGTGATGAGGACATATAGAGACAAAATAGTAGTGGTAGTTCTATTCAAATTTGGATAGGGTTCCTATTCCATGTTGTTTCTCGCCAAACCCTCTTTTATCATTTGGTATTCATCTTGAAGGATTACAAAAAATAAACACTTTATCAAAGTAGACATCTATTATGTAGGCAACATGATTTGATTTCTCAGTGTGAATGTAGAAAATGTTAATGCATTTTCTATTCTACGATTTAAAGACAAGAAATATTTATATCCTGAATTAAATGCTGATAGTACTTTCATATCATGTTGAATGTTACTCCATGCATGGAATTTTGTTATTTATTATTTGATATATTTATATGCTATACATAGTATTGGCCAAATATTAAAAAATAATAGTTTTACACAACTTTAAAATTTTAAAAACTAATATGCGACCCACATTTGGCTAATATCTATTGGAACATAAATTAAATTTAATTACGCATTCATCTATTTGATAATTTTAATATACAGTCATTTATGTGTTTTATTAATTAGACATATGAAATTAAATGGATTCATATACTAGCTAGCTACATACATTAACTATGTAAGAAAACGAATGTAGTAATTTATGGATACATAATTAATGATAATTGTATAACTGTAAATAAAATTAATATTAAGGGATAAAATGACAATAATATAGAATTACAAAATATTATTAATGGAAGGACGGATTAGTAATTATGAAATATCTTTGAGAGCATTATTATCCAAAAATATTTCTCCCCACTTATCATATTAGAGGTTGTGTAATATTTACACATTTTATAAGAAAGTAACACATTGTATAAGTAATTATAAACAATTTATAAATATATACTATAAAACTATTAATTAGTATTGACTTAACATTCAAAAATAACATTTATACAATACTTTAAAAAATCTATGAATAACGTGCAACACACGTTTGTAGTAACCAGTGTGTGTGTGTGTGTGTGTGTGTGTGTGTGTGTGTGTGTGTGTGTGTGTGTTGTGGTTGTTGGATTGCGGTGACTCTTTGGGGGCATGGGTAACGGAAAGTGCTGGAGGTAAGAGCATTTATAACAATTTATCTATATTTAAAGAGTATCTTTAGCATTTTAAAGAGCATATATAAATTTAAATAACAATTTTTTAAGCATTCAATCAGCTTCTTTATCTCCATGCTCTTCATTTTACTTCTTTCAATAAACATTTAATATATTTCCCTCTCATTTTTTTTTCATATGCTTCACTCCCTATTTGTATATACCATTTAATTAAAGCCAATATATTAAGTATTGAAAATTGAAATTGTTCAATGTATTTAATAATAGAGAGTGGGTTTGTCTATTTAAATTTGGAGAACCAAACACACTCTAAATTAAAATGTTAAATTAGAGAGTTTATTTGAGCAAAATTTTAAGAGTTAACTCTTTAAATTAAAGAGCATCCTATATTTAAAAAGTTTGTTGGAGATTTGCTTTCCTAGAGAAAATTGAATTTGATTTAAAAAAATTGATAAAGCAACGTAAGTGTTTGAACTCTGATCCACTATTGAATTGAGGTGAGAATTAAGAAAATAAGACGTAATCAATTTGACATATATGCTACATTTTGAAAAGTGTGTTTAAAATTCTAGAGGAATTACTAAACAAAATAACCGAACTAAAGTTTAAGTTTATCCCAAAAATATAGGGATATAATTTTTGCAATAGGAATAGTGATCTATAACTTGAACAAATTTGTTCGGAACAATAAGAATTGAAAATAATTTCTTTCAATTGAGTGAAAGAATTGAAACATTAAAGAATTAATAAGTTCGAATATACTACAGAAATGTGGGGGTAGCATTGACAGCTAAAGATGTAAACTTATTCCCAAAGTTGTGGGGATAGTAAAGAGAAAGTCTTTGTTCAACTGTTGTAAGCACGTAAGAAAAATATCGAGTAAGATGGAGCTTAAACTCGTTTACTAAAAATTCACCAATGACAACAATCCTACCTAACATTATTAAATGAGTAATTCAAAATTCAAATGTTACACACAAGTCATCCAATAAGTGTAAAGTTTTCAAACTATATTATGTTACAGTTGGAGGATTGAGTTTTTATATGAAAGTTCAGTATAAGTACAAGTATCTTAAATGTAACAAAGAGATTGGAAGAATTTCACCTATATGAACTTCAAGATGATGTCTCCTCAAAAGAATGTTGGAGTTTCTTTCTGAGAAGTTCATGAAAAAAAAAATAATTGCAAGGCCATAAAATGCACTAAGCGAGAATTGTGTGGAACCAAGAATATAAGAGTGTTTATGTGTGTAGTGTTACTGGTATTGTCAAAATGAATAACTGGTTAAATGCTTTAGCTATGTGGGATATTGGCAGTATTTTGTGAAACTTACACTAACTTAAGGTTCAAATTTATCGCGAGGGCAACCAGGTGGCTGATCTACTTGCTTCAGAGGGTTGGGATCGTCGTTGCTATTTCGAGTACAACACTCATGACTTACTGCGACGATACCGCAGTCTAGTTTAAATTGATAGACATGAGCTTCCTACAATTAAGGATCTATAGAATTTTTAGAACTTATGTTTGGGATGTAGTATTTCCTTATTTACTGCTTTTTTATTTACTCATTTATTTATTTATTTTCACTCTTCTGATTGGAGGTCAGGTTTATGTCCCATTCCCATGTATTTTTTTATGTATTATTTATATATAGTTGGGGTATCGGAATCCTCCCTCAGCCTTTCTTAGTGGAGGTCTGACAACCACACTGGGGATGTGATGGTGTGTTGAAAAAAAAAAAAAAAACTTAGGTTCAAATTGAAATATACTTTACTTTATGTGTAAACATTTTTTATTCTAAATTGTGTCTCTTTATTTATTTGAACAAGTAGGGAATTTTTGGATTTGTTCAAAACATAATGAAAATTAAGAATTGTGGTATGAATGACGAAAATAATGATGGAGAACCAAAGCGGGAACATGGCAACTAGGTAATACCTTGCTGCATGTTTTATGTCCGCTCGAGCAGGCTATTCAGATTCTCAAAAAATTCGAAGGTTGGTTTGATGAAAAGTAGCTTATTTTCATACAGATTTGCATCCATTCATGCATAGGTTGATTCACATCTATATATAGACGTATCATGTGGGATAAAAGTAAGTGGGATGTTATATTTTGCATTTTTACGTCTTCCAAAACTACAATGCATTTTCACTTTTGCTGATAGTATATGTAGTACAAGAAAATAAATTTTAACTTTCAGTGTCATACGAACATCCTAGTACGTTTTAAATATTTTAGACGCGTTAATTTTTTTCACGTGCTTGCCTTATTTATTTATATTTTTTTGTGATGAACATGAAATATATTTTATCACCGAGATTAATTAAATTTACATAATCCGAATGATTTTTCTAGAATTAATTTTGGATTAGTTGTAGAACAATCGTTAAATTAAAAATCTTATTCCATACTCACTTTTCGGTAAATTTCTTTAGCTTAGTATCGACCTTTTTTTCCCTCAAGTATTTTTCCATTTTTAGCCCAAAACACAGTCCATCTAACTGCTAGAATATCACCCCCAAACGGTCCATTATACCCTACCAGAAAACTACTCAAACAACCCCTAATCCCAGCCATATTTTAACTCCCAAACAAACCTTAAATCCAAGGAAATAACCGCCCATGATCTCTCCTCTCTCAGCCATTTTGCACCACGTATTCAACACCATTTCACCACCTTTTAAACCATTTAATTACCAGCTATTTTGTGCCCATAGAATCTGCATTAAATCGTCCACAACTTGTCCCTGATCACCTGGAAAAAAAAAACCCCCAACTGCCCTTAATCAGCCCCTTTATCTCACCTCAAATCAGCCCAATTAACTCACCACTTGCTACAAGAAAAACCTCCAGCTTCGGCCCTTAATTCCCTCTGAAATACGTTCAACCCTGACTGAAGTTTTTCCTCCATTTTCAGTCTCCTTTTTTGGCCCTTAAAGTCCCCTCCCTTACTTCATTAATCAGCCACAAGAATCTTAGTTTCCCTCCACCAATTTTACTCATTTTTCGGCCATCACTTCTCCATATTGGGAGTGGTGGTGGATTTGGATTTTGAAGTTTGATAATTCAATTATTTTTTTTCTTTTTTCTTGTTTTTTGTTTTTTATTTATTTAAAGGGAAGGTCAGTTTCGTCATAAAGGACCTACCATGTCATTTTTTTCAAACGTTAAGAATGCCTGGTGCTATTTTTAAAGGTTATGGGTATATCTTCAACGTTTTTGAAAGGTTAGAGACCTGTAATTATCCCAATATTTTATAACATTACAGATTGTTATAAAAATAAGAATGAATTTTACAATACTACCAATGATAATAATAATACAAAAAGATATCATTATAATTAATGTACATTTTAGTAATTGTATACAAGAACAACAATAAAATTATTTTTGTTTACCAAACGCTAAGGGCATGTTTTCTTTGCTGTTTTCAAGTCGTTTTCAATTTTCAAAACAGTAAAAACGTATTTATTTTAACCATTTTCAAAAATACATTTTTGAAAACAATCAAAAAAATTACACTGCAAACGGAAAATGATTTTTTGCTGTTTTCGTTGTTTTCTTTGCAAAATGAGACCCACTTCCAAAATGGTCAAAACACAGAAAATAGGCTCTCCCATTTTGTGGTCTGGATTTCGATTCCTCACTCACCCAACTTTAGACCATTTTTTTAATTCTTCACCCTCCCTCTTTCTCTCTCTAAAAACACCAAAATTCACACACACACACACACTCTCTCTCTCTCTCTCTCACAAACACACACTCATTCTCTCTCATAAACACAAAGTGCATTTGCAGATCCTCTCTCCCTCTCTCTTATTATATACATATATGTTTGTCTCTGGATCTGCAAATGCTTGTTAACTCGATTGGGTCAGTGGTCACCTGGGTTTCAATTTTTTCTCTTGTTGGATTGTAGCTGAATTTGGTAAGTGTTATTTATCTTTTATGTTTTTATTGAATTTAAAAAATCGACATGTTCAATTTTTAGGGAGTTGAATCTTGTCGGTGATTTTTTTTTTTGGGAATATTGTGGAATTTGTGATTGGAAGTTGAAACCCTTATTGAGAACTTATTAATTTGATATACAGAAGTTTCAATATGTAAAATTTAAATTATGGTCAGTTTAATATCATTTTGCGGGTGAAAAGAGTAATTCATGAAATTTGTAAAGGTCAATTCGGCAAGGGTTGTCTGTCTTTTTGGTTTTTGTTACATTTTTTCAAAAATTCAAAATGTTCGATTTTGTGGGGCGTTGAACTTTGTTGCCGAGTTTGTGAGGAATAGTGTGGAATCGTGATTGCAAGTTGAAACCTTGATTGAGAACTTTTTAATTTGGTATAGAGAAGTTGCTGCCGGTAAATTTGAATGAATTGCCAGTTTATTTTCATTTTTCGGGTGAAAAGTGTAACCTGTGTTTTTTTTTTTCCGAGTAAAAGGGTAACCTTTGAATTTTCAGGTTATTGTATTGTTATATAACCTGCACTTCATTCAAGTTTCAATCAATTGAATTTTCTTAGTTTGACTGTGTAATGCCCTGATTTCCTTATTTTGCTAGTTCATCAAAAATTCACATGTTGTACTGGAATGATTATACATTGCCTTAGATTGCCTTATTTAAATTGGCAGAATTGGTATTGTTTTAAGAATTTCTGCATAAAAGTTTTTAATCTTTGTTTCCGTACATGGTTAAATCTTAAATCATTTCAATTAGGTTTTACTAATCAGAATTAGTGATGGCTACTGCTCTTTATGTGCATGTTAATCTTCAAATTTTCTTGCATAGATACATTTGATTAGGTCCTGACTTTTGTTTGTCCAATCTTCTTGACTTTCAGTCTTTGAGTTTATCTTGGAATACGATAGCACCTACCTCATTTGAGGTTAGCATATGATGATTTGGAGAAGACAATTTGGAGAGAATTGCCAACGTGTGGAAGTTGGGGTTTTCAGAATTTCCTGTTTATCAAGCAAATATGGAAAGTGATAGGAGAAGCAACACGCCTTCAGATGGTCTAGAAATTGTAGGATTCTCTTATAGTTGTATATTACTTTCCTCTTTTTCTGTTGGATTCTCTTATAGTTGTATGTAGTACATTTAAATTTGTTTCTTTAAGCACGTGAAAATTTCGCAGTTGTAGAGTTGGGAAGTGAAATAGGTGATCTGTTTGCCTGAATGCAACGTATACACGCTTGTGGATTCTTCTAATGCATTGTAATCCCTATTTTGTGTAACTACTTGTTTACATCTTTTGGTGGTCTATTTATTTTTATAAATGTATTGTTGGAAATCGGCTTAATTGATCCACTGGTTCATTGATTTTTTTTTTTCGGGGAATAAAAAAATATCTTATAATTTCAACATTGTCAATCCTTTGCTGGATCTAGGAATTTATCTCAGGGAATATTGGTAACTTTGGCGATTGCTATCCACAAGTAAACATCAAGTTTATAAACTATGATAAATGTATAAAACACACTCATCACGTATCTATTGAATTGTTTGATGTAATCTCATTTATCATAATCAATTACATGTTCTTATTATAATTGAGTTTGTCTGTAATATTTACTTCTATATTTTCTAATTTTTGTCAAATTTAATTTAGATTTTGTTTTTTGTAACTCGAAAAAAATACCTAAAGATTCACCAACTTTAAAATTGATATGTTATTTAATACTATGTTAGTATTAAACTATTAAAATTGTTTGAATAATCAAATTTTTTAAATAAAATATTATAAAAAAAAAATTCTCAAAATTTCAAAGTAAACGCGTTTTCCAGTTTTCTGTTTTGAGAAACAGTTTTTCAGAATGACAAAAAGAACATATTTTAAACAATCTTAAAACAGACACTCAAAACACAAAATTGAAAATGAATTCAAAAACTTAAAACTGAAAACTGAAATACAAAGTAAACGCCCCCTAAAATGTTGATTTTGAAATATAGATTAATTCTGAAACGGAAATTTACCAAACATTTAACTGATTCTTCCCGCAACAAATTCTTTTTCCAGCACAACATAAACTAATTCTCTTAAAATCACAGTAATACTAAACTAAGTTTTAATTCATACTCACCATAAGAAGACTCTAAATTTGATCCCCAAATTAAATCCCATGACATTTTTTTTTCTCAACCAATTTTTGTCTCTACTCTAATAAGTGTAATAAAAAAACTTTGCTAGATTGTTAGGTAAGGTAAGGTGGGATATTCGAACTGGAAATAATTATCGAAAATAAATTAAAATTTTGTCCATAATTCTCTTAAGCTCAATCAATTACTATGTATTCGATCAAATATGACGTAAAATTTTCACCAAAGAGAAGTTAATTTTTCTTGGGAGAGTTCCATGAAAGCTAATCGATGCTTGAGACTGGTGAAATTATTTTAAAGTATTTATACGTTGTGGGTTGTATGAAATGTGTGTATAATAAGTGTATAGTAAATTGTTGGTTGATAAGTGTGGTTTTACACTTATCTGGATCATCAAAAGTGGACGATTGTAAGTATTATTAAGTGATTTTCTACTTAATTATGTGTTGATTTAATTGTTTTAGGTTAAAACCTGAGATCGGATAGAATTGGAGAAAAACAAAGCAAAATAGGCGAAAAAGGACTGAAAGCATACGAAGACTTAGATATGGAGATCAACTTGCAAGCTTCTAAAAGTTGAAGGACTTGTGTTGCAAATAAAAGATGACTAGATTGAAATGAAAGAAGAAATTAGAAGACTAAAGAGGACAAAATCCAAAGTTGAAGGACTTGGACTGCAAATAAGATGATTACAAGGAAAAAGGACAAATTATTAACAAGGTACCAAATAAAATATATATAAAAACTTGGAGGACTAAGTATACAATTTGGGGAGTGGAACCAATTTTTGACGAAATTCTCACCGATTGTCGCGGTCAACTGACCGCGGTAATGTGATGTTTGCGCGTTTGGACGTTTTTTGGCTTATTTTAAACTTAGTCAAAGCCTTTTTCATCTTTTCACATACATGGATTTCAAAATTAGTAAAACACTATATAAAGATCTAATCTAGGTCAAAAGAAGGTTGTTAAATCTGTGAGAACATAAGAGAGTTTTGAAGAAAAGAACGACGAAGAACAACCAAGATCTTGAATATTCAAACGTGAAAACAAAGAATTCTTGGTGCAAGATATTCAACTTCTTCTAATCCTTTATTAAAGATTCGGTTATGTATTCAAATCTTTTCATCTTTTCTTTCTCTAGAATTATGAGTAGCTAAATCTAAAGTTTGGATGAACGATGTAACTTAGTTTTTATTTTATTTCAACTCTCAAGATTTGTTCATAAATTATTTATGTTTTGATTTTACTTCTTCTTTTAATGCTTGAAATAATTGGCAATTATTTGTCATTGAATTGTGGATTGTAATGAACCGAGCGGTAAATTATTAATTTAGATCACGTAGTAAAATCCGACAATTGAACAAAAGGTAGATATACGCTTTTGTTATTATCGCAGTCTGAATTGAATTCTTAAGGACCATTCTGACTTCATAAGTTTACTTAATTAGATAGGACTAATTTGAACTCGAGAGAGGTATATTATGTTAAATTCGTGAATTCGTCTGAATACAACTTTAGGAATAAATATTGAGAGAAGAAATTAGAGATAAAAACTATAGTGAACTCGTGAATCCAAACACTTGAATAACCATATTTTCTAAATTCTTAATTTTTGCTTTCACATAAGTTATTATATTGTTTTTGAAATTTCATAATTATAATTTAAAATCTTCAAATCAATTTATTTTAAAGTGTTTTAAACAGATTAACATTAAGATTAATTTAACTAATATCTAAATAAGATAGTCTTCGTGGGAATGATAATCCGGACTCAATATGTCCATTTTATTACTTGTTTGCGATATTGTACACTTGTAATTACATTATTTTCACAATATTGATCATATGAAATATGTGGATAAAAAATATATTTGATCAATTTGATCAGATTGTTAATATATTTGATAAATATTTTTGTAGATTATAAACAATGTACTTACGAATGTGTGAATAAAAAGTGAATAAAAGTTGTGGGTCCTACGAAATGTATAAATGAAAATAATGTTTGAATGACTTATAAGTACTTATAAGCACACAACATACACTAAATTATAAATTAAGTTTAGCCAAACATGATGAAATTAGCTAATAGTTAATATGCAGTATAGATTTCAGTACTATATTTTGTTAGTATTCATAGTTAGATTCCTTAAATCTGGCTTATTTGGCCCGGCAAAATTAGCCTAATTGGACTAAACGTTGGGCACGCCCAATTCTTTTTCTAAGTGACCAAAGTTCTCACCCTCACACTCATACTCACACTCACACTCACACTCACACTCACACCACCAACCCCCACCCCAAAACGTCTCATCAAATTGTAACCAGCTGGGGCTGGGGCTGGGGCTGGGGCTGGGGCTGGGGGAGGGGGAGGGGGAGGGGGATTTCTCCCTCTAGTTTCCAGCAAATCTTTCTGGTTTTTGTGAAAACTGCTAGAGTTTTAACAAAAACCATGGAGATTTTCTCCCTGGTTCACGACCAAACACGAGAGAGGAGAGAATTTAGTCGCCGATCTCCCCTGGTTTGGTGACTGGGGAGTGGGACGAGACTTTTTTGGGTGTATGGGGTTGGGGATAGGGAAGAAGATGAATTCTTTCTTCTCTTTTTTTTTTAAACAAAAATTAATTGTTTTTAAACAAAAATAAAAAATTTAAAAATTAATGTTGAGCTGGTCTGGTGGCCCAAACTTGGGCAGGATTGGCCCAACAAATAAATGGTTCGTGTAAAATCAGGTCAGGCCAGTCTAACCCAATTTCACGTGTGACCTGTTTCATTCTAGGACGGGTCAGGTCGACCACCTAGAAAGGTATGCCTGAACAATTCTTGGCCCAGTTTTTTTATTCTGTGTTTCTCCAACAATTTTTATTACCATAGCCGATGTGGAATCAGAACAAGAATTAGCCTTTGATAACTCCCTTATCAAAGTTTCCTTCATCTTCCATAAATTGAACAATACGAATTATAATCCAATTTAATTTAATAAGAATTTCTAGCGGTATTCTTTTCCATTTTCTTTTTGAAGAACTTTGGACATTGAAATTTTTTTTATTGGATGGTACGTTTTGCAAGTCGAAATTCTTGACTATGTGAAATCCTCTAATAACATAAATTCTTATTTCTCAATAATATATTTCACAAACAAGACAAGTGGCTTAATAGTGTGAAACTATTTCAAAGCATTCTTTAACTGTTATTGAGACACATGCAGATTCGAGATATATTGAAAGTGTAAGAGAATGAGAAATGTATGGGTATAGATAATCGGATTCAATCCACGAAGATCCAAAATGCACCCTCAAAAGTCCAATTTCATTAAAAAATAGTTGGTATGTTCATACTTAGTTGTTGGTTAGTTCAAATTTAATGCCCATTATGAATGCTTCAATACTCCTCCCAACACCCCCACATCAACATCTTCAATGCAACAACGTGGATTATTATATATGTAGCAAATAAAATGAAAACGGAGAGAATGACATCTCCAATAGAATTGTAGTCCACATGTACAAGATATAGCGGTAGATAGATTAAAAAAATTAAATAATGAATTATCAACATAATTTAGATGAAGATAAATTATAAAAAATTAAATAAAAGAATATTAGCACACATTTTGATAGACATTAAATAAATAGAAGATGTCTAGCACACCATCATCCTCCACTATTTTATTTACCATGTAAACAATTTAGATTGAAGTGACATACTTTTTAGTGCAATCCACGGTTGTATTGGAAATGCTCTTATAATGGACAAAATCAAAAATCCTGACTTTTTGATTCGAGTAATGCTATTTATTACTATTGGTGATTATCACCAGTCTATGTGGTATTGAATGATAAGTCTAATTAAAGCATTTCCAGTGTTAGATACCTTCCAAAAAATCTATGTGACAAGAGAGAGAAATGAAACAAGGAGATATATAGTAGAAGGAGGAAAGAGAGAGATAAGAGAGATAGGCACAATTTAATGACAAAATTGGTGGAAGGCCGTCTAACATGATGCTTAAAACTGGGTGGCATGTTGGATAGTCTTCTACAATAAATGCTGCCACATGAGTTTTGTCTCATCCACCTCATCATCACATCAACTGGACATTCAAACTAGAAAGTAGTATTGGAGATGCTTTAAAATAAATTTCATATCATCACATTTTATTGGGCCTATCATTTAATGCTAACACATTTGGCACATAAATTGATAAAATCTATGTAACAACTCTGTTAATATTAAATTCTAAGTCAAACATCATAATTTCCCTTACCAATATAAATTAAGCACTTTCCTCTAACAAAGTTACATCGATCCCATTCTTACCCCACACACACAATGGCAAAGACAAGAGGCAGTGCAGTTGTTGACACGGCACTAATGATGTGTCTGGTGGTTCTTTTCCACTATAAAGTGGTTGAAGCCGCCACTTACACCGTCGGAGACGCCAGTGGTTGGACATTTAACATGGTTGATTGGCCCAAAGGCAAGAACTTTAAGGCTGGTGACATATTAGGTAAGCAAAACGGAGTAAATTAATATCTGTTCCATTGAAGTTTTTGTCGTTTTATCACATGTAAAGTCTATTTTATTTTTCATTAAAAATATGTCGTAAATGGGTAACAGCAATACTTGAATCCAAAATATTTACGTGCTCCATATTGATGAACATTTAAGAGTATATATTTGGGTGTGTTTGTAGTGTTCAACTATACACCGGGAACTCACAATGTGGTGGTGGTAGACGAGAGTGGATATAACGGTTGCACCACGCCTAGCGGCGCCAAAGTGTATGAGACTGGAAAAGATCAGATTAAGCTTGTCAAGGGACAAAATTACTTCATTTGCAATTTTACTGGGCATTGCGAGTCTGGAATGAAGATAGCCATTACAGCCACATGAAGTGGCCAGATATTATTAGAGCCCTGTAATGCTTGTACCATCTTGCAAATGAAATAAAATGTTTTTGGGAAAATTATAAATGAGCTCCTCGATCTTTCATGTGGTATAGATTTGGATTCTCATAATTTAAAAGTGAAGTTATGAGTTCTCAACCTATTTCACGTGACTTAAAGTTGGAGGGCAAAATCGTCAAAAGTACTTAACATTTATCTTCAATTCAACTAAAAGTCGCATGTGATTTTAGTATCTAAATTGACGATTTCGATCATATGGAGACCCAAATTCATAAATCTAAATAAGTTAGAGACTTAAAATCTCATCAAAATTTAAAAATTAAAATGTTCGACCAAGATTAATCTATCATTCACACAAAAGGTGTATTGGAAGATAATATATGAAATAATTTGGGTTTAAATATTTAGAAGAGACATCGTGATGAAATGTTACAAGATCTTTCGTAATATTTTGACGATATTTTTGTGTGTTGCAAGGCAAAATACTATTCTCTATTTATGATATATTAAGTATAACAAGAAGTGAGAATCATTTTTTGGACGATTCTATCTCTACACATTATTTCAATAATATCCTTACTTTTCGCTTTTCAATATCTATTTAATTTATTTATTTAATGAAAATATTTAAACATTATTATATTAAAAGTCATACATTAATTGAAATGTTTTACTAATCTATTCAATTTATTTAGTTGTAAATATTGACTTCTAATTCAACGTATCCATTTATGATAATGAGTTTTTTCATATTTAATGTTAACTTCTCATTCAACATATCCATTTCTTTAAACACAAATTCAAACTTGAATGACCAACTATAAAATGCAGTCATCTTTGCCTTTTCCATATTTTATTCATGCTACAGACTAATAAATAGGACATGTACAATGACATGTTCGATGGTGCCTCATAGATATGATATAGTTAGGCAGAGCTAACGGTGCAGTGGGAGCAGGCTCGGGATGATGCACTTGAGTTCTCCAGGAACCACAGCATAGTTACTAATATGTGTATTCGTGAAGATGCACCTTTACCTATTTTAGACGATAAAGCCCCGCAACAAAAGGTTCTTAGATTACATGGTATCTGGATAAGTGATGACGACGTATAGAGACAAAGTAGTAGTGGTAGTTCTTTTCAAATTTGGATAGAGTTTCCTTTTCTATGTTGTTTCTCGCCAGACGCTCTTTTATCATTTGTTATTCATCTTGAAGGATTACAAAAAATAAACACTTCATCAAAGTGGACATCTATGATGTAGGCAACATGATTTGATTTCTCAGTGTGAATGTAGAAAATGTTAGTGCATTTTCTATTCTACGATTTAAAGACAAAAGAAATATTTATATTCTGAATTAAATGTTGATCGTACTTTCGTATCATGTTGAATGATACTCCATGCATGAAATTTTGTTATTTATTATTTGATATATTTATATGCTATGCATAGTATTGATCAAATATTAAAAAATAATACTTTTACACAACTTTAAAATTTTAAAAACTAATATGCGACACACATAGGGCTAATATCTATTGGGACATAAATTAAATTTAATTATGCATTCATCTATTTGATAATTTTAATAGTCATTTATGTATTTTATTAATTAGACATATGAAATTAAGTGGATTCATATACTAGCTAGCTACATACATAAACTATGTAAGAAAACGAATTTAGTAATTTATAGATACATAATTAATGATAATTGTATAAGTGTAAATAAAATTAATATTAAGGGATAAAATGACAATAATATAGAATTTAAGGAACAAAATATTATTAATGGAATGACGGATTAGTAATTATGAAATATCTTTGAGAGCATTATTATCCAAAAATATTTCGCCCCACTTATCCTATTAGAGGTTGTATAATATTTACACATTTTATAAGAAAGTAACACATTGTATAGGAAATCATAAACAATGTATAAATATATACTATAAAACTATCAATTAGTATTGATAGTAACTAGTGTGTGTGTGTGTGTGTGTTGTGGTTATTGGATTGCGGCGACTCTTTGGGGCATGGGTAACGGGAGGTGCTGGAGGTAAGAGCATTTACGACAACTTATCTACATTTAAAGAGCATCTATAAATTCAAAGTGCAATTTTTTTAAGCATTCCATCAGCTTATTTATCTCCATGCTCTTCATTTTACTTCTTCTAATAAACATTTAATATATTTCCCTCTCTCTTTTTCCCCCATATGCTTCCCTCCCAATTTATATATACTATTTAATTAAAATCCCCCTTATGCTTCCCTCCCAATTTGTATATACTATTTAATTAAAGTCAATATATCAAGTATTGAAAATTGAAATTATTTCAATATATTTAATAATGGAGAATGAGTTTGTTTCTCTAAATTTGGAGAGCCAAACACACTATAAATTAAAATGTTAAATTGGGGAGTTTATTGGAGCAAAATTATAAGAGTTAAATCTTTAAATTAAAGAGCATCCTATGTTTAAAAAGCTTGTTGGAGATGCTCTAAGTAAGATTGCTTTCCCAGAGAAAATTGAATTTGATTTAAAAAAATTGATAAAGCAACATAAGTGTTTGAACTTTGATGCTACATTTTGAAAAGTGTGTTTAAAATATGGAATTGATCACATTCTTATTAATCTAAAATTCTAGAGGAATTACTAAACAAAATAACCAAACTAAAGTTTAAGTTCATCCCAAAACTATAGGGATATAATTATTGCAATAGGAATAGTTATCTATAACTTGAACAAATTTGTTCGGAACAATAAGATTGAAAATAATTTCTTTCAATTGAGTGAAAGAATTGAAACGTTAAAGAATTAATGAGTTCGAATATACTAAAGAAATGTGGGGGTAGCATTGACAACTAAAGATGTAAACTTATTACCAAATTTGTGGGGATAGTAAAGAGAAAGTCTTTGTTCAACTTTTGTAAGCACGTAAGAACAATATCGAGTAAGACGGGGCTGGAACTCATTTACTAAAAATTCACCAATGACAACAATCCTACCTAACATTATTAAATGAGTAATTCTAAATTCAAATGTTACAGACAAGTCATCCAGTAAGTGTAAAGTTTTCAGAACTATATTATGTCACTGTTGGAGGATTGAGTTTTTATAAACTCTTATTGAAAGTTTAGTATAAGTACAAGTATCTTAAATGTAACAAAGAGATTGGAAGAAGTTCACCCATATGAACTTCAAGATGATGTCGCCTTAAAAGAATGTTGGAGTTTCTTTCTGAAAAGTTCATGAAAAAAAATCAAGTGCAAGGCCATAAAATGCACTAAGCGAGAATTGTGTGGAACAAAGAATATAAGAGTGTTTATGTGTGTAGTGTAACTAGTATTGTCAAAATGAATAACTGTTTCAATGCTTTAGATATCTGGGATATCGGCAGTATTTTGTGAAACTTACACTAACTTAAGGTTCAAATTGAAATATACCTTATTTTATGCGTAAACATTTTTTATTTTAAATTGTGTCTATTTATTTATTTGAACAAGTAGGGAATTGTTGGATTTGTTCTAAACATAATGAAAATTAAGAGTTGTGGTATGAGTGACGAAAATAATGATGGAGAACCAAAGCGGGAACTTGGCAACAAGGTAATGCCTTGCTGCATGTTTTATGTCCGCTCGAGTGAACTATATTCCTGCTCAAGCGGGCAGTTTAGATTCTCAAAAAATTCGAAGGTTGGTTTGATGAAAAGTAGCTTATTTTCATGCAGATTTGCATCCATTCATGCATAGGTTGATTCACTTCTATATATAGACGTATTATGTGGGATAAAAGTAAATTGGAATGTTATATTTTGCATTTTTATGTCTTCCAAAACTAGAATGTATTTTCACTTTTGCTGATAGTATATGTAGCTGTTGGAAATTTTTGGCTTTTCAAGAAAATAAATTTTAACTTTCAATGTCGTTGCGAACTTCCTAATTAGTTTAAATATTTTAGATGCGTTAATTTTTTTCACGTGCTTGCCTTATTTATTTATTTATTTTTTTGTAATGAATATGAAATATATTTTATCACCGAGACTAATTAAATTTTCATAGCCCTAATGATTTTTCTCGAATTAATTTTGGATTAGTTGTAGAACAATCGTTAAATTAAAAATCTTCTTCCCGACTCACTTTTCGATAAATTTATTTAGCTTAGTGTCTACCTTTTTTTGCTCAAGTATTTTTTGGTTTTTAGCCCAAAACATGGTCCACCTAACTGCTAGAATATCACCCCCAAACAGTCCATTATACCCTACCAAAAAACTACTAAAATAGCCCCTAATCCTAGCCATATTTTAACTCCCAAACAGCCCCTTAAATCCAAGGAAATAACCGCTCATGACCATGATCTCTCCACTCTCAGCCATTTTGAACCCCAAATTCAACACTATTTTACCACCTTTTAAACCATTTAATTATTAGCTATTTTGTGCCCATAGAATCTGCATTAAACCGTCCACAACTTGTCCCTGATCACCTGAAGAAACCGCCCCCAACTGCCCCTAATCAGCCCCTTGATCTCACCTTAAATCAGCCCAATTAACTCACCACTTGCTACAAGAAAAACCGCTAGCTTCAGCCCTTTATTCCCTCTAAAATTCGTTCAACTCTGACTGGAGTTTTTCCTCCATTTTCAGCCCTTAAAGTCCCCTCTCTTACTTCATTAATCAACCACAAGAATCTTAGTTTCCTTCCACCAATTTTACCTATTTCCGGCCAACACTTCCCCATATTGGGAGTTGTGATGGATTTTGAATTTTGGGTTTTGATAAAGAATATGAGCTTTTTGTTACTTTATTTTTTGGGTTACATCTAATTATTTTTCAATAATTTTTTTATTTTTTCTTAGGGTTAATTACACTAATGGTCCCAATTCTTTTAGATTTGTAACGATTTCATCTCCATTCATTTTTTAGCAGATATCATCACTGTTCTTCCATTTATTCTCACAAATGGTCTCCAAATCACTATTTTTCACTATTTCGACAATTCTATGACAATTTTACCCATTGACTTAAATAAATTAAAATATAATAGTAAAAAATACAATAAAAATATTGCAATTGGACCTTTAACCTTTTCAAAAGTACAAATATATCCTAAACAATTTTATTTTATTCACATAAGTGTTCTTCCCCAACTCAAACAATTCACCTTTTCCCACCCACCCACCCACCCACCCACCCACCCAAGAAATACCCCAACAAGTGAAACAAAAAATAAAAAGAAGAAAATGTAAACACTAAGCAGGGTTGCTTATATTTGTATACCTCATTCCAATGCTTGCATGTAGGGTGTAGATTATTCTATCTTCCTCATCAGAATTATTATTTAATTATATTGTTTTAGTACAATTATTATTTAAATATATTATTTTGTTCGTTTAGGTGAAAATTCGACAAGGATATAATTATAAATAATAATTTTGATCACCAAAATTGTACTTATTTTGACCACTAAAATCAAGGATTTAGGGACCAAAATTTGAATATGTATAAAGTCGAAGGACCTAAGATGCGATTTTTAGAGAGTTTAACTGAAAGATAATTGAAAATTTAAAGACCAAAGTGTACATATGTAACAAGTTGAAGGACCCAAGATGCAATTTTAGAGGACTTAAATGAAAGATAATTGAAAATTTGGGGACAAAGTGTAAAGATATAAAAAGTTGAAGGGCCTAAGATGCAATTTTTGAAGGACTTAACTGAAAGATAATTGAAATTTTGGGGACCAAAATTTGAAGATATAAAATGTTGAAGGACCTTAGATGCACTTTTTGAGGTATTTATTATAAAATTTATTTTGAAGTATTTTCAGCTAGGTCCTTATATTATAGAGATATTCATTGAGGTCCAAATTTATTTTAATTAGTGGGTAAAGTCCACGTGTCATCCAAGTGTGCGCCACATGGACATTTACAAGTGACACATCATCAAGTTAATTGGAGAATTTCAGCGAGTGACCTTTGGTGCAAGCTTTAGTAAACTTCAGTGATCACCGATGAAATTTTGTTACTTCAGTGACGATTTTGTAATTTCAATGAAACTTCAGTGACCATCAGTGAAATTCACCAATTTTTTTACTATATATGTAAATATTTTTTTTTATAATTACAATAGGTAACTAAATTTTTTTAGTAATTTAAAAAAAAAAAAAATTTTATTTATACAGACCGAACTTGGTTGAATCGTGGCCCACATGGGCTCGACCCGGATGGGCCGACGGGTGGGTAGGGTTCGTATTCAATTTTTGTGGGTTAGGTTGAACCGACCCGTAACCCGCCATGGTGCGGGCTTTTACTAATACAGGCCGTCATCAGACTTCATCGGATTGACACCTCTAATGTCGGGTCGGGTGGGGTGGGGTGGGGTGGGGTGGGGTGGGGTGGGAAAAGATGATTTCTTTGAGTTGGAGAAGAACACTTATTTGAATAAAATAATATTATTTAGGATTTATTTGTACTTTTGAAAAGGTTAAGGACAATTTTAATGTTTTCATTGTATTTTTTTTCTATTATTTTAAATTATTTAAGTCAATGGATAAAATTATCATAGAATTGTCAGAATAGTGAAAAATAATGAGTTGGGGACCATCTGTGAGAATAAATAGAAGAATAAAGATGATATCTGCTAAAAAAAAGAATGGAAATGAAATCGTTACAAACTTGAAAGAATGAGGATCATTAGTATAATTAACCCTTTTCTTTTTTGTTTATTTAAAGGGAAGATCAATTTCGTCATAAATGACCTATCATGCCAAGTTTTTCAAACGTTAGAGATGTCTAGTGCCATTTTTAAAGATTATGTATATATTCTCAACGATTTTGAAAGGTTGGAAACCAAATATGCAATTATTTCAATATTTTATAATATTACAGATTGTTATAAATTAAAAGTAAAAATAAATTTATAATTAATGTACATTTTAGTAATTGTATACAAGCACAACAATAATTTTTCTTTTTTTTTTACCAAACGCTAAAATGTTGATTTTGAAATATAGAGCTATTTTGAAACAAAAATTTACCAAACATTTAATTGATTCTTTCCACAACAAATTCTTTTTTCCAGCACAACATAAACTAATTCTCGAAAATGATCTCCAAATTAAATCCCATGACATTTTTTTTCCTCAACCTATTTTTATCTCTACTCTAATAAGTGTAATAAAAGCACTTTGCTAGATTGTTAGGTAAGGTAAGGTGGGATATTCGAACTGGACATAATTATCCAAAATAAATTAAAATTTTGTCCATAATTCTATTAAGCTCAATCAATTACTATGTATTCGATAAAATATGTCGCAAAATTTTCACCAAAGAGAAGTTAATTTTTCTTGGGAGTGTTCCATGAAAGCTAGTCGCATGCTTGAGACTAGTGAAATTATTTTAAAGTATTTATATATTGTGAGTTTTATGAAATGTATGAACAATAAATAAATAGTAAATTGTTGGTCCTATAAAATACGTGGATAAAAAATATATTTGACAAAATATACTTTCGTCATAAATTAGCTAATTGTTAATATGCAGTACAGATTTCAGTGCTGTATTTTGTTAGTATTCAAAGTTAGATTCCTAAAACCATTAGCTTAATATTAACTAATTTCTATTCAGACAAAAAAAAGTATATTTTTTTTACATTAAAATGTTCTCTAATTTGTACCCTACCACCTTCAATAATTCTATATAAAGATCTGCCGGGCAGCTATAACATAACAGATTAAGTTCAAGAAACTGATCAAAAATGGCGGCCGGTTTTCTTAACACATGCACTGTCCAGAAATCTCGTGCCGTCCTGAACCGGGTTCACATTCTTTTCCATTTTACAGCCATTTTATTCCTACTTTATTACAGAATCTCAAGCCTCGTGCATGGCAATGTTCCATTTGTTTCATGGATTGTTATCACAATTTCCGAGCTGATTTTCACGTTCATTTGGATTCTAACACAAGCATTCCGGTGGCGGCCGGTGGTTCGGACTGTGGAGCCAGAGAATCTTCCCGGCGACGACAAGTTGCCCGGGGTGGATGTGTTTATATGCACAACTGATTCGAATAAGGAGCCAGTGGTGGAGGTGATGAACACGGTTTTGTCGGTCATGGCGTTGGATTATCCACCGGAGAAACTGGCGGTTTATGTTTCAGACGACGGTGGAGCCCCGGAGACACTATATGCCTTAAAAGAAGCATGTCAATTTGCTATGTCGTGGATTCCTTTTTGTAGGAAATACGGGATCAAGAATAGATGTCCTGATGCGTATTTTTCGTCGTCCGATGATTCCGAACGGCTTGTTTGGAGCGATGAATTCAAGGGAGAGGAACAAAAGATCAAGGTATTTAACTAGTTTGTATACGTATTACTGATGAGTTGAGATCTATTGTCCTAAATATATATCTGTTAGTTGTCCATCCAATAAAAAATTTACAACATTTAGGACTTGTTCGGCAGAGATTTTGCAACCAAAAAACCCATTTTTAAGCCTGATAAAATTGACCTTTCAAAAGATTTTTGAGGTGAAATAACAAAATTGTCCTTTTTTACTTTGAAGTGGCATTACGTTGATTAAGGATAATTTTGTAATTTCACCTCAAAATCTTTTATGAAAAGTCAATTTTGTCATGCTCAAATATAAGTTTTTTGTTTGCAAAATCTCTGCCGAACAAGTTCTAAACATTCAAACTTGATGTTAAGTTAATTTATTTAATGATGTGTAAAATTTTATTGGGCGGACAGCTAAAATGATATATACTTGGGACAGCAGATGTGAACTCATTATTGACACTTGTGTCGGTCAAGTTTTTAAAAAAGTAAAGTTACTTAAAACTGAGTTTTAAAAATGTAAAGTCACTGGAGAAAAAAAAATGGGTGTCTAATTTTACCAAATACCGTGCAGTTAAACTATGAAAAATTCAAGAAAAATGTAGACAAAACTTCCGATGTCGAAGACTCCGATAGACCTGATCGACCCGCACATGTTGAGGTACGTATTGTATTATATATTAGGTTTTGTTTGATTTTGCTTAAAAATTTGTAAAACATCAAAAGTCAAAGTCAACAATAAATTTTAATTACACATTTAATGGTATCTACAACTTATATCAACTTTTCAACCTTTCATCAACTTTTCTCTAAAGAGTCATTGGTCCGGGCCAAATTAAGAAGCGTAGTCACTCGATCATTTTTTAAGCGATTGCAGTCTTGTTGATATTGTAGTTAAGTAACAACTTACTTAAGAAAAAAGAGGACTACCTCCAACCAATAAATGTATGAGTAGTTCTTTTCGTGACCATGTAATTCATACATATTTCACTAATGAAGGATTTTACCGGTACAGGTGATATACGATAACAGGAAGAATGAAGGATTTGAGGATGATCAATCTAAGATGCCTCTTCTTGTTTATGTATCCCGAGAGAGAAGGCCATCGCATCCTCATCGTTTCAAAGCCGGAGCCCTCAATGCTCTCGTACGTAGAAACTTACTCTGTATCTCTCTAGACATCATGTATGATCTCGTGTTAGAATTCTGTCACTATTGGCGTCTTTTCTGGTAGTATGCGAGTGCCTGTAGGCTCGTGCAGTCACACAAAAGATAATGTAGTTCTTGCGTTTTTGCAGCTACGCGTTTCGGGGATAATGAGCAATGCACCCTACACACTAGTGTTAGATTGTGACATGTATTGCAATGATCCTACTTCTGCTAAACAAGCAATGTGCTTCCATCTTGATCCCAAGATATCAGGCTCACTAGCATATGCACAGTTTCCTCAAGTGTTTTACAATGTCAGTAAGAATGACATTTATGATGGCCAAGCAAGATCTGCTTACAAGGTACAAAAACCTCACTTTTTCGCGTTCAAGACTGTTTACGGGTATTGATGAAACTGATATTATCCTTGATTGAACTTCTGTATGTATATAGACTAGGTATCAAGGTATGGATGGGATAAGGGGCACGGTTTGTGCAGGCACAGGGTATTATTTGAAGAAAAAGGCTTTGTACTGTTGTCCTGGTAACGAAGGTATTACTGTGTTTTCTTGTGGAATTGGTTTCAATATTGGATGGTTTACTGAATAAGATCAAAATATATTTCATTGGTTGGACAGATGAATTTTTAAACGAGGCAGAAAAGAACTTCGGCCACTCTAGCAAGTTCATTGATTCATTAACAGCACTAAATGGAAAGCCGGCCAATGAAAGAGAAAATTTGTCTGCTGCTATTATAGAAGAGGCCAAAGGCCTTGCCTCTTGCACTTTCGAAGACAACACCGAATGGGGGAAAGAAGTAAGTTTTAGCACACTTTATGTTGCATGATTCCGTTTCTTTGATAGAACTCTTGCATATGTTCTCGTAGCTGGTCCCAACACCCGATGGAGGAAGAGGCAACCAGTAGAAAACTATGTCGTGTCTTGTGACAAGAATCTTTAGATGAAAAATGACTCGTATAGCTGACTCTAACCTTTCTTGCTTTTTTTATGACAGATTGGATACTCTTATGACTGTATGTTGGAGAGTACTTTCACTGGCTATCTCTTGCACTGCAAGGGATGGAAGTCGGTCTATCTTTATCCGAAAAGGCCATGTTTTCTTGGTTGCGCAACCATTGACATGAAGGATGCAATGGTTCAACTCATGAATTGGTCTTCTGCATTGGTTGAAGTTGGACTATCAAGATTCAGCCCTCTCACTTACGGAATGTCTCGGGTTTCCATTCTTCAAAACCTCTGCTATGGATACTTCATGTTTTCACACTTTTTTTCAGTTCCCTGCTTTTTATATGGCATAGTTCCTCAACTATGCTTCCTGTTTGGAATCCCTTTGTACCCCAAGGTACGTAAATTTCGCTTAATTATCTGTTTCCATTACCTAAAATAACATTGTTTTATGTTTCACTGTACCTATTTGATGAAAATTGTACTTGAAATGGAGGTTTTGGGATCATATTTTGGTCAACCAAGACATTCATAAGGCATCAAAATCAGAGCCTTTGCTTAACATTCCATTGCACTTCAGTTCTATCAGGAATTCTAGATAGCACAAGACGATGTCACTAACAAAATTCACCTGGAGGCTTCGTCTGCCCTAGAGGCTAGAACCTTTATATAGTAAGAATATCTAATACATGTATGGAGGCTTCGCCTCTGAACCCCAAAGCACTATGATTAGGCTCAATATAGTCCAGCAATTATTCCTAAATGTAGGTAACCTTCAAGAGTAGATTGCATTTTACTACAAACAATTGCTGACAACAATCTCTGCCGTCTCTCCTATGCAAGTCCTGTGTTTTTCACCTTAAAGTTATGCTTGCACATACTATGAGAACATCATCGTTCGACAATTTAACTCACATGTTATTTTTCCGTTTCAGGTTACAAACCCCTGGTTTGCAGCATTTGCAACTGTCTTTATATCATCCCTTTGTCAACATTTATACGAAGTGCTCTCAAGTGGTGGCTCAGTTAGTACCTGGTGGAATGAACAGAGAATTTGGATGATAAAATCAGTAACAGCTTGCTTGTTTGGATGCTTGGATGTTTTCTTCAAATGGTTAGGCATAGCGAAAGAAAGTTTCAGATTGACTACCAAATCGATTGATCAAGAAAAGCTCGAAAAATACGAAAAGGGAAAATTCAATTTCAAAGGTGCAAAAAATTTCATGATACCCTTAATCCTGTTGGTTCTATTGAATTTAGGATGCTTTATTGGAGGCCTTAAAGGATTGATTCACAGAAGAAATGTTGAAGAGATGTTTGGACAGGGTTTTCTGTCCCTCTATATTTTTGTTCTTGGCCTTCCTATACTGGAAGGACTGATACCAAAGCTGTCCAATTGAAAATTTTGATTTGGCAGATGCATTTTTCTTTGATTTTCTGCTTATTTTGAGGGGCTGCTGCAATTTCTATTGTAATTTTCAATGTAAAAAATAAGGTTCTTGTGATGTTATAATGGAATAAAATTAAATCTACATTTTGCAAAATACCAAGAAAACATAAATGTAAGGCAAGAGATGATAATAGAAAGCACATTCGTTGAATTTTTATGAGTTCTTAAATGTGACAATAAATAATTATGTAACGGTTATTTGTCATGGAGCTTGAAAGAGCTATCCCACAAAAGCTAGCTAATGTGATTGGAGAACCCAAGTCTATATAAACCACACAAAAGAAGCCCATACTTCTGATGTGGGATTCAGATTCCCATAAATTCTACTAGAAATCATGACAAACTACCACGTTTCCGACTCGGCGTCCACGTCGAGCAGGTGCCCATACACTCTAAATGGTAACCGAGACTTGAAGACATGGTGCCTTCTCTGATACCAATGTCATGGAGTTTAGAAAAGCCATCCCACAAAAGTTAGCTAATGTGGTTGGAGAACCCAAGTCCATATAAACCACACAAAGGAAGCCCATACTTTCGACGTGGAATTCAGATTCCCATAAATCCCACTAGAAATCATGACATTATTCACCCACAAAACACAGAAATTGCGCACACTTGGAGAACATTAGAGTGAAACAAAACACCAGAAACGTTTACGAGGTTCGATCCAATGGATCTACATTCGTGGAGCTTTGCTTGATATAATATACATTAGAACTAAGTCACCAACAACATCGAAAGATAGTGGTCTTTCTAACTATGTACTAGCTGAGCCGTCAACGTGGCATCGTTTGATGCCCCAACTTTCATTTTTTTGTAAAAGTAAATCAATTTTAATTCTTAATCAAAATTGTTAGCTCGATAAGGTCATAATATTGGTAAAGTACAAGCAGCTTAGGGTTGGAATGGAGTGTGGAAATAGGAATGTGTGAAATGAGGGTTAAAAATATAAATAATGCATTTTCAGGGGGAGAAAAACAAATAATGAAAACCTGTAGAAAGGCCAAAAGTATGAATTATCTTAAAATTAAAAATCTCCCTCCCTCGCTTGAAACCAATTTCAAACTTTCAAAAAAACCCCTCTTTGCGTTTCTCTTCACTCCAGTTCCCAAATTCCTCACCGGAATCCAGAAATTGAACCAAATCAATGGCGCCGGCATCGGCGGCAGCATCCGGTCCAGAAGAACAGGGCCCGACGCTGAAACTCATAGTGGAAAAGGGCCCACTATCGGGGCAAATCTTCGACTTCGGACCCGGATCCCGGGTCCAAATCGGCCGGGTCGTCCGCGGCAACAGTATATCCATCAAAGACTCTGGCATTTCGTCAAAGCATGTCTTGATCCAATTCGGATCCAGTTTGGATTCGGATTCCGCCCCGAATTACCGTCAATGGACCATAACGGACCTGGCGTCGTCGAATGGCACCATCTTGAACGATACCCAGCTCGAACCCTCCGAACCCAGAGTTCTATCCGACGGTGACGTTGTCAAGATAGGCGAGCTGACGTCTATTAGAGTCAAATTTGAAGTCACTGGGTGCGAGGGCGAGGATAATATTGGTAAAACTAGGAGGAATCCGAGGCGAGGGGCAGCGGGTCGAGGACAGAGGATGGTGGAATTGATGGTGATTGATGAGGATTCTGAGTTAGGGTTTAAGGATAAATTGGGAGATATGGCTGGAAATGGAAAAGCTGTGGTTCTGGAAAATGAGGGTGGAGAATTGGGGAAGAATGACCAGGGAAAGGTGCGTGGAAGGAGGACTCGGGGGTCAAATAGGGTCTTGGAAAATAGTTGTGAAGAAATGGGGAATGCGGGGAAAGTGAGTTTGAGGAGGACTAGGAGTGACCAGAAGGAAGTGAGTTCAGGGGCTTTGGAAAGTGGCGAAGAAGAAATTGTGGGAGAAGTAGAATATGTAGGGGAAGTTAAAGGCAAAGGAGGGAGGGCAGGGAGGAATGTGAGCGTGAGGAGGACTAGAAGTTCAAAAGAGGAAGAGAAGTTGGACGATTCGGAGGATTTGGATAAAATTGGGGACATGGATTGGGGACCGAGTTTGGTGAAAGCAGGGCATAGAGCGAGTGATAGGAGGACGAGGAGTTCCAGAAAGGAAGAGAACTTTGGTGATACTGGACTTGATTTGGGTGTCATTGAAGGTAGAAAGACAAGGAAAGGTACAAGAGGCAAAAAGAATTTACCTGTAGAAACACCTGAAGAGGGAAAACTGGTGAAAGAATTGAATTCGGGGCATGAAATTTGTGAAGGAGAGATAGGAAAATTAGAAGATGTCGTTGTTGGGTTGGTGAAGGAGGGGACAAATTTAGGAAGAGAAGGTGATGCTGGGCTGGCTAGTACATCTGGGACAAAAGAAAGCAGTGTTGAAGTAGATAGGGAGGAAGTGGTAGATTTGGACAAGATGACACTGGGGGAATGGTTTGATTATTTGGATGTTTACCTTCCTAAACAAATTATTGATGCCACAGAGGAGATGATTTTGGAGATGAGGCATAAAGCAGAGAAATTACATGAATTTATGTTGCAGCAGAAGAATGCTAAGGAGAAGGATGGGGTGGCTATTGGCTAGACACCAGACTAACTTTGGCAGTTTGAGCTTTTTGGTCATTTGTAAGTGCATTAATGACCATCTAATGCTCTATATTATTAGAAACTTTAGATGGATTAACTGTACATGTCTACATGTGTGCACATTTTTTGCTTTGTGTCCACAGTTAGGTGATGATTATGTTGTTGAATCAGTTAACCAGATTATGAAATATTTACCATCCAATGTGATGGCCGTGGTTTACTCTTATGTATGTTACACTTTATCAATTTTGTTCATTGCAGAAATAGATCTTGCATGCAAGTTGTGTTAAGTAATTGGAATTTGACATGATAATTCTTTTTTGGAACTATTTGAATAGTAATCTGCCAGCAAAACTTTCTAGGTGTTATATTGGCCAGAATTGGTTTCTATTTCAAATCATTGTCACGTTAGGGCAATGTATTCTCGTACAAGACAAGGTTAGAGAACACTGCAATTGAGATGAACAATCATTTCATGCTCTATTTAAATTTCTTTACTCCTTTTCCAAGAGATAATTGTAAAATAAAAATGCTTAAACTGTATTATGTCAATGCATGCATTTGATTTAATTGAGGAAAAGTATAACCAACTAATGATGAACCTATTTGAGACTAAGTATAGGTTTTGCAGAGAAGATTGTTGTGTAATTTTGTGCTCAGCAAGGTTGGAAACCATTGATCAAATTGGTCAAGTTCAATTCGGGTTGGTCAAAATCGCAAAGTTGATTTTGAGAAATCAGAAGTGTAGCGACCTGTGCATTGGGTTTGATTACTTGGATACTATTTGTGGACTGTTGATTTCTAAAACCAGAGCTATTGGTACAAAAGACAATAGCTTGACTGCTGTGATAGTAAACTTGGCAAACACTTGTTTCAGAAGTTTTAACCAAGGATTTTTGTGCAATTTAATTTGAAAAATCATGAATTATATACGAAGCCCTTGTTTGATAGAGCTAAAAAGTTGAGGTCAAAGTCAAAAATTAATTTTAACTCCACAACACATGTGACCCACAACTTTTATCAACTTTTATCAAAATTTGCTAAAACTTTTATCAAAAAATTTTGTCAAACAGGCCCTTAAATGTGTTAAACCTTAACTAATTCAGTAATGAATGTAAAATAGTAGAAATTTGAAGTAGGAGCTCATTGAGTTTCTCATGTGCTATTTTCTGTAATAACAGATTAAGGAGAGCCAAATTATGCATTTGAGGAAAAGCTGATTTTAGTTGTCTTTTGTACAAAAAACCTGAAATTCTTAAGAACAAAGTGATATCGACTCCACTAATTTATTTAAAAAAATCAATTGTCTGCTTCGGAGAATGCCTAGCTAAGCTTTGATATCAACAGGAATCCTCAAGATTGAATTGGGTAGTATAAATTTTGTATGCGCTCATTTTTGTTCTCTGTAACATGTTGATCAGTTGCTACAGGAATAGATTTTGGTGTTGATGTTGATTATCTCTTTTATTCTTTTTCCAATGCAGTAGAAGTTGGCTTTGTTTAGGCCCCCTCTTTTTGCTGAGAAAAAAAGCTTATTTGGTTGTTTTCACTTTTAAAATTGCTTGCTTGCTTCTTATTTTTTTGTAAAGAAGAGGCACGTCGTTATCAGTGTGTTTCCCTGGTTAAGGCATCTTTAGTGCCTGCTGTATCATTGTGCTGCTTCGTTTTAATTGCTATATTGGACGATGCGGTCTCCACTTACAAGACAAAAAAGAAGAATGAATTGAAGGATATAAAGTTGAAGCAAGAAATTAACAAGAAGTTGATTTCTACTGTACATTACCCATTTATTGAATTAATGAAAAAAAATTCTTCAAGGACATTGTTCTTAATATGGTAATTTGTCAACTTGGTTCTTTAAAAGTCATTTAGTTCGTATGCTATCATTATCACCTGTGTTTGTTAAGTGGCATTTTGACTTTTTATGATACCTTAAACAGTTACATTCATAGAGCTGAAGTAAATGGCATTGATTGAGAGCATATATGGATTTAGTTCAATGCTAAGAGGAGAATTCTTCATACTTGAGATAGTATTTGTAAGTTTTCACCTCTGCTTACAGAGGTGGTGGTCTCCCTTTCGTTTGATGACAAATTTACTACTGCAAAAAGTTTGGCACAAACATGTATATCACTCAACTCTATATATGTGGGCACTCGATATCTAAGATTGTTTACCCAATCAAGTTACAACATTCCTTTCTATTGCACACAACATTGCATTGCTGCAGGTGCTTTTCAAAGACTGCATTTTTCTTAGATTATAAAGAGAAGTTTGAAGAATTCTTCTATTTGGATTTTATGTGATGCAAGATAATTCGTTCCTGCTAGAAAATGAATGGATCTTGCTTATTTATTAACAAATATTGTTTTAGATGGATTATATTTTGAAAAGTATTTTATATTTGTACTACTAGTATATGTATTAAATTTTCTAAAAACAATAACAATGATTGTAGTCAAAAGATAATCACCTCAAAATTCACAAATAGCATCATGAGGAATAGAATTTCCACCAATCATAAACTAAAATGTAACTCATAAAACAATTCAACAAATTATTCCATTGCATATATAACAGTGACGAACTTTTGATAGTTCCCATGTAATTTACTGTTTCCTCAACTTGTTCAAAACCTATAGTGCCATTCAGACAAGACAGCAATCAAGAAACAAAGGCCAAAAGGGATCACAAAATCACTATGCCCCTTTGCCTTTACGAATTATAAGTAATGGTATTATGCCATTTTTCTACTTCTTTTTTTGTCATATACACAAATAGTAACTTTTGACCACACCTCTAGATTAGTTTATTTTTGTTGAAAGATGGTGCTCTGATGGACGTTACCCAGTAATATGTATATATATGAATTCCGTCTAGTTGGAACTTGTCAATTCGGTCAAAAAAACCAAAATTTGATCTGGTTATAACTTGAATATTGTTCTTACAAAATTGAGATGAAGTCTAGTTAACGAGCAAGTTCAACAAACAATAAGATAAAGAAGCCATTGTATTCTTTTGATAGTCGCGTTCGACTCTAGTTTGGTTCTGATTGAACCTTCTGATAATTAAACTAAACTTTTCAAGTAAATGTTTGGATCGTAATTAAAAAGACTAGTATATGTATGTACCTCTGAATGTGGAATGGGATCAATTCATTTCATTGGCCAGCAGTCAGTCACTAAATCTGTCCCAATGTAGTGCAATCTTTTGTTTGTTTGGATGCTCTAAAACTTAGATTGATTTTGGGCAAAAAAGAAATGTATTTTGATTCACTGAAGATATGTTTCTCTTTGAAATCTGAGGCGTTTTTTTGTACTGTCTTAAATATCACAGCTTTCTGAATGAATTTGGCTGCCACTGATTATTATTACAACTACTTATTTGTCATCATTGCATGCATTAATCTTTGCAGTATATGATCAGTACATTCAAGAACAGACTAAACCTACTTATCAAGGGTAACTATGGGTGTTTGTAGACCTAGGAAGATGTTCTTGGAGTTAGGGAGAAGGCTTCATTAATGCGGGTAAATTTAATAAATTATGTCTGAATTAATTTAGGGTTATTTAATCAGAAAAAGTTTTCAATTGCTTAGTTAACTTTTTAAATGGTTTACCATCAATCATTCATTAGGAAAACATTATGTTGAGCGGACAAAAATTACCACATGGCGAACGAAAATTTGACATGGCAAAATTAAATCATTAAAGTCGTCAACGTAATAAAATCGCAATAACCAAACGCGCCTTTAACTTGCCTTAAAAAATATTTTTCCAACTTTGAAAAAATACTTTTAGTTTGAACAAACATTTTTTAAAGCAAGCTAAATGCTTGTTTGGCTATTGCGATTTATTAGACAATTTTAACGATTTAATTATACTACATCAGTTTTTCGTTCACTCTGTGGCAATTTTTATCTGCTTAGCCTAACGTTTTCTCAATCAGTGATGAATGATAAATGAGTTGGGAGTTGAGTGAGCAATTGAAAACCTTTTCATCTAGGAAGTTGATTAAGCAAATAGTAACTCTAAATAAGTTCGATGGTCATTTATTGAATTTATCCTCATTAATGCTAAACAAAAAATCGAAAGAAGTAAAGAACAATTTGCTTTTAATACGAGAGTTATACCCGCAAAGATTAAAATATGTTACGCCTCTTTTTTCTTTCAAAGAAAATATTAGGGCTACATAATAAATGTACAAACTACTAATATACTTCTGTAACATTAAGCTAAAGGATTCCTACTCCCGAACCTTCAAAATAGAGTCATAGACTAATGGCTTCGAGCCGTCGACCTTAACACAAAAGTCAATATGTGTTCAAGAAAAAGATGAACATTATAATTAAACTCTACTCACCCAATATTTTTAATTCTAACTAGTTTGGCATCAATTACTATTATTCAATAATCTAAATGCGGGAAAAGACGGAGTCTAGCTAGGCATGAGAAAAAAAAAATCTCAATTATAAAAAATAAGTAGAAAAATACGATCAACTCTATTTTTAACTGCCTAAGCTCGCATTAGGCGTCAAAGGCGCGCACATTTTTTTTTTAAAATTTATTGTCTAATTTTTTAAATATTTTTAAAAGTTAAATAAACTAACTAAATAAAATAAATAATTATTAATGCTCTTACTAAGATAGTTATAACTAAATTAATTTACTGATATGACGTGAAGATTGACACGAACATCCGCTAGATCTGTTTCCTAAAATGGAATTAATTGGCAGGGCCAGGCTCTACATTTAGCAAGTAATGGCCAAACATGGGGAACATGCACTTCTCAGTTCTCGCTTGGAATTTGATGCCCCCCTCCTCCTCCACCCACCCCTAAAATTAATAAAAAATCAGATTTTTTTTTAATTAATGAAGTACTTTACACGACGCGACGATAGCACGAACAATTTGGAGTCAACGTTTTATCTTCAATTTCCTGATCGATGCCTTAGATTGGTTATGTTTTCCTTGAATTTCTCATCCCAAGTTTGTATTTTCTGTTAAAAAATAATATTTACTAGTGTCTTATTCACGTTACTAAACATGTAATTCATGTGTGCGTCCCAAGTCCAAGTTCTTTGTCATCATCCCTTAGCACGATGCATACGCACATACTAGTATTGTAGAACACAAAATATGCACTATTGAAATAATACAAACAATAAGATTTAGCTTCTTCTTTTTTTCTTATTTAATTCCGTCCTTTCCTATCCGTCCCCTTACCAAACACGTCAACATCGTGTCTTGTGTGTGTCCCATATCCAAGCTCTTTGTCACAATCCCATATCTGTAGCCAGTGACTCATCTTTTAACTTTTCTTCTTGTTCTCTCTCTCTCTCTCTCTCTCTCTCTCTCTCTCTCTCTCTCTCTGTGGGTTGGTCATCTTAATCTTGCTTGGACTGACTTTATCATAAGAAATCATGGAGAGAAGCAGACCCTGCAGCAACTTGAAGCACCATATAATTAGTAGCAGAAGCATGAAAGAAATGAATGACAAGAAGGTAGCAGATTCATGGGATTTTGGCAGTACTGAATTCAATAGAAGAGGAGATTTACTTGGTGAATTTTCATGGCCACCAAGATTTTATACTTGCAGCTTTTGCAAGAGAGAATTCAGATCTGCTCAAGCTCTTGGTGGTCATATGAATGTTCATAGGAGAGATAGAGCCAGATTGAGACAGTCTCCACCAAGAGATATTGGTCAGTATTCACTTCTAAACCTTAATCTTGAACCAAACACTAACCCTAACCCTAACCCTAACCCTAACCCTAACATTTCATCCTCATCTACATTAGCAAAATTCCCACCTTTTAATTCCACATTACCTCAAATATTTCCTCCCTCTATGCCTTCATGTTTTTCTGCTACTTTCACTGAAAACAGATGGGGTGAAGATGCTGTTCCACTAAATTTGGTGAAGGCGAAAACAGACATTGTTAGATTGGACTTGGAAATTAGCCCGATTCGTGAATCAAAAGCAGACTTGGATTTGGAACTTCGGCTTGGATACCTTTAGATTTTACTTGAGTATATTAATTCTTAAAGAATATTAGCTAGAAAAAAGGAAATTTTACATGTGAGAATTTTCCATATTGGCATAAAAATGAGCAGCTTTCAAGATGTTGCCATGAGGACTGCAGCAGCAAATTAATGTCATTTTCCTCTTTCTCAAAATTCACTTCCAGAATGGTCATGTATATAATGGTCTGTCCATAATTGTTATTGCTCACGATTTGATTTGTTTCTTTTTTCTTTTTTTTTTTTGGTGCTCACGATTGCGTGTTGTTTGTATCGAATTTTAGGGTTTCTAAGAGGTAAATTTTGTTAAGAAGAGTAATCGAATTCTTTATATGTTGATTATTGTTTTCATCTTTAAAAAACGCGAGGTTTATGTGGTAATTGTTCATTTGAGCTATGATACTATATTGAGTATTAGGATACTATCTTAAAAGATTAATCTTATTAAGAAAAATATGTGGTACAAACTCTTGTATGTTGATTATTGTTTCATGTTTAAGCAATGTGATTTAGAATAATTAACCCCCCCCCCCCCACACACACACAGAGATTCATTTTTTTTTTATTACTGAACACATTATACGTACTATTATATTCGGTAATAAATTTTGCGACGTGTCAATACCAGTGCCTTCAAACTTCAAAGAAGTGACATAGCTTTAAGAAAAGTCAAGTAAAGACTAGCCAAAAAGGTTTCGAAATCAACTATTGATCATAATTTTGCTCGGTCAAATCAGTCAAGCTCAAACATGTTTGAGTAGAATTGATTGGTATAACATTCCTAAGTCAATAGCTCGACTCTCGTTGAATGTTGTCATGCAACAACACATCACTCTCACTCTCTATGGCTGCATATAATACAAGGCGCAAGTGTTTTTAATGTTCAACCACTTGTATATGTAAAATTAAAATTACGTGATTGTCATTTGTCACGAGTTGGCACTTGTCTCTACCTAAGATTTAATTTATTAGAACTACTCTCTCTCTCTCTCTCTCTCTCTCTCTCTCTCTCTCTCACATCCCATTTGACTACCACTTCTCAAATACAAATTAAAAGTACTCAAAATAATACCCATCAAATCTCACTTAACTTTATATTCCCTTCAAAAATACTACAAACTTTTTAATTTGTTTTTATTAATTAGCAAGATTTCGTATCAAACCTTAAAAAATAAAAATAAAAAAAAAATCCCATATTTCATATCTATTGTCACGAAAAGTTGAATTATACCTTCACTATGGTCATGTCAAATGATTCTAAATGATGTTGATTTTGGAGTTAGCATTGAATGCATTTCCCAATATCTGTTAAATTGCATGTTCCCGACAACATGCCCAGGTTTCAAATGTCATGATCACATTTCCTTAAACAGATCGAATGACAACTGAGAGACCCTCCTTGTTTTCTTAACATAGGATGCACGACATTTACATACTTCCAAACATGCCCTTATTCCTTATCTCTTTCCTCCTTCAAATGGAAATGGTGAATTTTATTTGGAGCTTTTTGGTGAAGTATAAAAATCACCAAACAAGTACTTGGTTCTCTATTGTATTAAGGGTCCGTTTGACAAAAGTTTTAACAAATTTTGATAAAATTTGATGAAAAGTTGTTGGTAACATATGTTGTGAGATTAAAATTTATTTTTAACTTTGACTTCAAATTTTTAACAACTTTTTAAATAATCCCAAACAATGGCTAATTGTATTATTAAGAATAGAAGAAAAATGTATTTTTCTCCCATATTCTCTCTCTCAATTGTCTTGTGCAATTTTTTCAATAGCCTAAGCACTTTTTCGATGTGGGACAAGTCAGTTCCTTTAATAAAAGAAATTAAGAAAAAAAACACAGATTTAGTATATATCATTGAATTATTGTTTTCAAAATGACGCCACCTCATGTGTAAGCGAAATTTATTTTTTCGTATCAAAATTTAATACGTACGCAATTTAATTGAATGATTGACAAAAGACATAAACATACAACATTGGACCTACTTTCACTTTAATATAGTTTACGGGATCAAACTTTATGTAAAAGGCTAATTTCCCTAAATAATTGTGGTAAGTGTATCCAAAAATTGTGTATGCCCTTTGATTGCCATATTTTTAATCCTCTAAACAAAGCTCAAAGTTCTAATTCCAAATAAGGGGGAAAAATTAAAATTCTCTTAAGAAGCCAAAGAACTTTACAATGTTATTCTAATAGTACAAGTGTACAACGTG
Source organism: Forsythia viridissima (assembly GCA_030279155.1). NCBI lineage: Eukaryota > Viridiplantae > Streptophyta > Magnoliopsida > Lamiales > Oleaceae > Forsythia > Forsythia viridissima. The sequence continues at coordinate 4,626,150 of CM059036.1, forward strand.
GTCACAAGAAGATGTGTCATTTTCGGAATGAGTCAAATTGTTAGTGCACTTAATCATACAATAGGCATCCAGAAAATAGAAAATAGCAAAATAACACAACAAAACGAGGATTTGTTTTGTCCTAAAGTTCGAATTTCCGTGAAGTCTAATTTTCATTGAGCATGCACCGGTGTGTTCACGCTCGAGTTTCATTAGCACGTGTCCAAAGAAATTACAATAGTTTAGAATACACAAATAGATGATAAAAGTTTTTCTTCTCTTTCGAGCGCGGTAGCGATAGTGGTGAAAACCTGCAAAATAGTGACGGGACTTCTATCTCCCGTGCCCACTTCGGTGTGATAATCTGTAGATGATTGAATTATATATGCAGAATAGCAATATATAAATATGGCAGTCTCTTTTACATAGAAGGATCAACCTCTATTTATCAAGGTTCTAAAATGCGTAATGCTTGACGATAAGGCGATGTGAAGCATCAAGAATTATAGGCCTAAACGCGCATATGCGAAGCCTAGGTGTCAAAATGCGTTTTCGAATTTTAATTTTTTTTAATGCTCAATTTTTAAATTTTAAAAACATAGCCTAGAATATACTGATTTAGATTTCAAAATTACAAACCTAGTTTTCAAAAAACAAATAAAAAATACACTAGTTTTCAAAATTAGACGCACGTTGTACAATGAAGAAAAATTATATTTATATTAAAGCACATATCATGGTTGAACATATCACATTCAACGTGATTCAAAATCAAAATTGCAGGACTAATTTTAATATCACAGCCTACAATTAGATTAATAATTTACAACCCAGCGTAATACTTTTCAAAAGTTAGTAAATTACAACTATCACAAACATAAACACAAATTACTCAATAATTTTCTACAATTTGATTACATACGAATATAGCTTAACTTTTGTCCAACTCTTTATCAAATTCTAAGTCAAGTTCTTCTTCTTCATCTAACCCATCTTCCGTGCAATCCGAAATTATTTTCATCGGGCTCTCTTATTTCATCTTGAGCATTTACAACACCTCTTGTAGATTTAAAAAAAAGGTTTATTTTGACCCAATCTGAAATAAATTTAAAAAGAGACTTACTTGCTCTAATGCGTGTTATACGCGATTATTCACGCCTATTCTCGCATAATCGCGTTTATTCTCGTACATTCTCGTCTATTCGCGCCTGAACAGTCAATAAAAAGAGTTGACCGCATTTTTACGAGTATACCCTCAATGCGATGCCTTTTACAAATGCATCGAGCTTAGGCGCGCCTAGGCCTTTTAGAACACTGCTATTTACACTACTAAAAATTGCTTTTCACCAACGGAAATTTACCAACAGATTATTTCCATTGGTAATCAGCAACGGATTATCCGTTGGTAAAAGTTATGACCTTTCAACTACGGTAATTTGTGACGACTTTTCCGTTGGCAAAGGTAATAATTTTTCACCAACGAATTTTCACCTTTCACCAAAAGAATATCCGTTGGTGAAGAGTGAATCATATCACCAACGGAAATTCCGTTGGTGATATTAATTAATTTTGAAAATCCAAAAATAATTTGACCTTTCACCAACGGAAATTCCGTTGATGATATTAATTAATTTTAAAAACTAAAAAATAATTCGACATTTCACCAACGGAATATCCGTTGGTGAAAGGTCGAATTATTTCACCAACGGAATTTTCATTGGTGATATTAATTAATTTTGAAAACCAAAAAATAATTCGACCTTTCACCAACAGATATTCCGTTGGTGAAAAGTGAATATTATCACCAACGGAAATTCCGTTGGTGATATTAATTAATTTTGAAAACTAAAAAATAAATCGACATTTCACCAACGGAATATCCGTTGATGAAGAGTGAATCTTATCACCAACGAAAATTTCGTTGGTGATATTAATTAATTTTGAAAACCAAAAATTAATTCGACATTTCACCAACTGATATTCCGTTGGTGAAGAGTGAATCTTATCACCAACGAAAATTCCGTTGGTGATATTAATTAATTTTAAAAATCAAAAAATAATTCGACATTTCACCAACGGAATATTTGTTCGTGAAGTGTGAATCATTTTACCAACGAAAATTTCTTTGGTGATATTAATTAATTTTGAAAACTAAAAAATAATTCGACCTTTTACCGACGGATATTCCGTTGGTGAAGAGTGAATCTTATCACCAACGGAAATTCCGTTGGTGATATTAATTAATTTTAAAAACCAAAAAATAATTCGACATTTCATCAACGAAATATCCGTTAATGAAGAGTGAATCTTATCACCAACGAAAATTCCGTTGGTGATATTAATTAATTTTGAAAACAAAAAAATAATTCGACCTTTCACCTACGGAATATCCGTTGGTGAAGAGTGAATCATATTACCTACGAAAATTTCATTGTTGATATTAATTAATTTTGAAAACAAAAAAATATTTCGACATTTCACATACGGAATATCCATTTGTGAATAGTGATTCTTATTACCTACGGAAATTATGTAGGCGATATAAATCAATTTTGAAGACCAAAAACCACAATTCATCTATTCAAATAAAAGAAATTTATGTGAAAAGTAATTTATAAGTCGAAAAAATCTTTCAACCTATTACCCACAGTCCACAGATAATCCATATGTAATATTACTATTTCAACCATTGAGTTACAGAAAATGTTGGTGAAGAGTAAATCTTGTTACCCGTATATTTTTCATGAGTAATGTAAATCAAATTTTGAAAATGAAAAAAGATTCAACTATATAAAATTGTATGTTAATCACTTAATGATTAGTCGTAAATTAAGTTTCATTGAGAGCATGTTCGGTAGGTATTTTCATCTCCAAAATCCATTTTTGAGCATGAGTTTTTTTACTTTATAAAAGAATTTGAGATGAAATAACCAAATTGTCCTTTTAACTTTCAAATGACATTTAATTGATTGAGGGCAATTTTGTCAAATTGCAATGTAAGTCAAAAAGTGTGTAAGAGGAATTCAGTCATGGCCCACCAAATTTAATGCAAAATAGATTTTGAAGATGAAAAAAAGGGCAACCGAATAAGCACTCATTTAACATTCGAATTTTCTACAACGAAGTTATATATGCAATTACAATAATAAAAAAGATTCAAACTATAATCTCATACGAATAAAATATAGGTAGAGTAGTTTACCTATTGTACGACATCACTTTAGTTGGGCATTTCGTGTTTAAATGTGAAAGCAAATAATGTTTATCATCATTTCATACAGTTTGTACGACTATAAATTTTTTTCGAGCAATGTAATATTTTAAGTGTTAACACAATGTGGAATTTGATTTTTCACTAATATTTATTTTTTACTTTATAAAAAATTATAGAAAATGTTGCTCATTGAACTAATATATATTATAAAAACAAAAACACTTACAAGAATTCATTTGTCTCCAATGGTTTGGTTATAACTTCACAACTCTTAGGTCAAAGGTTCAAGTCACATTACATCCATTCTAAATTAATAAAATAATAAAAATGCTTGACAAAGCTTAGCGGATTGGATCGGGCCTTTGGTGGGTCGTGTTTCAAGCCTATAATTGGTAAGTCGGGTCAAGGGTCCACCAAGTATGTAAAATTATTATTTTTTAATTATTAAAAATTTGCACAATACCTACGGAATTTCCGTAGGTAAAGATTTGGGACATTACCTACGGAATTTTCGTTGGTAATAGTGTTTATCATTTCTGTTGCTATTTTGAGGGTCGCTGAAAGTTACCAACGGAATTTCTGTTGATAAAAGCGCATGTCATTACCAACGAAAATTTCGTTGGTAAAGGGTTTGGACATCATCAACAAAAATTCTGTTGGTAATAGTGTGTGTCATTACCAACGGATATTTCGTAGGTAAAGGGTTGAGATATTAGCAACGGAATTTCCGTTGGTAATGACAAACACTATTACGAACGGAAATTCTGTTTGTGAAGATTACCAACGAAAATTCTGTTGGTAACTTTCAGCGACCCTCAAAATAGCAACAGAAATTCTGTTGTAAATAATCTGTTGGTAGCGACTATTAGGCACAGATATCATGGCTTCAGCAACGGAAAATCGTTTCTGAAGCCACACTTTTTTGTAGTGTTATAAGGGTGATTAGAGAAGTCTATCGTTAATGATGGATGCCCTTTTATCTTCCTCATTACAAGGAATTAATGAGGGACGTTACAGCTTCTCAAACGCCATTGGTAACTGTCATTCCATGGGTCATAGGTATGACTGGTTCAACGATAGTAGGTTTTTTGCTGTCCACCTGTTAGAGACGAGCTATGAAACCATTGGGGCGAGCGAGCCGGTAAGGCGGGCGTGCCAGGACGTGCCACTATTGTCAGACAACATATAACAACTGTTATCGTTTCTATCATCATAAGACCCTCTACTTTTCATAGACTATCGTCAATGGAAAGTAGAAATAATCTACCGCACCTACTCATCTCTAACTTTATCAGTTTTCTATTAGGACGAATATTTGTTTGTATGTTGTGTGCTATAAGTGTGTATAGCCCCAGTCAATATTATGACAATGAAGTAGTTCGAAAAAATAGGTACGAGTAGGGCGGATATTGCGCATGACGAGACAGGCGTTCACTAGCCTTTTTTGGTGGAGGGCGGGCACACGCCTTCTTGGTTGGGCGGGTGTTCGCTCTTCCCTAAGCTTAGGTCTCCCCTTTCATTTTGTGTTCTCGTTCCATTGGAATTTTGCTTATTTTGACTAAGGTTTATCTTGATTTTTAGATAGAGGCTTATTGCCTTGATTTTTAAATAGAGGTTAATGGCCTTGATTTTAGACAGAGGCTTACCGCCTTAATTTTTAGACAGAGGCTCATCGCCTTGTTTTTTTTTTTTTTTTTTTTTTTTTAAACAGAGGCTTATTGTCTTGGTTTTTAGACAGGTGATCATCACCTTATTTTTTAGACAGATGCTCATTGCCATTTTTTTAAATAAAGGCTCATCGCCTTGTTTGATCATTGCAGTAGGTGAGAATGATTGTATCTTTTGGCTATGTATTAATAATAATTGTAGTGAAAATAAGAAGTTGATGTAGGTCGGTCGAGTAGGTGCATTAGGACTTCCCAGCTAGCATGATCCTTCCTTAGCACCCTTGTCATTTATCCGCCTCAGATAATTTATTTTCTGCTTGCCTTTGTCATATCGGGGTTCAAGCTCGCCCCTAGTCTTCCGTTTGTTAGACTTAGTTTCTTTTCGATCTTTCATGTATTTGATAATGAAATATGCTTCCTCAACATCCACATACTTATCACCTCTCCTTAGTAACTCATGCATCACATCCGACGAATTCTTGGAGAGTGACATCTTGAAAATGTGACTGCGAGTTCCACTTATCATAGCAGTGATTATAGCAGACATATGTAGATCTTTGATCTCCAGGATGGCTCTATTGAACCGATCAATGAAATATTTCAATAGCTCGTCTTTGTCCTGGATCAATTGCATCAGTTCGATAATTGTTTTCTAAGCCCTCTTGCTACTGGCAAAGTATGCAGCAAACTGCTTAGAAAAACCATCAAACGTGCGAATAGATTTTGGAGGAAGAGTTGTCACCCAGTCCCTTACCTCCCGCCTAAGTGTTGGAGGGAAGACCCTGTACATAATAGCATCTAGGATGACTCGTAACCTTATCAAATCAACAAAGACCCTGAGGTGATCAACAGGGTCAGATGACCTATCATATTTTTCCACTATTCAAAGTCTCGTAGCAAAGGAACAACCATCACTTATGGGGCTAAAAGTTCTTCTTCCAGTACTAAAGATTGTTGCCTACCACTTTTCTTAGACATAACATCTACTATTTTCCTACCCATCATGTCTTCTAATCGTTGCTCGAGGTCTAACCCTGATGTCTCACCTAGCGTAGGTGGGGCCTCCATGACGGTTTTTCCCATAGTGGATTTGGGCCAAATGTCAATGAATGAATGTGAGATGCAAATGATGGAGCCAAAAAACTTGGGGTCAGTGGCTCCTGGCAGTGTTTTCATTGCTGTAAAGTTCGGAGCCTGGGGCGAAGCAACTATCGGTGATGGTCCCACCGGTGAAGACTATGAGCCTGAGGTGGAGCTCCTGACGGTAATGGTCCTATTGGTGGAAGACTAGGAGCCTGGAGCGAAGCTCCTGGCAGTGATGGTCCTACCGGTGGAAGACTAAGAGCTTGGGGCGGATCTCCTAGTGGTGATTGTCCTACCGGTGGAAGACTAAAAGCGTGGGGCGGTTGAGACGCTACAATGTTTTCGATCCTGGAGTTGACCCGCCAAAGCCATAGCCCGAGCTTGTAGTGCCGCTAGTGGAGCAACAGGGGCAAACTCTTGTTGTGGGTGGTTAGTGGTGGCGTTGGACTCATTGTCAACATCCCGATGGGCCCTGGGGGGCGGTTGCATTCTTCGCTCTTCTAGTTCGGAGTTCTCACAGATGGTGCCAATTGATGATAAGTTTTTCTCCTCCTCCGAACGCGGTAACGATAGTGATGGAGACCTGCAAAATAGTGGTGGGACTTCTATCCCCCATGTCTAATCCGGTGTGATAATCAGTAGATGATTGAATTATATATGCAGAATAGTAATATATAAATATGGCAGTTTTTTTGACTTGGAGGAATCAACATCTATTTATAGGGGTGATTGGAGGAGTCTCTCTTTAATGATGGGTGACATCTCATCTCCCTCATTACTCGAAATTAATGAGGGACGTTACAGCTTTCCAAACGCCAGTGATAGCTGTCATTCCATGGGTCATGAGTATGACTGGTTCAACGACAGTCAATTTTTTTTTGTCCACCTGTCAGAGGCGAGCTATGAGACAATCGGAGCGAACAAGTCGGTAAGGTGGGCGTACTAGAACGTGCTACTATTGTCAGACAACATATAACAACTGGCATCGTTTCTATTATCACAAATTATTCTTAGGATCTCGTGCAAACCCAAAAGGAAAAATTCCCTCAACCAAGCCTAACTCAAAGACTACGGATTAAACCACAGTTACTATTCACCAAGTACAACCCAAATCATATATCCTCAATCCAACGGTTGTTAACAGCCCAAGGTGCAAGATAAGAGAGGAGGGGTCTTGAAGGTTCCATCTTATTCATTCAGTCCAAAGGTGGTAAAATAGTCCACGTGTCAGCATCACAAGGCACGTGCATTAAACAAAGAAGTCGCATATTCCTTCTGCGACTTTAAGTCTTTAATCATCTCTTGGGCCTCCGGGTTTGATCATCATTGGGCATTTATGTATTTGGGCCTAAACCATATGTTCGGCCCATTTCTTAAGCAACCCAACACAAATAAAGCATTTTGAAATCCTAATATGACTTGAATTTATGTTTTATTTTTTACTATAAAACCCATTTTATAGATAATATTCTTGAATGTATTTTCTTACTTAAAATTCTACTTGCTTTGTGGAGTATGATCATATTATAACTTAATGAAGTTTTATCTAAGTGAAAGTTTGAGAATTACATTGAACTATTCTTAATTTCATATAGCTGAAAACCTACACGACCCCTAATACAACGATATAATTAGAGTAATGTTATTTATAGTCAGCGACTACTGTATTCGGTCTATGTGACACTAATTAATATATTATTTTAAATGTAGAATTTTTGGTCCTATTCAAAATGACATATCAATTGATATCACATAATTGTTATATAAACTAACTACAGTAATCGTTGACTATGAATACTATTATTTATGTAATTATTAGTAGTGCGAATTGTCTTAGTGTTCATGAATATCATCATCATTAAAATCTTCCTTTTGCAAATTTTAGATAGTTTGGAATTGTATTTGGGCTTTGGAGTTGGACGTAAATTCATATCCGGAAAATTGTGAATTTGGTCCATTTGAAGGTTGCTATAAAGAAATTCATGGGCCCAACCCAAATAAGAGTTCTAAAATATACAAAAATTATGTGCCTTTTTTTCTGGAAATTTGCTTAAATGGGTTTGAAGTTAAGGCAAAAAAGCTTTACTTGTCCAAAGTATTTTACATTACCTTTTTATTTCTTAAAATCCAAATTTACCCTATTTCTCTCTTCCATCCATGTTCTTCTCAATCTTGTTCTGTGGTGCTCTTCTTAATTGGTTGAGCCCCCGTCACACACCCCCATTCCATTCCTCAGGGTTTGTGGTCAACTTTGATCGAATCTGTGCCTCTACGTTAGGTGGAGCTAAGGTGGGTGCCACATCGGCTCGTCCATCCATGTCATACATCAAACTCGCCTTAGCCGAATGAGAAAATAGTCACAGCACCATGGAGGGATCACTGAGGGTCTTCTAATCCCCCACATATCACCTCTACAAATTATAAGCACTTTAAAAATAATTTCAACATTGTCAAAATGCATTAAACCACTTTCAACACGAACTCACGTAGATGAGGTCCAATTGAAGAGTCGTGTGCGTGGTTCAACCGACCCAATAAAACCATCCCTAAGCCCTTCATAAAATCTTGGACACAATGAGAGTCGCTAGGAACATTTTCAAATGAGGCAAAGATCAACTTGTATGGTTGCACACTTCTGCAAGTGATTTCCTTAAAATGATAGGCCAGAGATCTTGGACTACCAAGTGGGAGGCCGCATATAGATGCCATTTTAGGGATACCAAAAAAAAGGGACATTTAAGTGAAGGAACTGCCGTAAAGGATACAAACGAGGATTATGACTGTGAGGGGCAAAGTTAAAACTTTTTGGAGGAAAGACTACTGTTTAATAAATAAATACAAATTATAATTCAAAATCGGGCTGCTATTGAAAAACAAAATTGCACTTCAATGTGGTGGGGTCAGTTACCTACAAATAGAGATCAAATCAATTAGAGAAAGACTCAAAAAGTCGAGAATAGCAATTGGCCTAAACCTCTCTATAAATACCATAGAACAACGTAGGCAAAAGGTAGGCAACATTCATAAACCTAGCTAAAACTAGACCTACCCATTTGCCTTCCCACATTTAATTCAAAAAATTGGCTTGACTATCAGAGTGTGTGCGACTATTGCAAGTTCTGTGCATTTTAACGTATTTGTCCAAGTGTGTAAGTAACATACATTTGTTGAGAGAGGTGATTGGAATCCATTGACTGCGAAGTCTAACAAGACTTTGATGTCAACAATGATATTTAAGACATTTGCATATAAATAAAGCTTTGTAAACAAAAAATTAGAAAGTAAGGAAAGAAATACTATCCTGGAAATATTTTTAAATGGGTTGTAAACATACCTACCATTCGCCAATCATTGATAGTTATAGAACGGCTAAGTCTACGTTACTTGCACTAGTTCTTAATTAAATTACTATCGAAAATATATATAAGAGACGATTGGATCATGTGGGGTTCTCCGTAATATTTATGACTCATACCTTTAGCCAAGCTCTTGATACAAGATCATTCAACCCAAGTGTTTCCTCTCTTTCTTTCTTTTTTTTTTTTTTTTTGGTATAAGCCATTTTACAAAATTGCTCATATTTTCCCCTTTTCATTGGAAATCTAAAGAAATTTATTCACAATTGTCGTAATATTTTCAAAGATTCCTAGTCATGTTGTCTACAAGTGTACATGTTGTCAAAGGCAAAATCTCACATTGTTTAAGTATGAAAATATTAACTAATATGTAAACGATTGTACTACTCCTTAACAAAATTGAATTTTTAGAGTTCGCATCCTCCGGATACACTTGTTAAGCGGTATAGCATAGAAAATTTAATAATGAAGTAATAAAAGTCCTAATATTTTGTAATTGGCTTTAGATTATATTTTGGTATGTTGGAATCAATCAAGATTGGACATTTGGACACAAGATCAAAAAAGATAGGCATATGTGCCGAAACTTGCGCGAACAAAGTGACAAAAAATGATTTATGCATCGGACCTTCATTTATTGAAGAAAAAGCTCTGTTGGCCATTCATCGTACAACCCAAATCAATATATATACCAAACATGTCATTCATGATGTCACATAAATCAACACTTCATGTACGTTCTTATATTCATATTGTATCCTCAATCAAAGTGATTGATCATTAAAACCGTGATGAATTAATTAACTAAGGTTGTATTGTTAAAAACGACAGGGATTTCGTCAAAGTAGAATGTTGTCATCCAACTGGGAATGAACTGTACTCAGTGGAAACAGTAATCTACAGTAGCCACTTGTGTTATTTTCATTGATGATGTACTTCAATTTGTCCGTTAACAGTTTCAAATGCATGTTGTTATCTCTGTCAATGGCCGTCTTCTTGTACTGGTGTTAAGACACATTCAAATTACAGTTAGCAGACTCCATTAACGCGTAACCTCGGCCGTCTGTCTGTTCTGTCCGAAAGGAACCAGCTAAACAACTTTACAGACATGAACTCATTTTTGTTTTAATATTTACTTTGAGCTACATCAATTCATTCTTTTAAAATATTTTCTTGACTAATTTACTCTTATTGAATCATTTTTTATTTTGTTTTTTAGATGTGTATGAACACATACAGATAACACATGAATGATGTTGCATAAAAGCATGGGAGTAATATGTTCACAAGTGACGCAGTCAACATTGAATGAGCCCATATAAAAGGGAAATTTTTAAGCAAGAGATTATAAATTATATCGTGAGTAATTTTTTTATTTTCAATCTTGTTATCCTTGCACATGAAAACAAGTATTCATGGGACGATGCAACTTGAAACGAGGTTAACACGAATAAATCCAAAGATGTGTTATCTTGCGAATATTTGAGAATTTGAGGTCAACGATTGATTGATTGAATGATTGATAATGAAATGTTAAAGGAAATCCTACCTATTATATACCGAAATATATTACTATTAGTATAACTCCTCTTAATAAGATTAACAAGATTAACGTTTTAATATATAACTTCAAGTTTTAATATGGTATCAGATCCCATTAAATTCAAATAAGCAATTCGACTTGTTCCGAATTTCAAGATTGGTATAGATAAATGAGCCACCGTCTTGCGAGAACATGTCGAGGGATAAAATATTAACTAGTATATAAAGATTTGAGTTATTCTTCTTAATAAGTTTAACATTTTAAGATGGAATCCCACAATACGAAATACCTCTTATATGTTGTGGACTGCATTTATGTCGCATGTGAAGAATCGAATACATTAATTTGACCTCTCTTTCACAATTCAAAAGCAATTATTAAGAACCAAATTTATATGACACTTCCTAAGAACTATACTTCACATAGAAGCCTAATTCTATTCCTATAAACTTGACTAATAAGTAATGAATTTAATGGATGTATGAGGTCATAATCAATTTATTCTAACCAAGTTCATGTAGAACCAATTTTGTTGTACATAAACGGACTTTTTGTTAACTTGAAACAAAACAATTCCTATGAAGACTAAGTCATGCCCTATAGACAATTAGTACATTTTGTTTGAGTCATGGAAGAAGGGAGAACATGGGTGTTGAAAACATAACAAAAAAATTTTAAAAATAAATAAAAATTTCCAAGAAACAGAAAAATAGAAGCCGGCTCGAGGGATAAAAACAGGAAAAAGAAATCAAAAAATACAAATTAAATAAAGACAATATAAGGGTTGATCAGTCTTTGTGTTGTTGTCCATCCCTTTCTCTTCAAACGTCATATAATAATTTCCACTGGAGGATACTTTGCTCTAGTAATTTTCAACTTCCTAGGGAGACTTTCTGGAAGAAAAAATTTGTTCGAGATGGAACCCGAAAAGCATACTATTTCCGATACGAATTCAAGCCAAGAAAGTGATCATCAGAAGGATCAGAAAATCAACGATGATGACAACACCGGTGTTGGAAGATCATATGAGTGTAATTTCTGTAAGCGCGGCTTCACGAACGCGCAAGCTTTAGGAGGGCACATGAATATACACAGGAAAGATAAAGCCAAGGCAAAGCAGAAAACACAGGAGGGATCTTCAATTAAGAATAAATATTCAAATGAAGATTACTTGGATTCAAGATTTTTCCCTACAGTTCCTTCCAGTGATCATCACCATCAAACAAACAATTATTTGGCCCCACATGTGAACTATCAAGTCTACTTGCCATCAGCAAACCCTACTTTGGCTAATGAATTTCATCAGAATAATATGGCAGCTATTTGGAGGCAACAACGTTTTAATCTTCTCGAGGATAATAAGGATGCAAACCTGAGTCTGAGGATTGGTCCCCCACCTAGTATTAATCAAAAAGGAGATGGAGGGAATGAAAATGAAGTGGATTTGGAGCTTCGTCTCGGGCACGATCCATGATGAAGAATTCATTTATTGGTAATAATTCATACAGTGTTACAGTGTACAGATATCCTCGTGAGTTTACAGAAAACCTTAATTACTTCTAATTTGAACATGAATTATGAATATTTTTGTTACAAATTAAATATATCAGTAAAGAAGAATCCAAGTTTGTTTGTTCATTATCTCTCTTTCTTTCTGTCTCTAGTTCTCATGTGAAATTAAAGACACAAATGCAGAAGTATAAATTCATACATTTTTAATGGAATTAATTCAGATAATCCCTATAGAATCTTATATTTGAATAAATTTTCAAGTTTTAGTTAATTAATTCTCTATTATACATTAGGGCTATCAATCCATAGACTGTTCTATCATCTTTCTCTTTGTTTAAGTTCTTTCAAAACCAGATTAATCTAGCTAATCATTAAGCTGATACAATAATTTATTAAAAGTTTTTGGATAACTTAAAATTAAGCCAATAATTTCTTATTAGTTCCTCATGCATAAGTTTGATGATGAAAATCAGCTCATTTTTTATTTTTATCTTTATCTTTCTACATTTACAGTGTTCTTGAGTTGGATTTATATATGTTCTTCTTAGTGCTGGATATTGTAAGTTTCATTCAGATCAAACTAAATGTGCGTTCATGAAACTAACAAACGCGTGTTTGGAGGAATACATGTAATAAAATGAAGTCTCTTGTCTGTTATATTCTCCAATATTGTCTAATAACACGTACGAAACATGCCTTAAAAAGTTTAGTTATGGTTTATTTAGTTACAATCAAGATATTAATGTGATCATTTTGATTAGTTTCTCATCCTTTTGTGTTTGTAGAGCCTTGGGATCTTAATTAATTTTAGGGTGTGCATATATCTGGCCAAAATTGGATACTTCTGATGCAAACTGATTGTACACAGTCATTACTCCTCTTTTTCTAAACATAGTAATTCTTACATCCTAGGAAAGTTAGCACTTGAGATTCTGGTAACCATCTTATTCAAAGGCCTTCTAGTGGAAATTGACGTTTTTTTTCTTCTAAAGTTTCTTAACTAAAATATATCTTTTTCCTTTGCTTTTAATATTTTGTGGGCACTGCCTACCAACTAGAACTTGCTAAATCTCTGCATAAAATTTGATACATTGGACTTGAAACACATAATGATTGAGTTTGCACCATCTTCCTACAAAACCTGCATGTACATAAATACATATACATATATAGTGTTAATTGTGGCTTTGAGCAATTCTACATAGAATTGGATTAGACTTCTTTTCTCTCAATGAATAGAATTTATCTATCCTAAGTGTAATAGGATTCTTTCTTGTCCCACGTCTAATGGAGATTAATCAGCTCTCACTTGGTGCTCCTATAAAAGGAGCTCTACTTTTATGTTCCCATCCTGATTTAAGTTATACTTGGAGAGAGTTACTTTAATTAGCGAGACTTTGAGTTTTTCATAGTAATCTTGCTGAGTATAAGTTTTGGGGTGTTTGGAATTTGGGGTTGAGTACTTGGTACTCTTTGTAGTTTAATGTTTGTTATAGTAGTATTTTGTAACAAACTATGATTAATAGTGTTATTTAGTTATTGCATTTTGCATATATAAATTGAGCAAATAATTATAAGATTGCATGAGCTGAATTGTATACTTAAGTAGTTTAGTATATAAAGACACTATTTATAATGTGTTCATGAATGGTAAATAAAGTTGGACAATTTATTTTGATTAGATCATATTGTTCGTACTTGGATTTTCTACACTCGGTAGTAAGAAGAATGATGTATTGTAATACATTGAATTGGACCACGCATGGAGTCTTATTTGTGATCACTTGAAATAAAATTTTACTTGATTGTGGTACGAGTCACTTTAATCTTGAGCAGGTAATGAACTTCATTTGCGAGTTGAAATTCGTTGAGGTACGAAGGAGTGAGATCTACTTAGAAGGTTAATATATACCTATGTGCTTTGGGAATCAAGATGAAACAATTAAGGAACATATACTTGCGAGACGAAATCTATTAATCACATGGTGAGACAATTGTCACTTAGATTTTTTTTATTTTTTATTGTGCAATCGAATCTGAACTTAGTAATTAAATGATAGGATGTTGAATTATATTTGTGATTTGATCGCAATTAATTGCCCTATGAAAAAAGTAAACTGTATTAGAAGGGACATAACGGTTATTTTGCACGTCTCCAAAATATTGACATCAAATGGGGGTTGACTTGTTAGTGAGATAATCGGAGGATATTGTTATTGGAAATGTCGAGCTTCTGTAATATCATTCGGCTCAAGAGTGCAATCCTAGCTCTTTAATAGAATGATCCAAGATTAATAAATAAGTCTCAATTGGTCAAGAGTTGACCAAACCAAGACTTTAAGCTTGAGTCGAGTGATTCCGATCGGGTCCTTCTTTTGACTCTACGGAAAGATAAAGACTAGATTATAAAAATGATAATTGGTCGGATTAAGTTGCAATAGATATTTTACTTTGGGGGTCAAAGTGAAATAAAGCCAATCATATGTTTCCCTAGGCCTATTTTAAAGTCCTTTAAGGGTGGAACACATAAGATTCAAGGTTACATACACAAAGGGACAGTGGCTAGGGTTTTTGGGAAAAAAACTCTCAAAAAATAGTTTTTCCTCTGTAAGTAAAAATCATATATTGGCTTCTTGGCCTAGGGTACCATAACTTAACTTAATCCAAATCTTCAAAGAGAAGACTTGAAGATTTAAGTTAAAGCTATAAAGTCTTGATATGGTTGAAAGTTACTCATCAATAGCAACATTATGTGTTACAAGTTTTTTCTATTTAGATGTAAGGGTGTGTTTGATTGCACACATTTTTCATGAAAAATGTCCATTTTTGAGTCATGCACTATTTGATTGCCAATATTAATTAATTAAAAATAGCCTTGTTTTCCTCAAAAACAAGGAAAATTAATTCTTGGGGGGTTGGTTTTTATTTTCCATGAAAGTTGGAGTTCATTTTCTTTTTCACTTGGGCAATCAAACACACCCTAAATATAGTACAAGTTGCGTTTTGAGAAATCCAAATAGATCCTAGATTCAGCTTTTTAATGTTCAAAAAAAATAATTCTTTCTAATATATTTCTAGCCAAAACCAACGAATCTTTTCTATTATCCCATTTTGGTTATTAGTGAAATTTTCTTATCAGACCAAGCACCGAAAACCACGTAAGTCTTTGTCTTCTTTGTCTCTTATATATTTGGCCTAAGTCCCAATCTTACGAGCTCATTTACAAGTGGTATCTAGGTCACAGTTTTCTTGTAGTCTTTTGTTACAATGACGGAAAAATATGAAATTGAGAAGTTCGACAAGAAAAATGGTTTCAATTTTTGGCAGGGACGGAGACAGGGCTGGGCCCAGAGCCCTATCCTAAAAATGTTCTTAAAAATGTACAGTAAATAAATAAATAAATAAAATTATACTATGGCCTAGTCCATTTTAAACTACAGCCCAGCCCTGTACCATATTCTGGTTCCGCCCCTGATCTAAAAATGCGAACCATTAGTTCAACAAGTGCAATTCAGGTATCACCGCAAGATAAATATCAAGCTACCAACACCAAGGATTTCATTGTTTAGGAAAAATGACAACTAAAAGCAATATGTTGCTTATTTCATTGAAACATATATAATAATTATGTTGGCACTACTCAAAGGTGCAACATTTAAATGACATACTTACTTGTCAGTTGGATGAATTGACATATGGGATCAACTTGAGCGTGAGTTTCTCATGTGTTTCTATAGTACCAAGGAGACAGTCAGTCTTCTAGAACATTCTAGGACAAAGCAGGGTAATGACGCAGTTGCGCGTAGATTATATCTAGAGCTCGAGAAATCTCATTGTCAATTGCAAAGAACACATTAGCGAGACATCCTCCACCGACATGTTGTATGCAGTGGAAATTACTTTATAATCTTTTGCCAAATATGCCCTATTCTTTTGAAGAATTGGTCACATGTGCCTATGTGATCCAGATTGCAAGGCATGGAAATTATTTGTCAAGTTATCCTCGTGTGGCAAGAGGAACGAGGGATAGTAATCATGAAAAGCCACAGAAGCCATGTCGACTTCTACCGGTCCCACAAAATTTATGTCTTAAAAATCGAGCTCAAATCTGAAGTCAAAGTCGAAGTTCAAACCTTCCAAAGGACAAGTCCAAAAGATGGGTCTTGTGACTTTAAAAGAACTTGGAGAATGATTATGTTGGCCCATTTCATTTCCTTGTGCTTTCGTATTGTATCTTTCTACATGAACCTCCGTAGGGAGCAACAAAGGTTTCGCCTGTTCATCAAGATTATGGGTGTGTTGGAGATATGAAAAGAAAGGTTCACATTCATTAGAAACAATGGTTTTGGGTTTATTAGGAGAATGAATTACTCCACTTAATATGTTAATGTTTAGGGATTGAACTCCAAGTCCCAATATATCAGTCCCAATCTTAGCCATATAGATGTGCAAGATCAATTTTTGAACGTGTGTCAAACCAAGGTGTGGACCCAGTTAACCAAAATAATGGGAAATTCTGTATTGATGAACTTTTGAGCTGCACTACAAGAAATTTCACTTTTAATGACGAAACTAATGTCTTAAAAAAAAAATTCAACAACTTTTTTTTCGATGAAACAACCTGAAAATGACTTTTTACGGAAAAAAAATTTGCGTCGTTGCAAAAAAAAAATGTAGCGGTGGTATAGCCTCCATGGTAACTCGACCTAGCACAATAGAGATGATCTCGATGGAATATGTGATCTTACTAGTTGAGAGACGATACGTGCAAGGTCATAGCTTGAGGCAGTCCATGTTGATCATGTGTGGACAATGATGGTGTGGTGCATCGACTACACATAGGGATAATCTTTGGTCTATAATGATCAATTATGTATATGGTCAATGGTTAAAAATAATGGATAAAATTTGTCTTATCTTATTTGGGCAGAATTGAAGTTCGGATACATTTTTATTTGGATATTTAAGCTAAAAATAAGGATAAGTTCTATCATCGAAAAGAGGAGGACAAATTTTTTTATATGGATAAAGATAACTCATTTTTATAAAGACGAACGTACCATTTATAATATTTAACAAATATATATATTTTTAAACATTCAAATCCTAATTTAGACAAATCTCTACCGTGGCTGCCCCCACCCAATTTTTTCTCTTTTAGTTTTTAATTTTAATTTTTAATTTTTGTTTAATTAATAATAAAGATATAATTATTTTTTTTATGAAAAGTTGACTTTTTAAAAGTGAGTTTTTCCCTTTTTATACATAGCTGAACCAAACAGGATAATAATAAACTTTTATTCGAATAACTATTATCTAGATAAACAGTTTTATCCACAAACCAAACGAACCCTAAGAGATCAGACTACTCCACTCAATAAGTTTTTATTTTAGATGAAATCAAGTCCCATTAATATAGCCTCTTAATTACTAAGTGTCCGTTTGTGACTAAGTTTGGAGTCCAACTTTTAATTGTCAAACAATTAGAAGTTGTTTTAGGCATTTGATAAATTGTTAAAAAGTGATTATAAAAGAATCTATCATATGATAGCAAATTTTCAGAAACAGCAAACGTGTAGTTTTTCAGATTCTACTTTTAGCTTTTCCATATATTTATTATTAAAATACTAATTTTGACCTTAATTAATTAAACTAATTCATTATATGTCACGGATTTATTAGTATTCTACTTATAATGCATCTCCACAAATAATTTAAATTTAAATTTAATTGATTTTTGTACAATATTACCATGCTTTTATTTTTAATTTTTATATATTTTGAAATTTAATAGATATATATTATTTTTATTATAAAAATTTAATAGTAAATGCATTGTCTTGAAAAAATATTTGATAATATTACATATTGTTATAGATGTAAATTTTACAATACTACTCATAATAATAATAATAATACAAAATAACAATATTATAATTAATATCTATTTTAGTAATTTTATATAGTCACAGTAACAAATTACTTTTGTTTACTAAACGCTTAAATAGTGATTTTGAAACATACAACAATTATGAAACAAGAGTTTACCAAACACTTATCTGATTCTTTTCACAACTAATTTTTTTTGCAGCACAACAAAAACTAATTATCTTAAAAACAGTAATGCCAAACCATGCCTAAGCTTTGGAGTTAAAGTATATATATATATATATATATATATATATATATATATATATATATATATATATATATATATATATATATATATATATATATATTATTCTCCTTGAACTTTCTAGTGCAATTTTCTTTTGTTTTTACATAAGATTTACCCCAGAGACCTGCTTCAAAGATATTTGAAAATGGTGCTTCCTTGTACTACAGCAAAGATAAAATCTATGGACAAAGACGTGTTGCCAAAAAATCACCATATTGGCTCCATATGCCTGGGTAGATATAATTATCAATAGATAATAATTAATGTAAGTTGGAAGATTTTAGTGTCGGCTAATTAAAATTATTTGACAAAGACCCCTCTTGTCCTGCCTTAAGATGTCACCTCCATGCATTACTATTACAAGTATTTCAATTTTCTTAAGCTTATTATTTGTTAGGTACTTCTTTAATTCGTCAATAATTATTCTTATTTTTAATTAGTCTTTGTCGTGGGTTGTGGGTCGTTTTGTAATTTTTTTTCTTTTTGTTTTTCTAATTAGGTTTCTTCTTTTACCAGCAGTTGATATTGAATAAATTTTGCATCTTTGAAGACTCTCTCACTTATTAAATTCTCGACATTTTTATAGAATCAACTCATATTTAATTGTGTATTTTTATATTATCTACACCTCGTTGATTCATCTTCCTTACTCCCTTAAATCCCCTTCGAAAATGATACTAGAGCAAACATTTAATAATATGCGAAATTGTAACCAAGCATCGCCTATTGGTGTCAAAAACCCAAAAATTAATAATTTCAAAATAGAAATGAGAATTTATATATTAGTAATGCCCAAATTAAAGTATCATTAGTTTATTTCACAGTTAGGATGCCTAAAAAAATGAAACCCTAGAGTGATTCTGTTGTATATATTTCCATGATCATTCATGAGTTTGTGTTAAGGATATAATCTTGCATTGCTTAAATATAATAATAATAATTGCATATAAAGATTTAGCCTACTCTACTAAAAAAATGATTATTGTTTAAGATGGAACTTTAAATTTAAGATGGTTCCTAGTTTGAAAAGGTTCAAAGAAACGAGGAGTCGGATTTCAAGATTGGTGTTTTGAAACGAGCCACCATCTTGTGAAATATTTAACATGTTACTTAACCATAAAAATATTAATCAACATATAAAATTTTTAACTACTCTTCTAATTAATAAGGTTAACATTTTGAAAACGAACCCAAGACACAATAAATTCAGCCAAAAAATGTAAAGATAGTTATATGAAATGTTTGTCAATAGCTACAAACTTTTTTTCTTCTTTTAATTTCTAAATCTTATTGCCAGTATATATTAATAATAACAAAATCAAAGAAATACAATGCGTTGGAGGGGAAGACTAGGCCTAACCTTAACAAAAAATAAATAGAAAAAGTCTAAAAGGCATAGTCTTTACTTGTGGACCTCGTCATGCTTCTCGTTATTATCTATTTTGGAAGATACTTTTGGGGTTCATAATCGCTCTTAGCCTCTTATAATCACTATAACCATAATTAGATGTCTGTCCGTAGTCCATATGTTTGGTAGTTCCATGACTCAGTTTCCCATTTGACATATATGGCCAGATAGCCTGCATGCTTCATTTTGCAAGGCCAGCCTTCGCATGGGGTTACAATTGTATTATAATTTAGGGTTTTCAGTTTAATTAGTTAAAAGAGGGGGAAAAAATAAATAAATAAATAAAGGATAAAATATTATCCAAAATTCCCTTCTGCATGAACTGTGACTTCTACGTTTTTGCAGTAATATGTTCAGGAGTGATCGAAAATGCGAACAATTCAACGAGTAGTAAAAAACGTGATTAAAAATTTAGTGATTTTTGAAATATTCAACTTATATTTATGAAGACTTTTGCAAGTATTGATGCAACTGTAAGGACAACATTTAGAATGATCCTGATGAGCCATTTGGAGGCTGTGCGAATTTAATATTCATTTTTAGGTTGAAAATAGGATATATCATATTTATTCAATTTGACCCACGTAGTTATAATAAAGGCAACATCAAACTCATCTTGAATTAAAGATCTTATACAATTGAACTTTACAATATATAAAATTGTAATTTCTTATTTATATTATATCTGCGACCACTAATAAGACCACGAACAAACATCTCTTGATCTAGTGCACCATACTCAACAATACGAGGCCTCTTTTCACTAGGACGACACAACATGAAGGGTTGTATAAAGTGAGAAGTAAAATCTTGTATTAAATACAGTGGCGGGGACATTTGAAATTTTCTTTTTTTTCTTTTAAAATCGTTTCAAAAAATTTTTCCCCATTTGCGGGCTTTTAATTCTATCCCCAAAATCACGAGGCGTAACATCCCAACACCTCCCCTCTCTCTTTTTTTATTGAATAATGTTATTTTATCATCCATGGTGTTTATCATTATCAATATATGTCAGCGACATCTCTCCTACATTGTCTCACAATTATAATTTGCAAAGTCGAAAATGATGTTATTACATAGTGCTTTCAAAGAATAAAAAATCGTAGAAAACTATTACTAGTATACTGCTTTTCCTTGCGGTGGGTTCCAACCGTATGCTTTATTATGATGATGGATTGAGACGGTGAAAACATTTTAGAGATGATTGGTGGAAGGAGATGGATTAAAAAGGTGAGCAGATTTTAGAGATGATCGGTTGAGGGAGATGGATTGAAGTTATCAACAAATTTTGAAAAAGATGATTTTGTGAGGTGAGAAATTGAAGACGTAGTGATACACGGATGTTTAAGTACTTTTTTTGTAGCAGAGAAAACTCCTTATAGTTGTGATAAAAAATTGTAAATTTTTTAATATTATTGTGTATTGCTTTGTTTGAAAAAATCTGTGTAGTTAAATATAATTTTTAATTAAGTTTTTTGTATAGCAATTACCCTAAAGTTAAACTAGTAATTATTTGGTTGAACCATTAATTCGATGACCCAATGTTATGGTTGAGCCAATGACCCATTGCAGAGTAACTATCGTTGGGCCTATATTCTCCCAAATCTATATTACTAGTTCTCTTACAGCCATTTGCGGCCCTAAATAGTAAATAGAGAGTAATAGCTGGAGAAAACGTAAAAATTACGCCACATACTATTAATTTTTATTGAGAAAATTGTCAATAAGTCATCTCTACATGACTTTGTTTCAAATTAAGTCAAATTTTTTTTAAATTGTAATTAAGTCATACTTTACAGCAATATTTTATATTAATTCTAAAATCACCCTTTTTAACTATATTTTCCATTAGTGCAATCTTCCAACGGCGACAACCTCCTCCACTTCCGGCGACAACCTCTTCCACCTCCGGCGACCTCTGGCGATAACCTCCTCCATCTTCGGTGACCTCCGGCGAGTGCTTCTACGGCGCAATGTCACTTTTTAATTCTCTATAGTAAAATTTGGGCCATCTGCTATTGAAATTGTGAAAATATCTAAGCATTCATAGAAGGAATGAAAGAATTGTGAAAGATTTTGGTGTAGCTAAACTGGTTTTGGGATTGGTTTTAGGCAGTTCTTTGGTGAAGATTTTAGATCAATTTCCAGTTGGGGTTTTAGGGGTTCTTTTGTTGTTTGCTGGGATTAAGTTGGCTATGTGTTCAAGGGACATGAATTCTAAGAAAGGGTTGTGCTTATTTGCACGTTGTTTCACTTGTTGGCTCAAGTGCAGCACTTGTTGTGGTATTGTTGCTTCTTAGGACAAGAAGATTGAGTAATGGCCCATATTGTTCCACAGTTAAGTACAATAATCTGTAGATCAAATGTTGAACTAGAGTTGTCTCCGTGCTAGAGTATTTATAAAAATGATTTGTTTAATGAATTTCTATAGGGATGATACTGTATTATAGAAAACAACATCATAGAATATAGTATCATTATATTAGTTGTGACCATGATTTGCCGCTTGATATTGTATTATAGAAAACATCTTGATACTGTATTATAGAATAGCAACTTGACATTGTATTAAGTTGGCCATTAGATTATTTCTTTGTGTTGTTAATTAGTCATGAAAGTTGTTTGATACTGTATTATACAAAACAGTATCACAACAGAAATGGGCATAGAATGCCGTAAATATGAGCTTGAATGCTGTAAATATGAGCTTGAATACTCTACCATCTTATGTAAATAGGAGCTTGAATGCTCTACCATCTAATTGATGTAAATAGGAGCTTGAATGTCCACCATCTAATGTTTAGTCATGTTGTGTTGTTTGAGACTGTATTATGCAAAATGCAAAACAGTATCACAACAGAAATGGATATAGAATCCGCATATGTACTCAGAATTTTTATTATAATATGTTTTCGGAATGGTCTCGACGAGAAGGTCAAGACCAGTCACTTTGCCACTGCGTACAATAGATTTTACCCATTTGAAGTCGTCTCCTTAGTTTAAAATAGCAATCTTTAATTTTTTTTGTCAAAACAGTATCATACATCCTCTAAAACAGTATCACAGATACTGCATGATACTGTTTTAATCCATGATACTATTTTAATCCATGTAAAATAGATTTTATTTATGATATCGTACTTTTATCTTTGATACTGTTTAATTATGGCAAGGTTTGAACATGTGATACTGTTTGAATGTCTTAGTTTTGTCTATGATACTGTTTTAATCAATGCTACTATTTTGTTTAGGTAATGTGCATTAGTTTTTTGATATTGTTTTAATCCTATGATACTGTTTGAATGTCTTAGTTTTATTACATGATACTGTTTTAATCTATGATATTATTTTATTTAGGTAATGTGCATTAGTATATTTTGATACTATTTTAATCCATGATACTGTTTTATTCCATGCTACTGTTTGAATCTATGTGGAATGGGTTTCATTTATGATACCGTGCTTTTATCTTTGAAACTGTTTAATTATGACAAGATTTAAACCTGTGATACTATTTGAATGTCTTAGTTTTGTCTATGATACTATTTTATTTAGGTAATGTGCATTAGTAATTTTGATATTGTTTTAATCTATGATACTGTTTGAATCTATGTGGAATGGGTTTTATTTATGATACCATATTTTTATCTTTGATACTGTTTAATTAGTCATGTGTGTTGTTTAATACTGTTTTATACAAAACAGTATCACAGAAAACAATATCACAATAAAAATGAATATAGAATTCGCATACGTACTCATAATTTTTATTATAATATGTTTTCGAAATGGTCTCGACGAGACGGTCAAGACCAGTAGCTTTGCTACTGCGTACGATGGATTTTACCCATTTGAAGTCGTCTCCTTAGTTTAAAATGGCAATCTTTAATTTTTTTTATCAAAACAGTATCATACATCTCCTAAAACAGTATCACGAATAAATGTATCTTTATTGAAGCCACCCTTCATCTCTCTTGTTGAACATCCTTTGAACTTGATCATTTTTCATTAACACTCCCAGTTCTTGATTGGTCTTTTGTCATTAATAGACCAACTAATCGATCAGATCCTAAAATATTGATATTTCAACAATATCTAATTCATGGCTTAAAATCTTAGAGTTTTCGATATGACCATGTTTTCTGCATAAAATATATTCAGACAATTTAAATAAATAAGTAAATATCTTCATTCTCTAATGACTTGCATTTAAACAAACTGTTCAACATTATCAATCATAGATCGAAAGAGTATCACGACAAAATAGTATCACAACAAAATAAAACAGTATCACAATTAACGTTTTTTACAATTAAGGGTATGTTGGTCTTTTAGCTATAAAATATGACTTTAATTGAATTAAGTTTTGACCATATAACTTTAGAGCCCATAAGTACCAAAACGGTGACCGGCCTTGAATTTACCCTTTTTTATTTTAGAAATACTGTCGAATTCTCAATTAATGGACCATCAAATTCAAAATCCATTGAAAATAAAATGAAGAGGATGCTAGGTAGCAGTTTTTGGCAAAAAAAAATGAGTTTTTTTGGATTTAATATTTTGGACTTTTCAAAGTTTTTAATGTGAAATGACTATTTTGCCCTTAATCAACACAATTCTATTTTAAAATAATAAAGACAATATAGTCATTTCACCTTTAAAAATTTTGAAAAGTCAAAATTGTCAAGCTAAAAAAAACTCATTTTTCCCCATTAGATTCATTGACTATGTTCGCAAAATCACAAGCCGAAACAATGGTGGAATCTTTATATATGGTTGGAGTATCCGAACCCCCCATCATTTCTTGATGGAGGCCTAACAACCATATTGGGGATGTGATGGTGTGTTGAATAAAAAAAAACAATGGTGGAATCCGTCGTCGAATCCAGATTTGTTTCTACAAACCATATCTGAATTGAAGGTTGCGCGAGGCACTCCGTCATCTGTTCTCCATCTATTCGACTGGCATCACGCCGACTACACCAAATATGTGTCATTGTTGTTTTGTGAGGTTGGTTCGCAAAAGAATGGATTCCTCAATGGTGGTGGTAGTTGTGGTGGGTGGCAGTAGTGGACATAAGATTTTACTCAAGTGAGGGCATTAAATTATTTCAGCTCGAGAGCTTTAACATTTGATTTAGAGGTGTCAAGACAGGCCGGTCGGCCGAACTCGCGTCGGCCCATCCACCTCGACCTAGAACCGCTGGCCATCGGGTGAGCTGTTCACGGGCCAAGGAGACCGAACAGCGGGCCATTCATGGGCCGAAAAGGCTGAACCGAAAACCGGCCCGCGAACCGGGTGGGTTGTTCACAGCCCCGACGGTTCGGTAAAAAACAAATGGCAAAGAGCCTTTTCAAGTTATAGATGTGACAAATGTGTGATGTTTTAGTTTTTAAATATATATAAAAAAAAAATAGAAATTAGATTAAAAAATTAACAAATGTGAATTTATCATTGTTATTTATTTTTTATTTAGTAATTTAACACATTTTTTGTTATATATGTAAACATTCTTTTTTTGAATTACAATAAGTAACTAATTTTTTTTAGTAATTTCAAAAAAAAATTAATTTTTTATTCATACGGGTCGAATCGGGTCGAACTGCAGCCCACATGGGCTTGACTCGAATGGGCTGACGGGTGAGCCGGGCTCGTGTTCAATTTTTGTGGACTGGGTTGACCTGGCCCGCAATTCACCGTGGTGCGAGTTTTTTCTAATGCGGGCCGTTACCGGACTTCATCGGAAGCGGGCCGACCCGACCCGACCCGACCCGACCCGACCCGACCCGCCTGACCCGGATTGACACCTCTAATTTGATTAAAGATGAATGAGAGAAGTTTAGGAAATTAAATATCTCTAATGCCACAATAATTTGCCAAACGTTCCTGGAATATTACTGTACTTTAAAACGTTTTTGGAATACTATTAAACTTTCAAAAGCCGATCTCATATGACACCAAGTTACATTTCATTTTTAAAACTCCCGCGCTAGAAATATTTCATAGTGCCTTCTCTTGATTAAAATCCTAATGTCTCATAATCTGTAGTAATAGAGCACGGGAAAAGTAGAACCCCTTGCTTGAGTAAGTACAAAAGAAAGACTTTATCATGCTAATAGTGATTAGACTAGGAGAACGTCGCTTAAATTCAAAATTTAAATTCAACAAGCATAAGATAAGCATAAGATAACTTCCATCACATAAATCTCAAAACAAAAAAATTAATGTTAGCATAATCATATTAAATATGAAATAAAATGATGAAAACAAAGAAGTAAACATTTTAATTGAATAGAGCTCCTTAAGCAATCAATTTCAAAATGCATAGAGTAAAGGACCAATGAATACTATCGAAAATTCGAAACCCACCTAACGTGAGGAGGCAAAAACAATACTCTCAACAAGAATAATTGCACTGAGCCCTAACCAAGCAAGAAGAAAATAGAGAGAGCACCATGAAAACTTCGATTTTTCCAAATGTTTAGATTCCCTTTATCTCTTTCCCTTCTGCTGTATGACAGAGAAAGGGGCGGACCAGTAGACGGAGAGGAGAGATGAAGTAGAATTACAATTTGTGAATGAATCTAGACCTTTATTTTATTTCTTACTTTTTTATTTTTTAAATTGACATGGGCCTGGGGGATAGGATGGACTCTTTTGGACCTAAAAAATTTTAAAATTGAGAGGAGGCATATGTACTCTCAGGTCCCTTATTAAATCCGCCAGTAGTGAGTGGCGTCATGTTGGTGGTGGTGGGTAGTGTTGCTTGTGTTTGGGACCGTCACGGAGTAGGGTGGAGGTGGTGGAAAATGGGCGATGGACAAGTGTAACATAGTATGTTACTTAAAACAAATTGTTTAACACACAATATTATGTGGAACAAATCCTGTAATAAAAAGTAGGAATAATTGCATATTTGGTCTCTAATTTTTCAAAATCGTTGGCAATAAGCTCATAATCTAAAAAAATAGCACCACACATCCCTAACGTATGAAAAATTTGGCATGGTAGGTCTTTTATGACAAAATTGCACTTTCCTTTAAATAAACAAAAAAATAAAAAAAAACAAGAAAAAAGAAAAATATGATTGAAAACTAACCAAATGTACCCCAAAAAATAAAAAATAAAAAATATAACAAAAAACATAAAATGTAACAAAGAGGTCATCTTCTCCAAAAATCCAAAATCTATAAACCCCACAAAATTTCCAATTATCAGAAGTTTATAGAGTTGAACCCAAAAATTTCACTAATAAATCCCACAAAGTTTTCAACTGTCGGCTTAATTGCGTTCTCATCTAATAACCAAAAAAAAAAAAAAAAATTGTTTGAACTAGGAAGGTGCAAATGCATACTCAATCCTTAGATGGCTTCATCCTTCAGATCCTTTTACTGTTGATTCCACGTCATGAGTTCATCCACATTGCTACTTGCTTTAGCCTTGATTTTCTCCAACGATGGCATCAAACTGGTGGTTAGAATTGCATCGCCAACATCGGCGCCATCAAAACCCCACGCACTGCAGTTTTAGGGGATGAACATCCGTCAACAGCGGATATCACGGGCCGTGGGTATAGGGGCGTTTTGTGGATGAATACACTAAAAAGGCAACTGGCAAAGGAAGCACCGGTCTTGGATTGAAATTCTTAAGCTTTCTTGAAGAAGCATTTACATATATTTAAATTCTCCGTAGTGCAAATTTGTGTAAAGTGGCTAAAAACTTCTTCTTCTTTTTTCATTTCTAAATCTTATTGCTAGTATATATTAATAATAACAAAAGCAAAGAAATACAATACGTTGGATGGGAGAAAAAGTCTAAAAGGCATAGCCTATACTTGTGGACCTCGTCGTGCTTCTCGTTATTATCTATTTTGGAATATACATTTCGGGTTCATAATCGTTCTTAGGCTCTTATAATCACTATCATCATATCCATATGTTTGGTAGTTCCACGACTCAGTATCCCATTTGACATATATGGCCAGATAGCCTGCTTGCTTCATTTTGCAAGGCCAGCCTTCGCATAAGGTTACAATTGTATTATAATTTAGGGTTTTCAGAATTCCCTTCTGCATGAACTCTGACTTCTACGTTTTTGCAGTAATATATGTTCAGGTGTGATAAAAAATGCGAACAATTCAATGAGTAGTAAAAAAAGTGATTAAAAATTTAGTGATTTTTGAAATATTCAACTTATATTTATGAAGACTTTTGCAAGTATTGATGCAACTGTAAGGACAACATTTAGAAAGATTCTGATGAGCCATTTGGAGGCTGTGCGAATTTAATATTCATTTTTAGGTCAAAAATAGGATATATCATATGTATTCAATTTGACCGACGTAGTTATAATAAAGGCAACATCGAACTCATTTTGAATTAAAGATCTTATACAATTAAACTTTACAATATATAAAATTGTAATCTATTGTTAATATTTTCAATTTAAGTGTATATGTGACCACTATGATCACGAGTAAACATCTCTTGATCTAGTGCACCATACTCAACAATACAAGGCCTCTTTCCACTAGGACGACATGAAGGGTTGTATAAAGTGAGAAGTAAAATCTTGTATTAAATACAGTGGCGGAAGGAAAATTTGAAATTTTCTTTTTTTTCTTTTAAAATCATTTCAAAAAAAAAAATTCCTATTTGCGGGCTTTTAATTCTACCCCCAAACTCACAAGGTGTAAAACATCCCAAAACCTTCCCCCTCTCTTTTATTATTGAATAATGTTATTTATCACCTCTAATATTTATCATCATCAATATATATGTCAGCGAAGTCACTACTACATTGTCTCACAATTATAATTTGCAAAGTCGAAAATGACGTCATTACACAGTGCTTTCAAAGAATAAAAATTCGTAGAGAACCATAATAAAAAATTGTAAAATTTTTAATATTATTGTGTATTGCTTTGTTTGAAAAAATCTTTGTACTTAAAAATAATTTGTAATTAAGTTTTTGTATAGCAATTACCCTAATTTTTAAACTAGTAATTATTTATGATAATTTCACCATATACTACAAAATATAAAATAATTTAAAAAATACTATTTAACTTTTTTTATTCTAAAAACACTTTTTTTTTGTAACACTTGTTGTTACATTTGTTATGTTTGTTAATAACAAATGTGCATAACAAATGTAACAACAGTGTTACAAAAATAAAAATAAAAAATTGTATTTTTAAAATTAAAAAAAATAATAAGAAATATTTTAAGAAATATTTTATTTATTGTGATTATTTTTGAAAAAACTCCTAATTATTTGATTGAACCATTAATTCGATGACCCAATGTTATGGTTCAGAGTAACTATAGTTTGGCCTATATTCTCCCAAATCTATACCACTAGTCCTCTTACAGCCCATTTGCAGCCCTAAATAGTAAATAGTGTGTAAAAGCTGGAGAAAACGTAAAAATTACGCCACATACGGCCATTTTTCCTTAATTTTTAATTGGGTAAAATTAATAAATGGCCACCAAACTAATTAGAGATTATTATTTACTCACTCAACTTGAAAATGTTTCCAATTGCTGATCCAACTTTCCAAATAGTTCACTATCCATCACTTATTGAGAAAATGTTAAGTTGAACGAACAGAAATTACCACATGACGAATGAAAAGTTGATGTGGCATAATTAAATTGTTTGAATTATCCACGTAACAAAATTGTAATAGTCAAACACGCTTTTAGATTACTTTAAAATATATTTCTCAAATTTTGAAAAAAACGTCTTTAGCTTAGAGAAATGTGTTTTAAAGTAAGCTAAAAGCGTGTTTGGTCATTGCAATTTAGTAACGTGAACGATTTTAACAATTTAATTATGTTACATCAGTTTTCCATTCACCATGTAGCAATTTTCGTCCGCTCAGCCTAACGTTTTTGTAATGAGTGATGAATGGTAGAAGTTTTTGACAAAAAAATGGGTTTATTTGGACTTTGACATTCTGGACATTTCAAAAATTTTGGTTGTGAAATGACTATTTTGCCATTAATTAACACAATTCCATTTCAAAATAGTAAGGGTAATATAGTCATTTCACTTTCAAACACTTTAAAAAGTCAAAGTCGTCATACCAAAAAAACTCATTTTTTTCCCAAAACCTAAACCGAAACTCCCTCTCTCCCTAACCAATCATATTCACCGGCTATGTTCACAAAATCACAAGCCAGAAACAATGGTGGAATCCGTTGTCGAAACCAGATTTGTTTCTGCAAAACATATCTGAATTGAAGGTTGCGCGAGGCACTCTGCCATCTGTTCTCCATCTATTCAACTAGCATCACACCAACGACGCCAAATATGTATCGATGTTGCTTGGTGAGTTTGGGTCGCAAAAGAGTGGATTCCTTAATGGTGGTGGTAGTTGTGGTCAGTGCACTAGTAGACATAAGATTTTACTCAAGCAAGGGCACTATAGATTATTTTCAGCTCAAGAGCTTTAACATCTAATTAAAGATGAATGGGAGAGGTTTAGGGACTTAAATATCATCAATGCCACTGTACTTTGCTAAGCGTTCTTGGAATGGCACTATTAAAATGTTCCTGAGATGCCATTGAACTTCAAAAGTGAATTTCATATACCACTCCATTATATTCCGTTTTTAAAACTTCCGTAGTGCCTTCTCTTGAGTACAATCCTATATATCTCCTAATGTGTAGTAATATAACACAGAAAAAATAGAGCCCCTTTTTTGAGTAAATATAAAAGAAAAACTTTAGCATGTTAATAGTGATAAGACTAAGGAGAACATCGCTTAAATTCAAATTTTAAATTCAACAAGCAAAAGAGAAGCATAAGATAACTTCCATCACATAAATCTGAAAAGGAAAAAAAAAAAAATTAATGTTAGCATACTCACATTAGACATGAAATAAAATGATGAAAACAAAGAAGTAAACATTTCAATTGAATAGAGCTCATTCAACAATCAATTTCGAAACACATAAAGTAAAGGACCAGTGAATACTATCGAAAGTTCGAAACCCACCTAACATGAGGTGGCAAAAACAATTCCCTCAACAAGAATAATTGTGCTTAGCCCTAACCAAGCAAGAAGAAAATAGAGAGAGCACCATGGAAACTTCGATTTTTCCAACGGTTAGAAGCCCTTTCTCTCTTTCCATTCCGTTGCATGACAGAGAAAGGAACAGACCAGTGGCAGACAGAGAAGAGACGAAGCAGAATTGCAGTCTATAGATGAATCTATAATTTTATTTTTTATTTTTTTATTTTTTAAATTGAGAGGGGGCTGAGGTATGGGATGGGCACTTTTGGGCCTAAAAAATTTTAAATTTTAGAGGGTGTATAGGTCCTCTCTGATCCTTACTAAATCCGCCAGTGGTGGTGGGTAGTGTTTCTTGGGTTTGGGACCGTCACGGAGTAGAGTGGAGGTGGTGAAAATTAGGCGATTGATAAGTGTAACACATTATGTTATTTGTAACAAATCGTACAACACATGATATTATTTGTAACAAATCGTGTAATAAAAAGTATAATATGGTGTGTTAGATTTGTAGAAAGTGTAAGATTATTTTTTTTAACAAAAAACACTCAGTATTTTATAATTCTTTTATTCTATTAGTGTATTTGTGTAAACTTCCAGGGGAAACTGTAAAAGTTGTACAAGTTAAGGCAGAATTTATACATGACCCAGCTTGCTATTTGGTATGGAAATTTATTATGGGCTGTATGCAAAAACCCAAGGCCCATTACGAATGTATTTTAGGGAATAGCCCATATAGAATAGATTGAGTGAGTACTTAAAATCAGTATTCTAAAAAATATAAAGCGTGACTAAACGTTGATGTCGAACTTTAAATTTTTAGAGTTAGGTGAGGATGGGACGTGAGGCGTTGCTAAGCGTACCGTCTTAACTCTTAACGAATATTTTAGAACGTGCTTAAAATTACTTAATAATCAACCAGACACTGTTTGACAAATTGAAAATGCTTTTATAAGCATTAATTTGGGGAAAAAAATGTTTGGGTATTCAACTTTCTTTATAAAATGCTTATTTTTAGAACTTATGGTATCCTCCAAGTGCTTGTATACATACAAATTATGCTTTTTCATTTGCTTGATTAACCAACAACAATGTTTTCTCATTTATTTTCGTGAGATTAATGTTTAAAATTAGTGAATACAAAAGTTAAATGATATTTACGTACTCATTTCTAATAATTTAAAATTTAAAATTATTTAATTCAATAAAATATTTTATGTTAAATTAAATAAGACAGTGTACGAAAACTGAAATTTTAGTCATGAATCTCTATTCTTTAATCTTGTTCAATTCAACGTGCCTAACATCTTTCCATAATTGATAAAAACTAGGTTTCCTCTAAGTTTACATCCTATTTTCCTTTTGGTCGAACACAAGGCTATATCTAATGTCTCATTGTTCATGTTCCTTTAGAACATCTACAATGCTAGACACTTTATAAAAAATCTATATAGTAAGAGAAATAAAAGAAATGGGGAGAGAGATAATGGAAGAATGAAAGAGAAAAATAGATGAGAAAAATAGATACAATTTAATGGAAAAAAATTTGTGGAAGGCCGTTTAAATAGATGTGTAAAACTGAATGGCCTATTGAACAACATTAAACAATAAATGCTGCCACATGAGTTTTGTCTCCTCCACCTCACCATTACATTAGCTGGACATTTAAAGTAGAAGCCATTTAGTTTTAGACATCATGTTTGACACCTTCCATCTATTTTTTTTTTATTAAATTGTGTCTATCTCTTTTATCTATTTTTTCTTATCTTTCTTCCTTCCACACTCTCTTTCCCCGTTTTTTTCAATCTCATCACATATATTTATATTTTTTAGAATATATCTAGCGTTGGAGATGCTCTTAACTACTTCTTCAATCCAATTTTGACACCTCACTAGTTACTACAAGTTTCTAAAGTGTCAAAATTCCACTAAACTCACTATAATTTTTGAAGTGCTATCTCTAAAATTTTGTCACATCAAAAATTAATTAGAAAGAAGTAGACAGCATGTCTAGTCTCAGCCAAATAATTGAACCCTAGCTTATATAATCACATAGCACACCTTTGAGACATAAAAACAACTTTTTTCAAAATAAGATTAAAAAAAATAAAGAAAGCAACTTTTGACAAGGGTTCATTGTCCCATTATTTTTTCTTGTTTTTAATGTTTCTAGTCTTTTGTTTCTTTTGTTGGATTGCTTTTATTTTTGGCAAAAACTAAAATCAAAATAAGTATAATAATAATAATAATAATAGACATTTCATCATTATTAATTAATAGCTGGTCCACGACCATATTTTTGTTGTTATTTACGTGTGATATAGTCTACTCTTCTTTTCTAGAGAATTTGTATTAATTAAGCAACTTGTTTAATGTTGTGATTAAAAAGAGGACATATTAATTAATAATTTACGAATAAAAGCTTGTTTTATTTTTTAACCAAACTAGACCCTTATTAATCATGGCTTGTTTTGGAGGAAAAAAGGTACAATATTATTCAATTCAAATTTAGTGTTGCTTATTATACATATTAGCCTTAATTTTAACACTCTATAACTGTGATAAACATATCTGTTAAGTCGAATTTAGAAAAGTGGTCAAAATAAATGTTGATTTAAAAATAGCAATTTTTAATAATATTTGCAAAAAAGGTGGTTATATATATTAACACTTCAATTTCTTATAATGATATTTTTTGTCGCACTTTTGTATTTATTGTATTTTTAAAAATATGATAGTCAAATTTATAAGTTGTTTTACGCCCTCCCAGTTCCTTTTTTGGACGAAAAGTGTTATTATTACACAAGATGTGCTATTTAATAAAAAGTTGAAAATAAGAATGAAATAAAAAAAAAATTGAGAACATGAGTGCTACAATTAGCAAAAATTAATGACGTTAAGTATAATTAAAATATAATGCAATAAATAAAAAGTGTGGTGTGAATATAATTACTCTTGCATTGCAGACAGTTGAACAATCGTTTAAACAATCGTCTTCAACAATATTTATTTCTCCTTAAACCACATGTCAACTAAACTTCCATCAACGAATTTTCTTCAACCATATTTTGAAGAAATTTTCAATATAAGTTATATCTAAAAACAAATTCAAACTAATCTACCACCTAAAAACAAAATCAAATTAATCTACCACAAATATATAGAGGTATCAATCCGGGTAAGGCGGAGCGGGTCGGCCCGCCTCCGATAAAGCCCGGTGATTACCCACATTAAAAAAAGCCCGGCCACGGCGGGTTGCGGGTTGGATCAACCCAGCACACAAAAATTGAATACGAGCACAGTCCATCCGTCGGCTCATCCGGGTCGAACCCATGTGTGGGCCACGGTTCAACCTGGTTCAGCCCGTATGAATAAAAATAATATTTTTTTTTAAATTACTAAAAAAAATTAGTTACCTATTGTAATTTTAAAAAAAATGTTTACATATATAACAAAAATGTGTTAAATTATTAAATAAAAAATAAATAACAATGATAAATTCATATTTTTTAATTTTTTAATTCAATTTCTATTTTTCTTATATATTTAAAGAATAAAACATCACGCATCTATTACATCTTTCACTTTAAACGACTTTTTGCCATTTATTAAAAAGATAAAAATAGGCCAGCAGTTAAAGGCCGAACCGCCCAGGCCGTGAACAGCCTACCCAGTTTACGGACCGACCGGCGGTTCAACCTCTTCGACCCGTGAACAACTCGTCCAGTTCACGGGCCAACCTGCGGTTCCAGGTCGAGGTGAATGGGCCGATGCGAGTTCAGCTGGCTCGCCCCATCTTGACACCTCTATAAATATATATAATTTTTTTTTGCTTTTATAACATAAATTAATCTACCAAAAAAACTAACTAAAGTGGTGGGTGAGTGGAGAGAGATGGTGGTAGCTTGCCTGACGTGTTTGGTAGATTTTTATTATCGATCTGATTTTTTTGTGAAATTTGTATTTGACTGAATTTTTGTGAAATTTGTATTCAAATGGTCATTTATCTAAAAAAAAATTTAAACTTACCATCAAAATGACCACATGTCGTTTAGAATAATTATGTTGCGATTAAAAAAACCCAATTATTGATTAATCATTGATAAAAGAAGTGTATTTACATACTTGTTTAATCATTGATAAAATTAATAAGAAAAATTGTATATTTGGTCTCCAATATTTTTAAAAAATTGAAACTATATCTTTAATCTTTAAAAATAACACCAAAGTTCTCCAATGTTTGAAAAATAAACATGGCAGATCTTTTATAACGAAATTGACATTCTCTTTAAATAAATAAAAAAAAAACAAGAAAAAAGAAAAAAATTATTGAAAAATAATCAAATGTACCAAAAAAAAAATTAGCAAATAAGTCATTTTCTTTATCAAACCTTAAAATCTAAAATCCACCACCACCCAAAAAATTCAAAAACTCAAAATCCACCATCTCAAAAATCTTAAATTGTTTACAATTGGTCATAATTCATATTTCATATTAATGAGGAAAACATTAAGTCAGGTTGTTGCTCTACAATTGAGACATGTTCTTACTCTCAACCTCTTCAATTTTCTTAATCTGCAGACACTAGAACAAAATGTGCAAATAATTTAAAGTCGGCCTGCAATTTCTGGTCGATAGAATTTGGTGTTAACTTGAAAATTGGTTATTTTTTTTGGTACATCTGATTATTTTTTAATTATTTTTTTCTTTTTTCTTATTTTTTTGTTTATTTAAAGGGAAGAAAATTTTCGTTACAAAGGACCTACCATGCTTATTTTTTCAAACGTTGGGATATTTGGTGCTATTTTTAAAGGTTAGGGGTATATTTTTAATTTTTTTGAAAAGTTGATAATCAAATATGTAATTTTTTTTAATTAATATCAAATTAAGTACCTATCATTAACTAGTTGACAGACAATTATACGACAAAATCTGATTTCCTAAAGTACATTGTATTAATCAAATGAAGCAATAATAAAATGTATGGTTTGCAACTCATTAGACAAAAGTATGAACTTCCCAGCCACAAATGAAGCAATAATAAAATGTATGGTTTGCAACTCATTAGACAAAAGTATGAACTTGACCGATTATAAAGTACAGCCGGCCTGTTGACTTGACCGATTCTCATTTTGTGACTTATAATTAAGAATCCAAAAAGATTTGATTCGCACGTGTAATACTCAATCTATTGTTCCATTACAAAATTGGCCCTCTAACAGTTCTCAATAATAGAAACTGTACAAATTTATTAAGTGAGTCTCTTGAAAACGTGTTTCATTTTAAAATTTCTAAGCAACAATTTCTGTTGGAAAGAAAAATATAATTTCATAAAATTGAATGTGCGAGAGTCGCGTGATGATTCATTGAGGACTAATTATGAAACTATAATAAAATACAAAGGACCAATTTGATCATTTTAAAGATTGGGGACTAGTTTGCTACTAGAACAATAAGTTGGAGATTGAAAGTACAATTTATCATTTTCTATTGATTAATTTTTCTTTTAATAAATGTCAGCGCCACTCCAATACATTTGCTACATATGTAGTATGTAAGTTAAAAGATTCTTTGTCTATCGTTCGTATTGATATCTAATAAATTAACTTTTGAACATGTCACTTTAATATTAATCTATAGATTGAAACTTTTTCAACTTCCATACCACCTAAATATTAATTCATATAATACACCGGAGATGTCTTAACAAAATTTCTAAATCTCTAGGCATTGCGCATGTTTGATACTATTCAAATTATTTTTTTATTGTTTATAAATTGTAAATTCTATTGAATGTGTGAATAATAAATAAATAGTAAGTTGTGGGTTCATCTTCTTTTGCCATTGGTGATGAACTCACTATGACTATTCAACTTCAAACTCAGAGTTTTTTACTACAAAGACGGCTAAACGAAGCCCCAGTCTTCATCTAAGTTTTACGATATATGTGGATAAAAATATATTTGACTAATTTAACTAACTTAAATTATAACTTAAACTTTGTCAAACATGCTAAGATCTTCTTTTTTTTTTCTTTGCGACATTAACTTAGACATAATCTTTATTAGATTGCATGAGAGATAAATTTTTTAAAATATTGTATATTTTCTTTATAAGAAATTTTTTTATTAACAATTCATTGAAGCATTATTACATATTCCCTCAATTTTTTAATTAAGTTCCTAGTGTTTTAAAATATATTTATTTATCATAATTTTAAAAGAACAAATAGGAAGTTCATAGAACTATGAATACGACAGAATCATAAATTTCTTTTAATATGATATTCACTGTTTATAGTGTTTATCATCATTCACAACCCTAGAAGTGGTGGCACTTTCCCACCAATCATAAAGGTTTCTTTGAAAGAGGAGACAAAGTGTAAATGCACATGATTGTCCTTTTGAGAATAATTAGGATCCAAATGCATAATTTGACATTTTAAGATAAGAGGTGGTGTATCTAGTAAAAAATTTAAAAAAAAAAAAATCAAATAAGTTCAGTGGATAGTTAATTTTTTCAATATTCACAAAGTATAGTTTTGAACAAACGATTTAAGATCGATAAATGTTTCAATTTATTATGCACGTTACATGTATTGTTTTAAATAGAAAACGAGAGATATAGTTGTATTCAACATATACTTATTCTTTAATGTCTGAGTTTTTTTTTTTTTTTTTTTTTTATAAAATTGGATGAAATTTCTCTATAGAACTAATAATTGAAGAGTTATTCAACGATTTAGGAGAGTTGTTGGTTGTTCCATTAAATAACAAATTTTTTGCATTGATTAAAGTTACTCCTTGCATTATTGATCTCTATCAGTCATTCTCGATCGTTGGATCAAGTCAATTATAATTGCTTCAATTCAAGTTTTGGTTGTGCATATTCCTATCACGGCAAACCACAAGGCTGACTTAGTGTGTAATTGCGACCGGCGAAAATTTGTGAGAGATGCTAAAAATGTATTGTATTTGAAATTTGCAAGTCAATGACTACACCAACTATGCCTCCTATAAAGTCTAGACACTATTGAAATTCATGGTGATGATAAAACGTTTTCTCATCGTTTAAGCGCGGTGGCAACATTGGAGGAAACTTGCAAAAGGTGGTGGGACTTTTTTTCCATGTGTCCACTTCGGCGAATAATCAATATGTGATTAAAACTAGATATACAGAATAAAAATATTGAGTATGTGAGTTGTGTTTTTTACTGGGAGTGGGTGTTGTCCTCTATTTATAGGAGTAGCCTGCAGTTACAGCATTTAATGCTCCTTAATGACATGTCCCTTCATCTTCTTCATTATTAGGAGTTAATAAGGGACGTTACATCTTTCCAATCGTCAGTAGTGAATGTCATTCTGTGGGTCGTTAGTCTGGCTAATCCAACGACAGTTGAATTATTGTTGTATATATGTAAGAGACGAGCGAACTATTGAGGAATGCGTCCCAAAGGGTGTCATTATCATTGACCAAAGTACAATCATATTTATCATCACATGGCAAAATAAAGAAGATATGACAGGTAGTGGACATTATAGATGAACCTTTGTTAAATACTCTTTCTGTTCCAAAAATATAGACTTGTTTTCTTTTTTCATCCGTTCCCAAATTATATGGCATCTTCATTGTTGAAAGTATAGTTAATTTTATAGTTCTTTAAGAGTATTTTTAATACTAGACACTTTTTAAAAAATCTATGTGACGAGAGAGAAAAAAGAAATAAAAAGAGACAAACTGGAAAGAGGTAAGAGAATAAAAAATAGATAAGAGAGATAGATACAATCAGGGGCGAAACTAGGATATTTTTTAGACCGGGCTGTTATTGAAAAAAAAAATCACACTCCAAGATCGGGCTATTATTGGGAAAAAAAATTTACACTATAAAAAATAATTTTTTTCAGGCCGGACCGGACAAAATTTACACTAGGATATTTTTTAGACCGGGCTGTTATTGAAAAAAAAAATCACACTCCAAGATCGGGCTATTATTGGGAAAAAAAATTTACACTATAAAAAATAATTTTTTTCAGGCCGGACAGGACAGAACATCCCGCCCCCCCTAAATCCGATCATGGATAGAATTTAATGAAAAATGGGTGAAATGCCGTCTAATAGGTTGTCTAAAATTGGACGGCTTATTGGACGAATTTCTATAATAAATTTTGCTATATGAGTTTTGTCTCCTTCACATCATCGCCACATCAACTGGACATTTAAAATATAAAAGCATCTCCAATGCTACACCTTCTAAAAAAAAATATGTGGCAAGAGAAAAAAGAAATGATGAGAGAAAGTGTAAAAAGAGAAAAGAGAAGGAAAAATAGATGAGAGAGATAGACACAATTTAATGAAAAAATATGTAGAATGTGTCTAACAAGATGTCTAAAACTAGACGACTTGTTGTACAGTATTCTACAATAAATGCTGCCACATCAGTTTTGTCTTCTCCACTTCATCGCCACATGTATCTTGTTATCAACATGTATCTTTTTGGGACGAGGAATATATTACTCTATCCGTGATAAGCTCGTTTCTTTTTTCACACAAATTAAAAAATCTCATTTAATGTAATTGAAATTATAAATTTTTTACACATTTTTTTAATTATACCTTCATTTAATACTAGTCATTTATGAATCTAATAAATTTAAATGTCCATTAAATTACAATTGAAATGCAAATAAAATTGAATTGCATTATATTTAAATAATAATAAATTTAATTGTTGGCTTTGTTATTAAGGTATGAGTGTTTTCTAGACAATGTGAAATTTATTGACTGCCTACTTGAGTAAATGCGTGAATAAATTTATGTAATTCAATTATTATTGAAATATATTAAGTTTATTTGGATTAATAACAATTTACATTAAAAAAATATATATTAGAAAAAAGAAACATTTAATACACTATTTATAAAATAAATGATCTATAATTTGAGACAAATAAATAAAAAACCCTATCTTTTACGAGATAGAGGGAGTGACAATTGGGAGTGGACAATTAGAATCTGTTTGGTAGAGTTTATAAATTAGTTTATTTGACTAAAATAGTTTATTTGATTAAAAATAATTTATTTGGTCAAAATTTTTGTTTGAGTAACTTGATATTTATGACTATTTTTTATCAAATAAATTATTTTATTAAATAAACTAGTTTATAAATCTTATCAAACGGATACTAACAAATGACGTTGCCACTTATTCATAGATGAGTGACTAGATTAAACGTACCACCTGGAATAGGGAATTTGGAGGGTCTTGGGTGGACAATAACAAATGACGATGCCACTGATTAATAGAGTGAGTGACTAGATTAAACGTATCACCTGGGAATTGGGTAGAGTGAGTGACTAGATTAAACGTATCACCTGGGAATTGGGACCCATAAATCTTGGAAATTGTTGCCCTCCATCAATCTATCTCACTCCATTGGGCTTCTTTTAGTGTTTTTCACCTTTTTTTATTTTTATTTTTTTTAGTAATGTTATATTTGTAGTGCTCAAATATTTTTTCCATTTAAAAAATATTGAATTGTTTCTATTTTTACGCAGATTAATAAAATATATTTATTATATTTTAAACAATAAATTTTATTTATATATATTTTTAATATTTTTCTATATATAATAGTAGTTCATACTTTATTCATAACAAATCACATTATATAGGACATATTAGAGTATTTCCATTGCAACCGTTGATTGTATTAAAAAGTGTGTCATATCAACTTAGATTACTTCTACTCTATGCGTCTTCATTCTATTTGCCATATATAAAACAATTCACATTGTTGTATTAAAGATGCTTTTAGAGAATGAACAAATCAACTATACTGTCAACAAAAAAAGTGTCCTATAATTTGGTACAGATCAAAAGAAAAATAAGTCTATCCTTTTAGAATGGAGAGAGTAGTATCTAAGTCTAGTACTCATTTAAATGCATGAATCTACTTATTTATTATAAGTTATTACAGTGGAATTTACTACCACCTAAAATAGTGTTAAGTACGGATTGTTATCGCTCCTAGGGGCATAGGCTAGTTGGTAAGACTTGAGGTGACGTGTGGAAAAATTCTCCGGCAACGCATGTTCGATTCTTGTGTGGGGTAGATTTTCACTGAAATATTGTGGGAGTCTGTCTTTGGAGTTGGCCTGTTGGCTCTCTCCCTCAGATCCCTGTCACTCGTGCACATTCCTCGATTTACAATCCACCTGGTCAAGAGACCTCTGACACAGATGGGGGACTTCGCCTTCGAGACTTTCCCCTTATCAGAAGTACGAATTTTTACCATTTTACTTTGAAAGTAATGCTTAATTTTTACTTAATTTACATTGAGATTTACTTTATTCTGTATCAAGAATTTACTAATTTTTTTCGATAAAAAAAAAAAAGAATTTAATGATATTTGTTGCTTCCATTATTAATATTGAGTTTTGAATTAGCTTTTACTAGATCACCTTTGTATGTAGGGGCAGAGTTAGAATATGACAAAATAGGTGGGCGGGAGAGAGAGAGAGAGACTTCCTCTCAAGGAGGTTCGGGGGTTCTTTTTTTTTCAAATCACAATTACTTAGCTTATTTTTATGGGAATCTAATGTTTTTTTTTATAATTTATAATCTTTAAAAAGATTACAATAAGTCATTACACAAAAATATTCAAGATCTAAAACTAGCTAAAGAAAATTGTGCCCGATGATCTTTTACAACTACGAATTCTTCTATATTTATTTTATTAACAATGTATAGCTCAATAAAAATTGTTATATAATCAATGCAAAAAAAAAATCTTTTATAATATAATCTATATTTATTTTATCTAAAACTAGGCTATGTAGTCCATGCACAAAATATTTAAACCCTTTAATAATGTTCTATACAATTATATTGTAATCATATATTTAATGAAACGACATATAAGTAAATCATACACAACAAAATAATATTACAACCAAGCTAGAAAATAAAATGATATTTCAACACCAAATAGTGGAAGGTGCAACAAATTAAAAAATTCAAGCTCACTATCGAATTTTGAACTTTCTAAGGTTTGAATTTTGGGAATTGGAAAGTGCTGGTTTTCAATAGTCCTAGTTTGGGTCATGTGGGTATTTAATTAGCCCAATAAAATAAATTAATAAATTGAACAAAGCTAAACTAATATAATTTTTTTTTATTTATTTAGAATTTGCATTGAGCTTATAGATTTGGACTTGGACAATCCTGGACTACAACTCAAATTCGCCCTCCTCCAAATCTGTCCTTGAAATTGTTTGAGTACTATTGTAATTGTTCGAGTACTAGTAATAGGTAATCTCATTATCAACTATTATGTATGAAATTCTTACTTTTAGGGATTTTCAAGTAAATTTTACAGTTAAAAACCGTCACCTAACTTACCACTTAGACAGAAAGTGACAAAATGACTTATTGTAAATTAAATTTAATGATTATAGAACACTATTAGATTGGTCAAGGAAATGCTGCGGACGACAAATTAAAGTTCTTTGTTCATGGCGCAGACGATTAAGAGATTCAATTATTATAAATAATTAAGACTCCGTTTGATAAAATTTATAAACTAATTTATTTGATTAAAAAAAATTAAAAAACATTAGACTATCAAAATAAATTTTTTAATTAAATAAATTAATTTATAAACTCTATCAAATAGGATCTAAACTTAAAGGTCGTACATTTAAACTTTTCTCTTTGATCGGCCTAAACCCCTTTAGCCTCTATACATGGATAGGTTTTAATTTATAAATTAGGTCAAGCAAATGTTCATTGGATTAAATAAAATGACATGTACTACACGACACAGAAATTGTCTATTTTCAATCAAAGCCAAACATTTGGGGGGCGGCGTTTTGTTTCTAAACCAGACCCACCAAGCAAATATTATTATATTTTCCTACACACTAATAATTTCGTGGCTAGGGTAGTCTAACTTATATTTATTATATATATTTAGTGGATTCCTTTCAAGGTGATGTACTTTTAATTGGCTTTTTAGGGGTGCGTCGGTGCTTTAAATTAAATAAAATATGTAAGATTTTTATATCGTTTTACACGTATATCTATTGAGTCACTTTATTATTTAATTATATATTCAACACGTCTTCTTACGCGCACATTTATTTGAAAGGAAGAATAGCAATACACACAATTTTCATAAGTGGACCAGTAATAAAGAGACTCGAACTTAGAATTCGCTTTATTTTAATATCGTGTTAAAAAAATAAATTTATTAATTTGAATTACGTCTTGAACAGTGTCAAGAATGTCTTTAAGTGTGCAAGTGGTAGTCTCCTTACATTTTGAAAGGCCATTGGGAACAAAAGGAGAATCAATTTGTTTTATTAGTCTTAAATGAAGGTTGATTTAATAGGAATTAGTAATTATTGAACCTAATAGGGCCCATCACATTAGACTTTAGCATTGGAATGCTTCATCCAAGTTGCTAATTAACCTTTATTAAATTCCTAAGATTAATTAATTAACCATAACACGTGATTTCATGTGAAGTGGGTCCTCCACGTTACTTCACCGTTGCCATATCATTTCCGTGCTGAGACTTGAGAGAACACCCTTTTAAATTAATTAATCTTTAATTGTAAAAATTATTTAATCAAAGGATATATATTTAATTTATTCACACATCCTTAGAATAATGAAATGAGATTGTATCTTTAAAATTTCTAGTTTATTTAATTTATTTGTTGAGAAAATTTATTAAAAAATTATTGTTTAAATAATTGGACCTACAAGAACCGACTCAACATTAAAACAAGAGAGGGGAACACCTAAAACCCCAAATTTTATGAGATTTCATTCCAAATAATTAAAAATATAATCATAAGAATTAAATAGAAAAGATGATCACCAATAGAATCATAGATGGTACCAGAAGAAAATCAATATATGATGGTAATTCGACGAAATTATTGATAACAATATTATCAGTGATTACGGATGCACATTTGTCAGCGATTATCGACAATAAT
Source organism: Forsythia viridissima (assembly GCA_030279155.1). Classification (NCBI taxonomy): domain Eukaryota; kingdom Viridiplantae; phylum Streptophyta; class Magnoliopsida; order Lamiales; family Oleaceae; genus Forsythia; species Forsythia viridissima. Next base: position 4,670,121 of record CM059036.1, read on the forward strand.
GTCATTCTTGACTGTTTTCAACCATCATCGACAATATTTCAGTCGCTAATCACCAACAAAGAAGCATTTATTCACTCTTCACTTTTTTTTAATAAAACAAAATTGAAAGGAAATCTTCAAGTTACCGATGAAATATAAAAAAAATGAAGGAAGAATAAATACTTCGTTAGCAGAGATTAACAACAAAGCACCGTTGATTATTGATAGCGCTATCATGAACAACAATATTGCTGCGGTAATAGCTGATGAGATGTGAGGAGATGATCACTGTTAGAGTTCCGTGACCCCTGTTTGGCCGACCTCGAAAAGTTTGCGGTGCGACATATGTGGTGAAATTAAAATTATGAGAAAAAATAGGGGTCTGTGGACGTAGCGGAAGGATGGAGCTGAGAGGCCTGATCCTGGAGCCTATACGAGATGAACCTGTTTTATCAGTATTACAATTCTTCTCACATAAGTACATGTTTTATCAGGATTATGATTTTTCTTGCATGAGAAACTGTTTTATCAGGATTAGAATTCTTCTCCACGAGTATATATATCTATCATGTATTCTAGGTTTAACGAATTAAGATTCTCTTTGTAACTATTTTTGATATTGTAGATTATTCTCTCATATGTCCGTGAGTTTTTCTCGCTGTTCTAGGGTTTTCCACGTTAAATCTGTGTGTTTTTGTTATCTTTATTGTATATTTTCCGTTCATATTATAACAAACTAGTATTAAAGCTCGGATTGAATTTTGATCACGTTAATGACAACTATGAAATATGATATTCCATTGTTAGATCTCAACACCAGATTTTCACTATGGCAGGTCAAGATGCGAGTAGTGCTCGTGCATATGGATTTGGATGATGCATTGTTAGAGTTTGATAGGATTCCGACGTCTTGGACAGTGGACGAAAGACAACGTATGGATCAAAATGCCCTTTCTCAAATTCATCTTTCAAACCAAATTCTACAGAATGTTCTGATGGAGAAAACAGCGGCTGCATTGTGTTAGAATTGGCGCAGTTATGCATGACGAAAAGTCTAACTAGTAAGTTACATCTAAAGTAGTGATTGTATTCTCACCATATGGTAGAAAGTAAATCTCTGGAAGACCACTTAACGGCCTTTAAGGAAATCATCTCTGATCTAGAGGCCATGGAGATTAAGTACGATGAAAAAAATTTAGAGTTGATTTTATTACGTTTGTTAACTTCTTCATTTATGACTTTCAGAGATGTTATTTTGTATAGTCATGACACCCTTAATATAGATAAAATATATGAGGCTCTATTCTCTAAGGAGAAAATGAAGCATATTGTGGTTGGATCTAAAGCTCAGGCAGATACTTTGTTGTTCGAGGGAGGACACGTAAGAAGAATTCTGGAGGCAATGTAAGGGGCAGATCGAAATCGAAAATTAGAGACAAAATATGTAATTACTGCAAGAAAATGGGACACATCAAATCTGCATGCTATAAGTTACAGAATAAGAATAAGAATAAGAATAAGAGAGAAGTTGCTAACCAGAAAGAAAAGCAGCTAGAAAATTCTAGTGAAGCCACTGTTGTAGAAGATGGTTTCAGTGATGGAGAACTCTTAGTTGTTTCTGATGGATACTCCAAAACTTGCGAGGAATAGGTTCTTGATTTAGCTTGCACGTTTCATGTATGTTCTAATCGGGACTGGTTTTCAACTTACGAAACAGTTTCTAAATGTTCTGTATTGTTGGAAAATAATACACCTTGTAAATTAGCTGGTATTGGCACTGTCAGAATTAAGATGTTTGACAGGGTTGTCAATACATTTGGTGAAGTGAGACATGTCCCAAATTTAATGAGGAATCTTATCTCTTTGGGTACTCTTCATGAAAATGGGTACAAGTTCACTGCTGAATGTAGAGTTATGAAGGTCAGCAAATGTGCTCTTGTTGTGATGAAAGTACCAAAAAAGACTGCCAAATTATATGTGTTACAAGGTTGTACGGTTATTGGTGAAGCAGCTGCCACTACTCTTTCTTCGTCAGATGACGATGTTACTAGATTATGACATATTCTTGGACATATGAGTGAGAATAAAATGGCTGAACTAAGCAGAATAGGACTTCTTGACGGGCAGAGTATTAGCAAAAATGAAATTCTGTGAGCATTGTATTTTTGGGAATTAGAAGAGAGTTAGAATTGCAAAAGGCATTCACAACACAAAAGACACTTGATTATATACATTCTGATCTATGGGGACCATCTAATATGCCTTCTAGAGGAGGTGCAAATTATATGTTGAATATCATTTTGATCTAATGGATTATTCTATTTCTGGCCGTGGATTTTTCTCACTATTCTAAGATTTTCCACATTAAATATGTGTATTCTTGTTTCTTTGTTATCTATTTTTTGTTCATATTATAATAATCACCAATGGGATTGTTGTCGGCAATTTCATCCAAGTCGCCAATACATATTATTTTTTGTCAAGTATTATTGGTGATTTTGTCGATGATCTTTTTTTTTTATTTAAATTTTTTTGTGATTATTATTGAGAAGAGCTCTTAAAGATTTTGATACTCCCAAATTATTTGAGTCTACTATTTATTCAAGTCTGATTGACGAAGAGATGCACCCTTAAGACGAATACAAAAATGTGAATAATAGTAAATAACTTAGTATTGGCTCTCTAGAGTATTAACTATCCTTTAAACTTTCTTTTATGAGAGCTCATTCTAAGCCATTTTGAAAAGAAATTATGGAAATGCCTAACAAGATTGACCGATTGATGTATCAGTTTTTCTTGCATACTACAAAACGCATTATATACATCACTTAAAAATTCAATTGTCAATTCTTTCGTGATACAAAATTCATTACATACGCTTGAAAGTTTAAATGAAAGTAAACACTTAAATTATCGATCCTAAATTAGAATAAAAACTTCCAAAAATGCTATACCCGTTCACAAAAGAAACAACTTTCTACAAGTATATAGAAGAAAAATATTTTGTAACAAAAAATGGCTTAAAATGGGTTCATGTTGGAAATAAACAACTTCAATTACATGAATAATTAATCTGATTATCGAAGTTTTGGAACTGTATATTTGTCTTCTCAACGCTACGAATTCATTTAAATTAATGGACAAAGTTTGTTGGATATAAATGAGAATTAACATCCCTAATTTAAGCTCACCATCGAACTAAACATTTTTACATTCACATTGTTACTTGATTTGTGGGCACTACTATATTAGAAAGTATGTAATGATGACAAAATATAACTATTTAAACCAATATATAATTTCCCTATTAAAAAAAATATATAAATATTGATAAATATTTGTGAAAAGTGTATGTTGGATTCTTTTCCATTCCACATCTAATAAGTGACTAAATAAATGTGGAAAAATCTATGCCCAAAAAGATGGGTAACTTAAATATTTTATTATCCTTTTTTCTTATCAAATGATATCCCAAGAAAAAGGGTACACGAGACTATAGTGTCTATAATAAAAAAATGTTAGATGATCATAGGACAAATTATTATTTCTTTTTTTTTTTTAAATAAATCTTTACAAGATTCTCGTCTACTAAGTGTTCAAACATCAAAATACGTCGCTTGTCATGACCATTAATTATATATGATATTATTTGTTAACGGGTCAATGTTTAATATTTTCATTTTTTCAATCGATTATTTTGATTATTTTGTAACATTTTTATAAGATAACATATCACTATCAATCAATCGGTACGCAATTTTGGAAAGTTAAATAATTTATTGGTAAATGAACCCCTATTGTTAATTTTCATCCCTTTTCCTTTTCTCGTTCAAATTGAATTTTTCATCAAAAGGATACATGGACTTAATTATTTGTTCATCTATGTATATTATGAAGAAATTAAACCTACTGCTTATACTTTTAAAAATAATCTTAAAATTACAATCTTTATATTTTTATTTTAAAAATATTTTGTAATTATATTTATATTTTATTTATTTAAATTAAAAAACTCCAATTTTAAATTCCAAATCCTAATAAAATACATCAATATCACCATCTTCCATCTTTCTTCACATGCCTTCGACTACCACCACCACTATCACGATCAAGGAATCTACTCATACAACTATAAAAAAAAAACTCAATCGCTACCATCCATTGAGACACCCGACCCAAAATTCATCGCCGATCACCGACCATTGCCAAACAACACCATGAAATCTATATCTAAAATATCATTTTAGTCAAACAGTTATTGCGACACACTACCACAATTGCGATCCACCATCTGTATAAAGATTGTCGCCGCCTCTGCTAGACTGGTATCGGGACCTACCACCATCACCGCGACCGACCACTCCTATAAAAGTCAGCTGCCAAATCTAGATATGGATCTGGTATCGCAACCGCGATCCACAATTACCAACAGAGATGGTTTGTGAGATTGAGTTTTTTCCTGCTTTAGATTTGATTCTTTGCTTTGTGAGATTGAGTTTTTTGATAATTTTTGTGGTTGTGGTCAGCTTTAGATATGACTTTTTTGCTTTGTGGAATTTAGTATTTTGGTGGTTTTTGTGGTTGTGGTGGTAAAAATAGGCGGCGGCGGTAGTTTCGCAAAGTTTTGTGGGTGCAGATTTGGTGTAACGACGGTGTTGACGGTAGTGGTAGTGGTAGTGGTAGTGGTAGTGGCGATAGTCATAACGTTGGCTGTGTAATATAGTTTGTTACATGTGTCACAAGTGTTACACTTTGTTTAATGATAGTGTCGACGGTGGTAATAGCGATGACGGCATAACACAATTTATTACAAATGTTACATAAGTGTAACAAAAAAAATGTAATTTCATTATAAAAAAATCAGATATTGGTGAAAAAAATTCATTGGTCTAAAAAAAAAAAGAATAAGTGAAACAGTAATTTGGTTAAAAAAAAAAATAATGATTGTAAAGTATTTTGAGAATTAGTGTATTTTTTCAGTTTATTTATAAAATTATTCGTATATAATATATACTCCTAACACATTGGAGAAGTCGAGTAATGTTTAGTGGTTTATTAACTTTTTTTGTTTGACTACTATAAAACAAATTGGAAAAATTTAAATCTTTAATTTGTATTTTTTATAAACTAGTAGGAGTCTATATCAAACAAATCCAACCCTACATGAGCCACAACATGTATAAATAGAAAAAATAGCTTTAGCGACAAAGTTAAAATTTGTTTATATACGAGTGTGTTGAAGACAAGATTTAAATAAATATGTCGCCAAATGATCTGCTTGAAATAATAGTAATAAAATACATGTCTCCTATACAAAATTTGATCATTGATCACCTCTCAAATTGCAAAACATTCAGTATATGGTCATTCTAATTTATATATCTCTATGTATGCTGGAAAAGTTTAGAAAATCTTGAGGAGCTATAATTAATTTACCAATCCTTTTATATAAGTATTTTAATAAAACATTCGTATTGTGTTACCTAAAATGATTAATTGGAGCCATTTTTAATTGAGCTCTTCAATGCTTCACTATTATTATAATACATTATCATGATCTTGCAGAATATTTCAAATGTACGGAGCATTTTCTCCTTTTACTAATTATAATACTTTTAGTAAACAATACATATTAAAGGAAAAAACATAATCACAACCGTATGGAATTTTCTCCACTACGAAAAAAAAAACTGCTTAAACGTCTGTGTATCACTACGTCTTCAATTTCTCCCCTCACAAAATCATCTCATCCAAAATTTGCTGAGAGCTTCAATCCATCTCCCTGATTTATCAACCGATTATCTCCAAAATTTGTTCACTTCATCAATCCATCTCCCTCAATCGATCATCTCCATCCACCGACCATTTCTAAAATTTATTCACCGTCTCAATCTATCATCACAATAGATCTACGGTTAGATCCCATCACAAAGAAGTGGTACACTAGTTTAAAATATTATCACGACCGCATGGAGTTTTATCTGCTATGGGAAGAAAAAAGTACTTAAACATCTATGTGTCACTACATCTTCAATTTCTCCCCCGTACAAAATCATATCCTCCAAAATTTGCTGACCACTTCAATCCATCTTCTTGATTTGATCATCTCTCTCAACCAATCATTTCCAAAATCTGTTCATCGCTTTAATCCATCATCATAATAGAGCCTACGGTCGGATCCTACTACAAGGAAGCGGTATACTAGTATATATTATGTCATGTACTGTCCAACATGACATTGAACATGTCTAAAATAAATATTGTTAAGCGTTACGAGAATCTAAACGATTACAATCCCCATGACATTAGGATTAGTTCAATAAATATAATAAGCAAATACCCTAAATATATATATGATTAAACAGAGAAAAGCAAATTAAAAAAACTATGTTTATTGCAAATTACAAGACACAGCGAAAATAAAAGTTGAATATTTTACATATATAGAAGACAATGCTCTCTCTAGCTACAACATCTCTATATATAAAAACACATAATTGATTATTTTAGAAATTAATTATTTATTTTATGTTCTTATCAATAAGGAGGTCGAGGATGTGCCCAAGCATATGCATCATGATTCAACTGCCCACCATTTGCTGATAAATTTGGTGTAAAATTGTAAATTGGAAGTAATGAAGGGTCAGGAATTCGATGCTGCTGTTGTCCGCTGCTTGTTCCTATTCCCGGCGGCGAATTTTCTGTTCCTCCGGCCATTGAAGCAGCGGGGGCGGAGACACCTCCATCTTCATCCTCTTCAAGTGGCAATCTTTCATAAGTTGCATTAGAAAACGTGGCGGCGATAACCATAACTGGCCCTGCTGCAACTAGGGGTCCTACTACACTTCCTCCCACCACCTGCCCCTGACTACCGGCAAGGTAAACCGTAAGGCCGGTGGCGCCAGGAGGGGCGGGGCCTGGGAGGAAAGCTCCAGTTAATGACAGAATTTCAAACCTTCCATGTAGTGCCACGGCGGCGCCAGGTGCAGCAGGCTGTCTTATGGTGACGCTAGCGACTGATCCACCTCCACTCAACACACACACGCCTCGTTGACGCCTCCTGGCGAATTGGGCTATGCTCTCAGCCACATCTGTGCCACCAGCCACCTCCAAGACGTGGCTGCGCAGGGCGTTAGGGCTGTCCCGGGTGACAAAAATTGGTGGTTTTGGCTTGTTCTTAGATCCGGGCGGCCGGCCTCGCTGCCTACGAGTGCCAACCTCAACAGCACCCTCCTTAGGCTCATCTCCAGCATCTTTATCTTCAGATTCATTGCTTCCGCCACTATTTTCTTCGATCGGAAATTCCCTTTCGCTTTTGTGCATCAGAGGTTCAACCACCGGCAAGCCGCCTGTCCACCACCCATTAGCCATAGTTGCAGATTTCATCGGTTCAGCTGAAATAAAAGATAGATCAAAACTGATTATTGATCTTTGCTTCCTTTTTACTCTCTTGATTAAAACCCTAATCTCTTTCTTTTTGCTGATTTAAAGGAAGAAAAAAAATCAAACACAGAGAAATTACTTAAAGATTTTTAAAAGAGAAGATCCTTAATTTCTTCAAACATCTATAAAACTTCTTTAACAGACTTAAATCAAATTAAGATCATACCATAATTTTAACTCTTTCAAACTCCACTGTGTGTGTGTGTGAGAGAGAGAGAGAGAGATAGAGAGAGAATTAGATACAGAATAAAATAAAAGTATAACAACCAACCCAGAAATCTAAAGTGGACTAAAACACGGTAGTAAAAAACCCTTGAAACAGAATCAAGAATGAAGAAATAAGGGAAAAAAGCAGAGAATTGAAAAACTATTGGTACCTAAAAAACACAAACACTATGCAATGAAACACATATGCCATCTTTTACTATGTTTTGATATGCTTGTTGTAGTGATTTGGGGAGCCCAGGTTTTTCTTTTCTTTATACTACTCTCTCTCTCTCTATCTCTCTCTCTCTGTATATATATTATTTTGAATGACCGTGCAGAGAATTTAGGGTTGAGGGTGGTGGGGTCGCGTGCGAGTGGGCAGGTGGGGAGCACGTCGCTGTCTCGTGTCCCGACATATGAAACGGAGGGAAGACCCTAAGGCATATTAATATGTAATATATGTTCTTCAATTCATTTGGTTTGGCAAATTAACGTTTTCAACATAGTTTTCCAATGAATTTTTATAAAGAGATGGGCTCGTATAGGGTGCCAATTCTGACATCGTCGTGTATTGTGCGCGTTAAGTCACTTCAAAAAAAGAAAAAAATAAAATTATAGTCGATACAGTCCAATGACTTGGTCCATATTTGACAATGCCGCCAACAACATAGTTAATTATTTTCGTAATAAAATTTAAAAACAAATTCAAATCTTCTCCAACAATCTCAACCGTCAATTTTTTAACTATTTAGCAACTCTTAAATCTAAGGGCTAAAAATCTAATCAGCAATTACCATGTTATGAGAAAAAAGTCCACTAGGAATTATCCAAATGGATATTTCCGCCAAGGGAGCTTGGCACTAGAGTTTTTTAGGAGAAAATGTCACATGAGAGAAATTGGAAAATATTATTTAATCAAATTAAATTAAAATGTAGAATTCAATTATAATATAAATCATAAATTATTGGACATTTAAAGACTTCTATTTTATGAAATGTTACCTTAATTGAAACCAAACCAATTCAACTGTACATCGAAAGTCTTCCAATATTTGTGCTACCTAAATAGCAATTTATTCATATAATGCATTGGAGATGCTCTAATATAGTAGTAACATATGTGGTGATGCAAAATAAAATAAAGAAATATGTTTCAAATAATGGGAGTACTTGATAGGTGTATGACAGTTTCATAGTCATGTAATAAAATTTTGTCGTAAAATTATATTTAATGAATAAATTTATAAAATGCAATTAATAATAGAACTAATATATGTCAAACATCAATCCTCAACAAGTGTAGCAATCTAGTTAATAAGAGATGTAACATATTTTTTCTGGAAATATTTAGATTAATGATTTTAATACGAAAAAATAATTTGAAAACCATTAAGATTCTTATTATAGCAAAAATTGTGATTATAATGTGGAAGAAAACTCATCGATTTGGCTAGGGTTTGACCCCAAAAAAAAATTACAGATTCAAGAGATATGGTAGATAATCTTTGGTCTTTACCATGTGATTCGAATTATTCTAAAACAGATTAAGAATCTCGCATTGATAGTGTTCTATTTTTTCTTCTAATTAGAGCCCGTTTGACGTGGATTCTAAATTAGTTTATTTGACCAAAATAGTTTATTTGACCAAGAATGATAAAAAAATATCATATTATGAAAGTAAATGTTTTTGTTAAATAAATTATTTTAATTAAATAAAATAGTTTATAATCTACAATAAATGAGTTTTTAGTGTGTAGGTTTGCATTTACATTACACTTGATTTAGGGAAATGAAGGAGATGAGATGATGATTGATGGTGTGAACTGAAATGATGTGATAAGGTCAGATTCATGTATGCTATTTATTATTTAATATTGGTCACTTAATTTAAGGGTATTTTTGTTTCGGGATAGATTTCTAGTCCTTTGGAGACATGCTTATTCGGCCCACTTACTTGGGTGTGAGTAGGTGGACCGTCCAAGATTTTGATTGCTTTATCATAGACGGCCCACCTACCCAAGGGACAGGAGATTAGGATTCATTTTCGCTAGTTGTCTCCTTAAATTCATAACATTATATTATGAGTATTCGGTAATTGTCAAATAAGTTTTTAGGATGATCAATATTTTTTAGAATTTTAAAATCATTCAATACATTTTATTTTCTTAATTATAACTAAATAGATGATATAATTTTCTCTTTTTTGAGTTGTCATATTGTGTCTATCAGCAAAGCATGACAAGACCCAACTTATTTTACACTTTTAGTTGTATAACATAAATCTGCCTATAACTTGTGTTGCATTAAGGGCATGTTCGGTTCTTTTTTTTTTTTTTTTTTTTTTCAAAAAACTCTTTTTTTTTTTTTTTTACTTTTCAAACTTTGTACACAATAAAAAAGTTTGAAAAGTCAAAAAATAATAATAATAATTCCATTTTTTGGAAGAAAAAAAAATCTACACCGAACAAGTCCTAAATTATTTAAAAGTTAATTGGTTAAAGATGGAATACATTTAAAACATGTTTGGCAAATAATATATCTAAACTTGGATGGTCCATAGACTGTACACCTTGAGCAAATAATATTTCTAAACTTCAAAATATCTTTTGTTAGCCCTTCAACTTAACATCATTAACCAGTTAATCTCCCTATTTGTTATTGCAATTAACAAAAATGATGAGTTGGAAATGGAATTGCATACGTTGCCGTTAATACTCGGCATCTAAATATTTTAGTTGGTACTAAACTATATAGTTTACGTGCAAAAGGTCCCAAAACTTTAACAATGTGAATGTGAATCTGTTAGTCTCTTCGTCTAATCGCATTCATATATAAATTCTTATTTCTATATTAAGAATTAGAAATTTAATTAATTAATAAATTCTTAACTATAATTAGAGATAATTACATAGACACTTCCACTTATTTTAAAAATTACATAAATCTCTCTCTTGACATAAATTTCCTATTTTGCCTCTCTCTTTTGCTATATATAAAATTATATATGTTTCCTTATTTGTCTTTTTCTGAATTTTAATTTAGACAAAAATAAATTAGCTACATTTTTTATCTTTTTGTATAGAGCGATTTCTTGTGAATATTGATTTTCCATTTAAAAAAATGAACGAACTAAAATTTAACTTAAAATATTACTACATAAAGTAACTAAAAAGAATTCTAAGGTTTAAACATTTGATGCTGAAATTTTAGCATATTTAATGTAACGATAATATTACTTTAATTTTTTAGTATAAATGTCAAAATTACAAAAATAAATAAAAATTAGAGAAAATGCTACTAAATCAAGCGATATAAAATATTTAATAAATTTTCAATTAGCTTTATCGAATTGTTTTAAAGCATGTATTTATGTTGATTTGTTTGTTATTTGTCGATCCTATTTGGAAAATAATTATATGTATAATTTATTAAATTTTGTAATAATATTTATAATGGTACTTTATAACTAAAATGATCTCATCTAAATCAATAGTATGAAAAAGTGTATCTTAAGGAATAATAATAATAAAGAAAAAAATATAGTTTAAATTTAATAAAATAACAATTTCAAAATATTATAAAAGAGTAAAATGAGAAATTTATATTTACTTTTGGCTGGTGGAGGAATGATCTGTTACGAAAAGTTAACTTTAGAAGTTGTTTATGTAATTTTTAAAAAGGAATAGTGTTTCTATAATTGTCATAAATCTTAGGAGGGGTTTATAATGTACCATTATAATTATTTATAAGATATTTTTTTTTTTATAAAAAATAAAAAATAGCATGTACAAATACTCAATTGAAGTACCCATTTTATGACTATTTCCAATTTCCCTCTATTTTGTGCCTTAAGTAGGCTTACTATTTTCGACAATTACAATGGTTTCTCTATCTCTTCAAGTTAAAAATGAAAAAAGACCGTTTAAATATGATGAAACCCAATAATGATGACTTGATATATAAAATTACTTACGTCGAGAATAATTTCGTTCAAATCAGCATCTATTTTGACCAAAAACAATAAAAAATAAATCCAAAAAAAAAAAAAAGGAAAAGGAAAAGAGAATTTAAAAATATTAAAATAAACAAAGAAAAAGAATTATGGTGAGCCCGCACCAACCTTACCTTGGGTATCGTCCACCACCTCTAGGCCTTACGGAAGCTTTTGAATTACTTTAGTAAGTAATTCTCCTAAGTTGGACAAAATTATTTTATTTTATATTATATTTTTTTGTCAAGAAAGATATTGAGCTAGACAAAATACTACGTAAGAAATTTCATATGTTAACTAATCATTTGTGTTAGTTGGAATGACAAAGAAAGACTAAAGGTTTGACGGAGCTCAGTTGTTAAGTTGAAGAAGTAAACATGTACATTTAAAGTTTATGGACCTTATGCGAAGAGAGTGTATAATTACCTTTTGCATGCTGATACAGAGTGTATAGTTTAGGGAGTAACCAGATATTTTAGATGTTGTGTTGGATGAAATTAATACCACGCACCATTTCTGTTAGTTAGAACGGAGGAGACAAATTGAAGAACTAACGAGGTTCGTGATATTAAGTTGAATAACTAATGAATTAAGATTTAAAGTTTAAAGACTTTATTTGCACATGGCGTAAAATAGATAGACTATTAAGGTTTTTAACCCATTAATTTTAAGTTACTTTTTTTTTCCTCCAATCATATTTGAATAAATTTTCTCTACTTATGAGTAACCTTTTAAACTTAGCTAAGTATGCTCTAGTTCATTTAAATTTTAGTCTTTATCGTGTCTATCAAATTCATTTTTATTAACGACCTCACATGTGCACAATTTTTATACATCGATAGCTACGAGACATAAAACAAATTTTTTTATTTGCTCGGACATAATATTGTAGCGCCTCATTTAAAGCATATAAATGTTTCATATTTAATAACTTAATATTTTAGATGAGCTATTTAGCAATTTATTACAAATATGGTTGTAAAACAATTAATTCATCTTCTAAGTCTGATTATTTTCGAAGTTAGCAAATGTTTTCATCTTTATTGCAAGTCCGTTATACAAATAAAGAGTGGTCCAAGAATAACCCTAATAAACTATGACAAGTATTTTAAACTTCAAATCCTAGAAGACTTAATTTAGAAAGTATTTGGTAAGACGAGTTGTGCAAGTACAATTCGAAGCAACATGTTTGAGTGTGTATTTTTTAATTTATAAGTTAGTTAAATATTATTTTTATCTACACAATTCGTAAAACTCGCAATTTTTATCTATTTTTATTTAAATATAGGACATACTGCTTATAATCTATAAAAAAAAAAACTTTATAAAACAAACACGGTTTATTTACTTCGATTTTTTGGCCATGAATCATGCTAAATTGAGACAGATTCTTATTTGCTTTTTCATTAGTTATTTAACTGATTATAGGTACTTGAAAGAAAAGAAAAATAAAAGAGAATATGGAATGAAGAACACAAAACTCAGGGAAATATGACGAACAAACAAGATTTTCAAATTCTTTTTCTTTCCTATAATACAAGCTAGTCTGTACTTACACAATATACCACTAATTTTAGGAGTCCATGAGTTGGGAAAACCATCAAACAACTTCAATCTAGTCCGACATGGGACACTTCCAACATCATTGAGGTAGATTGTGCAGAAACCTGAAGATGCTAGGACCATATAAGAGAAGAGTAACCTTTCGTGGAACATACATGATAAATGTATACTTTGTTATTTTTTTTTAATCTATTTAACTACTATGGAAGAAGAGATGATTTTTGTATTTTATTTATGTTGGTAACTGAGATAATAAACTAGTATACTGCTTTTTTTTGTGTGGCGGAATCCGACCGTAGTAGAGGATTTTAATGGATCGAGTGATTGAGAAGAATCCGTTGGAGAGAGAGAGAGAGAGAGAGAGAGAGAAAGAGAGAGAGTTTTGTTTGAGGGGTTTGATTTTAAAGAATATAGAGAAATTGAGAGAGATATATATGTGTTTTGGTTTGAGATGATGAAGACGTAGTGACATACATACTAATTTTTTTGTTCCTGGTAGAGAAAACCTCCATACGGTCGGTGATAACAAAGTATACATTTATCAATTGGCGAAGTCTGTGGGAACCTCTCCTTATAGAGCAAGTTTTAATATTTCTATGATTTGTCGATACAATCTCGAAACAAAGAGGAAATTCAGCTAGCTACGCACAAGGATTGAACAAAAAACTATGTCTGAGAGAGATAGAGGTAGACCATCGAGGTGACATCGTTCGACTGCACCGTCACAGAATGAGGAGGTGCCGCAGCCAGAATTTGTCAATATACAACAATTCGTGGCACTGCAGGAGCAAATTACAACCATAATTACTATGCTTTAGAAAGCTACCGCTCTCCCGCCGCCTGTCGCGAAGACGCTTCCAATTGAATTTATACCAACACATGCATCAACCTCAGATGTTGCAACCATTCCTTTGAATTTTAAAAGCCTTATGAATCAAAGATGGAGAAACAATCGCTCGGAGGAAGGATAAGAGACGATCGATCTCCATTAAGGTGGATTTGTTCACTGAGAAATTAATGTCGCTTCCGTTACCTTCAAAGTTCAAAGAGCCAACTGACGAATTCGATGGAACGTCAGACCCCATTGATCATATACACACATTCCAAAACCAAGTCCGACTGCACGGGTGTCCAGGTGTCCAGATGCTATAGCTTATCGTACGTTTCCAACGACTTTGCGTAAAGATGCCTTGGAGTGGTTTGACACTTTGCTACCACGATCAATCAATACATTCGCTAACTTCGCGAATAAATTTTCCCGCTAGAAAGGAGAACAAAGCTATGGGGCTTATGCAAGTAACTCAAGGGAAGGAAGAGTCGCTGAGAGCGTATGAGTCTCGTTTCAACAAGGTAACCTTTGGGATTAAAGACCTGTAGATGTCGTCGATTGTAATGGCATTGCTAAGCATTCTGGAGAATCATACATTTAGAGCGAGCCTATCAAGGAAACTGTCAGAATCCATGACAGAGCTCTTTGGGAGAGGCAAAGAATACATAGATCAAGAAGAGGTGTTGAAGGCCACAAATACTACGCAAGAAGGACACGATCAAAACAGTCGAAAAAGAAGATATGAAGATCCAATTTCACAACGTTGGCCTATTATCGTCCTCCATCCAATTATCGATACAGACCAAAAAGTAAAACTATGAATGCAATTTCAAATCTTCCGTTAACAGCCCCATTATTGGTGATTTTGTAAGAAATGCGGGGTTTGAAGGATGTTCACTGGCCAGAACAATTGAAGTTTGATCCCTTGGTCAGGAATCGTGGCCGTGTGTGTGATTTTCATAAGGACCATGGGCACACGACCAAACAGTGTCATACATTGAAGAGTGAAGTTGAATAATGTTGACGTCGGAATCTACACTATCCACGTGTCAACATATCTTCAATTAATCCTTTGTCTGTCAGTCCTCTGTCAACATATATGTTATCTGCATACTAGGACGATCGTTAGGCACCAAGATCACCAAAAAAAGGTTTGGTGATCCTTGGTACTCCGACGATCAAGTCAACTGCCAGTATATAGAACAATATACTGAGAAATAAAAAATAATTGGGTGTGGGAGAGACAAGCAGACAGAAATTTTAGCAGAGTTTTAGGGTGAGAATAATGCGTACCTTAGAATAACTGGAGATGTTGTATTTATAGCTTCAGAGTTCGAATTGATTTAGGAAAATAATTAATTAAATATCTTATTGGATCCTCATTTCTTATAAGATAAGGATAATTGGCTGTCTATGCAATCTCCCAAATTCTATTCCTTATTTAAGTTGATTCCTCTTATCACGATGCCTAATCTTTAGGAGATTGATATTTAGTTTCCTTGTGAAAATCTGTGTGCCAATCAAACACAATCTTTCCTTAATTACGTCTCTGGTTATTCCAAAATATCACAGTACTAACGGCTTTGTGATGGATTCGATTGCTGGCGAAGCGCTGAGGGTCAACCATGGATGTCGAGGCTTTTTACGGGCTTCACCATACTTAATTCGAGAGTGTCAACGTGTTATCGGGTCTTAAATGCATTTACGAGGCCCTCGCTATGTGTGTGAGGCTTTTACGACTCTAGAAGGCCCTCGCTAGGTTTATGAGACCTTAATGATTTCAAAAGGCCCTCGCTAGGCTTATGAGGCCTTGGCGATGCTTAACTTGGGCCACTATGTGACTTTTGCTGACGTCCTTACCGAAATATGGTGGTAATAATAGTTTTTCAAGTCCAAGCCTATTATTTATGGTAGGCGTGGGACTTTGTAAAAAAAATTCTGATAAAAGCGAGTCCCTTGGTGGGTCTTCGCGTAATCTGAGATTGTTTAGTAGAATTCTTCACTTCTTCTCGTGAAGAGCCTCGACATCCATGGCCGACCCTCGGTGCTTCACCAGTAATCGGATCCATCACAAAGTCATTGGCACTATGATATTTTGGAATAACCAAAGACGTATTCAAGGAAAGATTGTGTTTGATTGACACATGGATTCTCACAAGGAAATCAAATATCAATCTCTTAAAGATCAGGCAACGTGATAAGGAGAATCAACTTAAATAAGGGATATAATTTGAGAGATTGCACGGACAGCCAATTATCCTTATCTTATAAAGAATGAGGATCCAATCAGATATGTAATTGATTATTTTCCTAAATCAATTAGAACTCTGAGGCTATAAATACAACATCTCCGGTTATTCTAAGGTACGCATTATTCTCACCCTAAAACTTTACTCAAATCTCTGCATGCTTGTCTCGTATCCAATTGTTTTTTATTCTCCCACATCCAATTGTTTTTTATTCTCCCGTATATTGTTCTATATACCGTCAATTGAGTTGATCATCGAAGTACCAACGATCGTCAAACCCTTTTTTCCTGATGATCTTGGTGCCTAATTGTCGTCCTAATATGCAGGTAACATACAGGTTAACAATTGACTAAAGATCTATTGACAAATAATTAATATCAATGGGACATTTGAAGCACTTTTTCAAAAATCGAGATGGCAAGGAAAACAAGATTATGGGAGAAGATAAAAGAAAGAGGAGAGCGTGAGTAATTCATATTATAACGGAAGAAGCGACAACGGGTGGTGATCATAGAAATGACTAAAAATGGTATGTCCAATCCTTGCAGATGCACTCCTTAGGAGTGTCGAGCCGATTTGGGTTATCAATTACTTTTGATGATAGTGATTTGCCTGGGATTTCATTTCTTCATAATGATGATCTTGCATTATTGGTGACATTGCATATTTCGACGTTAAGAGGGTGTTAATAGATAGGAGAACTATAGCCAACGTTTTAAGTTGGGAGGCTTTTAGAGTACTGAAAATATCGACCGAGAAACTTAAGCCAATTAACACTCCATTGCAAGGTTTCGAAAGAACCATGGTGACATTGGAGGGGGTGGTCGACCTTTCGGTGGTTTTGGGAAAACACCTAGCTTGCGTCACGCTGGTGACGACATTCTTAGTGGTACAAACACCAATGGCGTACAATGCCATTTATGGCCGACTGCTTATAAAAACTGTCAGTGTAATTATATCGACCCAACACCAAGCCATGAAATTCTCAACTAGTCGGGGTAATGGAATTGTCCGAGGAGATCAAATACATCAAGAAAGAGTTATGTCGATAGCGTTCGTACCAATCAAAATCCAGAAGTCCTAACTATAGAAGTCGGCGACACTCAGCTTTGAATCGTTTTGAGGTAATCGATGATGTTGAGAAGGTTGTGTTGGCGAAAAATAAAGTAGTTCAAATTGGCTGGTCGCTAACAACATATGAAAGACAGAGCTTAATAACCATGCTCAAGAACAATATCGACGTGTTTGCTTGGGAGATGGCTGACCTTGAAGTTAATGATCTCTTAGCAGCTCAGCATCGCTTAAATATAATGATTGGGGTAAAAACAGTAAAAAAAACGAAAGAGGCAATTTGCGCTAGAGAAACAACAGGCTATAAAGGTTGAATTGGATAAAGTGTTGAAGGCCGGTGGAATATCCTGAATGGCTAGCAAATATAATTCTAGTAAAGAGAAAATGAGAAATGGAGAATGTGTATAGACTTCATGGATCTGAATTGGGCCTGCCCGAAAGACTATTTTTCGATATCCAGGATTGATGCCTTGATAAATTTTTCATCTAGAAAGTTAGAGATGGCAACGGAGTGGGAAGGGGTGGGACCGGGGTGGTCAATACCATTCCCGTCCCGTCGAAGATTTTTGAGAAGCGGGGTAGGGATCGGAGCGGGGGCAGGTATTGAAAAATCTCTATTTATTACTCTGTTTAATTAATTAATTAATTTTTAATATTAATATTTACTTTTTTAATTACGATATAAATTTTAAAATATAAAAATAAAATAAAATAAAATAAAAAGATTCGGAGCGGGTTTGGGGTATTCAGGACGAGGACCATGATCCTCGTCCCCGTCTCGATTACTAATAGGACGGGGCGGGGCAAGGCGGACGGGTTTTTTTGCCATCCCTAGAAAAAGAAAAGGTTTAGCTTTTTAGATGTATCATCGGGTTACCACTAGATCTCCATGGTGCTCGAAGATGTCGAGAAGATAGCCTTTATAACATACTTTAGGACATACTGTTACGCGGCCATGCCATTTGGATTGAAAAATGCTAGAGCCACTTATCAGCGGATGGTCAACAGAGTGTTCGGTGATCTAGTCAGTCGGAAGGTGGAAGCTTATGTGGATGAAATGGTGGTCTATAGCGACCGTGAAGAAGACCATGTTACTGACTTAGAAGAAGTATTCAAAACAACTAGATGTGGCCAACTTAAATTTAATCCAGAGATGCGTGCCTTTGGCACTGCAGAGGAAAAATTCTTAGGATTTATGGTTACCCAAAGAGGTATTGAGATTAATCTAGACAAAATTCAGCAATGATAGATATGACCAACCCCACGAACAAAAATGAGGTTCAGCGACTGACTGGCATGATTGCTGCCGTAAACCATTTCATGTCGCGTACAACTGAACGGTGCCATCTTTTCTTTAAAGCAATCAAGAATAGTAACAATTTTGAATGGAGCTCAGAATGCGAAAAGTCATGAACAGAATTGAAGTTTCTACTGCAAAGCCATCCAATAAGGAGAGAGACTTTACAGTTGTATCTCGCAGTATCTCGACATGTGGTATGTGCAGTACTTATACGGGTCGATGGAAAAGTAGAGCATCTGATATATTATGTCAGTCATATTCTCAAGGACGTCGAGACAAGATGCAATCTTGCAGAGCAGTTGGTACTCACCCTCATTGTGGCTGCCCGAAAGTTGCCAGCCACTAAAGTAGATTTTTCATAGACCATAAACATTCAGCCGACTAATGAAATTGGCGGTTGAGTTGGGAGAATATGATTTGGAGTTCAAACCACGGTTGGCCATCAAGGCACAATCCCTCGCAGATTTCATAGCTGAACTGTCACCCAGAGATAAGTATAACAACAGCACGACATGGATCTTCTTTGTAAATGGCTCTTCTAATAAAGAATGCTTAGGGGCATGAATTGTCTTAAAGGAGCCAGAGGGAGAAGAAATGGAATACGCATTAAAATTTTGGTTCTCAACAGTTAGTAATGATATTGAGTATGAAGCAGTGATAACTAGTCTTCAGTTAGTTATCAAAATGGGTGCATGGTCTACTCAAGTGAACAGTGACTCTTAGTTGGTGGGTAGTCAAGTTCAGTCAAATTATGAAACCAAAGATGATCGGATGGCTGTATATCTGACAAAAATTAGAGATCTACAGTAACAGGTCAACGAGTTTGAAATCATAAGTAGCTAAGGAAAACATAAATGCCGACATGTTATCTCGACTGGCAACAACATGCTATAAGATAGGGGTCTGTAACTGTATAAACATTGATGAAACCAAACTCTATAGCCACCATCGAGATTTGCGAGTACGACCATAACACTACTTGGATAGATCCTTTAAGATTATACTTGAGAGATAGTATCCAACCCTTCCAGTCGAAGCATGTAGAAACAGAATAAGGGTGGTCGCGTTTTATGATGATAGATAGGCAACTATTCAAGAAAAAGATTACTATACCATACCTAAAGTGCATCGATGCTGAAAGAGGATTCATCCTCACTGACATATATTTTGGTATGTGTGAAAACCACCAAGGAGCAAATATGTTGGCATTTACTCTCCGACAAGGATATTATTGGTCAACCATGAAGAAAGATGCAAAAGACTTAGTTAGAACTTGTGACGTGTGTCAACAACATTCTAATCTTATACATGTACCGGTCAAGAACCAAACTTCGATCTTTGGGATATACCCATTCTATCAGTGGAGGATTGACCTGTTGGGACCTTTTTCAATGGCCAGCCTTCAAAGAAAGTTCTTGGTCATGGCCATCGATTACTTCACAAATTGGGTTAGGGCAGAACCACTTGCGGTGATAACAACTAAAAAGATACAAAGTTTCATCTAGAAGAACAACAATTGTGGTTTCAGAATACCCCGAGTGATTAGAACGGACAATGGTAAAAAAATTCCATCACAAAGAATTTGAAGCGTTTTGTGCCAGTTATAAGATAGGCTTGAAAAAGATGTCAGTCGCCCATCTGCGAGCCAATAGCCAAGTCAAAGTTACAAACCGAACCATTTTCTCGGATATACGAACACAATTAGAAGATTGTAAAGGTGCTTGGGCAGAGGAGATACCATATGTGTTATGTCCTTATCATACCACTCCCCGAGAGTCAACCGGCTAAACACCTTACCGTTATGTTATGATCTTAAAGCTGTAGTCCTTCCAATTGATAAATGTATATTTTTTTTATTTTTTTATCTATTTAACTAATATGGAAGAATAGAGGATTATTGTATTGTATTTGTATGGTAACTGAGATAATAATTAATTTACAAGAGAAGTCCCTTATTTATAGACAGTATTCGCTCGACACACTCGGTCAAGCATTTTACCTAACTGTAATCCTACTTGGGAGGGCAGTGAACCGAGTGGGTAGGGTACTTGGTTTACTCAATCGACGAAGTTATACAACTATCGATCGAGAGGCAAAAACGCCCAGTATTAGGGATGACAATTTGACCCGCCGTCTCGAACTCGCCCCGTAAGTGTGCCGAGTATTTTACCTAACTGTATTCCTACTTGAGAGGACAGTGAACTGAGTGGGTAGGGCACTTAGTTTGCTCGATCGACGAAGTTATACAACCATCGATTGAGAGGCAAAAACGCCCAGCATTAGGGATGAAAATTTGACCAGCTGTCTCAAACCCGTCCCGTAAGTGTGCCGGGCATTATACTTAATTGTATTCCTACATGAGAGGGTAGCAAACCGAGTGGGTGGGGCACTTAGTTTGCTTGATCGACGAAGTTATACAACCATTGATCGAGAGGCAAAAACGCCCAGCATTAGGGATTACAATTTGACTCGCTGTCTCGAACTCGTCCCGTGCTTAGTGCCCCATTCCAATTATTCGAGTAATAAGGGCAGGTTTGGGGCCGCCCCATCGCCTCTTCAATTTTATTTATTTATTTATTTATTTATTTCAAAAATCATAAAATACAACTACAAATCTCAATTTTTTTCTTGGAATAGACTAAATGGGATTCGAACTCAAATTGGAAGTATTAAATTATAAAGCTTATCCATTACACCACAACCCCAATTATATATATATATATATATATATATTTGCTAAAAAGATAACACTATTTTTACTCGAATTTGTTTAATTGTTTATTTTCAGTTTTAAAAAAAAATTAAATTGGAGCAGTTGGCGGGTCAATAGGGTGCCGTGCCCCGGGGGGCGGGGCCGACCCACCCCATTGCCATTACTACCCAGCATCAGTACATATCTGTATCGATCTATGCAAGGATGCCCAAACATCATGCAAAAGGTTAGTCGAACATGCCAAGTTGATACTAAGCTTGTTGAAGCTGAATCATAGCAGCTTCACTAAAATGAAAATTGGAAAAGAAGATGGATGGATAAAAAGGGAAGAATGAAGGAGAATATAGATGAGAATATAGATGGCAAGTATATTGGGTTTAAGACCACACCTATTGTGGTGATTCTAGTCAAGTATATATATTGACAAAGATTACATAGCATTCTCTAAATTGTAGGGATTGATAATTATGACAGAAATATATTTGCCTAAATTAAAAGAATTTACAACGATTACAATTAAGAGAGAATCATGGTGGGATACACGGTTGGAACTGCTGGAGTTTTATTTTAGGTAGAGATCATTTCTGATTGGGAGTCATAAGTGGTGGTATTTGAATTTGATTTGAATTCTGACTTTCCATGGTTATCACACCCACCCAAGCTGATGGGCCGTGAGCGAACCATAAGCTTGTTTGTTAATAGAAGGAACTGAGACTTTGAAAGACCTTTAGTAAAGATGTCGGCAACTTGATCTGTAGTGGAGATATAGCAAACCTCAAGTTCCTTACGTACCACTTTGTCACGGACATAATGATAGTCAACCTCCAAATGTTTGGTTCTAGCATGGAAGATTGGGTTCGATGCCAATGATATGGAGCTGATATTGTCACACCAAATGCGAGGAGTTGAAAGACATACTCTTAAGTCTTTAAATAAGGATCTAATCCATGAGAGTTCAACTGCAGTGTAGGCTAGTTGACGGTATTCAGCTTCGGTGCTTGATTTTGATACAGTACGCTGTTTCTTGGCACTCCAAGAGATGGGATTATGACCAAGATAGACACAGTAGCCACTTGTAGAGTGACGATCATCTGGGCAGCTTGCATAATCTGCATCAGAGTAAGCTTCCAACATCAAAGAGCCGGGTTGGTAGAAGAGCCCATGGTCAGGAGTGTTCTTTAAATAACGCAGTATACGTTTCACAGCAGTCCAATGATGTGTTGTTGGTTGATGCAGAAATTGAGACACTTGATTAACAGCAAAGCATATATCTGGACGAGTGAATGTCAAGTATTGTAGGGCGCCAACAACACTTCGAAATTCTGTGGGATCCGAAAGAGGGTCTCCATCATAGAGACTGAGTTTCTTACCAGCATTAGCAGGAGAAGAGATTGGCTTGACATCCTGAAACTTTGTGCGAAACAATAAATCCATAGTGTATTTGGTTTGAGTGAGATGCAAGCCACTTGTGCTGTATAGTGCCTTTAGACCAAGGAAATAGTGTAGTGGTCCTAAATCTTTCATAGAGAACAATCTGCCCAGGTTCTGAATAAGACTAAAAATATGGGAAGAGCTAGTGCCTGTAATTAAAATGTCATCAACATATATAAGCAGAATAATGAGCAAATCACCCTTATGAAATGTGAATAGAGAATAATCTGCTTTGGACTCATAGAACCCAAGTTCCTCTAAATAATCAGAAAATCTTGTAAACCATTGACGTGGTGCTTGTTTTCAAACCATAAAGTGACTTATGAAGTTTGCAAACATGGTTAGGATGGTTTGGATCAATAAAGCCCGAAGGTTGTCTCATATATAATTCATCTGATAAGATCCCATGTAGAAAAGTATTTTGAACATCCAATTGTCGAATTGGCCATTTGTGATTGACTGCTAAAGCAAGTATAATGCGAATAGTGGAATACTTCACAAATGGACTAAAAGTTTCTGCATAATCAATGCCCTCTTGTTGGTGATATCCATTGGCCACTAGGCGGGCCTTGTAGCGTTCAATAGTGCCATCCGAACGCTTTTTGATTTTGAACACCCATTTGTTAGGTAGGATGTTCATATCCGAAGTAGGTGGTACCAATGACCAAGTACCGCTTTGTTGCAAAGCATTAAACTCAACACCCATTGCTTTACGCCATTCCTCATATTTTGCAGCTTGAGTATAACATGTGGGTTCTAGAAGAGTGGGATCATAAGTTACAATCAATGCATACTTTGAATTGAGTTTAGAGATTCCAGCTCGACTCCTAGTAACCATAGGGTGGGGATTAGTGGTTGGGGGAGAAGTTTCAGTAATGATAAGATTGGGGATTGGAGTAGTGTTTGGTTGGGTAGGTTCGGTAATGATAGGAGGAGTGATAAGGATATTTGTACTTGGTGTGATGGATGTAGTAGGAACATTAGGTGGGTCTGGAGGTGGTATGGCTGTATTTGGAGAGTCAGTAGAAGCTAATGGTATATGGGGCAAAGGTTCAGTAACTATCTCTAGTGGTGAATTAAAATCTGGTGTAGCCGTCTCTGCAGAAAGAGTGTTAGTGGTCTCTTGGAATGGAAATGATAACTCATCAAAAATAACGTGACGGGACAAATAAATACGACCTGTACTTTGATCAAGACAGCGGTATCCTTGGTGGTTAAGAGAGTACCCCAAAATAACACACCGCTTGGAACGAAATTGTAATTTATTTGTATTGTAAGGTCGTAAATAAGGAAAACATGCACATCCAAATATACGAAGAGTATCATATGAGGGAGATTTGTGAAATAATTGTTCATGTGGACTGAGATATGTAAAACACGAGTTGACAGACGATTTATTAAGTATAATGTAGTTTGAAATGCATCTACCCAATAATTTGATGACATATGAGCATGGGCAAGAAGGGTGAGCCCAGTATCAACAATGTGACGATGTTTTCTTTCTGCGACCCCATTTTGTTCAGGATGACCTAGACAAGAGGAGCGGAATCCAATACAGCCAAATAATTTTGAAACTTTCGTTTTGTATATTCACTTCCACCATCAGATTGAAACATTTTTATTTTGGATAAAAAGAGATTTTAAACATGTAGTTTAAATTTGAGGAATATATCGAACACTTCATGTTTATATTGCATTGGAAAGATCCATGAGTATCGTGAAAAAATCATCCACAAATAAAACATAATATTTTGATCCTTTGATTGAAATAATAGGAGAAGTCCAAACATATGAGTGAATTAATTCCAAGGGAAATTTTGATATGGAATCCAACAATTGAAAAAGTAACTTAGTACTTTTACCCAAAAGACATGAATTACAAAATGGAATTGAATTATTACCATGCATGAGAAGACATTTATTTGAAATAAGATGTAACAAAGTGTTGTTGGCAGGATGACCCAACCGAGAATGCCAAATTGGGATGCTGACACGAACACCAACCAATGCAAATGGACGACCCAATTTTGTAGAGATTTGAGTATAAATGCGAAAGGGATAGAGACCATGTTCACTCTTCCCGCGGAAAAGCGTCTTTCCCGTCTTTACATCCTTCACATAGAAACAGTCAGAATAAAAAACAAAGTAACAGTTATTATCCCGTGTGAATTGATAAATTGACAAAAGATTAGCAGCAATGGAAGGACAATGCAAAATATTTTTCAAAGCAAAGGTTGAGGAACCACAAGTGAATTTACTAGAGCCAGTATGAGCGATAGTCAAACCTGCACCATTACCCACAGCAACATGATCTTTTCCCTGATATTCATTGTGAATGGCCAGATTTGTAAGATCAGAAGTAATATGGTTCAAGGCACCAGAATCTGAAATCCATGTGGTTCATGGACTGTTGGAGAAGGCAATAGCAGCCATAGCCGTAAGTTTTTGAGTTGGGATTCTGCCTTCATACGCATGGTTCATGCGTTGATAGCAATCAAGGGCACTGTGCCCACTGCGATTACAGATTTGACATGGAGGACGTGAAGGCATAAGACCAGAGTTACCAAAAGACACTGAACCTGATTGTGGTTGGGACCAATTTTGATTCCGACGGAAACCAGATGGTCCCCTGCCTCGCATATTGGATCTACAGTGGTGGACAGAATTACGACCATGGTTGTTGCTTTGTGTAGCTTTGGGTGCGTACATGGCAGTGGGACTTGCCTCAAGAGATGGTGTTTGTTGCGCCTTGAGCCTCATCTCTGCATTAAGCAATAAAGCGACAAGATCATCATAGGATATAGAAGTGTCACGGGCTTGTGCAGAGCTGACTGTAACTTCATATGCCGGGCCGACATTGTTCAGGATTATGTTGACAAGTTCATCATCGTCAACTGGTTTTCCTGCTAAGGCAAGATTATCAGCAATCTGATTTATCTTGTCCACAAAATCTGAGATGGAAAGACCTTCCCCTTTCACAGTGAGTAAGTCATGCCGGAGCTGCAAAATTCGATTTTTTGACTGGGAAGCATATCTCTTTTCAAGTGAGGACCATGTAGCTTGTGATGATGTGAATCGAGTCACTGTAGACAGTACAGTTGGAGAAAGAGAGTTGTTGATCCAACTAAGGATCATCTGGTCCTGTTGATGCCAGGTAGCATACCTAGGATCCACTTCAGTTGTTACGGTGCCGTCAGTATTGCATTTGAATTTTGGTGGGCAAGGATTTGTTCTTATGACAAATCCCTTCAAATTTTTGCTTTTTAGAATCGGAACAATTTGAGCAAGCCATAGTGCATAGTTGGTTCTGTCATGTTTGATAAATATGAACCCGGAATGGCTGGGAACTACAGCACCAGCAGAAGAATTGATGGCTTCCATGGAGAGAAGAAAAAAAAAATATATGTGTATAATCGTTAGACGTATGGCTCCGATACCATGAAGGAGAATATAGATGGCAAGTATATTGAGTTTAAGACCACACCCATTGTGGTGATTCTAGTCAAGTATATATATTGACAAAGATTACATAGCATTTCCTAAATTGTAGGGATTGATAATTATGACAGAAATATACTTGTCTAAACTAAAGGAATTTACAACGATTACAATTAAGAGAGAATCATGGTGGGATACATGGTTGGAACAGCTGGAGTTTTATTTTAGGTAGAGATCATATCTAATTGGGAGTCATAAGTGGTGGTATTTGAATTTGATTTGAATTCTGACTTTCCATGGTTATCAAAGAACAAAAGGAACGAAAACTGCAAAATGCCTTTGACTGGTGAGAAGCCAATTGTGTTATATGGATGTGTAACAGTAGTATAACACTCCATTACTATAGTGTATGAAACTTTCCTATATATGCAGTTCAAGCTACAGTGTCTGGTAAAATGGTAAAATCATGCCGCAACAAGATTGCAGAAAGAGGTAAGATGTACCTATCGCCTGTGCGTGAATATTCTTGATTCCGGACTTGTATCATAAACAAGATTATTTTTCACTCCTCTTCCATCCTTCGATCACAAAATTTGTCCGACTTTCAAGATGTATTCGTTCAAAAACAAGATTCACATCAGAATGAACAAGTCAAATCATTACAAGCACACGAGGAAAGAACCTTTAAGCTGCTTTTGCACTGACCAAATTTATAATCTGCAGCAAAAGACTGATTATCCATATAACATTTATGTTGGACAAATTCATACTCACCTCAAAATAACTGGAATATTATTCTCCTCCAGGCTTCAAATGATTGCTAAATATCAAGTAAAACCAAATTGAATCCAAAATCCAGCTTCTGCATTTGGAAGAAAAGGTTCTACCAAATACTAACTATACAATGGGGTTAATAGAATATCAGCTCAGTTTCCTATCCCACATCAAAAGTAATTGCAGAAACCAAACATTAATGACTATGAAAAAATACGAGAATGATCGGCTGACAACCTATGGAGCCCTTTCCTAGAAGAGTTCTGTATTAGCAAGCTGATAAATGCAAATAACTGTTATGCCCTCTATATTACTAAGATCATTTTGTGACAATACTAACCACCTTGGATCCTTAGATATGCATAGAGCTGTGATAGGCAGCGTGGAATTGTCTGTTTCAATCCAAATTTGAGAAAGCTTCCACTTAAATTTGGATTGATTCTTCTCAAACTAAAATTTGAGGCCCCTATTCCATGCTGCCAAAGAAGCATTGATGCTTAACACATCATGAACTCTCATCCTGTCTTCTTGGCTGCTGTAGTCCAATGAGTACATGGACCGTAGGTATTTACTGTACATGAAATTCACATTCCATTTGAAGGATAATAAAGCAGGAGGAACCACAGTCATCACACCAAATAGTCTTTGAGGAAGACCAATAAAAGACTGTTTGTAAATCAGAATAAAGAAACCGGAAGCGAAATTGTTTGGATCTTGTCAATACCATTCAAAAACATGAAGTGTGATTGAAGATACCATTATAGAATGCAGCCAGTCAGCCACCTTAGATTTGATAATATTGCTCCAGATTTAGGACAATTGAATGATACACTCAAAACATTTTCCATCTAGAAAGGATAAGGATTTGGGTGAAGGCAATAGATTAACGTAATGGAGTATTTACAAGCTAAACACTTCAAGTGCCAAATACCATGTAAGTTATTGCTTAAGAATGTGATTGACCACTTGCGCAATGCAGTGCGATGCCCATCCCAAATTCCAAAATCAACAAATTAATTCAAGCAGTTACTTGCAGTACGATGGGCACCAAAATCCAGTTTAGCAAAACGTACCCAAAGCTAGTTACTAAATAAACAAAGCCCATAGATATAGATCAAAACTTCTAACAGGTGAAACTATCCCCGGATTCCTTGACTCGAGTCTTCTCTACCACGATATCTAAGCAATGTGAAAATACTTCTATTGTAATTAATCTTAACTCAAAGATATATCTATTCGTTAGCATAATGCATTTCATAAATATCTTTAAAATATTCAATCTAAATTGCACAAGCATGTCACATAGATGCACATTAGTATCTCTTCCAGTTTCAGGAATATATAATATATAAATCTCATTCATAACCAGAAAATGAGTGCATTAGCCTCTAGTTGTTGCTTTCGTATTTGCATTTCTGGGTCAACAGGGGCTTACTCACACAATCGTTAGTATATCAAGGAAAACAAGAAACAACAAGTCATTCACAATGTCATTCCACAAGAAGAAAGTTTACCACTCAAGCTAGATGGATAAGCACGTTTGGCTTTGATTAAAAGAAGCTTTTTTAGCTACTTTTTTAAGAAGTATGTCTCTCCATACTTCTTTTAAAAGTAGCTTTTTAGCTTGCAACATCTGCCATTCAAATACACGTATCGATATGCATCTTACAATAGAAAATTAGACATATTCAATGTCCAAAGCTCCAATATTCACAACGTGTAGAACTATCATCTATGTTATGATACAAGTGAAGAAAGTCCCGAAAGTTACCACCATTGTTCTGTATGAATGCCAACATTAAAATTAATGATGAACTGAAGAGCCAATTTGCAATTGCCACTCCATGCAGTCCTCAAAATCGAAGCTACTTGCACAGTCCAAGAGCGCGTTCTGTTGGTGCTCATAACGACATATATAATTTAAACCAACAAGTATCTGGCAGATGGCCGCCTCCATCTTTTCACGATCAGCAAAATATAATGTCTGGATCAAAAGAACATTTGTTCTTGTGACAATTTGCTGCTGCTCAAAATTACGCTCGCTTTGCCACCTGATCATGTTATGTGCTAGTGGGGCTAGCCACTTAAGCATTTCATTAAGCCTCTCCTTCCAATCATGGGCTAGTGGCGCATCATAAATTGCCAGATCTTTTACATAAGACTTCAATTTAATCTTCAGAGTCTTTCGTAGGCTTGCTGGAAGCATCTGATATAAATCATCTCTAGCTTCTTCACCAACTAGATGTGGGTAGCGAAGCAGTTTCTCTATGACAATTATAACATTTGCGTAACGCATGGCTATAGCAGAGCCTCCAACAGTGCTAGGAGGTGCATACACCATCAACCTACTTTTAGGCCCAAACCTTGCGCAATTTATTGAACCAGACTTAAACGGCCTCTGGTTTTCACCGATAGGATCACCGTTCAAGTAAGGAATGGAACAACCAGAAAGATTGAGCTGCTCTCTCTTCACGCCACTTGAAATACTACGGCATCCTGAAATTTGACTGCTTCGATCATCATGACTAATATAATCATCATCGTCCACTTTCAAAGTAGAATTACTGAAACATTCCATAAACATCCTCCCTGGCCCCATACCACATGCAAAATTGAAAGACTCGGGACCAAATAAGCCGCCTTCACTTTTGTGCAACTCAACCTGAGGCATAAAATTTACCGTCCTGTGCTCTGACCGCCCTTTCTCAATGGGGCCTGAATGACCATAAACACTACTCTTGGCTGAAAACGAATTTGTCAAACTAGCATTGGTTTGAACAGCTCGGTCTAATTCCACTTGACCGGATTTATGTCCAGATTCTTGTTTCAATCGGTGCATACTTCCACTAAGAATAACCTGTGACATGGAAACCGAAGCATTCAAAATATCCCTTCTCAAAATGGCATCCCCAAATACTATACATATTCGTGCATAGACAGTACACACGGTCCTCGCCAACAGCTCTACAACCTTATCATATGTCCGGTTCCATAGAGAAATACCCTTCAAATGACTCACGTCTTGTTTCTGCCACATCAGTTTCTGTTCAAAAGCCTTCCTACTTTCCTCATGCTGGTTCTGCTGAAACTTCTTGGTGGCCACCTCTAGCTCATTCATGACCTCAATTTCACTGTACAAACTAGCCGTGGAATTGACATACCTCTCCATTTTCCTCACCATACTTTCCATATCCTTCACCAAGAACCCCAACTCTTTCACCTCAATCAAACCAGTAACAAGGTCCCCATACACATGCTCAAACCCCTGCAATACTGAAATTGTACATTTCTTCCCTAACCTAGACACAACACTAGCAACCATGTTCAAATCATCTAGTTTCTCAACAAGGGCCATCTCTAAAAGCAGTGAATCATCATTAGACACAAGGGCTTTTATCCCCTCAGACTTCAAGATCTCATTTTTAAGCTTAAGAATCTCATTGTCAGTCAAGGATTTATGCAAGTGAATAATCTTGGACATCACATTAGCAACTTCAAATGAAAGAATTCCAATAATTTGTTTTTCTTGCTGACCTTGTTTCTTGGATGATGATTTTTTTGAATTCTCAATAAGTAAAGCATTCTTTAAACCGCCACTCATCTGATTCCCCATCTTTAATATCCAAGGCTCAGCCACCATTTCTTCCTCTACTGAACAAAAATATCAGAAAAACTGATTCTTGGTTCCAGATCTGGCTAGAAAATTTTCCACTCGCATTGGCTAAGAAGATATGCAAACAGGAACAGCTAAAGTGCAAACTGGGTACTTCAAGAAAATAAAGCCCAGATTTTTTTTCCGTTAGCATGCAACTGCAAATGGGGTAAATATCTAAGAAATAGAGAAAGAAAGAAAGAATGGAGGGAAAAAGAAAGGGGACAAGTGATAATCAAGAGGGACTTTTCCAATGCTGTTGGTGTGTGTCTGTGTGTTTTGGGAGAGAGATGTAATGTAATGATTTTTCAAAAAGGCACTGGCAGTTGGGAGGGATTCAAAGTTTATTAGGTTTATAATTTTCAATTGTTTTTAGTTTTTATTTTCATTTTTTGCATCACTTTGAATCTTTATATTTGGTGAGATACCATTTTTGACCTTTTTCCTTTTGGGATAAATTCGCCATATTAAGTGGTACGTTTCATTAATAGTGATAGAAAATTTAAATAAAGAAGGACTAGACCTGACCTAAAAAAATTTATTTTGTCTATGGAGTACATGTACATAAATATAAACACGTTGAATGCCGAATCTTTATTAAATTTGAAATCGCTTTTTGAAAGTGATTGTAGAGAGTTATTATTCCAATAGTGCATCTCTATATCGTTGTGGTCAAATCTCGAGTAGAAATGTGATGCGTCTGTCCTGAACTGACGTTGCGGAAGGAATAATTCATTTTGATTTTGTTGACTTTTTTTTTCTTTCAAAATTTTTGTGCTTAGGAGAATTTTTGTCAAAATTAAAAGAAAATAATATTTAAATCAATGTGTTCAGGTGAGCAGTAATGGAGAATTTAAATGGGGTAGGTCAAAACTAAGCTTTTGACTTTTCATGTCAACAATAATTAGAATTCAAATAAAAATATTAATTATATTTTTCCATTGGTTGAGAAAATTTATATATGAATATAGTCGATTTTTTGCATGTGGATTAAGGGTGTAAACGGTTCAATTTAGACTTTTTTTGACATATTTTTAACTTAAACATCTCAAATAGTTTGGAAAAATTCCAAATCAAATCAAACCGTTTCATAAACCGAACAATTATTTACGATTTAGCTAGAAGGAAAAGTTCCTTTAATCTAAAAATTCTTCAATTTACACAATTCTTAATAATACAAAAATATCATTAACTACGAAACATCATGATAGCTGCTGATGTTACTAGAGAAAATGGAGGTGAGACAAACTATGAAACAACTTAAGATTCACAAATGATCTTTAGAAGAAAAAAAAATAAAATTACATAGTTCAATTGAAAAACAAAAATAGTAAAAAGAAAAATCATAATTTGATGGTTTAGAATTATATTTATAATAAGTAGTCATTCCCTTAGCGTAACATTATTTTACTTTACTATATATCTTAAATTAAGTAGTTAAAAATGTTTTTTTTATTATGCACTACAACATTTTGGTTCGATTTTAAATAGTTTTTAAATTATCGAAACTTTCATAAACTGTTTGATTCAGTTCAAAATCGAAATATTAACGAGTCTATGTGGATAATTATTAAAAAATACAAAATCGATAAAATTAATATGTTAGCAATTATATGTTAAAAATGTTGAACAAATTAAATTTACATCCGTATGAGAGTTAAAAGAGAAGAGTGACAAATTGAAATTGCAAGAGTGCAAGCACATATGTTTGAAATACTTGTAATAATACATAGTGCATTGTTTGAAATAAATGCAAGAAGTACGTGGTACATTCAACTACTTGCATTACTATACATAATTAACTACATGTCTCATAGTATTGAAATAATTTTTAAATATTTAGAAATTGTAGGTGAAATAAAATGTATGGATAAAAAATATATTTGATCGACTTAAATTATAATTTAAACTTAGTTAAACAAACTGTTAAGCGTCACGAGTTATGTACACATGCAAATGTACTATAATATTTTTAAAGTAAACCAACTTGTCGATGTATACAAGAACAAGACAAAAAAAGTACGAGTGAACCTTAATTTGAATAGTAAAAATAGGAGATGTGAAAAGAGGAAAAAATTATCAACGCTTCGACTAACATCATTGTCAAAATTTTACTTGAAAATAATTTAGTTGTGGCTATATATGATAGTAAATAATTTATGATAAAGAAAAGACAATTTTGCATATGTAACCTTGTATAAATTATAAGTGATATTTGTCAAAAAGTGACTAATAGTTGGAGTTGGTGACTTCGTTGAATAATTTTAATTAAGAGATTCAAAGACAAGCCTAGAATGACAAGAAAAAGAACCTATGGCACTACGACAACTAGACTATGATGTTTTTCAATTTTGGGTTTTGCTTAATTGTCTTTTAATTGCTCCAACTCATGCCTCACCTAATTTCTAGCACTTCTGTGAGGAAAAAACAAATCGTTTTAGTTGACGGAAATTGTGTGAATTGGATGCACCTGCGACACGTAACAAATTATTTTAGTATAAGTGATACTAAGACAAATTCAAAAAGATAAACTCAGATAAGATTGAATGGCTGCCTTTAAACCTAGCACGACTCATTTAATCTATTGTATCAAGCCTAATTATTATTTTTTAAGCCCGCAATGGCCTTTTTTTTTTTTTTTTTTGCGAAGATGGCTTGGTTGTACGAAATGTATGTCAATTATTTTTCAACTTTATAACATTTTTTTATCTCAATAAATTATAATCGATAAAGTTTTGTTACATACATCTATTTACTAATAACATCAAATCCTATATTTCTATACACTATGAAGTCAAAAGATAATTATCAACAACTCCATTAATTGGTTAAAATCCACAAAGAAAAATCTCAAACTTTGGGTTAGTTTTCCCTCCAATTGCATGTGAGTTTGTATTTGGAATCATTTTCTTTTAGAAGAATATCAAAAAGGCTGTTGAACTTACCCCACGTACGACTCTTTTTATAGTTTTTCACACAATTTATTGTAAAATTAATTTTATGTGTAAATGTGATGGAAATGGTGCTTTTTGCCCAAATGTTTCGTTGTTTTAGGTTTAGGCCATCAACAAATTTAAACCTATTTTAACGTCAAAAGTTGTCAATTTGTTAATAACGACTCAATCACTAACGATGAATCTATTTGTGGATAACAATTTAGAGGCTGTCGTTCTAGGATAATTGCGTACATGTGAGTTTGATTAGACGTATAATTGAGTATTGAAGGGATTAGAATTCCTGAATTTTAAAGAAGAAAACATTTTGAATGAATATTTTTTATTTTAAAGTTTAAATAATTAAAGAATGAACAAAGTTATTTATTTTAATTTTTACTTCAACAAGTAGTGTTTCGTGTATGATAGATTTATTTTTAAAAGCTTATACATGCACAACTTTCATAAATGATTGACGGAGAAACTGAAATCTAATCTTCACCCATCTAGTACTATTTTGAATCATTTTATCGAAAAATTGAAGTTATTATAAATATGAACAAAATTTTTATTTAAATTTTATTTTCAACACAGTACTATAAAATAACGAAGCCCCTGCAACATTTTATTGTATTTATCAATTTCTTTTTTTTTATTTTCCACGACCACGTAGTCAATATCTAGTAGTAAAAGATAATTGTAACTAGTAATATTGTGCTACCAAATAGAAATTAAACAATCGATTAACCAATTTGTTTAAGATAATTAATCATAGTTTAATCAGTCTCAAATTTTGATTAAAAGAGAAAAGTTACAGTAGATTGACAGTCGACCTACGTCATATGACACTTACTCTTCCGTTGAAGATAATTTATTGTAGTTTATTCACAAATTTAATTTCCAAATGTCAATAGTGGATTTGATAATTTTAACAAAGTCTCTTTATCATTATCTTGCTAAGCAGTAAAGTTTTGGGTGGCAAAAAAAGTAAAAGTAAGCTGAAAACGAAATAAAGAACAAAGAAACAAAATTGTTTAGCACGCTATGGAATGTTATAAAGAAACAAGGAATCATACACCAAGTTGGACCAATTGGAAATTAAAGAAGAAATTCACTTGAATTTCACCAAATAAAATAGCAACCTATAAATAATTATGCATTAAAAAAATATAAAGCGGCCGGCAGGTCATTTTTTATTTTTCGGCCCTCATGCACTCATATTCAAATTAGGTGAGTCGAACATCTCCTTAAAGATACTCGTTATAAACTAGATAAAAGTCTCGAAGTATGATTTGAAGATTCGTGCATGTTATCGAAAATTGACGAATCAAAACATTTTGATAGGTGGCAAACCTAATAACAAGAAACTGGTGTTTACCTAATATTGGTCCCTCTCCATGAAGAAATGAATAGGGTGCCCATTGTCTAATTTTGTTACATTTTCCACTTGCCCCCTTATGGAAGTTTGTATCATTGTAAAAGTTAGAACCTCAATTTGCACACTCCCATGGATTATAATATTGTCCGATTCTAAGATTCTTCTTTGAACTTTTTAATTATGGATTCATGGTTAATATCTCTTTTTATATGCATTTAATTATAGGACGTCGTCAGTTAATTAGGACAATGTTGCATGTATAACTAGCAAGTTATTAATCAAGAATTTCAATAGTAGCTACAAATGTAGTCGTCATTGTATCTGAAACTCATATTTTACCTCTTTCTATTGATTCAAACCCCAATTTTATAATCTCTCATGTTCTCTCTCGTAACCTTTTCACGTGCTAACTTTTGGCGATTTTAGTACTTCTCTTATTTTATTTTATGTTCTTTTTACTTTTCTTATGAATGTCATTTCTTGTGGGACATGTTTAGTTGCGACAATTCTGAAAACACGTAATAGACTTGTTGGATGACACTTTCGATAAATAGAAACTTGTGATATTGAATAATTGTTAAGTAAAAATTATAATGACAAAAGAATTTGAACTTTAATTAGTATTGAGACAAGTGCACTAAGTATAGGTGTAAGATTACACATAAGATATGAAATTATTAAATTAACTAAAGTTTGATCAAAGGTTGCAATGATAACATCTTTTATTAGTACTTATTCATCTTTTTTGTAATACTTCTAATGGGAATATTAAACTTTTTTGCCACAAAGTGAAAAAAGAAGGCCATTTAGTTCATCTTAAGTAAAAGAAAGATAAAGAAAGTAAAACAAGAAACAAAAAGAAGACCACTATAGTATATAGTATATATCAAAAACCTAATCAAAAAGTGTTGTAGCACATTCTTTGAGGAGCTTGTTGAATCTAAAGTTGTTGCAGTATATTTCAAGTATAAAATTGTCATTAGTTGTTTGAGGTTGACTTAGCTCTTGTTTAATTAAGTTTAAATATATTTTTTATTTATATATTTTGTAAGATTTATAACTTATTAATCACTTATTATTGTATATTTCATATAATTTATAACTTATAATTACTTAAAAAATAATTTGAGCACTGCTAAACATATACTTAATTAAGAGAATTGTGGAACGAAGGGTTGCACGGTATTTAAAAATGTGAAAATCCTAAAAAAAGAAAAAGAAAAGGGAAGGTGCAGTAGTAGCAATGACAATAATAATAATATTTTGTATTATTTATTTGAGGAGAATGTAGAGGAGAGGCTAGGGGAGGGTAAAATGGGAAAATCATAGCGAGGGAAAAGGAGGAAATAGTCACTTGCCGGCCATGTCAAAATTGGCTAAAAACAATTCCGGCCCAGGCCCTTTTGTAGCTAGTTTTACCATGTTAAGCTATATGGGCTCTCATGGAATCCAGATTCCAACATTTATACTATATTATGTGGGAAAAATGTATGCTTTGAATAATACTATATCTTCCGTCCTACAAAAATATATTTACTTTATTTATTTATTTATTTCAAATTATAGTTCACTTTCTTTGTTGAGAGTATAGTTGATTTTTTAGTTTCTTAATATATTCTTATTTAGTGTCTATTTGGTGGAGTTTAAAAATAGTTTTTAAGAGGTTTTGAAATTTTTTTGGTGAAATATATGGTTGAAAAATTGATAAAAATTAT
The DNA here is from genome assembly GCA_030279155.1 of Forsythia viridissima. Lineage (NCBI taxonomy): Eukaryota > Viridiplantae > Streptophyta > Magnoliopsida > Lamiales > Oleaceae > Forsythia > Forsythia viridissima. The sequence goes on from CM059036.1 coordinate 4,706,787, forward strand.
GGGTCTCATGAAATATATTTTTGAAATGAATTTGAAAAAAAAGGAGTTTAGAAAAACCTGGCCAAACATTCTTAATGTGTTTTGTTATCAACAAATATGAACTACTATTATTCAATGTATATATTAGGAAAAAATGTAATTAAAATTTATGATTCCAACTATATAAATTACATTTTCTTAATATGTGTGAATATAAAAATAAGTTAATTTTTATGTGACTGATGGAGTATATGTTTACATATTTTGAAAATATCATGTTTTTTCAATAAAATAGTGATGTTTTCAAATTAATTATGTATAACCAATCAGCCTGAGTAACCGAAGTACATAGACATCTAACGTTATCTCTAATATGATTTCAATTTAATTCCTCTCTCCAATATGAGACTCTAAAATTTCGCTTCAATTTGTTGAGTAATTGTGAGCCGTCACTCTCTATAACTTCAAATTGATAATATAAAATCACAAATTGACCTCAAAAAGGGTCATAGGCATTTTACGTTTTTGAGTAATTGTGACTTATAATTTTTTGTATGTGATTTTAATTGTGACTTTTAATTTCTACATTTGATGAGCTATTCATTAAGTACATTTTGAGTTGTTGAATAATTGTGACATTTAATTCTTTGTATGTGACCTTAATTGTTAACTTAATTTATTTGTTGATATTTTTGATAAATATATTTTGAGTTATTAAGTAATTGTGTGACATATAAGATCGATCAATATTGTATATCATTTCATTGATCTTGTATAATCTTTATATATAAATTTACAACCAACCATGAGTTATATTGATAGGAGGGAATAAATTATACATTTCTAATTCACGGGACTACAACATTTGTAATTTATAGATTTTAATACACCGGAATTGTGGACATTCATAACATAGATGATAGAACTTCTAATACTTTTTATTGAATGTCATTACATAAAGAATATGCCTTGTTAAAATTATACTAAAAAAATAATGTCACGTAAACTCTAGCGAGGAAAAATAGTATATTATTTTTTCGATTATGGAACAAAAGATACCTCATTATAAACCTTGCCAAAAATTTCTAGTTTGACAAAACTTCAATCAAAGAAAAAATGGCACAATGCATATTTACTCCCCCTGACGATAATAACGCTTGAGATCTCTCAACTAGCATTCCAATAATATATATCAACCTCTCAATTGTTGCAGTAGATGATGTTTTTTGCTAAATAGAACGCCAAGTTTGAATAACTATTCTGGTTGAGATGGATCTTTTATGTGGATCTTATACATACACTGCATCAAAATAACTACTAGATTCGATTCGGATTTAAATCCAAATGCAATAACGATATTGACAACCTACTTGGCGAACACAGACTATTCTTTTTTGTTAACAATGATATGATAGTTCTTCATGACGACAATCAGAATGTGATTTTGGTGATTTGATAGAGTGACAAAGAAAATAGAAGAGATAGAGGTAACTGGTGTGACAAAAAAATTTGATATTGATTGATAAAGAAAAATGTACAATTAAAGGAGGGAAAAAGTTGGATACTTGAGTAGAAAATGTGATTTAGGCATCGATTTTTTTTTCAAATTTTAATTATTTTTGAGGTGGTTATATTGACACTCAAAAAAGTATTCTAATGTACTCCGAGTCTTCTATCCTTTCCCAACGAGTGTAAGTGGAGTCCACTAGAGTGGAAGTAGAGTGGTTTTTCTTTACCTTCTCATCCAGGGGAAATCAAGTTCATAAGCTTCTCATTTTCCTACTATTTATACAAGACGGATACTTATGGAATTCAAAGGTCTTCGTCGGTTATCTCCTTGGATCGTCTTACCTGGACCCCCGCATTTCTTCCAGCTCTCTGCGCAGTTTGTTGTTGTTGTTCGAGCTGAGTAGTCTGTCTTCAAAGGATTTCATCAAATCAGACTTTTGATCGGCTAGGACGCCTGATCTAGAGTATTCATGATGTCCAACACGAAATCAAGAGACGGGACTACAATTTCTTATTATTACACCATATTTTAATTGTGCTTAATGTTCTTAATATTTTTATAACACTTATGTTCTTAAATTTTTTTTTACGTCAAATTCATATTTTCAACTTCCATTAATTAGTACATCTCATCTTTAATGATTGTTTCTATTAAGATATTCTATTTGTGTGTTTTGAAATGAGGAAAAAATATTTTTTTTCCACTTTTGTATTTAACGTTGGGATAATTGCATCAAAGGTCCCCCAATGTTTCAAAATCATTGAGGATATGCCCCTAACTTTAAAAAATAGCACCATACATCCCCAACGTATGAAAAATTTGGCGTGGTAGGTCCTTTATGACCAAATTGTCATTCCCTTTAAATAAACAAAAAAATAAAAAACAAGAAAAAAAAAACATAATTGAAAACTAACCATATGTACCCCAAAAAATTAAAAAGTAAAAAATATACCTAAAAAAAAATAAAAAGTAACAAATAAGTTATCTTCTCCAAAAAGTCCTAAAATTTTATTTGTACCAAATTCACCAGAAAACACCACAAACTCACTAAAAAAAACACAAGGCATTGTGACGGCACAGGGGAGCGGACCTCTTCCCCGATTTTCCAGCTGGCGACGGATCCTTCTCCACCGTTGATGCCTTCTTCCCAAACGACATCGATCTTTGCTTCAATCCCCCTGGGGATGAAAACCTCTTCTAACCCTTATCCGTACCCGTTCTACCATTACTACCTTGTTCGTCTACATAACTCACATTCACATTTACATTCTCTTTCGAAGCACTCACACTTGCCTGCTAACCTTATTCCCCTTTCCATCAGCAACACTACTTACTGAACTCGATTCTGCCTTTTTTTTTTCTAGTTATCGACAAATAGGCTCCAATGGTATCCCCAGAAAGATCGGAATCTGATACATAACAAACCCATTTTCTGGAAGGTGAAATCTGGGCAATTAAGGGTTCAGGGGTTCTAATAAAAGGATGTCGCCTGACATTGGGACGCACATTGGCGGCTATCATAACCGGAGTAGAATCGAAGAGAAACCGGTCGAGGTGGACAAACTAGTCGAGTTGGAGCCGGTTTATGAGTATAAGATCCGTATCTCGGTCTGAGAGTGACACGTAAGTGGAGTTAAGTGAGTCGGAAAGTTGCACGTAAAAAATGTGATGGGGCCATAGCGAATCGCCTGTAGAAAGGGCCGTGCGAACGGTGGTCGCTGATGATTTTTGTGTGGGAATTCATAGATTGAAGAAGTTTGAATAAGATTCCTGGTGTTAGATTTGCCATTGTCAACAAACACACGCACACAGAGAGTAGCAGAAATGAAGAATTTTGGAATGGATAATGTGATTTTATGAACAAAAGCTACTGTTTGGTGAAATTGAAAGTGGTGGTAGGATGAGGGGTGATTTTTTTGGTGACTTTGTGGTGTTTTTCGGAGAATTTGGTACAAATAATATTTTAGGACTTTTTGGAGAAGATGACCTATTTGTTACTTCTTTTTTTTTTTGTACATCTTTTACTTTTTATTTTTTGGGGGTACATATGGTTAGTTTTTAATTATGTTTTTCTTTTTTCTTGTTTTTTATTTTTTTGTTTATTTAAAGGGAATGGCAATTTGGTCATAAAGGACCTATCACGCCAAGTTTTTCATACATTGGGGATGTGTGGTGCTATTTTTTTAGGTTAGGGGCATATCCTTTATGATTTTGAAACGTTGGGGACCTATGATGCAACTATCCTTTTAATGTTTTGTATAAACTATGATGGGCAAATAAATCGTTTTACGCTCTCCCAACAATTTTTTTTGACAAAAATCGTTTTCAGACACTAGATGTGCTAATTAATGAAAAGTTGACGATACAAAAATAATAAAAAAGTTGGAGACGTGAGTGCTATAATTAGCAAAAATTGAAGATGTCAAATATAAGAGTTAATTACACTAATGGTCCCCATTTTTTCAGGTTTGTAACAATTTCATCCCCATTCTTTTTTTAGCAGATATCATCCCCATTCTTCTATTTATACTCACAGATGGTCCCCAAATCACTATTTTTCACTATTCTCACAATTCTTGGACAATTTTGCCCCTTGACTTAAATAAATTAAAATAATAGGAAAAAAATACAATGAAAGTATTGCAATTGAGCCCTTAACATTTTCAAAAGTACAAATAAATCATAAACTATTTTATTTTATTTAGATAAGTGTTCTTCCCCACCCCCACCCCCACCCCCACCCCCACCCCCAAACATGAATTGCTCTAGTTTATTAATGTGAGATTAGATGAAAAAAATCTTTCGTATTTGAGTTGAGTGATGAAGAATTTTTTTATGGGTAAACTAATGTGGAATAATGTGGTCTGTGTTGAGATCAACTATGCATGATGAAGATGAAAAATTTGTAGAAATGCTTCCTGAGTGTCTGAAATCCCCGTGCCTCGCAAGAAATCACGCATATGGCTCGGCACTTTGCCAACCCCGGAAATGGTAGTCTGAGCTCATGACGTGGAGGTTTTAAGCATTAGAGGAAGCTCCGCCATACTCATCTTTCTTGAACTAGCCGAATAAATTATTTCTTTTAACTTTTGGGATTCAAACACCAGACGAGTGACTTGATCCTCCATTCACAGAATATTCCATCGGAGTTGCAGGGATTCCAGCGTTGACCATGGTTCAAAATCATTTGCCCAACTCATTAAAAAGTATCAAAGTTTGGGGGATCCAATTGTTTGCATAATTTACTATTTATTGTTGCATTGGGTTGTTGAAGTGTCCAAGAAATTTGGGTTTGTTTGAGTTGTTTTTTTCACTCAAAACAGATACAGATATAGATGTAGATACATATTCATATACACGCAGATTAAAAATTTGAGACTGGGCTTGCCGGGTTCAAAATTTCGAACAAGAAGGCTGGAATGGGTTTTCTTTTTTTTTTTTGGAAAGATTTGAAGAATGAGACTAATAATGGGTTCTTTCAAAATCCTTTGAAGAACATTTTTTCAGGTGCTAAGAGAGGTTTTTCTGATGCCATTGGTGGTTCTAACAAATGGGTTTGTGTATTAATGGTGAAGGATTGGTGGCCGATTGCCACGGGTTTCCGGCTGCGTCTGTCAGGACTTCAACCACGTGTTGTCGACGACATCTGGTGTTGTATGGAGATGGAGGTGGAGGTGGAGGTAGAGGTGGAGGTGGATTGAGGAAGAAGAACTATTTTTGATTTCTTTTAATTTGTAAAAAATAAAATAGTTTGAGATTTATTTGTACTTTTGAAAAGGTTAAGGGCCCAATTGCAATGCTTTAATTGTATTTTTTTTCTATCATTTTAATTTATTTAAGTCAAAGGGCAAAATTGTCCAAGAATTGTCAGAATAGTGAAAAACAGTTATTTGGGGACCATCTGTAAGTATAAATGGAAGAATAGGGATCATATCTGCTAAAAAAAAGAATGGAGATGGAATTGTTACAAACATGAAAGAATGAGGACTATTAATATAATTAACCCTAAATATAATTAAAATGTAGTGTAATAAATACAAAATGTGATGTGAATATAATTAGTCTTACTTTAGGAACAAATTCGATATTTTTAACATAACACAAAAAAGGGTTAATTTTACCAATAGTCACTGAAGTTCAAAAGTTTCACTGGTGGTCACTGAAGTTAGAAATCATTTCACTAATGGCCACTCCATTAAATTTCAATTTAAAATGGTGATGTGGCATGATGATGTGGTATTTATATATTGCATGGTAGTCCATGTACTTTATATAATATTCACTTTAGTCCTTATATTTCAATTAAGTCCTTCAAAAATTACATCTTAGGTCTTTAATCTTTTACATCTTTACTTTGGTCCCCAAATTTTCAATTAATTTTCAGTTACGTCCTTCAAAAATTGTATCTTAGGTCCTTCAACTTTTTACATCTTTACACTTTGGTCCCCAATTTTTTAATTATCTTTGAGTTAAGTCCTCTAAAAAATTACATCTTTAGTCCTTCAACTTTTTACATCTTTACACTTTGGTCTCCAATTTTCAATTATCTTTCAGTTAAGTCCTCTAAAAAATTGTATCTTAGGTCCTTCAACTTTATACATTTTCAAACTTTGGTCCTCCAAATCCTTGATTTTAGTTGCCAAAATAAGTGTAATTTTAGTGATCAAAATAAGTGCACTTTCAATTAAATCATTGACTTTACTCTCGAATTTTCACATAAACGAACAAAATAATATTATAGGGTTTGACCACTAAAATGTCTACTTTTAGTGGTCAACTCTAAGTGATAAGTGCGAATTTTATACTTATTTTAACCACTAAATAGTTTATTATTTAATTATATTATTTTGTTCATTTAGGTAAAAATTCAAGTGTAAAGTCAAATATTTAATTGAAGGTACATTTATTTTGACTACTAAAATTGTACTTATTTTGGCCACTAAAATCAAAGATTTGAGAGACCAATGTTTGAAGATGTATAAAGTTGAAGGACATAAGATGCAATTTTTTAGAGGACTTAATTGAAAGGTAATTGAAAATTTGGAGACCAACGTGTAAAGATGTAAAAAGTTGAAAGACTTAAGATGCAATTTTTTAGAAGACTTAACTGAAAGATAATTAAAAATTTAGAAATCAAAGTATAAAGATGTAAAAGATTAAGAACCTAAAATACAATTTTTGAAAGACTTAATTAAAATATAAGGACTAAAGTGAATATTATATAAAATACATGGACTACTATACAATAAATAAATACCACATCACCATTTTAAATTAAAAATTTAATAGAGTCAACATTAGTGAAATGATTTCTAACTTCAGTAACGACTATTGAAATTTTTAAACTTTAGAAATTATTTTATAATTTAAAGATAACTACACTAACCGTTGCTAAAATTAACCCCACCAAAAAAAACATAACATGAAACAATAATTTTTGAGTCAATTCGGGTCTCGCGCTCCTAGTTTCTCTCCCCAGTTTGAATCTGCCTTTCATTACTTCAAATCTAGAAAGAGGAACAGATTCTGTTTAGAGAGAGAAAGTGAAAAATCCCTAGGCAAGAGAGTAATTTTCGGGTCATTTCTTGCAATGGCCTTCATATCTTTCCTTGGTAGAGTTCTCTTTGTATCTGTCTTCGTCCTTTCCGCGTATCAAGAGTAAGAACAAAATCTACCTCTTGGATCTGCTCTTTTTACTTTTTCTTTTTACATTTTACTGTGATTATTTATGTAAAAGTACATGTATATGATTCATATAGAGTTTTCTTGAAGTATGGAGAAAAAGAAAATGTGGGGTTTTTTGATTTATTTCCTGCTTTTTAAGTGGAGGTTTGAACTGTGCTAATGAATACATTGGATCTGATGTTTTGTTGAAAGATCTTGCTATAAACCAAAAAAAAAAATTACCTCTTTATTTGGGGTCTGGTTGTTTACTGTGCTTCTTTGAGTTCAAATTTCCTCAATTGTGCTTTTACTTATTCTTTTTCCTCTGATTAAAAACAAAATCACCGAAATAAAAATACGATCTTTGTGAGATTTTAGTGAATCCATTGTTTCCACAATAAGGGCTACAGCTAAAGCTCAAAGTACAATGTACTTGAGCTATCCTACCTTGCTTTAGACAGGAAAATGATTGTTAAATCCAGCTACTGATAATGGATTAGGTATTGTGAATCTGCGGTGAATTAAGATTGTTGTGATATTCTGCTTCATGTAGATTTATGTACCTTAGAAGCTAGGTTTGATCTAGCGCACAAGGTTTCAACTTAATGTATTAGGATATAAAAGGAAAATTGCAGCGACATTCCTAACTTGGGGTTATTGGCACTTGGATCTCCGATCGTATTTTTGGCATTTGGGTCGCCAAGCTTCAAATTTTGTAGCAAAGAGGTCCCTTTGGATGGAGACCATAAAAAATAGGTGCAAATTGATTGGTTAAAATTGCTAGCCATTGTTAAAATAAAATTCTTTTGCTTCTGGAACTGGCAATTGTTGATTAGTCTAATAAATATGGAAAGTTCAAATATTTTGATGTACTTGGAATCGTCATGATATGGCTGAATTTGGAGGTGACCATGTGAACATTGGGGATTGTTACTGAGTGATAGAAAACAGTCTGAGACAACAAGATCTTCTTTTGTCCTTTCAAGGTCATCGGAAACTAAAGAAATGGTTAGTATATTCAAGATAATTACGTATTTTAACTTTCTCAATTCATTGGACGTGTACACTTTCTTTTTGTATGTGCACTAATTTAAAACTTGTAAGGCATCCTCTAACTTCATAATGAGAGTTTGGGTAAGTTGATAAGTCGACTTCTGTGACAATCCGTAACACTCCCACCTTTCACAAGTAAATGCTGTCAACTGACATTCACTGTGAAGTGGGTGGATTTTCTAAGCCTTATTTAGTGCTTGTTTGATAAAGCTTTTTATAGATTATAAGCCCCAGGTCCTATGGAATGTGTGGATAAAAGTTGTGGATCATACGGAATGTGTGGATAAGAATAATTTTTGATGAGCTCATAAGTGCTTATAAGCACTGCCAAACATTTATAGTATTTAAATGAAACTTCTTTACTAGACAAGTTCTTGTCTTGAAAATCTAATAAATTAATGAGAAATTACATATTGATAAGATCTAACTGATTGGAACAGTCAAAGGGGAGTCTTCAGTTTTGCGAGGAGGGATTACAATTTTTTAAATTTTATATGCAAAAGACTAAAACATTCTTGTGGGAAGAGGGTTGGATGTCTCGGCCTCATGGCTTATATTTGATCTGTTTTGAATATTCTAATGGACTATTGTCTTTCTTCATGCATCCATTTTAAGGTATATGTATCTGCTTGTAGGTTTAACGAATTCGGTGTTGATGGTGGGCGAGCGGCAAAGTCTTTAAGGCCAAAGTTCAATGTTTTCACCAAGCATGTTACAACCCACACTGGATTTGAAGTACCACAAGTAGAGGTAAGGAGCACTTCTCACTTCTCCATATTTTTGCTTAATTTGCTATAGGAAGTATATGATAACATTATAGACCTTGTAATATATATGCTCAGAGTTGAAGATTAGATTAGCTAAATAAATAAATGTATCCCCTGTCTAACAACTTAAGCTTTGACGAGTGATTGAACATGTTATTAAAGCATGCAAAAGACATGAGTTCAAGTGTTGCTGCCGCACATTTTAGGCCTTTGATAAAAAGTGAACCTGACATATACTTGAGGGGTGTATTGGGGACTAAATTTAAATAAGTGAATGTGTAATAGTTTAAGTTTTTAAATGAGGTGGTTTGATACCCAGTAATTTGGAGATTTGTTGTTTGCAGATGAAAAGTTTAGTTTTGGGTGCCATCATTATGAAGGGAGTCGGAAGCCTGTTGTTCATTTTTGGCAGCACTCTTGGAGCTTTTTTCCTGGTACGTCTATTAGTTCATGTGTACTTAACTTGTTTCGTCAACTTGATCATTGTAACCTAGTCTGTCTGTCTCGCCCTAACTCTTTGTCCCTATGCAGATTCTGCACCAGGCAATTGAGATCCCCATCTTATACGACTTCTACAACCACGATGTTGATAAGAAAGAATTTGTTGAACTCTTCTTCAAGTTTACTCAGGTTAGTCAATTTGACATGGTTTAAAAGTTACAGTTGTACTTTTATTTAATTTGTGCAAATGAGTTTAAGTGATTATTATCTTTCATGTTGAGATGACTGTATTTTTTAATGTTTAATCAGGGTTTGGCACTTCTCGGAGCACTGCTATTTTTCATCGGGATGAAAAACTCAATGCAAAGGAGATCGCCAAAGAAGAAGGCCCCTAAAGCGAAAACAACTTGAGACGATATTGTTGGGAGCAGCTTTTATAAGATTGTATCATTTGCAGCACTGCTGTGCCTTCATTTCCATTTGTTGTCCTATTTAACACGTTTAACTTAACTTCTAGCTTAATTGCATTCGTTTTGTAAGTCCTGAAATTCAGAAATTAATCATAGACAAGAGAGAGTGGCTGTATATTTCTTTGCTTGGTTTACTTTGTTTAGTTATAAAATTAGAGCATATTTGGCTAAGCTTAAAAAGCTTACTTGAGTAAATAAGTAACTTTCAAAATAAGTAATTTTTATATAGAATCAAGTAAGAAGTAACGCTTGGAAATAAAAATATTCAAAAGTAACTTTTACTTTTAAGCTTAGCCAAACATGTGTATGACTCATAATAAAAATATTTACCATGAAAAGCAGTTGTGGAGTATCTTTTTTGTAAAAATATATGAGCGATTGGAAGAGACAAGTTTCTTGGGGAGAATCCAGTGTTAAAAATCATTTTTTATTTTGTCTTTCGTTCCTTTTGTTTCTCTCTAGACATGGAAGTAAAGGCAACAGGAATATCAGTCTACGACAGGATCAGTGAATTAAGATCGTTAGATTATTCAAAAGCTGGTGTTAAGGGACTTGTGGATTCTGGGATATCGAAAATACCTCGTATTTTTGTTCATGATGATCGAGTTAAGCATCTCGAGGAGAAATCCAACTGTAAAAACTCTCAGTTTCTTGTTCCCATCATTGACTTCGATGGAATTTATACAGACATGGCTCGGCGTTATGAAATCGTGGAGAGAATTAGAGATGCTTGTGAAAAATGGGGCTTTTTTCAGGTAATCAATCATGAGATTCCGTTAAGTATAATGAATCAAATGATTGATGGGGTACGAGGATTTCATGAAGAAGAAACTGAGGTAAAGAAACAGTATTATTCGCGAGATGTTACCAAAGGGTTTATATATAATACCAATTTTGACCTTTACCAAGCCCCTGCAACTAATTGGAGGGATACCATATCTTGTGTTATTGCTCCTAATCCACCAGACCCCAAAGATTTGCCTCCAATATGCAGGTATATACATCACTTATTTAGACTAATTTGTTGGAATTAGCAGAGCTTAATCATAATGTATAATTGGATATTAGGTATATGTATTAAGTCTCGTTAATATTCCTACTATGTTTAATTGCAGAGATATATTTTTCAAATATTCGGACTACATGATGAAATTTGGGCATAATCTGTTCGAGTTGCTTTCTGAAGCTCTTGGTCTTGATTCATCTCACCTTGAAGACATGGGTTGTACTGAGGGACTTTTCGTCTTAGGTCATTACTACCCAGCATGCCCTGAACCCGAATTGACTTATGCCACTAGCAACCATGCTGATAGCGGCTTCCTTACCGTTCTTATACAAGATCATATTGGTGGACTTCAAATCCTTCATCAAAATCAATGGGTTGATGTCCCTCCCATGAATGGAGCTATAGTTGTAAACATTGCTGATCTTTTACAGGCAAGACAAAAATTATTGGTCATTTTTCTTACATATTTCGAGGTTATTCAGACAGGCAACTAAACTGTAATTCTTCCTAACAAATGATTCTCTATCTCTCAGCTTATTACCAATGACAAGTTCAAAAGTGTAAATCATAGAGTATTGGCCAAGAAGATAGGTCCAAGAATATCAGTGGCATCTTTCTTCAGAACACATTTTAGAGAAGGGATTGAAGCAAAAGTTTATGGACCGATAAAGGAACTGTTGTCTGAAGAAAACCCACAATTTTACCAGGAAATAACCACAAGGGACTACCTCACACATTACTACAATAAAGGGCTTGATGGTACCTCAGCACTGTCGCGTTTTAAAATCCGTTAATAAGATATGGAGATTTGAATTTTCGTTTAGATTATCTGGTTGTATATGCTTTAAGCTGTCTGTGACTCTGTGTACTGTTGAAGACATTATTGTCATTATTAACGTTGAATGAACACAAAGTTGTCTCCTTGGATGGGAAATCAGATCTCCTTTCTGTAATTGTAACTTTTACTGTCATTAATGTTGATTTTTCTGTGAAAGCTACTTTATTTGTTATTTTAGAAAATAATTAATATACTCTTGTTGTCTAATACCATATGCAACGTTTATAGAAATCAAAATTAGTAGACTAGAACTATAGATTCAAAATTTAGATTTGAAGGCCGTGTAAGTGACCTGATGATGTGTAATTAATAGGACAACTTAGAGTCCTTAAGAGTCAATATTAGTAGAGTATAACCATTAGATTGCCTAGCTGGAAAGTATCTCCGACCGTGTAAGTGACCTGATGATCTGTAATTAATAGGACAACTTAGGGTCCTTAAGAGTCAGTATTAGTAGAGTAGAACTATTAGATTGTCTAGCTAGAAAATATATTCAATATCTTCTCGGGAGAAAAGATCTGGACCCCGTGACGGGGTCTAGAAAGTTTCCCCGACACAGCCAGTGAAATAAAAAAAAAAATTTGAAAGCCCCCCCCCCCCCTCCCCTCCCCTCCCCTCCCCTCCCCTCCGGCGCCGGACACATCCATCTGCAAGAAAAACAACCCCCACCCCTCTGCGCCGCAAAAAAAGCCCCCCTCCCCTCCTTTAACTTTTTACAGCAGCAAAAAAAAGCCACCCCCTCCCTCCTTTAACTTTTTACAGCCCACCCCCCTCCATTTAATTTTACAACCCCCCCCCCCCCCCCCCCCCCCCCCCCCCAAAACAAATCCATTTATTTTTTTTTCCTCCACCTATTTATACACTACTCAACATAACAATTTTTCATCATCAAATATATATTTCTCTCTCCTCATTAGAATACATATTTTTCTTGAAATTTGGCCAACACAATCGCGTTATTTACTTTACCCAAATTTGGCCAACATCAAATGTTTCCAATCACTTTTGTTCTTTAAATTTATTTTACTGAATTTGTGTCCCACTTGTTGTTTTTCATATTCTTCAAAGGTTAGTAATAAATTATTAATTTGTTTTTTTATTTTCGATTATTTGTACAAATTTATTTTTTGTAATTTGTAAGTTAGTTGTAATATAGTTAATAGTTTTTTTTATATATATTTTTTATTTACACATATAACTGATGTGGCACCAGTGGCCACGATAAAAGAACTTGTCCTACGTTACAAAATAGGTAAGTTAATGTTATATTTTTCCTTACTTATTGTTTTATTAGTGTTTGGTCCATTTGTTTTATAATAATTAATAATTTGATTGTCGGTTTGGACAACACAAATCAACCAAAATACTCGCAGAATTCGTCAGATCAACAATATCATGCACTGGACCCACAATATGCATATCATACGCCGGACTTACAGTACGCACAGTACCCATATTATGCGCCGAACCACAGTAATCTTATCATGCTCCAGATTTATTACTCAAATATAAACTAATTAATTAGTCTCACTGTAATCTTAATAATAAAATTAACGTTAACTATATTATTTATTATATGATATAAATAATATATAATTTAATGAAAATTAATATACATATTATATATTTTTAAAAAAAATACAATGAATATAATAATAAAAAATTTATTTTTAATTTAATAAATTTAATTATATTAATAATGTGGATATAAATTTGTTGATAAATAAATAGGTTAAAGTATAAATAGGTTGAAGAAGGGGGTTTAAAGTATAAATGATGTAATGGGGAATTGGGGGGGTGGGTCATTACATTTGTTTGCATAGAAAGGGTGGGTTTTTGCGCGTGGGGTGGGGGGTGCCAGACGGGGAAACTTTCTAGACCCCGTGACGGAGTCCAAATCTTTTCTCATCTTCTCGGAGCCTTAATTTTCATTGTCAGAGTATCATCTATTGTATTCCTAGCCCAAGTCGTTCGAATACATTAAAGCCTTGTTTGGAAGGTGAATTGTATGTCATCGAACAATAGTATGCTAAAAAAGAAGCTAATTTTTTTTTGTAGTTGTTATGGTAGGACATTTGGACTTACAATATTGTGCAATTTGAAATGTATAGGAACGTTATGTGTAAATGGTAAATCAAATGATATTTGGGGTATGAATCATAATCTAAGGGATTATAGTGACAGGAAATTGGTAAAGTCCAACCAAATACGGGAGATTTGGGATATTAGGTCCTTACCTAATCATATCCAAGCAAAAGAGAATGAGTGGACGCTGTTAAATACTTTTAATGCTTGTCATCTTTCACTTAGAAAACTCTCTGCATGATAGATATTTTTACATCCAATTCAATCATATCACAAAGTTCAACTCAGAAGAGGGAAGAATTAAAAATTATGGTCACCAGCAGTCGAAAAGTTGTAACTCTTGAGGATGATCGTATAGATGAGCTAAAAGCTTTTGATGATACGAAAGCTGGCGTGAAGGGGCTTGTAGATTCCAAGATAGTGAAAATACCGCGTATCTTTATCCATGAAAAGAGCAAGATTAATCAGTTTCCTGTATCCTGCAATTCTCGGCTAAGTGTTCCGATTATAGACTTTGCAGGCATCGACAAGGATGAAACCAGGCGCTCTGAGATCATCAACAAAATCAGAGATGCTTGCGAGAGGTGGGGATTCTTTCAGATAATCAATCATGGGATTCCGATTTCTGTTATGAATGAAATGATGGATGCGGTAAGCAGATTTCACGAACAGGACACTGAGGTGAAGAAACAGTATTATTCAAGGGATTTTTCGAAGAAGTTCATATACAACAGTAATTTTGATCTATACCAAGGTCCAGCAGCTTACTGGAGAGATGGTTTTGAATGCATTTTGGCTCCTCATCCACCTGAACCTGAAGAATTGCCTGTTGTCTGCAGGTATGCGCCTTTTATTCACGAATTTAGTAGTACTTTTCATTAGTCGAGTAAAACCTGGCGGAAGAGATAGAATAAAGTTTTTCCTCTTTACCTTTTGAATATATAATTAAACACGAGTCATTCTTGTTAAACCCCCTTCATTTAAAAGCTTGAACTTTCAAAGAGAGAACAAACTTGTTTATTTAAGTAACGTTTCAACAATTCTTCTAAGCTCGTTCTCTAGCTTTTTCTTTTGCAACTTTCTGTTCTGTATGCTATTTACTAATGGGTATCTTGTCTTTTGCCTTTCATGTTGATTTTGATATTTTTGTTAAAACATCCATGTCTAAAGTCTAAACTAATTGACACTTAGTCAAGTGGCTACCAATACTCTTATACTAGTTCGAGGATATAATTTAGTCGCGAGAGCAACCCAATACTACTCAATACACAATCGACAACCATTCGATTTCAACAAAAGATCTTCTGCATGAGCTTTCAACCTGCACTAAGCTCTCAACATGCTAAGTTGTGTACTCAGAAAGGATGTTAACTTATTTTGGAAGATTCTTGATTTATTTCCTACCATTCTGTTGAACTACCGTGATTGGTGCAACATGGTATCAAAGTAGACTAAGGTCCCAGGCTCATGACATTACTTGCATGATTTTCAGAGGCATAATGGCGAAGTATGCTAACTATGTAATGAGTTTGGGGATTACTCTGTTTGAACTACTGTCCCAAGCTTTGGGACTCAAACCCCATCACCTGAATGAAATGAACTGCTCCGAGGGGCTTTTACTTCTAGGCAACTACTATCCAGCTTGCCCTGAACCAGAATTGACAGCAGGCCTTAGCAGTCACACAGACAGTGGCTTCCTAACCATACTTCAACAAGATCAAATTGGTGGGCTACAAGTCCTTCATGAGAACCAATGGATCGACGCCCCCTCATCGCCTGGAGTGCTTATGGTAAACATTGCAGATCTTTTCCAGGCAAGTAAAATGCTTCCTTTAACTTGATGTGTAGTTTAGTAGAATCTGGTATATATGACTTACTAATTTCAGAATCAGAGGATCATGAATTATGATGTTCGAATCTGGGGAATAGAATGTTGGACGGTGTGGCGGCCTAATCATACTATATACTTATCCCCTCGAATTCTGGGTTGAAATTTCCTGTGGTACTTTGGGTTCATACATGCATTTGGACGTCCTAATATTTCCACTACATAGAGAATTTTGGGAGGCCTTTTTTTCCAGGGTGAGAGGCCTGTGAATGCTGTACAAAGTGAATGCAACTTTCACATTTAGAGTGGTTCACTCTCAATGTGGTTGGAACACGCTAAATGTGTGCGCGCTTTGCTTGGTTTTTGATTTATTCTATTTTGTGTTTAGTATTGCTATCGTAAGTTGGGATTATTGCTTAATGGGTAACGGAGAATATAAGAGAAGATCGAACTATCTTTACTCAGAAGAGAGAAAATATAGGTTTTTCTCAAATACATTGCCTTCATTACTTCTTGTGAGGGCAGGTACAAAAAAGTCATAACGATAGTTTTATTTCCTGTAAAACTCGATTCATGTTGTTTACCTTTTGCTCTTTTTGGGACTAAATCTAACATTTGTTCGATTGACCCTGATGCAGCTGATCACCAATGATAAGTTCAAGAGTGTTCATCACAGAGTATTAGCAAAAAAGACCGGCCCAAGAATTTCAGTAGCATGTTTCTTTAGAACACATTTTCAAGATGGGATTTCTTCAAGACCTTATGGACCAATCAAAGAGTTGTTATCAGATGAAAATCCTCCAATCTACAAAGAGATCACGATAAAAGAATTCATCGTGCA
Organism: Forsythia viridissima; assembly: GCA_030279155.1. Lineage (NCBI taxonomy): Eukaryota > Viridiplantae > Streptophyta > Magnoliopsida > Lamiales > Oleaceae > Forsythia > Forsythia viridissima. The sequence continues at coordinate 4,723,269 of CM059036.1, forward strand.
GCGATACAAGAATGGTCTCAATGGAATTTCTGCATTGTCAAGTTTTAAGCTCCATAATCAGGCCCCAGAGAACTAAAGCTGTGCAGTAATAGACCAGAGAATTGGTGATAATGCTACCCAAGTTAAAAATTTCTTGGGAGGTTTGAAATTTGGGGTTAAATTGTGTTCTGGGCTAAAGTAAATAAGTAGCACTTCTGATTGCGTGGCAATTGTATCTGATTATGCATTACACGTCAGCCCGCCATCTAACATTGACATGACTAATGGGGGCGAACGGATTATTTAAAAGTAAATTAAAGATCAGTGATGTGATTGAAATTAATCAAAAAACACTTCAACAATGCTGTCAGTGATTCAACTTAGAGTAAAGTTTCACATTAATTATCGAAATTAAGTTTGCGATTCAATTTGGCCATTCAGTTAAAATTCTTCAGTTTTTTTGACTGAATGTCCTACGAGGAAGAGGACAATCTGATATGGTACTACTTTAGTAAAACATTGGATTACTAATACGAAACTTGCTGTAAGTTGAGTGACTAACCGTGTTGTTAAAGCTCGTGAACCCTTCAGAACATTACAAGTCTGACTGTCTCAGTAGCATTAGTATAATTGATAACCTAAATTAATGTAAGCTTTGATCGAATGTATATTTATGAATATAATTACATGGTGAAAGAAAACAGTGTATATTGCTTTAGTTCTATCTCCCTGTGATTTGTGAAGAACAGAAAATGAACATGTCAACCCTCAAAGAGTCTCTACCTGAATCTGCAGAAAATAATGCTCGTGCAAAAGAGCTCAAGGCATTTGAGGAGATAAAATCTGGTGTGAAAGGCCTTGTTGATTATGGGATTTCGAAAATTCCTAAAATATTCATCAGACCACATGATGAGCTTGCTGAGGAATTAAATCATGGCTGATCAAATATTCAAGTTCCAATCATTGATCTAAGAGGATTCGAAACTGATGAGTATCATCATAAGAAGATCATCAATGATTTGAAACAAGCAATGAAAGATTGTGGGTTTTTCCAAGTGTTGAATCATGAAATCCCTCTGAGTGTTTTAGATGGAATGCTTGATGGAATACGCATGTTTCATGAATAGGATGCTGAGATTAAAAAGGAGTTTTACCATCGTGATCGGACAAGAAAAGTGAAATATGGTAGCAATGTAGATTTGTACCGATCCCGTGCTGCTAATTGGAGTGTTGAACCAGCTGAATTGCCAGAAGTTTGCAGGTATGTTTTTATTGTTAAATTATGTTATATTTGTTTTCTTGTGTTGATGGGGAATCGAAAACAAAAAAATAGAAGAAAATCCAGTTCTTTTTCCTCAAAGCAGAAAATTTATAATGAGTAATACAAATTCTTCTATTGCTAAGATGAGCAAATCTAATTACAAGGAATGAGAAAAATTGCAGTATATTTTTAACATAACAATTAGTGAAATCATGAGCTTGTGTGGAAACGTTATTTTACAAAATTTGCTAGATTCTTGTAGACCATTTCGTACGTGGGACCTACTAAAGTCCTGAAAATACAGATTTGACACAGCAAATGCAGAATTTGAAACAGCAAAATATCTCTTCAAATGTCCAAACTACCCTTTACCAAAATATGTCTTCAAAATGAGCAAATGCGAACTGTGGATGTTGTCAAATGTATTAATTGAAGGGTAATATTGTCCATGGATACATTCAAGGTAGTCAAAAATAACGGTACTTTTGGTGGAAATTTGCAGCCAATTTTTGCTTTTGTCAGATTGGTGGAATATAATAATATATGTACAATTTGGTCAAAAAATCTTCCTTCCAAATAATTGATTCCACACAATTCCATATAAAATTTTAAGATTTGACCTACATTCATATGCATGCAACAACAACAAACTAAATCTTGTTCTCAATAAATTTAGGACCGTGTGGCCACATAATCTTTTTTTTTTTTTTTTTGGTCATTGTGAGCACATGTCATATTAGTTTTAGTTTTGATCTATCCCTCCCTCTTCTAGCATATTCTACTAAAATTATTAGGTTTAGGCATGCATAATGCCGAATAATTAAGAGAATTCCATGTGTATTTTCTGAGAATGCAGAAGTCCAACATGTTGGAATTAATTGAATTTTATCGAGTTGAATCATTAAATTTATTAAATGATGTGGGCTATTACAATTAATTTAGGTTAAATTGAAAAAATCTCCAATAAAAATTCATATTTTGTAAATGGGTACGATGAATCCACATTCATTTATAATAGGTGAATACTATAATAGGTGAATAAGTATGATGAATGGATGTAATCTGAACCATCAGATCATATAAAAATATGAAATAGTGCGATCTAAGATCTCAGATTAATTAGACCAAATGGTGCACATATTCATGAAGACGCACGCACCCATTCAAAAAGACATTTCAAAACCTATAAATAGGGACCTCTAAATTCAAATTTTTAACACCAAATCAATTCTGAATTAATTGATTTTAAATTCTCTCTCTCTACAAAATTCTGCTTAAATAATTTCTAAAGTTTCTTTTCTTCTTTACGAGAGACGTGCAGTCATTCTTTGGTTTGACTGGCAAAGTTGATATATTGCAATATCGACTTTGAAAGAAGCGTTGTATCTTGAGAGACAGATGATCTTGTTAGCACTTTTGTAGGGGACGAAATTTGTCTTAAGGAGATTTGCTACGGCATACCTCGCTTCATCTCTTTTCTACTTTTTTGCTTTTCTGTTTTTCTCGATTGTTTCCATCAATTTTGAAAACACAACAATCGAGTACATTAATCAACTTACAAAGTTGGGAGAACTTGTATTTGAGTTATTAATAGAAGCTCTTGGCCTGAAACGATAACACTTAGTGGGAATGTTCCGAAGGACGCAGTTTCATTTGCCACTGCTATCCAGCATGTCCCGAGCTAGAACTGACTTTGGGTACGAGCAAGCACACAAATCCTGCTTTCATAACTATCGTTCTACAAGATCAAATTGGTGGCCTTCAAGTCCTCAAAAACAAACAGTGGATTGATGTTCAGCCACTCCCTGGGAGTTTGGTAGTAAACATTGGAGACCTCCTCTAGGTTAATCGATTTTACTCTTAATTTTTCAATATATGGTTTTTAGTCTTAAGTGGACTAATTTCAGGGCATTTTCCTAGATTTTTCGGCTTGGCCGGTTTTGATAACATTGGTTTCTAATTATTTGGCATTGATGTGTTCAAATGATATCAAATGATGAGTTCAAAAGTACTGAGCATAGAGTGCTAGCCAAACGAGCAGGACCGAGAATTTCAACCGCGTGCTTCTTCACCGGTGTTACCATGCCTACAAAGATCTATGGACCAATCAAAGAGCTGATAACAGAAGAAAACCCCCATCTATACAAAGAATTTACAGCAAGTAAATATCTAGCCAAGTTTATCTCGCAGGCAATTGATAAATCAGGCTTGATGATTTCAAAAAATTCCTGGATCCACCCTTGTCAAAATGAGCACATAATATGAAATCATGGAAAACATTGGCTAAGTACAAACTGCCAGGGCCAAATCAGTGCTTCTGTTCAAGTGAGGAGAGATACAGAGGGGCAGCAATTTGGTAACTGTCCCCGCTCGAGAGATGGACCTGCTCGTGGCCCAGATTCATATTTTGGTAACTTGCACTTGGGGAGCTTTTTGGTAACTTTTTGCACAAAAATTAGTTCTCTTGTTCAAGCTTATATTTATGCTAAGTCCTTGGAGGAAAAAAGACACCATATTAGAGAAAAAGACACTACAATTCTCTCTTGGAAGAGCACATCAATTCAGATATTCTTGGGTTTCAAGTAACGAAGACGAATTTGGGTGATGTATTCTTATTCACGTAAGTGTTGCAATTCAACGATGTAAGGCTAAACATTTTTGCTAGTATGAAGATAAAACCTTGTTTGAAGCTTTAGTTTAAGATTTTTCATTTCTTACTTTAATTAATGTTTGATTGATTATTTGTTAAGTATTAATCATGTTTGAATTGATCACCGCTTGAATGTGTTTGTGGTTTATATTATTTCAGAGAGATTTGATATAGGTTTAAGCACGTTTTTGTCAAGATAATAAGATGGAGAATAACAACTTGTATATTATTGATGCACAGTGACCATATATACACACTTGTAGAGATTTACAATTGGTAGGAAATCGAAATCTTCTAATACAAGGAAATGTATAATATTTGAGATATAATAATATCATACTATAAATAGTAAATGTTACGCCATAATCCCACGTAACATTTCCACATGGAACGCCATGTTTCCACTGGGCCTCCACGTAGACACAGTCAGAGTCAACTGTCAAAAACAAAACGTCTCGACTCCGAGGCTATTAACCGAAGAGCTAGAAGAATCGAGGCTGTAACAATCCGACCCTGGTTGCGTGTTAACTCATCCCTGACACGCTACAAGGCGGACTAGAAAAGACTGATGAGACAGCCTGCAAAAGGTATATTGTCACCATCGTAGTCTCTTAGGTTGCGGCTGAAAGAGATGCCCACATTAATGCAACTGATGTGACACTCAAGACATGACTCTAGAACCCTCTGGATCGAGCCACGTGTCGCCCATCGAAGGGAGAACAATCTAATAAAATTTTCCTATAAATACCGAATTCGTTTCCACAAGAAGGAGATGTTGAATTTTATTGCTTGCACAAAAAAAAGATATCAAATCTTCTATACTAATTATTCTTCAAGTGTTATAACCACATGGAGAAATTGTTAGTTAGGGGTCCTCAAGCTTCTACCTATACCAAAGTGTACTTCTCTGTCTCTCATCACATATCCACCCAGTCGTAAGCTTATTTGCGTGGTTGAATAAACTACGTGGCGTTCCAAACAAAAAGAAAAATACACGTAGGAAAAGGAGTCGTGGAGTTCCTTTTGACAGCCATTTTTGGAGGTCAACAGATTGGTGCTGTCTGTGGGAAACGTAACTTAAAGCCTTAGCCTCTTTGAACAAAGGGGTCCCCCTAAACAAGGGATCAACCAACCCACCAAAGAAGGAAATGAGCGGAAGCAATGAAGATGAGAATTCGAGAAGAACCAGGCCCGCAACAGACGAAGAGACTGTGGCGGGAGCAAGAGTAAAAAAAGCCCCGTGGAAGAGACGTGGAAGGAGGCCTCCCACCAATCTGGAGCGAGAAATGAGAACCATGGCCACCAGCGTGAGGCAGCTGGCTGAACACCATGCCCAGATGCAAGGATATATCCAAATGATGCAGGTGCGAAGTGAGAACCGTCCCCATGAATCTGACCCAGACGACCCCAATGAGGAGCAAGAAGTTGACAGCTGTCATCTCCGTGATCCTCAAGTCAGTGGAGAAGCCTCGCACGCTAGGACATATATGGAAAGGACCAACCCCTTAGTAGCTGACAGGAGGCCCCAACCGACAATGTCCGCTAGCGTATTTGAAAGGCTAGCCGAACATAGAAACAGAAAGTGGTCTCGGGAGAATCTACTAAGAAAAGATCAGCCTCAGAGTCCCTCCAAAAATAGGCAGGAAATGAGAGCAAGAGAGGTAGAGGCCAGGGAAGAATTAGACTTCCAGCCCTACCTACCTCAACAAACCATGCACCAGCAGCCCCAATGCTATGGGGACGAACAACAAGCTCAGCGCCTCCCTCAGTTTTCTCCAAAAACGAACGTTGGGGGAGAAAATTCGAAGCTAGCGAGATCGTTTGAAATAGACGACGATGACGAAAACCTCATATTTTCAGTCAGGATCAGGAATGCATCCATCCCACATGAGTTTCGTGTGCCCAAGATTACCCCTTACACAGGTAGGAGAGACCCCTTGGACCATGTAAACTCGTATAAAACAGGAATGAGTCTCCGATGAGCAACTCCAGCCCTGAAATACAGATCTTTTCACCTTACCCTATCGGGAGGAGCGAAGCGATGGTATAACAAACTAGTGGCTGGAAGCATTTCTAGCTGGCCAGAGTTAAAAAAGACGTTCATCAATTACTTCTCGTCACAGAAGCCTGTCTCGACCCCGGTCTAACGCCTCCATGACGTAAGACAAACTCCAAATGAGCCACTACAGAGCTACTTGGGCCGTTTCAACGAAGAAATGCTATTCTGTGAAAGAATAACCGTTGCTGAGGCCTTATCTGCTTTAAAGGCAGGGATAGATATGAACCTTCCATTCTGGAGGGATGTCCGTAACAAGAACCCATCCACCTTGGACCAATTCGTAGAAATGATCACCAAAGAGATAACCAATGAGAACATGATCCTTTACAGGAATCGAGGTAGAGTAGGAGCCAACCTCGCGTCTAGAGCCAGATATGTCCAAGGCCACGGCAGACCTCCTCTCCAACAAAATCAACGCCGAAGAAACTACCCATTCGACCCGAATGTTGGAATAAGTTATGTGGCCTCTGCGCAAGAAGGCCTGCTCCCCCCTTATACCATCCCAGTGGCGCTGAATCCTGCAGTTGGACTTTATAACTATAGTATGTCCCATCGACATATTATGAAGCGGGGACCAGCGCACCCCCGGTGCTTCTTCCCCATCAAGTGGCCCCTACAAAATAATGTTGCGTTCACTGAAGTTATGGACATAACACGGATGAATGTTGCGAGTTGGAAGATTTGGCTAACAGAAGGATGGCCAATCTAGGCCATAGACGCAGGACGAATCTCTCGGAGATCAATCCCCGATGAGAGGTCGCTGACCACCATACCTGGACAGATACTCCCCATAGTGAGATAGGAAGCCTTTGGGCCAAGGACCACGACGAATGCGTAATTCAAGAAGTCCAGCAAGGCAGCCCCAGAACCGCGCCTAATCAAGGGTCCTAAAAAGGCCCCCATCTGGGAAATAGACACTATTTACGGAAGTCTTTATATAGGACGTCAAACTCGGAATGCCCAGAAAAGCTATGCCAAAGTGGCTGAAGGGACCCTAATGACCAATTGGCTCATTAATAGTCGACCCTCGGGATAAAAAAAAGATAGACCCTATCACCTTCACCGAAGAGGATATGAAGGGTGTACACTATATCCACTACGATGCCCTTGTAGTAAAGGCAGTAGTAGCTTGAAACGGATTGGAGAGAATGCTCGTGGACAATGGCAGCTCTGTTAATGTCATCTTCTTGAGCACGTACGAGCTAATGAACGTTAATATCCCATTGGAACCATCGACCGAGCCCCTATACGGATTTACAGGTGATTGTGTAACCCCTAAAAGGATAGTACGCTTCGCCGTTACGATGGGAAAAAAGCCTCTCACTACCCACACTTTCATGGAGTTCTTGGTAGTGGACAGAAGGTTAGCCTACCATGGAATCCTAGGCCGACCGGCCCTGAAAGAACTTTGGACCATAACATCTGTTCACCACCTCTGTATGAAATTCTCTACTGAGGGAGCGTGGTGACTATACGAGGCAACCAATCCGAGGTCAGAAAATGTTACAGAAATGCCTTGAGAAAGGTAGAGAAAAAAGAGATAAACATAACGTTCTTAGACGTGGAAATGACGGATGCCTCAGAAGAGACACCGAAGGATATCTCGATGGAAGTAGTGATTCCCTCTGAGGACATAGATCCAATGGTGACGGGAGTTGACTCCCAGACTTCACCAGTCGAAGAGCTGGAAAGTTTCATGGGGGTTCCTAATGACCCAACAAGGAGGCTCCGAGTAGGAAAGCATCTCCCAGAAGAATCCAAAAGAGGCCTGAAATGGTTTCTCAGCCACAACTTGGATGTTTTTGTGTGGAAACACGAGGATATGATTGGGATAGACCCAAAGGTAAGTTGTCACCACCTCAACGTAGATCCTAAATTTTTGTCACACCAAAAAAAGCGGAGGCCCTTAAACCCAGAAAAGTAAGAAGCCTTGAAAGAAGATGTGGAGAAACTACTACAAAGCAGCTTCATCCGGGAAGCCCGCTACCCTAAGTGGGTCTCCAATCCAGTTCTGGTTAAAAAGCCAGGGGAAAAAAATGAGAATTTTTATAGATTTCTCCAACCTCAACCAGGCCTGTCCTAAGGATAGCTTCCCACTGCCTCGGATTGATCAATTGGTGGACTCCACCTCTAGACATGAACTCTTTAGCTTCATAGATGCATATTCAGGCTATAACCAAATTCCTATGTATCCACCAGACGAGGAGCACACATCGTTTGTGATAGATAAGGGCCTTTACTGCTACAAGGTCACGCCATTTGGCTTAAAAAACGTTGGAGCTACCTATCAGAGGCTCGTCAACAAAATGTTTGCCGATCAGCTCGGTTCAACCATGGAAGTCTACGTGGATGATATGCTGGTTAAAAGCTTGAAAGCTAAAGATCATGTGCAGCACTTGGAAAAGACTTTCTAGACCCTCTGAGCTTATAAAATGAGACTTAACCCTCTGAAATGTGTCTTCGGGTTGCCTCTGGAAAGTTTCTAGGCTATATGGTGAACCAAAGGAGGACCGAGGCCAACCCAGAGAAAATTAAGGTGTTAATAGAAATGAAGTCGCTTAGAAGGCCTAAGGATGTACAATGCCTCACCGGAAGAATGACAGCCCTTAGCCGATTTGTCTCAAAAGCTACAGATAAGTGCCTTCCATTCTTTAAAATCTTGAAATGAGGTAACCGATTTGAATGGACAAAGGAATGGGAAGCTGCATTCCAGGCCCTAAAGGAACACCTCGACCATGCTCTCTTCCTGTCGAAGCCTAAATTAAGAGAAACTTTATCGCTCTACCTAGCAATATCCTCGGAGTCAGTAAGCTCGGTCCTTATCAGGAAAGAGGAGCACCACCTGCCTGTTTACTACGTAAGCAAGGCTCTCTTGGGAGCAGAGGCACTCTACTTGGACATTTAGAAATTAGCATTATCACTCAACACTGCTTCCAGGAAACTGAGGCCTTACTTCTTAGCCCATAGCATACAAGTCCTGAGTAATTTTTCCTTGAGGCAGGTGATACAGAAACCTGACGCCTCAGGGAGACTATTGAAATGGGTCGTCGAGCTGAGCTAGTTCGACATTGTATTCAAACCCAGAGTATCCATCAAAGGACATGTCCTCGCTGATTTTATGGCAGAATTTGCTAACACACTCGAGATAGATGCCCGAATGGCGCCCGTAGAACCACCTACGTGGTGTCTTTTTGTGGATGGTTCTTTGGGAGATATGGGCTCAGGCGCTAGGGTGGTCCTCACCAGCCCCGAGGGCCATAGGTTGAATTGTGTAATCAGATTTGACTTTAAAGCCTCGAACAACGTTGTAGAATACGAGGTCTTACTCTCCAGCATCCGCTTGGCCAAAGAAATGAAAGTACAGAAGCTCTCGGTGGCAAGCGATTCCTAACTAGTTGTGAGCCAAGTTAACGGGAACTTCGCCGCTAGAGAAAGAAGAATGGCTTCCTATCTTAAATTGGTAAGGAATCTTATCCCCTACTTCGATCCAAATACCCAGAGCCAATATCACCAATGCCGATGCGCTATCTAAACTGGCAAGCAGCAAGGATTTAGAGCTCCTTAAGCTGGTTTCCATTGAATACCTCGCCAAACCATCCATAGAGATTGCCACGGAGGTGATGTGGATAGAAGAGACTTCTACTTGGATGGGCCCCATCCTGGCATTCTTAAAGGACCAAACCCTTCCTATTGATAGAGATGAAGCTAGAAAGCTGAGGAGGAGAGCTGCGCACTTTGTCATATCTGATGGAGTCCTCTACAAACGAGGTTACTCCATGCCCTTCCTCAGGTGCGTTGGAACCAATGAGGCTAACTACATCCTTAGAGAAGTCCACGAAAGAATATGCAGTAACAACCACACATGAGGATTAGCTATAGCCCAAAAGATTCTCAAACAAGGCTACTTCTGGCCCACTCTGAAGAAGGATTTCTTACTTCACACTAAAAAATGTAACAAGTGCCAGCGCTTTGTCACAATCCCGCAACAGCCCCATCAGGAACTCACCATGGTGTCTAGCCCCTAACCCTTTGCCAATTGGATAATAGATTTCATAGGCCCCATGCCTAGGGGAAGGAGCAACGCATGCCATGCCTTAGTCACCATTGACTATTTTACGAAGTGGGTTGAGGCAGAGCCGATGATAAAGATCACCAAGGCTAATACCTCCAAATTCATATGGAAGAACATCATCTGTAGGTTCGGGATTCCACACTCTCTTGTTTCTGATAATGGAAAACAATTCGACAACAGGAAAGTCAGAAGCCTTTGCGATGAGCTCGGGATCTCCAAGCACTTCTCCAGTCCTCATCACCCTCAGGCTAAAGGTCAAGTAGATGCTGTTAACAAAATCATCAAATACACCCTCAAGCGAAAACTCGATGCATCCAAGGGGGCGTGGGTCGATGAACTCCCACATGTCCTCTGGGCAATCAGAACCACGGCTAGAACGCCAACTGGAAAACCCCACTTTCTATGGCATATGGGTCTGAGGCTATGAGCCCAATGGAAATCGACATCCCGTTGCCTCGCTGGCTTCTGTTCAGCGAAGAAAGGAACAATGACTTGATGATGTCCAGCCTCGACCTATTGGGAGAACGAAGGGACGACTCTCAGGCCAAATTAGCCTCATATCAAAGAAAGATGACTCTGTGTTTTAATAAAAGGGTGAAGAAGAGGTCATTTCATCTTGGTGATTTAGTCCTGAGAAGAGTATTCCTATCCTCTAAAGAACCAGGAGTTGGAACTCTTGGTCCTAATTGGGAAGGACCTATCGGATAAAGAAGGAAGTACGTCCGGGTGCCTACCTTATCGAAGACTTGGAGGCCAAACAACAGGCTCATCCATGGAATGCCGAACATCTGCGCCGATACTATCAGTGAAAGTTGGAAGAAGATTACTTCAGTTTGCTTCTTTTTATCGAACCTATGCTTCGTTTGCTTATGCCTTGGTAGCTATCTTAGTTCATTATTAGTATAAATGTTTATGTTGTTGTTTACCACGAACCCGTAGGCTAATTAACACCGAAATAGATCATCTACGATCACGTTATAATGAAAGAACCAGTTAGTTCAGAAACATTACATTTATCAAAAGGAAAGATAAGCAAACAGTTCATTTCATGATAAAAAACTTACAAGGTGCTCAGTTACAATTCGCAAGAGCCAATACAATGAAAACTCAGACCTCATCGTCCTCACCGTCCGGATGAGGAAACTTGGACTCTATAGAAGAAAAATCTAGATCAGGGTGCTCAGATTTGAGAGCCACAAGTACCTCCTGATGATCGACCCTAGCGAAGTAGTCAGAAAAATTGGTGTAAGCATTGGTCTTATGAAAATTGGCCACATATTCTGCCTTAGCATTCTCCAACTTCATCCCCGATTCTTCCAACTTCGCTTCCAACTCCTTTCGCTTCGTCTCAGAGGCCTTTAACCCATTCTTCAAATTCCCCACCTCAGACCTAAGCGCCTCATTCTCTTCGCGCAGACGGGTCATCTCGAGTATGTGGGAAGCATTTTTCTCCTTCAACTTTCGCTTCTCCTCGTTCACCACCCCGAGGGCTTTAGCAGCTACTACCTAGGCAGCATTGGCATTATCAAACTTCTTCGTCAACAACAACACATTGGAGTCAGATTCATTCAAGTCGGCTTGGAGCTGCTCATATGCTGTGCGCATACTCTCCACAGCCGCTTGTAGGCCCTCCATTGCCTCCTTGTGCTCTTCTGATATAGAAGCATAGGCCTTCTATTTTTCATACTGCTCCAGTCGCTGCCTGAACTAGCCTAGGGCTTGCATCTGCACCCCGGCTGCCCTCACGGTCATCGCCAGGCTGGCCTCCATCATATCCTCCACCTCTCCATAAGAGGTAAAATCCCCTTACTGGGGATTGAAATACTTTTTAAAGGCTTGAGCCTCCAGGGCAGGATAAAAGGGGAGGCCATTAACAGTGTCGTCAGGGAGACGCCCACAGGTGGCTCCAATAAGTTCACACAATTTTTTCTTCGAATCAAAGTTGGCCTCCCCCGTCTGAGGCTTGGAAGAAGGAGCGTCCAACACCACTTCTCCAGACGGTGTGACGATAAGTGTCCTCTGAGTAGGAGGAAGATTGCACATGACATAATCCTCGATATTAATCACTTTCTTCCTCGGGTCAACAGGAGGTGCTGATCTTGATAACTTCGCCCTCGGGCATTCTCAGACTGAGGCTTTTCTCTTTTTAGTCAGAGGCACCTCCACCTCAACGGCCTCAACCTCATCAGTTTTCTCAGCCTCTTCCTGAGCTGCCTCCCGAATGACCTATTCTATGGCCTTCTTCTGCCGAGCATCTTCCGAAGAGCCAGGTGCCAAATGTCTCGATCGGGAGCTCGCCAACTTCGCCAACGACCGCCTCAGATGTTTGCCTTGCTCGATATCAGCTATCAAGAAAAAGAACATTAAAAAAATAGCGACAAAGGCAAATAATCAAACCCAGGCGAAGTCGTTTATCTCTAGATGCCATCAGTCCGAGCTCAATCAAAAAACGATGCCTATTCAGAAGAAAGTCGTGCCTCTTATTGGCTGGGGTAGTCAGGTATATAGATTGTAGCACATCTAGCTGTTTAGAACTCAACTCACACCGAAGAAGGGCATCTGCAAAAAAATGGGAATCAAATAAGGCAGCAATTTATGAAAAGCCAGATCGAACCACCACTATCCTACTTACTAACTATTCTCAGGATCGTCGATCACCCTTTGCCAATTCCCCTTCACCCAAAACCAAGATTCCTTCCATTGCTTGATGGAAGAGGGGCATTTAGTAACAAGTGGTTTGTGGGTCTCCCATGGGCAGAAATAATACCACCCCGGCTCCTTCTCTTTGTCCTTCTTCTTCAGCATCTTCTTAGGTAGATATACCGTCTGTAAGACGTGGAGGGACATCTCCAAACTGAACGAATGTTTGAACCACAGGTACAGGTCCTCCACCATTTGGCTCCACCAATTCGAAGATACCTACATAGGGGCTAATCCGTAGGCCATCAGGATCCTCCAAAAAAGAGGTGTAGAGGAAGCCGCAGACCAGCTACGAAGGCATGCAGATGCAAAGCAGTACATCCCTTCATCGGAAAGCAAGCTTTTTTGTTGGGTCCCGGGAGTATCAACTCGACATCACCAGGAACCACATATGCCTCCCTCAGAGAGACTAAATTTGACTCCACCATTATCGATGGGACGTCTATTGCTGCCCACCTGAAGGGATTCTTACTTTGGGTCGATATAGAAGTCGACGTGATAGCCAACACCTTGCCAGTAGAGGTACCCTGAATAGGCATCACATCAGCCATAGATGAGGTGACAGAGGGTGACGCTTCGCCCTCGCCTCATCTAGGAACCTCTCCCTCAACAGGGTTTGTAGACATTACTAAAACACAAGAAAAGGAGAAACCACAACTGATTTAGGAAAGATGTTTACCTAAAACTCTTCAACAGAAATGCTGCCGGAGAAGTAAACGCCGAATAAAGTTGCCGAAAAATAGGGATTATCAGGATTCTTCAAAAACTCCCTCTCGAATGTCATGCAAGAAACTGAAGTTTGCGAACAACTCCCTTATATATAGACAACAGACACTAAATGTCCACCGTTGGATCTTATCAAGATCCATCCACGCCGCACAAACTTCTGAAAACATCCAAACCCTTGAATTCCAAACAACACCAACGGTCATTCAAGTTAGTGGCCGCGATGATTGCGTATCACTCACGGGCGCGTAATTCATTATCTTCTTGGTAGAATCAAAGCTCCCAGAATTAAAGAAAAAACCATCACTACCTGCAGTTGTCATTTCATCCCATTCGAAGAGACGTGCGGCAGGAAGACCAATCATCACGCTCTTCGTGGACCCGCCATTAATGCTTGAGGAGTCGTCTCTACTGCCCTGCCTCTCCCACTTGGGACTCGGTGCTCCCGTAGTAAGCCTCTCTCCCAATAGGAGATGCCTCTGCTGCCCAGCCTCCCCCACATGGGACTCGGCACTCCCGCAGCAAGCCTCTCCTCTACTAGGAGACACCTCTGCTGCGCAGCTTCTCCCACTTGGGACTCGACTCTCCTGTAGCAAGCCTCTCCCCTAATGGGATATGCCTCTGCTGCGCAGCCTCTTCCACTTGGGACTCGGCGCTCCCGCAGCAAGCCTCTCTTCCACTAGGAGACGCCTCTTCTGCGTAGCCTCTCTCACTTGGGACTCGACTCTCCTGTAGCAAGCCTCTCCTCCATTGGGAAACACCTCTGTTGCGCAGCCTCTCCTACTTGGGACTCGGCGCCCCCGCAACAAGCCTCTCCCTCACTAGGAGACACCTCTGCTGAGTAGCCTATCCCACTTGAGACTCGGCTCTCCCGCAGCAAGCTTCTTCTCCAATGGGAGATGCCTCTGTTGCGCAGCTTCTCCCACTTGGGACTCGGCGCTCCTACAGCAAGCCTCTCTCCCATAAGAGACGCCTCTGCTGTGCAGCCTCTCCCACTTAGGATTCGGCTCTCCTGCAACAAGCCTCTCTCTCAACCATGCAAATAAGCTTAGGACTGGGTGGATATGTGACGAGAGACAGAGAAGTACACTTTAGTATAGGTAGAAGCTTGAGGACCCCTAACTAACAATTTCTCCAGGTGGTTAAATAAACCACGTGGCGTGGTTGAATAAACCACGTGGCGTTCCAAACAAGAAGAGAAATACACGTAGGAAAAGGAGTCATGAAGTTCCTGTTGGCAACCATTTTTGGAGGTCAACACTAAATATAAATATACTAGACCTGAAGACCAAGCAACCGGTTGGAGTGTTCTAGAGTTGGTTTGACTTGGACTCCATGTGTGTGACTGGTGGGCAGACCATCATCATCAGAAAATAAAATGAAGTTCGTTATGGGATATATAGAGATATATCCCTATGCTTTACGAAATCTTTTGTGAATGATCATTGAAATTTAATCCGTTTTACATATTCAAAATCTTCATAGAGATATTGTAGGTTCATATGTGAGATAGTTTTAGCATTGCTTGATAAAGAGTGTTAAATGATTTAACATCGTTGATTTTTAACCTAAACATGTTTTAGTTAATTCGGGAAATTGAGAATTAAAGTGGAAAACAACAGTGGACTCAGAATACTAGTGACTTTCATAACTTGAGTTTTTCTCTAAGAATCATATTGTTCGAAATTTGTTTTCTTTCACAATTTGAAGGTTATCCTCAACTCATATTTTAAAATTTTCTCAATATTTAAGAACTTGGATAAAATTCTACAGAATTTATAAGATTTTAACATATACTTATGGATTTCTATGGATTCTCATAAAATTGTGGTCTTTTTATTAAAAATAGTAATAATACAAAGTCTTTATTCCAATTACTTCAAATGATTGTCCTACACAAATAAATATTTTGAATAGAATTTTAGAAAGAAAAAAATACTTGAAATATAAGGAAGGAAAAACTCTTCCCCAGTTTTGAATAGAGAAAATTGACTAAAGAGCAAAACTTCTTGAAAAAATAATAATTCCACTTGTCCATTTTATAAATTTTTTTCTTTCATATTCGATACATATTTATGCTTTTTTCTCTTCTAAAACCAGTTGTTTAACCCTCTTGTATGAATAGTTATTTTATGGCTTAAAAAGATAATTTGCAAGTGTTGCAGTTGACAGGTAAATCTTTTCAAGTTAAAAAAAGAATTTTTTGTGCCATATTGATTTTGTTGTCCAATATTAATTACATCATATGGTATTAGACTAATTATCTAATTAAGATTTATCGATTTATTATTTGTATTTTTCAACCCGTTCAATGAATCATCATGTAGCACCAAGAAATTCAAAAGATGATGTTTAACAATCGTAATAATAATATATTATTATTATTATTATTATTATTATTATTAAAATAAGAAATAAAAAAATTCAATAAATTTTCATGCTAATATAAACTGAAAATCAAGAACAAGAGTTTAGTACAAAAACATGTGACACAAATAAAGATGGCGAGAGGGAAAGAGGAGTGAGAGGAGAGTTGGATTGAAATTTTGAAGGATATGACTAGAATGCTTAAAGAATTTGATATTTATATTTATGGACTCGAAATTCATAAAATCTGTTTAAATATTCTAATTAATGAAATTTTTAGAAATTCACTAGTTATTGAGGACATCTAGATTTCTAAATAATATATTTAAATCCAAATTGATAACATCTAATTTCAATGGAAACTATTAAAATTTGAGTTACACCTAAATTAATATGGATTTTTAACATTTATTCTAATCTGAGTTGATGACACCCACTTATAGTTTAAAATTGGTTTAAAAATCCAACTAAAAAATATAGAATAATTCGGTTAAAGTTTAGAATAATTGATTTCATAGCTAAATATGTAATCCTCGTTGAACATACTTAACTCATCACTCTATTACTTGTCTTTGATACTATATACTTACAATTTTAGAGAATAGCGTTGACTCAAAGCATCACAATCTCGTTCATCTACGAATACTAGAGTTTAGATATAAAATAGAAGAATCTCTAAAGCCTTTATTTATTTAATAAAAAACAACCAAGCAACCAAGAACCCTAGTCTTACATTCAAAATTCCTTCGTTATTAAAGACCATTCCATGTTTCTTATAAAATTAAAACATTAAAACATGGCATAAGGGAATAAAACTAGGCACTTAAATAAAGCAAAACAATAAATGAAAGCCGTGAAAAAGGACTTAGCCGTGCCCCGTCATGTTTCCTAGCCTTGGGTGAATAAATGACTCCAAGAACTTTGCCGTCACTAATCCATATTAAAATTTGAAGTACAATCTTAAAAAATCAATCTTGTTAAAAATGAGTAACTCAAACGATTGTGTTGACAATTATTTCGATATATAATGATATTTATTCCTTTACAGTCCATGTGCATCAATTTACAAGTAATCTGTAGCGAAATTAGCAGTGCTAAAAATATGTTTATAAAATTAGACCTAACCTTGTGGGGATACCAGCTTTTATGATAATATTAACTATTAAGCCTTGTCTTTAAGTGTGGATTGTCTATAATTTCTCTGTTTAAAAATACAAAGCAAAGAATTAAACAATTAAAAGATACGATAAGGACATTATAAAGGATTAAAAGCATTGTAGGCGACGAACCTATCGCTTAATTTCGATTAGTTTATTGTAATTCAGTTTGTATCGGTTTATATAATCGGACTTTTGTTTTTAGTTTTAGTTGCCTTATTCTCCGTCAATCTTAATTTGTTAATATACCTAATAGAGTGATAGTGATCGGCTGATTGCGATTCACAACAAATTTGTGGCGTTGTTGAAGATATAAATATAAATACATAAATTATTCCAACTTCAAATTCTTGACACAAAATACTTAGTTGAGATTAATGAAAAGTTACATAAGTATATTCTTCTTTGTCTTGTGGAACATATAAATTACATATTTAAATATTGCTTCTATATTTCAGATCTGTGGAGATTGCTAGACTTGTAACTTGAAATCATCAAGGCTGGATTTGCCAATTGCTTTCAAGAAAAACTTGCTTATATAGTCCCTTACTGTAAAATCTTTATATATCGGGGGGTTTTCTTTTGTTATCAGCTCGTCGATTGGACCATATATCTTTGGAGGTACTGCAACACCGGTGAAGAAGCACGCCGTTGAAATTCTTGGACCTACCCGGTTGGCTACCACTCTGTGCTCAGCACTTTTGAACTCGTCATTTGATATTATCTGAACACATTATGGCCAGCTGATTAGAAACAAGTGTTTCGAAAAGCATTTCAATTAAAGTCTAAAACTCATTTACTAAAAACACGAGATGAAAGCCGGTTAACCTGGAGGAAGTCTCCAATGTTTACTACCAAACTTCCAGCCAGGGGTTGAACATCAATCCACTGGTTGTTTTTGAGGACTTGAAGGCCACCAATTTGATCTTGTAGAAGAATAGTTAAGAAAGCAGGATCTGTGTGCTTGCTTGTTCCCATAGCCAGTTCCGGCTCTGGACATTCTGGATAGTAGTGGCAAACAAATGTGCGTCCTCTCCCACATCCCATGTCGACTAGATGTTCTCGTTTTAGGCCAAGAGCTTCTGCTAATAACTCAAACAAAAGTTCTCCCAACTTTGTAAGTTGATCCATGTACTCAATTATTGAACTTCTGCTAGTCAAAAAAATATTTGAATTCACTTAATTAGTTGGCATTATGCATATGAACACACGTGGAATAGACTTAAAGAAGCTCATGTTCATAAGAGTGACGGTGATGGTTAACAGATCAAAATTAACATGACATGTTGTTGCTATGAATGCGTTGTTTTGGATCTTCCACTAAATATAGGAACGGAGTGACAAAAAATATTTATATAGTATACTTTAAATTTGAAGACTCACTATTATTCTTACAAAATTTTCTGCTTGGAGGAAAAAGAACTGGTTTTTCTTCTAATCTATTTCTTTTCTATTTAAAAACAACATCCAATGAAACTATAATTCATCAAATTCTTATATAATGCACAGAAACAATATACATAATGCAAAAATGAAAATATTCAAGGCCTCGTGGCATGGTCGGCTAGGTGGATTGAATAGTAATATAAGCTAAAATCTTATTTATTAAACTGTCCAAACACTTGAGCTAAGAAATGTACCTGCAAATTGCGGGCAATTCATCAGGTTCTACATGATCTGAAAGCAGCAGAGATATAGTTAATGTATCCCTCCAATCAGCAGCACTCGATAGGTACAAATCAATATTGCTCGCATAATTGACCTTTTTAAACCGATCAAAAGAGTAAAACTCTTTCTTAATCTCAGCGTCTTGTTCATGAAACCTGCGTATTCCATCAAGCATTCCATCTAAAACACTCAGAGGGATTCCATGATTCAGCACCTGGAAAATCCCGTAATCTTTTGATGCTTGTTTCAAATCATTGATGATCTTCTTACGGTGATCATCATCAGTTTCGAATCCACTTAGATCAATCATTGGAACTTGAATATTTGATCGGCCATGATCATTTGATTCATCAGCAAGTTCATGATGTGGTCTGATGAATAATTTAGGAATTTTCGAAATCCCAGAATCAACAAGGCCTTTCACACCAGATTTTGTCTCCCCAAATGCTTTCAGCTCTTTTAAACGATCATTATTTTCTGCACATTCAGGTAGGGATTCTTTGACGGTCGACATATTCATTTCTGTTCTTCACAAGTCACAGGGACAGGGAGAGGGAGAGGGAGAGGGAGAGAGTTGGAACAATATTGAGGAGCGAGTTACACTATTAAACCATCTTATTTAAAAGATTAAACTGTTAAAAATGGAACAAATTTATTTATCTAAATTGTTTCATCAACATGCAGTCCTGACAAGTTTATGGATCAAAGTATTGTTTTCTCCATCTGCCGGGTAGCACCTAAGGGGCCGGGTTCGATTTCCATTATATGTGATGTGGCTAAAAAGATTGATTCTGTTAAAATATATATTAGAGGATTCTCATATATATTATAAGATTATCCTAATATATTAGAATATATTAGATAATTAGTTTACTTAATATAGATTTGGGTTTACCTTATTATATAAACCAGTTATATCAGTATTTTCATAATGCCGTTTGCTTAATAAAGTTGGTTCTTCTTTTGTCCATCTTTGTTATTCTCTTCTTAGTTTTATTTATATTATTGTTAGAACTTTCACATAGTATCAGTACAAGTTAGATCTAACTTGCTTTAAACTTGAAATCGCTTCCGTTCTCCAGCGAGTGGCCTTGTGCCACTCGTACGGCCAAGTCTTTTTTGTTTCTTTTAGACACTGTCATCTTGCTAAATTTTGTTTTTCTTAGAGTCTTTTTGTAGGTTTGTCGGGTTGTTTTGGTCTTGAGTGATTAGATTACTTGAACTCCTTGGCTTGTTTGGGGTATTTTTATCCAAGTCAATTTGGAATTTATCTGTTCTATTCTGGAATTTGGTTGGTTTTGAATCCTTGTGATAATCTGGGATTCAGTATTTGGTATTTGCATATAGTGATTTGGATTTGGAATTTGATTCCAAGTAATCTAAATTTGCAATTTAGTATTTGTATCCATTAATTTGGATTTAGAATCTGGTCAGTAACCTGGAATTTGGTTGGTTTTGCTTCCGGTTAATCTGGACGGTATATCTTCTCTTTCCTATCCCATTCTTCTCTTTGCAACCATTAATTTGGATTTGGAATCTGATCCAGTAACCTGAAATTTGGTTGGTTTTGTTTCCAGTTAATTTGGACGGTTTGTCTCCTCTTTCCTATCCTCTTATTCTCTTCTCCATTTCTTTCTTCTTCTTCTCTCCCATTTTCTCTTCTTTCTATAATACTGGTTTTTTATCCAGTTTTTGGTGATTCTCTTATCTCTTGAAAGAGTAAGAAGTAGACTGTTGTTTCCTGTTCTTCTACTGAAGCAAGTATCGTGCTATGGCGTCTACTACTATTGAGATTGTGTGGTTGCCTTGGTTACTTGCTGATATGGGTTTTCTCTTTCCTCTTCAAACCCATATGTATTGTGATAATAAGAGTGCTATTCAAATTTTTCACAACTCTGTATTCCATGCGCAGGAAGCACATTGAGATTGACGGTTATGTTATCTGCCACCATCTTCAGTATGATACTATTTTCTTACCTTTTGTTTCTTTATCGTTGCAGTTTGCTGACTTTTTCACAAAGTCACGCTTGGTCCACCGTTTTCGTTTTTTGCTTGACAAACTCTCGCTGCTTATTGTTATAGCATCGTGAGTTTGAGGGGGATGTTAGAATATATATTAGAGGATTCTCATATATATTATAAGATTGTCCTAATATATTAGAATATATTAGATGATTGGTTTACTTAATATAGATTAGGGTTTACCTTATTAAATAAATCAGTTATATAAGTATTTTCATAATGCCGTTTGCTTAATAAAGTTGGTTCTTCTTTTGTCCCTTTTTGTTATTCTCTTCTTAGTTTTATTTATACTATTATTAGAACTTCCACAGATTCAACAAGATATGCCTTGTCTGCCCCCTCACACGAAAGTTGAATTCATTTTCTAAAATCTTGACTCGTGCACAATTTTCATAAATGAATAACACAAATCTCGGATACCATGTTAGGCCACATTATTTAAAAACTTCACATATTAAAGAGATGATAAATTTATTTATTTAAACTCTATCTTTAACGTACTGTTTTCTATAATCTGGCGATTATATTTTCATAAAATGTTTATTTGGTCAGAGGATTAAATTAATTTAAGTTCTGTTGTATAACAGGCTTGACAAATTTGAGCCTTCCAAACATACTATTACATTCTAACAAAATTCCTTCGTTATTAAAGACCATTCCATGTTTCTAGTATAAAGTAAAGGGAATAAAACTAGACATTTAAATAAAGAAAAACAATAAACGTAAGCCGTGAAAAAGGACTTAGCAGCCATGCTGTCATGTTTGATAGCCTTGGGTGCATAAATGTCTCCAAGAACTTGGCCGTCACTAATCCTTTGGAGTTGTATCTTAAAAGGTCAATCTTGTTAAAAAGAGTAATTCAAGCCTTTTATGTGTTGTTAATTATTTCGATATTTAATAGAATTTATCCTTCAACAATTAATGCTAAAACTATGTTTATAAAATTAGACCTAACCCTGTGGGAATACCAGCTTTGATTGTAATATTAACTATTAAGCCTTGTCTTTGTGTGATGAAACACAAATAACATATGTGGATTGTCTATAATTTCTCTGTTTAAAAAGACAAAGAAAGAATTAAACAATTAAAAGATAAGATAAGAATGTGATAAAGGATTAAAATCATTGTAATTGAGTTTGTCCCGATTTTTGTCATCGGACTTTTGTTGTTAGTTTCAGTTGCAATATTCTCCGACAAAATTAATTTGTTAATATATACCTAATAGAGTGATAGGGATTGACTGATTGCGATTCACAACAAATTTGTAGCATTGTTGAAGATATAAATAAATAAATAAATAATTCCAACTTCAAATTCTTGACACAAAATACTTAGTTCACATTAATGAAAGTTACATAAGTATGTTCTGCTTTGTCTTGTAAAACATATAAATTACATATATTGCTTCCATATTTCAGATCTGAGGAGATTGCTAGACTTGTAACTTGAAATCATCAAGGCCGGATTTGTCAATTGCTTTCGAGAAAAACTTGCTTATATAATCACTTACTGTAAAATCTTTATATATCGGGGGGTTTTCTTCGGTAATCAGCTCTTCGATTGGACCATATATCTTTGGAGGTACTACAACACCGGTGAAGAAGCATGCCGTTGAAATTCTTGGTCCTACCCGGTTGGCTACCACTCTGTGCTCAGCACTTTTGAACTCGTCATTTGATATTATCTGAACACATTAAAGCCAAATCATTAGAAACAAGTGTTATGAAAACCGGTTCAATCAAGTCTAAAAATCATATATTAAAAACACGAGATGAAAGCCTGTTAACCTGGAGGAGGTCTCCAATGTTTACTACCAAACTCCCAGCTAGGGGTTGAACATCAATCCACTGGTTGTTTTTGAGGACTTGAAGGCCACCAATTTGATCTTGTAGAAGAATAGTTAAGAAAGCAGGATCTGTGTGCTTGCTCGTTCCCATAGTCAGTTCCGGCTCTGGGCATTCTGGATAGTAGTGGCAAACAAACGTGCGTCCTCCGCCACATCCCATGGCGACTAGATGGTCTCGTGTTAGGCCAAGAGCTTCTGCTAATAACTTGAACAAAAGTTCTCCCAACTTAGTAACTTGATCAATGTACTCGATTGTTGAACTTCTGCTTGTCAAAAAATAAATATGGAATTCATTTATAATTAGTTGGCATTATGCATACGAACACACGTGGAATAGACTTAAAGAGGCTCACTAACATAAGAGTGACGGTGATGAGTAACACATCAAAACTAACACGACATGTTGTTGCTATGAATGCGCTGTTTTGGATCTTTCACTAAATATAGGAATGAAGTGACAAAAAATATTATAGTCTACTTATATTTTAAGTACTCGCTATTATTCTTACAAAATTTTCTGCTTGGAGGAAAAAGAACTGGTTTTTCTTCTAATCTATTTGTTTCCTATTTAAAAACAACATCCAATGAAACAATAATTCATCAAATTCTTATATAATTCACAGAAACAATATACATAATGCATAAATGAAAATATTCATGTCCTCATTGTTGAGAATTAAACTCAAATTAAGAGTCTTAATTATTTATATTTGAGAAATCTTTTCTTTATATGTAATGTCATCAAGTCTTGATTCATGAACGTTTTGTAAGTTTAAGAGGTTTATGTATGTGCTAATTATAGTCTTCTAATTATCTATGAATTTTTGGTCTTGTAATACACTTTTGTGTTAATCTTCTTCTTCTATACAACAAAGTGGTATCAGAGTTACAATTTTTTTTAAAAAAAAAGAAAAAAGAGAAGAAAATTAGAGAGTGAAGATGATGAATAGAGGCATGTTTCCCTTTCAATTTCCAAAATTCGCCAAATAGAGTTATGATAATTGGTGTATACACATGAAAGCCTTGCTAGGATCGCAAGATGTATGGGAAATTGTTGAAAAAGGTTTTGAAAAGCCTTAGGATGAGGAAAACTTTCCTCGAGCTCAGAAGGAGGCTTTGCATAAACTTCGAAAGAAAGATCAGCAAGCTTTGACGCTAATCCATATGTGTTTGGATGAAAGCACGTTTAAGAAGATTTCAAGTGCAACAAGTGTCAAGCAAGCATGGGATACCTTAGAAAATTCCTTTAAACGAACTGATAAGGTAATCAAGATTCGTCGTCGAACCTTGAGAGCTGAGTATGAATCTGTCAAGATGAAAAATTCAAATTATTTTTCTAGAGTAATGGCTATTGTCAATCAGTTGAGAAGATATGGTGAAATGTTAGAAGACGTTTGACTAGTCGAAATTTTTTACGATCTATAGACTCAAAATTCAACTATGTCGTTGTGGCCATTGAAGAGTCAAAGGATTTAGATTCTATTACCATTGATCAAATTGATAAGATCGTGAAGAAAGGATGACTGAGAAATGAGCCGCAAGCTCTAGTTCTTCTTTCAAAACTGTCATTGAAAGAAAAGGATGATGGAAATGATGATTCTCAAAGAGGAAGAGGTAGTGGTCGTGGACGTGAACGTGGACGTGGACGTGGCAATTATAGAGGCAGAGGAAGATCTGATAGAAACTCTTACAATTTTGAAGATTCAAATTAGAGACAACTCTCAAGAGGACGTGGCACGAGAAATTGGTACAAAAGAGGAGGAACAAGGGTTGGTGTGCAATGTTATAATTGTGAAAAGTATGGTCATTATGCCTCTGAATGTAGAAAAGCAGTTGTCAAAGAAGAAAAAGCCTATTGTGCAAAAGGTGAAGAACATGAAGAGCTTGCTTTGTTGCTAACATGTGATGAAAGTCAAGAAAAAGATCAAGAAACATGGTTTTTGGATACAGGGAAAACAATCATAGGACGGGAAGGAAGAATTTATTTGTGCGCTAGATGAATCTTTCAAAGGTAATATTTCCTTTGGGGATGATAGAAGAGTAGTTATTGAAGGAAGATGTAACATTCTTATTCAAGCTAAGAATGGAATTCAAACATTCATTACTCAAGTTTATTTTGTACCTGCACTCAAGTTAAACATATTGAGTTTGGGCAGCTTTTGGACAAATGATATGAGATTGAGCTGAAGAATGATGCATTGATGATGAAAGATTGCAAAGGCAATTTGATTGCCAATGTGAGAATGTCCAAGAACATAATGTTTTCTATCAAAATTCATGCTGACTGTGTCAAGTGCTTGAAAGCATGTTCATCAAATTGTTCTTGGCTTTGGCATCAAAGAATGGGTCATTTGAATTTTGGTGGTTTAAAGCTATTGGTGCAAGAGAAAATGGTACATGGGTTGCCTTTTATTGATCACCAACATTAGTTATGTGAATGGTGCATCTATGACGAGAAATTCAGAAATAGCTTTCCAAAGGAGTCAATTTCAAGAGCTTCAAAATCTCTTGAACTATTATATGCTAATATTTGTGGTCCTATCAATTAATCCACCTTCTTTTGGTAAGAATAAATATTTCTTATTGTTCATTGATGATTATAGTCGCAAAACATGGGTATATTTTTTGAATGAGAAATCAGAATTTTTTTGAAACATTCAAGAAATTCAAGTAGTTGGTGGAGAAGGAAAGTGGATATTCAGTTAAGGCCTTGAGAACTGAACGAGTTGGTGAATTCACTTCAAATCAATTTAATAATTTTTTTGAATCTAATGTTATTCGACGATTCTTAACTATTTCAAGATCACCTCAACAAATGGAGTTGTGGAACGGAAAAATGGGACCATTCTTGACATGACTCGAAGTATGTTGGAGTAAACACATGCCTAAAGAATTTTGGGCTGAAATTGTAGCTTGTGCTGTCTATTTGTCCAATACGTGTCCTACAAGAAGTTTGCAAAAGACTACACCACAAGAGACATGGAGTGGAAGGAAGCCAACTCTCTCCCATGTAAAATATTTTGGTTGTATAGCTTATGTCCATGGTCCGGATGAAGCAAGAATTAAATTGGATGATAAAAGTGAGACACTTGTTTTTGTTGGGTATGATGCAAAGTTCAAAGGCTACAAACTTTACGATCCAAGGAAAAAGAAGATTATTGTTAGCCGTAATGTCAAGTTTGATGAAGATAATTTCTGGAATTAGGAAAATCAAGAAGTAAGAAATACTATCCTTTACTTGATGATTCTCATCAAAACAAATTTAATAATCAACCTCTTTCACCTCCAAGAACTCTGATATGTGTTCATGATGATTTGAGCCTTCCAATCTGATCCGAAAGACCTAAGATGAGGAGTCTCCAAGACATTTATACAGACACCGAAGAGATCAACAATTCTGCTCTTTATTGTCTTTTTGCAGGTTCGGAGGCCATAAATTTTGAAGAAGCAATGCAAGATGAAAAGCGGAGATTCGCCATGAATGAATAAATGAAAGCAATTGAAAAAAATAACACGTGTGAATTGGCAAATTTTCCACAAGGAGAGAAACTTGTTAGAGTGAAATGGATATACAAAATCAAGCAAATGAAAAGGGAGAGGTAGAGAAATTCAAAGCTCGACTTGTTGCAAAAGGATTCAGCCAATAATATGGAATTGACTATGATGAAGTTTTTGCACCCATTGCTCGTTTGGAAACAATTCAGTTGATCATAGCATTGGCTGCTCAAAAGAAATGGAGAAATTTTCAAATGGATGTAAAAATAAGACTTTCATGAACGGGCATTTAGAAGAGGATGTGTATGTAGAACAACCAAGGGGTTATGTTGTTAAAGGGATGGAAAGCAAAGTCTTGAAGCTAAAGAAGGCTTTGTAACGATTAAAGTAATCACCAAGGGCTTGGTACAGCCAGGTTGATGATTATTTTAGAAAGAACGAATTCATAAGGTGTCATCATGATCAATATGGTATTTCTATCAAGAAAAATGAGAATGGTGATTTACTGATTGTTTGTTTATATGTTGATGATTTAATTTTCACTTGAAACAATTTAGAAGTGTTTGAAGAATTTAAGAAGGAGATGGGTACCGAATTCAAGATGATGGATATAGGACTTATGTCCTATTATCTAGGAATTGAAGTGAAGCAAACTGATGAAGGGATTTTTGTTTCTCAAAATGGCCATGCAGAGAAGATCTTGAAAGAATTCAACTTGGAGAATTGTCAATATGTTAACACACCTGTTGAGTGTGGAGCTAAGTTGTCAAGATTTGATGATGGAGAAAAAGTGAATTCAACTTTTTATCGAAAGCTTGTTGGAAACTTGAGGTACTTGACTTGTTCTATGCCTAATATTCTTTATGGAGTTGGACTAATCAGTCGTTATATGGAGGAACTAACTTGCTCACGCATGAAGGCTGCTAAAAGGATCTTGAGATATGTTAAAAGAACTTTGGAGTATGGTTTGCTTTACTCATCTTATGAAAACTTCAATTTTGTTGGCTACACAGATAGTGATTGGGGAGGAGATGTAGATGATCAAAAGAGTACTACGGGTTTTCTATTTTACATTGGAGAGGCTGCATTCACTTGGAGTTCAAAAAAGCAACCCATTGTAACTCTTTCAACTTGCGAAGCTGAGTATGTTGTTGTTGCTGCGTGTATTTGTCATGCTACATGGATAAGAAAGTTGTTAAAAATGATGCATTTACCACAAGAAGAAGCTATTGAAATTTTTGTTGATAAGCAATGGGGAAGAATCCTATTTTTCATGATAGGAGCAAACACATAGGCACATTGTATCATTTTATTAGAGAGAGCATTAAGAAAAAGAAAGTGCAGCTCAAGTATGTGAAGTCTCGAGATCAAGTTACTCATATTTTCACAATGACATTAAGAGCTTGTTCGGTTGCCATTTTATCCAAAAAAAACCCATTTTTTTGCCTACAATTTTTGACTTTTCAACCTTTTTTACACTACCAAAAACTTTGAAAAGTCAAAAAGTAACAAAAAAACCCATTTTTTCCCAAAAAAAGCTCTACCGAACAAGCCCTAAAGTTTGAAGATTTTTCAAGATTAAGAGCTAGGCTTGGAATAACTAGCTAGAGTTTGAGTTTAAGGAGGAGTGTTGAGAATTAAACTCAAATTAAGAGTCTTAATTATTGCAATTTGAGAAGTATTTTCGTTATATGTAATGTCATTAAGTCTAGATTCATGGATAAGTGTTTTGTAAGTTTAAGAGGTTTATGTATGTGGCTATTTATAGTCTTCTAATTATTTATGAATTTGTGGCCTTGTAATACACTTTTGTGTTAATCTTCTTCTTATATACAACAAAGTTAGACTCATGGCATGGTTGGCTCGGAGGATTGAATAGTAGTGGACATTATTTGAGAAGAATTATAAGCTAAAATCTTGTTTATTATATTGTTCAAACACTTGAGCTAAGAAATATACCTGCAAACTGCTGGCAATTCATCAGGTTCAACACGATCTGAAACCAGCAGAGATATAGTTAATGTATCCCTCCAATTAGCAGCACTCGATTGGTACAAATCAATATTGCTCGCATACTTGACCTTTTTAACACGATCACGAGAGTAAAACTCTTTCTTAATTTCAGCGTCTTGTTCATGAAACCTGCGTATTCCATCAATCATTCCATTTAAAACACTCAGAGGGATTCCATGGTTCAGCACCTGGAAAAACCCGCAATCTTTTGATGCTTGTTTCAAATCATTGATGATCTTCTTACGGTGATCATCATCAGTTTTGAATCCTCTTAGATCAATGATTGGAACTTGAATATTTGATCGGCCATGATTTGATTCATCAGCAAGTTCATCATGTGGTCTGATGAATATTTTAGGAATTTTTGAAATCCCAGAATCAACAAGGCCTTTCACACCAGATTTTGTCTCCTCAAATGCTTTCAGCTCTTTTACACGATCATTATTCTCTGAAGATTCAGGTAGGGACTCTTTGAGGGTTGACATATTCATTTTTTGTTCTTCACAAGTCACAGAGAGAGAGAGAGAGAGAGAGAGAGTTGAAACAATATCAATCAACCTTCTTAGGAACGAGTTACACTTTTAAACCATCTTATTTAAAAGATTAAAGTGTTAAAAACGGAACAAATTTATTTATCTAAATTGTTTCATCAACACGCACTCCAAACAAGTTTTTGGGTCGAAGTATTGTTTTCTCCATCTGCCCGACAGCACCCAAAGGGGGTTTGATTTCCATTATATGCGATGTTGCAAAAAAGACTGGTTCAACAAGATACGTCTTGTATGCATTCTCTCACGAAAGCCGAATTCACTTTCTAAAGTCGCAACTCGTGCACAATTTTCATAAATAGATAACATGAATCTCGGACAGTCGGACACCATGTTGGGTCGCCTCATTTAAAAACAAGAAATGATAAATTTATTTATTTAAACTGTATCTTTATCGTATACACTGTTTTCTTTATAAAATGTGTATTTGGTCAGACGATTACATTAATTTAAGTTAACCATTGTTTGAATTCTAGTCAGGCGTGTAATATTTGAAGGAGCATATTCTACATTAAGTTCTATTGTATAACATATTTGAATCTTTCAACGTTTTCCAGGCTGATTTGTCATTTGAGCATTCCAAGAAATTGTATTATATTTAATTGTGGATTAGGTTGTTTTACCTTCATTATTAAGGCAAACCCAGGATTCTTTACATTATTCCTCATTAGCAGCGTTATGCTTTGGCATCAAGACAGGTCGAAAAAGTAAACACACTACAAAAAATTTTCTTTTAACTATATAATTTTTTGTCTAAAGAGTCATTTTCAAATTGTTTCATCAAAAAATGGTCATCGAAAATATTTCAAGAAATATTTTTCATCGTTAAAATTTCTTGTAGTGGCAAGAGTTATTTATTGTGTTTTAACATACGAAGAGTTGAGTTAGGAAGAAAATTAAGATAAGAATAAATTTGAAATATGAAAACACCTTGCACTAAAATCCTTAAAACTAGTAATCGTGATGGATCGGGAAAAAGTCAACTATGAGTTCAAATGGGTGGAAGAGTGTAGAACCACCTTATTTAAACATGCTATAAGTTGGGTTAAAAACGAAGATTAGCTGAAAGCTTAAACGGCTTAAGATTATATATTATTTAGAAGTCTTTTAAGAGAAGAGTCGACTAGATCTATTGGAACTACGCAATCCCTAGTTAACATATATACGATATATATTGGAAGAGTTTTGAACAATAGGGTTCAAAAAATACAAGTCTAACAATCAGAGAAGAGAAAAGCAACATTATCCCTTCTTCCTCGGCTGGCAAAATAGTGTCTATTACTATATGTTCGGTGAAGAGGATTGGATAGTACTAGTTAATATTAAAAAAAATTATAATCTTATTCATTATAGTGTCCATTGCTATTGAGTACTGAATAGTAAACATACATAGATGAGTTTTAACACTCAAACACATGACCAATAAATGGAACTTTTGATCCCCCAATCCACTTTTTCTAGATATGGAATTGAAAAATCCGTTGTTTCAAAAACTGAGGAAGCAACAACTGCAAACAACATGGGTTTAGTTGTTTAGGTAGGTCACAAATTAAAAATATTTGAAATCACAAAAGATGATAAAGTTCTAATGAGAAAAAATCTACCGGAAATCGATTCTTTATCTGGATTTGAGATCGACTATGAAAAAGAGAAAAAAATAGTAAATAAATAAAAGGAACTGACACATGAAATTAATTAAATGATAAAAAATGTCAAATTTCATATGCGGAATATATCGATCTTGTCAATTACCTTACTATATTCTTGAAACTGGAATCAGATCAAGTCGTATAGATTCGTTGAAGTTGAGTAAAGAATCTGTATCTTCAAACTCAAAAATGTTTAATATAATGATGCAAAAAAATAAAAAATAAATAAATACAGTAGTCGAAAATTTTCTAAAATGCAAATACTTTTTTTACATCAGATAGAACTTATATTTTTGAGGATATATAATTAAGTTCTTGATTGGATTTGGAGCATTAGCATCTTAAGTTTTAATTTTTGTATAATTTAAGTTAACTTGTGCATAAATATTGTCATCTTTTTAATATTTCCATAGACAAGAAATTATGATAATAAATTACTGGAATCTTATCTGGTGTCTTCTTCTTCAATACAAAAGTTGACAATATTCCTTCATGAACCATGACATTCTTTATTTGGAAAATAATGGATGATTAGTCATTGTCCATGTTCTAAAAATAATGGATGATTAGTCATTGTCCATCTAGATGTGAAGCGCTGTTTCCATACCTAGCCAAGCCTCATGTTTCACTCTCGCTAAGCCCGGACTTTATAGGAGGCTTAAGAGGCGGCTGACTCAGGCCCAAAATACTTAAGGGGTCATAGATCTTTAAAAAAATGTGTTATATTTGTTTTTATTTATTTCAAAGTATTGATCTAGGACAACTCAAGTCTACACCTAACCAAAAAAACTTACCCAATTAAAAAGTCACTCCAAAATCCATCTTCTCCTCAATTTGAAAGTTAAAACTTTTCAAAATTCGGACCACCAATCTACCTCTCCAATCCAGCAAAAATCCACTCCCATATGCCACGTCGAATCAATATAGTTATTAGAGTTGTAAGCGATAATTCTCTTTTACTCATTCTATTTCATGTTAAATAATTTATATATTTTATGAGTTAACCAATTACATTTTTTTATAATGATTGTACCAATTAAATTCATTAAGGTAGATTGGATGTTGTCAATTTTTTTTTTTGACATCATATTTTGCATAAGTAAATTTTTTTCTCAAATATATCTATATGTTGATAAAATTATTTCAAAATTGGTTATCATAAAAAATAAAAAATAAAAAATAATAACATTCTTTATTGTTGGGAATTACATTTTGTTTATTGTTTTATGGGGGTTTTTCACAAATAATTACAATAAATAAAATATTTCTTAAAATACTTGTCATACTTTTTTTTATTATAAAAATACTATTTTTTATTTTTGTAACAGTTGTTTGTTGTTACATTTTTTATTTTAATTATAATAAATGTGTTACATTTGTTATTAACAAATATAACAAATGTAACAACAAGTGTTACAGAAATAAAAAACAGTATTTTTAGAATTAAAAAAGTTAGATAATATTCTTTAAATTATTTTATATTTTATAGTATATGATGAAATTATCACTTGTTTTATTGTTGGATTTTGAGTTTATAGATTTAGTTTTGGAAAACTCTTATGAAGAAAAAAATATAAATACACACAATGATTTGAGAGCCCATTTTTTAAATTCCAGCTCAGGTCAGCAAAACCTAAAATCCTGCCCTGGCTCTCGCCCTTGTCTCGTTCTCGCCTAGATTTTGCCTAGGCCCAAAAAGTTTGAAGTTTGACTCTCATATCTAATCACGCTTTACACTTTTTAGAACATTGACCATTGTTATGACTTTTAGGTTAAAAAATGAATTTGAATTTCTCTTTTCTTTCTTTCGAATTAATTAACATCTATATGCAAAGACATATTGTTTAGAAATTTAGTTTTAAAATTTAATTTTTATTTATTTATTTATTTATTTATTTAGAATAGAGATCAATCGCTTAACACCTCCAATAGGTTCAATTAAGTTTCAGTGGATTCCCTTTACCAAGCGACTACCAGGCTTTGAGTTTATGAGGCAATTGCCTCATGTCTAAAATGTTTGAGGGCTCATAATTAAAAAAATAATATGTTATGTTTTTTTTTTCTTGTTATTTGAAAATAATGGTTCAAGCAATCCAATCTTATGTCCAATTTAAAAAACTACCCAATTAAAACCCACCCAATTACCAAATTAAAAACTCAATCTCAAAACTCCAAACCCCATCTTCAAGGTTGAAGAAACCGCAATTCATAGAAATGATGCAATAAATAATTTAAATGTCATTAAGCTATTGTACTTAGAGGTTTCTACCCATGCACCCACCCAATTAAACCTACCCTCAAAACTCCAAATCCATTCTTTTTGAAGGCTGAAGCAACCGCAATTACATAGATTTGATGTAATAGAAAATTACACTGTTATTTTTAGTTTTTTGAAAATATTATTTTGATGCAACGTTATTTCTAGATTTTTAAAAATATTATTTTGGTTGGTTTGGTTGAAATTCTTAAGTGAATTAAAAAATTAGAATAATAATTATAATTATTTTTAGGGTAAATTACAACACATTCCCCATGCTTTCAATTTTTGTAGCAAGTTTATCCACATTCAATTTTATTAGCACATATCATCCATAACTTTTCATTAATTCGCACATATAGTCCTTTTTTATGATTTTGCTCCTAAATTAAATAAATTAAAATAGAAAAAAAAAAAATATATAATGAAAAAATTGTAGTTGGGTTCCTAACTTTTTCAAAAGTGCAAATAAATCCTTATTTTTTTTATTTTTTTTTACAAATTTTCACTCAAAATAATAAAAAATGTGTCATTAAGTCCCAAACATTCTAATATAGCTACGTCCCTCAGTGTATGTGCGTCGAAATGAACTCTAGTCTTGATGGATTTCGCCCAAAAATTAGTTAGTTAACAAAAAGTCAAACTCGTAAACTAAATTTGACCAATTTAATAAAGTCAAAATAGTCTCTTCACATTCTATTAATTAAAACAATTAAAAAAAAAGTTGTCTTCCAGCCCACCCAACTTGTCGGAATTTGGGTCCAAAACCGTGGACCGGTTTGTGCAAAATTAGGGAGAAGATCTCCTTGGTTTCGCGAAAAACCAGACCTAGATGCCTTCTACAAGATAGAAGCCCAAGGCAGATGCGATGGAATGCCCAACAGCCAAGTTATCATTTCAGGCAGTGAATTGCCATTATAATCCTCGATTGTATTGTGAACTTGATTGTTCATGGTTTTGTCCTTCTACTAGCAAGAAATTTTACTTATACAAATAACATATCCAGATTTTAATTTAATTTTACTCCAAATAGTGTTTTAAATAACATTATAGTGCATGCAAATCAGAGTGATAGTGCATTATGCATACATCTGTAATACAACTTTTTTGCATGTAAATCTTTTCTTCTGGTAATGAAAGCGTGCAAGAACATTGCAATTGACTTATTGCACTGCACCCAAATCAAATCTTGCACCAAGAAATAATGGTGATCTCCACACCGTTATTTGGATATGTACCAATTTGTTATAAACCTAAAAAGATAGGGTCTGTGAGTATAATTTATCCTTATTTTTATATATTGTTAGAAACTTAAATTATTATTAACTTAGCTATTATTATTGAATTATAATTTTGTTTGCCGTTTTGTTGTTGAATTTTGAGCATTGAGATTTAGTTCTAGAAAACTTTTGAAAAAAACACTATAATTTGAGGGCCCAACTTTTAAAGTTTGATTCAGGTCTAAAAAATCTAAAGTCTGACTATGAATCATGACCACTACTTATGAGTCGCCAACAGTTCATTTTTCAACCAACACGCGATCAAAGTTCTTGAATGCCTCCACATTCCTTTTTTTTCTCATTGTAGTAGTCTATAGTTCAAAGTAGTAACTTTGATTTCTAAAGCTCCCCAAGATTTTTATTTGAAATTTTATCAAACCCTAATACAGCTTATCAATTTGAAGAGGACTATTATCCCCAATAATTGGTTATTAAAATAATAAAACACTCAGAATATTTATATTCTAAACTTTCTAATTCCCACTTTTTACATGGAAACAAAAAGTGCCACCATTTGACAAAATGTTGAGGTTGATGATATGATGGTTTCAAGGAGAACAAAGATTTGTTCGTATAATATTCTTCAGAGAAATAAAAAATAACTAATTTATACGAACGAGGACAAACAAAAAGGTTTTTTTATGGGATTATATCTAGAAAACAGAGAATTGAGTAATTATCTCTGACTAATCAAGAAATAACTCAATATTAAGATCTGAAACCACGAATATAACTAGGAACATGATACCAACAACATGCAATAAGAATCAAAG
The DNA here is from genome assembly GCA_030279155.1 of Forsythia viridissima. Taxonomy (NCBI): domain Eukaryota; kingdom Viridiplantae; phylum Streptophyta; class Magnoliopsida; order Lamiales; family Oleaceae; genus Forsythia; species Forsythia viridissima. The sequence goes on from CM059036.1 coordinate 4,757,791, forward strand.
AACCTGTTCTTCCTTTGATATAAATCTACTATGAGAATTACACACTGATTCATTTATAAAGGAGTATAGCAGAATAGTGCTAATACTATACGAGCATGAACGCAGGTATGTTTATCGGGATTTACACGCGTTTTAAGCCTCACATTCTTATGGTCCTGGCTCAGATTGGCTACACATTCATGTATATCATAACAGAAGCTTCCTTCAACCACGGGATGAATCCTTTCGTCTATGTTACTTACAGACATATCGTGGCCGGTTTTGTGATGCTACCTTTTGCCTATTTTCTTGAAAGGTAAATCAACACTGCAAGAAAATTATAATCTCAATATCTCATATTTTGGTCAAAACTGAAACTGATATTTCTTCTGATAATGTGCAGAAAAATACGGCCAAAGCTAACACTAGCTCTATTCCTGGAGATTTCCTTACTTTCTCTTCTCGGGTACAAAATCATATAAGCATTACACTTTTAAGCAACATGAAACTACAAAATAACTAACAGCAATTTAATGGTTGCAGGGTAAGTTTAACCCTAAATATGTATTTTGCAAGCTTGAAGTACACCTCTCCTACATTACTTTCTTGTATGGTCAACACAATAGCTTCCCTGACATTTATTCTAGCAGTTATACTCAGGTAATATATGTTAAATTCAAATCTCTGAAGAAACTCAACTGTGGAAAAATTACCTAAAATGGTTGTGCATGCAGGCTGGAGGTAGTCAATATTCGCAGTCCTCGCGGGATTGCAAAAATTATAGGAACTGTAGTATCCTTGGCTGGTGTCATGACCATGACACTGTACAAGGGACCTGTTCTGAAGAAACTGGGGCATGCACTCATTCATATCAGTGGAAGCACAACAGTTATCCATGAGCACTGGTTGAAGGGATCTCTTCTTACTATAGCAAGCTGCATCACATGGTCAATATGGTACATAATGCAGGTCTTGATCCAAAATCTAACTTTTATAACTATAATTCCTTAACATATTCGATTATTTCTTCTTAAAATCAGCATATCATAACATAAATGGGTGAATTCACAAAGATGGGTGCAAGAGTGACATGGTCATACAAAATAGTAACAGAAAAAATATCCCAAGTAAAGAATATCTTGTTTGGTTTTGAATTTAACAAACTGATCAATGATTATATGTAGTAACTGATTATGAAAAGCATTTAGAAAATAATCAAGTATTTTTCTAACTTAATGACCAGTGGATAGCAACTTGCCAAACAATCAGTCTTGTAATGATGACCAATCATCAGACAAATTGTAGAAGTGATTAAATCAATGTCTAACTATTGCTATTTCACTATACTTCAAATGAATTATGACTATATTGAGCTTCTACAGATATCAACACCCAATTGAAAGAATCACACTTCATAACCAACCTAAGTTTCCAAATTTGTTTCATTTCTGCAATCAACAGATGATATCAATAAACACAATGTATGATCTAAACTATGCAGGCATATACATTAAAACGATATCCAGCGCAGCTTTCTCTGGCAACGTGGATGAATTTTGTTGGAGCAGCACAATCAGCCATATTCACAGTTATCGTGCAACATAAACGAGCTGCTTGGACCATTGGTTTGAACATTGATCTCTGGTCCACCATATATGGTGTGAGTATGAGTTCAACAGTATAATAATTTCAGCCATTGAATCTAATAAACTTTAACTGAATTGTTCATTGTAATGAAATGCAGGGAATAGTCATATCCGGTATAGTGACGTTAATTCAACTATGGTGCACAGAAGAAAAGGGACCTGTTTTTGTGACAATGTTCAATCCTCTCTCGACATTATTGGTTGCAATTTTGGCATACTTTGTCCTAGGTGAAAATCTATATGTGGGGAGGTAGGTTCTTTCTGTCTTCTTCCTCTTTTTTCATTATTTGTGAGGAGGTAGGTTCAGTCACATACAACAACGCCAACAAGCTAAGCCCTGTAGAAATAAATTTGGGGACTGCTCCATACCATAGTCAAAGTCTCACAGAAAAAGTTTAGAAAACAAGTTAGAATCTAAACATCAAGAAATGCTGTAAATTTCATTTCATGTTTTAATTGCCTACCTATGGTATTTCCAGTATACTAGGGGGAGGAGTTGTTATTATTGGACTGTACTTGCTATTATGGGGAAAAGAAGACAATGAAGAGCAAACAAAGCTGAAGGAGCACGAAGATCCAAAGACAAATCTAGTCACATCAGATGCAAATTATTTGAAAGAAGAACCTTAGAAGTTCATGAGCCATCTCCAACTCAGGCGGAAAAAGAGAACAAAAAGAAAAATGGATATCCACAGAAACCAGAAGAGGAGAATGAAGGATGATGAAACTGAAGAATCAAGGGTGACAGAGACAAGGTCTATATCATGATTTATGATATCCAAAAGTTAACTACCAAATTTTCTTGCATCTCACAGAGCAAACAATTTGCTAGAAACCCCATTTACAAGTGTAAAAAATTAGATTGATAATATTTCCTGGCTATGTTCATCTTGCAGCACCCTAAGCTGTATTATATTGTCTCGGCAATGGACACTATTTTGATTTGGAAATAATTACTCAGTTTTTATCAATGATACGGTCAAACACATTCCTCAGATCATCTGTTCAGTTTCAAATCTAAATCCACTTGCAGCTAACCTTGCAACACTTTGATGATGATGAAACTCAAAACAGACAATTATGTGTGTAGTTGATCTATATCATCCTAAATAAACATGTACTCTTTCAAGTCAATAGTTGAGTTCATAATTAAGAGAAACTGATGTCGTCCCACATGAATTTGATGAACTCTTGCAAATGCCCTATTTCTTGCTGCTAATGCAATTACTAGCGCCAGCAAGCTAATTCTCTCTAAATCCTGACATTAAATCTACAGGACCATTCTTTTCTGTAACTAATGGAAACAGCCTTGATTACTCCTAATTTACACTTCTCAGGCATTGTTCAGCTAGCCTTTGAAACCCTCCAACCCCCTCCCCCTTCTCTCTCTCTCTCTCTCTCTACATCCTTAACCCTGAAACCCAGTGACACCAGCAATTCCATTAGAGAAGTTCCCAAGGAAAAAGAAAATCCAATTCCCACTTAAATAGATTGCTTGACATCAAACAATGCCTAAAACCAAATTTTAAAAAATGGGAAATTTTACAGAAAAATGAAACAAGACAGAGAATGGAGAACAAACTAATATTTACATGCATGACAGGGCAGTAGCAGTTCCTAAATTGCACAGTGAGTTTCTTCAAAAGCTGCAAGTTTCCTTGCACATATATCAAGCAGCATGACTGAAGTTATGATGATCTTGAGATGTATCGTGTGTAGATGGAGGAAGATACTGCCACATTGGGACGAAACTGTAGCCGGGAAACATTGCTATCTTGTTGGCTCCAGCCTGATATGCTGGTGGATGGGCTGGCACAAACCCAGCAGGTGAAACAGTCATAGCATTCAGTTGCTGCTCAATCCTTTCTTTATCTGTCTTAAGTACAAGTTTCTCTTCACGAAGTGCATTCTTCTCTACCTGTTTCAGAATAGAAAAAATATGAGATCAAAGATGAAAGCATCTATGCACAATGTATAGTCAGATGAATATGAGGTTGATTCCTTAGTATTAATATGTTCTCGTAGAGTTAAGGAGAAAGAACGGGAGCATGGGGAGGTAACTGTTTGAAGATCAAATACATGACAATTAATGTACCAAATAATCTCAAATGTAAAAAATATAGATATTCCATTTCCATGAGGGAACATTTCTTTCTTTGGTTGTAACTCCATCTTTTTGTGGTGATGGGAAGGTTCTTTCTTTCTTTATTATCGTTTATAGGAAAACTTTTTGCCATTTCGAAAGGTATCATCATGAGAAAAAGTTGTTAACATAAAAGACAACTTTTAAGTTCAAGTAAACAAAAGAAAAGTTTAACTATGTTCTTCCTAGCTACCAATAAAAACTCTCCGTATATGCTACAAATGCGACGAATTACTGTTTGCAAAATGTCAAAATGAATTCGCACAAGAAAAATAAAGAAACTTCACAAGTATTTCCAAATAACTAAGCTCATCTTTGGGGATGCTTAAATTATAAGTCAAACATACATTTTATCCACACATTTCATAGGACCCACAACTTAGAGCCCACTTTCTATTCACATATTCACCCACAACTTATAAAGTTATAATATAAGTACTTAAAAAATAATTTCAACACTACCAAACACATATGCTAAATAACATTTTAAAATGAATGTCACTCCATTTCTATAAAAAGGGAATTGGTAAATTCAATTTCCTAGCAAATTCTATATGCAAACCAAAGCACTGTTCGGTCACTATAAAGAAATTTAAAGAAATAATAGAATGATCATCACAAACCAGAAAACAACCAGATCTATAAATAATGCTGTGGGGTATATTATGCCCTAGGCTGCCAGCATGGCAAAATTAAAAAGAGAAATATCGATTTCCATGAATGCTGCATAAGCATTTTGTCTAACCTTCAACATTTTGATCTCTTCCAAAAGCTTTTCGTTCATCTCTTTGTATTCCTGAGATTCAGACTTCAGCTCATTTAGAACTCTGATGGCATCACCGAGTATGGCCAATTTGTCGGTTTTCACAGGTCTGCCAGGTTCCAAAATAGAGCATAATTCTGAGAACCTGCAAGAACAGATATGATTCTCCCCTGAAAGCCACTATGCTAATTGGTGCTAACTTTTCTTTTATGAAACTTATTACACTCTAAAGGTCTACAGAGTTGTAAATTATTCCACTTATTTTACAATCAATCATAATCCACTGACTGCATTCAGTAAGCATTGCATATAAATACATTAAGCAAGGTAATATACATTTCAGAGATGGTGATCTCCTCCCCACAGTGGGGAGGAGATATAAAGCCCATTGGACACTTGTCCGGTGGGCATTGAACAATTGCTTTTAATTATCCAATGTCCACTCGACAAGTGTCCAGTGGGCTTTATATCTCCTCCCCACTGTGGGGAGGAGATCACCAGTGTGGAATGAAAATGCAGGTATTTTGAAACAGTCATTTGCAGTAAGACCAAGAAAAGAGGAAATATTGACAAAGAATCTCAATGTAACAATATACACACCTGTCATTCAATTTATTTCTCCTCATTCTCTCACGGCAGGCTTTACTTCCTATTGCACTGAATGCATCATTCCGTCCCCTATACAGTACGACAACAAACAAAGAAGGACATAAGAAAATATTTCTTTCAAGTAACGTTTCAAAATTATACTTCATTGACTTGAAACAATTCGTTAAGATTTTTCCTTTAAAATTGACATCGGAAGATAAAGCATAAATGTTAAGAGAACTAATAAATGCAAATACAGCAAGCTGATAGTTAACTATGGATAATCCAATTATATACTAAGAGTTTAACTATGGATATTCATACACACTTGATGCCCTGATTCCGTGTGTGAATGACTGTCCATTTTCCATCCTTTTTTACTGGTTGTAACATGAGAGAATATGGTATTTAAAATGTGTCCTAAACTATAGTATATATGTGCGCATGCATATATACGTATACATTTCCATATATGTATTTCCTGATGTATGAGTAAATCTGTGTGCCTGTACACATAAACGCATATGTACATATCGAAGTTTTGACTACAAGACACGGTCAAAACTCACATGTTTTCATATCAACTCAATATTTGTTTTCCAATAGATTCATAGTATCATTTAATTATTCAACAGCTTTCAGAAATAAGTCCATGCTTATCTTTTCAAAGAACCCAAAAACAAAGAGGTGCAAAATCCCAGATGCCATCTTTTCTACTACACCTACAAACTAAAGCTCCAAAATGTGTCTGTCACTGTACAAGGCACGGTCCATGTTAGGCCACACCTTGTCAGCCACAAGGACCAAGGTTTACTAATACTAGCATCTTCCCCAGTGAGTAACAGAGGGTGTGTGGTCATCTCATCTTTTTCACAAAGCTTGCAGCAAATTAAATAAATCATGTGCTTGTTTCCCGGTCCCAAATGGAATGCGAATTTCTAGGGGCTTTTTTTTTTTTTCTTTTTTTTTTTTTTTTTTCTACATTTGCCTCCAAAGGAAGCAGTCATACTCTTCACTTTTAAGGCGAACAGTAATAAGACATGAGATGAAGAATAATCTGAATCCCGTGCAGGACCATCTCTTCATACCTGAAGGGCCAACATTGCCCATAATAGCCACATTGAACCAGTGCAATAGGTTCAGCATTTATTCAACTTCTCAATATCATAAGTTTCTAACAAAATCGGCTCTAGACCACCTCCAAAAATGCTACTGTGAAACAACTAGTTTACGAAACTCCCCCAATTGTAGAAATTCTAGATGAAAAATTTCTTAGACCATACATTATGCCAAAATCTATCGATTACCAGGATTCATTTTGAAGGAAATAACAATAAAAAATGAAGTTAACCTTCTCAACAACTAAATATAAAAATCAATGAGCTTCTTCCATAGAGAAAAGACCTAAAAGACAAAAGATATGAAAAAAAGCTACCTCTTTCTCGGACATTCTCTCACGGTGTCTTTTACTTGCAATGCCCTTCCACAACTTGAGACATCGATTCCCGCACTTACACCACTACAGAATAATCAACCATATCAGAACAATATACACAAAGTTTATAATAATCTACATTTGTATTCTTGTAAACCATATCAGAATGATTAATTACCTCCACCACCAGGATAAATTTCAAAAACCAAAACTTTTTTGCAACTTAAAGTGAAAGTACATGAAAATTTCTACAATTTCTCCTTATTCATTAAAATTTTCATTTCCTGTTGTTTTTTAGGCAATAAATAGAATTAAAAAAATCACCTTTTCCTCCTCTTGATTCAAACTTTTCAATTCCAATCACATCCATAAGTTTAAATACCACATTTTAGAGCAAAAAAACACATTAAGAAAATAAAATCTATACGAATTAAACCTACTAGCTTATCTATGGTTAGGTCCAAGAAAACAATTACACACTAAAATCAAAAAATTAAAATCTGAAAACAAATCATAATTTATTGATCACCATTGGGGCTGCGGTTGGGGATTCCAATGAAGATCATTGGGTGAGACATCGCTCAAGAGGCTGCTGTAATCGAAGTCACGCCAGCAACTCTCATCCAATGAATCTATATTATCATTCATTCTCAAAATCGAATTAGATTGGATTTTACTGACAGGAAAAACGGGAGATTTTATTTTCAATTTATTTAGAGTAAAGGGTTTTTTTTTTTGTTTTTTTTAATGGGAATTCATATTTGATATGATTGGAAAATTGAGGAAAAAGAAGAGTCACGAGTAATGATTCGCGGATGTAGAATAAGCCAGTGAATATGGAACACGTGGAGATTTGGGTTGGTAGTTGCATTTTTGGGTGGTAGATGGGAGAGGCCAACTGGAGTACGGTCGCCGCGTATCTTAAAGTCACATTTTCATTGGATAATGGATGTGCAATTTTGATGACTTGATCTTCGGGGTGTGGTTTCTTCACCTCCTTATAGAATTTTCAATGCAATAGTAACTTGTACTAAACAAGTATACATCATGTCATTTAACAAGTATATATCATGTCATTTCAAATTATTTACATGACCAAAAAAAAAAGATCTTATATTTATTTAATGTCTATCAAAATATATATTAAAGTTTTTTTATTTAATTTTTTTATAATTTATCTCTATCGAAATATTTGTTAATAATTCTTTATTTAATTTTTTTAATTTATATACTAATATCTCTTGTACATGTGTAAGTAAAGATGACAAAAATATTCGATCCGTCTCAAATTCGATGGATATCCGCTCTGAATGAAGTAAAAATTTCCCGATCTGCTGGTCAGCGGGACAGATAGGAGCGATCCGAGGCAGATCTCGGGACGGATCGGATCATGTGTGCCCCGATCCGATCCGCCCATTTGATAAATAAAGAAAGAAAAAGAAATAAATAATGGTAAAATAATAAAGTTCGTTCCAATGTATATTTAATTTTTTGAATGACAATTGACAAAAAAAAAAAAAAAAATTATGGTTCAATCTGCGAATCACTGTTTTGATCCATTCTGATCCGGATCTGATCCACCCCGAGAAATGGCGGATCAATCCGCGAATTTGGATCTTCTAAAATTATTGTGGGGTGGATACGGATCAGGCCGATCCAATTCGAATCCGTCCTGTTGTCATCACTATGTGTAGGGATGGCAATGGAGTGAGTCTAGAGTGAGTCGGCCATGTCCTGGCCCGCGCCGTGAAAATTTTGGACTGACGCGACCCGCGAATCGCCCCTTTGACCCGCCAACTACCCTGGATTAAAAAAAATTTAAGAAAAAAGATAGAATTTGTTTTAAATATTTGTAGCAAACAAAAAAAATACAAGATTAGAGTTGTAGAATAGTAGTTAAGATTTATATTTTAATAACTCAAACTCGAGTTCGATTCTTATTCAACACATTTCTAGTGATAATTGTGATTTGTATTCTATTTTATGATTTTTCAAAAAAAATAAAAAATAAAATTGAGGAGCGAGTCGCAGCGCAGGGCAGGGCAGGACGGCCACGGACCCGCCCCTATTACCCGAATTAGCAAGGCAGTCGAGAGCGGCTGGTTTTTTTGTCATTCCTATACTTGTAGACCACAATTTTTTCAATCCACAACTCTATTGGAGATATTTTCTCTCCGTCTCCATCTTATTTTTCACATATACAACAATCCACACTGCTGTATTGGAGATGCCCTTATATCAGTGGCAAAATACTTGTTCTTGTCCCACCTCGCTCCGCATTTTCTATCTCGAATAGATGGAGAAATAGTTGAGACGAGAAATATGGTTCCCACCTCAAACGTACTCGACTTTAATATTTTGTTATATTTTATTTTATGTTTTTTCAACTTAAATAGTATTTAAAAAAAAAAAGTAAATAGAGAATGGAGATAGAAATAGGAATATTTTAATCACCGATTCGTCCCTATCTCTTAAACACTTCAATATATACCTATTGCAAGCGGTATGCATCAAGTTTGAATAGTGTTTCGTTAGGATTGTACTTTTGCACTTGAACTTGAATGATCTAACTCACCTTTACATTTCTACATGTTGTGTATAATAACATTTAGATAGAGAAAATAATTTTAGTAATATTATCAAACTACTGATGATTTACATGTTTATTAAAAAAAATTAATTTGCATGTCATGAATGAGATATCTTGACATGTTGGAATTATGATTTATATATCCAAAAAAAACAAACAAACAAACGTGAATTTATCTAAATATGCAAGATGCAAAGTTAAAATGCAAATGCTAAGTTGTAAACTACGAAAATAAACTACAAATCAAATAAGGGATAGAAAATTGGTTGTCTCTTATTAAGCGCTTGATTTAGTGTCTCAAGCTCGACTTTTCGCAATTATCACTCATGGAAGCTTGACTCATTGCTCAGGTATAGTGTACATACTGAATATTGTTCGTTTTTTTTTTTTGTACACCCAAGATCAGCTCACCTGTTTCAACATCAATAATGGCTCAACTTGTCTCTATGAATGGTAGGCCTAATATTACTGGCATATCCCGGTCCTCTTCGATATCAAGGATAATGAAGTCAATCGGAAAGATAAATTTATCCACCTTGATGAGCACGTCCTCAACCACATCTCGTGGACGCTTGATTGATCTATCAGCAAGATGCGGAGATATAGTCGTTGCTTTTACCTCTCCCAAACCTGATCTCCTATAGAAAGAAAATTGCATCAAATTAATACGTGCACCTAAATCACATAATGCATTAAAATTATAGAATTTTCCAATTTGGAAGGTAATTTAAAACTTCATGGATCTTTTAACTTTGGAGGCCACTTATGTAGCAGAATAGCATTATTACACTCTTCGGTTAAAGCTATTGTCTCGTTTTTCTCAAGTTTTTTCTTCTTGGACAACATTTCCTTCATAAGTATTAAGTACAATGGCATCTGGGCCAACGCTTCGTCAAAGGGAATGTTGATGTGTAATTTCTGGAAAATATTAAGAAACATAGCAAATTATTTGTCCAGGTGAGTTTTCTTGAGTCTCTGAATAAACAGAATTGGTGGTACGTAAGGTTTTACTAGTGGAAGAAAAATTTGTGCATTAGTAGCTGAAAGATTATCAATCTCATGTATACATACTACTTTCCTTGGAACTACACGATCAGATGAAAACATGGTATGTGTCTTCACAATCAATTCAAATAACTCACATGCTTTGTTGACATTTTTATTTGTAATGGACCCGTTTGCTGAAGAGTGCACTATAGATTTGGATTGAGGAGATAACCCAGAGTAAAAGTATTGAACTTGTAATCTCTTCTTAATACCATGATTTGGACATTTTCTTAGAAGTTCCTTGAATCTGTCCAAACCTTCATGATACTTTTCTCCATCTAGTTGCTGAAAAGTAGAGATCTCCAACTTCATTTGGCTAATTTATCTAGTGAAAAGTACTTGTTGCAGAATTTTCTAGCCAAGTCGTCCCAGGTGGTGATACTAACATGTGGTTGAATCCAACCATTCTAACGCTACATCTCCCAATGTGTAGGAAAATAATCTAAGTCTAATGACATCATCATTCACCCATTGAAACTAAAAGTTTTGGCACATCCGTAGGAATCTGGAAAGATGAGTATTCAAAATTTCATGTGCATTTCCATAGATTACAAGTTTATTATTGAAAATATTGATCAGATTGGCCCTTAATTAAAAGTCGTTCTGACCAAAAGTAGAATAAACTATGCTTGAACAATCAGGTGCTGCCAAAGTTAAAAATTGAGCCATTGGCAGATTTCCATCGCCATCTTCTTCATCATCATCATCACCATATTGCTGAATTTGTCGCGCTGCCTATCAGGCTACTTCTGTAGCGATGGCCCTAGCGAATTCTTGTTCAACTGCTAATCTAACTTGTGCATCTGCTATTGGAAGTTGTTGCAAATTTTTTTGGTTTTAGTTGTGTTCTTTGTGTCTTCATCTGAAAGTGTGTTCAATCTCAGGATTGAAAGTCTCAAAATTGTTGTCCTGTGAATGGAGCGTGCAACAAACACCTTTTCTATAGAAAGAAAATAAAGAGAGAAAAATCAAACTAACTTTATCGATTAATCTAAACTAATATCAAATATGAATAGTCTCCGACAATGTTACCAAAAACTTGTTACAATAATTGCAAGTGCACAATATCTCAAACAAGAAATAAAGTGGACTTAATGAGTCCGAATTATCGTTCCTACGAATACTATTCTATTTTAGTATTAGCTCTGTTAGTTTTAAACCTAGGTAACAAACAACCTAGAATGGGGGTTGAATATGTTGTTACTAAAATTAATCTGAAACTGTAAATATTTAAAAAAAAATGCAACGTTCACCTTAATGTTCTGATGTTGATGAAAGTTTGTTGAATGTCAGAACATTGTACTGAACGTTTTGCAGTTTTGAGACAGTTAATATGTAGGATGATTAAAACATTGATTAACACTAGATATAGCGTGGTAAACTCCTAAGGAAAACATCCACGGGCCCCCATTCCATGGGTAAATAAATCTACTATTTTAGAACAAGTTACACACGTCTCAACCTTTTGAAATTACAATTTTAGACCTAATCTAAAATTTTATCAGCAATTTGTAAAAAGTAAAACTTAGTTAAGAACAACAATAAAACATCCTTGTTTTATATCTTCTTTAACTAGTCAAGGAATGCAGTCAAGTACTTCGGTCTTGATCTTGGTTCATTCTACTAGTGTTCTTGAATTGACTCCACAAATCGGAATAACGACTCAGTCTTTATCTTGCCATTGAATGTCGTTCTCTCTCACAATAAATTTCTACAACGCTCAGTTTCTCAGAGCTGTTCACAAAAATAGAATTTTTGATCAAGCTAAGACTTTTGAATATTTCCTTTGGAACTCACAAATAATTTGCTCTTAGATGCTTGAGTATCTTTGCTTTCAAAGTCCATAGAATTCTTGGAATACCACATGTCTTATTTATAGCACAAGAAGTTTATTTAAACTTAATGACTTATTATTTATCTTATTCAGAGATAAAATAGAATAAGTATTTATGTTTAAATAAACTTTATAAAAGACAAGGTGAGATATATCATAAGAATATAAAAATAAATCAATTTATATATTTTCATTTAAGTAGATAAATATAAGGATAATATTTCAATATCTTATCTACTTAGAAACCTAGTTCAATTAGAATGCTTAACATGCAATTTACTCAATCACTTATTTATCTGATAAGTAATAAGAGTTTTAGAATAACTAAAACTGATAAATAGATTGGAATAAATGAGAAATAATCTGAACCCCATCATTTCCCCGTCAGTAAGAGACCACCCCCCCGCAAAAACCCACATTCCCCTTTGCAAACAAATATAATAACCCCCCCTCCCCTCCCCTATCCTCTCCTCTCCCCATCCCTCCTCATTTAGTTATACTTTAACCCCCACCCTCTACTTTCTTTAATCCCCCCACTTTCTTCAATTCCCAACCTATTTATTTACCACAAAATTTATATCCACATTATTAATATAATTAAATTTATTAAATTAAAAATAATTTTTTTATTATTATATTCATTGTATTTGTTTTTTAAAAATAAAATATATATTAATTTTCATTAAGTTATATATTATTTATATCATATAATAAATAATATAGTTAACGTTAATTTTATTATTAAGATTACATTGAGACTAATTAATTAGTTTATATTTGAGTAACAAATTAAATTTTACTTAAAAAATAAAAATAAATAAAACGTGCATAATAAATTTGCTCCAATTGATAATATACACATACAAAGAAGAAAGTAATATTACATTAGAAATAATAAATTAACGACGAGAGTTAAAGCGTGCATCATACTCCCGTGGGTCTAGGGAATATGATGCATTGTTACTGTCTGTGATCGAGTATTGTGGATCCGGAGCATGATATGGGTATTGTGGGTCCGGCGTATGATATGGGTACTGTGGGTCCGGCGTATGATACGCGTAATGTGAGTCCGGCGCATGATACGCATACTATGGGTCCAACGCATGATACGCATACTATGGGTCCGACGCATGATACTGTTGGTCTGACGGATCCTGCGAGTATTGTGGTTGATTTGTGTTGTCCAAGCTGACAATCAAATTATTACCCATTATGAAACAAATGGACCAAACACTAATAAAACAATAAGTATGGAAATAAGTAAGGAAATATATAACATGTACTTACCTATTTTGCAACGTAGGACAAGTTCTTCTATCGTGACCACTAGTGCCACATGCGCGGCACTGCCTATTGGATTGGGAAAGTACTTTCTCCTTTCCCGACTTTAGACGCTTCCCACACCCTTTTGCTCTAACAGGGTTAGGATCACAAACAACTTGAGTCTCTTCTACACTCTTGTTTCTGTTTCTGTTTCTGTTCATGCCGACATCGCCGCCTGTGTCAATATCTTTAACCCGTACGCGCAAACTTTGGAACTCACTCAATAGAAAAGTGCTTCGAGCATCTTATAAAGACCCCTCGTCAACTAGATCTGAAAATTTATAAGACAACATACTATGTCTGGACATTAATGAATGACCAGGATCAGTATGAACATATGAACCAGTGGTTGGATCGAACACTCTAGCTTGCTTAGCATTCTTTGTCTAGTTACAAAGCATATATTTCTCCGGCAAGAGCATCACTTGTTTTTTTTTCATGTAACACAACATGTGTCGGCATGGATAACCCTCAAATCAAATATTCGACAACTACATGAGATATAGTTAGTGGATGAGAAATAATTAACCTGACGAGTTCGATCAGATGTTCTGCCTGGCTCAAAATGTTGGACCGCGTACACTTTAGTTTCGTCGGAGCTTGACCTCTTGGTGCAGTTATAGGAATTACTCTGTACTAGTTCATACTGGAATAACAAATTTTTTTTTGTGTATATCTGCACCATCTGATTCTCCATCATAAGGGTTGTAGTGACCTTTGGCGTTTGAGTTAAATCGATATGGTTAGCAACTAACTCCTCATTCCTCTAATGAACTAACGCCCTGTTAAACTGGGCAACGAAATATGTCAAAGAGTTTTTCATATCTACATATTTCTTCAAGAATGAATGACCACTCTCTGATATCTGGCTACTGGACATGCCTGCAGCAAACACATGTTTGACGTATGCTGGTATCCAGTGATTACGTATTTCAAACAAACTACTCAACCATTCATTGTTACCTAACTCTGTGGTTTCCATCACCTCGATCCATTGTTGTTCAAATTCTGCTGGTGACTCAGATTGCTTGATAATGTGAACAGGCCTGTGATACTGGTCATTATACAACACGACATTCATCTTCTCTGAAAATTTGTTTAGTATGTGCCACATACAAAATCGATGCAACGTCGATGGCAATACCATGGAGATAGCTCTTGCAATTGCGGCAACTTGGTCTGTGATGATCACCCCTGGGGCCGCATGGTTTGGCATGGCTTCAATGAACTTAGTGAACAACCAAACAAATGATTCGGTCATCTCATCGCTCAGCAGACCACATCCAAATATAAACAGTCTGGCCACGGTGATTCACTCCAACAAATGGACCAAAGACCATTGAATACTTGTTCGTGTTATATGTTGTGTCAAACACAACGACATCACCAAAATATGCATATGACCTTCGTGATTCACAGTCTGCCCAAAAATAGTGCACAAATTTGTTCTCGTCATTAGTCTCATATTCAAAGACAAAGTTTGGATTTTTCTCTTTCTCGAAGGTAAAAAACTCAATCAGTGTTTCCGCATCATGACCCAGCATTTCTTGATACACATCCCTTTGATAGTTTCTAATATCCTTCTCCACATACCCAAGGGATGATGGACCTCCCGTATCTATCTCCAAAAGTCAAACTTACTGACATGTGAGAATATTAGCTTCTGAAAACTGTTGAACAAGAGTTTTCTTTGTTTTCGAGACACCTCGGTGTGACCTTAACAAGTGTACCCTGCTAGGAGTGGCAAGGGGATGGTCATGTTCCTCAACAAATGTACTGACAACTCACCCCTCGCTCGTTTGTTGCTTTACCACTGATAATCTAGCATTGCACCCACAACGTACATGTCCATAGTTTCTTTCTCCAACCTGTGGCACAGCATCTTTACGACTCATTTGGTAAGTCTCATTCGTCTTACCTTCTTTATAGTACACAAATAATTTCCAAACATACTCATTGGTCTTTTTTTTCTTCTTACTGTTTTCTATTCGCGTACTAAACTCCGCTTCACGTACATATTAACTGTAAAAATTGTATGCCTCATCGGATGATTCAAATTCATGACCAACATGGAGAAAGACACTGATAGTCACTTGAGGAACATATACATTATCACCACTCTCAAATTCCATCCCTACAAAAATTTACCAAAATAAAATACATCAATTATATGTGCAAATAAAAAAAAACATAATAAATTGTTAACAATGTTACCACTAACTTGCAAATTACAAAAATAAATATGTACAAATAAACGAAAATAAAAAAATTAATAATTTATTACTAACCTTTGAAAAATATGAAAAACAATAAGTGGGAGAAAATTTTGGTAAAATAAATTTAGAGAATAAAAGTGATTGGAAATGTTTGATGTTGGCTAAATTTGAGTAAAGTAAAATATATTATGATGAGGAGGGAAAGATGTATTCTGATGAGGAATGAGGAAAAATTGTTAATGCTTGAATGTTGTATAAATAAGTAGAGGAAACGAAGTAGAGAAATGGGAGGAGGAGAGGCCTGTGAAAAGATAAAGTAAATAGGAGGGGGGCCTGTTACTTGCTGTGCAAACTGATGCACCAGTGTCAATGTATGCATGAATTGTGAATTTTATATATCCTTCAAAACTTAATTTGATAGGGATGTAGATAGAGTTAGGGTTAGTAATATTTTTACCACTCATCTTCTGAGGATTCTGAAGATGCTTCATTTCCAATTCTAGCTGGACATTTATTCGCATAATGTCCTGATTCATTGTACAACCAACATATGCAATTTTTCTTCTTCTGTGGGCAGAATTTCTTTTTGTTGTCTTTTGAATCTTTATCGTTTTTCTTTCCTTTCTTGGAGTCTTTACTATATCTCTTGAAGTACTTTTTTCTTTTAAAGAACTTTTTCTTGTATGGCTATCTGTATTTTTTGAACTTATAGCTCTTCTTTTTTGGCTTCCTTCTCTTTTCACGAATACATCTATATTGACCTGAGATTCTGTTAAGGTATTTGTCGCAACAAATTCTGGGATTTTTGGTTACTGCAGTTTTATTGCTTCTAACCAGATATCCTTCTTTGCATTTATCTGCAAGGAGGTTCTTTACAATGGTAATTGTCAATCCTAGAGAACACTCTATTTGGAAATTGACTTTGTACTTATTGGTACTTTGATCCTATTTTTCCATGGAAGTATTGAAAAGGTCCATAACTTCATGGTTAAAAGGTTCAGGCAATTTCCTGATGAATTTTTCAGTTAATTTCTCCCAATCTATAGAAGTACTTGGAAAATTCACAAGTATATTCTTCAAAGTAGCACATATCACGAATGGAGATTTTTTTCCAGATGGTTTAGTGCGTCTGCAACTTCAATTGTTGATCTTGTGTTCTTGAATGCTTCATATGTTTGTCCTGTAAACTGTTTGTAGATTTGTTCAACAATTTTTTTGATGAACTGATGAATGTCTCCGCGAGTTTCTTGCCAAATGGCATTCTTTGCTTCGTAAGAAATTGTCTTCAAGAAAGCTTTAACATTTCCTCTTGTGCTTGCACAAACGTAGTTCCAAGAGTTTGTCTCACTTCAGATAATTTCTTTGTTGATGATAATGGAAATCATGATATGGTTGTACCAATCTTCTATAAGTCTTTCAGGGTCTAGAACGCAATCTAGATCTAGAATAACTGAGTATTGGACTTGTTTCTTAGGTTTAAATTCTGATTGTAAAAATCCAGGTTCGTCATCTTTACTTGGTATAGGTCTAGGAGTGTAATCTCCTATTGGTCTCTTTCCATCTCCCTTTAGGTTTAGTGATGGTCCAGTTTCATAGTCCATAGGTTCATGTTCTATTTTGGGATCTCTAATTTCTATTCCCTTGTTTTGCTTCCTGTTGGGGTAAAATCTTTCATGGATGGTGATTTCTTCATCTCAACTATTATCAGATTCTTCTGGGATGTGTTGTTCTATAGGTTCTGAGTTGTTAGGCTCATCTCCTACAGATTTAGCTGTGAGGAATGTTTCATCATTTCCAATATTGACTTTCTTAACTATGGAAACTATCTGTTCCAATTAAGTGTCTTCAAAAGCTAGGAGGACGTTTAAAAGTCCTAAGTCTTGAGATGTCTCATAGATATGCTCTAAGCTTTTCCTAAAGCTTGTCATTCCAGATCTGGATCATCAAATTCAAATTTTCCTTTCCTGACATTTTTCTGATTTTCTAAAGGTTTAGGTATATCACCCATCCTTTCAAAAATACCAAAGGTTGTTTTTTTGGTAGAGGTTGACGGTTGGTTTTTGACTCCAGCTATAATGATGGCTGAGTATTGTTCCATGGTTTTTTTAGTTTTGTGCTCAAAATTCTTAAGAATTTCCTTAAGATCTTCTATACTGTCTTTCAAGTTTTTTATTTCTCTTATTATGTCTGCAATAGACATTCTTTATTTTGGCAACAAAAAATTAGCCATTTCATTGACAGTTTCAATTAACTGTCTTAAATGTCTCTCTTGACTACTCTCAGGTTTTTCTTCTGTTTGTTCCACCGAATAATTGGTTTTTGTCTCATAGAATTGGTTTTTAATAAAAGAGGATTTTTCTCTTTTACTAAAGTTCTGTCTTGATTAAGATCTATCTCAACAGATCTTTTGGATTGTTGGACTAAACAATCAAATTCTGTTTCTTTGTGTTCTAGATAGTCAGAAAATAAAGGATCAATTTTGATTCCTTTAGGTTTTTTGACTATAGTCATATTATGCTGATTATGAATAGCATAGCTAACAAGGTAAGATATTGAAAAAGGTACATTGTTGTTTTTGACTAAATCTGATCTTCCATATTTATGTACGAAAGATAAAATTTCGTCAAAATTTTGGTCATGTAGACTGACTGAGAGTCTAGGATGAACTGTAAAAATAAGCTTTCCACAAGCTAGGTTTCCATGAAGGGATCCTAGACATCCTTCTACTGGATTCTGAATTCTTTCATCAATCAAGCTCATTGAAATGGACTGATCTATTTTGTTTGAAAGGGTGCTACGGATCAGAATCCTAATAGCTCCTATAGCAACCCAATAAATGTTTTTATTATCATCAAGGTCAACTTTCTGTTTAGCCTTGTTGTCAACTTTCTGTTTAGCCTTGTTGACATCTTGTTTAGTAAGTAAAGAGATTCCTACTTTACCATAGGTATGTTGTACATGAATAGCAAATTCCTTTTGAGAAACACCATAATAAACATGTCTATTTCTGTTGATGAATTTGTTGATGAAGTTTGGTTGAAAAAAAACTTCACTTGTGTGAATAATCAAGTTAGTCTTACCAATTTTTGCAAGTTTTTGTCTGAAATCAAAATTTCTTTTGAAAAGTTTTCTTTTGATTCATTTTGTTCAAAAATTTCATCAACTTCTGTATTAACAATATTATCACTTTGTATGCTCATGTCAAATGATGATGCAAGGCAAAATGCATAATAAAGTCTCTAATTTTCTTTTTGTACTTTGCTTTACTCTTATCTCTTCTTTTTCTCATTTTTGTTCTAACTGTATGATGAACATGTATGAACATTAAATCAAGTCTTCTTTCTTCATAATATTTATAAAGATCATATTCTTTTGTAAAGTCTTTAATGTAAACATGACATATGCTATAGTCAATCATGTCATATGATGATGAAGAGCATAGTGGAGTATAAAAGTTTGTACAAGAGTGTTATATTTCTTTAGTTCTGCATTCATCTTATATTTCTGTAATTTACATGCTTCTCTATGCACACCAGAGGTACACATATAAATATATCTGTAATAAAGGTAGGTATACATAATAATGTATGTATTGCATAAATGACAATTTATAATTTATTTTGTATGTAAACATAGCTCTGATACCATTTTGAGAGGGGTCTGGTCTGAAATTGTATGAAGTGCGGAAAATTGTATGAAAATTGTATGAAGTGCGGAATTATAAAATTTTAAGAGTATAAATGTATGTAAACAAGACAATAGATACATAAGGATCAACATGTAATAAATAAAACTTGAATAAATCAAAACCTTCTTACTGTATTTAATTGGGTGTTTCTCTTTGCGTTTCTGTCCTGAATGTAAACTCTGCCTCACCCTAATGCTGGATTAGTGTGTCCCAAAATGGCCACCTTGCCTGGATGGTACTCCTGTTGATCTTTGCTGTAAGGATCCGTACAGATTAAACAATTTGGACACATGAAAACTTTGGAGAAGTAGTAGAATTCAAAACATAAACTGTTTTTTATTCAAAGAAGGCTTGAAATACAAGCTTATTTAATTACAAGTCTTAGATCCAAATGGATCTACTGTCTAAGGGTTGTTAACCTCGATACATTTGAAGTTTCTAGCAGAATATAGAAATTTTGTTCCAAAGACCTCTAAAAACCTCTGTCTTGTTTCTTCAATGTCTTCTGCTTATATAGAGGAGAAAAGTTTCTTCCACCCAGCTGTCTTCCAATTTCTTTTGCCGAAAGCAAAGATGCTTTGTCTACCATTCTTGCTTTTCAAAAGCAAAGATTCTTTGTCTGTCTTTTACCCATCCATAGAATAAAGTAAAGATTTACTTTATTAAAGTAAACAGTTACTTGTCAATCAGATTGGTATGCGTCACTAACTTCACTGTTGTGGGATGCTGCTTTTTCAAACTCTTTGTCAATTATTTCCTTTAACTTTATATCTTTTGAAGATTCTTCTTCTGTTGATTTGTCATTTTCACACCATTTACATCGATGATCTTTTCCTAAAATCTGTCTCAAATATTTGTACAGCTGTCCAGAATAACTACTGGGGCAATTAAATTCTTCATAAAAAACTTTTTCAAAATTGCAAATAGTTTTTATACCCTCTTTTGAAATGAGAGCGCTGGTCTTATTGGTTACCAAGATGTAATCAGATGAATGATTGACCTTTATCTTGGATTCTCCATTGATTGCTCTTAATTCTGTCAGAATTCTTTGGAAAGAGAGTCCTCTCCATTCTTCCATCAAAGCTGTATCAACATTTACTGGAATTTCTGGAACTGGTTCATCCAAAAATGCTTCTTTGACTGTCTTGATATGGATGTGATGATATCTCTTAAAAAGAATATTATATTTGTTCCAAAAAGGAATTGTACTATTAATTTTTAACATGAGGTGAAGGTCTTGATCTTTAATAACAAATTTAACAAAATCTTTTAATGACTGGTATAACTTTTCGTCGATCAATTTTATCTCCTCAAGGTCTTTTCCGGGGATGATCATTTTTATCAAACCACAGTGGAAAGCTGTCTTAACCAAATTTGGTTCTGCTCCTTCAATGAAAATGAAGCGTCCAAACTTTTTATCAAAGGTACCGAAGTAGTTTCTTTCTGGGGCTGATGCTCCAATGACTCTAGCTTCTTCCTCTAGGTGAAGGAATTCTTGAAGATGGATATTGGACAAAGTTGGTTCTTCTTTTTGGATATGGAATTTTCCTATCTTTTTAAATCTATCTTGGGTGATTTCAGAAGTAGTCTGGGCTGCTTCTTTGTAAGATCTGAATCTTAGGTCTAGAAATTGAGGCCTGGTTTAAAATGGAGGTAATCTAGGCCTATACTTGATTGATTGTTGTTGGTAGTTGGGCCTGAGGCTTAAATGGCTTTGGTCCAATAAGGATTTATATGGAATTGGGTTAATTCCTTTGGATTCACAGTTTTCATGAAAAGCTTTTTGGGATTCAGTAAGAGTTTTGAAACTTTTATGTTTGTAAGGCTTTTGTTTGACAATAGGTTCAACTTCTAACCAATTAGTATAGAAGCCTTTTTCTAGACCGTAAAAAATGACATAGAATTTGTTTCCTGGTGCTGAAGTTCCAATACCAACAAGTGGTGAAGGTTTTTTTTCAAGCGGACTTGGAATGTCCTTTTGTTCTTTCAAACGTTGAGCTTTTACATGCTCGTCTGTAATTTTTCTGCCTTTTTCAGGAATGTCTCCTCAAGTTTCTTGCTCGTCTGTAATAACTCCTCTTTTCTTTGGAGAAAGAGATTCTGTATTCAATTTTTGGCCCAATCTTGCCAATTTCTTTTCAATAATCACAATTTTTTATTGTCTTGTGGAGATTTCCATTTTTTCTGTCTCAAGTTGAATTTCTAAATCTTCAATTTGATCCTGGATGTCTGTCATTTTTACCTGCATAAAGATAATTCTCGTGTTAATGAATCTGCTAAAGAATTGTCTTTACCTTTAATAATTTCTATATCAAAATCGTAATGGCTAAACCACATCTGCCATTTGACGAGTCTACCTTGTTTATAGTTTGGATGTACCTGGCATTTTAGAAATGACTTGCATGTAGAAGAATCAGTTCTAACAAGAAATTTATTAGAAATAATATAAAGTCTGAATTTTGTAATAGTCTTTTTCATCAATGTGATAATTCTTTTCAGAATCTGTGAATGTTCCTGAAGAGTAGCTGCAAAGTTTTTCTTCATTGTCTTGACTGTCGATAGCTTTAAGGACTGCTCCCCAGTAATCCCGTGAGGCATCTGTCTCTATTATCATTTTATCATCTTTATGGGGATGATATAAAGGCGGTAACTTTTAAGTTTATTTTTGATTTTCTGGACATAGAGAGAATCTTCTTTTGTCCAATCCCACCTGTGGTCTTTTTTCAATTTCTTCTGTAAAGGATTTCTCATTTTGGCTAGATCTTTGATGAAAGATTCAGCATAAGTTAAACAACCTAAAAATCTCATAAGTTGTTTCTGATCTTGAATTTCCTTTGGAAATTCCTGTATATGAGTTAGAATATGTGGCTTTAATTGCTTAAAACCATAAGCAATTTCTAGACCAAGGTATCCAATTTTGTTCTTGAAGAGTTCTGCTTTTTTCTTAGATAGGACAATTCATTCTCTAAGTATAGCCTGCAAAACCTGTAAGACATGTTTTTCGTGATCTTCTTCAGAATCTAAAAAAACAAGAATGTCATCAATGTAAACACAATAAAATTTGTTAAAATGTTTGAATGTGTTATCCATATATCTTTGAAATATGCCAGGGGCCTGTTTTAATCTAAAAGGAACAACTTTCCATTGGAAATGTCCTTGGGGACAACTAAAAGCTGTTAAAGGTTTTGTGCTTTCTTCAAATCTAACTTGATGAAAACCTTATTTGCAATCAAAGGATGAGAAGATTTTCTTTTCTTTAATTAACTATAATAAACTTTGCATGTTTGGTAAAATGTAACCATCAGCTTTGGTTACTTTGTTTAACTGGGAATAGTCTATGACCATTCTAGCTTTACCTCGTCTTTTTTCTACTTTTTTCCTGACCATGAAAGCCGAGGAAGAGAAGGGTGATTTGCTTGGCTCAATTACTTGTAAATCAAGTAATTATTTAATTTGGATGGAGAATTCTTCTTTGTCTTTTGGACTGTATGCCATTGCTTTTGCTCTTATTATTTTGCCTTTGCATTCTTCAAGTAGCTCGATTTTTGCTGTGAAATTCCCTTTGTTGATTTTTGGGTCTAGAGGATTTTCAGAGCAACATCTGTTAAGAATGTTAGCAATTTCTTCTCTTGTGGTGTTTATCTTAAAGGTTTCAAGATCTTCTGTGGTGATGAAAACATGTGAATTTTTTGCGATATTCTCTCCTTGAAAATGAGGAAAAAAAATTTCTTTGATTTTCAATTTTTAGAGATTCTAAAAGTTTATGTTGTAAAGAATTAAAAGCAATAGCTTTCCTTTTCTTAGAAATCCAAAGTCTATTTTTATTCAAAGTAAAACTGATATAATCAATTTCTTGAATAAATGGATGATATAACTGGCAAAAGTTATTTTCAATGATAAAATCAATACTAGTTTCAAGTTGATAAACTGTCGGGATTTTAAAATAAAATGTTTTTAGAATAGAATTATGATGTCCACAAATAGCAACATTAAGATTTTTAACAATTTTGGAAGATGTTATTTCCGTTTCGTTTACAATTTTTAGATTCAAAGTTTTTTCCGACTTTACCCAAAAAAGTTCGGGTATTAGGGGTGGAGGGGGGGGGCCAATTTTTTTTTTCAATGGCTGTGTGATTGACATGCAGCCAGACGAGGAAATGATCTAGACCCCATTTTCTCTAGAATAAATATAGCATTAAGGTTTCCAGTTTTTATACAACTACTAGATAATCATTGAATCATAAATGGCTCATATGAATAAATAAAATATAATTAAGTATGCCAAAAACTCGATTATCCAAAAAGCTCAATTAATCCTAATCCTAATCTAGTGAAAACAATTCGAAATAAGTTTATTTTAATTATTAACCTACAAATATTAATTTAAGAAAACAATGTAATATGTATGTGAACACAAATATCAAGAAGTAATCAATTATGATGATTAAAGTATCAGTACTCACGATTTCACTATAGTTATCATCTCTAATCTCTCCTCTTTAGTTTTCTTCTTATCGTTGTACTCAGTCGAATTCACGAATTTAATCAAATTTACCTCTCTCGAATTCAAATTAGTCATATCTAATTAAGTCAACTCACTATCTCTATGTGAAGTCAGAATAAGCATTAACTAGATTTATTAAGTCTCATAATAATTCAAATTAAGTCCGCAACAATAACAAAAAGTGTATCTCCACGTTTTATTCAATTGTCGGATTTTACTACATAATCAAAATTAATAACTCGCATCTTGGTTTATTACAATCCACATTTCAATGAAATAGTGGCCAACTATTTCAAGCACTATGAGAAGAATTATAATCAACATATATTTAAAAACTTAAGAATTGGAATTGAAGAATCTAAACTAGGTTACATCATTTGTCACAACTATTGTTTGGCTACACATAATAAAAGAATAAAAACAAAAGAAGGAAAATATAATACAGATTCGGGTTTGAAGAAAAACTAGAATTAGATGAAGATCTTGCACCAAAAATCTATCACGTCCTTGCAAAGTTTGAAACCCTAGCTTGTTTCATGTAAATTGCCTCTCTATTCTCTCTTAACAATTGTGTATGATTCTTCCCCTCTTGTTTGAATAATCATCTTGATTTATAAATTCCAAAAGAGCCCTAATTTTGTACAAAAGTCGTGTCTCAAAAATTACCAAAACAGAGTTTGACTAAAACTAGGAAAACAAAATTTTGATCACGAAATACCTTGCGATCGCATGGGGTAATTAGTTGCGATCGTAGATTATGTCTGGTCAGCTACTGATCTGTCCACAATGACCCTTGCGATCACAAGGTTTTTGGCCCATGTGATCACATGAGCCAAAATTTCCTCCCAATTTTACAGCTAATTTCTTGATTATTTGTATTGTAAGTCCTTCATCTTTCTAATATCCCCACTTAATCCCTAGATTTTCTCTTTCATTTCATTTTTTTCCTTTTTATTTACAACTTAGTTCCTTAAACTTTCATGAGTTCACATGAGCTAAGTTTTCCTACGCTTTGAGTCATTTTTCGCCTATTTTGCTTTGTTTTTCACTAATTTCATCCAAACTCGGGTTTTGACCTAAAACAATCAAATCAAGACATAACTAAGTAAAAATTCATTTAAGAACACTTTCAATCGTCCATTTTTTATGGTCCAAATAAGTGTAAAACCACACATATCACATGCCATGGCGTTCTTGGATCAAACAGTGAACTCGATTTGATTTGCTTAACAAAATGGAAGCCCATTATCAAAAAAATCAACTAGAACTATAAGTCTTTGTATTTTGGGCCATTTCCATAAATACACTGGAAAATGAATTATTGTTAAAAATATTATTTATTATTTTTATTGCAAAAAGATTGTGTAAATTTATAACATACCATTTTTTTAAATACTTTTGTAACATATATGTAACATACTGTATTATACCGTTGTCATTATCAACATTTATCATTGCCAACAACCACATCTGCCAACACCACAACCACTTCCACCACAAGGTCGTACTTGTTAAACCAACTCAACTTTCTCCAATGTACTCTAACTCAACCTCCGAATTGAAATCATATTTGTAATTCGTCGATAAAAATTATTAAGTAATGCGATTATTTATTTATTTATTTATTATATTTTGAGTGAAGTCTGCCGTACCCGAAAGAAATAAAAAATGTAAAAAAAAAGTAGAGTATCTATGAAGAAACACAGGTGTGAAAAAAAAAAAAAAAACTCGTGCAAGCCTCTCAATCATAATATTGCAGTGAAAATATTTATTTTATCACGTAAATGGTAATTATATGCCTCACCAAACCTATCACAACTCACTCACCCCTTGTAAGAAAAACATTAATTTTCCCATATTACAAGAAAATAAAGACATTTACATAACTTATATAAACCATAATCAACTCAAATACTGCTGCCAAATGAATCGAAAAAACATACAACTTGTTAGTGTTGAAATCAACATATTCTTGATTCTAATTCAAGTTGTGTCATTGTTGTTACATTTGTGAGAGTCGAAGGAACTCCGATACTTTGAAGGCTCGAACAAAATGTCACAAGTAATTCAACCTATTTGTCATGGTTTGGACGAGTAAAGAGTCCATCAGCAATTGGGGGTTGGACACGACTATTGATTTGCAACCAGGGCTGGTTTCCTCTAAGAATCAAAAGGCTTTGTTGTTGAAATCAATGTGTAGATGTTATGTATGAGGTTAACAATTGTGGATTGTGTGGGATTAGGTGTATATTCAATTGGCAATGCTGGTGTCTATTCAATTGGCAATGATGTCGAGACCTATGCATAAATATAAATGTCAATCCACTCTCATTTGTGGGAATTGTGAGCATAAATGTCGATTTACTAGCTTTTGATTCTTTGGAATGTGTGGATACATACAACCCTTGCCTCCTTTTTCCCTCACTTTTCCTCTGCTTCCGCATATTCCTCCGTGGAAAATGCTGGTTGTACACCCAGCCTTACCAGTTTGTTTACCGCACGTGAGAAATGACTAATATGCCCCTCATTTGAATTTGAATTTACACATTTAGATAATAAAAGGCAAACATAACATTTTGGCTGATTCTTTCCTTCCGCAAGTCTTTCCAAATTGTCACATTTTCACCTATTATTTCCAAATCACCTCTTCCACCCATTTTTTCACAGGCTTGAGGAGTGAAATTTTCTTCACGGCGACGTCACGTTTATCCAGATCTATTGAGTTCATCATTTAATCGGAGCAAAATTTGTTAGCCAGAGCAATTTCAATTGGCCGCCGGAGCAAAATCTGTTGGCCGGAGGACACTTCGGTTAATTCTTCCAACAAAGAAATAATGGTTTTTGCAGCAAACCATTATTTGAGCTTGAAAATTTAATTATTTGCAGAAAACCATACGACTGATTGGTAAGACTAATTTCCGTTGCTGGAAAATGTTTGAAAATTTAATTATCATATGTGTTGCTGGAAAACCATACGAATAATTGTTGTTGATGGAAAACCATACAACTAATTGTTGTTGCTGGAAAATGCTCTTTATCTATCATATGTGTATTCCTTAATCATCATATCTGAAATGGGCAGTACCAAGAAGGCATATGATCTATATAAGTGTGAATGAGAAATATTGTATTGAATGCACATGGACTTTTACCAACAAATTGGAAATTCTATAAATGAGATATATTACATTGATTGGAAGAAACTGTAAACGACAATACGTTTACCAAGACTTCTTTAATTTTTCGTATGATTATATTTTCGTGCTGAATGAGTAATGTTGAATTCTGTGTATAATAATGCTCTTTTGGGGCAATATCTAATGTTCGTAGTAATGTTTGTTTCGTGTTCGAACCTTGAATAGATCGTGATTAATCTCTTTGTGTTATGGTGTAGCTATTGTCATGTTAGGAAACAATAAAGAAATATGCTACGGTTGTAGAAAGTCGAGTCACTTGTTAGAGAATTGCAAGCAAAAGCGATGATGCCCACGATGTGAGAAGGGATATGTCAAATAGATGCAAGTAGTTAAGGTGTTAAAGACCAAATGGAGGCTTTTTTGTGCTGCAGTGAGAATGAATGCACATATTTCAAGTGGGATAACGGTCAACCAAGTGGGGGGTTCGTTGATGGGCAATCTAGTAACATTGGATTGGACAAATCTGTGGGCAAAGAGATAAATGAAGACTTGCCTAGTATGTTCAAAATGTTAGCTAGTTTATCGGAAGAAAAAGATGTCAAGATTTTGCTCAATCTCACGATCCGCAAGGGCCAAGGAAAGGGGCACGAGTTAGATAGTTAGATTCATTTGTGTTGTAATTGAACCAGTAGTATTTGGGTTTATGTCTAGATTTGTTGTAATCCATCATTCGAAATATTTGTTTGTTTTGAAATCACAAAGTTTGGAAATGTTAGACCAATCCATGTTCGATTTTCATACACTTACAACATAAAGGCATATTACATGATCGTGAACGAATTTAAAAATGTTTTGCATTACAAAAACGGGACATATAAACTATCCATCGTACTGATTGTGAGGTAAATGAAATCTTGGATTTGCTAATAAATTGCTCGACATTTGTTCTTCGGGTTGTCGAACTAGAGGATACATTAACATCAAGTGTTGACTCGACCCATAAGTTGGCACCAAGTTTACTCCATAACCTGGCAACCATGGTTGATATTGATCATCCTACGAATAGTTGAAGACGGGGTAATGGGCTTCTTCGGGTGATTGGATTAAGCTTCCGCTAGCATAATGTATGTTATACTGTATTACGGTATTTCTTTTGCTTGAACTATAAGCTACCTGTGCAAACAAACGTTACATTCATTAAAGCACATAAAAAAAACCAAGTGTCTTGCATGAAAAATAAAAATAAAAACTGAATCTGTACGAGAATGGCCTAGGCGATATTCCGGGCGATCGCCCAACAGATGCATTTTGCATTCTGCTTCTGCTTCTACGAAGCAGGCGATCGCCCAGTTTAGTAGCCTGAGCAATCGATTTTTCATGCAAATCCTTTTTTTTTTTTTTTTGTTTACTAATAACATACATTCTTCTTCGTGGAACCTATTTCCAATGAACCCTTTTTCAAAGCTTTTTTGGAGCCCCCTTATTCTTTGACCATTTTGGATCCAACATATGCACACTATAATCCTTGTCGACTAATTCTCGTTCAGTAGCTGCTTGAACACGAGAATGTCCAGAAATGAGGTTACTACCACATGATAATTTGTTATTCGAAATCTTCAAATTAATAATTTTCATTTCAAGCCACTCCGTAATCTCTCGAGATTGTTCTTCATCGTCAGCTACCACGTCAGCAACCTTGCGAAATGTCTTACATAATTCATCATATCGTAACTGAGCTGGTGTTCTAATCCAACCATTGTAATTAATCTTCATCATAGTATATGTTCTACTCACGTCTTTCCTCCATCGCCTTAAGATAAATCTTTCTGGTACCATTGTGACATCATTCGTAATGAAAACTGTGATAATGCTTGCAAAGTATCCCCTGAAATTCAAACAAGTGACAGCTACAGACAATTTGACAAGACTCTTTGTCAAACAAAATAATATATTTTTTTTCTTCATCCCATCATCAAAAATTATAGATTCCTATACCTCATACGAGATTTCCAAAAGTCTCTCATCAAATGATATAATCCGACAATACACCGTGCCAGAGAACACTTCTTGAAGTTCTTTGAATTTGGATATTGTGTACGTTTCTTGGAATTGTTTCTCCATTCCAAACTTTGTTGCGCAAAGGATCATTTGGAATAATGACTTGAAGTCCGCCTGAACTCTTTCTCAACTTTACTCCTCAAAGCCCGCTCGTACTGCTCAACAAATTGCTTCAATGTGGTTTTTGAATGGACGTAACCATCGAAAAAAGCATTCATGCTCTCACTCCGTTGTGTCGTAGACATCCCTACCCAAAAACTAGTCCTCAAATAACATGGCACCCAACGACTACATTCTCTATAAAGTCCTGATAACCAATCATGATCCTCAAGATCGTAGCTAGCAATCATAGAATTCCAACACTGTTCAAAATATTTGGGACTTTGTGATTCGTCAGCCACATAGTGGACAACGAAAAGTATAGATCCCTTATGACTATGTCCTCCAAATTTCTCAGGCAACTTCTTCAAGATATGCCACAAACACCATCTATGCCTAGTATCCGGAAAGACAATTAAAATTGCATTTTGCATCGCCCTGTCCTGATCAGTTATTATTCCAATGAGAGCTTTACCTTCCATGCACTCAAGCCATGCCCTAAACAGTCATGTGAATGTCTGTGTATCCTCATTGGAAATTAAACCACATCCAAGCAGTGTCGACTATCCGTAATGGTTTACACCAACAAAAGGAGCAAACGGCATGTCATACCTATAAGTTAAGTACGTGGTATCAAAGTTCACAGCATCGCCAACTTCTTTGTAAGCTTTTCTACACCTATTATCAGCCCAAAACACATTTCTCAATCGACACTCCTCGTCCAAATCTACACTAAAGTAAAAACAAGGACATTGTGCTTGTATTTTCAAAAAATAGCATTATAATGCTTGAGCATCTCCTTCCCCAAGTCTCAAACGCCTAACCTTATCAATATAGTTTCGACAATCCTTTTCGATGAATGTCATGTGCTCATATCCATCTGCTTCAACGACAGCTGAATTGTAACTTTTGTGTAACGAAATTCCAGCAATATCATTCACTTCAAGCTTTCGTTTCACGTTGTCACTTAGTTGTCTATTGCACCGATACAACCTAGACTTCGAAGGACTTGTTTTGTGGTTATGCTCCAACTGAACTTTAGTTAATCGTCATGATCCACTAGCATCAGATACAGTAGTCACCCTAGCTTTGCATCTTGTTTGAATTGACGGCCGAGGCTTCAAAGAAGTGCTTGTATTACTTGTTTTTGGGCCTTCTCGACTACATGTAAACGTGACATTTCTTACAAGCCTATCATCACCCTTCCTCGAATTACATTTTCTAACTGGGAAACCCACACGAGATGCGCATTTTTTGTAAAATTCAAATACTTTGTCGAGCTCCTTAAACTTCATCCCTACCTTAGGTGCAATCTCATTCGGTTCTTCTACCCAATCATCATTTAAACTAGGAGAATTATTCATTTCTATCTCATCATCTTCCAAGTATTCATCATCAACCACAAACATATTCATATTTATTGTCGCGTCTTCGAAAAGTGAAACAAGATTTCCTATATAAAAATATTGAAAATAATAACTTCCGTAAGGTATGTAACACAAAAATAAATATTTGTGACTATGACAAATACATAACTTCCATAAAGTATATAACACAAAAATATGGCAAAAAAATGAACATCCAAATGAGATCAAAAATTACTTTTTTCAGACATAGTGTTGGACAACTTGGAAGGAAAATAAAGCTTCGAGTCAAGATGGAAGGAAAAATGTCGCCGGAGAGTCGCCGAAATGTTGCCGGAAATGATGAATTCAGGAGAAAATATAGAATAAATGAAGAAGTGGACAAACCATTACATTTTGTTGAAAATGTAGTCCAGGCGGTAGGAAATATAGTTGGAAATCCATTTATTGTTATTTAATTTGTGAAATCAATATCTCGCGATATATCACAAAATATCGCGAGATATTGTAGATATCACCTCGCAGTCATCCACACGGTAAAGCCGGGTGTACATGTAGCGGGATTGTTCCTCCGTTACCATTTCCTTTGAGGCCCTTTCCTCCGAAGTCCTTTCCGCCAAGGCCTTTCCCTCCGAAACCATTTTCGCCAAAGCCCTTTCCTCTTGTTTGTCTCAACTTAAATTATAATTTAAGCTGGTCAAACTAGTCAAACAAATTTTCTATCAACATATTTTGTAGGACCCACAACCTCCACCAGTTGCTTGATGGTTTGTATATTTACATAACACCGTGAAACTTTTTCAAATGAGCAGTTTTGAGGCTTGCAGTTTAAATTTATTTTTTATCAAAGCCTTGACATTTGAAACTTTTGCAAATGAGCAATTGTGAGGCTTGCGTATTAACCATCAATAATGTGGATGTTAAAAGACTTCATCTTGATTGATTGATCAAACAAAATACATTATCATATATATATAGAGATGGCAATGGCCTGGCTGGGCCCGTGCCATATAGGATCCAGCTCAGCCCTTGTCACTGGCCGAGCTCGGCCCGTGAAGAGGCAGGCTCAGCCCGTGTAAAAAACAAGGGCTCGGATCGGCCCATAGTCCGCGGGCCATATGGGCCGGTTCTCGGATCCACGTGAAAATCAAAATTATTTTTTAAAGTTGAAAAAAAAAAAAATATGGAAATATAATTGTTAATTGTAATTTTTGGTCCCCAACTTATAGCTAGGGACCAATTTGGTCGCATTTGGACCACGGACCACAGGCTAAGTCCACGGGCCGGCCCGTGGACCGAACCACGGGCCGGTTCGTGGACTTCACGGGCCGAGCTTGATTTATTTCACGGTCCGGTCCGGAACCGGATCCGTCGTTCGACGGGCCCGAGCCGGCCCGAGTCCGTCTTTTCACGGACCGGGCCGCCCGTTTGCCATCTCTATATATATATATATATGAGATGGTTACAAAGCATGCAAGTAAATAATCCATAGACCCTGCAACCTAACATTTATTACCCTAACATCTTTTTAAAAATTTTTGAAATGGCTATGTCACTACCAAAATAACAAATTTGGGTGGAAAAGGAAAAGAGGCAATATAATAATTTGAACACAACAATAAATTTAGATTGTAGTTCAGCATACGTAACAATTTAATGAATCTTTGGGAGTTTCATCAGATTCCATTTTATTAGTATTCGCATCACTCGATAATCAATGCAGCGGAATAAAACGTTAACAATGAACACATCAAAAACCTTAATCTCGAATTATAAAGAAAACCCTAAAGTATTAGCTAGCAATATGTATTACAAATAATATTGTAAACTAATATTGATTTAAGTAAGTATTAGCTATTTTAAAAAAGAAGTTAGTACGATCAAATCGTTTCGATTTTACTTACATTACTAAACACATGTTCATTGTACCACTAAACTACTTTCATGTTGGCACCTATTTTATTAATTCAATCACTAATCTGAGAATTAAAGGCGGCCACACCCCTCAACTTTACTTTTTCTTTGGCATATAATCCTTTTCAATGGTAAGGATATGGAATAAAACCGTCAATAACTGTAGCAAAGGAATGAAACATTAAAAAATAAATAATCAGCCATTAATCCGGTGACGACCTTCCAAGTTCCAATGCAGTAATACGCTGACGTCAGCTAATTTGCAAGGCTTACGTCAGAACGAATCAAATCCAATGTCCACATATAACTGGATTTTATGGGGACCTACTAAAGTGCCGTTTGAATGGCTTCTATTTTTCAAATAATTAAACCTTTTTCGTAAACAATGCATAAAATGAATTAAAATATTTTAGAATATTTACCTACAAACTTTTAAGTGCTACAATATTCTCAAAAATATACCTCAACTCTTTAAGTGGTATATTATTCTTGATTGTGTCAATAAAAAGTAAGCAATATGACTTCATTAGCAATATTTTTACGGATGTTCAATTTGTGAATCAACTTTTTTCACCATTTATTGATTTATTCAATCATTTTTCTAAAGCCTTAAACTTTAGTAAAATGACAAATCTATTTATTTAAAATTTTCTCATCACATCTCCTCATATATAATTGAGACGAAATCAATTTTTTTTATAGTTAATTACACTCAATCTTCATTCTTTCAACTTTGTAATAATATCGTTCACATTCAATTTTATTTGTATATATCGCCATTATCATTTCATTAATTCGCTCAGATGATTCACAAATGATTTTTTTGACAATTTTATCTCTGACTTAAATAAATTAAAGAGAAAATAAAATAAAATAAATACATTTGAAGTCTCAATCCTTTCTAAAAGTGTAAATAAATCATAAACATTTTACTTTTAAAAATTAAAAAATAAAAATAAAAAAAGAAACAAAAAATGGTCTTCTACCCCACCCCATCAAAAACAATTTGGGTTTGGGGATGGGGATCGGGAGATTTCTTCCCTCCGTTGCCAACACAAACCACCAGGGTTTTGGCCGGCGGCAACCAATGAGAAGAAATCTCTCTCGTTTGTTCTTGTTGGTGTTGGTGTTGGGGTTGGGGTTTTTTTCTTTTTAAACTTTTTTCTTTTTTCTTCAATGTTCTAAAAAGCGGAAAGCGTAGCTAGGCGTGGAGGTCGAGCTTCAAGCTTTTCAAGCCTAGGCGAGTCATAGGCGAGAGGGAGATAAGAGCAAGGCGAAAACGATGCTTGATACGTGACTAGACGTGGAGACCGAATTTCAAGCTTAGGCGGACTTTTTAGAATAGTGTTTTTTTTTAAAATTATTTAAATAATAGAATATGAATAGAGTATTTTTTTTCCTTTGTTAAATTGAACAAAATTAAGTCACGAACTTGATTTTTTTTTTTTTTTTATCAATTAACATACCTTAGACGAAATCTGACTAGACTTTAAAGGTCCTTTCAATCAACATAATTAGAAAGCTTGAAACTTGATGATACATTTTGTATTATTTTAAGTGAAAATCTATAAATAAATAAATAATTAAATAAATTAGGATTTATTTGTATTTTTGAAAATGTTATGTCTGAATTACAATTTTTTCATTGTATTTTATTTTTTTTTGTTATTTTAATTTATTTAAAATTGTCAAAAAAATAATTTGGAGACCATCTATGTAAATTAATGAAATAATGGAGATGATATATGTGAATAAAATTAAATGTAAATGATATCATTATAAAATTTAAAGAATGAGGATTGTAAATATAATTAACCATACTTTTTATTAAAAACTTGACATATACACAATTTTTATAACTGAATTATGGATCGTACATTTCAAATAAATTATCATTCCTAAAACCATTAGTATTTTAGATATATATACACCACTAAACCTTTTAGTGCTATATATATATATATATATATATATATATAATATTGACTTGATTTGCAATTAATTATACTTTGTTTGGAAGGACTTTTTTGAAGTTTAAAAATACTTTTTAAAGAGTAAAAGTAATTTTAGTTATTTTTATTATTATTTAGCTAAAGTCAACAAACACTTTTTCAATAAAAAATAGCTTAAAAAAACTATTTTAGAGAAACTCGAATTTTGAACTTCTCTAAAAAGTTCTAATTGAACTTTTACAAAAATTATAATTAACATTTAATGAACTTAAAAATTAACAAAATTACCATTAATATATCAAAAAAACATATTAATTTATTTACTATATTAATTACTTATATCAAACTGTCACTTCATATACTTATATAAAAGTGAAAAAAATATTAGCGTGTTAAATAATATAATACAAATTATACATAATATGTTTGATTTAAATAATTAATTATTGTTTAATCAAATATACTAAAATAATCATGTTATTATAATTAAATTAATATATTGATTTTAATAGTTATTATAGGATATAAAAATATATGATTTCTTTTAAAAAATAATAAGAGTTATACAATAATTATTTATTGTTTAGTCAATTATAATAAAATAATCGTGTTATTATAACTAAATTAATATATTAATTTTAATAGTTATTATAAGATATAAAAAAAATTATTTATTTTAAAACAAAAAATATGAGATATATAATAATCAATTACTGTTTAATCAAATAAATATAAAGTTTATACAAAAGTACTTTATAGTTATGCGACCAAACACTCAATTTAATATCCACAACACTTTTTAGATTCATATCCAAACAGTCAACAACTTTTTAAGAAAAGTTCTACTACTAAAAGCTCTACTACCAAAAATTCTATTGCTAAAAGCTCTACTCACAACAGCTGTACCAAACGGACCCTTAGAACAAGATATACATCAATTTTGCACGCCTGTTAAATTTTCAAATGAATTGTCTTCTTTTATTTTCATTTCTTCATAATTATTTTGTATTTTTATCAAAAAATTAACATAAAAGAATTTATTTCAATACTTTTAAAACCAAAATTCTTAAAATATTAAAATTTGCACGTGGCAGAATTTTTGAACCATAAAATGCTAAAAATAACAAGTGACAATCAAGCATGCAAAAGTAAAATAGAATTTTTCAGAAAGCCACCACCTTGACTAGCCAGATGCAATGCATATAAATTTTGGTCTCCATTGAAGGTTCTATAAAATGTGAACAATTTTCTTCCACTCGATTATCCACGTGGCAAATTTGGGACTCCTCATTTTTTCCGAACCATTATGGAACCTTTTCAGACAATAAAATGCCATCTCATTTAGCCAACAACCTTAAAAAACTATGGACGAGGAGCCTAGCAACAGAGGAAAAAACACTGAAAAGGATGCCGAAGAGATTAAGTACAGAGGTGTTAGGAAGCGGCCATGGGGGAAATATGCTGCAGAAATACGCGATTCGTCCAGACAGGGGGCTCGGGTTTGGCTAGGGACGTTTAACACGGCGGAAGAGGCGGCTAGAGCCTTTGACAAGGCAGCATATGCCATGAGAGGTCATTTGGCTATCCTTAACTTCCCAGAAGAGTACAATTTGCCTAGTAGTTCATCACATTTTGCTTCCGCTTCATCTTCGTCTGCTTCGGCTTCATCTTCGTCTACTTCGACATCATCGTCAATACAAGGAAGACAAGTCTTCGAATTCGAATACTTGGACGACAAGTTATTGGAAGAACTTCTCGATTATGATAAAAAAGAGGAGAAGAAAGATTGAAGTTAATTTCTTCTGATCATGAGATATCCTTTTCATCTATTCCGTAAAATCTTATTTATTATACTGTCCAATCTTATTCAGTACTGTATAATGAGTACCAAACTTGCAATTAAATTTTCCTTATTTCTCTGTTCTCTCTCTTTCAATTTCTGCAAATTATGAGAGGGGGTGGGGGTTTCCTATTTCATAGTTTTTGGTGAATGCCAAAAACTGCCTAGATTTTTTTCTCAAAATAACATTTAAGGTTTACCAATTGGATAAGAAGCATAAAATATTTAATTTTTCATTCTACTTCCCGTCTTCGAACGGTGCAAGTTTTTCTTTAATTTTTGTTGTATTGTATTTTACGTCAGTACACAATTATTAAAATAAAAATTGATTATAATAATGTCTATTTATATTATTATCATTGGCACTATTATAAAATAATTTTACTTATATAATATTTTTCTAAAATAATGTATTACACTATAGTTATTTTAAAATAAAAAAAAATTAATATGTATTAAATCTCAAAATTTATAAAATTACAAAATAAAAGTAAAGTCAATAAAGTAGAGAAGGAATTAATTTAATTAATTAAAGTTAAAATTGATATTTTAATTATAGATACTTAGATAAGCTAAAAGCAGAATCTGAAAAACTACTATTTTTCTGCTTCTCAAAATATCACTTCTATAGAAATAATGTTAAAGAATTGGAAAATTGTTATCGATAATAATATAAAATTATTTTCGTATCTTTTTATTAATAACTTAAACTTCTAAATAATGTGATCTAACATAATTCAAATTCTACGAACTTGGCAATTGAAAAACAGTTTGGTATAATTTATAAACTAGTTTATTTTACCAAAATAGTTTATTTGACTAAGAAAGATAAAAAAATGTCAGGTTACGAAGGCAAAAATTTTGGTCAAATAAATCATTTTTGATCAAATAAACTAGCTTATAAACTATACCAAACGGAGTGTTAAGAAAGATTAAAAAAAAAAAAACCAAAGATCACTTCTTCTGATGCTCTTCTGATGATTCCAGAAGCTCCTCCAACACACTATCATCCAAATACTCCAGCTCGATTTTCTCTTGCTCCGTCGTCGAAGGACCTG
The DNA here is from genome assembly GCA_030279155.1 of Forsythia viridissima. Classification (NCBI taxonomy): domain Eukaryota; kingdom Viridiplantae; phylum Streptophyta; class Magnoliopsida; order Lamiales; family Oleaceae; genus Forsythia; species Forsythia viridissima. The sequence continues at coordinate 4,794,969 of CM059036.1, forward strand.
AAGTCGAGAGGGACGACGATGAAAATGTGGGATTTTGAGGAGGAATGTTTGAAAATTGAGGGAAGTATTCATCAGGGAAATTCAAGATTGCAAGATGACCCTTTAATCTAAATGCAGCTCGGTCATAAGCCCTCGCCGCCTCTTCGGCCGTATCAAATGTTCCAAGCCACAAGCGCGCTCCTTTCCTAGTAGGATCGCGTATCTCGGAAGCGTACTTCCCCCATGGCCGCCTCCTGACACCACGGTATCGAACTCCCTCCTTCTCCTTCTCCTTCTCCTTCTCCTTCTCTTCCCTTTCTTGCATGGCGCCCTTGCCACTAGAAGTCCCTTCCATTCGCTTAATGATTAAGTTTTTTTCTTCAAATTCAAATTTGGAGGCAAAAATAAGTTTGTGAGTTGATCGTTAATTATTCAATGAATATTATTGATATATATATATATGTATACAAACCGACAAATGTTTCGGAAGTCTATAGGTTTGTAAATGTTGTAGTGCTTGCTTAGAAGTTTCTTGCTTAGAAGTTTCTTATTCAAATATGTAAAAGAAATTGATTTTTTCGACTGAATCGAATGTGAAAATTGACAATAAGTGTGTGAACATCTTATTTTTTGGTTTGGAAAAAATAGATTATTTTGCTCTAGAAAACACCTCAATCCACCAGGATGGATTTATGGTAATTATCTAAGACTGAAGTATGCATATTACGAAATGCATGTGTGCATAAAAAAAATATGTTTAATCAGTTTGAATTATAATTTAAATATAAGCAGAGACAGGGATGACAATTGGATCGAGCCGTCCATGGACTCGACGACTAGCCAGCAAAATCTCTACCTATTTTGGTCTATGAAATTTATTTTTTCTTTTGTTCAATGGTTATTTGTTTTCTATAAATACTCTCTCCACTGTCATAATCATGACTCTCTACTTATTCATTTTGAAAATATTATATTGTCAATATTAGATTTTTTATTGTACAATTTGCAATTGAATTTAGTTATTTTATTGATTTCTTCTATTTAATTTCTACATTTCTAGTAATCTACAATTCTACATTTCTATTTTATACATGAGTCATTATACAAAAGGAAGTGTTGACCACTAAATTGATGACGATTTGAACAGTGGGTCTAATTATATTCCAATTCTTGAATTTGGTGATGATTATATGTGATTGGGAGCACTGATCACATTGATGTTGATGAAGAATTAGAAACGACAAACATTAATGCAAAAACTGAGTCGAGTACAAAACGAAGAGTCGCAAAATAAAAAGTTTGGTGTTAAGATCATTTTAAATTGGTGCAGATTGGTACTATATATTATTGTCTCAATTGTTAGAATTTCGTTTTTTCAAAAAATTATTAGTTTTTTTTAAATAGTGAAATGATCTCATCACAAATTTATGTCAACTTGCCAAACAGTGGCTGTGACAAATAATTGTATAGGTGGGTATTGGGGGACAAAGGACCTAGACAATCCGGCCGCTCAATGGGTGTACTCGACTCATTCCATTACGAGTCCACTGGCTGAGTCAAGTTAGGAAAGGAAAGCATGTGGACTTTTCAAGCCTGCCCTGTTTTCCTAACCTTTTTATATTTACTCGCGTTAATTTTTTTTTTTTTTTTTTTTTTATCTTGTATTTAATTTTTATTTAATTTTTCTTTAAATTCTGTCTAAAAAAAATTAAAAAGCTCACTACATGACTTGTCACGTATAGGGCCCCATGGACTAGTTCGATTCTACCAGTGGCGGATCTAGGAATTTTTTGAGCCCGGACTACTATTGAAAAAAAAAAAAATTTCGCACTGGCTGTTACTAAGAATTTTTTTTTTTTTTTAACTTTTTTTACACTGGAAAAAAAAAAAAAAGACTTTTTCCGAGGCGGGCCTGGGCTGTAGTCTGGGTAAGGGTAATAATTCGTGTTGGTTGCCAAAATTATCGGCCGGTTCTAATTTGTCCACTTAAATTTATGTTATACTTCAAGTTAGTTTCTTTGTCTACCATTTTCTATTTGGGTTCTCCAACCTTTCACGTGGTGAGTTATGAATGATCATTCATAACTCACCACGTGATCGAAATCGTCAATATAAACGTCAAAAACCATAGGACTCTAAATTGAATTGAAGAGAAATGTTAAGTAATTTGATAGTATAGCCATTCAACTTTAATTTACATGAAAATCACGTACAATTTTATCATCCAGTTTGACGATTTCGATCATGTGAAAAACAGACTCATGGAATTAAATAAATTAAAGATCCAAAACCTCACTTTTAAGCATCGAGGACCCAAAACAATTTTACGTGAAAAATTAAATAACCCAACCCTAATTTCACAATATTTTAATATGAACAAATTGACACCTTTTTTTCACGTTCTGCATTGTAAAAGAAGAAGAAAAACAATTTACTTCAAAGCAAAATGTTTTCTAGTGAAGTAACCATCTGATAAGTCATATCGCGTATGCTAGGACCCATGACAAGAATTTGCCTGAAATGTGCATGAACAATTGAATTATTTAATTATTAATTAATTACTCGAGTCAAAAAGAAATAAAATGAACTGTTTAAAAAGAAGTGGTGTCACCGCATATTGGAAACAATTCGTCACAGCATATGTTTTCATGTGGTATTTTATCTTTTAACATTTTCTTACAAGGTGACAATTCGTTTAAACACATTAATTTTGAAATTTGAGATTCCATCTTATAAATTCAACATTTGTTAAAAGTAATCCAAATACTTATAGGTTAGTTAATATTTTTATATTTAATCGATGTGAGTTTTATCTATTAAAGTCTGTTTGATTTCTAGATAATTTTTTTTATCTACATAATAATTATTCGGGAAATTGGCGCAAATGGTCCCTAACGTTTGCCATTAGTGCGCAAATAGTCCCTAATGTTTTATTTTTGGCGGAATGGTCCCTAATCTATCTATTTAGGTGCGCAAATGGTCCCTATCACTGTTTTTTGTCTTTATTAGCAGGGGTAAAATTGTCAAGTTACATTTTTTTTCAACCTTTCAATTGGCGCAAATGGTCCCTAATCTTAAGAAATTTGCAATTGGATTCCTAACCTTTAAAAAAGTGAAAATGAGTCCGACACTTTAATTTTTTTTATAAAAAATTACAAAAATAACTAACAAATTGATAATATACTAAATTATTTTGAATATTTTATGAACTATTATAAAATAACCAAAATTGAAATTCATAATTATTAACAAATGTGCTAATTAAAATTATTTTATTATTATTAAGTAATCATATTATTTAAAATTCAAACTTTAATTTTATCATTACAACAAAAGAAGAAAAATAAATTTGTCACAAATAAAAATTTTACTTATGCTCAATCCAACTCGATTTTATACAGTCTCATATTTACTGAGCCAATCCAACCTGTTTTTCAGCCACAAAGTTACTGGAACAGTCCTATTTTAAATTTTAATTAATTTTTATATTAAAAAAAAAAAGTTCCCACCCCACCCCCCCCAAAATACGAGCAGAAGGGAGGGGAGGCGAAACCAGGGGGGAGATTTCGCCGTGAATTGGGGGGGATCTCCCGGTCACAGCGAAATAGGGAGGATTTCTCCCCCCTATTCGCGGCGGTTTCGCGAACAGAAGAGAGGGGATTTCTCCCGTCCTCGGTCGTCGAAGGCAGACCGGAAACATGGGGAGGAGGGAGATCCCCCCTCCCCGTCGCAGCGAAATATGGGGGGATTTCTCCCCCCTATTCGCGGCAAAACCAGGGTTTCGCGAGCAGAATGGAGGAATTTCTCTTCTCCCCGGTTGCCGGCGCTGTCATTGGCGACCGGGGAGGGGAAAAATCCCCTCCTTTCTGCTCGTATTTGGGGGTGGGGGTGGGGGTGGGGGTGGGGGTGGGGGTTGGGAACCTTTTTTTTTTTTAATATAAAAATTAATTAAAATTTAAAATAGGACTGGTCCAGTAACTTTGTGGCTCAAAAGCGGGTTAGATTGACCCAATAAATATGAGACTGTATAAAATCGAGTTGGATTGAGCATAAGTAAAAATTTTATTTTTGACAAATTTATTTTTCTTCTTTTGTTGTAATGATAAAATTAAAGTTTAAATTTTAAATAATATGATTACTTAATAATAATAAAATAATTTTAATTAGCACATTTGTTAATAATTATGAATTTCAATTTTGGTTATTTTATAATAGTTCATAAAATATTCAAAATAATTTAGTATATTATCAATTTATTAGTTTTTTTTTAATTTTTTATAAAAAAAATTAAAGTATCGCACTCATTTTCACTTTTTTAAAGATTAGGAATCCAATTGCAAATTTCTTAAGATTAGGGACCATTTACGCCAATTGAAAGGTTGAAAAAAATGTAACTTGACAATTTTACCCCTACTAATAAAGACAAAAAACAGTGATAGAGACCATTTGCGCACCTAAATGGATAGGTTATGGACCATTCCGTCAAAAATGAAACGTTATGGGCCATTTGCACACTAATGGCAAACATTAGGGACCATTTGCGCCAATTTCCCTAATTATTTGGATAACAGGTTTATTATTATCCTATTTGGTTTAGTTAGATATAAGAATAAAAAATCACTGTTAAAAAGTCATCTTTTGATAAATAAATAATAAAAAAAAAAAAGAAATGAAAATTATATCCTTATACTTAATAAAAGAAAAGAGAAAAAAATGGTGCGGAGCAGCGGGGGCGGGGGCGGGAGCGGGGGCGGTGAACAGTGGCGGAGGCGGATGTTGGTGGATGGCGTGTGGAGACGATTAGTTAAGATATGGATGTTCAAAAAGAGATTTGTTTTATATTAAAAAAGGTAAGTTCATCTTTTATAAAAATGAGTGAATGATTATCCGAATAAAAAATTTTGTCCTCCTTTTTGAGGACAAAAATCATCCTCATCTTTTGTTTAATTTTTTTTTTCAGATAAAAGTTTATTTGAAAATCAATTCTGTCCAAATAGAATAAAATAAATTTTGTCAAATCTAATTTTTAGTAGAAATATATTAAAATATGATAAAATAGACCAAAATTAACATACATCTTATAGTTGGGATATGTTTCATTTTGTTAAAATCTTTTTATCGATGTATTACATCCAAATACATCGGTTCGGATAGCATTTAGAGCATTTCCAATGCATTCAATGGATTGGAAAAAAATATGTGCCACATCACCAAATAAACAATGTCTATTAACAATACTTTTTCAATGCACAATGTGGAATACTATGTGAGATTGAGCACCAGAAAAAATAGAAGATGTGAATTACTCCTTCTACATCTAGACGCTATGTAAGAATGGATGAATCAACAATTGTTTAATTTTTTATTTAAAATTTTAAAATTGTGTTAAGTAGATTAGTTTTATTATTTTTAATTTAAAAAAATAAATGCCACCTAATCAATATTATTATATTGTAGAATGAATCCATTGGAGTGAATTTTTAGACTTCACCGTCTATTCATTCCACATATTCTAAAACTCCATCTATTTAATTTCCACGTCAACTAAAATCTATTGAGTGCATTAGAGATGCTCTTATAGTATAGTGTTTCAATATGGGTTTCACCAATGGTTACTGAAGTTACCTTTATATTACAAAATGGTTACTGGAGTTCAAAAGTTTCAGTGGTGGTCATTAAAGTTAGAAATTCTTTCACTAATAGTCACTTCATTAAATTTTTAATTTAAAATAGTGATGTCGCATTTATTTATTGTATGGTAGTTCTTGTACTTTATATAATATTTACTTTAGTCCCTATATTTCAATTAAGTGTTTCAAAAATCGCATCTTATGTCCTTACTCTTTTGCATCTTTACACTTTGGTCCCCAAATTTTCAATTATCTTTCAATTAAGTCCTCCAAAAATTATCTTTCCAATGGTATATCAATTTTATTATAGAGATACAAATACAAAAACTTGTGCGTATTTCTTCAATTGCACATCACATGGGTTTCTCATTTTGCTCTTTCAACATTTCGGTGTTTGAACCATCTCTTCACATTTTCATTGTTACTTCTAATCACCTTGTTTCAATGCCTTAGCCACATTTATTCACCTCCAAGTCTCGTTCTTCGAATGTTCCATCTCTTGGCCAAGTTAATGCTCCAAATCATTTCCTTTTTACTTAATCCATCTTCAAATTGGAGATTTAGCCTAAATATAACATAAAGTAGTAGAAATCCGTCTAAATAATCAACTATTAAGTATATTTTAAAAGCCAAGATAAATGTGTAAAACACACTTACCAAATTTCATTATTGTTATATCTTCTTTTCACTATTCAATTTTCTTAAGAAAGTATAATTTCAATACTTAGCAATTTCTAACTCAAAATTGTCCTTCCAATTTAAAATTTATTAATAAACTTGAATCACTCATCCCATTTAAATTTGTGAATAACACTAAGTCACCAATCATTTAATTTCTTCTTTCTCTTGCTTTCGAATTCAAAGTACCGAATAAGACATGCTCTTTGTTGAAGTTTAAATTTATAATAAACAAAATTGTACTTAAATTTTTAAACAATATGATTTAATAATCAAGTCTCTACGATTAAGTGACTGAATGCTAACCTCTCCGATTTTTGTTTGCTCTCTTATTTTAAACTTTTGCTTCGTACGAATGCCCATATATATGTTAATAATCATTTGCATCAATATCCAAAATTTAGGAAAAGAGTTGGACTCTCAACTTTTTAAGTCATTAACTTTCAAAAGTGAGATTCTAGACTCTCAACCTATTTAAATATGTAAATTTGAGTCTTCACGTGATCGAAACCATCAATATACACGTCAAAATTCATGGGACTTTCAGTTAAACTGAAGAAAAATATTAAGTTGTTTGAGGGTTTAGCCTTCCAACTTTAATTCACGTGAAAGTCGGGTATAATTTTATCATCTACATTGACAGTTTCGATCATGTGAAGACCTAGACTCGTAAAATTAAATAAATTAGATATTTAGAACCTCACTTTTAAAGATTGAAAATCCATAACTATTCTCCGTGAAGAAATAGAAAAACTCGACCCTAATTTTCACCGTATCCACTTTTTTCACCTTCTGGACTGTAAAAGAATAAAAAGAAAAAGAATTTACTTCAAAGCAAGATGTTATTTGGTGGAGCACCTATGTTATAAGTCGTATGCGTAGGTTGGGACCCACGACTAGAATTGACATGCGAATGATATGTGCATGAACATTTGAATTATTTAATTATTAATTAATTACTCGTTAAAGAGTCAAAAAGAAATAAGATGAATTGTCTAAAAAGTGGTGTCACCGCATATTGGTTACAAATTTCGTCACATCATTTGTTTTCGAGTTTGTTTGTGTTTACTTATAAGTATTTATAAATTAATTAAATATTATTTTTATTCACATATTTTGTAAGACTAACAATTTTAATCAATTTTTTATCTACATATTTCATAGAACATACTACTTATAATCTATAAAAATCTTTACCAACGATATTTATGTGATATTTTATTTCTTTAACATTTTCTTATAAGATAATAGTTCGTTTAAGCACACTAATTTTAAAATTTGAATAATCGAATTACTCATTTAAACTTAATGAACTCTAATACTAAAGAAAATTTGTTTTTGAAGTGCAATTTTTTTTAATAGTAGTACGATCTTAAAGTGCAAATTTTTTTAAGTAGTAATCCCTTTTTCAAAAAATTATAATTACGTCCCAGTCTAACACTATATTAGGATTTGGAATTCTATCTTAAAATGTATACGTTAGTTAATATTTTTATATTTAATCGATGTGGATTTTATATTTTAAAATCAAGTTCTACAAATTTTGTACATGTTTGGTAGTGCAGAATTTATTTTTAACTGCTTATAATTTTTGGATCATATGAAATATGTAAATAATAAGTGGGTAGAAAATTGTGAGTTCTACAAAATATATGAATAAAAAATATAATATTTGATGAACTCAAATTATAATTTTGTAAAAAAATATTAAAAGATGATAAAATAGATCGAAATTAACGTACATTATATAGTTTTGTAAATTTTTTTATCGATGTATTACATTCTCGTATGGTATTTTAGTTTTAATATTATTTTTTTCAAACTTTTTTTCTTTGGTTGTATCAAACTGAATTCAACATTCCAATGAGAATGTGGTCTACTTTTTTCTTAATTATGGTCAATACTCAATACTTAATTTAATACCACGTTCTAGTAATTTCATTTTCTAGTGGGCATTAGAGAATTTCGAACATAATTTAAAATATAATTAATAAAATTAGTGGCCTAAAGTCATCCTTAAATGTTTTGATAGTGAGTGATGGCTGTTGGTCTTAATCAAGACATTTTGACAAGTGAAAATAATTAAAGATGCAACTATATGTGACATGTGTCAATTGTCTTTATTTGACCGGAGCTACTTGTTTGGCATAACTTAAAGTATAAATTAAGTTGATTAAATTGATCGAATATAAATTATTTTTTATTTATATATTTTGTAAGATCTACAATTTACTATCAACTTATTATATATACATTTTATAAAATACACAACTTATAAGTACTTAAAATATAAATTCAACACTAACAAACATATACTTAGTGTTGGTGTTCACAAATTAAATGGATCCACCAAAATTTAGACTATTTAAGTCAAAAGGTAGTAATATCATTGTGTCTTTCAATATTATATAATTGTCTAATGGAAAAGTTATGTAAATCAAACAAATTTGTATTGTAATTTGAGCTGAAAGTTCCGATATAAAATTATTATTTTTTAGGTCAATTGTATTCTCATGGTAAAATTTAAGAATTAGGAAGTAGGAACGTATTATAATGCATATTCAGCTTCTACACAAGAATGATAAATAGTTGGTTGTTTCTTGGTTTTTCAAGAGAAAATACTAGAATCCAACATAGTGAAATAGTCAGTACTCGAGCGATGAGTAGTAGAACAATCGGCTCAATCTGAGTCGACGTTTCCAACTATAGTAAGGGAACTAGAATAAAAAATAAATAAACAATTACTAATAGAACCTTTAAAATAATAAATGACTTGATTGGCAGCATCAAGATGGAAAGATTGTGGAGATTGCATGAATTGACTAATGATGATTACAGTATATTAAATATCAGGCCGTGTCACAGTAAAATAGAGAAGACGACCTATAAGTCGTCGATAGAGCTCCATTTTACAAAGTGGAGTGCTATCTGTCAGTCGTAGACAGAGATTTTGTTCCATAGGAAAATCATATGGTCTTGAACTAGTCATACCACAATAATAACTCAAAAAATTATTTTCGTTAACAAAGAAATATCCCTTCTATCGAACGAGACACTTCAATACCCATAAAATATTGAAGTTTTCCGAGATCTTTTAAGGAGAAAGATTGAGCGAGAAAGTGTTTGAGATCAAATATGGCATTATCATTGTTTCTAGCGATGATAATATCGTTGACATAGACAAGAACAAAAACAAAAGTTTGAACACGAATCTATGTAAATAGACTATAATCTGAAATAGATTAATGAAAACTATGTTGAATGAAAGTGGTAGAAAATCTTGAGAACCATTGACGAGAAGTTTGTTTAATACTATAGATAGACTTATGTAATTTACATACACTAGTCTCCCCCCGTTTGAGAAAATCTCGGTAGGAGTTTCATATAAACTTCATTTAGATCACACTGGAGGAAAGCATTGTAGACATCAAGTTGGTGCAAAAGACCAATTCTTAATGGCATCAATTGAAAGAATGAGACGAACAGTAACTAATTTTGCAATAAGTGCAAAAGTATCGTGATAATCGATGCTTTCAACTTAAGTATAACCCTTGGCATCTAAACGAGTTTTATATCTTTCAAGTGAATTATCTGGACGATATTTAATTTTATAGACTCATAAATATCCAATTGGTGATTTGCCATTCGGAAGTGAGCATAATGACCAAGTGTTGTTGGATTCAAGGGCTTGAATTTCTTTGGCCATTGCTTCACACTATTCATTAGATTTAATGGCTTAAGAATAACAATGTGGTTCTTGATTGATTGTGATATTTGTCAAAAATGTACGATGAGAGTGACTTAGATGAGACAAAGAAAAATGATTGACAATCGAAAAATATATTGAGAATGATGTATGATTGCAACCATAATCTTTGAGGTGGCCTGGTGGGTGACGATTTCGCTGAAGGAGATTATTAATGATAAAAGCAGACGCCAGAGATAAACAATTAGTGGAAAAAGTATTCATAGAAAGAGGTGGAGAATATTTATACTATATGGTTGAGAAGAACTGAGAGTAGCTACTGGAGAATTAGTTAGACTATCAAACCGATAACAAGTGAGAGTGGCCATCGGAGAATTAATGCAAGGAATAATTGGTAGTGTGGCGATGTAATCAAATTTGTCATCATCATTGATTGGAGTAATTGTAATTGAATTATTTAGTAATGGAGATGGAAGATCATGATATGGAAAAGTAGATTCATGAAATATAACATAACGAGAAATATATATTTGACGAGTTTTGAAATTATATATACGGTATCTTTTTTGACCATATAGGTAGCCAACCAAAATACAAGATTTGGCTCGATTATCAAATTTATGTCGAATATTTATATTTTTAGCAAAATATAAACATCCAAATTCTCGTAGAGATGAATATGATGGAACAGTACCAAGTAAAACTTGATGAGGTGATTTATGTCGAAGGAACAGGGTTGGAAGTTTGTTGATAAGGAAAGCAGTAGTAAGAATACATTCATCTCAAAAGAAAGAGGTAAGTTTGATTAGAATCATAGAGCTTTGGCAACATCGAGTAGATGTCGATGCTTACGTTCTACGACTCCATTTTGTTGGAAGTGTCGGAACTGTTGGAAGTGTCGGAACACAACTACGTTGGTGAATAATATCATTATCGTGAAACTACGTTTGAATTCGGGTAGAGAGAAATTTAGAACCATTGTCTGAACGAATGATTAAAAAAATGAATTAACTTGTTTAAAGTTTCATATTTATATTTCATTAAATAAATCCATTTACATCTTAAAAAGCATCGATTATAGTTAAAAAAAAATAATGTCATCCATTTTTAGAAGGTATAGAGAAAGGACCACAAATGTCAAATGTGAATTAAATCGAAACAATGAAAAGAGCAAGATATAATTTTAGGAAAATAAAGACGCGATTGTTTGGCATGCGAACATACATCTCAAGATAAATCTTTATTGACAATAATAATTGGAGAATTATTAACAATAAAATCAAAAACGAGTTTTAGAGAGATGACCAATGCGAGAATGCCATAGAATAAATTTATTACACTGCTTGAAAGAAAAAGCAGAATTAAAAACTAAGTCCGAATATAGATAAAAATCGGTGATCCTACAATAATCAAAAGTCTTTCTAGATGGTCAATCAATTCTATATTGATATGCGAGTCTACTTATCTCTAATTAAGTTTCGAACATAAAAATATACATTTAAATCATAAGAACGCCTAACTGGATTTCATAAGACATAATAGTAATTTCTATATATTATTCGACCCTATGTTATTCAAAATCACGTGTTTATCTATATTGAATCTTTCGACTTTAATAAATATCACAAAATATTATAATAATGATCAAGCATTAAAACATTAGAAAGAATGAATAAAGAATAATCAATACATAAAAAATTAATTACTAAAATAAAAAAACTTCTAATTAATTAAAAACATGGGTGTCATCTTTCATCATAGCAATAAGTAATTTAGCAGGACATGATTTCGTAAAATAGTGCAAGAATTGTATTCATCGTGTTCCAGAAGAAAAAAGAAGAAAATAAGATTACAACCCGTGATTTTGGCCCAAGAATCTTCAATCCGTTCCTTGATCTTCGATTCTTAACTTATATATTTCTTCCCAAAATTCGTCTTCTGCAATTTGTCTATTCACTGGATTTTATACTCCTCTCCGAACTCTTCTAAACGTATTTTAGGTAGTTATTTTATCTTGGACTTGATAGAGTTTTATTCCTATAAGGAAACCACTTAAAGTCTGCCCGGAAAGCTATGCGATCGCATGGTTTGATTCTTTGCGATCGCATAGCATCTTTCAATTCTGTCATGCAGCTGAAACGCCTGCCTTGTGATTGCAGCCGTCCTTAACCATGCGATCACATGGTTAATTTAGACGTAGTCTTTGAATTTTTTTTCTTTGATATTTGCATACCAAGCCTCTCAAGTCTCTTTGTCTTTGCAATTAAGTCTCATTTTCTTCTGTTTGCTCTCTTTTCGTTAGATCGACACTTGAATTTGATTATTTCATAAAATGATAATAAAAAATTGCACCATTATACTGAAAACATGTAAGAGTACTAATAATTGTCTCTTTTTGTAGGCCCCGCTCATTACAAAATTATACTTATCAAACACCCTCAAACTTGAACTTTTATTCGTCCTCGAATATACTAAATCAAGACAATCATGCATAGAATCAAATAAACAGTAACACAATTCACAACATAAATAGCTTGCCGTTCTTGCTTCAGTCTGTGCAACAACTTATAATTCATGACGAGTGTTCAGGTGTTACTATTGCAAATGTGATTCTGCTCAAACCATACTTGATATGTGTATAAGAGCAGTTAATCCGATCCACTTAATTTCTATGGTGGTGATAGTCCAATCATTTGGTCAACTTTTACTTTCCCTCTCGTAAAGTACACTTTCTCCCAAAATGATGTTCTCTTCCAATTCCCAAGATTTTGGTTCAAAGGTTATAGTTCACTCATTATTTTCTTTCTCGAAGCTGGTTGAGACAGCTAATAATCATGACAAACTAGATTTATGAAGATTCTTTTATTTTTGAGCGCTCTCGATGAGGAAGTTTCTACTAAATAAGTCAAACTCATTACTTATCTAATTCCCATGTTTGCTTTGCAAAAGATTTTTCACTGGCTTTAGCAAAAAAAAATTTATATATAAATCTTATGTGCAAAACTCAATCATTTAAGCTTTCTAGATTGTTACCACCCGATTTTGGTAAAGCCTCCACGTCAGCAAAGTTCTAGTAAAAGTCTCATTTAGGCCTCGCTAAAGCCTTATAGGCCCAGCGAAGGCCTTCCAGATTCATAAAGGTTCCATTGGCCCGACGAAGGCCTCGAAGGCCCATCGAACATCTTAGCATTCCTGAATCAGAGTATTGCGAGGCCCATGAAGGGCTTCGACACTCATGGCCAATCCAGAGAGCCTCGTCCGACTTCGTATTTATTATGGTCCGCACAGCTAAAAGGATATCTCAGGAAAGATTGTATTTGATTGTCAAAAGGAAACTACATCCCAATCTAATAAAATCAGCAACACAATCTTAGAGATTGAGAGAGATTGGCATGCAATCTCGGAAGATCACGGCGAGATTGGAACCTACCTTATCTGATAAGGAAAGAGAATCCCAATAGAATTCTAATTGATTGCTTCCCTGAATCAATTAGGATTCTCCCCCTATAAATATCATATTCAGGTTTATTCCAAAGTACGCACTTCTGAGTATGCATTCTTTAGTACGCAATTTTCATGACGCACTTTTTATGCTTAAGAATCCCACCCTAAACTCTGCTCAAATCTCTGCCTGCTTGTCTCTCCCACACCTCTTTTTTTGTTCCCGCCCCCGTGTATCTCCCATATACCGACAGTTGACTTGATCGTCGAAGTGCCAACGATCGCCGGACCCTTTTTCTCTGGAGATCTTGGTGCCTAATGGTCGTCCTAGTGTGCAGGTAACATACGAGCTGGCAGAGAAGTGACTGGAGATCTGTTGACACGTGAACTAGTGCAGGTTCAGACGTCAACATAGATGACTCATGTAACGAGCTTTAGGTCGATGAGTCCCATATTTTTTGAACCTTAGGACATCGAGTTTTGAAAAACTCCTATGGCCTTTTCACTCGAGTAAAAAATGTTACGAAAAGAGTTATAAGATATTAATAGTGTGTGAAACTCAGTCCATTAAGCTTTTTAGATGACTCATATAACGAGCGTTAGGCCGATGGACTTTATCACTCGAGTCAAAAAGAATACGAAAAGAATTATATAATAGTAATAACCTTGTTCCTTGCGTGCAATAAGTTCATGCACTGGAATTAGATTCCTAACATTTGGTCATTACCTAGCTCTAAAGTGCTCCATACAATTTATACACATGCATGGAATCAACACAAGCCTAGATAGCCACCATCACAGCTTAACTACCACACTTACTCACTCGATTGGTTACTTGTTCGAGATACAAATGATTCTTAATTTCAGAAAGATATCCTATTGTTTTTAAATTATGTCCAACAACATAGCTAAAAATTATCATAACTGACCGACACAACATGATATCAAATACGGTTAAGTAGCCTCATATTTGAACAAAAGTAATAATCTATCCACAAGTTATGATTAAAGCTAAACTCAAAGAAAAAGTTTATTATTAGCCGGCAAGGCTATTCATATCACATAAATATGCAAACAATTTCTAATAATTTTTTTTTTTCAAGTTAAAAATCAAATATCAATTATCACCATTGAATCAAGCAAATTTTTTATTTTTATCCACCACCCCAAACTTGAAAGATACATTGTCCCCAATGTAAAAATTCAAAAGAAATATATATAGAAAAATTCAGAGACTTCCCAGAGGTAGATCAAATGGTGTTAGAAGAATGAGTGTGGTAGGATCGACTGGTGCAGGGTCTTGGCTAAGTGCCGGTCTGCAAATCTTGACATGAATATCATCCACCTGGCACGCACAACTGTCTAGGTGCTACTTGACCTGGTCACAGTCGGATCGAATCTGACTCTACTTCAGGCCAATTTGTCGCTAACTGCTCTCGAGATTCATCTAAATGTGTCGGACTGCATCCATGTGAGATCGCATCGTTGTCAACTCCTACTACACCGTGTGCAATTAAGTCCATGTAGCGGCAATGAGCCTTGTTTTCTCAGCCTGACCTTCAAGTATTTGTCGTAGCATGGAAGCCATGTCGTCTGGTGGTGCGGCAAGCTAAGAAGCGGCTAGTTGTCCTTCTTGAGGTTGCTCCTCTGCAGCTGGAGCTGTCCTCGCAGCTTGTGCAGTATGTCTTCTTGCATTTTTCAAGGTAAAGTGGTTGACGGTCTCTTGGATTTCACTACCGGCTCTGTTGTAGAAATTTGAACCCCCACTTCTTCACAAAAACCACTGATCAGAGCTAGGAAGATAGCAGGGTGCCTCTTATCTGATTGGAAGCCCAAAGTACTGATCAAGGTGTAGATGTAGCTACCCAAGTCTATCTTTTTTCTGTGAGCTAGATGGTATAGAAATTGAGCCATCGCGTCATTGATGGTAGTGCGGTGCGTGCTCGGGTCAATATTGTGGCTCACGAACAAATTCAAGATGAGTAGGGAGTCTATCAATTTGCTATGCTCAAAGTCTCTCCTGGGTAGTGGCCATGCATCGTCTCGACCATATAGAAATCGGGCCACTTCACCCATATCATGAATAGTGGGCAGTGGGTGCACATCTTTAGAAGTAATCCCGTACTACTGGTTAATGATCCGCGATGAAAACACAAACCATTTATCCTACACCCATGTCTGCCCGCAGTGCTCTATCCCATGTATGTTTATTTCGTGGTTGAAGTTGGTGTAGAACTCATGGACGAACTGAGAGTAGATGTTGTGCATTGTTTATTCGATTTTTGACCAGCCACACATATCGATCAAATTGTACAACTCGGAGTGAGAAAAAATCTTTCAACTGTAACCTCCGCTCCTCCTATATGATCCAATGGCTAGTGAGCTTTTTATATCTTTCTCTGTGCTCCTCGGATAAATAGTGGGGAGAGTTGGCGGTTTCCACTCGTGTTCTCTTTGATGTGCCTCCGGTTGTATTTTTCTTTCCTTTTTCTACGACGGTTGGGGGTCTTAATGGAGCCATGACCTTGAAAATAAATGAAAACAAGTTAGATATGAAAAATAACATAAATGGTTTTATTTGTCACCCCCCAAATTATCCCAAACTTTAGGTAATTTTTCTCTAAAAATTATGTTTGACTAACCTACTTCGTGTCCTGAGACCCTAGAATGTTCAAAAGCAAAATGACAAAGGATGGTAAGGAAGTGCATGTTTTGGTCTACCACATGTTCAAATTTCATAGGATTTCGAGGTCATTTAGGACAAACGGATGGGAGATGAAAGTGCTAACGGAGGCAAGCAGAAGTGTCCTGTGGTGGGCTACCAGGGCAGCCAGATTTCCTTTATGGTCACGGGTTGAATTTTGGTGATAAAAGTGTGTTCAAACTCGGTGACTGATCCTAAACGATAGCATTGGGCCCAAAACTGAAAACCAACCCGACCTGACCCGACGCAAATCTGTTCGGGTCAGTTTCGGGCCCAATTTTTTTTTTTTTTTTTTTGGGGTTGGTTTCTGTTTGGAAATTTTTATCGATTTGGGTTGGGTTGGGTCGAAAACCGACCCAACCCGACCTACACCCACACCCACACCCACACCCACACCCACACCCACACCCATCCCTAGTTGCAAGCAATGTTTTGTTCTTCATAGATTGGGCACTTAGGGTAGTTCAACTAAAGCCAAAATTTATCCAATCCTAAGCATCTAAACCCAATCAAAATTGTCTTTACATTTCGATTCAAGCCTAAACTAATCCCTCATTCTCCAAACAAATCAAAGTAAACGAATTGAATTGAAATAGAATGGAAAAGAGAAGATTTTTCCTCAAAAAGATTGAATCTTACTTTTGAATTCGTGGAGTTTGATGCTTATGGATGAATGATTTTGAAGAATTTGATGCCCGTGATGCTCGTTTGGAGTTTGAAGAGAGTAAGCTTTTTTAAGTTGAAAATTTTGTTTTTGAAAATGAGACCTGATTCCAGGTTTTAAGTGTTTCTGGTGGTCCTTGCGATCGCAAGGAAGAAAAACTTCGCGATCGCAAGACCATTAAAATCTAGGTAGAATGATATCTGCCCAGGTTATGCGATCGCAGTGGGTAATTCCATGCGATCACATAGGAAACTTTGCGAATTTTTTTATCTAACATAACTTTAAAAAAAATGTGTTTATGCAGAATGATGATGATTATAGCTCCTTATTACCTAAGAATTGAAAGTGCCTACTTTAAATCTTAAAAGTATAAAAATATGCAAAATGTCAAAAGAAATCCTAAAACTTGAATGATATAGAAATTTAAATAAAAGGGCAAAAAGATGAGTTGTCTCTCATTAAGCGCTTGTTTACAGTCTTGAGCTCGACTTTGTCGCGATAATCACTCAAGACACTTTGAATAGATCTTTGGATGACTTGATTTGCTTACATCGATTGTCTTTGCACCAATTTTTGTTCACCTTCCAGAGTTTGATTTTTCCCTTATCATATTGATATGACTCTATTTTACCACCTTGCTCGAACTCAACTATGAAAACTCCAACTTTCTCACCGGACAAGTGTTCGTCACTCTTTGTTTTTATGATTGGTATGTGTTCATTTGGGTCTGACTGGTTTTCAATGTGAAAGTGTTAGTTTTCTCTTGGTCAATGGCATCAATCTGGAAACAGGAATCTGAAGAGCTCGAAAATTTAGTTGCTTTAAACACATTGAATGTAATATGTTCATCATTCAACCTCAGCTTTAATTGCCCTTTTTGTACATCAATCAATACCCAGCCAGTAGCCAAGAAGAGTCGACCTAAAATAAGTGGTACATCCCTATCTTCGCACATATCCAAAATAATAAAATCAGCAGGGAATATGAACTTGTCCACTTTCACTAATATGTCTTCAACGATCCATCTTGGATGTTTGATAGACATATCTGCAAGCTACAACGATACTGTTGTTAGCTTTGTTTCTCCCAAACTGAGTTGCTTAAAAATAGAATAAGGCAACTATTCACACTAACATCCAAATCACATAGAGCTTTGTCAAAAAATAAATTACCAATAGTGTAATAAATAGTAAAACTCACTGGATCTTTTAATTTCGAAAGTTACTTGTTTTGGAAGATAGCACTGCATTCTTCGGTAAGCATGGATGTTTCGTGCTCCTCCAACTTTCTTTTGTTTGAAAGAATTTTCTTCATAAATTTTGCATAGCTCGACATTTGAACTAAAAGCGTTGGCAAAAGGTATGTTGATTTGGAGTTTCTTGAATACATCGAGGAATTTATTGAATTGATTGTCTAGCTTATGTTTTCGCAGCCTTTGAAGAAATGGAATTGGAGGGACGTAAGCCGGTGGTGGAATATAATATGGTGGAGAGTTCTATTTTTCTTATTCAACTGTTTCTTTGAATTTATCGGACTTGTTTTTTTTCTCTTTGCTGGACACAATTTTCTTTTTTATACGTAGTATCTTTACATGAATTTATGGCAATTCAACTCCGCTTCTCGTCGTAATTGCATTTACTTACTCTTTTGGATTGATCTCGGTATTGTTTGGCCATTTACCTTGTTGTCGCTCGATCAATAGTTTAGGTAACTGCCCAATCTGATTTTCTATATTTTTTATCGCGATATCTTGTCTTTTCTGCAGTTCTTTGAATTCAGATTCCATACGTGTGACCAGGGACGGAGCCAGGAATCTACGTTAGGAGAGGAAAAAATTTCTAAAAAGTTAATGTACGAACAAAATTCATATTCAACAGAAAAAATCACAATTTGACATTACTTATTGAAGTGGTGCTCGATGATCTTTTACAACATAAAATTCATCTATAATATAATATATATCTATATTTACAGTAAATTCTCGTTCAATATAGAGTGTCATACAGTCAGTAAGAAAATCATCTTCCATTTTGTTACGAATTGCCGTTTTCACATGCTTCATTACTAAAAATGCCCGCTCAACAGTTGTCGTAGAAACATGTAGAGTTAATACAAGACGAATCAATCGAATCAATATAACATAATGATCCGACCTTCTGCTTGCGACCAATTGCCCGCATAATTCAAAAAGTGTTGGTACAGAAAGTGTTAGTACTTAAAATCGAGGTTCAGAAATCACATCAATTTGATAATGTTGCAACTCAACTTTCAAACAATAAATATCATGAGATGTAAAATCTTGAAGATAAAACTTTTCTGCGAGCTTGCAAATATTATCCATGTTAAATGATTCAAAATAATTTTAGGATCCAAAGCAGCACTGAGAGAAATGAGTTCTACTGATATCTCATTAATTCTTGTATTTAACTCCATCAATATGAAATATATTGCTTTATTGAAAACATCAAAGTGGTAATGATGCTCAACTGTAGGATGCTCACGACCACGGTAACGACTAACCATATATGAACTTTCAAAGTCAAGTATATAAATATTATTTCTTGAGCAAAAAGTTTTCACTTTCTCAAGAAATTCTTCTCAGCCATCTTCTCTCAATGCTTGAAGGACAGTTTTTGTAGTATAGACAAATCTCATAGAAGATAAGATGTTTTGGGTTTTTTTTGAACGGCCTGACAAAAAATATCAATGATTGACAAAATTCTACGCATGAAATGCAAAACAAACACAAATTCGAAGCTCGTAATATTTTTGTATACACCACCAACTTCTGCCCGACATCTTGTATTTGGAGAATGTTCATTAAGAGACTCAAACACCTTGCAAGTTGCAACGTACATTGTATCAAGCTCGTTACAAAGTTGTAATGAGAACTCCAACGAGTAGCTCTCGATCGTTGCAAATTACCAATCTGATTATCTTCACTTCGTGACTCGCATTCTCCAATTGTCAACAAATGCTCAATTTCTTGTCTTTGTGCAGTTTGCAACTCATTAATATCCTTAGGAGAAAATGTAATAATATTAACAACAGTATCCAAGTGAGAAAAGAATTCCCAAATATCACGCACATCCTTAGCTACAGAAACCATTAATCAGTGGGCAAAATAGTGGACATAATATGCGTATGGACAATCTCTGAGAAATAATGCTTGAAGTCCATTCCAAGCACCTATCATATTACTAGCACCATCATACCCTTGGCCTCTCATGTTTTGAACCTGAAGGTTGTGACAAACAAGAACATTAGATATTTGGTTTTTGAGATTCAATGAGGTGGTGACACTAACGCTTTTGATTGCAAAAAAACGTTCTGTTAGAATTCCATCATTGTTCACATACCTCAAGATAATGGCCATTTTCTCTCGTTTAGATTGATCTTGTGCTTCATCAACAAGAATACAATATCTTGAATCCCCAACTTCTTGACGAATTATATGTCGTACTCTATTGGCCATAATGTTCAAAATCTTTTTTTGAATTTCAGGAGAAGAGTATGTAGCATTTTTTGGAGCATTGCCAAGTACAACTTGTCCAATTTCTGTATTCATTTTTCCAAAATTATCCACCATTTCAAGAAAATTTCCACGATTCAATGAAGAAGAGGATTAATTATGACCCCTAAAGGCACAACCTTGTAGTGCTAGCCATCGAACACTAATTATTGTGGTCTTTAGCCGCAAACGATTTTTCTAAACTTCTTCTCTAGATATGACACGCATCACCTTGTCAATATGTTTAGACGGTTTCATTAAATCTTCAGCTCTTCTCCTACACATATTATGATGTGATGAAGGTGTTGTACCAATATGAGTAAGAAATGCACATTCTTTTCTTTGGCTAACCCTCTACCAACTATTAAATCCAACTGTAACCAATGACAAAATATTTGGTGAAGTACTGTCATTTAGAAACAAGAAGCAGTAAAAACAATATGCCTTATCTATTGAAGGCGAATATTCCAATCAATTATAATGATTATATTAGTGTTCCTGAAACTGACGTTTCTACTTTCCACATTGTTTACTCGGATACTCTAAAAGTTTTAGTTGATAAGGCCCAGCCTTTAGATATGCCCGTCTAATTTGATCTCTTTCATTAACTGAATGTTCAAGCTTCCTTTTCTCGGATCTCTTTCAATAGAAGTGGATGGTTCCAAATCAAGATTAGAAGATGAAGGGGGTTCCATTTCAAGAGATGAGATTGGAAGATAAGGCACAGTAGGAATTGAAGTACCCTTAGATGGATCTTTTTTTTAAAGAAAGATAACGACGTTTTTCTTTTCTTGGCAGAAGGTTGTTCTATTTCAAAATCTAAAATTACAAAAAATAAAATCAATATCCCAGTCAACTATCTAACAATTCAACAATATTGAACATATTCAATATCTAACCAATCAACTATTGAACATCAAATCCAATAAATCACAATTCAACCCATTCTCCAATATAAACACAATTCAAGGTCAGAAAAGACAAGCAAAGTACATGTCCTACGTAGCTTGTTGCAGCATCAAATTGATTGTGACTTGGAGCAATCGCGACAAGCCTAATAAATAGCATCAACAACCAATGTTAAGCATCAAGTTTAAATTACAAATTGTAGTTAATTGGAATGATATTCATTTTATTGTCTTGTCCAAAAAATATCAATTGAAACCAAAAAAATTGAAAATTACTGAAACTAAAAAAATTGAAACCAGCCTATTGCCTGCTTTTTCAAAGAAAAATTGAAAAAAATTATCAATTACTAAAACCTATTGCTTGCTGAAGCCTACGAAATTCAATGTCTAAATTACAAAAAAAAAATACATAAGTTTAATTACCGGACTCTTATGCAAACTGCGAAATCTAATTACAAAAAAAAATTACATACATACATGATACATTTTCAATTTCTTATTCAATAAACGTAATAAATTCCAAATAATTTAAACATTCTTTTCATAAAATAAAATTTTACAAATTTCTGTAAAAAAAAAAAAGAAAAGAAAAAATTTACTTACCACTCTTATTCTATGGTGAAATCTCTTCTACGGCGTGGGTAATGGGTTGGGGGATCTAGAATAAGGGTTTTGACTCTTTGATTTTTTTATTTTTGAGATACCAATTGATGCAAAGAAAAGAGGCGGAGAAGAGACGGCAGAAATCGCTGAAGACTGAAGTGGATGAATTGATTCGACAAATGTTAATTGGATTTAGGAGTTAGCATTTAGGCTTGGGCTGATATTGATTACATTTGGGCTTTATTTATTTATTTTTTTTTTTTTTTTACAAACTAGGCTAAATATTTGGGTTTGGGATTGGGCAGCCCTGGACTTGAGCCCAGGGCTGCACCCCTTCCCAAAAAAAAAAAAATCCGTCCTTAAGTGTGACAGCTTCTTTCAATTCTTTTTTTTTTTTTTTTTGTGGTCTTCTTTGATTTGACAGATTTTGAATGTTTTAGGTATTTCCATAGGAGAAGTTTGGATGATTTCTCCATCTAGAATTGTAGGTATGTGAATATGGATTATTTTGCTGTTACTGAAAGTTCTGAACATATGCAACTTGTTTGGGTGATGACATATGAATGATGGTTAAAGGACATTCTGATGATTGATGGTTTGCCTCGCATGTTACACATATTGGTGGGGGACATTTGAACTATATTGACTGAGTGAAAATATTTCATTGCTTCCATCTGCTTTGCCAATGCATTGATTTTCGTCAGTACAAGCGAATTGATTTCCACTTCATGCAATCATGTTGCTTTCTTCTGCAACCCTCTGTCTGGCTATATAACGAACTGTTCACTCATAGTTTCATACAAGTAGTGAAGGTCACTGACGGATCTATTTTGGATAGAGCCACATGCTATAGAATCTACTGAATGTACGACTATTTGGAGCTAATCCAAAATAAAAATAATGATTTTGAACTGCTAAAGGAAAACCATGACTTGGACACTTTGGGAGCAGTTCCTTGAATCTTTCTCATACCTAGTAAAAATTTTCTAACTCAGATTGTTGGAAATTGGATATTTCATACTTCAGTCTGTTCACTCTGGCCGGAAGAAAATATTTCAGTGTGAATTTCTAGATCAAATTTGACTAAGTAGTGTGCTCCCAGACGGTAGAGAATCTAACAATTCTCTAGCATTATCTTTCAATGTATGTGGGAAGAGCCTCATCCTAAGTGCCTCTTCATTAACATCATGATATTTGAAATTTTCATAGTATTCATCGAAGCAAAATATATGGTAATGAAGATTTTCATCTGCTCTCCCATAGAACGACAGATTGTTCAAAAACAAATCAATTACATCTTTCCTCAACTGAAAGTTATCGTGTCAATAAGACAGATAGATTATGATGAACCGATTTTCAACAATATGTGGCATCATATACTCACCCATAATAATATCTCGTTTATTAACTTCAACGGGTCGAGCCATTAGTGCAAGATTATTTCTCACATCTACAGGTAATAGATCTTGGATTCGGTTGTCTTCCATTGTGTCTTTTTGCTGTTGTTTCTTTTCTCTTCGCTCACGTTGTTGTTGGTGAATACTCTGTTCAATTTCTAGGTCTAAATCAAATAGATCAAGATATTTTGTATGACGTATACACACTTGACACCTGAAACTTTAGAAACAATTGGAATTTAGTAGTAACAGAAAGAATTGAGAATAAAAATAATACTAAAAAATTGTAAAAACTAAATTATCAATTAACGTAGTAATTAATAAAACTAGTCTCCGACAAATGGACAGACTGTTAACAAGTAATAAAGTGATGTGAAATGTATCGAACCTACGAGGACTAATTATCAATTAACTAATTAATTTGTAGTTCGGGTTTTAACAATATAAGAACATAGATTTTTTTTAAAAATTTTAATTCTAAAACTATTCTACTTATATTTAATTAAATCTAAATTATCGAGTAATCAAAGTAAATTTGCGAATCTACCTACACGTTTCTTAATCAATTATCCGTTTAATCGCTTTAGCTTATAATTACATTGGATTGAAAATTGGTGATCCTATAATAATCAAAACCTCTCTCGATGATCAATCAAATTTATATCGATATGCGAACCTAATTATCTCTAATTTAGTTCTGAACATAAAAATACGCAATTAAATCACTAGGCATAATAGTAATTTCTCTCTATTATTAGATCCTATGTTATTCAAAATCACGTGTGTTTTTCTATATTGAATCTCTCAACTTCAATAAAGATCACAAAACATTCTAATAAATATCAAACATTAAAACATTAGAAAGAATGAATAAAAAATAATCAATCTATAAACAATTAATTACTAAAACGAAAAAACTATGAAAATACAAAGTTTATTTATAGATTTACAAAAGCTATTTTACAATTATAAAATGCATAAAAAAATATAAATATTAAACAAGAGATAAGCCTGAAAAAAAGATAAATAACAAACAACATAAAATTGTCCAAGTATCAAATAGGATATGAATGATATTGACTTGGTGAGATCTTCCAAATTGTTTCAATTCATCCAATACCAAATCATTTAAAATAGTTTAGAAAAATTACAAACTAAACCAAATCATTTCACTTTTCAAACCAAACCAAACCAAACAAACTATTTTTTGCGGTTTGTTTTGGTTACACCAATAAAATCTAAATCATTCTCTTTGCTTTTACTCCCGTGGTAACAACATCTGTTCATGTTCATGTTCATGTTCATGTTCATGTTCATCTCCAAGTGTGAAAGCACATCACAATATGTGTTTTGACCATCTCTTCTTGGTGCATTTGTAAGGGTTTTTGAAAATAATACATTATGTGCAAAATTTTGAGGACGCAGGTAGCTACAATTCACGATGATGAATTCATTGCACCTAAATAAAATATTTTTCCTATATATATGTATAAATAGTTTATCTTCTTGGCGTATTTGTAAGGGTTTCTGAAAATAATACACCATGTGCAAAATTTTGAGGACGTAGGTAGCTACAATTCACGATGATGAATTCATTGCACCTAAATAAAATATTTTTCCTATATATATGTAGAAATAGTTTATTTTCCTCCTTTATACAAAAAAATATACCTTTTTTAAAAAAAAAAATCGGTGTGTGACACATATCTTTGGAGATTTCAACAAACAAGGATTATATTAATCTCTTTACGATCAAGGTCTTCCATGGGATGGTTTTTTCTTGTGATGTCAAACGTGGTATATTGATAAGTGCATTTTGTACACTTATTCAGGCCTTTAAACTAAGCTTTTATCCGGTCATTTTATTGAATTTATACTTAATTTATTTTATTATTCTTCATATTTCAGTTTTGGACTCGTTTATAAGTAATTGGAGAAGAAATGACGAAAAGAGCAACAATTTGGTGAAATTGACGAGTAAATGAGGAAGAAGATAAAATCAATAAGTTAAGGTATCCTAGAGTGACAATGAAGAGTTGAAGCAAATGATCAAACACTTGAAAGTCAAAGAACCAAATTGAGAAATCGAAGTATATGGGGAAATTCGTGCACAAATTTTGTTATTAAAATATTCACAAGGAAAATGATATACCATTGGAAATATAATTGAATTACGAGTCCACCACTTTTTACGGATCTTAATTTGAAGTTTCCTACAAGAAGTTATGACCGTTTGAAAAACAGCCGCCCGATGTTATTTCTGGTTGCGGGAATTTTTGTTTCCTTTTGTGTTCGACTCCAATTAGGAAACTTGTTTGGACGCGATTTTCATGATTTTTTTAGATATTTTAGGGCACAATTAGGTAAGTATATATATATATATATATATATATATATATATGAGTTATTAACTCATATCAAAGGAGAGAATTTTGGGATGCCGAATTTGGAGAGAAGAACGGGAGACAAATCAAGAACGAAGATCAAGATTCATCCTTTCAAGATTAAAACGAAGATCAAGTTCAATATTTTCTCTCCCAATTATTTTCTTCTTATCCGGGTGATGAACTCCATATTTTCATCTCTTCTTTATTTTCGTATTATTAGTATGCTATGCTAGAATTAAATAGTGATAGGATCATGATGAAACTTGTATCATGAATCTTTAATTCTTCGAACCTAGTTTTTTATTTTAAAGCATATTTTAATTTTTGAATAATTGATATTGTTTTCTCTTCATCTACAATTATATGCGCAATGACTGTATGATTCTTGTGGCTTATTTTACCATCGAAAGATTGAAAATAGGTTATACATAGTGTCAATTATCGTATGGTCCGATAGGGGATAGAAATATACCGCTATGCTTTACGTGATCTCTAAGTATTCACAAATTCTAATGCATTATTCTATGTTCGTATTCGTCATAGAAATATAGTCGGATCACATATAGGAATATATTTAATTCTACTCGAGAGAGATTGTTAAATTAAATTTGGTTGATTTTCATAATTAAATATTGTTATCAAATTCAATGGTTCGGGTTAAAAGTAATTGAAATAAGTGGATTCGAGATCCTAGTACGCTTTTCTTTTCTAAAGTTAAATTAATCTTTCATCAATTTCATCTCTATTTGTTTGATTTTTAATTAGTTAATTAATTTTAGTTTATACTTTAATTAGTTCTTAATCATACAAACATCCAAAGTTCTTTAGATTCGGTTAAGGTTAGTATAATTGAACTGAACTATCTAAATCTTCGTGGGAACGATACTTGGACTCAACATCCACTTTATTACTTGAGCGATCCGTGCACTTGCGGAATTATTGAAGACATAAAATCGCTGACATATATCTTAATTTTTTCCCTTTACTATTTTTCCTTTCGTACAGCATTGAATGTGGCATAATTGTGTTTTACGCCAAGCATATGTTTCATCAAAAGTTACACAAGATGTTGAAATCGTTTGACACCAAGAAGACTCGCCTCACGATGGCTGAGCTACTTCACAAGTTCGCCAACAAACAAGTTGAATGATGAGAAATATCATAAACAGGGGCCAAAGAAGGAGAAATGAATTATATATATATTTTTTCATTTGCATGGAATTGAAGAAAATGATGATTATGTTCAACTGATATATTGAATTGAAATTGAGGGACTGTAATATGTTGATTAACATACATTTATTCTTAAATGTTTCGATTTCTATAATTTGTTCCAACGTAGAGTTATGAGATTAATGTGTAATTATCTAGTTTTTTTTTTTTTTTTTTTTTTTATGAATTTTGTATAGCATATTTCTTTTTCTTTCTTTTTTTTTTTTTTATGAATTTTGTATAGCATATTTCTTTTTCTTTGTTTAATATCAACTTCTACAGTCGACTATTATATTCTTTTACTTATCAGTGGCTTCAAATTTTAGGTGGAATGATCTTATTATTGAATTTTTTAGGATTCGTTTAATTTACAAACTATTTTCTTTCATCTGTCTCTTATTGAAAATCATTTTTGGTGTTAGAGTTCGGTGTTGGACGTCAAATTTGCAATTGTGCTTTACATGGATGACGGATTAGTTGACTATGTTATTTCGTTTTAGCATGTAACCTTCTACACACATACATGCCATTGAGCTAGGAGTAGAACTGCCATTCAAGCTCCAACTTGAAACCATTGTATATAGGTACATGTATAATGGCGGAGCCAGACATTTTAAATTGAGATTCTCTAAATTAATATGCAAAAAAAATTGAAACAACATAATAGTGATAAATTTTTTTATATCTTATTACAAACATTCCTTACGAGTTCTTATAATTTATTTTATTTATACACTATACTATATACAAACAAATAAATAAATTCACTCGCACAATTGTTTGACCATGATTCCACATCAATATGTGGGTTTTCTTCTAAATATATGACTTAGACTACTAGTGTGCAATGTCTAAAATAAGCCCACAAAAGAAAAACAAATATCTAACTTTTATTGTTCACGTTGCTTTACAAAATTATCCTCCAAAGACAGGAAGACCCAATACGTAAATGAAATTAAATATCACTTAAGCTCAAAAGAAAAAAGAAAAAATCAATTGAACACGATATCATTCTCAAGCAAAGTGACTTCATTAATTTTTATTTATCTTAAAAAATGGCTTGTTCTTAGTATTCCATTTACCTTAAAAGAATTTATTAGTAGAGTGGCGAGCATGATATTCGTCCCATGTTTCAGAGTCTTGTACGTCTTCTTGATTTTTCCAATGGTTTAGCAATTGAAGATCTCATGGTAAACATTTAGGGATTGAGTTTTAAAATTTGGAGAAAATTAATGAATAGTGATTTTTTGAGTGATTTAAGAGAGATTTGTATATATTGAAATGTCGTAATCTAACTTTTGTTTTATTCAATGTAGAAAACGGGAAGGGAAAATTTAAATTTCAGATTTCAGATGGGTTGATGTACACTGGAATTGAGGAATTGACCAATTATTTGTAATTTTATATTATTAATTTTAAGAAAAATTCAGGGTCGATTACTGAATATGCTCTTATGGGTTCTTAAGTCATATAGCCCAAACTTAATTCAATTAAAGTCATGTTTCAGCACTAAAAGACCAACGTGTCCCTACAATTACAAAAAGCGTTAATTCAAACATGGTACTATTTTATTATGATACTGTTTTCTATGATAATATTTTATCATGACCGTATGGAGTTTTCTCCGCTACGAAAAGAAAAAAGTACTTAAACGTCCGTGTGTCACTACGTCTTTAATTTCTCCCCACACAAAATTATTTCCTCTAAAATTTGCTAACAACTTCAATCTATTTCCTTAATTTGATCATCTCCATCAACTGATCATCTCCAAAATCTGCTCACCTTCTCAATCCATCTCTTTCAATCAATCATGTCCCTCCATCGACCATTTAAAAATCTGTCACCGCATCAATCCATTATTATAATAGAGCCTACGGTCGAATCCCACTACGAGGAAGCGGTATACTAGTTATGATGTTGTTTTCTATGATACTGTTTTCTATAATACTGTTTTATGAAAAATACTTGATACTTATTTACTTTTAATATTGTACACTAGTTTTCGTTACTTTATAGCATGTTTGGCCAAGTTTATTAACTCTTTTTTTTTCAACCACATATTTCATGGGACCTACAAATTTTATCAACTTTTCAACTATACATTTCACCAACTTTTTTCAAAATATAAAAAAAAAACTACTTTTAAAATCAACCAAAAAAAAAAAAAACATTCAAAATTAAATATTTTGTGGTAGAAGTAATGATATTGTTTCAAAATTCTCCATACAAAATCATTGATACTATCAAAATATTTGATATTGTTTCAATATATGATACTATTCTTCTATTGGATTGTAATTTTTGTATGTGATACTGTTTTATTCAAATATTGTCATGTATAATACTGATATATTAAGATACTTTTATCTATCATATTATTTTATTATGATACTATTTTATTAAGATACCATTTTATTAATATATTGAGCTATGGTTTCTATTAAAACATAATATTTGTGCTTACCTGAGCATACGTTTGATAATAATGTGCTTCTGATATTGTTATATTTTCTATTTTTAACTATATGATACTATTATTATAATAGTGATACAAATATGCTTTTGATACTGTTTTCTATGCTAATATTTTGTGATACTATTTTTCATGATACAGTATCAAAGAACATACATGAATGTATGACAGTAACATCCTGAAATACATAAAAATATTGATGTAAGTGAAACAAATATTGTTGTTTTTTTATTCGACCAAAAAATTATTACAAAACAATTGTGTTCTTGTATATCAAAAAATAATATCTCCAACAAAAACAACATAATTTAAGAAAAAAAA
Source organism: Forsythia viridissima (assembly GCA_030279155.1). Lineage (NCBI taxonomy): Eukaryota > Viridiplantae > Streptophyta > Magnoliopsida > Lamiales > Oleaceae > Forsythia > Forsythia viridissima. The sequence continues at coordinate 4,824,583 of CM059036.1, forward strand.
ACCTATTCATAAAAACTGAACCCACCTACAAAATAACATTCAATAAGCAATTGTTTTTAGAATTTTGCAATCCAGTGACTGTCCAACATTTTTCAGAATCACCGTCATTGTCATTATCTGATAACAATAGAAGGTTATTAAAGTTTAAAATTTTATCTTTTACATGATTGGGAAGAAGAAAAACACAAATAAATTGTGAATCCTCTATTATCACTTACAAAAAACAGTGAGAAATGTTTGGATGGTCGGGGACGAAGTGCAACAGCCGGAGGGGAGGTGTGAGAGAAGATGGTGGCCCCGTGCGTGTTGCTCATCTGAAGTTTAAATATGGCTCACATGAGTAATTTTGCTATTAATATAAAATATGGCTGAAGAGTATGATTTAATGGCAATTTTGAAAAGTGTTTTGACATAATTTAGAACAAGTCACCTACAGATGACTTATAGGCAATTTTTTCTTAATTTTATTAGGCCAATAGGTCCAATTGCATTCTTGATATTGGCCCAATGAGTCCAATTGTCGTCCACTAAATTAATATTGGCACAAAGTTATCTGCCATTAAATTTCATGTTAATAAATTAAAAAATTTAAAAAAATTCCTATAAAGTTTGAGGGTCCCCACCTCGATCACTATACATGTACACAACCAAGTTATAACAATAATAGTAGCATGACTCCATTATATATGTACGTGAATATTCAAGTTAGATAGTGACGCAAACAGAAACGTGTATAAATGAACTAACTCAGTCTTAACTCGTTGATTTTTATGAATACCAAATTAAATTGATTAAAGTTGAGAAATTCCAAGAACACTAATGTTATTCGACAACAACTATCATCAATGAATGAGAAAATTCTCATTAAATATTGAAACTCTAGTTGAAATAAAATCTTAATTGATAAATAAATACAAAAAGACGACAATAAACAAGACAAACTAAATATTTCTATTTAAAGCTAAATAGACGACTTCAAATAGATAAAATCTATCGTTAGTAGTGGCAAATCGACTAGTCTTGACTGAATCATCGAGACGATTTCGAAAATATATTATAATAGAAATTTTGAGCAAGTATACGAAATCTATACCCATTTTTAAAGAACAGTGATCATGATCCATCGTGCCCATATAAGATGAAGCTGAATCATCTACACTATCACATAGCATGTGACATTTCTCACACGTAGCACATTCAAAAATAACGTGTCTCTTAAAAGCTTTTTATAAGCACACTTCATGATTAGCCAAGCAGTGGAAAATCTGCCTTATGGGCAGGACAAGCTTAAGCCCACTCAGCTTAAAGGAGGAAATTTTGTTTTGAATTTTATTTCACTGAGTCAATTTGTATATCAATTTTGGATTACAATTCTCAAACATTAGGAAATGTTCTTGATGCCATTTTGAAGTAATCACGTAATTCATAACACACATTTCAATTTGCAAAACTCTGATAAAGTCGCAATAGTAAGTTAAAAATAGCTACACGAAATGGGTTCAATAAATCTAATTCGTGGCCATCACCTAATTTGGCTTATTTTCAGGCTATATTTCTTGATCGCCGGAGTACATTCTTGGTTGGTATTGTTTCGAAGAAATTGCAACCAACTATGCGACACATATTTTTAAACGAAAAATTGTTAAATGATGGACTTAAAATAGCTGGTAAAAAATGACTACTTAAAATAAGTTTAACAATTCTATTTTTTTCTTGCTAACTCTGACATCAACTTAAATAAAATTCTATTTGACGTCAATTGATACTCGTATGACTTGAATAATTAATTATGAAAACATAATAAATTTTCGAATCGTTACAAATTGTATATTGTTATTTTTAAATTAAATATAAAAATATAATACTGATATTTGTATTGCATTTTTTTTTTTACTTTTTGTTTGTCTTTCGTTTTTATTTTTTAAGTTAATGTATTATGTTAAATGTACAAATTGAAGAATAAATTTCGTTGTGTCTCATTTTCATCTTTCCATTTTTGTCGTACGATCATGTCTTCTAAAAAAATTTGCAAGCCACTAATTTATTCATGTTGAATCCGCCCCCAAGCCAAAGGTGCTATATAAAACAAATCAACACATCCACAACAACTGTATTCATTGTTCTGATTTCATTTTCTACCTTAATGTAAGAATATAATTATGTTTTGTATACCTGCAAAAAACAAGAGTAGAAAATATCACATTTTATGCTTGGTATATAGTATATTACCTTTTAATGCAAAACATCAATTCATTGTTAGCATAATAAAACATAAAATAAATAGCTAAATATTATCTTAAAAGTTTTTTCATGCATTAATGATCCATAGTATGTTACTTCTTAAAGAAAGTAGTTACATAGCATGCTACCTTATTAGACACAACCTTAATTCATAGTTTTTAGACAAATACAGAAATGAAACATCTGATCATTAACTTAAAAAGTTCTAATAAACATCTTTGAAGCTTAGCCACACAATGTAATACGAAATAAGCCGAAAGTACACAATATCATGTTATATTACTTCCTATGCATAACTAAGGGTGTGTTTGATTGGCCAATTTTTCATGAAAAATGTCACATTCATGGAAAATAATGTAACATAAGAGGAAAATATTTTCCAACTTTAGCTGTTTGATTGAAGGTGAAAAATGAAAATGAATTATAAGGTACAATCAGTTAAAACATGCATTTGGCCAAAATGTTGGAAAATATTTTCTCACCAATTTGGTGGATTTTTTTTCCTTCTTACATGGAATTTTTTTTCTTTTCCATGGAATCTTTGATTTGCACATTTTCCATTGAAAATGTCAAATCCATGGAAAATGTTGTCAAATCTAAAAATTTTCTTTTCCATCTTTCTTGTTTGATTGCACATAGAAAATAATTTTGATTTTCAAGGTACAAGCATTTAAATCACAATTTTTTCAACTTTCTTAGAAAACAATTTCTCACCTATTTGGTGGATTGTATTTTCCACCTTAGATGAAAAAGATTTTCATTTTCAACTATTTTCCATGTTAACCAATCAAACACACCCTAAGATATTAAATACAAAAAGGAAAATAATTTTTGACAACACGTAAAAAGGAAACAATTGTTAAATATCATGTCGACTAAATTTTGTGCAGAAAAATAACTATAAATGGTGTCAAACTCACACACCTCATTTTGTGACATACAACATCCACGCAAAATAAAGAAAGTAAATTAGTATACCGTTTTCATAAGGTGGAATATGACCGTATGCTCTATTATGACGATAGATTGAGGTAGTGAACATATATATTGGAGTGGTCGGTGGAGACAGATGATCGATTGAAGAGGTGTGCAGATTTTGGAGATAATTGGTTGAGGGAGATGATCGAATTAAGAAGATGGATTGAAGCGGTTAGTAAATTTTGAACGAGATAATTTTGTGAGGGAGAAATTGAAAACGTGATGACACACGAACGTTCAAGTACTTTTTTCTTCTCATAGCGAAGAAAACTCAATATTGTCGTGATAAATAACAAGAAAATAAGCCCACTAATCTTCTCCAGACAAAACAAACAATATATTACTTTTTAAAAATCAAACAATATGGTATCGCACTATGTTACTTTCTTGTGCAAAACTCGAATTCAAAGTTCGTATGCAAAAACAAAAAAGAAAGACCTGTTCATTAGCTTAAAAAGTTCTCCCAACAATTATAACATTGGCCATCAATTTCATAACAAATAAAACAAAAACACACAATATATGCTTGGAAGACATTATATAACCTTTTAATGCAGAAAATCAATTTACATTTACCAGAATAAAATATAAAATAAACATTTAAATATTAATCTTAGAAGACTCTTATAATCACATTTTTAATCTTGTCCAAGCATTCTTTATAAAATACACAAAAGATCCGTAGTATGTTACTTCTTAAAGAAACAAGTTACCAATATGCTATTTTATTCGTGAAAAATCTCAATTGAAAGTTCTTAGATGAATACATAAATGAAACAACTGATAATTAGCTTAATAAGTTCTTATGAACACCTTTCAAGCTTAGCAAAATAATGCAGTACGAAACAAGCCAAATTTATAAAGTGTCACATTATGTTACTTCATATTGTAGTGCTAAGATTATAGAAAGGATAGAAAATTTGTTGACGACATGTAAAAAGGCAGCAATTGTTCAATATTCTGTCAACAAAATTTTTTGTAGAAAAAGAGTATTTGCTCTTCCGGAACGGGTACAGAAATGGGTGATTTTTCTATGTTGTTACCTTAGTTATAGGGGGTTTCGGACAAGACCTATGTGGGGCACTTTTTTGGGTGTGGGATGCTCGTTTAACCTCTGTATTCACTTCGTTCTTTATTTATATGGATGCACTGTGTTTTCAAAAGCTTTCTGTCGAACTATCTCCTATTTCAATCCGTGCTCGACCAATCGATATACCAGTAACATCAGAAAATGTGTCAAAAATCTCACACATCATTTTGAAATACACAACATCCAGACAAGATAAAGAAAGTAAATGAACAATAAGTAAACCTCAAACCTACTCCAAATATGACAAACAATATATTACTTTTTAAAAAACAAGTAACACAACATGTTACTTTACTGTGCAAAACCTCAATTCACAGTTTGCATGTAAAAAAGAAAGAGTTGTTTATTAGCTTATAAAGTTCTTATTAGCAATTTCAACCTTAGCCATCATGCCGTAACAAATAAAATAAAGGCGCACAATAGGTTACTTTTTAATCAAATGGTATCACAATATATTACTTTCTAATACATAACAAAGATAATAAGCTACCAACTATGAAAACATTTCAACAAATTTTCTCCACACACTTCAATTGATACTTGAAGACATGCATAATAATTCATAAAAAGCCAATCCAATTTATAAATAGCTTACACTTTAATAATCATATAATCGAGATAAATAAAAAGTTGCAATTAGGAAAATTTGAAATTATCATAATACCTTGTAAATTGAGTTCCTAATGGTGCCAGAGTTTTAATTTGGGTGTGAAGACAAAAATAACACAAGAAACTGCAGAATTACAATGGAGAAAGTTATAGTCCAGAAAAAAAAAGAGAGGTTAATTTGGGTGTGAAGACAAAAATAACACAAGAAACTACAGAATTACAATAGAGAAAGTTATAGTCTAGAAAAAAAAAGGTCTCACAATACAACAAAATTACATTCAACACAGAATGATGATATTCATAGTCGCTCACTACCGATAGTAAGCCTACGTGAAACTACTCAATTGGAGTAATTATTTACTCCAATTGAGTAATGTTACTTATAGTCAATAACTATAAATAATTATTCCAATTGAATAATGCCACGTAGGCTCAGTATTACCGGTAATGAGTGACTATAAATATTATTACTCTTCAAACACATTATGTGATTATTTGTGTTTGAAATTGCTACTGAGTTTGATTCAAACATCACACAGAATTTTGCAAATTAATTATCAATATTATAAGTTACAAATTTGAAACAAAAATCAAATAAATAAAATATAATTTGAAAATTAATTGGACGACAACGAAATTCAAAAATTGTTGAACAAAATGAAAGTTGAAATTACTTTGATTTTTGCATGTTGTTCTGATCATAAAAACTTAGTTGCTTACACCATCTAAAATGCATTCTATAGACTATAGATTGCTGCTCCCATGGCATGATTCAGTGGTTGAAAGGACGGGAGTGAAGTAGTCTTAGCTTCGCTGACAGCTGTAGTGTGGGGGTTCAAATCCTGTCTCTGGTATGGAATTGGCCTCTTGTAAGTGCAGTTAAAAAGCAGCTATCAACCCTGTTCCACCGAGGCACATCCTGTGATTTACATCATCCACCAAAGCTCCATGGTAAGGGTGATGGGAGCCCTCAAGGTTGGAGTTCAACCTTTTTTTTATAGACTATAGATTGCTATCTAAGTAGCATGTGGAATAGATATCTAATAAATAGATGCTCTCAAATTTAAAATTAGTCCCAAATGCATTATATAGATTGATATCTATGTGTCTTTTATTTTCCTAAAATAAACACAAAATCACATTTAAATATGTATATAAAATTTTAGTAAAATTTAAATTTTACTAAATCAACATGTCTAACAGAACTTTAAACATTTTCTATTTTTACATGTTACATTAGTTTAACTAAGCTTTTTTGGCAATCACTATTGCACTAGAGATGCTCACAATAGGGAAGTATTTCCCCCAATTTGAGAAATACCGTATTTTCCAGTTTTGCTGTAATTGTCAGTTTTTCCCTGATCTCTTCTTGTAGTTGTTCTAGTCCTTGTGTTGGGCTACTGTTTTAGCTGATCCACTTGTCCAACATTAATGATCATAGCTCTAAATTGGGCCATAATAAATGGACTGCATATTATATAACTTGAAACATATGGGCTTATAGTTGGGCTTTAAGACATATACATACCCCATAACAAATATTTAGAGACCATTACAAATGAATAAGGTCATTGGAGGTCATCTCATCGAAAATTTATTGATAATTTAAGTTGATCCCTAAATTTCGTTTGTTTAATCGGGTAATTGAACTTTAAATTTTATCGCAATTGAGTCATTCTATTCACGTCCATTAATTTAATGGACATAATTACTTAGTGACAATGATCGATTATCCTACGAGGTTGAGAATTCAAAGGAAAAATGTCAAGGACAGACGAAAGGAAGTGTCTAAACAAATGATTTCACCCTAGTTGATAAAAAATGATGTTGAGAAGCACACATACAGCAAAAACGTAATATATTCATATAACGTGAAGAAATGACAAAAAAGAAAATCCCTTAAAAGTATAAATGTAATTTAAAAAAACATAACGATTAATGATATTTTTGTACGTAATTTTTAAAAAAAAAACGTATCACGTCTAATTGAAAACACGAAAAAAAATATTTACAACCACTAATATTCAATTATCATAACTCGTGGTCTTTTCATGTTGAAGTAGTGAGAAGTCTATTGACTTAGTACATGAATAAATTCGCATTCAAGGTCAATTGAATAACAAATGTAATTATGAAAATTTGAATAAAAAAAGAAAATTATGAAAAACATTTGTCAGTTCTCACATCAATTTTGAAACTAATGGATATGAAATAAAGTGACTCAATTGCAATGAAATTCTAAATTCGATGTTCAATTATGACAAAATGAAGTTTATGATCAAATTGACTTGCTAAATTATTGTGAACCGCTAAGTTTTTACCCCTTTAATTAGTGAAAACTAAATCCAACAAAAAGTCGTGTAGTAAAATTACATAAAATATTTACAAATTATTCAAGTTGATTAAGGACAATTTTGATATTTCACGCTTTATTTGGTTTGAAAAGTTAAAAAAAATGGCTCATATAAACTATTTTTTGGTTTATAATCAACATCAAACATACACCAGGCCAAAACATTCTTATTGAAGCTGATTAGCTTAATTAACTCATGTTTGGCTAAGTTTAAACATACTTTTTTATTTACACATTTCGTAGGTATTATAATTTACCATCTACTTATTATCTATACTAAATCATAAACTTATAAGCACGCAAAAAATAATTTCAATATTATCAAACATGTGCTAATAATATCTACTAGGGTTTTAGTATTAACTAATCCAATTTGGGATTTCTATGATTAAATACAACAACTATTAGAAATTCTAATTAGAATATGAATAAAATAGAAAAATTCATTAGAAACTTTCTGAATGAAGATTGCAAATAATCAAACCATTTTAAGGGATAAGGTTTGTTTGAACGTTTACCATGGCAACATGTTTGATATGAAGACCGGAGCGTATTACAAGAATTTTTTAAATTTTTTTTGTTATAATATTGTTTGGTATTCATGTCCAATATTATGTACAGAATATATACGGTTTAAAGAGTACTTGGATTAATAACCCTTCAAGTAGATGTAGCAAAATAGATCGACCCGACGGGCTTGCCCAAATAAGTCGAATTATAGACCGGAGTGGCCCAATAAAAATGCATCACCTATTTGACCCGGTACGATTAGCCCACCAAGTCAATCATACTAATGCTGGACTGATCTAATCAGGGGTGGATCTGAGAATTTTTTGAGCTCGGACTAATACTGAAAAAAAAAAAAAAATTCACACGGACTGTTACACGGTAAAAAACGACTTTTTCTATAGTCCGGGCCCGCCCTACCCCCCAAATCCTCCCATGGATCTAATAAAAATCTTGGTTCAAATCCCCACCTCACCTCACAATCCACCCCCTCACCCCAACCTCCTCCATAGCTTGCCAGAACTACAACAGGGGGACCGCTATTTTTTTATTTTTCGTAATTATTTTGAAATTAAAAAATTAAAAAATTAAAAAATTAAGTTGGAAGTCATGTTCTTTGTATATATACATTCCATTTCAATTCTTATTTCGACTTTTAACTCTAGTCCTCCTATCAATGAAAATATAACAACATGCAATAAAATAAATCTATACGAAAGAACCTTAGTAAATATAATATAAGCAACTATATTTCATCTGTAACGCAATTTGATTAATATTTAAATTGCAAATTTGGATTATTAGAATAAAATAAAATACCAGTGGCAAGTGGCAACAGTACAAAAATGTAGGTTGACCATTAAAATAAGTTGCTGGAAAAAGGAAGAAAGAGATCATTTGCATGGGACCATAAAAAGAAACGTGGAAAACTCCGAAAATCGACTATGTTCTCTGAATCTGTAAGCATCGTTTCTCGCCTAACTCCCTATTACAATCTATACATATAAATATATACAAATGAAAATGACATGGTTCATGGAATTTATTTTGGTATTTTATTAATTAATGTTTTTACTTTTATCGTTATCTGGCGGCGCTGTCATAATTTTGTGGTTTGTTTCGAGAAGGATTAGGGAATTATTAATGCAATAAATAAAGATTAAAAGTATGTTTAAGAACGTAATCTACCTTAAAAAAAAAACCTGAATACTGCAGGAATTTTGTTTGAGTCAATTTAATTTGCAGGCAGATTCATGAACTAGCCTCTTGTTATCTTCTTATCTTCTTATAATTATTGACCTTTTTAAATATATTTGAAAATAAAATTTTAATTAAAAAATTAATTCATTTTTAAGCTTAAACCAAACATGCTCTAATGCTCAGCCGCAACTTGACAATATTGTTAGAGGGTTGGCCACGTTTACATTTTTGTTTTAATAGGGATTTCTTCAACTCACGGTACATATTTGATACATTGTAGAATTGTAGCTAGTGTATACTATATAACAGAATTAAAGAATTCATCTATTATCATATTTTATTTAATAATAATAGCGTCGTTAATAAACGAATGATGAATCACTCCAACAAGTACGATGATTTACTTCCCGGAATGACGAGGTCTCGTTCATGTCCATAATAATTCAACTACTCTTTCAATTGAATAGTTACGATTATAGTTTCGAACTCTTTTAAACTAGATTAGAGTTGATTAAGATAAGTAATCTCAAATGTTTGAAAATACAAATATCAAGGGCTAGCATCCCCCAACCACCCCCATGCCACATCACCCCACCCCACCACACCACTTGCTTGGTCTTTCCCAGAACATGATAAACGCCCATTGGACAAATTTGACATGGATTTATAATTTAGCACGTGCTTAATACAATTCCCTTGTTTGTATTGTCTTTTTCAAATTTAAATGTCAGAGAATGACATTTTCTATGTCACTTTGGATTACAATACCCCAATATTAGTTTTCCATGGTTGCAGATTCGTTCAAACTTCCTTTTATTACAAGTCTTGTCTTCAAGAAGGTTCTTTGAATTACTTTTATAATTAATATATAATATTGAATAATATCAGACAATATAATAAATAAGATTTTAACTTCTTCTTTTTTAATACTGTCAAAAACTATTTAATCTTCATTACAAAATGTACTATTAAAATAAGATCGTCAATCATTTCATGTCAGAATATTAGACGAAGAAAAAAAAAACCTAGGTTTAATCTCGAAAGCATTGCAATATAACTAAATGTGAATGCAATTTGTTACTTACGAATTGACATACACCAATTAATTAAAGTTTTTACTTTTTATTTTGTTAGGAGAATTATATTTTTGTCTTCCTTTTTCAGTTTTGCTATATTTTAGTCACATATGGCAACTATATAGCGTTAACAATGGATTAGTGAAAGTGATGTGTCCTTTTCTAAAGGGCATGATATTAGTATCCAGAGCATCCTCAATGCAACAGTGTGGATTGTTGTGCATCAGTACATGTGAGAAATAAAATAGAGACGGACTTCAATAAGATTGTAGATTCAAAAAATTATAATCCATATGTACAAGAAAGAGTGGTAGATAAATTATAAAAAAATAAATAAAAGATAATTAATTAACACACATTACGATAGAGATGAATTATAAAAAATTAAATAAAAAAATTTAACATACATTTCGATAGACATTAATTATAAAAAAATAAATGAAAGATGTCTAGCACATAGTCCAATTTTTTATTATGTAAATAATTTAAGGTGATATGGCATATTAGTGTAATCTACCATTACATTGAATATGTTCTTATTTTGTAATGATCCAAGGGATGTGACTATTAATTTTGACCAAACAAATAACAAAGAGTATAGTATAAATGAATTAATTACCTTATATATCCATCATGTATGTAAATTTAGGCATGTGTTGTACATAGTTTTCGTCGTACAAAAACAAATTTATTTTATCGTTACCGTGCTTATACTGTGGAGTTCATTTTATCGAACAAGTTACGAGCGTATTAACTTAAACAATCTAAATTAAGTGCATCAGATATCACTATAAATTTTATACAAAAACAAATAACGGCTACCACGCAAATGATTTTGAGTTAGTAGAATGAAATATTAAAAAATATATAATACGTTATATTAAACTGAATTGAATAAGTTTATATATGATTATGTTTGATAAAGATTTTTGTAGATTATAAACAGTGGGTTCTATAGAATGTGTGGATAAAAATTGTGAATCTTACGAAATATGTAGATAAAAATGATGTTTAATATTTATAAGTAATGATAAATATAAATGCTTAGTTTAATTAAGGATAATCTTATTCAATTCATTAATGATTCATCAAAGTTTTATGTTGTCCCCTTGCAAGGGACCTAACAAAAAAATCACAATTAGTAGTATAGGTTCACTAGGTTGCTGATTAATAAGTAGTCTTGTTGACTAAAAATAGGAGAAAATTCTAAGATAAATAAATAATATAAATCATGTCCAAATATGATTTGCTTAAGATTTTCCAATGATGTCAGTCTCAATTCACAAGAGACAGTATAAAAAATTGTCTCAATTCACGAGATAAGACAATAAAAGTAACTTTCTGATAATGGGGTTTCTTCGAAATTTCCTAGGAAACTTTTTCCCAATTTTTTACCTTTTTATTTGGGTTTCGTATAATTAAATATATATACCAAAAAGAGTGATGGTATGAAAATGGGCTTCGTGGAAATTGCTTAGAAAGATGAAGTGGAGGAGAGTGTTCTAACTACGTAGATTATCTATAGAGCATATAGAATGTTCGAGACTAAAATAAATAAAATTATGTTTGAATAAGACTGCAGTGTTAAGAAAAGTCGATACGAAATTACTTTTTAACTTTATTTTTAACGTTTAAACTCAATCAAATATGTTGTATCTTGTCGATACAATTCACTCGATCTCATTAACTCAATATGCCAAAAAGGGTGAATGTATGAGAAAATGGGCTTCTTGGAAATTGCTTAGAAAACTTTGGTCTCCAAAGATACCAGATGAAATGTGGGAGAGTGTATTTTGTGCGTTGATTATCTAAAGAGCTTGTGAAATATTTCAGATTAGATTAATAGAGTATTGTTTTTGAACAAGACTGCGGTGTCAAGAAAAGTGGAAAAAAAGTCACTTTCAAAAACCCTTTTTTTATCGAACGTTAAAGTTCAACCAAGTATGCTATATCTTGCCGACAAAATTCACTCGATCTCATAAACTTAATATTCCAAATAGAGTGACAATCTGAGATAAGATAAATGGACTTACTTTCTTGGAAATTGCTGAGGAAACTTTGGTTGTCAAAGATACCAAATGGTGCACTCACCCTTTGAATGAGAAGTCACTGTCAATATAATAGTATCCATTCATTTGGGAGGTTTAATTGAGTCACTTAATTTTGGTGACTTTGAAATTTTTTTTTTTTAAAAAAAAAAACTTCAAGGGGATCTGTATTTGGACTTTTTGGTCCATAAAATTCAATATTGAATTGACAGGCTTTTGATTTAGGATAATGTTAATCAAGAAATAGTTCTTACATCGTTCATTTGGGGAGACTAATTTTGTTATGTTGCGTGTGTTAATGAAGATATCAATGAGAGCTACTTCAATTTTGCAGCAATTTTCGATTATTCGCTCAATTTGTTCACATTAAAGCATCTCCAATATTCGGGATTGATTAAAAATAAATAAAAAATTGTCACGTAAATGGGATTTAAAATTTTTCTCTCCTAGCTGATTTTGTAAAAGAGAAAAACTAACATTGTGAACAACTCTATCTAAATTCAGAAGCTTTGTTAGACAAAGTGTCTCGACAATATTTAAATTTTATATGCATCATTAGATTTAGTTTTATTTTTATTTAAAAAAATAAAATACACATAGACATCAGTATTGAATTATAGATATAATCCCTTAGACATTAAGAGTCTGTTCTCTTTGCTATTTTCAAGTTGTTTTTAGTTTTCAATTTTGTAAAACACTCCAAACTTGTTTATTATGTTGTTTTTGAAAATTCATTTTCGAAAACAATGTTAAATTTATAACACAAAACTCAAAATTATGTTTTTGACGTTTTGAGTGAAAACATGGAAAATACTCCAAACAAGAAAAACAAAATTTATTTAAATAAAATTTATGTAAACAAAAAATCTAAAAATATTAATTATAAAAAAGCAAAAATTCTAAAAAAAAATTATAAATTCTTAAAAAATTAAAATTCTAAAAAAATTAAAAAAAAAATTATTTAAATAAAAATTTATATAAACAAAAATTCTAAAAATATAAAATTCTAAAAAAAAAAATTCTAAATTCTTTAAAAAAAAATTATAAATTTTTCAACTTGCATCCTAAACGACAATCGCTTTGGAGATGCTCTATTCCCAAATGCGTGGACGGAGTGCATTTTAATTATATTACCTAGCTACAAATAAAATTTAAATTTATTTGACAAATAAAAAATTAAAATTTGTTAAAATCAGTATGATTATCATGTTCACTATTAATTAAAAAAATCATTATTTTTAATAATTTAAATTATTAAATGAAATGGTACGGTGAGAACATAAATGTTTGAGATTATTAATTTTAATTTTTACATACACCTATTAATTATTAATTTGTTCACATTAAGAGCATCTCCAATATTTAGATTGATATAAAAAAAAAAAAAAAAAATTGTCACCTAAGCGAAATAAATGAGATTTAAATTTCTCTCTCCTATGCAATCTTAATAAAAATTCTGTCAAGCTGATCTGATAAAAGAAAAAACTAATATTATGAAAAATTCTGTCTAAATTCAGAAGCTCTATTAATTAGACAGATTGACTCGGAAATATTTAAATTTGATATACATTATTGATAAGTGTCGATTTACGCTTATCTGTAGTATCAAAAGTGGACAATTGTATGTACTCTTAAGTTAGAGGTGTCAAGACGGGCAGGCCGGCCAAACCCGCATCGGCCCACCCATCTCGACCTAGAACCGCGGGTCGACCCGTGAACCGGACGGGCCGTTCAGGGGCCTAGGAGGTCAAATCGCGGGCCGTTCATGGACCGGCTCGTGAACCGGGCAGGCTATTCACGGCCCGGGCGATTCAGCCTTTAACCGCTGGCCTATTTTTATTTTTTTAATAAATGGCAGAGTGCCGTTTAAAGTGAAAGATGTAACAGATGCGTGCTGTTTTAGTCTGTAAATATATAAAAAAAAATAGAAATTGAATTAAAAAATTAAAAAATATGAATTTATCATTGTTATTTATTTTTTATTTAGTAATTTAACACATTTTTTGCTATATATGTAAATATTTTTTAAAATTACAATAGGTAACTAAATTTTTTTAGTAATTTCAAAAAAAAATTAATTTTTTATTCGTACGGATCGAATCGGGTTGAACCGCGGCCCACATAGGTTCGACCCTGATGGACCGACGGGTGAACCGGACTCGTATTCAATTTTTGTGGGTTGGGTTGACAGGTGGGCTGTGGCGCGCACTTTCTCTAATGCGGGCCGTTATCGGGCTTCATCGGAGGTGGGTCGATCCGGCCCGCCTAACCCGGATTGACGCTTCTATCTTAAGTAAATATTTACTTAATTGTGTGTTGATTTGATTATTTTAGGTTGAAATCCGAGTTCGAATGGAATTGGAGAAAAAACAAAGAAAAATAAGCAAAGAATGATTGAAAATGCACGAAGACTTGAAAGGGGGACCAACTTGCAAATATTCAGAAGTTGAAAGACTTAGATTGCAATTAAAAGAGGACTTAATTGAAATGAAAGAATAAATTCAAGGACTAAAGTGCAGGACGTTGAAAGTAGAAGAACTACACATGCAAATAAGAGTTGCTATGAACCGCGGTTTGCAAACCACAGCTGGCCGCGGCAATCTGCAGCCCACGAGCTAAAGCTTTTTAAGTTTCCTAAATTTCTACGATGGGCGTTTGAGTCCTTTTAGAATTAAAACAAGTCGGAGAGGCTTAAGAATATATAAAGATCTATGTCAGATTAGGTTGTTGAATCTTTGAGAAAAGAATAGAAAAGAGATGAAGAACACCGGCACGATTGAAGATTGGAACTTGAAGACAAAAAAATTTTGGTGCAAGATATTCAACATCTTCTCATCTTTTATTCAAGATCCGGTTATGTATTCAAATCTCTTCATCTTTTCTTTCTCTAGAATTATGAGTATCTAAATTTAAAGTTTGGATGAATGATGTAACATAGTTTAGATTCTTTAATTTCGATTCTCAAGTTTTGAATTATAAATTAATTAAGTATTTGTTTTTATTTCTTTTCGTAATGCTTGGAATAATTGGCCATTATTTTATTAAATTGTGGATTGTAATGAACTTAGAGGTAAATTATTAATCTAGACCATGTAGTCTAATCCGGCAATTGGATAAAAGGTAGAGATACACTTTTATTATTGTTGCGGTCTTGAATTGAATTCTTAAATGATTTAATGCATCTAATTAAATATCTTCTGACTTCATAAATTGACTTAATTAGATAGGACTAATTTGAATTCGAGAGAAGTAAATTATGTTAAATTTGTGAATTCGACCGAATACAACATTAGAAATAGACATTGAAATGAGAAATTAGAGATAACAACTATGGTGAATTTGTTAATCCAAACGCTTTAATAATCATATTTTCTAAATTTTTGATATTTGCATTCATACTATTTTTCTAAGAATTAATCGTTATAGTTTAAACCTTCAAATCATTTTAATTTAAAGAGTTTTAAATAATTTAGGATTAAAATTAATTGAATTAGTATCCAACTAGGATAATCTTCGTGGAAATGATAATCCGGACTCAATAGGAGATTGACAGTTAATAAGCTACTAATGCACAAATTGTTGCATTGACAAAGCAGGTGGAGCTCTTGGTCAAAACACAAACGCAATGGGCGAATGCAATCCAAGCAACCATGATGTGCGAAACTGTGGGGCTAACCACTCGACATCAGATTGTATGTTATTGGCCTCTCCGGATGAACAGGTCAATTTTGTGCTTCATAATACACGTCAGCAGTATAACCCTTACTTACAAACATACAATCCGGGTTGGAAGCAACACTCAAATTTCAGGTGGTCTGATAATCAGAACAGTGGTAATGCCAACAATGCTCAACAAGAGAGAAAACCAAGTTTGGAGGAGATGTTTCAATAGTATATGTAGAAAACTAATAAAATAATGGAGCGGCATGACACAAATTATCAAAATCAACATGCTTCTACCAGAAATTAGAGACTCAGATTGGCCAGTTGGCCTTGCAACTGTCAGATAGAACTCTAGGGACCCTTCCTAGCAATACTGTAACAAATCCAAAAGAGCAAGTACAAAAAATCACTACGAGGAATGGGGTACAATTGCCATAAATTCACGTGAAATGACCAAATAAGAAGGACAAACAGTTAGTAGTTGAGGAAGAGGTTGTTGAGAAACAGTCAGCGCAATCACAAGAAGGATATCCAAAAGAATCTGTAGAATCATCCAAAGCTAAGGTGCCAGTTCCTATCAAAGCTTATATGCCATCAATTCATTTTCCTCAGATGTTGCAGAAGCACAAGCTCGACAAACAATTTGTAAAATTTCTTGAAGTTTTCAGAAAACTTCATATCAACATCCCATTCGCCGACGCATTAGCACAGATGCCCAGCTACGCAAATTTCATGAAGGACATTCTTTCTAACAAACGAAAGCTGGAAGAGCATGAAAACAGTTTGTCTGACGGAAGAATGTAGTGCAATTCTTCAGAAAAAACTTACACCTAAATTAAATGATCCAATGAGCTTCATTATCCCTTGCACTATTGGTTCTAATTATTTTGATCATGCATTGTGTGATTTGGGTGCAAGTATTAATCTTATGCCTTTATCTGTGTACAAGAAACTAGAACTGGGAGAAGCAAGACCGACCGTTGTCTCATTGCAACTGGCGGACCGATCTATCAAGCATCATCGGTGTATCATTGAGGATGTCTTGGTAAAGGTCGATAAGTTCATATTCCCAACAGACTTCATAATTCTTGATATGAAGGAGGACGGCAATATCCCTATCATTCTTGGAAGACTATTTTTAGCTACAGGGAGAGCGTTGATCGATGTTTGTGAAGGGAAAATTATTTTTAGAGTGGACAATGAGCAGGTTATATTCAATGTTTTTAAAGTTATGAAGTATCCCGCTTCTTCACATTCTTGTTTTCAAGTAGATGTGGTAAACAAATTAGTTGCAGAAACCTTTGAGACAGAATATCTATTAGATAAACTTGCAATTTGTATGATGTGTTCCGAATCAACTAAATCAGAACATCCAGCTGTGTAAACACAAGCCATGCAACTAGAGGCATCTCCACCAGTTTCTTACAAGAGAAATAGATTTTTTGAACCACTTGGTAAGAGCCCACAGAGACCAGTACCATCAATAGAGAAAGCTCATGCTCTTGAGCTGAAGCCATTGCCATCTCACCTCTGATATGCATACCTAGGTAACTCTACTACTCTTCCAGTAATCATTGCTATTGACATGACAGAATTGGAGGGAAAAAATTGCTTAGAATACTGAAGGAACATAAAATAGCTACGGATGGACCATTGTAGATATTCGAGGCATCAGTCCTTCTTTGTATATGCATAAAATCCCCATGGATGAAAATTTCAAGGCATCAGTGGAGAGTCAGCGAAGATTGAATCCCACCTTGAAAGAAGTAGTCAGGGCTGAGGTGATGAAATTATTAGATGCAGGAATTATTTACCCAATCTCAGACAGTTCTTGGGTAAATCCAGTCCATGTAGTGTCTAAAAAAGGAGGAATCACAGTTGAGAAGAATGATAACAATGAGCTTATTCCGACACAACTTGTCATAGGTTGGAGAGTATGCATTGACTACCGAAAGCAGAATAATGCCACAAGAAAAGATCACTTTCCTTTACCTTTTATTGATCAGATGTTGAAGAGGCTTCCCGGTCACTCCCATTATTGTTTCTTGGATGGATATTCATAATACAATCAGATTCCCATTGCTCCAGAAGACTAGGAGAAAACAACTTTCACATGTCTTTACGAGACCTTTGCATTTATAATAATGCCTTTTGGATTATGTAACGCCCCTGCCACTTTTCAGCGTTGCATGATGGCCATATTCTCTAACATGGTAAAGCAATACATTGAGGTATTTATGGATGATTTCTTAGATTTTGGAGATTCTTTTTATGTATGCTTGACGAATTTGTCTAAAGTATTAAAAAGGTGTGAAGAAACTAATCTTGTACTCAATTGGGAGAAATGTCACTTTATGGTGAAAGAATGAATAATTTTGGGGCACTGAATTTCAGCTCAAGGAATAGAGGTCGAAAAAGCAAAAATACAAGTGATTGAGAAATTGTAGCCACCGAATTCAGTAAATGGTATTGGAAGTTTTCTTGGACATGCAGGATTTTATAGGAGGTTCATCCGTGATTTTTCGAAAATCACAAAACCTCTTAGTAGCCTATTCGAGAAATATGTGTTGTTCAACTTTTCTGATGAGTGTTTCACTGCTTTTAACACTCTGAATGAAAAATTGATAACTACACCAATTATAGTTGCACCGGATTGGAGTCTATCATTTGAACTAATGTGTGATGCTAGTGACTACGCAGTTGGCCCAGTACTTGGACAACATAGAGACAAAAATCTTCATGTCATATACTATGCAAGCAAGACATTAACATATGCACAGATCAACTATGCAACACCTTAAAAAGATATGCTCGCTGTGGTTTTTTCCTTTGACAAATTCTGTTCCTATCTCAGTGGGTCGCAGGTAATTGTCTACACTGACCATGCAGCTCTTAAGTATTTGTTTGGGAAGAATGATGCCAAGCCTAGATTGATTCGGTGGATATTGTTGTTACAAGAATTTGACATTGAAATTTGTGATAAAAATGGGACAGAAAATCAGGTGGCAGATCATTTATCTAGACTGGAACAGGCAGATGCGGCTAATAATGTTGACATAAATGAAATGTTTCTAGACGAACAAATCTTGCATACTGGGAATGCACAATAGTATGCTGGCTTGGTCAATTATTTGGTAAGTCAAATTATCCCACCAGAATTCTCTTATCAGAAAAAGAAAAAGCTTCTCCATGAAGTTAAATTTTACTTTTGAGATGAGCCTTATCTATACAGGTGAGACCCAGATTAGATTATGAAGAGATGTGTTCCAGAAAAATAGATGAAATCGATACTAGCACGGGTCCACTCTTCGGCTTATGGTGGTCATTTTGGCCTTACCAAAACAGCTGCTAAAGTTCTACAGTATGATTTCTACTGGCCAACATCATTTAAGGATGTGCACACCTTTTGTAGATCTTGTAATCGATGCCAACGAATAGGTAATATCTTAGCTCGTCACGAAATGCCGTTAAACAACATACTTGAGGTGGAATTGTTTGATATTTTGGGCATTGATTTCATGGGACCGTTTCCACCATCCTATTCAAACAAGTACATTATTGTAGCAGTTGATTATGTGTCCAAGTGAGGTGGAAGCAAAAGCATTACTGACTAATGATGCAATAGTGGTAGTCGGGTTCATCAAGAATTATATATTCAACACATGTGGAGCTCTCCGAGCTATTATCAGCGATGGTGGTACTCATTTTTACAATCACTTATTTAAGTTAGTCCTCAACAAATATGGCGTGTAGCATCGAGTGGCCACAGCTTATCACCCACAAACTAGTGGGCAAGTGGAGACATCTAACAGATAGTTAAAAAGGATCCTTGAGCTTACTGTAAATTCTACCAGAAAAGATTGGTCCAAGAAGCTTGATGATGTACTATGGGCGTACCATACAGCTTTTAAAACACATATTGGAATGTCTCCTTATCGTTTGGTATTTGGAAAAGCTTGCCATTTACCGGTCGAATTCAAGCACAAAGCATATTGAGCACTCAAGCAGTTAAACATGTATTTGGAAAAAGCCAGCAAAACTAGACTTCTACAATTGAACGAGCTGAATGAATTTATGGTGGATGCCTATGATAATTCAATTATCTATAAGAACTGGCATGCTAAACACATCCGTCAACGGGTATTCCAGGTTGGGGATCAAGTTCTGTTGTACAATTCAAGACTAAAGCTTTTTCCTATAAAATTGAGATTGAAGTGGTCATGACCATTCACAATTGCTAAAGTTTTCCTGTATGGTACAGTTGAATTGATTCATTCGATCAAAGGAAATTTTATAGTTAACGGCCAACGAGTGAAGCACTATGTGGAAGATTTTCCAACGGTAAAATCCACCATTAATATTGTAGTACCAGAGTGAAAGTTGTAAAAAGTCGAGTTCTAGACTTTAAATTGAGCGTTTAATGAGAGAAAACCCATTTTTCTATCCCTTATCTATTTATTGTTTTGCATGTAAAATTTTAGTATTGCATTAGATAGTAGAGCACATTTCCCGATTTTCAGTAATTAAGTACATTTAAATCTTTATTAATTCAGGTTACACATCGTCGTTCCAATCCTTTAAAAAAATTACTTACGATTTGACCGCGGTCAGACCGCAACAAACCTTGCTTACGGTTTGCCATGGTTGGGCCGCGGTCAGATTTTTTTTGAGTGGGGGGTGGGGTGGAGTAGGGTAGGATAGGGTGAGGGGAGGTTCCCCAACCCACAACACTTTCATCCCTCTCTTTTGCAGTCTTCCTCAAGTGAAAATCCATCATATAGATGTGCCAATTCATAGCACTTTCATCTGCAATCCTTACCATATCAACTTCTCTATGTTAAAAATATAAAATACACCTAGACATCGGTATTGATTGTAAATAAAATCCATTAAACATCAAAGTCATATAAACACTAAAATTTTTCAACTTGCATGCTGCTCAAACGACAGTCTAAAAAAAGGTTGAACTCCAAACGACAATCTAGATAGCTTTGGAGATGGTCTATTACAAATGTGCGGAGAGAGTCCATTTTCATTATTCTACCTAGCTACAAATAAAAAATTAAATTTATTTGACAAATAAAACATAAAAAATAGTTAAATCATTATGATTACTATGTTCACTATTAAACTCGATAAATCATATAGAAGGTCATAATATATATAAAAATCATTATTTTTAATAATCAAATTATTAAATGAAGTGGTAATAGAGCACAATAGTCAAATCCTTGATCAAAATGAATTCAGACTAAGACAAAATTTAAATAAATAAATTTGTATTACTTTCTAGCTTATTCAACGATGTTCTTTTAATCCTCGTTTAGTTTATTCTAATTTTAAAGTATTTACACATTTACTAGTACCAATTATTAACAATATAATTATATATTATCTAATTTGATATTAAATATTAAAATCGTACTAAATAAATAATAAAATATTTTATTTAAACGTTTAAATTATAGTAGAAAAAAAAAATTTATTTATTTGGAACGTGGCGTGAAGAAATGCATAAAAATTAAAAGAAGATTGGACCATCACTTGCTTAGTTAGAGAAAAATTTCAATTTTCTTATGCCGTGAAATCCAAAAGACGTGACTTTTGGAATGATATTCATGACGTGTTACCAAACTTTATCTTTAAAAGTCAAAATATTCTTAGCCTAATTAAATAATTTATTTTGCACATATCATTCGTTAGCAAACGCAATTCTGCCTACTCAAAAGATAAGCCGTTTTACGATTGACACAAGTGAAAAAAAATAGTTCTAAAACACATTACTAGGATGTTCATGCATCTCACTAAAATACTGCAAAAAATTATTTCAAAGAGTGGGCTCGACTATTCTCGCTTTTATAAGTAACTAGATAAGAAATCCGTCTTTTAAAGATTACACAACATATGTCACAACTAGATAAGAAGCCCGTCTTCTAAAAATCAATATTTTAGCAGGTTTTGATAAATTTTAATGAAATACGTAGTTGAAAAATTGATAAAAGTTGTGAGTTTCATAAAATATGTGGTTAAAATTAATTGTTGATTTCACTTTTTTTACAAATTTTAAGCAAAATCAAACAAAGTCTTAATATATACTTTTGTTCCACTCATGTTCGACTTCATTAACTTGCCTAACGGAAATAATATGAACATTAACATGACATAAGTAAATTTCACCTTCACAAAAATCATCTAGTGTAAGTCATATGATAAAGATGTTTAATAACTTTCATGTTGAGCCAAATTGGGTTCAATGTATCCTAGTTTTAGTAAGGCATGTCATCAACTATCTATTTAGTAGAGTATAAAAATAGTTTTTTTTTACGAGATTTTAAAATAAGTTAGTGAAATCTATAATTAAAAAATTGATAAAAGTTGTAGGTCCTATAAAATATGTGATTGAAAATGAGATTAAAGAAAAATAGTTTAAAATAAACTAAACCTAACATGTTCCAAATACAAATTCTAAAATATATCTCAATGAAAAAAAATTCGTATTGCAATAAAAATTTCATGCATAGATAATAACGCGTCTTGATTTCAATATACGTGTTTATTTTAATATCAGATAAAATCATTTTATTTAAAAGTTTAAATTTTTAAGTAGATGGTAATTTTATTTTGGATTAATTATACTAATGGTCCCAATTCTTTTAAATTTGTAACGATTTCATCCCCATTAAATTTTTTTAGCAGATATCATTATCATCATTTCATTTATTCGCACAGATGGTCCCTGTTGACGTCGGAACCTGCAACGTCCACGTGCCAACAGATCTCCAGTCACTCTCCTGCCAACCTATATGTTACCTGCACACTCGGACAATCGTTAGGCACCAAGATCTCTAAGGAAAAAGGGTCCGGTGATCGTTGGTACTCCGACGATCAAGTCAACTGCCGGTATTAGAGCAATACACCGGGGGGGGAGCGAAAGTAATTGGGTGTGGGAGAGACAAGCAGGCAGAGATTTGAGCAGAGTTTAGGGTGGGATTTAAGTGCAAAAAGAGCGTCATGAAAATTGTGTACTTAAGAATGCGTACCTTAGAATAGCCGGAATATGGTATTTATAAGGGGGAGGGGGAATCCTAATTGATTTAGGAAAGCAATCAATTAGAATTCTGTTGGGATTCTCTTTCCTTATTAGATAAGGTAGGTTCCAATCTCACCGTGATCTTCGAGATTGCATCCTAATCTCTCTCAATCTCTAAAATTGTGTTGTCGATTTCATTGGATTGGGATATGGTTTCCTTGTGACAATCAAACACAATATTTCTTGAGATATCCTTTTAACTGTCTCAAAATATCTTATTATATGTGGACTATAATAAATACGAAGCTCGGCGAGGCTCTCTAGGTCGGCCATGAGTGTCGAGGCCCTTCATGGGCCTCGCAATACTCTGATTCAAGAATGCTAAGATGTTCGATGGGCTTCTGAGGCCTTCTGAAGATTTACGAGGCCCTTGCTAGGCCTTCGCCGAGACTATAGGATCTTTATGAATCTGGAGGGCCTTCGCTGGGCCTTTGCTGATGTGGAGGCCTTACCAAAATTGGGTGGTAACAATAGTCCCTCAAGTCCAAGCCTATTATTTATATCAGGCGTGGGACTTTAAGAAAGAATATTAAATGAGGACGAAGGCCTTTAGAAAGCGAACCTCCAATGGAATCCGTGGGATCACCTCTCCCATTATATTTCTCAATATAAGGCATTTTGAACCCTGCGTAGAGTTCTCTAGCCTTCAACTCTTTGGAGAATGGGAGGTCGTCGTCGTCGTCGTCGTCAAGGTCGCACAACCGTTCTGGTCTTTCATCTTCAGGCTTCACATCCGCAGCCCTAGAGTCCCTTCTCTTCTCTTGGGGGTCATCGTTGGGCTCGCTACGCCGGCTACTCAACAATTGAGGTCGTGCCATAGATGACCCGGCTCCCAACTTGTCGAATACGCTGGCAGAGGCGATTGGCTTTTCCACTTGCGAGGCACGAGATTTCTCCTGGTTACTGGGAGTTCGCCCGTTGAGGATTGGCGAATCATCTTGAGACCGACGGGTTTCGATCGAGCTGGACCTCGAAGGACTTCATCGGGCACGGCTACGCTTGGCTTCATGTTGAAAATATTGATTCTCCAACAGTTCAAGCGCCATCCTCATCCAGGTATTGTCCAGCTTCAGGTCCTGATTTTTCTACTTGATCGTCCGGATTCAACTTCTTCTTCTATGGAGTTTTCGGTTGCCATGCTCTTCCTGGTAGAAAACACGTTTTTACCACAAGTTTTAGGTTGTGTAACATTTTTCGTTTTCCACAGACGGCGCCAATCTGTTGACGTTGGAACCTGCAACGTCCACGTGCCAACAGATCTCCAGTCACTCCCCTGCCAACCTGTATGTTACATGCACACTCAGACAATCGTTAAGTACCAAGATCTCCGGAGAAAAAAGGTCCGGCGATCGTTGGTACTCCAACGATCAAGTCAACTGTCGGTATTAGAGCAATACACGGGAGGCGAAAGTAATTGAGTGTGGGAGAGACAATCAGATAGAGATTTGAGCAGAGTTTAGGGTATGATTTAAGTGCAAAAAGAGCGTCATGAAAATTGTGTACTGAAGAATGCGTACCTTAGAATAATCGGAATATGGTATTTATAAGGGGAGAATCCTAATTGATTTAAGGATGCAATCAATTAGAATTTTGTTGGGATTCTCTTTTCTTATCAGATAAGGTAGGTTCCAATCTCACCGTGATCTTCGAGATTGCATCCTAATCTCTCTCAATCTCTGAGATTGTGTTGCCGATTTCATTGGATTGGGATATGGTTTCCTTGTGACAATCAAACACAATCTTTCTTGAGATATCCTTTTAACTGTCCCAAAATATCTGATTATATGCGGACTATAATAAATACGAAGCTCTATGAGGCTCTCTAGGTCGGCCATGAGTGTCAAGGCCCTTCATGGGCCTCGCAATACTCTGATTCAAGAATACTAAGATGTTCGATGGGCCTCTGAGGCCTTCTGAAGATTTACGAGGCCCTTGCTAGGCCCTTGAGGTCTTTGCCTAGTCTATGAGATCTTTACGAATCTGGAGGGCCTTTGCTGACGTAGAGGCCCTATCAAAATTGAGTGGTAACAGTCCCCAAATGATTATTTTAACAATTTTTTGACAATTTTCCTCATAACTTAAATAAATTAAAATGATAGGAAAAAAAATAATGAAAAAATTGCAATTGAGATCCTAACATTTCCTAAAGTACAAATAAATCTTAAACTTTTTTATTTTTTTACAAATTTTCATCTTCTCCAACCCACCCACCTACCACCGCCGAGGTTTCCTTCTCCACGCAAAGTACCCTATAACTGAAATAGAGTACCGGAATGCTGATTGAATTTGGAGAGATAACAAAAGTGACATCGTTTTTGTAGAGCCCCGCAGTTGTACGTAGATACTAAGCTAGGTTTCTGGTGAAACGATGAATTTAGAGTAAGATATCCGGTTTCCTATGGTGGAATCGATAAGTGCGGTGGCGTATTGCCATGGTGAAGCGGACTGGAGAGAAAGAGCGAGTGAAGCGACGGAGAGATGGGCGGTTTTCGGAGGAAGATGGACCGGTGGGCGGAGGCTTCTAAATGTTTTGGTTCTTGGACTGTAGCCACTTTTGAAGTCGATTGAATGTGAAGATGATGATGATCTTGATTTCGGCATTGTGAGGGTGAGGGTGAGGGTGAGGGTGAGGGTGAGGGTGAGGGTAGGGTGGGGTGGGTGGGGGACTGTAATTGCTTTTGTGGTCGATTGAATGTGAAGAAGATGATGATGTTAATTTCGTCATTGTTAGCTGAGCTTAGAGGGTGAGGGTGAGGGTGAGGGTGAGGGTGAGGATAGGCATGTGGACTGTAGCCGCTTCTGAGGTCGATTGAATGTGAAGAAGATGATGATCTTGATTTCGCCATTGTTAGCTGAGCTTAGGGGGTAGGTTGGAGAAGATGAAAATTTGTAAAAAAATAAATAGGTTTAAGATTTATTTTTTTAAAGGTGAGGTCTCAATTGCAATTTTTCCATTGTTTTTTTTTTTTTTTTATCATTTTAATTTATTTAAGTTAGGGAAAAAATTGTCAAAATAGTTATTTGGGGACCATATGTACGAATAAATGAAAGAATGAAGATGATATCTATTAAAAAAATTGAATGAGGATAAAATCATTACAAACTTGAAAGAATGGGGATCATCAGTGTAATTAACCCTTTTATTTTTAATCATTTGAAACAGATGGAAGTCATTCAAGGTATTTGGACAAGGGACAAGAAACCTCAGGTGAGAAAATCTTATCGGATAATGACGTCACCCAATTGTCTATCTGACCTGGCCGCCTAGCTTCCTTTGACCCACGTGTAATATTGTCTGAATGGCGCAGTGCCGCAGTCACAATAATTTAGTCCCAAAAAATAAAAATAAAAATTCTTTTCCTTTTCAGTTTCCCCCTTCAGCATTTTCCCCCCTATCAATTGTAAATTGCATATTTTATTTTAGATCCTTCCCCCCTGACCCCACCCTACACCCCACCTACCCCATCCCACCCACCCCCCTACTCATGGGTATATAAAGGGCATTTTCACCCACAATAGACTCATAAAAATTCCCTCGCAGTTCAAATGGATTCCTCTGTATTTTACTCCATGAATTCTGATAATTTTTCGTCTGATTCATCATTTGGATCAGCAGAATCTTTTACCTGGTGGGATGGAAAATACTTGGAGGGAAATTCACTTCCTTTCAATGAAAATGATTCAGAAGAAATGGTTCTGTATGGTGTTTTAGCACAAGCTGCACAAGAAAATTCAGAATCAAATTCTTCAGATCAAGTGAAAGAAGAAGAAGTAAATTCAGTATCAGAGGAAAAACCCAGCAAGGAAAAGTCATACAGAGGTGTAAGAAGGAGGCCATGGGGGAAATTTGCAGCTGAAATAAGGGATTCAACAAGGAATGGAATAAGGGTTTGGTTAGGAACATTTGATACTGCAGAAGCTGCTGCTTTAGCTTATGATCAAGCGGCTTTTTCGATGCGCGGACAGGCCGCGATATTGAATTTTCCGGTGGAAAGGGTGAGGGAATCACTCTGTGAAATGAAGTGTATAACTGAGGAAGATTGTTCACCTGTTATTGCATTGAAAAGGAAACATTCCATGAGGAGGAGGAGGACTGGTAACAAGAAAAGCAAGGGGAGGGAAATTAAGGAGGAAAATGTGGTGGTGTTTGAGGATCTGGGTGCTGATTATTTGGAACAACTTTTGAGTACAAGTGAAAATGCTAATATTTGGTCTACTTAAGACAACCTTTTCAATGTACCAAAAACAAAAGAATAAGGCCACTTTTTATGCCTTAGAAGAGAGTTTTGTTTTTTTGTTTTTTACTTTCTTGGTTTTTCTCTCTTCGAAATGTTGTTTGTAGTATTTTTGTGAAGGAGTAGTTTGTTTTATTTTGTTCTTTTTATCCTCTTTTTTCTTCTCATTTTTTCAGATTGTGCAGTGTAATTGTGAAGAAATAGATTAGAGATCCGAGTTTGGATAAACGATAACTTTTTTATTTAACTTTACATAGTTCTTCACAACATTTCAACATGCATGTGGATAAGTTTTTTTTACCCATGCATAACACTTAAAAAACTTTTGTATATACAAGATTTCGATTATACTTTAATTCACGGATTCATTTGTCGGAACACTACAAGTGACGTCACTATTTAAAAAGTTAAAGAATTAACTCATAAGGATTGCTTTATTTGATCTTTTTATCCCCTTTTTTATTCTCATTCTTTGATTTTGTGAAGTGTAATTGTGAAGAAATAATACTTTACTTTGGATAAACGGTAACTTTTTTATTTAAACTTTCGTACTTCTTCATCACACCTTAACGAGCAAGAAAGGATAAATTTTCTATCTATCCATGCATAATACTTAAAACTATTATTATACTTCACTAATTTATTTGTCGGAACACTACAAGTAACGTCAAGTTACTATTTCAAAAGTTGAAGAATTAACTCTTAGAGATTGACTCTTATTTGCATGGAAGATTAATAACCACCCAAGTGTTCATAAAATGGGTGTTTGGTTTAATAAATTTAATGCTACTTGACTATAAGTGTTCATTAATTATTTGTAGATAATTGTTAAAAAAATTATTTTATTTCAATAATTAAACTCCCACTTGCAATACATGAAATACCTATATAATCACAAAGATTGCTCTATGGCCTATACATGGGTCCCATTCTTTTTTAAATAATACCATCAATTTGCAATACAACATAAATAAGTTTTCTTGCCATGCGTCGGACCGTCAAGTTGTTGAATGCAATCAATGCATTATAATGAGATGTTCAGTATGTTAAACCAGTGGCAGATTTAGGGAGCGGAATCGGACTATAATCTGATTCCGTTTCCAAAAAAATTGTTTATTTTAGTAAAAAGAATTATTGTAAAAAAATTTTTTTTTTTTAGTAACAATTTAATTATGAAGTACAATTTTTTTTTTTCTGTAGCAGTCTGATTTCTAAACTTTTCTGGATCCACCCCTGTGTTAGCTAGACCGAAAAAAATTTAAATAGTGCTAACAAACAAATTTTATTACAAACTATTTTTCACTATTCTAATTTAATGGAGTATAAATTTACGCTACATACACTAGTTTTTATATGAATATGATGATTTGGTCCAAATCGGACACAAATGTACGAGTACATTTGAGCTAATATTTGAGTGGACATTGTAAGCCGATTTTGATAGAACTAAGGTCCAATGTGTTATCCTTTATAAGGAGATGTTGACATTATGGTTAATTGCTTAAAATATTTTTTTGGAGAAATGAAAAATTAAAGTCGGAATTTATCCTATTAAATTGAAAAGTGGCACGAAAATTGGAATGGTTGATAAAGTGGCAAGTACCCAACTTTAAGTCAATATTTAAGCGAGCCTCGTAAGCCGTTTTCAATGAAACAAAGGTTGATTACGTTCTTTTATGCGATGAGATATTGATAGTATATTTGATTCTTGAGAACTTCTTTTTAACGAGAAATTAAGTAAAAAATTAGCATTTTAAACTTTATTCGATCTCGGTTTCAATATTTCCCTTTTGTTGGTCTAAATATTCAATTCAAATTCAAAGTCGTAAACATGTCACCATCAAATTTAGTTAATTCGTATTTTTCGTGAATAAAATTTAATGTGGTGGCCAAATCAAATTAGCTTTGTCCACTTTTAGGTGATGGTTATTATTACACTACTAATTTTCCAAGGCTATGTTAAGTGAACTTAGTCCCCTTTTGGTGGCACTGGCTAACTTTCAACGGCTATGCTTTTGGATTACTAAAATAATTTCTTATTTGCTTATGTTGTTTCGATTTTCGATAATTTCTTTTATATATTAATTAATAAGAGAAAGAATTTGATAATTATTTTCTTATATTTACTTAATGATCGGTCCATCTTATTCAAATTGAAAAATTGTTTTTTGAATATTTGAATGTCGAGTTCGTCAGATTATTTTTGTTTTTTCAGAGGTCAAATTTCGCAAACGAATATATATGCTCAATTATTAAGGAATTAAGAAAATGAACTATGATGATTAATGCATTTTTGGAATCCAGACAAGCATATTCTTCAAGTCTTTGATGCTTTGAAGATTTTTTCCATTTAAATTCTGGATCACATTAGGAGTTTCGAGAGGGCCCATTGGATCAACTACAGTCACCCAAATTGATCACCCAAATTCATAACCAAACCTTTTTCTTTTTCCTCCTAAATTTTAGATATTTACTAGATAATATAAAAAAAAGAAAAATTGTCTATTAAGTCACATGCACATGATTTATTTTAAATTAGATCAAAATATTTTTTAAAATTGTGATTAAGTCATACTTTCAACAATATTTTAAATTAATTCCAAATCACCCATGTGATCCATATTTTCTATCGGCGCCTTCTTCCACATCCACAAACCACCTCCGGCAAGTGCTTCTTATCCAGAGCTTCCCGTCGACTTTCGCACATCACCGACGCAAAATCCCAATCACATGATCCGATCAAAACGTTCAAAAAAAGCCAAAAAAATAAAAATAAAAATAAACACACACACACACAAAGCAGAAGTTGTTAGGTAAAAACCTGCAAAAGTTTTTCTGAGTTGCTTACAATCCTCGGCAGGTGAAGGAACCGATGCAGGAACTTTAAGAGTTGCCATTTTTTACACTTTGTAACTCTGTTGTGTGTGGGAGTGTGTATTAATGTTGTAAATGAAGATACAGATTTTTGGCGTTGATATTGTGACTGAATTAAAACGATTATTGCTCTTCATGAAAACATGATGGATGAATGTTTACAAATTGTATGAGAAGATGAAGGTTTGGAATTGGGAAAAAATAAAGGGAAGTGAAATATATTGATTCAATACCATTACCAGAGTGTAGCTTGATACTGTATTAAGTTGGTCATTTGATTATTATTTGTGTTGTTAGTTATGTGTGTTGTTTGATACTGTATTATGAAAAATAGTATCACATAAAATAGTATCATAATAGAAATGACATAGAATTTGCTTACATGCTCAGAATTTTATTATAATATGTTTTCAGAATTGTCTCAATGAGCCGGTCAAGACCAGTGGACGATGGATTTTAACCGTTTGAAGTTGTCTATTTAACTTAAAATGGCAATCTTTAATTTTTCTTTTCTAAACAGTATTATACATACTAAAATAGTATCATAGATAAATGTATCTTAATATATAAATATCGTACATGAAAGTATCTTAATAAAATAATATCGAAAACTACAACCTAATAAAATAACATTATCATAGATTAAATAACAGTATCATAGATTAAAACATTATCGTAATAAAATAGTATCAAAGATAAAAATATATGGTATAAGTATACCATATCACTTTATCTAAATAAAACAGTATCATAGATATAATTAAGTAGAGATGTTTACTGTTTGAAGTAATGATATTTTTCTTAAAATGCTCCATTAGTAGTACAAGACCATTGATACTGTATGCATTCAAAAACAATATCATAGATTGAAACAATATTATAGGTTGAAACATTATAATATAACAGTATCAAAGATAAAAACATAAATAAAACGGTATCATATATAAAATTAAGTACAAGATGATTTTAATGGTTGAAGTAATGATACTGTACTTAAAATTTACTATTCAAAAATTTCTTTTAGATGATGATAAAGTAATCTCTATTATAATATGTTTTTGGTCTAGACTAGTAGCTTTGCTACGGCTGACAATGGATTTTAACAGTTTGAAGTCGTCTCATTTAACTTAAAACGACAATTTTTAGTTTGTCATGTATTAATAGTATCATACATACTAAAACAGTATCATAGATAAAACAAAGAGATTGAAACAGTATCATAGGTTGAAATATTATCATAATAAAACAGTATCAAAAATATAAATATGGTATGAGTATACTAATGCAAATTATATAAATAAAACATTATCATAAATAAAACAAAGAGTTTGAAACAATATCATAGGTTGAAACATTATCATAATAAAATAGTTTCAAAAATAAAAAAAAAACATGGTATAAATATACCAATTTAAGTTATATAAATAAAACAGTATCATAGATAAAACAAAGAGATTGAAACAGTATCATATGTTGATACATTATCATAATAAAACAGTATCAAAGATAAAAAAAACATGGTATAAATATATCAATGAAAATTATATAAATAAAACAGTATCATTGATAAAACAAAGAGATTGAATTAGTATCATATGTTGAAACATTATCCTAATATAACAATATCAAAGATAAAAAAATATGGTATAAATATACCAAAGTAAATTATATAAATAAAACAGTATCAAAGATAAAATCATGGTATAAGTATACCAATTTACATTATCTAAATAAAATCATATCATAGATAAAACTATGCACAAGATATTTTAATGGTTGAAGTAATGATATTGTTTTAATATGGACCACATGTTACTTATACTTAAAAAAAAAATTTATTTGAAGGCCCAGCCCTAAATTTCAGCGGCCCAGGCTCCCATTTTCTATTTGGACCAAGAAATGTTTGGACCCAAAAACAAATTTATATTTGGACCAATAACACCCAACCAGTAGCCCTTTTATTCCTTTTTCTTATTAAACCATCAGCAGAAAATACACAACCCTTTTCTGATTAAACCATCAGCATTCAGCGTTCAACGGACAACCATTTCTTCAAAATCAGCCATTACTTGCTCTGCTAAATCACGTTCAAAAACCCATTGGCCGCTCTGCTAAATCCGCACTTAATCACGTTCGCAAATCGCAACTTTCTGGTCTTAATCACGTTCGCAAATCACAGCAAGTCAGCAGCCCTAATTTTGCATTTTAGTAAGTTTAATTGGTGCTGAAATTTTGCTTATGATGTTTTAATTGCTAGAAATGCTGATGTTGTAATTTGAAATCATCACTTCATTAGTTTTACTGTTGAAATGTTTAGATTACTGATGATGCTACTGAAATTTTACTTGTGCTGTTGAAATTTTTGAATGGCTACTGTCTGCTGAAATTTTAATTTTGGGAATTTATGTTGTTCATCGATTAATTTTGGTGTTATTCATTGAATCAATGATTATATTTCGCTGTTGAAAATTTTTATTTTTCTGATGATGCCACTGAAATTTTAATTGTGCTGTTGAAATTTTTGAATGGCTGCTAAAATTTTTAATTTTGGGAATTCATGCTGTTCATTGATTAATTTTGGTGCTATTCGTTGATTATTTCTTATTGGTGATGATGATGTTGCTGAAATGTGCTCAAATTTAGAGGGATAAATTTGTGCTGAAATGTTGATGGATAAATTTCTTGATTTTTTAAAATATACAATGGCAGCACAACCACCTCCTATGAAGAAAGAAAAAACGACATTGCATTCTTTCTTCAAACCAAGAACAGATACACCTACTAAAGATTCAAATCAACATCAACATACTCTTCCAACTCATAATCAACAATCTCTTCCAACTCCGTCTTCCGTTATTGAGCGGGATCCAGGAAAAAGGAATAACATATATCACTATCCTCTTAATAAAAGGGATGAGATTAGACAAGCATATTTGATAATTGGACCTTATCAACCTAAACTCCGAGAATATACAGCAAGAAAGTATAAAGATAAAGCTCGTCATTTCCAATATAGTTGGTTTACTCAATTTTCTTGGTTGGAGTATTCACCTTCAACTCATAAGGCTTATTGTTTTCCTTGCTTTCTTTTTTGCAATGATGGACAACATGCTTCTCTTTGAGCATTAGTAACTACTGGATTTGATAACTGGAAGAGAGTTCAGGGAAATGAGTGTGCATTTCTTCAACATGATGGTTCTTCAACTTCATCACCTCATAATAGGTGTGTGGCAAACGCTTAAGATTTGATCAGACCGGCTCAACATATTGATAAAGTCATTTATAAGGCAAGTAAAGAGAAAGTTATGAAAAATCGATTGCGGCTAAAGACGTCAATCGTAAGTGTTGGATGGCTAGCACTGCAGGGGTGTTCTTCAGAGGTCACGATGAATCTGAAGAGTCATTGAATCATGGAAATGTGATCAAATTGATTGATACATTTGGAGAAATGAATGTAGATGTTAGAAACGTTGTGTTGGGTAATGCACAAAAAAATGCGAAATACTCTAGTGGGGATATCCAAAAGGATATTTTGAGAATTATGGCCAACAAAGTGCGTAGGATGATTCGCGATGAAATTGGATATGCTTATTTTTCTCGTCTTGTTGATGAAGCAAAAGATGAATCTTACCGAGAGCAAATGGCCATTATCTTGAGGTTCGTGAACAAAGTAGGTATTTTTACAGAACATTTTTTGCTATCAAGTGTGTTAGTGAAACTTCTTCAGAGACACTAAAAAAAGAGATATCTGATGTTCTTGTTCAGTACAACCTCCAGATTCATAAATTGAGAGGTCAAGGGTATGATGATGCAAGAAATATGCGTGGCCAGTGGAATGGACTTCAGGCATTGTTTCTTAATGATTGTCCATATGCGTATTATGTCCATTGTTTTGCTCATCGATTGCAATTGACATTGGTTGCTGCAGCCAAGCAATGTGATCCTATTTGTGATTTCTTTTCTCTATTAGACAATGTCATTAATATTGTTAAATCTTCTTCTAAACGCAATATTGAGCTGCAAGCTATTCAAAGAGTAGAAATTGAGAATATGTTAGCAATAGGAGAACGCGAGTCTGGATGTGGGGTTATTCAGATGACAACCTTGTAGCGATCAAGAGCTACTCGCTGGGGTTGTCAATATGAAGCTGTTAAAAGTATGACATACATGTATGTTACAACTTGCAAGGTGCTTGAAGATCTTTTTGGCAACTGTTCAAATCCAAAGGCTCGGGCGAAAATTCGTAGTGCTTACAAAAACATCAAGAGCTTTGATTTTGTATTTGGCTTGCATTTAATGAGTTCAATTATGAGAATCACTGATTTTCTTTGTCAATCTTTTCAAAAAGAATCTGTTGACATTCTGGCTGCTATGAGATATGTTTCCACTGCAAAAACTCTTCTTCAAGAATTAAGACAACATGGTTGGAAGAAACTGCTTCAAGAAGTGAAAGATTTTTGCTCAAGACATGACATTGATATACCTGACCTAAACACCAATATTGGTCGTGGTCACAAGCAAATTACTATTGAGCATCATTATCACTTTGATGTTTTCAATGAAGCCATAGATTAGTAGTTGACAGAGTTGGATACAAAATTTAATGAGATATCAGTTCGACTCCTTCAACTTAGTGTGGCTTTGGATCCAAAAAATTCATTTGAATCATTTAATGCAAATGATATTTATGATCTTGCCTTGGAGTTTTATCCTGATGATTTTGAACGCCAAGAGAGGAATGTCTTGTTGATCGAATTGAAATATTATCGTGAGGATGTGGTTTGTGATCCTCAATTTGAAGTACCTATGCTTTCAAAATTATGCGAGATGTTGGTTAAAACACGAAGGTCTGAGGATTACAAGATGATAACTAAATTGATTCGCCTTGTGTTGACATTACCTGTATCTATTGTAACAATTGAGAAAGCATTTTCAGCAATGAAACATGTGAAGACGTCAATTCGCAGCAAAATAGGTGATGAGTTTCTTGCTGATCGTATGATAATTTTTCTTGAGAGAGAGCTTGTTAATAAAATAGATATAGATTCTATTATAGATGAATTAATAGCTGTAAAAGGTTGTCGGGCACAACTTTCTTTTGCTAATTTTAGATCTTGAATATTTTTGTTTAATGACTTATTGTAAACTTTTTAAAGATTATGACTTATTTGAAAATATTATATTCTCATTAAAATAGGCTC
Source organism: Forsythia viridissima (assembly GCA_030279155.1). NCBI lineage: Eukaryota > Viridiplantae > Streptophyta > Magnoliopsida > Lamiales > Oleaceae > Forsythia > Forsythia viridissima. Next base: position 4,859,748 of record CM059036.1, read on the forward strand.
AAAAAAATTTTGCCCTTTGGCATATCCTAGCTCCGCCCCTGGTAGTGAGTGGTGCTCATCTTTTACATTGGTTACATTAAATTTCATATATTACTGACTCAGTTTAGATAGAGAGAGCAGAAGATCAAAGTGAGCCACTTTGTATTTGATAAAGAAATTAACTTCATTGAATTAACGTCTTTTTTGCAATTGTAGGGGGAGTTGGTCTTTTAACTCTAAAATACGACTTTAATTGAATTAAGTTTTGGTCATATAACTTTAGAGTCCATAAGTGCAACAATAGTGACCGACCCTAAATTTACCCTTAAAAAATTTCAATCTTACAATTTTTCATTTAATTTTACTGTATATATAAAAAAAAATTAATTCAAATTTATATAATTAATAACTAAATTGCTAAATTTCAAGCAACATTCCAACAATTAATTAGATGAGCAATTAATATATATTTCCCAATTTGTCCTCCCAATATCACAACTTTCAACGTTTCTTCTGCACACTTTCTTCTCCACTCTCCTCGGTAAAAGGAAAACATCTCTAGAGGAACTCAAATTTTCTCCTAAATCAAGCCATACCCAATTTTCTTCCTCAGACGGATTTCTGATAATATTACACTCAAAGATCACATGGATTTCACTCATGTGAGTACATTTATGTCATTCGATTTAATTTCTAAACATCATAAGATTCAATTTTTTTTTGTATAAAATCAAGATCAATTTTTTGGGGTGATTTTACAGAAGTGTGATGATAGCACCCTCTCGTAGCAGCAGCAAAACGAAGCGTAAAAATAGATACAGGCGTAATATTTTATCCCAAAAAAAATTATTAATCGTGGCTGTGAAGCACGTAAAAAGACAGAAGAAAATGTGAAACAAGGGAATAAGGCACTTTTTTTTTTATATATATTTTTATTTATGTCATACACTTAACTTTTCACATTTTCTTCAAGATTATATTTATTTTGCTGCTCATGTTACTATTTACAATTTATGGAGATTTATAATATTTTTGTAAAATTTTCATATTGTGTATTGACGAAGATATTTCATGTCATTTGTTGCATGCATGGGTTAATATTCAAGATTTTGATGTTTATGTGGGCATTACGATAATTATCATAATATAGGTTACATTCTATATTTTAGACCATAATAGTTAATTATATTAATTTGATGTTACATATTGCAGAATTGTTCAGAACACATAATGTATATTTTTTGTTATCATAATGTTACGATGATTTTCACTAGACGTATTATACATGACTTTTTTAATAATATCATAATGATTAAATATCTCGAACTTGCATTCAAACCGTTCTTACAATGACGGTGTGCATATTTGTGATGGTTTAGTATATATCTCATTCAATTTATCATATTTTTGATGATTTAGTTCCAATATACTAATACATGCTTGTGCTACTCATTTCTATTAATAGTGAAATATAGTTACACCCATCATAAGTCGTATTTGGTATCAATTGTTAACCGGTTTCTCTTTGTTGCTCATGTCGAATGTTAAACGTAACTTACACTTTATTGATATTAAACGTGGATTTAATTGGTTATTTACACATATGACTAATAAAATGAACAAAATTACATTTTTACTGGATGAAAAAAAAATGGATACAAATACTTTTTAAAATTTCAACATAAATAATTTTACTAGATAATGAATGCAAACTGTAATTACTCAAATTTACCATTCTCGCTTGGCCGTTTCGTCAGTTACAACTTAATATCTCCAAATCTCAAAATTATCTCAAAAATTGAATGTTAACATAAATACCGTCATTCATCATAACCAATTAAAAGTATCAGTATCCAAATGCCAAAATCATCCAAAAATTTGAAATTTGAAAAAAGCAAGCATCGTTGAACTTCATCATGAAGAAGGATCACAATCTCATTGAGGGGATTTTTCCATCTTCCTTAGGCGTAGGTGGGTAAGTATTCTATACTTAACTTTACATATAGATTGAAAGAATTTTTTGCAATTTCTAATGCCATATCTGTATCAGTCTTCTAAAACACGTAAATGAATTAATAGTGAATAAATTTTAAAGCTGCTGATATTGTTACGATTTTGCATATTTCTCATTTCAGATTTATTTTTTTAATGGTGAGGAACTATTATTTAAATTCTCGATTTTTGAGGTTGTGTTAATTACTACCAGCAATTCTCTTTTCAACAAGGTTAGTACCACAATGTTTTTACAATCAATTGGGAAGTCGTTTGTATTTAGAATTGTCTATGTTTATGGATATTTTGAACACATTTATGAATAAAAACATCGGAAATTCTTTAATGTAGGAATTATGAATATATTTGAAAAATGAGCATGTTGTTGGCGAAAAGGGACATATTTTTAACTCGAGCTGTATTTCTTGAAATAAGTCATTTGTTAAATGTGTTGTAGGTTGTTGAAGTTGTGTGATTACTATTGATTCTCTTTTCAACATTCTATTAGTACCACATAATTTTTTCGAGCAATTAGAATGAGGTTCATATTAATTACTAATAGGCTATTCTTTTGGTCATATCAAGAATTTTTGGTGCTTTTCAACCAGTTCAGTAGCACATACCACATCATGAAATCCATGTTTAGTATCTAATCCGGTCTAATGTATATAGATAGATGTCTTTGATTGATCACACTGATAATTGAATTGATGAGGTGTGTGTAAGAACATTCATAACAACTGCTAATTGTTTGGTGCTTCATCATGTCTTGTTTCTTTGTAGTTAAAAGTTTGTTGATGTTCATTGTAAAATCTGGTATAGGATCTGGAAAACTGCATTAAAAGGGATTGGGTTTGGTGTCGGAGGTGCATAGGCTGTCAAGATGTAGTCGTTGCTGTCACAACATTACAAGATGCGATAAACTGACACTGTCAATGGCTAACAAAGGAAGGAAAGGGAAGGCAAAAAATGTTACTGGTTTGGAGGGAAGCATTTCAACAACTTGGTAACTATTAATCAAAATAACTTTAATCTAATCATTGTTGACGAAGTTTGTTTCTACGCAGGTAACCGATAATAAACGAGTTGCAGTTGAAGATGCTATTGATCTATATTTGGTTGAATAATGCCAATGATTACATATATTTTTGGAAACATTTAGATCAATTCTTTGAGTAATAGCCGTTTATGACTTTGAAAATAAAAAAATCTGTCTATATTTGTTATATATTTATTGATTTTATTGGCTCTGGATGTTTCTTGATTTGATTTTGATGCTTATTGAAAATTCAAGGTGTTGTTAGTTAGTTGTTACCCATGTTATTATTGCTTGTTGCATGTTGATTTGTATTGAATAGCATGCGTTACAAAAGAGAGAAGTAATGTGGTTAAGGCGTTAAGCTGCCTACACTTGTTAGAAATTGTTGAGCATGTTGTGCTTTCTGGTTGCTCGTCTATTGCTATTGAATAGGGTTTTTTACAAAGTGGTGAAACAAGTATTGACACAAATAAATCCGTTTCTACCATGTTCATCCATTTGTTAAGATTTGTGTCCCATTATATGATTGTTGGTTGCTGTTGTATATTGTGTTTGTCTAATCATCGAACCAATGTATGGGTAGTGTAATGGTTGTCACGTCGTTTTGGGAGTAATGTTAATCATGTCCATGCCAACGGTTATTGATGTATTAATGTGACGTGCTTATATCGATAAGTCAAGAATTGATGAAAGAAATAATGTATATACTGATTACATACTGATTACATATTTTAAAGTGACTACATCATTGGACGAGTTAAAACAAATAGAATCATGAACCACTACATTAGCAATGTATCATATCAGAAGTATAAAATAAATTATCAAAAAGTTAGAATCAGTGCTTGATTAAAAGATCATAATCTGTTATGCTTGAAAAATATATCTTATTTGGTAGCAATATATCATATCATGGGCACAACTTGAGTAGGGTTAGTGCCTCGTAACATTACCTAATCTTAAGTTTAAGAGATAATCCAAAACGAACTCACAAATACATTCCAAAGCATTGAAATAGATAAATTGTTTGGCAATCTACCAAGGTAATATACATCATAGACAAAAAACTAAATAGTCTTAGGATCATTCAAAATGTTCAAAAAAGTTATCTGCCATTGTTTAATCATATCTGTAACACCATGTGGTCGGAATCGTGAGAATACTGCTACTTCGACAATCTAGGTAATCGTATGTCAGGCTTTTCGATTGCTTACTTGTATAGTTACACAACCATGTTATGGCGAGCCACCCGGGTATCAAACTTATTTGGCATCTCATTAATCTTTTTCTTGAATATGTACTCAGCATACTTGAAAGTAAAAATCCCACAATCGCCATTGTAGTGGTAATATCAAAAACCATGAATGAATGCCTACGAAATGATAAGTGTTTAACCGACTTTTTAAATATAAAACAGCGGGATATATAAGAACCTATAAACCTTATCCGTTAGTTTGTTGCAGTATATCTTTGCATAGTCGGTATTATCAATTTAGTTGGTCAACAGTTGTTAGTGCATGGTAACGTTCACACGTATCTGTGTACAAAAAGCATATAGATTTGTCGATAGAAACATATGTAGTTATCGATACATGTTAACTGTGAATACCAATAAGGTGTAAAGTCATAACTATTTGTTAACATACGACGTCAACAATGTAGAGACACACCTTAATGATTGATAATAAAAGTCGACTTATGGTGTTCAGCCAATTTCTGTAAGACATGCAAATGGATGGAAAATGATAGTAGTAACTACGTTCGTATATTATCAATTAGTGGTACCACATGCATGTATCACCTCCACATGTAACAATTAAGATTAACATTCAAATAAATATAGATGTTATTGACTAAACTATTAAACTCCTAAACACTAACATGTACATACAATGAACATTCAATAAGTATTCATTTGTGAGAATACAATTTGAATAACTTTCTAATGAGTACCAAACGTACACGAATACATGAAGGTGAAATAAGTCTACAAGACAAAATTAACTTAACATCAATTTCATGAAAAATAGGTAACATTCTATGGGGTAATCACCAGAGACACCAAATTATCCACAATGTAAGACACAAAATCGAAGACTTTCATGTCATTATACAACTCCATGGTGTGAAGTTATTGAAAAATATAGTTTCACGTGACAAATGGAAAAGGTAGGGAACGATATAAACAAGTAAATGAGTTGAAAAATCAACCACAATGCAATTACGAACATAAAGGCATAGTCTCATTGCAAACGGTGTAAATGGAATTTCAAGACATGTCATCAGGTAACGCTAACAGAACGACATAAGAGCTTCGAGTATCAAAAGATTGGTAAAAATGTTCGTAAAATTATGATAACAAAAAATGAGACATGTTGTGTATTTGAATAAATTTGCAATAAATTAAAAGTAAATGGAACTAACTATTCACTTCAAAAATCTAGAATGTAACTCACGGTATGATAATTCTTGAAGTGCCCACCAAAATGTCAAAACTTGATCATTAACCCGTCCATGCAACGAATAACATGAAATATATTCTTGAAAATACATTTTCAACATTTTTGAATGTATAATAAATGTCGATAAATCCAAAATAGTAACATCAAACTAGAAATAATCTTGAAGAAAAAGTATAAATTTGACAATAGATTCAAGACACATGAAAACACTAATCTTATGCTTATAATCTACTCATGAAACACAAATTGAAGCTCAGTAGAGTTCATACATTATATGAAATAAGTGAAATGGAAAAAAGTAAGTACCTTATTCCCTTGCTTCAAAGGAAATTGAACTTTTTCTTCTGCATCTTTTTACGTGCTTCACTGCCACAACGACGAACCTTTTTTTGGGATGAAATATAACGTCTATATATGTTTTTACGCTTTGATTTGCTGCTGCTACGAGATGGTGCCATCTACACACTTTTGCAGAAACACTAAAAAAATTGATATTGCTTGTACCCAAAAATTGAATGTTATTATGCTCAATATTTAAATCAAAGATATAAATGGACTCACGTGAGTGGAATCTGTGTTATCATGGGTGAAATAGTATCATAAATTCCCCGTAGCAAGGCAATTAAAGAGTGGTTTTGATTGTGTAGGAAATGGGTTCTTGCAGCGAGGGTTTTCATGTTATCGAGGCAAGATGACAATGTTGTAGATGAAATTGAAAATAATTAGAGTTTGAGGGCATTTTTGGAAAGAGGAGTTACTCATTTAATTTGATTAATAGTTATAAGGATACATGCCTAGAATTTAGCAAAATCGGTTATTAATTGTATTTGAATTTAAACTAATTAGGGCATGTTCTCTTTGGTGTTTTCAACCCGTTTTTTGTTTTGTGTTTTTGAAAATAATCAAAACGTGTTCTCTTTGCCATTTTCGAAAATGTATTTTTGAAAACACACAAAAAAAAAATGCAAAGAAAACAGAAAACACCAAAAACATCATTTTGGGCGTTTTGTTAACAAAAGGAGTTGCTGGCCAAAATTGCCAAAACGCGCGTTTTGGTCGTTTTGCTCAGCGTTTCGAATCCTGCCAATAGCATTTTTTTTATTTTACGCTGGCGACACAAATTGATTATTTAGCCATGTCTCGCTTTTTTTTTTACATAATGTGGCTCTTTGTCCAAATGGCCAGGTGCGCGAATGCGAAAGAGGAGGTCATAGGTTCAATTCCCAGCTCCTTTGCAGGTTTTTGAATTATTTTTAAATGTTTTTGATTCTATAATTAAATATTTTTAATTGTTTTTAAATGTTTTTAATTCCATAATTGAATATTTTTAGTTTATTTTAAATGTTTTTAAATATTTGTAATTTCATAATTAAATGTTTTTAGTTCATTTTAAATGTTTTTAATGTTTTTAATTATTTTTAAATGTTTTTGATTCTATAATTAAATATTTTTAATTGTTTTTAATTCCATAATTAAATATTTTTAGTTCATTTTAAATGTTTTTAAATATTTGTAATTTCATAATTAAATTTTTTTAGTTCATTTTAAATATTTTTAATTGTTTTTTAAATATTTTTGATTCTATAATTTAATGTTTTTAATTCCATAATTAAATATTTTTAGTTCATTTTAAATGTTTTTAATTGTTTTTAAATATTTTTAATTTCATAGTTAAATATTTTTAATTGTGTTTAAATGTTTTTAATTCCAAGTTTAAATTGTTTTTAATTCCATAATTACATATTTTTAATTATTTTTAAATATTTTTAAATGTTTTTAATTCTACAATTAAATATTTTTAATTGTGTTTAAATGTTTTTAATTCCAAGTTTGAATTGTTTTCAATTTTTTAAATTAATAATTATTTTAATTCCAAGTCCAAATTTTTCAAAAATTTCAAGTAAACGCGTTTTCGAGTTTTCTATTCTCAGAAATAATTTTCAAAAACACCAAAAAGAACACATTTTCACAAATCTCAAAACAAACACTCAACACTCAAAACACAAAACACAAAATGAATTCAAAACTCAAAACACAGAACTCAAAAGCAAAGAGAACACCACCTTAGAGTTTGAGGGCATTTTTGGAAAGAGGAGATAATTACTCATTTAATTTGATTAATAGTTGGGTAATTATATTACCACAACATTATTTGTTTAAGTACACTATATTCTAATTGTAATAAAAGTCTCCAACTATTGGTCACTTTTATATTTATGACTCTAACTTTTTTTAGCAAATTTTTATCATCAACCTATTAATTTGCACGTCTTATATTTGTCTTTGATGATATTTTTTGTCCAAAAAATTAATTAGGAGGGCGTAAATTTTTTTTTGTCTCTAATATTTTTACATAATTAAAATAAATAATAATTACGTAAGTTTGGTAAAATATTTTTTCCTTATTTCAATGCATATTAGCAGAATATTTAGATAAAAATCTTCATTGGAGACAAGATGTGAAAATTAACTGAAAGTTAATGAAAAAAATTAGAGACACGAGTGTCTAAATATCAAATGTTGGGGGACATTTATTGCAATTAAAACGTGGTGTGAATAATAAAAAGTGTTGTGTGAATATAATTACCCTTAATAGTAATAAGGATACATGCTTAGAATTTAGCAAAATCGATTATTAATTGTATTTGAATTTAAACTAATTACATTTGATTTTTTTTAATACAGTAAAATTAACTAAAAAATGGTAAGATTGAAAGAAAATATTTTATTCAGTAAATGTCTAAAATTTGAAAAAAAGTAGGTATGGTTCCTAATTATCACGATTTAATTCGCGTCCACAACGGTACAAATCCTTGACCTCCCGGTTAAAGAAGAATTTATGTTGATTCACTGGGGATGCGAATTAAAACCACGTTGGAGCCAACTCTAATGGAAAGTACGTAAGCTAACGATTGAAAAAATAGTCCCTGAGCAAAAGATTTGTAGAAAAAAGTTTGTGATCGTTACATGTTTGTAAAATTTTTCTGGTAGCCATTAGCGTAATTGAATTAAATATTTTTGTTCACACAATATATTGTTATGCATGCCAGCTAGTTCGCGGATTTTATTTTTAATTTGATTCAAATATATCAATGTTCTGTATAATTTGTTAGTTATAAGAGTGGTGAAACTAGGATGTTTTATAAATATCGAATTGCAAATTAAATAAAGTTATATTATGGTGCATGCTGGTTTATGAAATGTTTCTTACATATTGAATTGCATAATAAAGTTATATTATTGTGTATGCTAGTTTATGGAATTTTGTTGCATAGTTGGAGATATTAATTAATGTATAATTTATTATTTCCCAAAGTCACCAAACTAAAATGTCTTGATAATATCAATTTCTTAATAAAAATTATGGATGTTTTTCCTTAAGCTATTGATGCTTCTTATTAATGATATGTAGTATATGAGTAATACGTATATTAATTATAGAGATATTTTAGTCACCCAAAAGTGCTTTAACAATAATATGAGAATAATTGATGTTTCTTTATCCAAAGATAAAAGAATTGTCCACCCGAATAATATACAGTTGTCCATTGAAGACAAATACAAAGCTTCATAATAGTTATTGATATTGACGGTGGTATCTATCCAAATGAGAGTTTCGATATATATATTTATTGTATGTTAGAATCTGATTTATCTTATATATCAAAGCATTAACGTGTAGAACATCTAATTTATAATATCAAATTATGTTTCATTATCTATATTGTGGGAGAATCTGGTTTTTGTTGACATTTTTAATTATATTTTATTTCGTATTAAAGTGAGTCAACTTAAAATCAATCATGATCTAGTAGTTGAATGGAAACTTTAATGCTATACTTATCCCGATCTATTTATCAGTTTTAGTTACTCTAAAACTTTTATCCTTTATCAGATAAATAAGTGATTGAGTTAATTGCATGTTAAGCATTCTATATGAACTATATTTTTAAGTAGATAACATATTGAAATATTATCTTTTTTCTTATCTATTTAAATGAAAATATCTAACTGAATTTATTTTCATATTTAATTTTTGTGATATATCTCATCTTATTTTTTATAAGCTTCATTTAAACTTAAAGACTTACTGTGTCTTGTCTCTGTATAAGATAAATACTAAGCCTTTAAGTTTAGATAAACTTCTTTTGCTATAAATAAGACATGTGGCGTTTCAAGTTTATTACGGACTTTGAAAGCAAAGATATTCAAATATTTAAGTGGAACTCATTTGTGAGTTGTGCGTTCCAAAAAAATATTCAAAAGTCCTAGTCCGATCAAAAATTCTATTTTTGTGAACGGCTCTGAGAAATTGAGCATTTTAGAAATTAATTGTGAGAGAGAACGGCATTTCAGCGGCAAGATAAGGACTGAGTCCTTATTCTGATTGTGGAGTCAATTCGGGTACACTCGTGGAATGGACCAAGATCAAGACCGAAGTACTTGATTGCATTCCTTGACTAGTTAAAAAAGATCGAAAATAAGAAATTTTTATTATTCTTGTTAATGAAGTTTTATTTTTGTAAATTGCTGATAAAGTTTTAGATTAGATCTAACATTGTAATTTTAAAAAGGTTGAGACGTGTATAACCTGTTCTAAAATAATGAATTTATTTACCCGTAGTATAGGGACCTGTGGATATTTCCCTTAGGGGTTTATCACACTATACCCGGTGTTAATCAATGTTTTAATCATCTTATATGTTAATTGTCTCGAACTACGAAATGTTTAGTAATGTTCTGACGTTCAACAAATTTTCATCAACATTAGAAAATTAAAGTGAATTTTGGGTTTTAAAAAAAAGGGGGTTAATTACACTAATGATCCACATTCTTTCAGGTTTATAACAATTATCATCCCCATTCAATTTTTTAGCAGGTATCATCCACATCCTTCCATTTATTTGTACAGATGGTCCCCAAATAATTTTTTTTTGATAATTTTGCCCCGAACTTAAATAAATTAAAACCTACCCACCCACATCCCAACTAGATAAGCGTTAATTTATTGTTTAATAACGATTATTCACAAAATGAGGTTTGCTTTATTCTACGACGATTTCTAATTGAGTTTTTGAGGTGAGCTGGAGAAAGGGTTTTGGGAAATGATGTTGATAATGACTAACATAATTATTCATTGGGCAACCAAGGTGGAGATGCTTTTAGAGAAGATAGAGAGAAAGCAGGTTCTTGGAAAGAGGAGGAGGAAATTTGGAATATAAGGAGTTGACTTTGAGGGCTGATGTGTTGAATTAGGGGTCCACCATTGTTGTTAAGCTGTGCTTGTGCGTGGAAAAATGGAGGTGAAAGTGCGAAAATGGAGATGGTGATGAAGTAATTTGTTTTGGCACTGGTCTTCGCGGTTGCCGCCCGATTTCTTTGGTGTGGTGTGGTGTGGTGTGGTGTGATGTGGGGGGTGGGGGAAGATGATCACTTTTTAGTTTTTTTTTTTAAAAGTTATTTTGAATAATATAATATAATAAACTATTTTGTCTTTGTTAAATTGATCAAATTTAGATCACGGATATAATTTTTTTGTCAATTAACAGACCACTGGACGAAATCTGTAGAAACTCCAAATGTCCTTTTGGTGAACGTAATTAGAAGTTTTGGGACTTGATGACACATTTTTTGTTATTTTAAATAAAAATAAAAATGTTTGGGATTTATTTGTACTTTTGAAGAAGTTAGCATCTCAATTGTAATTTTTTCATTGTTTTTTCTTTTTTTTTCTAACATTTTTATTTATTTAAGTCATGGACAAAATTGTCAAAAAATTTATTTGGGGACCATCTGTATGAATAAATGGAAGGATATGGATGATAGCTGCTAAAAATTTGAATATGGATGATATCTGTTAAAAAAATTGAATGTGGATGATATTGTTACAAACCTGAAAGAATGAGGACCATTAGTGTAATTAACCCAAAAAATATTTACAGTTTTCGATAAATTTTAGTAACAACCTATTCAACCCCACTTCTAAGTTGTTTGCTACCTAGATTTAAAACTTACACATATGAAATAAATTACTATTATCCACATTGATGTGCCCATAATGTTCAAGTCTCATTGAATCATAAAGGAACTTTGTCAAATTTGATGTGCCCATAATGTTCAAGTCTCATTGAATCATAAAGGAACTTTGTCAAAGACCAAGTGGGAGAATGTTAGACTATAATGTGGTTAACATAATAAGTTGTTGGATTGGTGGGGGCCTTTAAGGTTGGGGTTCAACCTTTTTTTTTTTAATAAGTTGTTGGATTCAATAATATATATCTTTTTATGGATAAATTTGATTAAACTAATTAATCGTATAATTATTAAAGAAGTTATTTTCGGTAAGGATTGATCGAAAATAAAGTAATAGTTGAATTAGGAATTTTGTATATCTCTACCTATAATGAATGAATGAGTGAATGAATGAATGAATGAATGTGAGAGAGAGAGAGAGAGAGAGAGAGAGAGAGAGAGATTTCATATAATTAAATTACATATATTTTAAGTGAGTTTGTAGATTGAAGATAAACAATTAATGATCATTTGATGGAGATTCAAGAGATTGAATATACATAATTAAAAGGGTAATTATATTCATATTATATTTTATATTTTTTTAACACCACGTTTTAATTACAATGAAATCTTCTGACCTTTGATTTTGTGTAGTTTATGTCTTTAACTTTTTTGGTCGTAATTTTTTCATTAACTTTTAATTAATTTTCACATCTCATCTATGATAACAATTTTTGTCCAAATATTCTGTTAATGTACATTAAAATGAGGGAAAAATATTTTGTTAAAATTTTGTATTTGTTATTTATTTTGTTTATTTGAAAATAGAGATACATAAAATTTTTTTTACGCCCTCTTAATTAATTTCTTCGACATAAATCATCATCAAAGATAGAGATAAGACGTGCGAATTAATAGGCTGGTAATAAGAATATGATAAAAAAGTTGATGACATAAATACAAAAATGAAGAATAGTTAAAGATTTTCATTGCAACTAAAATATGGTGTTGTTAACCAATAATGTAGTGTGTATATAATCACTCAATTAAGAATCATTCATAAATACGTGTTCTTGATTACTCTGTATATATTTGTAAAAATAATGAAGTTTGAGATCTTTGAATTGTTGGAAATGAGTTGTTTGTATATTGGTTTGATCAAATATTCGGGTGGGTCTCGATAACTGATTGTTGTAAGTTTGTAGTCGAATGCATTATACTTCGTGAGTAGATGTTCGTGGTACAATTAGTTTTGTAAATTCATTTTCGAGTGAATAAGAAATTAGTGACAAGAGTCGACACCTTGAAAGTGAAAATTGGATGTTGGCAGCGAGAAAATTTATCTAACATAGGAAGATGACATGATTTTAGACCAATTTATATACCTTTAGTTTGGATTTGAGTTTGGGCACCAAGGGACACCGCAAGTCTTTGGAGGAGAGGAGACCTAGATGCTATCGGGTTCAGTTCAAAGCCCACACGCGCATGACATCGACCAGGCCGGGGTTCGTGCTTGACCCAATATATTCTTTTTGGACAAAATAAATATAAAATAACTTGTTTATTTTATTTTTTATCTTCCAATATTAAAATATCTGAATTTTGACATGTGCCAAGTGTCTAGAAATATCTGTTGAATTAGTACATACAAAATTGTTCAAACAAGTCTTTTTAGGTTTTGTATCTGTTCAGACAAAACTTTTGATTAGTTATAAATTGATTGCAAATTCATTCATATTCATCACTTCTTACATTCTGTCAGAATCAGTCATGCATTCTCAAAACCATATTGTTCGAGTCCCAATTTCAGAGAGAGCACAAAACAATTCTAGTGAACTGTTCATTAGGTTTTCAGTGCTACTACCGAGAAGAATAAATCGTTGTATCTTGGGTGACGTTTTCCATAACACCGTAAGCACCTAAACGAGACAAATACATCTTAAAGAAAGAGAGTTGGAACTCTTGCCTATGTCTGTTTTTATTTTTCGACTTCTTCAAATTTTGCATTTACAATTTCTAGCAAGTCTTATGCACTGTTTTATAAACAAACTATAATTTGCACCATAAATATTTATTCTAACACGAATTTATGTTCATGTAATTATTTTTGTAAATTGAACAAGATTATCACTTCATTTTTCGCTGGGATTCTCGAAAAATATAATGAAATAAAAGTTTTTTTTCTTGTGTACTTGTGGGGACGATGTTTTGCGATTTTGATAGTTTTCTTTCTTCGTTCACCAGATTTTGTTGCATGGCAACAATTGAGTTGGTTAAATTGTACAATCCTTTCCTGTCTGTAAACAAACGATCGAGTATATTTGAGTTTTTAACTTTTTTTAATCTAATTTTCTCGACAAATAAAAATACAAACTTTAAATTCATTATATCGTGTCATGTATCTATCAAAAATCGTGATCCAAAAGTGGTTGGAAAATATTGAGTGTGCTTCATTCTTGAAAAATTTGTAGAAGGATGAATTTAAATTAGAAGATTGTGGGCAATATATGTATTTTTTGTTTAGAGTTCGGTGACTCGAATAATAACATATATCTATATATATATATATATATATATATATATATATATATATATATATATATATGGACTTGTTTTATCAGGATTAGGATTCTTCTCTTACGAGTGTGTGTGTGTGTGTGTGTGTGTGTGTGTCAAGTATTCTAAGGTTAGCATATCGACTCCTCTTTGTAACTATTTTTGATATAGTGAATTATTCTCTCCGTTCTAGGGTTTCTCACGTAAATATGTGTGTTCTTGTTTTTTTATTGCTTACTTTTCGTTCATATTCTAACACTTTTAACTTAAAAAGACTTTTACTTAAAAGTTGCATCCCTTGTTCCAGATGTTGCACTCTTTTATGCTTTTTACATTTTTATCTAACAATTTCCATGTTTTCATTGAAAATTTATAACCTTTATGAAAGACATTGACACATCCAAAGGCTATATATGTCATTTCATAAAGTATTTTGTAGACAATCTAATTCTTCTCCCTCTATTTTTCCAAATATATGACTATCTTTTGTGTGAAAACTCCTCTCTAATATTTATGTCAAAGTTATGTTCCGTTGTTTATTACGTGATTCAGGTCTTGCGTACTTAAAAATGAAAATCCAATCCATCTTAAAGAAAAATTGCTCGTAACCTTGAACACTAGAAAGAGCAAATTTGTCATAAGGAGATATCTTAAACTGCATCATGCTCGAATTAATTTTTATTATTAAATTTTGAGTTTATTGTCCATTGTAAGAGTATCTCCAATGCATTTCGTCTATTGCAGTCTACGTGACAGGTAAAATAGATAGACTTCCAGTCCATGTGACATTACGTCTATAGAATAAACGGCCAAATTAAAATTCATCTCCAATGAGTTCCATCTAAATCTAATACAACCGCTTATGTGGCATAATTTTTTTTTATAAAATAATAATAAAAAAGCCTACATAACAGTGGGGACTTAAATGTGCTGACTCACTCCATCTAAATTTAGACGGACTTTTAGAAGGAATCTATTTTTTTGTGTGCCACATCAGTTAGACGGAGTCCTTGTCAGCATGTATTGGAGAATGTTTTTTATAACTCCGTCTATATCTACTTATGTAGCACGTCTAAAAAACTATAGACGTAGTACATTGGAGATGCACAAAGGAATGAAGATGTGAAATCAGTTAGAGCTAGTAATGAAGAAATTTTGGCAGAGATTTGGCTTAATTTAGTAGGAATGTAAGATTGCTTTCAGTCTCTGACTACTTACCATTTATATATAGAAATCTATTAGACCAGTCACCACATTTGGTTGTCTATAACATTTATTGAACACTATTATGACTTCAAAACATCAAAGGGTCGTCATCTCACTTTATTGTAACTCTACCGTTCTACGGTGAACGTGCAACGGTCAAGGTATTTTCATCACCCGTTAATTGGGGGTACATACAGTTTCGTATGAGATGCCTCTCGACACCTAGTTTGTTGTTTTTTTTCGTCCTTTGAAGGAAATTATCAAGGTCGAAGTGACACTCGAGGTCAATATACCAATAAAACAGTTTAAGAATAAACTTGTAATTATGGAAAAAAGTTTAACAAATCTTGGAACATTAACCAGTCATGTTAACATCTTTTTCTACCCATTTTTAGGCACTTTGAAGGTTGACTGGTTATCACACTATTCAAACGATTTAAGTTGACTTTTCATGTGTGCTAACTTGGACCATGCCTTTCTCAATTTTTAAGACTTGTCATATATGAATAATATTGATCCAAGATTTTGGCTGTAAAAACAAGAAGAAATTCAAACTCTGAACTAGACTATTGATAATGTGAGCCCAATGATGGATGACCACAAAGATGAACAACCCAATATGAAAGATCCAGCCTTCCTTGTTGGGCTTTAGCTGTTGTGCCCAGTGATATGTTTGGCCCAAATGTTTGGAAGAATGCGTTTTTGGTATTACTGATTATACGCCTTTGTGCTTCAACTTTCAGAAGCTTTCTCAGTCGTTGGATTGTTGCTTTTGATCCTACTCTGATGTTTTACGCTCTCTCTCTATATTCTGATTCTTCTTCTTCATCCTTTTCATCTTCTTCTTTCTGGGTGAATCTTTGGTTCATCAATGGTTTGTGAAGTAGGTGCTGCTACAGTAATCATATTCTGATTACTGTAGACGTGTATGTTTATCCCTTAATCTGTTGTGAAAAGGGGTAATCTCTGTAAAGAAAAGATCGGTGTCTGTATGAGTGATTCTTGGGTAGTTCTGAGTGGATTATCTCGTGTAAACTTGATACTTAACCTGTTGTGGTTTTAATAGTGCAAAAGAGGCTGGATCTACGTTTGTAGAGCCTCAAAGGCAGATGTAAGCATTTCATCAGCTGAACTGCCTATTCCGAAAGGGACAAACAAATCTTTGTGTTCTTTATGTTTCTGCTTTATTTTCTTGATCTGTTTACTAATGTGTTCTTGAAAAGATTGGTAAGTTCATGTTAATTGGCTCAACATGTGGTATCAGAGCAAGAATGATGTTCTTGGCGATTTAACAGTCTTCGTGTTCTGTTACTGAGACAAATCTCAGGACTGTAAGTATCGTTTCTATCCCTGCTTAGGTAAAAAGTGTGTTCTCCTAATTTTGTTATGTTTTAACTGTGTGTTTACATAATAAAAGAAAATTGTGTTGTAATACATACTTTATGATTTGCTCTTAGTATTCTTTTCTGAAAAACACTTTCAAGAAAATATTTAGACCCTTAAAAGGTTCTTTTTGGGAATATATTGTCTTGTGATACTTATACTGTGTGTATATCGGTATCATAATATTGTTTCTAAACGTGTTATACTTGATAAAACCCCTCCCCTGAGACTTTCTTGAAATATCCCTTGACCTAAGAACCTGATTCTCACGGAATCCTAGGGTTTTCTTGATTATAGGTCTCTCACAAAATCCTGTGTGACATTTTGCTTGTGCATGTGTCTGGTTGTTTGTGATTTTCTTTTGTATCTCCTGCTTGAATAAAATACTTTCATCTTTCAATTTTTGTGTCAGTTTTTTTTTTTTTTTTTGGTTCCTGGTTTAAATGGCAACTTCAAGTTTTCATTTAGATCAGTTTAATGGTAAAGGTGACTTTGCCATTTGGCAACACAAAATGAAAGAGATTTTAGTTCAACAAAAGGTGTCAAAGGCCATAAATAAATCCTATCCTGATACCATGTCTGATGATCAAAAAGTTGAGGCTGATGAGTTAGCCTATACCTCTATTATTCTTCATGTGTCTGATTCTGTGCTTAGAAAAATTGGTACTCTTGATGATGCTCAATCTTTATGGAAAACTCTTGAATCAACTTACTTGGAAAAATCACTGCCTAACAAATTGTTTCTATTAGAAAAATTCTTTAGTTTTAAAATTGATCCCTTAAAGGATCTTGATGAAAGTTTTGATATCTTCAATAAGTTGATTTAAGATATTAAAAACTGTGCTGATAAAGGTATAGATGAATATAAAGCCATAATTCTTTTGAATTCTATACCTGATGCTTATAAAGATGTGAAAAGTGCCATAAAATATGGTAGGAATGATCTTATTGTTGATATGGTAATTAATGTCCTTAGAAGCAAGAATCATGAGCTTAAGAATGAAAAGGAAACATGAAGTAATGGTGAAGGCCTATTTGTTAGGGGTAGATCCCAACATAGACAGACTAATAATCAGGATGGAAATAACTCTAATGGCCAGTATCACAAAAAGAAGGGAAAGGGAAAGTCTAGATCTAAATCCAAGGTAAAGGGAAGGAAGTGTTATAATTGTGGTAAGTAGGTCACTATATTAAAGATTGTTATAAGTTGAATAACAATAATCAGAAAAATAGACCACCTGATCAAAGCAATCTTGCTACCACCAATGTTGAAACACTAGGAGAATTGTATGTAGCCATTAAAAAGGAAGAGCCTGAGATCTTAATGAACTCTGTGTCTTCTATCTGTCAGTCTGAAGAATGGTTACTTGATTCTGGTTGTACTTTCCATATGACTTCTGACTTTGATATGTTTTGTTCATATACAAAAGTTGATTCTGGAATGGTTGTTATGGGTAATGATGTTGCCCGTAAAATCCATGGGGTAGGTAACATCAGGTTAAAATTTGACACTGGTTTTGTTTACCTTCTTGAAAATGTAAGACACATATCTGATTTGTCTAAAAACCTTATATCAATTGGATCTCTTGAAGATTCCAACTTTGATGGCAAATTTGGAGATGGCTATTTCAAAATTTCAAAGGGTGCACTCCTTGCAATCAAAGGGTATAAGAGAAATGGTTTGTACTATACTAAATCAGTAAGAATGCCTCATGATTCTGCAATGGCTAATTTTGTTAGAAATGATTGCACTAATCTTTGGCATAGAAGACTTGCTCACTTAAGTAATAAGGGGCTTAGTATTTTCCAAAACCAGGGATGTTTTGAAAAAGATAAGGTGTCTAATCTTTCTTTCTGTGAAAATTGTGTCATGGGTAAACAACACAGGGTTCAGTTTTCTGATGGCTTACATAAATCTTCCTCCATTCTTGAATATGTGCATTCTGATTTATGGGGACCTTCAAGCACACCTACACATGGAGGAAACAAGTATTTTCTGTCTATCATAGATGATTTTTCAAGAAAAGTTTGGATTTATTTGTTGAAAAACAAATCTGAAACCTTTGATAAGTTTAAAACTTGGAAAACTCTTCTTGAAAATCAAACTGTTAGACCTTGAAGTGTTTAAGGACTGATAATGGTCTTGAATTTTGCAACAAAGCGTTTGATGATTTTTGTAATCAATTTGGTATTAAGAGACATAAAACTGTCCCATATACCCCTCAGCAAAATGGTGTTGCTGAGAGGATGAATATGACCTTACTTGAAAGGGTTAGGTGTATGCTTTCCAGTTCTAGTTTACCCAAACATTTCTGGGGTGAAGCTGTTGTTACAGCTTGTTATCTAGTTAATAGGTCTCCCTCAGCTGCCTTAAATGGTAAAACACCTGAGGAGATGTGGTATGGTAGGCCAACTGACTACTTTAATCTTAGAATTTTTGTTGTGCAGTATACTCACATCAAAAGGATGATAAACTTGATCCCAGATCTTAAAAGTGTGTGTTTTTGGGCTATCCTGATGGAGTGAAAGGGTACAGACTTTGGGCTAGAAGTTTGGGAGGGTTCAAAACCATTATCAGTAGAGATGTTGTTTTCAAAGAAGATGAAATGCCTTGTTTAAATCAAAATCCTGATAATGATATTAATCCTTATAATACAGAGATTAAGGTGGAGTCTGATAAAGTTGTTGTCACCCCTGTAGAACAAAATCAACCTGTGATTTCCCAACTTCCTGAATCTGATGATGATTTAAATCATAATCAGACTACCAATGAAGGTCACGATCATTTTGATAACTTAGAGTTAGAAAATTATCATTCAGCAAGAGATAGAAATAGAAGAACCATTAAAGTGCCTACTAGATTATCTGATTATGACCTTGCAGCTATGGCTATTAACTCTTATGAAGAGTTAAGTGGTAATGAACCTAAAACCTTTGAAGATGCTATTAATGGAAATAAATCAGAAAAATGGTGGACAGCTATGCAAGATGAAATGTCTTCTTTACATAATAATCAAACCTGGGAATTGGTTCTCAAACCAAAACACAAATCTATTGTTGATTGCAGGTGGCCTTACAAAGTAAAGGAAGGTAATGATATCTCTGATCCTCTTAAATTTAAAGCAAGACTTGTAGCTAAAGGGTTTACTTAAAAATATGGTATTGATTACAATGAAATCTTTTCCCCAATTGTTAAATACACCACTTTAAGAGTTATGTTTTCATTAGTTGCTCATGCTAATTTAGAATGGAACAACTAGATGTTAAAACTGCATTCTTACATGGTGATCTTGAAGAAAAGATATATATGAATCAACCCATTGGTTTTATTGATAAACACAAGTCTGAATATGTTTGCTTGCTTAAGAAGTCTTTATATGGATTGAAACAGTCTCCAAGGCAATGGAACAAAAGGTTTGATTCTTTCATGTTATCTTTAAATTTCATTAGAAGTGAGTTTGATCATTGTCTTTATTATAAATCAGAACAACCAAGTAATAATTTTGTATTTTTACTGTTATATGTTGATGATATGTTAATAATTAGTTCTTGTACTGAGTTAATTAACAACATTAAAACTGCTTTAAGTTCTGAATTTGATATGAACGATCTAGGCAATGCTAAGAAGATTCTAGGCATGGATATAATTAGAGACATGTCAAATTCTCTCCTGATGTTAAAACAACAGAGTTATATCATGAAAATCCTTAAGAAGTTTTCTATGCATGACTCTAAAGCTGTATCTGTTCCTTTAGCTAATCATTTCATATTAAGTAAAGACCAATGTCTCCAATCTGATGATGAAATTGATTATATGAATAAGGTGCCTTACTCAAATGTGATTGGTTCAGTAATGTACACTATGGTCTGCACTAGACCTAATATTGCTTATTCTGTGAGTGTTTTGAGTAGATACATGTCAAATCCAGGTGAACACCATTGGGAAGCACTAAAGTGGTTGTTAAAATACCTTAAGGGTATTGTAAATGTAGGCTTAGTCT
Organism: Forsythia viridissima; assembly: GCA_030279155.1. Classification (NCBI taxonomy): domain Eukaryota; kingdom Viridiplantae; phylum Streptophyta; class Magnoliopsida; order Lamiales; family Oleaceae; genus Forsythia; species Forsythia viridissima. The sequence goes on from CM059036.1 coordinate 4,880,381, forward strand.
TTAGACATTGCAGTGAAGGGATAAAATTAAAAGGCTATGTAGATGCTAACTATGCTAATGATAGAGATAGTAGAAAGTCTACTACTTCTTATGCTTTTACTTTGTGCAATTCATGTATTAGTTGGAAGTCTCAGTTGCAACATATTGTGGCTTTGTCCACAACTAAATCTAAATATGTAGCAATCACTTAAGCTGTGAAAGAAGCCTTATGGCTTAAAGGATTACTTTCGGAGTTAAACCTCTTACACAATCTTGTTGTTCTGTATTCTGATAGCCAGTCTGCCATTCAGTTAATCAAAAAATCCTGTCTTCCATGACAGAACAAAGCATATGGATGTTAGATTGCATTTTATAAGAGACATTGTGTCCAAAAAGCTTATTGAGCTTGATAAAATTCCTTCTCAAGCAAATCCGTCTGATATGGGGACTAAGCCATTATCTTTAAATAAGTTTAAATCATGTTTAAGCTTGCTTAACATTGATTCAGGTTAAAAGTATTATTCTTTTCTGTTAACTGTAGTGTTATAGTTTAATACATATATTTTTGTTTTGTTTTATCTTTCTAACTTGTTTAAATTTTTGCAGGTACTCGAGGCAATGATCAAACTTGAACTGCTGTCTTCTTTTGTACTTAGAAACTCTGCATTTGGCTCAAGGTGGAGATTATTGATAATGTGGGCCCAATGATAGATGACCACAATGATGAACAACCTAATATGAAAGATCCAACCCTCATTGTTGGGCTTTAGCTGATGTGCCCAGTGATATGTTTGGCCCAAATGTCTGGAAGAATGCGTTTTTGGTATTACTGATTATACGCTTTTGTGCTTCAACTTTCAGAAGCTTTCTCAGTCGTTGGATTGTTGCTTTTGATCCTAGCCATTGGTGTGAAGTATATAAAGGCCCATCCTTCAGATTAGGGTTAACGAGTTCACTGTTGGTGCACAGCCTCTGATATTTTACGCTCTCTCTTTGTATTCTGATTCTTCTTCTTCATCTTTTTCATCTTCTTCTTTCTGGGTGAACCTTGGGTTCATCAATGGTTTGTGAAGTAGGTACTGCTACAATAATCATCTTAAGATGATTACTGTAGACGTGTGTGTTTATCCCTTAATTTGTTGTGAAAAGGGATAATCTCTGTAAAGAAAAGATCGGTGTCTGTATGAGTGATTCTTGGTTAGTTCTGAGTGGATTATCTCGTGTAAACTTAATACTTAACCTGTTGTGGTTTTAATAGTGCAAAAGAGGCCAGATCTACGTTTGTAGAGCCTCAAAGGCAGATGTAAGCATTTCATCAGCTGAACTGCCTGTTCCGAAAGGGACAAACAAATCTTTGTGTTCTTTACGTTTCTACTTTATTTTCTTGATCTGTTTACTAATTTGTTCTTGAAAAGATTGGTAAGTTCATGTTAATTGCCTCAACATAGACAATATTAAGAGCTTGGTTGATAGGGCTTAAAAACCCATTTTAGTTTTTTCAGTCGTCATTTTTAACTTTTCAACCCACTTTTAACATGAAAAGTCAACAATTTCAACAATTTTAGTTTATAATCTCTGTCAAATGGGCCCTAAAGTCGAATATGAAATAGTTTAACTTATTTGTTTTTGTGCATTGATAACATTTAAAAGTATTGATCTTTAGACATCCAATATTTAAGAAAATTAAGTAATCGAATTACTCTACAACTTGATGCAACAAAAAATTGTGAACAATGAACAATGAACAAATCAATGGATTCACACCAAATGGGAAATGTGGCGACTTAGAAAGTCCTCACCAAGGCAAATAGAAGAGGATTTAGAGGATCATTCTCACGTCTAGTTACACCTACTCATTCTTATTTCCAATAATTTTATGAGGAAAAAAAAACATGTTTTGAATTATGAACATGTAAGTGCATTATGACCTTGTCAATCCATTACATACCAACGCTTCAACTCCAGAAACTTCAAACGAAATATACATGCAGAAGAGTCACAACCATGTAGCCTTGGCCCCCAAGAAAATCTCTTAACATAAATATTTCTCTACAGACTCGTTGTGATACACAAATCCAAAAAAATACCATGTTTCGTTGACTCCAACTCGTGCCATTCTACAAGATAATTTACCGGCCAAATTTCCTCCTCCTCGAAGACCTGTCTCCGCCGTCATTGCCCACCATGGCTCCTATGGGGTTCACTGAAAATATGTCGTCCACTTTTTTGTCTTCCGACAATCCTTGTCTAGACTTCTTTTGCCACGTAGTCGCGGACACACCCCCTGAAACACTCCTTGAACGTTTGAAACTATCTTGGGAACATGATTCTTTGACGACCTTAAAATTGGTGTGTAGTTTGACAGGTGTCGGGGGAACTGGCAAGTCAGACTACGCAACTGTATAGCCTGTACTTTGGATGCTTCAATACCATCCCAAGACATTGGCCTGCAATTTAAGGATTTTCGCAGAGTTTCCTTTACAGGCTTCTTGAAGGGCCTGAGATTCGATAGACCAAGAAGATGGAGTGGAGATACAAGAAAATGGAAAAATCTCAAACGAGGAGACAATATTTTCTTGAGAAAAAGGATAAAAGTGTTCTACATGGCGAAAAAGGCCTATGATAAGTATGTTGGAAATGGTGTTTAATTAAGTTGGATTTGACCAACTTTGACCAAATAATTGTTTGGGTTCCGTTAACCAATTGAGGTGGAACCTTGGTTTAGCACGGTCTACTCCGCAAGTAGATGTGTATTGTATATTTGGTTGTGTAAAACCATTTCTGAATGAATAAGAAATTATAGCCAAAAGTGGGCACATTAAACTTGGAATATAAAAAGTAAATTGGAAAAAAAGTGGAAACTTCGTCCCACATCGGAAGATGAATAGTAATTTTATCTATTCATATAACCTAAGATTGGAATTGGGTTTGGGCCCCAAGGGGTACCACAAATATTTGGAAGGGGAGAGACCTAAACTCTATTGGGTTCGGTCCAAAGCCCACACGCGCGTGCCGCCACCGCCGCCGGCCCGCCGGTCGGGTCGGGCTCTGGGTCGTGGGTCTCAAGATTGGGCTTAGCCCAATATATTCTTTGAATAAGTCCCTCTAGTTTCGATTTGGCACATGAAAACATCTGAACTATCAAACATACACATCCTGCACTCTCACGAAATACTGCATACGTCCTTGCATAAGAAAGAGAATTCAAAACCTTTTCTGGTTCGCGGTCTGAAGTGCTACTACCGTCGAGAAGGGATCGTTGTATCTTGAGAGACGTTTGCCATCCAACCGTGAGCACCTGTGTGGGGCAATTTCGTCTTAAGGACAAAGAGTTTACCTCTTGCCTCGGTCCACCGTTTCTGTCTTTTTAATTTCTGCACTTTTGTTCAAGTAAGTTATTTAATGTACTTTAATTTCAGAATATAATTTGTACTAAGTTATCCAACAATCTTAAGACTAAATTTTTGTTATATATATATTTATATTCTGAAACGTAGTTTACAGTGTGCATTACAGAAATATAATAAAGATTTTACTGTGTGATCTGTTGTTATTTGAAACACTGTGCATTAAAAATTTAACGTATTTGTTAGTTGTTCTGAAATAGTGTGCATTCTGCAATATAGAAAAATTTGGAATTTATTGCATTATATGTAATTTATTTGTCATTTCAGAATTGAGTGCATTCACTGCAATTGATTTACAATTCATTGCTTTGTCATTTGCCATCTAATCTTTTGCCAATTTTAAAGTCTGCAAATTAAAACTCATGTTAACATTTAATTGCAATCACATTAAAAGTCTCTGTTAACAATTTAATTGCATGCAAATTTAAACACTGCATTATTTTGAAACAGTGCACTATCATTTTATCTTTTGCCAATCAGTGTGAAATTATTCTGAAACAGTGTGCTTTGCATTTTCTGAATCGAAACAGTGCATTAATTATTGGTTATTTTGGAACCGTATGCATTATTTTTGGCTTGTGAACGTGTGCATTAATTTGAATCAATGTTCATAATCAAAGTCTGAAACAGTGTGCAGTGCGCATTAATTCTGTTATTTTGAAATCTGATTTTAAAATCTTAAATGCCAACTTTGTTATTTAGTATTTTGTTTCAAGTACTATTGTTATTAATACTTAATTCTGAATTGTGTTTAATTACATTTTATAATCTGGATCAAGGGCATATAATTGAATTATCTAACTATTCTGGGAAAAGTGCTAATCTGGTATATTACTGCTTTAAATAATACTGCATTGAATTAATTTACGTGCATTCATTAAATAATCATCACTGAAATTTATTTAATTTATTTAGTGTTTGTTACACTAATTAAATACTACAATCTTAAAGTGTTGATCTTCTGTTTACCTAAACAGAAATGGATACAAATGGGAGTAACGTTGTTCCCCCTACTAGTGCAACCAATGTGGTACCACCTATGGCTATTCCGGTTCAAACCACTGCGGTTCCACATGGAGAGAAGCCGGAAAAATTTAATGGTGTGGACTTCAAAAGATGGCAACAAAAGATGCTATTCTACTTGACGACTTTGAATTTGGCAAGGTTTCTTAGCGAGGATCCACCGGCAGTGCAAGAAGGAACAAACAATAGGGATTCACTTATTGCTTTGGATGCTTGGAAACACTCAGATTTCTTGTGCAAAAACTATATCCTAAATGGGTTGGACAATACACTATATGGTGTCTATAGTACTATGAAATCGGCAAAAGAACTTTGGGAATCATTGGAGAAGAAATACAAAACAGAGGACACTGGTACAAAGAAATTTATTGTTGGCAAATTTCTTGACTTTAAGATGGTGGATTCCAAAACCGTCATCAATCAGGTTCAAGAATGGCAAGTTCTTCTTCATGACATCCATGCTGAAAACATGACCCTTAGTGAATCATTCTAAGTGGCTGCAATTATTGAGAAACTCCCTCTTTTATGGAGAGAATTCAAGAACTATCTCAAGCACAAACGCAAGGAGGTGAATTTGGAAGAATTAATTATCCGGTTGAGGATTGAAGAAGATAATAGAAAGTCCGACAGAAAATTTGGAGGACAGTCTATACAAGCAAAGGCCAATATGGTGGAATCTGGTTCTAAGACAAATAAGAAAAGGAAACATTCTGGAGATACTCCCAAAAAGGATGTCAAGAACACAAAAAGGTTCAAGGGAAATTGTTACAATTGTGGAAAACCGGGACATCGCAAAAGTGAATGTCGTAGCAACAACATTCCTAAAAAGAAGAATGCCCAAGTCAATGTGACTGAAGTAGATGCACTATCTGATGATGTGCAAGAGTTGAACTTGTCGGCAGTTGTATCTGAATGCAACCATGTTGGAAATCCAAGAGAATGGTGGGTAGATACTGGAGCTACTCGTACAAATAGAATGGGGGGTAGATACTGGAGCTACTCGACACATTTGTACTGACAAAAATATGTTCTCCACTTATAATACTGTTAATGGAGACCAACTGTTCATGGGAAATTCTTCAAGCTCAAAGGTTGAAGGACAAGGAAAAGTGGTCCTGAAAATGACTTATGGCAAAGAACTCGTCCTCAACAATGTACTGCATGTGCCCGACATTCACAAAAATCTTGTTTCTGGGTCTTTACTTAGCAAACATGGGTTTAAACTTGTATTTGTGGCTGATAAGTTTGTACTTACTAAAAACGATTTGTATGTGGGAAAGGGATATTTGAGTGACGGACTATTCAAGATGAATGTTCTTACTATTGTACCAAAATCAATCAATAATAATAAAAATATGAATTCTTCTGCTTATATAATTGAGTCATCTTATTTATGGCATTATAGACTAGGACATACAAATTTTAAATCTATACGCAAGTTAATAAATTTAAATTTGTTGCCTTCTTTACTTTTTGATCCTAATCACAAGTGTAAAACTTGTGTAGAGGCTAAGTTAACCAAAACACCATTTCACTCGGTTGAAAGAAATACAATACCTTTACAGTTAATTCACAGTGATATCTGTGATTTAAAGTTTGTACAAACTCGAGGTGGAAAAAAGTATTTTATTACTTTTATTGACGATTGCACAAGATATTGTTATATATTTGCTAAGAAACAAAGACGAGGCCTTGGAAGTGTTTAAACACTACAAGAATGAGGTTGAAAATCAACTTAGTAAATGAATAAAAATTATTCGAAGTGATAGAGGTGGAGAATATATAGCACCATTTGAGGAATTTTGTTCAGAATCTGGCATTATTCATCAAACAACGGCTCCCTATTCACCTCAATCAAATGGCATCGCTGAACGCAAGAATCGAACTCTTAAAGAGATGATGAATGCAATGTTGATAAGCTCTGGATTACCCCAGAACTTGTGGGGGGAAGCTATTCTTTCAGCAAACTACATTCTTAATAAAATTCCACACAAAAGTAAGAACGAAACTCCTTATGAGTTATGGAAAGGTCACAAGCCTTCGTATAAATACTTAAAAGTGTGGGGGGTGCTTGGCTAAGGTAGAAGTACCTAAACCAAAACAAGTCAAAATCGGGCCTAAAACAATTGATTGCATATTTATTGGATATGCTAGTAACAGTAGTGCCTATCGGTTCTTGGTACATAAATCAGACATTCCTGATATACATGAAAGTACAATCATTGAATCAAGGAATGCTGCATTTTTTGAAGATGTCTTTCCATGTAAAGACAAGAAAGAATTAAGTTCGCAAAAACGAACTTATGATGCTGCAAATAATGGTTATCAAAGTGATGATGAACTTAGACGTAGCAAGAGGGCTAGAACTTCTAAAACATTTGGTCCTGATTTTTTAACTTATTTATTAGAAAATGAGCCTAGGACATTTAGTGAAGCAATGTCGACTCCAGAAGCTCCATTTTGGAAAGAAGCTATAAATAGCGAAATAGACTTTATCATGCAAAATCACACTTGGGAATTAGTTGATCTCCTACCGGGAAATAAACCTTTAGGTTGCAAGTGGATTTTCAAAAGAAAATTAAAACCCGGTTGATCTATCGATAAGTATAAGGCTAGGTTAGTAGCCAAAGGGTTCAAACAAATAGAAGGCCTTGACTTCTTTGATACATACTCACCAGTGACAAGGATCACGTCAATTAGAGTTCTTATTGCAATCGCTGCATTGCATAATCGTGAGATCCATCAAATGGATGTTAAAACGGCATTTCTGAATAGTGAGTTGGAAGAAGAAATATATATGGAACAACCTGAAGGGTTTATTGTTCCAAGACAAGAGAAAAAAGTGTGCAGACTTGTTAAGTCCTTGTATGGACTAAAGCAGACTCCTAAGCAATGTCACGAAAAATTTGACAAAACGATGTTGTCAAATGGTTATAAAATTAACGAGTGTGATAAATGTGTTTATATCAAAAGCACACCGAACGCATTTGTAATGGTATGTCTATATGTTGACGACATGCTAATTATGGGTAGCAATCATGAAGTCATCATAACTACTAAGAAAATGTTGACAAGATATTTTGATATGAAAGATATGGGTATAGCTGATGGGAAAAAGCTAGTTGTACACCCAAAATGTACACCATCACTTACACCATGGAGGGTGTCAAATAATGATTGGATCACTTTATTTATTTGGCCAAATAAATAATGATTTCACCCAACTAGTTTTTGACACATCACATGGTGTAAGTGATGGTGTAATTGAGAGTGTACATATAGCATGGTCCATAGCTGATGTCATATTAGGGATAAAGATCTCTAAAACATCAGATGGACTTATGTTATCACAATCTCATTATATTGAGACGGTACTTAGAAAGTTTAATGCCTATGATGAAAATCCAGTTAAGACACCAGTAAATCTGAATCTATATTTGACTAAGAATACAGGAAATCTTGTATCTCAAATGAAATATTCTCATATCATAGGTAGCTTAATGTACATTACTAACTGCACACGGCTTGATATCGCTTATGTAGTTAATAAATTGAGCAGATTTACAAGTAATCCAAGTAATGACCATTGGAAGGCATTGAATAGGGTTCTTAGATATCTAAGATACACCTTAAAGGATGGATTACACTATACCAGATATCCAGCTGTATTAGAAGGATACAGTGATGCTAACTGGATATCAGACACGAAGGATTCTAAATCCACTAGTGGTTATGTTTTTACCATTGGTGGTGCAGCCGTGTCTTGGAAGTCCTCAAAACAAACATGATAGCTCGATCCACGATGAAATCTGAATTTATAGCTTTAGATAAAGCTAGTGAAGAAGCAAAATGGCTTCGAAATTTTTTAGAGGACATTCCATGTTGGCCTAAGCCGGTGCCTGCAATAATTATACATTGCGATAGTCAGTCGGCTATTGGAAGGGCACAAAATAGTATGTATAATAGTAAGTCTAGACATATACGTTGAAGATACAATACCATTAAACAATTGATCTCTAATGGTGTAATCTCTATTGACTATGTAAAGTCAAAAGAGAATCTCGCGGATCCGCTGACAAAAGGTTTCGCTAGAGATCACATGCATTATTTATTAAAGGGAATGGGCTTAAAGCCTACTACGTAAGGTTTTTATAACGGTAACCCAACCTTGCTGACTGGAGATCCCAAGATCTTGGTTCAATGCGACAACTAAGTTATAAAGATTCAAACGAGCACTTAGGAGTTATCTCCTACCCATTCTCATGATACAAAAAGTGCTTTCTGCAAAGTGTGATATGTTAAGTTATTCTTTTAATGATTCCTATAGTTTGGATAAACCAAGTAGGGTAGAGCAGAGTATTCTTAATAGGAGATCACCTATATAAGTAAGAAGTGGGGCCGCTTCTATGAGAATTTTGAGGCTTGAATTCTCTAAAATGCTTATGAAACCCAAGTGCTGTTCAAGGCCAAAATGAACACAACCACGAGAACCGAAAATGTTAAGAAAGATATTGTGTGGGTACTATTGTCTTGGTTTACACTCAACGGCTAAACAGTTCAAGACATCACGTTCAATGATTAGCCAAGTGAATTCGATAGTATTCCACTAAAGAAGGTTCAAAGCCATAAGCTACCCCTCCTGATGCAATACCTTTTCGCATGTACTCTCTTTTTTAGTGTCTGCATTTCATTTGCATACTTCATGAGAATTTTCATTCATGTGGGGGATAGTTGTAAATAGTGTTTAATTAAGTTGGATTTGACCAACTTTGACCAAATAATAGTTTGGGTTCCGTTAACCAATTGAGGTGAAACCTTGATTTAGCACGGTCTACTCCGCAAGTAGATGTGTATTGTATATTTGGTTGTGCAAAACCATTTCCGAGTGAATAAGAAATTATAGTCAAAAGTGGGCACATTAAACTTGGAATATAAAAAGTAAATTGGAGAAAAAGTGGAAACTTCGTCCCACATCGGAAGATGAATAGTAATTTTATCTATTCATATAACCTAAGATTGGAATTGGGTTTGGGTCCCAAGGGGTACCACAAGTATTTGGAAAGGGAGAGACCTAGACCCTATTGGGTTCGGTCCAAAGCCCACACGCGCGCCGCCGTCCGCCCGCCGGGTCGGGCTCGGGGGTCGTGGGTCTCGAGATTGGGCTTAGCCCAATATAAACTTTTTGGGACAAATAAATTAAATAATTATTTATGTTATTTAATTATCCTTCCAATAAATTGCAACACGTGTCTTGAAGTTTCCAGATTAGTCTCAAAAGACACATTAATTCAGACACAACTTTTCATTCCAAGTGCTGTGTCTTTTGGCATTCTTTAAATAAGTCCCTCCAGTTTTGATTTGGCACATGAAAACATCTGAACTATCAAACATAGACATTCTGCATCATGCACTCTCACGAAATAGTGCATACATCCTTGCATAAGAAAGAGAATTCAAAACCTTTTCTAGTTTGCTGTTTCTTGCGGTCTGAAGTGCTACTACCGTCGAGAAGGGATCGTTGTATCTTGGGAGACGTTTGCCATCCAACCGTGAGCACCTGTGCGGGGCAATTTCGTCTTAAGGACAAAGAATTTACCTCTTGCCTCGGTCCACCGTTTCTGTCTTTTTAATTTCTGCACTTTTGTTCAAGTAAGTTATTTAATGTGCGTTAATTTCAGAATATAATTTGCACTAAGTTATCCAACAAAGTATGATCAAGATGCAAATTACAGATTCTTGCACGATCAAATTTCTGCACTTTTGGCGCAGTTCTTGAAATCGGATATGGAATTCTTGAAATCTGGAGAGATCAAAAGAATAAGTCTAGCTGCAAAATGGTGTCCTTTCATTGATTCTTCATATGATAAAGCCACTTTGATATGCAAAAGCATTGCTGAAAGAATCTTTCCGCGCGAATCTTCACCGGAATATGAAGGCTCTAATCAAGATCAATATGTTTATAAGGTGAGAAACAGAGGAAAGAAGTCCTTGTGCCATTGCGTCAGGCGTTAAAATCACCTGAGGTGTATATGAGTGCACAGCAATGGGAATCGATTCCCTACAATCCTGACAACAAAAGATTTAGGGAATATCTTGAGAATGTGAAGTCCGGGAAGGCGAAAATTACAGCTGGAGCAGTGTTTCCTCATGAAATAATTCGCAAGTTGGATTATAGCAATGGAGCAGCCATAGTTGCCGAGCTTCAGTGGAAAAGAATGGTTGACGACTTATTAGAAAATGGGAAATTAACAAATTGCCTTGCCATTTGTGATGTTTACATCAGTATGAGTGGGACACCAAAGGATGTGGCAGTTGCACTTGGATTATTAGTCTCTGAACTTTGCAAAGACCCTGGAAAGGGCATGTGATCAACTTTAGTGCATATCCAGGGCTTCACTTTAGAGGGGGGATCTTAGCTCCAAAAAAGTGTTTATTAGACGAATGGATATGTAGGTATGTATACTGATTTCCAGAAGGTTTTTGACAAGATTTTGGAGTTGGCAGTGAACGAAAACTTGCCGGAAGAGAAGATGATAAAGAGGGTTTTTGTTTTTAGTAATAAGAAGTTCGATCAAGCATCTGAGAGTCCATGGGAGATGGATTATATGGTGATACAGAGAAAATTCCAGGAAAATAGGACTTAACAAAATTTCAGCAGCATTTCTCCTATAATTTGAACTAAACCAACCTAAAATACAACATAACAATCTCAAACGCCATTATACAAAATAAAACGGGCCTGCCTGCCCATCCAAACTCATACTAATCAAATAATATAGAGACGACGATCATGTCAAATCTTTTACATAACAACCCAATCAGTGTATGATTATACGTAGCAAGCCTGTCTAGATTAGCAATTTGACTTGCCACCTTGATTATTCAGGTAATAGGGGAGGACCGGGGAAGCCACGCCTCCTCAACTTTTTTTTTTTTTTTTTAAATCATAAAATTGAGTTACAAATCACAATTTTTACTATAAATAAGTTGAATGAGATTCGAACCCTAGCTAGAGTTGTTAAATTATAAATCTTAACAACTACAACACAATCTCAATCTTGTATTCTAGTTTTGTTTTGTTTTGTTTTGTTTACTACAGATATATAACAAATTTCTATTTTTTTAATTATTTGTTTTTAGTTTTTTTTTTAAAAATTATTAACCGGGGCAGTGGGGCGCCATGTCCGGCCCCTCGACTAGCCCACGAATTGGCGGGTCACGGCGTAGATAGAGTCCCATTGCTATCTCTAAGCCCGTCGACCACATACTCTTGATATCATGGCAATAATATGTTGGCATAACTTGAAATAATAGTTTATAATGCATCATTGCAAATAATATACTAATATAATATAAAATAATAGTATGGCATGTGTGATTGCAAATACTATGCAAAGCATAACATAAAATAATAGTATGATATGCGTCATTGCAAATAATGTGATGGCACAACATTAAAGTAATAGTATAGCATTAGTCCTCCAAGTTCGAGGTGTGTATTTATGTCGGGTTGGGCTTTGCATTAAGTTAAATTAGGGCGCGCATTGAGCTTTCTCGTATAGGTTATGGATGTCAATTCTCATTGGACTCTCGGCTCCGCTATCGAGTTGTCTTTAATATGTGTACATCTTATGCAGATTAAGGAAGTAAGTCCCCTTTGGTTACTTAGCTTGGCTTCTCTGCTGACACAAAATTTTGGAGACTCGCTTTGCATGAGTTGAGAAAGCGGGGCCACTTTGTGACCCAGCTCCCTCATCAAAACGTCTTTGAAACTCCAAACATCTCCCCTTGGATAATAGAAGGCCTTACATGCTTGCCTCGGACGTACGATGACTTAGAGCTTTCCTTGAGAGATAGAGGCTTTATGAGCTAGCCTCGAAAATACGAGGACTTGTAAGCTCACCTTGAATAATAGGAGGGCCTTTCGTGCTTGCCTCGAACCTGCGAGAACTTAGAGCTTGTGTCGAAGAATAAGAGAACTATGAGCTTGCTTCAGATATACGAAGATTTATGGGCTTGCTGTGAATAATAAGATGCCCTACGTGGTTGCCTCGGACGTGCGAGGACTTAGAGCTTGCCTCGAAGAAGGGCTCGCCTTCAACAATTGGAGGCCTTACGAACTTTCCTCGGACAAGCAGAGACTTACAACTTTCCTCAAAGACTAAGAGATCTACGAGCTTGTCTCGGACTTGTGAGGACTTAGAGCTTGGCTCAAAGAATAAGAGAACTATGAGCTTGTCTCAGATATATGAGGACTTATGGGCTCGCCTTGAATAATTGGAGGCTTTACGTGCTTGCCTCAAACGTGCGAAGACTTAGAGCTTGCCTCGGAAATACGAGGACTTATGGGCTCATTTTGAATAATTGGAGGCCTTATGTTCTTGCCTCTGACGAGCAAAAACTTACAATTTGCCTTAATAATAAGATAGCAACGAGCGAGGGCTCAGCTTCAACATTTGGAGGCCTTGTGTGCTTGCCTCGGACCAGTGAGGGCTTATAGCTTGCCTCGAGAGAAAAAGAGCACTACGAGCTTGCCTAAGATATACGAAGAATTATGGGCTCGCCTTGAAGAGTTGAAAGCCTTACGAACTTGCTTCGGACGAGTGATAACTTATAGCTTGCCTCAAACAAAATATCTCCTAATAAGGCCTTTCACTTGGGCAAATTCCAGTTTGGCATTTTTCCAAACATGTGGAGTGCAAGTCACAATTCTTAAAATTTTCTCAGCAACCTATATTCGTGCCAAACCGGAAAGTTAATACCAGAATTTGATAACACAAGAATCATTCCATAAATACCAGAATTTGATAATAGTCCCAAGGAAATCCAAGAAAGTAACACACGGATATTCACATCAGTTAATCTCTATGCACACCATATTAAAATATATGCTATTCGATTCAATTAATCCCCAAGTTAACCATATTATAATATGCTATTAAATCCAGTTGATCTCCAAATAGACCACATTAAAAATGCTAATTAATTCAATTGATCTAAAAGCAATCCTATGATTTCCTTTGATAGTATGAAGACAAGTAGAATTGAAGATATAAGACACAAATTAACATGAAAAAAGTGGATCTTCTAAAATTGTAAAACCTTCCACTTTAACCATCCTATCACTTTATTTTTTGTTTCCAAAGTTTGATTCTAGTAATTTTATAAACCACGAAATCTACAGCTGATTGAAGAAATTCATACAGTTGATTGTACAAGTGTAGCCATCCTAATCAATAGATAATAGAAAATGCAGGCTACCTGGATCCTTGAGCATCTTCTGGGGGCTTTTGTAAGCCAACAAATACATGACGCCATTTTAAATTGGCTAATTGGAGCACTCGACTTTAATTATTAGGGGTCAACACGGTTCGGTTTAAGCAGGTTCTAGTAAATTTTCAAATCAAATTGTTTAAAGTGGTTTGAAATTTTTTGAAACCAAACCAAACCACTTGACTTTCGAAACCAAACCAAACCAAACAAGTTTTTGCGGTTTGGTTCGGTTTAAAACCACGGTGTAGCAAATATATATATATATATATATATATATATATATATATATATATATCGAACAAGTCAAATCATAAATATTAGTCTACAATATCACGATAAAACATAATCTTGTACTTATTTGCATTCAATTTCTACAATTTCATTGGTCAAATTTTCACAACAATCATTTAATTAATCCAAAAAATCATTACTCTCATCTTGAGCTTTTCGAACAAGTCTAACTTTAAAAATTGATGGAATGGGTTTGGAAATAGCCAAAGAAGTTTGTGAAGGACTTGAACTACCAGATTGAGTAGCATCTTTTGATGGAGCTAATGATGGAGTCATTATTTCCTTATATCATCCACAAATCTAGCAGAAATAAACTAAATCGCTACAAATAAAATATAGATTCTGAATTACAGATCGAATCACTCCTCAAAACCCATAGGAAGTTTGGTGAAAGAAAATTAGAGTATGATGGTTGTTTAGTCGAAGGCGAATCAAGGGTTTCGAGAACGGCGGTTGGGATAAAAAAGATACTGTAGAGAGATAAACGGTAATATGGATGATGGATGGATTTTAATTGAGTTGGGTCTAATATGAATAATATATGGATTTAGTTTTAATGATAATTTTGCTTCATACTTGATTTTCTATTAAAATTTCACAATTACTTTTTAACATTTTAAACTTAAAAAATAAAAAATGTAACAATTGTAACACACATTTTTTTTTATAAGTAATATAACAAATGTAACATAACAAATGTAATAACAAGTGTTGTAAAAATAAAAACAGTATTTTTAAAATAAAAAAGTTAGATAGTATTTTTTAAATTATTTTATATTTTGTGGTTAGTAGTGAAACTATTCCTTAATTTTAATTGAGTTGAATAAAATTTAAATTAATTTATTTTTGATTTATTTATTTTGATTGATTTATTTATTTTAAATAGTTTGGCGGTTTGAAACGGTTTTAAAAAATTGAAACCTAAATCAAACCACTTCAAATCGGTTTGGTTCGGTTCAAAACCAAAACGTTGACGGATCCACGTGGATCCAAATCAATAGTTTTGAAAAAGCGATTTCAGTTCAATTTGACGGTTTAGCGGTTTCATTGTTCAGCCCTATGAATTATTTCAACAATTTCCCCAAACAAATGGCTATAATTAAATTGCACTTGAACAAAGTGTTGTAAAAAATGATGGGAACAATTGAGGAAAAAAATATATATTAAAATGAGGTGAAGCGAGGTATGCCGTAGCATAGGTGCTAACATGATCAATTGACGTCTGTCTCCTAAGATACAACGCTTCTTTCAAACTCGTTACTGCACTATAATAACCTTCCCGGTTGAAATAAGAAATGATTGCACTCTTCTCAAAAGAAATGAATAACATGAACTTTAAGAAAGTTGCACAAAACTAATTTGATCACAAATTTACTCAGAAATTACGTAGACAGAATTTTGAAGAGGGATGAGAATTTGTAAATCAATAATTTAAAATTGATTTGGTGTTAAAAAATTGAATTTAGGATTCCCTATTTATAGGATTTGAAGTGTCTTTTTGAATTTGTGTATGCTTCTTCATGAATAGGTGTATTATTTGGTCTAATTAATCTGAGTCCTTAGATTGTACCATTTCATATTTTTATGTGATCTAGTTCAGATTAAATCTTGAATGAATGCATCCATTCATCATATATATTCACCAATTATGAACAAATATGTCAATTCATCATACCCATTAACCAATTACGTATTTTTTATCTGAGGTTTTTTCAATTCACCTAAAATTAATTGCAATGGCCCACATAATTAAATATATTTAACGATTCAACCCGATAAAATTCAATTAATTTCAACAATCTCCCACATGAACAGAAGAAGTCGACTCAAATCAAGAAAGACGAAAGAATAGTATTATTTGAAAAATAATGCATCAAGATATGTAGTTTTCGCTTTGAATCTTCTTTAGTAAGAATCTAACGAACTTATTTGGCTAATCAGTGAGTGCAACATTTTGAACTGTCATCTGTTATTGCAAGCCCAGACAATAGATCAAACACATCATATCTCACATCAAGCTTGGTTCTCTATTGTGTTCATTATTTTATCCCTAAACTACTTGGGTTCGGCGAGTGCTTTAGAAAATTCAAAGAACCGGCCACGTTTGCACTAACATAGGTGATGTTCTATAAAGAGTTTCCTACAATACTCCATCAAACTTAGGATATTTCCCTACACATTGAGGGATGGATCATTATAATGGTTGGACTCAGAACCACATGCTAGTATCACCACATGGGATGACTTAGCTAGAAAATTTTGCAACAAGTATTTTTCACCAGAAAAAGTAGCCAAGATGAAGATGGATATATTTACTTTTGAGCAACTAAATAGGGAAATGTATCATGAAGCTTAGGACAGATTCAATGAGCTACTCAGAAAATGTCCAAATCATGGCATTAAAAGGAGATTACAGGCTCAATACTTTTACTTTGGTCTATCTCATCAATCCAAATCCATAGTGGACCCTTTAGCAAACATGTCCATTACAAATAAAAATGTCAATGAAGCATGTGAGCTATTGGAATTGATTGTGAATACACATACTATGTTTTCATCTGATCGTATCACTCCAAGAAAAGTAGTAGGCCTATGTGAGATTGACAATCTTTCAGCTACTAATGCACAAATAGCTGCATTGACAAAGCAGGTAGAACTCTTGGTTAAAACACAAACACAATGAGTAAATGCAATCCAAACAACAATGATGTACAAAAACTATGGGGCTAATCACTCGACGGTAGATTGTATGTTATTGGCCTCTCCAGTACATGTCAATTTTGTACAGAATAATAAACATCAACAATATAATCTATATTCACAAACATACAATTCGGGTTGAAAACAACACCTAAATTTTAGGTGGTCTGACAGTCAGAACAGTGACAATGCCAATAATGCTCAGTAAAAGAAAAGACCAAGTTTGTGAGAAATGTTTCGACAATATATGCAGAAAAAAGATAAAACTTTGGAGCGACATAATACAACCTATTAGAATCAACAAGTGTCTACCAAAAATTAGAGACTCAGATTGGTCAGCTAGCTTTGCAACTGTCAGATAGAACACCAGGGTCTTTGCCTAGCAATACAGTGACAAATCTAAAAGAGCGGATAAATGCAATCACTACTAGGAGCGGGGTACAACTACCAAAGATTCAAGTGAAAAGGCTAGAGAAAAGGAAAAATAGTTGGTCATTGAGGAAGAAGAGGCTGGGAAACAATATGTGAAATCAAAAGAAAAAGATTCAAAGAAATCTGCTGAATGATCAAAAGTGAGAGCACAAATTCCTGTCAAAGATTATGTGCCACCAATTCATTTTCTTCAGAGGTTGCAGAAGCACAAGCTCAACAAGCAGTTTGAAATTTTTTTTGAAGTCTTCAAGAAACTACACATCAACATTCCTTTCGCAGAAGTGTTAGCCCAGATGCCATTTTACTTAAAATCGATAAAGAAAATGTTGTCCAAGAATAAAAAACCAGAGGAATACGAGATAGTAACTTTAACTGAGGAGTGTAGCACTATTTTACTAAATAAGTTACCTCTGAAGTTAAAAGATCTAGGAGTTTTAAATTACCTTGCACAGTTGGAAAATTCTATAATTTTAATGCTTTATGTGATTTAGGTGCAATTGTCAATTTGATGCTCCTTTCTGTACAGGAGATTAGGTTTAGGAGAGATAAAAGCAACGATTATGCCTCTACAGCTTGTTGATAGATCAATTAAGTGCCCAAGAGGTATGGTTGAGGACGTGTTTATCAATGTGAATAACTTCATCTTCCCAGTTGACTTCATTGTCCTTAATATCAAAGAGGACCGAGATATGCCAGTAATATTGGGCCGATCATTCTTAGCGACAAGTCGAGCTCTTATTGATGTTGAAAAATGTGAGCTGATCTTGAGGGTACATGATGATGAACGAATAGTATTTAGTATGTACACCGTACCCGAGCAACCAGTCGACTTCGAAAGGTACTTTGGAGTTGATGAAGTGGTGAAAATTTGTCAAAAAAACTGCAAATCGAATGTGAATATATGTGAACTAATTGGAGCAATCAAAAATGAAAATGACCAATTTAAAATATGGAGAGCAAATAATAAGTCTTGCAAAGCTGGTAATTGCAAGCAATGCAAGATTTTTAAAGCCCAATTCTAGCCTCCATAAGTGATACTTACGAAAATTTGAACTCGAGACTCTAAACCAAGCACTTAATGGGAGGCAACTCATATTTCTATCTCTTATCTATTTATTGTATTGCACATAAAATTTTAGGATTGCATGAGGAATTATATCATGTTTCTCAATTTTTAGTAATTCAACAAATTCGCATTTTCTGACTTAAGTTAGGTATCGTTGTTTAAAAAAATAGTTCCATCATAGAGAGGTGCATATTTATAACAATTTAGACATAACTTTTTACATTTTCATCTTCTCCATTAGGATTGCACATTGGTAAAGGTGTCATGAAGAATTGCCTTTCAATGCTTATTGATCGGATGACATTCCGATAGTATCTCCACGCCTTCGCAATCGAGTACACTCTTTATTTATTTATTTATTTTGTTTTCTTTTGCTCTCATTGAAGACACTGGATATTTTATAGTTTGGGATGCAATCATTTCATTTTTATGTTTCGATAATAATAATAAAACTAACAATGTGTGTTGGATATCTTTGTCGGTTGATGATGATATTTATTGGAAACTGTTATCGAATCATGAATTATGACTAGATGATGCTACTTATGCTTATTTTTTATACAATATGTTACCACACGATTTCGGTAAGGCTTCCATATCAGTAAATGCCCAGTAAGGGTCCCGTATAGGCCTAATGCAGGTCTTGCTAAAGCCTTATAGGCCCAACGAGGACCTTCTAGATTCATAAATGACACATAGGCCCGGTAAAGGCCTTGGGGGCCCAGCAAGGGCATCGTAAAACTCAGAAGGCCTCGGAGGCCCATTGGACATTGTAACATCCCTGGATCAGAGTATTGCGAAGCTCTTGAAGGTCCTCAACACTCACGACTGACCCAGAGAACCTCGTCGGGCTTCATATTTATCATAACTAGCAGACAGCATGATATTTTGGGATGACCAGAGAAGTAATCAAAGAAAGATTGTGTTAGATTAGCACACGGATCACGGATCCTCATAAGGAAACCAAATCTCAATCTCCTAAAGATTAGGCAATGTAATGAATTCAAATAAGGACCGTAATCTAGGATATTGTTTTGCAACTGATCATCCCTATCCCATAAGGAATGAAGATCCGATTAGATCTCTAATTGATTGTTTCCTAAATCAATTAGAACTCTTGTGACATAAATACAACGTTTCCGGTTATTCTAAGGTACGCTCTTTTTACGCTTGAATCTCATCCCTAAACTCTGTTAAAATATCTGCATGCTTGTCTCTCCCACACCTCATTACTTTCACCCCTTGTATATTACTTTATATACCGGTAGTTGGACTATTTTTCTCTAGAGATCTTGGTGCCTAACGATTGTCCGAGTGTGCAGGTAACATACAGGTTGGCAGAGGAGTGACTGGAGATCTGTTGACACGTAGACGGTGCAGGTTCCGACGTCAATACAATACTTATCCATGTGAGATGTGATTAATTGTGAGCACAATAGTCATGAATATCATTACCTTGGGTTGGTTCATTGAATAAAATACAATGAAAAAATAGTGAATCTAAGTTTTGAAAACGAAGACCACTAATTGAAAAACTCAATTACTTAACCAATTGAAAGAATAGTTTGGGGATGGTTAATCCAATGCGGAGAGTATTTAGATAAGTGATTATTCCATGCATGTATAAAATTTGTGTGGAGTGTATTTGGCTACTAGGTGGAATCTAGATATTGACGGATGCTAAGAATCTAATTCCCACATATTTATCTTGCACAAAAAAATAAAAGGTACTGCACTTACATTATCTTATACCTCTCTTCGTAGCCTGCTTGACTCGAGTGATAAAACCTATAGGGGTTCTCAAAACTTGGTTCCCTAAGGTCTATCAAACTTGGGAGCCGTCGGCCTAAAGCTTGCTGTAAGGGTCATCTAGAAAGCTTAAGGGAGTCAGGTCTTACATATAAGATTATAAAAAATAAAAAATAAAAGCTAAAACAAGATTGAGCCTTTGTAAGTATAACTTGGGAATGTAGATAACTAGTGAATTTGACTTGCCTAGTGGAAGCTTGACAGTTGAAACACTCAATAAAGAAAAATCATCACAGATCTAGATAATTATTGTATTGGCTAGACCCAACCAAATTTGAGCGGTAAAGGAATAAGTGTTTTGAGGACAACTTTAGAGTTCACACATAGAGTGAGAGATTGAATATCAATATGGGAATGTGCATTCTTACAAAAAAGAAATGAAATATTTGATCATTGAGGTGCTAAATATTACCAATCAAAAAGTTTATGGTGATTGGATTGACTATGCGCGCGGGCACGTCGGTCGAGCATTGGATGAGTAAAAATTGATTTTGGTAGCATGATTTAGAAGTCTTTTAAGAATTTTTTGATGTATTTCAAAAATAAAATCAGAGGCAAATACAGCAAGCTATCTATTATAGTAAATTTTAATATTATTTGCTCGATTGTTTAAGTATAGTCATGTTCGAAGACAAACAAATGTTCAAGTTTGGGAGTATTTGATAAGTGTGGTTTTACACTTACCTGGATCATCAAAAGTGGACGATTGTAAGTATTTTTAAGTAAATTTCTACTTAATTGTGTGTTGATTGGATTGCTTTAGGTCAAAACTTGAGTTCGGATGGAATTGAAGAAAAGCAAAGTAAAATAGGTGAAGAAGGACTGAAAGTGTACAAAGACTTGGAAATGAGGACCTACATGTAATCTCATAAAAGATGAAGGACTTGGATTACAAATAAAAGATGATTGAATTGTAATAAAAGAGAAAAACAAGGACCAAATTACATAATTGAGGGACCAAAATACAAATAAACAAGAAATTATTGTTTGGATCGCGGTCCAACCGCAGCTGAACCGCGGAAAACAGAGACCCAAGATTTGCCTTGGCTATCGCGGCCCGACCACAACCACGTTATTACTTTATTTATTTTTAAGTAAAACTATGGACGTTTGTGTTGTTTTTGAATTAAAACAAGTTGTAGGGGCATAAGACTATTTAAAGATCTAATCTAGGTCAGATTATGGTTGTTGGCATAAAAGAGAAAAAAGAGAACACAAATGAGAAGAAGATAAAGAACGACCAAGACTTTGAAGATTGGGACGTGAAGACGACGAATTCTTGGTGCAAGATATTCAACATTTTCTTATCCTTTATTAAAATCCTGTTATGTATTTCACACTCTTCATGTTTTCTTTCTCTTGGATTATGAGTAGCTAAATTTATAGTTTGGATGAATAATGCAACCTATTTTATATTCTTTAATTTCAACTTTCAAGTTTTGATTATAAATTAATTATGTATTGATCTTACTTCTTCTAATAATACTTGAAAAAGTGTGTGTGTGTGTGTGTGTGAAAAAATATGGCTGGATTATTTTACCCCTAAAATGCATTATATTTTGTGCTGGTATGGTTAGTTAACGGCAGATTTTTGATGGAAGGACCTTTTGTGCACGAAATGCAGTAGGTGAGTGAGAAAATGCCAAAAAATAGAATGTATGAACATTTTGCACAAGTACTACAATATGTAGGGACGTTTTGTGCTAATTACCCGAAAAAATATAAAGTTTAGCAGTACAAGTTCGTCGTGTGTATGCATAAAGATCGTGAAGAGAGATGGACGAGATTGAAGAAGATGATAAAGAATAAGCATTATATGAAACTATTAGATTAGATATTCATGACTGACAATTCAAGCAATTCTCTACGTGTTAAATGATCATATGGCTACTATGTATCGTGTCAAACATCCACTAACTAGGAAACAAAAAACTAGACATAGATATAATTATATACAAAAAATATTAAAAGAGGATCCAAAGAACTTTCAACAAGTTTATAGAATGTATATGTTTCTAAAATTAAGCAACATCATTATAGAAAAGCAACCCTTATACGATACAAAGTATATTTGTATTCAAGAAATGCTTGCAACATTTATTCTCAGTCAAAATACTTGATATTGCTTAATTCATCTAAAAATTGGTCGGTCTCATTTCAACAACATCCTAAGTTTCAACAAAATTTTTACAGACATTAAACAAATTTACAGTAGATATGATGGCCAACCCAGGATCCACAGTGTCAGAAAAATTAAGAAAAAGTACAATGTTCTATCCTTACTTTAAAGTAAGTGATGAAAAATATTATTATAATTTGTGTTATTTTTGTTATCGCTAGCGGTCTCATTATTTATTTTATTGTTTTATTGTTTCATGAGCTGTTGGCGACACCCATATTCTAGCAATAGTAAATGGACATGTCACAAGTAGCTAGAGAAATCATAATGGAACAATTTCGCGGAATGTTTTAGCCACTTGTAACTTTGATTTAGAATTTCTATACTTGCTTAGTGGGTGGAAGGGACCGTCACATGATTCTAAGTTGTTGAGTGGTGCTTTAACAAGAAGAAATTGATTTAAAGTGCCACAAGGTATGACTTTTTATGTTTTTTTTTTTATTTTTAATCATGATTATACATATTAAAAGTTGCTAATTTTACGAGTATTCTATGTCAAGATAATTTTTTTTTGGTAGATTGTGGATTTTTAAAACAATGTCAATTGTTAACTCATTTTTTAGTATCCGCTATCATCTTCAAGATTTTGCTGGTAAAGGTCGTGACCTAGAAAATACAAAGGAGTTTATTAATCTTTGACATGCTTCCATGAAGAATGTAGGTGAGAGTATATTTAGTATATTTAAATTACGGTTTATAATGTTTGAAACAACTCCTCCATTTCCATATCGTACACAAGCAAAAGATAGTGTTAGCTTATATAGGATTATACAATTTTCCTCACAAAATGTGTCAATCTAATGAATTTCCAACTGAATTTGATATTGAAAGTTTGTCATCTTTGTCAATTAACAAAGGGGAAGATTTTGGACCATTTTTTGAAAGTCAACAACAAGAAAGAGACAATGCTAATGCATGGAAGGCTACTCCTATGTGGATTGATGTTGTGAATATTTGATATTTTTTATTGAACATTATTTAAATGTTATTAATTCTTTTTGGTATTTAGGTTATTTGTTAATTTAATTGAGGTGATTTATTTATTTATTTATATTTTTAAAAAAATATTTTTTGACTAGAAAAATATAATTTATTGTTTTGGGTTCTTAATAATATGTGTTGTAGATATGATTTAGACATACGAGAAGTTGTTCAAGATAATACTTCATCCATCCACAAAGTTAGACTTACTTCTATTTTCACACAAATTAAGAAAATTTAATTAATATTGTTTATGTTTTTTCTAATATACCCATACATTAATTTCTTGATAGTTCATATTTACTGATGTTGACGTTGGAAAATGGTTTGCACTGATTCCTAGTCAACTTAAAGATAAGTATTGAGGTCGGTTATGACCGTAGTAAGTGGCAGATAAGTAAGTATATAGGAAGACCTGATTGTATGATCTTTGTAAGAGTGCTTTTATTAAGCAGTTGAATGTCCGAACTGTTGGACATTTATGTCTCCTATTTATAGGAAAATATGTGATGATTACATGCATTAAATGTCAAGCTAGGCATTTAATGCTTACAAGACATCTCCTTTATGGAAATTCAATGTGAAGTGACATCTCTGTGATGGGCGGCTGATCTGACGTCTGACACGTGAGAAGACGTGACATACTGGTGACGTGAGCTTAACCGTAAGAGATGGGGATGAGGTCCGACCTGGAGTAAGGCCCACCTTGGGATGAGGTCCGACCTGGAGTAAGGCCCGCTTGGGATGAGGTCCGACCTGGAGTAAGGCCCGCTTGGGATGAGGTCCGACCTGGAGTAAGGCCCACATTGGGATGAAGTCCGACCTGGAGTAAGGCCCGCTTGGGATGAGGTCCGACCTGGAGTAAGACCTAGATGAGGATGACATCCGACCTGCTCTTGTAGCACCGGTGAAGAATTACTTAGTTGATGTAACAGATCGAATTAGATATCAACAATTGCCCCCCAAGGCCTGCTCTTGACTTCAGTCATGGGTGGCCTTCAGTTCGTACTATTGCTCTGATCCATTTTGGATGAGGGAATGAGGCTTCGTTTTGAGGCCGTAGATGAACTGGAGAGAAAAGGTGAAGAGCTTCCTGAGAATGAGTCCGAGCTCCAGGCTTTAGCACACCAAGTGGAAGAAGAGAAGATGGGAAAGTCCAAGCTGGAGGCTTTATTTGAAAAGAGCCAAGCGGACCTCCGAGCTTCTGTAGGGAGGTCGTGGAGGAGCTAATTGAGACTGTTGCAGAGAAGCATCGGGACTGGGATGTCCAGTTCTTGAAGGACGAGCTCAAGAAGAACTCCAAGTTCAATCCTCCTTCTTCTAGAGAGGAATGTCAGCCTGAAGGCCAGGACTGAGCTTGACCTTTTTTTAGAGTACATATCTGGATCAAGTCCCACCAGGAGATGAGGTCTGACCTGGATCAAGTCCCACCACGGATGAGATCCGACCTGGATCAGGTTCCACCACGGATGAGATCCGACCTGGATCAGGTTCCACTAGAGGATGAGGTCCGACTTGGATCAGGTTCCACCAGGGGATGAGGTCGGACCTGGATCAGGTTACACTTGGGGATGAGGTCCGATCTGGATCAGGTTCCACCACGGATGAGATCCGACCTGGATTAGGTTCTACCAGGAATGAGATCCGACCTGGATCAGGTTCCACCAGGGGATGAGGTCCGACTTGGATCAGGTTCCACTAGGGAATGAGGTCCGACCTGGATCAGGTTCCACCAGGGATGTGGTCCGACCTAGATTAGGTTCCACCAGGAATGAGATCCGACCTGGATCAGGTTCCACCAGAGGATGAGGTCCGACCTGGATCAGGTTCCACCAGGGATGAGATTCGACCTGGATTAGGTTCCACCAGGAATGAGATCCGACCTGGATCAGGTTCCACCAGGGATGAGATCCGACCTGTTTACGAACGTACTTAGAATGAGGTCGACCTTAAGTTGATTAGCAAGTGAAAAATTACTTAGCTGATATGACAGATCGGATTGGATATCAACAATTGTGATGTCTGGAGTGGAGTCTGATCTGTGTGGAACATTTGTGTCTAGAGGTTTGTGACCTTGGTCACATCCTCAGTTTGGACGTTGGTTTTTTGAACTGATGTCAGTAGTGCAGCACTTACGCTGATTGACATGGGTCCAAGCTATGTGGGACCTTTGTGTCCAGAGGTTTGTGACCTTGGTCACATCCTCAGTTCGGACGTTGGCTCCTTGAGCTGATGTCAGCAGTGCATCACTTACGCTGATTGACATGGGTCCGAGCTGTGTGGGACCTTTGTGTCCAGAGGTTTGTGACCTTGGTCACATCCTCAGTTCGGACGTTGGCTTCTTGAGCTGATGTCAGCAGCGTAGCACTTACGCTGATTGACGTGGGTCCGAGCTGTGTGGGACCTTGGTGTCCAGAGGTTTGTGACCTTGGTCACATCCTCAGTTCGGACGTTGGCTTCTTGAGCTGATGTCAGCAGCGTAGCACTTACGCTGATTGACGTGGGTCCGAGCTGTGTGGGACCTTGGTGTCCAGAGGTTTGTGACCTTGGTCATATCCTCAATTCGGACGTTGGTTAGATTTACTAACTTTGTAGCTATTCCAAGAGTGCGGGAACAGGAAGCCCTCCATGTTCTGGAGCTAGTAAGCTCCATTCTTCAAGACTGTGGTACTTTTTTAAGCACCTTCCCAATTCTGGGCTCTACTATGAAGGCTAATGAGAAAGACGTCTTTCCCATGCTAGAGCGGTAAGTTGTGCGATAAGATCAAAGTATATTCAGAACTTTTTCTGGCCAGGCACCCTTGAGTTCATCCAATTGCATCTTCAGTGTGTGTTTGATGATTTTCAGCTCTCCACCGAACGACCTCAACCTTGGCCAATGGTTCTATTTCCGCTCATTTGGTGAAGTAGTCAGCTTTGACTATGGCGAACTTGGTCACGTCTTTTCTCGTGGGCTTTGGACAGATTAGATCAATCATCTATTTTGAAAAAAGACCATAAGCTGAGGAATGAGGTAAGCTCTTCTGGGAGGGATCTAGTGATGAGGGCAAACCTCTTGCACTTGTTGCATTTTTGGACAAACTCGATAAAGTCCTTATTTAGTGATGGCCAGAAGTATCCATACCTCAAAGTTTTATGTGCTAGTGATTGCCCCCCAGCGTGATTGTCACATATTCCTTCATGAACTTTGCTGATGGTGTATTTGCACTTTGTCTTCCCTTAAACATTTGAGTATTTGAAGTGAAAAGCTTCTTTTGAATAGGATGTTTTCGATGATTTCTTGGCCTCCGCACTATCTGAGGACACCCTACCATCCTTAAAAAATTGGACGATTCCGTCCATCCAGTTGGGATTGACTTCTGTGTGGTGAGCATGGACTCAAGTTGAGTGATCATTGGACTGTTGATTCTTTAGGTCAGGATGCTCTCTAGTTCTTCTTTTTCTTCACTGGTAGTGAGTCGAGCTACGACATCAATGAGGCTATTTTGTGTCCTAGAAGTTTTCTTTTGCTTAGCCTCCAGCTCAACTAAGCGTTGTTTAGCCCGGCGATCTTCAGGTCGGTTCCAGGCTGGCGAATACTTGTGAGTTTGAAATGCATCTAGAAGTGGCTTGATTCTTTTCAAGCCATTCGATAACGTGAGTTAGGTACTCCAACGTTTGTACGACTGCTTTCCTTACGGGAGCATAGGCTGGAGCTGAGATTTCTCTAAGATGTCTTCAGTGAAAGCCTGGTAGGAGATCAATATGTTGACTCTATTTTCTTCCGTGGTTGTGAGTTCTTGAGTCATGGCTATGACTCATGTTAAATGTGTTTTAGAGATAAAGTGTTTAGGTGTGGTGGGAGAGATTCACTTTGTGGAAATCAAAGGCTAATCTCTTTTGGTGAGCTTCTGGAATATGGAGAGCCTTTTTAGGGGGAGCCCTCCTTCTAGCGCCAAACTGTTGACGTTGGAAAATGGTTTGCACTGATTCCTAGTCAACTTAAAGATAAGTATTGAGGTCGGTTATGACCGTAGTAAGTGGCAGATAAGTAAGTATATAGGAAGACCTGATTGTATGATCTTTGTAAGAGTGCTTTTATTAAGCAGTTGAATGTCCGAACTGTTGGACATTTATGTCTCCTATTTATAGGAAAATATGTGATGATTACATGCATTAAATGTCAAGCTAGGCATTTAATGCTTACAAGACATCTCCTTTATGGAAATTCAATGTGAAGTGACATCTCTGTGATGGGCGGCTGATCTGACGTCTGACACGTGAGAAGACGTGACATACTGGTGACGTGAGCTTAACCGTAAGAGATGGGGATGAGGTCCGACCTGGAGTAAGGCCCGCTTGGGATGAGGTCCGACCTGGAGTAAGGCCCGCTTGGGATGAGGTCCGACCTGGAGTAAGGCCCGCTTGGGATGAGGTCCGACCTGGAGTAAGGCCCGCTTGGGATGAGGTCCGACCTGGAGTAAGGCCCACCTTGGGATGAAGTCCGACCTGGAGTAAGGCCCACTTGGGATGAGGTCCGACCTGGAGTAAGACCTAGATGAGGATGACATCCGACCTGCTCTTGTAGCACCGGTGAAGAATTACTTAGTTGATGTAACAGATCGAATTAGATATCAACAACTGATAAGAAGACACTTTAAATATGAGTATATTAGATAACTAAAAACTTAATTATACTCTCAACAAAAAAATAATACTGCAATTTGGAACAAATTGATAAAGAAAATAAGCTTATCTTTATGGGATAAAGAGAGTATTACATAGGTATTTAGCTTAACATTTTTTTTTTTTTCAAAAATGAAAATTTTTACTGAAAGTCTACTCAAGTTTATGGGAGGCTTTTATTTATATTCATACCATATTTTATTATAAATGCACTACATTTTAATTGCATAAAAAGTCTTTTCACTTTTATTTATTGTCACATTTATGTCCTCAACATTTTTTTTCATCGGATTTTTATATTTAACATTCTATTAATTAGCACATACTGTTCGTACTAACGATTTTCATCTAAAAATTCTATTAGCATGCTTTAAAATGAGTGACAAATATTTAATTGAAATTTTGTATTTATTTATTTTTTACTTATTTAAAAATACAAAGGAAAAATGACTATTTTTGTTCATTCTTAATAAAAATTTTGGACAAAAATCGTTATCAGAGACAATATGTGTTAATTAAAGGAAGGTTCATGATGCGAATACGATGAAAAAATATTATGGACATAAATGTAATAATAAGTAATGGTTATAGACTTCAAATGTGGCGCACTTATAGAAAAATGTGGTGTGAATATATTTAGTATTTTATTAATTAATAACAAATTTATAAAAATCATTTAAAAGTCTACGAATTCTTAAAAAATCGCCCATTTAAAAAAAAATATATAAAATCTTTAAAAATTCCAGTTACACACACACATCTAACAAAATCCTTAACATAAAATGTATCGTTATCATTTATGGTAATTAATACCCATGACCACTACAAGGAATAATTGATCCCTTTAAAATATTTAATGTTAGATAAAATGAATATTTTGAAATTTGTTAACTTTAAAGCAATTTTGAGAATCGACGGATCAATCCTCGTAATTCAATTGAATATCCATGATTACTTAATTAAATTCTTGTCATGCATAAATTTATAAGACTTATATCATCTAACGTGACGATTATTAAACAAACAAATTTGGACATGTCAAAACATTTTCTGAATTATAAACAAAATTAATGCATTAAAGATGATAATTTCAGTTTTAAAACATTATTTACCACCGACTTGTTGACTCCACGAAACTTCCCATGAAGATCAAAAATACGTGCAGAAGAGTCACAAAACCCCATAGCCTTGCTCACCAAGAAAATCCCAAAAATAAATATTTCTCTACCTAATCTCATTGCGTGACCACGTCCAAAATATTCTCGTTTTTCCTCCACCCCGCCACCCCCCCTGACGGTGTCGCAGCCAAGTCTTCTTCATCTATTTAGGGATGGAATCAAGAATCGAGTCAGTCCATTCCATCCCCACCATGGACCACTTCATTGAACAAATGAGAAATTTACACCTTACCCCATGCCCCCACCCCGTGGCCCCTATGGGATTCACTGAAAATATGTCAGCCACTTTTTTGTCTTCGGGCAACCCTTGTTTAGATTTCTTTTTCCATGTAGTCCCCGATACACTCCCTGAAACACTCCATGAACTTTTGAAACTATCTTGGGACAATGATTCTTTGACAACCTTAAAATTGGTAGGTAATTTGAGGGGTGTTAGGGGCACTGGCAAGTCAGATAAAGAGAATTTCTACACAGCTGCACTTTGGATGCATCAATACCATCCCAAGACATTGGCATGCAATTTAAGGATTTTCACAGAATTTGGATACTCTAAGGATCTCCTTGAGATCCTTTACAGGCTTCTTGAAGGGCCCGAGATTCGAGAAAACAAGAAGATGGAGTGGGGGAAGAAGAAAAAGGAAAAAGCTAGAGCAAGAAGACATTATTTTCTTGAGAAAATGAAGAAGAAAGATGAGGATCCGGCCAAGGTGGAGAAGAAGAAGATGTTGAGGGATAGAGTGCCGAGAGAGGAAAGAATCGAGGCGAATATAAAGAAAGTTAAGGAGGAAAGGGAGAAAGCGAGGAAGTTGAGGAAATTGAAAGTGTTCAACAAAAAAGGCCTCAGATAAGTATGATCAAGATGCAAATTATAGATTCTTGCATGAACAAATTTCGGTCCTTTTCGCGCAGTTATTGAAATCTGATATGGAATTCTTGAACTCTGGTGAGATAAAAAAAATAAGTCTTGCAGCAAAATGGTGTCCCACTATTGATTCATCATATGATAAGGCCACTTTGATATGCAGAAGCATTGCTGAAAGAATCTTTCCGCGTGAATCTACACCGGATTATGAAGGCCTTAATCAAGATCAATATGTTTATAAGGTGAGAAACAGGCTGAGAAAAGAAGTGCTTGTGCCACTGCATCAGGCTTTAAAATTGCCTGAGGTGTATATGAGTGCACAGCAATGGGAATCGATTCCCTACAATCGGATTGCATCTGTTGCTATGAGGAATTACACTGATATTTTCTTACATCGTGACAACAAAAGATTCAGGGAATATCTTGAGAATGTGAAGGCGGGGAAAGCCAAAATTACAGCTGGAGCATTGCTTCCTCATGAAATAATTGGTAAATTGAAAGGTAGTAGGGGAGCAGCCATAGTTGCTGAGCTTCAGTGGAAACGAATGGTTGATGACTTGTTAAAAACAGAGAAATTAACAAATTGTCTTGCAATTTGCGATGTTTCCGGCAGTATGTTTGGGACGCCAATGGAGGTGGCAGTTGCACTTGGACTACTAGTTTCCGAACTTTGTGAAGAACCCTGGAAAGGCCATGTGATCACCTTTAGTGCATTCCCAGAGCTTCACTTTATTAGAGAGGGGAATCTTAGGTCAAAAACGGAGTTCATTAGACAAATGGATGCCGGTATGAATACTGATTTTCAGAAGGTTTTTGACAAGATTTTGGAGTTGGCAGTGAACAAAAACTTGCCGGAAGAGAAGATGATAAAAAGGGTTTTTGTTTTTAGTGATATGGAGTTCGATAAAGCCTCTGAGAATCCATGGGAGACGGACTATATGGTGATACAGAAAAAATTCCAGGAAAAGGGATACAAAAATGTGCCTGAGATTGTATTTTGGAACCTTAGGGACTCATCCGCTACTCCTGTGACAGCTACACAGAATGGGGTGGCTCTTGTTAGTGGATTTTCCAAGAATCTGTTGACTCTTTTCTTGGAGGAAGGTGGGATTATTAATCCCGAAGATTTAAACAATTTGGCTGGTGAAGATGTGAAGGCGGAATCATCAACTGGAGAAATGAATCCAGAAGCTGTAATGGAAGCTGCTATATCTGGTGAATTGTATCAGAAACTTGTTGTTCATGATTGATGTATGAAAAATTGATAAACATGTTATGTTCCATTCATCTTTCTTTAATTGCTTGTTGCTACTCTATCATACTGCATTTTTTTTTCTTTTATTGTTGAATCACCTCGCCTAAAAGTTCAAAGAGATCATCTCAACATCGTCTCTTACTTGCAGGCTGGATGAATTTTTTATCATCAAACGTGTAGCATGTGCACAATGTTCGTAAAATAGGTGGCTTGTAAGAATTGAACTCGTTGACATTCAAACCCAACAATCACCAAGCATCAACCAACAAACAAAATAAAAGATCTAACGAAAATAATAGCAAATATATTTGTCTCTTTGGGGGAGAGACAATTTGGCCTAGTGCGATGCCTACTTCTGCCTTTGAAGCTCTACAATTATAGATCGGCCTCTATTGCACTAGATCAACCGACAAAGTGGCCAAAAATAAAATTTACAACGGGTAATCCACTCAGGAAACTCAGATCCACTCGTACGTCTTCTTTCACAAGATAACAAAAAAGAACCCTAACCACAACAGATCCACTCAACACACGGTTGCTAAAGGCCTGCTTCCAAGTTCCAACAGACCAAGCCAGCAAGGCGGCAGCAAAAGAAATTGGGCCTAATAGCTTTTGGACCCAAACATTATATGGATTACCAACCATTATAGTATGATAGAGGAATGATCTCCTAAGCACTGGTGCTTAATTTATACTAAGCACCGATGACATGGCAAATCTATTTAATGGATAATGGTGGATCTCACGTAATCAATCTATAAATGAAATATACATTAAATAGACATGCTATGTCACCGGTGCTTAGCTTAGCATAAGCTAAGTACCGGTGCTTAGGAGATCATTTCTCTAGTATGATATATATGATACTATGTTACACTAGTTGATCTAAAAGATAAAGTCCATTAGGAAAGGGAAAATTTAATCATATAAGTTTAGATTTCAACATTGATTACTACCATATATTGTCAATTTATAAGAATACATGATTTATACATAATTTAGATCAACGACAAGAAATATGACCATTAAATTATTTCAGAAACTATTATCCAGAAATTGATGAATTTGTCATGACAACTTATGAGACTGAGTTATTAGATGGTGCGAGTAGCCCCTTTCCATCCTCAAGAACGAACAGGTTATGGGATTGATGAGTGTTGAAAATTGGTGTATTATTTATACTATGACATTTTAATCACATATATGTAAAACGAGCAAAATCATGAACATTTTGTTTAAAGTGAATTGATTCATTTGCAATCATAAGGGGTTTATTTATCATATCTAAAAAATTGCGTCTCAAATTACACAACTTTATGAAAGACATGTCCATCTTGTTGGAAAGCACATGTTCAAAAAGACATATGTCTAAGATGAAAATATGTGACTGTTTAAAAATTGCACATCCAAAAAGACAGCTTTTTAGCCAAACAAAAACTAGAATATTCCACAATATTTTTAATTCATTTTTTCATAATATTCATGTATTTAAGTAATTCACTTTGAGCCTTAATTTCTCATTCACCCAAAATTAGTTCGAGTAATTAAATATTCTATGCTAATCTACTTGCGTAGTAGAACACTTTTGATCTTACAATTTCATACTCGACTAACAGATACTGCTTAAATAATTGGTCAAAATTAGTCAAAACCAGCTTGTAGATAACATTGATTGACTTTGGACATATTTAAAAACAATAAACTTCATTTTAAGCTTCAGAAACCTCACAAATATTTCCATTTATGCACTCTTTAGCTAACGAATCGAGCAGAAAGGAAATAGATATTGGATGTAATCAAATTCTTATAAAAAGGAAAAAAACACAAGGCAAGTTTGTATCTATTAATCAATATCCCTACTTTCTTGTCATTTCCTACTTCAATTTAGTCTCAATTATGTTAATTTTAGCTTTTATATGTTTCACGTACTGGGTTGAAGCAAAAACACAAGGCATTGTTTCTATTTCTATTTTCTTTTTTTAATTCGAAAAAGAGTATGTTGGTTATTTTAAGAAAATTTTGATTATTTAGCAATTAAACTAACAGTTTTCATAACATAATGACTTATCTCGCACGTTTTTTAAAGATTGGGTACTCGAAATATTAGAAATTGAAGGTTAAAAGATTCGGGACCATTGATACTATTTATCCATTAATAAATGAGTAATCTACACAAAATTGCCATCATAATAAAATGTAAACATCAATAGTGGTACATAGCAATACTCATCAAAATATTGATATTAGTGACAAAGATTTTGGTTCCAATTAGGCTCCAGTCCTTTTTTATATATATATTTTGTTAATGCTAACTGTTAGTAAAAATACAATTGTAAATAAAAATTTACAACTAAATTTAAAAATAAACTCGTAACCAATTAGGTTGAGGCGCGAGTATCTTGCTCTCTTTAAGGAGATTCAAGCCCTCTGCGGTGTTGGAAATCCTCAATCACCAGTGCAACAGCTATCTTCTTGACTTGTCCCTTCCAGGATACAACAGCCCAACTGAAACGTTGTTTAGTTCAACCTCTTTTGCACTAGAAGATGAACTCAAAGCTCCACTATAAGAACACCTTTCTTATGGCAAATGTATTAACTTTGTTGAGAGAAAAATATATAAAACTTCATATATTTTCTTGTGTAAAGTTGGAGAGAAAAGAAAGGTATTTATAGGTGTTAAGAAGACAATACAAGTAAATAAGAAATTAAATTTTATAAACTTAATTCTATAACTTATGTCTTATGATCTTCCACAATAACAACTCACTATAACTCATGACCCATTCCCACAATAACAATCCATAATCAAGACATGAAACTTCCAACCTTTCATATTTCAATAATAAAATTATTTTAAAAAATAAAATGTTACAATATTCCCCCACTCATTTTATTATTTGAAAATAAGTCAAAATACATTTGCCAAAAGATAGATAATTATGCATCATGATATGTGTGACTCTGCATTTAACCTCCACTAGTGAAACATCAATCTCTACTCTACAGTTAGTAGTGATCTCAGACTTGAACTATAACTGGTTAAGAAAAATAAAGAAATACTGCTCACACATAATAATCCAGGTGTTGATATGAGCTTTAATGGCTAGCACATTACGGCCTTGTGCTGATCCTAGTTTTTCATGAGTGTTTTTTTTTAGAAATGCCCATATTCTCATAGAGAGAGGCCCCACTCTCGCACTCACATAGGTAAAATATATCAAGAGTACTCCTGCAACTATTGCACTCCACTCATACGAGCTACAGACTTTATTAAGAGTTTATTTTTTTTTAGAAAACTCAACCCTCCAAACGTTACAGGATTAATGCACTTACATCATAGGGATGGAAAAAAAAATTGTGCATTTTTTTTCCGGCCACCTTATAATTTGTTTGTCCCATTAAACCAGGATCTCTGGTCCCTAGGTTGAGTATCCTTATATGTGGCTCATAATGATATGGGCTTAAGTCCCATCCCCCTCGAAGTATTCCAGACCCTCTCTCTTGTCAATGCTTTAGTTAATGGATCTGTAAGATTATCACAAGATTTAACATAATTCACGTTAATTATACCACTGCTCAAATAAGATCTCACAGTACTGTGTTTTCTTCATATAGGTCTGGATTTACCGTTATAATAACGATTGTTAACTCTACCAATGGCAGCAGTGCTATCACAATGAATCAATATAGGAGATATTGGTTTTTCCCACACTGGGATCTCATGTAATAAATCTCTTAACCAATTTGATTTTTCACTAGCTGAAGCTAAAGCAATAAGCTCAGCTTCCATAGTGGAATTAGCAATAATTGTTTGTTTTTTAGATTTACAACAAATTGCACTACCTCCCAATTTAAAAATTTATCCAGTGGTAAATAAAGAATCACCTGACAATGTATTCTAATCTGCATCAGAACCTTCAATAACAGCAGGATATTTTTTATAAAATAAGCCACAATTTCTTGAACCAATTAAATATTTCATTACACGGTCCATAGCATGCCAATGTTCTCTTCCTGGCTTACTCGTAAACCTGTTGAGTACCCCTACTGCAAATGCAATGTTAGGTCTCGTACAATTAGTAGCATATCGCAAGCTACCAATCATGCTAGCATATTCATTTTGATTTATGACATCATTTTCATTTTCAACAGGAAATAGATTAATACTCGAATCAAAAGGATTAGAAACATGCTTGCAATCAACATAGTTATATTTTTTCAAAATTTTCTCAATATAATTTGATTGATCAAGAAAAATTCCATCACAAGTTTTAGTAATACGCATGCCCAAAATAAAATTAGCCTCTCCAAGATCCTTCAAGTCAAAATGGCTCTTAAGCATATTTTTCGTCACATTGATTACAAAAATATTAGTGCTAAAAATTAACAAATCATCCACATAGAGACTAATAATGACATGTGAATTTTTCCATGCTTTATAATATATGCACTTATCACACTTATTTACTTTATACCCATTTTCAACCATGTAGGAATCAAAATTTTCATGCCACTGTTTTGGAGCTTGCTTTAAGCCATAAAGAGATTTAGACAACTTACACACTTTGCTTTCTTCACCAGGTTGTAAAAAACCTTCAGGTTGGTCCATATATATTTCCTTATCTAGATCACCATTTAAAAAAACTGTTTTCACATCCTTTTGATGAATAATAAAATCATGAATTGCAGCAACAGCAATAAGCAATCTAATGGATGTCACTCTAGTAACCGGAGAAAAAGTATCAAAGAAGTCTACATCAGCTTTTTGTTTAAACACATTTGCAACGAGTCTTGTTTTATACTTATCTATACTTCCATCCGATTTTAATTTTTTCTTTAGGACCCATTTACACCCTATGGTTTTACAACCTGGTGGTAAATCAACTAATTTCCAAGTTTTATTAGAAAGTAGTGATTTTATCTCATCATTTACAGCCTCTTTCCTAAATAGCGTCAGGTGATGATAAAGCTTCTTGTAAAGAAATTGGATTTTCTTGAACATTATAAACAATATAGTCAGGACCAAAATATTTCTCAACTCTAGTTCTTTTACTCCTTCTGAGTTCATTTTGAGAATTTTCTTGATTTTGTAAAATAGGAGTAGAAGAGTTAGGTTTCAAAATATTTTGTTCAAATTCTTTACCCCTACTATTTTTTGATTTAAATGGAAATTTTTCTTTATGAAAAATAGCGTCACCTGACTCAAAAATTATATTATTTTCAATGTCAAAAAATCTATAGGCTGTACTATATACCGCATAACCAAGAAAAGCACAAGTGGTAGCTCTTGCTCCCAATTTAGATCTTTTACGATCCATTAACCTCACAAAGGCTAAACAACCACATACCCTTAGATATCCCAGATTTGACTTATGCCTCTTCCACACCTCAAAATGTGTAATTTTTGTCTTTTTATGTGGCACTCTATTTAACACATAACAAGCAATCAAAATCGCTTCTCCCCAAAAATTTGAGGGAGCACCTGAATCTAATAGCATAGCATTTGTAAGATCAATTAACGTTCTATTTTTTCTTTCTACTACACCATTAGAAGCAGGTGAATATAGTGGAGTAGTTTCATAGATTATTCCCAAGGATTGAACATAAGAATTAAATCCAAAAGATTCAAATTCTCTACCTCTATCACTTCGAATTCTTTCAATCTTTCTAACGAATTTATTTTCAACTTCAAGGAGGAATATTTTAAAAGAATCAAAAGCATCACTTTTATTTTTCAATAAATAAACATAAGTATATTTCGAACAATCATCAATAAAAGTGATAAAATATCTATTTCCTCCACGAGTTAAAATTCTTTCAAATTCATATAAATCTGTGTGAATTAACTCCAATAATTCGGTATTTCTTTCTACACTTTTATGAGGTCTTTTTGTAATCTTCACTTTACTACAAATTTCACATTTTTCAAAATCCTTTTTCATGTTAGGAATTAATCTCAAACTACTCATGACTCCCACATATTTACTATTAATATGATATAAACGAGCATGCCAACAATTTAATGAAGAGAGCATATAAACAGAACTAGAAGCATTATTATTAATATTCTCAACATTGAGTTTAAACATTCCATCACAAGCATAACCTTTGCCTACAAAAATAATCTTTTTTGTAACCACATATTGATCAGATTCCATAGTTTGTTTAAAGCTAGCCTTATTCAAAAGATAACTTGACATCAAATTCTTTCTCATGGAAGGCGTATAAAACACGTCTTTCAATGTTAAAACTCTTCCAGAAGTGAATTTAAGATCAACCTCACCCGTTTCAAGAACTTGAGTAGTGTGAGAATGTCCAGGCATTATAGTTTTGGACTCCTTAAAAGGAGTGTAAACTTTGAACCAATCTTTATCATAGCAAACATGTCTATTTGCACCAGAATCTGCCCACCATCATTCAACACTTTGTATCATATTGATATCGGTTATCATAGCCACAAATGGCTCCTCGGTAACGTTAGCCTGAGGTATAGGTTCACGTTTCCGGCATCTGCAAATTCGAGCAATATGCCCATTTTTGCCACATACAAAACAAGTCTTACCCTGTTGATTTTGAGAAGGATGTGATTGGTTCTTGCTCCACTGGCTTGAATTTCTCTTATCATGTTGGTAAGATTTTTTCACGATTTTTTTTCTAGGTTTCAACATATTATTTTTGGAATACAAATTAGTAAGCAAATTTTCATTTGTAGAAATTAAATTTACCTTGGTGGAATGTCCATTGCTCTCTTGAATAAGTGCATCTTGTCCTCTAACCTCTTCCTCCACTCGAATGCGTGTGATCAACGTTTCTAGTTACATCTCTTTTAGCTTGTGTCGCATATTTTTCTGGAACTCTCTCAATGATGATGGAAATTTGTCAATTAAGACAGCAACAACTAGGTTGTCACCAATCTTGATCCCTTCAGATATGACTTCAGCAACTATCATTTGAAAATCTTGTGCTTTCTCTACCACAGATTTTCCATCCACCATTTGATAATGAAAAAATTGACTTGCTGCATATTTTTTTGCACCGACTTCTTCAGTATCATATTTACTTTGCAAGGCTTTCCATATTTTCTTGACAGACGTAAAAGTAGTATCATAATAATCATAGAAATGACCAGCAAGACAATTTAAAAGATAGTAACGATAATTATACTCATCTTTTTCGTACTTTTCGACCTTTTCTCCATGTTCAATATATTCATCGTCGCTCATGCCTTCATTACTTATTTTTTTAGGATTCTTCTCGGTAAGGACATAGGCAACCTTGAGAAGAGTGAGGTAAAAGAGAACTTTACCCTTCCACCTTTTAAAATTTTTCCTTTGAAGCGAAATGACTTGTTGAGATCTCCAACATTCTTATTTGGCTTTTCAACGGTTTGCTCCATGTTGAATTCTCCTTAAAATTGTTAGTGAAAATACAATTGTAAATAAAAATTTACAACTAAATTTAGAAGCAAACTCGTAACCAATTAGGCTGAAGCGCAAGTATCTCGCTTTCTTTAAGGAGATTCAAGTCTTCTGCGGTGTTGAAAATCCTCAATCACCGGTACAACAGCTATCTTCTTGACTTGTCCCCTCCAAGATACAACAGCCCAACTGAAACGTTTAGTTCAACCTCTTTTGCACTAGAAGATGAACTCAAAGCTCCATTATTAGAATACCTTTTTTATGGCAAATGTATTAACTTTGTAGAGAGAATAAATTATAAAACTTCATATATTTTCTTGTGTAAAGTTGGAGAGAAAAGAAAGGTATTTATAGGTGTTAAGAAGACAATAAAAGTAAATAAGAAATTAAATTTCATAAACTTAATTCTATAACTTATGTTTTATGATCTTCCACAATAACAGCTCACTATAACTCATGACGTATAATCTTCCAACAATAACAATCCATAATCAAAACATGAAACTTCCAATCTTTCATATTTCAATAATAAAATTATTTTAAAAAATAAAATGTTACAACACTAACTAAATACGAATCACTT
Organism: Forsythia viridissima; assembly: GCA_030279155.1. Classification (NCBI taxonomy): domain Eukaryota; kingdom Viridiplantae; phylum Streptophyta; class Magnoliopsida; order Lamiales; family Oleaceae; genus Forsythia; species Forsythia viridissima. The sequence goes on from CM059036.1 coordinate 4,919,482, forward strand.
AGATTAACAATTTGCTGTAGATTAAATTATAGACTCAAAAAGCATATTGCCTTCAGGTGCACGATATCGTAAAAAATTAATAAAGTGAATTTGAGTTCATTATCGATTCTACAAGAATTGTGTACTTATATTCAAAATCACTTATGTGACATTAATTGAAGAAAAAGTAATTTTGCACGAGTTATTTGATTTGACGGTTTTGCTAAAAACTACTGAAAGCAATTAAATTAAAGCTAAGAGAATTAGAGAAATTTTGAATATGAAAAGAGATTAGGACTATGTCATCACCTATTTTTTCACTTTAATTCGTATAATCATGTGGTTGACAATATTTATACATATTGACGACCAATGTTCCTAAATTATTCAACAATATCTCTAGAGTGTAATCAAATTTGTGTTTAATTATGAACTTCTTTCTTATAGACCATAGCTATGACGATGATGTACGAGAGCTGAGATAAGTGTAAATATTACACTTATCAAATACCTCCAAACTTAAACATTTTTTTAGTGTTCGAGCAAAACAAGACACAATTAAGACAATACACAATAAAGAAATAAAGAAACGTGTGCAACTAGGTTCAAAGTTGTGTTCAAATATTTAATTCAAAGAAAACATTCAAAAATTGCCACAAAATTTTTAACTTATCCCATGCTCAACTCTTTAAGTGTTTGTGGGAATAACCATGCCAATTATTATTTTTCACTTAGATTAAGATTAAACAATTAAGCATTCTCATAGGCTTCTATATTTACAAATCCGAATCTCAAATAGTCAATTCATGCCTCTCTCTATTTGTATAGTTCACATAATTTTAATATTTTTTACTCATCCGGAGGGTGCCCTATCTTAACTAAAGATTACTCTCAACATCTTATGACTTAAAATGTGTGAGGTAAATTGATCACGGTGAGAATTTAGATTGCCAATAATTCAATAATCCTATGTTGACATCCTCGCAGTCCACATTTCTAGCATTCAAGTCTTTACTGAACAAGTCAAACTAACTATTCATCTAGTTCTCCGATTTAATGTCCAAGACTTAATCAAGTTTGCAGCACTTATTTTTGTTTCTTACTACTGTATTACTTTTACCACTTATTTCCCTTTCAATTTTTCTTCACAGTTGGTAGCTTTCATTCTATCATTGAGGTAGCCATCTTCCTTGGTAGATTATCTCCCTCATATTGGTGATAGCACCAAGTTACTTAAGGTTGGTTTTCACACACAATTTATGCAGTTTTTCCTACTGAATGTACCTCAAATAGTGCCGTGTCTTTTATTGGGATGTGTAGTTGGGAATAAAATTCTAATTCACACTCAATGCTCAGATCAAGTCCTTCAAATAAAATCACTGCCATCTTATATTTCAATACAATACCACAAACTATCAACTCTCTAGAACAACACTCATCATCACAATTTAAGCAACCCCAAACTTATTCTCTAAGGTTCAATAAAGAAGTTAAAATATATTGGGGTGAATGGGTTGTTAACTAGATAACACACTCCAAAGTTCATCGAAAACCCAAGAATCGCCTAATTCTCATAATCCATATCCGAGTTCTAGCAATATATCAGTCATGGTTATGCGCTCAAATGATATAAAGTCTAACATGAGACAAGAACAATAATTAAAATTTAAAAAGCACAATGTAGCAACATTTTTCAATTCTCAATAATTAAATCATAGACACAAGTACTCATCGTAGGTAGATTAGTCATCAAATAAATTTGCACATTGAAAATTGAAGAATATATTTTTGAAATTCTTGAAATTTTATAATTTTTGGAATTTTCAAAATTTTAAACTCAACATAACTCGAGTCAAATTCACACAACAAACAAACTAACACATTATTAGATTCCACTGCCAAACTTAAAGATACATTATCCCAATACAAGCATAAGACAAATGAGAGAAGAGACTAAAGATTAAGAAACAACGAAAATCTCTCGGTTTGATGTTCGAAGATGTGATTGTTGAAGTCCTTTGAAATGTTTGAGTACGAGCATCGATGTTGATTTGTTAACTCTATATTTCCTTTCTCCAATGTGTTGACTTTTGAAGGTAACCTATCGACTCTAAACAATCATTCTAAAAAGCTCGTCCAGGTAGCGCCTAGTCACGCCTCGCCTAGCTTGAAGCTCGACCTCCACACCTAGCTATGTTTTACGCTTTTTAAAACACTACTCTAAACATCAGTAATACACAACATCTATCGTCATATATGCATCCAATATATGCTCGTAGACCGCAAAGAAGTCCAACTATATGCTGAAGCATTCATGTCATGCAATGAATTTGGAAAAACTGTTCGGTCATTTCATCAAAATCACGTGCAACGTACATCTTACATATTACAATTATTATATGGGTGGTTATATTGTATTAAAGGTCTTTAACTTTTATTAATTGTCACATATTTATTTCGTACTTTTTTTCATAGTTTTCTTATCTTGAACCTTCTATTAATTAGCACATTGTATGTCAAATGACGGTTTTTGTCCAAAAATTCCATTAGCGTACTTTAAAATGAGAAACAAATATTTAGTCGCAATTTTGATTTTTGCTTATTTAAAAATACGGAAGGCAAATAAGTCTTTTTACTCCATTATACTCCATCTGTCCCACAAAGTTATGCTTGTTTCTTTATTCACACATATTAAGAAATCTCATTTAATGTAATTGAAATTATAAACTTTTTCACACATTTTTCTTATTATACCCCCATTTAATATTAGTCATTTATAAATTTAATAAATTTAAATACTCATTAAGTTACAATTGGAATGCAAATCAAATTGAATTGCATTACATTAAAATAATAATGAAATGAATTGTTGACTTTGTTAATGAAGGGTGTGTGTTTTATAGGCAATGTAGAATTCATTGAATGCCTATTAAGTAAATGTGTGAATAAATTTATGTAATTTTCCATTATAATTAGAATATGTCAAGTTTATTTGGTTTGATAACAATGTAAATTAAATAAGGGTGTATTAGAAAAAAGAAAATTTTAATACACCCTCTATGAAATAAGTGGCCTATAATTTGGGACAGATAAATAAGAAAAACGAGTCTATCTTTATAGGACAGAGAGAGTAATATTTATCGTTCCAACTATAATTATTATATTTTTTTAATCTGTATAAAAATAGAAACAATCATATCTTTTTGGGACGGAAGACGTACTTAGAGCATCTCTAATGCTAGACACTTTCTAAAAAATTTATATGACAAGAGAGATAAGTGAAATGGGGAGAGAAAGTGTGGAAGGAGGAAAGAGAATGAAAAATACATGAGAGAGATAAACACAATTTAATGAAAAAATGGGTGAAATGTGTTTAACAAGATATCTAAAACTAAACGGCTTGTTGGACGGTCTTCTACAATAAATACTGCCATATCAGTTTTATCTCTTCCACATCAACGCTACATTAACTGGACATTCAAAATAGAAGGTAGCATTGGAGATGCTCTTAAAAATATGATATGTTGTAATTGATGAAAATAAATAAAAATCTAATGTAAGAGCTAAATAATTTAATATTGAAATTGTTATCTAATTTGTACCTTGACAGTTAATGTTTTTCATATTCGGCCAACTAGCTAGCCATTATGTGTAGCAGCACTGTTCTAAGTGTATTTCCAATGCTACACTTTCTAAAAAAATCTATGTGGCATGAGAAAGAAAAGAAATGAGAAGAGAGTGTGTGGAAAGAGGAAAGAAAAAGAAAAGTAGATGAGAGATAGACACAATTTAATGAAAAAATAGGTGGAAGGTATCTAGCAGGATATCTAAAACTAGACGGTTTGTTGAATGACCTTTTACAATAAATACTGTCACATCAGTTTTGTTCCCTCAACCTCATTGCCACATCAGCGGGATATTGTTGCATTAGAAATGCTCTAATGCCCACAGTGGGCAATGTTATAATGCCCACTTGGACATTTGTCCAGTGGGCATTATAATGTTGCCCACTATGAACGTTGGAACATTTCCAGTATGCGTAGTCCAAGAGTCAATCTAATTAATGTATCAACTACACCACAAATTTCAGTGATTTTATGTGTGTTTGATTGCAAGCAAGAAATTTAGGTGGAAAGAAAATGAATTCCATGGAATTGAATTGCCAAAAAATTATTAATTGAAAAATAAGACAAATTTTCCATAGAAAATAAAACCTCCTCCCACCTCCCCTCCCCCCCCCCCCCCCCCCTTAAGAAAATATTTTCCTTGAAAACAAGGAAAATGAGAAAATGTTTTACATGGAAAAAAAGGTTGCAATCAAACACACTCTGGAAAATAGAGGTGGGAAAATATTTTTTCCATGGAAAATCTTGTGCAATCAAACATATGAGTTGGAAAATAGGTGGAAAAATACTTTTTCCATATAAAATCTTATGCAATCAAACACAGCCTTATAGATGAACGTGTGAAATGAAGGTACAAGGAAAGCATTTACATTGGAATGAGATGAGAATATATACCTGGGTCTTGATCTCTCATTCACTTATGTTGTCCACTTATAATGTCCACACTGATGTGGCATCACATGATTGATAGTTTTACCAATCATGTGATGCCACCTCAGCGTGGACATTATAAGTAGACAACATATATAGGTAGGAGATCAAAATCCATGTATACTATAGCCACCGTTTCCAGCCAACAATTTTGAATTGCAACCAAATAGTAGTGAACTAAAGGAATGGTTTTCCCGACCATACATGTAACATAATTCATCCAACCAAATATATTGATTGAACAGAAGAAATATCGATTTTGTTGGCTTTCATTTCGCTTGTGACCCAATAGGCTACAAGAGGTTGTGACAACTGTCTCCGGCCATCTTTGGTTCAAATATAAATCTCATGTCAACAGTTAACATTATAACATCAAACCCTTGTCAAGGCCACTCTTTGAATCCTAGCCGATCTATAAGAAGAAGAAAATTACAAAATTGACAACTTAAAGTAGAATCGATTTACTCCAATGTTCACGCAAGCCATTATGATCTTCTAGATCTGTGTGTTATGGATCTCAATGATAACATGCATTCACTAAGCTATCTATTCCTTTTTTCCTTTCCAGCCATTGCAGGCTTTCTTCACTTCCCGCCACTTCGCTTCCACTTGACCACCACACCTGGCCGATTTACTTCTTCAATCTCTCTGACCTTGCATTTCCTGCATAAAATTGGAATATGATGGGGGGAAAAAATCTTGGGTACATTGACCATGTTACCATGCCTTCGTAATTCCTGTCACTGACCAAAACAGCTCATTCTCTCATCTTAGCAACATTACTTAAAAGGAAATATTGCAGTTTACATTTATTATCCTTATCATTTTAGTGTAAAAGGAAGTACTATATACATATTTCTATGGAATTGGAAAAAAAAACTTGATTTCAATCTCTGTGTTCAAACAAATATAAATGTTTTGGAAACTAAAAAAATCTTGCTTACCTACATGCACCAATATTACGATCAGAAAGCAGCTCATCAGCAAAGGTTGCTTTTCTCTCCTTCTTAGTAAGTCTACCTGTGTAGAACTCTTCTGTCGACTCTATCATAGTGCCCACCTGATCAATTATCAGAGCACTCAATCATCAACCTCTTGGTTAACCAGGATCAATTAAATGTAGTACTCATTGATAGCATTAGACTGCGATCCAGATGCAATCTTGACTTACCTGGAAATTCTTGGGTAGTGTTTTTTATTTTGAGTTACCCTTCTTATAATTCCTCGTTGGATCTATGGCACTCCTCAACTGTAACGGTAAAGAAGATTCACCTTTCGTCAAGAAATAGTCTTCCAAATGAATTGCAATACCAATAAAAAGATGCAACATGTGTTTTAGATTTCTCTTGGCAGAACAGAAAACAAAATGAGAACCTTCAAGGGCTGAAAACGTACTAAATAATGGCGTTGAAATCTCACCCCATAAGTTGAAAATACAAGTACACTATTAATAGAAATCACATGATCCAGAGGGCTGTGAGTTGCTTGACTTCGCTATTCACACATATATTGTACTTTTACGGCTAATCTTCTAGACAGCACTTTAAGTTCTAATGCTCCTTCCCCTATTTTTTATTCTGTGCAGGTACGGGTACCAGGTAGACAAAAGTAATTCGCCACAACTCCTAACCCTAATGTTTCAGTTCCAGGTGACTCCAAAAGCAAATTGACAGACCCATAAAAAATTCAAGGAGGACACAATCACTTTGTTGAGAGAAGGCACCACTGAATACACCATTATTGTGAGGAATCCTAAAATCGAATGCATACATTGAGATGGATCCAAAGCTGCTTCATTGCTATTTGAAAAAGCTACAAATTTTGAAGAATCAAGTGGATGACAATGCATTGAAAAACTAAAGGAAAGAAGCACTCAAAGACATATTCCTTAACCCATCAGAGTACATCGGACTTACAAGTCATGTTCTCGAGAAGTATGACATGGAAGATGCAAAGGAAATGGCAAAACAATTTGGTGAGCGTCTTGTAGTGGATAAAGGTTACAGTTGGGCCTTTATCCACATGTCAGTTTGTTGGTTTGCAGTTTTTCCACATGGGCCAATATTGGGCACGCATTTGTGTCTTTGAGGTAGGGGCACTTTTGGGCCTTTCATGTTTGTTTAGTCTTGTTATGTTTTCTTATGTTAGGATCAATTTCGGGCCCAATAAATCTGTAGCCATCTTGAAGGGTTTCCCGCTTCAATTAGTTAAATAAAAATGCCACTTAAGTGGTTTTGTTTTTTTAAAAAAAATTATGCTCTATAGCAAACCACGTAGAAATATCAAAATATCTATTACACTGTAAAAATGACAATTGAACTGGCAGGCCAACATACTGTACCTCATGCACATCTCACAGACTAATAGGCAAAAAATGCATTCACTTTTCCAACAAATGAAAGATGAAGAAGATTGTTTTTTGTCATCACATCATAAAAACACCCGTTCCCAGGCAAAGATTAGTGGCCAATATGGCCAAAAAACATGCAATTACAACATCAATAATGTCTTGATTAATATTACAAAGTACATCAACTTCCAGTCATTGAAGTAGTAATATAAGAGAAAATTGTTTCTCTGAGTATATAAAGATATTTAGAAAGCCCCAAACCTCTAAGAGTATTTTTTTCAGCCCTTCATGCTGTTGGTTTATTTCATATCAATAATGTTTTAGTTGCTTACTGTTTGTCATCTCGATTTAACTGTTGAACCGACTGTTTCAAATTTCCTCTTTAAAAATAGCATTGCATTCATGTTTTAAGTAGGCATTTGGACTGTATGGTAGGAGTCTTGGGAAGTAGAGTTTCATACTTCCTGGAAGAAGTCAAAAAACTCGGTCTTATTGTATACGTTTTTGGCTACAAAATCTTTTATCTCTGTCTCCAATTTTTGAAGGTATGATCGTTTGCTTTGTTAGCATATATTATATATATGGCATAATTGAGATGTCATATATTCTACTCTATTTAGACTAGCTATGTATAGAAGAGTATATTGTAATTAGTATCTACTCTATTTAGACTAGCTATGTATATAATATTATATTGTAATTAGCATGTAATTGATATGCGTTTATTTTGGTAAGCTATTTACCTTGCATCTATATAAATGAAGGAACCCTTACATTGAGAGGCATTCAAACCAAACTTTCTTGACATGGTATTAGAGCCCAAGTTATTTTTTTCACATTTTTCTCTTGGCTTTGAATTTCTGGTTTATTATTAGAGTTCTTTTTTTTTATCAGCATCAGAACTGTCTGAAACCTCTTCATAGGTTCTGTCGATAGTCTCTTCGCTTTCCAGAAGATATTTTTTTGGATTAATTTTTTGGTGATTTAGGCTGTCAGAATTTTTTTTTTATTTTCTGACCAGTTTGTCTCGGATTGTTGGGAGTCTTGATTGATCATATTGATCTTGTGAATGTTGTGATCTGTCTGGTCTTTCAATTTTGTTTTTGGTGGTTATTATGTCAGGCGAAAATTCTATTATTCGCTTTAATGGCAAGAACTACGCCAGTTGAGAATTTCAGTCTAAGATGTTTGTTAAAGGAAAGGAGTTATGGGATCATTTGGATGGGTCTTCTACGGCTCCAACTGATCCCAAAGAATTCAGTTCATGGGAAGACAGGGATGCCAAAATTGCTTCTTGACTACTTAGCTCTGTTGAACCCTATATGATCAACAATCTTCGTGGGTTCACTACTGTTAAACAGATGTGGGATTACATTTGGCAAATTTATTATCAAAATAATTCTGCCCGAAAGTTTCAATTGGGGTTAGATATCGCAAACTATCGTCAGGGAAACCTCTCGATTGAACAATTTTACTCAGGTTTTCTTAATTTATGGAGTGATTATTCCGGCTTAGTGCATTCTAAAGTTCCCAAAGATGCTTTAGCGGCCCTACAAGCGGTTCATTCTAAGAGCCAGCGGGATCAATTTTTGATTAAGCTTCGACCTAAGTTTGAAAGTGCACGAGCTAGGTTAATCAATCGCACACCTGTCCCTACTTTGGATGTCTGCTTATGCGAACTCTTGCGTGAAGAACAGCGTCTCGCCTCACAACTCGGCATTGCTCAAGACACTGATGGTACTGAGATGGTCAATGTAGCCTATGCTGCTCACGACAAAGGACGATCTAGATCTCCGCCGCAGTATTACCGCTGCAAAGAAGTTGGACACATTGTAAAATATTGCAGCAAGAAATTCTGCAATTATTGCAAAAAAGAAGGCCATATCATTAAGGATTGTCGTGTATGTCCTCATAATCGATCCGCTCCTGCTTTTCATACTGCTGTTTAGTCCACATTTATGCCTGCCTCTTCTACTCAACCTATTGTTCCAAGTTCTTCGTCCAACCTTACCCCTGAGCAGGTTCAACAGATGATTATTTCTGCTCTTTCTGCTATTGGTCTCCAAGGTAAGAAACATATTCTTCCTTCTCCTTGGTTAATTGATTCTGCGGCTTCCAATCACATGACTAGCAGTCCGGCAGTGTTACATGATATTCGTAAGTATGATGGTGAGCAGCATATTCAGATCATCGATGGCAGTACTCTTCCTATTACTGTAGTTGGAAATTTGGAGTCTCCTTTTACTAATGTTTTCGTATCTCTTTCATTATCTGCCAATCTCATTTCTGTTGGACAATTAGTAGAGAAAAATTGTTCCCTTCATTTTGATCATAATGGTTGTCATATGCAGGATCAAGTGTCGGGACAGGAGATAGCGAAGGGGCCTAAAGTGGGACGTCTTTTTCCTCTTCAGTCATTTTACATTCCTCGTTCAATTTCTGTTGGTTATTCTGCTATTTCTAATAATAGCCATTTTTTGCATAAGAAATTAGGACATCCAAACTCTGTAATTTTGACACATCTTATGAAACATAGTTATTTGAGCAATACAAATGCAAGCTCTTCCTTGTCTTTTGATTGTGTATCTTGTAAACTTGGTAAAAGCAAATCTTTACCATTTCCTTTACATGGTAGTCGTGCTTCTACATATTTTGAGATTATTCATTCTGATGTTTGGGGTATGAGTCCTGTTCTTTCTCATGCTCAATATAGGTATTTTGTGACATTTATTGACGATTACAGTCGTTTTACTTGGGTCTATTTTTTTCGTTCTAAAGCTGATGTATTTTCGACCTTTCAAACTTTTGTTGCCTATGTAGAAACATAATTTTCTACCAGTATTAGAAACACAATTTTCTACCAGTATTAAGACCTTACGTTCAGATTCTGGAGGAGAATATATATCTCATGATTTTCAATCTTTCCTACAACAGAAATGTATTCTCTCTCAGTGTTCGTGTCCTTACACCCCTCAACAAAATGGAGTCGTCGAGCGTAAGAATAGACACCTTTTAGATGTGCTTCGTACCTTGATGCTTGAATCTTTTGTCCCTCCGAGATTTTGGGTAGATGCATTATCTACGTCTGTATATTTGATTAATCGTCTGCCTTCTCCTACCTTGCATCTTAATTCTTCATATTCTCATCTGTTTGGTGTTCCTCCTGACTATAATTCTTTGCATATTTTTGGTTGCGTCTGTTTTGTTCACTTACCTCCTATTGAACGTCACAAGCTTGCTGCTCGAGCTGTTCAGTGTGTTTTTCTTGGCTATAGTAACTCTCATAAAGGGTTTGTATGTTATGATGCGGATGCTAACAAACTTCGTATTTCTCGAGATGTCATTTTTTTTGAAAACCAATATTTCTTTCCGTCTTGTGCTGCTCCAATTTCTTCCACTATTTTCCTTCATCCTTTTAATGATGTATCTAGTACTCCTACTTGTTTTCAGCCAGATATTGTGTACCAGTGACGTCGCCCACTGTCTCTTCCTTCATCTGCACTGCCATCTGATCCTGTATTGCATGAGCCTCGTCAGTCTACTAGGGTTTCCTGAGCTCTGGATTGGTATGGATTTTCTTCTTTTGCTCTTAAGATTACTCTTGATACGACTTCTGTCCCTAAGTCTTATTCTCAGGCTTCTACTCAAGAGTGTTGGCGCCAAGCTATGCAGGATGAACTTCAGGCTCTTCAGGACAATCGCACTTGGGACATCGTCCCTTGTCTTGCTGGAGCTAAGCTTATTAGGTGCAAATGGGTATACACCATCAAACTACGTACTGATGGCTCTATCGAAAAACATAAAGCTCGTCTAGTAGCACTCGAGAATCGGTAGGAATATGGTCTTGATTATGAAGAAACATTCGCTCTTGTAGCCAAAATGACTATTGTTCGCACTGTTATGGCCATTGCTATTTCGAAAGAATGGTTGCTTCATCAGATGGATGTGAAGAATGCATTTTTACATGGTGATCTGAAGAAAGAAATATTTATGTCTCCTCCTCCTGGCAAGTTTTCTCCCTATTCTGTTGAGGTTTGTCGTTTGAAACGTTCTCTGTATAGTTTGAAACAGGCACCGCTGGCATGGTTTGAGAAGTTTCGTACTACTCTATTGGATTTTTCTTTTACGTAGAGTCAGTATGACTCTTCACTCTTCTTTTGCAAGACTTCTATTGGGATCGTTATACTTCTTGTGTATGTTGATGATATTGTGATTACCGGATCTGATCTCCAGTTAATTGAGAAGCTGCAGCAGCGTCTCAAATCTTCGTTTCATATGAAAGATCTTGGTCCACTACAATATTTTCTTGGACTTGAGGTCCAACATTGTATGAATGGCATGCTCTTACATCAGCATAAGTATACCCAAGAACTTCTTTTGTTAGCGGGTCTTAAGATAGTAATTCGTGTCTTACACCTATGGATGTCAATTTGAAGCTGCATCAAGTGGATAGTGATTCCTTATCTGATTCCTCGATGTATCGGCAACTGGTGGACAGTTTGAATTATTTGACCATTACTAGACCTGATATCTCGTTTGCTGTTCAATAGGTCAGTCAGCTTATGCATGCTCCTTGTCAGACACATTTAGCAGCTGTTCGTCGTCTTCTTCGATACCTCAAAGGGACATCTGGTCGCAGTTTGTTTTTTCCTATAGAGAATTCTTTAAAGTTGGAGGGTTTTAGTGATGCCGACTGGGCTGGATGTGCGGATACTCGTCGTTCTATTACAGGTTGGTGTATGTTCTTTGGTGATGCTCTTATTTCTTGGAAGAGTAAGAAACAGGCTCATGTCTCCAAGTCATCCACCGAGTCTAAATATCGGGCTACGTCGTCTGCTTGTTCTGAAATTGTATGGCTTTGCGGGTTGTTAAGTGAACTTAGTGTTCTGCAGCTTACTCCTACTCTTCTTCATGCTGATAATACCAGTGCTATTTAGATTGCTGCTAATCCCATTTTTCATGAGCGCACCAAACATATTGAAGTGGATTTTCATTCCATTCGTGAATCCCTTGCTCGCCATGAAATTACTCTTCCACACATTTCCACTGAATACCAAACCGCTGATGTCTTCATCAAAGCTCTCTTTCGTCATCGCCATCAATTCATGATTGACAAAGTGATGCTTCTTGATCGCCCAACATCAATTTGAGGGGGGATGTTAGCATATATTATATATATGGCATAATTGAGACGTCATATATTCTATTCTATTTAGACTAGCTATGTATAGAATAGTTTATTGTAATTAGCATATACTCTATTTAGACTAGCTATGTATAGAATATTATATTGTAATTAGCATGTAATTGATATGCGTTTATTTTGGTAAGCTATTTACCTTGCATCTATATAAATGAAAGAACTCTCACAATAAGAGGCATTCAAACCAAACTTTCTAAACTTCCTTGACATGCTTAACTCCAAGCAGCTCAACATTTGGACACATATGGTTCTCCATCCCAACTTTTCTAGTTTTCCTTCCATTTCGGTAATTGATTACATAATTGAATCACATTTTCAAAATTTTTTTATACTAATCAAATAAATCACAGCCAGTAGAAAGCAAAACATTCAAGCATCTTGCCAGCTTCATAAGGTCCAGATTAATTATTGAACCTAAGGTTTGATATGTTTCAACTCATTGGTTTTTGAACACGAAGATAAAGATGCAAACGTTACTACACCACAAATTTAACTCTTCTCCAAGGTTCTACTGTTGATATCTTCATTATCCTCCTTTAGGTCAACTTAATGATTTACCTTGGTGACTTGGTCAACGAACTATGCTTATACTTTTGCTTAATCATTACTAATTACCGGAAAGAAAGAGAAACTCGCCAATAGATATTATCAAATAGGATGGCTTACAAGTGGAACAAATGAAGAGAGTGAATAGGACGGCGAGAACAATTTCTCAACAATTTGTGATAATCCAATAGTGCCTGGATATCAAATTTTTGGTTTATAATTTTGGAAAATCATAAATCTTAAATGGCCGAAAATTTGATAACTCGAAATCTTCTGTGGATGAACACTAACAAAAGCAATAGTCGAACCAATCAATCAGCAAGTTTACTTAGTTTATCTTTATTTTCATAATGAAGCTTCATTTTCTAATTTTTATTAGAATCTTGTGTTGCTAATGATGTTAGAGACATTTTGGTCCATTTTCAACTGAAAAAGATAGCGGATTTAAATTTCTTTGGTATTAGTACTACACTAACACGGGGTGTTGGACCTCTTGGTCATTGCTTGCTCTAGCTAATGCAGCTACACGTAATGTAATACAGGCCTCTTATTGGATTCATGTGTTCCAGATGCGGGAGGAGACAGGAGCATTAGCTGCATTGGAGTCTGGGAGCTGAAGAACCGGGGATCTTTATTACCTTGGCCATGTGTTCTATTATTTTGTATCATTGTTTTGTTATTGTTCTGATACTTCCAATTTTCTTAGTAAGAGAAAGGGGGTGGGTAGAATAGGAAATTACGGTATTATGTATTACAACCAAGAATAAAAGGAGGTAGGGGTGTTCTATTTCATTACTTAAGAGTTGTGAGGAGAGACACCAAACCTCTCAAAAGTTTGGTATTGCTTTGTAATTTGTTTTGCTGCTTTATTCAATTCAGTAATCACTAATATAGTTACTAACATACATATCTTAAATACAAATTTCCATTCCATTCACTGCAGTTTCAATATTCAATTTCTGCTCACAAACTACAAACACATCTCTGGGATTCTACCATACTACTATTAGGTACTAATAAATACTAATCTTAATAATTCTGTTCAACATATAATAGAAGTGAAGCAAATTTAAAGTCAATCATATGTGCGAAGAATCAATATTAACGCCCGGTGGTCAAATTAATTTCACATAGCAAATTCCGAATTATAAATTACTCAAAGAAGCCTGTCCAGCGCTTTGTATTTCAAGCCATTCCTTGTACAGGTTCCAAATATTATGGTCGAGAAACAATTTTAATCAATTCGACAAGGAATGAAATAAATTGAAAGTACCTTCAATAGTTGAAGATCTTTCTTGAGCTCCGGCATGATAACTGGGGCGGGCATATCAAACCTGACCCACATCAAAAATCAAAACTTTCTTTCACAAAAAACATTAAACGGTAGAATATTATCACGAAAACCAACTAAAAAAGAGAGGAAAATATAGAAAAATAAGTATGTACCAATTCTTGCCGGTAGTGTCTTTAATTTGTTTCTTTAACAAATTGTTGAGCTTTCTGGGTTTTTTTGGAGGAACAAAGATGTCTTCAATTGTCAAGAACAGATAAAGAAATTCAGTTTGAAATGGAATGGTAAGAAGAAGAGAAACAATAGAGCCGGCAGAATTTTAAATTCACCATTTGGAAACGACGCCGTTTGGGAATAAATGAACACGACGCCGTTCAGAAACTTTATTCCTTTTATTTCTTTTAATGAATTCTAAAGATACATTTTTGTAAATGGCTTTGGAAAATGCGATTTTCACCAACAATCTTTAAAAGCTGCAAGATGAGAGAGAAATGGCATGTTTGGCATTTTTATTCTGAATATTCCGTTCATCTCAGCTGAATTTCCAGTCCATCATTTTTTTCTTTACCTTCATTCTCAATTATTTTGTTTTTCATCCGTTGATTAGTCCTTTAAAGTTTATATTGAGCTTGTTGATTTGAAATGAAAGTAAATTGATTAGCCATATTTGAGTAGAAATTTCCTGAATTAGCAGATTGTAGTTGCTGGTTTGTTTATAATCATCAACCACAACAATTGGTATCAGAGCTCTTGATCCGAAGTCATGTCTGAGACGATGAGCAAAGCCCATGAAGAACACTTGAAGAAGATGGATAGAGAGATAGGTGAATTGAGTGTAGCTTACAGAACAGTAATCAATAAGGTATATTCATCTGATTTAACTCTTAAGGTGTTGGAAAATAGGCAGGAGAAGATTAAGAATATTGTGACTGATACAATTCTGAAATATGAAACGTTGGTGGCAATGATAGCACAGATTAGTAGAAATAGGAAGGAGAGTAAAAAAAACAAGCAGAGAGTTATGCTCCTCAAACCAGGTCTGGAAGTTTTGACAGTAACAGAGTAGGAACACCACATATTATCAGGCCATAGATGATAATAGAAACCATACTAAGATCCCCAAAATCAATTTTTCTTACTTTAATGGTGAAGGTCCTAAGGAATGGGTGAGGAAGGCAAGGAAATACTTTTAGTTACATCAAGTGGCTGAGGAGCTGAAAGTGGGTATTGCAGAAATGTACTTGAAGGGCAAGGCTCATATATGGTTCCACGGATTTGCTGCTTCCCATCCTGATGCTAATTGGAATTTGTTTGCTGAGGAGATATGTAGGATATTTTCTGATACTACAGGGAAAGAAGTAGCGGAAACATTCAGTAAGATAAGGCAGTTTGGGAGTATTACTGAATACCAGAGGAGATTTGAGGAATTAAAAGCCCAAGTGATGATGTCCCTACCTCATTTACTTGAATCTTACTACATTTCAATCTTCACCAGTGGACTCAAGAATGAGATCAAGTCAATGGTTAAGATGATGAAGCCTACCTCACTTGCCATAGCCTTTGAATTTGCAGCCTTACAAGAGAACACCATATCAGCCCTCAATAAAAACCAGAAACCTAAACATTACCCCAGCCCTAACACTAAATGGAGTAACCCAACTTCTAAAACTATTAATACAAGCCTAACTTATGAGCCCACCCCAAAAATTTCAAAGACACCAATGCAATGTGATGAGAAGTACACTCTAGGCCATATTTGCAAAAACAGAATGCTTAATTTTATGTTGATTGATGAAGAGGAGCAAGAAGGAGAATGGGAGGAGAGTTGAGAACAAGTAAAAGAGACAGATGATGTGATGCAAATTTCTATCAATGTATTACTTGGCACTATGAGGCATAAGACCATCAAGATACCTGAAAAACTCAAGATGAAAAATGTGTCCATCCTTATTGATAGTGAGAGCACCCACTGTTTTATAGATGATAATTTAGTCATGGGCTTGAATCTCAAAACTGATGATAACATAGAGATGACAGTAACAGTTGCTAATGGACAAAAAATGATTAGCAGATCAGTATGCCAACCACTGGTTTGGCAAATGTAAGGGTTGGAATTTCAGTTCCAGCTGAAATCTTTGAAGCTGTGGAGAAGTGATATAGTTCTTGGAGTGGATTGGCTCAGTCAATTTAGTCCAACTACTTTTTGACTTTGTGCAAGGGTGCATTTTCTTTAAAGTAGGAGAAAGAATTATTGAGCTAACCAGTGAAGAGCCAAGTGATGAGGTGGGATTGATTGATGGAGATCGAATGATGACATTACTTAGTACTCATGACTATGGTATGGTGGGACAGCTGTTTACCTTGGAGGTTGAGAATAATGGAGAAATGCCAGGGATAATCAGACCAATTTTAGAAGATTATGATGATGTTTTCAAAGAGCCATCAAGCTTTTCCCCAATCAGAGCTCATGACCACCAGATAACATTGAAGGAAGGGGCCCAACCCTTCAAAATCAGGCCCTATAAGTGCCCCTTCATAAAGAAAACATAAGTAGAGAAATTGGTTAAGGAGATGATTGAGGCTGGGATTCTACAAACCAGAAACAGTCTTTTTGCCTCGCATGTGCTGTTGGTTAAGAAGAATGATGGGACTTGGAGGTTTTGTGTAGATTATAGGTAGTTAAACAACCTTACAATCAAAGACAAATATCATATGCCATTGATTGATAAATTGTTGGATGAACTTCAAGGAGCAAAATATTTTTCAAAACTTGATCTGAGGGCAGGATACCATCAGATAAGAGTCAGGCCTAAAGATATCCTCAAAACTGCTTTCAAGACATATCAATGGTTGTACGAATTTAAGGTTATGCCATTTGGATTAACAAATGCCCCTGCAACCTTTCAAAGTTTAATGAATAACATTTTCCAACACCAAATCAGGAGGTATGTACTGGTATTTTTTAATGATATTCTAGTGTATATCACTGATTTAGACAGTCAATGTGAACATCTAAAGTCAGTGTTAGAGGTTTTGAGGAAGCATATATTATTTGCCAAATGGAGCAAATGCAATTTTGGTCAGACCTCTATTGGTTATCTGGGGCATGTTATAAGTAAAGATGGAGTATCAGCTGACCATAAGAAAATAGAAGCTATGCAGAGTTGGCCCACTCCATAAAATCTGAAGCAACTCAAGGGATTTCTAGGTTTGACAGGGTATTACAGAAAATTTGTAAAAGGTTATGGCACCATAGCTAAACCCCTTACTGAATTATTAAAGAAGGATGGATTTAATTGGAATGAAGCCATAGCTTTTCAGAATCTTAAAGTAGCTATGAGCACCACTCCAGTGTTGGCACTACCAGACTTTGATCAACCCTTCATAATTGAGACAGATGTCTGTTATGGAGGAATGTGGGCAATACTGATGCAAGAAAGAAGGCCATTAGCATATTTAAGCAAGACCATGGGACCTAGGAGTTTAGGGATGTCCATTTACGAAAAAGAACTCCTGGCACTAGTCACTGCAGTAAGCAAGTGGAGACATTACCTTGAAGGACATAAGTTTATAGTCAAGACTGACCATCAGTCTCTGAAGTTCTTGTTAGAACAAAGAATAACCCCCCCTTTGCAACAGAAATGGTTGACTAAGCTTTTGGGATTAGACTATGAAATTTAGTACAAAAAAGAGGATAGATAATGTGGTAGCTGATGCCTTATCCAGAAGGGATAAGTGCAATGTCATTTCTGCCTTTACACCAGCTTGGATCACTGAAATCATGGTCAGCTATGAAGGGGATGAAGAAGCACAAAATAAGATCCAAGCTATTACCATTGATGGATCAGTAGAACCTGAGTACCAATATAGGAATGGACTTTTAAGGCACAAAGGGAAACTATACATTGGCAGTGGAGGTGAGATAAGGCAGAAAATCATTGACAATATCCATGCATCACAGGAAGGGGGACACTATGGTGTGCGAGCTAGCATATATAGAGCCAAACATCATTTTATTTTGGCCAGGTATGTCACAAGAAATCAAAAAAAGGGTTTTGCATTGCGAGATATGTCAGAGATGCAAAGGAGAACACAACCTATACCCTGGCCTACTACAACCTTTGCTTGAACCCCTTCATGCCTGGAGCCATATCTCAATGGACTTTGTTGAATGTCTACCTAAATCAGGGAGGAAAGATGTCATTTTTGTAGTAGTTGATAAATTTACCAAATATGGACACTTCATAGCCTTAACACATCCTTTTACTGCTATGCAAGTGGCCCAAGCTTTCATGGAGAATATGTTCAAGTTGCATGGCATACCACAGAGTATTGTATCAGATAGAGATAAGGTCTTCACCAGTAGATTTTGGCAAGGGTTATTCAGTTTATTAGGCAGTCAACTTCACATGAGTACAGCCTATCACCCTCAATCTGATGGACAGACTGAGAGACTCAACCAATGTCTGGAGATGTATCTCAGATGCATGACTTATCAGAACCCAAAGCAGTGGATCAAATGGTTAATTTTAGCTGAATGGTGGTACAACACCACCTATCATTCAGCAATTCAAATGACCCCTTTTGAGGCACTCTATGGAATTTTCCCACCACAGTTGGCTTTAAGACCATACCAGCAAACAAATATAGCTTTGGTAGATAGCCTATTACAGGAAAGACAGATGATAGACCAGCAATTAAGAGAAAACTTAGCACAAGCACGTGCAAGAATGAAGACATATGCTGATAAGAGGAGGAGTGAAAGGACATTTGAAGAGGGAGATTGGGTGTTTATGAAATTACAACCATGCCAGCAACAATATATAGTTAGGAGGGAGAATCAGAAACTCAATACTAAATATTTTGGGCCCTATCAAGTGATTAAGAAAGTGGGGACAGTGGCTTATAGATTGGCATTGCCAGCAGACTCTAAGATACATCATGTGTTCCATGTCTCACTGTCGAAGAAGAAGGTGAGAACTGATACTGTAACCATTCAACAACTCTCTATTGAAGATAGAAACGAAGATCCTAGACCAACCCCTGCCAAGGTGTTACAAACAAGGTTAAAGGGTGGAAAGAAGTGGTTAGTACAGTGGAGTGATAGCAGTGTAGAAGATGCTGAAGCACTACGGAGAGCTTATCCCGACATCAGACCTTGGGGACAAGGTCAATTTGAGTAGGAGAGTTGTCAAGAACAGATGAAGAAATTCAGTTTGCAATGGAATGTGAAGAAGAAGAGAAACAATAGAGCCAGCAGAATTTTAAATTGACCGTTTGGAAACAATGTCATTTGGGAATAAATGAAGACGATGCCGTTCAGAAACTTTATTCCTTTTATTTTTTTTAATGAATTTTGAAGATACATTTTTGTAAATGGGTTTGGGAAATGCGATTTTCACCAACAACCTTTAAAAGCTACAAGATGAGAGAGAAATGGCATGTTTGGCATTTTTGTTCTGAATATTCTGTTCAGCTTAGCTAAATTTCCAGTCCATCGTTCTTTTCTTTAACTTCATTCTCAATTATTATTTTTTCATCTGTTGATTAGTCCTTTTAAGTTTGTATTGAGCTTGTTAATTTGAAATGAAAGTGAATTGATTAGCCATATTCGAGTATAAATTTCCTGAATTAGCATATTGTAGTTGCTGGTTTGTCTATAATCATCAACCACAACATCAATGAGCTCCGAACTGGGTCTATAGAGGGCACTGGTTTCAACATTATTGGAGGAGGAGAAATTCCCGTTTTTGGTAGAGCCAGTTGTCGATGTGGATACAGATGTCAACAAAGGTAGTTTAGGTTCCCATGACAGGCCTATCATTGAGTTATTTTCTGGCATTTTGAAGCTTCAATTCAAAGCTGAAACGGTTTATCCGAGAGAGAGAGAGAGAGAGAGAGAGAGAGAGAGAGAGAGAGAGAGAGAGAGAGAGACGACTCTTCTGTGTATTCGAGCAAGGCATTGAAAAGCTTATTTAATTATGAAAAATTGGATTGAATTTAGGTTTTTTTTGATTGGTTTCTTGAGTAGTTTTCGATCATCAAAAAACATGCCTTCAAACCTAAGTGGAGGTTATCCTTCCTATTCCTCTCGTAGCTCAAACATGCATTTTGAATTATGTTGATTCAAGCGTGCATGCATAGAAGCAATGGTTTTACAATTGACAAATCTGCAGGTGAATTGCTAAATGAAGAAAAAGAAATCTTTTCATCTGAATTTGATCCTACACAGATTTTCTTTAAGGTTGTCTTCTATTGGGTGTTGTGATGCATTTCCATCATTCTACACTCTTTAAGTGTAATTTTGATTCCATTAGTATATATGTACATTTAATGGAACATATCTTCTTTTGGTTCGTGGGTGTAACTTATTGAATCAAACCTTTTGCACCACTTAAAGATTGGGAAGAGCTAATAAAAAATATTTCCTGATTGTTTGGCTAACTCATTTGACTTGCTACTCGCATCGCTTTAATGTACTCGAACAAACAACAAATGACGAAAATTACTTGCCGAATTCTCTAAGTAACTTTGACAATGTTGTCAAATTAATCATATTGTAATTTAAAACTTAATAATTAAAATTTCAATTAATAATTAAAATTTCAATTGCCATTTTTGTTATGATCAAAGCAAACCACTTATCACTCATGTTTGTAATAAGTAAATGTCTCAATATGAAAATTTTGAAGTTTCGTTGTTATTATTTTTAATTTCTATTGTGTACTTTCAGTTGAATTATTATCATGATTGTAGAGAGTTTTCAATTCTACTCACGATAAAATATATTGTACTGCTATCTAAAAAAAAAAAAAGATAATAATTGCTCTCTTCATTATATCTCCTCCCTTCATCAAATCTCATCTTCTTAAATTAAATTATTAAATCCATCTCATTCTTCTGCTTTATGTGCATTGAATTAGAATTCTACGATCGAATCCACCGTGTATAAGCGGTATACTCCGATACAAACTAATTCACATGTTTTCAACTAGTAACATGATCATGGGGAAAAGAAAATGATGTTCCTAATATTTCTCTTGAAATGTACAATTGTAATCCAAATAACACCGTTTTCATCGCACCAATTAAATTTCTTTTATCTGGTCTTGTTTTGGTGGAAAATTCTGAATAAGAGAAAACGCCTTGACTCTGCTTAAAGTGTAACCCACCCTTCATTCCGTGGTCACTCTCTTTACCCATTCTCTCTCTCTCTCTGTCCCACCAAGATAAATGCGAATGTTTCCCATAAAGGAATTTCAAAATTAAACCCAAAAGCAAAATGGATTCTGTGGTTCTTGATGGTATAATCAACCGGTTGCTTGAGGTTAAAGGAAGGCTGGGGAAGCTAGTGCAGCTCTCAGAGTCGGAAATCAGGCAGCTTTGCTTGCAGTCGAAAGAGATTTTTTTGCGACAACCCAATCTTCTTGAACTTGATGCACCCATTAAGATCTGTGGTAAACTTTTCTTGGGATTTTTTTCTTTTGAATTCTTGTTGTGGTTTTTTATTTTGTGGTGATCTTTTTATGTTTGTTTGAAAACTGGATTTTTTCCGAAGTGGGTTTTGTATTACCTTGATTTTCTTGAAGTTTTGATTTTTCGTTTAATTTTATTTTGATTTTGGGAGGTTGACTTCAAGTGGGCTGTGTGATGATCAGTTTGTAAAGTGGGGAAAAGTTGTAGGTTATTGTGTATAATCTTATGTGTCTTCAGTTATGTAAAATTTAATGCTACAGGATGATATGAACTATGATTGAAATTGTTGTTTTGTGAATTTTGAGAAGGATGTGGATTGATTTCTAATGGTCTTATTGGATTGACAAGGTGGTGTGTAGGCATGATGGAAGGGGTTGAAATTGACTTGAATCAAGAACTGTTTGGTTTTGACTTGTTTGTGTAGGTGCAGAAATTTTAGTACAACTGTAGGTTGCTTTAGTTTAGTTTTAATTTTGAAACCAGTCGAGTATGTTTAGTTCCCGAATCTAGAGAGAGAGAGAGAGAGAGAGAGAGAGAATGGATTGTGTTAAATTATGATTAATATGATGCAAGAAAAGTGAATGAGGTTGAAGGAGTTCTTGGAATAGTCCTTGAAATTGTGGTTTGAGTTGCATGAGGTAGAGTCCTTCTTCATCTAAAAAGAATTATAATTAGTTCTTATCATGAAATCCGAATACGATATTTAGAGGCAACTTGTTAGACATACATTTGGAAGCCTTCGAAATGTTAGGACATTTGGCTTTATTGGAATGTGATATATAGAGGCAACATGTTAGGCATAAGTTTGGGACCCTAAAAAATGTTGGGATATTTGGCTTTATCAGAGTACGATATATAGAAGCAACACGTTAGGCATATGTTTGGGCTCCTCGAAAATGACAGGACATTTTGATTTGATGGAAAATATATGGATAACCCATCTTCTGACCGTAGTCAGTTTAATTAAATTTCCTACCAACATTTTGGTTTACCTTATTGTCAAACACTATTTCTTGCTTAGTGCACTCTACCCTGATGAAATTAAATAATACCTGTGCATCAATTCGAATGTGGGAAAGGACCTCATTGGACATTTCCTTGTAGCTAGTTGCGCATAATCTATTTAATGGATTTGACCAAAATCATCGGTTCAAGTCTAAACAGAAGGCAATGTGCGGCCATGACCAGATATGCAAATGAAGTCATTCTTTGAACAAATATTTTCTACTTTCTAGCCATCTTGTACGTTGGGCAGCTTTCTTTTTACTTGAAAAAATTCTATTCTATTGTTTCCTACTTGGTTTCATTATCTTCTCTGTTCCGGCACTATGAGTCCCATTAAATTGTCCAATTGGAACGCTGGTGGTATACCTTAAACTGAAGAACGAGAACCTATTCTACTTTCCCTTTTGTCCTGCATCAGCTTGTCTTCTAGCTCTTCACTCAGGTTCGCCGTCACGACTGCTTTCATGTTGTTTTAGTTGCAAGATGCTTCTGACTCAGAAAAAAGTTGGTATTGTGGACAGCCTCTATTTTTATTGATGTAATTTGAATAGAAGGCCAAGGATGAGGAACATGTAGAACCATTATTCACCCATACATTCTAGTAGTAAACAAAATATAAGAGATGTCTTTCCCCTGCCTCCTATATCCCTTGAGTTAAGTTTGCATGATTAATATGGGTATTTGATCCTCTGGAAAAATACTATCAAACAGTTACAACAAAGGGTTGTCATTCTTGTACACTTAATGAAGCTATTATAACTTGGTAGGAGTTGTGGTTGTATTATGAATTAGGCGTTTGCAGTGAAAGCCTTACTATTATCAAACCAGTATATTGTTTGATTGTCATGGTTAATCGGATCTTTTCCAGTGCGATTTCGTATTGATTCATATACCTTTAGTTAAAACTTGAGTGCATGTTTCGTACGCAATAGTGGATATGATTTAACAGCATAATGAGCAAGATTTTAACTTTTTCTTTCCTTTGGTATTAGCTTTTGTTACTTGTTTCTTTGTATGGCTTATCTTTATTGATTTATAGAAGGATGTTCTCATACTTTTACCAAACAATTTGAATTTCATTCTAATTTGACTTTCCTGTTAATAATATTTTGCCAGGGGACATTCATGGTCAATACTCTGACCTTCTAAGACTTTTTGAATATGGCGGATTACCTCCAAAATCTAATTACTTATTTTTGGGGGATTATGTGGATCGTGGGAAGCAAAGTCTAGAAACAATCTGCCTTCTACTTGCCTATAAGATAAAATATCCTGAAAACTTCTTCCTTCTGAGGGGAAACCATGAATGTGCGTCAATAAATCGTATATACGGTTTTTATGATGAATGTAAAAGAAGATTTAATGTGAGGCTGTGGAAAATATTCACAGACTGTTTTAACTGCCTACCTGTGGCAGCTCTCATAGATGAAAAGATATTGTGCATGCATGGAGGACTTTCTCCAGACCTCCATGATTTGGATCAAATTAGAAATTTACATCGTCCGACTGATGTTCCGGAAACCGGTTTACTTTGTGATTTACTATGGTCAGATCCCAGTCGAGAGTTCAGAGGTTGGGGAATGAATGATAGAGGAGTTTCCTATACATTTGGCCCCGATAAGGTGACTGAATTTCTTCAGAAGCATGATCTTGATCTTATTTGCCGTGCCCACCAGGTTTGAACTGTATGTTGATTTGCATATTGAGAGACATTAAAAAAGAGTCTCTTGTCATGTTGATCATTTGATTAATTGTAGGTAGTTGAAGATGGGTATGAGTTTTTTGCCGATAGACAGCTTGTCACAATATTCTCTGCCCCAAATTACTGTGGAGAATTCGACAATGCTGGTGCCATGATGAGCGTAGACGAGACTTTGATGTGCTCCTTCCAAATACTAAAGCCTGCAGAAAAGAAGCCAAAATTTGGATTTGGCAGCACAACTACAACTAAGCCAGGGACCCTAGCAAAAACAAAGGTACGAATTTTCAAATTACAACTATGGAATTCTAGACCAAACTTCATATTATACTATGAGATGCCAAGAAAAAATTACGATTCTGTATAGAAAATTTATACATTATTGAATTTTAACGTGCCTTGAGAAAATTTGAGAAGTGAATATGAGAAAATGATGGAGCCAAATTCACAATAACAGGGGACCGACGTTTACCTCTTAATTTAATTTCTTAACTATTTTAGTTTAATTTCTTGAAAGCTCTTTTAATTACTATTTTTACTTAGGGCTGAATTTAGTATTTAGTATTTACTTCGTAGGATTTACTATTTAAGCTACAATTTGAACATCGTTGTTTCTTGGTTCTTTATTGAATAAAAATATTGGAGTTTGGAGTTTTCCAAATTCTTGCTGCCCAATCTTGATACTCAATTTTGAATCAACAAGTTTATTGATCATGATCAATCCTTGGTATTCGATTGTGGATCAACGATATTCTGATTTCAGTCAGTTTTGGGTATTTGGTTGAATCAACGAGCATTGATTGGTTGATTCTCACTATTCCATTAGAATTCAATCTTCTGTTTGTTCATCGTTTCATGCTTCTCGCATCATCAATAGGTATTAAAGCGTAGCCATGTCTTGAAATTTGTAAAACCCAATGGCATAAGTTATGTTACGTGACGAAACCTATTTTCCCATTTCAACCCTAATGTTGAAGAATCTTTGGATTTGATGATAATGTTTACGACGTTTCTCTGATTTTTTACAAAGAGATAGAAGAATATTTGAATTTGGGTGATGACGGTTACAATCGTCCTGATTTTTGATAAAGTGCTTGATGCCGAGATCTACGTAGAGTTGTTTAAGGAGTTCAAGGATTGGCTCCGGTGTTAGGCTTCAGAGGGTACATGTAAAGTGTCTGTCATCCCAGGATTAGTTGGAGCTTGTTTTGCCATTTTGGTCATGCTATTTTTAACAAGTTTTTGTATATGGTGGGATAGTCGGAAGAAGAAAAAAAAAGAATAACAGAAAGTTTGGGGAGGTTTCAAGGCTGAAGAAATTTGGTTCGAGTGGCAGGATCTTCACAAAGCATTCAATAAATTCTCTGCCATGAAATTCACTGGAAAAAAGTCAGTTTGTGAATCTTTACAAATGAAAGATATTAGATGGGACCATGATGGTTGTCAAGAGAGTCATAAATTCAGATTTTTAATGGGATGCTGAGTTTAGCCAAGAAGTCAAGATCATTAGCACTTTAAAACATCAAAATTTTATACTGTTGCTTGATATCAAATGAGACGTAGCGCAAGATTTGAGGACGAATCTTTTTCAACAGGAAGAGAATGATGGAGCTAAATACACAATAAGAGGGACCGACATTTACCTCTTAATTTATTTAGTTTAATATTTTAAAAGCTCTTTTAATTATTCCTGTTAGTTAGGATTGTTTTTGTCATTTAGTAAATAGGGTTTACTTCGGAGGATTTACTATTTAAGCTAAAGTAGAACATTGTTGCATCTTAGTTGTTTATTGAATAAAAATATTGAGCTTTGGAATTCTCCAATTTCTTCCCATCCAATCTCGGTATTCAATTTTGAATCAATGAGTTTGTTAATCAAGACCAATCCTCTGTATTTGATTAATTCTACGATCGTTGATTGGTGATTCTCGGTATTCCGTTGGAAACAATGTGCTTCGATCTTGTTTTCGTTCAACATTCGTGCTTCTCGTTGCATCAGAAAGCTAAAACGTGCACTAAAATCATCATGCTAGCAAATAGAATATTGATGCATGAATTTAACAAGATGTGTACATAAGTTTTCATCTAAATTTATCTTTGCACTCGATTGTTTCTTTATTGTTTTCCTCTGCATACCATAGTTTTTGTCTTCTTTCAGAAAATATTAAAAAGTCACAAAAAAAATACCTATTCCAAAGCTGAAATACTGAAGGGGGAGAGATTTGTAGGTTTCTATTTCTTTTTCTTTTTATTGGTTAGTAAGAATTGTTTATAGGTTGAAATTGGGAGTTCATGTAAAAATATACTTTCTTGATATTCAAATCATTGTTACTAATATTAATATTGTTTTTTGGTTGTTGAAGTGTCATACGTTCTTGTATTATTTATTTTACTCGTTGATGTAAATTCATTTGTCAAATCAAAATTTTCTTAAAATTTTGGCTACGTGATTCACTCAAACCGCACTTACGTACTTCGCTAACTTCCTTCTGTGATACTGTCATGATTTGCTTCGAAGTTGCAAGTACTGTATTATTCATGCATTTATGTCTTAATTTCCCTTTTCACGGACACAGATTTCCTTCAATTTGTATGTTATTTGTATTTCAGAAAGTATATTCTACCCTTCTTGGATAAAATGTGAAACATTATTTATTTGTTTTATTCTTGTATGCAGTCATTTCTTGGTGCAAAAATTGGATGAATTAAATTAGCTTAAGAAGATATCCGAGAAAGTGCCGTCTGAAATCTATGGAATTCAGGGTTAAAGGTGCACGTGTAGAAGATTTCTTCCCGAAAGAAGACTGGGAAGCTGTAATAATGTTGTCCTAATGTATTATAGAAGATGAGCCAATCCAGCGAGGAGTTGGATTCTTTGTAAATTGATGATTCCCCGACTCTAGTCATTGACTGAGGAAACGGGTAAAAATAACTGTTTTGCTGGATTTCATACGCGGGATGAAAGGTAAACCATCGTGTTTCACATCTCGACTGGATACTGACTGTATAATGTGAATTGCTTTGTGTGATTCCAGGCATTTTCTGTTATCATCTCTACATGAAGATCATGGTTTGGTTTTGCCCCTTTTTTTTATATGCTGATTGTTGTCAGAGCAAAGTTAGTCTGGTTTATAAGTTTCACCGTTGAATGTCCGGACCAGACTGAACTGTTAACATTCTTGGTTCACGACAATGAAATTTATATATGCGTCGCGGACTCAAATGATTTGGTGGTTAGTTTGGTTTTGTAGAGTTTTGCCCACACATTTTATACTGTTAAGAGAATGACGTCTTTCGCGACTCAAATGATTTGGTGGTTAGTTTGGTTTTGTAGAGTTTTGCCCACACATTTTATACTGTTAAGAGAATGACGACTTGAATGGTTAGAACGGGCTTTGATGGACCCGAATAAAAGATGACGTGATGTGAGAATAATAGGTTTTTGTCTGAAATGTACTGTCGTATTGATTCCTTTCATTGTTTTTGTCAATCGGCAACATGGCAACTGTTTGTCATCTCTGTCTTGGAGTCGAATATTTTAAGTTCATATAAATTGTGGGTCTTACGAAATATAGAGAAAAGCATTTTTAATCAACTCAAATTTTGATTTAAACTTGGCCAAACTAACCTTACAAATTTACTTACAATTCAATACGTACTAGAAAATATTATGTTTTACTAAAGTTGAAAATTAAAAAATTTCTTATTCTGAAAGTAACTCTTAATATAAATTTATGTATTAGTTCCATCCACCCTAAATAGTTCTCGACGGGGGAAAGAAGAAAAAAAGGAAGAGATACATGGATGGGCTTCCACCAATCTCATTTACAGCCAATACATTAAATGCATATTTAATACTAAACAGTTGAGTAGCACTAGAATTGAAGCAAAGCTAAGCAAGTCAGTGAGGGGTTTAATGGCAGTAAAGGACGAACGATACAACAAGTGCTGTTCTTACTCTTTCTCCTTTCGGGTTGGAATAAGGTATAAAAAAGGTTTTCTTTTTTGGATTGGGTTGTGTTGTATTGGGGTGGGAGTGGGGTGGGAGTGGGGTGGGGGGTGTTGTATAGGGTATGGTGGTTTCAGTGATAAAAAAGCTTTCCTGCCCGCTAACTGTACCACTAGCTTTTACGCAACTGATTAGTTTCTTGGCTGGACAATTTGACTTATAGGTTTCCTCAAGAAAAAGTATTTTGTTTCCTCGCCTTTGATCATGGCTTGAAGGCGTAGAACCTGTCTCTGTCAAAAAAGGAGTTAATGTTGGACTACTTTGTGAGGTTTGAAATCTGACTTCTGACTTTCAGTTAAAACAGGCTGAATTAAGAATTTCTCATTTTTGTGCACTTATAGGGAAATTGGCTCAAATAGTCCCTAACTTTTGTCTTTAGTATATAAATGGTTCTTAACGTTTATTTTTTAATATAAAAATCCTTAATCTATATATATTAGTATGCAATTGGTACTTATTTAATGAAAAAGATAAAAATGAGATTTGTTTTAAATAGAGAAAATGTAATTGGATTTTCAATCTTTGCAAAATATACAAATAAGTTTAGTATATTTATTAAAAAATATTAAATTTAGCATATTAAATATATTACTATAGTCGTGTCAATTAAATTTTTCATAAGATAAAAATATAAAATTATTGTTCTTTAAATATATGTAAGCTATGTGATGTGAAAAAACTTGAATAAAAATTAAGTTAAAAAAATTATAAAATGTCATATAATTTTATGACATTGAACACTCTTATTATATTTTTTTTGAAATAAAAATACTATTAAAAATTAATTTACACTATGTGTTCTTTATTTTTGAACGATAATAAAATGATAAATTAAAATATGAAGAATACAGTTGGAATTTTAATATTTGTAAACGAATAACTCAATTAAATAAAAGTATTTGAGTATCAAGTTTGTAACAAAGTTATTTTTTTATGTTGTAACGATAAAATAAACGTTTACATTTTAAATAATGTAATTACTTAATAAATAAAAAATAATTTTATATAACATGTTTGTTAATAATTATGAACTTAAATTTTAGTTATTTTATAATAGTTCGTGAAATATAAAAAACAATTTAGTACATTATCGATTTGATTAATAATATGTTAATTCAAAAAAAATTAGTTTTCTTTAATTTTTTTATAAAAAATAAAAGTATGGGACTAATTGTATTTTTCTGCAAATGTTGGGAGTTCAATTATAATTTTTTCTAACTAAAACAAATGGTATTTTAGTCTTTTTATCAAATAAGGACCAATTATACATCAAAATACATAAATTAGAAATTTATGTGTCAAAAACAAATATTAGGGACTATTTCCACACTAAAAATAAAAATTGAGGAACATTTGCGCAAATTTCCCGCACTTATATAAAGCAAAGGCGTTTACCAAGCTCAAAAGTTTATAACTGAAAAGCAATACTTCAAATTCAATTTTTAACTTTCTATTTTGTGGTTGTTAAAAAATATAAAAAACTATTGTGACGTTTTTGTTTAGTTTCTTTTTTTTTTTTTTTTTTGCAATTTATTGACAAATTGGGCTTCTATCAATAAAAATAACATCATTGTTTGTTGTTATTAATATGGATTTTAGTACGAGATTTAGGGGTTGTTTGATTTCCATTTTAATGAGTTTTTTTTTTCCATTATTTGACCTTTTGGGAAAAATGACACAAATGTCCTTTTGCTTTTCAAAGTAGCCGTAATATTTGACTAGAAAACAGAGGCATTTTGGTCATTTTTTCTCAAAATTCAAATAATAGAAAACAAAAAATCCATTAAAATGGAAATCAAACAACCCCTTATATTCATCAATTACAACATTTTTTTATGTTTCGATGAATTCACAAGGTGGTCGAAAAATAGCTCTGCAATAGTAACTCTTGCTTCTAATAGTAGAATTTTGTACCATAAGTGACAAGATGGTCACAAATAGCTACTTTTGAAACTTTTCGAACATCTTATTTATAGAGTAGAGTTCAACTAACGATAGAATTATATAAAAATGAAATAATCTCACGGATTTGAAATGTAATTGTCATCCATGATTGCAACAATATACACTTTTTCAAAAAATTGTGAATGATATTTATAACTTCGCATTAGTTTAACGATAATTGAAAACGTAAATATGATTACAAAATTGGTTAAATTTTGTATGCGAAGGACTCGACTGTTAGTTTGTATTCTTTTGGTTTGCATAAAGTTGTCCTTTTTCTTTATTGTGTACTAATATTAAATTTTTACCAGTTTTGTTTTCCATGTTTTAATTGCAATAAAGATCTCCCAATCTTTGACATTTTGATACTTATGTTTTCAACTTTTTTTGTCATATTTTTATTATTAGCTTTCAATAATATTTACATTTTGTCTCTGGTAACGATTTTTGTCCAAATATTCTACTAATGTATATTGAAATGATGGACAAATATTTTGTTAAAATTTTAAATTTATTATTTATTTTGCTTATTTAAAAAGTACGAGAAGCAAAGAAATCTTTTTACGCTATCCTAATTAACTTTTTGGATAGAAACCATTATCAAAGACAAAGATAAGATTTGAAAATTAATAAGTGGGTGATAAAAATGTAATAAAAAATAATTGATGACATAAATGCAAAAATAGTAATAATTTGGGACCTTCATTGCAATTAAATTGTAGTGTAGTTAACAAAAGATGTAGTGAGAATATAACTATCCAAAAAATGAACATAAATTCTTTTATGAAAAACCTAAAAGAAAATTGAAAAGTTAATTAATTACTATATTTTCAATAGATTGAAAACTAACCCTAATTTCCCCTTCCCAAAAAATCCCCCAAGTCAACAGAAGGCAAAAGTCGTTAAATTGGGACCTAATACGCCACCTTTTTTGCTTCTAGAATTTGGATAAAAGTTTCAGCCACAAAATTTGAACAACTGTTACTCATTATCATTTTTTTTATTCCTTTTACATTCGTTATGTTTTACAGAATCAGATATTTTATGTCAAAAGTCTTAAAGTATATTTAATAAATTTTTTTGTAAATTATAAGTAGTGAGTCTTAAAAAATATGTGGATCCTACGAAATATGTGGATAAAAATAATGTTTGTCAAACTTATAAGTACTTATAAGCATATATAAAAATACTTTTATTCTCTCTCTACAGAACACGCCAATTTGATACACTAAATTAGATTGAATAAAAATTAATTTAATTGAATTCAATATTTGGTGCAAATAATATTTTAAATTAAATTAATTCAGTAGCTTAACCTCCCTTAATATACCAAGCTAAAATAATATTATCTTCTTCCCATAAAAATAAACTTACTTTTTATATTCTTCTGTCTTAAATTATAATTCACTTTCCATGTTGATAGTGTATTTAATTTCTCATTTTTCTAAAATATCTTTATTTAATGTGCCTTGTTTATCAACAAATATGAATTACCATTATATTAATAAAAGAGAGGAAAAATATAAGTAAAATTTATTGTTAGAACTTAGAAATAAGTCTGTCTTTATAGGATGGAGAGAGTATATGATAAGGGTTTAAATTCGGGTAATTTGTTCTTCATAATAGATGTGATGAACAATAAGAGAAAAATTAGTTCATTGATCAACAAAAAAATATGTAAATGTAGACATTATTATTATTTGAGGTTTCATTTTAAAATATGGACATTGTTAAGAAGAGTAGTTTAAATTTTTATATGTTGGTTATAGTTTCGATATTTAATAAATATTAGATTTATTTATTAACATCTACTAACATGCTTCTACAAGATGGTGACTCGCTTGAGCATGCTAATTTTGAAGTTTGAATACTCGTTTTAGCTTTAGACAAAATTTGAATGCTCGTTTGAGCATGCTACTTTTGAAATTTGAACACCCAATATCTTAGTTAAAATTTAGAAGAATAATTTCCTTTGCTAGTGTTTTATTTTTGGAATTTGACTATCGTGCGAACAAGTTATGATTAAATATCACATATTCTCTTCTTTTCTCATATATAGTTTCTTGATAACGTTGTGTCAAATATATTAAGTATTTACTAAATCTTACTTAAAAATAATAATTTTAAACTCGATTTTATAAATTATTTTTCGTCACTCTCGTTTTGTTTCATTGTTTTATGGAATGAGTATTGTCAAATAATTTGAAATTGAATACCATGGCAACTTCTTTGATGTATCGCAAAAGCAAGATTCTCTCAAAACTACTTGTGTTGACTAGAAAAATGTTGCCAAATTTTGAGAAATTTACTCTTAGAGTAATTAGTAAGCTAAATATTGCAAAATAATTGGGTATGGGGACCAGGGTTTGTAGGGGTATTTGTTTGGCTTGGTTCAAATTTTCAGGGATGGGGAATTCTTGTCTCGAAGCGAGTTGTTCTGTCTAAAAAAAAAATATTCAAGATATCTTTTTTCTTTTCACATATTGTCAATTTTCAATATTAACTTTCACGACTTGTTGATTATATTGAACTTGTCAAAAGGTCATATCTTTATTAAAAAGAATCTACTCAGCCTACTCGATCGAATTGACTTGATATCAATTTGCGTGCATAAACATTTTACTTCTTCACTTTTCCATTTTGAATTAATGTTGTTTTTAATATCTCTCACCCTCTCAAACACAAAAATATTAGCAAGAAAAATTCTTAATTGAATTATATTGAGTATTTACATTTTTACCCATTTCAAATACGAACATATGGACACACAAACACACGTTTATAGTAAAATTTCTCATGTAATATGCAAAGTAAAACATTAAACATCTATAACTTATGCATATTGAATATATAGTCAGTATGATAAATTAAACACAATCAAATAACTTTAGAAAGAAATTACCATGTGAAATATTTATATTGTTTAGGTATAGATCGTAGTGCACATAAATCATTCACCCATTATCAAATTGCTTCACTTAAACTTGAAATGAGACGATAATAGTGTACCACCCACTCAAGTCAAAAACCCTAAAAAAAAATTGACTAAGTACACTTTTATCAATTCATTCTTGCTCTCCGCCTACCATGGTGGATTGCGGCGGATAAACGTTGTTCGACAATAATGTTGTCTTTTGGGGTATAGATAGAAAACATAATGGGTGTAATTGAGTATTTTGGTGAAGTTGAGAGACCTCAGTTTCGTAGGACAATCATTGTTATCATGGGACTTTTAGCTTCACTTCTTTACCATATAAAATGGGTTCCATAATTACACAAATAATTAAGCACGTTAAGCAGTTTATAGTTGTTTAGGTATACTAGGTTGTCTCAATCATAGTTTTCATACTCGACTCAAGCACTAACTCAAATAAAAAAGTAGTTGAACTAACGAACTAACTATTGTCAATATAATATAATTACTTTTATCAAATAATAAAATATTGATAGTAATTATCATCATTAAATTAATCATACACTATTTTCCAATTTTTACTCCAAAACTAAAATAGATGAAAATTTTTCAAGATGAAGTCAAAAAAATAATTAGTAATGAAAAAAGCAATTAAAAAAAAATGAAAGTTAAAGTCTAAAGTGGTAAGGGACTATTAAAATCCTAAATAAAATTTGAAAAATTTCAATCTGCAACTACCCGTCAAGTTAATGGGATTGTATCATCATGAAAACTTGGCGGGTTGTTCGGTTTTCTCGCGAGTCGACTGCATATCGATCTAATAGAGCAACCTAGACCAGATTGTTGGGGGTAAGAGTTTTTCAATTTAACCACGAGACCAGTCCAGATTTTAAAACACTAGTCTTAAATGGCTCCTTCCACTTACACTCTGTTGACACTGTGAATTACAACTTATATACTTCAATTCAACTCGTCAATTTTATCTTTTTTGAGAAAATTAAACACACGATCTATGTTTAAATAAACACTTAGACGAGTTGAATTTAAGCATAGAATAGAGAGTGTGAATATTAAAATTATGTCGTAGTTTGGGTCCATCAATAAACTTGACGATATTACGGTTATAGAAATTTGTTGTTGATATAATTGTTTAACAACTACTAAATAAAATGAAGAATGAAAATTTGGAAATTTGTTATCTTCTCTTCTCTTCAAGAACCGTTTCAACGGCAAGATCACGCAAAAGGTCGAAAATGAAGGAAGTGATGGTTTTCTAGGACAATTTTGAGCAAGAAGATATTAAATAATTAATAAAAGTTTTTTTAAAAAAAAACTAAATGAATTTTTATTTTTATTTCTCACTATTTTGCCATTTGCTAATAAATATCCTCCACTTACTAATGGTTAGGAAAGAAGATATTTGCACAATTTTTGTGAGATTATCATAATTTCTAAATTTCTATGATTATTTTCATAGTAATTTGATTACGTCATTAATATAGAATTTTTTCTTTTAATTATTATATAAATTAGGTCTGTATTTTTGTAGTTATACACAAAAAAATTATACAAATTCTATTGTTGATTTCATTGTTTTTGTTCCAAACACTAAAGTAGTAACTTGCTCCAGCCATCAACATCCAATTAACATTCCACAAATATCTTTATATTATCAGAAAAAAGCAACACAAATGTTTTGTTTTCTCGGTGACATCATGACAACGATCTAGAGTTGAAACTCCGACATCAATTTGATGTAGTTAAAGTACAAAAATATTTTAATGCGCGTCAAAAATTCGTTAAATCTGTGAATACTCGCATGTTTGGAAGTCAAAGATTCATTGGTTTCTCGCAAGAATACCTAAAATTTTGTGCACCCGTAGCTCACATCAATGCCTTCCGTCCCATCTTCGGGTGATCTAGCTTGGCCTCAAACGCGCTAATTATGATCCCGATTGCAAGATAAAGATTTTGACTAAGTCCACTTTGATGGTAGTTTAAGTGATGGAATTAACTCGTTACTCACTTTCTTATTGCTCTCCACCGCCTACCATTGTCGAGTGCGGCAGATAAAC
The DNA here is from genome assembly GCA_030279155.1 of Forsythia viridissima. Classification (NCBI taxonomy): domain Eukaryota; kingdom Viridiplantae; phylum Streptophyta; class Magnoliopsida; order Lamiales; family Oleaceae; genus Forsythia; species Forsythia viridissima. The sequence goes on from CM059036.1 coordinate 4,954,529, forward strand.
ATCGTTTCACAGCAACTTTGTCTTTCTGGTAAAGAAAACACTATGGCTTTACCATAAAAAATGGGTTCAATACGTCAATTATTACACATAATATAATTTAAGCACGTGAAGAATTTTATTGTTGTTTAGGTATACTAGGTTGTCTTAATGGCTCCTTCCACTCATTTCATAGGTCTTCACAAAACTATATATCAAGTAAACATACACCACGAAATGCATGATCTACATTTAAATAACAATTTAATAAATTGTGAAACTAATGTTGATTACAAATTATGTGATATTTGCGTATTAAACATTCTAACATAGTTCTCACACACAATGATAGAAGTGATGTTAATGTGTAAATTGACATTCCCATTTATTTCTAAGTGTGACACACTTTCAACTAATGTTATTATACCGTTATCATTCTAATACAATAGTGAAAAACTCGATATTTCGTGTCAAGTTGCCTGTCCCACTTCCTTCCAATGGCCAACCAGGACTATGAAACCAATTTTATTGATTCGTCGTCAATAATATGAATTGGGAGAAAATAAAAAATTACAATCTCACGAGCTTAATAATTATATCACTATTTCACTTGTTCTTCTTGTTGACCGCAAAATTTAGTAGAACTAAGCTAGAATATATTTGCTCACATGTATGTTACCTACACAATTTGATATCGTTAGCTTGCAAAGACAACTATTCCAAAGGACGGTCTGGCATTTTTTAATAAATATCCTCCACTTACTATGATTAGGCAAGAAGATCAATTCTCTTATATATTTGCAACAATCTTTGCGATTGCGATTGTGATATGGTCTAGATTTTCTATGATTATCTTCATAGTAATTTGATTATGTAATTAATGTAGATCTTTTCTTTTAGTTATTCTATAAATTATGTCTGTATTTTTGTAGTTATAGACAAAATAATTATACGAATTCTATTGTCGCTTTCATTGTCTTTGTAGTTATAGACAAAATAATTATACAAATTCTCCGTATGAGCCATCAAGATCTAATTAACATTCCCCAAATTTCTTTACATAATCAGAACCAAAAGCTACACAAATGTTTTGTTTCCTCGGCGACATCATGAAAAGGTTCTAGAGTTGCGCTCCGATATCAATTTGATGTAGTTAAAGCATGAATATATTCTAATGTACGTCAAAAGTTCGTTAATTCTGCAAATACTCATATTAATAAGTACAATTTTGTGTTTATTGGAGCTCACAAAAAGAGACGATTATGAGTACTTTTACATGTTTTCAGTATAATGGCGTGTTATTTTTTATCATTATAGGATAATAATCAAATTCAAGTGTCGATCAAACAAAAAGAAAGCAAATAGGAGAAAGAGAGACTCAATTGAACAGACAACGAAACTTGAGGAGCTTGGCATACAAATATCAAAGAAAAAAAAAATCAAGAATCCATCCAAGATAACCATGCGATCGCTTGGTTATTTCAGGTTGCGATCGCAAGAGATGGTTTTATTCAGCAGAATGTAATTGAACAATACCATGCAATTGCAAGGTATTGAACCATGCGATCACATGGGTATTTCACGCAGTGTTAAGTTGTTTCCTGATCCAAATAGAATTCTATAGAGTCAAAGATAAGAAAAATAAGTTAACTCACGTTTTGAAGAGTTCGGAGATGAATACAAAAGCCAGAAAAGAGATAAATCTCAGGAGACGAATTTTGAGAACAAAATATACAAGGGAATAATCGAAGATCGAAGAACGAATTGAAGATTCTTGAGCCGGAATCACGGGTTGTAATCTTATTTTCTTCTTTTTCTTTCGGAACATGATTTATACAATTCTTATATTGTTTTACAAAATTATGTCTGACTAATTTACTTATTGCTAGGATGAACGATGAAACCTTATGTTTTTAATTAATTAGAAGTTTTTCTGTTTTAGTAATTAATTGCTTATTGATTGATTATTCTTTATTCATTCTTTCTAATGTTTTAATGATTGATCACCATTAGAATGTTTTGTATACTTTATTGAAGTCGAGAGATTTAATATAGATAAGCACATGGTTTTGAATAACATATGGTCCAATAATAGATAGAAATTACTATTATATCTTATGAAATCCGATTAGGTGTTCTTTTGATTTAAATGCATATTTTTATGTTCGAAACTTAATTAGAGATAATTAGGTTCGCATATCGATATAGAATTGATTGACCATCGAGAGAGACTTTTGATTATTATAGGATCATCGATTTTTAATCTAGAGTAATTATAAGCTAAAGCGATTAAACGGATAATTGATTAAGAAACGTATAGCTGGATTCACAAATCCTAGTGTTAGTAAAATTTGAATTCGTTCTCACAAATTTACTTTGATTGCTTAATAATTTAGATTACATAATTAGAATAGTTTTAGAATTAAAATCAAAACGAATTTGTGTTTTTTACATTGTTAAAACTTGAACTATAAATTAATAGGTTAATTGGTAACTAGTTCTCGTATGTTCGACACTCTACACATGACTTTATTACTTGTTAACGATCCGTCCACTTGCGAGATAAAAATCACACAACACATATCATAAGTTCTTTTCCTCTAGTGAGCTTCCGTTCAAAGTTGACGTGCTTCCTTGAATGCGAGAATTTCTTTTCTCCTGCGTTGTCTCCTCAGTAAACGCTCTTTTTATCCTTCCCTCACATCTAAGCTTTTTTGGGGTGGAATGGAATCGGTTTTCCATTCTAATGATGGTAAGGACAAAGCACCAGAGGGGTCTCTCACATATTTGGAAGTCAAATATTCGTTGGTTTTTCGCAAGAATACTAAAATTTAACAAGAATTTGAAACCAATGAGAATAAAAAACAATGTTTAAATGGAAATCTTACTAAACAAAAACCCTTAGCTAACTTAAAGTGCGAGCACCGAATTTAGAAAAGCCATCAATCTGTTCCTTATGCACGTTCATTGGGCACTCATGGCTCACGTTGTCCATGCCTTTCATCCCATCTTTTGGCGATCTACATTTAAATAACCATTTAGATCTTCAATATTTGATTTTGGAGATCTAAAATCCCAAATGTCACGATAAACTGAGTAAATGTCTGTTGACGTTGGAAAATGATGCTGCACTTCCTAAGCTAACTTAATGTTAAGAATTTAGGTTGGACGTGGTCGAACTAAGTAGCAGATAGGTAAGTGTATGTAAGAAGACCTGATTGTAAGATCTTTATAAGTGTGTTGTGTTTTAGCAGTTGAATGTCCGAACTGAATGACATTTATGTCTCATATTTATAGGAAAATATGTAATGATTACCTCCATTTAATGCTAAACTAGGCATTTAATGTATACAAGACATACTCTTTTTAGGACATTTAATGCGAAGTGACGTCTGATATTTATGGATAAACGTGCCATTGATGACAATAGCATAGTACTAGTTGACTGCTGCTTGACGTCCGATCTAAAATAGGCCGAGTAAGAACTGATTAGGTAGGACCTCATATGATAGGACCTCGATACGTAGAGAGGTCCCTCATTACTTTGGATAGGTAGGACCATTTTGGTAGGACCTTCTTCAATAATCCGGAAGGACCTCCACGATGGGCATGAAGAATCATTGGTTGCCATGACAGGTCAGGTCTAACATATGAGAAGACATGCCATACTGATGACGTGAGCTTAACTGCAAGACTTGGATGGGAGGTCTTCTGACTAGGAGCAAGACCTAAGTGGGAATTAGGTCCGACCTGGAGTAAGACTTAGCTGAGGTGACAGATCGAATTGGATATCAATAATTGCCCCCCAAGGCCTACTCTTGACTATAGTTATGGGTGGCCTTCAGTTCGTACTATAGATCTAGACCATCCCGATCTGTCTCGTGAGTCCATACATGGCTGAATTAGTCGAGGAAAAAAGACTCCGAGCCGAAGCCGATGATGGCCTGGAGATTTCTCTGGAGAAGAGCCAAGCTAACCTGAGCACTGCCCTGGAGAAGTCGATAGACCGAGACGAGGTAGCGGCAGAGTTCAAATCCTTGGATGCCTATTTGGCCGACCAGAAGAAGGTATACTTCCTTACGATGGAGGAGTTGATTGAGATAGTAGTAGAGAAACGTCTGGACTGGGATGTTTAGTTCCTGAAGGACGAGTTGGACGAACTAAATAGAAATTCCAAACTCAATCTCCCATCGCTCGAGGAAGGAGATCAGTTCGAGGCTCAGGAATGAACTCTTATCTTTTTTGATGTATTTTTTTGTTTTTCATGAGTTCTCTCTTCTTGTATTGAACTTTGATATCAATGAAAATTTTCATTTCGTTAACTAATTAGAATTGACTTCTGATAGTGTGACCTCTGACATATGACTTCTGACATCTAACCTCCAACTTCAAACTTCAAATGTTTGACCTTTCACATTAGATGGTGTAAATACCTCTAAAGTTGTAGCTCGATCAAATGGATGAGCTGAAACTGACATTAGACATCTGACAGACGTGATCTTCTGGTGACTGTAGATGATTACAGTATGGCTTGAGGTGTATAGGTAGGACCTCTTGGGCGAGGATGTCCCTCTTCGTAGAGGTTATGTAGGACCTCCTTCTTAGAGTTGGGTAGGATCTGAGATATCGAAGTATGACCTGATATTGAGGTAGGACCTCTTGGGCAAGGATGTCCCTCTTCATGGAAGTTATGTAGGACCTCCCTCTTGGAGTTGGGTGGGACTTGGGATATCGAGGTAGGACCTGCTATTGAGGTAGGACCTCCTGGGCAAGGATGTCGCTCTTCGTAAAAGTTATGTAGGACCTCTCTTTTGGAGTTGGGTATGACATGAGATATCGAGGTAGGACCTGATATTAAGGTAGGACCTCCTGGACAAGGATGTCCCTCTTCGTGGAGGTTATGTAGAACCTCCTTCTTAGAGTTGGGTAGGACCTAAGATATCGAGGTAGGACCTACTAGGCAAGGATGTCCCTCTTCGTGAAGGTTATGTATGACCTCCTTTTTGGAGTTGGGTAGGACCTGAGATATCAAGGTAGAACCTGATATTGAGGTAGGACCTCTTGGGCAAGGATGTCCCTCTTCGTAAAGGTTAGGTAGGACCTCTCTTTTGGAGTTTGGTCAGGGGTGACCTTTAGTTCGTACTATTGCTTTGATCCATTCTGAAGATTTTCACATAGTTGATATGATATTACTTGGCAAACTTCCAGAGGATGAAGGAAGAATGTCAGAAGGCTCTGGCTGACCTGGATAAGAAAATGAGGCTCCGCTCTGAGGCCGTGGAGGAACTGGAGAGAAGGAGTCCGAGCTCCAAGCTTTGGCACACCAAGTGGAATAAGAGAAGATGGAAAAGTCCGAGCTGGAGAATTTATTTGAAATGAGCCAAGCTGACCTTTGAGCTACCCTAGAGAGGTCATAGATGAGCTAATTGAGACTGTTGCAGAGAAGCATCCGAACTGGGATGTCCAGTTTTTGAAGGATGAGCTGGACGAGCTCAAGAAAAACTCTAAGTTCAATCATTCTTCTTCTGGAGAGGAAGATCAGCCTGAAGGCCAGGACTGAGCTTGGCCTCTCTTAGTTTACAAGACATTCTCTTTTTGGGCATTCAATGTGAAGTGATATCTCTATGATGGGCAACTGATCTGACGTCTGACATATGAGAGGACATGTCATACTGATGACGTGATCTTAACAGTAATGGAATGAGGTCTGACCTGGATCAAGTCCCACTAGGAGATGATGTCTGACCTGGATAAGGTTCCACCAGGAATGAGATCTTACCTGGATCAAGTCCCACCAGAAGATGAGGTCCGACCTGGTTACGAATGTACTTAGAATGAGGTCGACCTTAAGTTGCTTAGCGAATGAAGAATTACTTAGCTGATATGACAAATAGGATTGGATATCAATAATTGTGATGTCTGGAGTGGAGGCTGAGTTGTGTGGGACATTTGCGTCTAGAGGTTTGTGACCTTGGCACATCTTAAGTTCAAACGTTGACTTTTTGAGTTGATGTTAGCAGTGCATAACTTACACTGACTGATGTGGGTCTGAGCTGTGTGGGACCTTTGTGTCTAGAGGTTCGTGACCTTGGTTACACCTTCAGTTCAGACTTTGGCTTTTTGAGCTTATGTTAGTAGCGCTGTACTTACACTAATTGGCATGGGTCCGAGTTGTGTAGGACCTTTGTGTCCAAAGGTTCGTGACCTTCGTCACATCCTGAGTTCGGACATTGGCTTTTTGAGCTGATGTCAGCAGTGCAGCACTTACGCTGATTGGCGTGGGTCCGAGCTGTATAAGACCTTTGTGCCCAGAGGTTCATGACCTTGGTCACATCCTTAGTTCGAACGTTGGTTAGATTTACTAACTTTGTAGCTATTCCAAGAGTGCGGGAACAGGAAGCCCACTATGTTCTGGAGCTAGTAAGCTCCATTCTTCAAGACTGTGGTAATTTTTTAAGGACCATCTCAATTTTGGACTCTACTCTGAAGGCTAGTAAGAAAGACGTCTCTCTCATGCTAGAGCGATAAGTTGTGCGATAAGATCAATGTATATTCAGAAGTTCTTTTGCCCAAGCACCCTTGAGTTCATCCAATTGCGTCTTCAGGGTGTTTGATGATTTTTAGTTCTTCACCGAACAACCTCAACCTTGGCCAATGGTTCTGCTTCTACTCATTTGGTGAAGTAGTCAGTATTGACTATGGCGAATTTGGTCCCATATTTTCTCGTGGGCTTTGGACCGACTAGATCAATCCTCTATTTTGAAAAAAGGCCATAGGCTGAGGACTGAGGTCAGCTCTTCTGGGAGGGATCTAGTAATGAGGGCAAACCTCTGGCACTTGTTGCATTTTTGGACAAACTCGATAATGTCCTTATTTAGTGATGCACAGAAGTATCCCTACCTCAAAGTTTTATGTGCTAGTGATTGCCTCCCAGCATGATTGCGACATACTCTTTCATGAATTTTGCTAAGGGTGTATTTGCGATTCGTCTTCCCTTAAACATTTGAGTATTAGAAGTGAAAAGCTTCTTTTGAATAGGATGTTGTCGATGATTTCCTGGCCTCCGCACTGTCTAGGGACACCCCAATAATCTTTTAAAAATTTGATGATCTCATCTGTCCAGCTAGAGTCTAGGTCGGCCGTGGTGAGCATGTGCTCGGGCTGGATGATTGCTGCACTACTGATTTTTCCTATTGGAATGTTCTCCAGCTCTTCTATTCCTTCTCTAGTAGCGAGTCGTGCCAAGGCGTCAACGAGGCTGTTTTGTGTTCTCAAAGTTTTCTTTTTCTTAGCCTCCAACTTGACTAGGCGTTGTTTAGCCCAGCGATCTTCAAGTCGGTTCCGGGCTGGCTACTGCTTGTGAGTTTAAGATGCATCTAGAGGTGGTTTGATTCTTTTTAAGCCATTCAATAACGTGAGTTAGGTACTCCAACTTTTGTAAGACTGCTTTCCTTATGAGGGTACAGGCTAGAGCTGAGGTTTCTCTGGGAATAGTCTTCATCGGCGCTTGGCATGTCTTCGGTGGAAGCTTGGTAGGAGATCAATATGTTGACTCCCTTTTCTTCCATGGTTGTGAGTTCTTGAGTCATGGCTATGACTCATGTTGAATGTATTTTAGAGATGAAGTGTTTAGATGTGGTGGGAGAGATTTACTTTGTAGAAATCAAATGTTGATTTTTTGGTGAGTTTCTGGAATATAGAGAGCATTTTTAGGAGGAGCGCCCCTCCTTCTAGCGCCAAACTGTTGACGTTGGATAATGATGTTGCACTTCCTAAGTCAACTTAATGTTAAGAATTTAGGTTGGACATGGCTGAACTAAGTAGCAGATAGGTAAGTGTATGTAAGAAGACCTGATTGTATGATCTTTATAAGTGTGCTGTCTTTTAGCAGTTGAATATCCGAACTGAATGACATTTATGTCTCCTATTTATAGGAAAATATGTAATGATTACGTCCATTTAATGCTAAGCTAGGCATTAAATGACTAAGCTAGGTATTTAATGCATACAAGACATGTCCTTTTTAGGACATTTAATACGAAGTGACATCTGATATTTATGGAAAAACGTGCCATTGATGACAATAGCATAGTACTGGTTGACTGCTGCTTAATGTTCGACCTAAAATAGGCCGAGTAAGAACTGATTAGGTAGGACCTCATATGGTAGGACCTCGATACATAGAGAGGCCCCTTACCACTTTGGATAGGTAGGACCATTTTGGTAGGACCTTCTTCAATAATCTGGTAAGACCTCCACGACGGGCGTGAAGAATCATTGGTTGCCATGACAGGCCAGGTCTGACATATGAGAAGACATGCCATACTGATGATGTGAGCTTAACTACAAGACTTGGATGGGAGGTCTTCCGACCTGGAGCAAGACTTGAGTGGGAATGAGGTCTGACCTGGAGCAAGACTTGAGTGCGAATGAAGTCCGACCTGGAGTAAGACTTAGCTGAGGTGACAGATCGAATTGAATATCAATAATGTCAATATTTTTATATCGTCCATCAATGAACTTGAGGATATTACAATTATAGAAACTTTTTCTTTTGATGTAATGATTTAATTAGGAGACATTGTGAAACTACTTGTTGATTACAAATTATGTGACTTTTGCGTATTAAATATTCTAATGTAGTTCACACACGTTATGATAGAAATAATGTTAACGTGTAAGTTATTCAACAACTCCATAGAGTGGTACTATGATATCTGACATTAGTTCTCATCTAAGTGCTTGTTTGAAGATGCTTAACTTAAAATTTCAGTAAGTCAAACTAGTCAAACATACTTTTTATTTACACATTTTGTAAGATTCACTCACAATTTATAATCTATTTTTTATCAATACATTTCATATGACCCACAACTAGTAAGCACTTAAAAAATAATTTCAACACTATCAAACATCTGTTAATTTGACCAACTTTTCTATATAACCTCATTTCCATTTATTTCTAAGTGTCACACAATTTCAGCTAATGTTATTCTACCAAAAGAATTTCAGTACAATGGTAAACTTTATAGTTCGTGTCAAGTTGCTGGTCCTAGTAGGACTATGAAACCAATTTTATTGATTCAACATCAATAATATGAATTGAGAGAAATTAAAAAATTACAATCTCATAAGCTTAATAATTATATCGCTATTTACTTATTCTTCTTGTAGATCGCAAAATTTAGTAGAACTAAACTATCAACAAATTCTTGACACCGCTTCGCTCACCTATATGTTACCTACACAACTTGACACCATTAGTTTGCAAAGGCAATCGTTCCAAGGATTAGTACCGCGACTGTTTGCACTCCAACTATTAAGTCAGTTGCCAGAAAATAGAAATGTAAAGTAATTTAGTGTGGGGAAGACAAAATGATAAGAGATTTGGCTACATGTTTGATTTTCACATATTTTTTCTTCACAATGCATTAACTATTTATTGAAAAACTAGTGTCAATGGTATTTGGGATCTTATAGATATTTTAATATCGAATTCTTGCTTGATTCTATTCACTTTTTAATAGTTTTTGTACACATGGTGGTGGCTTTTTGCCACGTGGCAAAAAGAATATTATGTTGTCCCATTCTTTGCGACAAGAAATGTGGGGTCGCGTGTTCTTCATTTTCACCAACCTTCACCTAGTTTGATATGAAATTTAAAAGATTTCTCCAAAGCAAATATGTTCGTCATCTACCTTGCCTCAAAGTATGACGAGATTAAAGTTTACCTTCCTTCACTTAGCCTAGAGGTTCACTAGGATGCAAACCACGTTCGCAAACCTCACCTCGTTGGCGATATGGGTATGTAGCTTTGTCCCCACGGACATGTCGCATGGATGTGGTGCCCACATGAGACGAAGTAGTAACATCTCTCAACCTCAAAACATAGAAATTCCAAAAAAAAAAAAAAAAAAAAAAATTTGTTTATACGTAATCAAAAAGGTAATTTCACAATAGTTTGACCTAAAACAGATTCACAATTTCTCTCTTCATTTACCATGCTAGTAGTTAAACCATTATACCAAAATGTTTTTACTTTCGCAATTTTAATATTATTCCCAACTTTTTCCTTTTTCAACTTTCACATTTTAATTCCTCACGTTTCTCGTTGTAGTTTCCTTTTGGCATAAATTCAATGGTCTTTTATATTCCAACGACTTTAGATATTTTGCATAGGTAGTCTTAATTGCTCCTTCCACTCATTGCACATCTTTTAAAATTCAAACATTTCAACTCCATAATTTAATTTATCCTCAGTTTTTCTCATACCATAATCTCCATTTAAATAACCACTTAAGTCCTCAATATTTGATTTCGTTGATCCAAAATCTCAAATCTAATGAAAATTTAATCAAAAACTCACATACTCATTTAATTATAGAATGCGGAATGTCAACTTTAATATTTAGGGAATTTTGGTCCGCAAATGAACTTACATTACTTTAGTGTATTAAACACTCCAACATAGTGTTACACTCAAAATTGTTCAAGTAAAGTTTAGTATGACATAATTCAACGAACACCGATACTCATAATTTATCTAGCTTTAGTTTCCAACTAATTTAACAAGAAATTTAATCAACAACTTCTCGTTTCTATTTTTATTTTTATTTTTGAAAATTCACTTTTTCATTTCTCGCATTTACCCTTGTAATAGTCTTTTATGTACCAACAACTTTAGGAATTTAAGGTCACCAAATTACATTTATTATTAAATAAAAACAAAAATTGGGATTGAAATTTTATAATTTTGTGTCCAAAACCTCCTCTAGAACTCCACGCGTTTTCTTTTGTCACATTATTTAGGCTCCCCTAGTCTATGCCCTTTTTTTCTTCCTCACTATGTCACAAATAAAAAATATTGTACACACCATATATAGGGCCATTGACCTTGACTTATTTATTCACGCCAATTACCAGAGGACATAATTATTGAGGGCCCACCATGTAGGCCCCACTAATCAATAATTTATACTCCTAATAATATTATAATTGGTCATGCATTCGGCGGTACGATAATGTAAATTTTATTTTATTTTAATTTATTCTTGAAATTATTTGTTTCACACTTTTTTCAAACTCTGCAAGCAAGTGGAAACCCCCAAACAGCAGACAAGAACAAAAATATTAATTTAACTTTTTGTGAATAATATATTAAAAAAAAAAGTATCTTGGAAATTATATTGTACTAATATGTATTCACATTAATGTCATCATCTTTTCTTGCTAATTGTATTATTATTTTTCATCAACATCGTAAACCCGCGTGGGGACTCTCTATCCAACATTTACTACTTAACTTCGGCATCTTACATAATTGATGTGTGCATAAATACAAATCGTTAATTGATAAAATGATATTGTCGAGCGCTTTGATATTCTTTGTTTTGGACTTGTACTAACTTATTTTTACAAGAATGATGAGTATAACTATTTTGACGATTTTAATATAAAATAAACAAATGATATATAAAAGATCTATTTTTTTTTTCCTTGTAGACTTCATTTGAATGATACGTTAGACTAATTATTAGAATCTAAGCATGGGACAAGAGCAATATTCTAAAAAAAGTAAAGAGTGGTTAGGCGTGGAAGTCGAGTTTCAAGCTTTTCGGATCTAGATGAGTCTTAGACGAGAGTGAGATAAGAGCAAGGCGAGGGCGATGCGTGATGTGTGGTTAGGCATGGAAACCGAACTTCAAGCCTAGGCGAGACATAGACAGACTTTTTAGAACATAGACAAGAGTCCACCCAAGATTAATTTACAAAATACAAAAAAAAAAAAAAAAAAAAAAAAAAAAACATTTTATCAAAATTGATAGTTGACTAGTAAGAGCATTCTCTACTCCATTCTGGTGGACCCAAATTTTAGTGGGCCCATATGTACACGTGTGAAGATCACAACAGGCTCCATCGTAGTTAAATACCTGACCACTCCATTTCATTTCTCTCCACACTCTCCTTTCTTCTCTTCTTTCTCTTCTCTCAAACCCTTAATTTAAGAGAATTTTGAACTTTTTACCGAAACTTTCTGAAGAATACTGTCAAGGTGAGGAATCTAGTATACTATCTTCATAATTTTCTCTCTCTCTATATAAATATGTATGTATGTATGTAGTATGTATAAGTACCGTACATGCATTTTACGTTATATATATGTTGAAGTTAGAGAGGCAGGTTGGGTGGGGGGTCGGGGTAGTCGGGTAGAGGGAGAGGAACAGTACGTATGGATGATGTGCAGTGCTGAAATGAAAGGAAGCTAAAATTTTAATTCTTGCGGGAAAGGTTTTTTTTTTTTTTTTTTTTTTTTTTAACGTCAAAGATTGAATTACTGAATCTTCAGATATTTGTTGTTTCTTACTTTGGTATATTCGATTTTAGCAAAGAATATACTGTGCAATTAATATGAATTTTGAATATAAATTTTCCCATAAAATGTTCTTGGGAAATTTTTGCATAATTCTCTCTTTCTTGCGAAATTTTATACAGTTATGAGATATCTCAACAAAGTAGCCATTGTTATTTAGGCTACTCTACTTTGAACTTTTAGCAAAGTTTCAAAGAAATCACAGGCACACATGATAGATTATGTTAACATGGGTGATTCACGTAAACAAATTTCTTGTCTATTTTTCTGTAAAATGTCTTTATCAATCCAAGTTCACAAGAAGTACTTTGTTGTCTACTTTTGAGCACAAGTCCTATGGTTCACATGCTTTTGTTTACTGGTAGTAGTTGAAGTGTCGTCTTCAAATTTTATTGATATTTTTTTCCTGTAGTTTGGAGCCTTCTCCATATTATTTTCATTTTACTCGATACACCAAGAACACGGTTACGATAAAAAAAAAAAAAAAAAAAAAAAAAAAAAAAAAAAGAGGAAGAAGAAGTTGAAATCTTATATGTTGTCCTTTATAATACATATGTTTTCTTTTTGACTAATCTAATAACTTTGCATGATAATACCAGGAAATAAAACATTATTCTAGAAGTTTAAAAATATATATTCAAGTTAAAAGGGATAACTGTATTTATGAACCTGTATTTTTTTCGCTATAAGCAACAGCTGCTATTAATACTGTAATTATTAAATTAATTTTTAATTAACACTTTGTTGACTTGTGGTATGAATTCATTTACTGCTTTCACACGTTCCCTTGGAGTTACAATATTCAATACATCATAGTCATTAAAGGTCCACATATTAGCTCACCAATTTTGAATCCTTGCATAGTTGGTGCCAAGATCATTAAAATCTGGCCTACTTTTGTCTTCTTCTGAGAAGTTTCAAATGCACCCTTAACACTAATAACAAGGATTAAAGATTGGGAATCCACAAAACTTTTTCCGACTAATGGAAGGAAGAGCAGACGAAGGTTGGATAGAAGAGCTATTGATACAAATATTTAAGGAGGAAATTGGGTTTTAAATTTTGTAGAATATTTAAGCTTAAATAATCTTGTTACTGTAACATTTATGCCTGCTGTAAACAACAAATATCTTCTTGTTTGGTACTAATAATTATCTCCTATGTTGTGTTTCCAGGGTATAGAAGTTTAAAAGAATTGGTAGGAGTGAATTCTAGATTGAGAAGTATTCATGGCAAAGGAGCAATTGCAAGTGCTTAATGCACTTGATGTGGCTAAAACACAATGGTACCACTTCACTGCAATTGTGATTGCTGGGATGGGATTTTTCACCGATGCCTATGATCTCTTCTGCATTTCTTTGGTAACCAAATTGCTCGGCCGCATATACTACCACCAAGAGGGGGCTGAAAAGCCCGGCACTTTGCCTCCAAACGTGGCGGCTGCTGTCAATGGTGTTGCATTTTGTGGTACGCTTGCAGGCCAGCTCTTCTTCGGGTGGCTCGGTGATAAATTGGGTAGGAAAAATGTCTATGGCATGACCCTCATGATTATGGTCATATGCTCAATTGGTTCTGCACTTTCATTTGGGGATCAACCAAAGGCTGTTATGGCTACGCTTTGCTTCTTCCGTTTCTGGCTAGGCTTTGGTATTGGTGGCGACTACCCACTTTCTGCCACTATCATGTCCGAGTATGCCAACAAGAAAACTCGTGGAGCATTCATTGCTGCAGTCTTTGCAATGCAAGGTTTCGGAATTTTGGCTGGTGGAATGGTAGCAATTATTGTTTCTGCATCGTTTAAGGCTGGATTTCCTGCCCCCGCATATGAAGATAACGCTCTTGCTTCGACTGTCCCTGAAGCTGATTACATTTGGCGTATAATTGTGTTGTTCGGTGCAATTCCTGCTGCACTCACTTACTACTGGCGTATGAAGATGCCTGAAACAGCACGTTACACAGCATTGGTTGCCAAGAATGCCAAACAGGCTGCTTCTGATATGTCTAAAGTATTGCAAGTTGAAATTGAGGCAGAACCCGAAAAAGTCGAGGGGCTTGATCAGGAGAAAGGGAATGTTTTCGGCTTGTTTTCAAAGGAATTCCTCCGACGCCATGGACTTCACTTGCTTGGAACAGCGAGTACGTGGTTCTTGCTGGACATTGCATTCTACAGTCAGAACCTTTTCCAGAAGGATATTTTCAGTGCAATTGGATGGATTCCCGCTGCCAAAACAATGAATGCTATCGAAGAAGTTTACCGAATTGCAAGGGCTCAAACTCTTATTGCCCTCTGCAGTACTGTACCAGGATACTGGTTTACAGTAGTATTTATCGATAGAATTGGAAGATTTGCAATTCAGTTAATGGGATTCTTTTTCATGACAGTGTTTATGTTTGCCTTGGCTATTCCTTACAAGCATTGGACACACAGAGAGAACCGAATCGGATTCGTGATTATGTACTCACTCACGTTCTTCTTCGCCAATTTTGGGCCAAATGCCACGACATTTGTTGTCCCTGCTGAAATTTTCCCAGCAAGGTTAAGGTCCACATGCCACGGTATATCAGCAGCAGCTGGCAAAGCTGGAGCCATTGTTGGAGCGTTTGGATTTTTGTATGCTGCTCAGCCTACTGATCCAAAAAAGACTGATGCTGGATACCCTCCTGGTATTGGTGTTAGGAACTCGCTTATCGTTCTTGGCTGTGTCAACTTCCTCGGAATTTTGTTCACTTTCTTGGTGCCGGAGTCAAACGGTAAATCACTGGAGGAAATGTCAAGGGAGAATGAGGATGAAAATGGGAATGAAGAAGAAATGAGGCCACAAGGTGGTCATGAAATTAGGACAGTTCCAATTTAGTTAATTTCAGGTTTTGAACTTGGTACAGATATATGTATTTAGTATTTACTCGAGATTCATCTTAAGATGAAATAAGCCTTTCTGGCTTGCTTCTGCACATCTTAAGAGGGAATTGTATTCTCTCTATAAGTATTTAAGTTTGATGTTAATGTATGCGAATTCAATCCACCAATCAAAGTTTGAAAGTATATTAATCTTCTGTAGCTAAATGATTATTATTTTCTGATTTCAATATGAAGTCCCCTGAATTATTTGCAACAATCTTTGCGCTTGTGATATTCTCTAGATTTTCTATGATTATTTTTTGTTATTGCTGGAAAATTAGTTTTTCATAAAAATTCTTAGAATAGAAATTGAATAATTCTTTTTATTGGCACATGGCAGACGGCCGTCTTGGACCGTGTCTATGAAGATCTTTTATTACGTGTGGCCAATGATCGAACAACAAAATTAGCATTATTTATCTTACCTGTCTAGACGTGACTCGTGTTTAGAATTTGATTTTATATTTATTTAATTTGTGTTTGGATGTATGCCCAATCGAGAGCATACGCCTGGCTCGCGGGTGCAAAATGAGAAGAAGCCAGGTCTCTAATCACGTGCCTATTGAAAAATGAGTCGGCAACTTATAGGCAGTGACTTGGTTAAGGGAACCATCAAAGCTGACTGCCATTTTCGAGTTTCGGGGGAGCAGATTGAACTTCTATTAGTTCACGAGATTTAGGATATTTTTCCAACGAAGAGCCTTCTTTCATTTAATATTAAGACTTTGAGTTGTATTTTAAAAGGTCAATCTTAATAAAAGGAGTAGTCTACCCTGTTTATATTGATTAATATTTCGGTATATAACCGATGTGGGAGTTATCTCTTAACATGCTCCCACAAGATGGTGACTCGTTTGAGCACACTAATCTTGAAATCTGAATGCTCGTTTGAGCTTTAAACGGGCCGAATTGCTCGCTTGAGCTTAATGGACTCTGATATCATATTAAGACTTAGAGTTCCATCTTAAAAGGTCAACCTTGTTTGTTAAGAAGAGTAGTCTAAGCTCTTATAAACTGGTTAATATTTTGGTAAATAACCGATGTGAATTTTATGCTTTAACATAATTCAACATGTGCCAAACCCAAATACGAGAACATGTACCAAATGATTTGCTCAATTAGGAAGCCGCCAATCTTAAAGCTCGACTCAGGAAAGAGATCAACAATGGCGAGCTGAATTCAAGGCACAATCAATGTTGGAGAAGATCATGCTTCATAACAAAATATAGTAACACGCGGTAAGATTCAAGCACACACACCATTACTTATATAACATCATACATCGCCTATTTCTATTTTCCATTCTACAATTCACTTTCGACTTTAGCATCAGAGGTTCAACGACGAAAATTCGTCCAACATGTCATTTTAAAGCTTGGTTGTAGACCCATGAACATATTATAAACATGAAATCTTTTCAAAGTTAGTGACCATTCATGAAAAACCTCAGCACTCAGCATCTTATATGATTGGGGTGTGCATGAAATGGAATTAAAAATTGAAATAGCCATAAAATTGGAATTATTTCAATACACAATTTTTCCCTTGCACGTTATTGTTTAAGAAAGCTTCCAAATTAAATTGTATAAAATATAAAAATGACAAACTATTAAAAAAAAAAAAAAAAATTGCGTATTTGTGCATAAAGCTTCAAAATTGAATTATTGACAAAACCTTTTTGAGAAGGATATTTTCAAAAAAGCAATGACTATTAACTATTAAGCTGTTGAGCAAACTGTTAACCCACATAATTCAGTAGTCAAACTGTTAACCCACATAATTCCACACGTTTTTGGTCTGGGAAGCATCATCAGAACGAGGAACTGCATAATCCCCACAATCAGGGATATATGTCGGAATTCCTAATCAGCCTTCCCAGTGTTGTGTTTATTTATATATGATTAAGCCATACATATGTGTCAGAAACAAGTATTGCATGAACACTACTTAATAGAAGACATTTATTTATCTTGATACTAAAGTATAGCACTTTGGCTGAAGATGAGAAACCATTGCAGAAGGGCAAAAGCGTTTAATTAGCACGCTCTCTGATCACTTCAAGGTCCATCTCAGTTGGGTCGGTGGCCTGAATCTCATAATGTATACCTTGCAGCTCCCTCCGGAACCTTTCCTTGGATGTGGCATAAAGCATCTTGGCACGGATCCGAGAGACAGAAGGAGACCTGTAAGGAAAATGTCAAACTCCCATAATTACTCTTTTAACCGATCAATTACATGAATACAACCAAAAAAAAAAAAAAAAAACTAGTTAATTTTCTCAACAAATTTGGGGGTTGATCTTCCGCCATTCCATTTGATTCATTACTAGATCTATTGGAAGATCCAAAGCAATTAGATCCTTAACACCCACAATAGGCCATGCTGGTTTTCTACCCCTCTCTTTTAACTTGTTTCCTGAAATCACACCGGCCACTTTAGGTCTACTCAGAACATATCCCAACCTACTGAGTCGTGACCAATTCATCCTAAACCGGGGGAACGTCTACTTGTTAGCATCTGCACTTTATGGGACACGTGAATATAATGAATAATCTAAATCCTATTATTTAATATTATATGATGTTTTCTTAGTATAAAACTCCCTATAGCCCCCTTCTCGTCATTTTGCTCTGGAAGGCGGGTTGATGCACGGGTTAGGTGAGGGCCTAGTGAAAATAATCACGACGGTAGGGAATTTTCTCCGCTATGGGAAGAAAAAACTTCGTCACTCTGTCACTATGTTTTCAATTTCTCCTCACAAAATCATCTCCTCCAAAATTTGTTGAGAGTTTCAATTCATCTCTCTAAAATTTGTTGAGAGTTTCAATTCATCTCTCTAATTCGATTACCCCCCTCAATCGATCATCTCCAAAATCTACTCAGCTTCTTAATCCATCTTCTCCAATCGATCATCTCCCCTCACCGATCATCTCCAAAATCTATTCACCGCCTCAATCCATCATCATAATAGAACTACAGTCGAATCACACCGCAAAGAAGCGGTATACTAGTTACTGTTATCACAGGCAGAGGAGAGAGGCACTCTATAGAAAGTCAAAGGTATTCTGTCTGAGTAGGCTCTAAAATTTGAATGAATGATTTGACCAAGAGCTTGTTTAGCTAAGCTTATGCACTTATAAGCACCTTATAAGCTTAGCCAAAGATGCTACAAATGTAGATAAAACATGCAACAAATGACAGGGATTCATCTTGGTGAGCAGTGATTAGGAAACAATGACAACTATTCAGGGGATACATCAGCTTCTGCAAGAAGTTGAAATCCTAACGCAAACAGGCCACAATTACCATGAATAAATTTTTAGTAATTGTGTATTTGCACCCTCCTTATCACCTAACCTAAATTATGGTAAAGGCATAAAAAACAATGTTTAGGAAACGAATGCAGTTTAACCAACCAAGAACATGCCATCAAATATAATGATAAAATAAAATGTGTAACCACAAGTTGTTGCTCCTGGAACAAAGGAAGGGGGAGGGCGGTGAGAGGTGGAGGATATCAGAAAGTACTTGCATTCTACAACAAACACAATAACCTCAAAAACCTAAGATACAAACAAGGATGAAAAGAGAGAGATACCATGCTATAAAAAAAATCTTGCTCTTTTGGCAGTTCTCAGAAGTCACATAGTCAAAGTCATAAACTGCATATCGGCAATCATTCTCAGGCAGTGATGCAGTGAAATCATCATAACCTTCAGCTGGACTGCCAGTCTTTTCAACAATGACCTCCTTTTTCTTCTCATCAATCTTAAAAATCAAGTAGCGATATGCCTTCTTCCTTTGCAATTCCATGTAGGTACTTTTGCTGTGATCAGCAACACCCATGCCAGATGATGCATTTGCCTGGAACCATAGACCACTGGTCAAAATTCTTGGACCAAGCAAATCACAAGTTTGGTAGTAAAACATAATCTTATATACCAGGAGGCATCCATATAAAAATGGTTTCGTTAGTTAATTACTTGTACGTTAGTTAAATACTGCACTTGATAGCTTTTTTAATTACTTGTTCGTTAGTTAATTTTGAATATCACAAATTCTCCGCAGAACTAAACGTAAAAAATTTATAAAACAAGAGATAATAATACTTAGAAAAGCGTCCATTAAATTTGACTACCTGATAAATAGTACACAACATGATAATACAAGAGCAAGTACTTAACGAATCAAGTTAGCGGGATTGAAATTTCAGTTTCCATCAAATCTTTCAGGAACCAAGAAGGATGTATAAGAATACACTACCGATATTATATAAATATCAAAATCCCACAAACCAAAGAACAATAAATTAGGCATGTTTGATCCTTCTGGTTAACTAAAAAACTCCCCGTTTTCTTTCTTTATCCCTTTTCCAACAATTAAAAAACAGTCTGAAGGTCATCACCGACTTATTTGAACATTCCAGATTTTTCTCCTTGTTTTCCTTTAATATACTTTCTCTAGAATTTTCCTACATTGCCATATGCATCAAGAAGAACCTAGAATAATCAGGAAGCTTTCATTATTTTAATTAGCATTAAAACTTTCCAACCTTTGTTAACCATCATTAATGGAAATGTTGTAGCCAACATATGGGTAGTATAAATAGGGTATGGATGTATCGTATTTGTAGTGGTGTGAGGAAGCGTAGAGAGTGATAAGAGATGTAAGAGTGTTGTGTTCCATATCAAAAATATTGTCCTAAGTGTCATATAGTATAAGAGTTTCTTTTTCAACAAAATAATATTTTCCTTGGTGCAATTAAACTCAACAAATTAGTATCAGAGCAAGGCGGTCGAGGAATAAATTTTGTGAGCTTATGGAGATCATGCCCAAATTGAGATTATGAAACTTCGATAAAGCTTCCTTGATAACGAGGAGGTTAGCCAAGCCATGATGAGAGACCTACAAGTGGTAGGTGGAATTAAGAATCTCAAAAATTAAAATTACGCCACACGACAGGCTTGCATAGAGTCATATCTCCAAGGGCATGAGTTGTGGAACCAGTCGGCGACAGTGACGTGACACAGTCAGAGGACGCTGGGACTCTGAAGAAATGAAAGACTAAAGCAGATAACACTATGTTTGCTATAAAGACAACAATCGAAGAAGAATTATTGCGAGCATATAAGGGACAAAAACACACCAAATGAAGCATAGGATACGTTTGCAGCACTGTTTTAAAAAAAAAATGACCTAAAGTTACACCTTATGGAATAAGATCTAATCTCTATCACTTAAAGAGAGATGACGGCAAACCAATACTTTAACAAGGTAAAATCTCTCTATCATGAAATCTATGAATTAGATTCTATACGTAAAATTTTAGAGTCTAGAATGAGAAGAATAATAATACATAGATTGAGACCCAAATTTAGAGGCTTCATTGCCGCAATACAAAGTTGTCTAGCGAAACCTTCACCGGTCAATATCGAAAATTTGTTAGCCGACTAAAAAGCATTGACCGAGCAAATGTTGGGTCTCAATTAAGAAAGAAGAACTATTATTTAGCTATAAAAGAAGAAATCGACTCTGTCAACAAAATCTAAAAAACCAAAATAAGATAAACACGAAATTCTCAAACAAAGGGAGCCAAGGCAAGTTGTCTAAGGGATAAGAAGAGCTAATGACCCATGTATTGTATATAGAAAATGGGGCCATTATGCTAGAGACTATCGATCAAGGCAAAAGCCAACAGAAGGCAATATGGTAACCTCAAATGAGCGAGAAAAATACAATATTGAAGAAGAGGGGTGCGGTAGCATCGCAACTTGTGATTGAGCAAACTAAAAAAGATGTGCGCAGTCCAAGGCTTGAGGAAGAATCGACATTACTGGTGGTCGTCTCTAGATGAATAAATTATTAAAATAATTAGATCATTGACTCGGGATGTTCCAATCACGTGACGCGATAAGGAGAAGCTACAAAATACAATAACAAAGTACAAAGGAGGCCAAATGGTGGTAACTACCAACAACTCGAAATTGTCAATAGCCCACATTGGTAAGACAGTTATCAAGTCTCGTTTTAGTCCTAGTCAAGTGCAGCTACAAGGCATCTATCACGTGCTAGGAATGAAGAAAAATCTCCTATCAATGGCATAGATAAGACTAGTGAAATTGTTCTTATGGAGTCGTACCATTTTGTCTAGTTTACTTTTTTACTTGCTTTCATTTATATGGCTTTCGGGATCATAAGGGGAGTTAGTCTCGCTAACCCCTTATCTTCTATGTTTAGGTAAGATAGATGAGATGTTCAAAAGAACGAGACGACAGATTTATGGCATGCAAGACTAAGACATGTAAACTATCACAAGCTGAAGGTGATGATGAAGAAGTCAATACTCAAGAGTCTCCCTAGCTCGAGATCAGAGACGACATGATGTGTGCTTGCTGTCAATATGGTAAAGCACATCAGCTACCATGTGAAGAGTCAAACTATAGAGCAAAGCAACCATTGGAGCTCATACACTCTGATGTGTTTGAACTTATCAAACAACCATCAATTTGAGGCATGCGCTACATGGTGACATTAATCGATGACTTATCAATGTACGTTTGGGTTTTCTTTATGAAAGAAAAATCTGAGAAGTTTACTAAATTGAAGGAGTTCAAAGAAAAGAGTAAATCCAATAGTCTGTGCTAAAGGGGAGAATTGAAGGACATCACCGATTTATTTGAAGGTTCCACATTTTTCTACATTTCTGACACGTGATAGACGTCTTGTAGCTGCACTTGACTAGGACTAAATGAGGGGTGATAACTGTCTTACCAATGTGGGGGCTATTGACAATCTCGAGTTGTTGACAATTACAACCATTTGACCCCTCTTGTACTCCATTGTATTTTGCAGCTCTCATTGTTGACTATCATGTAATTGAAACATCTCGAATTGACGATTCAATCATTTTCATAATTTATTCGTCCAAGAACGACCATCATTAGTGTCGATTCTTCCTCAGAGCTTGGACTGCACACCTCCTTTTAATCTTCTTAATCACCTTGAACGATACTACAACATCTCACTCTTTTTCACCATTGTATTTTTCTCTCATTGGAAGTTACCATTTTGCGTTCTACTGACTTTTTTCTTGATCGACAATCTCTAGCATAATGAAATTGTTTTCCACATACAAAGCACGGGACATTAGATCGTTTATATTCCTTAGACAACTGGCCCCTCCTGTTGCGATTTTGTTGGGCTCCCTTTGTCTAATAAATTTCTTCTTGTTTATCTTTTTTTGATTATTTAGTATTTTGTTGACGAATTCGACCTCTTCTTTTATAGCTGAATAATACTTTTCTTCTTTCTTCATTGAGACCCTAGCATTTACTTGGTCAACGCTTTTTGATTGGCCAACAAATTTTTGAGATTGACGAGTGAAGGTTGCTCTGGCCAATCTTATTGCGGCAATGAAGTCTCTAAATTCGGATTTCAATCTATATATTATTATTCTATTCATTCTAGACTCTAAAATTTTACTCTTAGAATGTAATTCAAAGATTTCGCGACAGAGATTTTACCTTGTCAAGATATTGATTTATCTTCATCTCTTCCTGAGTGATAGAGAGTAGCTCAATCTCTGGGAGCTGCAACCTTAGATCATTTTTTTAAAAACAGTGCAGTAAACATGTCCCATGCTTCTTTTGGTGTGTTTTTGTCCCTTGTATGCTCTAATAATTCTTCCTCGATTGTTATCTTTATAATAAGCATAGTATTGTCTGCGTTAATTTTCTATTTCTTCAGAACTTCGGCATCCTCTGGTGGTGTCACATCACTGTCGCCAACTACGTCCTACAAGTCTTGTCTTTGGAGATATGACTCCATGCAAGTCTACCATGTAGTATAATTTTGATTGTTGAGCTTTTTAATTCTATCTATCACTTGTAGGTCGTCTATCGTAACTTGACTAAGTCCTCGTTACCAAGCAAGCTTTATTGAAATTTCATAATCTCAATTTGGACACGATCTATAGAAATTGAAAAAATTTGTTCCTTGACCGCCTTGCTCTTATACCAAATTATTGAGTTTAACAGCATCAAGAAAAATATTATTTTATTGAGAAAAGAAACTCTTATACAATATAACACTTAGACAGTATTTTTGGTATAGAACACAACAATCTTATCTCTCTTATCACTCTACACTGTCTCACACCAATACAAATATAATACATCCATACTCTATTTATACTACTCATATGTTGGTTAAAATATTTCTAGAGAAATCAATTAATTGTAGTTAACAAAGGATGGAAAGTTCTAGTACTAATTAAAATAAAGAAAGTTCAATGAGGAAAAATTCTAGAGAAAACATATTAAAAGAAAACAATGAAAAATAAGTCGGTGTTGACACCAATACCTAACTGAGTAAAGCTTATATCTTGCAAATGGGTATACAAGGTAAAGAGGCAACCCGATGGGTCAGTAGAGAGGTACAAAGCTCGGCTAGTGGATTCTCACAATAGTATAGACTAAACTATGATGAGGCGTTTACTCTAGTAGCCAAGATCACTACAGTACGAGTGTTAATAGCACTGGCAGCAATCAAGTCTTATAAGCTATGGTAGATGGACGTGAAAAATACGTTTTTCCATGGCGAACTTGATCGAGATATATACATGGAGCAACCTAAAGGATTGGAAAATGAAGAAAATCTAGACTACATGTGCAAGTTGAAAAAGGCTCTTTATAGGTTAAAGAATGCACCCTGAGCAAGGTACGATAAGATAACAGAATTCTTAGTTTAGTATGGATACTCAGTACCTTATTAATTCATGGCTTTTTCAGACCTAGCCACTTTTGGTAGGCATTTTTAAATATTTGTCCTTTATAGGCCTTCGTAGGCCCGTCAAGCTGACGGACCTGGCAGGGTTCGAGCTTATTTTCAACAATGTGGCTCGGCCCAGGCCAAAGCTCGTATATACGATTCACAAGTCGGGCTGGCTCAGCTTTTTACGAACGGGCCACACGGGCGGCCCAATTCGTTTGCCATCCCTAAGTAAGAGACAACCGACTATGTCAATTGTCAACAGCAGAAGTGGAATATAGAGCTACAGCAATGGCAACTCAGGAGAGAACATAGCTAATGCAGTTGATGACGAATCTACATCAATCGATAAGCTATGCAACGCAATTATATCGCGATAACCAATCAGCTATTTGCAAAGCAAAAAACCAGTAAATCATACAAGAACTAAGCACGTCAAAGTACACCATCACTTCGTCAGAGAAAAAGTGCTTAAAGGGAAGATCGACTTGAAGCATATTAATACTGAAGAACAAGTGGAAGACATGTTGAAAAAAGGACTTAGTGCTTCAAAATTCAAAGAATTTCAGACACGACTGGGAATGATGAGAAGAGAAAAGATAAATTAAATAGTCGGTGCTAAAGGAAAAAATTAAAGGTCATCTCCGACTTATTTGAAGGTTCCAAATATTTCTCCTTATTTTCCTTTAATATGCTTTGTCTAGAATTTCCCTCATTGCCATATACATCAAGAAGGACCTAAAATAATCAGGGAGGTTTCATTATTTTAATTAGGACTAGAACTTTATATATTAACCACCATTAATGGATTTTTCTAACAATGTTGTAACCAATATATGAATAGTATAAATAAGGTATGGATGTAGTGTATTTGTAGTGGTGTGAGAAAGTGTACTGAATAATAAGAGAGGTTAGAGTGTTGTGTTCCATACCAAAATTAATGTTCAAAGTGTCATATTGCATAATAATTTCTTTCTCAATAAAATAATATTTTCCTTGGTGCTGTTAAATTCAACACATTGGTCCAGCCATCTCCCTGAAATGCAAACAATAGATAATTCCACACTGCGAGCGCTGTCTAATCTAGGACCATGGAAAATATTCAATACCAATTAGAACCTATTAGAGACTCCTTTGCTAAAAAACGCAGACACACAAGTTAGTTCCAGTTCTTCCAAATGCCAACACTCTACCATACCATCTAAACTAACATAAACACCACTCTAAAATGAATAGGCATTAAAAAAAATAAAAAATCACATTAGAATGATATAGATTAAAAATCAGTTCAAAAAAGCACCAATTTTTCTAATGAATCTACAAACCCAGCATGCAACAATGAATTCATAATTAGTTTAAAAAGAAAGGGAAAGCCAAATAAAACAAAAGTAACAATATCTGTACATCAATCATAAAATTCTAAACCAAAATTATTTTCCATAAATCATGAAGATCTATGATGACTATATTTATGATTTAACTGAAACTCTTAACACAAAACACCTTAATAACACGTAGAATGAAAAACTTTAAAAAATTAAATAAAACCCAGAAATTCTTACAGATCATTAAAGATAAGTTTCCAGTATAAACAAAGATTAATCAAGTAAGAAATTTTAGATCTAGACAAGAAACTGACCCCTCCTCGGATAGACATGGCAGTAGTTGAGGAGAGAGAGTAGAAAATGTTTTAGTGAGAGAAAGAGAGACTATGGGAAAGAAGGAGCCACCGAATGGGAGAAGAAGGGGGAAAAAAAAAGCAGTGGATTTTTTTTTGTTTTTGTTTGTTTTCAATTTCAAAGATAAGTCAAATTATATTCTGTGCTTTTTCAATGGAGGTGGGGAGGTGGGGACAGCTCTTATCTGTTAGCGGTCTGATAAAGACAGCCCACTTACTTTAGGTGCTATCGAAGGCCCAATCCAATAGATGATATCAGAAAGCCCAGAAAAGTGGGTTGGTTCGTCAAAGCTTAATATGGGCCGTGTCGTGTGTCTACTCTGGTAAAAAAAATGGGAGGAAATTACATCCATTACTGTGTAAATACAATATAATTTCAAACTTACTTTTCTTGTGTTTTTATTCTGAAATTACTGTGTAACATTTATATATTATTATTTATATTTATAGAATATAATATTTAAAAAAGGAAAACACAATATGCATCCTATATATTTCGCAGAGAGAGAGAGAAAAAAAACCGTTGGTAAGATAAATCCATTTTCATCTTCCATAACCATCTTCAACACACCCACATCGCCGACATTGCCGCCATCAGCCTAATCTTATCTCTACAATCTATAGGGTTTCATCATTATGTGAAACCCTAATCCCCAATTTGTAGATATTTTAGGCGCTGGTCAAGGATACCCAACATGGATACTCCTACTCGCAGAATGACTCGGTCGGCGGCAAAGAAGGACTCGCCTGACAGTGGGAAGAAGCCTCCATTTCATTCCAATACATTTGATGTTATTTTCATTTTGTTGCATTTGATGTTTAATTGCATTGAATGTTAAAAATATCTTTGCTTGCTTGATGTTACCAAATGTTATTAATATGTTGTGAAAAATGTTACAAAATTTGTTGCAAGGGATGTTCCATAATTAGTGTAGTGATGTTATCTTCATCTGTTGCAATATTGAGTGATAATATGTTGTAATAAACGTTATGAAATCTGTAGAGATG
Organism: Forsythia viridissima; assembly: GCA_030279155.1. Lineage (NCBI taxonomy): Eukaryota > Viridiplantae > Streptophyta > Magnoliopsida > Lamiales > Oleaceae > Forsythia > Forsythia viridissima. The sequence continues at coordinate 4,981,229 of CM059036.1, forward strand.
TTAAAAAATTTGTTGCAATGAATGTTATGAAATTGTAGAGATGTTAAAAAATCTGTTGCAATGGATGTTACAAAAACTGTTGCAATGGATTTTACAAAATCTGCAGTGATATTATCTTGGGTGTTAATTTGTTACAATATTGGGTGATAATCTGCTGCAATATTGAGTGTTGATTGAGGTATATAGCAGGAGAGAGGTTGCATAGATTAGGAGAGAGAATATGATATTTAGTTAAATAATGAATCCTAATCAATATGGTAAATGGAGATAGTTATGGAATCTGTTACACTAATTAAATCTATTAAATTAATAAAAAAAGGAAAAATTGATACATCATCCAGTATTTCTACAATAAAATATATGAAACAGTTTTTATATAAATATTAAGATAATATGGCTTATTAGTGAAAATTTCCCTAAAAATGGTGTACTAATGTTAGGCCCATGGGCTACACCCAAGTCGGACTGGCCCTCTGGGCTTCCACGAAAAAGGATTTGGCCCGTTTAGTTTTTCCTTTTCTATTGTAAAATTTGAATATTTTTGTATTGGCACAGATCACCTGGACGGCCAGCAGGGATGGGACGCGAAATTTTTTATCATGCTATGGGCACCTAAGTCGGTACGATCCACTTTACATATCTAATTTTACTCGTCAAATTTGAATCGGATTCATATTCTATTGAACTTCTTGGTAGATGTACGCACAATTCATGCACGTGCACATGCAAATAGCTTGTAAGTGCGATACAAGAATTTAATTGATTTTAGGATGTCATGTATTCGGATTAGCATAGAATTTTTTATTTTTATCTTAGTAGTTGCGAAACAAAGTTTAGTAGTTTAGGGGGACACTGTTTCCCTACTATGGCGTTAAACTATGCATATGTTTAGTAGTGCTTAAATTATATTTTAAGTGCTTATATTATAAGTTGTAGGTGAATGGGTGGATAACAAGTGAGTTACAAGTTTTTGTTCCTATGAAATGTGTGGATAAAAAATATATTTGACCAATTTGACCAACTGAAATTATAATTTAAGCAATGACAAATATGTGATATACTATGAATGGAACCCGTAAGCTCATCACTGTGAATAGGGATTCATGAATCATGAGTGAAACACTATATTTGATAGTGATTAAATTATTTTTTAAATGATGAAATTTTGAGGTTGTTTTTCTTTGATACTTCACCACATTGCTAGACCTATTGTCTCTATACATATAATATTTAAGCATCCTTCTTTGATCTATGTTGTTTTTCCCTCATACTTAACATATCCATTCATCAAAGATTTTTACATCCATTCATCAAAGACATATTACGAGCTTGTTCATTATAGTTTTTTGGGTAAAAAATGAGTTTTTCTAGCATGATATATTTGAAGGTGAAATGACAAAATTGCTCTTACTACTTTGAAATAAAATTGTATTGATTAAGGATAATTTGGTAATGTCACCTTCAAAACTTTTAAAAGTAAAATATATCATACTAAAAAAAAAAAAAAACTCATTTTTTGTCCAAAAATCTCTACCGAACAAGCTCTCCCATGGATAAGAAATATGTGAAGTAAAAAATCAAAATACAAATTCATGACATATGATTATACACACACTAGAATAAAACGATGCCTACTAACAATTACACTTCAAAAAATGCACAAACCCTTTTCATTTCTATACATTATATGCTTAGCACACAGAATCTATAAAGAATCGAAGAATTTTTTTCCACTTCGAAAACTGGGAAACAAAAGAATGAAAACTCAAATATATGTTGTTAGAGTTCGGTGACCCGAATTCGGTTGGGTCGGGATTATAATTTTTCTCACACGAGGACTTGTTTTAACATGATTAAGATTCTTCTTACAAAAGAACATGTTTTAACAAGATTATGATTCTTCTCACACGAAGACCTCTTTTATCAGGATTAGGATTCCTTTCTCACAAGTATATATATAACATGTATTCTAGAGTTAGAATATAAGCTCTATTTTATAACCATCTTTGATATAGTGAATTATTTTCTCCTCTGTCCGTGGATTTTTTTTCTAGGGTTTCTCACGTTAAATTTGTGTGTTCTTCTTATTTTTGTTGCCTATTGTTTGTTCACATTATAACAAACTGGTATTAGAGCTCGGGTTGAATTTTGATCATGTTAATGGCAACTATGAAATATGATATTCCGCTATTGGATCGCAATACCAGATTTTCACTATGGTATGTCAAGATGCGAGCAGTGCTCACTCAGATGGATTTGGATAATGCATTGTTAGGGTTTGATATGATGTCGATGTCTTGGACAATAGATGAAAGACAACGTAAGGATCGAAAAGCCCTTTCTCAAATTCATCTTTATCTTTCAAACCAAATTCTACATGATGTTCTCAAGGAGAAAATCGTCGTTGCATTGTGGTTAAAATTGGAGCAGTTATGTATGACGAAAAGTCTAACTAGTAAGTTACATATAAAGCAGCGACTGTATTCTCACCGTACAGTAGAAGGTTCATCTCTGGAAGACCACTTAACTGTCTTTAAAGAAATCGTCTCTGATCTAGAGGCCATGGAGGTTAAGTACGGTGAAGAAGATTTAGGTTTGATTTTATTATGTTCGTTGCCTTCTTCATTTATGACTTTCAGATATACTATTTTGTACAGTCATGACACCCTTAATATAGATGAAGTATCTGAGGCTCTATTCTCTAAAGAGAACATGAAGTATATTGTGGTTAGATCTGAGGCTCAGACAGAGGGCATTGTTATTCGATGGAGGACATATGAGAAGAATTCTGGATGTAATGTGAGGGGCAGATTGAAATCGAAATATAGAGACAAAATCTGTAATTACTGCAAGAAAAAGGGACACATCAAATCTAAATGTTATAAATTGTAAAATAAGAATAAGAGAGAAGTTGCTAATTAGAAGAGAAAACAACCAGAAAATTCTGGTGAAACTAGTGTTCCAGAAGATGGTTTCAATGATGGAAAACTCCTAGTTGTTTCTGATGGAAACTCCAAACCTTGCAATGAATAGGTTCTTAATTCAACTTGCAAAGGGGTACAAGTTTACTATTGAAGGAGGAATCTTATTTGGTGATGTGAGACACGTCCCATATCTAAGGAGGAATCTTATCTCTTTGGGTACTCTTGATGAAAATGGGTACAAGTTCACTATTGAAGGTGGAGTTATGAAGGCCAGTAAAGGTACTCTTGTTGTGATGAAAAGACTGAAAATGACTGCCAAGTTATATATGTTGTGGGGTTCTACAGTTACTGGTGAAGTAGATGTCACTACTCTTTATTCGTTAGATGATAATGTTACTAGATTATGGCATATGCGTCTTAGACATATGAGTGAGAATGGAATAGCTGAACTAAGCAGAAGAAGACTTCTTGATGGACAAAGTATAAGCAAATTAAAATTCTGTGAGCATTGCATTTTTGGGAAGCAAAATAGAGTTAGATTTGTAAAAGGCATTCACAACACAAATGGAACACTTGATTATATACATTCTGATCTCTGGAGACTATCTAGAGTGCCTTTTAGAGGATGTACAAATTATATGCTGACTATTATTGATGATTTTTTCAGAAAAGTTTGGGTATTCTTCTTGAAGCAAAAGAATGATGTGTTACCTACATTCAAGAAGTGGAAGACTATGATTGAGAAATAGACAAGGAAGCAGATAAAACGTGTTCGCACAGATAATGGCTTGGAGTTTTGTTCTAGTAAGTATAATGCTTTCTACAAGGCAGAAGGAATTTTGAGACACTTAACAGTTCGTTATACTCTGCAGTAAAATGGTGTGGCTGAGCGAATGAATAAAACTTTGATGGAGAGACTACATTGTATGCTCTTCAATTCTGGTCTACCCAAGTCTTTTTGGGCCGAGGCTGTTTCTACAGTTTGTTTTCTTATTAATCGTTGTCCCTCAATTGCTATTAACAAAAAGACTCCAGAAGAGGTATAGTCTGGTATTCTTGCTAATTACTCTAATTTGAAGATATTTGGATATCCCACCTATGCTCATATTGACAATGGAAAACTTGAACCTAGATCTATAAAGTGTATTTTTCTTGGCTATAAATCCAATGTAAATAGATATAAGTTATGGTGTCCAGAAACTCGAAAAGTCATAATCAGTGGAGATGTTATTTTTGATGAAACTGCAATGATTCATAACTTATCTTCTAGAGACTGTTTTGATAACACCCAGCAGAAATCAAAAACACAAGTAGAGTTTGAGTTTGGATCCGAACATATATCAGAGTCTACATCTCAGTCTAGCTCAGAGATAAATGGTACCACTGCTTCTTCACCACCACCAGCGATGCCAAAAACAGGCATAGAAGAAATATTGTACCTCCAAAGAGGTATGCTAAGGCTAATTTGGTTGCTTACGCTTTGATTATGGCTAAAGGTATTGATTCCAGTGAAGAACCTTTTACATACTTAGAAGTAGTTAGTTGTGATGATTCTAATAGATGGATGATTGATACGCAGGAAGAGATAGAATCACTTCATAAGAATGGAATATGGGACTTAGTGAGATTGCCTAAGGATAAGAAAGTTGTTCGTTGAAAATGAGTGTGTTGGAAAAATATGTGTCATATTTTTCACTTTTTATATCTTGGCTATCTTAATAAATATAACTGATTTTTAATGATAAAAGAGCAGGTGAACATTTGTGTTTCTGACTGGTCTGATTAACTCCAGTTCTGACTGACTGGCTTGATAGGCGAATCATTTTTTCAGATCAGCAAAAGCTGCGATTTTATTCTGTTTCTATATTTGATATATTCTGATTTCATGAATATTAATGACAGCTCCTTTTGTAGGTTAAAGAATTTTTCTTATTCTCTTAGATTTGTTTAGGAAGGAAATATTTAGTTTCCTAAATTCTTTCCTACTACAAATCTAAGAAAATCTTTCTATATTCTTTCCTACTAATTCTCTTACCATATTTGTTGCATATTCTTAGGTAAGAAATAATTCCTAAATTGATTTCTACTTTAACTATAAGTAAGAGTAGAAATCAATAAGGAATCAAGCCTTGGAAAATATTTTTGTGTTCTTGTTCCATAAGCTTCAAACTGGCCAAATCTATTCAAGGTGAACAAGACATGGCGCTTCATTGATTCAACTTTCAAAGCAAAAAGGTTTTCTTCAAACTCATTGAAGAATCAAGAACTAATTGGTACTCAACGAACAATTCCATATCTTGCTCAAGCTACCTGGCATGAAGTTAAGAACGGGGGTTCTTAATCCAAGTGGTGGTTGCGGTCAAGTACAATAGGGAAGTGGCGATAAAGTCAAGACCGGTGGGTTTGATTCCACTTCATCAACAAGTCAGCTGAAGAAGTATCACAGGGAGTTGATCTGTTTTCTTTTGATTGTTATTTTGTTAATTTTGCAAAATTACAAAAACCGATACTATTGTATTTTTGAACAAGATTATTAGTGGATTGTTTCTACCCATGGCATGGGGGCCCGTGGATGTTTTCCTTAGGAGTTTACCACGTTACATCGTGTGTTCGTATTTAATCCTTTAATTTCTGCACTAGACAAGATTAGAAAACGAACACAGTTGTGCGAGTCAGAACTGTTATCTCTATATCTTTCCAGTTCTGACTACATTCTGTCCACTGCTTATTTAATTAAAATTAAAATTCGTGTTTAATTTAATTAATCTAGGTTTTAGAACTTTCAATTGGTATCAGAGAGGGTACACTTTTTAAGTGCGATCCATATAAACCTAGTTATGGACGGAGCTCCATTTAGACCACCTGTTTTAGATGGTACTAATTATGCCTATTGGAAAATTAGAATTCAAGTGTATATCCAATCCCTTGATGAAAAAGCTTGGCACTCAATTGTCCATGGATATAAAACTCCTACCATCACTGAAGATGGTGTAAAAAGAGAGAAAAAGGCAGACGAGTGGGTTACAACTGATTACAATTATACTAATTGGAACTCCAAAGCGTTAAATGCCATATTTTCTTTTGTAGACTCTAATCAATTTCGTTTAATCTCTACTTGTCAGGTTGCAAAAGATGCTTGGGACATCTTACGAATTGCTCATGAAGAAACCAATATGGTCAAGTCATCCAAGTTTCAAATTCTTACTCTAGAGTTTGAACAACTAACCATGAGAGACGATGAACAATTCAAAGACTTCTATGCAAAACTCAGTGATATCACCAATACTGCTTATACCTTGGGAAAGAAATATTCAGAGAGCAAAATTGTAAAGAAAATCCTCAGATCCTTGCCTGATCGTTTTTATTCTAAAGTAACTGCAATTGAAGAAAGTAAGGAGATTGAGAATATGAAGGTTGAAGAATTGGTGGGATCATTGATGACATATGAGCTACATCTACAAAGGAGAAAGAAAGAAAATGGATCCAGTATTGCCTTCAAAATTAACAACCATGAAGACGAGGTTGATTGTGAGGAGAGCGAAACAAATGAAAACATGGCCATGCTCACCAAACAATTAAAAAAATTTCTTAAGGGAAATCAAAAGGGAAAGTACTTGAATACCTCTCTCCAACAAAAGAAGAGATTTCTGACTAACACTAAACAAAATCCCACTACCTCTATGAATAGATCTGACAATCGAATTCAATGCCATGAGTGTGAGGGTTTTGGTCACATAGCCTCTGAATGTGCAAATACTTTAAATAAATCTCATACCAAGAAGGCCATGAATATCACTTGGAGTGAAGATGATGAAAAAGACTCAAATGAGGACGAGGATGACAGAACCACTGTTGATCAGGTAACGTCCCTGACTGTGAACTTAACCTCTCATACTGATTCCGTGCAAAACTTGATTGCAGGTTCTGACTTCTTAGCGACAACTTCTGAAGAATCAGTCCGTGTGTGTCACAACTGCAGCAGCCTGAATAAAAAATTACAAGATGAACAGGAGAAAAACTTGTCCACACAAGTCTTGATAGAATTTTTGGAAGATGACAAGGCTGAAATTGATTCTCAAAATAATACTCTTACCAACATCTTAAAAGAGAAGGATGATCAAATTGCTAATCTTTTAGATGAATTAAAAGTCTCAAAAGAAAGGATCAAGCAATTAACAATTGGAGCCTCTCGCTTAAGCGAAACCCTAAGCTATGGAAGAACTCCAAACGTCAAAGAAGGTTTGGGATATGTTGGAAAAGGTGAAAGAAAAGCTGAGAATCAGATCAACTTCATCAAAGAAACAAAGTCTGCTGTATTTTCATACAAAACTGCTCCAATCACCGTCAGAACTAAGGCTGACCTGCCTATGCAAGTTCTGACCAATGCCAAGACTCAAAAACAGTCACGACCATCAGGTATACAACCAATACAGAGAGGTAAATCAAAGTACCTTGTAAAATGTTGCATCTGTGGTAATTTAGGACACGACTCTTTTCATTGTTTGTTTAGTAAAAACCTGGCTAATAGACAAATGAGACACCTTAGCAATACTAAAGTAAGACAAATTTAGATCAAAAAGGGTGAATTAAATTGTTATATGGTTGATGTTGCATATAGATCCTTTATTCCTAACTCTTGGTATTTTGACAGTGGTTGTTCTAGACATATGACTGGTAATTGATCTTATCTAACTAACTATAAAAGTCATGAAGGTGGTCTGGTTACTTTTGGTGATGGAGCACATGGAAAAATTGAAGGTGTAGGCACTATTCTAATTGATGGCTTCTCCCCGTTAAAAGAAGTTCTTTTTGTTGTAGGTTTAAAAGCTAACCTAATTAGTATAGGCCAACTCTGTGATGATAAACACTTGGTTATGTTCTCAAAAAATTCCTGTAAAGTCTTGAAGTATGATGGTAGTTGTATTCTACATGGTACTAGATCCAATGATAAATGTTATCTCCTTGACACCAAAATTACTTGTCATATTTCAAAGACTGACTCAACCGAGTTGTGGCACAAACGATTGGGACATTTAAACTATAGTGATCTGTTGAGACTGACAAAGTTGAATGCAGTACGAGGTGTTCCTAAGCTTACTGAAAAATCTGAAGGATTGTGTGGTTCGTGCCTAAAAGGTAAGCAAACCAAAAGCACTCACAAGCAAGGTACGTTTCTTACTACAGCTCATGTTTTAGAATTACTTCACATAGATTTGATGGGACCTATTCAAACTGAAAGTATTGGGGGCAAGAAATATATTTTTGTTTGCGTGGATGATTTTTCTAGATATACTTGGGTTGATTTCTTGAGAGAAAAATCTGATGTGTTTGAAAGATTCAAATTTTTGCACCTAAAATTAACAACAGAAAAACATTTTGAGGGAATAAAAATACTAAGGATTAGAAGTGATCATGGGAGAGAGTTTGAAAATACTACTTTCTCTGTTTTTTGTGATCAAAATGGTATCTTTCATGAATTCTCTGCACCCAAAACTCCTGAACAAAACGGTGTTGTGGAAAGGAAAAATAGGTCTCTTCAAGAGATGGCTAGAGTTATGCTAAATAGTAAGAAGCTCCCTGTTAAATTATGGGCTGAAGCTATTAATACTGCTTGTTATATTTTGAATCGTGTATCTTTGAGAACTGGAACCACTCAAACTCCTTATGAAATCTGGAAAGGTAGAAAACCGAATCTCAAATATTTACATACCTTTGGTAGCAAATGCTATGTGTTAAATGATCGAGAATACTTGGGTAAATTCGACTCAAAAAGTGATGAGGGAGTGTTTATTGGTTATTCTGAGAACAGCCATGCTTACAGAATTTATAACATGCGTACTCAGACTATCATTGAATCAATCAATGTAAAAATTGATGATACTGATGACTTTTCATCTTATTCACAGGAGCCTAATATTCAGACTTTGGAAGAACAGGTTGCTGGACGTCAACCTACCCAGGATCATCATGTACCTGCTCCAGACAGTGATTTAAAGAAGGAACATCCAACTTCAAGTTCTGATGTCTCTGCCCCTGCTTCTGGAAGTTCTGACGCACCATATACAAATAACGAACAGGACATGAGAAGGCAGCCTCCTTCTTGGATTCAGAAAGCACATCCACTGGACAATGTTCTCTCAAATTCCAGAGACGGCATGATGACTCGGATGAGGCTTGCTAATGAACTTGGAAATGTTTGCTACACTTCACAAATTGAACCCAAAAATATAAATGAAGCCATTATTGATGAAAATTGGGTTCTAGCCATGCATGAAGAGCTAGCTCAGTTTGATAGAAATGAAGTGTGGGATCTTGTTCCTCGGCCAAAAGACACAAATGTGATCGGGACAAAGTGGATATTCAAAAATAAATCAGATGAACATGGCAACATAGTCAGAAACAAGGCACGCTTGGTTGCACAGGGTTACACTCAACTAGAAGGAGTGGATTTTGGTGAAACTTTTGCACCTGTGGTCCTGCTTGAATCCATTAGACTCTTACTATCTGTGGCATGTCAAATGAGATTCAAGCTGTACCAAATGGATGTCAAAAGTGCCTTTCTGAATAGAATTCTTAATGAAGAAGTCTATGTTGAGCAGCCTAAGGGATTTGTTGATCCTTATTTCCCCGACTATGTGTTTAGACTCAAAAAGGTTCTGTACGGACTAAAGCAAGCCCCAAGAGCTTGGTATGAACGATTAACCATGTTCTTGTTGGAACAGGGATACAAGCGAGGAGGGGCTGACAAAACGTTATTCATCAAATATTTTAAAACTGGATTAATTGTTGCACAAATCTACGTCGATGACATTGTATTTGGTTCCTCACTAGAAATAAAATCCAAGGAATTTGCTACTCTTATGCAAAATGAATTCGAAATGGGTATGGTTGGAGAACTAAATTTCTTTTTATGTTTGCAGATCAAACAGGTTGGATCAGGGATTTTTATCTCCCAGGCCAAGTATGCTAAAAATCTTGTGAAGAAGTTCGGTCTTGAACAGACCAAGTCAGTCAGAACTCCCATGGCCACGTCCTTAAAAATTTCCAGAGATGACCAGGGAAAGGAAGTTGACTCCAGCTTGTACAGAAGCATGATAGGCAGTCTGCTGTACCTGACTGCAAGCCATCCTGACATATCATTCAGTGTTGGAGTTTGTGCATGTTATCAAGCTAAACCAAAAGAATCACATCTTGCAGCAGTGAAGCGAATTATTCGCTATATTAACTGTACTTTTGATTATGATTTATGGTATACTAATGATACTAATTCTCATCTTGCAGGATACACTGATGCCGACTGGGCTGGAAACATGGACGATAGGAAAAGCACGAGTGGAGGATGTTTCTACATTGGTAACAATCTCATTGCATGGTTAAGTAAGAAACAAAACTCTATTTCCTTATCTACTGCAGAAGTTGAATATATTACAGCGGGTAGTTGTTGCACTCAGCTACTTTGGATGAAACAAATGCTTTGTGATTATGGTATTGATTAGGACTCTGTTACTGTATTCTGTGATAACACTAGTGCTATCAATATTTCTAAAAATCCTGTTCAGCACTCTAGGACCAAACATATTGATATTAGACATTATTTTATTAGGAATTTGGTCGAAGAAAAAGTTATTACTTTGGAACATATTCAGACTGAGTATCAGTTGGTTAAAAACAAACAAAAAAAAGGGAGGGGGAGAAGAATGGTCTTTCTTGCAAATAGCATATGATATAATTGTATGATTGGTCTATGATTTTTGAGATTTACTTGGATTAACCAATCAGTTTGGTATGCTCATTATACTTAAGGTAAAATATGGTCAGATAAGCACACTTTGAGGACATATTGTCTTGGTTGATTGTACCTTACTACTAACTAGATTGTTATCTTTAAAGTAGTTTTATACTTTGTGTGACCTATGGTCAGTATCTATGTCTCTCGGCACCATTGTATGTTGTTGTGTTAAACAGACAATTTCATGGAGGAGAGGGCTACCACCATAAATGTGTGCAGCCGTCCTTGATAATAAACATAAATCATGTAGAAAAAGGGCTACCTTTATGGCTGTGAGAAAGTCAACTCCATGATCTTAAAAATTCAGTGCTTTGACAAATCAAAAAATATATATATGCAAATAAAGTCAACACTCTGAGTACTCAAAAAAAATAAAAAATAAATTGCTATGGTACTCATGTCTGGCACGCTCATATTTTTTATTCAAAGAGATATGTTCAGATGATGACTGGTTTGAAATACATCTCAGTACTGATCTTCTTGACTAGGTTCAATTTGGAAAAGTGGGATAGGTTATGATTGATTAATCCAGTATGTCCTATCACACACTCACGTTTTAAATCTGACAAATTAATTGAATCTAATTATGCGCATATATCTGATTAGAAGATTCTAGTTGATTTCGATATCCTTGGACTGATTGTATAAGTTGTAGAACTATGAAGTTTGCCCATAAATAAACCATTCAATCTTATCTCATAAAATATTCTCATTATTTGTGTGTGAGTATCTTGTATGGGCCTTCTCGTAGAAATTTCAATCAACAGTCTATTTTTGGCAGCACAATCAGTTTTAATTAAGAAAAAAATCTGGACGAATTCTTGGTTTATGGAATCCAATCGCATTTTGGTTTTATTTTAAAAATTCTGTTTTCCATAAAAATAGCGTATTAGGCGGTTTATTTCAAATTTGACGTATCTGATTAATGAAGGTTTCGTGGTCATTAACTGCCATTTATCAGTTTATTTTTGGTAACTGCCTTCTACACGTCCCTAATTAACTGCTCCCTTCTTGTGCAATTTTGAATAAATTGAAAACTTTCCCTTTTTAAACCATGATCTAGGGTTTTCTTCTTCACCTTCTCGCACTCAATCCTCAATTCCTAACTCCGAAGTCCCTCATTCTTGATCTCGAAGGTGTATTTGAGTTTTCTTTTTCAGATTCAAACAATGGTGAAGACTAAAATGCCAAAATCGAAGAAACATCCGGAAAATTCTTCCAAGGACACTGTTGCTCCAGCGTCTACTGCTGAAACTGCGATTGGGCCACAAATGTCGCCAGCAAAGACTCTCCGGCGAAGTACAAGAAGACGGGAACCATCCAGTTCAGACCCGGACACTTCTCCAGCGGCAATCGCATCTCAGGCTGACCAATCGACGGACATTGTTGCATATCAATCGCCGGTCAGCCATTCTAAAAATCAGCCCCGTCCAAAAACTAATGACCCAATCTCCTATCTGAGCAAGAAAGTCACCTTGGGTGCTCAAGACCCAGATGAAGAAGGAGATGAGGATGATGAATCTGCGAGTGACAGTGGGTCTGAAAATGCCGAAATTGAGGAGGAGGTCCGTGAGGATGAAGGGGCTGGTGATGAGGAGTCTGAACAGCCTCCCTCATTTGTAGAAGGTTCAAGTAAGCCCCTCTCTCAAAAATCTGATTCTGATTTTGATGTTGCCCTTGATGAATCTTCAGAATCTACTCCGACATTCCTCCAACGAAAAGGGCCACCAGGGCTGAGAAAGGAAAAGGTAAAATGGCTGATGTTGCTGAAAAGCCCACGCCTGCTGGTCAGAACAGACCTGTCATTGCCTCAGGGGGTGCCTACAGAGTACTGCCTACTCCTAGTTCAGACTCCCAAATGTTCAGACTTGACACATTAACTAGAGGTAGACACTCTGTTAACCCCCTCAATTACTGTTTTCTATCGGAGAGTGCTGAGAGTTTGTTTATGTCATTTACCATCTACCGTAAGTTCATCATTGAGTGCAAGGTTGCAATTGCTGAATTTAGTTCATTTGGTTCGGTTGAAATTGTTGATTTCCACAATTTACATAATCTGTTAAGTTTTTCTGGGCCGTTCAATGAAACTCTGGTCAAGGAATTTATGGCAAATGTTCCAAAGAATCTGGGAAAGGCTGGCAATGAATTCAGGTGGAAGGTTTATGTTCGGGGAAGACATGTTACCTTCAGTCCTAACTCCCTCAGGGACTGGCTTGGAGTAACCACTGTGGGTGTCACAAGTGACGAAGAATTGACCAGGGACATCATTGCGCAAGAAATGACTGGCTCCACCTGGCCGGAATCAGGAGAACTGACTGCTTCTCGGCTATTGCCCAAATACAAAATTCTACATCGGATTCTCATCAACAATATCGATCCGTTAACTCATCGATCGGACATTTCGGGGGACAGAGCCGTTATGCTATACAAGTTAGGAATGAGGATGCCAGTTGACTGAGTTAAACTAGTTTTTGATAGAATTGTTTATGAAGGGCCGAGGAGGGCCAAGCAGTACAGACTACCGCATCCAGCTCTGATTCATCACTTTCTTGTTCATCAAGAAGTGCCTGCTATGGATTCAGACCGCTTCTCTGAGAACATTCCAGCGCTGGGTGTACATAAGTTTACAACTGGGTGTACATAAGTTTACAAATTTGGATAGCACACCGCATCCCACTCCCAGAGTTCCCAAGCATTTTCTATCCTCGTAGGACCATTCTGGACGTCTTGATGCACAGGAAACTCAGTTGGGACTGGTTCGAACACAGGTAGATCAAATTTTTGCCCTTACCAAAGGTTTTTCTGATGATATTACTTTCATGCGTAGGGTGTTGGGCAAACTGGAATTTCTGGGCGATGAGCATATAAAATCTGCATTCCGAATAGTTACTCCGAAATTCTCTACACATCCTGGAGATCCAATGGAGATACCGACTTCTGAACCCGTTGGTGAGCAACCTGCTGCCCCAGCCTCTGCACCTATCGCTGCTGATGCTCCAGCTGATGCTCCCTCAGATACCCCTGCTCGCAAAAGGATTACCAATACATCTGCATCCGGTACAAAGAAGTCCAGATCCTTCCGGCACTAACTTTTCCCCGTTCTAACTCTTAACCCTCTAACTATTTGGCTATGGATAACTGTTTTAAACACTTAAATTCTGCTTTATTTCGCTTCAAACACTGCTTTACTTTTGTTTTATCTCTTCCTTTGGCGTTCCTCTTCCAAAAGGGAGAGTAGTAGTAATTTTTAATTTTTATGGTTGTTAGGTTTGTCTTGCTTTGGACACTTTGTTGGTTAAACTTTAATAATAGTATTTTTAGGTTTATGATAGTTTGATCACTACACTTAGATGATATCTTGCTAAGGGGGAGCAATATTAAATGTTATGGCTATTGTGTGTGGTATTTGCATATGTTGTTAACTTCTTTGCAGGAGTTCTTGGTTTACACACTAAGAGGGAGCCATAATCCTTGTATGTTGATGCTCATGGGTTCTTTACTTATTCACACACATCACACTTATATTAAAAATCTGATAGTTATGTGTTTGTAATTAAGCAACGTCAAAGAGGGAGATTGTTGGAAAAATATGTGTCATATTTTTCACTTTTTATATCTTGGCTATCTTAATAAATATAACTGATTTTTAATGATAAAAGAGCAGGTCAACATTTGTGTTTCTGACTGGTCTGATTAACGCCAGTTCTGACTGACTGGCTTGATAGGCGAATCATTTTTCCAGATCAGCAAAAGCTGCAATTTTATTCTGTTTCTATATTTGATGTATTCTGATTTCATGAATATTAATGACAGCTCCTTTTGTAGGTTAAAGAATTTTTCTTATTCTCTTAGATTTGTTTAGGAAGGAAATATTTAGTTTCCTAAATTCTTTCCTACTACAAATTTAAGAAAATCTTTTTATATTCTTTCCTACTAATTCTCTTACCATCTTTGTTGCATATTCTTAGGTAAGAAATAATTCCTAAATTGATTTCTACTTTAACTATAATTAAGAGTGGAAATCAATAAGGAATCAAGCCTTGGAAAATATTTTTGTGTTCTTGTTCCATAAGCTTCAAACTGGCCGAATCTATTCAAGGTGCACAAGACATGGCGCTTCATTGATTCAACTTTCAAAGCAAAAAGGTTTTCTTCAAACTCATTGAAGAATCAAGAACTAATTGGTACTCAACGAACAATTCCATATCTTGCTCAAGCTACTTGGCGTAAAGTTAAGAACGGGGGTTCTTAATCCAAGTGGTGGTTGCGGTCAAGTACAATAGGGAAGTGGCGATAAAGTCAAGAACGGTGGGTTTGATTCCACTTCATCAACAAGTCAGAAGAAGAAGTATCATAGGGAGTTGATCTGTTTTCTTTTGATTGTTATTTTGTTAATTTTGTGAAATTACAAAAACCGATACTATTGTATTTTTGAATAAGATTATTAGTGGATTGTTTCTACCCATGACATGGGGGCCCGTGGATGTTTCCCTTAGGGGTTTACCACGCTACATCGTGTGTTCGTATTTAATCCTTTAATTTCTGCACTAGACAAGATTAGGAAACGAACACAGTTGTGCGAGTCAGAACTGTTATCTCTATATCTTTCTAGTTCTGACTACATTCTGTCCACTGCTTATTTAATTAAAATTAAAATTCGTGTTTAATTTAATTAATCTAGATTTTAGAACTTTCAGAGTGTTTAAAAGAAAAGAAAGAACGCCAAGAGTTGAAGAAGTAAGGTATAAAGCAAGACTAGTTGCAAAAGGTTACAGTCAAGTTCAGGTATAGACTTTACAGATGTGTTCTCCCTAGTTGTAAAGTATAGTTCAATTCGAGCTTTGTTGTTATAACCCGCTTTAAATTAGTCAAAGTAAAAATTTATTTAGTCAAAGTCATTAGAATTTTGGTCAAGTCCAAGTCAAATAGTCAAAGTAGAACTTAATTTAAGTAAATAAATTTGTTTGGGGTTATATTGTAAAATATGGTTAATTAAAGATTTAAATAACACTACATGGAAGTTGAGGACATAAGTTGCAAATATGCTTAATTGAAAAATGAATTTGGGTCCATTGTCTTCACAGGAACGCACATAGAGTGAGTCAGAAGAAAAAGAAAGGGAAAAGAAAAGAAAAGAAAAGAAAGAAAAAAGAAAAGGAAGAAGATGATGAAGAAAGAGGCTGCCCAAAACGTTAAGTGGTCGAAAATTGAAGGCTTGGGTTGTCCATTTCTTTTGCAATTTCAAGAAGTAAGTAAAAAATTACTTAATTAAGAAAAGTGTAAATAATTAGGGTTTTCGCTTATTGGTTTAAATGTAAAACTTACGAAAGTTAAATGATTGTTTTGAGTTCAATAAGCTAATTATTCAAGTTTAGTGATGAAATTAATGGTGGAATTTAGGGTTCTTGAAACTAGTGTATTAAATTCAAGATTTAAGCAAGTTTAAGTTAATTAAGCCCATGTTAGTTTATTTCTTGTTCAAAAGGCTTATTTTGGTGGAATTATTTGAATTTTAGCACACCCATAAGTTCAATTTTGGCCAATTATGAAGTTAAGTGAAAAGGAGATTTGGTATAAATGTGCGTTCTCTTTGAATTATAAATTAAAGAAAAAATGAATTAGCCACTATAAAGTATTTTCTTGTGGATTTGAAAGAGTTCCAACCATAGTACTTAGAAGTAAAGTAGGGGTTTGGCTAGCATATTGAATGTGGATATACTTTGAGCAAGTGATAATTAATTGAGATAATTTAAGTTTGATCTGAATTCCTATTTTAACTTTCAAGATGTGACATGGAGATTGGTCAGGCTTATCAACCGAACTAGATTTTGGTCAATAGCTCTGTAGGTGGAAAAAATTAAATATTTCTAGAGAATAACAATTAATTAGATTATTATGTTACGTGTGATTTTACGGACTTATTTGTTATTTTATGTGATTATAATTAAATGTTTATTACGTTATAATATTTGTGAAATTACAAATATTGTAAATTGATTACTTGTAAAATAGAATGCGAGAAATATGTGTTATTGAAATCTACCAGCAAAGTGCCCATGATTTTACCTATTCTAGTGCACTGAGGGGTCTTGACCCGTTGGCCGTGTTCTATATTACACTGAGGAGTCTAAGTGGCTGTGTACATATAGTTCACTGAGGGGTCTTAACCGTGTACAAGGGTGTATTATCAGAGGTCTTCATGACCCACTCTT
The DNA here is from genome assembly GCA_030279155.1 of Forsythia viridissima. Taxonomy (NCBI): domain Eukaryota; kingdom Viridiplantae; phylum Streptophyta; class Magnoliopsida; order Lamiales; family Oleaceae; genus Forsythia; species Forsythia viridissima. The sequence continues at coordinate 4,998,154 of CM059036.1, forward strand.
ATGCACAGAGGGACATTGGGGCGTGTATGAGGGTGCTTATCTCATAGGTCTTTGGGACCCACTTTCATACACTGAGGGGCTTTGGGCCGCATACGAGAGTGTTCAGCCAGTCTACGCGCGTATGACCAAATTTCAAATTACAAATTATCAGTGATTCATGATACTTCCTGGTGTATATATCTCATAATAATCAGTATATAGATTTTAGATTCCAGATTACGAATTATTAGTATTATGGTGTGATTTTTCAGTATATGACAGCTTATTTAGTTTGCAAAAATACATGTTTGCATATATTGTTATCAGATTGTACTTCTTTACAGATTTACTAAAATACCAAATTATCCAGTTTTTTTATATTTTACAGTCTGCATTACTTAGCATATACAACATGAGAAATTAGTTTATTGAAAATTATAATTAATTGCGAACTCTCCACTCACCGAGTTATCAATTCACATATTTTCTCATATTTTTCTTATCAGGTAGTAGTTGAGTTTTGAGCAGTTTGGAAAGCCGTTGAGCCGAGTCGGAGCCACACAATCCATTAGTTTTCACGATTCATTCTTTAGGCCATGTAGTTGTTAATTTTGGAGTATATATTCATTTTAATTGTACATGAGTCATTTTGTTACACATATAGAAGCTAAATAGACTTATTGTATTTTACTTCAATCTATAGACTGTTTACTTCAGTAGTTAGGATTGTTTAATTTAGTTTTATGTTGAAGAATGGTTATATGTATTTTGGAGGGGCAGGTGGTCTCCAATTTATTTTGGCACATTGTGTTTGGGAAATTTTATTACTTTTCAGGTTTGGTTTAGTCCAATTTACAGGAAATTTTGTCAAAATTTTTATAAAATCTTTTTAGTCAAAGAAAAGTCAGTCAGTCATAGAAAAGTCTAAGGAGCCTTAATGGTGGGTCCGGGATCCAGCTGGCATCCATCATTGGCGCACGGCACGTCTTGGGTCTACTAGGGTGATTCAGGATGGGTCGTGTCATTTGCTTGGTATTGTGGCCATGCATAATTTTGAGCTAGAGAAGTTGGATGTGAAAACATCATTCTTACATGGAGAACTTAAAGAAGATATCTATATGCAGCAACCAGAAGGTTTTATAGTCTCAGAAAATGAGGACTATGTGTGTTTGTTGAAAAAGTCTCTTTATGGTCTGAAACAGTCTCACAAACAGTGGTATAAAAGGTTTGATTCATTTATGACCACTCATGATTTCAGAAGAAACAGTTATGACAGTTGTGTTTATTTTAAAAGCACTACCGATGGGTCATTTGTATATCTATCCCTATATGTTGATAACATGTTGATACCAGCCAAGCATAAGGAATAAGTAAAGAAGGTCAAAGTCCAACCTAGTAAGGAGTTTGAGATGAAAGACTTAGGAGCCGCAAAAAAAGATACTTGGAATGGAGATTCAGAGGGATAAAAAGACAAGTAATTTATATCTAAGTTAGAAAGGATATATTAAGAAATTTCTTTGCAGGTTTAATATGCAAAACACCAAGAGTGTTAGTACTTCATTGGCGGCTCATTTCATACTATCATCTGCTTTATCTCCTCAATCAGATGATGAGATTGATTATATGTCTCGGGTTCCATATTCTAGTGTAGTGGGATCTCTCATGTATGCTATGGTTTGTTCATGTCCAAATTTATCATATGCAGTCAGTGCAGTTAGTAGATACATGGCAAATTCTGGTAAAGAACATTGGAAAGCAGTTTAGTGGATATTCAGATATTTGCGTGTATCTACTAATGTTTGTTTGCAATTTGGAAAAACTAGAGATGGATTCATTGGATATGTTGATTCTGATTTTGCTGAAGATCTTGATAAAAGAAGATCACTTACAGGGTATGTTTTCACTATTGGTGGTTGTGCTATTAGTTGAAAGGCTACTTTACAAACTACAGTTGCATTGTCTAATACTGAAGTAGAGTATATGGCTATTACATAGGCTTGTAAGGAAGCTATTTGGTTGAAATGATTATTTGGAGAACTCAGTAAAGACTTGTAAATCACCACAGTTTTTTGTGATAGTCAAAGTGCTATTTTCCTCATAAAAGATCAGATGTTTCATTAGAGGACAAAGCATATTGATGTGTGGTATTATTTTGTTCGTGATATTATTGCTTGTGGTGATATTTTTGTATACAAGATTAGTACCCACGATAATCCTGCTGACATGATGACCAAGACACTTCCTATGGTCAAGTTTGAGCATCGCTTAAACTTGGTTGGAATTGGCTGTTGAGTTTAGCCCTTAGGGGCTTTTGTGGAAGAGGTGGAGATTTTGTTTCGTGTATATATATATATATATATATATATATATATATATATATATATATATATATATATATATATATATATATATATATATATAACATGTATTTTAGAGTTAGAATATAAGCTCATTTTTTTTGTAACCATATTTGATATAGTGAATTATTCTCTTATCTGTCCGTAGAATTTTCTCCATGTTCTAGGGTTTCCCACGTTAACTCTGTGTGTTCTTATTATTTTTGTTGTCCATTGTTTGTTCACATTATAACATTTGCAGCAATGAAAGAGTAGTTTTTTAAGCACTCCTTGCGAGCATCTCCTCGTATTCAAGAATTGATTGCTCTCTTTGAAGCTTCACTTTTTCTCAAAACTTATAGATGAATTCATCTGCCCTCTCATCAACTCCTTGAAATTGTGGCAGTTTCCATTAAACATCACCATTACTGTGGATAGTCTTACCTTTTCCTGCTGATACACGCCTTTGGTGTTGCTGTTTTTCCAGTAGGGTTTTCATTTTGGTGCAACTACTCTACACAACCATTTTTTTGGCTTGGCCTGCAAAGAGTTCATCCAAAAATATTGCAGAATTCTTACTATAGCCATGGTGGCAGTAGCGGTGGCGGCGGCAATGATGGTGGGGACGCGTTGTAATCTGACTTGTAAGAGCCTAAAATTTGATGTGAATAAGTGGCGTAGTGGATCGCCAAACTGCAAGACAATGTTTTTTTGTTGTTTTGATGGATTTGGAGAAGTTGATTTCACGTAGTTTTGACTGGATGTTGATTTTGAAGCTTTTCTACACCTTTTTAGAAGGCAGGAGCTTCTTCAAAGAATTGAAGCTTGACATTCAACTGTTTTGGCTAATTGGATGCTATGTTTTTAGAGGATTTTTTTGACAGACGGACTTAGCCGCTTAGAGAAATAATGGGCAGAGGCGAATTTGGAGCAATTGGATTAGGTAAAATAAAATAAAATTTAATTTTAGCTAGGCCCAAAATTTAAATTAGCCCACAATTCCACAACCCAGCAGTTTCAACTTTTAAAATGGGCCAATAGAAAGTAAAAAACCAGTCTTTTAGTCATTACTCTTTAGTCTTTACCCATTATACATATAACCTAAATCACCCAATTACCCATTAGTCAATTGCATATCAAAGACCTAGAAGTGTTCTAATTTGTGGTTTATCTCACTCTCACGCCTTCAGCTTCAGCCCTAATCAAATTCAACCAAATTTCAATGGCCCGCCAATCCCCACACGTAAAAAAGGGATTAAAAACTTAAATCCCAAATTGTTGGCTTTGGAGTTTGAATTTGTATTTGTGGAAGTTTTGCTATTGGTAAGTCTCTTGATTTTTCAAGAAAACCCACAAATTTCTACCCATTTTATTCAATTTCTGATTTTTTTTTTCATTTTAACGAATTTATTTATGGAAAAAAAAAGTGTTTCTTAATATTTAATACACCAATCTTGAAATCCATTTTTTATTGTTTTTGCATTCAAGTTTCGTCATTTTGTTGTCATTTTTCATTAAAGTTAATTACTTTCTTCAAATGCTGAAATTTAGTAATTATGGGTGTCTGAAATTATTATTTTGGTAAAATTGTATATATTCATGTGAATTGTATATGGATTAATTCAAGCATCCTGCAATTTTACCTTAACTGAACATTTTCTTATTAATTTCTAATTGTATTTGTTTTAGTAGGCACAATTACATGTTATTCTGAAATTTTTGTATTTGATTATGGGTTTTTCATGAAATATGCACTGAATAGTGAACACCATGTTTTTGAAGAAATGTCTTAAAAAATTGTATATGACCAGAATAAGTTCTTGGTTTGTAGGAGGTTTCAATTAACTTCAATAGCGAAATATATAGTGACTCGAAAGAATTGCAGATTGCTAAAATTTCAGGAGGCTTCAATTGACTTCAACACTGATTGTCTTGTGCAGCATTTTCACCTGGAGAGTCAATGTTTAATTTTGAATGTTTAATTAGGCAAAGTAATCAAATTGTTTAATCCATTTGAGTTTCATATGTTTGATAAAACTCCAAAACCAATATTAACTAAAGAATTTGTAAAAATTTAAATTGTTTGTATTTGTGTTTCTAGAATTAAAAATGGATCATCATCAACCTTGTGCCAAGAAGGGAAAAACATTGTTCTCCTTCTTTAAAAAGATGGATGAATCTACTACAAGTACACATTTTGTTCGAGTTGACGAGGATACTTCAATCCCTACCGTTCAACTTCTTCTAAATTCATCTCTTGAAACTGAACAACCTTCATCTTCACAGCCTGTCATGCAACCATCTACCTGGATAGAAAGGGATCCGAGAAAAATAAAGCATATTAGTGAACATCCAATTAATTTATAAGATAAGATTAGACGAGCATATCTACAAGTCGGGCCTTATCAACCAATACTTTTGGATTATCCGAAGTCAATATTTGGAAATAAAAATCGTCGGTTTAAAAAAAATGCTTCAGTCAGTTTCGGTGAGTATTCACCTTCAACAGAAAAGGCATATTGTTTTTACTGTTTTTTATATCTGAATGATGGTAATCCGTCCAATAGTTCGGCATTAGTGACAGATGGATTTAACAATTGGAAGAGGGTAAACTAAGGAGACAAATGTGCATTTCTAACTCACATGGGTTCGACTCCTTCATCATTCTATCATATGTGTGAGAAACGAGCTGAAGATTTAATGAGATCGTCATGATATATTGATAAAGTGATGCACGCCATAACGAGATAGGAAGGTCTTAAAAATCGTTTGCAGTTACAGACTACAATTCTAAGTTTTCAGTGGCTAGCACTTTAAGGTTGTGCTTTTAGATGTCATGATGAATCTTCATCTTTATTGAACCGTGGTAATTTTATTGAAATAGTGAAGGCTTTTGCAAAAATGAATAAAGAAATTGGAGAAGTTGTATTGGATAAAGCTCCTCAAAATACCAAATACACTTGTCCAAATGTTCAGAAAGAAATTTTGCACATCATGGCCAATAGAGTTAGACAAATGATTCGTGAAGAGCTTGGATAAAGTTTCTTTTGTATTCTTGTCGATGAAGCGCAAGAAGAATCTAAAAAAGAGCAAATGGCCATTATCTTGTGGTATGTGAACACTGGTGGTATTTTAATAGAACACTTTTTTTAATCAAAAGTGTAAGTGATTCTACATCCTTGAATATGAAAAATGAGATATGCGATGTTCTTGTTCATCACAACCTTCAAGTTCAAAAAATGAGAGGGCAAGGCTATGATGGTGCTAGTAATATGTGTGGTACGTGGAACGGACTTCAAGCATTATTTCTTAAAGAATATCCACATGCCTACTACATTCACTGTTTTGCTCGCTGACTACAACTGACATTGGTTTCTACAGCCAATGATGTGATTTGTATTTGGAAATTATTTTGTCATCTGGACAGTGTTGTTAATATTATTAATTCTTTTCCTAAACGTATTAATGTGCTGCAAACTGCTCAAAGAAGTGAGCTTGAGGATATGTTAGCTAATGGAGAACGAAAATCTGGAACTGGGGCCAATCAGATTAGTAATTTGCAAAAATTAGGCTCTACTAATTAGAGTTCACACTATGAATCGGTAAAGAGCTTGATAAAGATGTACGCTGCAACTTGCAAGGTGATTGAGTATCTTATTGTACATTCTCCAAATGGAATATCTCGAGCTGAAGTTCATGGTGTTCTTGAAACCATTACAAGCTTTGAATTTGTGTTTTCCTTGTATTTAACGCATAAAATTTTGGGAATCAACGACGTTCTTTGTCAAGTTCTTAAAAAAAGATGTCAAGACATCCCGGCTGCTATCAGGTTTGTCTCTACTAAAAAAACTATACTTCAAAAATTAAGAGAATACGGTTGGGAAGAATTTCTTCATCATGTGAAAATATTTTGCTCAAGAAATGATGTTGATATACCTGATCTAAATTCTTTTTATAAAATTGGTCGTTCTCGTGACCAAATTACACTTGAGCATCATTACTATTTCAATTTCTTCAATGAAGCAATAGATTTTCAGCTGATGGAGTTAAATACAAGATTTAATGAGTTATCAGTAGAACTCCTCTCATAACTATTGCTTTCGATCCTCGAAATTCTTTTGAATCATTTAATAGGGATGATATTTGCAAGCTTGCAGAAAAGTTCTATCCTGGTGATTTTACACAGCAAATTGTTTATTCTTTAAGGTATGAGTTGCAACATTATCAGTATAATGTTATTCCCAATCATCGGTTTCAAGTGCCTTCACTTTCTGAATTATGCAAGCTCTTGGTTGCAAGCAGAAGGTCAGAGAGTTATATTATGCTGATTAGATTGATTCGTCTTGTACTGACACTACCTGTGTCTACGGCGACTACTGAACGAACTTTTTTGGCAATAAATATGTGAAGACAGCAATTCGAAACAGAATGGATGATGAGTTTCTTACTGATTGTATGACACTCTATATTGAATGAGAATTTGCCGAAAAAATAGATGTAGATTCTATTATAGATGAGTTTTATACTGTTAAAGCTCGAAAAATAGAACTTCAGCAGGTAATGTAGTAATTATATTTTTTTGTTATATGTAAAAAAAAATTGTACATGACTTATTTTCAATTTCAGCTCAGTCCAACATAATTTTCTGGATCCACGCTCCTGATAGTGGGGGTTATATTTGAACTGTGTTATTAATTAGTTGAATACACAACACAATTATTATGTAGCATCAATCAATTGTAATAAACTCCACTACCTCATAGATTGGTAATCATCACTCGTGATCATAAATAATATTAAAAAAGAAGGGTTTTAAAGAACAATGAACTTATTATGTGCATAATAAGTGGAGATAATTATAAAAATAAGATTAAAAAATAAATAAAATTAAAATCTGGTCCAATATAAAATTAAAAAATAAAAACCTAAAGAGGTTCTTGTTTGTGTAGCATGATAAATCTTTCTTTCTGTATTCTCAAGTCCTAAGTTTGGTCAGAGATTCTATAATAATAATTAATAATGTAGAAATTCATTTGGGGTATTGGATTTCTTTGCTGGAAAGGCACCATGATGTGGGGCAGGGTAGGTTACATTCTTCAAGAATTCTTTGAATTTGTATATGGCTGCTAAATAAAAATCCCTACTTATAACAACTCACATTACAATATTTGAAAATCTTATAAAAATCCAAAAATATAAAAATTAAATGTGATTTGTATTTGGAAATTCTTTTGTCATTTGAACAGTGTTGTTAATATTATTAATTCTTCTTTTAAACGTATGCATTTGTTGCAAATTGCTCAAAGAAGTGAGCTTAAGGATATGTTAGCTAATGGAGAACGAAAATCTAGAACTGGGGCCAATCAGATTGGTAATTTGCAAAAATCAGGCTCTACTCATTCGAGTTCACACTATGAATTGGTAAAGAGCTTGATAGAGACGTACGTTGCAACTTGCAAGGTGCTTGAGTATCTTACTGTACATTCTCCAAATGGAAGATCTCGAGCTGAAGTTCATGGTGTTCTTGAAACCATTACAAGCTTTGAATTTGTGTTTTCCTTGTATTTAATGCATAAAATTTTGGGAATCAACGACGTTCTTTGTCAAGTTCTTCAAAAAAGATCTCAAGACATCCCGGCTGCTATCAAGTTTGTCTCTACTACAAAAGCTATACTTCAAAAATTAAGAGAATATGGTTGGAAAGAATTTCTTCATCATGTGAAAATATTTTGCTCAAGAAATGATGTTGATATATCTGATCTAAATTCTTTTTATAAAATTAGTCGTTCTCGTGACCAAATTACACTTGAGCATCATTACCACTTCAATTTCTTCAATGAAGCAATAGATTTTCAGCTGATGGAGTTAAATACAAGATTTAATGAGCTATCGGTAAAACTCTTCTCTTTAACTGTTGCTTTCGATCCTCGAAATTCTTTTGAATCATTTAATGGGGATGATATTTGCAAGCTTGCAGAGAAGTTCTATCCTGGTGATTTTACACAGCAAGTTGTTTATTCTTTAAGGTATGAGTTGCAACATTATCAGTATAATGTTATTCCCGATCATCGGTTTCAAGTGCCTTCACTTTCTGAATTATGCAAGCTCTTGGTTGCAAGTAGAAGGTCAGAGAGTTATATTATGCTGATTAGATTGATTCGTTTTGTACTGATACTACCTGTGTCTACGGCGACTACTGAAGGAACTTTTTCGGCAATAAAATATGTGAAGACAGCAATTCGAAACAGAATGGATGTTGACTTTCTTGCTGATTGCATGACACTCTATATTGAACGAGAATTTGCTGAAAAAATAGATGTAGATTCTATTATAAATGAGTTTTATACTGTTAAAGCTCGAAAAATAGAACTTCAGTACGTAATGTAATAATTAGATTTTTTTTTGTTATATATTAAAAAAATTGCACTTGACTTATTTTCAATTTCAGCTCGGTCCAACATAATTTTCTGGATCCACGCCCCTGATAGTGGGGGTTATATTTGAACTGTGTTATTAATTAGTTGAATACACAACACAATTATTATGTAGCATCAATCAATTGTAATAAACTCCACTACCTCATAGATTGGTAATCATCACTCGTGATCATAAATAATATTGAAAAAGAAGGGTTTTAAAGAACAATGAACTTATTGTGTGCATAATAAGTGGAGATAATTATAAAAATAAGATTAAAAAATAAATAAAATTAAAATTTGGTCCAATATAAAATTAAAAAATAAAAACCTAAAGAGGTTCTTGTTTGTGTAGCATGATAAATCTTTCTTTCTGTATTCTCAAGTCCTAAGTTTGGTCAGAGATTCTATAATAATAATTAATAATGTAGATATTCATTTGGGGTATTGGATTTCTTTGCTGGAAAGGCACCATGAAGTGGGGTAGGGTAGGTTACATTCTTCAAGAATTCTTTGAATTTGTACATGGCTGCTAAATAAAAATCACTACTTATAACAAGTCACATTACAATATTTGAAAATTAAAGAAAAATAAAAAAATATAAAAATTAAACCGTAAAATTGTATATATTGTAGTTGTAGGATTTATGGAACTTAATTACTGTTTAATTTTCTTCTTGACTGTTAAATTTTAATGTTACGAAAGTATATTTTGTAGTGCATACATGTATTAGATTGCCTTAATATTTTCTTTTTATGTAAAGAATATTAGGACGAGTAAAAAAAGAGTGACGTGAGTTTAGAGGCATACTGTAATCTTTTTCTACTTCATTATAATAAAATTATATAGCGACTAGTGGATGCAACTTTGGTATTATAAAAAGTGAACATTATAAATGTACTTTTTACTTGCTTAATTTTCTATTTCTTGTAGGCGTTCATGAATAAAAATGTTAAGTTGTATGAAGAATTTATATTTTAGCATTTTAGTATTCACAAATATATAACTTTCATGTGTGTGTCAAAAATATCATTACCTCTTCCTACCAAAATTCTATTTAATTTGTCCCAAAGTATCTTATGCCTCATTTATTTTTATATATTAGTTTAGTCTAAAAAAAAAAAATTAACTTCTGTGTGAATCTGCCCCTGGTTACAAGCTTTATAGATGTCCATATCCTTGATACACTTTTCAAAAATCGTTTTTTCTTTTTTCTTTAGACAAATCATCGAGAGTGGTAAATTTATAAATGCAAAAAATGAAAAGTACGACTTAAGAAAGAGTAAGACCTGACCTCCAAATATTTAACGTTGACATTAAAAAAATTAACTCGATCATCTAAATAGACTAGGATCAAAAGAGGTTACAATGAGAAGGGCTTCAAGGCCGAAAAGCTAAGGAGTGATTCATAAAGACTTTAGAGCCTAGAAATAACAAGGAGATAAGTTGAAAGAAACAATTAACTTATAAGCTAATTTCTCGATAGTGCTCATAAATAAATAAAAAATAAAAAACTTAATTTATCTATTTGTATGGCGTGATACTATATAGTTGATTGTCTTAATTCTTCATCAATACTATAGTCAACTGTCTTGATTCTTCATCAATACTATACATCGATTTTACTTGTTGAGATACATATTCAGTTCTTATTTTAACTATCTTGAAAGTATATCCAGTGTAATTTATGAATAGCTATTTAAGTAGCACAAAAATTGAACGATTTCTAATCTACGTAGAATTGATATTTAATGAATGGATATTCAAATTCAAATTTATAGCATTTTTCATTTTATTTTATTAAAAGAAAAATAAAATTACATGGAAATATTCATAGAAAATTTAAATCTAACTAGATATTTTAAATTTTACTGATGAATTGTCATGTCTAACAGAACTTTTGAATTTTGATAGACATTGACTATTTTTTTCTGTTATGTCAACTTGACAAAGTCCTTGACATCTTACATTAGAGAGAATTTTTTAGACATTAATTGTCTATTTTTCTTATGTGGCAAATTTCTTTTAGCAATCCACCGTGGCATTAGAGATGCTCTAATACAACCACTACTAGAAAGGAAAGCTATAACGACAAACGTCTTCCTTTGGATTATCGAAACGTAATTATTTTATCTTTTAAAATATAAATTTTAAATTACTGCCGGAGTTTCCAATAGTAAATAATGTGGAATGTTGTGGAAAAAAGTGTTGAATACATAAATTTTGCGGTTAATAATGAAATTGTATATTGTAAAAATTAATAAAAATTTCGTTTGCATGTTCTTAAAATAAAGAACTTGGAATAAATAGAGAAAGTTGTAGAGAAATGTGAGAATTAATGAATACTAATATTTTCTCAAAATATATTTTATGTTGCTTAACTTTATCATATAGTTCGTATGTATTCCACCAATTGAGTAAAAACTAAAAAGTGGGAAAACAATTACTAGAAATTGTTGAAAAATATCAAATATTATAAAAACATATGAAATTGGGAGAATGAATATATCGTAGTCTCAAAATAATTATTTTATAACCACAATAAAGAATTCTCATTGATTGGTAATACATCGGTGAAAAAAAATGTCATAATTGAAGTGTCACTTCAAAATCGCAATTTAACAATAAATTTATATATGATGTATGTGCTTACGAATTATATTTTGTTCGACCTTCTTCTTTATTAGTAATTGAACTGTTATAATAATAATAATAATAATAATAATAATAATAAACAACTGTGATTCAAATAAATGAAATCTATCTTTATGGATGGAAACAAAAGACAAATCAAATATCATCAACAAAAGTTGGTCAATCTTGGACAAGAGTCCAGATCTTTTCCCCGTCTGGAGAAAAGACCACACCTCACCCCCCCCTCAAAACCCACCAAATAAATGTAATTACCCCCCACCCCACCCCACCCCACCCCCTGCAAAAACCCACCAAACAAATATAATAACCCCCCCAACCCCAACCCCAACCCCAACCCCAACCCCAACCCCCTCATTTATTTATATTTTAACCCCCACCCTCTACTTTCTCATTTATTTATACTTTAACCCCCACTTTCTTCAATTCTCAACCTATTTATTTACCACCAAATTTATATCCATATTATTAATATAATTAAATTTATTATATTAAAAATAATTTTTTTAATTATGATATTCATTGTATTTGTTTTTTTAAAATATAATATATATTTATTTTCATTAAGTTATATATTATTTATATCATATAATAAATAATATAGTTAAGAATAACAAAATATTTGCAGGGGGAAGGTGGGTTATTACATTTGTTTGCAGAGGGGAAGGTGGGTTTTTGCAGTTGTGGGGGTTGGGGGGTGTCTCACAGACGGGGAAAAGATCTCTCTATATATAAACTAAGAAAGAGAGACCAAAAACCCTAGCTACAATGGAAAATAAGGATAGTACTGTAAAACTTATAGGATTCTGGGTTAGCCCATATGTTCAACGGGTCAAGTGGGCTCTAAAACTGAAGGGCATTGAATACGAGTATATTGAAGAAGATATCTTTAACAGGAGCCATCTACTTTCAGAATTGAATCCTGTGCATCAAAAGGTACCTGTTCTTGTTCACAATGGAAAACCATTGCCTGAGTCATTCATTATCCTAGAGTACATCGATGAAACATGGAAGCACGATCCTTTGTTGCCTCAAGATCCTCATGAAAGAGCCACGGCACGCTTTTGGGCTAAATTTGCTGAAGAAAAGGTAAGAGTAGTTCATAATCCTGCTCCAATTTTACCATCAAAGTCGAGCTAAAGTTACAAATGTTAGACTACGCGGAGTTTAATCCTACCGCGTAGGGTATATATTATGGATACATATATGTCGACTCATCCTAATGGTCTTACTATGTAAAGGATTTATTAGGGGCCGACTTCTAGTGAAAGAGGATGTGAGAAAAACTTGTGTGCCTATTTGATTTTGCTAAAAAATCATATTATTCGTAAATTTTCATAAATAATGATGAAATGTGTGGTTGAAAATTTGCTAAAAGTTGTGGGTCCTATGAAATGTGTAGTTAAAATTAATTGTTGACTTTGACGTCAGTTTTTGACAAATTTTTAAGAAAACCCAAACAAACCCTATATTCTTTTTGTTTAGATCATGGAGTAGATATAACTCTCACATTGAATATGAATTGCTAGTTCATTTTTTGATTGCGTTTCTCATTGTTATTGTTCTCTGAACTCTGAAGTAGCGATTATAGAGTTTAATCCATAACAAGAAATATGTTTGAACATATTAGATCGGATCTGACTTTTTTAAACTATAGATCGAGTGTGAGCAAATTTTCAAGGAAATTTTATAAATAGCGCCCTAAAGTAAATCTTATATATAAATATATTTTTTTTTTTATCTTTTAATATACTTCTTTTACATAGTAAGTAATAAGTTACATATATCTTTTTCATACATTCTTCACAGCTACTTAACACTTAACGGTCATTTACATTCTGGTGCTAACAAATTGACATGTATAGCTTTTTTATGCTGCATCGATTGGTCTATGTTCAGAAGATGATGAACAGGAGGGAGCAGTGAAATCATCCATTGAGGCTTTGGAAATGATTGAAGAAAAACTAAAAGGGAAGAATTTCTTTGGAGGGGATAGAATTGGATATGTTGATATTATAATTGGATGGATTTCTTATATGTTGCCTATATGGGAGGAAGTTGCCTCAATGAAGATTTACGATCCAATGAAATTTCCGGCCATCACTTCTTGGATAAGTAATTTTCGCGAACATCCTGCGATCAAGGAAGAATATTTACCATCTAAAGATGAGATGATCGTGTATTTCCAATGGAGTCGCAAAGTCTTGAAAGGAACGTTCCCTGCAATGTTCTCCAATTTAGTGAAAAAAAAAAAAGTTGACTTATATGTAATAGGTAATAAGTTTATGTATAAGTCGAAATTTGCAATTTCTTCAGTTAATTATTGATCTGCATTATTGAAATGATCGAACATGTTAAATTTTTGCTGATATGAAAGATTATTCTGCATGTGTCCACTCGTGGACGTCGTCTTTGGATAATTTGTTAATGTTGGTCGACTTTAAATATTTCGAGCTTGTGTTCAATATTTTCTTGTACTCCATAGCATCCAAGAAAATACTATGATGGGACGAAGGAGTTGAAACTTGTAGGATAATGGGCTAGTCTGGTGTGTCAAACCAGTTCAAACCTGCCACTATCAAAATTTAAAAAGGTGATAATTCCATCTAATACTACAAAATATAAAATAATTTATAAAATACTATCTAATTTTTTTTATTCTAAAAATGCAATTTTTTATTTCTGTAACACTTGTTGATACATTTGTTATTTTGTTATACGTTTATTATAATTAAAATAACAAATGTAACAACAACTGTTACAAAAATAAAAAACAGTATTTTTGTAATAAAAAAAAATATGACAAGTATTTCAAGAAATATTTTATTTACTGTGGTTATTTGTGAAAAAACCCCTAAAAAGTTAACTCCAAAATCTATCTTCTTCCCAATTTGAAAGTTGAAACCTTTTAAAGTTTGGACCACCAATCTAGCCACGTCGAATCAGCATAGTTATTAGAGTGACTCATTCTATTTTATTTTACATAATGTATATATTCCATGAGTTAACATATTGTATTTTTTGGTAATGATTGAACCAACTGAATTGATTAATGATTAAGGCAGACTTAATTTTGTCATTTCTTGTTGATATATTTTGCATAAGTGAATTTTTTTCTCAAATATATCTATATGTCGATAAAATTATTGCAAAATTGGTTATGATTAAAAAAAAATCATAGCATTCTTCATTGTTGGGTATTACATTTTGTTTATTGTTTTATTTTTGAATTTTGAATTTATAGATTTAATTCCGAAAAACTCTTATATGAAAAGAAAAAATATAAATATACACTATGATTTGAAGGCCCAATTTTTAAATTCCGATTCAGGCTTGCAAAATCTAAAGTCTGGCACTGGTTGGCCATATTTTTTTCTTTTTAAATCGTCTTGTAAAAATATGGCCCGAGTCTTCACTCCAGACCCGTCGAATCTGCGACCAACCGAGGGATTTCTCCTCCTTGATTTTTGGCAACTGTGACATAAAAAGAAGAAGAAGAAGAACCTTTTTTTCATTATTTTGAAAATATATAAAAATATTAAGGTCGGGCTGGGTTGACCTAGAAAATTATATGAATTACTATCTAGTTGATTTGCAAGTTAAAAAACTTCGAATTTACATATTATTGATGTATAATGAATATGTACTTAAGTTTAAAATTGGTCTTCGACATATTCTATCTACAACTCAATAGCGGCTACGTATCTCTTATTTTCTTTATAAAAAAAAATATCTAAATCTGTATAAGAAATATAATTTTGTTGAGTCAGTATGTCTAGTAGAATTTCTGAATCTAGACAATATTTTTTTTTTCTTTGCTATATCAATTTGATAGAGTAACTTAAATCACTGATAGCTTACGTAAGAATTTTAGTATTACAAGTTAGAAGTGACTACATAAAAGTTAATATAGCGACAAAGAAATGTTTCGTCTGCAAAATCTTATCTTCGTAAATGTGGGTATATTTCTAGTGTTGCTCTAAAATTTGATATAAGATGTACACGCATTCTATGAGTTGATCTTGTTTTATAATTAAAATCATGAAGAGGACCGGAAGTTTATTAATATTGAGAATCAAGATACAAATAATTTATGAGAATAATTAATTGAAACTCACATCCATAGACGAAATAGAAGAGATCACAAGGACAAACATCTATCTCTAGTACAATATTTTGATTAAAAAAAAAATACAATATTAGATACGCCTTTTGTATTTTTAAATTTCACATAAGTCTCTCATGAGTTTGTTTTTCATAACATATTCCTCTTTTTCACTCAAATAAATTTACATTTCCTATATTCCTCTTATTCTTAAAACATATTTAAATTATATTTCTTTCTCGTTTCTCTCATTTCCTAAAAGAAATATTGTTATAAAGTAATCAAATTGGTTCATTTGTAATATACGAGGTCAAATATGTTTTTAATACCAGACACATAATATAGTTAGCATTGTATAAGGTTCAAAAAATGATTGAAAGCTAAGAGACAATTTCCTTAACTAAAATAAATTAAGAAAAAAGATTGTTTCAAATGTGTGGAAGTTCGAATTTGTGTTTGTGGAAGTTTTGGTGCAACTACTCGACGCAACCATTTTTTTGGCTTGGCCTGCAAAGAGTTCATCCAAAAATATTGCAAAATTCTTACAAAAGCCGTGGCAGCGACGGTGGCGGTGGCGGTGGCGGGGACGCGTTGTAATCTGACTTGTAAGAGCCTAAAATTTGCTGTGAATAAGTGGCGTAGTTGATCGCCAAACTGCAAGAAAATGTTTTTTTGTTGTTTTGATGGATTTGGAGAAGTTGATTTCATGTAGTTTTGATTGGATGTTGATTTCGAAGCTTTTCCACACCTTTTTAGAAGGCAGGAGCTTCTTCAAAGAATTGAAGCTTGACATTCAACTGTTTTGGCTAATTGGATGCTATGTTTTTAGAGGATTCTTTTGACATACGAGACTTAGCCGCTTAGAGAAATAGTGGGCAGAGGCGAATTTGGAGGATGCTATCGGATTAGGTAAAATAAAATAAAATTTAATTTTAGCTAGACCCAAAATTTAAATTAGCCCACAATTCCACAACCCAACAGTTTCAACTTTTAAAATGGGCCAATAGAAAGTAGAAACTCAGCCTTTTAGTCATTACTCTTTAGTCTTTACCCATTATACGTATAACCCAAATCACCCCATTACCCATTAGTCAATTGCATATCAAACACACAGAAGTGTTCCAATTTGTGGTTTATCACACTCTCATGCCTTCAGCTTCAGCCCTAATCAAATTCAAGCAAATTTCAATGGCCTGCCAATCCCCACACGTAAAAAAGGGATTAAAAACTTAAATCCTAAATTGTTGGCTTTGGAGTTTGAATTTGTGTTTGTTGAAGTTTTGCTATTGGTAAGTCTCTTGATTTTTCAATAAAACCCACAAATTTCTATCCATTTTATTCAATTTCTTAATTTTTTTTTTTCATTTTAACGAATTTATTTATGGGAAAAAAAAGTGTTTCTTAATATTTAATACACCAATCTTGAAATCTATCTTTTATTGTTTTTGCATTCAAGTTTCGTCATTTTGTTGTCATTTTTCATTAAAGTTAATTACTTTCTTCAAATGCTGAAATTTTGTAATTATGGGTGTCTGAAATTATTATTTTGGTAAAATTGTGTATATTCATGTGAATTGTATATGGATTAATTCAAGCATCCTGCAATTTTACCTTATCAGTTACTGAACAGTTTCTTGTTAATTTCTAATTGTATTTGTTTTAGTAGGCACAATTCCATGTCATTCTGAAATTTTTGTTTCTTATTATGGGTTTTTCATGAAATATGCACTGAAAAGTGAACACTATGTTTTTGAAGATATGTCTTAAAAAATTGTATATAACCAGAATAAGTTATTGGTTTGTAGGAAGCCTCAATTAACTTCAATAGCGAAATATATAGTGACTGCACCGGAAAGAATTGCAGATTGCTAAAATTTTAGGAGGCTTTAATTAACTTCAATACTAATTGTCTCATTGATCAGGTCAGTCAATGTTTAATTTTGAATGTTTAATTAGGCAAAGTAATCAAATTGTTTAATCCATTTGAGTTTCATATGTTTGATAAAATTTCAAAACCAATATTAACTAAAGAATTTGTAAAAATTTAAATTTTTTGTATTTGTGTTTCTAGAATTAAAAATGGATCATCATTAACCTTGTGCCAAGAAGAGAAAAACATTGTTCTCATTCTTTAAAAAGATGGATGAATCTACTACAAGTACACATTCTATTCGAGTTGACGATGATACTTCAATTCCTACCGTTCAACTTCTTTCAAATTCATCTCTTGAAACTAAACACCCTTCATCTTCACAGCCTGGCATGCAACCATCTACTTGGATAGAAAGGGATTCGAGGAAAATGAAGCATATTAGTGAACATCCGATTAATTTACAAGATAATATTAGACGAGCATATCTGCAAGCTGGGGCTTATCAACTAATTCTTTTGGATTATCCGAAGTCAATATTTGGAAATCAGAATCGTCGGTTTAAAAAAAAAATGCTTCAGTCAGTTTCGGTGAGTATTTGCCTTCAATAGATAAGGCATATTGTTTTTACTGTTTTTTATTTCTGAATGATGGTAATCCGTCCAATAGTTCGGCATTGGTGACAGGTGGATTTAACAATTGGAAGAGGGTAAACCAAGGAGACAAATAAGCATTTCTCACTCACATGGGTTCAACTCCTCCATCATTCTATCATATGTGTGAGAAACGAGCCGAAGATTTAATGAGACCTTCAGGACATATTGATAAAGTGATGCACGCCATAACGAGATATGAAGGTCTTAAAAATCGTTTGTGGTTAAAGACTACAATTCTAAGTGTTCAATGGCTAGCACTTCAAGGTTGTGTTTTCAGAGGTCATGATGAATCTTCATCTTCATTGAATCATGGTAATTTTATTGATATGGTGAAGGCTTTTGCAAAAATGAATAAAGAAATTGGAGAAGTTGTATTGGATAAAGTTCCCCAAAATGCCAAATACACTTGTCCAAATGTTCAAAAAGAAATTTTGCACATCATGGCCAATAGAGTTAGACAAATAATTCGTGAGGAGCTTGGATAAAGTTTCTTTTGTATTCTTGTCGATGAAGCGCAAGACGAATCTAAAAAAGAGCGAATGGCCATTATCTTGTGGTATGTGAACACTGATGGTATTTTAATAAACTGCTTTTTTTCAATCAAAAGCGTAAGTGACACTACATCCTTGAATCTGAAAAATGAGATATGCGATGTTCTTGTTCATCACAACGTTCAAGTTCAAAAAATGATAGGGCAAGGCTATGATGGTGCTAGTAATATGCGTGGTACATGTAACGGACTTCAAGCATTATTTCTTAAAGAATGTTCATATGCCTACTACATTCATTGTTTTGCTCACTGACTACAACTGACATTGGTTTCTACAGCCAAAGATGTGATATGTATTTGGAAATTCTTTTCTCATTTGGACAGTGTTGTTAATGTTATTAATTCTTCTCCTAAACGTATTAATGTGTTGCAAACTGCTCAAAGAAGTGAGCTTGAGGATATGTTAGCTAATGGAGAACAAAAATCTAGAACTGGGGCCAATCAGATTGGCAATTTGCAAAAATCAGGCTATACTCATTGGAGTTCACACTATGAATCGATAAAGAGCTTGATAGAGATGTACGCTGCAATTTGCAAGGTGCTTGAGTATCTTATTGTACATTCTCCAAATGGAAGATCTCGAGCTGAAGTTCATGGTGTTCTTGAAACCATTACAAGCTTTGAATTTGTGTTTTCCTTGTATTTAATGCATAAAATTTTGAGAAGCAGCGACGTTCTTTGTCAAGTTCCTCTCTTTAACTGTTGCTTTCGATCCTCGAAATTCTTTTAAATCATTTAATGGAGATGATATTTGCAAGCTTGCAGAGAAGTTCTATCCTGGTGATTTTACACAGCAAGTTGTTTATTCTTTAAGGTATGAGTTGCAACATTATCATTATAATGTTATTCTCGATCATCGGTTTCAAGTACCTTCACTTTCTGAATTATGCAAGCTCTTGGTTGCAAGTAGAATGTCAGAGAGTTATATTATGCTGATTATATTGATTTGTCTTGTACTGACACTACATGTGTCTACGGCGACTACTGAATGAGCTTTTTCGACAATAAAACATGTGAAGACAGCAATTCGAAACAGCATGGATGAATAATGGATGATGAGTTTCTTGCTGATTGTATGACACTCTATATTGAACGAGAATTTGCCGGAAAAATAGATGTAGATTCTATTATATATGAGTTTATGCTGTTAAGACTCGAAAAATACAACTTCAGTAGGTAATGTAGGTAATGTGGTAATTAGATTTTTTTTGTTATATGTAAAAAAAAATTGTACTTGACTTATTTTCAATTTCAGCTCGGTACAACATAATTTTCTGGATCCCCGCCCCTGATAGGAGGGGTTATATTTGAACTGTGTTATTAATTAGTTGAATACCCAACACAATTATTACGTAGCATCAATCAATTGTAATAAACTCCACCACCTCATAGATTGGTAATCATAACTCGTGATCATAAATAATATTGAAAAAGAAGGGTTTTAAAGAACAATGAACATATTATGTGCATAATAAGTGGAGATAATTATGAAAATAAGATTAAAAAATAAATAAAATTAAAATCTCGTCCAATATAAAATCTAAAAAATAAAAACCTAAAGAGGTTCTTGTTTGTGTAGCATGATAAGTCTTTATTTCTGTATTTTCAAGTCCTATGTTTGGTCAGAGATTCTATAATAATAATTAATAATGTAGAAATTCATTTGGGGTATTGGATTTCTTTGCTGGAAAGGCACCATGAAGTGGGGCAGGGTAGGTTACATTCTTCAAGAATTCTTTGAATTTGTATATGGCAGCTAAATAAAAATTCCTACTTATAACAACTCACATTACAATATTTGAAAATCATATAAAAATCCAAAAATATAAAAATTAAACCATAGAATTGCATATATTGTGGTTGTAGGATTTATGGAACTTAATTACTTTTTATTTTTCTACTTGACTGTTAAATGTTAATGTTACGAGAGTATATTTTGTAGTGCATACGTGTATTAAATTGCCTTAATATTTTCTTTTATGTAAAAAATATTAGGACGAGTGAAAAAAGAGTGACGTAAGTTTATATAGCGACTAGTGGATGCAACTCTTGCATTATAAAAAGTGAACGTTTTTAAATGTACTTTTTACTTGCTTAATTTTCTATTTCATGTAGGCGTTCAATCTTAACATGTATAAAAATGTTAAGTTTTATGAAGAATTTATATTTTAGCATTTTAGTATCCACAAATATATAACTTTCATGTGTGTGTCAAAAATATCATTACCTCTTCCTACCAAAATTATATTTAATTTGTCCCAATCTATCTTATGTCTCATTTATTTTTATATATTAGTTAAGTCTAAAATTTTTTTTTAACTCCTGTGTTAATCTGTCCCTGGTTACAAGCTTTATAGACGTCCATATCCTTGATACACTTTTCAAAATTTATTTTTTCTTTTTTCTTTAGACAAATCATCGAGAGTGGTAAATTTATAAATGCAAAAAATGAAAAGTACGACTTAAGAAAGAGTAAGACTTGACCTCCAAACATTTAACGTTGACATTAAAGAAATTAACTCGATCATCTAAATAGACCAGGATCAAAAGAGGTTACAATGAGAAGGGCTTCAAGGCCGAAAAGCTAAGAGTGATTCATGAAAGACTTTAGAGCCTAGAAATACTAAGGAGATAAGTTGAAAGAAACGATTAACTTATAAGCTAATTTCTCGGTAGTGCTCATAAATAAATAAAAAATAAAAAACTTAATTTATCTATTTGTATGGCGTGGTACTATAGTCGACTATCTTAATTCTTCATCAATACTATACATCGATTTTACTTGTTGAAATACATATTCAGTTCTTATTTTAACTATCTTGAAAGTATATTCACTGTAATTTATTTATGAATAGCTATTTAAGTAGCACAAAAATTGAACGATTTCTAATGTATGTGGAATTGATATTTAATGAATGGATATTCAAATTCAAATTTAGTCTCCAATACATTTTATAGATTACTATCTATGTGTATTTTATTTTATTAAAAGAAAAATAAAATTACATTTAAATATGCATAGAAAATTTAACTCTAACTAGATATTTTAAATTTTACTAATGAGTTGTCATGTCTAACGGAACTTTTGAATTTTGATATACATTGACTATTTTTTTCGTGTTATGTCAACTTGACAAAGTCCTTTACATCTTACATTGGAGAGAATTTTTTTAGACATTAATTGTCTATTTTTTTATGTGGCGAATTTCTTTTAGCAATCCACCGTGGCATTAGAGATGCTTTAATACAACCACTACTAGAAAGGAAAGCTATAACGACGAACGTTTTCTGTCGGATTATCGACATGTAATTATTTTATCTTTTAAAATATAAATTTTAAATTACTGACGGAATTTCCAATAATAAAAGATGTGGTATGTTGTGGAAAAAAGTGTTGAATACATAAATTTTGCGGTTAATAATGAAATTGTATATTGTAAAAATTAATAAAATTTTCGTTTGCATGTTCTAAAAATAAAGAACTTGGAATAAATAGAGAAAGTTGTAGAAAAATGTGAGAATTAGTGAATACTAATCTTTTCTCAAAAACATATTTTATGTTGTTTAACTTTATCATATAGTTCGTGTTCCACCAATTGAGTAAAAACTAAAAACTGGGAAAACAATTACTAGAAATTGTCGAAAAATATCAAATATTATAAAAACATATGAAATTGGGAGAATGAATAAATTGTAGTCTAAAAATAATTATTTTATAACCACAATAAAGAATTATCATTGATTAATTGGTTATAAAACGGTGAAAAGAAATGTTATAATTGAAATGTCACTTCAAAATTGCTATTTAACTATAAATTTATATATGATGTATGTGCTTACGAATTATATTTTATTCACGCCTTCTACTTTATTAGTAATTGAACTGTTATAATAATAATAATAATAATAAAATTGTAGTTCAAATCAATGAAATCTATCTTTATGGATGGAAACAAAAGACAAATCAAATATCATCAACAAAAGATGACTGGCAACAAAGAAAGTCTTGAAAATGACTGGCAACAAAGAAAGTCTAAAAAAGGAAGAAAAAAAAGAGAGTCCAAAACCATTTAAACAACTCTATTATATTATATATAAACTAAGAAAGAGAGACCAAAAACCCTGGCTACAATGGAAAATAAGGATAGTACTGTAAAACTTCTAGGATTCTGGGTTAGCCCATTTGTTCAACGGGTCAGGTGGGCTCTAAAACTGAAGGGCATTGAATATGAGTATATTGAAGAAGATATCTTTAACAGGAGCCATTTACTTTCAGAATTGAATCCTGTCTATCAAAAGGTACCTGTTCTTGTTCACAATGGAAAACCATTGCCTGAGTCATTCATTATCCTAGAGTACATCGATGAAACATGGAAGCACGATCCTTTGTTGCCTCAAGATCCTCATGAAAGAGCCACGGCGCGCTTTTGGGCTAAATTTGCTGAAGAAAAGGTAAGAATTCATAATCCTGCTCCAATTTTTACCATCAAAGTCTAGCTAAAGTTACAAATGTTGGACTACGCGGAGTTTAATCCTACCGTGTAGGGTATATATATTGGATACATATATGTCGACTCATCCTAATGGTCTTACTATGTAAAGGATTTATTAGTGTGGCCGACTTCTAGTGAAAGAGTGATGTGAGAAAAAACTTGTGTGTCCGTTTGATTTTGCTACAAATTATATTTTTAGTAAATTTTGGTAAAAGATGATGAAATGTGTGGTTGAAAATTTGCTAAAAATTGTGGGTCCCGTGAAATATATAGTTAAAATTAATTGTTGACTTTAAGTTCAAAATTTTGACAAATTTTTTAAAAAAACCAAACAAACTCTATATTCTTTTTGTTTAGATCAGCGAGTAGATATAACTCTCACATTGAATATGAATTGCTAGTTCATTCTTTGATTGCATTTCTTATTATTATTGCTCTTTGAACTCTGAAGTAGCGATTATAGATTTAATCCATAACAAGAAATATGTTTGAACATATGAGATCGGATCTGACTTTTTTAAACTTTAGATCGAGTGTGAACAAATTTTCAACGAAATTTTATAAATCGTGCCCTAAAGTAAATCTTATATATAAATAATTTTTTTATTTTTTAATATACTTCTTTAATATAGTAAGTTACATATATCTTATTCATATATTCTTCACAGCTACTTAACACGTAACGGTCATTTACATTCTGGTGCTAACAAATTGACATGTATAGCTTTTTGGTGCTGCGTGGATTGGTCTATGTTCAGAAGATGATGAACAGGAGGGAGCAGTGAAATCATCCATTGAGGCATTGGAAAAGATTGAAGAAAAACTAAAAGGGAAGAATTTCTTTGGAGGGGATAGAATTGGATATGTTGATATTATAATTGGATGGATTTCTTATATGTTGCCTATATGGGAGGAAGTTGCCTCGATGAAGATTTACGATCCAATGAAATTTCCGGCCATCACTTCTTGGATAAGTAATTTTCGCGAACATCCCGTGATCAAGGAAGAATATTTACCATCTAAAGATGAGATGATCGTGTATTTCCAATGGCGTCGCAAAGTCTTGAAAGGAACGTTCCCCGCAATGTTCTCCAATTTAGTGAAAAAAAATTGACTTATATCTGATAGATAATAAGTTTATGTATAAGTCGAAATTTGCAATTTCTACCGTTAATTATTGATCTGCATTATTGAAATGATCGAACATGTTAAATTTTTGCTGATATGAAAGAATATTCTGCATGTGTCGTCTTTGGATAATTTGTTAATGTTGGTAGACTTTAAATATCTCGAGTTTGTGTTCAATATTTTCTTGTACTCCATAGCATCCAAGAAAATACTATAATGGGATGAAGGAGTTGAAACTTGTAGGATAATGGGCTAGTCTGGTGTGTCAAACCAGTTCAAACCTGCCACTATCAAAATTTAAAGGTGATAATTAGAAACTGTACCTTTTTTATTTCACAATATTGAAATATACTGAATCTAATTTTTTATTGTATAACTACTGATTTTCTTTTATATTTATTATAAAAATAAAATATTTTATTTCCAAATTAATTATATAATTAAACCTGACGCTACCGAAATATCCTAATTTTAAGGGATCAAAATATATCATTCTATATTAGGTAGAGTAAATCATGGTGATTTCAAAGAGTTAGCTTTCGTCTTTTATTTCACCCGATTTCTCAATCTATATGTTCTCTCTCAATAATAGAAAATAAGAAAATCTATTCTCGCAGTCAACTCTATCATCTCTATTGATTATATTCAAAAAAATTCATAATTTTTTTGTCAAATTTCAAACGCTACCTAGTAATGTTAATACGCTAAGCGTCCTTTCATTATTTTCTAATAAAAATAGAAAACATGAGATTTTTGAATAGTTCATTCTATGTAAAATCACATTTTTTGGTTAATTTGTTTTGCTGCAAAACACATTTTTTTTTTTATCACGTTATAGTGGCATCTATTCTAGATCCAAAAGAAAATTCAAGTGGCACTATTTACAGGAAAAAAGAATTGACGTGGTAGTAAGGTTTGTACTAGGCCGTTGAAGAAAAAATTACAATTTTAGTGTAAGAAGAAAAAAAATATACATTTTTCAACTTATTACTTCTGCACGTTTGGACATCGTTTTTTATTTTATTTTTCCCCCTATTTTGTTAAGGAAACAAAAACCTTCAAACCATAAAATTAACTACCGTCCATTTTTATAAGTTTTGTTTTTGAGATATTAATTTTGAAACTCTTGATTGTTAATTCATTTAAAAACTAATTAAAAACTAATTTTTTGTATTGTTAATTTACGTTTTGTCCCGTTTGGTATCATTAAATTTTAATGAAGTACTACTTAATAAATATTATTTTGGTTTGAAGAATACGAAATCAAACATGCATGGGACTTTTTATAATGATTATCTATAATTGTTTTTGTAATTCTTGAACAACTTATTTTCAATGCTTTGCATTACGAATCAAATATTATTAACTTATGTTAGTTATTTATATTATTATTTGTTTTCCATTATCATATCTTGATCTACTTTTCTACCCCTAAATATTCTTAAGTATGTTATCATTCAACGTTACTAAATAATGATTATGTTTCTAGAAATAAGAAATGATGTCAGGTTATGAATTATTCTTTAATTCACTGGCTGGATTTTTAAAAACTCTACAGCAACTCAATCTCCATGACTCTTCAAAATTCAGCCGTTGATGATGATTGATACAACAATTTCACATCGAAACCCAAATTAAAAAACTACAGAGTTTGGAATTCTTGAGTAATCAAGGTTGGAGACTACAAAATCGAACTCTACAACTTTCACTTGATGATAATGTTTAGCGCAGAAAAGAACTTTGCTAACAATTAAAAAGATTCAGACGATGTGTAAGGGACGCTAAACCTTTTGAGACAAAGTCCCAACAAGGAGTGTTTTATTTATGAAGATTACAACTACAAGGGAAGATAAAAGGATGAAATAAAACGCCTCCAAGGAGCACAAGCACACTGGAATACAATGCAAATAAATGCTTAGAACTGAAAGAAAATGAAATTACATATTTCTCTGTTTTTTAGAGTGATTGATCTGTCCTCTTTTTCCGTTCAATCTTCTTTCTTTTATACTTTACCAAACGGTTTCCTTCGATCTTGCATTAAAACTACTCATCGTCCAATAACTACCCACTCTCTCCATAATGATTAATTTATTGCACACCACTGCGGTTTATGATTCAACCGTTTGTAACTTATTGGCTTGTGAGACGTGGGGATTTGATAACAGAAAATAAAAAAAACCGTTTAATAACAGTTACTTCACAAGGTGAATAATCATTCTATTCGCCCAAATCCTGGGCGTTCACTAGGCTTGGGCAACATCTATCCTGGGTCTATATGATTGGGCGACATCTTGGGCTTGTAGATTCAACTGGGTACCTTCTTTGGGCTTGCCCCAATCTAGGGCGTTTAATAAACTTGGGCAACGTCTTGGGCCCATAGATAAATTCACCTGGGCCTCTTTTTGGGCTCCTTAAATGGGCTTTTATTTTTGCACGCCAACAGTTATCCCCCAATGTGGTTGGATTAATATCACTCATTAATTGACCATATTCACTTAGTGGCGCTTTATCTTCTGTAAAACTTAATGGCGTTTCAATTTCTATATCCTAAAAAGGCACGACTTATATAAACTCAAAAAATATGCCACTATATTATACCAATAACCACGTTCTGCCCCCATCACGTCGCTGCCTCTTCTTTCTTCTATAAAAGAACACTGTTCATCTTCTTCTTGATTCATTCAAGCATTCAAACTTTCACCATCCTTGAAATTTTGCAATTCGCGGTAAATGGCTACTTCAAAGAATTCTTCACAGAATCGTATTAGCTTCGAAGATTTCCAAGAACTCCTGACCAGACCTTACGTAAACCTGTCACGCCTTTTAGCATCTAGACCTGATTTGAATGAGT
Source organism: Forsythia viridissima (assembly GCA_030279155.1). Lineage (NCBI taxonomy): Eukaryota > Viridiplantae > Streptophyta > Magnoliopsida > Lamiales > Oleaceae > Forsythia > Forsythia viridissima. The sequence goes on from CM059036.1 coordinate 5,025,191, forward strand.
TCTATCTGGGTTCATCGTTCAAAGATGCGGATTCTATTGGGAGAGTAGCTGTGGCCCAGCTCTTCCCTTGCACCCAAGAACTTCCTTTCTTGGACCCTTTTTCTTTAAAACCAATTTGTGAAAAAAGTATTTGTACCTGGACCAAAGCTGATACCACTTTCCGTCTTTGGCATGTACGTATGATGAAACACAGCGCCACGAAAGCAATTTTTATCGTGCTAAGATTTTCGACCTTTTGGAAATTGCAACACGTCCCCCGCTCTATGATCCTGTACTTTTTTCAATTGCCTTAAGTTTTTGGTCTTCTGAGTATAATACTTTCATTTTTCCTCTTGGCCCAATGTCAATTACCCTGAGGGATGTTGGTGCTTTGGTTAACCTCCCACCTTTGGGCGACACTATTTCTCCTGCCATTCTGATATCTTCCGTTGCTCCAAAGTTTGACAAGAAGTACACTGACTCTTATTTAGGCATGCAAGAGCTCTATGAAAATTCTGGCAATGAACCTACTCATGCAGAGCGTGTGGCTTTCCTTCAGGTTTGGCTGTGTAGGTATATTCTTTATGTGCCTAGTCTTAAACCCTCCATGGCCTATTTGCCCATTGTCCATGAACTGGCACATGGTAGGTCTTTGAACCTTTGTTCCTTATTTTTGGTCGCTTTTTATAGAGATATGGCCTACCTTCAGTATCAGCTTAGAACTAATACATCTCATACTGGTAGTGGGCCTCTTTGGCTCGCTCAGCTGTGGTTGAGAGCATATTTCCCACCGTTTGGTACTCCTCCAACGCCTCCTCGGTCAGTTAGTTGTTATAGGCTGGTCACCAACCAATTAGCCCCTGTTGATATATCTAATAGGGACATCTTCACATTCTTTCATAATTTGAATTCAATTCCCTCCTTCTTTCTTTTCTCAGTTCATCAAATTCTCATTTATGTACAACCTCCTCTTACTTTAAATGAAGTAAGTGCTGTCCTACCCGTTTGGGCTCATTGCCTAATTGGGCGAGAATTATTCCATGACATCTTAACCGACACAAATGCTAAGGCTGGGGTTGAAGTCTATGCTCTCCAATTCTTTGCCCGTCAACTTGGCTTCGGCCAAACTTGGCCCATCCCTCCTTGTATTCCATTTCTTCTATTCCCACTCCCATTCCTGCTGTGCCTATATCAATTAAACATCCCGCGCCTTCCTCTTCTTCTTCAAAATCTTCAACAATCTGTACTAGACACTCTGCCGCAGTTTCCGTTCAGTCTAGTTCTCCACCTACTCAGACTGGAGTCATAAGAGGTGCATCCAGCCGTAAACGGCCAGCAATAGTGATGACGATGATGATGCTCATCTCTTGACTAGAAGAAAGGTATTCTGAGAGTATGATTTCCCCTTACTTAATAATGAAAAAATCAATGTAGATATTGATGTCTTGCTTGCTTTCTGAATCAGATGGGTTCTACTTCTCCTTTGAAAGATTCTACCTCGCCTAGTCTTTCAATTCCTCTCCCATCTGTGCAATCTAACGAGGCAATTTTACCTGAGAAAGAACTTGAAGATCCAGAAACTTTAATCACCCAGCCAGTTGGAGAGTCTTCACCTTTTCAAGGCATTTTTCCTCCAAGCGTGGAATCAGACGGTAATATATGCATATATTTATGATATCTTCTTTTAATTGCATCATTGGTCATGAATCTACCATTGCTTGTTCCTTTGCAAAAATACCAATCAATTTGCCATTTGTTCAAGAACCAATACACCCAGACAAGGATGAATCTTCACAAGCAGTCAAATCGTCTAGTGGCATACTTTCTCCTTCCTCTTCCAAAGTTACTGATGATTCAGTTCATGAGGTAGCCTTCATCTCATCCTCTTTAACATGTTGTTTACTGTACTGAGGATGCTAAGTAATTTCATTTATCTTTACAGGACGCTGATGCCATTTTGCATTCCATCCAGGATTTATTTACATTTTGGGAACAAGTTAAGGCTAATCAAACTGCTCGTTCTTCCTCGGCCAGTCATCCTTCTACTGCATCTGCTGCGTTTTCTATAGAAAATATGAACATTCTCAAGCAAGCAGTACTTGAGTACACCTCTTTCATGGACATGGATATAGTAAACACCAGTGCTACCAGCCAACGGGACAAATTTGAGCATCTAAGCAATCAAATGGCTCAAGCACTTGAGCTTTCTTCACTCAAACTTTCAACTGACCTCAAGTTATCTTTGAAGATCATCCATGAAGAGATAAGTGTGCTGCTGGCCAGAAATGTGGAACTCAAAGCTAAGAAGACCCAATATATTAATGCTATGAACGAAAAAGAGTCTCTACATCAAGAAATTGATAAAGGTAAAAGCAACTTAAATGAGATCACTTCTGATGTCATGGTTCAAGACTCTTTGATGATGAGTTTGGCTGTTCAGATGAAGGAAATCCAGGCAAAGATGGACAACTGTAAGGCGAAACGCAATGCCTCCCAGGAAGTTGAACGAGCTAGATCTTTGCTTAAGCGTTACTCAAGTCTAGAAGTTGATGAAGGAATCATGGCTAAACTATCCACTGCTTCTGTTGACCAGGGTGACGAATGGGAAAAGCTTAGAGAGCAAATGCGTTCTATTTGGGGAAAACTGTAATTAAGATGTTAACGTCTTAATCTTTTGTAGGACAATTCCTTTCTTCATTTTGCTTTATCCCATTTTGTAATAGCAACCAACATGTGTTATGGCAACCTACTTTATTAATGAGACGAGTAGTTTGTTCACTTGCAGAATTGTGTCCATTAGATTCAAATTCCTAATCGTTCAAAATCCCAAACTGATGGAACATATTTCTTTAAATATTTACCATTAATGAACCTCATGTGCCTTGTACCATCCAAATCCTCTAAATGGTATGCTCCATTTGGTAACACATTCCTCACTCTGTATGGTCCTTCCCAATTTGGTGACCATTTTCCATACTTTGGACTATTGCTATCCAAAGGGAGTATTGTCTTCTAAACTAAATCATCTACCTTGAAACACTTGGCTATGACCTTTTTGTTGTAGTATGAAGCCATTTTTCTTTTTTGAATTTGCAATCCATCCAGGACGTTTAACTTCAATTCGTCCAATTCCAATAAATTCTAAATAAGTAATTATGTATGTTCGTCGTCACTTACGCTATCTTGTAAGCGTATTCTAATCGATTGTACATTAATCTCCATAGGCAATACCGCATCTTGCCCATAAGTAAGCTGGAAAGGAGTCGCCTTAGTGCTTGATCGTGGAGAAGCTCTATAAGTCCACAACGCTCTATTCAAACACTCATGCCAACCTCTGGCATTTTCACTTATCATTTTCCTTATGATATTTTTCAATATTTTATTAGAAGATTCTGCTTGGCCATTAGATTGGGCGTAATAAGGTGTAGAATTCACCAATTTGATTCCAAATTCGTTCAAAAACTCTTTCACTTGATTCCCATTTAAAAAAGTTCCATGATCCATCATTAAAGTTTGAGGGTCTCCCAAATCTATATATGATGTGATCACGAATGAATTACACTTCCTTGAGAGATCTCCTTTAAAGGTATCGCTTCTACCCATTTAGTGAAAAAATCTGTAACGACTATTATAAAAGTGTGTTTTTTGGACGATGGATGATAAATTTTCTCTATCAGATCTATCGTCCAACCTTTAAATGGCCAAGGCTTAATAATAGGTGCCATTTCTATTGCTGGCATTCTTTGCATCGGGCCATGTTTTTGACATTCTAAACAACTCTTAGCATATTGAACACACAATTCGCCCATCTTAGGCCAAAAATACCCACTTCTAACAACTAACCATCTCATCTTTTGGCCAGCTTGATGTGCTCCACATATTCCTTCATGCACTTCGGCCATAATTACCTTAGCCTCTTGTAAGTTTACGCATTTTAATAGCACACCATCTGAGCGTTTCTTATATAATTCTTCATCTATCAGTACATAATTCAATGAGCGTAATTTCACTTTCCTATCATTCTTCTTATCAGGTTCCTTCAAGAACCTTCGCATTTCTTCTCTCCAATCTATTGCATCTCCATTTTGTATACAATGTACATCAATATTTTTCGTCCTTCGTTGTACTACGGGCAATATCACTCCATATTCACAAGTAGAGTCTTCATTTAATATTTTTGAATAACCCGAAGCCATTTGGGCCAGCTTATTTGCTAAATCGTTATATACTCTGTTAACATGTTGAAGCTCTACTTGGTCAAATTCTTCCAATAGCTTCTGAGCAATGTCATATTGGCTTATGACATAATTACTTTGGCACTTAAAATCGCCAGTCAATAAATCACTAATTAGGAGTCACCCCTGATGAGTACATTTTTCGTCCCCAACTCCAACAATAACTCTAATCCCACAATTAATGCTTCGTACTGAGCTTGATTATTGGTACACATTTCATTCAGAGTGAAAGCGAATTTGTAGCAAATCCCCAATAGATTTATTAGTACTACCCCTACTCCCGCACCTCCAGCAATTTTTGACCCGTCAAAGTATAAAACCCAAGGTTTTAATTTGAACGAATCGACTTCTAATTCAATCTCTTTAGGTACGTCTAAACATGGATGATCGGCTAAAAAATTAGCCAATGCTTGCTTTTTAACAACTTTTTGGGGTATGTACTGTATTTCAAATTCTGACAGTGCTAACGTCCAAATACCAATCATTTGATGTAAAATAGGACGAGAGAACATGTACTTAACTAAATTCACTTTGGAAATTAAATAAATGGTCACGGGCCGCAAGTAAGCCCTTAATTTAGTACATGTAAAATATAGAGCAAGACATAATTTTTCAATAGCAGAATAATTACATTCACATCTTGTTAGTCATCTACTAAGATAATATATCGCCCTTTCTTCTCCAAATTGATCATCTTGGGCGACCAGTCCAGCTATTGATTCTTGTTCAGTCGATATGTATACTTTCATTGGCCGTCCTTAGGCAGGTGAAACTAGCACTGGTAGATTTGATAAATATGTCTTCAAGCTGTGAAAGGCCTTTTGATGCTCTTCACTCTAGACGAATTCGTCCTGATTTTTCAACTTCAAAAGAGACGAAAAATCTTTCATTCGCCCTGTACAATTAGAGATAAAACGTCTTAAAAAGTTCACTTGACCTAGAAATCTTTGCAATTCTCTCTTGTTACTAGGTGGTTTAGCCTCTAAAATAGCTTTTGCTTTATTTTTATCAAGTTCAATTCCTCTTTTATGCACCAAAAAACCCAAGAAATTCCCTACGTTAACACCAAATGCACATTTCAACGGGTTTAATTTTAATTTATATCGTCTCATTCATTCAAATGAACATTTCAATTGTTGAAAATGATCTTCTTCTTTAAGGGATTTGACCACTATATCGTCAACATAAACTTCAACGAATTCGCCTATCATATCATGAAAAATCAAATTCATTGCCCTTTGATAAGTGGCTCTTGCATTTTTTAAACCAAAAGGCATAACTACTTATTCAAAACATCCCATAGCCCCCGGACATCTAAAGGCAGTTTTGTGCACATCTTCCTCAGCTATATAGATCTGGTTATATCCTGAATATCCGTCCATAAAAGAATACATTACATGTCCGGCAATTGAATCAACTAAAGAATCTACCGTTGGCATTGGGTACTCATCTTTAGGCGTTGCTAAATTCAAATTTTCTGAAATATATGCAAACCCTAATATTACCATTTTTCTTCAACACAGGCACGATATTGGATAACCATTCAACATATCTGACTGTCCTAATAAAACTTGCCTTTAACAATCGTTCTATTTCTTTCTTTACTTCGGACAATACATTAAGGGCAAAACGCCTAGGGGGGCTGTTTATGGAGTTTAAAATGGGATTTGGTTGGTAACCTATGTTCTACCAAATTTTTATCTAAACCAGGCATGTGTTCATATTCTCAGGCAAAACAATCTTTGTATTCTTTTAACAAAACAATTAACTGTTCACTTACCTCTTTGCTAAGCATTTGACTGACGAATGTTGGGCGATCTTCTCGTCCAACTCCAATGTTCACTTTTACCAAAGGATCTTGTGCTTAAGCATGCCCGGGTTTCATGACCTCCATCACATCATCATCCAGATTTTTATTAGTTATAACTTCTTCTTCCAAATAATCTACCTTTTATTAATTTCTTGACTGATATTTTGCTCTAGCTCGAACACTGCTAATTTGTTATTCAGTATCTCTAAAGCTGTTTCTTCTTTCATTTTTTCTTTACACTCTTTATTGAAAGCCACTAAATTGGCTTTGACGGCCTGAGGGTTGGCCATATTTTTTAACATTTATTAATTGTCTTTTTGCCAATTACTGGCTCTTCAAGGGCCACTAAGTTTGGCCTCATTTGATCAAACATTTCAGTAAATGCGTCTGCTGAGAATGATTTTTCGCTTTGCGCGACAATTCGCCTCTTCTTGGACTACCCTAACAGGTTCATAATTTCCTTCATACATGAACCTCTCCACTGAGTTTACTTCTGTGACAAAAGGCCTATGATCTGCCTGTACCACCTCTGCTTCACCTTTATCATTCCAGAAAACTAGACACTGATGGATCGACGAAGGTATACAACGATTTCCATGAATCCAATCTCTCCCTAATAGTACATTGTAGTTAGTAGGACTGTCTATTACAAAGAACACCGTAGTTTTAGTAATAGTTCCTACCGTTATGTCTAATGGCATTACCCCTTTGGCTGAAGTTGCTCATCCATTAAAACTCGTAAGAATGACTTCTGTTGGGATCAAATCACTTTCTGTCTTTTCAAATTTCTTTATCATCCTGGTTGGGATGGTATTTATAGCTGCCCCGTTGTCAATGAGAACTTTGGCTACAGGAATGCCATTGACTAAAGCTTTCACATATAACGGTCTTAGGTGTTTAGTTAAGTTTACTGTTGGCCTCCTAAAAATGACTTTTTCGGCTGCCTCTATCTCTACTTCTTGCTTGTCTTCTCTTGAGTCAACTTCCTGCACCAAATTTACGTGCAACATTTCACACTAATCTTCTGTTTCTACCTTTTGAACTTCTATATCGCTCTCATCTTATATCTCCTCTCCACTTACCCAACCTGTAGGGGGTGGCAATATCGTTAGAGACGATCCATATTTTTCAAAGCGTGGTATCTTTACTTTTCTCTTAGGTGTCCCATATAAAACGTAATAATCAAAGGATCGCCCAGATGATTTACCCAACAAATCCACTTCTCGGTCACCTTCTTGATACAGTTGTTTCAATAGATTGTTATATAGATTCCCATTCTTCTTCTTTTCCGTCTCCATGTCAATTTCTTCTTCAATATCAGTCATACCATCATCTTTTTCTTCCTCACATATGTTTCGAGATGTTTGACCAATTCCTTCTCCGCATTCCAACGTGTATGCTTTTTCCTCATCATCTTCTTTTGTCTCCTCATCTTCTTTACTTTTAAACTCGTTGGCCAGTAAATAATTATTAGCCAAAACTGGGGGCAATGTACCAAATTGAATGGTAATGGATTGCCCTGGATTGTCCTCATTTTCATCTTTCTTACGTCGTTCAAATTTTGACCTACCAGAAGAACTTTCTGGTAATCCTTCCATCAAATCGCCCATATTGTCTTCTTTCTCATCTTCAAGACCTTCTTTATTAGTTGCCTTGGATAAATCAGGCATTTTAGGACGTACTATCCCCTGTTGTTGCCTTATCATTCGTCCATAATTCTTCTGATGACGCCTTTGTTGCGTCTTGGTCATTTCATCAAAGGGTATCACCCTTCCTCCACTATATTGGAATGAATGCTATACATTTGATTGATGAGGTTGTGGTCTGAACGTCCTACCATCGTGCTTCTGTCTACCGTCGTGCATCAGTCTGAATTGTCTCTCGAAAGGAGGCCTTTCATAAAATGGTACATTTCGCCTTTGAATAGGCTGGAAATTTGGGACCATGTTAGGATGATGGTGACGTCCCCACATTCCTATTTTTTCTACATTCTCATTTACTTCTCTGCTACATCTAGCACACAAAACTCTTTCGTCTCTTTTAACTTCTTTTCCTTTGAGATGTTCGAATACACTAGGATGTTGTTCAGGATCCTCGTCTCTGTTATCTACTACTAATTTGAACTTAGGTAAACCACTTTTGAAACCAGTTATTAGTGGCCGCGGAAAAGGATTCTCATCCACTGCCATCTTCTTCTTAGCTTCAAAAGTGATTCGCCCTGATTTGATAGCATCCTGTAACACATGACGGAAAACCAAATAATTATTAGTCGTATGAGACCATGCATTGTGCCACTTACAATATTTTTTATCCTTAATTTGCTCAGGATTTGGCAATTTGTGCTTATCGCTTAATTTTATTTGTTTGTCTTTATACAATCTATCAAATATGGTATCAACTTTGGTTATATCAAACGAGAACACTCTAGCCTTTTTGTTTGCATCTCTCATATGCTCATTTTTTACCGTTATTCCCGAGTTGATCACCAAAGGACAAGCATACGTGTCTCTTTTAACCAATTTGGCCAGACATATTTCAGTCTGATCATAATGTTCGTCTACAATATGAACGTTAGAGTTCGGGTCTCTATAATAAGTCCCTTTACTAGAATTTTTCATTTGTTCTTCTTCTCTTATTAAACGTTCATACTTAATCACATTGGCCGTTAATTGAAAAAGGTCAGGAAACTCCCTATCCTGAAACTTCTTTTTTAAGTCAAAACTTAAACAACTTTGAGCGATTTTAACAAATTCCTTTTCAGGTAAAGGTACAAAACATTTGCTTCTAGCAGTTTTAAACCTTTGAAGAAAACATTTGCTCCTAGCAGTTTTAAACCTTTGAAGAAAAACTTCCCCCTATTCAGTTGACATTTGACGTAAATTCGCCACATCGGCCAAAGTAACTTCAGACTCGATTTTATAAAATTGAGCGTGAAACAATTGTTCCAATTGTTGCCATTGGGTACTCGAAATTTGTTGGCAAATTAATGAACCATGAGAAAGCTATTCCTGTTAACGAACTAGAAAACAACCTCATTTTGTGATAATCCATTACTTCACCACATTGTAATATAAATCGCCCTATATGTTCCAACGTCGAGACCTCTCCCAAGCCAGTAAATAATGAGAATTTTGGCACTTTAAATCCTCTAGGCCATGGGTATGCTTGGTCCATCCAATAGGGATATGGCTTCCTATAGGTCAACCTAATAAAAGGACGCACAAAGGCCATCTGATCTTGCATTATCTCTGCAATTTGGTTTCTCAAAACCGCATTGGGATCATATGGGACACCTATAGGTTGGTTCACAGGTGGCATCATTGGAGGCCTATTATTTGGCCCTGGATTTGTGGCAAAATTACCATTATTTAAAACATTATTGCCATTCAACGTCCAATTGCCGAAGGTTCAACCATAAACCAGGGCAAGGCTTAGAATAAGTCGAATAGTGGTTGGCTTGTCCACCAGGCCAAACGTCTTAGTGTAGTCAATGCCCGACCGTTGGTACCTTAATGTACTAGTATTGATCGATAAAACATGATTTTCATTAATAACTTAATTTATCATATTAAGTTGTGTGCAAAATATCATTTATTTTCAATATTTTTTATTTATACTTTGTGCTTTAAAGTTAGTATATAAAAAATTCTCTATGAAGTAATTAAAAGTCATCGACATTTTGAATACTCTTGAATTTCGTAGGATTTTAAAAAGTCTGAATTGAATATCGTATGATTTTACAAGGCTTTTTAAAAGTCTTTAAAAATACACCCAAGATTTTTATGAAGTTTAAAAAGTCTGAATTGAATACACTTAGACTTTTAAACTTCATAAAAGTCTGATCAAATCTTAACTGAATACCAAATCAATTTTAAAATTTATTAGTAAAACACAATGTTAAGATTTCAAATTGATGTAAAATTTAACTGATCTTTCGGTCTTTGTAGTATGGCAAGAAAAAAAAAATTATCGATTACTAAATTTTCGCGTGTGGTACAGTTTCCTTAAAACAGATTTGTCCCCTACCATAGGTTATGAATGATTGTTTTCCAGGATACAACGAAAGAACTGGTTGTATCAGTGAACTGACCTACTGCCAGAACAACAATATTTTGGATATTTTCTCTTGCATTCGGGCTACCCCCAAGTTAGACGACCCATTATTATGACCTAAATTTGTTATTCCGCCTCCTCCTACATTCGACGTTGACAGTATAAAATGCGTTTCTATTCCCTGATTTGGAGTCAAGATTGGAGAGTTATGCCCCACGATCGTTCTGGCTTGGAAATGATTTCCTATACTTGGCAAATTTGGTTGGCATATCTGGCCCACTAACTTATTCATAAGTTCGTTTAAAGTGCCTAATTGTTTGACCATGTTGTCATAGTGTACATTCTCATTTTGGATAAACTTTTCTATACCATGAACATTTTGCAGACTTACCTGTCCAACGACATCTTGTGTGAGTTCACCAAGCAATGCGCGCATGGTGCGTGGACTCAGTTCTGTCATTGGTTCATAACGGCTTTGATTCTGTCCCTCTGTTCCTAGAGCATTCTGTTGTTTCTCATATCACTCGATCATAGACTGGACTCGTTGGTTTGCTGGCTCCTTATCTGAATTCTTATGAGGCATACTGCTTCACTTCCTGTATCTTCTAACACCAAATGTCCCACTGGGCGTGCCAAATTGTTTAGCGCAGAAATGAACTTTGCTAACAATTAAAAAGATTCAGACGGTGTGTAAGGGATGCTAAATCTTTTGAGACAAAGTCCCAACAAAGAGTATTTTATTTATGAAGATTACGACTACAATGAAAGATGAATGGATGAAACAAAATGCCTCCAAGGGGCACAAGCACACTAGAATACAATGCAAATAAATGCTTAGAACTGAAAGAAAATGAAATTACATATTTCTCTGTTTTTGAGAGTGATTGATCTGTCCTCTTTTTCCGTTCATTCTTCTTTCTTTTATACTTTACCAAACGGTTTCCTTCGATCTTGCATTAAAATTGCTCATCGTCCAATAACTACCCACTCCTTCCATAATGGTTAATTTATTGCACACCACTGCGGTTTATGATTCAACCGTTTGTAACTTCTTGACTTGTGAGACGTGGAGATTTGATAACAAAAAATAAAAAATCGTTTAATAACAATTATTTCACAAGGTGAATAATCATTCTATTCACCCAAATCCTGGGATGTTCACTAGGCCTGGGCGACATCTATCCTGGGCCTAGTGACATCTTGGGCCTGTAGATTCAACTGAGTACCTTTTTTGGCTCGTCCAAATCTAGGGCGTTTAATAAATTTGGGCAACATCTTGGACCCTTAGATAAATTCACCTGGGCCTCTTTTGGGCTCTTTAAATGAACTTTTATTTCTGTATGCCAACAGATAATAATGAAGACTGTAATTTTTTATTTTCAAATTTTGAGACTTTATTGGGATAATAGAATACCATTTTGAAATGGAAGAAGTACCTATTTGAGATGGTAATAATGAGCATTCATTGGATGTATTAAATACCCATTACAATCCTACTTTCTTGATATTGATTTGGACAATTTTATATTTTTCTTATCAACTAGTAAATGTCAAAATACCAAAAATATTTAAATTATATTTGTATTAAATACCCATTACAATCCTACTTTCTTCAGTATTTAATTGACGCGGAGGCAAAGGAGAGCGTAATCCGAGCTATGAGTGTCAAAATTTACAGGATTGTCTAGTACATGTTGTGTCAATCCATGATCCATGCAAGCTAATACTTTTTAAGATAAACAAGAAAAAGAAATCATGCAAACTTATATGTAATAAAAAAAATTAAAAATTACAACAACTGCTTACCATTATAATAATATTTTTACTTTTATAAACTTAACTTTTTTATTTTAAAAATACTCTTTTTATATTATTATATTAATAAATAAAATAATAGTTTAAAATCAAAACAAAATATAATTTATACACAATCGTTTCTATAACTGTCCTTAGAATTCGCACAGAAAAGAAAAACTACCCTTAAATTAGGCGAAAATTTGATATTTCCAAACACACCAAAATCCTCTATTTTTTATATTTAAATGTTCTTGATCGAATTCTTACCGAAAATATAGATTATATTACACAATTTGTTATTTTGTAACACTAACTACTAAAGATGTTATAACTTGTTATTGGTTAATTACATTTAACACGTACTGTTGATAGACTGTTTTGTAACACTAATGTTAATATGATGTTTTGATTGAGCACTCTATTTTTTACATTTAAATGTTACTGATTGAATTATTACACTGGAATACATATTATGTTACACAATTTGTTATTATGTAACACATATTACACAATTGGTTATTATGTAACACTGACTACTAAAAATGTTACAACTTGTTATTAGTTAATTGATGTTTATTATGATGTTTTGATTCTTAATGGAGATTATGTTACCCTTCAATTAATATTTTGTATCACTGATTGATACAGATGATACAATTGAGTATATCATGATTTTTTTGTGTGAAAACTAGTATTGTATGTTACATCTCAATTTGTAACACAGATTGTTACAAATGTTGAAATTGAAGGTCACGAGTTCTAGATTCGATTATTATAACAATAAAAGATTATGTATTATAATATAAGTATTTCCATCAAATTCGATTTTTAATGATTCAATTACTAAATTTAATATATAGTATATAAATTAAAATAATAGTTTTTAAAAATAGTATTTTTAAAATATATGTGACAAGAAAGAGTTTTTGTAATTATTTTTAAAAAGTGGCTTATTTATGAAAAAATCTCACAGAACAAATCTATTTTTAAACATCTATACCCTATGATAATCACCAATGGCCCGCCTCCGCTGCCCAACCCATTTTTCTATTTTAGTTTATTTATTTTAGTGCATGTTTGATGAAGTTTAAAAGTATTTTTTTAAGAGGTTTTGATTAAAGTTGCTGAAATGTGTTTTGAAAAGTTAATAAAAGTTATAGGTCCCATAAAATATATAGTTGAAAACAAGTGTGAAAAATTTTCTTTAAATAAATTCAACCAAACATGCTCATAGTCTATTTAAGAAAATCAAACTTTTTAAAAGTGATTTTTTTTCATTCTTATACTTAATAGAACTAAATAAGATAATGATAAATATGTTATCCGAATAACTATTATCTGAGTAACTTTTATCTAAATAAACAGTTTTACCCATAAACCATTCGGCCTTAAAATCAAAATTGAACATAGTGACTCATTTTACGCCCATACTATAGAATACTGGGCAGCAGCCCAATAAGGGATACCACATGCTAAGCTTAAAAGTCCATCTAAGCTTAAAAGTTTATTTATAAGTAAATAAATAAGTTTTAAAATAAATAATATTTTATTGATCAAACTGGAATAAGTAAGTTATATTGACATAAGAGTTATTTTTTTCTCAAAAAAAAGAACTAACTATTCAAATTAAAAGTAAAAGAAAATTGTCAAAATATATTTGGAGATAAAAAGTTGCTTAAAAGTAACTTGCTTTTTTTTTAAACTTTGCCAAACTACGGACTACCTGTGACCTGTCTCCAGATTTCAGCACCAGATCAAAACAATAAGCCATGCATATAGAAACAGGCACAAATCGCCACATACACCAACAACAAACCTGTTAGGTGTAAGCAAAATGGGCATTTGCATGGATGCCATTCAAATTCATGCAGAAGAGAAGCCAAATGTCTCACTACTCTGTACATCTCATGTTTACGTGTCAAACCCAAACCTCAAACTCTCCGCTATAAATTCCAACCATTTCCATTCACCGCTTCACATCGATATACAGTATAAACATTAGTACTACTCAAAATCGCCATGGCTAAACTTTCTTTGCTTTCTCTCAGTTTTTCCCTGCTTTTTCTCTTTGGTGGCTGCCTTGCCCAGTTGGGGAGCCAGCAACAATACCTATGGCAGGACTTGCAGCAACAGCAGCAACACAGGCTGCGGGCCAAAACTGATTGCCAGATTGAGAGACTCACCGCCCAAGAACCCAGTCGGAAGTATCAGTCGGAGGCCGGATTCACTGAGTTCTGGGATCAGAACAACAATCAGTTCGAGTGCGCCGGTGTTGCAGCTGTTAGGAATGTTATTCAGACTCAAGGCCTATTTCTGCCTCACTACAATAGTGCACCTCAGCTCCTCTATGTAGTACAAGGCAAGCTGTTTTTCCCGTTTTTCTACCAACTGCATTTCAATTTAGAGAGACTAGAAATTGTAAATTTGTGGTTTTGATCAATGCAGGAAGGGGTCTTCTAGGAATTGTAATTCCGGGTTGTGCTGAGACATTTGAATCAGAAACGCAGCAAGGATCAGAAAGCCAGCGCAGATTTTTGGACCGACATCAGAAGGTTCGGCAATTCAGACAGGGTGATGTTCTTGCCTTGCCGGCTGGTGTAACACTTTGGTTTTATAACAATGGAGATGAACAGATTGTTACTGTGTCTCTTCTTGATACTGCTAATGAAATGAACCAACTTGATCTCAAATTCAGGGTAAGAATCTGAATATCACGTACTGAAATTTCTTGGCAAGCAATATAATTTGGAATTTTATCAATTTTTTTCAACTCTTTTTTTTCCAGAATTTCTTCCTTGCCGGAAACCAACAATCAGGACGGCAAAGCCAAGGCCAGCAAGAAGGAGAGAGCCAAGGCAAGGGGGAGAGCGAAAATAGCAACATCTTCAATGGCTTTGAGGATGAAGTTCTGGCAGATGCTTTCAATGTAGAGACGGAAACAATCAGGAAATTAAAAGGCCAACGGGATCGGAGGGGCCGAATTGTGAGAGCCGAGAAGTTTAATGTTGTCTTCCCACGGGAAGAAGAAGAAGAGCAGCAGCGTCAGCAAGGCCAGCAGGGCAGAGGAGGACCAAATGGATTGGAGGAAACTCTGTGCACTATGAGGTTGAGGGAGAACTTAGCTCACCCAACACGCGCCGACATATACAACCCCCGTGCCGGCCGTCTCGCCACCCTCAACGGCCAAACGCTTCCCATCCTCAACGTGCTGCAGCTTAGTGCCGTAAGAGGCGTCCTCTACAAAGTATGTAAGCTGAAATCGTTACCTGGGATTCACTTATTAATTTATTTTCCACAATCAAAGCATATTTCACTGAGTCATTACAACAAACACTTTACGTGTGTGCAGAATGCCATAATGGCGCCTCACTGGAACGTTAACGCCCACTCTGCGATCTACATAACCAGAGGAAGCAGTCGAATCCAGGTGGTGGGCCACTCCGGGAAACTGGTTTTCGACGACGAGGTCAAAGAAGGGCAGTTGATAATAATCCCACAGAACTTCGTCGTGGTGAAGAAGGCCGGCGAGCAAGGATGCGAGTGGATAGCTTTCAAGACTAATGACAATGCAATGATTAGCCCACTCGCCGGAAGGCTGTCGGCGTTCCGGTCCATGCCAATAGAAGTGGTGATGAATGCATATCAAATTTCCAGGGAAGAAGCCCAGAATTTGAAGTATAGTCGGGAAGAATCGATAGTTTTCAGTTCCAGTTCGAGTTCCAGCAGATCAGCAAAGCCAAAGTCATTAGAATATGCTTGGGATGTGATTAAATCTGTAATGTAAAACAATGGCTGCTGCTTGCTGTTAATGTATAATTCTGTGTCATCAAAATAATAAAGGGCTGTGGCCTTCACTTGTACCCTGTATCCGGCAGCTATAATGTGGTTTTCCTTCTGAGTTAATATGTTTTTGCATTCTGTTTATCTTTTCATATTTTAAATTTGCAAATGAGCAAGATTGCGAGTTTGTTTGGATGAATTTTTTTTTTTTTTTTTGGTTTCCAGCTACCAATTTAGACTTTTCAAACTAAACGATAGCTACAAAAATAAGAGCATGTTCGGTAGAGTTTTTTCTCTAAAATATTTATTTTTTTGCCTATAATTTTGGACTTTTCAATCTTTTTTACACTACAAAAAAAATTAAAAAGTCTAAAAGTAACAAAAAAATCTATTTTTTCCTAAAAAAAACTCTATCGAATAAGCTCTAAATTTGTGACAAAAAAAACCCATCCAAACAAGTTAGCAGTTTACTAGATTGCAAGTCTACAAGCCGACTATGATAAATGGTCGACCATTAATCAATTGATCGCCCTTATATTGACCACAATAATAGGGAAATAAAATTGCAAGAGGCAAAAATTAAACAAGATTAGGGGGAACTAAAATTCACGTAGTTTTATGGGATATTAAAAATTGGCCCTCATTTAACTCTTCATAAAATACATGATCTTCCCTGGCTCCCAACAACCTGAACCCTAGCTTTTCCTCTTGTCACATACATTATAGTGTGACTTTGTGTCCAGTGTTGTGCCATTATATAGCATTCTGCACAACATCACAAGGACATGGAATATGAAATTATTAGCAAAAGCAAGTAATTAAAAAGTTGTGTATAGACTTGAGATAATTTTATTTATAAGAGTGATGTGATCTCGACAATACATATTAGAAGAGCATTGTATTTCTCTCATGGATTGTTGTTTTTATTTTAGGCTTTTATGTGTTTGTCCCTTGCATGGGTAGATCTACGATGAATAAGAGAATTTTGACGTTTACGAGGAAAAATAAAAGATGAAAATAGAGACATTGTGAGTTATATACGACATTTTTTTACATAAGTTTAAACAGAAAAACGAAAAATTATCTAAAATTAAGTTTGAATTAAGGCTGAGGAGTGATTGAAAATGTTATAAATGAGTTTTACATGAGCTTCGAGGGAAAGTAAAAAACGATTAAAAGCATTTTTTTAAATTAAATTTGAATATTTAAGGCTTTAGGAACAGTTCAAAATGTTAATAAGTGGATTTTACGTCAACTTAAACGGGAAAACAAAAACGATTCAGCTTAGAGGTTGACATTTTAAGAATCAGCATTGCGATAATAGTAGGTAGAGTGCTCACAGTAAATCTTCTTTGAATATTTTGCACAATTTTCTTCCTATTTGACCAAATTTTGACTAGCTTTGTGCATATAAAAGAAAATGCTTTCTTTTTTTAGACTTTAGAATTGAAAATGAAAGAAGCATTTGGGTATGAAAGATTATGTTAAGATCGTTAGGTGTTAAGCATAATATTATGCCAATTTTATCTTTCAAAAAATTAGCAAGTATATCTCACGTGAGAAAATTAACACTGAAGTTGACGAAATTATGTAAAAATGACAAAATATGCCAATGGAATGGAAGTTTGAGCACTGAAAAGTCTAATTTTTAAGGTTGGGATGAATTTGCTGAGGTGCTAAATGTTATGTTGAAAATAAATCACCATAAGTATTTAGGACTTAGTTTAAAACTTAAACACTACTAGATTGTTTAGGGCTTAGTTTAAAACCTAAACACTTCTATTGACCCAATATAGGATGTAGCTCACTATGAACTAAGAAATCTCACAAAACAGAAAAACCAACCAACAATGGAAACAACTACCACAAAGAAAGGAAGAAGGAGACATTGTTCTCTCCCAAAGGCCAAGAAACCAATAAGCTACTGGAATGAATCAAAAAAGAAAAGGCAACGACTGTTTTGTTGTTTAGGTTAGCCAAATAATTGGGCTACAGGCCCAATTAGAACAAAACGATTAAAACACCAAAATTGGGCCTAAACAATAGAGTGGACCATTAACAACTATATAAGATAAGTCACTCCAAATGGTCCGCTAAGTTTTGAGTCGAGCTTAAATTGAATTTACCAAGTGGTGTCGTTTTTCCTTAATTTCAATCCTCGACCAACGCCTATGAAGTTAATCTTAATCATCATTGCTCGTTTGAGGTTGTTTGACAACAAATACCTAACAAACCTCCACATTGGTGCCAAAGAACCCTTGAACAATGAAGTAACACTTCATTGTCTCCATTCCTTAGCATCTTCACCTACAAAAAGAAAAATATCATCATTAGTGACAACTCCAAAAGGAAGACCAATAAATTAGAAATTATGTTTAGAAGATCCAAACAACTTCTAAGCTTCAACAAGTGCAACACCTTAGTGCCCATATCCGAGAGATTATATTGTGAAAGTACTTTCTCAAGTTTTATTACTTCTTGTGACACAATATCTCTAATGAAATGTAGTCTAATATCAAGATGTTTGGTACACTCATGAAAAACGGGATTTTTACACAAATGTACAAAAGATTGACTATCCGAATATACTACCATATCATCACTCAAAACACAAAGTTCACTTAGCAATCCTATATGCCACAAATCTTCTTTAATTGCTTCGATGTTAGCAATATATTCGGATTCGGTAGTGGAGAAAGCAACTATGTGTTGAAATTGAGACTTCCAACTAATGCAAGAATTAGACAAAGTAAACACATAAGAGAAATTAGATTTCCTATTATCCCTATCCCCGCATAGTCCACTTTTACAAAACCCTTTAATTTCACTCTTTTGTTACTACGACCAAAGATTAGACCTACATTACTCGTCTCCCTCAAATATCTAAGGAGCCACTTCAAGGCCTCCCAATGACTAGGACCCGGATTAGACATGAACCTATTAAGAGTACTTACTGCAAAGGCTAAATCCGGTCTAGTACACACCATCAAATACATAATAGAACCAATCACATTAGAATATAAAATCCTACTCATGTATTTAATTTCTTCCTCATTACAAGGAGCTTGATCTTTAGTTAACACAATGCGATTAGTTAAAGGCAATATAACCGGTTTACATTCATGCATGCCAAATCGTTTTAACACTTTCAAGATGTAAGGAGTTTAATGCAAAAACAACATAGAATTTGATATATCTCTTTCAATTTTCATACCTAGGATTCTTTTAGCTTTTCCTAGATTTTTTATGTCAAATTCACAATTCAAAGTTGTTTTCATCTGGCATATCCATTTAGAAGATGAATCAATTAAGAACATATCACCAACATATAACAATAGAACCACATATTCATTACTAGCTTCATTATGTTGGTGATACAAACAATGATCAAACTTACTTCTTTGAAACCTTATAGACAGTACAAAAGAGTCAAATATTTTATACCACTGTCTAGGTGATTGTTTCAAACCATACAAAGATTTTTTAAGAAAGCACACACAATGCATTTTTTGTTTATCTTTAAAACCTTTAAGTTGATTCATGAAAATTTGTTCATCAAGTTCACCATATAAAAAAACAGTTTTAACATCAAGTTGTTCAAGTTTCCAGTCAAAGTATGCAACTAATGCAAGCATTACCTTAATATTTGGGTACTTAATAACTGGTGAAAAAATCTCATTATAATCAACTCCCTCTTTCTGTATGTAACCCTTAGCACCTTAAAGGTTCAGCTATACTAGTACCCTCCTTAACTTTAAAAATCCACTTACAATCAACTGTTGACTTATTTTTAAGTCTAGGTATTAACTCTCAAGTTTGATTCTTTGCTAAGGAACTCATTTCATCGCTCATTGCTTTTAACCACTCTTCAGATTGTTCACTCATCATCGCCTCCTTAAAAGTATTTGGCTCTCTATTAACTAACTCTTCATAGCTAGCATAAGCAAATGCTAACTCGGACTCATATCCAAATCTTCTAAGTTTTCTCACATGTCTTCTCTCTTTATCTCTAGCTAATTGATAATCCACTAAAGGATCTTCTTAGACAGGGTGCTCTTCTATCACTACTTCTTCATTCTCCTCATCAAGTTGTTGAATTTGAGTCTCCACCTCGCTAGAGGTGATAGGGACATGTGTACTAACATTTTCTAACTCTACTTCAAGCTGAATTTTCTCACTCAAACCTTCAAAACCAGCCCCTAAACATGGCATTTCAGCTTCATTAGATGTGACATCTGGACTCAAAATGATCTTAATCCCCTTTTGGCTTCTATCCCGCAACCTATACCCTTTAACTTCCTCAAGGTAACCTAGAAAAATATATTTTTAAACTCTATGTTCTAGTTTTTTCTCACTCTGATGAAAAAAAGCAGCACAACCAAAAGTTTTAAGCACAGAATAATCAGCAAGCTTACCAAACCATTTTTTCATGAGGAGTATCACCATTTAGAGCCATAGATAGAGTCAAATTAACCAAATAACAGTAGTCATAACAGCTTCACCCCAAAAAGATTTTGGCACACCAGAACTCAACATCATGCATCTTACTTTATCAAGCAATGTTATGTTCATCATTTCTGCTACCCCATTCTGTTGGAGAGTGTAAGGAACTGTCTTATGCCTAGTTATACCACTTTCTTTACACATGTTATCAAATTCAGTGTTACAAAACTCTAATTTATTATCGGTTCTCAATAACTTAATCTTTTTACTAGTTATATTTTTAACTTTTCTTTTTCAATTATTAAAATTATGAAAAGTATCATACTTATATTTTAAAAGATAAATCCACACTTTTCTCAAATAATCGTCGATGATAGACAAGGAATATCTATTCCCACCCGAGGTATGATTGCTAGAAGGACCCCACAAGTCCGAATGCACATACTCAAGGATTCTTTTACTTTTTTGAACACCCGTAGGGAAAGATAACTTATGATGTTTACCAAGCACAAAATGATCACAGAAAGACAAATCAGACACACAATCTTTACCAAAAATATTTTTATATTTAAGAAGCTTAAGCCCCTTAATACTCACATGTGCAAATTTATTGTGCCATTTATGTGTGTGATCTGCCTTTGTAGAAGAAATCGAGGAGTCTAAACCTCTTATCACTTCTCCAATTCATTCTCATTCCTTTACAAGTAACGAAAGCACTATTCATCAATTTTAGCATTCTATTTAAAGCCAATTTTCTCCAGTTGCTTAACTGAAATTAAATTCCTACTCAATTCAAGAATAAATCTAACATCTTTTAAAGTATACATAAAACATATTTCAAACTTTAAAGTGACATCACCAATCCCAGCAACAGTATAAGCAGAATTGTCACACAATACAACATGCCCATCATCAGATTCATACAAATTTTCAAACCAATCTTTATGAGATGTTACATGAAAAGATGCACTAGAATCAAGTACACACTCATGCAAACGAGAGTTGACAGTTAGATTCAATTCAGCAGTATCATCAACAGAATTAATCAACACATAAACTTCACCATGATCAGAATTAGAAAAAGACACAACATTCACTTTATCTCTCATCTTACTACTTTGTTTGTTCTTCGCTTTGTGACAATCTTTTATAAAATGCCTAGTGTTGCCACAACCATAATAATTTTTACCTTTCACTCTAGATTTAGATCTAGACCAACTCTTATCCTTCTTTTTACCTCTATTATTACTAGACTCGCCATTGTTTTGATACTCTTGGTTACCAGTTTGCCTAAACTGTGTTCTACCACTCATCATATGAATTTCACTATTTTTCTTATCATGTTTTTCAGTTTTCATCTCCATCTCTTTACTTCTAAGGAAATCAAGGACAATCTCAGATGTTGAAGTGTTCATACCATATTTAATTATATTTTTTACTTCTTTATAAGTCTCATGAATGGAATTAAGCAATATTATGGCCTTATACTGTTCGGGCACTGCTTCACCACAATTAACAATATCTTACACAAGTTTGTTAAATACATTCTCATTGTCATCTAGATCTTTTGATTGATCCATTTTAAAATTGAAAAATCTCTCTAACAAGAAAAGTTTATTAAGAGTAGATTTAAGCAAATAAATGTCCTCTAACTTTTTCCAAAATTCTTTT
Organism: Forsythia viridissima; assembly: GCA_030279155.1. Classification (NCBI taxonomy): domain Eukaryota; kingdom Viridiplantae; phylum Streptophyta; class Magnoliopsida; order Lamiales; family Oleaceae; genus Forsythia; species Forsythia viridissima. Next base: position 5,046,959 of record CM059036.1, read on the forward strand.
GTAGTTTTAAGTCTACCAACTTTTTTTAAAACAACATCTAACAAGTGTAATATAATGGCAGAGTAAGCAAGCTCATCTGATTCTTCTCTTTGCTCTTTACTCAAATCTGCAGAAAAATTGCTATCTATAGCTTTTGAAACTTTTTGTTGTATCAAAATTCCTCTCATCTTTTGTTGCCAAATTGAGAAATCTCATTTTCTATTAAAAATTTCCAATTCAAAATTGTCAATTGTCATTTTTAGGACTCAAATCAACCAAAAATACAAAATACACAATTTTCGAAAGATTATAAAAATCGTCCAAATTTTGCAACCACATAGATAATCCAACAAAAAAAAAATTAGTAAAGCAACTCCCACACAATAAGTTACACAATACTTATATCAACCAAACAAAAATAATCAGTAAACAATTTCAACAAATAATATCATAGGTCTAGCAACAGGCAATGGTTACCCCACACGGTAACCCCAATTCTAATGATCACCCCCACGCGATGACCTATATTGTAGAAAAATAAATGGCTACCCTACACGATAGCCTTGACTGCGAAAATTAAAAAGTTAGAATATAATACCAGAGCGAAAAAATCTGCTATTCGTATTTTAAGAGAGATGCGAATTTTTTTATAACCTATGGCTTGCCATAACAGCAACAGCAATCGCCAAACGCATCCTAATGGCAAAATTGTCCAGATTTTGGCACATTACACCGGTGACAAAACTAACACCACCAGTGGGTCCCAAAAATAGCAATGAACAATCTGTCTTTTTAGCCGCAGTCCAGAAAATCACCCATGCGCTTGCAAGCGACACCATCTTCTCCGCGCGTGTGATTCATGTACCACCGCAATAGTACTTTACGCACCGCACACGTCGGTATGGAAGGATCGCCTCGTCGTTAAGAACTGGAAAATAGGCTTCGTTCACAAAAAGGATGCCTGGTTTGGCTGGAAACAATGTTGGAAGTTTCGGACATATGAGAATCTACAGTTTCTTGAACGGATTTTGATGATTTTTCTCACCCCAAGGATACTAAATCTAAGCTCTGATAACAATTTGTTGAACATAAATCACCACAAGTGTTTAGGGTTCAGTTTAAAACCTAGACACCACTAGAAACCTCAATTTTAGCTCAACCCAAAACACTTCTATTAACTCAATATAGGATATAGCTCACTAAGAACTAAGAAATCTCACAAAAGCGAGAAACCAACCAACAATGGAAACAACCACCACAAAGAAAGGAAGAAGAAGACGTTGTTTTCTCCCAAAGGCTAAGAAACCAATAAGCTACTAGAATGAATCAAAAAAAGAAAAGGCAGCGACTGTCTTGTTTGTTTAGGTTAGCCAAATAAATGGGCTACAAGCCCAATTAGAACAAAACGACTAAAACACAAAAATTGGGCCTAAGTAATAGAGTGAACCATTGAACAACTATATAAGATAAAGAAAAAATTGCCTAAAAGTCACATGCAAATGACTTGTTTCAAATTAGGTCAAAACAATTTTTAAAATTGTCAATAAGTCATACTCTTCAGCAATTTTTTATATTAATTCCAAAATTATCCCTGTAATTCATATTTGCCACAAAACATTGTCCTTGGTGCTACTCCCGCCGCCGCCGCCTCCAGCTCATTTAATCCCTAAGCTTAGATCGTAGTGCCTTGTTCAAGGCATAATCATCTGAATGCCTCGCATCAGAAACTCGCCGTAGATGCACCAATACAGGATCTGCTTCTTTTTTCTTCTTTAAATCTTCTTACTAGTGTTCAAGACGGTAAAAAAGATCTACCAGCTTGCTTATGTCTACAAACAAACAAATAAATTTATATTAGAGTAATCATTTACAAATGATTGAAGTGCTTGGGAGAAAAGAGAGGAGATGTATTGGACATTCAGAGAGAAAAACCAAAGAGAGTTCCAAAAAAGATGCAAATTGCCCAAAGATATTCAGTATAAAAATGAGATCTCAAAGAGCAGTAATTAATATGATAACACAATAAATTGATCATTCATGAGGTAATATGATAGCTTTTAAGTAGAAACAACATGAGCTCGTTGTGTCACGCGAGCAAAAATTGTTCATTAGTTATAAACTTGACATGGTGAGATATTCAAAAGTAGGAGCCAAAAATCTCACCTTCATCTACTGAAAGTACCATTGTTTCAGCATCTTCTGCATCATACTTCTTAATCTTTTGACGGGCTCTACTAATAATTTTATACTCGCAGTTTTTTGGATCTGTTTGAATAACAATCTCATGTTTTGATACTGTATTATAGAAAACATTAGAGCAGATTTGTTTGATGAATTTTTGTAGAATTGCCATTATTTGTTGCTATAAATAGCAGCTTGAATTTTTGTAGGAATGAAAAAGTTTGATGTGGGCATTGCTATGACGAAAGTTGGCCATTAGATTATTTTGTGTTGTTAATTAGTCATGTGTATTGTTTGATACTATATTATAGAAAACAGTATCACAGAAAATAGTATCATAACAGAAATGACATATAATTCGTATACGGGATTAGAATTTTTATTATAATATGTTTTCAGAATTATCTCATCGAACCGGTCAAGATTAGTAGCTTTGCTACTGCTGACGATGGATTTTAGCCATTCGAAGTCGTCTCTTTAGCTTTTTTTTTTTTAATCGAAGCACCAGCACAGTCCCAGTATGGTTTTTAGGCCTCTACCAGGACAGTCTTTAGCTTAAAATGGCAATCATTAATTTTTCTTGTCTAAATAATATCATACATACTAAAACAGTATCATTTATAATTGTATCTTAACATATCAGTATCATAGATAAATGTATTTTAACATATCAGTATCATACATGAAAGTGTCTTAATAAAACATTATCACATAGACAAACTATAACCCAATAAAATATTAGTATCATAGATTGAAACATTATCGTAATAAAACAGTATCAAAAATAAAAGTATGGTATAAATATCATATATAAAATAGTATCATAGATAAAACTAAATGTAGATATGTTTTACTGATTGAAGTAATGATATTGTTCTTAAAATGCTCGATTAGTAGTACAAGACCATTGATACTATTTGCATTCAATAACATTATCATAGATTGGAACAGTATCATAATAAAACAATATCAAATATATAAACATAGATAAAACAGTATCATATATAAAACTGAGTACAAGGTGTTTTTAATGGTTGAAGTAATGATATACTAGTATACCGCTTTTCTTTGTGGTGAAATTCGACCGTAGAGATTTTAATAGATTGAGGAGTTGAGAAGAATGTGTGAGAGAGAGAGAGAGAGAGAGAGAAATAGAGTTTTGTTTGAGTGGAGTTTGATTTTGATGAATATGGAGAAGAATATGGAGAAATGGAAGAATTGAGAGAGAGATGTGTGGTTTGGTTTGAGAAGATGAAGACGTAGTGACGGACAAAAAAGTACTTTTTTTGTGCTTGTAGCAGAGTAAACTTCCCTACGGTCGGTGATTATCATTTATAAAACTAAGTACAATATATTTTAATGGTTGAAGTAATGATACTGTTCTTAAAATGTTCCATTAGTAGTACAAGATCATTGATATTGTTTGTATTCAATAACAGTATCATAGGTTGAAACATTATCATAATAAAACAGTATTAAAGATAAAAGCATGGTATAAATATACCAAATGCACATTATCTAAATAAAAAAGTATCATAGATAAAACAGTATTATATGTTGAAAATATTATCATAATAAAATAGTATCAAAAATAAAAGCATGATATAAGAGTATCTACAACATCTTATGTATATTTAAAGAGCATCTTTAGCATTTTAAAGAGCATCATTAAATTTAAAGAGCAATTTTTTTAAACATTCCAATAGCCTCTTTATTTCCATACACTTTATTTTACTTTTTTCAATAAGCATTTAATATATTTTCATCTCCTCTCTTTTTATCATATATTTCCCTCCCAATTTGTATATATTATTTAATTAAAACCAACATATCAAGTATTGAAAATTGAAATTATTTCAATACATTTAATAATAGAGAGTGAGTTTGACTCTCCAAATGTGAAGAGTTAAACCCACTTTCTAAATTAAAATGTTAAGTTAAAGAGTCCATTGGAGCAAAATTTTAAGCATTGACTCTTTAAATTAAAAAGTAATCTATGTTTAAAGAGTTTTTTGGAGATGTTCTAAATATACCAAAACAGTATCATAGATAAAACAGTATAATACAAAATAGTACATACAAAAACAGTATTACACAAAACAGTATTATAATAAAACAGTATCATTGAATTAGCGTTTTTTTTGAAAATTTTAGGAGTATGTTGGTCTTTTAGATCTAAAATGTGACTTTAATTAAATTAAATTTTGTCGTATGACTTTAGAGCCCATAAGTGCAACAACAGTGACCGACCTTGAATTTACCCTAAGAAAAATCACTCCAAATGGCCCGCTAAGTTTTGAGTTGAGCTTAAAATTGGATTCGCTAAGTAATGTCGTTTTTCCTTAATTTCAATCATAGGCATAGGTCTATAAAATTAGGCTTTGTTTGATATCAATTTTAATTTTAATAAAAAGTTGAAGTCAAAATCAACAATTAATTTTAACCACACATCTCATGGCCCACAACTTTTTATAACTTTTCAACCACACATTTCATCAACTTTTATCAATTTTTATAAAAAATTTGATTTTAATCAAAATCAAACACACCCTTAATCTTAATTATCATTGCCCATTTGAGATTGTTTGACAACAAATAACCAATAGGTTAATCACTAATTGTGCAAAATTTTCCAAAGAAAATATAGGAAAATATAGGATTTTGAAATCTTAACTTAACCATTGAATAAAAAAATACCAAATTTAGAAAAAAAAAAAAAAAAACCCAAATTTCATCCAGCCCCCTCCCCCTCCCCCTCCCCCTCCCCCGGGTGAAGTTTTGTATCTTCTTCCTAAACACTTTACACTTTTCGTTGTGTTTTACGTAAACTAATAAGACAAATATGCATATATTATATACTCACCCATTAGACGACTCCCTATTTTTCGTCGAGTTAAAAGGTTGCTAAGAATGGGAAGGATTTGACTTTTGACCATATTAACACGTCCACCACGTAAGCTTCACATATCAACTCGAGTGGGATCGTCTACATTCTCAATAATCTTCTTGGTGCACAAAATTTTTCTCCAAGCCATAGTATCTAATCCCTTCCCTTCCATACACCTTCTTGTTCATCTTTGTTGCATTTTGCGATTACTAACACTACTAGAAATTATTGACGAATTAATTCCATTCTTCTTTTATTATTTTTTTCTGCTATTCTCGATCAAAATTTTATATTCATGTTTGGATATGCTTTTTCATGTTTATAAGTAGGTCAAACATTATTTTTATCTACATATTATGTAGAACTTATATTTTTTTATCTATTTTTATCCACACATTCTAAAAAATGTACTGCTTATAGGCAATGTTTTAAAAAGCATAAAGCGTGGCTAAGCGTCAACATCGAACATCAAGCTTTTCGGGCTTAAGCGAGAACGAGACAAGAGCAAAGTGAAGACGATATGTGTAGCGTGACTAAGTGTGAAGGTCACGGATTTTTAGAATAGTACTTATATGTTACAAATTTTTTTACCAAACAAATGGTTGGGATACTTATTTTTTTAATTATTTTTTGTAACCAAGGGCTATGATGCTTGATCGTTCATTAATCTGGATCAATATCAATATTTATTAATTTATCGATTATTAATATCTTTATTAAGTAGTATATATAAAATAATTTATTCGAGTTTGTATTTTGTATTATTTGTTAGGTAGATGAGGAGGCCAAATAAGCGCGCCAAATTCGCACCCATTTCTGTTCAACTGCAAACTTTGTCCTAAACTTGGGTCAGTTTTTCTCTTCACTTTCTCTTTCTCTCTCTATTTATGTCTATACCTCTCTCCCTGGCGTGTTTGATCTCTTGTGATCGCCGAATTGTATATTCAAACGCATTTCGCATTCCAATTTGGGTGATTTTTTGGTAAATTTTCGATGGATCAGTAAACAATTTTGGATTCTTTTGCTGGGATTTTTTTTTCGAGATCTGGAGAGGAAATTGGCTGAAGTTTTGATCGAAGATTTTATTTTGGTGGGGAAGTTGATGATAGGCCAAAGGATTCTGGATTGGACTCATCTATGAAGACTATGCGGATGATTGGGACAAGTTGGTTTATCCGGTGGCTACCCACGATTTGTTTCAGATGGAATGGCAGATCCTGCTAGTTATGGCAACCCTGTCCGAGACATTGACCAGGTACCGTTCTTAATTTATCTCCTTTACCATTAATTATAATCTTAAGAACCGCTGAAAGAATTGATGTAACATATCAGATAATTGGGGTTTGTCTGAATGGTGTATAAATTAGGTTCTGTCTAACTTTAGGAATCCACTCAATTACTTCTTTAGGTAGTGCACTGGGGGAAAAATGGGTGCTCTACGGGTTGTGAAAATTATAGTTTCCTGTTCATTTAACTAATTGTGAGCTACATATGTATATATAATAGCACGATAGAGCATTCATAGTTGGAGGAGTCTGGGACAATTCTAGTTACATTATTGTCAATAATTTTTATGGCAAAATAAATCTGCGCTACGGTGAGGTAGATTTGTGGCCTTTTGAGCTTTACTTCTTGACCGTCCTTCTGCAGCATGTATAATCTCATCAATGTCAGCATTGTGATTTTTGCAAAACGAATGATTTCTGTCCAATAAAAGCTGAGTGTCACAGCATTTAGGATATCCTGAACTCCGCTCAGTGCTTGTGATAATTCATTTGACATTCCTAAAACATTTTTGTCCAAATGTAAAGCAATTGCACTGAAACCAAAAGCCTCTTGTTTCACTCTTTTGGTCTGAATTCAAGGTTTCTCCACAGTGATCTTGTGCATGTCAATAATAGAGGTAAACTTGACAATTAAATTCATTACAATACCATAAAGCGAGTCCCAACTAGTTCCAACTGGCTTTTTTATGAACTAGTTTCTAGATTCAAACCTCATCCACTTGAAATTTCTCCATTTACCAATCTGCTATTATTAACACCCCGTTTCTCTCAAGCATGACCGCTTGATTTTGATTACTTGTGTTTGTTGACTCTGTGCATTTTGTAAACTGGCAGTGTCCACAAGCTTCATCTACATTTTTATGGTCACATTTTAACAAACATTCAAAAAAGACATGTCATCGAGAGCTAGTCATTTTTCTTGGTCAGATACTCCGCATATCCTCGTATTAGAGCTAGTCGTTCTCTTAGTACTAAAAGTATGAGGCAAGATATATGGTGCGTGTTAAGAATATTAAACAGTCATGATTGAAATTATGGAACAAATAGGCATGTTCAGATATTTGCCATCTATATTCATGTATTATTTGACTCGTTTTCTTTTGCTATTACTGTGTTGAAAAGTTAACAATATTTGAAACGATATTTGTTTGGCCCACGTGAGTAATACTCGATGCGTAATTATTTATTTACAATGACACTTGTGTATGCTGTCAATTCATTTCTTTCTCTGCTAAAGATTTCGAAATTCATCCTTCAAGGGCATTTTTGTGTACTGGATACTTCAATCTTTATACTACATATATACACTTTACTGAAAATCTTACAATTCAAAATTGATCAAGAAGCTTAGTATCTTTATCTTAGCTTTGACATTTTGTTTGTTCTCTGAAGGCACTCATTTCTTTGAAGAAAGGTACACAATTAATCAAGTATAGTAGGAAGGGGAAGCCTAAGTTTTGCCCATTCAGACTTTCTCCAGTAAGTAATTATTTTCTTTCTGTCTAGAGAATTGAGACGTATTTATGACATTTATACAGTTATTATTCTACTGCAAGTGAGACTGTGTAGGTGTACAACATTTGGAAGACTCTAGAGAATCTAACTTCTAGAATGACCTAATTTTCGTCCCTGCTCTTTTGACGTTTGAGAAAATTCAACCTTTTTAAGTTTCACCAGTAATATGTGTGCCCATACCGGTATATGAGTAGGTTTCATTTTGCATTCTTAAGCATAGTTGTAAAACCTATCTATTTGCATATTGATGTACATTTATTAGTTACAGCATCTATTCGATTATAATTTACATATAACTTGGAATGTTAGTACTTAACATTTACTGCATTTATGTGCATGTTGGTGGATGTTCATTAATCATAACATGTGCTTCATTTAAAAATTTGACAAGACAACTGATATATGTTTCAACAAACTGAAATATATGGATGCTTAAGATTTGATGCTATTTCCAGGATGAAACAACATTAATCTGGTACTCCCATGGAGAAGAAAGGAATCTGAAGTTATCTTCTGTTTCACGGATTATTCCTGGGCAGAGAACCGTGAGTTAGCATGTCTCTTTGGGGGTGAATTATATTGTTAGAGTTAATGTAACTTACTTTGGCTTATAACTACATTCAATTGTTGACTAGAGAAACTGAGAATAAATTTTCTGTTCTCCATGTCTGTACAGCCTGTTTTTAAAAGATTTTTGCGCCCAGAGAAGGAGTACTTGTCATTTTCACTTATCTATAATAACGGCGAAAGATCTCTTGATCTGGTCAGTCAAACAAGTAGTCGATTACATTATCTATTTTAAGCTGATTTGACATTGTTCATGACAACTTTTTGCTTACTAATTGCATCTTTCCAACTTTCTAGATCTGCAAGGACAAATTTGAATCAGAGGCTTGGCTTGCTGGCCTGAAAGCTTTAATTTCAACTGGGCAACCTCGTAGCAGACGTGCTCAAAGTGACATTTCCGACGTAAAATTTCATTTTAGCCCTTCCTTCGTTGCAATCTATTATTGTTTCCTTGTTTCGTCCTGCCGCATTTTCTGTCAGGCAGGACATAGTTATACCTCAAGTTTTGGTGTACTTTTTGCATTTAATGATATATCATATGTGTTTTCTTAAATCTAATTATTGATTAGAATCCTTTGCGAGTATCAATGAAGAACTGGATGTTTGTTTTCTTCCTTGACATTTAGGGATGATTCTACTACAATAATCTGAAAGATTACTATGAACTGATACACGGACCGAGACCATCTCTCTTAGATATTCATGTTCACAAACTTTGGTTCTGCTTAATCAGCTAGTTTGTGGACTAAATTATACATTTTCTATTTAATATTGGTATGATAGTGGATAAATCATAGATCTCAAACTACTTGATAGATCAAATTTCTGCACCTAAACAAAGTATAATTTGAGCTATTCCTTTCTCATTGAATAATTACCACTCTACTATTTTAAAAACAGGAGAAAGAATCTGAATGCATGGGAAAATATCCCTTATTGGTCTCTTTCGGCATTTTTGGTCAGTGAGAAATTGAAAAACTATGTGGGAGTTACATGTTTCAATAAATTGCAAGACTCACATCTACTTTCTGGATTCCATGAAATTATCTGACTTCCATCAAGCTCTGTCGAAGATGGTGGGAACATGTTCCCTTTAATGTTGCTAAGAATCCTTTACAGGGTGGCACGTCCTTGGTACTGTGTAAAGCAATAGTTACAGATTCCTTCTTACTGAAGTAAATAAGAAAAGTACAGAGATGTGAACATGCTGGAAGAGTTCTTTTCTACAACTGTGTTAGAGTCTGGCATAACACAGGCCGATTACTCATGAACTCCAGGTGTTTTTATGATAAGAAGTTTACTCTCTGGTCATTATCAATTACTTTGCAGGAGATTGACAGTGCCTAAAACAAGTATCAAACTGTTTTTTAACATTTTATTTGTATCTGACTTGTAATTTTAATGGACTTCTAAGTAATGTTTTCTGAAGGTTTATCTAAGCATATTTTGTATTATATATTGACTTCATATCTATGTTTTGCACTGTGAGTTATAACTTATAATTTCACTTATTTGTTTGCAGTTATATGGTATTGGTGATTTTCCTCAAGACATCCGTCCATTTGGTGCACCGCTAGAATTCACTCCAAGTGCTTACGGCAGTAGAATTTCTGCTGACTTTAATTCTCATGATTATCATTTGAATATTACAAGCTCAGATGTGGGGTCTGAATGTGCAAATATGCAAATAAGAACGAGTAGTGCAGATGGTTTCCGAATTAGTGTCTCAAGTGCTCCTAGCTGTTCAAGTCAAGGTTCTGGACCAGATGACATAGAATCATTAGGAGATGTTTATGTCTGGGGAGAGATTTGGTCTGACGGAGGAGCCATAGATGGAAATGGGAGTCCAATTCCCATAAAAAATGATGTACTGACTCCTAAACCCTTGGAGTCAAATGTAGTTCTTGATGTGCTCCAAATTTCTTGTGGCGTTCGGCATGTTGCTCTTGTTACTAGACAAGGTGAGGTTTTCACATGGGGAGAGGAATCTGGAGGCAGACTTGGTCATGGAATAGAAAAGGACTTCAGTCGTCCTCGACTCGTTGAATTTTTGGCTGTTACGAATGTTGACTTTGTAGCATGTGGCGAGTTTCATACATGTGCAGTGTCTACATCTGGCGATTTGTATACCTGGGGTGATGGGACCCATAATGCAGGACTTCTGGGTCATGGCAATGATGTTAGCCACTGGCTACCAAAAAGAGTTTCAGGACCTCTAGAAGGACTTCAAGTTTTATCAATTGCATGTGGCACCTGGCACTCAGCATTGGTAACTTCTACAGGAAGATTATTTACATTTGGTGATGGGTTGTTTGGAGCTCTAGGCCATGGTGATCGTGAAAATGTTGCATGTCCCAGGGAGGTTAAATCATTGAGCGGACTGAAGACGATTACTGTTGCCTGTGGAGTGTGGCATACGGCTGCTATTATAGAAGTTACGAACCAGGGGGGTTCAAATGTTTTGTCTAGAAAGTTATTCACCTGGGGTGATGGTGATAAAAATCGTCTTGGACATGGTAACAAGGAAACTTATTTACTCCCAACCTGCGTGTCTGCCCTTATTGATTACAACATCCATCAGCTAGCATGTGGACACCATATAACTGTTGCCCTAACGACATCTGGTCATGTCTTCACTATGGGTAGTAATGCATATGGTCAGCTCGGAATTCCTCAATCTGATGGATCACCTGTCCTGGTTCAGGATAGATTGGTCGGGGAGTTCGTCGAACAAATAGCATGTGGGGCACATCATGTTGCTGTCCTCACTTCAAGAAGTGAAATGTTTACCTGGGGAAGAGGTGCGAACGGAAGATTAGGACATGGCGATTCAGATGATTGCGATATTCCAAGGTTGGTTGAAGCTCTAAAAGACAGGCATATAAAGAATATAACATGTGGCTCAAGCTACACAGCAAGTATTTGCATTCACAAGTGGGTTTCTGGTGCAGATCAATCAGCTTGCACCGGTTGCAGGCAAGCATTTGGTTTCACCCGAAAAAGACATAACTGTTATAACTGTGGATTAGTACATTGTCATGCTTGCAGCTCAAAAAAGGCACTTCGAGCAGCACTGGCTCCAACTCCCGGAAAACCACATCGAGTGTGTGACCCTTGCTATCTGAAACTTAAAAAGGCTGCAGAGCCTGGAAAATCCAGGACGATTAATCGAAGAATGTCTTCCCCTCACCGTCCAATAGATATTAGTAGTAGGGGAGACCGGGGAGACGGAAGGATTTCGAGAGTTTTGCTCTCTCCAACCATGGAACCTGTCAAGTACCTCGAAATTAAATCTGGAAAGCCTGGAAACAAATATGATTCTTATTCTATAGTGCGTGCTTCACAAGTTCCATCACTTTTACAGCTAAAAGATATCGCTTTCCCTAGTTCATTTAGTGCCATTCAATATGCTTTGAAGCCTGTTATGACATCAGCACCACAGCCTCTGACGCCTCAGCCACAATCTCAGTCCAATTCAAGACCTGCTTCACCATACTCGAGAAGACCAAGTCCTCCACGCTCTGCCGCCCCTGTATTTTCAAGGGGTGTCATTGATAGTTTAAAGAAGACAAACGATCTTTTGAACCAAGAAGTTTCCAAACTTCAAAACCAAGTAAGAATTTCCTTTCACTAAAAATTTTGTACCGTCATTTAATTTGTAAAGATAAGGGAATATTTTCTTTGCAAAAATTTATCAATTTCTATTGTTATGTTTTTAGGTTAAGAGTCTAAAGCAAAAAAGTGAAGTCCAAGACAAGGAAATTCAGAAGTTGAAGAAGACTGCACAAGAAGCTGCTTCATTGGCTGCAGACAGATCTTCCAAATGTAAAATTGCAATGCAAGCTGCCAAGATCGTCACAGCTCAAGTAATTTAGTTATTGCATATATACTCGTCCATTTATGCAAATGAGACTTGCAGAATTTTGAATTTTATATCTATAAAATCTTTCGATTTTCATTAAATAGACATATATACACCGGAAAGAAAAAGAGGAACTACATTGTGAAAATAGAGTATCATCATTATTGAGCATCTGAATGTAGTAACTTAATATATGAGAAAACCAATTTGAATGACAAGTCTTCCTAGTAAAAAGGCCTATAATAAAATTATCTATCAATGATTTCAAAGAATCTTTACAAAGTGAAGCTGACTGTAGCTTGAACACATCATGGCTTGCTGTAGCATGCTTATATTCTTCTCTGACACGAGAACCTTACAACCAAATAAAATATTTGATCTTATTTTTCAACTTGTGGATCTGTACGTGTGCTTGTAACTTTTTGAACGCTTGTTTACCTGAATCTTACCGCAAGTTCTAGGTGGAAAACTTTTTGACTTTCACTTCTCTTAGTATATTTTACTAAATGTTTCGAACTTCCACACTGCATGTCATTTATTCTGACTGAACAAAATTGGCAAGACATCAAGTTTGCATGTCTTTTACTCCTGTAATGGACTTACATTGCACTAATAAACATGTATCATCCTTTGCCTAATTTTCAGTTAAAAGAAATTACAGAGAAGGTGCCTCCAGAGATTTGTGAGAGTGAACCATTTAAATCGATGCATTCTCAAATTGAATCTTTTCTGGACATTGTTCGAACTCAAGCATCTGAAGATAGTTTGGCTATGCCAATAGAGTCGACATATGACCAACAGAAAGAAGATCATAGATCGGAAGATCACAACGATGCTGCAGGAGTTCAGGACACGTCACAGAGTGTTGATGGAACTCCACAGGAAAGCAATCGATCGTCTGTTTCTGACACAAAAATTGTAAATCAATTGAGTACAGAAGGTGTCTCTGGGACGCCTATAGCTGCTAGAAGTGAGGGACAAAAGGAAGTTATCGAGCAATTTGAATCAGGTGTTTACGTTACACTCATTCAACTTGCAAATGGAACCAAGATATTCAAGAGGGTTAGGTTCAGGTACTTTACAGGATATCTTTTTTCATTCCAGTTTTTAAACAGTAAGAGACATATGTTCATTCTGAAAGATAGGCATATATATGATGAGTTTCACTTAGAAGAGACTCCATTTCTGACTATAAACTCTTTGGAATAGTCGAAGTGTGCATAAAAAACTAGATTCACTAAATTATAGGCATGCCTCGGGATGAAGTGGACTAGCCTAAATTTTTTCTGCTTGCTCACTGCCACTGAAAAACTGAATAATGTTGTTCAGCATATACTTTCTTTGTGCATCTGTTTTCTCTTAGTATACATAAAAACTAAGATTCCAGTTTACTGCAGCATTTGTGCACTTGACGATTTTACATGAATACTTGCAAAGAATATTTGACGACATTTTGCTAATACAAAAACTTCAGAAGAGTATTAATGGAGCTTTTCTTGTCTTAATACTTACCATCACTAATTCCCACATTTCTACAGCAAGCGAAGATTTGCCGAGCAGCAGGCAGAAGAATGGTGGAAAGAAAACAAAGATAGGCTGCTTAAAAAGTACAGTCCACCGCCAAAAGTAAATAGTGTACCAGCAGAAGTAACTGCAGCTCAACCACTGGCAGAGGAAAATAACCCGGCAACACAATCTTCATAGAACTAATTAATTTTTTTTAGCTTTTATATACTTTTTTTGATTCAGGGAGTAATTATTTAGCTAGGTAGAATGTCTAGCCTGCATTTGGAGTTCACAACCTTGTAGAGCCACCATATTTTTCTGTTCCTGCATAGGTTAGAAATTCAACTTCTTTGGAAAAAGAATTATAAGGCACGAAAAATTCTTCCTTGACAAAGAAAGAAAACCAGAATGTTGTCCAGTTTTAAAATGGAATTGTGCAGAGCAAGATCTGCTACATTAAACATTTATTTATATTTAATCTTGTTGTAACCAGTCCCGATCTCCCTGCCCCCATGGGGCATCGGAATTCGTGTAGTAACTTGCTTTTATATTGTTTGGTAAGTCCTCATATGACTTTTGGTTTCGAGTTATGGAACCATTACTCCCTCTAATTTATTTGACAAATAATCACGATCTTTTACTTAAATTAATCTTAATGGTCTAAATCTATTTCACTAAAATTCTTTAAAATCTCTGTACCCAAGACCAAATACACCAAAATCAATTTAATAATGTGTTTTTTGGTGGAGTTTAAAAGTAGTTTTTTAAGAAATTTTGATAAAAGTTGATAAATGTGTGGTTAAAAAGTTGTAAGTTCTATGAAATATATGGTTGAAAATAAATTTGGTAAAAAAAGAGTTTATTTTAAACTCTAGCAAACATGCACTATCTATACCTTCCTTACTAACAACGTCGTCACCCCAACCTCTTCTTTGGAAAAATCGATTCTCAAACCACCGCCGCCAAAATTCTTGCACTACTTGAAGCTTGTGATTTATATCAACCTCTCTCATTTATTTTGCTAACATATTTGGTGCGAGTAGCAAAGGATTTCGCAGAAATATGGAGAATCAGGTTCCAACACATAGCAACAATGTACTCCCATACATTTTTTTTTTTTTTTTTTTACAAACCAAAGATGCGTTTTGCAAGCTCTCACTCTCTATGAACTTCTCCTCTTTTTTGCTTTTGGTTTTGAGATTATAAGCTTGTATTGTACCCAGGGGCAGAGACAGGATTTTTGTATAGTGGGAGCGAATAAAGCGATAATATAAATTAAATTTAAAATGTCAAAAATATTATTACTTAAAAAAGTACTGTAACATAGCGTTAATAGCCAAATCCATTCTACAAAAATTCCAAGTTCAGACACCACAAAAAAAAAAAAAAAAAAAAAAAAATCTGTTGCACAATAAGTGTAAATTAAAGTATTTACATTTTTATGTCCTTACATTTATGCCCAATCAAATTAATGATAAAATCCCTTAATAGGATCTGATAGATGAATGGAACAATAAAAATCTTTAGTTCATTGGATAATAACATAAGTTCATTTGACTGATTAAAGCATAATATCATAAATCTCATTTAGAATTTCTTCCCTGTTGTGACTACAAAATAAAGATATTGGAGCAGAACTTTCCATCTCCACAATGGCTGGGAATTGAATCCCATTTCTCGGATTGCTTCAATTTCCAAGTACATCCGCCCACCCAGATATATTTATCACCGATTCACCATTCGAAAAAAATTAAACAAAAAGAAAAAGCAACAAAATAAAATAAAAAATCGGTAGACAATAAAACCAACACAATCAGTAGCTCAGATGATTACAAATCAAACAGCTTGCTTGACTACAAAACCACAATTTCGTGTCAAATAAACATGTATATATTAATATATACTGATATACAAAAAAAAAATTGTGTTTATAATAAAAATAACTGAATTAAAGATAAATACAATACAAATAAATAAAACTTCATAAATCATATACCTTGCTCTAATGCTCTTGCTTTTTGGTAAAGAGTTGTTTTAATTTTTACTTTCAAATTTCATCAATTTCTATTTGCCATTTTCTAATTTTCCCTTAATTCTTCACGACTTCATGTGTTGGACATTTGGAGGGCAGCACACAGGTTTGGTACTTGGTAGAGTGAGAGAGAAATGGATTTTTAAGTGGGGGCAAAAAAAGGTAAAATTCCAAATAACTTAAAAATTTTAAAAAATAATAATTGGGCAGTGGGGGCGGCTACACTGGATCCGCCAGTGATTGTACCCGATTGCCCTGTTGCCCTGTTGTTTTTCACTTCTAGTTTACTAGTTAAGAATACGTGTGTTGCACGTAATTTTGTAATAATATTATGATTTTTTTAAAAAATCATGGATGAATATATCACTTAAATGACACTCATTTTCAATCATAAGTTCATCAATGATTATAACCAACTAAGGAATAACATTCAAGCTTCTTTGTAAAACAGGTGGTTCATTAAAAAGTACATGACATACGTGAATGTTAAGTGTCAGCGACTTTATGTCTTTAATATTCCGCAAGTGTACGGATCGCACAAGTAATAAAATGGATTATGAATTCAAATATCGTCCCCACAGAGATTTAGATAGTTCAATTTCAATTAAATTAACATTAACCGAATCTAATAAACATTGGAAAATTGGTGATTAAGAACTAATTAGAATAATAAACTAAGAACAATTAACTAATTATAATTCAAACAAATAAGAGATTAAATTAAAGAAGAATTACTTTAAAATTGGAAAAGAAAAGCGTACTAGGATTCCGAATCTATTTATACCAATTTCCTTTAACCCAAACCGTTAAATTTGATAACATGATATAGTTATGAAAATTAATATTCCTAATTTGTTTAATAATCTCTCTCGAGTAGAATTAAACATATTCCTATATATGACCCGACTATATCTCTATGACGGATGCGAACATACAAGAATACATTAGAATTTGTGCATATTTAAAGATCACGTAAAGCATAACAGTATATCTCTATTCCCTATCGGACTCTATGATAATTGATACTATGCATAACCTATTTTCCATCTCTAGAAAGTAGAACAAGTCACAAGAATTATACAACTATTGTGCATATAATTGTAGATGAAAAGAAATCAATATCAAATATTCAAAATTAAAAACATGTTTAAATATCAAAAACTAGGTTCGAAGAATTAAAGATTCATGATACAAATCTCATCATGATCCTGGCACTAAAATAAATCTAGCCTAAAATACTAAGGAAAAAAAAAAGAGATGAAAATATGAAGTTCATCACCTGGATAAGAAGAACTTGAAAGAGACAATCTTGATCTTCGTTTCTTGCAATAATCTCTTGTCTTTCTCCCCAAATTCGGCTTTCCAAAATTCCACACACGTTATGAGTTAATAACTCATATTTATAGTTACCTAATTGTGCCCCCAAAAGTTTCCAAAAATTCATTAAAATCGTATCCCAAAAATTTTCTAATTGGATTAGAACTAAAAAAGGTAAAAAAAATTCCGTGTCTGTCAAAATTACACTGGGAGATCGCCCAGTGCAAACCCGGGCGATCGCCCAATTTGTTGTTTTGCATTCTGCTGTTGAAAAATGATGCTTGGCGCTCACCCAGAATTAAGCCTGGGCGATCGCCCAGTTTATTTTTCCCAGCGGTAAATTTTCAAACGATCATAACTTCTTATAGGAAACTCCAAATTGAGATCCGTAAAAAGCGTTGGATTCATAATTCAATTATATTTCCAATGGTATATTATTTGACTTTTGGAGATTTTAATATCAAAAGTTGTGCTCGAATTTCTCTACATGCTTCGGTAGGTAGTTTCTCAATTTGGTTCTTTAGCTTTTCGGTGTTTGATCCATTGATTCAACTCTTCATTATCACTCTAAAACACTTTAAACTTATTGATTTTCCCTTCTTTCTCATCCTCTAATGTTTGGCTCTTGATATTCACTTCAAAAACTCAACTTACTCGTCGATTTCGCCAAATTATTGTTATTTCCGTCCATTCTTCTCCATTTGCTTATAAACGGGTCCAAAACTAAAATAGGAAGAATAATACACTAAATTAAGTATAAAATCAATAATATGACGAGATAAAAGCTTAGTTTAAAGGTCCTAATAAGTGTACAAAATGTACTTATCATTAAGCTTGAAAGATTATTAATACTCTTTTAATTATAATTTAAAGCATCTATCTAATGGCTTATTTAAAAACAACAACTTTCTTTTATGAAAATAGTATCAAATTCTAAAATACATGAAAATAGTAGATAGAAAATAATTTTTCATTGATTTTCTATATTTATATCATTATAAAAAACACATTAAAACAAAATATTTAGCCTTTTTTAGGTAATTATTTCTCATAAAAAAATTTCAAAATTCTTTGACTTAGGATAAAGAAGAATTTTCTCTTGCAGTGTTCATTCAGTTTTAATGCATCCATAAACTAATGGATTCTTTTTTTCCTCCATGCATTCTTTCCCGCAATTCCAATTGAAATATTAATAAATTTCAAGAAAATTCAAAACAACCAGATTGTTAGACAATCTCTTTCTTAATAAAAATTCATGATTTTTAACTCATCACATAAAACTACTTATTATGCAAGATTTACCTTCACCTTATGTATAGCATGACTCAGTTTATCTAAGTAATGTAGTATATGTTAACACTCTTCTTAAGCTGCATGCTTGAGAGAGCTAGAGTAATATCAATTCTCTTTGTTCTAACTCGTTCTTATTCAATAAATATATGTTTAATTGTTTACAAAATGACATAAAACATCATTCGAGCTTAAATCCCTTTGCTATCAAGACTACCACAATAATTAACATTTTTACCTCGAACAAATATTCTAAATCAAGAAAAAAAGATAAAGAAATTAAAATTGAAATGAATATTACCATCATATATATTCTTAAAATTAGTGAATCATTCATGAAAAATTAACACATTCATTATCTTCACATTACCATCAAATTAATTATCAAATATTAAAAACCGTCCCTGCGAAGAAAAAAATAATCCTGACATAATAAAAACAAAGAAGAACAACAAATGAAGAAAGTATTAATCAATAATAAGAAAATCGAAATACAAAGCCAAATTCTTCTTATTTTTTTATGTTGATGAATTAAATTCTCGTACATAATAAGATTGACTCTTTGATTATTTACCATTAAAGATAATAATTTCAATATATTAAAAACTTTATTAGCATTATATTTTTATTTATTTTCATTAATTACAATATATAATGAAATTTAAAAGGGCAAATCACTTTCAATGATGAAATGCGGTATTTATATGATATTAAATAGTTTTAATTGAAACCAAAATAAATAATATTAATTGAAAGATGATTTTAGGAATTATAAGTTATTTGTGGGGGCAATATTGTCCGTAAATGTTTCTCCTATATTGAGACTTTTATATGTAGTATAGAAGTATAGATTAATTCAAGCTAGTGTAATTGTTTGCAGGGGCGCAGACAGGGCTGGGCCTGTCTGGGCCCAGGCCCAGCCCTGCCCTAAAATTTTTTCTTGAAAATGTAGTTAAAAAAAAAAAAAAAAAATTTTGTGGCCCAGTCCATTTTCAACCACGGCCCAGTCCTTAGTCGTGTGCTGGCTCCACTCCTGATTGTTTGGCTCCAAAATATGTATAAGTAGACATCAGTTGATTTTGGGTTTTATATAGGGAATCCCAGAGAAATATAACCAATAACTTTGAAGATAAAATTTGAAACAAATTGAATCATTGCCAAGAATGATTCAAGAACATAAAAATTTAAAAGAAGGCAAGAACTCAAAAATTAGAATGGTTCAGATACAAAATTATCCTAAGTCCACTTCGACCAAGAAAGATCAAATCCACTATGAAATAGACCTTTTACAAATGTACAAACTATAAAAACTTGTGGTTCCATCTTCAAATGTCAACATTGTTAAAAAAAGTAACTCAAACTCTTATATATTGGTTATAGTTTCAATATTTAATCGATGTAGAATTTTTCTCTTAATATGCAACTGCAATATGGTAGTTCGTTTGAACACGTCAATCTTAGAATTTGAATGCTCGTTTGAGTTTAATGAAGTATAATATCATAAAGAGACATAGATTTGTGTGAAAAATATATTTTTTACTGTATTACATTGATTACAGGAAATGGAGTAATATAATGTACAATTATCATATATCACAATTGGTGTTTATAAAAATTCCTCCACTACATTTTAGAAATTTTCAAAGACTTGTGCTACTTCAGATTTAAATTTGAGCATATAAGTCCACGAGTATTTTGTGTAACGATCCACTAATACAACATAATTGGAGAAATTATCAAAAGAAGTGATTGGTGTTGGACCCCAAACATCAGTGTAAAGGCTTGCTACTAGACAATGATGAAATTCCAAAAGACAACTTCTGGGTTTTATTGCAGAGACAGGAATCAACTATTATTAAATTTGGACTCTTAACACAGGGAGAGATTTAGAAGATACCTATGATATTATAGCAATAAATAAATAAAGACAAACAAGTAATAAAGTTGACTTAATGAGTTTAAATTATTATTTCCATGAAAATTATTTTATTTAAATATTAGCTTAATTAATCTCAATCATAATTTATTGAAAATAATTTAGAATTGTTTATTTTAACTATTAACTTATAACTATTAATTTAAGGAAACAATATAATAACGTATGTGAAAATAAATAATAATAATTTATTAAATATGATGATTAAAGCGTCAGGATTCACGAATTCACCATAGTGTGATCATATCCAATCTCTCATCTCAAGTTTTCTTTCTATCGTTGTACTCAGTCGAATTCACGAATTAATATAATTTACCTCTCTCGAGTTCAAATTAGTCATATTTAATTAAGTCAACTCACTGTACGTATCTCTATGTGAAATCAGAATAATCATTAACTAAATGCATTAAATCTCATAAGAATTTAACTTAAAATCGCAACAATAACAAAAGTGTATATCTACCTTTTATTTAATTGCCAGATTTTACTACGTAGTCTAGATTAATAGCTTATCTATCGGTTTATTACAATCCACAATTCAAGAAAATAATGTCCAATTATTTCAAGTATTACGAGAAGAAGTAAAAATAATACATAATCAACATATATTCAAAACTTGAGAATTGAAATTGAAAACTAGGTTACATTGACATCCCAACTATATTTTAGTTATACATCATAAAAGAATAAAAACAAAAGAAGAGAATAGAATACATAACCTGGTTTGAAGTGAAAACAAGATATAGATGAAGATCTTGCACCAAGAATTTATCTCTTCCTTGCAAAGTTTGAAACCCCAGCTTGATTCATGTAATTTGTCTCTCAAATCTCCTTTTGATTATTGTATATGGTATATCATTTTGTTTAAATCATAATATCTTTCTATATTTCCCAACAAAACCTTAATTTAATGTAGAAGTCGTATTCCAAAAGAATTACCAAATTAGAATTTGACTAAAATAAAAAAACTAAAATTCTAGTCACGAAATGCTCTTGCAATCGCAAGAGCAAAATCGTTGCGATCGGAAGGTTATGTCTGATTCATTGCTGTTTTTCTCCTCTTGAACCTTGCTATCGCAAGGGCAAAACTTCTTCCAATTTTGTAGCTTAAGTTCCTGATTATTTGCACGATAAATCCTTCATCTTTCTAATGTATTCACTTTGGTCCTTATATTTTCTCTTTCATTTCAATTTTATCATCTTTTATTTGCACCCCAATTTCTTCAACTTTTGGATATTTGCAAGTTGGTCCCCATTTCCAAGTCTCCATGCGTTTTCAGTCTTTCTTTGCCTATTTTGGTTTGTTTTTTTCTAATTCCATCCGAACTTGGATTTGGACCTAAAGCAATCAAATCAACACACAATTAAGTAGAAATTTATTTAAGAGTACTTACAATCGTCTATTTTTTATGGTTCAAATAAGTGTAAAACCACACTTATAAGCAAAAAATAAAGAATATAAAGATTTATACACTTTCGCCTCAATGTGAAACTACGTCCTATAATATTTTCACTAATGAATTATGATTATTGTATACAAGAGATCAGTCCTATTTATAACAACCCAATGAAGGTTCTATAGTAATAATGAAATTTTAAGACAACTCAATAAAGGTTCCATAGTAATAATGAAATTCTAAGACAATCCAATAAAGATTCAACTAACAACCTCTTGTTGAAGGACTTGTGAGGACGGATTGCCAAGACGGAGGTGCCATTGATTATATGGAACACAGGTTAACACAAATGCAGAAATGCTTGAAGCGTCACTGCCTCTGAGGGTAAAGGACTTGGCCATTCGTATATGTTGTCCTTACTCAGGCCTCGAATAAGTGACGCCCCGTTGTCAGATCCTTTACCAAAAAATAAGTTGGAAAAAGTTCAATGGACGTGTTGTTATTTTTGCAAAATTGAGAAACTGAAATAAGATTTTTCTGAATTGAAGAGCGAACAAAACATTATTTAATGTGAAAGTTGATTTCGGGGTAATAAGACAAGTATAACCGGTATGAGTAATATCTATAATTGATCCATCGCCTATGAGAATTCCATCATTACCTCCATACTCTGAGTGAGTGACAAGAGTCTTCAAGTCCGAAGTAATATGGTGGGACTGGGAGGCCCCGAAATCCACCACCCAATTGGAATTTGGTTAAGTCCATTGACGGTATAGTTGGCCTATTGTTCAAATTTGTGATTTTGGCACACCTTGGTAGTATGCCCCACTTTATCATAAATTTGAAAAACTATTCGTGGTTTGTTGATAGTATTTGGTGGATATCACTGCTGATGATTTTTGTTGGCTTTGAAATTATTTCCTCGAGTGTTGTTGTGGTAGATGAATGTCAATTCCTGTTCTTGTTATTTGAGTTCTGATGGTGTCACTTCCTATTGGTGTAGTTATTTTCACGTTGCTTGTTGGAGTGTTGAGTAAACTGGGCAGTAATTGCGTTGTGATTTTTCATTGATTCTTCTCTTTTTATAAAAAGTTCACGTTCAAATTGTATATCTACAATATTCAAACACACTTTAATATTGTAGTTTATTTGAATAAAATTGTATTTCTCTCTCTTTACCTCTCACATAATAGTATGAATAATTTAATGGACTTACACGCTCTTTTATAGGTAGAGAAGTGACGAATTTTCTAGTTCAACTTTAAATCGTTTTTAGATCGAAATAGAATCCTTACAGGAAAATAACTTTTGTAATTAATTATTAGTTAATTACTTATTAGGATATATCCGTAAAACATATAATTCGATTCAATTACTTATCATTATGAGCGGATCCACACAGGGACATGTGGGGTCAACTGACCCCACATATTTTTCGAGATTTTTATTTTATATATATACACACACACACACACACACACACACACACACACAGTTCCTCCTACCAATAATTTTCTCAAATAATTATAGTCCTTGATTTAAGTTAATCTTAACGTTCTAGATCTATTTAAACTTTAAAATTCCTATACCCACATCCAAATATATCTCAATAAAAGTTTTAATACATTTAGACTGTTAGATTAGTTAAAATTAAGGGTCTTGATTATTTGTCAAATACATTGGTACGTGCAACGATCTCCTATATATATATATATATATATATATATATATATATATATATATATATATATATATATATATATAACATTTTCTCTAATGTGCTATTAGCCTAATCCAATGAAAATAAAAATAGATTTTCATTAAGAATTGTCCAATACAAATGGGCCAATCTAGACAGAGGAATAGAATGGACAAATCCATGAAAATGGGTCAATCTCCCATTAAGAATATCTAATCTAGACAGAGACTCTACCATGTGTCTATCCAATTTCTTTATCTATTCACTCTGATATTCCTCAATTTCTTTCTTCCTCTTTCAAATTTATTGATTGGTTTGCTGTTTCTTTCTGGTTCCAATTCCAACCATACATTTTAAGGTGATGTGATAGTTGAATTGATTTTTACAAGGAAGCCTGGCTCTATACTGATTTCTCTTGTATCTTTTTGCATATTTGAAAATTAGTTTAAAGTTTAAGAAAAAATTAGTTCAATTATTTGTTGAATTGGGAGGTATTTCACTGGTCTTTGTAGGTGTTTAAGCAGCTTTGAAAATTTTTGTTGAAACTTTTATGAAAATTGTTTGTCAATTTTTTATTTTTTTTATTTTTTTGTAGCTTCATTTATGCTTCATTTGTAGGAAGAATGTGTTAGTCTTTTCCATCCACTAACTATCATGATCATTTCAAGTTTACTATACATTGAATATGGTCGGTTGTCTTTATACATTTTTTAAATTATGTGTTCGGCTCTTATTTATTTTCCTTATTTGTTTCGACTTCATTTTTTATTTCATAGGTGTCTATAGTCAATTGGTTTAGCTATGTTCAATTATTTTACCACTTTATTCATCTTTAGAATTGGAAAACTTGATATAATTATATTGTACTTTCAATGTGTTCTCCTCTACCCTATGAACTTTTTTTTCCTTCTTAATTCATAGTCAAACGATCAAGTCTTTTGACAATATTGATAATGATGTAATTATACGACGTTTTTCAAGTATGAAAATGCATTGGCTATAATTGTAGTAATTTATTAACTTATTTTTATTAATGTTATGTTATTTTAAAAAATAAAAAATTCATCTTTATTTTTGACCTACAACAAAAAATATTTGGCTCTGCTACTACTTATCATGTGTGTCACATTAGGTCTAGCATCCTCTCATTTGGTATATATGATGTACTCTTATGATTTAATTATATATCACCATTATACGCGCTGCGAGCATGAGTATGGATAATCATCATAATCACTAAAATTAAATAAAGTACCAATACAGGTCATAGCGGTTGTATATTATTAGATCGATATAGTTTCATGTACTACAATATTAGCAACTTACACAATTGTATCTATAAGTAAGAAGTGCGATGATCCCAATAATGTCTTTGTCAAAGACTATTTCTGTTATCATCATCATCCAATCTCACAAATGTACATAAATATTGGTAAACATGAAATAAATAAGATATAGTTCAATTATCATCAATGAGTTTAGGATGTTAATGATTATAAAACATGAATTACTACAACCAAGACCCATGCTTTTTACAAGTCCATTAATAACCTTTGGTAGTAGTCCTTTAAGTAATGGATCTCAACCATAAGTTGGTGTATGTATGTTCATTTGACATGTTTTGTTTCTGAACTTCATTCTTAAAGACAGAGTATTTTACTTCCATAATTTAGCAACGTTAGAATACTTGTCATTCTTGGAGAAAATGACTAATGTAGAATCATAATAATTTTCAACGATTTGACATAAGAATCGACAACTCCAAGTCCTGAAATAAATTTCTGCAACAATAATACTAATTTTTAGTCTCAAAACATGCTACAAATTCAGCGTCCACAATATATAAAATAATGACAAAATATTATCTATTTTTACAAAAGATTATTCCTTCACATAATAAAATAAATAGCCAAATGTTGGTAATTTGTTGTCAACCCATCAAATATAAAAAATATGAACTTGATCATACATTAATCTCCCTACAACAAATGCATTTAGAATGTTTCTTCACATGTTTTCACTAAATTGAATGAGACTATATGTTAGGATTAGAGCAATAAATAAAGGGCAAAAAAATAAAGAACACAAGGATTTATACAAGTTCGTCTTAATGTGAGACTACGTCATGTCTTCAGTCGCTGCAGTATTTTTACTATAATGAATGATGATTAATTGTTTACAAGAGATTAATCATATATATAACAACTCAATGAAAGTTCCCTAATTATAATGAAACTCTAAGTTAACCCAATTAGAGTTCCCTGGTTATATTGAAATACTAGGATAACCTAATTACAAAGACAAAATCTCGAAAACACCATTACATAAGAAAATAGAAATTAGGCTCCACAGCTTAACAATCTCCCACTTAGAGACTAATCCATCATCAACTCCTTCATCTGCAGCAGCCGGTACACCTCCTCCAATCTTTAATGAAGAAGACCAACTGAAATTACACACAACTTCAGTTTCTCAATTGTAACAGTCTTTGTCAATATATCAGCAAAATTTTGACTGCCTTGAATCTTCTCAAGTGCTAAGATTTCATCTTCCAAAATCGATATGATAAAGTGATAACGAATCTGCATATGTTTCGTCAGTGCATGATAGACATGGTTCTTTGTTTAATGAATAGCACTTTGACTGTCACAATGCAACACACTTTTTCCGTGCTTGTGACCCAGTTTTTCCAAGAAAGATTGCAACCATATCATCTCTTTGTTAGCTTTGATCATGGCAATATACTCTGCCTCAGTAGTGGAAAAAGCAACTATCTTCTGCAACTTAGACACATAACTAATTGTTGTACCACCCAATGTGTATACATATCCAGTTATACTCTTCCTGCTATCAATGTCCCCGACCATGTCAGCATCTACAAAGTCCTGTAATCTTAAGCTTGATTTTTTAAAACACAAGGTTGTATTTGTAGTACTTTTCAATTACTTAAGAATCTAATTTACTGCTTTCCAATGTTGTTTTTCGAGATTATTCATATATCTACTTACAACTCCCATTGCATGAGCTATGTCCGATCTCGTACACACTATAGCATACATAAGACTCCCAATATCAGAGGCATAAGGCACCTTGACCATGTAGGCTCGCTCCTGCTCTGTAGTAGGTGACTATTAATTGGATAATTTGAAGTGACTAGTCAAATGAGTACTCATTAGTTTAGGTTTATCCATCATGAAGCTGCTCAGTACCTTCTTCACATACTCTTCTTGTGATAGTTTTAGTGGACGGCTGAAAGTATAGCTCCCTTATGACTGTGTCCTCCAAATTTCTCGGGCAACTTCTTCAAGATATGCAACAAACACCATCTATGCCTAGTATCCGGAAAGACAATTGAAATTGAATTTTACATCACCCTGTCCTAATCAATTATTATTCCAATGGAAGCTTTACCTTCCATGCACTCAAGCCATGTCCTAAACACCCATGTGAATGTCTGCGTATCCTCATTAGAAATTAAACCACATCCAAGCAGTGTCGATTGTCCGTGATAGTTTACACCAACAAAAGGAACAAACGGCATGTCATACCTATTAGTTAAGTACATGGTATCAAAAGTCACGGTATCGCCAAATTCTGTGTACTCTTCTCTACACCTATTATTAGCCCAAAACATATTTCCCAATCGACACTCTTTGTCTGAATCTACACTAAAGTAAAAACCAGGACATTGTGCTTGTATTTTCGAGAAATAGCATTGTAATACTTGAGCATCTCCTTCCCCAAGTCTCAAATGCCTAATTTTATCAATATAGTTTCGTGACAATCCTTTTCGATGAATGTCATCTGCTCATATCCACCTGCTTCAACGACAGATGAATTGTAACTTTTATGTAACAAAATTCTAGCAATATCATTCACTTCAAGCTTTCGTTCCACGTTATCACTTAGTTGTCTATTGCACAAATACAACCTAGACTTTGAAGGATTTGTTTTGTGGTTATGATCCAGCTGAACTTTAGTTAATCGCCATGATTCACTGGCATCAGATACAGCAGTCAACCTAGATTTGCATCCTATTTGAATTGTCGGCTGAGGCTTCAAAGAAGTGCTTGTATTATTTGTTCTTCGGCCTTCTCGACTACATGTAAACATGACATTTCTTACAAGCTCATCACCACCTTTTCTCGAATTATGTTTTCTAACTGGAAAATCCACATGAGATGTACAGTTCTTGTAAAAATTCAAATAATTCGTCGAGCTCCTTAAACTTCATCCCCACCTCAGGTGCAATCTCATTAAATTCTTCAATCCAATCATCATTTGAACCAGGAGAATTCTCTATTTCTATCTTATCATCATCCAAGTATTCATCATCAACCACAAACATATTTATATTTACTGTCGCGTCTTCGAAAAGTGAAACGAGATTTCTTAAATAAAAATATTGAAAATAATAACTTCCATAAGGTATGTAACACAAAAATAAATGTTTGCGACTATGGCAAATACATAACTTCTATAAGGCATATAACACAAAAATATGGTAAAAAAATGAACTTCCAAACGAGAACAAAAATTACCTTTTTCGGACATAGTGGTGGACAACTTGGAAGAAAAATAAAGTTTCAAGTCAAAGATGGAGACTATGGAAGAAAAAATGTCGCCGGAATGTTGCCAGAAATGATGAACTCAGGACAAAATATGGAGAAGTGATAAAGAAGTGAACAAACTTTCACATTTGGCAGCAAATTTAGTTCAAGGCAATAGAAAATATGGTTGAAATTCCATTTATTGCTATTAAATTTTTGAAATCAATATCTTGCGATATATCACAAAATATCGCGTGATATTGCATATATCATCTCACGGTACACCATGCGGTAAATGACAGTGTATATGTAGCGGGTTTGAAACTACAATTTTTCCTAGTCCACAAAGCTATCCTAGCTAAGGAATTAGCATTTTTTTTCTCTTGTTACATAAATTTAATTTTAATTTCATTGGAGGAATTCAATAATGTCTTTTATCTCTTGATTCAATCTATAAAAATTTCACACGTACAATCTGACTTGGGAGCAAATGTACTGTTGAATAATTTCTTTTTATTTATTTCTTTTTCTTTTTTAAAGGTAAATCCTTCTAATTATCTGCATTATTATTGGGTTATGAAATACTATATAATTGTATTTATCAATGTATCAAATTAGGTACTAAGATATATCTCCATTGAGAACTATATGTTTTAGTTTACATTTTTACTCAACAATTTATTTTTTTTAAGTGAAATTTTGGTGACAAAGAAAATTCCGCCATCTTCGGAGAATCGTCCTTATATATTAATATAACTCCGACGTGCATTTGTTCAGGATATAGTCGAATTGCTTCCTTCTTTTACTTATTTAGTTATTCTCCTAGTCTAATACGAAAGTTCAATCAGTAAAACTAGTCTCCATAACTCTTTTTGCTCTCGAGCGTAGAGGTTCCTTTCATAGGCTAAGAATTGGAATGACATTTGGCGATGGAATCGAAATATAAGGTTGAGTCCTTCTAAGTCATCTCAATGGTTCAAAAACCACACGTTTCTTTGGATCATCATAGCGTACTTCCACATATCTAGAGGAAGGTCTTTTAGCAATGGATGGATATCCAATTCCATATGTTAGGTTAATACTTCTAGTTCCCATGCTTGCTTCACCTTGTAGAAAAGTGATAAGTGCGTGTTATGCACTTATTTTGGCCTTTGAATTAATCTTTTATGTCGTCATATAGTTGATTTTCTACTTATCTAGTATATTATTGTTCTATTTCAGTTTTGGACACGTTTGTGAACAATTGGAGAAGATTGGGCGAAAAGAGCAATAGACTAGAAGATATCTCATAAGTTCAAGGACTCAATTGCACTCAACCAAAGTTGAGGGACCAAATTAGAGATTATGTAAAGTTGAAGGACCAAATGAGAAGTCATGAAAATATAGAGGACTGAAATGATCAAAACCTAAAGTTGAAGGACCAAACTGGTGGGTGCTGAAAACTGAAGGACCAAAGGTGCAAATCCTTAAAAGAACCAAGCTGGGCGAGCGCCCAGCAGCCGAAGACACGGACAGGGACCTAAAGGGCACACCTGGGCGATCACCCGGGAATAGCCTGGGCGATCGCCCAGGCTTATTTTCAGCGTTTTCTTTAATTTTTATTTTGTTTCCTTTTTTTGTTCTAATTTCGTTAGTTATCTTTTGGCCCACGAAAATTGTAATTTTTTGGGGATATTTTGGGGCACAACTAGGGTAGTATAAATATGAGTTGTATTCTCATATCAAAGGGTTGGATTTTTGGGAGCCGAATTAGGAGAAGACGGAAGAGAACAAGATAAGAGAACTCTTTGACGAGCAAGACCTCTTCGAAGATTTTTTCTCCTATAATCCATGCCGGGTTTTATTAATTCTTTTCTTTTTAGTTTAATCATGTTCTTCTAAGTTTCTTTAGCCAAGGTAGACGATGAAACCTTGTTTTAATTAATTGATTATTTCGTTATTCGTTTAATTCTTTTTTAGAGCTTTAACGTTCATGGCTTGTTCTTGATTAGATTAATTAAATATAATTTCGTTCATCTCAATTATCATGTATTTTTGATAGTTAGATATTGATTTAATTAATCCATGCTTGATGCTTAAATAGGTTCTATTAATTTCTTTTGATTTTTCATCATCTTTTATTCGTATTGGGATACATAGAATGCTTGGGTAATCTTTGATTCTTTGTCTTCTTTCAATGGAATTTGATATGAAAAATGCTTAAGTAATTTATGTTAGAAGCAAAAGGGGAGCCTAAATTAGATTTTCTTCTTCTGGACTTAATTGATAAATCTTTAGGGACGACAATAGATTGATTTCGTGTTGTCGTGTGGTTTTTTGGGAATTAATCAATAATTAAATAATTGTTAAGTTAAACAATAGTAGATTCCGAAACCTTGGTGTTTTACACAACTTGATTCTTCAATTTAATTGATTTAGCATAATTAGTTATTCTTTAAATTCGATAATTTCAACAAAAACCTTTTCGTCTCAACTAGCATAGAATAATAGTTAATTAGGATTAAATTATATTTTCTCCATAGTAGTCTCTGTGGGATCGACCTCATTACTACTTATCTATATTCCAATAGATTCGTACACTTGCGAGTTAATTAAAATTTGACATCAAGTTTTTGGCGCCGTTGCTGGGGACTGCGTCTGAAGGTTAATCTAATCTTAGTAAATTTTATTCTTGACTAGTTATAATTTAGGATTTTATTTATTTTATTTTGTTTTTGTTTTTATTTTTATTTTTTTTATTTAAAAAAAAAACCAAAATTTTCATTGTGCATGCTTGGTCGTGGATCGCTAGAACTTAAGTTAGAACATCTAGATAGTGAAATTGAAAGAACTTTTCACCAACGAAAACGAGCCACTAATCTAGGTACAATTGAAGGAACCGAAGCAATAATAGCTATGGGTGATGATATTGAGGAGAGACCTTTTAGGGACTATTTTAGTCCATTAGCTAATTTGAGCACCTCATGCATACAACACCCACAAGTTACTGCTAGGAATTTGGAGCTTAAACTGAGTGTGCTTAACTGTCTTCCATCCTTCTATGGTTTAGATAGTAAAGAACCTTATAATCATCTCACAGATTTTTATGCTGTATGTAAGACATTTAAATATGAGAATGTTTCTCCTGATAATGTTAAACTTCGTCTGTTTCCATTTTCTCTGAAAGATAGATCTAGATCATGGTTTAATACGTTACCTGCTAATAGTATTACTTCTTGGGAACAAATGGTTGCTAAATTTTTGAATAAATACTTTCCTGTTCACAAAACTAATGCTATTCGCAGGGAAATTTCAGAGTTTGTGCAGCGAGACGAAGAACCATTCTATGAAACTTGGGAGAGATTCAACGGGCTTCTTATGAAATGTCCACACCATGGGTACAAAAAATGGCACTTATGCCAATATTTCTTGGAGGGCTTACTACCGCATATTCAAGAATGGTTGATGGCCACTAGCGGTGGAGAACTTATGTCTGAGAATGCTACAGAGATTTGGAGCTTCTTTCAAAAGCAGGCTAACAATTCACAACAGCGGAGTAAATCCTCTAGAACTGAACCAAAGAAAAGGGGGATTTATGAGATTCGCAGCAGTGAACCTAGCTCAGAAATCAAAGAAGTCAAATGCATGATAGAAGACATTTCTCGCAAGTTGACGTCATTGACAGCCAATAGTCCTACACAACCAGAAGCATGTGCTGAGCAAGCTAATGCCATCAACATGATGAGGAAACAGCCTTACAATCCCTATTCAAACACATACAATCCAGGATGGAGGGACCACCCCAATTTTTCTTGGTCACATGGTGTTCAACAAGATAATACAGCAGGTCAAGCCCCTCAGTAACCTACCAGACAGTTCAACCAAAATTTTTCACAACCAAAACCATGGGAGGAAACAATTCAAAACTTGACAAAAGCTACACAATCTGCATTAGAGCATCAGAATCACACCAATACTGAGTTCAAGAAGGAAGTACGCACTAGCCAGAACTCACAGGCACAATCCATTTCCAATATGGAGAACATGATGGGGCAACTGGCTTCATCAGTACAACAGCTGGCAACAACCATTGAGAAAGGTAAATTCCGTAGTCAGCCATTTTCTAATCCTAAAGGGGTGCACAATATTGGGACCGATTCAAGCAACCAACATAAAGAAGCTAAAGCCATCATGACTTTGAGACATGGCAAACTGTTTGACAACAAAGTGGATCTTTCAAAGCAAAACACATCTCAACCAGTTTCTCCAGGTAACACCTCAACTGATGATTCAGTCCAGGAAGCTCCCAAAGAAGACAATGAGCCATCCTACATTCCAAAAGCCCCATTTCCTCAGAGGCTAACAAAGGTAAAGCAAGGTAATTCTATCAATGACATGATGGACATCTTCAAGCAGGTAAGCATAAATATCCATTTACTTGATGCTATTAAGCAAGTTTCTGCCTATGCTAAATTTTTGAAGGATCTATGTACTAAAAAGAGACAATTACATGTACGCAAAAAGACATTTTTAACTGAACAGGTTAGCTCTATAATTCAAAGCAACACCCCTCCAAAATTTAAAGATCCAGGTTGTCCTACTATCTCTTGCATCATAAGAAACCATAAAATTGAGAAGACTTTGCTAGATTTAGGAGCTAGTGTCGATTTTCTTCCTTACTCTGTATACATGCAACTTGGACTAGGCGAGTTAAAACCAACATCTGTTATTTTACAACTTGCTGATAGATCTGTGAAAGTACCTCGTGGAATTGTAGAAGATGTTTTGATATAGATTGACAAGTTTTATTTTCCTGTTGATTTTATTGTACTTGACACTCAACCTGTACGAGACTCTACCAAGCATATTCCTGTAATTTTTGGTCGTCCTTTTCTAGCAACATCTAATGCTGTAATTAATTGCAGGAATGGAGTCATGCAGCTGTCTTTTGGCAACATGACAATTGAATTAAATGTTTTCAATGGCAACCACATGATAATGAGGATGTTGCTGATGTTGATATGATAGAAGCATCAGTTGCTGACTCTGTTGATTCAACTAATTTTGATGATGTTTTAATGATGTGTTTAACTCATTTTGGTTCAGATTTTCATGTTGATAGTGCTATAAATGAAGTGAATACTTTGCTTGAGTCAACACCTGCATGGATACAACTAAATGGAGACAGAAAATTGAACCACTTCCATTAAGTGAGAAAAAGAACATCCCTTCAATTCAACAATCACCAAAATTAGAGCTTAAAGCATTGCCTGACACTCTGCAGTATGCATTCTTAGGAGAGGCCAACACTTTACCTGTAATTATCTCTTCTGCCCTTGATGATGCACAAAAAGGTAAGTTGTTAGGTGTTTTAACTGAACATAAAGAGGCACTAGGATGGACCATTGCTGATATAATAGGTATAAATCATGTAGATTGTATGCACTATATTCATCTTGAGGAGAATTCTAGGTCCACTAGAGAGATGCAACGTAGATTGAATCCTAACATGAAAGATATAGTGAGAACTGAAGTACTTAAGTTGTTAGATGCTGGAATTATCTATCCTATTTCCGATAGCAAATGGGTAAGTCATGTGCATGTTGTCCCAAAAAAAGTAGGTATGACAGTAGTTACTAATGCAAACAATGAATTGGTTCCAACTAGAGTAACTACATGATGGCGTGTTTGCATTGATTATAGGAAATTGAACTTAGTCACTAGAAAAAATCACTTCCATCTTCCATTCATTGATCAAATGCTTAATAGACTAGCAGGGCATGATTATTATTGCTTCTTAGATGGTTATTCTGGTTATAATCAAATTCCCATAGCTCCTAAAGATCAAGAGAAAACCACTTTCACTTGCCCTTTTGGAACCTTTGCATATAGAAGAATGCCATTTGGATTGTGTAATGCACCTGCTACTTTTCAAAGATGCATGGTTAGTATATTTTCTGACATGGTTGAGAGGTTTCTTGAAGTGTTTATGGATGATTTTTCTGTATATGGTGACTCGTTTGATGATTGTTTGCGCCATCTAACTTTAGTTTTGCAGAGATGTGAGGAAAAGAATTTAGTGCTAAATTGGGAAAAATGTCACTTCATGGTGAAACAAGGTATTGTTCTTGGCCACATTATTTCTAGCAATGGTATTGAAGTTGACAAGGCTAAAGTTGATCTTATCTCCAATCTTCCACCTCCAAAATCAGTTAAAGAAGTAAGATCATTCCTTGGGCATACTGGTTTTTATAGACGTTTCATTCAAGATTTTAGTAAAATCTCTAGACCCTTATGCAATTTACTTGTTAAGGATGTACCTTTTGTCTTTAATGAATCGTGCTTAGAAGCTTTTGAACAACTTAAGAAAGTGTTGACCACTGCACCTGTCATTCGACCACCTGATTGGAATTTGCCTTTTGAACTCATGTGTGATGCTTCTGATTATGCTATAGGAGCAGTTTTAGGACAGAGATTAGATCGGTTGCCTTCTGTTATTTACTATGCTAGTAGAACTCTTAACGATGCACAATAGAATTATTCTACTACAGAGAAAGAAATGCTAGTAGTTGTATTTGTATTAGATAAATTTCGATCTTATCTTGTGGGGTGTAAAGTAATTATTTTTTCTGACCATGCTGCCCTCAAATATCTTCTTACTAAGAAAGATGCTAAACCAAGATTGATTAGGTGGATCTTGTTTTTGCAAGAATTTGACATTGAATTTAGAGATAAAAAAAGGTTCTGAAAATGTTGTAGCTGACCACTTATCTCGTATTGTGCTTGACTCTGTGCAGGAAGAACTACCATTAAATGAGTTGTTTCCAGATGAACAACTTATGAATATTGATGTGGTACCTTGGTTTGCTGACATAGTTAATTATCTTGTTATAGGTCAACTCCCTGAACATTGGACTAAACAAGATAGAACTAAGTTTCTAGCTGAAGTGAGGAATTTATTTTGGGATGATCCTTATTTGTTTAAATACCGTGCCAATCAGATTATAAGGAGATGTGTCCCAGAGAGTGAATTCCATAGTGTTATATCATTCTGTCATGACCACGTTTGTGGAGGCCATTTCAGTGCTAAAAAGACTACTTCCAAAATTTTGCAATGTGGTTTTTACTGGCCTACTCTTTTTCGTGACACCGATATTTTTTGTTCTTCATGTGATAGGTGTCAACGCATGAGAAGCATTTCAAAAAGAAACATGATGCTGCTTAATCCTAATCTCATAGTTGAGATCTTTGATGTCTGGGGGATTGATTTCATGGGACATTTCCCTCCATCATTTGGTTATCTTTACATATTAGTTGGTGTCGATTATGTTTCCAAGTGGGTCAAGGCAATTCCTTGTAGGACCAATGATCACAAAAGCGTAGTGGCATTTTTGAAAAGCAATATTTTATCTCGCTTTGGCACTCCACGAGCCATTATCAGTGATGGGGGATCTCACTTTTGCAATAAACATTTTCAAACCCTTCTAGCAAAATACTCCATCACACATAAGGTTGCCATCCCATATCATCCACAAACTAGTGGTCAGGTTGAGGTCTCAAATCGAGAAATAAAGCATATTTTGGAGAAAACAGTTCGACTTGATAGGAAAGATTGGTCTCTACGACTCACTGATGCATTGTGGGCCTATAGGACAGCGTTTAAAACACCCATTAGAATGTCCCCTTATAGATTGGTGTATGGGAAAGCCTGTCACCTTCTGGTTGAGTTAGAGCATCGGACTTATTGGGCCATTAAGAAATTCAATTTTGATATGTAGGAAGCAGGGTCAAAAAGGAAATTGCAGGTAGCCGAACTTGAAGAAATTCGAAACGATGCTTATGAGAATGCCAAGATCTACAAGCAGAGAATGAAGGTCTTTCATGACAAGCACATAGCCAGAAAATCTTTCAATACAGGTCAGAAAGTGCTATTATATAATTCTCGCATGCACTTATTTCCATGTAGGTTACGTTCTAGATGGTCAGGCCCTTTTATTGTTCACACTATTTATCTCCATGGAGCTGTTGAGGTTGAAAACCCAAAAAATAGTGATATTTTTAAAGTTAATGGCCAAAGATTAAAACCGTATTTGGAGTTTCACTCTCGCGAGGGGGAGGAAGAAATTGATTTGGGTGATCCTACCCATCATTCTTAAAATCACACTTTCGTTATTAACGTTAAAAAAAAAAAAAAAAAAAAAAAAAAAAAAAAAAAAAACCACGTTTTTTGTTTGTTGTTTTCTCTATTTTTTAGGACTGACTAGGTACATCTGATCCCGAGGTGCCCACGGTGTTCAACGTCATTCAGCTAGCCGGATCCCTCTTCACCACTTCTCTCTGGAGAGTAACTGTTCTTTTCCCTCCTATTCTTTGCTTTATTTTATTCTTACATTGAGGACAATGTAAGGTTTTTGTTTGGGGGTGGATTATAAAGTATCATGTTACTTAAGTACTTCTGATTTGCCTCTGATTTGCTTATCACTCTTGTCTCTATAACTGAAAAAAAAAATTGTTTAGTTGTCTAGTTACTGTTGAATATTCTACTGCCAATGATGATATCTGTTTAAAATTGAGCACATTTTTAATAGAATATTAAACAACACTTGAACTTGTTCTTTTATCTGAATACTTATCCATGTTAGACCTGATTAAGGAAGCACATAGCCACTATTGACTTATCATTTGTTAGAAACATGACTTGAGTGTTTGGGTTGATATTATTGACTGAGTATCATGATAAAAAAAAATTCCGTTCCTAAATCCATAAGTTACTAAGTTAGTGACCAAACTGTTTTGAGAATAGTTTGGAGGTGTTAAAGTTACTACTTGTGTCCTGAGAATTTTGATGGTTTGAGTTTTCTGGGTCTCATCTTTGGTTGAATAGGTTATGGTCAAGGAATCTAGACTGAGCACTACTCATTATTGATATAATAAAATAAAATATCTGACTCGAGCAACTAAGCCTGTTATGGTATCTTAAAATCTAGTGCCTTATGGTCATCTAACTTGGGAGTCATCGGCCCAAAGCTCGCTACATGAGTCATATAAAAAAAAAAAAGAAGTAGAAGTACTCAGTAATGATTGCTAGGTTAGAACCTCAGAGACTGAAGATGAGAATTTAGAAATCACTCACCATCTTAATTCTAAGAATACAAGTTCTGATTTTTACCATTTTAGTTGAAAAAAAGCATTGTGATGATCAATATGAACCAATATCGCTAGAACACCTCGGGATTAGAGAGAAAAGCATTAGAAGTGTGATAATTTACGAGAGGTGTAAGTAATAAATGACTACAAAGGGTTTGGGATTGCTAAAATATCAACAACACAATATTGGTCATAGTTTAATACATGTATAAGTTTAAATTTTACACACTCACAAAAGGTCGAGCATCGGATAAGTGAAAATTTTTGTGTTGTTGTTTAATATCCTTCTAACAGTGTTGCTTTATTTTCAACATTGAGGCATATGGTAAGAAATTCAATATTGACTAATTTTCCGTTGATTCTATTAGCTTAGTTTGAATTGAGATTTTAGTTTTATTTTTTGTTCGAGGACGAACAAATGTTTAGTTTGGGGGTGTTTGATAAGTGCGTGTTATGTACTTATTTTGGCCTTTGAATTAATCTTTTATGTCGTCATATAGTTGATTTTCTACTTATCTAGTATATTATTGTTCTATTTCAGTTTTGGACACATTTGTGAACAATTGGAGAAGATTGGGCGAAAAGAGCAATAGACTAGAAGATATCTCATAAGTTCAAGGACTCAATTGCACTCAACCCAAAGTTGAGAGACCAAATTGGAGATTATGTAAAGTTGAAGGACCAAATGAGAAGTCATGAAAAGATGGAGGACTGAAATGATCAAAACCTAAAATTGAAGGACCAAACTGGTGGGTGCTGAAAACTGAAGGACCAAAGGTGCAAATCCTTAAAAGAACCAAGTTGGGCGAGCGCCCAGCAGCCGAAGACACGGACAGGGACCTAAAGGGCACACCTGAGCGATCGCCCAGGCTTATTTTCAGCGTTTTCTTTAATTTTTATTTTGTTTCCTTTTTTTGTTCTAATTTCGTTAGTTATCTTTTGGCCCACGAAAATTGTAATCTTTTGGAGATATTTTGGGGCACAACGAGGATAGTATAAATATGAGTTGTATTCTCGTATCAAGGGGTTGGATTTTTGGGAGCCGAATCAGGAGAAGACGGAAGAGAACAAGATAAGACAACTCTTTGACGATCAAGACCTCTTCGAAGATTTTTTCTCCTATAATCCATGCCGGGTTTTATTAATTCTTTTCTTTTTAGTTTAATCATGTTCTTCTAAGTTTCTTTAGCCAAGGTAGACGATGAAACCTTGTTTTAATTAATTGATTATTTCGTTATTCGTTTAATTCATTTTTAGAGCTTTAATGTTCATGGCTTGTTCTTGATTAGATTAATTAAATATAATTTCGTTCATCTCAATTATTATGTATTTTTGATATGAAAAATGCTTAAGTAATTTATGTTAGAAGCAAAAGGGGAGCCTAAATTAGATTTTCTTCTTCTGGACTTAATTGATAAATCTTTAGGGACGACAATAGATTGATTTCGTGTTGTCGTGTGTTTTTTGGGGAATTAATCAATAATTAAATAATTGTTAAGTTAAACAATGGTAGATTCTAAAACATTGGTGTTTTACATAACTTGATTCTTCAATTTAATTGTTTTAGCATAATTAGTTATTCTTTAAATTCGATAATTTCAACAAAAACCTTTTCGACTCAACTAGCATAGAATAATAGTTAATTATGATTAAATTATACTTTCTCCATAGCAGTCTCTGTGGGATCGACCTCGTTACTACTTATCTATATTCCAATAGATTCGTACACTTACGAGTTAATTAAAATTTGACATCAAAAAGTTAATTCTTCATTATATCAGTCGGATAGGCTAGACTGGGTTCTGGGAAAATCTCTACGAATTCTTCTT
The DNA here is from genome assembly GCA_030279155.1 of Forsythia viridissima. NCBI lineage: Eukaryota > Viridiplantae > Streptophyta > Magnoliopsida > Lamiales > Oleaceae > Forsythia > Forsythia viridissima. The sequence continues at coordinate 5,085,918 of CM059036.1, forward strand.
TGCAAGACAAGAGACACCTTCGGGGTTAGTGATGTCTTCAGCATCATTGCTGGAACAGATCGAATAATTGGTTTACAAGAAGCTCTTAGGGGGTCTTGTCCTATCGAATTCCAGCTTTTTACTTTTCTTATAAAAAGCTTTGACCTACTCCCTTCATCTTCGCCTTCCTCCCTTTTCTAAATAGCAGAGTTATCATACGAGGTAAAGGGTCCCTTCTTATCAGGCCAACCAGGCCAGATCATGAGTGAATAGAAAAACGGGCCAAGGCCTCGAAAGCATATTTGAAAGTCGTTGTTTAATTAGTAAATGTGGCAACTAGTGGTAACATATGCAAATAGTGTAGTCAACTTGTACAGCGGATGAGGCCCTTAATGCTGCCTGTAAATATTGCATATCGCCGTAACCTAATCACGCTTTGACTAGGCATTGTGAGATACTGCCAGTTAGCATAACAATCAAGAGGACGTTAAGCTTTGCCTAACTTCCAGCCAGACTACAAAAAGAGAGGATTTCTTGCTTGCTTAAGAATGAGAATCCCTGAAGATATAGAAAAAAAACTACAACAAAATAGAAAGTCAATTTTTTTAATTTAAATGCGTGACCGATTTTTTTTTCTTACTAGATTTCTTTAAAAAATTGGGTATATTCTACTTAACAGTTAACAATAACAAGTATTCAAATTTCCCTTTTTTCGCATTAAAAATAAAATAATTCCAAGTTATAATTAAAAAGGTTGTAAATCTTTGTTTTCGAAAATTACAAAAAATTAAATAGTATTCTTGGTAAATTCCATGAAACTTCACTAAAAAGACTATAATTATTAATTACATTTTATTGTCAACTCTTGAAAAAGTTGTCTATACACGTCGAAACAGACCCGAGTCAGGCCAATTATAGCTTCATCTTGAACACGTTTGAATCAAAACAACAATTCTTCAGACACTAAGAAAGATATCAACGTTGTCATCTCCGAAAATATATATTTTTTTGTTACTCGCCGGTAAGAAAAGAAAATGAGTTCCGGGAAAAAGCCGATCAACAATACTATCGGTGCAGCAGTTGAGAAAATAGAGCTTGACAACCAGATTTCTCTCCGGTATTACTATAAGGTCGCCGATAACCTTCTTCAAGAGGTACCATTTTCTATTTACCATTAGTTTCAAGAATAAATTTGGGGTTTTGACTTTTTATTTTCGACTCAACATTATCTGAATGTGAAAGTTTATATTTTATTTATATTGTTTGACCAATCTTGGAATCCAACTGCTACGAGTTTTAGACTGATCGAATTACTAAAATTCACTCTCGGTGTTCAATCTTAAGACTCACGAAGTGGCCAAAAAACATTCATATATTCATCCTAAATATACTAGGAACAAGCCAACAAGGATTTAGATTTTTGTCATTGTCCTGATGTGAGAAGTAGCAGCTTTATTTATGAGATTTGACATTAAAATATTAGATGTTCCAAGTGAATAAGAGGGGGATGATCAAGAAAATTGCCATTAGATAGATGAATATTACATGTGTTTAACACCAAGAATATTTACTTGAACTTTTGAGTCATGATTCAGTTCTGTTTTGAATGGGCAGCTAACTTCAGCCAAGAAAGAAAAAAATTTAAAAATTGTATAATAATAAATGTTAAACTTGAAACATCTAATTTAAAGATTTTGTTTTCGAGTCATCGTGGGGTGAAAATTTAAGTGTTAGTTCAAATCGAGATCAAATTATGGGTGTTAAGTTCCTACTCCTTTGTATGCCCCCCTACTATTTAAATCGTCATCTAAAAGCTTAAACTATTAGAGATGTGTCTTCAACATGCCCCTCCCTCACATGCATGCTGAAATCATTTTTCTTTATATATGATTTTTGTTCTGTATATGAATAAGGAACGACTAGACATATAAATCACTTTAAGAAACATACTCATCGAGAAGTGCTTTCATTTCTAACTCTTGATATTGGAAAAGAGATGAAAGCCTTTTATGTGCTAGGAAAAACCTTATATATATTCTTTAAAATTTGTTTCGAGGGCAGTTGTCCCTGTGTTAAACTGATATGTGTCATGAAAAACTTAAGCTACTTTCCTTACTTTTCTCACAGGCAAATATTCATCGGCAGATGAAGAATATTGTAGATTTGTATACTGTACTACTTAAGTTTGCAAGGTAAGAGAATGATAATAGGTGATTTTTGCTTATTTTACAATGATTTGAGATAATTTATGCACCTATGTTCCCTTCTTTCGAGGCTACAGTCTGTTAACTGAAACCATACCTATTCATCGACATTATATAGCTTCAAATCAGGCAGAAAAATCATACTACAAAAAGGTGAGTTAATAAGTTGCATCCTATGCATGAGTGTTATATTTGTGATACATTTTCAGACGATGAACTGTGAGTGGTTGATAATGTTGATTCAGAAATTATTACTTGCAATAGAAGAACTGGAATCTTTGAAGCCACAAGTTCAAAAGCGAGTGAATGAAATCCGAAATGGTCACGCTGCAAATAGCTGGCATCGAGTTGAGAAACAACAAACAAGTCGATCTGATAGGCCAAATCCCACCCAAACCACTTCCTTACACCTTGAAATTAAACAGGTTCAAGTGGTAGAAAATTTCCTTTGCTTTCGGAACATGTAAAATTTTGTCATTGTTAATTTGTTACTTGGAAACTTTTTTGCGTCGTTCTACTTTTGATTGTTAATGTTTTTAATGCTATTATTAATGTTGTCTCTTAGAACTGGGGTACATCAGGACCACCGACACCTCCAAGAGGAAGAAGAAGTGAGCAGCAGAAGCGCCAAGAACTGGGTTCTAGCTCCAGTACAACTCAGTACATTCCTTACCAGAGTTATATTCCCGCTCCATATGAAACTCCAGCTGCGACCGCAGTCCCATCAGCTCCACCAATTGAGAGTCTAATCATAGATGACGGTCCAATTCCCTCTCATTTGATCGATTCAGATCCTGTTGATGCAACATCCTCAATGGTAGAGAACTTAAATGTTGAAGAGAAAGGAAATACCGTTGCATCTGCATCATGTGCGATATGTTTGGACGCCCCAATTGAGGGTGCTTGTGTACCATGTGGTCACATGGCCGGGTGCATGTCTTGTTTGAACGAAATCAATGCCAAGAGAATGGGTTGCCCTGTGTGTCGCGCCAAGGTTGAGCTGGTTTTGCGTCTGTATGCTGTTTGAAGATTATCATCAATTTGATGGGTGATTTAAAGTACGTGTAAAAAGGCGTCGATATTTATGTTTGCATTGTATGTTTTAGCTTAGGGGTTGGCTTTGTAAGTCATTTTCCATCCCTCTATTTGATACATCTGTACACCAATTGAAACATCCAATTGCATCAAATCTTTTGGAACCCATGTCAATCCATGTTAATGAAGTTCTTGTTCGTTATAATGTTTAGTTTATTGTTGTTGGTGTTGTAATTATCGACTTCCTTTTTCTGCTTTCTGAAATGTAATAGTGTTGCATTGTTGATACAATATATCGTTCGGAGTACTCTTGGCCCAATTTTTTTTGTTTTTCATAAATTAGCTCGGTCTAAAATCTTTTTTAGCCATCATTGGAATCCACTCCATTACTGATATTTTGTGAACCATAATATTGGTACTACTTTACTGTCTATAAGATTGCATGTATCAACTGATAATATGGTTGTAAAAGTCATATATTTTAGATCTTTCCATAATAGTAGCATCCTACTTAATGGCAAGGGTGGAGCTATGAAGGGACAAATGGAGTTAATTGACCTCGCAAAGATTTTGAAAAATTGTCCAAACCCAATTACAAAAATGTAAATTAGCCAAATAACTCAAGCCCAATGAACAACCCAAATTATTTAATTCAAATTTCAGTTCAAATTAGCCCCAAGTCTATGATTTAATTTAGCCGCTAATCCAAGTCCCAAGTCCATTATATCATGTGATAATTTCACCATACACCACAAAATATAAAATATTTTAAAAAATACTATGTAACAATTTTTATTCTAAAAATACTGTTTTTTATTTTTGTAACACTTGTTGTTACATTTGTTATGTTTGTTAATAACAAATGTAACAAAAAGTATTATAAAAATTGAAAATGTTATTTTTATAATTAAAAAAAAAAGTATGTTAGTATTTTAAGAAATATTTTATTTATTGCAGTTATTTGTGAAAAGACCCCTTATATCATTAGCATCACTTTTAAGAAATATTTTATTTATTGTGGTTATTTGTAAAAAGACACTTTATATCATTAGCATCAATTATCTTCTTTTAGTGTGCATTTCTACTGCAACCTATTCTGCCTTAGCATCAATTATCTTCTTTTAGTGTGCATCTCTACCGCAACCTATTTTGCCTGAGCTTGTTTCAAATTTTCACTCCATTCTACAATAAGCAAAAATCAACCATCAATCTATTAACCCAACTAGTTAGCTCGGAGAGGGATGATATGAGGGTTTAGCTTGCTTCTTTGTGAGTTCGTGGTCATTATTTCAAAGGGAAGGCGTCCAGACCCAAATAATTTCTTCCTAAATCAACCTAAATCTGTTAGTATTTATGGAAATTTTAATGTTTAGGGTCTTAATTGAAACAAGAATTAGGAAATTCCTTACTTTCATTGCTGATCTTTTCTAGAATGATGGGACTGGAACTAGAGCCATTTTATTCTCCCGCACAAACACATTTGGATATGGATATTCCTTACTTTCCTTGCTAATCTTGGACTTAATAAGAACGAAATTGCTTTAACAAAAATATAGAAAATGAGAGAGATTACCCAAATTAATTATTGATAAATGTATTTATCCCAGTTCAATGGTCTCTTTAAATTACTAAATCAGTCATATTGTTTTAATCTAATTGTATATTTGCTGATTTTTTCTTTAGAATTTGTATATTTGCTCCGTTTGGTGTGAATTATAAACTAAAAATATTGATTTTTTTGAGCTATCATTTTTTGCTTTTCAAATCAAATAAAGCGTGAAATGACAAAATTATCCTTAATCAACAAAATGCTACTTCAAATGATTATGGGTAATTTTGTAATTTCACGCTCTATCTAGTTTGAAAAGTCACAAATAATGGCTCAAAAAAACAAAATTTTAGTTTATAATCCACACCAAACGGACTATAATTGTTATTGATAATAGTTTATATGTAAATAAAATTGTTGAATGAAAGTTTGATTGAGAGGGTTTTGAACTTCTACTCACTTATCCTACTCACTTATAATGCCCACCCTGATGTGGCATTACATAATTGGTAAAAATAATGAGTGTGGGACCATAAACCACCAATCATGTAATGCCACCTCAGCGTGGGCATTATAAGTGGGTAGGAGATCAAAACCCTTGATTGTATATAATGAAAAAGATATATTTCACGAAATTGATAATGATGTAATTATACAAAGTTTTTATAGAATGAAAACGTGGAGTGGTGATCTCTTGCCCATGATGGGCAAGATAAAATTCACCAACTGCTGAAGTGGAAGCTGAGTCACATGCTGAAGCGGAAAGCTGGACAAATAAAAATCAAATGGATCCATATTTTGTCTCACACACGTGAACTCCCTTGGCCCCAAAAAACCCTCGTTTCTTATTTCTCCATTTCTGCCGTTCAGTGGTTTCCATCTTGCCGGCGACCTTTGAGCTCCCATTTCCGTCCAACTTCTCACCGGCGGACAAGGTCCTAACGTGCACAAGCCTCACTACTCAGTACCACATCACGAGCAAGCAAGAGCTTAAAGCCATTGAACAAAATCAACGATCAAAGCAGTAAATCAACGAACAAAATCAACGACCAAAATCAATGACCAATTATTTACAACAATTGAAATATAAAAGTCAAACAGAAAAATCAGTAATCAAAACAATATATACACAAAAAATTATTTAATCATTGAGATACAAAATCAGGGACAAAACAATCTTAAAAAAACACTATCCAATGGTTTTTTGTGCCGGTGGAAAAGAAAAATTTTCAGATTTCAGCAACCTCGTGTTCGCGCAGGTAAAAGGTGGACTTGTTCTGCGGTTGTAGGCAAAAAATTAGGAGATTTCAGCTACCTCTACTTCCAGTACATCATACAGAAAAATGAAATACATTTCAACTCAAAAATCCCAAATTTCAATTCGAATCGCGCCGATGGAAAACAAAAGTTTGAGAAAACAGGAAAAAAAATTAGGAGATTTCAATGTGAAAGAATAAAGAAGAACAGAATACGACATAATGAAAATACAATTACAACCAACTTTATTAGGCAGACGGCATAATGAAAATACAACTACAAGAGAGTTTATATAGTAATGAAAATCCAAATCTATATTAGGTAAACAATCATAATATAATCTAATACATTCTAACATTATTCTAATATATATTCTAACATCCTCCTCAAACTCATGATGCTATAACAATAAGCAGCGAGAGTTTGTCAAGTAAAAAACGAAAATGATGGATCGGATATGACTTTGTGAAAAAATCAGTAAGCTGCAGCGACAAAGAAATAAAAGGTAGAAAAATAGCGTCATGCTGAAGATGGTAGTGAATAAGATGACAATCAATCTCAATATATTTCGTGCGTTCATGGAACACAGAGTTGTGAAAAATCTGAATAGCACTTTTATTATCAAAATACATAGGAGTTGGAGAGGAAAGAGAAACACTCATGTCAGCAAGTAACCAATGTAACCATACAATCTCAGTAGTGGTAGACGCCATAGCACGATACTCAGCTTCTGTAGAAGAACGAGAAACCACAACCTGCTTCTTACTCTTCCAAGAGATAAGTGAGTCACCCAAAAATAGACAAAAACCAGTAGTGGACTTACGATCAGTTGGGTTGCTAGCCCAATCAGCATCAGAGTATGCGCGAAGCTCCAAGGAAGAGGTGAATAGGAATAAGAGACTCTGAAAGCAAGTACTAAGAAGATAGCGTAAAATACGAACAATAGCTCTTCAGTGAACGATAGTCGAAGCAGAGACAAACTGACTAACAATGTAAACAGCATAAACAATATCAGGATGGGTAATGGTGAGATAGACGAAACTTGCAACGATAGTACGGTACAGATTAAGATCAAGCAAAGGGATACCGTCAAAAGGTGAATAACGAACATTAGTTTAAAGATGAGTTACAGCAGTCGAGTATCAGTGAGATGAGCACGCTCAATAACATTAGTAGCATACTTAGATTGAATGAGAAGATAACCTCTAAGAGAAGAGGAAACCTCGATCCCCACAAAATAAGATAAAGGACCTAAATCCTTCATTTCAAAACGATGAGCCAAATCAGATTTTAAGGCAACAATACCTTCAACATCATCACCAGTGATAATCATGTCATCAACATATAATAGGAGTAAAATACGACCAGATGGGGTGTATCTAGAGAACAAAGCAGAATCATGATGGCTGGAGGTAAAGCCAAGTGAGACAACTACAGTAGAAATTTTCTCAAACCAGACGTGAGGTGCCTGTTTGAGACCATAAAGTGTTTTTTTAAGTTTGCAGACATATCCAGGATGATGAGAAACACCAGAAAGAGGAACCATATTGACGTCCTCCTGAAGGGTTCCATTCAAGAATGTATTTTTAACATCCAACTGAAAGAGATTCTACCGGCAAACAGAAGTAACTGCAATAAGTGTACGAACAATAGTCATCTTTGCAACAGGAGCAAAAGTCTCCTCATAATCCAGACCATACTGCTGACTAAACCCTTTAGCAACCAACCTAGCCTTTTATCGCTCAATCGAACCATCAGATTTGGTGTTGATTTTATAGAACCAACAGCATGTTTACCCTAAGGTAATGAAACCAAGTCCCAAGTGTCTGTCTTATGTAAAGCAGAGAGTTCATCAGCCATAATCTGTTGCCAAAGAGAATCTAAAATAGCTTCTTTATAGAAAGAGGATTCAAACAGCTTGTGAATAGATGTTAGAAAATAGTAGAAAGATTTCGAATAACAATAATAAGCAAAATCGGGTAATTGAGTAGACTTACAAATACTTGGAGGCTATCGAGGAGAAAGAGGTTGATCAACAATTTTAGATGGTGCTTGGGTGGCCATAGAAGGAGAATGATCATTATGAGGCGGCGCGTGCGTACCTGTAGTGGAAGAAGGATCAACAACAAGAAGGGTATAGAAATGTGAGCTATCGGTATCATCAAAAAAGTGATCAATATGAATGAGATCAGTCTTAGTCATGGTATGAGTATTATCAGAAATAGAAAAGAATAGAATATGCTCAAGAAACACAACATGGCGGGAAACATATAATTTTTTATCAATAGGATCGAAACAGCGATAACCCTTTTGTCCATCCCCATATCTCAAGAAGACATAAATAGCAGAACATGAAGTCAACTTATTACGTTCTACTTGAGGACAAAGGACAAAACATGTGCACCCAAAAACTCTTAGAAGAGAATAATCAGAAGGATGTCCAAACAATGTTTCAAAAGGCGACAAACTCGAAGTGTGAGAAGACAGAATCTTATTAATTAAGTGAATAGCAGTTAAAACTGCTTCTCTCCAAAATTCACTAGGAACTTTGGTAGATAAGAGTAGAGAACAGGTAGTTTCAACAATGTGTCTATGTTTTCGTTCAGCAATACCATTTTGTTGTGGAATGTCAGTACATGAGGAATAATGAATTGTGCCATCAGAAACAAGCAATGTAGAAAAGTCAGTATAGGTATACTCCCCACCAAGTCACATCTAAAGCACTTAATAACGGCAGAATATTGAGTTTTAACAAGTGCTCTAAAAGAAAGATAAATGGAAAGAAAATCATAATGTCATTTCATAAGATAAACCCAACAATAATGACTATAATCATCGATAAACGAGACATAATATCTAGACCCTTCTTTTGTAGCAATAGGAGCAGGCCCCCAAGTATCAGAGTAAACAAGGTCAAATGATGCAACAGAATGAGAAACACTTCGAGGAAAAGGGAAAGCAGAAAATTTAGCTAATTTGTAACCACTACAATCAGAAATATCATGAGTTTGCAAATCTCTTAATTGTCCTTTAGAAACTAAAAATTTTAAAAGACTAAAAGACTATCAGAAACATGTTCAAGGCGAGATTGCCACAAATAAAAACTAGAAGAAAAAGAATTCAAAGAAAAAGACGACAAATCAACACTAGAGGCTGCAGAATGTGGTGGTCTCAGATTGTCCAAAACATATAAACCTCCTTTTTATGGCCTATCCTAATCAACTTCTGAGATTGAGGATCCTACACATAACAAGCAGTAGAAGAGAATTGAACTAAGTATCCAGAGTCACACAACTGACCAATAGATATAAGATTCAAAGAAAGAGCTGGAACACAATAGACATTTGAGAGTGATAAATTATGTGTGTGAATAAAACAAACATCTGCCAAAGGCAATGGAGTGCCATCAGCAGTCATAATAGACACAGATGAATTAGAAGGGTATAAGGAATCAAACAGTGTGGAGTCAGATGACATGTGTTTATAGGCACCTGAGTCAAAGATCCATGAGGAAGAAATACCTGATGGACTTTGGGAAGACAAACTTACATGAGTAGAGGCTGACATGGCATGTGATTGAGTGGCAAGGAACTTATGAAACTGCTCAGCTAGAGTAGTTAGCTGTGGATCAGAGGGAAGTGCTCCAAGAATAGATGAGTCATAAGGTGACATGGCTACTACTGTGTTAGCATTGGGACAATAGAATCGCTGTTGTGACTGTTGTTGACTCTGTAGAGATTATAGCTTCTTAGGACATTGAGCCTTCCAATATCCTTTCTTTTTGCAAAAGCTACACTCATCACTAGCAACTCGTACATAACCTATGTTCTAATTCTATGTAGATGGTCTAGAAGGGATAGCCAAAATTGAAGTACTAGAAGTAGGAATTGATGCCTCACATGTTAGAGATTTCAAACGTGTTTCTTCAGCCACAAGTTCATTAACTACTGAATCAACAGAATGAAGAGGAGTACGATGCAAAATGGAGCCTCTAAGACCCTCAAAGGTAGGGGTGGCACAAAAGCTCGTGGGCTCGCCAGCTTGGCTCATAAAAGCTCGGCCCAACTTGGGCTTGGGCTCGTCTAAGGACAAGCACGAGCTAGGTCCGAGCTCGTTCGACTTGGCAAAATATAAGTCGAGTTCGTTTTAGGCTTGTGCCCATGAGCTAAAAGGCACGAGCCACGAGCCCCTCAGCTCATGGCTCGTGCTAACGATCATATTTTTACTTTTAAAAAAAATCAATTCTTTTTCTATAAATACTTCATTCTAACTCATTTTTTTCACTTTAATCTCTCAATCTATTATATACTCAATTCAATCGAAGCATTTTTGATATTTTTTTTAATTATAAAAAAAATAGAATTAGGGCCAAGCCGAGCTCGTGGGTAGCTCGGCTTGGCTCGTTCAGCCCACAAGCTCGTGGGCCGAACCGAGCCCACGTTTTGGAGACGAGCCGAGCTCGTTTTGACCGGCTCGGCCCATTGCTATGCCTACTCAAAAGAACTACGAAGTGCCATAAAAAACTGAACTAATCTTTGCTCATCTCTATAAATAATAAAATCCTCACATGCTTTCAATCCTACCGATTATATAAGAGCCAACTCATCCCAAATCGATGTCATATTAGTGTAAAATTCAAGAATACCCATATTTTTCTATTGTAAGACACGTATATCAATCTCCAACTGGTATCATTTTGCAAAGTTAGACTTAGTGTATAACTTGTGCAAATGATCCCAAACTTCCTTTGCAGTTTCATACTTTGCTATCTGTGCACCAATGGAATGGTCAACAGAATTATGAATCCAAGTAAGAATTTTTGCATTGTTTGATTCCCAAGCATCAACATCAGTAACATAATTATCACTTGTAGTCTTAGGTATCACAATAGTTCCAATAACATAACTCCACAATTTTTTACCTTTGAAAAAAAATTCATCACAGTACTCCAATATGAATAGTTCTGGCCAATAAATCTTACACTAATAGATTGAAGAGAATCATCCCTTTCAGTTGCTATGATTATAGATAAGAGGGAATCAAGATTACGTAATTCAAAAAATCAACAATACAAACGACCAAACAATCTGCTTTGAAGGACGTACCTCAACCAATGGCTAAACAAACACCACCAGAAGATCAGAAATTTCCCAAGGAACAATCTGTATAAAAGGAGTAAACTGATTGGAGATCACACACGCCCCCACAGTCTCTGCAATTGAGATTAACGCGCCGCCGTTTTAGGTCGCGTCTCTCCTTCATGTGGTGCACTCGCCGGCTGTGGTTGGTCGCCTCATTGCCGTGAGTCCAGATATGGTCACCACTTTCCCATCTGAGGTCGCGTTGAATGAAAATAGTAGATTTTTAGTTTCGAGTTAAAGAAATAGTAAGGTTTTTCAATGTGTGGAACTTTAAGTAGGAAAGGGAAAAGAAAAAACTTAATATTCAATTCATAACATGTGCTCTGATACCATGTGAAAGAATAAAGAAGAACAGAAGAAACAATATAGAAGAACAGAGAAAGAAAGAATAACCAACTTTATTGTGGGAATGGTGCTGAATGGCCGGGTCACCCGGCCATTTTTTCAAAATTGCCGTTGACCCATTTTGGTGTGTAAATTACCAAATATAACCATGTCTCCTTCCCCGTTTATAATCATTTCAAACAATTTCAAATTCATTTGTCTATAAAAAAAAGAGAAGATTTCAATGTTAGAATCTAACTCATTTCAATGTAAGAATCTAACCCATTTCATTTATGTAAGAAATTTCATTTCAAAGTAGAAATTCATCATTCTCTAACTTCTTCTTTTAATTCACGGTAGAAATTGTAGATTTTGTAGTATAAATCATGAAAATATGTATAAATCTGAGTATAAATTGTGATTTTTACTTTAAATTTTTGCAAATCTAGGTTCACTTGAAGTGAATTAATTGAAAAAAATGATCAGTTATAATTGTATAAATTTACGTTAACAGACTTATAGTCTGTTAACAGATATTCACACATATTAACAGACCTATGGTCTGTTAATAAGTGTGAACAACTGTTAATGCCAAAATTGGCCTTAACAGACTCTAGAACTTGTTAACAGGCCATGTTGGTCTGTTAATAGACCAAAAGTGCCTGTTAACAGGTTATGTTAACAGACTCATGGTCTGTTAACCGACCATCTGTTAATAGATGGTGTTAACAGAAAGTCGGTTAACAGATGATTTGTTAACAATCGTGAGTAAGTATGAGTATTTATGTCTTTTATGTATAAAAGAGGCCTTTAAAACTTATTTGATATAAGTCAGGCTCTTCTGCGATTCCGAGAGTTTGACACAGCCTTTTAAAAAACTCACCCAACTTTATTAGGCAGATGGTATAATGAAAATACAACTACAAGAGAGTTTATATAGTAATAAAAACCACAATCTATATTAGGTAAACAATCATAATATATTCTAATATATATTCTAACATTCAGCTACCTCTACTTCGTGCCGGTCAGAGAACAGGAACAAAGTGGAAATTTCAGATTTTTGGCTTCAAAGACCTTGTCCGCCGGTGAGAAGTTGGATAGAAATGGGAGCTCAGAGGTCGCTAGCAAGAATGAAACCACTGAACGGCGAAAATGGGGAAATAAGAAACGAGGGTTTTTTGGGGCCAAGGAGTTCACGTGTGTGAGACAAAATATGGATCCATTTGATCTTTGTTTGTCCAGCTTTCCACTTCAGCACGTGACTCAGCTTCCACTTCAGCAGTTGGTGAATCTTATCCTGCCCATTATGGGCAGGAGATCACCACTCTGAAATCGCGTATGGAACAATTGTAGTAATGTATCAAAATATTTTCATTAGTATTATATTATTTCAATTTTTTTACTACTATTTGTGGCTGACATCAAAATTTGTTAAAAGTAAGCATATGTTTGGAGGTGCTGAAATTATAATTTAAGTGCTTATATTATAAGCAGTTGGTAAATGTGTGGATAAAAAGTGGTTGTAAGTAGTGGGTCCCATGAAATGTGTGGATGAAAATTATGTTTGACTAGTTTGACCAGCTGAAATTATAATTTAAGTTATGCCAAACATATGCTTAGACTTTCCTTGATTTATTTCTTGTAGTGTACAATTCTTCGGTGCTTGAATAGGAGATTAACTTATAAATCCTCCATTTTGCGTATTAATCGGTTTCTTGAATGATTAAACTTGTGTAATGGCTCGAAATTTTGGAGCTTGATCTAAGAATCGAGCAAAACTTTTCGACAGTAAGGAGTCTTTATCGATCACATTTTATGTTTCTTCCGATTGCATCACATGCTTGCGTGGTTTTGATGTCGCTTGTTTTTTCCTGCTTTCCTACTCTTTCTTTAATCTTCTTAAAATTCTTTCTAATTTAACATCCTAAACACGTTGTTATTTCCTGTACATAGATTCTTTCCTCCTACATTAAGATTATAATTAATGATTTAAACTGTTAATATTGCTTTGCTTAAAGTTAATCTCTTTTGCTTTGGCATACATTTTATTCGATTTGTTTGTACTAATAGAATATTTTTAACAATCAAGAAATCATAACGGTAGAATAGATTTATTAAGAATTATATAACATGGAATGCAAAATTTTCATGGTATTTTTGAATTCTGATTTCAAGACTTCTTTCTTTTCACACTTTAGATGATTTCTAGCATTCAAGTTTTTTATTTTTAATTTTATTTATTTACTAAATTTATAGAAGATGTAGGATTAAGAAATAAGATGAATTATTTAATATTAAGGGTTTGTTTGATTTCAATTAAAATTTTGTTAAAAACTAAAGTCTAAATCAATAATCAATTTTATTCACACATTTTATTGGACCCATAACTTTTTACAAGTTTTCAACCACACGTTTTATCAACTTTTATTAAGGTTAATTACATCATATACCACTGAACTATACACTCCATTTCATTTATACAACCGAACTTTAATCCGTTTTAATTATACCATCGAACTTTAAAATTACTTTCAGTTAAACCATTTCTTTTAGCTTCCAACAATCCGTCTATGACACTTGATATTATTTAAGTCTTCCACCTCATATAAATATGAGGCTCATGGTAGGGAGATTAGCAAGCAAAATTTCAACTTTCAACTTCGTTTCTGCCAGGCATATTGCCTCGGAATAATAAGGAGTTACATTCAAAATCATCTTTAGCGGTTTAGCCTCTGCTCGACATAGTGTCTCACAAAAAAATGGAAGCCTAAACAAATTTTCAAACTTCGATTTCTGCTCGACATAGTGCATCAGAAGAAATAAAAGTTTTGAGTAAGAGACCTAAAGGCCAAATATAGTTCGGATTGTCAAATTTATTTTGTGAAAATTTAATCTTCTATAAAACTTTTTAAACTTGATAGAATTTTCTAGTTAACAATAATTTAAGATGTATCCACCTTTGAAACAAAATAATTTGTAGAAAATTTAAATTGATAAATATATTTTTTATTTATTTATTTACTTATACCTCATTTATAAACTGAATGTAACTAGAACTATGAAATTGTTAATATATTATACTTTTCTTTAGTCTCAAAATAAATAAATAAATAAATAAAGAACAAAGCAAAAAATGTAGCTAGGGTAAAAAAAGATCTAAAATGAAGCTAGTTAACATAGAGTATTTTACGCGCTTAGTAATTATTTTCTTTTCAAGAAGCCTAAAATAATGGTAATATAGGAATCTATTGTCCAAAACAAATCTCGTGGTAGTGTCACTAATTTTTAAATTAGAAGAGACGTCTCTATATTTGTCAAATGAAATTTGAGTAATTGTCTCTTACTTTATTTTTGGAGTATATATGAGAAATGATTTCCTAAGCACCGATGGCATGACATGTCTATTTAATGTATATTTCATTTATATATTGAATATATGGAATTTACCATTATCTTACAACTACGTACATATGTTATGTCATCGGTGCTTAGAATATCTCCAATACAACAATGTCTAACTGATGCGGCAATGAGGTGAATGAGACAAAACTGATATAGCAGCATTTATTATAGAAGACCATCTAACGGGTCATTTAGTTTTAAACATTCTGTTAGACATATTCCACCCATATTTTTATTAAATTGTGTGTCTATCTCTCTCATCTATTTTCCTTCTTTTTCCTCTTTCCGCACTCTCTCTCTCTCTCTCTCTCTCTCCTCATTTCTTTTCTCTCTCTTGCCACATAGAGTTTTTTAGAATGTGCATTATTGAAGATGCTCTTAGCATAAGCTAAGCACCAGTACTTATGAGACCATTTCTGTATATAGTTCCTAAATTTATTTAATACTATCTCAAAAGAAAAAAAAAAGTCCTAGTTGAATTCAGCAACTTGACATTGGTACTGTGTGTATGTAATATGAATGCACCTTCAAGGACCAAGCTCGAGCCAAGAAATGTGTTATTTTGACTTCTTTTTAGAGTCGAGCATAATAAATTGAATAAAATACTACTAAGGTATGGCATATACATTTTATTTAATTTTTAACAAATTAATTGAATTGGTTTATTAAAAATTGTGTTCGAGTAGTATAGAAACTCATTTTACATTCAATATTTTCAAAATAGTTATCGAGCAAGAATACTGATTCATAGCAACTTGCATGTTTTGCTTAAAACTTTGTCTTTTTCACTTTAAAAATGTTATAAATATACTTTTTGGATCAAAGGAGAACAAAATTAAGAAGTAAAAGTAATATTCATTAATCGAATTCCTTTCTATTAATTCTTGTTCAAGGTTGTGAAATGAGAGGTTTCATGACAGATTGTGTGTTTTGGAAGATTATGCAGTTAATGTTGTTTTTGATAGGAACATAGTACTTGGGAAATCATTTGAAGGATTGAGAAAGTTGTAAATCCATTTATTGTGTTTTTATAAATCACATAGTTACCAATTCAAGACATAATCTAAAGTAAGAGGTCCACAAAACTCATTTGTTGCTACGTAAACATAAACTTCTATAATAAAAAATAATATTAAAGTCACACATATAGATTCAAGGCCACCCAAAAAAATAAAAAATAAAATCATGAACCATTCATCAGGATTTCATACCTACATATTCAATTTTCAAATCATATTTTCGATTACTTCTTAAGTCAGATTAGTGTAATTTGCTTATTCATTTATCTATACCAAAACATGGAGAATAAAGACAAATTATAGTAAAAAATGGAAATGAGTGAGCTTTTTCTTACGTCACCGTGTCATTATATTTACAATTTAGGGCGTCATTAAACTAATCAAAAGTCACAATTATTAACAAATTCATAATTATAATCTATGTCAATAAAATGTTGTGCCAATATCTCTATATATTCCAAGACAGACAAAAAAAAAATAAGAAAGATCACAAGTCATACGAAAACACTAGAAAATCTCACTTAAATAAGAGGTCACAATTTAAAAAAATACGACCGATTAGATTATGAAGTGACCATTAATCAATAAAACTCACAATTGATCAACTGTCAACGATTGAGTCACAAACATTTCAAAGATTCAAACATAAACGAGTGTAATTTCATACATGAATGTCACGTACTATTTGCAATTGCAATTGAAAGTCATATTGGAGTATTTAAGAGTTACACTAGCACTGAAATTTCACTTTTTATTCACAAATTATTGAAATCCATATTATAGACGAAATTCACTAGTATTGAAATTCAAAATATCCTATTTTTTCAAACATTTAATTTTTTGAATTGTGTAACAGCCGGCAATGAAACTTTTAAATGAACATTTTGTTCAAAAAATTAACAAGTTTCTCCTCACAATTGAAACTCAAGTATTACATACTTCAATAATAAATCCAATGATTTAAAATATGAAACCCATTATAAAACTTCCATGTTTTGGCCAATTTTTTTTATTTTTTTATTTTTTATTGGATAAATTTTTGTTTTGATCAAATTTATTCGAATAAATTTTTTCTTTTGGCTTTTCGAGTCCGTTTGATACAGTTCTGTGAGTAGAGCTTTTAACAATAGAGTTTTTGTCAATAGAATTTTTGTTAAAATGTCGTTGATTGTTTGGCAGTGAGTAGTTTTTTCGACTTATCTAAAATATATAGATTTTTTAAACTATTTTTTCAATCAAAAAATACTTATTAACTTTAATCAAACAACTATAAAAAAAAAATACTTATTAAACTTCAAAAATGTCCTTCCAAGTACAAACTTCATTTAATTTCAAATTTTGAAGGACAATATAATAGTAGTACGTTCTCGAGCCTTTTCCTTAAACAACACCTACAAAAGTTAAGTCCCATATACATTCTCCAATTAGTGTACGTGAAATCATTAATAATAGTAAAACAATACTAACATATTTGGTACGCGCAAAAGGGGTTTGTTTCACATCAATTTTAATTTTAATTATACGGTTAATACATTACAATTTTTACAATTTTTTAACCACACATTTTATTAACTTTTATTAAAAAAATATGATTTTAATCAAAATCAAACACACTCTAAATAAGATATATAAAACAAAACAAATATTACTACGCGTATGGTAAATAACATGCCAAATCAATGTTGGTCAATTAATGTTGTTGTTCTAAACAACTAAAAATCTAACATTTGGCTTCTATCGAACTCTCGTCTAACAATGTTGTCTAAAGATATTGACGTTTTAAGAGATCAACTCAAAATTTTAATTTATTTTTTACTTTTACTAATAATTAAAAAGTATTGAGCATCCACGTTATCAAACATGTCACGGATATCGAGTACTTTAGAGATGCATATATGTTTCAACTTATTTTTCATTTTTAATAAGATACATTACGATCTTTTACAACATGTTATCATATCAACAATATAGTGTCCGGTCGAACATGTAATGATATCGAGTACTTTAGATATGCATATGTTAACTGTACAACATATATAATAAATAAACTTTTAACTTATTTTTCGTTTTAATAAAATACAGTATGATCTTTTCAGACATGTCATGATATCAATATTATAGTGTTTGGTTGAACATATCGATGTAGTAAAAAGAATGAAGGACATTTTGGTAAAAATAGAAAAGGTGGTGTCAATCAATGCAAAAAAATAAAAAATAAAATAAATAAATAAATAGGTTGATTGCTGAAGAAACAAAATCATATTATTCCCTCTTATTTTCACTCCATAGCTTTCTCTACTGTCTCCATCTATCATCTGTCAACTTCTTTCCATTTCCACAAAAGTCGAAACCAGGTCCCTCCATTCTTACCAATTTACCATTACTGTACTCTCTCTACACAGAGTATAACTACAGTTTCTTCCCCTTTTCTAGGAAAAATATCAGAGATTTTTTTTTCCAAATGTTTTGCACAAAACAAACCCATAAAAAAGTTAACAAAAACATCATAAACACTTACAAGGTTTTCTAGGATTCATCGAACTTAAATTTATTACAAGAAAGCAGATTGATCAAACATACTGTCTTTTCTCTCTCTCTAGATCAAGCTTGCAAAAACATGGATCCAAGTCCAGTCCAACAAATGGATTCTTCAAGCACAGAAATCAGCAGTTTTGGTAGCAATACTCCTGCAAACCCTAACTCAATGGTGGGTTCACCTTCAGGTTCCTCCTCCTCCGTCTCTCCGTCGACAACCCTAAGCCGATACGAGAACCAGAAACGCCGAGATTGGAACACTTTTGGGCAGTACCTGAGGAATCACCGCCCGCCACTCTCCCTCTCTCGGTGCAGTGGCGCCCATGTTCTTGAATTTCTCCGGTACTTAGATCAGTTCGGGAAAACCAAAGTCCACACTCAGCTTTGCCCCTTCTTCGGCCATCCGAACCCACCTGCGCCATGCCCTTGTCCCCTGCGCCAAGCTTGGGGTAGCCTCGACGCCCTCATCGGCCGCCTTCGGGCGGCCTACGAAGAAAATGGTGGCAAGCCCGAAACAAACCCTTTTGGTGCCCGAGCAGTTAGGCTGTACTTGCGTGAAGTCCGAGACTCTCAGTCGAAAGCTCGGGGAATCAGCTACGAGAAGAAGAAAAGGAAGCGACCGCCACAGCAGCAACCGCCACAGCCATCGCCACCACCAAATCCAATCTAGTACAATTTATCGCCACCATTTGCATGAGATTTCTTCCCAAATCTAGTATTACTTATTAAATAATCTATGAGGATTATGAAAGGTACCCAAATTTTTCTCTTTTTATGTATTAGCTTTCTTAGTGTTTCTTCATGTTGCTGTTGAAAAACTATGCCTAGATTTTATGATATATTGAACTAAATATATAGATACTTTTGTATCTATAATCATATTTAAAGTTCTTGAATTCCAAATATTGCAAAAAGATCAGTAGAAAACTGATAGTTTTAGTAATAATAAAAGTGACAGTCTTTGTACCAGTAGCAGCCAGCAGGTACTAAAAGATCTATGAGATTGAGACCAAACTGTCATAGATTTGAATACCATGTATTGTCTTTTTTGTATTAGGTTTTGGTTTTTTTTAATTGGTATTGACAAATCATGATCTTGATATATAAAAGGAAAAGGATGAGTAACTTTGTGAAGATTACATGTCAGCTTTGTCTAGCACCACTAATATTGTCATTGGTGCTGCAAATAGGAAGAGTTTTCGATTTTCCTTTTTTGCTTATTTTTGATGACAGGGTAAATTGAAGGCTTCTTCTAAAGGAATCCCAGAAAGGAGATTAGATAGTTATGAACAACGATAGTCGTCGTGTCAAGTCACGTCGAGTAACATACAGGGGAGGGAGGTTAAATGGCCTAAGTGGTTAGTGGTCATTGATATGCGAATACATTACCCATTTCTCAGTTGTGTCATACCAGTCTTATATGTTCCCCAAAGAGGAGATAGCATTAAATAATTAGTCAAGTACACTCACATGAACTCTTTGATCAAAGAAATTTAGTTAGGTATTCATTAAAGGCTATATTGATCTATTTATGGAAAATAATGCAAAACCCACATCTCTTAATATCCATTCATTTTGCTGGTATCCAAGAAACACGTGTGGCCTAAATATACATGGAGGTTTAGAAGGCATAATGCCTGATTCGGGACGACCATGTTTGGTCATGCTTAAAAGTAGCTTATACTTTAAAAAAAAAATATTTTAAGCTAGTTTTGAGCACGATCGAACATGCTAATAATCTTTTTAGAGTGTCGGCATATTTGTATTTGTTTGCATTTGAACATTCTATATCGATCTGTTATTGAAATGATTAAATTTAAGTAAAATAGACCAACAAGTTGCGTAAATATTAGCACATCCGGGATTCATTTTATTTTTAAGCACAATCAATCATATGTTTAACATTCCTTAGAGCACATTTGTCACCAAGATTAAATAAAAACCAAGCATCATTAACTTTGTTACTTTTTTTCTAACAATTGGGTCAAAGAATATATTTTTGAACTTGGTTAATTTCATTAGTCGTCGAGCTCTAAAAACAGCTGATATTTACCAGTATTCGAGTTTGATTTTAGTATCATAAATCGTTTTTGACATTCTTATGATTTTGTCTAGTTCTTGATTATGCTTGCTGTATAAGCTATGACATACTCAATTGTGAAGATAAGCTATTGCGATTTTTGCTTTTTAGTCAACTTCTTATTTGTCATGTTTTTTAGCTTCTTTTTTTTCTAACAGAAGATTTTTGTCAGGAAATTACTGCATGTGCAGCCAATTAAACTCGAATTTGCAGGCTCATTAAGTTCACTAATTTCATATTAGTATAATTATTCACATGTACAAATCCTTCGATGACTTATCGGCTGCCTTGCTTGAGGAATAGTTTCACAAAAATTCTTTAGGTATTGAGATCTCGGAAAATATTTGAGTCGAGTAGGTTTTTGAATTGAAACCATACTTAAAAACAATTGAAAATGAAAAATTAGATAAAAATAATGTTGTCTTTGCTCATTCACCATCCTCATTGCGGCCGTCTACCACCACCCCTAATGTTGTCGCCCCCTTCACTCTCCCCTAGTCATCGCGTAACCAGGGATAAACCCCCTTGATTTTGCGATAACCGGGTAGAAGAAAGCCCTAGAGCTACGTTTTATAAGTTATGCGACGCATATTTGACATTAATAAAGAAGAAAAATTAAAATATTATTTATCATAGTGTTGAAAATTGTCGTGTGTATGAAACACTCTGAGAAAATCAAATTTAGATGTGGAAAAGAATAGGAAATGGAGAGGGAGAACACCAAGTGAAAGAGACTTCCTTCATCTAAAAATAGTGGAAATTCTACCATTGGCCCTCGTAGCAAGTTAATCTTCAACTTTTTACTATAATCACACAATCAGTTTCGAACAACAAAAACTATTCAAATTTATGTTAAATTGTCAAGTGGCTCTCGCTTATTAAATTTTATGAAGCTAAATTTTGTTACTCATCTTGTTTTGGTGTACAAATATTTAAAGTGATATGTTTCTATAAGTTTACATGACTAGTTAACGAGAATTTGGACAATTGCCTTCAATCTATTAAAAAATAAACCTGGCTGGCTAGTTTTAAGGTTCTTTTGTTTATTGAAGAATCTTTTAGTTGATTTCTTAGCAACTATATATATTGTCCATGAACCAACTTTAACCAAGTCAATTATAAATCATATGCAGCTTATAATTGGATCAAACTGATTCTTAATCAAGTTCCTATATAATTTATGAATTATTCAAGTTCAAGAAAGTTTCGAGTTACTTAATTGATTCATTTCATATATAACCACCTTACTATATTTTTTAATTAGCATGGTATAAAAATGTTTATGTAGCATATTGTGGTGTCCCAGTTAGGGATATAAAGGGGGTCGACACATTTTGATAATTCAAGATTGCGATGAAATTTTATATAACTCGACATAACTAATTTTCGATATGTTATAAGATGCCTTTAATATGCCTACATCGAAAGCTTATATTTTATGATAGTTACGAGACAATTATCGTGAAATTTTTTTTCGTACGATGATTATACCAGAAGTCGTCCTAGAATTGGGCTTTCGACAATGGTTATAAAAGGTACAAACCCATTTTTGCAGCATTTAAAACTGGATATTATTTATTTATTTTATTTTAAATTATAATTTTCACAGCATTTAAAAGTGTCATTTTCACAAACCCATTTTTATCCTCCCATAGAGAAAATGAATAAAAAAAATTCAAAAATCTTTTTTTTACTAAAAATGAAAAGGGTACGAGAATGAATCCCCCTGTATTAACTTGAGTTTGAGCTGACCCATCGTATTTGACATAAAGTTCATTAGTGGGCCAACAAGGCCTGTCCAATGCACGTTGATATCTCTGTTTGTGTCGGCCCATTTTGGTCCCTTTTCAGCGTAATACTGGAATGCCACTTTGTCCGGTCCAAAGGCTGTTCTTTGCTGAAACTTTGCCACATGGATCATCGTGCGTGTTGTGTTGTCTGAATTGACGTGGACCATACACAATTGCCTTGTCTTTTCTTCGTCAGTGCTAATGGCCAAATAGATAAACTATTGTCAATTAAAGTTTTTTTTGTTTGATTTTACTTTAAAAAAAATTACTAAAACGTAAAATTTAATATCAATAATTAATTTTAATTAAATATTTTATAAAACCTACAAATTTTATTAAAAATTATAAAAAATTTGATTTTTATTAAAATTAAACCGATACTAAATTACTTATTTTATTACTCGTATTACAAGTCATGAGTGCTATAGTCTCGCTTCCAAAAACTAAAGATTGGTAACTTTACATAAAAATTTTAAATATATTTTTACTGGAAGATGATTTAATTTTTAGATGACATAATTAAATTCCAATCAAACAATATAGTGGACCCTTAAATTTTCCAAATTTGACCTAGTCAAGTAATAAAAAACTAAAAATTAAAAATTGAGACTCCAAGGGTCAAATCTCATTTTGTCGTCTTCAAAAAAATCAATAAATTAAAAAACTCTCAATTTGTCCTCTATCTCGGTTTCTATTTTCTAATAATTGGGTATGTTTGTTGGGGATTAATTTCACCAACGGTCACTGAAGTTATTTTAAAATTACAAAATGGTCACCAAAATTCAATAGTGATGACTAAAGTTAGAAATCTTTTTACTAATGGTCACTCTATTAAATTTCTAATTTAAAATAGGGGTAAATAGCACAAAACGTCCCTACCTATTGAGGGTATTGTGGAAAACGTCCCTACCTTCAAAATTTTGGCATTTTCACCCTTACCTACTGGATTTCCAAAACAAAACGTCCTTCAGTCCAAAAATATAGGGGTAAATTAATCCAACCACTTTTTTCATATATATATTACTTCTTTTAAAATTGGGGAGCTTCCCATGCAATTTCCAAAATTGCACGGCAGGCCCCCATCTCCAAATCTGCCAAAACGGCAGGCCCCCTTCTTCTTCACTGGCCCTGCTGTCGGATGGCGTCCATGGCCATTACTTCAAGAAATCCACAAGAAATTAATTTTGACCACAAAGCTCCATGTTTTATAAGATGACCAGAGAACTTAATGCGTCTCATTCCAACAAATTGCAACATAAGATTGAACGGAATTTTGGTTCCCGAATCCTTTATGTAAGCTGCAACGGAACGAACCGGGATGGTTGGTGGGCGAGCACATACATGTCCTCTTCTGACCGGGGGCAACACGGGTTTTCTCCCGGCTCGACACGGAGATTGATCTGTTCGGGGAGGTTGGCCGGTCCAGGGTGAAACGAACGGAGCGGTTCGTGTAGTTATACATATTTACGCGGGTGGGAGAAGTAGGCCTTTGGAAGGAGTGGGCGTTGGTAAAGGTGGACAAAGTGGTGGAAGCAAATGAGGAAGTGGTGTGAGACGACTGTCCGTGCAAGGAGCGTGAAGAGTATTGGTGGCTGAATCTTCCGGAAGGTGAGAGTGAACGGAGAACTGGTCCGCTCGATTTACGTGGGGAATAATGAGCCGCCATTAATGCAAGTTTTGCTTAAAAGATTCTGTTCTTTGAAAAAGGGTTTTAATGCGTCTCATTCAATTGATTCAATCCTTTTTTTTTTTTTTTGATTCAATCCTTGGTAGGCTGGATGATGAACATAAGAAGATGTTCAAAGCTTCTTGCTTCGGGCAATTTGTTGGAATGAGACGCATTAAGTTCTCTGGTCAACTTATAAAACATGGAGCTTTGTGGTCAAAATTAATTTCTTGTGGATTTCTTAAAGTAATGGCCATGGACGCCATCCGACAGCAGGGCCAGTGAAGAAGAAGGGGGCCTGCCGTTTTGGCAGATTTGGAGATGGGGGTCTGCCGTGCAATTTTGGAAATTGCATGGGAAGCCCCCCAATTTTAAAAGAAGTAATATATATGTGAAAAAAGTGGTTGGACTAATTTACCCCTATATTTTTGGACTGAAGGACGTTTTGTTTTGGAAATCCAGTAGGTAAGGGTGAAAATGCCAAAATTTTGAAGGTAGGGACGTTTTCCACAATACCCTCAATAGGTAGGGACGTTTTGTGCTATTTACCCTTAAAATAGTGATGTGGCATGATGATGTGGCATCTATTTATTGCATGGTAGTTCATATACTTTATATAATATTCACTTTAGTCTCTATATTTCAATTAAGTCCTTCAAAAATTACATCTTAGGGCCTTAATCTTTTACATCTTTAAACTTTGGTCCTCCAATTTTCAATTATAAGTCCTCTAAAAATTACATCTTAGATCCTTCAACTTTTTACATCTTTACTCTTTGGTTCCAAAATTTTCAATTATCTTTCAGTTACGTCCTCTAAAAAATTGCATCTTAGGTCCTTTAACTTTATACATCTTCAAACTTTGGTCCCCCGAATCCTTTATTTTAGTAGCCAAAATAAGTACAATTTTAGTGATCAAAATAAGTATACTTTCATTTAAATCCTTGACTTTACAGTCGAATTTTCACTTAAACGAACAAAATAATATAATTAAATAATAAATTATTTAGTAGTCAAAATAAGTGTAAAATTTGTACTTATTACTTGGAGTTGACCACTAAATGTAGACATTATAGTGTTCAGACCCTATAATATTATTTTGTTCGTTTAGATGAAAATTTGAGTTTAAAGTCAATGATTTAATTGAAAGTGCACTTATTTTGACCACTAAAATTACACTTATTTTGGCCACTAAAATCAAGAATTTGGGGACCAAAGTTTGAAGATGTATAAAGTTGAAGGACCTAAGATACAATTTTTAGAGGACTTAACTAAAAATAATTAAAAATTTGAGGACCAAAGTGTAAAGATATAAAAAGTTGAAGGACCTAAGATACAATTTTTGGAGGACTTAACTGAAAGATAATTGAAATTTTGGAGACCAAAGTGTAAATATGTAAAAAGATTAAACTCGAATTTGCAATCTTTGAAGAACTTAAGTGAAAGATAATTGAAAAATTGGGGACCAAAGTGTAAAGATGTAAAAGATTAAAGACCTGAGATGTCAATTTTTGAAGGAATTAATTGAAATATAAGGATTAAAGTAAATATTATATAAAGTACATAGACTACCATGCAATAAATAAATACCACATCAATATTTTAAATTAGAAATTTAATGGAGTGACCATTAGTGAAAGGATTTCTAACTTCAGTGACCACCACTGAAACTTTTAAACTCCAGTGACCATTTTGTAATTTGAATGTAACTTCAGTGACCGTTGGTGAAATTAACCTGTTTGTTGGTACTTATAAATATTTATAAATCAATCAAATTTTATTTTTATTTACATATTTTGTATAGTTCATAATTTGTATCCACTTATTCACATATTTTGTAAGATCAAATACTTATAATCTACAAAAATATTTACCAAACATATTCTAAATTAATTGAACACCGCTTTTAAGAATGGGTAATTATTTGCACACAACATTTAATTATAAGGATAATTTGTAATTTTAGTCTACAACTTTTCAAATTTGTAACAAATCTACCCTCTAATTTTTTGTAACACCATGCATCCCCAACATTTGCATTTTGTTGCAAATCACATCATTTTGACATATTTTGACGGTCTTGCCATTCTCTTTAAATAAACAAAAATACAAAAAAACTAAAAACAATAAAACATTAAAAAAAATTGCAAATGAAGTCCCATAACTTTTAAAAAATACAAAATAAATTCAACTTCCCCAAAACCCAACCCAACCCAACCCAACCCTAGAGGTGTCAAGACGGGTGGGCTGACCGAACCTGCATCGGCCCACCTGTCTAGACTAGGAACCGCGGGTCGGCCCGTGAATCGAGCAGGCCGTTCACAGGTCGAAGAGGCGAACTGCGAACCGTTCACGGGTTGAGGAGGTCGAACTGTGGGCCGGCCTGTGAACCGGGCGGACTGTTCACGGCCCGGGTGGTTCGACCTTTAACCGCTGGTCTATTTTGATTTTTTTTAATAAATAGCAGAGAGTCGTTTAAAGTGAAAGATGTGACAGATGCGTGCTGTTTTAGGCTTTAAATATATATAAAAAATAGAAATTGAATTAAAAAATTAAAAAATGTGAATTTATCATTGTTTTAGTCGTTTAACACATTTTTTTGCTATATATGTAAACATTGTTTTAATTACAATAGGTACATGCTGTTTTAGTCTTTAAATATATATAAAAAATAGAAATTGAATTAAAAAATTAACAAATGTGAATTTATCATTGTTTTAGTCGTTTAACACATTTTTTTGCTTTATATGTAAATATTTTTTTAATTACAATAGGTAACTAAATATTTTTAGTAATTTAAAAAATTTTAAATTTTTATTCATACGGGCCGAACTGGGTTAAACCACGGCCCACATGGGCTCGACCCAGCCCGCAACCCACCGTGGCGCGAGTTTTTTCTAATGCGGGCCGTCACTAGGCTTCATCGGAGGCTGACCCGGATTGACACCTCTACCCAATCCCAGAACTAGTGGTTGTCTCTTCCCATTCTTCCTCATCCGTTGATCTTCCTGCATACGGCATGAAAGGGTCCCAGAAATCCCACCCAGATGAAGACGATAGATTTAATGGTGGCGGCGGCGATGGCGATGGCGACGGCGATGGGTGGATGGCGGAGGAGCTCGTCGTAATGCAATTTCGAATGTAATAAACAGACTACTACTTATCTCAACTCTCTCAAAGGTATGAAAAGATTTTGATCAACATCTTTATCTTTCTCTGAGCAAAAGATGAAAAAAAAAATACTAAAATGAAAAATCCCATAAGGCATTTTGGTGTAAGTTCCGTGAAATAATTGGCCATTTTGATGATTTTCTTCCCTAATTGGAGTTAAGTCCTCTCCAAATTCATCATCTTCTTCAGCTAATTCTTCTACCTCAATTTCCTCATTTACTTCTTCATATTCCATTTCTTCATACTCATCAATTTCGGAGCTTAAATGTTGGCTGGTTTGTGGCAGCAGATCAACTACCGCTGCGGTGGCGGTGGCGGCGGCGGCGGCGGCGGTGAAAGAGGAGGGCATTCGAGTGTGTGATGGTGATAGCGTTCTGCAGTGGTATTTATATCCAATGTTTGAAATTAGTTAAGGAAAATTTGATTCATAATCAAGAATAAAAAAATTAAAAGCTCTGAATTTTATGTTTGGAAATGGTTTGGGATGTCAAATTAAAATAAGAACTGAAGTTGTGATCTTTCCTGGCGGTGGATTTTACGTGGCCACGGTATGACTGTCCACCTCCGTGTATGCTGATAGATTTCTCCCTTCCACCGGTGCTAGGCGGTTGTGTGTAGGTGATGTTGTTGTAGTGTTGTTACTGTTGAGGGTTGTGGTGGTGGTTGTGGTCGGTGGAAAGCTCTACAGATTGGGATCAGGGCAGGGTAGGGTAGGGTAGGGTAGGGTAGGGTAGGATGGGGTGGAATTTTGGAGAAAGTGAACTTATTTTGTATTTTTTAAAAGTTATGGGACTTCATTTGTAACTTTTTTAATGTTTTGTTGTTTTTAACTTTTTTGTATTTTTGTTTATTTAGGGCATGTTCGGTGTAGATTTTTTAGGGAAAAATGGATTTTTTTGGATACTTTATTGATTTTTCAAATTTTTTTTGTAGTGTAAAAGGGTTAAAAATTTAAAATTGTAGGCAAAAAATTAGATTTTTTTTTGAAAAAAATGGCTACCGAACATGTTCTTAAAGAGGATGACAAACTGTCAAAATATATCAAAGTGACATGATTTGTAACAAAATGCAAAGGTTGGGATGACTGGTGCTAAAAAAAATGTTATGGATAGATTTATTACAGATTTGAAAGGTTGGAGACCAAAATTACAAATTACCTTAATTATAATGAAGATCCTCAACTATTTTTCATTTTCGTATTTATGTTTCTAACTATTTTTTATTACATTCTTATCATCAACCTATTAATTTGAATATCTTATCTTTGTCTTAGATGATGATTTCTATCCAAAAAGTTAATTAAGAATGTATAAAAAGATTTTTTTGCATGTCACATTTTTAAATGAGCAAAATAAATAACAAATACAAAAGTTTGATAAAACATTTATCTCTCATTTCAATTTACATTAGCAAAATATTTCGATAAAAATCGTCATAAAAAATAAAATATGAAAATTATGATAAAAATTCGACGAAAAAAGTTAAAAACATAAGTACCAAAATATCAAATATTGGGATACCGTGGTGCTTTAAGAATTTGGTGCTATTGTGTGAATTTCCATTCGGACCCACAGGGGAAATTGGATTGTTTGTACATTGCTTTTTATTGTGTTGGCTATTTGCAGTAATTTTAATGAATTGATAAGATATTATTGTTAGTTAAATTGAAAAAAAAAATAAAAAATGATGCTGCTATAAAATGGAGAACGCTGCATAGTATTTTTCAGAATTTGGTGCTATTTGTTTCAAATTCCGTTTAGGCCCACTGGAGAAACTCGAGCCAATTGGGTTCCTTCCAGGAAGTCGGCGTCGGGCCAGCTCAGATCACCGACAATTTAATTACCAATTTGCTAAATTACCGCCAGATTACAATATAGTAATGTTTGCTCGATTATTATGGTTGATTTTTTCTTGTTCTTGTCCCCAATATTTATTTATTTTTTATTTTTTTATTTTTTCATACAATGTGAATATGTACAAGCACGATGTATATGTTGATAATTATACACAAGTCATCGTAGTCGATTCAAGTCATATAAAATAGTTCGATTAGCTTGATTTCATCACATAACTTTTCGACTATTTGTTTACAAACTACGTAATGGACTCTCTTATTAAGTTAGCATGACGAACAATTACCGAAACACTTAAGAAAAATAACTGAATAATATATAGGAATTAAAAAAATGATAAAGAAAAAACATTTTCTTTATTCAAGTAATATGTAAACTTCAACTTCACTAACAGGACACAAGCATAAATACACATACTCTACAGAATTGATTACTCGAATCATCGTAGTACTTTACTAACTTGATCTTTAGAACGTCTTATGTAAACACTACACATTCTAATATAAGCATCTTAAACAGTAGAAACAATATATTCAACTAGAAACTTACATCCATTTTCTTCTATGAAATAAACTTCATCTCTAATCTACTTAAGATAAAAGTTAAAAGTAAAATAAATAGACGAACAATAAAAAATTGTGATTATTAATGATACAAAGATGATCTTTCTTTCTTTCTTTCTTCCTAAGAAACAATTGGCAAGGAATGAAGTGTTTTTGTAATAAAATCTCTAATGTCTTGTCTAATATTGATTTAGAACTCATTACAAGACACACAATCAAAAGGTGTACATGTGCGCACATGCTATCCGTACACTAATATTTACATGCACGAGTTCGAATAATAGTAAAAAGAATTTAACTCAACTCAATACCAAGTATCTCACTTTCGATTTCCGAGTACGCATTATTTTTATACTATGAACTTGTTTGGTAGAGATTTTGGACAAAATTTTAGTTTTTTTAAAAAAAATTGACTTTTCAAAAATTTTGAAAATAAAATGATAAAATTATCCTTGCTACTTTAAAATAAAATTATGTTGATTAAATCTAATTTTGTCATTTCACTTTCAAAATTTTGCAAATTAAAAAATATCATTAAAAAAAATATATTATTTTTTGCCAAAACCCTCTGCCAAATAAAGCTCTAAATATAATTTTTTCAAGCACACCAAAAATAGCAACAATCCTATAAGTTAACACAGGAGTGATCTCCTCCCCACAAGTGGGGAGCTTATGCTCCCCACTTGTCCACTTGTCCAACATTGGTTGGACAAGCATAAAGTTGGGTCTAAGTCCACATCCGCCATGTAAGGTAACAAGCTGGAAATCTGATGGAATTTGATTTGACTTCTGACTTTAACCCATTATTGAAAAAGACAACCACTTTTCTAAAATCTGGCACTTGATTCAGAGCTCTGAACTGAGATCTAACCCCATTTATTCCACTGCGTGGTGTGTGTACAAAACATTCAAATCTTGGGCTTTCATTTTACTTAGATTTGTTTCCGTTAATCATTTCGGATCTGTCCAGATCGCTACTTCATTCCAGTAAGCACATACTCCAATCTGGTTGCATTTACGCCCCTTTGTTATCGATTTGTGATTCATTCCACTGACTGCAAATTGGTTTTATTTTGTCAGGAATTGAATGCACGTATGGTTTTTTTTTCTTGCAACGTTATTAATTCTTGCTTAATTATTACGAAAATGTTAAAGAATAAAGAATTTGTAGATCTGCATCGTGGAGCTGTCGTGGGAGTCGTATTTCCAGAAAAGATTGCGTTTTAATGCTTTTTGGGATTTGGGTTTTCAGTACGGATTCTTTTTTGTTGCTTTAAGATACAACTGTTGTGGGGTTTATGTTATGTGAAGAAAGAAGGGGGATGAACACTATCATGTTTTGATAATTCGAAGATAAGTGAATAATGTGAATCATGGGCTTAATGGTTGCTTTTATGGATTAATTTTTTTGCTTTACTTAGATCATGCAATGCTGCACTTAAGGTAGGTTGTAATTAAGCGAATCCACTGAATTTTCACACAATTGTTTTCCCATTGCACCTTAAAATCTACTACAGGCATTCCTATTCTGTTGCGATTATGTATAGCAGCTAATTGCAAATCAAGTTACTGAAGAATCATGTTTGCCAATAATGTTTGTCCTCTGCTATTTTTTAATAATCTTGTCGGTTAAGGTAATTTATTTGAACATCTTAACCGTTCGTGCTTTGGTTGCTTTTGGAATTTTATTTGCGCGTTGCTTTTTATCATTGCGGTTCCTTATATACCTTTATTATCATATGGTGTCTTTCTATGAACATGGATCTGACTGTTTAATGCTAACATTACTCATGCCAAGTGTCACCATGAAATAAATTTATGTAAGTTTCTTGACCACATAACAATGATTATATGTGATTTACTTGACTCGTGTGATCCTCATAGTCTTTGAAAGTTAAATTTCACTAAGGTGGGTGTTGACTTAATGTTTTGCATGCATAGGGCGCTGATTGTTTCAAATATATTTTTTAACGTTTTCTGAAATGTTGTCCATTTGATTTCAAATGCTTTCTTCATGTTCTATGTTTTAGTAGATTGCTCTGAGTGAAATCTGCCTAGTCAGCCAAGCTGTGGAATCTCAGTCATGGAATTAGTTGTGTAATCCATAAGATACTTAACTTTGAGGTGGCAGTAGAGGCATATTGAAGCTGGATAAATGACGAGGGGAAGATCGGATGGAGGGCAGAAAAAGCACTTGTTAACTTCTGTGTGTATTGTGGCATCGTTTCTTGTTTTTCTGTATGTGTTTTTTGGCTCTAAGAATGCCGGCGAGTCTGCAATAGAATATGGCAGCCGGTCATTGAGAAAGCTAGGGTCATCGTATTTGAGCAGTGATGAAGATTCTGATATTGGCGGTAAGCCAGATGAATCTTCTATGAAGCTTGGGCTGGATGACGGAGAGGATGGCATCTATCCGAAGAGCTTCCCTGTAAGACTTTTTACAATTATTCTCATTGTACACAAATGAACTTTCTCGTTCTGCCCCCATACACACATGCAAAGGGCTGCATAAGGAAGAAATGAAGGACCGATTCTTGCATTTTGTTGTTGCTCTTGTTTGATTCAATTTAGTGACTTTTCTCTCATTACATATTATTAATTTGAAGGTCTGTGATGACCGCCATTCGGAGATAATTCCCTGTCTTGACAGACATCTTATATATCAAATGAGATTGAAATTGGATCTAAATTTGATGGAGCACTATGAAAGACACTGCCCTTTACTTGAAAGGCGGTACAATTGCTTAATTCCTCCCCCTCCAGGATACAAGGTGAGGCCTTGCTGAGGCAGTAGGTAGCACAATGTGTTGAAGCATTCATTGTGTGGAATTCATTTAACCTTTAAAGTCATGTCTGTTCCTCTTTTTCTGGGTTACAGATTCCAATTAAGTGGCCAAAGAGTAGAGATGAAGTTTGGAAAGCAAACATACCTCATACTCACCTTGCACATGAGAAGTCTGATCAGAACTGGATGATTGTTAAAGGCGATAAGATTCAATTTCCTGGAGGAGGGACTCATTTTCATTATGGAGCGGATAAGTACATTGCTTCTATTGCTAATGTAAGCTTTCTGGCTCATAAAGTTCTCTGCAATCGACTGATGAAATATAGCTTTGATGACTAAAATTTTCTTATTTGGTAGTCGTAGTGGAGATACATTTGTTTGTGTGGAGTCACTCATGTTTGATAAATTTTACTTCTGATTCTAATCATGCATTGCATTCGACAGATGCTGAACTTTTCAAACAATAACCTGAACAATGAGGGACGGTTACGGACAGTTTTTGATGTTGGTTGTGGTGTCGCAAGTTTTGGGGCTTACCTTCTTTCATCAGATATCATTGCAATGTCATTAGCACCTAATGATGTGCACCAAAATCAGATTCAATTTGCTTTGGAAAGAGGAATTCCTGCTTATCTTGGTGTTCTTGGGACAAAGAGGCTTCCTTACCCAAGCAGGTCTTTTGAACTTGCTCACTGTTCTCGTTGTAGAATTGATTGGCTCCAGAGGGATGGACTTCTTCTTCTTGAGTTGGATAGGTTGCTTAGACCTGGAGGTTATTTTGCCTACTCGTCCCCTGAAGCATATGCACAGGATGAAGAGGATCTAAAAATATGGAGAGAGATGAGCGCACTTGTGGAACGCATGTGTTGGAGAATTGCTGCAAAAAGGGACCAAACTGTCATTTGGCAGAAGCCTTTGACAAATGATTGTTACTTGGAAAGAGAACCAGGCACTCGCCCGCCTCTCTGTCGATCTGACGATGATCCAGATGCAACCTGGGGTGTGCTAATGGAGCCGTGCATATCACCTTATTCTGACTGTAAGTATCTCACATGATTTATTATTCATTCTTCATTTGCATTTATATTCCAATGGGGGAAAATTATCTGGAACAAAATGGATTGGGGTGCTCTCTTGTCACTTTCTAAAGGGTACTTACAAGATATAGGTAATGACTGGAATGTAGGTTATTTTATATTATAAAAATATCAAGGGGTTGAAAATTGGGACAATGCTCCCTCCAGTTGAATTGGATGTCCAAGGTAAACACGGAAAGAGCTTTTAGAAGAAAGTTGAGATGTTTATTTTTATCTTCTATCACTTTTACCCCTTGATAGTGATATCAACTGAAATGTGGCGTGGCCATGTATTGAATTTTGAAATGATAATATTGATTTGATATTGAAATTTTGGGAAAGGACACTTTGAGGATGAGTCCGTTTAAGAAAAGTGGATATTATTTTGAGAAATCCCAGAAGGAAAGAGGACATGCAATTTGAGATAAAAGGAGTAAACTATAATTATGTAATCTTGAGGTTAGCTGCTAATTGGCTTCTCTACTTGGGGTATAGTCTGCACTTGGCCTTTGAAGCGAGTGAGTTTCTCTCTTTGCTTTTGATTGATGCGAAGTTCATATTTAAAGAAAATTAAACACAAAATTTTTATCTCTTTATTCTTTTTTAGGTTTTTCCCTGTACAAAGTGTGTCCATCTAGGATGGTATAAATTATTAGAAACTCGGGTTTCTTGTTAATTGATTGACGACTAATGGCATTTTGTCTATAAGACCTATTTTTCTATGCTCAAGTAAAATACATTCTGTGATTTTTTTTCTCAAGTTTGTGGGATCGGTGTAAGCACACAAATTGGGAGAATTTGTACCTAATTAAAATTTACGAGGACATGCAAAACGTGATGATAGATCTCATCATTAATCCTAAAAGGAAAATCTATAAAGATGGATACTTATGATTCATTAATAGGAGGTAAACCCTATGCTGGTAAAATCTATTAGCTGCTCTAAATAGTTCTTCTTATCATGAAGCTGACGATTTTGTTCTTTATTATTATTTCTATTATCTGAAATTAAATTTAGATTCTGGTTGTTATTTTCTATCTTCTTCTCTATCTTGAAGGCGTAAAATACTGTGTACTGTGCAGCATGCATTAGTTTTCAGTGACCTTATATTCATTTTAAATAAGTTTAATATGTTTGTTACTTCATATTGCTTGATATTGGATTTCTTTGTGCTGATATTTTAGAATGGAAACCATCTAATAACAACTGCTGTGGAATTCTAAGTTCATTTCTGTGATGAAATTTAGTTTTATTGATATGGTATTGTAACCGAAAATTCTTCATTTAGGTTTTAAATTTGTTGCTATTGTTTTTTTCTTCTTCAACAGATGATCACAAAACTGGAGGTAGTGGACTGGCACCATGGCCTGCCCGACTAACTTCTCCTCCTCCTCGACTTGCTGATTTTGGCCATACGAGTGAAATGTTTGAAAAGGATACGGTAATTTGATGCATTTAATTGTATCTGTTTGTTCTGTGCCCATGCCATTTCCTTATGTATAGTCATCATAGACCAGAAATTGTACCAACTTTGTATCCTCTTTGCTTGCAGGAACTTTGGCGGCGGAGGGTAGAGAATTATTGGAATCTCTTGAGTCCAAAGATCTCATCAGACACTCTAAGGAACGTGATGGACATGAAGGCAAATTTGGGGTCATTTGCCGCTGCATTGAAGGACAAGGATGTGTGGGTGATGAACGCTGTCCCTGAAGATGGACCCAAAACACTTAAGATCGTGTACGACAGAGGGTTGATAGGCACAGTTCATAACTGGTATGTGAATATTTATTGTTATACACCGTCTTTATATGGATGTTATCAGTTTATGTATAATCGTCCCTTATCATTTGGTTTTATGAGGACTCTTTGTTGAGACAGATAAAAACAACATTTAATATTTATTTACAAACGCTTCTAGTTCTAGGCCTCAGCAACATTATTCTCTTAATATATCAATAAATGAAAATATTTAAATAGGGAATGGTGGAAAAATTGACTTTGTAATTGAACAATTATCAGTTATTTGTGGAGTAGTTCTAACATGGCTCAGTAGATACTTCTACATGTGGTGAATTTTAGTTAAAATCTATTTTATTATACTGCTACTCTTGTCTAGTATTGCGTACCGAACATGCACTTAGACTTGTGATCATGATACCAAACATGCACTTGATCATGACCAAAGACTTAAATTTGAAAGTTGGACTGTCTAAATCTATTTTTTTACAGGTGTGAAGCCTTCTCAACATACCCTAGGACTTACGATTTGCTCCACGCATGGACTGTGTTTTCCGACATTGAGAAGAAAGGCTGTAGTGGTGAGGATCTACTACTTGAGATGGATCGTATTCTCAGGCCTTCCGGTTTCATTATTATCCGGGACAAACAACCACTTATTGAGTTTGTAAAGAGGTATTTGGCTGCATTGCACTGGGAAGCAGTTGCGATAGCTGATTCCACTTCAGATCCCGGTCAAGATGGAGAGGAAGTGGTGTTTGTCATCCAGAAGAAACTGTGGTTGACAAGCGAAAGCTTCAGAGATACAGAGTAGACGAAGTAGTCGACTAATTGATCCACGTGCCCTATTCTTGGGATTTAAGAAGCATATTTCAAGAATTGAAGGGCTAATCAATTCCATTTTGTAACAAGAAAGTGATTCATCTTTCTTTTTTCAATTCTATTCTTTTCTGATTTAGCTGATAAGCCATAAACCACTTTTATTTATAGCTTATTCTTAATTATTAAAAAATTTACTTTTGGGTGTCATTCCATAATGAATAATATGTTTCCATTTACCTTTCTGCAGATATTGTGCATACATGAGAAGACATATTTTGAATGAACAAAGAAGGTCAACTTTCAAACAAAGCATGGCTGGGAAAAAAAAAAAAAAAAAAACTCTAAAATTAGCAAAATGAACAATTTCATGGCAATTTAGAAAAAGGGGAGGGGGGGAGGGGGGGGATGGGGGGGGGGAATTGATTTTAGGGATAATTGAATCAAAGGTCACCAATGTTTTAAAATCGTTGGAGATATGTTCTTAACCTAAAAAAAATAGTATCACACATCTCCAACGTATGAAGAAATATGCATCGTAAGTCCCTCTTCACACTTTCCGTCCATTTTCTCCGTTAAAACTCCAAAATTGGACTCCATGCACTATAATTCCCCAGAAAAGACGACTGAATCCAAAGATTTCATGAATCCAAAAAATTCCCCAAAAAGTTCCCCACACATATATATACATAAATATATAGTAGATTTTTTGAATCCATAGAATTGTACAATCTGGGCTTTCACCCTTGTAAAACGATCCAAATTCAACATTTAGGTATCAATATTTTTTTTCTTGATTTTGTGTATATATATTCATGCGTGTATAAATATGTGTATATATAGGATTGGTGAAGCTTTACCCATGAAGAATCTAACAGAACATTTATCTGTTTATCTGCAGTTGAATATATTCAAGCTCGAATTGAACGAAAAATATAAATGTATTCAACTTTTTATGTATGTATGGATGTGTATTTTTGAACTTGAGCAGAGAGACTCGAGAGAGAAATTGGCTTTGGATTCATGACGCTTCTCCAGGCAGACAGAAGTTAGAAACATTAGCTTAGTAGAGTTAATTGAAAATCTGAGAATTCTATGCCGTTGAACGAAAAAGCAGAGGCAAAGGGCGGATCTGGAGGCGAAGGCCATGGAGACGTGATCGCATCATTGAAGCGGAGGGATTTCCGTGATATTATTGGAAAAATCGACGATATAGAGAAGACATAGAGAGAAGGTGACCAGCTCGTTCGAGCAGTTTGCTGGGGAAGACGACAGTAGTGGAGTGAGATCTGAGTTTGAAATAGCTGGAAGTTGGTTAACCGAGTTGCTTTGAGTCCGAAATAAAAGAATGCGAGCCCGACCTGAATGTAGGGGGATTCCATATTTCTTGGGCTTAAAATGAGTTTATCATTATTACCATATAAGAAACAATGGTTAAGGTTGGGGATGCTGATTCTTATCTCCACATTTCTTGGATTCCATATTTCTTGGCCTCATTCTTATAGAACAAAAATGGATGCTGATTCTTATCTCCTGTTGCCAATTTGGAAAAATCTCCAATCGCTTCATTTGGAGAGAAAGCGCGTGGAGTCAAATTTAGGGTTTTAACGGAGAAAATAGACGTAAAGTGTGAAGAGAACCTCCAATGCCTATTTCTTCATACGTTGGGGACGTTTGGTGCTATTATTTTAGGTTAGGGACATATTCCTAATAATTTTAAAACATTGGAGACTTTTGATGCAATTATCCCTTGATTTTAATGCACAAATGATTAAATCGTGTCTTAATGTACGAATGGGTAAATTTCACCTGGTTTCCAACTTAACATTTACTTCACTTGTCTTTTCCACCTTTTAAAGCTGTGGTACACATATCTAGCTCACGGAAAATAGTTATTTGAATGTTAAATGACCACGTGAAATTCGCGTGATGTGAGATTAAAGGGGTAAAATTGTTCAAAAAATTTTTATTTATTCCAAAATAATTCAAATGGGGATTTTAACTTTCATTTAGAAATTTGAACAAGGGGAGAAAAAATCTGAAGTGTTCTTGAAATGTACTCTCTTGTTAACCCATCGCCAACATAACGCAGCCAATTAATGTTCTCTCTTGATTTAACCCATCGCCAACATCACATGGCCATTTAATGTTCGAATAAGCGTTTGGTGTTAGTTGGGATATAAGTGTCATAGTTTTCAAAACTTGGGGATATAGATGCCACACTAAAGAAAGATAGGGCCCACTAGTGGAATTTACCCTATATGAATTTGCAGTAACAGAGAATTTGTTATATTTCTATTTATTTTTCTAGTCTTTGTTTTGGCAATGACCCGCAAAATAGAATGAAGAAATTGATACAACAGAATGACAACTAAAAATTAATGCTCTCGTTGAGAGTCGAACTCAAGACCTCCCGCTTACTAAACGGGTGCTCTAACCAACTGTTGTATTTATTTTTCTAGTCTTTGTTTTGGCAATGACCCGGAAAATAGAATGAAGAAATTGATACAACAGAATGACAACTAAAAATTAATGCTCTCGTTGAGAGTCGAACTCAAGACCTCCCGCTTACTAAACGGGTGCTCTAACCAACTGAGCTACGAGAGCATCTCATGAAGATTAAACTACAATAGTATTATTTCAAGTTATGTGAATCGTATACCTTCAAAAAATCAAAATTGCAACTTTTTTATTCCGTGTTTGTGATTGTATGTGTGTGGAGAAATTAATTTTCGTGAATTTAATTTTTCTTCTTTTATCGGTGCGATACCAATGCAGACGAGTGATATGTTCAATATAAACTCACAGCTCGAGCATTTACAAACTAAATATGTTGGTACATGCCACCTCGACTCATATCGGTTGTTAATTTCTTTTCAAGTGTTGAACAATGAGAACAAAAGAAACACAAAGGGAGAGCTAGAGTTTGATCGATATAATCTTATACAAAAGAAAAGCAAAATTAGTGGTTTTTTGTTGTTCTTCAAATTATTTTTCAATTTTATCTTCTCTAAAATAATTATTTCTAAATATATCATAAACCTAAAATACGTATATCGTCTTCCTCTTCTCTCCAAACGAACATTTTGCTTCTTCTCTCCAAACAATAATTTTTTATGTACTATTGAATTATTTTTGAAATTTTTTACAATCGAATATATATTTACATTTAAATTTTTATATACTTTATATTGTTTACAAATACCTACATTTTTTAATATATATTTATATATATAATTTTATTGGTTTAGAAAACTTTCACAATCATTCGATAATAAATTTCAAAATATAGGTTTGACTGTTTTAAAAACTGCTACTAAAACTATTCAAAATCGAACTTCTCATAAACGCCCAAAATCGTTAATTAAAAAAATCCAATAATATTTTCATCTAAGCATCTGAAATTGTCAAGGTGGAGTGAGTTACTGATCAAGCACGAGTTTCAACTCACATATTTTCATGGAGGTACATGAACAAAACATTAAATGACAAATCAAGGCGGTATTCTTGCAAATAGAATGGTGTATCACATCAAAACATGCTCGACAGTAAGCGATTTTAAGTAGAAGACTATGCTGGTGAATTATTTTCATATTGTTACAGTTCATCAAGTAAAATCTTGGTAGTTTGGCAAAAGTATTTCTTGTTTCTTATGTGACATCGCTAGTTGAAACTTTTTCTTTGATCAACGGATCAAAGAAATGTTTCGATTGATATATTTTCGAGCCCAGAAGAATAGGAATGTATGTTGTTCATTGTCATTGATCTTTAATGTGGCTCACTTTGTTTGTAAACAGCAATTCTAGTAACAGTTTTTTGTCTGATAGAGTGAGATTTGGCAATTTGCTTCTACCTAATACGAATTAACAATCTTGGTAGATCGAAAAATAATTGATTACTAGAGCTTTTAATTTCAGACATATACTATCATGAACAAAAGAAAAAAAAAAGAAAAAGGAAAAAAAAAAAAACATATTTATTTCTTGTTACACATATAACTGGCAATGCTTCTTTTATAAGGCAAGCCTTTATCATTGACATAGGATGCTGGCCAATGTGTGTTTAAACATTTGAAACTAGTTTTAAGCAGGGTCAAACATGTCGTAAATACAAGAAATACACCAAAAAAAGAAAAAAAGAAAAAAAGAAATACACATTACAGTTTTTTTGAGATGAAAATTGTTTGTTGTCCTATTTGGGGGCTAATTATATGAGTCGTCACCAAACTTTCACTTTAATTGAAATTCAGTCAATGAGCTTCAATTGACAGCAATTGATCATTGAACTTCAATTTAACAGTAATTATACCACTTCATTTGTGAGATAGCCGTTAAAACTAACGTCTATATAGTATATACGTGGCAATCCATGGGGACTCATTAGTTGTACTTAAAGTTTCCCAACTTTCGTCACAATTACAATTAAGTCGTTGAATTTCAATTTGTAGAATCGGATTCACTTAACTTTAATTTACAGCATTCAAAGCACTCAATTAGGATGCTTTCAAATAAAATTAACGGATTTCTCATGCATTCATCCTAGTAATCAAATTTTGACACGTCAATTCCATCTCAAACATCAATTTATGAAGAAGTTTGAATGATTTTCATTTTTTTTCAAATATAATAAAACCCAAAAATTCATTTGACCATTGGGGGAAAAGGAGAAAAAGACTAGCGTTTCTTCCATATCTGAAATCGACATTATGGTTGATCGAAAATCTATTTTTAGTTCAATCGATTTCAATTATTTTCATAAATTATGTTTGAGATGGAGTTGACGTGTCAAAATTTGATTACTGAGATGAATATATGGAAATTTAATTACTTTAACTAACACGTCATCAAATTTGTTATATCATCTGACAACGTTAATATAGACTGCTTTGATTGCTGTTACATTAAAATTAAGTGATCAAATTGCTGCAAATTAAAGTTCAACGATTTAATTATAGCCAGGAAGAAAGTTGAGTAACCGCCATTATAATTAACTAAGTCTACACGGATTGCCACATATACATAAGTTAGTTTTAACTGTCGTCGTATAAACATAGTGATTTAATTGCTGCTAAATTAAAATTAAGTGATGCAATTGAAGTTCAACGACCTAATTACAGTCAAGGTGTAAGTTTGACAACCGCAAGTACAATCAACCCTCCTATTCTGCATAGAATTCCAGCTTGTCTTTCAAGTTTGCTGTGCTATTTTGTATTCAACCTCAGGGTTTAGAAAAGGATGGTATTTGTACTTTCACGCACATGGTGATATGTCATATGCATTCACATGTTGTCAGTGGCGGATCCAGGAATTTTTTGAGTCCGGACTACTATTAAAAAAAAAAAATTTCGCACGGACTGTTACTAAATTTTTTTTTTACGTTATAAAAAAAGACTT
The DNA here is from genome assembly GCA_030279155.1 of Forsythia viridissima. Lineage (NCBI taxonomy): Eukaryota > Viridiplantae > Streptophyta > Magnoliopsida > Lamiales > Oleaceae > Forsythia > Forsythia viridissima. The sequence continues at coordinate 5,127,300 of CM059036.1, forward strand.
TTCTTGGAGACTGGCCCGGGCTGTAGTCAAGGCCCGCCCCCTGCATGTTATGTATTCTAAATTCTCAACAATAACATGATGATGAAATGTCACATTGGTCACTCACTAGTAATAAAAATTTATCCTCAAATATGCCATAATGAGTGTGAAATCACAACTCAACACAATGACACATTCAATGTTTGTTTGATAGAGTTTTTTAGTAGATTTTAATAATAAAAAATAATGAAATACATTGTAGAAAAGTTGTGAATCCCATAAAATATATAGTTAAATTTAATTATTAATTATTAATTATATTTTTTTTAGTAGATTCTTAAACTCCACTAAACAAGTTCTCAATTCTCAATTATCCAAATGAATACTTCAATTTCACAAAATATTGAAAAAATTCTTAAAGATAATTTTATTTTAATCCAACGTGCCAATATTGAAACCAAGTTGTCCTTATATCAAAGCCTTTGCTGATATATAGTTTTTCACTAAATTATAAATCAACTAATAAAATAAAGAAATTTATTAAAATAAGTAATGTTCTCGAGAAATTGAAAAGGTATGTTTGATCCCTAAAAGCATGGAATTTGGCTATAGCACCACTAACAGAAGATTTTGATTCAAACTTTGTTTACAAATTTGTTTACACTCGAAAAATTGGTATTGTTTGTCTAACTTCAACCTCTTTGGCCACAATTAGGTTTAGGTAACTCCCGAAGTCATCTTCATACCATTTGAACCTAGAGTATGTTCTTCTTTGTTATCTCATTAAAATGTAGTTGAAAATAAGTTCGAAAAAAAGAGAGTTTATTTTAAACTTTACCAAACATGCCCCGGCAGGCATGAAATTCCTCTTCATACATATAATAATAATTAAAAAAAAAAGAAGAGAAAATTTGTAATTTTCGTCTCCAACATTTTCAATTAATTGCAAATCATGTGCCTATTGACAAATAATGACGAATTTGCCCTCCTATTTAAATAAAAAAAAATAAAAGAAAACTAAAAACAACAATATAATAAGAAAAAATTATAAAAAAAGTCTCATAATTTTTCAAAAACTACAAATTATCTTCTTCTTCACCCACCATACCCCCACCCACCTCACCTCACCTCACCTCACCTCACCTCAACCAACATGATGGGATAACAAAGAAGAACACCATTTTAATATTCATAGTTTCAAAAATTTAAAAACATAAATTGAGAAAAATAAAAGATTTTCATAAGAATCTTTCAAAAAATTAACTTGAAGACCAAGCTTTATGTAAGCTTTCTAGACTTTAGATTTAGAAGCATCAAGGCAAATTCTAAGAGTCTTTCATAAATCACTCACAGCAGAAAATGAATAAAACACATAAAATCCTAAACTCATTTTTCACATTCTTTTTTAAATATTTGAATTGAATCAAAGAACCTAATGCAGAACTACACCCCACATCCACAACCATTATGAAAAAAATTCTTCAAGATTTTGAAAACTCACAATGCAAATACAGGAATTAGTGTTTATCTTTATATACATATTAGAATAAAGTGAAATACAATGAAAATGAAAGAAACTCACATCACCATTTTTACTTGCAGTGAAAATGTAGTCAATCATGGACTTAATGAATTAATGATACTAATGAATATTTAATAGCTGATTTAAGTATATGAAATTTTCTCTATTTTAAATCTGTCATTAATGACAGATTGAGGAGTTCTGGTGTGTTGGTGGCGGCGTAGATGATGTAGTGGTGTGGAGGTGATTGCTATGGGATGGGGTGGGGAAGATACTTTGTACTTTTTGAAAAGTTATGAGACTTTTTTTGTAATATTTTTTTATTTTTTTACTTTGTACTTTTTGAAAAGTTATGAGACTTTTTTTGTAATATTTTTTTATTTTTTTGTTGTTTTAGTTTTTATTTATTTATTTTTGTTTATTTAAAGAGGAGGACAAATTCTCATTATTTGTCATTAAGGAAGTGATTTATAATTAATTGAAAGATTGAGGATGTCTAGCTATAAAAATTAGTTAGGGATAAATTAATAATATATTCGAAAGGTTAAGGATGAAAGTTATAAATTTCCATAAAAAAAAAATGCACGTACACTATTCTCAACGACAGAGATATCACACAGTTTCCCATAAAGATGTCATCAGAATGCTAGATAGAATGGACAAAGGATTGGTCCTCTCCAATCAGTGGTCACCATCTTTTTTTATTTTTTCTTTATATTTATATAAATATATTATGGTGTAGTCACTATCTTATTTTGTTATTATATAATTACTCAACACTTCTATATGCATTGAAGAAACAAAATCCTTGTGTCTTATTGAAGTTCATTGTTTTGGGAGTGAAAATAAACTTGTGGTTCTTATTGTGTAGAATGATGTGATTCATGTTAAGACAGAGTTTTGCAGTGAGCCTTTTAATAATTGGGATAAATAATCAAGTACATTGATTGGACATGTTGCCCTCTAAGATTTGACGGGTGATTCTGATAATTTCATGTACTTGAAATCGTATAAAATCTATAAAATAGACGTCAAGTCTGATAATCAATTTAGTTATTATTTATTCGATGGTGTTCTGACAAAATTTCAAGGTATATATACATGGAGAGGAGATCTCGCGTGATAAGGTGAATTGTCGTCTTAAAATTTCTATCACGTCTAAAAAATTTGGAAAAAAATTGTGTTCTCTTGCAGTGTAGATGTCGCTAGTGTTGGACTAAGCCCATGTTTGAGTATCATGAATTCATGCTATACTAACATACGCTTCTCAACATGTCATCACTAAGATGAGGTTGCTATTCTCGTGATTTCAATTTAATATTTTTATAGTCTGATTTTTTCGAGTGTTATTAATTTTATTTATAAATAAGAGGCATGATTGATAAGGGAACATAATTAAATTATATGTCTTCATCAAAATTCAATTTGAACCATAAAAAAGTATAATCATATGAATGATAAACATTTGGCCTCATCACTACAGTGTGAATTATTAACAAGGGAAAAGATAAGGATTAGTTGATGAACATCCCAAATGTTTCATTTGTTTGGTATTCTCTCAATCACATCAATCCATAAACCAAAATAAAGCATAAATTTACTGTATATTTGCATAGTTGATGGACATCCCAAATGTTTCATTTGTTTGTTATTCTCTCAATCACATCAGTCCATAAACCAAAATAAAGCATAAATTTACTATATATTTTGCTAAGTTTAAATTATAATTTAAATTGATTAAACATATTTTTTATTCACAAATTTTTTAGGATCCATAATTTACTATCTCCATAGAGTATCTCTAATACACCCCGTCTATTAAAATCTACGTGGCAGGTAAAATAGACGAACTTCTATTCTATGTGACACTAGTTCTTGAATAGATAGTCAAATTAAACATTTATCTTCAATGTATTCAGTCTAAAACTAATATTACCGCTTATGCGTAATTAATTTTTTTAAACATCATCAGAATGCATTGGAAGTGATTTTTTTATAACTCCGTTTATTTGTGCTTATGTGACACGTCTAAAAAAAATAGACGGAGTACATTAGAAATACTCTTATAATCCACACAAATCATTGGAAATGCTCTTATTATTCACAAATATCATAAGACTCACACCTTATAAATACTTAGAAAATAATTTCAGCACTCTCATGCACTTAATAATGGAATGCTAGAGATTATTGTAATTTTCTAGGCGACTCCAAGATATACGTGTAACATTATAAATTTCATGTTAACTTAACATACTATTTCTATTTTTAATTATTATTAATTGATGCAAGATTACGGGCCCCATTAATCAATCATAAATTATCAAGATAATATATGAGTAATTAATAGACAATGCATGATCAAAATACTAAAATGATCAAAATTAAAAAATGAACTTTATTTTGGTCTATGTACACATTGATAATTGAGTATAGGTTGAATCGAACGTATCGTAATATCAAAAATATGTCTTGGTCGTCAGGGGCAAGGTTGCCATTCCTCAAAATTAATCAGACGAAGCTTGAAACACCTTAGTCATTGAAAAAAAAAATGTCTTGCTTTAAAACTTTAAATGCTATTCCAAGTTGGAAAGTAAGCATAATTTTGTAAAGTTGAGCATATGAAGATCAAAATTTAATAGAGATTTCGAGGTTTTTGTTATTGGTGAATAATTGTGCAACTACAAGTTTATCACAGAAGATTTAAGACCAACTTGATCTTTTTTAAGAGTTAATAAATCAAATTGGTAATACAGAAATAGTCTGGGAACCAATTGTGCAATATTCCCTAATTATTTTGTTGGAAATATGAAAATGTATACTTTGTGGTTGTTTCACCGACCAACTTATTGGCAATTAAGCTAAAGTTCAGGGATCAAAATGAAATTAATTCTATCAGTTCAAATTTCTACATTCATTTCATTTTACTCCCTTTCCCCTTTCCTGTCTCTCTCATATTTTTCCTACACAGATCCCTCTCAAAATCAAGAATCCACATCCAGAATTTCCCCTTGAATTTATTAGTTTTTTTAAGATTCCTCACTTTCTCTCTCTCTAATTCCACCCTCCATTGCCATTTCCGTTTCATCCTCTACATATACACAAAACACATTTATAAAAAATATTTGAATTTATTTATTATTTTTATAAATATTTTGTCAATAAATTTTCTTGCACCATGCAAAAACAAAGCTGGATTTTCTATATCTTTCCTCCATGTAGTCCCAGATGTTGACTTTTTTATATCCAAATATGTAGAATTCTCGTTGTCTTGGGTTTCTGTTAATTCTTTGATTTAATGCATTTCTTATTTTTGTAAACCGTCAAATCATCAATAAGAACATCAATCTATATTACTTTTTTCGGCTATAAATGTATAGATTTCAAATTGCATTTTGAAATATTAATATTTGGGATTAGGGATTTTACTTTCTGGTCATTTTGTGTAATTTTCTATAATGGGTTTCAAATGGATCTGAAGGGTGTTCTTGAAATTCGAGACTTCCGCGGTTGATTTAAAGAACTTTTTGGTAATGTTGGAATTGAATGGTGCATTCTAAAATAAAGAAAGATAGAATTTTTTTGGGAAATTAATTATGGATCATGTGATTGGAGGCAAGTTTAAGCTGGGGAGAAAGATTGGTAGTGGATCTTTTGGGGAGCTTTATTTGGGTAATTTTGATTTCCATTTATGAACTATAAATTGATTTATTTGGGGAGGTTTTTTGGGTATGATGTTCTTTGAAATAATCTCATTTTAAATTAATTTCAGGAGCCAATATACAAACTGGAGAAGAAGTTGCCGTGAAGCTGGTTAGAAGAAAACTTTGTTCAAATTTTTTAATTTGTGAATTTAAGTTTTTATTTGGAATAACTTTTTTAATTATGCATTATGAGTCGTCTATTGATCATTTTGAATAATTGCACTATTATTGTGAAACCAAAAAAGAGCAGTCTGTAATCATAAAGGGCGATGATTGATGAATGGCGTGCTTCATGTGGTCTATCTACCTTTAGCGATTCCATTTAGTGGTTAATGAACACCTTTATTTTTTATTGTTTACCTATTGGGATTAGTATTTGTAATTACTAAGCTAGTTCATTCGTCAAGTTTTGGCTATTGATGAGACCTGTTACCGGAACTCTCTAGTTCAAGTGATATATATACTTCCCGGATATCAGTTTGTGCATTGATTTGTTCCAAGCTTTACTTTCTGCGGATTTTCTTTAAATTTTTATTATTTTTTTCTCTTGAAGCAATATATTTTATTTTGTTTCCAGGAATCTGTTAAAACCAAGCACCCTCAGCTTCGCTATGAATCAAAGTTGTATATGCTTCTTCAGGGAGGAAGTGAGTACACGTTTTTTTGAATTCGGTTGTTCCATTATGTTGGGTACTGAAGGTAAAGTAAGGTTAGGGTTTACTAATGCTTTTGTTTCTTGTATTAAGCTGGGATTCCCCACCTTAAATGGTTTGGAGTGGAAGGCGAATACAATGCCATGGTTATTGATCTTCTTGGGCCGAGTTTAGAAGATTTGTTTAATTATTGCAATAGGAAGTTCACATTGAAAACAGTTCTAATGCTTGCGGATCAGTTGGTAAGTATGCCACCATCAAAGAAGATTGTTTTCATTGTTTTTGCACCTGCTGTCTTACTTATTGCCTTTGGTTGTATGTAGATTAATAGAGTTGAATACATGCACTCTAGAGGTTTTCTTCACCGTGACATAAAGCCAGATAACTTCTTAATGGGTTTGGGCCGCAAAGCAAATCAGGTAGATGCATATATGTTTATACTGGGTGATGCTATGTTTTTTTATGTCTGATTGTTTCATTTTGTTTGCTTGGGCATTTGGCCTTATTTTTCTTGAGCACATCTCACTTCTCTTTAAGCTTTTCACAAGATCTGTTATATTCTTTGAACTGTAGATAACATAATTGTTGCAGAACATTGTCATTCTTTGGCATTTAATGTTGCAGAGTCTGTTGTATAATGTATATGGTAAGAAAAAGATAAAATGATATATGCTATAAGAGAGTAGAGTTTTTCATTGGTTCAACAAGCAAATTAATAACAACTGATACATAATGTGGTATTTAAGATTGAATCTGTGGTTTACGGCTGGTTCTGAAGTTGATTATTTTATATAGTTACGCATGGAATTGTAAATAGTGTGGCCTCTAACGGTGGTGAATTCAGGAGGGTAGAAAGATATGACTGATATTGATTGCAAACTTGGATATGAAATTCTATATCCTTGTTTGGTAAAGAATCTGGGACTGAAAGTGAAGGATGGATGATTTTGGGGTTTCATTTGCTGTTAGCCATTTCTAATCTTGATTAACTAAAATAAGAGATTATGAAATTGGGGCATAACTTGAATTCTTTTGTATTTTTTTGTCTCCGGTACTTTGCATAAGAACATATGTCCAGAAATCGGCTTTGTAGATCATCCTTATGAAGGCTTTACATTATTGGAAATAAGAATGGTTTATTCTTATTTGTCCTTAATTCCATTAGGTTTCTTGTTTGTTTCTTTTATTTATTAATCATTTACTTGTGCTAACACCATTGCCAGTATGCCTTTTTGTTATAGAGGTGATTGATAATACTAGTAAAAAGGAACTTTCAGTTCAAGATTTTATTGTGAAAATGAGTAGTTTAGTAGGATTCTGTGTTGGGTTTTGAAGCAGTAAGGTACTAAAGATGACCTGAATAATTGACTGAACTGGATGTAAATTCTTTCAATACCACGAGAATACTGTTATTTTGTCATTTCTTTATGTTTTTGAACTGAATGCAATATTGACTATTCCTTTTTAGTAGTTTCAGATTGCAAATGGTTTGCGAGATGGTTTTAAGTTGTCTCCTTCCCCTGCTCCCTTTAAGGACAAGTTTTGTGGATCTGGTTAATCTTGTAGACCAATTATGAGAATGCACCCCAATTTGTTACTTGCGGAAAATTTTCTTTTGTAATATTCTACAGGCCTTCTACCTAGTGTAACTCAACTTTTCATTTTTGTATTTTATCAGGTTTACATCATTGACTATGGACTAGCAAAGAAATATAGAGATCTTCAAACTCATAAGCACATACCATACAGGTATCAATATGAAAATCAACATTTTTTTGACGATGGGAAAATTGCAGCAAAGATCCACGACCCACAGATGTTATAAAAAACGGGTTTTCAATCTATCATCTACACAATGAGCATATATTTACTCCGAATCAATACAATGAGCAATTCAGAAACAGTATAATATTCCACGATTTTTTTTCAAAAAGAATTTGAGCCCTAATACACAAGGCTGAACTTGTCTCCCAAGATAGAGCATTGAGGGCTTTATCTAGGGTTGCAATTTGATCCCTGCAACTTGTCTTGTATTCAATCAAATAATTTTCTTGTTGCAGCTGACATTGGTTACATTATCCATAATTCTGTTTACTTAACTCCGATGTCTGGGTATCAGAAGTGGTAGTTTTTCCTATATTGAACAAATAAGAGATGGGAACTTCTATTATTTTCTGTCTACATTGAGTGAAAGAACTTTCTGATATACTAACTTGACAATACCAGTTTTCTTGGTATATGTTGTGTATCTTAAATCACAAATCTTAATGTTCATTGTTGATGAATAAAAACTTTTTCATCTATACATTTTTATTTCACAGTTTGTGAAATATAGAGCATGTTTGGCTAAGCCTTAAATAAAGTAAAATTGCTTAAAAGTAACTTCTAAGTTTAGCCAAACACATTTGTAGCTTTAAAAGTTACTTTTAAATAACTTTATTTCCCAAACACGTTTGACTTCTCTTTAAAAGTTGCTTCTTTTTTGAACATTTAGTACAAAAATTGGCTTCTTTAAAAGCATGCTTTGACCTACTTCTTAGAAAAGGAAGTTTACTTATTTTTTATTTTTGGCCAAACATGCCCATGATATCTTTTCCTCGTATGCGAGTTAGGCAGCCTGGATGACCTCTGCATTTCTTTCAATCTTGGTATTCACCTCCATTCTACACTGACCTTTGCCTTACTTATTCACAGGGAAAACAAAAATCTCACAGGCACAGCTCGTTATGCAAGTGTCAACACCCATCTTGGAGTTGGTGAGTGAACATTAAGATTGCAACCGTTGACTAACCATGGCCATCTATCTTCATGATTATCTTGTTTTGGAAAAAAAAGAGGAAAAAAATTTCTATGAAGTTTATAGTTTTCTGACTTTTGCAATGTTTCTGAGTTTCTTCTTTCAGAGCAAAGCAGAAGGGACGATCTGGAATCTCTTGGATACGTCCTTATGTACTTTCTCAGGGGGAGGTTGAGGATAAGAGCTTTCATTCAGATTTTCCTTTTTTCTTTTCTTACTTCCTGTTTCATGACTTGCTAATTGCATTTGGTTTTCTGTTTCAGTCTTCCTTGGCAGGGCTTGAGAGCTGGCACTAAAAAGCAGAAATATGACAAAATTAGCGAGAAGAAGATGCTTACACCGATAGAAGTACTATAACTTGCTTCCTGGTGTCATCTGGGTGATATTGATTTTATGTATTAGATTCCATCATTGTGTTATTATAGGAATCAAATGAACTATGAATATGTCTAGTGCTTTGGTTACTGTTCTTTTATTTGTATGTTCACAAATATAAAGTTGATTAAAAGACGACATTTTTTGCTGATTGATAGTTGCTTTGCAAATCTTATCCATCGGAGTTCATATCATATTTCCATTACTGCCGATCATTGCAATTTGATGATAAGCCTGATTATTCGTACTTGAAGAGGCTTTTCCGGGACCTATTTATTCGAGAAGGTAAATAAATGGGGATATTTATTACAACTATCATTTCTATTGCTCTTTCATTTTACTCTTTTCTGCAGTCAATTTAATATCTCTGGATGTTTTTAAGTTTTACATTATGGTTTCTTGTTGACAATTGAGATAATTGGTGCAGGTTATCAGTTTGACTATGTGTTCGACTGGACTATGTTGAAGTATCCACAGATTGGATCCAGTTCTAGAGCACGAGTTAGTGTTCTCTTGATTTTTCTTGGATTAACCTTGCTTTATTTCAAGATAAGATGCATATCTTATATATTTTGTCTTTATCAGGAAACGATGGGGAAATTACCTTTAAACCCTGGACCATCAGCAGAAAGAGTTGAGAAGACTCCAGGTCTGCTTCCTCTTTACATGTACTTGATTTTTTTCCCGTCTCTCAAATCTACATTTAATGTGATTGTTTATAACATGTTCAGTATTTAAAGATTTTGATGTCCTGTGCTGCGTAAACGCATGATTGAATCTATATATCCCCCGTGTAAGAACCAGTTGTGATCAAAGTAAATGGGGTGGGTGTGTAAATGTGGGTGAAACAGCATAAGATTTATTTTCTTTTCTTTTTGATCCCCTCTTTCACCTTCCTTTTGTTATTATATGTTGAAATAAGTGAGAAATAAAAAATATTTGAAGAGCCAGGGCATTTATTTCGTTAGAAAACATGGTAAGTACCTGCAGCATGCGCTGCAAAGTTTCTCTTTTATAAATGTAACATAACGAAGTAAAGTTGATGAGCCATTAAATGGTTGCAATTATGTGTCATCTAGTGAAGCAAGAGGTTCGAGACCGGTTCTCGGGTGCAGTGGAGGCATTTGCCAGAAGGAATGGTTCTAGTTCAGGCATACATGGGGATCACTCGAGGCACAGATCTACCGAGGATGCACCATCATCAAAAGATGTGGTGGGTACTAACCTTTGAAGTTTCTTCCGTTTGTTTATACTCTATTTACTTTCATTGTTTCTTGGGGTTAAAAACACTAGTGTCACGGAATTTTAAACTTTGTTTCAAGTTGACTGAACTTAAAACTTTGTTAAATTTGGTCATTCCGTCCATATTTGTTTGTTATTCTAAGCTGATGTGACAGTCTAGTTGGCAGCTTAGTTGACAAATAAGTTGACTGCCGCGTCACTTCTTCGTGTAGTCAAACGAACAGAAATGGAAGAAATAGCTAAAGTATAACAAATTTGAAGTTCAGTGACCAATTTGAAACAAAACATGAAATCTCGTTAAAAGTTTAGTGACCACCAGTGTACTTAACCCATTGTTACTTGTTTGTCTTTGAATCATAATTTCACAAGTGCTTATCATTCACCAGCAAGTTGATTCTGAACGAGGACGGGTGTCTCGACCTGGTAGTAGTTCAAAGAGGCCAGTATTGTCGAGCAGCAGGCCCAGCTCCTCCGGGGAACCCGGTGAAAGTCGTCATAGGCGGCTGGGCTCCGGCAGTGGTCGTCTATCCACTACCCAAAGATTACAACCTGGAATTGAGTCCAAAACATCTTCTTATACTCGTGCTTCAGCCACAAGAGGTGCCCGTGATGATACACTCCGAAGCTTCGAGCTGCTGACAATTGGCACGGGGAAAAGGAAATGATGTAATACCATAATTTCAAATGTTTTTGGCTATCCTATTCCAATTTCTTTGATTTTTTTTCTTGCTCGTCGATTCTTGCTTTTTAATATCGCCTTGTTGCCACATCATAGACAACGAACGAATCAAGTACGGAAACTGTTTATATACCCGAGACAATTTTAGTTCAATAAGTACTTGTCTCTTCCACTGTTGTATTAAGGATATTAATTTCAGAGCACACGATCATGTCTGTGTAATACAATTATGTTCCTTTTTCTGTTTATTAATGTGCAAAACATGGACACATTTCACAGGGAAGTTGTATTGTGATAACTTGTTTATTGGTTCATTTGCAGCTGAAGATTTTGCACTCAGATATACAAAAATTGTGAAATTGAATGTAAATATGGACACATAAGTTAATGGGAGGGAAAGACTCATTCTTTGGGTCAGTTTTCCTCGGTCTTCAATAATATCTAGTACTTGGTACTCAAAAATGAGTAATTCCGACAAAAATTAAGATCTTCTTTCCAAGTCTCTTTTAATTTGTGTTAGTCGTTGGGTTTTATTTTTTATTTTATAGCAATTTGTAATTTTTTGAAAATATGTAATTTACGAACAATTTCCAAGTTTTTGTTGATTCACTCATAAATGTCACATCGATTAATGTTGTCTTTTTTCTCACAACAAGAATAACATTTTATATCGTTCCAAAAAAAAAAAAAAGGCGACGTATTGTCAGGAGTATAGAATGGAATTCGTATAGATTTGCCTTAATTTTTTAGTAAATTGCAAGAATATTCTTACTAGTAATCTCCACAACTGTCCTTTCTATAACTATTCCAGGTACATGTATGATGTCGTGCTAAATAATATAGTAAAGTAGGGATGAAAATTAGGTTGAACTGTGAGGATGACAATCAAGCTGAACTGCCGATCCTAGATATGTAAATGATATCGTGCCAAATAACATAGTAAAGTTGGGATGGCAATTAGGCTGAACTGTCTGTAGGCAGTTCGACCCATTGCCATCTCTATAGTAAATTATTGATCTGACAAAGAATGTGTTAATATATAATTTTCGATCTAAATTAATCTTAACTTTTTATTTGAATAATTTAAAATACTTAATTTGATGGTGATTTTTAAACTAAGAACTAAAATTAAGCGAATAAATTGTTTGGACAAACTCCGACTTCACCAATACTTATCCACTTTAATTCAAATTAGTGCATCACCCGTGTGATGTGACCGTTTTCAATTTAATTACTTGAACCGATAAATAATATTTTTTACATTTGTGTATAAATATTAATTCCAGTAATTAAATTGGACATAATAAGCATGTTGTTGATTACAATATATATGTAATTAAGAAATGATGACAATACTATTCTAAATTTTGTAGTTCGTCCAGACAGATCCTTAGTATTTGGAGAAACTTTGGCAACAACTTCGCCAATGATGTCTTTTTGTGCGTGTAAAAAAATATGTATGTTATCAAGTATTATCGAACAATTCAGTGTAATCGAGATTTGCTGAAGATAGAATGTCATTGAAAGACTTGAATTGAAAAACGTGGCTGGGGAACCTATCACCGCCAATCTCATAGATGTGAGTTTTGCTTATGAAGTTGATCTTGTACTTATGGCGGATAATTTTGTACTTCAAATTATTGACCCCGACAATAAAATGTTGTATCACATAAATAGCTCTCTCCCGAAGCAAAGACGTATCAATGATTTCTTTATGGACGCGTGACTACGCTCATCCTAGAAGCAACACGCAAATACAATGACAACAATTTAAATAAAAAAACAGAATTGTATTAATTTTCATCAAAACTTAAAAAAGGTAGGAATCAAGACAAAAAAATTATATAAACTTGTACTAAAAGATAGACCACAGATAAATGAAACACAAGCAATATCAACTATAAAGGTAACTTTAAAGTACAAAACAACATTAAGACAGAGCAACATACAATCTAAAAATTAGAAAATGTATAATCTAAATTATTTCTAAATCATTACTGAAATTCATGCAATATTAAACTGTAATGGTAAATTTAAACCACAAAATAATAACTAAGAAGAGAAATACAACTCAAAAAGTAAACTGAAATTATACATTAATAGTATATATAAACAAAATCCAATAGCAACTATTTCAATTATTTATGTAAAAATAAAAATGCGTATACACAACTATTTTGCTTTGCAAAGTTATTTTAATATAAAAAATAACAGTATCCGAACACACATTAAAAATTTTAAAAAAATGATATTAAAAAAAAAAAATTAAAAGTGCAAATAATTTACATAAATGATTTTAACAAAAATTTGGAAAAGATTATGACTAACTTCTTCGTCGTGGCAAACAAACTCTAGACTGAAGAGGCACACGGTGTGTACCTTCAAAGCCCACTGTGTTTTCGTTAGATTCAACTCGCTGATGATATTAAACAAAGGAGCCATTGTTACGAAATGTCCTCCGTTTGATTTTAGTCGTGCAAAAAATAAATAAAAATCCAATCAAATAAATGAACACTTTAGTTTTTATTTAATGAACAAAACGTGCAACACATTATCTGTTTTGCAAGAAGGAATGGGGTAGTGCAAGAAATAAAACAATATCGTGATTCAAAAGTGAATTAGAAATAAATCTTTTATATATATATATATATAGCTCAAACACAATTGCACGTTTTACAAAACGAAGTATAATTTTCAGATGTACAATCACACACAGACTGATGCAATGATACCCTTTCAAAAATGTCAATTAAATTGTTCGAATACCACAGAGAAGGCCAAAAGTCGGTTTTAGAAAAAAGGAAAAAAGAAGATGAGTCCAATTGTTAGTTTATGAAAAGTTGTTGGATTTATTCATATTTGAGTGCATTTCGCAAAATTATTTTAATTTAAAAAAACAAAACAAAACAATATCCGAACACACAGTAAAAAAAAAAAAAAATTCATAAGTGCAAATATATAGCCTCCGTTTGGTATAGATTATAAACTGGTTTATTTGACCAAAAACAGTTTATTTGACCAAAATTTTTGCCTTGTAGCATGACATTTTTTACCAAAAATAGTCAAATAAACTATTTTGGTCAAATAAACCAGTTTATAATCTATACCAAACGGAGGCATATATACACACACACAGAAATAATTTTAACAAAAAATAGGAAACAAATAAACTGTTAAAATACCATAGAGAAGCCCAAAAGATGGTTTCATACAAAAAAATGAAGATGATGAGTCCAACGCGTTTCTGAAAAGTTGTATTTATCATTTTATATTAAATGTTACACTCCATTTTTTGCAGGAAAAGAGAAAAATAATAATAAACAATTAATGTGTGAAAGCAATTAAAGAATATGAAAAGTTGTTGCATTTATTATAAATATAATATTAAATGTAACAATTCGTTTTTTGCAGAAAGAAGGAAAAATAAAAAAACAATCAATGTGTGAAAACAACTAAAGAATTTGAAAAGTTGTTGCATTTATCATATATAATATTAAATGTTACACTTCGTTTTTTGCATGAAAAGGAATAAAAAAATCAATGTGAAACCAATTAAAGAAAACAAACTTATATGCAGTATTTATGACGGAACTTACCAAATCTGGAAAAAAAAATGGCGAGAAAATGTGTGCGTGAAATTTTCGACGGTTATCCTATTACACACACACACACACACACACACACACACACACACTAGTATATCACATATGCAATGCACGATACTTGTTTTTCATGATAGTGATTTTAAAATATTCTAAGAGTATATTGTTTATTTATTACATTCAAATAAAAAAAATTATATAAATAACATTTGATTATTCATTGATATTGGAAAAAAACAATATAGCTAGTCCAGATTTTGAAACACCTTTTTGAAAACTATGTTTGTGGTCTAATTGAGTTAGTCTTTGAATCGTATAAATTTAATTTTAAAATTATTATCTCTAGTTTATTAGTTTAATCGACTTATTATTTTTAATCAATAAATCAGATCATTTGATAATATAACACAATTATATATTTTCCGTGTATTGATTTTTTATTTTTATTTTTTTGAAACCGCAACCTATTTAAACCTACTATAGGAAGCATAAAAAATTTGTAGGGCAAATAAATCTATTTTTGAAAAACTATTGCATTATTGTCAATAGTTCTTGTGCATTGATATTTTATATTTTTGAAAATATAACTTATTTAAATTCCTTAATCGGTATAAATTAAAAAATCTGAAAAGTTGTTGTATTTATCATATATAATATTAAATGTTACAATTCATTTTTTGCTAGGAAGGAGAAAAAATAGATAAATAAACAATCAATGTGTAAAATCAATTAAAGAATCTAAAAAGTTTTTGCATTTATCATATATAATATTAAATGTTACACTTCGTTTTTTTTCAAGAAAAAGAAAAGAAAATAAAATAAACAATTAATGTGTGAAACGAATTAAATAAAACAAACTCCTATGCAACATTTATGGCAAAACTTACCAAATCTGAAAAGAAAAAATAGCGGAAAAATGTGTGCGTGAAATTTTTGATATATATATATATATATATATATATATATATATATATATCCATCAATTGACAATATTCATTTATGTTGACAAACGAGTCCCTAAATTGTCCAACAATCCCTCTAAGATTGAGTTGAACCTATTTCCACTTGCGAACTTCCTATATCTCTATGAAAATTACGAATAAACAAAAGCGCATTAAGAAGATCCAAATATCACATAGCGATCGCATAAACCATAGCGACTTTATCTACATCTCTTATTAAAATATACTTTATTTGTTATTCGAGATAGAACACGTTTTTACCTCTTGATATCACTACGGTTTCCAAAACAATCCTAATATTGATCAGATAAAAGGAAATTACAAAATTTAACCAAAAATAATCAAACACAACCAATACGTAGTGGTAATATCATATACTTTATATAAACCCCTGCATCTCATCTTGATGAATTAGTTTCTCTCTACGTTTCACGCAACTTGCCTTCTTCTTCGCACTTCTATGTCCCATGCACTATTTTCCCCCTCTTTTTTCATCTTTCGGCTTTTGCGGTTGGGATCCTCTCTTAATATTTCAATATCAATTCAAATCACCTTGTTCTTCTCATTTTCTCATTATTTATTTCCAATGTTCTCTAATTCGGGAATTTGCCTACAACAACGAAAACAAACTAATCTTAATAATAAATTAATTTAAAACACTTGACATACTATTAAAAAGGCCTTGTTAGACGGTCTATATAAGTGTACATTACGTAGATGCTTCCCCCCCCCCCCCCCCCCCACTCCACTCCACACCCACACCCACACCCACACATATTTTCATCATCATATTTTTAATTATTTGTTATTAACAGTAATAATTGATTCATAGAATGTTTGTATGCTTAATTGCATTATTAATTAAAGTATTAAACAATCAAACTAGCTAAAAGCCTACCTCGACATGGTCAACAAAATTTAAGTAAATAACAATATTATTCTTTTCTCAAATGTTAAACTCTCACATTAAAAACATATATTTTGAATTCAAATTTCTTTGTCGTCCATTTTATAAAAATTACGCACATGTTAAACTTTTAATAGAAGTTAAATTCTAGGTTAAGTTCCTCTATGGGTCTTAACATTTTCTAAGAGCGGCGTCAATGTCTTCAGCCAAACATGTGTTGGCCGCTTTGGCCAAATAACCTTGTCAAACAACGTGAATTGCAAAAGCATCAAACTTATGCTATTTAAGTTTAAAATGTCTCTTTTAAGTAGAATATACTAAAATACCTTTATTTCATAACATCTGTTAACAAACTGTCTGTTAACAGAAAAATAGGTGGCGATCTATTAACAGAAAAACATGTGGTCTATTAAGAGATGGTTTGTTAACAGACCACCTGTTAACAAACCAGGCATGTTAACAGGTTCTATTAAGGGCAATTTTGACCTTAACAAGTGTTCACATCTGTTAATCTGTTAACGCGAATTTATACAATTATAACTGATTTTTTCAATTAATTCACTTCAAATGAACTCAGATTTGCAGAAATTTAAAGTAGAAATCACAATTCATACTTATACATATTTTCATGATATTATAGTACAAAATCCATAATTTCTACCGTGAATTAAAAAAAGAATGAATTTCTATTTTGAAATGAAATTTCTTACATAAATGAAATGAGTTAGATTCTAACATTAAAATAGATTAGATTCTAATGTTGAAATCTTCTCGTTTTTTACAGACAAATGAATTTAAAATCGTTTGAAATGATTATAAGCGGAGAAAAAGACAAAGTTATATTTGATATTTTACAGACCAAAATTGGTGAACAGCTATTTTGGAAAATTGGTCAGGTTATCCAGCCATTCAACACAATTCTCACAACATTTGTTACACTCATATCTCTGACATTTTAAAACTGTAGCACCCATGCGTGTCCCATCTAACATAAAACATTTATTTAAATTTTAATTGGCCACATATACTCACGTGATGATGTAAGTAATGAGTTGAAGCTAGGTGATATATTTCATGAACACTGAGAAATTTTAGTTAATGAGTGTCATGTGACTATTTAACGTTTAATTTATATGTCTAATTAAAGTCATTGTTTGATTTATTAAAGTCACCGTTTGGTTTGTTTTAAAATAAAAAATAAGTTTGAATAATTTTACCTTTTCAATATGATATTGTGATTTTCACGTGATCATTTAATATTTAGATAAACGTTTTCTGTTAGTTGAGAATATGTCTCACAGTTTTAAAAGATTGAAAATACGGGTACCACAATTTTAAACGGTTGAGGACATTAGTGCAATAATAAAATTGTCTCTTTCAACAACTCATTTCCAATAGAGGTTGCCAAAATGAGTCAATTATGAGAATGCAAATTGGAGGCTTCAAGCAAAAGGAAAATAAGGAGAATGAAGATACCCCAGTCCAAGCATCTTAATCATCAATCTCACTCCCTTTTGCTCGCCAAAGAATATATATAGATGCAATAACTCAACCAAGAACTCAAAAGCCACTAATCTTGAATAAGAATACCCTTATTTGCATGCAACTGTATTATTCTATCTTCTTTTATTGTAATTACGACGGTTGAGTCAATGGTCGGAAAAAAAAAAAATTACAATGTCAATATTCTTGTAGTTGTCAAGTATTAAGATTTAGAATTCTATCTTAAAAGGTCAACTTTGTTAGAAGGAGTTGTCCAAGCTCTTATATATCGCAAGATGGTGACTCGTCTGAGAACACGAAAATTGGAATCTGTGTGCTTATTTTTAAGTCTTAATAGAATCGAATCGCTCGTTTGAATTTAATAGGCGGATACCATACTAAAACTCGAATTTTTATCTTAAAAAGTCAATAGGCGGATACCATATTAAGACTCGAATTTTCATCTTAAAAAGTCAATAATGTTAAAAAAAGTAACACAAGCTCTTATATATTGATTAATTTTTTGATATTTAAATGATGCAAAATTTATTTCTTTTAACAATAGTGAGCAGCGAAAATGCATTCCAAGTCATAACAAATCTTCTGGTACGATAAGAAAAACAAATAAAAAAATTGGTACTTTCTTGTTTTTGAAAAGCAATGCCAAATTCTGGTTTTTGGTTTATAATATCATCATTTTAGATTCTGCAGCATATTTGACAAAACCCCAGTATTTTTTTATATTATCTTTTGGAAACCAATGCTGAAGAATGTCTGAATTAAAGATATATATATATTCCTAAAATGATAACTTTTTATATCAGCGACAGGCCATGTGGCAAAAAACTTGCATGATAATTTTTAAATATTGTTTACAAGGACAATTATCAGCATCTTTTACTTGAGAGAGATAAGATCATGCATATTTTTTTTTCCCTTTCTTTTTCTTTATGATAAAACCCAACTTTTTTCCGTCTTTAGTGCATGTTTGGTAGTATTAAAATTATTTTTTAAGTACTTATAAATTATAGATCTTATTCAATGTATGAATAATCCTAACAAGTGGTATCATAGTTAGGGTTATTGATTTGAGTCACAAAAATGTCATATCGAGAAAGAAATTGTTGGAGAACAATAATAGCGCTGCCATAAAAAGTTTAATTTACCCTTACTAGACAATTAGATATCAATTACTTTTCAGATGAGATAATTAAAACATAGTAACAAAATATATGTCGGGATTTAATTTTAACACGACTACAATATAGGTCAAACAAAAGCAAAAGTTTAAGGTAAAATTCCTATTGCTTTAACGGATGGTTAATGAAAGGAAAAAAAAATGGATATTCGCATGATTATATTATAAGTAAGATAATCTGGCCATATTGCAAAGGTGGTGTGGAAGGGAATCTATTTTATTGCACATGGAATAATGTTAGTTATTGTTTATAAATACTTATAAGTTGATTAAATATCATTTTTATTTATACATTTCGTAACATCTGCAATTTTTATCTATTTTTTATTCACACATTCTGTAAGACACCTATAACTTATAATATAAAAAAAAAAATTATACCGAACAAAATTAAGTCGTCAACTCTATAGCGCCCTTGTCTATTTTATTAACTTTTCAAAATACTGCTAAAGGAATTTTGCCCACTTTCAAGATCCTCAAGAATTTCTTTTTAACTTTTTTGCCCTTTTAATACCCCTCTTGCATCGACGTAAGAAAGTGTGAAAAGAAGTGGCATAGCAAGCCATGGAATTAGGAAATGAAGAAGAAATTTTGGAAGCAAAAGCAGTGGACATCAGTCTGAAAGATCTGTCAAAGAAACTAGAAGAATTTGCAAAGGCTAGAGATTGGGAAAAGTACCATAGCCCAAGAAATTTACTCCTTGCTATGGTAATATTTTTTTGTTTCATTTCGTATAGTGCATTTTTTTCATGTTTTTCATGCTATGTTGAAAAAAGATTCTAAATGCGTCTCACGTTACAAAGTAAAAGTCTGGTTTTGAAAGACGAGTTTTACTCAGTGTAGTTATAATAATTGGTATTAGAGTTGACATCCTTCTCATATTGAAGACATGGTGATGTCCAACCTAGCTGAGAATATGGGTCGACATGACACTAGTACTAAAAGGAATAAGTAGGTTGTGCCGAATTTTTTTGTGAGTTAATATTAGCTACTTGGGCATCCTCCATTTAAAAGCCGGATTCAAGAGTGAATTTTACTTAACATTGTATCTTTGTCAGCAGGGGCGAATCTAGACGAAAGTTTCCATATATTCAAAAAAACATTTTTGTTTCCTATAGTAAAAAAAAAAAAAAAAAAAAAAAAGGGTCTAGGAGGACTCAAACAAAGGGGAGTCTCCTTGTATCTGTCCCTGCTTGTCAGATTATATTTACATGCGGCCCTTGACACCTCGGTACCGAGTCACTTATTTTATTTATGGGTCTATGTCAAACCTTTCATCTAGGCACGGGAGTTTTAAATAAATAAATAAATAATTTTTTTTCTAATCATAACATGTTTTGGCATATATGCACACAGGTTGGTGAAGTAGGAGAGCTATCAGAGATATTTCAGTGGAGGGATGAGGTGGACAAAGGGTTGCCAAATTGGAAGGAATCAGATAAAGAGCATCTTGGAGAAGAATTATCTGATGTTCTTCTTTATCTCATCAGATTGGCAGATATTTGTGGTATTGATCTTGGTGATGCTGCATCAAGAAAGATTGTCAAAAATGCTATCAAATACCCTCCTAAAGTCATGTTCTGAGATATTTTACAAGAAAATTTTGGACAATGAATGCTGAAATAAAATATCACCTGTCTTTTCCAACGGTGAAGATATTTTGTTTGGTAAGGTCGAGTCTAGAGTATTGAATTGTAATGCGCAAGTGTACATGAAGTACTCTTATCTATTATTAATTATTAAACGTGTTTTTAAATAACTCTTGTGTGACAAATATAAGCTTGCTTCTGAAAAACACACCAAATATCGATTGGAATTGGCACCAACTAACATCAAAACAATGGAAGGATGCTACTCAACATAATGCATGTAAATTTTTTAACTTTCAAGCATGTCATATGAAAAACATATAAATAAATATAACTTAAATCAGAGGGCCTTGATTGAAATCCCATTACCAAAAAATATGTTTCGGTCGACCTAGCTTGGATTGTCATCGAAATCTGAGGAGTAGACTATCCTATGCACCCACGAACTCGTTGGTCTTTATTTTTGAGAAATTTTGATAATTACCCTACTTTTCTTTAATTTTTTTTTTTGAAATTCCCTCCTTTTTCAAGTTTTGGAGTTTTACCCATATCTAACTAAATTTTTTGAAAAAAAATACCATGTTACTTTTATATTAAAGACCAAAATTTCAATTTTATGCTATTGTACGGGTAACATGTGTGTTACTATATTACTTTATTTTTAATTTGTAAGGTATATGTGCAAGGGTGAAGCCAGGATATGGCAAACGGAAGGGATGGGAGAACCTCCCTCCCCCTCACGGGAGTTGCCCCCGAAATTTTTTTGAGCCAATTTTTATGAGAATCTAATGTTTTCAAATAAATCATAATCTTTAAAAAGCTTACAAGAAGTCATTGTACAAAAATATTCAATATCTAAAATTAGCTAAAGAAAGTTGTGCCCGACGATCTTTTACAGCTGCGAATTCTTCTATAATAAAATCTATATCTATTTTATTAACAAGCTCTTTCTCAAAAAAAATTGTTATACGATCAACATGAAACTCGTCACCCATTTTGCTATGAATTGCCTTCTTCACATGTTTAATTGTTGAAAATGCTCTCTCAGTAGTCACAGTAGAAACATGTAATGTCAACTCAAGACGAATCAATCTATTTATCATCTTGTAATCCCCATACCTTCCCGTTTCAACCAACTTTTCACATAATTTTGAAAGCGTAGGTACTTCAAATTGAGATTCACAAACCACATCATCATGATAATATTTCAATTCAGTCAACAAGGCATTCCTCTCTTGCCGTTCAAAATCCTCATGATAAAACTCCACTACAAGCTCATAAATATCATTTGCATTAAATGATTCAAATGAATTTTCAGGATCCAAAGCCACACTAAACTTAAGAAGTCGAACTGATGTCTCATTAAATCTTGTATCCAACTTTGTCAACTGAAAATCTCTGAATTCTTTGAAAATGTCAAAGTGATAATGATGCTCAACAATAATTTGCTCGCGAACACGACCAATATTGCTGTCTAGATCAGGTGTATTAATGTGATGTCTTGACCAAAAATCTTTCACTTCCTGAAGCAGTTTCTCCTAACCCCGTTGTCTTAATTCTCGAAGAAGAGTTTTTACAATGGAGACATATCTCATAGCAGCCAGAATGTCAACATATTCTTTTTGAAAGGCTTGACAAAGAAAATCAATGATTTTCATAATTGAACTCAATAAATGCAAGCCAAATACAAAATCAAAGCTCTTGATGGTTTTGCAAGTACCACGAATATCCGATCGAACCTTTGGATTTGAACAGTTGCCAAGCAAGTTGCGGCATACATATATGTCATACTCTTAACAGATTCGTAATGAGAACTCCAACGAGTAGCTCCTGATCACTGCAAGGTTGTCATCTGATTAGCCTCTCGTCCAGACTCTCGTTCTCCAGTTGCCAACATATTCTCAATTTCTACTCTTTGGACAGCTTGCTGCTCAGTATTGTGCTTAGCAGACGATTTAACAATATTAATGACATTGTCTAATAGAGAAAAGAAGTCCCAAATAGGATCACATTACTTGGCTGCAACAACCAATGTCAATTGTAATCGATGAGCAAAACAATAGATATAGTACGCATATGGACAATCATTAAGAAACAATGTCTGAAGTCCATTTCATTAGCCACCTATATTGCTAGTACTATCATACCCTTGACCTCTCAATTTATTAAACTAGAGGTTGTACTGAACAAAAATATCATATATCTCTTTTTTTAGTGTCTGTGAAGAAGTTTCACTAACACTTCTGATAGCAAAGAAGCATTGTGTTAGAATACTTGCAGTGTTCACAAACCTCAAGATAATGGCCATTTGCTCTCGGTGAGATTCATCTTGTGCTTCACCAACGAGAAAAGAAAAATAAGCATCTCCAATTTCTTCATAAATCATCTGAAGCACTCTGCTGACCATAATTTCCAAAATCTCCTTCTGGATATCCCCTCTAGAGTATTTGACATTTTTTGGTGCATTATCCAGCACATCGTTTCTAACATCTACATTCATTTCTTCAAATGCATGAATCAATTCGATTAAATTTCCACGATTCAATGAATCTTTAGATTCATCGTGACCTCTAAAAGAACACCATTGCAATGCTAGCCACCGAACATTTACAGTTGACGTCTTTAGCCGCAATATTTTTCATTACTTCATCTTTGCTTGTCCTATAAATGACCTTATCAATTTGTTGAGCCGGTCTTATTACATCTTGAGCATTTGCCACACACCCATGATGAGATGATGAAGTTGAAGAACCAACATGTAGAAGAAATGCACACTCATTTCCTAAAACTCTCTTCCAATTATCAAATCCAATAGTTACTAATGCTGAAAGAGAAGCCTCATGTCCATCATTGCCAAAAAGAAAGCACGGAAAGCAATAAGGTTTATGAGTTGAAGGCGAATACTCTAACCAAGAAAATTTATTAAACCAACTATATATATTGGAAATGACGAGATTTAGCTTTATACTTTCTTGATTTATATTCTTGTAGTTTAGGTTGATAAGGTCCAACTATCAAATATGCCCGTCTGATCTCATCCCTTTTATCAAGAGAATAGTCATATATGTTATTCTTTTTTCTTGGATCTCGCTCAACTTCGGAAGATGGAGTTGGAAGAGATTGTTGATTCTGAGTTGGAAGAGTATGTTGATATTGATTTGAATCTTCAGTTGGTGTATCTATTCTTGGTTTGAAGAAAGAATACAATGTCGTTTTTTCTTTTTTTATAGGAGATTGTTGTGCGGCCATTGTATATTCTAAAAAATCAAGAAATTTCACATAATTAATTATACAAGTTAATTTTAATTCAAATAAAATCTTAAATGGGAAATAAATGCAAAAAAATAAAAAATAGACACGACAAACTAAAGATTGTAATTTTAAACCACATAGATGACTTCAAACGAAAAAAATCCACTTCATCGAGTCGATTTCAAAAACATATTATAATAGAAAATCTAAGCTCGTATGCAAATTTTATGCCTGTTTATTTGAACAAAATCCAAAATCATCAATAATTCAGCACAAAAATCACAAAATATGGCAAAAAAATACCAGCAAATTAAATCATAAAAAAAATCACGAGGGCATAAAATTAAAGAGCAATGGATGTTTAGAACGAAAAAAATAAAATAAAATGTGCCTCCACAATATCCTCTTTACTGGATGTCTAGAATGAAAAAAATGGAACCTGTCTTCACTGGTAGTCTGGAACGAAAAAATGGAACTTGGCTCAACATAATCATCTCCAAAGGAAACAATGGAACTTGCCTTCTCAATATCTTCTTCACTGGATGTCTAGAACGAAAAAATTCAGGCAAAAATGGAGATTTTGGTTTAAAATGGCACATGCTGATGATTTCAAATGGACTGGGCAGGGTCGCTGGTTTGAACAGGACTGACATGTTAACGATTTTAGAAATAATTCCAAGTTGGCATACTTCCATAAATAGATTGATTGTTTCCTAGATTAGAGATATGCTCTACTGGTTGAGAGATTTGTACTCCTAAACTTTAGCATTCCAATTATGTATAGTGGTTATTTATACCCACAATATTGTAAAGAAACATATGTGAATGAAATATACCAAATTTTGACTTGGTATCAGAGCATCCCGAAACCTCCATCGAAACATAGGCCTCCTATACTACTCTGAACAACCATCGCAACAAACAATCATATGGTTCTCGAATCTTCTACTCCCGAACCATCAATCCTCGTAATCCATATCCAATCTGAAAATTCTGGCTTCCATGCTGGAGTTGTCCTCACCGAATTTAACTATGATGTATGGTCCCAAATATTAGAGATGCAAATCGCAGGACATGAGAAGTTCGAATATATTATGGGTAAAATTGATCCACCAAAGGAATCTGACACTACCTATGCAAAGTGGTATGCAGAGAATCAAAAGGTCAAGGGCTGGTTGCTAACCTCCATGTCGTCGGAGATAATGAAGCATTATCTGTGACTGTGTACTGCAAGGAAAATCTGGAGTGCTCTTGCCAAAGCATTCTATGATGGATCAAATGAGACACAACTTTTTGCACTAAATCAGCGTACCTTCACCACC
The DNA here is from genome assembly GCA_030279155.1 of Forsythia viridissima. NCBI lineage: Eukaryota > Viridiplantae > Streptophyta > Magnoliopsida > Lamiales > Oleaceae > Forsythia > Forsythia viridissima. The sequence goes on from CM059036.1 coordinate 5,152,565, forward strand.
AAATAAGCTGGTTGACCTCTATCAACTTATTATGGTGAGCTTTTCGAAATTTTCCAAGAGTTAGAACATCGTGATAGAGTTGTCATGAAGGATCCTGATGATATTGTAACCTATAAAAATATGTTTTACAATTGAGAGTGCACATCTTTCTTAGTGGCTTGGATGCAGAATTCGAACAAATTAGAGGTGAGGTTCTTCGAAAGGACTCATTGATGGACCTTGACGACACCTATGCCCATGTCTGTCGAGATGCTATACGTCGAGCTACCTTAAATGCTAAACCTGACAATCCCATGTCTTCCGCTCTAACGGCTCGACGAGCTAAGCCCCAGCCTCGACAATCCACTCAAAAGATTGATTCTGACCAAGACCGATATCAGAAGAGCAGTTATGAGATGGGTGCTACCAAACCCGAATGTTTGTGCGCTCACTGTGGTGAGAAAGGCCATACAAAGGTACAATGTTATGACCTAATTGGCTATCCAGATTGGTGGGATTCAGCAAAGGCGCCGCACAATCGTAATTTGAAGCCAAACCACCAAGTCTCCGTTGCTATAAACAAACCTTCCAATAATGTTGCAGAAGCTTCCTTTTTGATTGCTACTTTAAGTAACATTGATAAGGTTTCTATACTTCACTATCAGATAGTAGTAGTAATAGTACATGGATAATTGATTTTGGTATGACGGATCATATGACTTTTGATGGTTAGCATGCTCAGTCTATGAAACAGTCCACCACACATATAGTCTCTACCGCCATTGGCAATCTCTCACCTGTGATTGGAGAATGTTCAAGTATTCTCTCACAAAATTTGAATCTTAATTCTGTTTTAGTTGTATTTTCTCTCAACCATAATTTATTGTCTGTTGTTCAAATAATCAATGAATTGTCTTGTGTTGTGATTTTCTTGCCTAACCTTTGTGTTTTTAAGAACATTTGAACTCGGAAGACAATTGGTTGTGGTACTAAAAGGGAAAAACTGTACTATCTGGATCTGAAACCTACTAGCTCACATCCGTTGGCTCAAGCTCTTTCAGCAAATCAGACCAACAAGTCCTCCAAAATTTGGTTGTAGCACAGGCACTTAGGTCATGCGTCTTTTGGATATTTAAAAAAATTGTTCCCAAAGTTGTTTTCTCAGTTAAATACTTCAGATTTCAAATGTGATATTTGTGAACTTGCAAAAAGTCACCGTGTATCGCTCTCATTGAGCATGAATAAAAGTCCAGTACCTTTTATGTTGATTCAATTTGATGTATGGGGGCCGCAAAAAATCGGTCCTTGAATGGTTCTCGTTGGTTTGTCTCATTTATTGATGATCACACTCGTATGACTTGGGTTTACTTGATGAAATCAAAGAATGAAGTTAGCTCATTGTTTCAGAAATTTCATAAGTTGATCACTACTCAATACCAATCTCACATACAAGTTCTACGCACTGATAATGGTGGAGAATTTGTTAATCAGGACCTGATGAAGTACTTACAAGAACATGGCATATCTCATCAAATGACTTGTCCTATTTCTCCTCAGCAAAATGGGGTTGCGGAGCGCAACAAATCGTCACCTACTTGAAGTTGTACGAGCCTCTTTGTTTGGAGCTCACATGCCCACCAGTTACTAGGGTGAAGCGTTCAATATTGCGGCTTACCTCATTAATCGTGTGCTCTCTAGCTCGCTAAATTTTTAGACTCCTTTTGAAGTCCTTCATTCGACTGTTAGTTCTTTTACTGCTCTGAATTTATCACCTAGAATTTTTGGGTGCGTGGCATTTGTGCATCTTCCCAAGCTGTTGCGTGATAAGATGGAACCACGAGCCCTACGATGTGTCTTTGTTGGCTATGCCTCACTTCAAAAAGGCTACCGCTACTATCATCCTCCATCATGAAAAATATATGTCACCCTTGATGTTATCTTCCATGAAAATGACATGTACTATACTGTTCTTGAGTCTTCAATTCAGGGAGAGAGACGAAATGAATTGCAGACTCTAAATCTAAATCCTCCTTTGGAGCATTTGGATACAAGTGGTGAATTTTTGGATAAAAGTGGTGAGTGCCTAGAGAAGGCAACCGGGCTGCGTGAGCAACCTGTTCTCGACCAACCGGATGCTCGTTTGAATGAGAAAAATAATCAGAATCAAGTTCCACTTCAAGTACCATCTAACCAATTGTTTTCTGAGGACAATTCCTTTCCTGAACCCCAGGTACATTCTGAATCACAATTCCTTCTAAAAGTACTACCTAATTGAACCACTAGAGGTATACCTAGAGTTAACTATGAACCTGTTCTTAGTTATAATCCTAAGTATCCCATGAGCAACTATGTATCCTACCATAGACTATCAAAGGAAAGTGGATCATCTGTGAATCAATTATATACTGTATGTATTCCTACTAACATGCAGGAAGCTCTAAGAGATCCCATGTAGAAGGAAGCTATGAATGAAGAAATGAAGTCACTTCAAAAGAACTCAACTTGGGAAGTTGTTGAGCTGCCCAAAGGAAAAAAAAATGTTGGGTGTAGGTGGATTTTCACAGTCAAATACAAGACAGATGGAACCATTGAACGATTCAAAGCTAGACTAGTTGCCGAGGGGTACACTCAAACTTATGGAATTGACTACATAGAGACATTTGCACCAGTAGCAAAAATCAATAATGTTCTATCCTTATATCTTTAGCGGTGAATCTTGACTGGCCATTGCACCAGTTCGATGTGAGGAATGCTTTTTTGCATGGAGACCTTCAAGAAAATGTATACATGGAGTTTCCACCCGGATATAAAATGCAGTCAGAAGATGGAAAACATGTTTGTCGATTAAAAAAGGCCCTATATGGTTTGAAGCAATCTCTGAGAGCGTGGTTTGGAAGGTTTACGAAGTCAATGAAAGTTTTTGGATACAAGCAGAGTAACTCAGATCATACTCTTTTTGTGAAGCATAATAAAGGAATGGTTACTTGTCTCATTGTGAATGTTGATGATATGATAGTAACGAAAAATGATTCAAAAGAAAGGAACGCATTACAGAACCATCTAGCCCGAAAATTTGAGATGAAGGACTTTAGTCCTTTGAAATACTTTCTTGGTATTGAAGTGTCAAGATCAAATGAATGTATATTTCTATCTTAAAGAAAATATGCCTTAGATTTACTAGACTGGTATGACGGCATGTAGTCCAGTTAGTACTCCTATGGAAGAAAATTTGAAGCTACGCATATATCCGGATCAAGTTCCGACAAACAAGGAGAGGTATCAAAGATTAGTTGGGAGACTGATGTATCTTGCACATACTTGACTTGACTTGGCATATGCACTAAGTGTCGTGAGCCAATTCATGCATTCTCCTAGCGAAGAACATATGAATGTAGTTACCTGTGTTTTGCGCTACTTGAAGTCATCTCCAGGAAAATGGATTATGTTTGAAAAGGGTAATAAACTGGATGTTAAAGGGTATACTGATGCAGATTGGGTTGGATCAATCAAAGATAGACAGTCTAGAGTAGGATATTTCACTTTTGTAGGAGGAAATCTAGTCACTTGACGAAGCAAGAAGCAAGTTGTGGTTGCTCTATCTAGTGCTGAATCTGAATTCAGAGGAATGGCTAAGGCAGTATGTGAATTATTATGAATCCATAAGTTATTAAAAGATCTAAATACTAAGCATGATAGCCTAATGAAGCTATATTGTGATAACAAGGCAGCGTGTGATATTGCCCACAACCCAATTCAGCACAATCGAACTAAACATGTAGAAGTTGATAGGCATTTCATCAAAGAGAAACTAGAAGCAAAGATCATTGAAACACCTCGTCTCGTCTCAAGAACAACTTGCCGACCTACTCACCAAGACCGTATCAAGTCGAGCATTTTATGATGGTCTCAAAAAATTGGGAATGAGCGACATCTACCCACCAACTTGAGGGGGAGTGTTAAAGATTTTAGAAATAATTCCAAGTTGCTATACTTCCATATATAGATTGATTGTTTCCTAGATTAGAGAAATGCTCTACTGGCTGAGAGATTTATACTCCTAAACTTTAGCATTCCAATTATGTATAGTGGTTATTTATACCCACAATATTGTAAAGAAACATATGTTAATGAAAGATACCAAATTCTGATTAGGCATGGCATAATTTTTTTTAAACCTTCAGCTTCTAGTCTAGGACAGGCCCATTCCTGTCTCCGCCTTTTTATATGTGTTACTCGTGTTACTTATTTTTTGATTTGTAGAGTAACGTACATGTTATTTGTGTTATTTATTTTTAATTCATATAGTAACATACGTGTTACTGTGTTACTTGAAGTGCATAATACGTGTTACTTTGTTACTCCCTTCTCAAACCTTAACAATACCCCGTCTGGCACTATTTTTCCACCATTACGGTTGCCTTTCACCATCACCATGACCTTCCATCGCCACCAATCGGGTCGAATTTCTTCGATCTCAACCATCTCATGCTTTCTTTCCCTCACCAAGAGCATTTCAATTGCATGTCGATGATCATCACCACCTATCGCCGCTTACCATCCCCATCGCACCTTGCACCACCCATAACACCATTTTCTTTAAAACATCGCATTCTGCGACCACCATTTCGTAAAGAATCTAGCTCCCAAAACATAACATGCCCAGCCTAAACTAAAACCACCACTACTAACTCTGAAGCTACCATATGAAACCAACGACTAAGGCTAAAAATCGCCATCTGAATTGTCTGCTACCACTACCACAGTCTAAAACCACCACCACTATCTGAAACCACCAGATAGCCACCTCCACCTTCATATAAAAGAGCCCTCATCACCTTTATCTGCAACCACCATGTCCATAACTGTGAATCATTTCATCAACTATTACAAATATGAAAAAGGATTCTTCGTGGTGCTAGGGTTTGAAAGAGGGAAGAAAGATACGGTGGTGGGCGGCGGTGAGATCCCGGTCACCGTGAGATCGCTAGCACGATATCAACTCGTTAGTGTAACGGAAACAAGTAGTGAGCACAAGTATCATAAGAAAAATCACACATGATTTATTGAAGAAAACCGAATATGATTTAATAAGCTAGAAGAAATTCCAAGTCGTATTGTTTAAGAAAAGCAAAAAAACTTAGATTAAATTCAGACAAGTATTTAAATGTAATAACACATTGAAAATCCATTGTTAATTACACAAATGGCATATGAACTTTACACCCTATTTCAAAACCATACATGACCTCAACTTTGTTTGAAAATCATATATGAACTCATGAATTTGTTTCTCATTCATACATAAATTATTGTTGGTAGTATTATTGTGTAAGTTATATAGTTCCTCACAAGTGTTTGTCAAAATGTCAAAGTAAGGAACAATATCTTGTCGAACGTGGTTGTGAAAACTACCCTTTGAGCTTTGTATTGTAATTGAAATTGTTGTAGGATCTATTGGCATTTTGCAATGAATGAACAATTGTTGTAGAATTTATTCAACATTTTGTGATGTTAAATTTGTGTTCAATCATTCAAATTTTTATCTTAAAATTGTGAATGGTTCTCCTCGTTACCAACTCCTATTTGTTGTTGTTTGAAGTTAAAATTCTTGTTGCAGATAATATATGGAGGGGTAAAAATTGAAAAAAAAAAATTGATTCCAACATTGTTTATTTATAATATTTTGATGTTATGCCTCTAAATTGAATAGAATTAGTAAAAAAAGAACCCCAACCAAGGAAAAAATAAAAAATAAACTGTCCAGAACTAGAGAATAGAGGGAGAAAATTTTTATATATAAATTCTTAGATAATAGAATATTATACTATTCATATTTGATATAAAAGCAAAGTTCAGAAAATTGCTCAAAATCGACCATTTTCAGAGTGAACGTGGTGCTAAAATTATTTTTAAGTGCTTTATAAGTTGTACGTCCTATAGAATGTAGTGAGTAGTAAGTTGTGAATTTAATTGACCCGCCAATTATCTACCACGCTATAACCACGTGGATTGTTTGTTTAGTTTTGACTAACGGAAGTTAATTTATGTATGAATGAGAAATAAATTTGTGAGTTCATGTATGATTTTAAAATAAAGTTGAGTTCATGTATGATTTTGAAACATGGAGGAAAGTTCATGTACCGTTCACGTAATTAACCCTAAAAATCCATAACAAAGCTTAATGACGAAAATAACCATTACTTAAGTGATTAAAGTTAATTAAGCTGCACTTAAATAAATAACTTAGTAATAAACTAGTATACCGTTTCATTGCGGTGGAATCCGACTATTGAAGCTTGCTCGTTGAAGAACACTGATGAAGAAGAAGAATGTGAAAGAAATTTGAAGAATGGGATACATAAGAATTGAGAATGGGAGATTTGATGAGAATGTGATTTTAATTGGAAAGACAGACATATATGCTGATTTTGTGTGAGTGGAGGTGAAAACCTCCCTCACAGTCGGTGATTAAACTAACTTAGTAGGCATCCAACACCAGTAATCTATCCAACTGTAGCTTAACGTTGGTCGCGTGCATCTAGATGAATAAGAGCCGATGAATCTGCATCACTCGTTGATCTCGTGGTGGCGATCTCACTATCACCGCAAGATCATTGCAATGAGAATATGAGATCACAGTAGTGGTGGTGGTGGTGGTACAAGGAAGTGGCGGGGGGCAAAAGCAGCGCTGGAAGATTGGAGTTTCTTCCTTGGGTGGGACGGAGAAAGAAGGGGCATATATAATTATCATTCTTAATTAAATTAATTAGAGAAATATTACTATAACTGAACTAAGTAAATATCATTATTTACAAAATGAGGTAAATTGTAGTATATTACAATAAATTGAGTCCACTATGGCACAACCCGCGATGGACCAACCCGTGAAATAGTTTGGACCGAGCCGGGCCAATTTCGATCCAGGCGTTGAACCGGCCGAGTCACTCCGAGCGGGAAATCTAAAATCAGTTAAATCGTTAACAGCGACTAAATTCATTTCCATTCACTTTTAATTTAATAATTTTACATCAATAAATGCATAATTTTCAATTCATAGATAAAAATGACAATCCATCCTTACATAAAGGCATATATTTGAACTCATAACTTCGAATCCGATCTAATCTCTGCACATTCTAATCTCAGGTTCTTCATTGCCATCATCTTGTAATCAATTTTTTCATTGAATTTGATCGCGTCATCATTTTATATTCAGCATCATGCTGCTGCGTTTAGTATTATTGGTGGAGAGATTGTAAATTGTTTCTCCATTTTAATTTTCAACATTGCAAGATCCTTTTGATTTAATCATTATTCCTTGTTTCGCTTAAATTATTGTGGAAAATATAGTTTGCCACTGAGAATTTGATCGCGGATGAAAATGTTTCATAACAGTATGGGTAAATTAAATGAATTGATTCTAATCGAATGTTGGGTCATGATTTTTCTATTGTTTTGTGCAGAAAACTGTGCAATTGATGGAGGAAAATTTGTTTACGCCTTGTTTGGAAGGAATTAAGCACGTCAAATCCGAACAAGGGGATATGCTAACCAAGCCTTTATTGGATGTTTGCAAACACATGTTGCCTATTTTAGGTTTGTTTTTGCTGTAACTTAATTGGAGATATTCATTGTTTTCTTATCGTTCTCTCTGTAGCTATATGTCATTTCTACTTGTATTGCCTTTTCATAGGGATGAATTTGATTTTTTCAAATTGCTATGCTAGATAAATTTGGAACTGCTATGACTATGGTGAAATCTGATATCAGTGGTAATATATCGGTAAGATGTTCTTTTTCTTGATACAAAGATGCACACAGAATCGATATGAAGTGTTTTCCTACGAGTTAGAAAAGTATATGCAGTGTCATTATTTAGCACAACATGTAGGTTCACATTAAGGATTTTCACTGTGATGGCCATAATCCTGCGTGATTGCCTTGTTATAGTTATATTCGAGCACCACGGGGTTTTTCTGTGGCTAATTGCATTACATTTATTAACTTGCAGAGACTGGAATCTAAGCACTCTTCTAATCCATCCAGATTCAACTACTTGTACAGTGTGGTACTAGCTGAAGTAGAAACAAAAACTGCTAAATCATCATCTAGCTGTACCAATGGACTTCTTTGGTTAACAAGGTACTACTTATTATCAGCATTTCTTTGTACTGCAACACTTCAATTTCATTCTATGTAGTTCTAGGCCAGGGAGCTATAATCTATAAGGTTGTATACACATACAGTTGAAGTATTCTGCTCCCGGAATAATAATAAATGAATGACAAAGATATTCTTCTACTCTGATATCAATCGCCTATCTTAAGATCATACAGCTGACCCCACCAAAAAAAAAAAAAAAGGGAAGCATGTTAGACAAAATATGTTTAAGCTTTTTCAGAAGTTACTTTTTTTCTACAATCCACGTGCAAATAAGTCAATTTACTGTTAAGTCAAAGCTAAGCTTGATGTAATGGGTATCATGATTTTCAATAAATTGCAGAGCAATGGATTTTTTAGTTGCCCTGTTCCATAATCTAGCTGAGCATCAAGATTGGTCAATGTCACATGCTTGTAATGATTCATACAGCAAGACCTTGAAAAAATGGCATGGTTGGCTTGCAAGTTCAACTTTCATGGTATATATTATATTGGTGCATATTTGATTACATTAGTATCGGTTTATTTTGGAGACTTAGACTTTGATTATTTTAATATTACTAAAGAATCTATTTTGACATTTTTGTGGCGAAACTAAGCTCGTTATGAAGCTTGTGCCAGACAGGAAAAAGTTTATTGAGGTTTTAGGGACCCAAGGTGACATCTATGGTGATATGGAAAATTTTTGCAAGAAATTCTCACCAGTTCTGGCAGAGATCCACAAATTTATGGTAAGATGTTTTGTGTTCCTGCAGACTATTTTTTTGCAGCACACGCCTCACTTGGTATTAGGAGTAATAGAAATTGGGATAACTGAAAAACATAGTGAACATTTAAATTTATGATGTTCAAATCACAAAGAAATGTGTCCTCTGTCACTGATTAAGGAGTAATGTTACTGATTAAGTCCTAGAGCAAAGATAAAACCAGAAAACTAGCAAAACACCCACACACATTTATAGTGGTCCACCCTCAACATGAGAGGTGAGAACCATGGTTTCACTATAATAGAAGAAGAGTACAAAGTGACCCGATAATTTAGAAAAATATAAAAAAATGGCTTCCTATCATAAAATCTTTTGTACAGTAGTAATTTTAGGGCGGCCTAATACATGTACATGGAATACCCAATATACCTTTGAAAAATCTGCCGTCGGAGGGATAACTCTACAATATGATTATGCTCTACAGTCAAAGGTATAAACAGCCTAATACACATATATGGAATACCCAATATACCTTTGAAAAATATGCCGTCGGAGGGATAACTCTACAATATGATTATGCTCAAAGGGATAAATTTACGGAATGATTAGACTCTATACAGTCCAACATTCACTGCTGCATATTTAACTTCTCTATTGATTGGTACATACTTTTTGGATGCAGGCAGGTGTAGGATTGGACACTATGAGAGCTTCTTGATGCAAATGCTGAACAATTTCTATTCGTAAACAGCTCTTTCATTTGTTCAGAATCACAATAAGTTGTGAGTCAAGATGTTCGTTCTACGTTGGAAAATTCTAAACTGCGAAAATGTCAAGACGGGTGCAGAAACTTCATCCCGCCTATCCCAACCCAACATCGAAAAGAAAGGTGCATAGTAGCTTCTCTTTAATTTGTTTTAACAATCTTTGTACAATGCTGGGGATAATGAATATTGTGACAAGCATGTTTTTTCATCTACTTATGCACCATTTTGCTCAAGTGTCTCAAGTGTCCTAGTTACATTATCAGACAATGTCCTCGGCTTTAATTTGCCAAATGTATGACGAAACATGTATTAACAATGATGAGATATTGTAAAGCTTATACAATATGTCAAATCGATTGCCTTCATTACCATGTTCTATTGTACATCTCAATACAAAATGGTGTAAAAATAACAACAAGAGAGTAGAGAGGCTGTGGTACCGAAATTATTCGACCAAAAACTATACAACAATAAACTAAGGTCACCTTATGAGATAACGAAAACCCTTAGCTCTCCCCGGTCTCCACGAGTGATGCGGGTATCTGAGTCGAGGTATGTAACTTCAAATTCACCTGTTCCTGTATTAGATGGAGGCCTTAATCCATCTGGTAGACGAGGTATATCCAATGGTGGAAGTTGTGACAAGTTTCCTGTTGTCTTCACAGTTGTTTTTTCGAATGTTATCTTGATTTTGCAACTTTCTGTTCAAAAATTTGAGGAACATTCATCAAGAGAATTTGTAATCCATCTCTGACAAAAAATAAGGGAAGGCTGGAAGAGGCCTTTGAACTGAAAGACCAAATATAAAAGTTACTAACCTATAATTTCAAATTTGTGGGCTAAAGTGGCAGTTGCTTCAACAGGCGGAAAAGGCCATGGAGCACCTAATTCAAGCTCTACTATATTTTCAAAATCTTTGCTAAAGATGTCAATCCTTTGGAATACCTTATCAGAAACAAAGGCTTATTTCAGATTATTAGAAAATAATGCAGTCCAGCATGTCTTTCTAAGCTTAAAAGTTGCTTAAATTTACTTTGATGCAACTTTTTGTTTCCAACATGTCTAAGATAAATTGCATTTTTTTCTTATTTATAAGTAAATAAGTTACTTATCTTTACAATAAGATAGGTTTACTTTCAAAAGAAGTAAATTATTTTCAACTTTAACCAACAAAAATTGTTAATTTTACAACTTATTTACATAAACTTACTAGTAAATTTTTTTTAATCTTAGCCAAACACGCACTTGGATCGGGAAGAATTATTCAAATGGAATGAAAAAGATCATTTACAAGCAGAGGATACCAATAATCTAGAGACATTGATAAAATGCTAAAAATACGCACCATTCCTGCCAAGATGACAAATAGACTCCCAAAATGTCGGATTCGATTCTAGATACTTAAAATGGTATTTTTGAAGCACTTTAATTCACAAGTAGTCAAATACAATAACCAGAAGATGCCGACATTAAAATCATATAACCTAGTACTCTAGCGTACCTGGCCAAGAGTTATGGGAAGAAGTCTTCCGGTGGGTGGCCCGGGACGACTCCCACCAAGAGTTCGAGAAGAAAATGCACTGCTATAAATCAATTTCCACCTGCCTTGCAGTTTATCGAGATCAGTCGAAAGATCGACTAGACCTCCAGTCGATTCAAGCTCCTTTGCAGCAGCTTCTGCTTTCTGTAGATCATCTTCATTTGCAGCAAGACCTCTATTTAACCCAGAAACTGCAATCTGAAATTAACAATCCCCCATGAATCAGTAGGCATGACTGGTTGTACTTCCAAGCTATGAGAAATACAACGAAAAGCAATGCACATTCAAAAAGCTTTGAAGAATCAGAAAGATTGATTTTATGGCAAAGCATTAATATAAAGAGCAATCAAAATTGAGTTCTACAATCAAGAGTAGTTGACCGTGTTTGATACTTTCTGCTAGGAATTAAGACCTAACCCCCTTTTATGGAAGCAGTAATAAACAAAATGAAATTGAAAAAACACAAAGCAAATGCATAGATTTATAGTGGTTCACCCTCAATGTGAGAGTTCGTTCACTTTCCGTCGAAGAGTACAGTGTTCTTTTCTCACGCCTTTCTCACACTCAAAACCTTTAGAATCCTTTATAGTAGGAATATTGTGGTGACCAACCCCTATGATTAGGCTCCATATAGTCCAACATTTTGATAGACTATTCACTGATCATCTAAGCAGCATGGCTTGTGCCTGAACCTTGGGCAAAATCACTGAGGCTTACTCTAATTTCTATGTAATTTTTTCCCTTTCCTAAGTTTGTGAGCGAATATATATCATGTAAACTACAGCTACACTAGTTTTTAACAATACTTCCCTTTCCCCGGGAGGCACAGCCTGGCGATGAAGACAAAGACAGCAGACCAGGACCATTTACCAAGCTCAAAAACACCTTTCGACTCCGTCCGTCATGAAATGTCATCAAATCTCAAGAGTATAAAATGGATCGTCACATAAATTTCATTACTCACCTACCCCTACTTCTCGACTATTATTCGATTAACTCTCGCACCGAATAGGTACTTAATATACATTCATACCTATCTTTGTTGACGCGCACACCAATGTAGCTGAGTAGCAAATGGAAACTGGACATCTGAAAAATATTGCTTTTTGACGATCAAATTATTGGCCTTATTCTCCATGGTTGGCAAAAGTTACAACTAGGGTCCTACTTCTAAAATGAAGTGATATGACCTAGTGACATGTTTGTAAAGTGGATTAAGAAAAGCCAAAATTTTGCCCTTTTACAATACAGTCCATTTGTATCTAGTAGCTAACCAAACAGCGGTACAAGTTTACCCATCTTGTTCATCCTACATGTATCACTTGCTCATCCTGCCTCTGTGAATTTGTCAAATTGACATACCAGACTATAATGTTCAATTGTAACCAAAAGATCATTGATTCCTCTGTGTGAACAACAAGTGTTTGTTGTCTGATCGTAGAAGACAATTATACAGTGTAGCACCATATTGTTTTCTAATCCTTCGACAAAATTTTGTCTGTCTTTTCATACAATTATTAGCTCAAATCTTTTACATCCCCCCAACTCACTTTGAATCCAGGCTTGATAATATTAAGACTTATGGTTCTATCTCAAAAGGTCAACCTTGCTAAGAAGAGTGACCCAAATATTTATATGTTGGTTATAATTTCGATAGTTAATCGACGTGTGAATTATCCCTTAACATGTCCCTACAAGATGGTGACTCATTTGAGAACACCAATCTCGGAATCTGTGTGCTAGTTTGAGGGTTGTTCGGATCGAATTGCTCGTTGGAGCTCAATGGGCTCTTATGCAGTTCTATCTTAAAAGATCGAGTATTCTAATTCCTTATATATTGGTTATAGTTTCGATATTTAATCGATTTGTGATTTATATAATAATCAATTCAATATATTTGGAGTAAGTTAAGTGAGTCTTTGTTGCCACTCTGTTTGTTCATAGCTACCACATTTCCATCACCTTTATGGAAAAATACCATAAAACTAACTAATCCAAGAAGAAACGAACAGTTTTTACCAATAATTAAAGAAATTAACACAAAATATAACAAGTATTTGAACTATTCAAGAATGACCTCACATAAGCAATTCTTGAAATCATATTAACCAAAGTGAATGACCAAACCAACATAAAAACATCAAACAGGATTTTGATTCATACCAATAACTTGAGCTTCAAGGACCCAATAAGCTCATCTTTTGATGGTTCAAGGAAAGGGACTTCACTTAAAGACGACCTACAAATACCCCTCTTCTTGAAATTGCAGTTTCTTCTTCTACAGTGAAAGGGTGAAGAATGGTAGATATTTCGAGTGATTAAACAACATAAATTGATTGAATTCGAAGAGGAATTATGATTTGATGGTGAAATTAAGGATGAAGATGGTATAGATTGATGGTGAGAAAGTGGAAGGGTAAAATTAAGTAGAGAGGAAAACATGACAGTGTGCATTGTGCAAGAAGAAAAATAGTCACAAGAAGTGATATTTGTGTTTATTTAGCAAAAAGAAATAAGAAAAATGTTTGTTTCTTGATTTGGTGGTGTGGGGGAAGTTGTGTAGAATTTACTTGAATTAGTTAATGGTCTCAAATGGTGCCTATGTGGATTCAAAATATCTATGTTTATTGGTCAATGGGATATCGAAGAGATGCTCTTCATATTATTTTTATTTATATTTTTTTGGGGGTAATTTACACTCTGACCCCATCAAACTATTAGTAGATTATTAAGGATTTTTTTTGGGTGGTTCTCAATCTTTGAGTCCTATCTTAATTTTTTTTTTTTAGCACAATTCAGGAAACCTTTCATTAATTGGTAGAATTCAACATTTTCGTCCATAGTAAAATGACAGATTTTCTATCTTCTTTAAATTTAAAAAAAAAAAAATGAAGAGAAAATTGTGTGGAAACCCGAACTTTTTCAAAAATTGCAAATGAGTACAAAAAAAATAATAATTAAAAATTAACAAAAAAAGAAAAGAAAAAAAAAGCTTCATCTTCCCCAACCCACTCTCCACCCCCAATCCACCCCCGCCCATGACCAACCACCCCACCCCACCCCACCCCCACCCCCACCCCCACCCCCACCCCCATATGTAATCATCCATCGCCAATAGCACCCCACTTCTTTTCCTCATTCCCAATATTTTTTTGATGCATTGGAATATAGCAGTGATGCGCAGTATATGGTGGCCCGAGTTTGGGTTGGGTATGGAGGGGTGGGGTTGGTTTGGGAGATGAACTATTGTCCCTTTTTTTTTTTTTCTTTTTTGTTATTCTATTTTTGTTAATTGTTTTAATTTTAATTTTTGTGAATTATATTCTTTTTGGAACTCATTTGCAGTTTTTGAAGATGTTTGGACTTCCATTGCAATTTTTCCTTTATTTTTTGTTTTTTTGCTTCCTTTTCTTTTCTCTTTGTTTATTTAAAGGTTGTTTACACTAATAGTTTTTATTCTTTCAGATTTGTAACGATTTCATCTCCATTCAATTTTTTTAGCAGATATCATCTTCATTCTTCCATTTATTCTCACATACCATCCCCACTCACATAATCTGTCAAAAAGTACCGTTAAATGGGTTCGCATTACACTTTTTCTCTTTTTAAAACGAGGATATTTTAAGTAAACTACCTAAAATTTATTCTACTGTTTTTATCTTTATTCTCTCTTCATCTTGATGAATATTCGGTAGATTTTGATGCTGATTGTGGTGGCTATGGTGGTGGTGATGGTGCAGATAGAGGCGCTCTTGGCTGGCCATTCTCTTCTTCCTGGCCTCTTTAGTTGTAGAAGAACCTAATCTCACTAATTTTTCACCATTCGTGTCCAAAATGTGAAAAGGATTTTTGTTAAATACAGCTTGGTGCTGATGAATCCCTTGCGGAATATAGCCATTTTAAAGGTAAGGATTGTACTGAGATGAGTAAATGAAAAATTGCGATGAAGGCCAGGATTGAATATGTTCCATCATATGATATTCCGGTGGCCGCTTTGGCTAAATGGCATAGTCAAACAACGTGAATCGTAAAAGCACCCAACTTATATAATTTAAGTTTAAAATGCATCTTTTAAGTATAATAGACTAAAATATTCTTATTTTATAACATCTGTTAACAGACCCCAGACCTAGAGTTCGTTAAGGCCAATTTTGGCCTTAACATGTGTGAACACCTGTTAACAGACATTGAGTCTGTTAACTCGAATTTATACAATTATAACTGATTTTTTCAATTAACTCACTTCAAATGAACTCAGATTTGCAGAAATTTAAAGTAAAAATCACGATTCATACTCAGATTTATACATATTTTCATAATTTATACTATAAAATTCACAATTTCTACCGTGAATTAAAATAAGAAGATAGAGAATTATGAATTTCTACTTTAAAATAAAATTTTTTACATAAATGAAATGGGTTGAATTCTAACATTGAAATGAGTTAGATTCTAACATTGAAATCTTCTCTTTTTTACAGACAAGTGAATTTGAAATCGTTTGAAATGATTATAAGCGGGGAAGAAGACATTGTTATATTTGATATTTTACAAACCAAAATTGGTCAACGGTCATTTTAGAAAATTGGTTGGGTCACCCGGCCATTCCGCACCATTCCCACTATTCTGATAGATATGGATATGGAGTTGAAAGTAGTTGAACATTGGAATCGCCTTTAACTCTATCAAAAACATACTGGGCATGCTTCACATGCTTCTTTTTGCACAACATATACAAAAGCTGATCCAGATCATCTACACAAGGCCTAATTCCAAAATTAGCCATTTTATTGAAAGCCCTTATGGCAACAACAGGTAAATTAGCTCTACTATAAGCCCTAAAAATAGCCCAGAAAATTTCTTGGCTAATTTCAAAAGATTCAACTCTTTTCATCTCTACTAAAAAATCTCATAGCAATGGGAATTGTTTGCTACTCCCTAAGATATCCACAAGAATATGATGTGCTTTTTAACTATGCTAAAACTCGAAATCTTCTGAGCCTAGATAAAGAATCTGTGAGCAGAAAATCCAAGATTTTTACATCTCTTCAATACTTGTTCAACCAATTTTGCATTGATTTTTTAAATAAATGGAGCTAGAGTTGAATAAAGGTGATAGGAATAATAATCTTTTAAGAATTGTTGGGGAAGTGGTTGAACATTGGAATCTTTTAAGAATTTGTCTAAAATGTTCTCGTTTTAAAAAGAGAAAAAGTGTGATGAGAACCTATTTAATGGCACTTTTTGACGGATTCCGTGAGTGGGTATGGTATGTGAGAATAAATAGAAAAATGAAGATGATATCTGTTAAAAAAATTGAATGGGGATAAAATCGTTACAAACTTAGAAGAATGGGGACCATTAGTGTAATTAACCCTTATTTAAAAAAGAGAAATTGTTTGTCATTTTACGGTCAATTGTAAAAAAAGGATGAACAATGCTAATTATTGAAAGGTTAGAATGAATTGTACAGAAAAAAATAGATAGAGACATATCTGCCATTTTGCTCAAAGTTTGGTGATATAATGCGCAAAAAACCTAATTATTAATCAAAACGGCCCAGCCAACTGGGGCAGTCCGCTAGGTAATCAGGCTAGCCGGATTATAGAGAGGCATGAAACAATCGAATAGCCCACTAACGAGACTAAGTCGACCCAGATTTAATGCTAGTTGGGGGGATCAAACATGACCGGCCATATTTCTTTGTTACCCTTCTAATAAGGTGGGCTAGTCCACTTTGATATCATTATTATGCAGAAACATTGCTCCATATATGACTTGAACTTGACTTAACACAACCCATATTTAATCTGTATTCGACCAGTCTCGACGCAAAAAAGATCGAGTCTTTTGTTGTGCTTGGCATGACAGACCTCAATGACTAAATTTTTTTAGGTTTGTACGAAATGCAATTCTTCTCATAATGAGCCTCATCACAAGTCAAACAAAATATTAACATCCTACCATCTTTTTGTTGACATCAATCTAATCAACAAGATTAACTCTTAGATTAAGAAAATTTTAGAAAAAAAGGTTTATAAGGATACCAGGCTTATATAGCACAGCCCACCTCTCCAAATGGACTTACCCACCTTTCAAGACAGAAAAAATAAGTAAAACATTTTAAATAAGATTAATCATATGTAGCACAAGTGGTATTTGGCACCGATTTACGTGGTTTTACAATGTCATTAAATGATATGTCTAATTAAATATCCCATATGTGACCTATTTAATTGAATTTATTACTGTAATACCATATTGGTGTTTAACAGGAGTGATGTTACATATCGTTACCTTAAACTAATCAGTTTGGAACAATTTAGGTCCAAGTTGTGATCCAAGCAATGAACAAGTTGTTGAGAATTGAGAATTGTTAAGAAGTCAAACAAGTATAAAAAGATGAAAAAAATCAACACAAAGATTAATGTACAAAGCTCCAAGATCGGAGAAAAATCACCGGCCATAAAGAAATTATACTATATCAAAAATTGTTACAATCACACAATTATTCTCTCACACATCCCAAACCTTCAAGAACCTACATGTTAAGTAAAATTCACTTAATACGTAACTAAAGAAACTTTAGAAGATCTGCAAATCTCATCCCAAGATATCTTATAACTATCTTACAAATTACAAAATAAAACACTAAAGGAAGCCTCTACTTATAAAGGCCCAAAAGAAGAGCATCTTGAAATCTATTCTATTCTATTCTATGTGGGATTCATAACAATCTCATTATAAGTCTAGGAAAATAGGGTGACGGTTTGAACTGTTCAAACCGACCAAATCAATTCAAATTGATCGGTTTGAGTTGTTTTTCATGTCTCACTAGGTTTGATCAATTTTTTAAAGAGGAGTTGGATCGATTCAGGTTGGGTGCCAACTCCTTTTATAATTTAAAAAACAGTATTTAAATGATTAAAAATTACACCCCAAAACCCAAAACCTAGGTGGGAATGACCTAATACCCAAAAGCCCAAACCCACCCCTAGACTCAATGGCTCAGATCCTCACTTTCTTAGATTCGTCCGACCTCAAGTAAAAAAAAAAAAAGGACTCAAGTCCAATTCGAACCAAGTGAATATTATTCGTTGAGTTGGTTCACTTTGAACTTGAAATCGATTTGCGTCAATTTGCGGTTCGATTTTCTAGTTGGATCGAAAACTAATCCAATCTGACCGACGCCTACCTGAATAAGAAAATCAAATCCTAATATAAAATGGGACAATAAAATCCAAGTTCTATTTTTATTAGAACAATATCAAGTTATAAATAAAAAAATTTGACTGAAATAGACTACAATGAGGCCTATTAGTACCATTAATTTTTTTCCTAGACTTCCAAATTTAAAACATTTTAAATGTTTAGATGGAATCTCTTCCACCTTAAAATTTCGATGTTCTATATTTTAAAATATAAATAATATCATTCTCTCTTTAAATTGCTCGTCTCTAAAATATTGACACTCTAATTCATAATTGAAACCACAAATTCTTTTACTTTCAATTTTTTCTCGATTTTGAGCATTAATTGTTTTTGTTTTCTGAGTCTAAATTGAAATATTTTAAATTCTTAGATTGTTATTTCTCTAGAGAATAGAGATGCCATTATTATGTAACATCAAGTAAATGGACAATATTAAATCATAATAGATACTAGTTATTAAATTATTACTCTAATTTCTCTAGTTATTATGTAACCCCTATGCCACATAATGGTTGCACAAATGTTCATGGCTTATGCACTTAGGTCCATCATGTCTAGAAATTTTAGGTATTCCTAATATTCTACCGAAACTCACAAGTAGAGGTAGGGCTGGGCAAAAAAACAAAAAATCGACTAATCGAACTGTACCGAACCGACTCGGATCAGTTTTTGGGCCCAGTCGGGTCGGTTTCGGGTTGGGTAAAATCCAACCCGAAATCGACTCGATTTTTAAATTTTTTTTTTCTTTAACTCTGTCGAAACCGAAAACCCGAATCGACCTGAGTCGGTTCGGGTTGGTTTCGAGCCCATTTTCAGAATTTTTTTTTCCAGTTTGGGTTTCTCCAAACAGATTTTATATCAGTTCGGGTCGGGTTGGGTCCAAAACTGACCCAACCTGACCCACGCCCACCTCTAAGTAGAGGTGTATATTAGTAATTTTTTTTTTTTTCGTAGATCCTGCTTAAAATTCATGTAGACAACTTTTCAAAAGTAAATGGTGACAAATTTCTCTGACTTTTGGCTAAATAGTTGTCCTATTGGTGCAGTTTAAAGGGAATTTTTTTAAAAAATTTTGTTAGAAGATTATGACTCGTGTAAACTAGTTCACTACCACTCATTTTAATGTCATATAAACGAAGAAAAAACAATGTTCTAAAAAGTATAAAGCGTAGCTAAGCGTGGAGATCGAGCTTCAAGTTTTTCGAGCCTAGGCGAGGACCTCGTAAGGGTGAGACGAGAACGAAGCGTGATGCGTAGTTAGGCGTGGAGGCTGAGCTTCAAGCCTATGCGAGCTTTCTAGAACTGTGGAAAAAAGAGAGAATAATTGCATTGAATTTCTTCAACCTTGTGCACGTGCAATTAAATTATTAATATTTACTTGACAACCTGTCTCCATGATATTAGAATTTATTTGATAGTCAATAGTACTAAATTATTGGTTCTTTTAGTGACATATTATGCTTGATAATTTCGTTCTTCAATTAATTAATGTACAGCATGAAAGTTGAAACAACTTTTAATGATCTTTACCTCCACTTAATTATAATTAGTTGGTATCGACTTTTTATTGTATCTAAATCCATTTATAATAAAAAAAAAACAAATAAGAATGTGAATGTGAGAGAGACGAGACTTGCAATTACTAATTAAAAATGCCCCTCAATCCCATTGAAAAATTAATTGTGCCCCTAAATCATGTTTGACTAAGCTTAAAAAGTGTCCTGAAAAATAAACAATTAAATTTTGAAATAAATAATTTTTATTAGTGAAAATTATTTATATATGAGTGAGAGATGATATTTTCAATAAGCTATCTGACGTCCATGCGAGATTTAAATATGTTTATAAATGAATCACGATAATACTTAATTTTAATTTTCTTACATGATTCAGATACTATGTTGAACCATCTCATCTAAAAAATTAAATAATTAAAGAAACGACACATTTATTTATTTAAATATTGTCTTGAACCAAAACATATTCAAAATCACGAAAATAAAAACATGCTCGTGTCTGAACACTGTGAGTGTATTCGATAAGTTGGACAATATTACAAGAATAAGTTAAAATAAATGTAAAAATGTAATGTGTTTCGAGTTAAAGGATGGAAAAAAAAAAGATTCAAAACGAAAAATTCAAATTTACCGATTCTCTTCTTTCGTCAATGCGTACAAATAACTATCATATATCAACTCATCATTTTCATATACAAACAAACTCATATAATTAATACATCATTTTCATACACAAACAAATTAAGAAAAAAAAACATAGAATCTTTCGAATACTATATATGTAAGAAAATGATTTTGTTGAATGAATCAACAATCAATGAGAGAGTGCTATAAATGTGCCCCTTCTAGTTCGAACAATACAAACAAACACACATACAGAAGTAAACCTTTGACTTTAGTCCTCAATAAATGCAAATTGCCATTTGACCAAATTTTTTGTATTTAAAAATTTAGATACATCTGTATAGTCTATAATATCATTTGTGGTGAGCAATCTATCCATTTATTCGGCAATAGGTTTAAGCTGATGTGACTGTTTTGATAAGTAGTTGAGTCTATATCTTTGGCTTATCGTTTTTGGAATTTATTTTTGTGCACTCTTTCTTTGGGAATTAGGGTGGGGAGCACTTTAAGTGTGAACTTTGCCAGTGTTTAGACCTGTATGATTGGATGTCCCTGTTAGTGCCTATGGTAAAAGAGCTTCAGTAGCTAAAATTAAAACTGCAAAAATGAAACTTTCAATAGAAACTCTCACTTTTCCTTTCCTCTCGCCTTTTGGAGATTGGACCCAACGACTCCAATATCCTTGACCTCATAACAACCAACCAATCTAAACCCATTGTGCAGCGTCAATACCACTCCTGAAACCTCTCCAATTGGCAGCCCATACTCGGTATCAAAGTTTACTCCTCTTACCATATCTCTGCACTGTTGAAATATTTTTTCAAAATTTGGAAGACATTAGTTCGACTAAAATTGAACAAGTTTTCAAATCTTGGACACTTTGATAGTCAAAACTTAGAAGACATGTAGGTTGACTAAAATTGAACAAGTTTTCAAATCTTGGACTCATTGACAGTCAAAACTTAAAAGAAAACTAGGTTATATTTTAACTATAAATTGACGTGATTTATTGTTTTTTGTATGTGACTTGAGAGTTTTCTGAGAAAAAAATTGTAAGTCTAGCATCCTAATTGTTTTTCTTGTTCTCTGTGTGGATTGTATAAAGAGTAGAAATTAGTGGGTGCGGTAAAAATTAGGATATTATTTTTCTTGAGATACTTGGAGATTTGGGTGAGTGAAATTTATATAATTGTAATGATTTTTCATTTAGTGAAAGCGTTGAGAGTTCATAAATTTTTCTCTATCTTTTATATTTTTCTGTTTCGTTATTTTTTTTTCTGAATAAGAATATTGTGGACAATAAAAAAATTAGTCTCAATTTCCAACATGCACACCCTGCCTCCATGATGTGAAGCATGGATACTAGCACACTAGCACAGTGGAGTATATGTGTCCGGCACATAATGAATTTGGATAACAATGTGACACGATAGGGACACGTCACCATGTGGCACGCCCTATTTCATATTCTTTTTGAATTTTCAACATGTGAGGATACAAACATGACATGCCTCGGTCATGCCTCAACACCATGTGTTGTGATCGACTTTTTAGTTCTTTTTGAATTTCAACACGTGAGGGATATGGCACTATCACGTTTGTTTGTTTATATTCTTTTAATTTATGACTCACTCCTCTTATTCCTTTGAGTTGCTAACTCTTAGAACCAATCTCAGGATGTCATTTCCGGTTTCTGTTTTTTTTTTTTCCCCATGTTACCAATAGATTTACACTTGTGTTCAGTTAGTTACTTGTTTCATAAATTTGATGGTGAGAATTTCTTGCATTAATTTCTTAAGTTCACGAACAAATATTAACTAAATAGGTGGCCTCAACTGGTATAAATTGGATAACAAAATGGATTGTGAGTTTGTGATGGCTATGATATATGAGAAGTTAAATCTCTGCGAAAATAATCGGCCATTTGCTCTCTACTCGATTTTCTTTTCTTTCTTCCACCATTGATAGAACATCCATCATTTAGTGGTGGTGATGATCAAGGTAAGAGCTGGGTGGGAAAACGTGGCTCACATATGCTTCAACTGCAAATTATTCCACACACACACTCAAAAGGAAGAGAGAGAGAGAGAGAGAATCCACGGTGTAAAGACGAGGTGGGTGTTTCATGTTGTGCTTGGTGGTGGTATTGGTGTCAATGATATTCGTGGTTGCTGCTGAAGGATGAGAAATGAGGGAGGAATTTAGTCTTTTTCTTTTTTCTTTGGTCTTTCTGTTGTTTTTTAATCAGGTAAAGTCTTTTTCCTGACTTCTTTCTGTTAAAGAGTCATATGGGCATCTTGTCTTCATCCTTGACCGTAATACATTATGGTTGTGCTCGATTGAATTAATATAAAATGTAGCAAGGGGTAGATTGGTTGTATTTGAGTATTAAAGGCTTATTAGGAAACTTGTAATGTCAAAGACTGATAGTCTCCTTAAATTTCTGTTTATGTAATCTTGTATTCCTATTGAATTTGATATTTCAAAATTCACCTCCCACCCCCAAACTCCAAGATTGCTTCTTGGCTAAAATGGAAAATCTTGTCACGCAAAGGTTCGTTGCCAAAAATAGTCAACAAAGTTTCCGATATATGACGGCTACACGTCTTTCCTCCAGTCAATTTTGCTTACACATTACACGAAAAAGTTCTCTTCTTCAATTTAAAATTCTCTTTTTTACTCTTTCCTCTAATTTTCTTCTTATTTATTGCGATTAGAAAATCTAACCAACGAATCCATTGTAGAATCTCAATTTGAATCCAACTGGTTATATAGAAATCGGAAACAATAAATCAGAAAATTGAATAAAGCTTGTACAGAAAATTTGAAATTGAAGAAAAAAAACGGGGTTAAGTGCACACCAACAATGAGTGTGATGAAAAGGACACAGCTGAAGAAGAGCATATTATTCAAGCTTAAATGCCACCCTGCCATACCCATCAGCACAAATAACACAATCCTAGATGCCAGTAATCCAAACTGGACAGCCAAACATTTCCTAAACTTTCTGGTTTCAAATAAAAATTGAAAAAAATGAAACAAAAGTGGGTTGCATCGAGAAAAGCGGAAATTGATGTAAGATTTCGGTGCAAAAGAGTAAAATTAAGTTTGGAGGGTGATATTGATGGCTTAATAGGTCAATCGAGGCTATGATGAAGAAGTATGATAATTTTCTCTTGGGTGGAAGATGATGATCTCTTTGTTATTCTTTTTTTAGGGGCACATTTGGTTATTTTTCTATTATTCTTTTTCTTTATTCTTTTTTTTTTTTGTTGTTATTTAAAGGGAATGACAATTTCGTTATAAACGACCTACCATGCCTATTTTTTCAAATGTTAGAGATGTTCGATGCTACTGGGTGGCGAGTTGACTGTTACAAAAACAGTAATCCTATGTTTTGGGTTACTATCACCTAACTTTTTTTCATGAAATAATAGTCAAAGCCTAACTTTTAGGAGATACTTTTTATTTGAAAAACATAGTGTAAGCATCCATTTTCATGCCTTCACATACACGATTCTTACATGTTTTATCCTTTACCATGGATTTGACTCGAGAACACCTTAATGTTAAAAGTAATTATATGTTTCATTTCATATTATCTCGTCCCCATTCTTTTAGTAGGGATTGATCTCCTACCCATGGTGGACAGGAGATATGTTGCAAATGTGTCCACACACAATTGTGTGCTCTACTGCTGATGTGGCGCTCTCACATCAGCTTACATCAGCAGTGGGCAATTGATCTCCTGCCCACCATGGGCACGAGATCAATCACCTTCTTTTAGTAAGGATATGATGTCTTTGTTATTGTAGATGCATGATATATTTTTGTCATTGTTAAATTGACCATGCTCTTGCTTTTTCTATTGTGAGTGGATGAAAGTTGAACAATTAATCTTTTGGGAATGGGAGAACCTCACTTATTGTGTTTCAATAGGTCGACCAAGGAGGAGGAATTTTACTAATACACCCTTTTACGTGTTGAAAGGAAAATTAAGAGAAGTCGAATCATGTTCCACTCAATTTGCAAATATAGTACTGTTGACTATGAATGAAAATTATCTTTGAGTTTCCGTGTTATCTTCTCCACCAACTAGTCAACTACACTCTCTTGATTTTATTATTTATTTATTTTTTGTTGAAAGCCTTTTAAACATGTACATGATCTCGATTTTGTGTAAGCTAAAGTGCCTTCTTTTGCAATGAGTTTCTAACGTAATTATTGTCAAACGTTAAAAGTTTTTGATGTGGTTAATAGGTCACTTGTGTGCAGATGGTGATGGCCGTGTTAGCTTTTATCTACCACCAATCATTTATGTAACTCAAAGCGTATCGATTGAGGTTATTATGACCAGATAGATAGTAGAGGACAAAAATTTTCTGAATATAACATGTGAAAATTGTTAAATCTTTAAACATAAATCTCTAACTATAATTAAATAATTAGATAATCCAAGATCATCATGCTAGATTATGAAGAATAGGTGTTGATGAAGAATACCTGAATCTGAATAGGTGTTGAGAAATAATACCTGAATCTATTTGCGTTAAAATTAAGAGGGTTAGGATCTTTCGTTGTCTAATCACCTCAATAATACTCAATAGAATCTCTGTCTATAATGATATAGAAGAGAAGAGCAAAAAACTGTGATTGACCCGGAGACTATAACCCCTATTTATAATTTTTTGTATACCCTAGTCTAATTAGAAGTCCATCAATCTTAATTGGACTAAGATTCGATCTCTACACATTACAGAGTCCGTACTCAATTTAGATTCTCTAGGCCCAATCAACATATCACTTAATAGCCCTATTATTAAATAGCTCATATAATTATAATATAATATGTAACCCATTATAGAGATAAATAATCCAACAATCTTCTACTTGAACTACAAATGTTATTCGAAACAATTATATCTTAAACTTTATGTGTACACTTAAATTGCTATCTTGCCTTGAAACATCTTCGTAATTAAAATCTAGTCCATCTACTATATCAGCATGAGATTAAAGCGGTCTTCGTCACATTAATTCGTAACTAAACCCATCAATTGTCATCATACCAACATATTCAATGACATAGATCGAGTATGGATGTGTACCATGGAAATTACATGCAATGTGATCTTAACACATGTATATTTCTAACTGGTCCTACTTTATTATACTACAAAAAAAAAACTCCCACTAATTGTGTCTACAAACTCCCATTAAACCAGCACATCGTCAAATGATACAACACCCATATGTATGCTTATAAAACACCTTGGGTGGTAAACCTTTGGTAAGCGGATCTGCAATTTTGGAGTTTCTACCAATATGCTCTATAGATACTTGACTATTCTGAACTCTATATTTAACAACAAGAAACTTGATGTCTATGTGCTTCGATTTTATAGAGCTTCTTTTGTTGTTGGAATACAGTACAGTCGATTTATTGTCACAATATATCTTCAATGGTCTTTCAATACCATCCACAACACACAGCCTAATGTCAAAGTTTCGCAGCCATATTCTATGATTAGATGTCTCATAACAGGCTATGAACTCAGCTACCATGGTGGATGGAGCTATAAGGGTTTGCTTAACACTCTTCCAGGATATAGCTCCTCCAACCAGCAGAAGGAAAGGAAGCCATTCTTGCAATTGCTGACTAGTCCTATAAGAGGAGTAAGCTCTAAGAGATAAAAGCTGGAAGAGTTGTTTCTTCATGTGCCTAGCCCCTTTATATTAATTTCTAGCCGACAAAGTGGCCAACGGAGACCGTTAGGTAAAGGGCAATAATGGGCGATGGTCAAGGTACGGCTTATTTTATCATAGTGGATATTTGCACAAGAAAAAACTCTATCATTTACAAAAAGGAGGTTAGAATAAAAAAACTATTTGAAAGAAGGCCTAAGGAAGAGCTTTCAGTCATATTCTTATTGAGTTCTTTCTTGTTCTTTTCTTTAACTCATGAACTCTTATCTGAATGCTTTGCTTAACGGAAGAATAGATCTTTCATAAAGAAAATAGCATATCGAATATAAAAAGGTATGGGATAAATATAGCCCGATGTGGATCTCTTACTGTATTGGCATCCAGCAAAACTAGAATGAGAATACCTAATGATCTCCAAATGATCTGACTTCTGATAGGTGATCATGAAATCTTTTGTTCTCTATAAATAGTGCATAAACCTTTTGGTTGTTTTCCAACGATCCATCCCAGAGTTACTTAAATATATGCCTAATAATCCCACAATGAACGCCAAATCCGGATGCGTACATACTTGAGCATACATAAAATTCTCTATATCCGACGCATAAGGAATTTTTTGCATTTTTTTCACCTCAACCTCATTCTTGGGTCATTGACTGAAGCTGAACTTGTCTCTTTTAGCAATGGACATATCTCCCACTGAACTTATGGTACACACCATCTTCAACTATATTTACCTCAAATGCAAACAAGATAATGATTTGATGAAATTTGTGATACCATTGACGGGAAGCTTGCTTGAGACCATAGATGGATTTCTTTAGTTTGCATACTATTTTCTTTGGATCGCCATTCACAAAGTTTTCTGGCTGCACCATATATATCGTTTCATCAATGTTACTATTGAGAAATATAGTCTTTATATCCATCTGATGTAGCTCCAAATCAAAATGAGCTATTAGTGTCATTATGGTCCTGAAAGAGTATTTCGATGAAATCGGAGAGAAAGTCTCTTTATAATCAATGTTTTCTTTCTGAGTGAAACCCTTGGCAATAAAACGAGCCTTATATCATCTCTTAATCCATTTGCAACCAATGGGCTTCGCACCTTTAGGCAATTTAACGAGATACCAAACGTCATTGTCTTTCATGGATTTCATCTCATCTTCCATGGCATCAATCTACTTTTAAGAATTAGAACTCTTTTTGGCTTGATAGAAGTTTATTGGATCATCTTTAACCACTCCCATATCAACATCATATTCTTAGAGAAAGACGATATTATCGTCAGGAATCGTACTTCTCCTTTCTCTAGTGGATATTCTCAATGACATATGTTCTTGAGGTTGTTGAGCTTGCTCATCAGGACCAACTCCTTCATTTTGGATAGGGAGCTCTTCAACATTTTTTGAATAATCCAGATTCGTATCTTGAACAATGTAAAAAATTGGAGTCTGATCATTGTCAATAGCAACAGTAGGAAGAGAAACGAATTCCTCTTCAAAGACAATGTTTCTAACCTTATCTCATTTCCCAAGCTCAATATCTTCAAAGAATTTTGCATTTCCCATTTCGAAAAAGGACCTAGTCGAGGGATCAAAAAATTTGTAACTCATTGACCATTCATAGTACCTAACAAAGTAACAGTTTATGATTCTTGAGTCCAGTTTTTTTATTCATCCTGTAAGGCCTTGGTTCAGCTGCATAGCCCCAAATATGCAAGTGCCTAATACTAGGCTTCTTGCCTGTCCAAAGTTCGTAAGGGATTTTAGCTACTACTTTGTTTGGAACCCTATTAAGGATGTATGTTGCAGTTTTTAGTACTTCTTCACATAGAGATTTTGGTAAAGAGAAACGACAAATCATATTTCTTACCATTTCCTTAATAATAACTTAAAAGTCCTTATAGCCTCAACTACAATTACTTTGCTGTCGCCCATACAAATGAATCTTTCAGCACTTGGCTGTCGGCTCTATAAGTAACCCAGTATGAACACACTTATATGAGTGGTAGCACCAAAATCTATCCACCAAGTGTGTCTAGGTACAAAAGCTAAATAAATTAACTTTCGAACAAACCATATAGCGAGAAGCATACATTTCTTAATACGCCATGCAGCGTAACTGGAGAATTCTTTTTTCATGTGTCTACACTTCTTGCAAAAGTAACAGGTGAACTCCTTCTCCTGTTTCTTTTGCATTTTATGTTTTGGTGCTCCAACTAAGTTTTCTTTTTTCTTTTCCTTTTCTAGTCTTGAGGAGTGGTTGATAAGTTAGTACTTTCAGTTCTCTCACACTTAAGTCTTTTCTCTTGTTGCACACGGTGAGATATGAGCTCATTAAGAGTTCATTTATCCTTTTGGGTGTTGTAACTCACTTTAAATTGACCATATTGTGCATGAAGAAAAATCAAAACTAGATGCATGAGCAAGTCCTTAGACAGCTCTAACTTTAGTGTCTTTAGTTTGGAAGTGAGATTAGAAATTTCCATAATGTACATCATTGAAACAAGGTGATCCAAAAGTAGACTTGTTTCAGCCTTTTTCGTTTTTGGCAAAACGTTTTTCAATCTCCTTAAGGAACGTCTTAGCATTTTCCTCCTCAGACATAGCGCTCCTAAATGTTTCTGGAATGGAACGTTTCATGATCATAAGACTTATGTGGTTAGAACGATCCTATTTTTCTAAGTCCTTTTTATCCTTAATGGAACTTTCATTTGTGAGAGTAGGAGGTCGTTCTGTCCGAAGCGCGATGTCAAGATCCATGTGACTGAGAACAATCGTAACGTTATCTTTCCAATTTTTGAAATTTGTGCCATTAAGCACATGTATGAAATTAATGTTGGCAGATATTGTAGAAGTAGAACTAGAAATTGATAACGAGAGAATATATCAAGCTCACAATTAATGATCATGTCATAACATATGTCTGAAAAATTATATAACGATGGGCCCCAGCACAAGATACCTAGCACAACATTGATATTTAGTCTTTGGACAAAAACATCATCTTGTAAGTGGTATTCTATGTGTAGTAATCAAAAATTAATAATTAATCTGTCAAACAATAAGCATTTCTTTGGACAGACTTATTGTCCACATGAAAACTAATTGCCACATATTTATTACCAAAGGTATATCTGCCAAATAGTAACCTTCTTTTTGGGCTAATTATTGTTCGCATAAATAACATACACACACATCTTAATATTTCAAAATAAACAAATCTATGCGATAGATATTACTTTGGCAACATATCGTTTCAATTTATTTATTTTGAAATGTAAGACGATTAATTGAAGGATCTGAAGATATTTTAGGGATTAAATTTAAAAATTCTAAACTTTAAGGGCATAAGATTTTAAGAATCTATAACATGAAGGACCTAAGATTCAAAATTCAAAATTTTAGAGACTAAATCTTAAAATTCAAAACTTTAAGAGCTTAATTTCAAAACTCCAAACCTTAAAAGCCCAAGATTTTAAAATCTGAAAACTCGAAGGACCTAAGATTTAAATCCAAAATCTTAAGGACTAAATCTGAAAATCTAAAAAAGCATGTATTTTATTGGTGGGCCCATCACAAGATAACTAGCACAACATTGACATTTAGTATTTAGATATAAACATCAATTGTAAGTGGGACTTTCTGCGTGGTAATCAAATATAGATAATAAATTTATCAAACAATAAGTCTTTTTTTTGGACCTACTTATTGTCCTCATGAAATCTTTAAAATTATCAAATATTTACTGTCACAAGTATGTCTGTTATTTAGCTAAATAATAACATTCATTTGGACTAGTCATTGTTCGCATAAGTAATAAATATACTCATATTTATATTGCAAAATTTACAAATCAACACAATATAGGTTACTTTGGCAACATATTGTATTAATATTATTCACTTCGAAATATAAGACATTTTAATCAAGAATTTGAGAATTTTTGGAGAAAATCAATGAGATTTAAAACTTAGAGGACCTTAGAGTTGAAATTTTAATACTTTAGGAATTTAAAATTTAGATTTTACGAAGTTTTGGGATTGAATCCTAAATTCTAAAATTTTAATTGCCTAAAAATTGAAGAAATTTTGAAACTTTAGGGTTAAAATTGTAAAATTTAAAATTTCAGTGGCCAACTTATGAAAAATTTCAACTTTAAGGGCTAAATTATTAAAATCCCATAACTATAGGGTTGAATTACTTAATATTTAAAACTTTAGACCTTAGTTTTAAGCTATTATAACCTGAGGGATTTAATTAATTAAGTTTTAAACTTTAGGAACTTGATGTGCAATATAACCTAAATCTCCAAAATTGTACTCTAATCCTTGAATTTATCAGATTTACATATGAGGTCCCATTCTAAAAAAAAAAATTACAGCAGCTAGGGTTTTCAAACCCTAGCGCCACCAACTGTTAGCCATTAGCCACCCCTGCCCCTCCAGATCTGGTGGAGGAAGCAGCGCCACCTCGTAGTTGTGCCGCACGGGCGCTTGAACAACAGCAGCACTGTCCCTTCCGCGGTTGCTGCTTCTTCTTGTTTCACCTCTAGCAGCGCCTATTCCTTCTATGTTCCTTCTCTCTCTCTCTCTCTCTCTCTTAAAAAAATCTTTAACCTTTAATTCTTAACTCTTTATATCTGAATTTTTCTTCAACAAAACAAGCCAGAAATTCATACACGTAATGATTTTTATCCTAAAAAAATTTCTTATAGGCATATTATTCAATAACAAAATATGTATAAAATAATCTTAATAATTTAATATGATTTCAGCTCTGATATCCCTTGTTAGATCTTAAAACATAAATTTCTAACTATAATTAAATAATTAGATAACCCGAGATCATCGTGCTAAATTATCAAGAATATGTGTTGAGGAAGAATATCTGAATCCGAATAGGTGTTGAGAAATAATACCTGATCCATTTGCATTGAAATTAAGAGGTTTAGGATCTTGCGCAGTCTAACCACCTCAATAATACTCAATGGGATTCTATCTATAATGATGTAGAAGAGAAGAGCAAAAAACTGTGATTGACCCAGGGACCATAACCCTTATTTATAATTTTCTGTATACCTAATCTAATTAGAAGTCCTTTAATCCTAATTGGACTAGGATCCGGTCTCTACACATTACAGAGTTCGTACTCAGTTTAAATGTCTATAGGACCTAATCAACAAATCATTTAGCAGTCCTATTAATTAGATAGCTCATATAGTTGTGATATAATATGTAGCCCATTATGGACCGGGTAGATAGTAGAGGACGATTTTTTTTTTGAATTTAACATGTGAAAACGAGTCGATATTAATAATGTTTTTTATGTTGATATTGATGAATCTTACGTTTGGGGAGCAACGATCTTTGTACATGAAGCTCAAGCAGATCCTCTTGGAGAAGGTGTTTGGTGAATCCTGAACCAGGGAAAACAGACCTTGTGTAATCTATGTAGCCATCACTTTCGCATGTCATGTACATGTTCTATTTTCTCTCTCTCTCATTCTATGCAAACTTTTGCAAATGTTTAGTTGCAGGCGTTACGACATGCTACTTTTTGTCGCATTGTATAGTGCTTGCCCCCATTAGTTCTGACAATCTATTGATTAATGTACATGTTAAGATAATATTTGAGTTTTAGTTACTTTTTCCCTTCTTTTTTCTTAGGAGAGAAAAGGCTATTTAAAAATTGCTTGAATTTTATTAAAAACCATTTTGATTTTTCAGCTTGACATAATCTTGTTTTCGTGTTTTGTCTACATCTTCTATATTCCAGAAATGACCTCAAATATATTCTCTTACCACCCTCAACCTTCTTTCCAACTCAAACAAGCTCGCCACTTCCACTATGGATGGCAATGAGGCGGGGCTAGGCCGGGGCGGCCATTCCCGTCTCCGCCCTATCGGGGAATTTATACCTCCATACCCACTCCGTTACCCGCTTAAATGGGGGCGGGGTGGGGCCTTTAACATTATATATTCACTATAGACATCAAATTAATGGAAACTGGATTTTTTTTAAGGAATGATAAGTATTTAAACACCTGGAAATAAACAAAAAAATAATAGTAAGAAGATAGAGGTGGTAGCAGCTGGCGGCAGACGGCAGAGCAGCTGGTGGCAGACGGCAGAGCAAATTTGGTCTTTGCAATTCGCACATCGCAGAGAGGACAGCAGCAGCTGGGTTGAATTTAGGAAATGAAAATCTGTAAATGGGGAAAGTTAATGATAGGGTTAGAATGTTCAACATGCATTTTTTTATAATTTGTATTAAACCAAATGAAAAAAGTGCAAATAAAGAGGTTGTGGTGTGCAAGGGTTAGAATTTGTGGTTTAATATCCCAACACCTGGGTTTGATTCCTTTATGTCCCATTTCACTCTTTCAGCAAATTAGTTTTTTAAAATTTTAGAATTTTTAAAAAAAATTATAAACGGGATGACTCCACCCTGGACCCGCCCCAAGGCAGTTTTCCATGCCCCATACCCGTCCTAAATACTCGATTGTTTGGGGCGGGGCACGGGGAGGGGTGCAGGTCGTGGGGCAATTTGCCATCCCTAACCTCCACCTCTTACCCCCTCTGCAACAAGAGTAATTGACTCTCTTGCGGAGGCTTGGGAAGATGTGTGCAAAGAGGCGAAGGGGTGGTTAGGCTAAGTGATGGGGTGGCGGGCGAATTATCTTGGGAAAATGGCGGGGTGTATAACGATTTACATTTCAGACAGTGAATGCAGAAATTATGAGTCTTTCAATTCTTTTCAAGATTAAGAAATTTGGTTATAGATTGCATTGATAGTAAACAAATGAAGACAAATCTCAACAGATATTTTTGTTTCTACAGAGAATGAGGCTAAGAAATGTCATAAATTAGATATTTTGCAACTCATTTATTTTCTTGCCATCTCATAAGAACAGCTTCTAAAAGTACAATTCTTGTATAATTCTGCAACATGGTCTATAAATGCACCAAGTTCACTTGCAATCCTGCACATTCAGTAAAGATGGTCTTTTTTAACTAGACGAAAGAAGCGTTGTTCACATTCATGACTTGACTCTTCTCGACGTGATAATGTATTATGATGTTTTTTCACTAACAGGTAACGATCTCTAGCCAAACGTCCTTACTAATGGGGAGATTTTGTAAGCAGTCAATTACATGTTTTCCTGCCTAACAAAAAGTGACTAGTATGGACAATGCTGAAAGAACATTGTTAAACTGTGTAGAATTTAATTATATTGTTCATTTATCCACTCAAGTGTAGATTGATGCAGTTCTTACATTACAAAAAGAATCTTATAAAGGGCATTTTTCTATGTAAGATCTCTTATTGCAAAACTACTTTTACAATATAGTAAAAAATCAGTAGTAGCGACTGCACGTAGCTTTGACATTCAACTTGTCCCATTTTGATGGAATTAAATGACAAAGCTGCTACCATGGGATTCTATAATGTGGTCTCTTGTGATAATAGTTTGATATCACCACGATTAATCGATCACGACCCAATGATTAACTCAGCTTGAGGTTGTGTTGACAAACAATCTTGCAAGATTTTTGCGTAGCAAACATCAAATAAATGGAGTTGAAGGGAGAGTAGACAAGTTTTAGTGACGAAATAAGCACACTCTTTTAGTAGAGTACTTAGTGGTCTTATTCCTTTGTACTTGGAGTACATGTAGTGGTGAATAGATATGCTAAGTGTACTAATATCACTACTTCCATCACTTTTTCTTACCCCTGGCCATCACCTGCGCTGCCACCCCTCTACAATATCATGGGAAGCCTTCGTTTCCGATGCTTTGGAAGAGGAGTGAGGCGCGGATGTGATTGGTGTAGGCTGTTCGGGTCTTAGGTGAATATGAACAGGCACGGATGGATCAAGTGCACTTAATAATGGTTAAATATAATATTTTTCAAAATTCTATATTAGTATGAAACGTGAGATATATTGTTGGTAAAAGTGCCAATCTGAGTGTTTGAAATTTGTTTGTTCCCTTGTAACATTGCTAAATAATGACTTGTAACTATTAGTATTATTAATAAAGAATTAAAAAAAATTATGAACACTCGAGAAACATGTGATATAATACATATAGAAAGTAAGATTAATGATATAGCACCTATAGTGGGTAATAATTATGGTACCCACATGACACGTGGTATTATCATATTAGTTATTTTTTAAAAAATTATTTATAACTTTTTAAACTTTTTAAAAAATGATCAATATAGTGATGCCACGTGTCAAGTGAGTACTATAATTATTACCCAGGGTGTTTCATCATTTTTCTAGAAAATAATTAGGAAAATGAAGATCATGTGGCTGAGAAATATCCAATAATTGAGGCTCGTATGGATTTTTGTGACTCATTTCTTAGCTGGACCCCACTCCTTTAATATAATCTTAATTAATGCTAAATGGAGTAAAATTCACTTTATGACAGGTTCAAGTCCTCTTACCTGGACACTATTCATTGCCACTAATTGGATTTCATAATTTTTGAATAATATTATTCATAATTGTTTATTATCGATAGCCATCTAATGTAGTATTATTTAATTAGAATAATTATTTATTCCAATTAAATATTATTTATAGTCAACAACTATGAGACTTCATTTGCAATTTTTAAAAATAGAAGAAGTTATTTTGTACGTTTTAAAAACTATGAGATAGCATAGAGAAGTCTTAATTCAAAGGTACATGTGCCAGAACTCCTTCAGAAAGGGGGAGGTGGAGCTATACATATCAAAAATTCATGTTGGTTGATGAATGGGCATCTCTGACTTTATTGGGTGCTTTCACACAAGGGGTTTCACTTCCTTATCCTATCTCTTTAAGCGGATGATGCATGCTCTTCGATAGTGGAAATAAAAAAGCTTTCCATCGATCTATGATAGGTCGGAAGGATGAGAAGTTCGACATGTTAGTTAAACTATACTTGTCTTTCTTCTCAAACTCAAAGTTTATAATCTTTCGACAAGAATCCAAGAGGAAGCTCTATGAGTCATTGAAACGACGGCACGAGGGCCCTTGATCTACCAATAGAGGGAGCAAAAAAGGGCTTTGCTCCACTTTACAATATGAAGAAAGAAATAAGGATCGAAATTTAGACCGGTCAGAGTAATAGAACAGGTCCCAAAAAAGCGGCCCACCTTTCTTTATCTATATATACCAGCTGCCACGCACGAACCAATAGAAATGATTTCAGTGCCCCTCTCTAGATAAGAAGCAGAACACACCATCACCTACAACCCTTTCCTCTGCCCAGGGACTTCCACAAAAAGAAAATGAGCTTGTAATTTTCTTATATTTTTTGTTGTTTTTAGTTTTTTTTTTGTTTAACTAAAGATGAGGACAAATCTGTCAAAATCTGTCAATGAGGACGTGATTTGCAATAAACTACAAAAGTTGGGGATGTCTGATGCTATAAAAATTGATTGATGATAGATTATTAACAAATTGCAAATATTGGGGACCAAAAGTACAAACTTCCCTTAATATTTACTTGACAACTTGACTCCATGATATTATAATTTATTTGATAGTCAATAGTACTAAATTATTGGTTCTTTTAGTGACATATTATGCTTGATATTTTCGTTCTTCAATTAATTAGTATACAGCATGAAACAACTTTTAAAGATGTTTACCTCTACTTAATTATAATTAGTTGGTATTGACTTTTTATTGTATCTAAATCCATTTATAATATACATATAAAAAACAAATAAAGAATGTGAATGTGAGAGATGAGACTTGCAATTACTAATAAAAAATGCCCCTCAATCCCATTGAAAATGCCCCTCAATCCCATTGAAAAAATAATTGTGCCCCTAAATCATGTTTGACTAAGCTTAAAAAGTGTCCTCATAAATAAACAAATAAATTTTGAAATAAATTATTTTTATTAGTCAAAATTATTTATATATGAGAGAGAGAAGAGATTTTCAATAAGCTATCTGTTGTTCGTGCGAGATTTATATACGTTCATAAATGAATCATGAAAAAACTTAAATTTAAGTTTCTTAAATCATCCGTATACTATGTTTGAGCTAGTTCATCTAAAATATTAAATAGTTAAAGAAACGACACATTTATTTATTTAAATATTGTCTTGAACCAAAACATATTCAAAATCACGAAAATAAAAACTTACCTAAAAGCATCTTTTAGTTTTTTTAAGCGCAACC
Organism: Forsythia viridissima; assembly: GCA_030279155.1. NCBI lineage: Eukaryota > Viridiplantae > Streptophyta > Magnoliopsida > Lamiales > Oleaceae > Forsythia > Forsythia viridissima. The sequence goes on from CM059036.1 coordinate 5,188,975, forward strand.
AAACATGCTCGTGTTTGAACACTTTTTGAGTGTATTCTATTAGTTGGACAATATTACACGAATAAGTTAAAATAAATGTAAAAATGTGTTTTGAGTTCAAGGATGGGGAAAAAAAAGAAAGATTCAAAACGAAAAATTAAAGTTTACCGATACCCTTCATTCGTCAATGCGTACAAATAACCATCTCATATCAACTCATCATTTTCATATACAAACAAACTCATACCATTAATACATCATTTTCATACACAAACAAATTAAGAAAAAAACATAGAATCTTCCGAAGACTATATGTGTTAGAAAATGATTTTGTTGAATGAATCAACAATCAAGGAGAGAGTGCTATGAATGTGACCCTTCGAACAATACAAACAAACAAATGCAGAAGTAAACCTTTGACTTTAGTCCTCAATATATTTAAACTTCCCTTTGATCAAATTTTTTTATTTAGATACACATGTTCTTAAACAAATTTTAATGTTGGAAATGTAGTACAATGTTTGGCTATTTTGAAATTATTTTTAAATATTTACAAGTTATGGGTCTTACACAATGTGTAGATAATAATAAGTGAGTAGTAAATTGTATGTTCTACAGAATGTGTAGATATTAAGTGGATATTAAATTGTAAGTCTTACGAAATGTGTAGATAAAAAGTATGGTTGACCTATTTAAATTATAATTTAAACAGAATTTGAAAAGCACTATGTAATAATTGCAACTTGCAAGAACTTTTGGCATTTTAAAATAGCAAAATTACTTAATTAAATTAGATAATGACTAATAACAATTAAAGAATGCAGATGAAGGCTGCTTTCCAATCACATGTGAGAGACCATGACTAATAACAATTAAACAATGCAGATTAAGGCTGCTTTCCAATCACATGTGAGAGAGAAACTTGAGATATGAGTGTTGTTTTCTGTATCTATCGATGAGTAACAAAGTTTTAAAATGTTAATTAACTATATATAAAACTTGACGGGGAGAAGAGTGTTTTATGACGATTTTATCTAAAAGTTAAACTTATCGAGGAGTAGAGAAATTTTAATATTGATTGCACCATCAAGTTTGCTTTTTCGGTGAAGGCCTAATATGCCAAAATTTCGAAAATTAGACAATGACGAGATTTGAATTCAAATTTTTTACCTAATATGATTATACTTTGTTGAATTACCATTTTATTTAAAAATTTAAATGTTATCTCGTGGTGCTTGTAAAGAAACATCATTTGAACTTGGTTACTTCAAACATTTTAAACTTTCAAATAAGATATTAGAACAAGAGCAAGTTTTGTATTCAACTTTTACTCACATTGTAACGACTTGAAAATTTGTATCTTTAATTATTTAATTTTAAAGTCGAAAATAGATTGAAATAAGGAATTTATTTGAGTCGTCCCAAAAAATGCTTGAAAAACTCGTAACATTTAGTATTTAATTTAAATCCAAATAATAAAAAGGGGAAATCGGACTTAATAAATTATGAAAGGACTAATGTGAATTAAATTAAGATTTAAGAATTTATGTTAGGAATTGATTGATTAAAAGTACAAAATTGGGTTGGCACCCAAAAAGTTGGGAAAAGTAAAGTTTTAAGTCTTTTTGGATAAGTCAAGTAGCCATCTTTGATGCAATCATACGAATTCTGTATTGGTCAAAATTCTACAACTCTTATGGTGTTGCGAAATACACAATGAGACATTCGAAATGGTATCAAATACACATACTTTTAACTAAGAAATAACCCCAAAATATAATACCAAAAGTGTTCCAGAAACTAAGAAATCTGAGAACACTTAAAAAATTCCATCAACCCATGTGTTCGGATAGCCATTTTTAGAACGGTATTATAATCACTGAGGTAGTCCATTTTCTATGATTCAAAGTGCGTTGCAAAGATTTCCGTGAGATCTTTGAGACTGTATAAGAGACGTAAAAAAAAGCAAGCATCGACCTTCAAAATAAGACCCAAAAACAGGTCCAAGAAATAAGAAATCTGCCAATTTTTATATTAAATTATTGGCAAGTGGGCTAGGTAGAATTTGCTGTAGAGATTTGTCCCTATTATGCCTCTCCTAATGTCCCTATCACACCTTACAAAAACTATGAAAAAATGAAAAAGCATTACTTGGAGGCCAAGTGAAAATCTCCAAATCTAGCAAACTTTACAAGTAGCCAAATGAGAATAAAAGTAATCATGATGGGAATATGTTAATGCACATACACATGTATAACCGTGTATGTGTGTTGTGTAGGAGAGGGTAGGACTAATTCCCACCCACCCAAAATTAAGGTCACAACTTGCCCTTTTCCCTTCCTATAATCATTATAATCTTTTCTTATTCACACACTCACTAACACTTAAAGAAGAAGGAAAGAACCCACTTAAGAGGAAAAAATATATCTAAAAGAAGAGGTGAGTCAAGAACTAAAATCTGAAATGAAAAGGGGCTTGGTATGGAGGTCCATAAATTAATAGATAAATCTCTATGCCCAAGTCTAAAGGACCCTAAACGAGTAGTAGAAAAAAAGGGACTAAAAACCTCAGGTTTCATGGTGGAGAAGGTCAGATGAGCTGAAAATAGTAAGTAACTTACGTTATTTGCCTTATGTGCAACGCGATAAGTATATATATGTGTGTACGCATAAATTATATGTGCTCTTATGTGCTCCAAATGATTTATGTTGATGAGATTGATTTAAGTAAATATATGAGATATTATGAGAATCTTGAGCCTATTTATCATTTATGCAACAAGAAGGAAGAATGAAAATGAGAAGTTATTTTGTGTTCTACATGCTCAACTTGAGACGAGAAAACAAAGTGTACATATATACAAAGACAAGTTGTTTCATAACACAATAAATTCTCCAAACCTATTTGTACACCATGAAGGGACAAAAAGGTTCAAAGAAAAGAGTTGATCATTTATGGTCAAGGGTTAGAGCGACCCATACGAGGACACGAGGTCCGATTAAAGTTAATGAATGGCCAATGGAAAAAGTAGTCCATAAAAGGATGAAAGGGTCTAAAGAAAAAAGTTGATCAACTATAGCCCAGGACAAAAGTAGCCCATAAAAGGACGAAAGGGTCCAAAATTTTTTGGCCATCGTGCATATGCACAAAGAATGTTTAATTTGAGCGCTCGGTGTACAAGTATTACTTAGGGGGAAGGGCCGAAGAAAGATAAAAGGTACATTTATGTGCAATATCACACATGTACTGTATTTTACTCATTGAATGCCACCATTTATAGTCGTTTCATGACTTTTGTAGGAAATGGATTGAGATTTCTTTGAAGTTGTGGGGCAAAGGTATGAGCTAGCTTTGGATGGCCAAGAATACCATTTGATCACCGAGATAAATGTATGGTCGTACTACCCCCATCGACCCGATATACAAAATTATGAAGTAACCTACCCTTTTTGTAGACGTGTACGACTCTTGGACTATGGAATATATTGTAACCCGCTTTTATGTAATGTAATAGCTTAGGTGAACTCGTCTTTAGAAAAATATAAGAACCTCCATTTTTGCTGAAGTATCTTGTAGTACTGGGCTTAATATATATATATATATCATTAATGACATGTAATGATTTGTCATGAGTCATGTTGGAACAAAGTTGTAAGTGATGTATTTCCATCAATTACTTAAGCCCATATTTTGTATAAAGATATAATGTAATGGAGGTGAAATGAATCAAAAGACGAGATCCACCTATTTTCTTTTTGCTATGTTTAATTTATCATGTCTTATCCTTTGGTTTTCACTATTACTAAGTGTACCCGTTTTACGCACCAAAGATAAGACGAACCCGAATCAAAAGAGAAAGGGCGATCTACAGAAGTAGTCTCTGATTATTCCTAATTATTTTCCTAAAAAAAATTGTCAAAAATTATTACAAATATGATTCAATCCAGCTTCTAAACAAACAAATGAAGTAATCTGTTTTCCCGTGTATGAGGGTACTAATACCCTCTTATCCAGTTCCTATTACCCTGGACATAATAAATAAAAAATATAAAAAATTAGACAGAATTTTGGGATCACGATAGACACTACTTATGAAAATTATATATGTATTTAGGAATGGAAAAATACTCTACCCTCGTCTCGCCACATTAAGCTATTGGGGGCAGGAGTCATGCTGACTCTGCCCTGAAGTTTTCCAACCCACCTTCAATTTTTTATTTTATGTTTTAAATTTAAATTGTATTAAAAAAAATTAAAAATAATATTAAAAAGTAATCAATTAATTAAATAGTGAGGATATTTTAATTCCCGTCCTGCCTCATCTCCTAAAAACCTTCGACTCACTTTGTTGCCATCTCTATAGATCATTTGATAGCAAAAAAGAAAAAATTGTCTACACGCGAACACACGCATACGGGAATAAGTTTGTCTGGCCAATTGATCCATCCATTTCTTATGGTGTGACATTTTAACTACGAGCTTGAAAATAACAAGAAGATTGAAAATAACAACACTCAAAACTTATCGCCCTCATATCAAGGCTTATCACCAATTGACAAGTATCGATCACCTTGTAAAATTATTGAGCAGGTGTAAAACTTATTGTAGATTTGTAATTCAAATTATAAACCGTAAATTACAGTCCTTATTATTCTCTCATTGTTACGTATAAATATATATTTAGTAATGGTCTAAAAAGCGTAAAGCGTGGCTAGGCGTAGAGGTCGAGCTTCAACTTTTTCGGGCTTAGGCAAGTCCTATGCGAGAACGATATAAGGACAAGGCGAAGGCAATGCGTGTTGCATGGCTAGGTGTGAAAGTCGAGCATCAAGTATAAGTGGAACTTAAACGAAGCTTATGCAGACTTGAAAAGTGATATTTATTAATACAATTCATTTCACATCTAAGTCAGTCGAAAAATTGATCTTTTACTTTCTGGACTTGTCAGGAAACAAAGCCCTTTATTAAAGGGAAAGCCAAAACAACGAAAATCAACAAACTTAACCAAACCCCAAGAATTTTGCAACAAAAAACAATTTTTCTTTTCCTATTTACTGGCATTACATCGAACAAGTTGGAAATTTCTGGACTACACTTCATTATTTTATCAATTTCAGGCTCATATAGAAATAACTGTCTGTAAATTTTTAATTTAAATCTGTTTTATTAATTAAATTCCAAAATAAATACAAGTAATTAAATGAACAATTACTACGAAAATGAAATGCAACTGCCCATATCACTATTCAGCATTACATTTATTTTGTTTCACTTTTTTTGGGGTGAGTAGTTATATTATGAGTTGTAACATAGCTTTAATTAATATTATGCTCCGACAAGAAACTAGTGAAAAATTAGGTATTACCGACATAAAATGACCAACATAATAACAAGTGAATTTGTATTTTTGTTTCAATTAAGTTATGCTGTCCTAATCCGTTAACTAATCCAAATAAATATTTATTTTGACGATATAACTGTATTTATGACTTTGCTCATTCAAGATGAGTGGATGGTTTTGAATTTTGGTTGATAAAAACTTGCGGGCTATCAAGTTGCGGTAATTTTTTGAGCACGTATGCAACTCCCTCTCTTAGTTTAATTTAATTTAATTTAATTTCCATTTATATATGGGTGGAGTGGGGTGGGGTGGGGTGGGGTGGGGTGGGGTGGGTTACCAATAAAGGCTATAAATAATTAAATATCGATGGGTGACATTTAGTGTAAAATCTAGACAGCCTTAATCCTTTGTTTTTTTTTAACTATAAATAAGGTATTGACTCTTTGGTATTATTAGACATTACATAGTAAAACCAGAAAGAGAGAAAAATATGGGGAGAAAGTGTCATCCTTTACTGAAAGGTGGAAGGAGAGAAACTAAATACAGCCATGGATTGTCTGCTTCAGACATGGAAACCCTTACCAGTATATGTGAAGTTATTCTACCTTCTTTACCCCTGAATTCTGAAGAAATTTCTGCAAAGAATGATCAATCTAAAATGGCTATTCAGTCCTTCTACAATTCTTCTGGATCACAGTATCCCATACCGGACGAGGTAAAGATAATACTCTGTACACATATCTAATACGTGCGCGTAACATTAGGGTTGCTGAAACTGAAGTTTTTTATATATTTTGAATGTGTATATGCAGGTTGGAGAACTTATAACAAAGAAGGGATTTTTGGAAGGTAAAATATTGGTTAAAGGGCTGTTAAAAATTCTTTCGACGAGGCTCGGGACTTTATTGATCTGTGGAACTCTTTGTTTTGGTAACAAATGGCCATTTGTGAACAAATTCTCATGTATTTCTCTACACAAAAGGGAAGCTGTTATTCAGTACTGGTTCAAGCATTGGTTTCTTACTCCTATTAGGCTGGCATTTGTATTCATCAAATTCTTGTGCCTCTTTGTCTTCTTCACTCGGGTAATGTTTTTCGAAACCTAACTTGTTCATGTAATTTTTAATAATCTGATCTCGTTTCCTCGAACTTACTGAAATATCTATCAACTTACGTAGACGAAGTTGACTTTACTTTTAAGTTTTAGCAAAACAATCATAAATAAAAGAATTAGCCATTATAGAGTATTTAAGGTCCTCCATTGAGCATCCTTGGTATGTCTTTCTTGGGTAAAATATAAGTTCTATCACTGAACTTTCACGCGTGTTTCAAATCCGTCACTAAATTTCAATTTGTTTTTAATTAGTTACTGAACTTTAAAAATTATTTCTAGTAGACCTTTCTGTTAGTTAATGTTGATATATTTAATGTTGTGAGATAGCGTGGCAAACACGTTTATGTGGAGTATCATCCGTCGTTATCTCCATGCCTAAAAATCCAAAAACTTTCAAATCAGCCACTGAACTTTATTTGTTTCTAATTAGTCACTAAATTATAAAAGTTATTTCCCATTGATTGTTCTGTTCGGCGTTGGTAAAATTATTGTGTAGAGAGTGCGTGATGAATGTCATGGCTTATGTCGTCAACCATTATCTCCACTGGTGAAAGTTCAGTGGTAAATTGGATTTTTACCTGTGGAGATAATGGCTGACACATGACGAGACTCTACATAAGGCAAGGCATTTGCCACGCACCCTCCCCGCGTTAAGTTTATTAAAGTTGACTAATTAGAAAGTTTAGTGACTGATTTGAAACATGCCTAAAAGTTCAGTGACAAAATGAATTTTATACCTTGTCTTATTAGAAAGTTCAGTGACTGATTTGAGACATGCCTAAAAGTTCAGTGACAAAATGGATTTTATACCTGTCTTTCTTCCTCACTTGATGTTTTTATGAAAGTTTAATACCTTCTACTGAGTAATTAGTAAGATTTAAAAAAAAAAAATTGGTTAAAAAAAGTCTTTTTTGTATGGATGATTGCTGTTTAAAAAAAAGTCTTTAATACCTACAACAAAGATCTTCCTCATAAATTCCTGCTATATTTTCTAATTTTCGATTGCTGTTTAATTTGGAGTTTTTAATCCAGTCATATAGAGTATGCTAATAATGCTACAGATTAATTCAGAAAGCATCAAAGTTTATTAATCTCATCCTTTTATAGGTTGGAGAAGATTCAAAAAATCCTGCTTGGGAAGCCATGGAATATGAGGTAGACAGTGCTGAAAATTTGTCCAATATGCCTGAAGATAGACCTCTTGAGAAAGGAATAGTAGAGACAATGCATGAAACCGAGTCGAAATTTGTCAGTTCTCTTGTCCAGAAAGGCCTCAGTGTCACAGAAGATCCTTCACAAAACATGTACAAGATCAAATGTGATGTTGTAATTGTAGGCTCAGGTTGTGGTGGTGGTGTTGCTGCAGCTGTTCTTGCAAGTTCAGGCCAGAAAGTTGTAGTTCTTGAAAAAGGAAACTATTTCACTAAAACAGATTATTCTGCACTAGAAGGACCTTCCATGGATCAACTTTATGAATCTGGAGGAATTCTTGTAACCTTGGATGGAAAAATGTTGGTTCTTGCAGGATCAACAGTGGGTGGTGGATCTGCTGTTAATTGGTCAGCATGTATTAAAACGCCGAATTCTGTGCTTCAAGAATGGGCTAATGATCACAAAATTCCAGTCTATGCAAGTTCTCAGTATTCATCTGCTATGGACATTGTGTGCGAAAGACTTGGTGTGACGGAGAATTGTGTCCAAGAGGGGTTTCAGAATCAGATTTTACGAAGAGGGTGTGAAAAACTAGGCCTTGAAGTTGAATCAGTGGCACGAAATTCCTCAGAAAGTCATTACTGTGGTTCTTGTTGCTATGGCTGTATTAGGGGCGACAAGAAAGGGACGGATACGACTTGGCTAGTTGATGCAGTGAATTGTGGTGCAGTGATCATAACGGGATGCAAAGCCGAGAGATTTGTACTAGAGAAGAATGATTATGAAAGTACAAGACAGATGAAATGCTTGGGAGTGATTGCAAAAAGTATGAATACAGATTTTACAAAGAGTATACAAATTGAGGCTAAGGTGACAATCTCAGCCTGTGGTTCTCTCTTGACACCGCCTTTGATGATTGCTAGTGGATTAACAAACAAAAACATTGGTCGGAATCTTCATCTTCATCCGGTCCTAATGGCGTGGGGATACTTCCCGGAGTCCAATTCAGATCTCAAAGGAAAGATGTATGAGGGAGGTATAATCACATCAGTGCATAAAGTTGGATCAGATGGATCAAATGCAAGAGCAATTATAGAATCCCCTATTCTAGGGCCTGGATCATTTGCTGCATTATGTCCTTGGGAGTCAGGAATGGACTTAAAGAACAGGATTGTTAAGTATTCTAGAACGGCTCATCTGTTCTCAATGATTCGAGACAGAGGCTCGGGAGAAGTTACATCAAAAGGAAGAATCAGTTATAAGTTCGATAAATTGGACAAAGAAAATATTAAGGTAGGTTTACGCGAAGCATTAAGGATTTTGATAGCGGCAGGAGCTGCTGAGGTGGGCACTCATCGGAGTGATGGACAGAAGCTGATATGCAAAGGCAAAAGTAACGAAGAGTTGGATGAGTTTCTTGACACGGTTACTGTCCCGGAAGGTCCTAAATCTTTGGTGGAGAACTGGACAACGTATTCTTCTGCGCATCAAATGGGAAGCTGCAGAATGGGGATTAACGAAAAGGAGGGTGCAGTCGATGAAAATGGAGAGAGTTGGGAAGCAAAAGGCCTATTTGTTTGTGATGCTAGTGTTCTTCCAAGCGCCATTGGAGTCAATCCTATGATAACCATTCAATCGACTTCATATTGCCTCTCCGAAAAGATAGCCGAGAGACTGAAAAGTGTTAGCTAGTAAAGAACATTATGGTTACATTTCTACTTTGCCTCGTTATATGTTGAATAATAAGCGAGGCAATACCATAGTAGAACAAAATTAATATTTTCCCCTCTACATCTTGTTTCACCATAGTAGAACCTTTCTCTATTGATGATCTATAAAATTGATGTATTTGCAAACAAATTACAGAGTTAAATCATAAGCAACTCCAAAATTAAGTAAAAATGCAAAGTACAGGCAACATAAGATAGTAAAATTTTTAGTCAACAATTTTTTTTTCTCCCTTTTATAACACCAAATCACATCAGACATAAAAAAGCCTATCTATGTCCATGATTACCTCTAAAAAAACATTCATTTAGTTCCTAGCTCCCATTTTGTGTCCGGGATAGGTACAAGTACCGTTTATTGAAAGAAAAGACTTAGTCAAAGACAATAATGTTCCTTTCTCAATTTCTTACCTTGTTAGTTATGCTATTCATAACCAACATAACGTGACAATAGTCAAGGAACCAAAAGGAATAAAAATTGACCTATTATTCTCAGATTACCTTGAGCACAAAGAAACAGAATTTGATTGGCTTGTCCAACCGGCAATAAGATCAATCGAAATTGACCTTGAACAAAATAGGACTCTTGTTAAGGAGCAAAGACCTTTACTTTTACATTTTTCATCTATTAGGAAAGATCCTAAATACAGATGGAAAGAAGATGTTCTGGAAAGTAGTCAAAAAAGACAACTGAAGGAAATAAGAAACACAGTGAATGAATTGGCTAAAGTCATTATTGGAGAACAATAATGTCATTAGGTGATATTCTGAAAGAAATAAAAAATTTGAGAGACATTATTCAGGAACTTAGAGAAGATCTTAAGGATTACTACTCTAAGACAGAAAAATCCCTTGACCAACACTCAGCTATTATCATAACAGAAGTAAAAAGTCAACCTTCAACTTCTTCAATTCCAATCAAGCAATTAACTTTTGGAAATTTTCAAAAAAAGGGGGGAATTTACAGAAAAAGATAAGAAAACAAGAAAAGGAAAATTTGATTTTGAAAATTCAAATTCAAATTCAGAATGACAAGTGTTAGAAAAACTCTTGAAAACATTTACAAAACTTCAAATGATTTAGGACACCTCAATGTTCTTCTGGCCTTTGAAGACTGCGAACTTGAAAAGATCGCCTCTATTTTCAAAAGAGTAGATATAAATAATCAAGACATTGTTTTTACAGCAAAATCTATAGAAAACCTTTCAGAAAACAGAGATCCTATCATCATCAAAGATGAATCAAAATCAAGTTCTGAGGAAGAAACTATCTTTCATAAAAGGTTCTTTCCCAGTAGAAACTCTGATAAAGATATCGAAATTAAAGAACCAAAAATAGAATATGAAGCTGTCCCAATGGACTATGAACCTTATGGACCTTCATCTTCAAATCCAAAAGGAGATGGTAAAAGACCAATAGGAGATTTCACTCCTAGATCAAAACCTTCGTATGATGATGAAATTGATCCATCATATCTTCTTAACAAACCAAGAAAAACACCAATTAATGTCAAGATTCTTGACTTAGATTGTGTTATCAACTCTGAGATAGTCATTGAAGATTGGTATAACAATATTATGATTTCAATGATTATACACAAAGAAATACATAGAGATGAGCAAAACTCGTGGCACTATGTTAAACGTCAAAGCCTTCCTTAAAACAATTAATTATGAAACAAAAAATGTCATTTGGCAAGAAACCCGTGGAAATATTCCTCAGTTCATAAAAAGAATTGTGGAACAAATCTACAAACAACTTACAGGACAAACATATGAAGCATTCAAAAATACCAGATCAACCATTGATCAGGCTGATGCTCTAAATCATTTAGAAAAAATGACAATTTGTGACATGTGTTACTTTGAGGAGTATACATGTGAATATTCAAAGTATTACTACCTTTGTCCTCCTACAGAATAGAAGTAATTAACTGAAAAGTTCATATCTTCCATACCCTTTTAACAATGAAGTAATCATTCTTTTTAATGAAGTAATTAAAATACAAGAACCAAGCCAGGAAAATTACAAAGTCAATGTCAAAATTGATTCCTCTCTTGGATTAGCAATCACCATTACAAGAAATCTCCTTGCAGAAAAATGTAAGGAAGGACATCTTGTGAAAACAAGCGAAAAAACCGTTCCAAGAAATCCAAGAATTTGTTGTAGTCAATATATTGACAAAATCCCTGGTCAATATGGATGCAACCCTGAAAAAAGGAGAAAGACATTAAGAAAACCTAAAAGAAAAAGCTACATGTTGAAAAATTACAAAAAACCATACAAAAAGAAATTCTTTAAAAAGTTCAGTAAACCAACAAAAGGAAAAACTAAAAATAAAAAAATTTCTGCCCACAAAAGAAAAAGAATTGCAGATGTTGGCTCTGCAATGAATCAGGACATTATGCAAATGAATGTCTAGCCATAATTGAAAATGAAGACCGAATTAAACTGCTAAAAACCTTTGAAACACAAGGCTTTTATCCAGTTGAAGACCCTAGTGATACCGAATCCCTGTATTACTTATCCACAGACACAACTCTGATTATTCATCATCAGAATCATCTGATTATGAGTAACAAAAACATAACCAACCCAAACTCTATTTATATCCCTATTAAGCTAAGCTTTGAAGGATATAGAAAATACACAATCCATGCTTACATTGATACATGAGCATCTGTATGCACAGCAAGTAAATGGATTATTCCAGAACAATTTTGGGTTCTTTTCGAAAGAACTTTAAAATTGAAAATTGCAAACAACTCAGAAATTTCTTCTTAAAGACATCAATATAGGAATATGTGGATCTCACAATTCCTCTCTTCAAACTTTTGAATTCAAAATCCAACAGTTTACTAACTCGAAACAGGTATTGATTTTATAATTGAAAATAACTTTTGTCAGTTATATCATCCATTTTATACAAGAAATCAATGCAGTTAGTTTTTCAATCCAAAATAAAAAAATTTGGATTTTAAAGAAACGAAAAGCCTTAGCTTTCCACTCTTTAAAAGAATTTTTTTTAGAAATGTTCAAAATCAAAAATTCAAAAAAAATTTCTTCTCCAAAAGGGAAGAATATTGCAAAAAATTCAAACATTTTTATCTCTAGTGATGAATTAGAAACTTTTCAAACAAACACCAAAAGGCAAGAAATTGCTAACCTTTTTGAAAAATGTTGTTCAGAAATCCAAAAATCAATAAAGAAACTTTCACAGCAAAAATTGAAATACTTGATGAGTTCAAAGGAAACATCATTCGTGCCAAAGCCATGACATACAGTCCAAAAGATAGAGAAGAATTCTCTATTCAAATCAAAGAACTCTTTGAACTTGGTGTCAGTGAACCAAGTAAATCTCTATTCTCTTCCTCTGCCTTTATGGTGAGAAAAGAAGTAGAGAAAAGAAGAGGCATAGTGCTGACTCAAATTTTTTCAAGAAAGAAAACTCTGAGTAAAAATGACTTCTACCCTTGAATGTCTGAAGAGTCTTCAATAAATAGGCGGATGAAAGATTCCTTCCGCGGCCCAATAATTTTTCTTTTCAAAAAGCATTTTCTTTCGGTTTGTTTGCATGCGCTTTTCTAATGTTGATGAATAGGAAAAGCACTTTTTCTTTTGAAAAAGGAGATTCTTTGTCTACCATTTCCTCTGCAATTTTGGTAAAGATTTGAAGGCATGGTCCACCACTTTCTTTTGTTTTTGGCACACATTGCACCGGAAAACATCAAGCCAATAATGTAGATTCCAGCTGTCACTCTGACTGGTATGCCTCATCAGCATGTTCACTGATTTTTTCAATCTTTGAGCATTCATCTTCAATAAAATCTTCAAAATCTTCAAGGTGAACCTTTCCTTTTCCTTTATCTTTCTTTTCTTTGATTTTACAAAATTTACAATTGTGGTATTCTCCAAGATTGGATTTCAAGGCTTCACACAAATGTCCGTTGTACTCTGGTGCTGTGTTGAAGATATTGTAGAAATTCTTTTCAAAATTACAAATAATTTTGACTGCTTCAGGAGTAATATTGGATCCAGTTTTTCTGGTCATGAGAATGTATTTTGAATGAAATTTGACTTTGGCTTTTGATTCGCCATTGAATGTCTTTAAACTGGTGACAATTCTTTGGAAAGACAAAGCTCTCCAATCTTCCAATAGTAGTTGGCTAACACTGGATAATTGTCCTTCTTTTGGTTGATCCAAATAAACTTGTTGGGAAGTTTTTTTTTAATTTGGATATGGTGATAACCTTTGTAAAGAATGTTGTTTTCATCCCAAAAGGGAATTGTACTTGAAATTTTTAAAATGATCTGAAGATCTTGATTTTTCACAACATATTTTTTGAAATCTTTTAAACACTGTAAAAGCTTTTGGTCAATCAATGATAATTCATTGAACTCGGGGCTAGGAATTATCATTTTGACAAGTCCACATTAGAAAGCATTTCTGACAAAGGTTGGTTCAGCTCCTTCAAAGAAAATGAACTGACCAAATTTTTTCTCAATTGTTCCAATGTAATTTTGTTCAGGAGCAGAATCTCCAATAATTCTGGCTTCTTCTTCTAGACTGAGAAAGTCTTGAAGGGTAATGTCTGAAAGGGTTGAAACTTCTTTACTGTGAATTTTCCCTAAATTTTTGAACCTATCAGGTACAATTTCAGGAGTGGTTTCAACAGCTTCTTTGTATGAGAAATTTTTGAATCTTTGGTTTTCAGAAATTGGGAAATTAGGCATTCTGGGTCTAGCCCTTATGTCTTTTTGGAAAGGTTGGGGCCTCAGGGATAATTGTGAATGGTCAAAAAGGTTTCTGTATGGAACTGGACTTGTTCCTTTGGTTTGATGGAATTGGTTAAAAGATGTTTGTGCTTCAAGCAAAGATTTGAAGCTTTTGTGTTTATAAGGTTTTCCATTTACAAGGGCTTCAACTTGATCCCAATTTGAATAATATCCACGGTTAGGACCATCGAATATTACATAAATCTTTTTTCCTGCAATGGAAGTATTTATTCCCGCGAGGGGTGAACTGTCTTTTTGTTGCGGACTTGGAATATCCTTTTTCTCTTGCAGGTCTGAAACTGGATTTTGAATATTCTTGAGCTCTTGCGAGCTTGTTTCAATTGAATCATTGACATGAGATGGTAGTGTATTTTTTGTTTCATTACTCTTGGTAATGTCGCCTTTTTTCGTTTTCAAAAGATTAGAAATCTTTTTCTTTATTACCTGAATTTTCATTTCTTTGATTTCTAACTGTTCTTCAAGTTCCTCGAGTTGCTTCTCAAGGTCTGTCATGTTACCTGCAAGAATTCAACTCACGGGTAAGTGAATCAGCAAGAGAATTATCTTTGCTTTTAATAATGTCAATTTCAAAGTCATAATGGGAAAACCACATTTGCTATCTGACTAATATTCCTTGTTTGTAATCAGGGTGTATTTTGCATTTTAAAAATGACTTACAAACAGATGAATCTGTTCTAACAAGAAATTTGTTTGAAATAATGTAAAGTCTGAATTTTGAAATAGCTTTTTTCATTGCTAAAATTTCTTTTTAATTTATGTGGTAATTCTTTTATGAATATGTTGGAAAAATATGTGTCATATTTTTCACTTTTTATATCTTGGCTATCTTAATAAATATAACTGATTTTTAATGATAAAAGAGCAGGTCAACATTTGTGTTTCTGACTGGTCTGATTAACGCCAGTTCTGACTGACTGGCTTGATAGGCGAATCATTTTTCTAGATCAGCAAAAGCTGCGATTTTATTCTGTTTCTATATTTGATATATTCTGATTTCATGAATATTAATGACAGCTCTTTTTGTAGGTTAAAGAATTTTTCTTATTCTCTTAGATTTGTTTAGGAAGGAAATATTTAGTTTCCTAAATTCTTTCCTACTACAAATCTAAGAAAATCTTTCTATATTCTTTCCTACTAATTCTCTTACCATCTTTGTTGCATATTCTTAGGTAAGAAATAATTTCTAAATTGATTTCTACTTTAACTATAAGTAAGAGTGGAAATCAATAAGGAATTACGGCTTTGAAAAATATTTTTGTGTTCTTGTTCCATAAGCTTCAACCTAGCCGAATCCATTCAAGGAGAACAAGACATGGCGCCTCATTGATTCAACTTTCAAAGCACAAAAGTTTTCTTCAAACTCATTGAAGAATCAAGAACTAATTGGTACTCAACGAACAATTCCATATCTTGCTCAAGCTACTTGGCGTGAAGTTAAGAACGGGGGTTCTTAATCCAAGTGGTGGTTGCGGTCAAGTACAATAGGGAAGTGGCGATAAAGTCAAGACCGGTGGGTTTGATTCCACTTCATCAACAAGTCAGAAGAAGAAGTATCACAGGGAGTTGATCTGTTTTCTTTTGATTGTTATTTTGTTTATTTTGCGAAATTACAAAAATCGATACTATTATATTTTTGAACAAGATTATTAGTGGATTGTTTCTACCCATGGCATGGGGGTCCGTGGATGTTTCCCTTAGGGGTTTACCACGTTACATCTTGTGTTCGTATTTAATCATTTAATTTCCGCACTAGACAAGATTAGGAAACGAACATAGTTGTGCGAGTCAGAACTGTTATCTCTATATCTTTCCAGTTCTGACTACATTCTGTCCACTGCTTATTTAATTAAAATTAAAATTCTTGTTTAATTTAATTAATCTAGGTTTTAGAACTTTCAATTGGTATCAAAGCGGGTACACTTTTTAAGTGCGATCCATATAAACCTAGTTATGGACGGAGCACCATTTAGACCACCTGTTTTAGATGGTACTAATTATGCCTATTAGAAAATTAGAATTCAAGTGTATATCCAATCCCTTGATGAAAAAGCTTGGCACTCAATTGTCCATGGATATAAAACTCCTACCATCACTGAAGATGGTGTAGAAAGAGAGAAAAAGGCAGACGAGTGGGTTACAACTGATTACAATTATACTAATTGGAACTCCAAAGCGTTAAATGCCATATTTTCTTTTGTAGACTCTAATCAATTTCGTTTAATCTCTACTTGTCAGGTTGCAAAAGATGCTTGGGACATCTTACGAATTGCTCATGAAGGAACCAATATGGTCAAGTCATCCAAGCTTCAAATTCTTACTCTAGAATTTGAACAACTAACCATGAGAGACGATGAACAATTCAAGGACTTCTATGCAAAACTCAGTGATATCACCAATACTGCTTATACCTTGGGAAAGAAATATTCAGAGAGCAAAATTGTAAAGAAAATCCTCAGATCTTTACCTGATCGTTTTCATTCTAAAGTAACTGCAATTGAAGAAAGTAAGGAGATTGAGAATATGAAGGTTGAAGAATTGGTGGGATCATTGATGATATATGAGCTACATCTACAAAGGAGAAAGAAAGAAAATGGATCCAGTATTGCCTTCAAAATTAACAACCATGAAGACGAGGTTGAGTGTGAGGAGAGCGAAACAAATGAAAACATGGCCATGCTCACCAAACAATTCAAAAAATTTCTAAAAGGAAATCAAAAGGGAAAGCACTTGAATACCTCTCTCCAACAAAAGAAGAGATTTCTGACTAACACTAAACAAAATCCCACTACCTCTATGAATAGATCTGACAATCGAATTCAATGCCATGAGTGTGAGGGTTTTGGTCACATAGCCTCTGAATGTGCAAATACTTTAAAGAAATCTCATACCAAGAAGGCCATGAATATCACTTGGAGTGAAGATGATGAAAAAGACTCAAATGAGGACGAGGATGACAGAACCACTGTTGATCAGGTAACGTCCCTGACTGTGAACTTAACTTCTCATACTGATTCCGTACAAAACTTGATTGCAGGTTCTGACTTCTTAGCAACAACTTCTGAAGAATCAGTCCGTGTGTGTCACAACTGCAGCAGCCTGAATAAAAAATTACAAGATGAACAGGAGAAAAACTTGTCCACACAAGTCTTGATAGAATCTTTGGAAGATGACAAGGCTGAAATTGATTCTCAAAATAATACTCTTACCAACATCTTAAAAGAGAAAGATGATCAAATTGCTAATCTTTTAGATGAATTAAAAGTCACAAAAGAAAGGATCAAGCAATTAACAATTGGAGCCTCTCGCTTAAGCGAAACCCTAAGCTATGGAAGAACTCCAAACGTCAAAGAAGGTTTGGGATATGTTGGAAAAGGTGAAAGAAAAGCTGGGAATCAGATAAACTTCATCAAAGAAACAAAGTCTGCTGTGTTTTCATACAAAACTGCTCCCATCACCGTCAGAACTAAGGCTGACCTACCTATGCAAGTTCTGACCAATGCCAAGACTCAAAAACAGTCACGACCATCAGGTATACAACCAATACAGAGAGGTAAATCAAAGTACCTTGTAAAATGTTGCATCTGTGGTAATTTAGGACACGACTCTTTTCATTGTTTGTTTAGTAAAAACCTGGCTAATAGACAAATGAGACACCTTAGCAATACTAAAGTAAGACAAATTTGGATCAAAAAGGGTGAATTAAATTGTTATATGGTTGATGTTGCATATAGATCCTTTATTCCTAACTCTTGGTATTTTGACAGTGGTTGTTCTAGACATATGACTGGTAATCGATCTTATCTAACTAACTATAAAAGTCATGAAGGTGGTCTGGTTACTTTTGGTGATGGAGCACACGAAAAAATTGAAGGTGTAGGCACTATTCTAATTGATGGCTTCTCCCCGTTAAAAGAAGTTCTTTTTGTTGTAGGTTTAAAAGCTAACCTAATTAGTATAGGCTAACTCTGTGATGACAAACACTTGGTTATGTTCTCAAAAAATTCGTCTTGAAGTATGATGGTAGTTGTATTCTACATGGTACTAGATCCAATGATAAATGTTATCTCCTTGACACCAAAATTACTTGTCATATTTCAAAGACTGACTCAACCGAGTTGTGGCACAAACGATTGGGACATTTAAACTATAGTGATATGTTGAGACTGACAAAGTTAAATGCAGTACGAGGTGTTCCTAAGCTTACTGAAAAATCTGAAGGATTGTGTGGTTCATGCCTAAAAGGTAAGCAAACCAAAAGCACTCACAAGCAAGGTACGTTTCTTACTACAGCTCATGTTTTAGAATTACTTCACATGGATTTGATGAGACCTATTCAAACTGAAAGTATTGGGGGCAAGAAATATATTTTTGTTTGCGTGGATGATTTTTCTAGATATACTTGGGTTGATTTCTTGAGAGAAAAATCTGATGTGTTTGAAAGATTCAAAATTTTGCACCTAAAATTAACAACAGAAAAACATTTTGAGGGAATAAAAATACTAAGGATTAGAAGTGATCATGGGAGAGAGTTTGAAAATGCTACTTTCTCTGCTTTTTGTGATCAAAATGGTATCTTTCATGAATTCTCTGCACCCAAAACTCTTGAACAAAACGGTGTTGTGGAAAGGAAAAATAGGTCTCTTCAAGAGATGGCTAGAGTTATGCTAAATAGTAAGAAGCTTCCTGTTAAATTATGGGCTGAAGCTATTAATACTGCTTGTTATATTTTGAATCGTGTATCTTTGAGAACTGGAACCACTCAAACTCCTTATGAAATCTGGAAAGGTAGAAAACCGAATCTCAAATATTTCCATACCTTTAGGAGCAAATGCTATGTGTTAAATGATCGGGAATACTTGGGTAAATTCGATTCAAAAAGTGATGAGGGAGTGTTTATTGGTTATTCTGAGAACAGCCGTGCTTACAGAATTTATAACATGCGTACTCAGACTATCATTGAATCAATCAATGTAAAAATCGATGATACTGATGACTTTTCATCTTATTCACATGAGCCTAATATTCAGACTTTGGAAGAACAGGTTGCTGGACGTCAACCTACTCAAGATCATCATGTACCTGCTCCAGACAGTGATTTACAGAAGGAACATCCAACTTCAAGTTCTGATGTCTCTGCCACTGCTCCTGGAAGTTCTGACGCACCATATACAAATAACGAACAGGACATGAGAAGGCAGTCTCCTTCTTGGATTCAGAAAGCACATCCACTGGACAATGTTCTCTCAAATTCCAGAGACGGCATGATGACTCGGAGGAGGCTTGCTAATGAACTTGGAAATGTTTGCTACACTTCACAAATTGAACCCAAAAATATAAATGAAGCCATTATTGATGAAAACTGGGTTCTAGCCATGCATGAAGAGCTAGCTCAGTTTCATAGAAATGAAATGTGGGATCTTGTTCCTCGGCCAAAAGACACAAATGTGATCGGGACAAAGTGGATATTCAAAAATAAATCAGATGAACATGGCAACATAGTCAGAAACAAGGCACGCTTGGTTGCACAAGGTTACACTCAACTAGAAGGAGTGGATTTTGATGAAACTTTTGCACCTGTGGCCCGGCTTGAATCCATTAGACTCCTACTATCTGTGGCATGTCAAATGAGATTCAAGCTGTACCAAATAGATGTCAAAAGTGCCTTTCTGAATGGAATTCTTAATGAAGAAGTCTATGTTGAGCAGCCTAAGGAATTTGTTGATCCTTATTTCCTCGACCATGTGTTTAGACTCAAAAAGGCTCTGTACGGACTAAAGCAAGCCCCAAGAGCTTGGTATGAACGATTAACCATGTTCTTGTTGGAACAGGGATACAAGCGAGGAGGGGCTGACAAAACGTTATTCATCAAACATTTTAAAATTGGATTAATTGTTGTACAAATCTACGTCGATGACATTGTATTTGGTTCCTCACTAGAAACAAAATCCAAAGAATTTGCTACTCTTATGCAAAATGAATTCGAAATGAGTATGGTTGGTGAACTAAATTTCTTTTTAGGTTTGCAGATCAAACAGGTTGGATCAGGGATTTTTATCTCCCAGGCCAAGTATGCTAAAAATCTTGTGAAGAAGTTCGGTCTTGAACAGACCAAGTCAGTCAGAACTCCCATGGTCACGTCCTTAAAAATTTCCAGAGATGACCAGGGAAAGGAGGTTGACTCCAGCTTGTACAGAAGCATGATAGGCAGTCTGCTGTACCTAACTGCAAGCCGTCCTGACATATCATTCAGTGTTGGAGTTTGTGCACGTTATCAAGCTAAACCAAAAGAATCACATCTTGCAGCAGTGAAGCGAATTATTTGCTATATTAACTGTACTTCTGATTATGGTTTATGGTATACTAATGATACTAATTCTCATCTTGCAGGATACACTGATGCCGACTGGGCTGGAAACATGGACGATAGGAAAAGCACGAGTGGAGGATGTTTCTACATTGGTAACAATCTCATTGCATGGTTAAGTAAGAAACAAAACTCTATTTCCTTATCTACTGCAGAAGCTGAATATATTGCAGCGGGTAGTTGTTGCACTCAGGTACTTTGGATGAAACAAATGCTTTGTGATTATGGTATTGATCAGGACTCTGTTACTGTATTCTGTGATAACACTAGTGCTATCAATATTTCTAAAAATCCTGTTCAGCACTCTAGGACCAAACATATTGATATTAGACATCATTTTATTAGGAATTTGGTCGAAGAAAAAGTTATTACTTTGGAACATATTCAGACTGAGTATCAGTTGGCTGACTTGTTCACCAAAGCCTTAGATTCTGCTAGATTTGAAACTCTACGGAAGGCCGTGGGCATTTGCTTGATGCATTAGTTTTTATTTTAAAAAAAAAAAAAATTCATGTGTGTTTGTTTGCATTTGCTTATTTTTATTTTTATTTAAAAAAAAAAAAGGAGGGGGAGAAGAATGGTCTTTCTTTCAAATAGCATATGATATAATTGTATGATTGGTCTATGATTTTTGAGATTTACTTGGATTAACCAATCAGTTTGGTATGCTCATTATACTTAAGGTAAAATATGGTCAGATAAGCACACTTTGAGGACATATTGTCTTGGTTGATTGTACCTTACTACTAACTAGATTGTTATCTTTAAAGTAGTTTCATACTTTGTTGTGACCTATGGTCAATATCTATGTCTCTTGGCACCATAGTATGTTGTTGTGTTAAACAGACAATTTCATGGAGGAGAGGGCTACCACCATAAATGTGTGCAGCCGTCCTTGATAATGAACATAAATCATGTAGAAAAGGGCTACCTTTATGGCTGTGAGAAAGTCAACTCCATGATCTTAAAAATTCAGTGCTTTGACAAATCAAAAATATATATATATGCAAATAAAGTCAACACTCTGAGTACTAAAAAAAAATAGAAAAAATTGCTATGGTACTCATGTCTGGCACGCTCATATTTTTTATTCAAAGAGATATGTTCAGATGATGACTGGTTTGAAATACATCTTAGTATTGATCTTCTTGACTAGGTTCAATTTGGCAAAGTGGGATAGGTTATGATTGATTAATCCAGTATGTCCTATCACACACTCACGTTTTAAATCTGACAAATTAATTGAATCTAATTATGCGCATATATCTGATTGGAAGATTCTGGTTGATTTCGATATCCTTGGACTATTGTATAAGTTGTAGAACTATGAAGTTTGCCCATAAATAAACCATTCAATCTTATCTCATAAAATATTCTCATTATTTGTGTGTGAGTATCTTGTATGGGCCTTCTCGTAGAAATTTCAATCAACAGTCTATTTTTGGCAGCACAATCAGTTTTAATTGAGAAAAAAATCTGGACGAATTCTTGGTTTATGGAATCCAATCGCATTTTGGTTCTAATTTAAAAAATTCTGTTTTCCATAAAAATAGCGTATTAGGCGGTTTATTTCAAATTTGACTTATCTGATTAAGGACGGTTTCGTGGTCATTAACTGCCATTTATCAGTTTATGTTTGGTAACTGCCTTCTACACGTCCCTAATTAACTGCTCCCTTCTTGTGCAATTTTGAATAAATTGAAAAATTTCTCTTTTTAAACCATGATCTAAGGTTTTCTTCTTCACCTTCTCGCACTCAATCCTCAATTCCTAAACTCCGAAGTCCCTCATTCTTGATCTCGAAGGTGTATTTGAGTTTTCTTTTTCAGATTCAAACAATGGTGAAGACTAAAATGCCAAAATCGAAGAAACATCCAGGAAATTCTTCCAAGGACACTGTTGCTCCAGCGTCTACTGCTGAAACTGCGATTGGGCTGCAAATGTCGCTGGCAAAGACTCTCCGGCGAAGCACAAGAAGACGGGAACCCTCCAGTTCAGACCCGGACACTTCTCCAGCGGCAATCGCATCTCAGGCTGACCAATCGACGGACATTGTGGCATATCAATCGCCGGTCAGCCATTCTAAAAATCAGCCCCGTCCAAAAACTAACGACCCAATCTCCTATCTGAGCAAGAAAGTCACCTTGGGTGCTCAAGACCCAGATGAAGAAGGAGATGAGGATGATGAATCTGCAAGTGACAGTGGGTCTGAAAATGCCGAAATTGAGGAGGAGGTCCGTGAGGATGAAGGGGCTGGTGATGAGGAGTCTGAACAGCCTCCCCCATTCGTAGAAGGTTCAAGTAAGCCCTCCTCTCAAAAATCTGATTCTGATTTTGATGTTGCCCTTGATGAATCTTCAGAATCTACTCCGACACCTCCTCCAACGAAAAGGGCCACCAGGGCTGAGAAAGGGAAAGGTAAAATGGCTGATGTTGCTGAAAAACCCACGCCTGCTGGTCAGAACAGACCTGTCACTGCCTCAGGGGGTGCCTACAGAGTATTGCCTACTCCTAGTTCAGACCCCCAAATGTTCAGACTTGACACATTAACTAGAGGTAGACACTCTGTTAACCCCCTCAATTACTGTTTTCTATCGGAGAGTGTTGAGAGTTTGTTTATGTCATTTACCATCTACCGTAAGTTCATCATTGAGTGCAAGGTTGCAATTGCCGAATTTAGTTCATTTGGTTTGGTTGAAATTGTTGATTTCCACAATTTACATAATCTGTTAAGTTTTTCTGGGCCGTTCAATAAAACTCTGGTCAAGGAATTTATGGCAAATGTTCCAAAGAATCTGGGAAATGCTGGCAATGAATTCAGGTGGAAGGTTTATGTTCGGGGAAGACATGTTACCTTCAGTCCTAACTCCCTCAGGGACTGGCTTGGAGTAACCACTATGGGTGTCACAAGTGACGAAGAATTGACCAAGGACATCATTGCGCAAGAAATGACTGGCTCCACCTGGCCGGAATCAGGAGAACTGACTGCTTCTCGGCTATTGCCCAAATACAAAATTCTACATCGGATTCTCATCAACAATATCGATCCGTTAACTCATCGATCGGACATTTCGGGGGACAGGGCCGTTATGCTATACAAGTTAGGAATGAGGATGCCAGTTGACTGGGTTAAACTAGTTTTTGATAGAATTTTTTATAAAGGGCCGAGGAGGGCCAAGCAGTACAGACTGCCGCATCCAGCTCTGATTCATCACTTTCTTGTTCACCAAGAAGTGCCTGCTATGGATTCGGACCGCTTCTCTGAGAACATTCCAGCGCTGGGTGTACATGAGTTTACAAATTTGGATAGCACACCGCATCCCACTCCCAGAGTTCCCAAGCATTTCATATCCTCATTGGACCATTCTGGACGTCTTGATGCACTAGAAACTCAGTTGGGGCTGGTTCGAACACAGGTAGATCAAATTTTTGCCCTTACCAAAGGTTTTTCTGATGATATTACTTTCATGCGTAGGGTGTTGGGAAAACTGGAATTTCTGGGCGATGAGCATATAAAATCTGCATTCCGAATAGTTACTCCGGAATTCTCTGCACATCCTGGAGATCCAATGGAGATACCGACTTCTGAACCCGTTGGTGAGCAACCTGCTGCCCCAGCCTCTGCACCTATCGTTGCTGATGCTCCAGCTGATGCTCCCTCAGATACCCCTGCTCGCAAGAGGGTTACCAATGCATCTGCATCCGGTATAAAGAAGTCCAGATCCTCCCGGCACTAACTTTTTCCCGTTCTAACTCTTAACTCTCTAACTATTTGGCTATGGATAACTGTTTTAAACACTTAAATTCTGCTTTATTTCGCTTCAAACACTGCTTTACTTTTGTTTTATCTCTTCCTTTGGCGTTCCTCTTCCAAAAGGGGGAGTAGTAGGTAATTTTTAATTTTTATGGTTGTTAGGCTTGTCTTGCTTTGGACACTTTGTTGGTTAAACTTTAATAGTAGTATTTTTAGGTTTATGATAGTTTGATCACTACACTTAGATGATATCTTGCTAAGGGGGAGCAATATTAAATGTTGTGGCTATTGTGTGTGGTATTTGCATATGTTGTTAACTTCTTTGCAGGAGTTCTTGGTTTACACACTAAGGGGGAGCCATAATCCTTGTATGTTGATGCTCATGGGTTCTTTACTTATTCACACACATCACACTTACATTAAAAATCTGATAGTTATGTGTTTGTAATTAAGCAACGCTAAAGGGGGAGATTGTTGGAAAAATATGTGTCATATTTTTTACTTTTTATATCTTGGCTATCTTAATAAATATAACTGATTTTTAATGATAAAAGAGCAGGTCAACATTTGTGTTTCTGACTGGTTTGATTAACGCCAGTTCTGACTGACTGGCTTGATAGGCGAATCATTTTTTCAGATCAGCAAAAGCTGCGATTTTATTCTGTTTCTATACTTGATATATTCTGATTTCATGAATATTAATGACAGCTCTTTTTGTAGGTTAAAGAATTTTTCTTATTCTCTTAGATTTGTTTAGGAAGGAAATATTTAGTTTCCTAAATTCTTTCCTACTACAAATCTAAGAAAATCTTTCTATATTCTTTCCTACTAATTCTCTTATCATCTTTGTTGCATATTCTTAGGTAAGAAATAATTCCTAAATTGATTTCTACTTTAACTATAAGTAAGAGTGGAAATCAATAAGGAATTACGACTTTGAAAAATATTTTTGTGTTTTTGTTCCATAAGCTTCAACCTAGCCGAATCCATTCAAGGAGAATAAGACATGGTGCCTCATTGATTCAACTTTCAAAGCACAAAAGTTTTCTTCAAACTCATTGAAGAATCAAGAACTAATTGGTACTCAACGAACAATTCCATATCTTGCTCAAGCTACTTGGCGTGAAGTTAAGAACGGGGGTTCTTAATCCAAGTGGTGGTTGCGGTCAAGTACAATAGGGAAGTGGTGATAAAGTCAAGACCGGTGGGTTTGATTCCACTTCATCAACAAGTCAGAAGAAGAAGTATCACAGGGAGTTGATCTGTTTTCTTTTGATTGTTATTTTGTTAATTTTGCGAAATTACAAAAACCGATATTATTGTATTTTTGAACAAGATTATTAGTGGATTGTTTCTACCCATGTCATGGGGGCCCGTGGATGTTTCCCTTAGGGGTTTACCACGTTACATCTTGTGTTCGTATTTAATCCTTTAATTTCCGCACTAGACAAGATTAGGAAACGAACACAGTTGTGCGAGTCAGAACTGTTATCTCTATATCTTTCCAGTTCTGACTACATTCTGTCCACTGCTTATTTAATTAAAATTAAAATTCGTGTTTAATTTAATTAATCTAGGTTTTAGAACTTTCAGAATATGTAAAAGTTCCAGAAGAATAACTACATAATTGTTCTTCGTTTGAAAAACTGTTTTTTGCTTTTAATACCGCCCCCCAAAAATCTTGTGAAACGTCAGTTTCAATTGTCATTTTATCATCTGGTAAAGGATGATAAAGAGATGGAAGATTCTTTATTTTTGATTTAATCTTTTGAATGTAAAGATTATCTTCTTGTGTCCATTGCCACTTGTAATTTTTCTTTAGTTTCTTTTAAAGAGGAGCTCTCATTTTTGCAAGGTTTGGAATGAACGATTCTGCATAATTTAAACAACCTAAAAATCTCATAAGTTGTTTTTGATTTGTCAAATCATTTGAGAAATTTTGAATATGACTAAGGATATGAGGCTTTAATTGCTTAAAACCATAAGCAATCTCCAATCCGAGATATCCAATTTTTTCTTTGAAAAGTTCTGCCTTCTTCTTTGACAAAACTATTCCTTCATTTTGTGCTTTTTTGAGGACCTGTAAGACATGTATTTCATGACTTTCTTTATTTTCAGAGAAAACAAGAATATCGTCAATATAAACACAACAAAACTCATTGAGTTTTTTAAATGTATTATCCATGTGTCTTTGAAAGATACCTGGGGCTTGCTTGAGTCCGAAAGGTACTACTGTCTATTGGAAGTGCCCATGAGGGCAACTAAATGCAGTAAGGAGTTTTGTTGATTCTTCAAATCTGATTTGATGAAAACCAGATTTTAAGTCAAAGAAAGAAAATATCTTTTTTCCTTTGATAAGATGAAGGAGGCTTTGCATGTTTGGCAGAATGTAGCCATCTGCTTTTGTGATTTTGTTGAGTTGAGAATAGTCTATGACCATTCTAGCTTTTCCTCTTCTTTTCTTTGCTTCTTTCCTAACCATAAAGGCAGAGGAAGAGAAATGAGATTTACTTGGTTCAATGACACCAAGTTCAAAGAGTTCTTTGATTTGAATAGAAAATTCTTCTCTATCTTTTGGACTGTATGCCATGGCTTTGGCACGAATGATTTTTCCTTTGAACTCATCAAGGATTTCAATTTTTGCTGTGAAAGTTCCTTTATTGATTTTTGGATCTAAAGAATTTTCTGAACAATATTTTTCAAAAAGGTTAGCAATTTCTTGCCTTTTGGTGTTTGTTTGAAAAGTTTCTAATTCATCACTAGAGATACAAATGTTTGAATTTTTTGCAATATTCTCCCCTTTTGGAGAAGAAATTTTTTTTTGAATTTTTGATTTTGAACATTTCTAAAAAAATTTCTTTTAAAGAGTGGAAAGCTAAGGCTTTTCGTTTTTTTAAAATCCAAATTTTCTTATTTTGGATTGAAAAACTAACTGCATTGATTTCTTGTATAAATGGATGATATAACTGACAAAAGTTATTTCCAATTATAAAATCAATACCTGTTTCGAGTTGGTAAACTGTTGGGATTTTGAATTCAAAAGTTTGAAGAGAGGAATTGTGAGATCCACATATTCCTATATTGATGTCTTTAACAACTTTTGAAGAAGAAATTTCTAAGTTGTTTGCAATTTTCAATTTTAAAGGTTCTTTTGGAAAGAACCCAAAATTATTCTGGAATAATCTATTTACTTGCTGTGCATACAGATGCTCATGTATCAATGTAAGCATGGATTGTGTATTTTCTATATCCTTCAAAGCTTAGCTTAATAGGGATATAAATAGAGTTTAGGTTGTTATGTTTTTGTTACTCATAATCAGATAATTCTGATGATGAATAATCAGAGTCTGTGTCTGGGGATAAGTAATACAGGGATTCTGTATCACTAGGGTCTTCAACTGGATAAAAGCCTTATTTTTCAAAGGTTTTTAGTAGTTTAATTCGGTCTTCATTTCTAATTATGGTTGGACATTCATTTGCATAATGTCCTGATTCTTTGTAGAGCCAACATTTGCAATTATGTTTCTTTTATGGGCAGAATTTCTTTTTATTTTCAGTTTTTCCTTTTGATGGTTTACTGAACTTTTTAAAGAATTTCTTTTTGTATGGTTTTTTGTATTTTTTGAACTTGTAACTTTTTCTTTTAGGTTTTCTTAATGTCTTTCTCCTTTTTTCAGGGTTGCATCCATATTGACTAGGGATTCTGTCAATATATTGACTGCAACAAATTTTTGGATTTCTTGGAACGGTTTTTTCGCTTGTTCTCACAAGATGTCCTTCTTTACATTTTTCTGCAAGGAGATTTCTTGTAATGGTGATTGCTAATCCAAGAGAGGAATCAATTTGGACATTGACTTTGTAATTTTCCTGGCTTGGTTCTTGTATTTTAATTGCTTCATTAAAAAAGAATGATTACTTCATTGTTAAAAGGGTATGGAAGTTTTCTCATGAACTTTTCAATTAATTGCTTCCATTCTATAGGAGGACAAAGGTAGTAATACTTTGAATACTCACATGTATACTCCTCAAAGTAACACATGTCACAGATTGTCATTTTTTCTAAATGATTTAAAGCATCAGCCTGATCAATGGTTGATCTGGTATTTTTGAATGCTTCATATGTTTGTCCTATAAATTATTTGTAGATTTGTTCTACAATTCTTTTTATGAATTGAGGAATATTTCCACGGGTTTCTTGCCAAATGACATTTTTTGTTTCATAATTAATTGTTTTAAGGAAGGCTTTGACGTTTCCTCTTGTACTGGAAATAATATAGTACCATGAGTTTTGCTCATCTCTATGTATTTCTTTGTGTATAATCATTGATATCATGATATTGTTATACCAATCTTCAATGACTGTCTCAGGGTTGATAACACAATCTAAGTCAAGAATCTTGAGATCAATTGGTGTTTTTCTTGGTTTGTTAAGAAGATATGATGGATCAATTTCATCATCATATGAAGGTTTTGGTCTAGGAGTGAAATCTCCTATTGGTCTTTTATCATCTCCTTTTGGATTTGAAGATGAAGGTCCATAATGTTCATAGTCCATTGAGACAACTTCAGATTCTATTTTTGGTTCTTTAATTTCGATACCTTTATCAGGGTTTCTACTGGGAAAGAACCTTTCATGAATGATAGTTTCTTCCTCAGAACTTGATTCTGATTCATCTTTGAAGACAGGATCTCTGTCAGATTTTGCTGTAAAAACAATGTCTTGATTATTTATATCTACTCTTTTGAAAATAGAGGCGATCTTTTCAAGTTCGCAGTCTTCAAAGGCAAGAAGAACATTGAGGTGTCCTAAATCATTTGAAGTT
This sequence comes from Forsythia viridissima, assembly GCA_030279155.1. Classification (NCBI taxonomy): domain Eukaryota; kingdom Viridiplantae; phylum Streptophyta; class Magnoliopsida; order Lamiales; family Oleaceae; genus Forsythia; species Forsythia viridissima. Next base: position 5,218,026 of record CM059036.1, read on the forward strand.
TCGTAAATGTTTTCAAGAGTTTTTTTAACACTTGTCATTCGGAATTTGAATCTGAATTTTCAAAATCAAAATTTCCTTCTCTTGTTTTCTTCTCTTTTTCTGTAAATTCTCCCATTTTTTGAAAATTTCCAAAAGTCAATTGCTTGACTAGAATTGAAGAAGTTGAAGGTTGATTTTTTACTCCTGCTATGATAATAGCTGAGTGTTGGTCAAGGGATTTTTCTGTCTTAGAGTAGTAATCCTTAAGATCTTCTCTAAGTTCCTGAATAATGTTTCTCAAATTTTTAATTTCTTTCAGAATATCACCTAATTATTGTTCTCCAATAATGAATTTAGCCAATTCATTCACTGTGTTTCTTATTTCCTTCAGTTGTCTTTTTTGACTACTTTCTGGAACATCTTCTTTCCATCTGTATTTAGGATTTTTCCTAATAGATGAAGAATGTAAAAGTAAAGGTCTTTGCTCCTTAACAAGAGTCCTATTTTGTTCAAGGTCAATTTCGATTGATCTTCTTGCCGGTTGGACAAGCCAATCAAATTCTGTTTCTTTGTGCTCAAGGTAATAAGAGAATAATGGGTCATTTTTTATTCCTTTTAGTTCCTTGACTATTGTCATGTTATGTTGGTTATGAATGGCATAACTAACAAGGTAAGAAATTGAGAAAGGAACATTATTGTCTTTGACTAAGTCTTTTCTTCCGTAATTAAATACGAACGAAAGGATTCAATCAAAGTTTTGATCATGAAGACTTACAGATAGTCTTGAGTGTGATGTGAAAATTAATTTTCCACATGCAAGGTTTCCGTTTAAGGATCCTAAATATCCTTCTTTAGGATTTTTGATTCTTTCATCAATCAATCCCATTGAAATAGGTTGATCGATTTTATCAGATAGTGTGCTATAGAGTTGAATTCGAATCCAAGTCAATATTTTGCTTGGCTTTATTAATATCTTGTTTAGTAAGACGGAAAATTCCTATCTTACCATAAGTGTGTTGCACATGAATAGCAAATTCTTTCTGAGAAACCCCATAATAAATATGTCTATTCTTGTTAACAAATCTATTGATGAAGTTTGGTTGAACAAAAACTTCACTTGGGTTTAATGTCAAATTTGTCTTGCAGATTTTTGCAAGTTTTTTGTCAGAAATTAAAATTTCTTTTGAAAGGTTTCCAAGTGATTCTTTTTGTTCAAAAATTTCATCAATTTCAGTTTCAACTGTATCTTTTATGCTCATGTTAAATAATGATATATAACATAATGCATGATAAATTCTTTTACACTTTCTTCATAAAGTGCTTTATATTTGTCTCTTTTTTCTCTCATTCTTATTCTGATGAAATGATGTACATGTTCAAACATGAGTTGAAATCTGTACTCTTCATAATATTCATATAAGGTATATTTATTTGTAAATGAACTAATGTATGCATTACAAATTCTACAATCAATCATGCTGAGTGATTATGTAAAACATAATGTAAGATAAATTCTTTAACAGTTTTTTCATAAACGTTTAGAGTATTTATCATTTGTTGTTTTATTCTCCTTAGAGAAATATGGTGTACATTTGCAAATAAATTCTCTCTGTACGTCCTTTCATGAAATTTGTAGATTTCATATTCTGAAGTTAATGTAAGAACATTTATTTCACATGTATCACAATTAATCATTTATAATGTAAACCAGGCTCTGATACCATTTTTTCTCAAACACATGTATTAATGTATTTAAAACTTGCGGATGATCAGAAATTTAAACAATTAATGTAAAATAGAGTCATTAGATACCAAATGAACATCATGTAATTATAATTTAAAGAAAAATTCTTAGAAAGTCTTACTGTAATTAATTGGTGCCTCTTGATATGTTGTCCTGCCTCACTCACTGAATCCACTGCACATACACACAGAATGGCCACCTGCCTGCTTGGTGTAATTTGGCTGGATAATTGAGATCCGTACAAGGTAATACAAATATAAAGAGTGGTGTGAAATTAAAACATGATATTTTATTTCCACAAGGCTTAAAATTCAGAAATCAAATTTTCCTTTTCTTGTTTTCTTCTCTTTTTCTGTAAATTCATCCTTTTTTGAAAATTTCCAAAAGTCAATTGCTTGACTGGGATTGAAGAAGTTGAAGGTTGATTTTTTACTCATGCTATGATAATAGCTGAGTGTTGGTCAAGGGATTTTTCTGTATTAGAGTAGTAATCCTTAAGATCTTCTCTAAGTTCTTGAATAATGTCTCTCAAATTTTTAATTTCTTTCAGAATATCACCTAATGACACCATTTAGGGCCCAAAGATTTTAGCCCAATTTTTTTTTAAAAAAAAAATTAACTTACTTACATGTGAAATGAGCATAAATAGAAAACAAGTCCAAATTTAATCTACCTTTATATTTATATATATATATATATTATAATATGATAACTGTCGAAAATTTCATGCACACAATTTTTCGCCATTTTTTCTTTCCAAATTTGGTAAATTCCGCCATAAATGTTGCATGGGAGTTTGTTTTCATTAATTGGTTTCACACATTGATTTGGTAAATTCCGCCATAAATGCTGCATAGGAGTTTGTTTTCTTTAGTTGGTCTCGTACATTGATTTTTTTTTTCTAGCAAAAAACAAAGTGTAACATTTAATATTATATACGATAAATGCAAAAAAAATTCAGATTCTTTAATTGGTTTCACACAAATTTGCAGATTCTTATTTAAATATCTGTAGACAATTATTAGTAATAACAAATTTAAATGCTACTTTAATTAATCAATATAAGATTTATAGTATGTAAATATTACTAATTGTCTACAAATAGAAAAAAAATAAATTTGCAGAATATCATTAACACAATCTCCATCTTTATAATTTAGAAAATCAATTTTCAAATTATAATATAAAAATTAGTGGAGTAATTTAATGAGTCGTGCCAAAAATTAAGCCGGGAGCACTTCTTAAAAATCAGAAAATGATAATCAAGCATTCTCTTAAATTCTATTTATTTATTTTTTCACGTTAACTAAGAAACAATTAAAATTAGTTGCAATTTACAAAATATATATAAATACAAAATCTGACTGTTAAATAGAGATAGAAAAACACATTCATTTGACTTAAACAAATAATAAGATTAAAACTATTATTGTAACTGAAAAATCAATCCATGTAATAATATTTGTGTCGATTATTAAAAAAAACTTATCTATGCATACCCAAAAATTATTTTTCAAATTATAATAGAAAATTACTCAATAATTTTAATATTATATTATTTATATTATATATTACATAATATTAAAGTATTTATATTATATTTTATAATAATAATATTATTATTATTTATATTTACACAGAGTGAGCAAAAAAATATAATTAAATCTAATGACAAAATTTTAATATTTGATAATATTAAAATTTAATTAATTAATTGCCCAACTTTAGGTAATTAATAAAAAATATTCCAATATAAATAATCAGTATTCCAATATAATTTAATTAAGATGAGCTTTCCAATGTTTTAATTTTGTATGATACTTGGTTAAAATGAATAATATTAAGAATTAACATTTTCAAAAAAAAAAAAAATGCACATCTTCCATAACAAGATAAATTCACTTGAAAACACAAAACAATTATGTGTTCTAAGGTCTTAATTTATACTGGTTGAGGAATTTAAATAAGTTATTTTTTCAAAAATATTTAACGTCAATGTACGAGAACTGTTGACAATAATGTAATAGTTTTCCAAAAATTGATTTATTTTTCCCACAAATTTTTTATGCTTCACATTGTAGGTTTAAATAGGTTGTAGTTTCAAAAAAAAAAAAACATCAATACACGGAAAACATATAGTGTTATATTATCAAAAGATCTTATTTATTGATTAAAAATAATAAGTTGATTAAACTAATAAACTAAATATGATAATTTCAAAATTAAATTCATACGATTCAAAGCACGTCTCAGTTCGACCACAAACGTAGTTTTCAAATAGGTGTTTCAAAATATGAATTAGTTATATTGTTTTTTTTTTCCAATATGAATGAGTAATCAAATGTTATTTATATGATATTCTTTTTTATTTGAACGTAATAAATAAACAATATACTCTTAGAATATTTTAAAATCACTATCATGAAAATTAAGTGCCGTGCATCGCACGAGTGAGATACTAGTTCTAGTATTTAAATTGTAGACAGTGCAATTTTTCCTTTAAACCTCATTTTAGAAATCTTTATCCTGATTCAAAACGATTTTCCAAATTGTTAGGATTGAAGCAATAAATAAAATGACAAAAAATAAAGAACACAAGGATTTATACAGGTTCGCAAGACTACGTCCTATCTTCAACGGCTGCAGTATTTTCACAATAATGAATAATAATCTTTGTTTACAAGAGATTAGTTCTATATATAACAACTCAATGAAAGTTCCCTAATTATAATAAAACTATAAGGCAATCTAATGAAAGTTCTCTAGTTATAATGAAATACTAGGACAACCTAATTATGAAGGTAAAATTTTGAAAAATACTATTCCTTAAGCAAATATAAATACCGTAAGGTTGATCTGCGCTCAGCTCCACGTAGTGCAACAAATTAGGCTCTACAGTTTAACACAAATTCCTACTATTTTTTCATTTAGTGAAAAAGAAGAGAAATGTACCATTAAGCCTGTCAAAAATTTACATTTTAAAATATCTCAATTTAATAAGGACCACATTTAAATTTTCTCCTAAGGCCCCCTAAATGTCACGGTCAGCCCTGATTGAAAAAATCATATTGTATCTATTAGTGTCCAGGATAGGTACAAAAACCATTTATTGAAAAAATTATAATCCATCAGCAATCTAAAAATATATATTGCTCAAACTGTAGATTATACAATCTTGTGATGAGGATCTGATTAGATGCGACACAAGGACTTTGGGGGCCTTAGAAAAAATCGATGAGGGCGCCTTTACAAGAATAATAATATTTAAAAAAATATTAATGGAGCAAATTATTACTGATGAAAATTTCGTCGATATTTGCTAAGCGGTATCACCGTTTTCAATGGAAATCAATATATGTCGGTAATTCAAACAGAATTACTATAGTGATACTATCAGTGATCACCGTTACACCTCCGTTAGTAATTACTGACGATGATATCGTTGATAATATTGTCGAAAACCACTAACAGTGCTTTGGTCTATGATTGCCGACGAGAAGTCATCGGCATTACTGACAAAATTTTATTTTTTTCAATGTTTCTTTCTTATAAGATACCACGATTAAGTTCAAATATCTTTTTATTTTTTCTTTATAATATTACCTATTTGTAATTGTTGTTTTATTTCCAATGTAATTTATGATTAATGTTTAATTATTTTATTTTTGTTACTTTATTTTCACGAATTTTTTGTCGGTCAATCAAATTTATTAAACTTTTATGTTTTTATTATTACTAACTGACTTAATTACCGAAAGAATTTTCTTGATCTAATAATTAATTTTTTGTATGTTATTACTTTATTTAGAACACTTATTTCTCGTACGTACTAATTAAATGTGTTAATATATAAGTATATTATCAAATACGGGTTTCCATACAATAATTCAAGTTTGTGTCTCTAATAATTTAAAGGGTAACCACGTTTTAATTGCAACGAAGGTTTCTCAATCTTTGACATTTTAGTACTTCTGTCTTCAACTTTACATTTTTATCATTATCTTTTAATTAATTTTCACATCTTGTATCTGATAATGATGTTTATCACAATATCCTGTTAATTTGCATTGAAATAAGAGATAAATATTTTGTCAAACTTTTGTATTTGTTATTTATTTTACTTATTTAAAAATATGATATGCAAAACAAATTTTTTACGCCCTCTTATTAACTTTTTGGATAGAAATCATGATTAAAGATAAATATAAGATGTGCAAATTAATAGGTTGATGATAAGAATATGATAAAAAAACAATTGGAAACATAAATGTAAAAATAAGTAATAGTTAAAGACCTTCATTATAATTAAAATGTGGTGTGGTGAACAAAATATGTGCTCTGAACATAATTACACTAATCATTCATTAATTCCCAAGAAAAACACATACGACAACCCGAAATCAATCTATTGTCGTCCCTAAAGATTTATCAATCAAGTCCAGAAGAAGAATATCAAATATAGGCTCCCCTTATGCTTCAAACATAAACCACTTAAGCGTTTTTCGTATCAAGCTCAATTGAAAGAAAACAAAGAATCAAAGAAGTTCTAAGCATTCTATGTATCCCAATTCGAATAGAAGATAACGAAAAATCAAAAGCAATTAATAGATCATATTATATCACCAAGCATGAATTAATTAAATCAACATCTAACTATAAAAAATACATGATATTTAAGATGAAAGAAATCATATTTAATTAATTTAGTCAAGAACAAGCCATAAACGTTAAAGCTCTTAAGAAGGAATTAACCGAATAATTAAATAGTCACTAAATCAAGACAAGGTTTCATCATCTACCTTGGCTAAAGAAAACTAGAAAAACATAATTAAACTAGAAAAACAATAAATGATAAAACCCGGCATGGATTCAAGGAGAATAAATCTTCGAAGAAATCTTGATAGTCGAGGATGTCTTGATCTCTTGTTCTCTTGAAGTCTTCTCTTGATTTGCTCCCAAAAAATCCAACCCTCGTTATGAGAATGTATCTCATATTTATATTGCCTCCAATGTGCCACAAAATATCCCAAGAAAAAATTCGTTCAAAACGTTTCCTAGTTGAATTGGGACTCAAAAAAGGAAATAAAATTATGATTCTGCCGAAAATACACTGGGAGATCGCCCAGTGCAAAACCGGGCGATCGCCCAGGCCAAGAAAAAGCTTTCTGCTGTTGAAAAATAGGGTTGGGCGATCGCCCAAATTTAAGCCTGGGCGATCGCCCAGCTTACGCTGTTTCTTCTGCGGCGGCTGTTTTTCAAATGGCCATAACTTCTTGTAGGAAACTCCAAATTGAGATCCGTAAAAAGTGTTGGACTCATAACTCAATTATCTTTCCAATGGTATATCATTTGACTTGTGGAGATTTTAATATCAAAAGTTGTACTCTAAATTCTCCACATACTTCGGTAGGTAGTTTCTCAATTTGGTTCTTTGGCTTTCCGGTGTTTGGTCCATTGATTAAACTCTTCGTTGTCACTCCAAAACACCTTAAACTTATTGATTTTCCCTTATTCCTCATCCTCAAATGTTTGGCTCTTGAAATTCACTTCAAAAACTCAACTTACTCGTCGATTTCGCCAAATTATTGCTCTTTTCGTCCATTCTTCTCCAATTGTTCACAAACGCGTCCAAAACTGAAATAGAACAATAATATACTAGATAAGTAGAAAATCAACTATATGACGACATAAAAGATTAATTCAAATGCCAAAATAAGTGCATAAAACGCACTTATCAAACACTAAATTGTAGTTGTGTATCTCTCTCAATATTATTAATTTGATTATGGTAATTTTTCATGTTGTTCTAATTTGAAAAAAAAAAAAAAAAATTCCAATGCGACACATTATATTATTTTTCCCAAAGTCGAGCAGCAGGTAATGTCACCATAATCTAATGTTCATGTCGACAATTAAGGAACACGCTCACATATATACAAAAATCCTTCATGACATAAACTTTGAAATCATGGGAAGAATTTACCATATCTATTTGTTTTCAATAAATCTCTCATAAAAAACCAGCAACGGTAGGTAAAGGTATCAGAACAAAAACTAGAGCCCATATTAGCAGTTAGAATTTTTCGACGTCAATCAATGAGAACTCGGTTGAGATCTAACAAAATTTGAAGTTGCTTATTGATAAGTGTAATTTTACACTTATCTAAACTATCAAAAGTGGACAATTGTAAGTGTTCATAAGTACTTTTCTACTTAATTGTGTGTTGATTTAATTATTCAGGTCAAAAACCAAGATCGGATGAAATTGGAGAAAAACAAAGCAAAATAGGCGAAAAGGACTGAAAGTGTACGAAAACTTGGAGATGGGGATCAACTTGCAAACCTCCAAAAGTTGAAGGACATGGGGTGCAAATAAAAGAGGACTGAATTGAAATATAAGAAGGAATCAGAGGACTAAAATGACTACAATCAAAGTTGAAGAACCACAAGCGCAGAATGGACAGAAAATGAGTTGGGCGAACGCCCTAGACCAAAGCTGGGCGTGCGCCCAGCTGAAGCAGCAAACGACTGAGGCTGTTTTCCCAGCCTGGGCGTTCGCCCGCAGCATGAACGCCCAGGCTATTTTTTGGCATGCGAATTTTCTTTTATTCTATTTCCTTATTTGAGTTCAAAAACAATTAGGAAACTTGTAGCCCACGATTTTGAGGATTTTGAGGGATCTTTTAGGTCATCTTAAGAGACCTATAAATAGGATATATACACTCATAACAAGGGTTGGTGAAAAATCTGGTAAAAATCATATTGAGAGAGAGAGATACCAAGAGACGAAGAACAATGCGAAATTGAATATTGGAGCTTGAAGACAGAGATTTCTTGGTGCAAGATATTCAACGTCTATTCCTCTATTATTTTCAAGATCCGGTTATGTTTTCAATTCTTTTCATCTTTTCTTTTTCCCGAGTTATGAATAGCTAGATTTTATGTTTGGATGAACGATGTAGTCTAAGTTAAATTCTTTAATTTCGAATCTCAAGTTTTGATTTATAAATTGTTTAAGTATTTGATTTTACTTCTTTTCTTAATGCTTTGAATAATTGGCCATTATTTCATTGATTTTATGGATTGTAATGAACTAAGAAGTAAATTATTGATCTAGACCACATAGTAAAATCCGACAATTGGATGAAAGGTAGAGATACGCTTTTATTATTGCTGCGGTCTGAATTGAATTCCTAGGAGATTTAATGCATCTAATTAAGGATCATTCTGACTGCCTAAGTTGACTTAATTAGATAGGACTAATTTAAACTCTAGAGAAGTAAATTAGGTTAAATTTGTGAATTCGACCGAATACAACTTTAGGAAGAAATCTTGAGAGGAGAAATTAGAGATGATAACTAGGTGAATTCGTTCGTCCAAACGCTTTAACCATCATATTTTATTAATTCTTGATTTTTTCTTTATTATTATTTTCGAAAAATCCAAAGTTTTAGCTTAAATCTTTCAACTCAAATTATTTTAAATTATTTACAATAAATTAGCGCTTTGATTAATTTAACTAGTATCTAAATAAGATAGTCTTCGTGGGAACGATAATCCGGACTCAAAAAGTCTACTTTATTACTTGTTAACGATATTGTGCACTTGCAATCACGTTATTTTCACAACAAGTTTTTGGCGCCGTTGCCGGGGACTATCCTTATTTAATATTAGTTTAGATTAATTTTTATAGTTAATTTATTTTTATCTTGATACTCTTTTATTCTCTTTTATTTACTATAGAAAATGGTGTTTGTTGCATGCTCCGTGCGCAAGGCGGCAATCTTGAGACCTTCGATCCTGAGATTGAACGTACCTTCAGACGAAGACGCAAAAAACACAACCAAAAATAGAGAGATCAGCAACAAATTCTAATGGCAGATGCACCAATAAGAAGAGAAGCTGAAGAAGCAGCAAGAGCAGCCGCTGCAGAAGCAGCCCAATTGGCAGCTCAACAAATTTAGCTACACAATGAAGAAGAAGAAGATGACGATGGGAATATGCCAATGGCTCAATTCTTAACCCCAGCAGCAGCTCCTGATCGTTCAAGCATAGTCTATCCAGCTTTTGGTCGGAATGATTTTCAATTAAGAGCCGATCTTAATAATTTCTTCAGCAATAACCTGCAGTTCTATGGCAGAGCGAATGAAAACCCAAATACTCATCTTTCTCGATTTCTACGGATGTGCCGTAACTTTCAGTTTCAAGGAGTGAATGAGGATGCCATCAGACTTCGGTTATTCCCCTATACACTGAGAGATGGAGCTCTTGAATGGTTAGATTCCGAACCACATGCTAGTATCGCCACCTGGGATGACTTGGCTAGAAAATTCTGCAACAAATACTTTTCACCAGCTAAAGTGGCCAAAATGAAGTTGGAAATTTCGACTTTTCAACAACTTGATGGAGAGCAGTATCATGAAGCTTGGGACAGATTCAAAGAGTTGCTCAGAAAATGTCCAAATCATAGTATTAAAAAGGGACTTCAGGCTCAATATTTCTACTCTGGACTTTCTTCTCAATCCAAATCGATAGTGGACTCCTCAGCAAACGGGTCCATTGCGAATAAAAATGTCAATGAAGCTTGGAATTTATATGAGCTGATTGCAAACACACATACCATGTTTTCATCTGATCGAACCACTCCGAAGAAAGTAGCAGGGATACATGAGATAGACAATCTGTCAGCTACCAATGCACAAATTTTCGCATTGACGAAACAGGTGGAGCTCTTGGTTAGAACACAAACACAAGGAGTAAATGCAGTGCAAACCACTATGATGTGCGAAAACTGTGGGGCTAACCACTCGACTTCAGATTGTATGTTATTGGCTTCTCCAGATGAACAGGTAAATTTTGTTCAGAATAATACACGTCAGCAGTATAACCCTTACTCTCAAACATACAATCCTGGCTAGAAGCAACACCTAAATTTTAGATGGTCAGATAATCAGTACAGTGGTAATACTGGCAATGCTCAGCCTGAGAGAAGACCGAGTTTGGGGGAAACGTTCCAACAGTACATGCAAAAGACTGATAAACTAATGGAGAGACAGGACACAAATTATCAGAATAAACAGGCGTCTATTAGGAAATTAGAGACTCAGATTGGCCAGCTGGCCTTACAACTATCAGATAGAACTCCAAGGACACTTCCTAGCAATACTGTAACAAATCCAAAAGAGCAAGTACAAGCAATCACGACAAGGAGTGGAGTACAATTACCAGAAATTCACGTGAAACGACCTGAGAAGAGGGACAAACAGTTGGTAGCTGAGGATGAGATAGTTGAGAAACATTCAGCGCAACCACAAGAAGAAGTTCTAAAAGAAGATGCAGAACCATCCAAAGCCAAGACACCAATCCCTGTCAAAGCTTATGTGCCACCGATTCCTTTTCCTCAAAGGTTGCAGAAGCACAAGCTCGACAAACAATTTGCAAAATTTCTTGAAATTTTCAGAAAACTCCACATCAACATCCCATTTGCCGACGCATTAGTACAGATGCCCAACTACGTAAAATTCATGAAGGACATTCTTTCAAACAAACGGAAGCTGGAAAAGCATGAAACAGTTTGTCTGACAGAAGAGTGCAGTGCAATTCTTCAGAAAAAGCTTCCACCTAAATTAAAAGATCCAGGGAGTTTCATTATCCCTTGTACTATAGGTTCAAATTATTTTGATCATGCTTTGTGTGATTTGGGTGCAAGTATTAATCTCATGCCTTTATCTGTGTACAGGAAACTAGGATTGGGAGAAGCAAGACCAACCACTGTCTCGTTGCAGCTGGCAGATCGATCTATCAAGCATCCTCGAGGTATCATTGATGATGTATTGGTAAAGGTCGATAAATTCATATTTCCAGCAGACTTCATCATTCTTGATATGGAGGAAGACAGCGATATCCCCATTATTCTTGGAAGACTATTTTTAGCTACAGGGAGAGCGCTAATCGATGTTTGTGAAGGCTAAATGATTCTTCGGGTGGACAATGAGCAGGTTATATTCAATGTTTTTAAGGCGATGAAATATCCAGCTTCTTCAGATTCTTGTTTTCAAGTCGATGTGGTAGACAAATTAATTGCAGAAACATTTGAAACAGATTATCCACCAGATGAACTCGCGATTTGTATGATGTGTTCTGAATCAACAAAATCAGAACATCTAGCTATACAAGCACGAGCCTTGCAACTAGAAGCATCTCCACCAGTCTCTTACAAGAGAACGAGATATTTTGAACCACTTGCTGAAAACCTACAAAGACCAGTACCATCTATAGAGAGGGCTCCTGCTCTTGAGTTGAAACCATTGCCATCTCACCTTCGATACGCATACCTAGGGACTTCTACTACTCTTCCAGTGATTATTACTAATGATATGACAGAATTGGAGAAAGAAAAATTGCTCAGAATACTGAAGGAACATAAAACAGCTATCAGGTGGACTATTACGGATATTAGAGGAATCAGTCCTTTTGTGTGTATGCATAAAATCCGTATGGAGGACAATTTCAAGGCATCAGTGGAGAGCCAGCGGAGATTGAATCCTACTTTGAAGGAAGTGGTTCGAGCTGAAGTGATGAAATTACTCAATGCGGGAATAATTTACCCGATCTAAGACAGTTCTTGGGTAACTCCAGTTCACGTAGTGCCAAAAAAGAGAGGAATCACAGTTGAAAAGAATGATAACAATGAGCTCATTCCGACACGATTGGTCACAGGGTGGAGAGTATGTATTGACTACCGAAAACTGAATAATGCCACAAGGAAAGATCACTTCCCTTTACCCTTTATTGATCAGATGCTGGAAAGGCTTGCCGGCCACTCTCACTATTGTTTCTTGGATGGCTATTCGGGATACAATCAGATCCCCATTGCTCCAGAAGACCAGGAGAAAACCACCCTTACATGTCCTTACGGGACCTTTGCCTTTAGAAGAATGCCATTTGGATTGTGTAACGCCCCTGCCACTTTTCAGCGTTGCATGATGGCTATATTCTCAGACATGGTGGAGCAATACATTGAGGTATTTATGGATGATTTCTCAATTTTTGGGGACTCTTTTGATGTATGCTTGACAAATTTATCTAAGGTGTTGAAGAGATGTGAGGAAAGTAATCTTGTACTCAACTGGGAGAAATGTCACTTTATGGTGAAAGAAGGTATAGTTCTAGGACACCGAATTTCATCTCAAGGAATAGAAGTCGACAAAGCAAAAATTCAAGTGATTGAGAAATTGCAGCCACCGAATTCAATTAAGGGTGTTAGAAGCTTTCTTGGACATGCAGGATTTTATAGGAGATTCATCCGTGATTTTTCGAAAATTACAAAGCCTCTCAGTAGCCTTTTGGAGAAAGACACGCCTTTCAACTTTTCTGATGAGTGTCTTATTACTTTTAACACCTTGAAAGCAAAATTGACAACTGCACCAATTATTGTTGCACCGGATTGGAGTTTACTATTTGAACTTATGTGTGATGCTAGCGATTTTGCAGTCGGCACGGTACTTGGACAACGCAGGGACAAAAATCTACATGTCATTTACTATGCAAGCAGGACATTAACAGATGCACAGATCAACTATGCAACAACTGAAAAAGAGATGCTCGCTGTAGTTTTTGCCTTTGACAAATTCCGTTCCTATCTGATTGGGTCAAAGGTAATTGTCTACACCGACCATGCAGCTCTTAAGTATTTGTTTGGGAAGAAAGATGCCAAGCCTAGATTAATTCGGTGGATTTTGTTGTTACAAGAGTTTGACATTCAAATATGTGATAAAAAGGGGACAGAAAATCAGGTGGCAGATCACTTATCTAGACTGGAGTGGAGATAGTCCATTGTTAATGTTGACATAAATGAAGTGTTTCCAGACGAACAAATCTTGCAGATTGGGAATGCACCGTGGTATGCTGACTTAGTCAATTATTTGGTCAGTCAAATTCTCCCACCAGAATTTTCTTATCAGCAGAAGAAAAAACTTGTCTATGAGGCTAAATTCTACTTTTGGGAGGAACCTTATCTATACAGGAGGGGCCCATATCAGATTATCAGAAGATGCATTCCAGAAGATGAAATGAAACCGATACTTGCACGTATACACTCTTCGGCTTATGGTGGTCATTTTGGTCCTACCAAAACCGCTGCTAAGGTTTTACAGTGTGGTTTCTACTGGCCCACATTATTCAAAGATGTGCACATTTTTTGTAGATCCTGTGATCGATGCCAACGAACAGGTAACATCTCCGTCCGTCGCGAAATGCCGTTAAACAACATCCTTGAAGTAGAATTATTTGATGTTTGGGGCATAGACTTCATGGGACCATTTCCACCGTCCTATTCCAACAAGTACATTATTGTAGCGGTAGATTATGTGTCCAAGTGGATGGAAGCAAAAGCATTACCAACTAATGATGCAACAGTGGTGGTTGGGTTCATAAAAAATATATATTCAACAGATATGGAGCTCCCCGAGCTATTATAAGTGATGGTGGTTCTCATTTTTGCAACCGTTTATTTAAATCGGTCCTCAACAAATATGGAGTACAGCATCGAGTGGCCACAGCTTATCACCCACAAACTAGTGGGCAAGTGGAGACATCTAACAGACAGTTGAAACGGATCCTCGAGCTCACTGTTAATTCAACTCGAAAAGATTGGTCCAAGAAGCTTGATGATGCACTATGGGCATACCGCACAGCTTTCAAAACTCCTATTGGCATGTCTCCTTATTGTTTGGTTTTTGGAAAAGCTTGCCATCTACCAGTCGAATTCGAGCACAAGGCCTATTGGGCACTAAAACAGTTAAACATGGATTTGGACAAGGCCAGTGAAACTAGGCTGCTGCAGTTGAACGAGTTGAATGAATTCAGAATGGATGCCTATGAAAACTCGGTGATCTATAAAGAACGGACTAAGAACTGGCATGATAAACACATTCGGCACCGGGTATTCCAGGTTGGGGATCAAGTTCTGTTACAATTCGCGACTCAAAATGTTCCTGGAAAACTGAGATCAAAGTGGTCCGGACCATTCACAATCGCCAAGGTTTTTCCGTATAGCACGGTTGAATTAACTCATCCAACCAAAGAAAATTTCAAAGTTAATGGCCAGAGAGTGAAACACTATGTGGAGGATTTCCCAACGGAAAAATCCACCATTGACATTGCAGTGCCAGAGTGAATGCAGCCAAACAGTCGAGCCCAAGACTCTAAATTGAGCGCTTAATGGGAGGCAACCCATTCTCTATCCCTTATCTAGTATTTGCTTTGCATATAGAATTTTAGGATCGTTGTTTTCCCCGTTTTTATCATAATTCGCTACATTTATTTTGTTCTTATTTCAGACCAAACGTCTTCATCCTTCAAAAACAAAAAAAAAAAAAAATTCTGCCGGTTTTAAATACAAACCGTCTGTCCCCATTCATTTTTCTTTCATTCTTCCCGGTTCCTCCCTTCTTCTCCATCAAGTTGCCACACATTTATGCATATCTACCTGCATCAAATTGGCATCGTATCTTGATTGACCCTCCATTCATCATATTCACGTTGCCTAAGTCTCATTGCAAGGTATGTACTTTCGTTTCCCTCTTCGTCTTCCATTTACGCTTTGGCTTGGTTTTTGGGTGATTTTTTTTCTTAATTGGAGGAGTTTGGGGTTAGGCAGTTGCTGGGTTCATGGTTTTGAGCTGTGATTTAACTATTTTTGGGCCGAATTCATGGTCTACATTCATTAACCTTTCCATACAAATAGGGTGCCTTCAAAGTGTTTGTTGAAATGACTTAGAGAACTTTCTTGTGAACTTGGGTCTAGCCATCACTTGGACGTTGTTGTTTTACGTTCAGGATTGTTCACATTGCATGCTTTCCTTAGGATATCTTCAGTCATGCACCCTTTTGGTTAGTCCCCTCTAAGAACTTTGTGGCCTGCCAAGGCTACCCGCCGGCAGCTCTCCGGTCCCAGTTTCGTCCCTCTTTCGTCTGCCTTTTCTGACATCCGTTCGGCCTATAATTTGAACACGATACACACCACGCTAGGGCATTACGTGTGTCCAATGATGGCTCGGGAAATGTTAACTATTTCCTATGTTTTCTCGATTGTGTAAATCCTTGGTCCACTTCGTTCTCTCACATACTTCCTTTCATTTTGTCTCTACAGGTACAACATGCCACCCAAGCGCAAAGCTACTGTTGCGGAGAAAGGGAAAGGGAAGGTCAGCGGGCCTTCGACCCGGACTAAACATGTGGTCGAGCCGCCTGATGATGGGTCTATACCACGGTTCCAAACTGAGGCCATCCAATCAAGCTATAAAACTAAGTGGTTACCCAAGCTTTGTCACAAGGAACGCCAGGTAACTAGGACCGACTTCTCTGATGATTTGTTGGAACGAGTCATCCAGCACTGTGGGTGGAGCAAGGTGGCGGGTGCTCAACACGCCGCATACCCTACTCTAGTTAGGGAGTTTTTTGCCAATTTCAACCCGGACATTGATGCCCTGGAGTCTCCCCACCGTCACAGAACCTGGGTGAGAGGTCAGTGGATACGTTTCACCCCCACTATGATCGACAGATATTATGGCCTCACACGCACTGAGCTTGACCCTCTTCCCACTCCGCACGACGTTGACATGGCATTGGTGGCTCGTTATTTATATGGTCGGGATGATGCTTGGCCTTTGGACACCCCTCGGTTCATGCATAATCAGCTTACCAGGGAATTGCGCGTCTTACATATTTTTGTCAGTTCCAACATTAGCCCCACCAGACAGAGGACAAAAATTAATGAGCACCGGGCCATCCTG
The DNA here is from genome assembly GCA_030279155.1 of Forsythia viridissima. Lineage (NCBI taxonomy): Eukaryota > Viridiplantae > Streptophyta > Magnoliopsida > Lamiales > Oleaceae > Forsythia > Forsythia viridissima. The sequence goes on from CM059036.1 coordinate 5,234,544, forward strand.
TTATATCATCTAGCAAGGCTCTGTAAGTTTGACTTGGGGACTCACATCTTTGAGTTCATCAAAGAATTAGCTACTGAGGTGGACTCCCAGCGCGCCATTCATTTTTCTTGTCTTATAAGCAGGATCTGTCTCACTCAGGGAGTTCCCATTTTCCCCAGCAAGGAAGCTGACCCCCCTGCCCCCTTATTCAATGCCCGTAGTGTTGAGAACTCAGAGACCAAGTTGGCAGCCGGAGGTACTAGAGCACACCCTGCTAGGGCCGGGATTGCAAATGAGGATTTTCAAGATGAGGCACCTCCCCCACCACCAACAGCTGCCGGTTCTGACTTCAGCGTTCAATTCGCGCAGCTTATGGCGGCTCAGACAGAGATGGGTCGCGCTGTTAGCGCCATTGAGAATGCGATTATACACATACATCAGAACCAGGAGGCTATGCTTGGTGACTTGCGCTATGTGACCAGTCAGGTGAGGGATTGGCAACAAACTGACGCTCGGACTCGATCCAATCAGCGGACCCTGGATTACCAGTACCATGCAATGCACGATCAGGTGAGTCGTATTGGGAGCCGTATGGAAACTCTCGATGAGAATGTCGCGCACATATCGGAGACTGTCTCTGGCCTTTCACAGCAGCTTGCTTCTTTTCGACCCTCTACTTCGGCGGGACCACTCCACCAGCCGGATGCATCTTCTCCACATTTACCCCTGGAAGTTCTTGGTCCTTTCCTAGTTTTTTACTTTTGCTCTACGTTTTTCTTACATTGAGGACAATGTGAACTTTAAGCTTGGGGGTGACTTTAATTAGACTTTAATTACTTTCATTATTTTTGTGTATGTTAAAAAAAAAAAATTGTGTGCTTGTATGTTGGATAGTCTTGCCGGCCTATGAGGATATTATTTGAAACTGATGTCAATTCATGAATTATGACTAGGTTATGCTACTTGTTCTTGTTTTATAAACTTTACTTATCCACGTGAGATATGATTAAGTGTGAGTTATGGTCATGAATTTCACTACGCTGGGTTGGTATATTGAATAGAATACATTGAAAGAGTAGTGAATCTTAGTTGAGAAAACCAATTCTACCAATCGACAACTCAATTACCTAACCGGGTGAAAGGCTAGTTTGGGGGTGGTTAAACCAGTGCAGAAGCTGTTTAGATAGGTGTTGATTCCGTGTTTGAATAATAGTTGTGTGGAGTGTATTTTGGCTACCAAGTGGAATCTAGGTATTGACCGGATGCTAGAAATCTAATCCCCGCGTGTTTATCTTGCAAAAAAAAAAAATAGCACTTGCATTATCTTATACCTCTCTTCGTAGCCTAGTTGACTCGAGTGATAAAGTCCATTGGAGTTCTCAAAACTCGGTGCCCTAAAGTTTAACAGACCTAGGAGCCATCGGCCTAAAGCTCGCTACAAGGGTCATCTAGAAAGCTTAAGGGAGTGAGGTCTTACACATAAGATAAAAAAAAAAAAAGATTGAACCATTTTGCGCATAACTTGGGGATATAGATTACTAGTGGGTTTGACTTACTTAGTGAAAACTTGATAGTCAAAGCACTCAATGAAGGGAGAATCATCACAGATCTAGATAACTAATGTATTGGCTAGACCTAACCAAATTTTGAGCAGTAAAAGAATAAGTGTCTTGTGAGTCCCTTTAGAGCGAATACCCGGGATGAGAAAATTGAATATCAGCTTGGAGGTGTGTATTCTTATGAGCGAGAAAGGAAATATTTGACCATTGGGGGGCCATAATATCATCGACCTAAAGGCTCATGGTGATTGAATTGACTATGTGTACACACTGATATCTGTCAAGCATCGGATAAGTCAAAATGATTGATTTTGGTAGCATGATTTAAAAGTTTTATTATGAATTGTTTGATTGTTCAAAACATGAGGCAAATACGGCAAGCTATCTGTTATAATATATTTTGTTTGGTTGTTGAAGTAAATAGTTATGTTCGAGGACGAACAAATGTTCAAGTTTGAGGGTATTTGATAAGTGTGATTTTACACTTATCTAAACTATCAAAAGTGGACAATTGTAAGTGCTCATAAGTATTTTTCTACTTAATTGTGTGTTGATTTAATTATTTCAAGTCAAAACCCAAGATCGGATGGAATTGGAGAAAAACAAAGCAAAATAGACGAAAAGGACTGAAAGTGTACGAAAACTTGGAGATGGGGATCAACTTGCAAACCTCCAAAAGTTGAAGGACATGGGGTGCAAATAAAAGAGGACTGAATTGAAATATAAGAAGGAATCAGAGGACTAAAATTACTACAATCAAAAGTTGAAGAACCACAAGCGTAGAATGGACAGAAAATCGCCCAGCTGAAGCAGCAAACGACTGAGGCTGTTTTCCCAGCCTGGGTGTTCGCCCAGGCCATTTTTTGGCATGCGAATTTTCTTTTATTCTATTTCCTTATTTGAGTTCAAAAACAATTAGGAAACTTGTAGTCCACGATTTTGAGGATTTTGAGGGATCTTTTAGGTCATCTTGAGAGACCTATAAATAGGATATATACACTCATAACAAGGGTTGGTGAAAAATCTGGTAAAAATCATATTGAGAGAGAGAGATACCAAGAGACGAAGAACAAGGCGGAATTGAAGATTGAAGCTTGAAGACAGAGATTTCTTGGTGCAAGATATTTCAACGTCTCTTCCTCTATTATTTTCAAGATCCGGTTATGTTTTCAATTCTTTTCATCTTTTCTTTCTCCCAAGTTATGAATAGCTAGATTTTATGTTTGGATGAACGATGTAGCCTAAGTTAAATTCTTTAATTTCGAATCTCAAGTTTTGATTTATAAATTGTTTAAGTATTTGATTTTACTTATTTTCTTAATGCTTTGAATAATTGGCCATTATTTCATTGATTTTATGGATTGTAATGAACTGAGAAGTAAATTATTGATCTAGACCACATAGTAAAATCCGGCAATTGGATGAAAGGTAGAGATACGCTTTTATTATTGCTGCGGTCTGAATTGAATTCCTAGGAGATTTAATGCATCTAATTAAGGATCATTCTGACTGCCTAAGTTGACTTAATTAGATAGGACTAATTTGAACTCGAGAGAAGTAAATTAGGTTAAATTTGTGACGACCGAATACAACTTTAGGAAGAAATCTTGAGAGGAAAAATTAGAGATGATAACTAGGTGAATTCGTTCGTCCAAACGCTTTAACCATCATATTTTATTAATTCTTGATTTTTTCTTTATTATTATTTTCGAAAAATCCAAAGTTTTAGCTTAAATCTTTCAACTCACATTATTTTAAATTATTTACAATAAATTAGCGCTTTGATTAATTTAACTAGTATCTAAATAAGATAGTCTTCGTGGGAACGATAATCCGGACTCAAAAAGTCCACTTTATTACTTGTTAACGATATTGTGCACTTGTAATCACGTTATTTTCACAACACTTATTCAAAATCTCTCATATTTCCAAAACCTCTCTATTTAGTCTTGTAAAACTGGTTCACTTTGTTTATTAAAATATTTTTTTTAATTGTTATTGACGGAAAATCTAACTCGAATATTCCATCAATAAAATTGTTTAGAAAATGAGTTTTTTTTTAAAAAAAATTCAGAGACGCTACTTAAATATGGGCCTTAGACAACCGCTTTACTTGCCAGTGTTTGCGCCGACTATAGACTATCTGAAAGATAAAGATCTGATAAATCGGTGCAATACTATATGGTAATTTGAAAAGTACTAATTTATTTCAGTACAATATGCAAATTTTTTAGCAAATACAAATGCATATAATGGAATAGTTTCTAATGGAAATAACATTTGGAGGACATGCAATGCAAATTAACGAGGTTTTAACAAGGGGCACTTGGATTTGTCCTTGTAGTTGACTATGATTCAGTAACAGGTGCATTTTGACTTGTTTCCATATGTTCACGAAGGAATACACTTGCACTTGTTGTAGCACATACAAGGTGCTTCGAGTGAAAAATTAAATAAGGAGAAAGTATGTATATACTATACAATTTAAATTAATTGTACTAGTATTTTGATAATTTATTTTTTAAACTTATGGGACTTTCGGTTCTCAAAGTTCATGATCATGATTTTAAATTTATTGCTTTTTGGGTCTAAACTAATTATGACTTTGTTTGATTTGGATCAAAATTTTGTTAAAAAGTTAAAGTCAAAGTTAATAATTAATTTTAACCACACATTTTATTAGACTCACAAATTTTATCTACTTTTCAACTACACATTTCATCAATTTTCATCAAGTGAGACTGTGGGAGTAACCAATTGTCTTCGGTAGAAAAAGGTGACCAAAAGAAAATTAGCCATAAAGTCGAATTTTAGAGAAATGCGACTCACAGTTGGTGACTAATAATTCACTTGCAACAAAGTGAATAATGACACCCTTGGTTCATAGAAGATCTCAGCAATTGAAGTGAAGATATAAAAAGCAATTTCTCTTGAGATGTGATCATTCAGTTCTCTCCCACTGTGCAGCAATTATTCTCTCTTTGATTTCTTAGTGATCCTGAGTGATTTGTCAGGATTGTGAATGAACAACTACAAATTTCTTCGTGATAAGTGTTGTTCAGCATTTGTTTGTAGAAAGTATGCGTCTATTTAGTTATGAGTGAGGTTGTTTTCTGGTTGAGGAATGTTCTGATGTGATTTTTCTTGGTCAAGTGCTGTCTATAAACTCTTGGCTACCTTATCGAGCTCCAACAGGGAAGTAAGTGGTGGTTGGCTGAACCATAGGCCTTCAGGCGAACATCTCTTTTAATTATAGCATTTGTACATATGTATTAATAGTGCTAGAAGGGTACAATTGTCTTTTACTTGTTTGATTAAGATAGTACTTAGACATTTTTCTCATCTGACTATTTAAAGTCTTGTATCCTTACTTTTGTATCTACACATTTTATTGTAAGCTTGTTTGGTTCTTGAAATCCTAAGCCCTATTTGCTTTCTTACTTTCTTCTACAAGATTCACATGGTATCAGAACTTCAATCAATATATATACTTTGTTTTATGGTGTGAAGAATGAAGTCTTGATATCATTCATAGTTCTCGTGGATTGACAGCATATTCAGTTTTGACAGAATCTAGAGTATCTGGATTATCACGTATTGATGTTCAGTATTCTTATCACTACTTGCCTTAATCTCGATTTTGAAATTTTGTCTGGACTTTCATATATGATTGAGAAATATTTGTATTATTTTTAGATTTTATTTTTGTTTGGGCTTTTAGTAATTGTTTGAGATATTATTGTTGGTCGTATTTGTTGGTTGTTGGTTTAATCTTTATAACGGCGGGTGAAAAAGGTGATTCACTTCAATATATAAATGTGAGATTAGATATGGGAACAATTATTCGTATTGGAAAATTGTGATGAAGGATTTTTTAAAAGGTAAACAAATGTGGGATTATGTGACTGAAATATTGAAACCAAACCTAATCTTGATAAAGATGAATATGATAAATTTGTAGACGAAGCTTATGATATTTATTAATACAATTAATTTCACATCTAAGTCGAAAAATTGATCTTTTACTTTCTGGACTTGTCAGGAAACAAAGACCTTTATTAAAGGGAAAGCCAAAACAACGAAAATCAACAAACTTAACCAAACCCCAAGAATTTTGCAACAAAAAACAATTTTTTCCCCCTATTTACTGGCATTACATCGAACAAGTTGGAAATTTCTGGGCTACAGTTCATTATTTTATCAATTTCAGGCTCATATAGAAATAACTGTCTGTAAATTTTTAATTTAATTCTGTCTTATTAATTAAATTCCAAAATAAATACAAGTAATTAAATGAACAATTACTACGAAAATGAAATGCAACTGCCCATATAACTATTCAGCATTACATTTATTTTGTTTCAATTTTTTTGGGGTGAGTAGTTAGATTATGAGTTGTAAAATAGCTTTAATTCATATTATACTCAGACAAGAAACTAGTGAAAAATTAGGTATTACCGACATAAAATGACAAACTTAATGACAAGTGAATTTGTATTTTTGTTTCAATTAAGTTATGCTGTCCAAATCCGTTAACTAATCCAAATAAATATTTATTTTGACGATATAACTGTATTTATGACTTTGCTCATTCAAGATGAGTGGATGGTTTTGAATTTTGGTTGATAAAAACTTGTGGGCTATCGAGTTGCGGTAATTTTTTGAGCACGTATGCAACTCCCTCTCTTAGTTTAATTTAATTTAATTTCCATTTATATATGGGTGGGGTGGGGTGAAGGCTATAAATAATTAAATATGGATGGGTGACATTTAGTGTAAAATCTAGACAGCCTTAATCCTTTGTTTTTTTTTAACTATAAATAAGGTATTGACTCTTTGGTATTATTAGACATTACATAGTAAAACCAGAAAGAGAGAAAAATATGGGGAGAAAGTGTCATCCTTTACTGAAAGGTGGAAGGAGAGAAACTAAATACAGCCATGGATTTTCTGCTTCAGACATGGAAACCCTTACCAGTATATGTGAAGTTATTCTACCTTCTTTACCCCTGAATTCTGAAGAAATTTCTGCAGAGAATGATCAATCTAAAATGGTTATTCAGTCCTTCTACAATTCTTCTGGATCACATTATCCCATACCGGACGAGGTAAAGATACACATGTCTGATATGTGCGCGTAACATTAGGGTTGCTGAAACTGAAGTTTCTTATATATTTTGAATGTGTATACAGGGGCGGATTTATAACATGGCGAGACCCCGCGTCCGCCCTAGCTGAAATTTTGCAAAAAAATGGTCACTGAGTTTTGAGCAATAAAAGAAAAATGGAGTTTGGATTCTCTGCGTGTAAGTATATGTGTATATATCTGCTGCCGGCTCTCTCTTGAAGAAGATAACTTTTAGAATAATATAATGTATTATCTCTCTCCTCTCTCTATCCTCCCTCTATATATATATATATATATATAATAATGTATTCTCTCTCTCTCTCCTCACTATCTATATATATATATATATATATATATATATATATATATATATAATAATGTATTCTCTCTCTCTCTCCTCACTATCTATATATATATATATACTAGTTTTAAGGCCGTGCGTTGCACGTCAGTGTAATTTACAGGCAAAATTGTATGTTGAGAATAGTTTATTGATACGATATAATATCAAATTTGATATTAATAAAATTTGACTTGATAGATAGCAAAAAATAATAATTTCGAAGCTTGAAAGGAAAGAGAAAAAACAACTAAAACGAAATAAGATAGAAAGTGAGGCAAAGTTATGCATGTGTAGGGAATTAATAGGAAATGATTTAAAATGAAGAAAAATATTAACTAATATATAAATATTAGTTAATAAAGTTAGAGATGATATATTATATTAATTTAAAATAAAATTTAAATGTTTATTATAATAGGTATTTGAGTATTAGATATTATATTAAGATTGGGATTGACTTCAACAATTTAGGTAACTCGATAAACTGAAAATTGGATTTTTTGAGTTACTGGAAGAATGAAGGAAATTTAAAACTTTGACTATGTTGTTTTTTTTTTTTTTTTAAATTATGTAATACATGTAAAAACTTTTTTATTCTTATGTGGGCGGGTTATGAAAATAAATTGGAGTAAAAATTTATTACAATAATGAGATTTTTTTTTACAATAAGAACGTCAAATTAGATAATGAAAATAAATGTGTTTTTTTTAATGAGTAATTATAATATATATTTTTATGTAATTTATAATAATATTTATTATAAAAATTATAAGTACAGTAATCTAGTATATATTAGAATATAATATGTTAATTTATAGTAATATTTATCACAGAAATTATAGGTATAGTACATAATTTAAATAGAAAAAGAATACAAAAAAAAAAAATATGAAAAATATGCATTGTTAAGGTTATTCGAGTAACTCGACAAACTAAAAACGATGTTTGTCGAGTTACTCGATGAAAAATGTAAACATGAATATTTTTGTGAAATAAATTGTTAACTTATTTGATAAATGAAATACATACATATTAGCAAAAAAAAATATATATTATAAAATTTGAATATATATGATAGTTAATCAGTAGAATATATTATATATTGTTTTATTATAATTAATTTATCTAGTAATTTGAGAAATATAAATCTGGGTTGTATGCACTGTTAAAGTTAATCGGGTAACTTGGCAAACAGAAAATCATGTTTGTCGAGTTACTCTATTATAATTGTCATATTACTATTTGGTTTGTCTGTTTGATTTAAAGTCTGTCATATATTTTAATAAAATATTGCACATATAAAATTTTATTTAATGCATGATTTATTAGAACATAGTAAAATAGAATATATATTATATAAATTTAGTATATATGAGAATGAGTTAATAGAATGTATTTTATTGTAATTTATTTTAGCAATTAGTATAATATGTTATAAATAAAAATTGTTATAATAAATTTATAGCATAGTAAAAGCAAATTTCTAGTAATATATTATTAATTAATTATTACATTATTATGAAAATGTAGTGATTAAAATAAATTTTTTATGACACATTTTTACTAAATAGATTTCATCATGAATTATGAAAATAAATTGTAGTAAAAATTTGTTATGACAAGGACTTTTTTTTTTACAATAATTATGTGAACTATATTATGAAAATAAATGTGTATTTTTTAAATTAATAATTGTAGTATGTATTTTGACCTAATCTATAATAATATTTATTACAGAAATTATAAGTATAGTACATAATTTAAATAGAAAAAGAAAACAAAAAAAATGGAAAATATGCATTGCTAAGGTTACTCGAGTAACTCGACAAACTAAAAACCATGCTTGTCGAGTTACTCGATGACAAATGTGTTATGAAAGCAAAAATGATAAAACAGGAATATTTTTGTGAAAGAAATTGTTAACTTATTTGATAAATGAGGTACATACATTTTTTTATTTAATTGATTATTTATTAGAATGTAGCAAAATAAAATATATATTATAAAAATTTAATATATATGATAGTTAATCAATAGAATATATTATATATTGTTTTATTATGATTAATTTATGTAGTAATTTGACAAATATGAATTTGAGTTGTAAATGCAAAAAATAAAGTATAAAATGGGAAATGTGCACTGTTGAAGTTAATCGAGTAACTCGATAAACAGAAAATCATGTTTGTCGAGTTACCCGATTATAATTGCCACATAAAATTTATGTATTGAATACGTCAAGTAGCTCGATGAACTCATGATCGATTTGCTCGAGTTACTGGATGAACGAATAAAATTTATAAGTTTTACTATTTTGTTTGTCTTTTTGATTTAAAGTTGTGATATATTTAAATAATTTTTTATTGTTATTCAATGGTTTTATTTTTGAAGAAACTCGTGAGGCTAACATTCGGATTTGTCGAGCAAATTGATAAATATTGCACATATAAAATTTTATTTAATGCATGATTTATTACAACATAGTAAAATAGAATATATATCATATAAATTTAGTATATATGAGAATGAGTTAATAGAATATATTATATTATATTTTATTTTAGCAATTAGTATAATATGTTATAAATAAAAATTTTTATAATAAATTTATAGCATAGTAAAAGCAGTTTTTCAGTAATATATTATTAATCAATTATTATATTATTATGAAAATGTAGTGATTAAAATAAAATTTTTATGACACATTTCTGCTAAATAGATTTCATCATGAATTATAAAAATAAATTGTAGTAAAAATTTGTTATGACAAGGAGTTTTTTTGTTACTATAATTATGTGACCTATATTACGAAAATAAATGTGTATTTTTTAAATTATGTACTATACTTATAATTTGTGTAATAAATATTATTATAAATTAGTCAAAATACATACTACAATTATTCTAATTTATAACAATATTTATTACAGAAATTATAAGTATAGTACATAATTTAAATAGAAAAAGAAAACAAAAAAAATGAAAAATATGCATTGCTAAGGTTACTCGAGTAACTCGACATACTAAAAACCATGTTTGTCGAGTTAGTCGATGACAAATGTGATATGAAAGCAAAAATCATAAAACAGGAATATTTTTATGAAATAAATTGTTAACTTATTTGATAAATGAGGTATATACATTTTTTTATTTAATTGATTATTTATTAGAATATAGCAAAATAAAATATATATTATAAAAATTTCATATATATTATAGTTAATCAATAGAATATATTATATATTGTAAATACAAAAAATAAACTATAAAATGGGAAATATGCACTGTTAAAGTTAATCGAGTAACTCGACAAAAAGAAAATCATGTTTGTCGAGTTACTCGATTATAATTGTGATATCAAATTAATGTATTCAATACATCAAGTAGCTCGATGAAATCAGAATCGATTTGCCCGAGTTACTGGATGAATGAATAAAGGAAGGGGAAAATAATTATCAAAAATCAACAAAGCAGGTCTTACTATGTTACCTAGCTTCCAATGTGGGAGAAATTAGAAGTATAGTACATAATTTAAATAGAAAAAGAAAAAAAAAATGAAAAATAAGCATTGTTGAGGTTACTCGAGTAACTCGACAAACTAAAAATCGTGTTTGTCGAGTTACTCGATGAAAAATGTGATATAAAAGCAAAAATCATAGAGCATACATAAGTCGAGATTTAGTATTTTGAGATTGATAAAAACATGCACTTTTGAAGTAACTCGAGTAACCCGACAAATTTGGAAGCATGTTTGCCGAGTTCTTTGATTATAGATGTGATACTAAATTGATAGGTGTAGCAGCTCGATAAATTGGAAATCGAGTTGGTTGACTGACTCGGTGAACTAATGAAATTTAATATTTTTATTATTTTGTATTTCTTTATTATTTAAACTATGTAATACATTCAAATAATTATTTATTTTGATTTTGTGGTGTTATTTTTCAAGAAAGCCGTGAGGTTGAAATTTGGATTTGTCGAGTCACTTGATAGAGAAAGTGTATAAAAAATTTTATGTAATGTATGATTTATTAGAACAGAATAAAACAGAATATATATCATATATATTCAATGTATATGATCATTGATGAATACAATATCTTTTATTTTATTTTATCTGAGCAATTAGTATAACATATTATAATTAAAAATTGTTATAGTAAATTTGGACAATAACAAAAGCAATTTTATAGTTATGTATTACTAATGAAAGATTAAATTAGTATAATAATATAATGATTAGAACGAATTTATTATAAGAAATTGATATTATATAGATTTTGTCATAAATTATGAAAAGAAATTGTAGTAAGAATGTGCTATAATAATGAATTTTTTTGCTATAACATTTCTGTGAAATTGTATTACGAGAATTAATTTTTTTTTGTTAAACTAATAATTATAATAAAAATTTTAACATAATTTATAGTAATATTTATTACAAAAATTATAAATATATTATATATTTTAAATAACAAAAGAAAACCAAGAAGTTAGAAATTATGGATAATTTATTAGATATTTGTTTTTAGTTTTTTTTGATAAATGTTAATATAAATTTTGTTGTGAGTTATACCATATTTTTCATTGAGTAACTCGAGAAAAATGATTTGAGGTTTGTCGAGTTAGTCAATGAAAAATGTGGTATAAAATGAATCTATTCACAGTTCAAGTAACTCGATAAATTGGAAATTGGGTTCCTCGGGTTAGTTGGTCAACGAATGAAATTTTTAATTGTAATTATTTTGTTATCCATTTTGTTTTAAATTATGTAATACATTTAAATAAGTTTTTATTGTTATAACAAATTTTTATCGCACTGTGTTTTTATATTTGAGAAAATGAAAAATAATTTATTATTTTAAGTTAAAATAATATATTATTTCTTTATATGATATGTACTGTATTATGAGATATTATATGTACTTATAGATTCGCTAATATTATTCACGTACAAGAACTCGTTGTTTATTTGATAGTGTAAGTCGAGAAAATTAAAATGAAGTTTCCAAAGTTACTTAATAAAGTATTGAAATACATATGTTTGACTATTTTAATATTTATTGATTTAAATTAATTAAAATACTGGCTATGTTGTTTAATTTGTATGTTGTAATGTTTTGATATGAGAAGCTGGTTAATGTGAAATTTGTATTTGTTTAGTCACTTAATAAACGAAGTATATACAAAATTGTTCTTTCACGTATTTTATATTTAAATATACATAAAATAAGTTTATGTAGAAAATCTAAAATAAAACAGAAATGACTTAAAAGTCAAAAAGGTACAAAACCCTATTTTTTATGTTGGACACGTGTAAGTGGAAAAGCATTCATTGTCATTTAATGGGCCACTCAATCTGTCTTAAACGGCGAAGTTTAGTTTCACCGTCATTGTTGGGCAAACAATTATCTTTGTTTGAGTTTGTGGAGGTTTGAAGGAGGCACAGTTTTGTTTTGCAAAAAAAGTATAATTTGGGCGATATTTATTTTTTATCACATCATAACATTATCATTATAAGGTATGTATGTTTATTTTGTATGAAGCTATAAAATGTGAATTATATTTTATGTTAATTAACGTGTAGATATAGTTATATATATAGACATCATTGTATATATTATTTGTATCTAGTTTATGTATTTTATTTTTATATTAGTGGTAGAGGTTGGCATATATATTTATTATAATTACGATGTGAAATTATATGATCAAAAAATTTGTTTGTTTTAGAATTAAAAATTTTGGTGTCTGTGTACATTTTATTTTAGATTTTAAATGGATGGGACATTTAATATGCGATATTATTTAGCACATTAATTTTTTTAATACAGTAATTAATTCTATTAATATATTTTAATTGTGTATGATAATATGAAATATGAATAATGTTTTATGTTATTTAATGCATGAATGTAATTATATATATACAAATGATTGTTTTATAAGTTGTTGTAGTCTAATATGTGTACACTATGTAGTTTATTTTTATATCTATGGTAGAAGTTGGCTGATAAGTATGATGATAAATCTTTTTCAGATATGGATGTTGAGTACGTGGTGAGCGAGAATCGCAGATTTGGTGGAGTCATTACTCAAATTAGTAATTTCACATATGTTGATGTTATAATAGAAAATTATAATGAGGACCAGCTTCAAAAATTTAGGAATAGTTGTTTTGCGCACTTTGAATATTTTCATGGTAGGAGATGTCAGTTTAGTGGGAAGTTGGTACATGAATTTTTGTTGAATACTGTACATACGAATAAGGGAAATGAGGTTTGGTTTAAAATAGAAGGGCAGTTATGTAGATTTGGAATGCAGGAGTATTGTTTGATAGCAGGATTGTTGTGCCATAATAATGATGATAGTCTTAGTACAATAAGAGCTTTGGCGAGGCATAGAATTCGTAGAAGGTGGTTCAACAATTTTGCATATATATCCCTAAATGAGCTCGAAAATGTTTTTATTAATTGTGATAACGAGGAAGATAAGTATAAGTTAGGGTTGGCATTATTAATCGAAGGAGTTATTAGGCCTATGGAGCGAAAGAAAATAAATATAGAGACATTGTCTTTAGTAGACAACTTGGATGTTTGTTATGAATATCCATGGGGCCGACATTCATATTTCACGCTTCTTCGTTCTCTATTGACTTCTTGGGAGAGACGTGCATTAAAGTGTATTGATAGTAGGGCTGCGGTTGCAAAATATACCATATATGGTTGCCCTCTTGTGTTTCAGGTAAATATTTGAATTTTTTTTAATTTTTATTTAATGTGTCATAAATATATTGTGTTGATCATGACCTAGTTTTGGTTCTTTTTTGTATAGATATGGATTTATGAGATATGCCGTGAAGTTGGTGAAAGATTTGCTCAAAAAGTCAATGATACGTTTCCACGTATTGTAAATTGGGATGCACAACATCGTGTTGGGAAAAAAGAGTTGGATCTCTTTTTTGAATCAACTGAGGTGCGTTAAAAAAAATTTTGTTATGTACAAGAAATATTTGATAGTTATGAAAGTGATGTTTTTTTAATTCTATTTTTTGTAGATGCATGTTTTGCCAATACTTGAACCAACTGCAGAAGAGATAGAACAACCATATCTATACACGATGGTGTTGATAGAGGATGTAGGAGATGTACGAGTTGATGTCGTTGTTGAAAATTTTTTGCATGGGGTTCAAGAAAATGATGAAATTGGGCAAGGAATAGAACCATTTGAGCCTCAAAATGCAGTTGGTCCAGATGTTGTAGAAGTGCATGGAAATATTGTGCATGGGGTTGAAGAATTATTTGAAGGTAATCAAGAAATTGAACAAGTGGGGGCAGAAGATGTTGGTGAACATGAGGGCTGGTCTCCATATATAGTTGTGGAAGAACCTGTAAATAACTGGCCTTTACGATATGTAGATGAAGGAGAAGAAGGTTATGACAATGAAGGGGCGCAAGGTTATGAGGATCAAGGGGACCAAGGTTATGAGGCTGAAGGGGAGCAAGGTTATGAATATGAGCATAACGATTATTATGCTACCAATCAGTTTGTACAATCATTATTTGATGATCAAAGAGTATATATTGGTGATCAGTTGGGTAGTATAAGAGATGAACAAAGAGATTATTTTGATTATCAATTGGGTAATTTTAGAGATGAACAACGGGATTATATTGATAATCAAATTCGTAATGTGGTTGATGCTCAACGTTCATACTTTGATGAACAATTAGGAAGCACAAGGGATGATTTGATGTCCTCTTTGAATCAGATGGAATCATCCATATCTAGGAATAGTGAAAAATATTTTGATAAAAAAAAAAGGAGATGCAAGAATATATTGATACTAAATTGGTGGCTTTTGAGGTTGAACATAGTAACATGATTGGCAGTTTACGTGAAGATCTTTGTTCAAAGATTGAAAGTTCTACCTTGAAGATTGAAGATATGTTGAAGGGGAAATTGCCAGAAAAGCACGCTATTGTAGGAAGTCATACAGTGAAACAGTTGACTGCTCCTGTGAAACAAAGAGCAGATGATAAAGATGAGAAGAAGAAGGAAAGTGTGTCTTCAATTGACATTCCTATATTGTGTGACATTGATGAGGAAAGACAAGTTGAATTTCTTCAATGGATGCATAAATCAAAGGATCAGTAAGTTTTAATTTTGTATTTGTTTATTTGTTATATATATATTATGGTTTTATGGTATTTATCATAATTTTACTATTATAGAGATGCTGTTCGATTGCGTGGTGGTAGTGGTGGGATTAAACTGACAAAGCAGAAGCTTGAATATATTGGGAATCCTGAATATATACTGGCAGTTGAGGTATATGTAATTTCTATTTGTTTATCTGTCATGTGTATTGTGAGGTATTAAAATATATTTTAAAGAGAAATATTTTTTATAGGATATGGATAATGCGATGCATTTGGTTAGAAAAAGAACAGCAAATTTTAGAGATATATTCTCATCAAGATATGGGATACTTGACAGTGGATTTGGATTACTTGTTCGAGCCATTGGTTCAAAAATTTTGGATTCTACAGGACAATTGATGCGGAAAATTCCAGTTTCTTACCATGGTTCTATGGAAAGATATGCAAATGGTTTGATTCCTAAAAGTTTTGGTAAAAATTGGAAAAATTATGATCATATACTGTGGCTAGATATTATTGATGACAAACATTGGGTCCTTTTTGATGTTGATCTATTGGGTTGGAGGCTTACAGTCTATGATAATAATTACCATTTTTATGATGAAGCAGTCTTGTATCGATATGTTGTTCCTGCTATACATATCATTCCAGATATTATTCAAAAATATGTGGTTGCTGAGCGGGCAGACCTTGGGAAAAAGATGATTCAGCCACTTGAATATTATAGGAAGTCATATGTTGACATACCACAGTCTATTCGATATAGGTGAGGTATTAGAATAACTGTTTGTACTTATAATCATATTTATATATACTCACAAGGTTTTTAATCATATTTGCAGTGATAGTGGCATATTTGTTATCAAATATGTTGAGTGTCTTCTGGCTGGAATACCTATTGATGCTGTTGAATTGGAGAAGATAAATTTGTATAGAGGAAAGCTTGTAATAGATTTCTTTTACAATGAATTTTATTTTGTCCCGAATCAACGGAATGAATAGATTCGATGTTTGTGTAATGGAATAAGAATTGTTTTGTCATTTTTATTTTGTTCATTGTACTTAAGGGTTGATATTATACATAGTGAAACATATGTTTATTTTTTTTCATTCTTTGAGCAAGTTTATTAGTTTATGTAGGAAAGTTTTATTTTACTATAAAATTTTGAGTTTAAATTGGTGCTGTTTTGCTTTTTTCTAGACGAAGAAGAAAAAAAATATGTATTGTGTGTGCTGATTTAAAAATTGTTGGAGGATAAAGAGACAGGGTTTTTGGAATATTTTTGATTCACCGAGTCAAGAGATTGAAGGAATTATTAAGCTGGCTCATTCATGACTCAGTAATAATTCTAGATACTCTAAATTTGTGGTTTCTTTTTCCACTGAGTATATAAGCCATTGGGATGTTGACACGTGTCAACTTATTTTGTTTGTGAAGGAACTTGGGAAAATCGATTTTGAGTTTGTTGAGTTGCTTAAGATATTTAATAGATTTATTTCGTGTCCCATTTTTAATCTAGTAAGTCGACAAACTTGCTCTAAGGTTTATCGAGTTACTTGAGTAAGTTGAAGAATGCAATACATTGAATCAGTATGTTGCATGAATAATATTTGATATGCTACAAGTTCATATAATATATTATAATACAATAGCGATTATATAAAATAATTATATATTATTTTAAAGTGAAATAATATATTATATTTAGTTTTTTCAAATATTAAAAAACATTGTAGTAAAAATGTGTTATATTATTATAATAATATAATAATATTTTACTATAGATTTATTTTTTGTTCCTATAAATTTGTTATAACAGTTTTTAAGTTATAATATGTTATACTAATGAGTAAAAACATAAAAATAAAAAGAAAATATATTCTCTCACTTCATTTTAATAAAAAACAAAAGAAAACAAATTGATAAACATTTTTACTTACTTTTGTTTGTCGAGTAACTTGGATAACTCGATTTTGAGTTTGTCGAGTTGCTTAAGGTATTTAATAGATTCATTTCGTGTCCTATTTTTAATCGAGTAACTTGAAAAACTTGCTCTTAAGTTTATCGAGTTACTCGAGTAACTTCAAGAATGTAATACAATAAATCAGTACGTTCCATGAATAATATTCGATAAAAGTGAAATAATATATTATATTTAGTGTGTTCACAAAAAAAAACACATTGTCGTAAAAATGTGTCATGCTCTTTTTTTTTTGTTTATTAGACTTATTATAATATTTTTTATAACAAAATTTATAAATAAATGCTATATAAATTATTAAATAAATGTATTGGATATTTATTTATAAGTTTTTTCATAAATATGAATATAAATTTTTTTATAAAGAATATTAGAATAAGTCAAATAAATACACATAGTTTTATTTCATTAATCAATTATTAGAATATAGTAAAATAAAATATATATTGTAATCAAGTAATGCAGTGTATCATATATTGTTTTATTTTAGCAATTAATATTATAATAATAATTTCAATAAAAAATTAACTAAATAAGAATTAATTTTGATAAAATTGAATATAAATTTTGTTATAAATTAGGCAATCATATGCTATAACTTCATATAAAATATTTTAATAAAATAGCTATTATATAAAATAATTTTACATTATTTTAAATTAAGATATTATATTATATTTGATTTTTTTAAAAATGAAAACATATTGTAGTAACAATGTGTTATAATATTGATTTTTATTTATTACGCTTATTCTAATATTCTCTATAACAAAATTTATATTCATATTTAAAAAAAGACTTATAAATACATACATAATACATTTTATAATAAATTATTAAAAAATTTATTTAATATAAATTTATTATAAAAAATTCATTATAATTACTAAATTATTGTAATAATGTAGTAATGAATTAATAATATATTAATAAAGAATTAATTTTATTGTGTGTTATATTTATTTTGTATTATATTTTTGCATCGAGTAACTCGACAAACATAGTTTTAGGTTTGTCGAGTTACTCGAGTAATTTCAACAATCTATCTATTGTATTTGTTACTTTATTTTTTTTTATTTACATTATGTAATACACTTAATATTTTTGTATTTGTTAATTTTCTCATGTTATTTTTTAACTAACTCGTGGATCTTAAAAGCTATCATATAACATAATTTGATATTATTTTAAATTCAGATAATATGTTATATTTGGTATTTTCAAAAATAAAAACATAGTGTACGAAAAATGTGTTATAATATTTATTTTCATTTATTGTACTAATTGTAATATTCTTATACTAAATTTATGTTAAATACTACATTATTATAATAATATAATAATGAATTAATAATATTTTACAACAGATTTCTTATGTTTTCCTATAAAATTGTTATAACAATTTTTTAGTTATAATAAGTTATACCAATGGGTAAAGAAATAAAAATAAAAATAAAATATGTTCTCTTAGTTTATTTTAATAAAAAACAAAACAAAACAAATTAATAAACATTTTTACTTACTTTTGTTTGTCAAGTAACTCGGGTAAATCGATTTTGAGTTTGTCGAGTTGCTGAAGGTATTGAATAGATTTATTTCGTGGCCCATTTTTAGTCGAGTAACTCGACAAACGTGCTTTTAGGTTTGTCGAGTTACTCGAGTAATTGCAACAATATATCTTTTGTATTTGTTGCTTTAGTTTTTTTAATCTACATTATGTAATATACTTAAAAATTTTTTATTTTTTAATGTTGTCATGTTATTTTTTAACCAACTCGTGAATCTTAAAAGCTATCATCTAGAATAATTTTATATTATTTCAAATTGAGATGATATGTTATATTTGATTTTTTAAAAAATAAAAACAAAGTGAAGTAAAAATGTACTATAATATTTATTTTTATTTATTAGACTTATTGTAATATTCTTTATAGCAAAATTTGTATTCCTATTTTTGAAAAAACTTATAAATATATATGCAGTACATTTTAAAATAATTTATAAAACATTTATTTCATATAAAATTGTTATAATAAATTGATTATAATTACTAAATGATTATAATAATGTAGTAATTAATTAATAATATATTCATACAAAAAATCTTTTTATTATACTATAAATTCATTATAGTTATTTTTGTATAATATCTTATAGTACTTGCTAAAATAAATAAATTATTAATATATTGTATTAATGTACTATGATATGTATTAAATTTATATTATATATATTCTTTTTGACTGTATTGTAATAAATGATAGGTTAAATAACATTTTGTATATAATTTATGTATGAAGTTACTCGACATATCCTAATTTGAGCCTCACAAGGTTCTTCGTAAATAATACCAGAAATAAGAATGAAGAATTAAGCCAACTTAGTAAATAATTTAAATAATAAAGTGCCACAAGATAATAAGAATGTTAAATTTATAAACTGGATTTTCAGTTTATCGAGTTGCTTCAATTATTGAATAGATTGATTTTATGTGTCAATTTTAATCGAGTAACTCGATGAAATGAGTTTGGGTTTGTCGAGTTACTCGAGTACCTTCAACAATGCATATCTGTAATTTTTTTGTGTACTTTTTGTAGTTAAAATATGTACTCCACTTAAATTGTTTTATCTTTAATTTTTTTCATGTTATGTTTTAAACAACTCGTGAATCTTAAAGTTGGATATGTGAGGTTTATACATAAACTAATCATAATTAAATTAATTATTATAACAAATTTTTACTATAATTTATTTTCATAATCCAGAATGATATCTATTTAATGTGAAATTCTTATAATAAATTTATTTTAAAAACTACATGAATGTAATAATATAATGATGTATATTAAATTTATATGATATATATCCGATTCTTCTATATTCTAATAAGAGAAATTTTATATTAATACAAAATTTGTTTTCATTGATTCATCGAATAAGTCAACGAACTCGAATTTCAGTTTATCGAGTTGGTTTAGCTATTGGATAGATTGTTTATATCTGAGATTTTTAATCGAGTAACTCGACAAACATGATTTTAGGTTTGTCGAGTTACTCGAGTAACTCCAATAATGCATATATTTAATTTTTTTGTGTATGCTCCATTTATCAAGTAAAATAATTACATATTATTTTAAATTTAACATTTTCATTATCCTTTGTTGGTTTATTGTATAAATTATTAGTACACTTAAATAATTCTTCATTGTTATTTGCAGTAGTATTGTTGAAGAAGACTGTGGGGCTCAAATTTGGATTTATGGAGTAATTTCATAAGTAAAGTATATAACAAATTTTATTTAGCCTATCATTTATTAGAATAGAGTGAAAAAGAATATATACAATATAAATTTAATATATATGATAATGCATTAATACAATATGCTAATAGTTTTTTTTATTTTAGCAACTACTATAATATATTAAAAAAAAATTAATTATAATTCTTTTATAGTATAACAAAATTATTTTTGTATTAATATATTATTAATTAATTACTGCATTATTGTAATAATTTAGTAATTATAATGAATTTACTATAATATTTTTATATGAAATAAATGTTTTTATAAATTATCATAAAATGTACTATATATTTATTTATAAGTTTTTTCACAAATATGAATATAAATTTTGTTAAAAAGAATATTACAATAAGTGTAATAAAATATATATCATATAAATTTAATACATATCATAATCAAGTAATAGAATATATTTTATTTTATTTTATTTTATTTTACCAATTAGTATAACATATTATAAGTAAAGATTCTTATAATAAATTTCTACAAGGAAAAAAAAGGCAATTCTCTAGTTATGTATTATTAATCA
Source organism: Forsythia viridissima (assembly GCA_030279155.1). Taxonomy (NCBI): domain Eukaryota; kingdom Viridiplantae; phylum Streptophyta; class Magnoliopsida; order Lamiales; family Oleaceae; genus Forsythia; species Forsythia viridissima. Next base: position 5,255,531 of record CM059036.1, read on the forward strand.
ATTCTTATATAAATTCGTGCATTCAAATACAGTAAAATAAGATATATATTATATAAATTTAATATATATCCTAATCAATTAATACAATATAATATGTTTTATTTTAGTTTTACAATTATTGTAACATATTATAAAAAAAATAACTATTTTATTTTATCCTAACACTTACTATAATACATTAGAAAAAAATATTATTGTAGTAAATTTAGAGCGTAATAAAATTATTTGTGTAGTAATACACTATTTGTTTACAAATATTTATAAGTATTAATAGAATATGTTACATTTTCTTTTATAATGATTAATATATTTTGTAATTTGACAAATCCAAAATTGAGATTCATGAGTTGGTTAAAAAATAATGTGACAAAATTAAAAAATATAAAAACATTAAGTGTATTACATAATATAAATTAAAAAAAGTAAAGTAACAAATACAAAAGATTTAATATTGTAATGACGTGAGTAACACGAGAAATGTACAATTATTTTAAATCAAGTTACTCAATTTATTGAACACACATGTTTCATTATCTTCGTTTTTATTTATTTAAATTATTTAATATATTAACTATTTTGTTTAATTTTTATGTTGTAATGTTGTTCTTGAAGGATGTCGTCAATATAAAATTTGACTTTTATAATTTAGTTGATAAATGGAGCATAAACAAAAAAATCCAGAATATGGATTGTTGGAGTTACTCGAGTAGCTCGACAGAGCAAAAAACATGTTTGTCGAGTTACTCGATTAAAAATGTCAGCTGAAATCAATCTATTCAATAGCTGAAGCAACTCGATAAACTGAAAATCGATTTGATTGAGTTACTCGATCAATGAATCAAATTTAACATTTTATTATCTCTTGCTACTTTACTATTTAAATTATTTAATACATCTAAATAATTCTTCATTGTTATTTTGTGGTATACTTTTTGGAGAATCCCGTGAGGCTGAAGTAATTTGGCAGAATGAAAATCAATTTCCTTGAGTTACTGGACAAGCCAATGAAATTTAAAATTTTCATTATTTTCTTTTCTTTTTTTATTTATATAATGTAATACACAATAAAATTATTTTTGTATGAATATATTATTAATGAATTACTAAATTTTTATAATAATTTAGTAAGTATAATTAATTTTTTATAACAAATTTATATGAAATTTTTTTTTCGATATTCAGTTTATCGAGTTGCTTTACCTATTGAATAGATTCATTTCGTGTGATATTTGAATTCGAGTAACTCGACAAACAAGATTTTGGCCTTATCGAGTTACTCGAGTCATTTCAATAATGCATAATTTTGATTTTGTTTTTTCCTTTTTTTATTAAAAATATGTAGGCCACTTAAATTTCTTTATGTTTTAGTTGTTTAATGTTATTTTTTAACGAAGTCGTGAACCTCAAAATTGGATTGATGAAGTTCCTACATAAAATCATTATAATAAAATTCATTATTTTAATAAATTTTATTAAAATTTATTTTCATAATTCAAAATGAAATCTAATTAATATGAAATTCTTATACTAAATTTATGTTAAATATTACATTATTATAATAATATAAGAATTAATTAATAATATTTTACAACAGATTTCTTTTTTTTTTCTATAAATTTGTTATAACAGTTTTTTAGTTATAATATGTTATACTAATGGGTAACGAAATGAAAATAAAAAAAAAAAAAATATTCTCTTAGTTTTTTTTAATTAAAAACAAAACAAAACAAATTAATAAAAAACAAAACAAATTACTAAACATTTTTACTTACTTGTGTTTGTGAAGTAACTCGGGCAAATCGATTTTGACTTTGTCGAGTTGCTTAAGGTATTTAATAGATTTATCTCGTGTCCCATTTTTAATCCAGTAAGTCGACAAACTTGCTCTAAGGTTTATCGAGTTACTTGAGTAAGTTGAAGAATGCAATACACTGAATCAGTATGTTGCATGAATAATATTTGATATGCTACAAGTTCATATAATATATTATAATAAAATAGCGATTTTATATTTAGTTTTTTCAAAAATTTAAAAACATTGTAGTAAAAATGTGTTATATTATTATAATAATATAATAATTTATTAATAATATTTTACTATAGATTTATTTTTTGTTCCTATAAATTTGTTATAACAGTTTTTAAGTTATAATATGTTATACTAATGAGTAGAAACATAAAAATAAAAAGAAAATATATTCTCTCACTTCATTTTAATAAAAAACAAAAGAAAACAAATTAATAAACATTTTTACTTACTTTTGTTTGTCGAGTAACTTGGATAACTCGATTTTGAGTTTGTCGAGTTGCTTAAGGTATTTAATAGATTCATTTCGTGTCCTATTTTTAATCGAGTAACTCGAAAAACTTGCTCTTAAGTTTATCGAGTTACTCGAGTAACTTCAAGAATGCAATACAATAAATCAGTACGTTCCATGAATAATATTTGATAAAAGTGAAATAATATATTATATTTAGTGTGTTCACAAAAAAAAACACATTGTCGTAAAAATGTGTCATGCTTTTTTTTTTTTGTTTATTAGACTTATTATAATATTTTTTATAACAAAATTTATAAATAAATGCTATATAAATTATTAAATAAATGTATTGGATATTTATTTATTAGTTTTTTCATAAATATGAATATAAATTTTGTTATAAAGAATATTAGAATAAGTCAAATAAATACACATAGTTTTATTTCATTAATCAATTATTAGAATATAGTAAAATAAAATATATATTGCAATCAAGTAATGCAGTGTATTATATATTGTTTTATTTTAGCAATTAATATTATAATAATAATTACAATAGAAAATTAACTAAATAAGAATTAATTTTTATAAAAATGAATATAAATGTTGTTATAAATTAGGCAATCATATGCTATAACTTCATATAAAATATTTTAATAAAATAGCTAATATATAAAATAATTTTACATTATTTTAAATTAAGATATTATATTATATTTGATTTTTTAAAAAATAAAAACATATTGTAGTAAGAATGTGTTATAATATTGATTTTTATTTATTACACTTATTCTAATATTCTCTATAACAAAATTTATATTCATATTTAAAAAAAGACTTATACATACATACATAATACATTTTATAATAAATTATTAAAAAATTTAATTAATATAAATTTATTATAAAAAATTGATTATAATTACTAAATTATTGTAATAATGTAGTAATGAATTAATAATATATTAATACAGAATTAATTTTATTGTGTGTTATATTTATTTTGTATTACATTTTTGCATCGAGTAACTCGACAAACATAGTTTTAGGTTTGTCGAGTTACTCGAGTAATTTCAGCAATCTATCTATTGTATTTGTTACTTTATTTTTTTTTATTTACATTATGTAATACACTTAATATTTTTGCATTTGTTAATTTTCTCATGTGATTTTTTAACTAACTCGCGGATCTTAAAAGCTATGATATAACATAATTTTATATTATTTTAAATTCAGATAATATGTTATATTTGATATTTTCAAAAATAAAAACATAGTGTACGAAAAATGTGTTATAATATTTATTTTCATTTATTGTACTAATTGTAGTATTCTTATACTAAATTTATGTTAAATACTACATTATTATAATAATATAATAATGAATTAATAATATTTTACAACAGATTTCTTATGTTTTCGTATAAATTTATTATAACAGTTTTTTAGTTATAATATGTTATACTAATGGGTAAAGAAATAAAAATAAAAATAAAATATGTTCTCTTAGTTTATTTTAATAAAAAACAAAACAAAACAAATTAATAAACAACAAAACAAATTAATAAACATTTTTACTTACTTTTGTTTGTCAAGCAACTCGGGTAAATCGATTTTGAGTTTGTCGAGTTAGGTATTGAATAGATTTATTTCGTGGCCCATTTTTAGTCGAGTAACTCGACAAACGTGCTTTTAGGTTTGTCGAGTTACTCGAGTAATTGCAACAATACATCTTTTGTATTTGTTGCTTTAATTTTTTTTATCTATATTATGTAATATACCTAAAATTTTTTTATTTTTTAATGTTGTCATGTTATTTTTTAACCAATTCGTGAATCTTAAAAGCTATCATCTAGAATAATTTTATATTATTTCAAATTGAGATGATATGTTATATTTGATTTTTTAAAAAATAAAAACAAAGTGAAGTAAATATGTACTATAATATTTATTTTTATTTATTAGACATATTGTAATATTCTTTATAGCAAAATTTGTATTCCTATTTTTGAAAAAGCTTTTAAATATATATGCAGTACATTTTAAAATAATTTATAAAACATTTGTTTCATATAAAATTGTTATAATAAATTGATTATAATTACTAAATAATTATAATAACGTAGTAATTAATTAATAATATGTTGATACAAAAAATCTTTTTATCATACTATAAATTCATTATAGTTATTTTTGTATAATATCTTATAGTACTTGCTAAAATAAATAAATTATTAATATATTGTATTAATGTACTATGATATGTATTAAATTTATATTATATATATTCTTTTTGACTGTATTGTAATAAATGATAGGTTAAATAACATTTTTTATATAATTTATGTATGAAGTTACTGGACATATCCTAATTTGCGCCTCACGAGGTTCTTCGAAAATAATACCAGAAATAAGAATGAAGAATTAAACCAAGTTAGTAAATAATTTAAATAATAAAGTGCCACAAGATAATAAGAATGTTAAATTTATAAACTCGATTTTCAGTTTATTGAGTTGCTTCAATTATTGAATAGATTGATTTTGTGTGTCAATTTTAATCGAGTAACTCGATGAAATGAGTTTGGGTTTGTCGAGTTACTCGAGTATCTTCAACAATGCATATCTGTAATTTTTTTGTGTACTTTTTGTAGTTAAAATATGTACTCCAATTAAATTGTTTTATCTTTAATTTTTTTCATGTTATGTTTTAACCAACGCGTGAATCTTAAAATTGGATATGTGAGGTTTATACATAAACTAATCATAATTAAATTAATTATTATAACAAATTTTTACTATAATTTATTTTCATAATTCAGAATGATATCTATTTAATGTGAAATTCTTATAATAAATTTATTTTAAAAACTACATGAATGTAATAATATAATGATGTATATTAAATTTATATGATATATATCCGATTCTTCTATATTCTAATAAGAGAAATTTTATATTAATACAAAATTTGTTTTCATTGATTCATCGAATAAGTCAACGAACTCGAATTTGAGTTTATCGAGTTGGTTTAGCTAATGGATAGATTGTTTATATTTGAGATTTTTAATCGAGTAACTCGACAAACATGATTTTAGGTTTGTCGAGTTACTCGAGTAACTCCAATAATGCATATATTTAATTTTTTTGTGTATGCTCCATTTATCAAGTAAAATAATTATATATTATTTTAAATTTAACATTTTCATTATCCTTTGTTGGTTTATTGTATAAATTATTAGTATACTTAAATAATTCTTCATTGTTATTTGCAGTAGTATTGTTGATAAAGACTGTGGGGCTGAAATTTGGATTTATGGAGTAATTTCATAAGTAAAGTATATAACAAATTCTATTTAGCCTATCATTTATTAGAATAGAGTGAAAAAGAATATATACAATATAAATTTAATATATATAATAATGCATTAATACAATATGCTAATATTTTTTTTTATTTTAGCAACTACTATAACATATTAAAAAAAAATGAATTATAATTATTTTATAGTATAATAAAATTATTTTTGTATTAATATATTAATAATTAATTACTGCATTATTGTAATAATTTAGTAATTATAATGAATTTACTATAATATTTTTATACGAAATAAATGTTTTTATAAATTATTATAAAATGTAATATATATTTATTTATAAGTTTTTTCACAAATATGAATATAAATTTGATTTTGTTTTTTCCTTTTTTTATTTAAAATATGTAGGCCACTTAAATTTCTTTATGTTTTAGTTGTTTAATGTTATTTTTTAACGAAGTCGTGAACCTCAAAATTGGATTGATGAAGTTCCTACATAAAATCATTATAATAAAATTCATTATTTTAATAAATTTTACTAAAATTTATTTTCATAATTCAAAATGAAATCTAGTTAATATGAAATTCTTATACTAAATTTATGTTAAATATTACATTATTATAATAATATAAGAATTAATTAATAATATTTTACAACAGATTTCTTTTTTTTTCCTATAAATTTGTTATAACAGTTTTTTAGTTATAATATGTTATACTAATGGGTAAAGAAATGAAAATAAAAAAAAAAAAAATTCTCTTAGTTTATTTTAATAAAAAACAAAACAAAACAAATTAATAAAAAACAAAACAAATTAATAAACATTTTTACTTAATTTTGTTTGTGAAGGAACTCGGGCAAATCGATTTTGAGTTTGTCGAGTTCCTTAAGGTATTTAATAGATTTATTTCGTGTCCCATTTTTAATCCAGTAAGCCGACAAAGTTGCTCTAAGGTTTATCGAGTTACTTGAGTAAGTTGAAGAATGCAATACACTGAATCAGTATGTTGCATGACTAATATTTGATATGCTACAAGTTGATATAATATATTATAATAAAATAGCGATTATATAAAATAATTATATATTATTTTAAAGTGAAATAATATATTATATTTATTTTTTTCAAAAATTAAAAAACATTGTAGTAAAAATGTGTTATATTATTATAGTAATATAATAATTTATTAATAATATTTTACTATAGATTTATTTTTTGTTCCTATAAATTTGTTATAACAGTTTTTAAGTTATAATATGTTATACTAATGAGTAAAAAATAAAAAATAAAAAGAAAATATATTCTCTTACTTCATTTTAATAAAAACAAAACGAAACAAATTAATAAACATTTTTACTCAGTTTTGTTCGCTGAGTAACTTGGATAACTCGATTTTGAGTTTGTCGAGTTCCTTAAGGTATTTAATAGATTCATTTCATGTCCCATTTTTAATCGAGGAACTCGAAAAACTTGCTCTTAAGTTTATCGAGTTACTCGAGTAACTTCAAGAATGCAATACAATAAATCAGTACATTCCATGAATAATATTTGATAAAAGTGAAATAATATATTATATTTAGTGTGTTCCAAAAAAAAAAACACATTGTAGTAAAAATGTGTCATGCCTTTTTTTTTTTGTTTATTAGACTTATTATAATATTTTTTATAACAAAATTTATAAATAAATGTTATATAAATTATTAAATAAATGTATTGGATATTTATTTATAAGTTTTTTCATAAATATGAATATAAATTTTGTTATAAAGAATATTAGAATAAGTCAAATAAATACACATAGTTTTATTTCATTAATCAATTATTAGAATATAGTAAAATAAAATATATATTGTAATCAAGGAATGCAGTGTATTATATATTGTTTTATTTTAGCAATCAATATTATAATAATAATTACAATAGAAAAATAACTAAATAAGAATTAATTTTGATAAAAATGAATATAAATTTTGTTATAAATTAGGCAATCATATGCTATAACTTTATATAAAATATTTTAATAAAATAGCTATTATATAAAATAATTTTACATTATTTTAAATTAAGATATTATATTATATTTGATTTTTTAAAAAATAAAAACATCTAATATTCTCTATAACAAAATTTATATTCATATTTAAAAAAAGACTTATAAATCCATACATAATACATTTTATAATAAATTATTAAAAAATTTATTTAATATAAATTTATTATAAAAAATTTATTATAATTACTAAGTTATTATAATAATGTAGTAATGAATTAATAATATATTAATACAGAATTAATTTTATTGTGTGTTATATTTATTTTGTATTACATTTTTGCATCGAGTAACTCGACAAACATCGTTTTAGGTTTGTCGAGTGACTCGAGTAATTTCAATAATCTATCTATTGTATTTGTTTTTTTTTTTTTTTTATTTACATTATGTAATACACTTAATATTTTTGTATTTGTTAATTTTCTCATGTTATTTTTTAACTAACTCGTGGATCTTAAAAGCTATCATATAACATAATTTTATATTATTTTAAATTCAGATAATATGTTATATTTGATATTTTCAAAAATAAAAACATAGTGTATGAAAAATGTGTTATAATATTTATTTTAATGTATTGTACTAATTGTAATATTCTTATACTAAATTTATGTTAAATACTACATTATTATAATAATATAATAATGTATTAATAATATTTTACAACAGATTTCTTATGTTTTCCTATAAATTTGTTATAACAGTTTTTTAGTTATAATATGTTATACTAATGGGTAAAGAAATAAAAATAAAAATAAAATATGTTCTCTTAGTTTAGTTTAATAAAAAACAAACCAAAACAAATTAATAAACAACAAAACAAATTAATAAACATTTTTACTTACGTTTGTTTGTCAAGTAACTCGGGTAAATCGATTTTGAGTTTGTCGAGTTGCTGAAGGTATTGAATAGATTTATTTCGTGGCCCATTTTTAGTCGAGTAACTCGACAAACGTGTTTTTAGGCTTGTCGAGTTACTCGAGTAATTGCAACAATACATCTTTGGTATTTGTTGCTCTAGTTTTTTTTATCTACATTATGTAATATACTTAAAATTTTTTTATTTTTTAATGTTGTCATGTTATTTTTTAACCAACTCGTGAATCTTAAAAGCTATCATCTAGAATAATTTTATATTATTTCAAATTGAGATGATATGTTATATTTGATTTTTTAAAAAATAAAAACATAGTGAAGTAGAAATGTACTATAATTTTTATTTTTATTTATTAGACCTATTGTAATATTCTTTATAGCAAAATTTGTATTCATATTTTTGAAAAAACTTATAAATATATATGCAGTACATTTTAAAATAATTTATAAAACATTTATTTCATATAAAATTGTTATAATAAATTGATTATAATTACTAAATGATTATAATAATGTAGCAATTAATTAATAATATATTGATACAAAAAATCTTTTCATTATACTATAAATTCATTATAGTTATTTTTGTATAATATCTTATAGTACTTGCTAAAATAAAGAAATTATTAATATATTGTATTAATGTACTATGATATGTATTAAATTTATATTATATATATTCTTTTTGGCTGTATTGTAATAAATGATAGGTTAAATGACATTTTTTATATAATTTATGTATGAAGTTACTCGACATATCCTAATTTGAGTCTCACAAGGTTCTTCGAAAATAATACCAGTAATAAGAATGAAGAATTAAGCCAAGTTAGTAAATAATTTAAATAATAAAGTGCCACAAGATAATAAGAATGTTAAATTTATAAACTCGATTTTCAGTTTATCGAGTTGCTTCAATTATTGAATAGATTGATTTTATGTGTCAATTTTAATCGAGTAACTCGATAAAATGATTTTTGGTTTGTGGTTTGTCGAGTTACTCGAGTACCTTCAATAATGCATATCTGTAATTTTTTTGTGTACTTTTTGTAGTTAAAATATCTACTCCACTTAAATTGTTTTATTTTTAATTTTTTTGATGTTATGTTTTAATCAACTCGTGAATCTTAAAATTGGATATGTGAGGTTTATACATAAACTAATCATAATTAAATTAATTATTATAACAAATTTTGAATATTATTTATTTTCATAATTCAGATTTACATGAATGTAATAATATAATAATTGTTTAATAATATATTACTACCAATTTTCTTTTATTTGCGTATAAATTTATTATAACAATTTTAAGTTATAATATGTTGTACTAATTAGTAAAAACAAATAAAATAAAATAAAATATATTCTATTACTTGATAATGATGTATATTAAATTTATATGATATATATCCGATTCTTCTATATTCTAATAAGAGAAATTTTATATTAATACAAAAAAATTTTTCATTGATTCATCGAATAAGTCAATGAACTTGAATTTCAGTTTATCGAGTTGGTTTAGCTATTGGATAGATTGTTTATGGTTGAGATTTTTAATCGAGTAACTCGACAAACATGATTTTAGGTTTGTCGAGTTACTCGAGTAACTCCAATAATGCATATATTTAATGTTTTTGTGTATGCTCCATTTATCAAGTAAAATAATTATATATTATTTTAAATTTAACATTTTCACTATCCTTTGTTGGTTTATTGTATAAATTATTTAGTACAATTAAATAATTCTTCATTCTTATTTGCAGTAATATTTTTCAAGAAGACCGTGGGACTCAAATTTGGATTTATCGAGTAATTTCATAAATAAAGTATATAACAAATTTTATTTAGCCTATCATTTATTAGAATAGAGTCAAAAAGAATATATATAATATAAATTTAATATATATCATAATGTATTAATACAATATGCTAATATTTCTTTTTATTTTAGCAACTACTATAACATATTAAAAAAAAATTAAGTATAATAATTTTATAGTATAATAAAATTATTTTTGTAGTAATATATTATTAATTAATTATTGCATTATTGTAATAATTTAGTAATTATAATCAATTTACTATAATATTTTTATATGAAATAAAAGTTTTTATAAATTATTATAAAATGTACTATATATTTATTTATAAGTTTTTTCACAAATATGAATATAAATTTTGTTAAAAAGAATATTACAATAAGTCTAATAAACAAAAATAAATATTGTAACACATTTTTACTGCACTGTGTTTTTATTTTAGAAATAATAAAATATAATATACCGTCTGAACTTAAAATAATATATAATTATTTTAGATGATAGCTATTTTATTATAATAGATGATATAAAGTTATAGGATATAAACTATTATTCATGGAACGTAACTTATTATTCACTGTATTCTATTGTACAAGTTAGTCGAGTAACTCGATAAACTCAAAATCAAGTTTGTCGAGTTGCTCGATTAAAAATATAAAAAGAAATGAATCTATTCAATACCTTAAGTAGCTCGATAAAGTGAAAATCGAGTTACTCTAGTTACTTGGCAATCAAATGCAAGCAAAAATTTTGATTATTTTGTTCCGTTCTCTATTTAAATAATGTAATACATTGAAAATTGTTTTTTTTTATTTAGTGGTGTTATTTTTGTACAAACTCGCAAGCGAGAAACTTGGATTTGTCTAGTAATTTAATAAATGAAGTATATACAAAATTTAATATAATGTTTCATTTATTATAATATAGTAAAATAAAATATATATCATATAAATTTAATATATATCATAATCAAGTAATAGAATAGATTTAATTTTAATTTATTTTATTTTACCAATTAATATAACATATTATAACTAAAGATTGTTATAATAAATTTCTAGAAGGATATATCTATGCACAAACACTAATGTCATACTAATATCAATCTAATGCAAAATAATAGGAGCAAGCCAAAAAAAAAAAAAAAATTTATAGGAATACCTAAAAATAAATGAATTATGAAGGATATATCCTTTAATTTAACAAACACGGATATTGTTTAAATAGATAAATTAAAAAAAAAAAAACAAATCACCAAAATAAAAATACGAATTGAATTTTTTTATTCACTTAAAATCCGTGCATGGTATGGATAAAACTTTATGGTACTTTTGCACAATTCAAACTTTGAAGTGTATTGGCTTGACTACCAGCTAAATGCAATTGAACAATGTCATGTTACTTTGAATAGATTTATGTAAATTAATAATAAAAAATAGATGTCAAATAAGAATATAGGAATTAAATTACCTGACAATAGCATTGTCTTTAAACGAAACCATTTCTGATTTGTAGAACAATATTTCCAACTATTTTTAACAATGTGAGAAATGTAAACTGATAACATAAAACTAAATCATAATAAAAAGGATACATTTAGGGGACAAACATCTTAATTGAATAACATAAATGTGTCTTAGTTTACTGTATTTGAACATGAAATACATATATAAATTACAACTGACAAACATCAAATATGCAAAAAATTAATTAGGTAGAGATTAGTGTCTCATTTCTAGGAACCACACTTATAAACTAAAAATTTAGGCACTTCATCGTCGACGAGTTCGAAAACACAAGTATCCACAATGCAGCTCATTGTACTGATAAACATAGTATCATACCATTAAAATGACCTAAAAGTGTGGACCTGATAATCATATGCAACTATGGAGAAAAGATGGCCCATTACAATGAGTAAATATACTAAAAGCATACCTCCATTCGAATCGACAAGGGTCCATTGAACAACCATGGAAATCCAGTGCTGCCAAGCATCCTAGTGCCCAGGAAACAAGGATATATCAATCCCAATGATACATTTCTCCCATCAGCCTACACCCAAGACATAGATCAAACAAATTTCTCATATATATATATATATATATATATATATATATCACTAAATTTCAAACAAGTAAAGAATATAAAAAAGATTTTCAGATCAAATCGGAATACTATGGATAGTCTAGTTAAACCTTTGCAGCAAATGGTGTCCAATTCATAAAAACAAAATGGAATGCTGACAACCCAAAATAGAACTACCCGAAAGAAAGAAAGAAAATTTAACATTATTATTAATTAATTAATTACATTATTATGAAAATGTAGTGATTAAAATAAATTTTTTATGACACATTTTTACTAAATAGATTTCATCATGAATTATGAAAATAAATTGTAGTAAAAATTTGTTATGACAAGGACTTTTTTTTTTACAATAATTATGTGAACTATATTATGAAAATAAATGTGTATTTTTTAAATTAATAATTGTAGTATGTATTTTGACCTAATCTATAATAATATTTATTACAGAAATTATAAGTATAGTACATAATTTAAATAGAAAAAGAAAACAAAAAAAATGGAAAATATGCATTGCTAAGGTTACTCGAGTAACTCGACAAACTAAAAACCATGCTTGTCGAGTTACTCGATGACAAATGTGTTATGAAAGCAAAAATGATAAAACAGGAATATTTTTGTGAAAGAAATTGTTAACTTATTTGATAAATGAGGTACATACATTTTTTTATTTAATTGATTATTTATTAGAATGTAGCAAAATAAAATATATATTATAAAAATTTAATATATATGATAGTTAATCAATAGAATATATTATATATTGTTTTATTATGATTAATTTATGTAGTAATTTGACAAATATGAATTTGAGTTGTAAATGCAAAAAATAAAGTATAAAATGGGAAATGTGCACTGTTGAAGTTAATCGAGTAACTCGACAAACAGAAAATCATGTTTGTCGAGTTACCCGATTATAATTGCCACATAAAATTTATGTATTGAATACGTCAAGTAGCTCGATGAACTCATGATCGATTTGCCCGAGTTACTGGATGAACGAATAAAATTTATAAGTTTTACTATTTTGTTTGTCTTTTTGATTTAAAGTTGTGATATATTTAAATAATTTTTTATTGTTATTCAATGGTTTTATTTTTGAAGAAACTCGTGAGGCTAACATTCGGATTTGTCGAGCAAATTGATAAATATTGCACATATAAAATTTTATTTAATGCATGATTTATTACAACATAGTAAAATAGAATATATATCATATAAATTTAGTATATATGAGAATGAGTTAATAGAATATATTATATTATATTTTATTTTAGCAATTAGTATAATATGTTATAAATAAAAATTTTTATAATAAATTTATAGCATAGTAAAAGCAGTTTTTCAGTAATATATTATTAATCAATTATTATATTATTATGAAAATGTAGTGATTAAAATAAAATTTTTATGACACATTTCTGCTAAATAGATTTCATCATGAATTATGAAAATAAATTGTAGTAAAAATTTGTTATGACAAGGAGTTTTTTTGTTACAATAATTATGTGACCTATATTACGAAAATAAATGTGTATTTTTTAAATTATGTACTATACTTATAATTTGTGTAATAAATATTATTATAAATTAGTCAAAATACATACTACAATTATTCTAATTTATAACAATATTTATTACAGAAATTATAAGTATAGTACATAATTTAAATAGAAAAAGAAAACAAAAAAAATGAAAAATATGCATTGCTAAGGTTACTCGAGTAACTCGACATACTAAAAACCATGTTTGTCGAGTTAGTCGATGACAAATGTGATATGAAAGCAAAAATCATAAAACAGGAATATTTTTGTGAAATAAATTGTTAACTTATTTGATAAATGAGGTATATACATTTTTTTATTTAATTGATTATTTATTAGAATATAGCAAAATAAAATATATATTATAAAAATTTCATATATATTATAGTTAATCAATAGAATATATTATATATTGTAAATACAAAAAATAAACTATAAAATGGGAAATATGCACTGTTAAAGTTAATCGAGTAACTCGACAAAAAGAAAATCATGTTTGTCGAGTTACTCGATTATAATTGTGATATCAAATTAATGTATTCAATACATCAAGTAGCTCGATGAAATCAGAATCGATTTGCCCGAGTTACTGGATGAATGAATAAAGGAAGGGGAAAATAATTATCAAAAATCAACAAAGCAGGTCTTACTATGTTACCTAGCTTCCAAGGTGGGAGAAATTAGAAGTATAGTACATAATTTAAATAGAAAAAGAAAAAAAAAATGAAAAATAAGCATTGTTGAGGTTACTCGAGTAACTCGACAAACTAAAAATCGTGTTTGTCGAGTTACTCGATGAAAAATGTGATATAAAAGCAAAAATCATAGAGCATACATAAGTCGAGATTTAGTATTTTGAGATTGATAAAAACATGCACTTTTGAAGTAACTCGAGTAACCCGACAAATTTGGAAGCATGTTTGCCGAGTTCTTTGATTATAGATGTGATACTAAATTGATAGGTGTAGCAGCTCGATAAATTGGAAATCGAGTTGGTTGACTGACTCGGTGAACTAATGAAATTTAATATTTTTAATATCAATTTGTTATAATAAACTGATTATATTCATAAAATTATTATAATCATTTAAGAGTGCAATACAAATTGCAGACTATGGAAAAAAAGGTGTATTTATTTAAAAGTTATATTCTAAGAATTTAACATAATTCTTTAATATATTCTGAATATTTATAATTTTTAGTGCCCATGTTTATTATTCTATATGGATATATTTGTTATTATAAGAAGAATATATGATATCTTTATTTAGAGCAAAAAGAAAATATTTTCTATGCTGTTCATTATTATTAATAAGTATATGTATTCAATAATATAAAGGTAGTAGTAAAAATAAAACTATATAAAAATATAAAAGATATAGATCTATTAAATATAATTTATATAATTGCATTGCATTTTAAAAGGCTTATATGTACATAGCAGTAAACGCTTAAAGTATCAAAAAAAAAACCCTAGTATCCATTCAAAACAAATGGAAAAAAGTGGCAATGCATAAAAGCGTATTATTAGTTTTTAAAGTGTGTCTTTGTCTTTCGAAGCTCGTGTATATCTTTCTGTCCTTGACGTAGACAATTTTTCTGGATTGACTTCATTCTCAGATGAGACTGGATGTTCTTCAAGTTTTCTCTTCTTCGATTTAGACATAGGCGAAGAAGGGAAACTAAGCTCTTTCACTGCACTTGGGAATGTTTGCCCTTGAAGAGGCATTTGTATGTCAGTGGTATATGCTATATCTTTCCCTTTGTTAATCCTTGATCTTGTACTCGTAGATGTGGGTGAAGTTGAAGGAGGTGATTCATTGAAGAAGATAATGTCATACTTGTATTCATCGTCAAAGGCATTTTTCTTCATTCCTTTAATATAAAAGAAATGTTCTTCCTCCAATGTGATTCTAATCTTTTCCAACACTTGTGATCCACTATCCATTAACTGTTTGCCTGTGCATTGTAAGAATTTTTCTGCTGGATTCCCAATCATAGTTCCTGAGAATGAGCCTGTGGAGTCCTCAAGTTCGACATATACACGTGCCCTAATATATCAAATATATTAAAAGTGTTACATGTGTGAATAATTATTAATAAGAAATCATTTGTAAAAAATATAATACCTTGGTATTGCAACTGCATGAGAAAATTTGCAGAAGACACATTCATATGTTTCATTGAAATCAGAACTTGATATTTTGTTGCAAGTATTGCAAGACATATACCAAAAGGCTTGCTTAAATATTCTCACGTATGCACGTGCATAAACCCAGAAATACCCCTGTCCTGTCAACTATTTTTCAAGACAAATTGTATAAATATTATAGAATAATGAAATGCATTTGTGTATATACTATTTTGATTAAAATTAGCCTTACTCCAGATAACAAATTTGGAATTTGTTGAATCTCTGTGATATTGTTCATGTCTGGGGTTGAAATATTCTTTGTTGCTGAGGATGGATATATTTTTGTCAAGATCATCTCATCTAACTTGTCAGAATTTGTTTTGACCCTTGCATAATGTGCAAAAATATTAGCAATTTATACACATGTATATAGTATGGATATATATGAGATAAAGTTTGAATAAAAAATAATAAACAAATAAATTTTTACCAAGATGTGAGCTCAACCACTTGTTCTAAATGGGCATTGAAAGAGAAGATGCTGTTGGCCTTGGTTGAAATGGAAAGCCCTGTGCATGAAATAAATATATAAATATATTTGTTTTAAAAACTAAGATTGCTTATAAATATTGTAATATCCCATGGATGAATCACAAAATTATTCAAAAAACATTACCACTAAAAGATGTTACTTTTAGATGGTTTCCAATGATGACTTGTTTCTGGCTTAAATTATCAGCAATGTAACGGCATTCTTTCTCAACAAAATTATCCCACATCGTTAGCAACACAGTGTTAAAGCTAGCATAGAAACACAGAAAATATATTAGAAAGTGGTATATGAATTTTGTTAATAATATTGAAATTATTGGAATATATATTTATAAGTGAAAATAATATAGTTATATATATACAAACCTTGTATCGATAAGAACTATATCTTGAATACATGTTTGTGTTTCAAACCTAGTTTGAACCAGCCTTTTAGGTTTCACATCAATTGCAACTCCAATAATACCTAAAGAATAAAAATAATGAATTAGGACAAATCAAATGTGTTATGAAGATAATAGATTATATGAACATCTACATGCATAAATATAATAATTTAGATACAAAAAAAGGGGTAAATTCTTTTTTAATAAAATAGGAACCAATACTTATATCAGAATTTGAGTCCATGTAAGGTTCCAATTTGTTGAAAGGAACAAAATTGTATGTAGAAGCTATCAAAACACTATGATCTTCATTGACTTCCTCAACTTTTGTTCGACCAGATATCGTCCACTGTATGTTGCCCATAGAAGCTTGATACTCAGGCTTTGTAAATTTCACATTTGCATTTGAGACAAGATATGTTTTGCCGAGTAATAATTTGTCTTCATATGCTGAGATGTTTGCATCATAGATAGTTGCATGGACTTTATTTTTCTGTATAACATGATGCATTCGAATCAGATATTTTGTAAAAGCATGTACATAATTTTTGCTATATATTAATTTTGAATGTGAACAAAGGGAATTGAAAGTTATAACATATTAGAGGAAAATGAAAACTTGTAAATATTTTATGGGGCTAAAATAGAAATAATTAATAAACATAAATAATAGATTCAAATAATATACCTGAGGATCCATAAATACCATATTTTGGTATTTTGTCGGGCTTCGTTGAGCTGTTCGAGGAAATGATTTTTCAACCACAATAATTTTTGAAGTCCAATTTGTATCATTTGGAGCAATATTTGGTATCAATTTGTATTGTTTTTCCATTGTTTGACCCTACACAAAATGTGAAATATAAATCAAAGAGTATAAATATGTTATCAAAATTAAATAATATTTAGACTAATAATAAATTGTAGGAGTATGTGTGTAAATATAGTACGGACTTGCAGTTGAAAGCTTAAAGAGGAATATAAGGATATTGAGAATTAAAGACTTGACAATAGATATGAAGATAGAATGTTTGTTGTGTTTGATTTGTAATCAGAACTATTGTATATATATAGATTTAGAGAAAACATCTATACCTCGTTACGGGGTCCAGAAAGTTTACTCATTTGGCTAAATGTTATTCACGCACCCAAACAATAAAAAAAAAATTATTTTACTTTATGGCCCTACTCTAGAGGCAAAAAACAAACCCCCTCATTTAATTAAAAAATCTAAATTTGCATTCTTCCCCTTAATTGCAAATAAATAAACCCACACATACATAAAAAGTTTTAAATAAATTTATGTTCCCTGGGTGTCCTTTTTTAGTTAATAATAGAATGAATGTTAACTATATTATTTATTGCATGCTAAAAATAATATATGCTCTAATAAAAATTAGTATATATTACTATTTATAAACAAATATGATGAATATAATAATAAAAAACATATTTTTAATTTAATAAATTTCATCATATGAATATTATGGATATAAATATAGTTATAAATAAATAGATTAAAGTATAGATAAGTTCAAGAGGGAGGTTTAAAATATAAATAAATAAGAGAATGAGGGATAAATAAGTTGAAGAATAAGATTGAAGGTATAAATTAATTAGGATATGGGAGCTAAATAAGTTAAGAATGGAGGTTTAAAATATAAATAAATGAAGTGGAATAGGGGGTCAGGATATGTATACAGTTATATGCTATCTATTATGCCAAGACCAAGGATATGTTTACCCAATGAGAGTGTAAGTCATCTGTCGGGATTGATGTGTGGCTTGTCACGCAGTAAATAATAAATGATGTGGGTCCCAATAATGATACTCTAAGAACTCAGCTGCAGTTCTCACCGTTCGGATAAAGCTTGTTGTATAAGAAGAACTTATAGAAAGGTTGGCAGGCTGCATGGCAAATGTTTAAAGACTTATTTAACCTTATTAACTTTTTCAAAAGTTTCCAACATTGTTGTCCAAACAGAGAGAAAGTCGAAACTTCATGTTTGTTTAATTGTTTTTTTTTTTCTTCAAACTTAATTTTAATCACATATTTGTTGAGACCCACAAATTTTAACTACACATTTTATCAAAAACTTCTAAAAAACTACTTTTAATTAATCTGCTATTTATTTGATTTCATTTACATTATTATTATAATTTTAATGATTTACAAATAAAATTTTGACGACGATGTTTATAGTTTAAGTTTTTGATATTACATTGATATGATTTGAGCTAAGTTAAATATATTTTTATATATTTATTAATTTTAGTTATTTTCTTCAAATTGATGAAGTATATATATATTTTTTTTCAAGGGGTCGCAGTATTTGCTAAAGTTTGTTAAAATGATTTTGTCGACATAATTAAGGTAATGAAAAACATACGTGTAATTCTAATAAACTATATTTTTTACTTTCTTTTGTTTTTTCCCCCTCTACTAAGTGATGATAATTTATTAGAATTATATTTTAGGCAAGTACAAATACTTTTCCACATGTTTAAATAATTTATTTAAATTATTAATGATAAGATACGTATGTGCAATGAAAGGTGAATTCAAGAAATCAGTTCATACAAGCTTTATTTTTTTTTTAATTTGTATTTGTAAAGAATAAAAACAAATGTTTATTCTCTTGGTTGAAAATGAATTTTCCATTTATAAATTCTAAAAACAACACATACACACACACACACAAAGAAACAATAGACAAGCTCACAATCTAATAAAAATTTACAAGACAACAAAATAGGCTCACAAAAGAACAAAGTCAGCTCACAACTCACAACAATACAATAATAAGTATAAACTAATAAAGGAGCAAAAATAAGTTTAATATTTGCGAATGTTATAAAATACGTGGATTTTAGGTTAGTGTGTATACTAATAATAGATTTTAATAAGCCAAAATATAAACATGAATATTGAAAAATGTAAGGTTAGTGCGTATACTCTTATGTTAAATTATAGTATAGCCGAAGCGATGAAATTGAAATAATTTAAATGTTATTATTATAATGTATACTATATATAATAATATAATACCAACAATAGATCGTACAGTTAAAAATTTGTATGAAGATTTTAGTAAACATAATTAGTTATTACATATTTGAGTAATTTTGTATGTAAATGAACAAAATATTAGCTAAAAAATAATAAAAAAAATTAAGTAGATTAAAACCTCATGGTTAAATTGTGAATATGAAATTTGCTTTACCTAGTAATTTACAAAAAAGGCAAAGAAGTCCTACAACAGCAGAAACAAATTGGGGATGAAAGTTGAAGCATATATTAAAGTTGAGTAGATTTGAATCTATTATTTTCTAAGCTGAAAGAGTAAGTAGATAAGGTTATGAAATGATTAGATGAAACTATAATAAAACAATAGGTAAGGACAACTATAATATAGTAGGTTTTGTAATAATAATTTCTGGGTATGCCAAAGTACAAATAATTCTTCTATAGTAAATTAAAAAAAACAAACAAATTCAGGATATATGTATAATATAAAAATGTTGAAGGGTCCAATTATAATGTTTATAATGTAAAAGTTTCTATTATTTTAATCAAGTAAATTCAAAGATGAAAATTGCTAAGGATTGTTACATGCGGGAGAAAGAGTGGTGTGGGAACATATTTGTGTCTATAAAAAAGGAAAATTCAAATGATATGTGAAATAAAAGAAAAAATAGGGATTAAATTGTTTAAAATATAAAACAATAGATAGCACTTCTTTGAAATTATTGCACAAAGAATGGGACCCAGCATTTATTAAAGACTGCATATCTTTAGACAAGATGAGGAATAGCATTTATTAATTGCTACGTGGAAAGCTATGATGTAATTGGGGATGAGGATCTGAAACCCGAAGTGAGAATAACGAGGTGAAGCACGATTAAAACATATTTATATATGTTTATGTATATAGGTTGTTGATACGTGTATGGTCAGGATGAATAGATTAAAGATTAGATTGACATGTGTATAATAAAAAGATATTTGTACATTTATGATATCAATTTGTACTTATCTTAGGTATGATTACATATAGAATTAGACTTTGTAGTAATCTGCAGTTTATTGTATAAATGTTTGTCAATTTCATAAAATTAAGAAATAAAGTATAGTTAGTTTTTTTTTTCTGACAGGTGTTAATCCATGTTTATTTAAGGGTGCTTTTGATTGCAAGTATGGAAAATGGGTGAAAAGAAAACATTTTCTGTGGAAATGATTTGCCAAGAAAATATTTTTCTGGGAATTGTAAATATAGTGTGTTTGATTGGATAAAAATTCATCCTAGAAAATGTAGTGATATTCTACTGTTTGGTTTTTGATTATCTTAATATTCCATTGAAAATGTAGTATTTTCGAACTTAACATTGCTTACAAATTAATAATTTTGCTAAGACATTATTTTGCGAACTCCAAAATTAATAATTTTGCTTAAAAATTAGAGCGACTTAATGATTTAGAGGATTTTATATAATTTACTTACAAATTAATAATTTTGCCAAGAAATTATTTTACCAAGTCAAAAATTAAGAATTTCGCTTAAAAATTATTAATTTGAAGCAAAAATAATAATTTGCTTAAAAATTGATAAGTTTCGTAAAAGGTCTAGCTTTTAAAAATATTCCCTCGAAAATTTGAACTCCTCATTAGCCAAGAAAATGTTTTCCTCATTTTGGTAGAAAACACCGTCACGCGTAAGGAAATGGAAAATTTTTGCCATGGCAAATTTGTGTAATCAAACAAGTTAAAAGGTGGAAAATGGGTGGAAAATTTCTTTGCCTCATAGGCAAAGTTAGTATTTAAAAAAATAAAAAAAATAAAAAATAAAAAAACACCTTTCTCGAGTTACACAAGAGAGAAACAAAAAAAGGAAAAAAAAACAGAAATTTGATTGTTGCTTTGTCGAGTAACTCGAGAAAGCAAAATTTTCATTTTTGCTTTCTCGAGGTATTCGACAAAGCAATAATTGAATGTTGCTTTAAATTTTTTTTAGAGTAATTTGCACTTTTAGTCCTTGAGAAAGCAAAAATGAAAATTTTGTATTTTTTTTTCTTTCTTTTTTTTCACCTTGCCTGTTTGAATATGTATAATATTTTTTTTTTTTGTTAGTAATTTGTACGTTTAGTCTACAACCTTATCATTTATAACAAATTTACCCATGAAATTTTTTTTTACATTGACCATCCCTAGCCTTTGAATTTTGTTGCAAATTTTATTTTGTCCTCTTTTTTAAATAATGAAAAATAAAATACACAATAATAATTGAAACATTATGTATGCACGACTGATAATATTTCTGTATAAACTACATTCTTTGTACAGCTAAAATGATTTTTTAGTTTATCATTTGGTATAATTAATGCTCTAATACATTTACTTGTTTTTGCTCTAGATAATGCAACATAAAGCTGACCATGAGAAAATACAGGTTCAGGAAGATATAATCCAACATAATCTAGTGTTTGACCTTGAGCTTTATTAATTGTCATTGCAAAACAAGGACGAATTGGAAACTGTGTTCTTTTAAAAGGAAATGTACTCTTATCACTTTCAAGTGGAATAAAAGGAATTCTAGGCAAAAAAACTTTTTTCCCACGCCATTCTCCAACAGATATTTCAGCATGAATAACATTACGCTCAAATGCACGACAAATTAATCTAGTGCCATTACATAATCCTTCAGATGGACTAATATTTCTCAATAACATAATAGGACAATTTTCTTTTAATACAAGTTCATGAGGTGGAATACCATTTGGAGTCAATGTATTAAGAAAATCTTCATGAACAATTTGTTCATTTTTTTCTAGTGTTTCGTCAAAGCTATAATATGTAACATTTTCACCAGCAATTTCATTAAGTATAATATTATTTATTTCATCAACAGCGTTATTTGTAGGAGTCAAAATAACTCGATTAACCATTTTATCTAATTCATTGCTATAATTTTGTAAATTAGGGTAAACATTTCGGATCAATTCTTTTATAGAAAATGTTTTTGTAGCAAATGGTATAACTATTTCATCTGGTAATGTAATCATATTACAATTATGCTTAGGTAGAACTCCATTGCCTATATCGAGCAATAACTTAGAAAAATTTGGGTCAAATTGAGCTCTCATATTCTGTACCAATTGTAGCTGTATAAAATTTGGCCATAAGTATGAATAGACTAAACTTGATCTAATGATTGCCTGTTTATTTCCTTTTTGAACCACTGGCAAAATCTGTCGAAAATCACCTCCTAAAACAACAACTTTCCCTCCAAAAGGCAATATAGAATCATTAACATCTCTAAGCATTCTATCCACAGCCTCAATTGCATAACGGTGTACCATTGGTACTTCATCCCAAATAATCAAATTTGTCAATCTAAAAAAACTTGCTAGAGCAGACTGCTTGCTAACAGAACAGGTCATATTGTGATTTATTTCAAGTGGTATCTTAAACCTTGAATGTGCTGTTCGTCCACCAGGTAATAAAGAAGCTGCAACACCTGAAGAAGCTGTTGCCAAACCTATAAGATTTTTAGATCGAACTGTGCTAAGCAAAGCTTTATATAAATAAGTTTTACCAGTTCCACCAGGTCCATCTATAAAATACATACGACCTATATTACTGTATACATCTGTAAGAATTTTGTCATAGGCAATTTTTTGATATTCATTTAAGTTATTTGGATGCACAGTATTGTCAGTATAAATAACATTGTTTAATTCTTCATTAATAATCTTGGTTAGTATGTCTTCTTGTTCCATATATATTTCAAAAGGTACAACATGGTAATCATTTATATTTTTATTATTTGCTTCTAATATAGAATTTATTTCATGTAATGCTTTCATTTCTGCACTTCCAATAGACATACCATCGGATAAAATCTTCACATAAAAATAGGCGAAATTTGTTCCATAAAACATCTGGATTATTAGGAGAACATAGAATGAGAATTGTAGCAAATAATCTACGAAGAGAAGAAGGCATCTGATAACTAATAGCTTCATCTAAACAAAGTTCACAATAATTATTGTCTTGTAATAAACCAAGTGCTATAGCTGTTTCACGAAAAGACGACAAATAAACACCATGAACCATTTTTAAATTTTCAAATGATGTTGCTCCTTTAACATGATTTAATACAATACGTAAATAATATCTTTCTCCTTCAGTTATAGTAGATGTAACTATTCTACCAATAACATTTCCTTTTTTCCTTCGACACCATATTTTTCCTTGGCTATCCCATACAAAAAACTTTGGAAAATCTTTATACAATAATGTTTTTGCAAATTCATCTAAAAGATTCATATGAAAAAATTCAGTTAACATTGTGCGTTGTCTAGATTCATTACTAATTACTGTCTCTAAATTTTCATAGTCTCTATATGTAATCAAATGGTTATTTTCAAGATGTAGTTGTAATGAGATAACTGAGGGAGACATTTCATACAAAACAAATCCATATATTCTCCACATTGCTTCAGGTGGAGAAATCCAACGTCCATTTTGGTATATCTCAATTTCATCAATAGGATTTTCATTATTAGTATTAGAGATAGAAAAACTCACACGATCATAGCCTTTGTACACATATTTATAGAGGTATTTAACAGCTTTAACTGTGGAACATATTTCTACATTAATATGGCAATCAAACTTCGCACATAAATATGGATTGTAAGGTACAACCCATCTATTGTCTAATAAATGTCCTCGAATCATAAATGATCGTCTATCATTTAACCGTCTATAGGTTGGATAAGAATTATGGCCGATATAAGTATTTGACATATATTCCTTAGGATATTTATTCTTACAATGACCTGTTCTATCCATACAAACATTATGAGGATTCAAATGACCACATGGACCATGCATCATATGTTTAACAACAATAGAATGAAGATGCGGATGTTTTAATTTATCTGGAATTTCACATGATACAATAGAATCAATTCTATCAATATTATTAATTTTTGCACAACTTTGTAAGATTAGTAAGAAATGAGCATGTGGAAGTCCTCGTTTTTGGAATTCTACAACATAAATATATGCAGCAATAGGGCCAAAAATTTGGTGCTTAAATAGATCAACTTTAAGTTCTTCTAATTTAGCTTTGAATATTCTAGCAGTTAAATCAGGTCTATTTTGCCCTATATCATTATGCCTTAATTCTTGCTTTATTTCTACCCAATTAGGGTTACATGTTAATGTTAAAAATAAATCAGGTTTACCAAATTTTTGCACCAATGCCATAGCGTCCATATATCTTTTTTTCATATCTCTAGGACCTCCAACAAAAGAAGAAGGTAAAATAATCTGACGACCAATTTGTGCACCTCTATTTTTACCATTTTCTACACTATCAACAACTCCTTGATATAATTCAGCACGAATTTCACTTTGATTTTGACGAAAATAATCTAATCGACTTGTTTCAAGTTTAACATACATATCTACTACATATTGCTGTAGAAGTCTACCAGCATGGAGCAAAACATTGTTTTGTGTATCACGTACCTGTAATTTGAAGCAATAATATTCACGACAAGAAACTTGTAAACCTTTTTTATTCTTCTTCAAAACTGCACAAGAAAGAAACACAAAGAAATTTAATAAAAATAAATATTAGATTTAACCAATTTAAGTAAACAAACATAATGGTAATCATTACCTCTTTTTTCTTTCTCTAATACATCAGCTGCACAACTGACGTTTTCAGTAGAAATGAAATTCTCTGTTGCACTATGAATATTAACTATACTATTTTTTGCCTTTTCAATACCTTCATGCCAACCAGTCTCACCAAAGGGAAACAATAATGGATATTGTAGAGGATCATAACATCCATAATAGTAATGTATTCTATGTGAATGATTAGAGTGACAATAAATTGATATATCACGATATCTTATATCTGCAGATGGGTCCTCATCAACCCAAACTGCAGCAACTTGAGATACAGAAGGTGCATTATACACTCTTTGATCAAGACCAGCATCACATCTTATATGAATTTTGTAACTTTGAAGACTTTCAATATCACTTAAAGAACGAAAAAATCTAGAATATGGATTAATCTTTAATAGATTCACTAATATATGTAGTAAAGATGATGAGAAATTGTTAGATGTATTTAATCTATTTTGTATTTCATTGTCTGTATCATAAAAGTATAACTGTAAATATGATGGATTACTATCAAAATTTAGAATTGGATTTATGTAATGATATACTTGTCCTTGAACTCTAAAAGTGTAAATACCTTTATAGTTAGTAGATTTAGATAGATCTTTATCAAACTTCACTCCAAAAGAGGTAAAAGCAAAATGATTATTATAATTTCGTACATTATTTTTAAAATCTAATGCTTCATCTGAACTTGAAGTATATAAATCATATAAAATAGAAGGTGAACAATTGATATGCAATTTGATTTTTCCATCAGAACAACAAAAACCTTTACTTTCTTTCTCAAACTTTTTTGCAAGACAATGAATACAATTTGTTGGAGTACGTAATACATAACTTTTTGTGGGTACATATCTCATAGTAATATTCGAAATACAAGGAGTTAATTGGAATTTATGATTTTGATTTTCATGTTCTTCATAATAAATATCACTTTCCACAGTAGAATTTTCTAAATTATTAGAGCCAACAAAGGAAATTCTATCGCCATCTTCATTCAAGGGTCGAGCTATAAAAAATATGACAAATAAAAACAATATAAATAAATAAATCGAAACAATATATGCATAACAACTAAAACAATAAAAAAAAATATACTTTGCTTACCAAGTAGTTCTGAATTATCTATTGAATTGACATCATTGGATTGAATATCTTCAAGTAACTGAATCCTTGTTTTTTGAATCTTCTTGTTAGATTTATAATGCATATGCTCAGCATACGTCTGTCTCCTTTTCTTGTTTTGTAGTTCTTTATTTGAATCAACAATTTTTTCACCTGTCATCTAATATATTTTTTCATAAAACAAATATAAAAATTAGTTTAATTCAATGTATAAAAAAATACAAATATAATATAAACATTATGAACACAAAAAAAAAATAAGATTAGTACATAGATGAAATCACAAAAAGGGAATAAATTACTATTGATTTAAAAGCTTCAGCAGTGATTTGAATTCTTATATTTAAGTATAGCCTATAAATATATATTACTAAAAAAACAAATATTGTTAATAAAGATAGAATGAAAGAATAAATCAAATAACACAAATAACAAAGACCTTCAAATTTCCAGCAGTAAAAAATTACAAACCTGTAAATTTAAGTTGCCAGCTTGATGTATAACAATGAATGAAGAAATGATCAAACCAACAAAATGGGTTTCAGAACTTCTATAAACTACGTTCAAACTCAAAAGGTTAACGAAGGAGATGAGAACTATAATTTGAAATAGATGAGAAAAACTACAATGATTCAAAGTGATAATAAAACGAATTCAACAAAATTAGGACTGATTTCAACAAAATAAGATGATGAAACGAAATATAACTAACTAAAGCTCTATAGGGTTTGATAAGAGTTCAAATAAAAGAGTAAGACTCAGAAGAAATAAAAATAGAAAAGAAGCAAGGATTGTATATATATGTCTCGTACAAATCGAAGAAAACGAAAAGATAAAATCATACTTCTAAAACAACGCCGTTTAGTTCCAAAACATGGACAGTAGACCTATGTATATAATTTTAGATGTTATTAATAATAAGTACAAAGATGAGGACAAAGAAATACCAAAATAAAAAAAAAAAACAATCAACTTTTATTTTGTACATGAGTACACGTGTTAAGAAAGCGGATGAATTTCAAGAAATAAAGTGAAATGATTTGCCCTAATTACCTCGTAACTTGAAAACACATACTAATATAAAAATATACGTATCTTTTACAGAATGGATTCTAGATATAAAAGACAAATGTTAAAGTCAAACATTGCGGCTGGCATGTAAAATAAAAGTATACAAAAAAAATTTAAAATCTAACGGAGGAAAGAATTTAGGTAGGAAAATTGATAGATAATTATTCGAGCAGATCGAAAAAGTACGTTTGAATTTGTCGAGTGAACCGACAGAAGAAATTACATAAATACACTAAATCAATATTAAAGTTTAGAATCATTATTAACAACAATGAAAGTGCATAATTATATAAGAAATTATATGAAAACTACATTTATCATAAAAAATTAGAATAGTGATACAAAAAAAATTCAACTACACCAAGATAAAATATTTAACACAAATTTTATATTATATACTACAAAGATTTAATATAATATAAAACAAATTCATAATATATTATAAAATAATTATAATATAATTACCAAACATAATTATAATATAACAATTAATAACAAATATATTATAATAGTTCATAAAATCTAATATAATGTAATCAATAATCACAATTTCATATAATGAAAAATCCTTTTATATTATATATAATTTAATGTAAAATCTTATCATAAATGGTAGCGTAAAAAAATTTTATATATATCCTTAATCTATCAATCGACTAAAAAAATTCAAAGTCAAAATCTAATCATAAAATCTTAACTTTATCAAAAATCTTAAAAAATTCATAATTTGCAATGTCAAATTTATCAATAAATTATATAATGAAAATCAAATTTTCGAACATAAGAATTAATATAAATAAAAATATAGTATTATATATTGTACAGATCTAATAAAACATATAACAATTTTAAAAAATATATATTTTATTATAACATATTAAAAAAAAAAAAAAAGACAATGGATACATTTGCTCTAACATAAAGAGGATGTGAACTAAAATTACAAATGAAAAAAATAAATAAATAAATAAATTCTTAAAATTCCATAAAAACAAAGAAGGTATTTAATTTTCCCACATTACCGAGTAACTTGGCAAAGTAGAAAAAAACAAAAATTTATTTAAATAATTTATTTTTTTATTCTTATATTTTGTCATGAAAGAGTCCAAAAAAACAAAAAAAATATTTGCGGGACAAATGTGAGGAAAAATATAATCATCTGTATTTGTTTTTTCATATTATGTCATGAAAAAGTGTACATAATCATATTTTCATATTACACAAAGAAATTTTACATGATATATAATTTAATATAAAATACCATCATAAATGTTAGAATAAAAAATATATACACATGCGTAATTTATGAATTACGTAAAAAAATTCAAAGTTAAAAATTGTAAGTTATTGAATCACTTACATGCACCAAAACAAAAAAACAACAAAAATAGAAACTTTAATAATTAATATACATAAAAAATTATAATAATAATAATAATAATAATATGTATATACTCAATATCTCGACGAAAGTGAGAAGGGATAAAATTGTAAATGAAAAACAATGAAATCATATAACGACTACAATAATTATAATAAAGTAAAAAAATAACTATAAAAAAATTAAGCTATACTAACATACAATAATTGATAAAAATATAGTATCATATATTGTAAAGATCTAATATAATATATAATAAATTCATAAAATATATATTTTATTATAACATATTACAAAAAAAAAAACCCATGGATAAATTTGCTATGAAATGAAAAAGATGTGGACTGACAATGGAAATCCAAAACATTAAATAAATAAATGCATTGCTAAAAATATACAAAAATAAATGAGGTAAATATAATTTTTTTTTGTCCAATATTTCCCACTTTGCCGAGTTACTCGACAAGTAGGATAAGCAAAATGGATTTACCTTTCCCACCTTGCCGAGCAACTCGGCAAAGTTGAAAAAACATAGGAAAAATATTAAAATATTTTAATTCCTAACTCTTATATTTTGTAATGAAAATGTCCAACAATAAAAAAATAAATGATTTTTTGTGCGAGCAAAGTGGGGAAAAATTTGAATAAATGGAAAAAATAAATAAATATTCTAATTTTTGATTCTTATAATTTGTAATTAAAATGTCCAAACAAAAATAAAAAAACAATATTTTGTGTATAAACGAAGTGAGGGGAAAATAATATTAACTTTTCCTTTTTGTATATTCTGGCTTCAAAAAGCCAAAAAATAAAAATAAAACAAAATAATTTCTAAAAAAAAAAAAAACTTTTCCATTGCACATCCATAGAAAATATTAAAAAAATTGTAAGTTTTAAATATGAATGACTACAATTATTATAATAAATGAACACAATGATTATAAAAAAATTGAACTATAATAACATACAATAATTAATAAACATATAGTATTATATATTGTAAGGATTTAATATAATATGTAATAAATTCATAAAACATATATTTGACTATAACATATTAAAAAATAAAAAACTCATGGGTAAATTTGCTATAAAATGAAAAATATGTGGACTGACAGTGGAATCCAAAAAATAAAATAAATGAATACATTGCTGAAACTGTAAAAAAATAAAAGAATGGCAGAAATAATTTGTTTTGGCCAATTCTGCCCACTTTGCCGAGTTACTCGACAAGTGGAATAGATAAAATGTGTTTAGTTTGACAACATTGCCGAGCAACTCGACAAAGTTGAATAAATGGAAAAAAGAATTAAATATTTTAATTTCTGATTCTTATAATTTGTAATTAAAATGTCCAAAAAAATAATATATATATATATATATATATATATATATATATATATATATATTTTGTGTGTGAGCAAAGTGGGGAAACAATAATATTAAGTTTTCATTTTTTTATATTCTAGCATGAAAAAGCCCAAGAATAAAAATTAAACAAAATAATTTTTTACAAAAAAAAAACTTTTGCATTGCACATCCATACAAAATATTAAAAAAACTATGACTTTGAAATATCAATGACTAAAATTATTATAATAAATTAATACAATTACTATAAAAAAATTCAACTATACTAACATACAATAATTGATAAACATATAGTATCATATATTGTAAGGATCCAATATAATATATAATAAATTCATAAAATATATATTTTACTATAAGATATTAAAAAAAAAAAAACTGATGGATAAATTTGGTATAAAATGAAAAATATGTGGACTGACAGTGGAAATCCATAAAATAAAATAAATAAATGCATTGCTAAAACTCTACAACAAACAAAGGAAGGGGAAAGAAGAAATTTTTTTGGTCCAATATTTCCCATTTTGCCGAGTTACTCGACAAGTGGGATGAATAAAATATGTTTAGTTTTCCCACCTTGCCAAGCAACTCGACAAAGTTGACAAACATAGCAAAAAATATTAATATATTTTAATGTTTGATTCTTATAATTTGTAGTTAAAATGTCGATAAAATATATATATATATATATATATATATATATATATATATATATATATATTTTGTGTGTGAGCAAAGTGGAGGAAAAATAATATTAAGTTTTCCTTTTTTTATATTCTGGCATGAAAAAGCCCAAAAAAAAAAAAAAAGAAAAATTTATTTTTGACAAAAGGAAAAACTTTTGCATTGCACATCCATAGAAAATATTAAAAAAATTGTGAGTTTGAAATATGAACGAATAAAATTATTATAATAAATGAACACAATGACTATAAAAAAATTCAACTATACTAACATACAATATTTGATCAATATAATAAATTCGTAAAATACATATTTTACTATAACATATTAAAAAAAAAAAATAACTCATGCATAAAATTGCTATAAAATGAAAAAGATGTGGACTGACAGTGGAAATCCATAAAATAAAATAAAGAAATGCATTGCTAAAACTGTACAACAAATAAAGAAAGGGGAAAAAAGAAATTTTTTGGTCCAATATTTCCCACTTTGCCGAGTTACTCGACAAGTGGGATAAATAAAATATGTTTAGGTTTCCCACCTTACCAAGCAACTCGACAAAGTTGAAAAACATAGAAAAAATATTAATATATTTTAATTTTTCATTCTTATATTTTATAATCAAAATGTCGAACAAAAAAAAAATAAAAAAAGAAAGTAATTTTTTTAAATAAACAAAATTAATTTATAATTCTTGTCATTCATGAAATTAGTTTAAATTTCCAACTTTTCATTTCAATTTGTAGCCTTCTTTGTAAGATATTTCTTTTAAAAGTGGAACAGTGATTTCAGTTTTTCAAATGGAGAGGGGATATATTATATTTCAATACGTGAATATTGATTATGTATAAGCTATGAGTTAGATGTTATGGACATTCAGTTTCATCGCAAAATGTGGTGGAACTTGAAAGGAAATGGACAAAATTTCAGTTTTATACTTTGTTACTTCCAGTCTCCACAATGTTTAAGTTTTCAACCTGAACTTGAATTCATTTTTACTTCACATAGATAATTAAGTTCACAACTTGCAAATGTCATGGTTAAGAAAAGTATAATCAATTTTGAGAAAAAATAATCGAGCCACTCCACAAACTCAATACCTCGACCAAATCTAAAAATAGAAAAATCTCCTATCCCGAGTGACTCGACAGTAATCAAATAACGAAATCACAAGGAAAAAAAATAATCGAGCCACTCGACAACTAAAAGGAAAATTTTTTTTTCGAATATCGACAGGAAAGAGAAAAGACAACACGAACAAAACATAATATAAAATAAAAAAAGGCTGCGCATGTGTAAGGAACAAAAAAAATATAATTTAAAAATAAAAAGATGCAATCCCCAAAAAACAAAGAAAAGTCAAAAAAAGACAGCTACTATTAATAGGTTAAACAAGCGTAGAACACAGAAAAGTGAGATTTGGACAAAATTAAGGCTAACACAACATCAAAACGACGTCGCGTTGGTTGAAGGGTGAATAGTAAACAGGCCATAGACACTTATACTATAGTATGGATATATATATATATAATAATGTATTCTCTCTCTCCTCCCTCTATCTATATCTATATATGTATATAGAGAGAGAGAGAGGAAATATATATATAGAAGGGATCAACGGAGGGAGGGAGAGAGAGAGAGAGAGAGAGAGAGATATATGGCTGCAAGTTAAGAGTTGGAGTGTAAGAAAAAGTCAAAATAATGATGATGTTTGTTGATCAAGTGGGCTGATGAATGCCACGTGTCAGGTAAGTTGGGATTGTACTAAATTTTTTTTTAGCATTATTACAACTTGTATCAAATTATATTTCATTATTATATAATTTTTTTGTTGCTTGATAAGTTACGTATTTATTAAAAATATTTTCACAAGCATCGGCCGTTGACTGGTCAACGGTCAATATTTGACCGTTGACCAGTCAACGTCCGCCCTAGCTGAACTTCAACTCTAGATCCGCCCCTGTGTGTATATGCAGGTTGGAGAACTTATAACAAAGAAGGGATTTTTGGAAGGTAAAATATTGGTTAAAGGGCTGTTAAAAATTCTTTCTACGAGGTTCGGGACTTTATTGATCTGTGGAACTCTTTGTTTTGGTAACAAATGGCCATTTGTGAACAAATTCTCATGTATTTCTCTACACAAAAGGGAAGCTGTTATTCAGTACTGGTTCAAGCATTGGTTTCTTACTCCTATTAGGCTGGCATTTGTATTCATCAAATTCTTGTGCCTCTTTGTCTTCTTCACTCGGGTAATGTTTTTCAAAACCTTAACTCGTTCATGTCATTTTTAATAATCTGATCTCGTTTCCTCCAACTTATTGAAATATCTATCAACTTACGTAGACGAAGTTGACTTTACTTTTAAGTTTTAGCAAAACAATCATAAATAAAAGAATTAGCCATTATAGAGTATTTAAGGTCCTCCATTGAGAATCCTTGGTATGTCTTTCTTGGGTAAAATATAAGTTCTATCACTGAACTTTCAGGCGTGTTTCAAATCTGTCACTAAATTTCAATTTGTTTTTAATTAGTTACTGAACTTTAAAAATTATTTCTAGTAGACTTTTCTGTTAGTTGACGTTGATATATTTAATGTTGTGAGACAGCGTGGCAAACACGTTTATGTGGAGTATCATCCGTCGTTATCTCCATGCCTAAAAATCCAAAAACTTTCAAATCGGCCACTGAACTTCAGTTGTTTCTAATTAGTCACTAAATTTTAAAAGTTGTTTTCAATTGATTGTTTTGTTCGACGTTGGTAAAATTATTGTGTAGAGAGTGCGTGATGAATGTCATGGCTTATGTCGTCAACCATTATCTCCACTGGTGAAAGTTCAGTGATAAATTGGATTTTTACTTGTGGAGATAATGGCTAACGCATGACGAGACTCTACATAAGGCAAGGCATTTGCCACGCACCCTCCCCGCGTTAATTTTACTAAAGTTGACTAATTAGAAAGTTCAGTGACTGATTTGAAACATGCCTAAAAGTTCAGTGACAAAATGGATTTTTATGAAAGTTTAATACCTTCGACTGAGTAATTAGTAAGATTTAATAAAAAAAATTATTAGTTAAAACAAAAGTCTTTTTTATATGGATGATGATTTATGATACAACAAAGATCTTCCTCATAAATTCCTGCTATATTTTCTAATTTTCGATTGCTGTTTAATTTGGAGTTTTTAATCCAGTCATATACAGTATGCTAATAATGCTACAGATTAATTCAGAAAGCATCAAAGTTTATTAATCTCATCCTTTTATAGGTTGGAGAAGATTCAAAAAATCCTGCCTGGGAAGCCATGGAATATGAGGTAGACAGTGCTGAAAATTTGTCCAATATTCCTGAAGATAGACCTCTTGAGAAAGGAATAGTAGAGACAATGCATGAAACCGAGTCGACATTTGTCAGTTCTCTTGTCCAGAAAGGCCTCAGTGTCACAGAAGATCCTTCACAAAACATGTACAAGATCAAATGTGATGTTGTCATTGTAGGCTCAGGTTGTGGTGGTGGTGTTGCTGCAGCTGTTCTTGCAAGTTCAGGCCAGAAAGTTGTAGTTCTTGAAAAAGGAAACTATTTCACTAAAACAGATTATTCTGCACTAGAAGGACCTTCCATGGATCAACTTTATGAATCTGGAGGAATTCTTGTAACCTTGGATGGAAAAATGTTGGTTCTTGCAGGATCAACAGTGGGTGGTGGATCTGCTGTTAATTGGTCAGCATGTATTAAAACGCCGAATTCTGTGCTTCAAGAATGGGCTAAAGATCACAAAATTCCAATCTATGCAAGTTCTCAGTATTCATCTGCTATGGACATTGTGTGCGAAAGACTTGGTGTGACGGAGAATTGTGTGCAAGAGGGGTTTCAGAATCAGATTTTACGAAGAGGGTGTGAAAAACTAGGCCTTGAAGTTGAATCTGTGGCACGAAATTCCTCAGAAAGTCATTACTGTGGTTCTTGTTGCTATGGCTGTATTAGGGGCGACAAGAAAGGGACGGATACGACTTGGCTAGTTGATGCAGTGAATTGTGGTGCAGTGATCATAACGGGATGCAAAGCCGAGAGATTTGTACTAGAGAAGAATCATTATGAAAGTACAAGACAGATGAAATGCTTGGGAGTGATTGCAAAAAGTACGAATACAGATTTTACAAAGAGGATACAAATTGAGGCTAAGGTGACAATCTCAGCCTGTGGTTCTCTCTTGACACCGCCTTTGATGATTGCTAGTGGATTAACAAACAAAAACATTGGTCGGAATCTTCATCTTCATCCGGTCCTAATGGCGTGGGGATACTTCCCGGAGTCCAATTCAGATCTCAAAGGAAAGATGTATGAGGGAGGTATAATCACATCAGTGCATAAAGTTGGATCAGATGGATCAAATGCAAGAGCAATTATAGAATCCCCTATTCTTGGGCCTGGATCATTTGCTGCATTATGTCTTTGGGAGTCAGGAATGGACTTAAAGAACAGGATTGTTAAGTATTCTAGAACGGCTCATCTGTTCTCAATGATTCGAGACAGAGGCTCGGGAGAAGTTACATCAAAAGGAAGAATCAGTTATAAGTTCGATAAATTGGACAAAGAAAATATTAAGGTAGGTTTACGCGAAGCATTAAGGATTTTGATAGCAGCAGGAGCTGCTGAGGTGGGCACTCATCGGAGTGATGGACAGAAGCTGATATGCAAAGGGAAAAGTAATGAAGAGTTGGATGAGTTTCTTGACACGGTTACTGTCCCGGAAGGTCCTAAATCTTTGGTCGAGAACTGGACAACGTATTCTTCTGCGCATCAAATGGGAAGCTGCAGAATGGGGATTAACGAAAAGGAGGGTGCAGTCGACGAAAATGGAGAGAGTTGGGAAGCAAAAGGCCTATTTGTGTGTGATGCTAGTGTTCTTCCAAGTGCCATTGGAGTCAATCCTATGATAACCATTCAATCGACTTCATATTGCCTCTCCAAAAAGATAGCCGAGAGACTGAAAAGTTTTAGCTATTAAAGAACATTATTTAATATGGTTACATTTCTACTTTGCCTCGTTATACGTTGTTGAATAAGCGAGGCAATACCATAGTAGAACAAAATTAATATTTTCCCCTCTACATCTTGTTTCACCATAGTAGAACCTTACTCTATTGATGATCTATAAAATTGATGTATTTGCAAACAAATTACAGAGTTAAATCATAAGCAACTCCAAAATTAAGTAAAAATGCAAAGTACAGGCAACATAAGATAGTAAAATTTTTAGTCAACAATTTTTTTTTCTGCCTTTTATAACACCAAATCACATCAGACATCAAAAAGCCTATCTATGTCCATGATTACCACTTAAAAGCATTCATTTAGTTCCTAGCTCCCATTTTGTGTCCGGGATAGGTACAAGAACCGTATATTGAAAATAGGGCCGGCCCGCCGCCTAAAGGGCCCAAAAATTTTGGTCCAATTTTTTTTTTTTTTTTCCCCGTTTAAATCAACCTACTTAAAATGGGATTATTACACTCACTACTTACTAATTTTAAAATAATTCTAAATCTAACAACTTAACAAATTTATTTTAAAAATACTACATTCCTAAAATTATATTAATTAATAAAATAATAAATTAAAACCAAATATACATCCACGTGAATTCTAAAGGACTTTTCATATTTATTGCTTGAGTCCTTGATTATTTGCACAATAAGTTCCTCACTTTTATAATATCTCTACTTTAGTCTCTGAATTTCTCCTTTCATTTCAATTTTGTCCTCTTTTATTTGCAACACAAGTCCTTTAACTTTTAAATTTTTGCAAGTTGATCCTCATATTTATACTTTTATATCAATTTAGTCCTTTATAGTATTATTATTTGATACAGATGTTACAAATGATATTGTGTATCAATGTTTGATACATATGTTACAAATGATATTTTGTATCACTGAATATGTTACATATTATATTATGTTAATTTACACATCATATGTTACATGAATTTATATTCTGTATTACTGATGTTATGTATGTTACAAATGATGAAATCAATAGTTTTATTTGTTAAATTTGGCATTGTGCTACATATCTTATATCATACTGATGTTACATAGTATCAATAGGTTTTTAGAGTTCAATGTGTATATTAATACGAGCTTATTGAAGTTTAGAGTTAGTTTTGTAGTTGTAACAGTTGTAATAGTTTCTGTTTAGTGTCGCGATCTGATACATATGTTACAAATGATATTGTGTATCACTGTTTGATACAGATGTTACAAATGACATTTTGTATCACTGAATATGTTACAGATTATATTATGTTATTTTAGACATCACATGTTACATGAATTGATATTTTGTATCATTGATATTTTACATTTCAATTTATAACATATATTGTTACAAAATATCATTTGTAACATTTGTATCAAACATTGACACACAATATTATTTGTAACATATGTATCAAATAATGATACTATAAAGGACTAAATTGATATATAAGTATAAATATGGAGATCAAGTTGCAAAAATCTAAAAGTTGAAGGACTTATGTTGCAAATAAAAGAGGACGAAATTGAAATGAAAGAGGAAGTATATGATGGACTAAAGTGAAAATATTATAAAGATGAAGGATTTATCGCGCAAATAATCAAAGACTCAAGAAGCATTTTTAGGTGTATTCATGTGGAAATATCTTTAGAGGTATATATTTGATTTTAATTTATTATTTTATTAATTAATATAATTTTAAGAATGTAGTATTTTTAGAATAAATTTGTTAAGTTGATAAAATTAAAATTATTTTAAAATGTGGTTTATTTATGAAAAAATCCCTACATGTGAATGAGCCGAAATATAAAACAAGTCCAAATCTAATCTACCTTATTCTAATATTTAAATTGTAGACAATGCAATTTTTCCTTTAAACCTCATTTTAGAAATCTTTATCTTGATTCAAAACGATTTTCCAAATTGTTAGGATTGAAGCAAAAAATAAAAGGGCAAAAAATAAAGAACACAACGATTTATACAGGTTCACAAGACTTCGTCCTGTTTTTAGCAATTGCAATATTTTCACTATAATGAATAATGATCTTTGTTTACAAGAGATTAGTCGTATATATAACAACCCAATAAAAGTTCACTAATTATAATGAAACTATAAAGCAATCTAATGAAGGTTCTCTAATTATAATGAAATACTAGGACAACCTAATTATGAAGATAAAATCTCAAAAAATACTATTCCTTAAGCAAATATAAATACCGTAAGGTCGATCTGCGCTCAACTCCGCATAGCACAACAAATTAGGCTCTACAGCTTAATACAAATTCCAACTATTTTTTCATTCAGAAGAAGAAAAATATACCATTTTTTTGCTTGTAAGCCTGTCAAAAATTTATATTTTAAAACATCTAAATTTATTAAGTGCCCTATTTAAATTTTCTCCTAAGGCCCCCGAAATCTCAGGGCCGACCCTAATTGAAAAAATCATATTGTATCTATTAGTGTCCATGTTAGGTAGAAAAACCATTTATTGAATAAATTATAATCTATCAGCAATCTAAAAATATATATTGCTCAAATAGAA
The DNA here is from genome assembly GCA_030279155.1 of Forsythia viridissima. Classification (NCBI taxonomy): domain Eukaryota; kingdom Viridiplantae; phylum Streptophyta; class Magnoliopsida; order Lamiales; family Oleaceae; genus Forsythia; species Forsythia viridissima. Next base: position 5,294,482 of record CM059036.1, read on the forward strand.
GATTATACAATCTTGTAATGAGGATCTGGTTAGATGCGACACAAAGACTTTGGGGGCTTTAGAAAAAATCGATGAGGGGACCTTTACGAGAATAATAATATTTAAAAAATATTAATGAAGCAAATTATTACTTATTAAAATTCCCTCGGCATTGCCCCCCGGGGCACAGCCAAGTTGGCAAAGGACGGGCATTGCGGGGCTCGCAACCTCAGGGCGGGGAGTTCGATTCCTGGATGGAGCAGCTAGGTGATGTAATATTCATTTATGGGTGGAGCAGCTTGGTGATGTAATATCCATGGAGGAAGGCTCCCTTGGGGCCAGGAGTATAAAGGGTGCACGAACCCTGGTCAACTTGGGCATATCCCGCGATTTACCTCCACCCATCACTGAGGGGCCGGGGATGGGTGGTCCAGGACATAGTCTGGTCTAACTGGGATACCTGGGTATCAAAAAAAAAAAAAAAAAAAAAAAGAAATTCCCTCGGCATTTGCTAAGCCGTATCACTGTTTTCAATGGAAATCAGTATATATCGGTAATTCAAGTAGAATTACTATTGCAATACTATTAATGATCATCGTTACACCTCCGTTAGTGATTGCTGACGATTAGCGGTGGGCGTGGGTCAGGTTGGGTCGGTTTTCGGCCCAACCGACCCAACCCAACTCGAACCGACTAAAAATCGCCAAATCGAAACTAACAAAAATTTTGAAAAAGGGGCCTGAAACCGACTCGAATGGTTTGGGTTTTCGGTTTGGGCCAGTTTGAAGAACAAAAAAAAAATGTATTTTTATTTTTATTTTTATAAACCGAGTCGGTTTTTAGTTGGGTAAAACTCAACCCGAAACCGACCCGACCGGGCCCAAAAATCGACCAAAACTGACCCGATTCAGTTCGGGTCGGATCGATTTGTTGGTTTCGCTGATTTTTTGCCTAGCTCTACCGACGATGATATCGTCGATAATATTGTTGGCAACTACTAACAGTGCTTTGGTCTATGATTGCCGACGAGAAGTCGTCGGCATTAGTGACAAAATTTTATTTTTTCAATGTTTTTTCTTATAAGATACCACAATTAAGTTCAAATATCTTTTTATTTTTTCTTTATAATATTACTTATTTGTAACTGTTGTTTTATTTCCGACGTAATTTATGATTAATATTTAATTATTTATTTTTGTTACTTTATTTTCACGAATTTTTTGTCGGTAAATCAAATTTATTAAACTTTTATGTTTTTATTATTACTAACTGAAAAGTCGCTCATAATTTTAATTACTGAAAAAAATTTCTTCATCTAATATTTAATTTTTTTGTATTTTATTACTTTATTTAGAACACTTATTTCTCGTACGTACTAATTAAATGTGTTAATATATAAGTATATTATCAAATACAGGTTTACCATACAATAATTCAAGTTTGTGTCTCTAATAATTTAAAGGGTAATCACGTTTTAATTGCAACGAAGGTTTATCAATCTTTGACATTTTAGTACTTATGTCTTCAACTTTATATTTTTATCATAATTTTCAATTAATTTGCACACCTTGTATCGGATAATGATGTTTATCACAATATCCTGTTAATTTGCATTGAAATAAGAGATAAATATTTTGTCAAACTTTTGTATTTGTTATTTGCTTATTTAAAAATATGATATGCAAAATAATCTTTTTACGCCCTCTTATTAACTTTTTGGATATAAATCATGATTAAAGATAAAGATAAGATGTGCAAATTAATAGGTTGATGATAAGAATATGAAAAAAAAAAAAAAACAATTAGGGATATAAATGTAAAAATGAGCAATAGTTAAAGACCTTTATTAATTAAAATATGGTGTTGTTAACAAAATATGTGGTGTGAACATAATTACACTAACTTAAATTCATTTTAAGTATGGAACACTAAATTATAGTTGTGTATCTCTCTCAATATTATTAATTGGGTTAATTTCACCAACGGTCACTGAAGTTATCTTTAAATTATAAAATGGTCATTGAAGTTCAAAAGTTTTAGTGGTGGTCACTAAAGTTAGAAATTATTTTACTAATAGTCACTCCATTAAATTTCTAATTTAAAATGGTGATATGGCATAATGATGTGGCATTTATTTATTATATAGTAGTCCATGTACTTTATATAATATTCACTTTAGTTCCTATATTTTAATTAAGTCCTTCAAAAATTGTATCTTAGGTCCTTAATCTTTTAGATCTTCACACTTTGGTCCTTAAATTTTTAATTATCTTTCAGTTAAGTCCTTCAAAAAGTGTATATTGGATTCTTAATTTTTTACATCTTTACACTTTGGTCCCTAAATTTTCAATTATCTTTACACTTATTAAATAAGTGCGAATTTTACACTTATTTTGACTACTAAATAGTTTATTATTTAATTATATTATTTTGTTGATTTAAATGAAAATTTGAGTGTAAAGTCAAGGATTTAATTGAAAGTACACTTATTTTGACCACTAAAATCGTACTTATTTTGGCCACTAAAATCAAAGATTTGGAGGACCAAAGTTTGAAGATGTATAAAGTTGAAGGACCTAAGATATAATTTTTGGAGGACTTAACTGAAAGATAATTAAAAATTTGTGGACCAAAGTGTAAATATATAAAAAGTTGAAGGACCTAAGATGCAATTTTTGGATGACTTAACTGAAAAATAATTGAAAATTTGGGGGCTAAAGTGTAAAGATGTAAAAGATTAATGACCTAAGATATAATTTTTGAAGGACTTAATTAAAATATAGGGACTAAAGTGATATTATATAAAGTATATGGACTACTATGCAATAAATAAATGCAACATGCCACATCACCATTTTAAATTAGAAATTTAATGGAGTGACCATTAGTGAAAGGATTTCTAACTTCTGTGACCACTACTGAAATTTTTGAATTTCAGTGACCATTCTGTAATTTGAAGGTAACTTCAGTAACTGTTGGTGAAATTAACTCTTTTTTTAATTGTTGTTGATGGAAAATCGAACTCGAATATTCCATCAATATATTGTTTAGAAAATGATTTTTTTAAAATAAAATTTGGAGACGCTACTTAAATATGGGCCTTAGACAACCGCTTTACTTGCCGGTGTTTGCGCTGACTATAGACTATCTGAAAGATAAAGATCTAATAAATCGGTGCAATACTATATGGTAATCAATTGAAAAGTACTAATTTATTTCAGTACAATATGCAATTTTTTTAGCAAATACAAATGCATATAATGGAATAGTTTCTAATGGAAATAACATTTGGAGGACATGCAATGATGCAAATTAACGAGGTTTTAACTAGGGGCACTTGGATTTGTCCTTGTAGTTGACTATGATTCAGTAACTGGTGCATTTTGACTTGTTTCCATATGTTCACGAAGGAATACACTTGCACTTGTTGTAGCACATACTAGGTGCTTCGAGTGAAAAATTAAATAAGGAGAAAGTATGTATATAATATACAATTTAAATTAATTGTACTAGTATTTTGATAATTTACTTTTTAAACTTATGGGACTTTAGGTTCTCAAAATTCATGATCATGGTTTTAAACCTATTGCTTTTGGGTCTAAACTAATTATGACTTTGTTTGATTTGGATCAAAATTTTGTTAAAAAGTTAAAGTCAAACTTAACAATTAATTTTAACCACACATTTTATGGGACTCACAAATTTTATCTACTTTTCAACCACACATCTCATCAACTTTCATCAAGTGAGAGTAACCAATTGTCTTTGGTAGAAAAAGGTGACCAAAAGAAAATAAGCCATAAAGTCGCCATTTGAAGAAATGCGACTCACAGTTGGTGACTAATAATTCAGTTGCAACAAAGTGAATAATGACACCCTTGGATCCTATGTAGAAGATCTCAGCAATTGAAGTGAAGATATAAAAAGCCATTTCTCTTGAGATGTGAACATTCAGTTCTCTCCATCAGTGTGCAGCTCTTATTCTCTCTTTGATTTCTTAGTGATCCTGAGTGATTTGTCAGGATTGTGAATGAACAACTACAAATTTCTTCGTGATAAGTGTTGTTTAGCCTTTGTTTGTAGAAAGTATGCATCTATTTGTAGTTTTGAGTGAGGTTGTTTTCTGGTCGAGGAATGTTCTGATGTGATTTTTCTTGGTCTAGTGGTGTCTATAAACTCTTGGCTACCTTATTGAGCTCCAACAGGGAAGTAAGTGGTGGTTGGCCGAACCATAGGCCTTCAGGCAAACATCTCTTTTAATTATAGCATTTCTACATGTGTATTAATATTGTTAGAAGGGTACAATTGTCTTTTACTTGTTTGGTTAAGATAGTTTAGACATTTTTCTCATCTGATTATTTAAAGTCTTGTATCCTTACTTTTGTATCTACACATTTTATTGTAAGCTTGTTTGGTTATTGAAACCCTAAGCCCTCGTTGTTTCTTACTTTCTTCTGCAAGATTCACATGGTATCAGAGTTTCAATCAATATATATACTTTGTTCTATGATGTGAAGAATGAAGTTTTGATATCATTCATAGTTCTCGTGGATCGACAGCATTTTCAGTTTTGACAGAATCTAGAGTATCTGGAGTATCACGTATTGATGTTCGGTATTCTTCTCGCTACTTGCCTTAATCTCAAATTGGAAATTTTGACTGGGCTTTCATATATGATTGAGAAATATTTGTATCAATTTGGATTTTATTTTTGTTTGGGCTTTTAGTAATTGTTTGAGATATTGTTGGTCGTATTTGTTGGTTGTTGGATTAATCTTTATAACGGCAGGTGCAAAAGGTGATTCACTTCAATACATTAATGTGAGATTAGATGGGAATAATTATTGGTATTGGAATATTGTGATGAAGATTTTTTAAAAGGTAAACAAATGTGGGATTATGTGACTGGGATATTGAAACCAAATCCAATCTTGATAAAGATGAATATGATAAATTTGTAGAAATGCTTCGTACTTGGTATATGAATAATGCCAAAATTACGACTTTGATATTCAATTATGTTGAACACTCTATTGGTGTACAATTGGCAAAATATGAAACAGCTAGGAAAATTTGGGATCATTTGATACAATTGATCACACAGTTTAGTTTTGCAAAAGAATACCAATTGGAAGATGATATTCGGGCACTAAAACAAAAAAATATGAGTGTTCAAAAAATTTATTTTGCAATGACCAACCTTTGGGATAGTTGGCTCTTACAGAGAATGATGAGCTTCGGCCTTATCAACCATATATTAAGTGTAGAGAGCAGCAACGTCTGGTTTAGTTTTGGATGGCTTTGCGTGATGATTTAGAGGGACTCTGTGGGTTAATTCTACATCATAATCCCCCTTGTTCTGTCAATTCTGTTGTTGGTGAACTTTTGGTTAAGAATATACGTTTGAAGTCTCATGCACTTCGGTTTTGCCCGTCCCTTCTCAACCACCTGCACAGAATCAAACCAGATCTTATGTGAGATGAGTGTAGCTTTTGCAAAAAGAAGGAACTATGAAAGGCTCGGTATCCTAAGTTATTGAAAAAGCAGCAATCACGATAGAGTCACCAGCCCTCCATAACAACTGCAGTATGAGTCTTCAAGGAATTTGGGGGTTCAATCACAACATCCATCTTATAGGCCCAATACGAACACAACAACAGTTGTACCTCTCTTTGACTCGCCTGGATTTGGAGCTCCAACATCTTCTGTTCCTACTTTAGCTGCACTAAGCAGTTTCAGAAGTTACTCGCTACACAACTGCATGATATGTTTGCCCTCTTCATGTGTAAGTTTGTCGTCCCAGAATCCTTCAGGTGTTTTTTCTACTATATAGATTTTAGACTCGGGTGCTTCTAATCACATGTCACATGACTCAACATCTTTTGCTTATTTGTCTCCTTCTAAATCAGTTATGTTTGTCATAATAGCTGATGGCACTCTGATGCCATTGGCCTGTGTTGGTTCTGTTAGCACACAAAGTTTATCACTTTCCAATGTTTATTGTTTCCCTGCCACTATTATGGATCTTGTCTTTGTTGGTCAACTAAGTGACTCTGGATACTTAATTCAGTTTTCTTCTACTGCTTGTCATGTATAAGATTCTCGATCTCAAAAGCATGTTGGGATAGGCCATAGATATAGATGATTATATCTTTGGACAATCTAAGAGGACCGGAAGTTGCAACCACCAGTGTTGACTTGTCATATTTTTGTTTGAGTCCATCTCCTTATAATTTTTAGTTATGGCATTCTCGTCTTGGTCGTGTTTCTGTTAGTCATTTGAGATATTTAGTTTCTAAAAGAACTTTGAAAAATTTACATACTCATGATATTTTTAATTGGGCTTCTTCCTCTTCATCCAATATTTCCACCAAGTCATAACAGAGAACGAATAATGACACTATATACTTACATTTCTTCTAAAAATTGAAAAATGTTTTTTTTTTAATTCTTTGATATTTACTTCATCTAATTAATACTTTTTGAAAAATACCTCATTTTTATTTACTACAAATATACTTCACCTAATCAAAATTTATCCAATTTATTACCCTAATCAAAACACACCAAACCTAATCAAATACCTAAGGTTTTTGTTGGCCGTGTATTAGCAGCTAAGCCAAAAGCCCACCTATGTAGGTGGCTGTGGGTGACAAAACCATTACTTATGCGACTGGATTTGAAAAATCAATATAGGAGGCAATACATTTGTGACTAGTTTCGATGGCGATAAGATCGGATATGCTTGGGAAATGTTCAATTTGTTGTTTTATGGGTTTGGTTCTGATGGATCTAAAATTTATGAACTTATATTCTATGGTGGCGATGGTGATGTATTTGATGGTGTTCATTTTGGCGCAAAAGGCCACCAAAATGGATTATGAAGGGTTTTACAATGTGTGCTGCCACTTCAAGGCAACCATAGGTAACGCGGTTATTGTTCTTGATCTATACGTGGATGATAAAAAGCAGTGGAAACATGATATGTTACTTCACTTACATAGTATGTTAGTAGACTTGTTGAGAAGATGGCGCTGGATGGGGAAAAATCGTGTGAGATGGTTAAGATTAGAAAAATCCAACTCAATTGATGGTGTTGGTATGTGATAGTGGTGGCAGAAGGCAGAGAAGATGGTGGAAAACAGTACGAGACATGATTGTTTTTTCGAGTTTGGGAGGATTAACACAGTAACACATATCTTACCATACAAATCATAAAATATGTAACATAATAACATATATGTTAGTCTAAAAATCAAAAAATAAATAACCCAATAAGACATAATTTACTCTACAATTCACATTGTTAACCTAAATTAATGCTTTTTAATTAAAAAATTAAAATATTTTAATGTTACTCTACAAGTAACACAATAACGCATATATTACCATAACGTTTTTTAATGAAAATTTTGATATATTGATTTTAAATGAAATTGAGACATTTTTCAAAGAATTATAAAAGAAGGGAAATTGTATAATATTGATATTAAATGAAAAGGAGGTAATTTAAAAAAAAAACGGGGTATTTTTCAGTTTTTTTTGGACAAAAGTAGGGTATTTGTCTTGTTTTCCCAAATTAAGAAAATTTTGAGAATAAAGTGCAATATAAAAGAAAAATATTATGTCTTAATTAAACAAAAATTCTAAATAAAATGGAAAACATGGAGACGTAATTCACCCTTTTTATTTTAATTATAAATTTTGACTATCTATTAAATTACAAGATGAAAGAACATTAATCCAAAGGCATAAGTGATTATTGACAAACATCCATTCATCAAGAATAGCAAAAATATCTACCGACATGCCAAGTTAAATAATCCTAAGTAAAAATATCTACCAATCATTTCACACATTCAGTTACCCTTGATTCGTAGCTTTCATACCTAACAAGTCATTGTAGCTTTAGCTTCAACTTCCTTGTGTTCTTCTTGATCTTATTGAAGATATAAATTATGATACGTTGTGGAAATCCAATCAAATAAGCCAATTTATGATTTTTAATTAAAGATAATAAGCTAATTTTTGGAAGATTTTCCCAAAAATCCCTAGTCTCCTCTTTTGTGTGTCTAAACCTTAGAATGCTATCACTATGTGTTGCACTCTTAATGGGCCCCTTCGATAGGCCCTAGGGTTACACAAGTTTGACCATATTTCATTTTGAACTTCAAAGTAAAATACCTATTGCAATTTAATTCAGACCAATCATAATTATTATATTTGGTCCTCATCTCCTCGTGGAGTCAAAAGAGGGACTCGATCGGATTTAATTGACTCAAGCTCCAATAAGTTAAATCCCAATTTAGTCGACTCTTGACTAATTGAGAATTACTTATTAATCTTAGCCCATTCCACTAAAAAGTCGGGACATCACTTTTGTGTCAATTGACATTGCGGAAGTCCCACACTATCTAATAATAGTATCCTCCGATTATCTCGCCAACAAGTTAACACCCATTTGACTGTCAATATTTTAGAGTTGGGCAAAAGGTCCGTTTTTATCTCCTAATATATTTCACTATTCGGGTCTTATTTTGATAAGGCAATTAATTATGATCAAATCAAAGACATAATTTAACAATCAATTACTACACTCAAATTCGATTGCCCACCAGAAATACACTCAAAATAACAATCGTCTCACAATATGATTAAGAGATTCTGACTTGCAAATATATGTTCCCTAATTATTTCGTCATGATTCCCAAAGCATTGAGGTATTGACCTTCTAAGTTAGATATCACTCGTTGGTACTTCAAAGAATTTGAACTAGCAATTAAAGTTCATTACCCGTTCAACATTAAGGCGACTCGTTTGATAATCAGGTGAAGTCTTATTTCAAGCAGTCACAAATAAGACTTCACGTGTTCTCGTTCAATGTATTCCAAATACATCATTGTTCTTACTATCGAATCTAGACAAACTCAAGTAAGAAAAATACGATCTTATCAACATAAAGTGTCTGACTTTATTTATGATTACAAATGATTAGTTTTGATCACGTTATAAATTGTGTCTTTCTATACTTAACTACTTAAGTATACAATTTATAACAACTCGCGTGATCATGGAATCTTAGATTACTCAGTTCGAATATGTAAAATGCTATTACTAAGTTGTATTACTAATCATAACGTCTCTACTAACAAAATTCTACTCTAACAAACGTAAAACTAATTAAACTCATTTTACTAAAGCTTGAGCCAATTTCATTTCTGTCCTTACATCATTTACTGATTACTTCAATAAACCAGAAGCAAATTTCATTCTCCATACCTGGGACGAAATTTTCAACAACAATAGTAGTAGATGACTAAAACAGTAAAGTTGTGCCACAAGACTGACAACTTCAGTTGGTATCGAACTCCTCTACTTTCATTATTCTGATTTTGACGGAGAGGACTATTGATTATTGGAAATTAATTACAAGAAATTATAATGAAGACAGACAGTTCTCAAAGCAGACAGTCTATAGAAATTGTTAATCAAATGTGGACTTATGGCGAATACATCGGTGCTTTGGGATTTATAATTAATTTAATTATGATAATAATTCTCGTGATTCCAATTCGAGAAAAAATTTACTGTAAAACATTAGATTTGTTTACTCAAAATAAACCAGCACGAAAACATTACCATAATCCATTGTTCATGTACAAATATTACCTTCTCATGATTTAAACTTTGAAATCATGGAAGAATTACCATATTTATTTATTTATCTTTAATAAATCTTTTGTAACATAACTAACCCTATTAATAATTGCAAAGAACTAATGGTAAAAGTATCAAAAGACATAGCAACTCACCAGAAGAATCGGAGTTTCGGCCAAACGATAAATTAGAGCAAGAAAAAAACCCAGAGCCTATGTTAGAAGCTAGATTTTTCCCCCTTTAAGCAGAGTAACCAGTGAAGTCCTTCTGCTTAAGAAAAAAAAATTATAATATGACATGTTAGATTTTTCCCCCCTTTTAATTGGTTTGACCTTTAAAGAAATAATATCACTCACTCCAAACGTGATTAATTAGATTATAATAATGATTCCAATTGTTCTAATTAGAGAAAAAATGTAATGTGAAACACTAGATTTGTTTTCCCAAAATGGAGTAGTATGAAAGCATTACCATAATTCAATGTTGATGTACAAAAATTACCTTATCCCGATTTAAACTTTGAAATCATGGAAGAATTACCATAGCTAATTTTTTTTTTTTTTTTTTTAAATAAACATTTTGTAAAATAACTAGCCCTTTATTTAAATGCATCATAAGACATCAACTAACCAAAAGAATCAGAGTTCCGGCCAAACATTGAATTAGAACGAGAAAAGATCACAAAATCTATATTAGCAGCTAGATTTATTTTTTCTTTTAATTGGCGTGACATTTAAAGTCAAAATATGTCACTCCAAACATGATTAATTTAATTGTGATAATGATTCTTGTTGTTCCAATTAGAGATAAAATCTAATGTGAAACATTAGATTTGTTTTTCCAAAGTGGAGCAGCAGAAAACATTATCATAATCCAATGTTCATGTACAAAAATTACCTTCTCCTGATTTAAATTTTGATAAAATCATGGAAGAATTGCCATAGTTGTAGCGATCGAAAATTTTTGGCTTTTAAATTTCAGGAAAATAAATTTTACTTTTGGCGTCACTACGAACTTCCTAATACGTTTTTTTGTCTCGAAAATTTTGTTGCATATGGTTACCTTATTTTTATGTGACGAACATGGAATTTTATGTATCACGAAGACCAATTTCTTTCACGCCAACTAAACATCCAAACAACCCATTATTCCAACTAGAAAAGCACATCCAAACAGTCCTTAATCTCATGCCAATTTAAGCACCCAATCATCCCCTTAATTCATGTCAAATAAACACCCCCAAACAACCCCTAATTCTGATGGAAACTTTCCCCCATGTCCTCCAGCAGCTCCCTTTTCAGCCCCCATGTAGGCAAGAAAAACCACCCTATGATCTTACAAAACCTTCCATCTTCTTCCCACTTTTTCCCTCACCTTCAGCCCTTCCCCACTACCTGAAAAACTGCCAAGTAGCTATCCCAAAAGTACCCCAGATTCGGCATCCCCAACCCCACTCATCCCTCAAACTTTACCCACCTAAATCACCAATCTTCATCCCCTTTAATTCCAGAATTCGCCCCCCTTCTCTTAAGCCCACTTACCCTCTTCATTTTTGTTAAGATAAAACTCTCACACTCCCCTCATTTCAATCACCAAAAAAATCCCAACAATTCCTTATTTTCCCTTAGCAGCCCCAGCAATAGACATTTATCAACTATTTTTGCTCCAATAATTCCCCTTTTTCCCTCATCGTTTTTGGGCCAAACTCCCACAACCAGTTTCATTTTTTGCATTATTTCTCCCACATTTTACTATCCATTTTTTGCTCCCATAAATTCCAGCAACCTGACCCATTTTTTCCTTCATCATTTTCCCCTTACATTGCTGTGTTTTTTGGCCCCAAAAAATTCCAACAACTTGGTTCCCCTTTTTCCCACAATTTTCAACCAGTAAATTCCTTCCTTTTCCCGGCTTTTATACACCACACTACAACACACGAATTTTGGTAAAATAACAAGGCAAGTGCGGAGTTAATTTGAAGAAAGGGACAGCCAATTCAAAACAAAACTTCTAAATTTTATACAACTTAAGTTATGATTTTACAAAATTTACTTTAGAGAAATCATTACGTAAATTGTATACCATGTTAAGTGTCTATGAAGGAACGATATGTTAGTGAATTGAAGGTAATCACTTAAGAAAGTTGTGATTGAAGGTTCACTTATGAATTTATGTGGCCGACTACCAACTTATGTTATTCCTTATGTATCTTTTAAAGTTTGGCATGTCGCATTTAAAATTTCGTATGTTTCCCTCAGGTGCTAGTATAATTTACACTGAGTGTTCTTTGAAATACTCACGCTCTAAAATCATTTACTCTTTAGATTGATATGTTTGGCGGCAGCACGATGGCGTAGACTAGCAATCACGAAGTATGCTTATTATTGTCTAATTAACTTTTGGCATCAAGATGATCAAGTCAATTATGATGTAATTTAATTATGTAAAGTACAAGGAAAAACGAGATGTCGGTTTAGTTGTCGTTTCAAATTTTAAAGCGCAAATTGCCTTGTTTTAAATTTTGAAATTTCAGCTTTTTATGCCTACTTTGAAAAATCATAACTCTCTTTGTATTTGGAGTTTTTTGAGTGAAATCAGTGGTTCTGGAAAGCGCCTGATATGTTGTCTAATAATAGAACTGGAATCACTCAAAAATTCATCGCATGAATTTATTAAGAACATTTTAGCACAACCAGTTTTTCAAGAAACTTTGGCCAACCTTTTCACCTACCAAACGACGTAGTTAAGATCTGAAATTTTAACATGGCCTAGGCCAAGGTCCCAAGTATTTACAGTTTAAATCTTGAAATTTTTGGGACACGTTTGGATGGTCAAATAAATTATGGTGATAACTATCGCAGTTTTGGTAAAAGCATTAAGATTTTAGAAGATTAATTCATTTTTCCTCGCACACTTGTTACTTTCCGCAATAGTTAAATTTTTAAAACTTTTCAAGGTCATGAAAATGTTTATTTGGTGTCGTCAAATGTTATTTAAATATTTTTAGGTTACCCTCGAAATTTAGAAAATCCTGGGAGTTACAAAATCTATTTTTTTTTAATAAATATTTAGTAAAATAACTTGCCCTTTTAATATTTGCGAAGAACTACAGGTAAAGGCATCAAATGACATAGCAACTCACGGAGTTCCGACCAGACGATGAATTAGATGAAGTAAAAAAAGCACAGAGTCTATTAGCAGCTTAGATTTTTTTTTTCCCCTTTTAATTGGCGTGACCTTTAAGGTTAGAATCTCTCTCACTCCAAACATGATTAATTCAATTATATTAATGATTCCCATCGTCCTGATTAGAGAAAAAAATCTATTGTGAAACATTAGATTTGTTTTCCCAAAGTGGAGCAACAAGAAAACAATACTATAATCCAATGTTCATGTACAAAAATTACCTTCTCTTGATTTAAACTTTGAAATCAGAGAAGAATTACTGTATCTCTTTTCTTTTTTCTTTTTAATTTTTAATAAATCGTTTGTAAAAAAAATAGCCGTGTTAATATTTGTCAAGAACTACATGTAAAGGTATCAAAAGACATAACAACTCACAGGAAGAATTAGAGTTCAGACCAGACGATGAATTAGAGCGAGAAAAAAGCGCAGAGTCTATGTTAGTAGCTAGATTTTTTTCTTTAAGCAGAGTAACAAGTGAAGTCATTCCGCTTAAAGAAAAAAAAATTATAATATGACATGTTAATTTTTTTTTCTTTAAATTGGTGTGACCTTTAAAGACAATCTCTCTCACTCTAGACATGATTAATTTGATTATGATAATGATTCCAATTTTTCTAATTAGAGAAAATATCTAACGTGAAACATTAGATTTGTTTTCCCAAAGTTGAGTAGTAGGAAAATATTACCATAATCCAATGTTCAAGTACAAAAATTACCTTATCTTGATTTAAACTTTGAAATCATAGAAGAATTACCTTATCTATATCTTTTTTTTTAATAAATCTTTTGTAAAATAACTAGCCCTGTTAATATTTGTGAAGAATTACATGTAATCAATAGACATAGCAACTCATCAGAGAATCGGAGTTCAGGCCAAGCAATGAATTAGATTAAGAAAAAAGCACAAAGTCTATATTAGCGGCTATTTTTTTTTTTTTTTTTTTTTATTGGCGTGACATTTAAAGTCGTAATATCTCTCACTCCAAACATGATTAATTCAATTATGGTAATGATTCCCGTTGTTCCAATTAGGAAAAAAAATCTATTGTGTAACATTAGATTTGGTTTTTTCAAAGTCAAGGAGCACGAAAACATTATCATAATCCATGTTGATGTACAAAAATTACCGTCTCCTGATTTACACTTTGAAATCATGGAAGAAGAATTACCATATCTATATAGGGATGGAAAAATAACCCGCCCCGATTACTAAACGGGGCGGGGACGGGAATTATGGCCCCACACCGAATTCTCCAAACCTACCCCGAATTATTCTATTTTTATGTTTTAAATTTTAAATTGTATGTAAAAATATTAAAAATTAAATAATTAATTAAACAGGGCGATAAATGAAGATTTTCCTATACCCACCCCGATCTCCGCTCCGCCTCCCAAAAATCCCCGACGAGGCGGGGATGGCAATGGCAAGCCCGCCCCGTTGTCATCCCTATATCTATATCTTTTTTTTAATAAATATTTTGTAAAATAACTAGTCCTGTCAATATTTGCGAAGAACTTCAGGTAAAGGCTTCAAAAGACATAGCAGCTTACTAGAAAAATCAATGTTCATGCCAGATGATGAATTAGAGCGAGAAAAAAGTACAGAGTCTGTATAAGCTGCTAGATTGTTTTTCTTCTTTCCATTGGCATGACCTTTAAAGTCAAAATATCTCTCACTACAAACATGATTAATTTAATTATGGTAATGATTTCCATTGTTCCAATTAGAGAACATCTAGTGTGAAATATTAGATTTGTTTTCCCAAAGTGGAGCAGCCGGAAAAATTTACCATTATCCAATATTCATTCACAAATATTACCTTCTCTTAATTTAAACTTTGAAATCATGGAAGAATTACCAAATCAATTTTTTTTTTTTAATAAATCTTTTGTAAAATAACTAGCCGTGTTAATATTTGCCAAGAAATGCATGTAATGGCATCAAAAGACATAGCAACTCACTGTAAGAATCGGAGTTCCGGCTAGACAATGAATTAGATCAAGAAAAAAGCACATGGTCTATATTAGAAGCTGGATTTGTTTCCCCTATAATTGGTGAGACCTTTAAAGTTAGAATATCTCTCACTCCAAACATAATTAATTCAATTATGGTAATGATTCTCGTGATTTCAATTAGAGAAAAAATAAAATGTGAAATATTAGATTTTTTTCCCCAAAGTGGTGAAGCACGAAAACATTACCACAATCCAATGTTCATGTACAAAAATTACCTTATCCTAATTTAGACTTTGAAATCATGGAAGAATTACTATATTTATCTTTAATAAATCTTTTGCAAAATAACTAGCCATGTTAATATTTGTGAAGAAATGAAGATAAAAGCATCAAAAGACACAGCAACTCACTGAAAGAATCAGAGTTTCAGCCAGACGATGAATTAGAGTGAGAAAAAAGCTCAAAGTCTATTAGCAGCTAGATATTTTTATTCTTTTAATTGGTGTGTGGTATGAGAGCATCTCCAATGCAAGCCATGGATTGTAGCTGACGTGACAATTAAATAGAAGGATTTCTAGATGAATGTGGAATGAATAGACGGTGAAGGTCAAAAGTTTTCTCCAATGGTTCCTTCTACAATTCAATAATGGTGATTATGTGGCATTTATTTTAAGTTCAAAATTATTTATTTATGAATTAAATTAAGTCCAAAATTAAAATAATGGCTGATTCATCATTCTCACAGAACTTCTACATGTAGAAATACTACCTCACATCTTCTATTTTATTTTGTGCCACATCAGCCTAACATGGTGCTCCACATAGTGCATTGGAGATGTAAATTTAATACATATTATCTATTTGATGATGTGGTATGTACTTTTTCCCAATTCATAGTTTGTATTGGAGATGCTCTGAAGTCAGAATGTCTCTCACTCCAAATATAATTAATTCATATGGTAATGATTTATGTTGTTTCAATTAGAAAAAAAAAATCTAATGTGAAACATTATATTTGTTTTCTCAAAGTGGAGCAGCATGAAAACATTACCATAATCCAATTTTCATGTACACAACTTACATTCTCCTGATTTGAATTTTGAAATCATGGGAGAATTACAATATCCATTTCTTTTTTTAATAAATGTTCTGAAAAATAACTAGCCTTGTTGCATGTAAAGGCATCAAAAGACATAGCAACTCACCGGAAGAATTGTAGTTCTAACTAGATGATGAGTTGGAACAACAAAAATGTCCATATTTTATATTAGCAGCTAGATTTTTCTTTTTCTTTTAATTGACTTACCTTTAATGTCAGAATATCTCTTACTCTAAACATGATTAATTCAATTCTCGTAATGATTCTCATTGTTTGAATTAGAGGAAAACTCTAATGTGAAACATTAGATTTATTTTCACGAAGTGTACAACAGGAAAACATTACCATAATCCAATGTTCGTGTACAAAAGTTACCTTCTTTTGATTTAAACTTTGAAATTATGGAATAATGATCATATCTATTGTTTAATAAATATTTTGTAAAATAACTACGCCTGTTAATATTTGCAAAGAAATGCAGGTAAAGGCATCCAAAGACATAGCAACTCACTAGAAGAACCGTAGTTCCGGCTAGACGATGAATTAGAGGGAGAAAAATGCCCAGAGTCTATTAGCACCTAGAATTTTTCTTCTTCTTTTAAATGGTGTGACCTTTAAAGTCAGAATATTTCCCCCAAACATGATTAATTCAATTATAGTAATGATTCTCGTTGTTCCAATTAAGGAAAAATATCTAATGTGAAACATTAAATTTGTTTTCCCAAAGTGGATCAGCAGGAAAACTGATCTTATTCCAATCTTTATGTACGAAAATAACCTTATCCTGATTTAAACTTAGAAATCACATAAGAACTATCATATTCATTTATTTATGTTTTATAAATCCTCTGTAAAATGACTAGCCTTGTTAATATTTACGAAGACTGCAGGTAAAGGAATCAAAAGACATATATAGCAACTCATCGGAAGAATCAAATTTCTAGTCAGACGATGAATTAGAGCGAGAAAAAAGCCCAGAGTCTATTAGCAGATAGAATTTTTTTTAACTTTTTATTGGCGTGACCTTTAAAGTCAAATTATATCTCACTTCAAACATGATTAATTGAATTATGGTAATGATTTCTGGGGTTCCAATTAGAGAAAAAATCTAATGTGGAACATTAGATTTGTTTTCCCAAAGTGGAGCAGTACGAAAACATTACCATAATCCAATATTCGTGTACAAAAATTACCTTCTTTTGATTTAAACTTTGAAATCATGGAAGAATTAACATATCTATTTTTTTAATAAATCTTTTTGTAAGATAATTACCCTGTTAATATTTGCGTGGAACTGCAAGTATAGGCATCGAAAGACATAGAGACTAACAGGAAGAATCCGATCAAAAGACATGGCAACTCACCGAAAGAATCAAAGTTCCGGCCAGACGATGAATTAGAGCGATAAAAAAGCCCAGAGTCTATATTGGCAACAAGATTTTTACGAGAATAATAAAAAAAAATTAATTAATGGAAAAAATTATCACTGATGGAAATTCCATCGGTATTCGCTAGACGATATCACCGTCAGAGATTCTAATGAAAATCAATAAATGCCGATAATCTAAATAAAATTACTGATAGTGATAATATACCTCCGTTAGCGATTACCGACGATTATATCGTCGATAATATTGTCAGCAACCATGGGTGGTACTTTGAGTGCTAATTGCCGACGAAAAGCCATCGGTATCACTGACAAAATTTTATTCTTCCAATATGTTTTCTTATAAATCACCAATTAAGTTCAAATATCTTTTTATTTTTATTTTATAATATTACTTGCAAATAAATTATTTGTTGCTGATATTTTATTTCTGACATAAATTTCTATTAATGTTTAATTGTTTTATTTTTTTAATTTATTTGTTCACGAATTTTTTGTCAATAAATCAAATTTATTAAAATATTTATGTTTTAATTATTACTAGCTAAAAAGTCGTTCACAAATTTAAAGTACTTTTTTAATTCTTATTTAATTATCGATAGAGTTCTCTTAATATATTATTTTGTTTTTTTTATATTTTATTTCTTTATTTTGAACACCTATTTCTCGTATGTACTAATTAAACGTGTTAATATATAAGTATATTATCAAATGTGGGTTTAACATACAATGATTCAAGTCGTGTCTCTAATAACTCAAATTCTTTTCAAGTATGGAATAGTAACTTGTAGGTGTATCTCTAATTTTTCATGTTGTTCCAATTTGGAAAAAAATCTAATGTGACACATTAGATCTTTTCCCAAAGTGAAGCAGCATGTAACATCACCGTAATCTAATGTTCATGTCAACTATTAAGGACCATGCACACATATATACAAAAAAAAAAAAAAAAAACCCTCATGACGAAAACTTTAAAATCATGGCAAGACGATGAATTGGAGCAACAAAAATGTAAGAATATCTCGCACTCTAAATATGATTAATTTAATTCTGATAATGATTCCCATTGTTCCAATTGGAGGAAAACTCTAATGTGGAATGTTATATTTGTTTTCCTGAAGTGGAGCAGCAGAAAACATTACCATAATCCAACGTTCGGTTACAAAAGTTACCTCTTTTGATTTAAACTTTAAAATTATGGAAGAATTGTCATATCTATTTTTTTTAATAAATCTTCTGTAAAATAACTACCCCTGTTAATATTTGCAAAGAAGTACAGGTAAAGGCATCAAAAGACATAGCAAATCACTGGAAGAACTGTAGTTCCGGCCAGATGATGAATTAGAGCGATAAAAAGGCCCCATGTCTATATTAGCAGCTAGAATTTTTCTTCTTCTTTTAATTGGTATGGCCTTTAAAGTCGGAATAGTTTTCACCCCAAACATAATTAATTCAATTATGGTAATGATTCTCGTTGTTCCAATTAAGAAAAAACATCTAATGTAAAACATTAGATTTGCTTTCCCAATGTAGATCAGCATGAAAACATGACCGTATTCGAATCTTTATGTACAAAAATTAACTTCTCTTGATTTATACTTCGAAATTACAGAAGAATTATCATATTCATTTATTTTTCTTTTATAAATCTTTTGTAAAACGACTAGCCCTGTTAATAATTACGAAGACTGCTGGTAAAGACATCAAAAGACATAGCAACTCAATGGAATAATCGAATTTGCTACTAGACTATGAATTATAGCGAGAAAAATTCCAGAGTCTATATATTAGCAGTTTTTTTTTTAATTGGCGTGAACTTTAAAATCAGAATCACTCCAAACATGATTAATTGAATTATGGTAATTATTTATGTGGTTCCAATTAGAGAAAAAAAAAAAAAATCTAATGTGAAACATTAGATTTGTTTTCCAAAAGTGGAGCAGCACGAAAACATTACCGTAATCCAATGTTCGTGTACAAAAATTACCTTCTTTCGATTTAAACTTTGAAATCATGGAAGAATTAACATATCTATTTTTTTAAATAAATCTTTTTATAAAATAATTACCCCGGTTAATATTTGCGAATAACTGCAAGTAAAGGCAACAAAAGACATAGCAACCAATTGGAAGAATCTGATCAAAAGACATAGCAACTCACCGAGATAATCGGAGTTCCGGCTAGACGATGAATTAGAGGGAGAAAAAAGCTCAGAGTCTATATTGGCAGCTAGATTTTTATGAGAATAATAAAAAATTAAATTAATTAATGGAAAAAATGGTCATTGATGGAAATTCCATTGGTATTCACTAAACGGTATCACCGTTAGAGATTCTAAAGGAAATCAATAATTGCTGGTAATTGAAATAAAATTACTGATAGCGACACTTTCAGTGATAACCGATATACCTACGTCAACGATTAGCGACGATTATATGGTCGATCCTATTGTCAGCAACTAGAGCTGGCAAACGGGTTCGGTCTGGCCCGCCAAAGCCAGAACACACTTGAAATTGGTCCGAACTGGCCTAGCCCAGGTTTGTCTGCACAGCCCATTGGGCCAACCCGACCATAATTTTATTTTTTATTTTTTAAAAAAATATTTTTTTACTAGAAAAATAAATAATATCTCTTTTATGTTAAAAAAATGTTAAAAATGTGTATTATAAGTTACGAAACTAATTTGGGTCAAATCTAGACGGCACCTAAGCAAATTTTTTAAAACAATAGTTAAAATCAATCAAAACTATTTACTGAAGATTTAGATGCGATGAACTTAAAATGATAAATGGGGAGAATACGCGTTAACTTTTCTTACTAAATAAACATGGATTAAGATTTTTGTCATTACATATTTTTGTCTTCACTAACAAGAGTGTGATTGTTTTCTTCTAAGTCCATTGTATCTATTGATATTGATATTGATATTGTAAAAAATAAAATCTAAAGTCAAAAAGATATATTTACTTTTTTAATTCTATCTGTTCTAAATTATATGTCATTCTTTTTTTTATAATCCTTAGCAATTATAATCGGCCAAGAATAGATAAAAATGACAAAGAAAAAATGAGTTATTAGTGTCAAGGACGAAAAAATAAATTTGCAGGCCACCCGGTCCAAGCCTGACTGGCCTAGCGGGCTAGTCGGGCTGGGCCATATAGGACTAGTTTTGTTCAGGTCAGGGCTATTCCAACCTAACCTCCAAGTTATATGGACCGACCCATCGGGTCAGGCCTGTTTTGCCACTTCTATGGGCAACCATTGGTGGTGCTTCGATTGCTGATTGTCGACAAAAAGTCGTCGATATCACCGACAAAATTTTATTCTTTCAATATTTTTTCTTATAAAATACTACGATTAAGTTCAAATATCTTTTTATTTTTATTTTATAATACTACTGGCAGATAAATTATTTGTACCTGTTGTTTTATTCCTAACATAATTTTTTATTAATATTTAATTATTTTATTTTTGATATTTATTTGTTCACGAATTTTTTGTTAGTAAATCAAATTTATTAAAATATTTATTTTTTAAATATTACTAATTGAAAAGTCGTTCGTAATTTTAAAGTACTTTTTTAATTCTTATTTAATTGCTGATAGAGTTCTCTTGATCTAATATTCAATTTTTTTATATTTTATTACTTTATTTAGAACACCTATTTTCCGTACGTACTAATTAAACGTGTTAATAAGTAAGTATATTATTAAATACGGTTTTAACAATGATTCAACTCGTGTCCATAATAACTTAAATTCTTTTTAAGTATGGAATACTAACTTGTAGATTTGCATCTCTAATTTTTCATGTTGTTCCAATTTGGAAAAAAATCTAATGTGACGCATTAGATCTTTTCCCAAAGTGAAGCAGCAGGTAACGTGACCATAATATAACGTTCATGTCAACTATTAAGGACCAAGCACACATATATAGAAAAAAAAAAACTCTTAAACATTAATCTCTCATAAAAAACTAGCTAGCCATGTTTATATTTGAGAAGAACGGCAGGTAATGGTATCAAAAAATACATTAACTCACCAGAATGATTGGAGTTTCGGCTAGATGATGAACTAGAGCGAGACAACAAATTAGAGCCCATATTAGCAGTTAGATTTTTCCGATGTCGATCATTGAGAACTCGCTTGGAATCCAACAAAATTTGAAGTTGCTTGCTTATTCAAAATCTCTCCTCTTTCCAAAAACTCTCTTTAGTCTTGTAAAACACTTTGTTTATTAAAATAGTTTTTTAATTGTTACCGATGGAAAATCTAACTCGAATATTTTATCAATAAAATTTATGAGGGAGTGATATAGTACTCACAGTGGGCACCAATTGCAGTTTCCACCGTCCAGGTAGCATCACCACATAGATCACTTTTTAAAAAGTGATCTAAAGTGATCTATGTGACGATGCCATGTAGATAGTAAACATCATAATTGGTGTTCATTATGGGTACTATGTCACAACAGATAAAATTATAGAATGATAAAAAAAAAAAAAAAAAAAAAAAAGTTGGAGATATTACTTAAATATGTGCCATAGACAACCGTTTTACTTGCGTGAGGCTGCGTTTACTATAGACTTATGTGAAGGATAAAGATTTACTTGCCAGAGGTTCCATCAAGTCATCAACCGTACTAGCACTAGTTTGGTGTGATTTAAAAATTAGTTTTAGTTTTTTTTTTTTTTACTTGTGGGTCCTTCAATCCATTTGAAAATTTGGAAATTGGAATCCAACTTGTGGGTCCCTCAATGCATTTGAAAATTTGGAATGGGACCAATGCATTTGAAAATTTGGAAATTTGGAATTGGATTCCAAATTTTCAAATGGATTCAAAGACCCACAAGTCAAAGAAGAAAAACTTAAACTAGATTTTAAACCACATCAAACAATTGCAAATTGGTGCAATACTACACGGGAAGCAATTGAAAAGAACTAAATTATTCAGTACACTATGCAAAATTTTGAGCAAATACAAATGCATATAACGAAATAGTTTCTAATGGAATTAACAATTGGAGGACATGCAAATTAACGAGGTTTTAACTAGGGACACTTGGATTTGCTCTTGGAGTTAATTATGATTTAGTAATAGGTGCACATCGACTTGTTTCCATATGTTCACAAAGGAATAGACTTGCACTTGTTGTAGCATGATAAGTATCATTTTATATTTATCTAGACCATCAAAAGTGAAAAATTGTAAGTTTTATTAAGTGAATTTCTATTTAATTGTGTGTTAATTTGATTGCTTTAGGTCAAAACCCAAGTTTGGATGAAATTGGAGAAAAACAAAACAAAATATGCAAAAAATGATTGAAAGTGCATGAAGACTTGGAAATGGGAACCGACTTGCAAACATCTAAAAGATGAAAGACTTATTGTACAAATAATCAGGGACCTAAGCGCAATTCATGACAAGAATTCTAGTTTCCTTCTTTTAATCAAACTTTAATTTGATAATTCTTTTGGGACAAGTCTTCTGCACTATATTAGGGTTTTCGGGTTATATAAAGAAAGATTATGATTTAAAACAAGGGGAGAGACCATATACATGAATCAAAAGAGAAAATAGAGAGCTAAAAGGAGGAGGAGATGAAGACCGACCAAGACTTTAAAGATTTGGACGTGAAGACGATGAATTATTGATGCAAGATATTCAACTTTTTCTCATCCCTTAATTAATCTGGTTATGTATTCCAAAATCTTTATATTTTCTTTCTCCCGAATTATGAGTAGCTAAATTTATATTTTAGATGAACGATGTAACCTAGTTTAGATTCTTTAATTTCAATTCTCAAGTTTTGCTTATAAATTAATTACGTATTGATTTCACTTCTTCTCTTAATGTTTGAAATAATTGGCCATTATTTTTTATTTAACTGTGGATTGTAACAAACCGAGAGGTAAGTTATTAATCTAGACCACGTAGTAAAATCTGATAATTAGATAAAAGATAGAGATACGCTTTTATTATTGTTGCGGTCTTGAATTGAATTTTTAATAAATTTAATGCATCTAATTAAGGATAATTCTAACTTCACATAGAAATATAGTGAGTTGACTTAATTAGTATGACTGATTTGAATTCGAAATAGGTAAATTATGTTAAATTCGTGAATTCGACCGCATACAACATTATGAATAAATCTTGAAATGAGAAATTAGAGATGACAACTACGATGAACTCGCGAATCCAAATCATTTAGTCATTATACTTGATAAATTCTTGACTTTTGCATTCACATTATTTTCTAGAATTAATAATTATAGTTTAAATCTTCAAATCAACTTAATTAATATAATTTTAAATAAATTAAGATTAAGATTAATTGAGTTAGTATCTAAATATGATAGTTTTCGTATGAACGATAATCTAGACTCAATATATCCACTTTATTAATTGTTTGCGATATTGTGTACTTGCAATTATATAATTTCTACAACAAGTTTTTGACGTCGTTGTAAGAGACTATTCTTATTTGATATTAGTTTAGATTAATCGTTAGTGTTAGCTTTATTTATTTATTTTTTATTTTTTTTATTATTATACTTTTTATTTTTCTTCTTTGTTTTCTTACTACAGAAAAGGCGTTTGTTGCATGTTCCGTTCATAAAGCGACAATCTTGAGATTTTCAATCCTGAGATTGAATGCACTTTCAGACGAAGTTGCAAAGAGCACAACTAAAAATAGAAAAATAAGCAACAAATTCCAATGGCAAAAGCACAAGTTAGATTAGCAGCCGAACAAGAAGTTGTTAGAGGCACCACTGAATACTCATCTTTCTAGATTCGTACGGATGTGCCATAACTTTCAGTTTCAAGGGATGAATGATGATGCCATCAAACTTGTACTATTTCTCTACACATTGCGAGATGGTGCTTTAGAATGGCTGGACTCAGAACCACATGCTAGTATCACCACCTGGGATTACTTAGCTAGAAAATTATGTAACAAGTATTTTTCACCAACTAAAGTAGGCAAGATGAAGCTAGAAATATCTACTTTTCAGCAACTAGATGGGAAAATGTATCATGAAACTTGGGACAGATTCAAGGAGCTGCTCAGAAAATGTCCAAATCATAGCATTAAAAAGAGATTACATGCTCAATACTTTTATTATAGGCTATCTCAATACAAATCTATAGTAGACTCTTCAACAAACGGGTCCATTACAAATAAAAATGTCAACGAGCATGGGAGCTACTTGAATTGATTGCGAATACACATATTATGTTTTCATCTGATTGTGTCACTCCAAGAAAAGTAACAGATATACATGATATTGACAATCTTTTAGCCACTAATGCACAAATTGTTGCATTGACAAAGCAGGTTGAACTCTTGGTCAAAACACAAACACAAGGAGTGAATGCAATCCAAGCAACCATGATGTGCAAAGACTGTGGAGCAAATCACTCGACGGTAAATTGTATGTTATTGGCCTCTCCGGAACAGGTCAATTTTGTACAAAATAATACACATCAGCAGTATAATCTGTATTCACAAACATACAATCCACGTTGGAAACAACACCCATATTTAGGTGATCTGACAATCATAATAGTGACAATGTTAATAATGCTCAACAAGAGAAAATGCCAAGTTTGGAGGAAATATTTCAACAATATATGCACAAAAAAAAGATAACATTTTGGAATGACAGGACAAACTATCAGAATCAACAGGCATCCATAAGAAAATTAGAGACTCAAATTGGCCAGTTAGCCCTGCAACTATCAGATAAAAAATCAGGCACTATGCCTAGCAATATAGTGACAAATCAAAAAAACAGGTAAATGCAATCACTTCTAAGAACGGTGTACAACTGCCAGAGATTCACGTGAAAAGACTAGAGAAAAAAGACAAACAGTTGGTAATTGATGATGAAGATGAGGTTGAGAAACAATATGTGAAATCGAAAGAAGAAAATTCAAAAGAATCAGTTGAATCATCAAAAGTGTGAGTGTCAATTCCTGTCAAAGCTTATGTGCCACCAATTCCTTTTCCTCAGAGATTGCAGAAGCACAAACTCGACAAGCAATTTGAAAAATTTATTGAAGTCTTCAAGAAAGTACACATCAACATTCCCTTCGTCGAAGCGTTAGCCCAAAAGCCATTGTATTTAAAATTTATGAAGGAAATGTTATCCAAAAAGAGAAAACCAAATGAATACAAGATAGTAGCTCTAATGAAGAGTGTAGCGCTATTTTGCTAAATAAGTTGCCTCCGAAGTTAAAAGATCTAGGGAGTTTTAAATTTTCTTGCACGATTGGAAAATTCTATAATTTTTATACTTTATATGATTTAGGTACAAGTGTTAATTTGATGCCCCTTTCTGTCTATAGGAGATTAGGTTTGGGAGATGTAAATAATAACTGTGTCTTTACAGCTTGCTGATAGATCAATCAAGTGCCCATGGAGTGCGGTTGAGGACGTGCTCATCAAGGTGGAAATTTTATCTTCTCGGTTGACTTCATTGTCCTTGATATCGAAGAGGACCAAGATAGGCCTGTAATATTGGGCCGACCATTCTTAGCGACAAGTCGAGCCCTTATTGATGTCGAAAAATGTGAGTTGATCTTGAGGGTACAAGATGGTGAATGAGCAATATTTAGTATGTTCACCGTACTCAAACAACTAGTCGACCTCGAAGGGTGCTTTAGAGTTGATAAGTGGTGAAAATTGGTCAAGAAAATTGCAAATCGAATGAGGATATATGTGGACTAGTTGGAGCAACAAAGATGAAAATGGCAAATTTAAAATATAGAAAGCAAAGAAGAAGTCTTGTAAAGCTGGTAATTGCAAGCAATGCAAGATTTTCAAAGTCAAATTCGAGCCTCCGGGAGTGATACTTGTAAAAAGTCGAGCTCTAGACTATAAATCGAGTGTTTAATAGAAGGCAACCCATATTTCTATCTCTCATCTGCTTATTACATTGCATTAGAAATTATAGATGTTTCCCATTTTTTAGTAATTAGGCAAATTTAAATTTAAAAAAAATTATTACAGTTGACCACGACAAAACAGTGAAATAGAGGTAAGAAAAAAAAATTACGGTTGACTGCGGTCAGCTGGGGGGTTATTTTAAACCCCCAACTTCTTTTCAACACTTCATTTTCTCTCTCCAACAAACAAAAATTTTCATTCCACCCTTTCACACTCATCCAAAATTGTTAGTTTCATAATAGAAGGGTAACAATTCATAGCAATTTAGGCTTCCACTTCTTACATTTTCACCTTCTCCATTAGGATTGCACAAAGGTAAAGGTGTCATGAAGACTCAACTCTCGATGCTTACTAATCGAATACCATCACCATTCTGATGGTTTCTACACGCCTTCGCAATCGAGTACACTCTTTCCTTTTTTATTTATTTTCCTTTCTTTTGCTCACATTGAGAATAATGTGTACTTTAAGCTTGGGAGTGCAATTGATGACTTTATTATTTTCGTTATGTTTGTGTGTATTGTCGATGATATTATGTTAGTCATATAAAAAAAAATCTTTTTAATTGTGTACTTGTATGTTGGATAGCTTTGCCGGCTAATGATGATATCTAAGTGAAACTATTATTGATTCATGAATAATGACTAGGTGATGCTACTTATTTATATATATTTTTTTACTATGCTTATCCATGTGATATATGATTGAGTGTGAGCACAATACTTATGAATATCACTACTTTTGGTTGGTTTATTAAATAAAATACAATGAAAGAATATTGAACCTAAGTTGTGAAACCAAGACCACCAATTGACAACTCAATTACTTAACCAGTTGAAATGATAGTTTGGGGTGGTTAAACCAACGCGGAAAGTATTTAGATAGGTGTTGATTCCTTGCATGAGTAATATTTGTGTGGGGTGTATTTGGCTACCAGGTAGAATCTAGGTATTGACCGGTTGCTAGAAATCTAATCCTTGCTTTATTTATCTTGCACAAAAAGTAAATATGCCATAGTCGCATTTTAGAGATACGACTCTAACAGATGGTGACTAACAATTCAAAGTTAATAAATGACAATCCTTGGATCAGATATAGAAGATCTCAGCCATTAAAGTGAAGATATAAAAATCCATTTCTCTTGAGATGTGTTCATTCAGTTCTCTCATACTTTGTGCAGCTGTTATTCTCTTTTTGATTTCTTAGTGATCCTGAGTGATTTCATGAGGGTTGTGAATGAACAACTACATATTTCTTCATGATAAGTGTTGTTTAGCCTTCATTTGTAAAAAATGTGCATCTATTTGTAGTTTTGAATGAAGTTGTCTTCTGGTCGGAGAATGTTCTGTAAGGTTCTGATGTTGTGATTTTCTTGGTCGAGTGGTGTCTATAAACTCTTGGCTACCTTTGATCATCAAAGGATTTAATGCAATGAGCTGAATCCACCTTTATGGAGCTCCAACAGGAAGTAAGTGGTGGTTGGCAGAACCCTAGGCCTTTAGGCAAACATCTCTTTTAATTATAGCATTTGTACGTATGTTATATTAATATTGCTAGAAGGATACAATTGTCTTTTTGTTGACAAAAATAATAATGGTACATATTATATTATATACATACGTGTTGAAGAAAAACAAATTCAGAAAAATGCCTATATGTAAGAAATTGTGGATCGAGAACTCTATGCCTTTAAGACGAATTTGTCCCCCTAAGGTGCTCACAGTTGATGAAAATCGTCTCCCAAGGTACAATGATCTCTTTTTTTCGATGGCAGTACTTCAAATCACAAGTAATAGCGAACCAAAAGTGTTTTCATACTCTCTTTCTTATGCAGAGAACGAACAAAATATTTGTATTATTATGCAAGAAGTTTGGAAATTCGAAATTGATTTTTTGCAAACCAAAGGGACCAATTTATAACATGCCAAAAGATTTAATTGAATGGACACAATTGTTGGATCATGTCAGTTTAATCCCAACAGTTATAATTTAAATAAACAAGTCCAGAAAGACATGTCTTTAATTGAAACAGATACTTTTGGATATATTAATTAATTAATTAATTAATTTGAGAAGGAATAAATAAAATAAATAACCTTTATTTTATTTGTACAAAAAGAATATAATGGACCAAGTCCAATCTAATGACCATGATCCACGACCCACGACTCGGCCTGAGCCCGAGCCCGAGCCCGAGCCGAACTAGTTTGGCAACGGCGTGGCGCGCATGTGGGCCTTTGGACCGAACCCAATAAGATGTAGGTCTCTCCCCTTTAAAAGACTATTAGTACCCATTGATGCCCAAACCCAATTGTCAAACTAGGATATATAAATTAACCACAATTCTTCTTGTCTTTCAATGTAGGATACATATTTCCAACTTCTTTTTATAATCCAAATTTCAGGTTATCAACATTTGGCAATAATTTCTCATTCACTTGGAAATGGTTTAGCAAAACCAAATATACCATAATCATCTACACGCAGAGTGGAACGTGTTCTAATTACAATCCACTTAAATAGGTGGTCTGGACTCACTCTAATATTTGTCAAAATTGATTAAAATCAATTATTTAGTCAACCATTTCCAAAACTTTTTACTTGTTTGGTTAGGATAGTTTAGACATTTTGCTCATTTGACTATTTAAAGTCTTGTATCCTCATCACTTTTGTAGTTGCACATTTTATTGTAAGCTTGTTTGGTTCTTGAAACCCTAAGTCCTCTTTTCTCTCTTGCTTTCTTCTAAAATATTCACATTGTATCACAGTTCAGTCAATATGAATACTTTGTTTTATGGTGTGAAAAAGCAGATTGACAGCATTTCGATTTTGATAGCATCTGGAGTATCACATATTGATGTTCACTATTCTTCTCGCTACTTGCCTTAATCTTGGTTTTGACATTTTGTTTAGGCTTTCATAAATGTATGATATTTGCATCATTTTCAAATTTGATTTTTGTTTGGGCTTTTAGTATTTGTTTGAGATATTATTGTGTTGGTTGTATTTGTTAGTTGTTGGTTAAATCCTTATGATGGCAAGTACAAAAGGTGATTTGCTTCAGTCCATTAATGTAAGATTAGATGGAAAAAATTATTCGTATTAGAGTATTGTGATGAAGAATTTTTTGAAAGGTAATTAAATGTTGGATTATGTTACTGAGATTGAGACCAAACCTAAGCTTGATAAAGATGAAGATGATAACTTTGTAGAATTGCTTCGTACTTGGGATGTGAATAATGCCAAAATTACGATTTGGGAGGTCAATCACAACAGTGATCTTATAAAGCCCAATACAAATACATACGCACTTGTGCCTCACTTTGACTTGTCTGGATTTGGAGCTCCACCCTCTTCTGATCCCACTTCAACTAACCTCACTGAGTAGTTTCAGAAGTTTCTTGTCACATAGCCACATGCTATATCAGCCTCTTCACGTGTAGGTTTGTCATCCTAAAGTCCTTCAAGTATTTCTCCTTCTATATGTGTTTTACTCGGGTGCTTCTAATCGCATGTCACCTGATTCAACATATTTTGCTTCTTCGTGTCCTTCTAAATCACTGTGTCTGTCATAATAGGTGATGGCACTCTGATGTCGTTTGCCGGTGTTAGTTTTGTTAGCACACATAGTTTACTACTTTCTCGTGTTTTTTTGCATCCCTACCTTACCATAAATCTTGTCTCTATTGGTCAACTATGTGACTCTGGTTACTTCTTTCAATTTTCTTATAATGTTTGTCATATACAAGATCCAAGATCCTCGATCTCAGAAGCTTATTAGGATAGGTCATAGCATAGAGGATTATATATTTTGGACAATCTAAGAGAGTCGAATGTTGTTGCCACTGTTGTTGACTTGTAATTTTTTTGTTTAAGTCATTCTTCTTCTAGTTTTTATTTATGGCATTCTCGTCTTGATCATATTTCTGTTAGTCATTTGAGATATTTAGTTTCTAAATGAATTTTGAGAAATTTTTAGACTCCTGATATTTTTAATTGGCTTCTTCATCTTTATCCAATTTTTCTACCAAGTCATAATTGAGAATGAATAATTAGACTATATACTTATATTTCTTCTAAAGATTGAAAAATACCATTTTTTTTAATTCTTTGATATTTACTTCATCTAATTAATACTTTTTGAAAAATACCTTATTTTTTCTTACTATAAATATACTTAACCTAATCAAAATTTATCCAATTTCTTACCCTAATCAAAACACACCAAACCTAATCAAATACCCAAGGTTTTTGTTGGCCGTATGTTGGCAGCTAAGCCAAAAAACCACCTGTGCAGGTGGCGGTGGGTGACAAACCCATTGTGGAAACGATGGGAACCGAAAGGCAATGGAGTGTGTATCCAATGCTACCACTACTGGATTTGAAAAATCAACAGAGGAAGCAGCACATTTGAGATTGGTTCCAATGGCTATAAGATTAGATATGCTTGGAAAATGTTCGATTTGTTACTTTATGGGTTTGGTTCTGATGGATCTAAAATTTATGAACTTCTTTTTTTATGGTGATGGTGATGTATTGGATGGTGTTTTTTTTGGCACAAAAGGCTACCAAAATGGATTATGAAGGGTGCACAAAGTAAGCTACCACCTCACGGAAACCATAGGAGTTGTAGATCGTGAGGTGGTGGTGCGATGGTGGCGGAAAAATGATGGTGCGATAGTGGTTAAATGTTGACCGAGAATCAGTGGCGGTGATGGTGGAGGATAACGCAGTTATTGTTCTTGATCTGTACGTGGAGAATAAAAGAAGTGGTAACATGATACGTTACTTCACTTAACATAGCATATTTACCGCTAAAATGATATATTACTTGAAAAGTAACGTAATATAATATAGTACGTTACTACGCGAATTATGATTCTAAGATAGTAGATGGTTGAGTTGAGAAGATGGTGCTAGTTGGGTTTTTTTTTTAAAAAGTGTGAGATGGTTAAGATTGAAAAAATCCAACTTGATCGGGTGGTGTTGGTAAGTGATGGTGGTGGCCGAAATCAGAGAAGATAGTGAAAAATAGTACCAGACAAGATTGTTTTAGGGTTTGAGAGGATTAACACAATAACACACATTTTACCATATAATAAGTAAAACAATAACATGTATGTTACTATACAAATCAAAAAATAAATAGCATAATAAGACATATTTTACTCTATAAGTAACACCGTGTTACCCTATATTCATATTTTTTAATTAAAAAATTGAAATATGTTAATGTTATTTTACAAGTAACACATATATTACCCGGAATGTTAATTTCACTGCTTGTCACTGAAGTTTGTGTAAAATTTCAAAGTAGTCATTAAAATATTTTTCTTATCCTACCAATCACTGAAGTTATTCATAATTTTATAAATGGTCACTCGTTTCAAAAATAGTCACTCAAGTTATACATTAGATTTAAAAAAAAAAAAAAAAATTGTAGCTGTCATCCCAACATTTACTCACTTTTTCACAATTGTCTTCAACCTTTAATTTTTTTACATTATGTCCTTGTTAGCGCCATTAATCCTTACTTTCTATTAAGTAAATGTTTAGAAGATGAATCTATCCTTAAGTTCATATAAAGAAGAAATGTTTTCGTAAAAGAAAAACAACTAAAAAAGATAAAGAAATAAAAATTAATTCAACTTTCTTCCTTACAAAACCACAAAACCCCACGTTATCTTCTTCGAAAAACTTGTTTAAGTCCCCCCACTTCCCAACACACAACAACACATATATGTACAACTACGCTCCTACCCACCACTAAAGTCCTTCACCATCACATCCCAATTACCGAAAGTCCTTACCGCTAGCTCCCA
Source organism: Forsythia viridissima (assembly GCA_030279155.1). Classification (NCBI taxonomy): domain Eukaryota; kingdom Viridiplantae; phylum Streptophyta; class Magnoliopsida; order Lamiales; family Oleaceae; genus Forsythia; species Forsythia viridissima. The sequence goes on from CM059036.1 coordinate 5,326,524, forward strand.
TCAATGGATAGCCTTATAAATCTACCACAAGTACTCATACTTACGAATAGCCAATACACACCCTACCTTCTCTATCTACTACCCTCACATTGTGGCCCTAAACCCGAAGTCACACCTTCCATCCCGGTGCTACTAACAACTTCTCTTATTTTTATCTTTTTTTTTTCTTCTTCTATGGAAGGTGAAAATGATGATGGGAGTGGTTTAAAAGATATGTGAGGGAATTAGAAAAAATGCCATCAAAATTTAATCTGATAGTTGAAAATTTTGTGTGAGTCCACACTCGTCGGCCACCATAAACTGGTGGTATTGCTGCCAGGGAAGAGGCTAAGACATTTTGTTCTTAATACTGTTATGACTACCGGCGATTATATTCACATTTTTTTTCTTAAAATTGATTTTGTATCTAATTCTTATTTTGTCTAATATTTTCTTCTATTAATTCTAAATTGAAATTTGGTTCTAACATAAACTGGTGGTCGCTACACTATTATATAAGAGCAATAGTGATTGTTTGTTGTAGTGTGTGGGAGTCGTGGTGGTGCACAAAGATGGTAGCTGATTGCTAGCATGGGGCTATGGTGGTTGTTGGTTCCGGTGGTGGTTTATTCTTGGGTAGAGATGGGGTTGGATAAGAAAAATAGGTCAATTTTTTTTTTCCTTTTTAATATTTTCTTCATTTTTATTTATATATTTTTACTTTATTTAAATTTATGAAAAAATTCATTTTTTAACGCTCCATAAACTATTATTGGGAGCAAAGGCGTCATTTTGAGAATAATATTGCCAAGAAATAAAAGATCAAAACATACGTGCGAAAGAGAATAAATTTTGAGGACAAAAATTGTAATTTTTATTTAGATTTATTGACCGAGTGACTATTTGTGAAACTATTAATAACGTCAATGATTAATAGGGTAAGAAAAATACTTTAATGACCAATTTAAAATTTAGCAAGAACATCAATGATAATTAGTGAAATTAACCCATTACCCTAACATATAACCCAAAAAATGTGGTTTTTAATGAATAAATGATGTATTAATTTTAAATAAAATTGAGATATTTTTCAAAGAATTATAAAAGAAGGGAAATTGTATTATATTAATATTAAATAAAAAGGAAGCATTTTTCAGAAAGTTGTAAAATGAGGTATTTTTTCAGTTTTTTGGACAAAAGTAAGGTATTTGTAATGTTTTCTCAAATTAAGAATTTTTTGAGAATAAAATGCAATCTAAAAGAAAAATCTTTTGTCTTATTTAAGGCTCACAAAAAAATCTAAATAAAAGGGAAAATATGGAGACGTAATTCACCCTTTTATTTTAATTACAAATTTTGATTAATCTAACAAATTACAAGATGAAATAACATTAATCCAAAAAACAAATGGCTCAAGAGAAGTCTTATTTGAAGCGGCCACAAATAAAACTTTACATTGTCTCATGCAATGTATTCTAAATACATCATTGTTCTAACTAATGAATCTAAACAAACTCAAGTAAGAACAATACGATATTATCAAAATAAAGCATATGACTTTATTCATCGATCGCAAACTATTAGTTTTGATCACGTTATAAGTTTACTTAACAATTTAAATATACAATTTATAACAACTCGTCTAACCATGGAACCTTAAATTATGTGCTCAATTCAAATATGCAAAATGCTATAATTAAATCATATTATTAATTATAGTGTCGCTTATTACTCCAACGAGCATAAAACTAACATATTTTAATAAAGCTTGAGCCAATTTCATTTCTGTCCATGCTTCATTTGCTGATTACTTCAACAAACCAGAAGCAAATTTCATTTTCCATACTAGGGATGAAATTTCTACAGAAATAGATTACTATAACAGTAAGGTTGTGCTGCCATAAGACAGACATCTTCAGTTGGTATTAGTTTGCCCGAAAAGTTTTGAGTATATAGTTGTAGACATAAAAGAGTCCAAAGATGTTATCAAACAATCCGTTTGTGAACTAATGTGATCTTACAAGCTCGTGAAAAGAAACGACTAAAACATATGGGGGAGCAAAATGAAAGTGAGTTCAATCAACGGTGAATTGAAAGTTACAATTTTTTTTCAAAATGGCCAAGATTCAACGAGGATATGAAATCAAATTGTGAAAGAAGTCAAAATGATGATGAATAAAAATGTGAGAAAATTGACCATAATGATAGAGGTAAGAACTATACTTCATATTGCGAAATTTGTAGAAATCAAATCATTCCACTTCGGATTGTTGCCGTCGAGGAAAACCTCACAGTTATAATTGCAAAATGTTTGGCCATATTGCGAGAAATTGTCGATCTAAGGAACGATATCAAGAAAATTTTGTTGAAGAAAATGCCGAACACGGAAATTTGTTTTATGCTAATAAATCATCATCACATGGAAATAACATTTAGTATATGTTACGTGCGGCAATATTAATAGATTGTATAGAATAAATGTAAGAAAGAGAAATACACATATTTACATAGTTCGGCTGTAAACTTATTCCGCGGGAGCGAAGCATCCTGGGACTAACAGGTTTAGGATGTCTCATCTCTAGCACATGGACACATTAATCAAGTCCAAGCAATGCCTGAACTTATCTATGGTTACAGGTTTTGTCACATTCTCAGAAGTGTAAACCTTCTCAAGCAATAGTTCACCTAAAGAAACTAGTTCACTATCCTATGAAACCTCACATATATGTGCTTGGTCCGTACATGATACACTTGGTTCTTTGCCAAATAGATGGTACTTTGACTATCACATTGCAACTTAACTCCACCTTGCTGAACACCCATCTCCTTTGACCAACCCTGTAAGTCACAAAGCTTCCTTGACAGCTTTAGTCACTGCCATATACTCTGCCTCAATCGTAAATAGTGTAACCAAAGGTTGAATCATGGACCTCCAACAAAGAGGCACCCCTACAAGAGTGAATATGTAACATGTAGTCAACCTCCTATCATCCAAATCCCATGAATAATCTGAATCCACATATCCTACATCTGAATGATTATGTTGTTGTCTGCTAAACATGATTCCATAGTTTGTAGTACCCCTCAAGTATTTGAAAATCCATTTGACTGCATCTCAATGTTGTCATCCTGGACTTTCCAAAAACTTGCTCACCACACTAACAGCTTGTGCCAAATCCAGTCTTGTACAAACCATAGCATACATTAATCACCCTACTGTACTAGCATATAAACCTTTTGACATGTCTTCAATTTCAGCATCTGTCTTTGGGCACTGAGTAGTAGATAATCTAAAGTGATTCGCCAAAGGTGTACTTACTCGTTTTGTGTTACCCATGTTGAACATGTCCAATATATTTTCAACATAACCATCTTGAGATAACCATAATTTTATGAAAACTCTGTCCCTGTGAATAGTCATCCCAAGAATCTTCTTGGCTGCACACAAGTTTTTCAAGTCGAATTCTCTACTCAACAAAGTCTTCAACTTGTTGACCTTGCTCATACTTTTCACAGTAATCAACATATCATCCACATAAAATAACAGAAAAATAAAAGATTCGTTACCAAGGCTCTTCACATAAATGTAACAATCATACTCACATATCATATAACCAATCTGAATCATGTAGAAGTCAAATTGCTTGTACCACTACCTCGGAAACTGTTTTAGCCCATAAAGTGATTTCTTCAATTTACAGACTAAGTGTTCATGTCCAGGCTGACTGAACCGTTCTGTTTATTTCATGTAAATCTGCTCTTCCAAATCACCATAAAGAAAAGCTGTCTTTACATCCATATATGTCCAAATATGCTACCATAGCCAACACTACCCAGATAGAAGTGTCTAACAATAGGAGAGAAAATCTCATTATAGTCAACCCTTTTATTTTTTGTGTAACCCTTTGCTACCAAGCGAGTCTTGAATTTTTCTCCTTTTTATAATATTGCTTCTTTCTTCTTATACACCAATTTGCATCTTATCGCCATCTTCCCCTTTGGGAGCTCCACCAACTCTCATGTCTAGTTCTTATGCAAAGACTCCATCTCTTTCACTGTAGCATCTATCCATATACTATTTTCTTAGCTGTGTATTGCCTCTTGAAAAGTAGTAAGATCCCTACTACTGGTATTAAGTGCATAAGCAATCAAATCTTCAAAACTATACCTAGTTGGTAGTCTAATAGTGTGTATAGGCCTGTCCATAGCTATAATGTGATGACCATGATCTCCTGAGCTAGAACTCATATTGTGGACATTTTCCTCTTTGACATGAGTCTCTAGCTCAACCTACACCACATGATCATTGATGTTGCAATTTTCTGGCACCCGATCCTCTTATCCCTATGTACGCTGCAACATAGATTTCTCATCAAAAATCACATATGTACTTACCTTGTTTGCCCTTAGATCCCAAATCTTGAATCATTTCACTCCTTTTTGATACTCTAGAAAAATACATTATATAGACTTCGCATCAAGCTTCAATCTCTCTTCACTAGAAACATGTATGTAGGTTGGAACCCAAACACTCTCAAATCGGAGTAGTCTACAGCACTTCTTGTTCATACTTTCTTTGATGCCTTCCCATCTAGTGCTATCCTAGGCGACCTGTTAATCAAGAAACATGCCATACTCACTACATTTGCCCAAAAGTTCGTTGAAATCCTTGCATTCAAACTGAGACACCGAGTTCTTCCTGCCATTGTCTTGTTCATCCTTTCTGATACACCATTTTGTTGTAGTATTTTTCGTACGTTGAATGTCTCTTAATCCCATGCTACTCACAAAACTCCATGAAATTTGAATCTGTGTACTCAGTACCATTGTCTAACATGGGATATTTAATCTCCATCCTTGTTTGATTTTCTACTTCAACTTTCCACAACTTGAACTTGGCAAACATTTCTGACTTGTGCCGCATGAAGTACACACAAACCTTTCTTAAGTAATCATCAATAAAACTCAAATAATACATATGTCTCTCTCATAATGCTATCCGTACTGGTCTCCAAACATATGTATGAACATAGTCAAGAATCTCACCTGTCTTGTGAATGTCTTGAACTGCACCATATTTTGTTTCCTAAGGACACAATACTTGCATAAATCAAGTTCGCATGTTTTAACACCCTTGAATAGATTTTTATTATGAAGCTTCATCATACCAAGCTCATCCATATGACCTAACCGTATATTCCATAAGATTGTACTATCTGACTCAGACTCTGCAGTAGTAACTCTACCTACAAATATAGTACCCAGTAGCCAATAAATATTCCCTATCAATTTATCTCCCATTATCATTGTCATAAGACATCTACTCACATTCATTACTCCACATTGAGACTTAAAACTAAATCCATTAGAGTCTAAAGTATCCAAAGAAATCAAATTCTTTCTTGAATTTGGTACATGTCTAACATCACACAACGTTCTAACAACACGATCGAAAATTTTAATTTTGATATTCCCTATTCCAACAAATCTGCAAGATGCATCGTTACCCATCATAACAGAACCAAAATTTACTTACATTTAGTTGTCAAACCAATCTTTATTAGGTGTCAAGTGATAAGAGCATGCTGAATCCAGAATCCAAGAATCTGTGAGATCATCTGAACTGGATGAAATAGAAAACATATCCCCATCACCGCTCTAAGAGTCTTCTTCTTCCACTATATTCGCAGACTTTGATGAATTCTCTTTCTTCTTATTGTTCTCCCGCTTTATGTGTCTTTTTTTCCCATACTTATAGTATTGTATGTCCTTCTTCTTCATAGATTTAGACCGAGAATTATTTTCACTCGATCCATTCAAAAACTTACTTCTGCCATATTTTTGGTTACCCTTGACCACAAGCCCTTCAACTTGAGAACCCTCATCACTGACTTTCTTCCTCTGATGAAAACCTAATAGGGCACCTGTGATCTCTTCTAAATCCAGAGTTCATTTCTCCCACATCAGAGTTGTAACTAAGTTTTCATACGTAGTAGAAGCTCGTAGGGAATTCAGTAACATCAATGCCTTGTCTTCATCTTCGAACTTCACATCAACTCGTTTCAGATTGCTAATAATCTAGTCAGACACGTAGATATGTTGGCTTAGATCCGAGCCCTCCATGATCTTAAGAGTATAAGTTTCTACTTAAGATAAAGTTTGTTCGTCAGAGACTTGGACATATACCGACTTTCCAGCTTCAACAAAACTGTTGCCGGCAACTCTTTATCCATGACGTTATATATCACATCATCAGCCAAAAAAGCCTAATCGTCGCCACAACCTTCGCTTCAAGTTCCTTCCAATCTATATCATCCATTCCTTCCGACTTCTTTTTGTATAACACCTTCTCCATGCCATGCTACGCTAACAGATGCTTTAACATCCTCTGTCATAATCTGATACGCCTTCACCATGTCCAGTTCCGTTCCGTTGAGTACGCTCCGTTCCCCTCACTCCACTCCTCTCTCGCACCAGCCTATTTTTCGATATATATATATATATATATATATATATATATATATATATATATATAACAATTATTTCAAAACATTGATCCTTTGGTTATTACAAAAGTAACCATAGAAAATGGTGTCGTTATTGAGGCTAAAGGGAAAGGTACAATTGGCTTAATTACAAAACATGGATTGAAAGTACAAACGTTCAGTTGGTTTCAGATTTGGAGAAAAATCTTCTCAGCATTGGCCACCTTGTTGAGAAATGGAGTGTCGGAATTAATGCACTTAATTCCGTCAAATTCAAATTTTAGTTTTATGCGTTTTGGACTTATGTTAAGGTTTAATATGTGTTGTTGTTCCACTAACGTCTTTACATTATTGTGGATTCAAATTCTAGATTTGTGAGTTGTCAAATCGATTGTCATATTTTTGCATGGCCTCAGGTCTAATATTAAAAAGGGTTGTAATGTACACATATTGGGTACGAAAAATAAATTGAATATTTTGGAGATTAAATATCTCATTTTAAGCCAGGGGAAAGCAACTTAAATTTTCCTTCACAGATATGTGAATGATTCGATGGAATTTCCAATCAATCTAGTGTTGGGATACCAATTAATTCATATATCATGTCTTTAAAATTGGTTTACTAGTATATGTAGTAGTCATGACAGTCGTTGGTGCACTCCTTGAAGCTCTCCGTATTTTTTATAGATTATGTACAGCTGTGATGTTGTTTTATTTTATGGAGTTGGTAGTGGTCGGGATATGGTAGCAGCGGCGGCGGCAGTGCATGGACTAGTGGAGGTAATGGAATTGTGATGTGATCCTTTTAAGTGACAAAGGGGGTGACATGTAGATGTGACAAATGAACCGAGCGGCTCGTGGGCTCGTCCGTTCGACCCATATAGGCTCTGGCTCGTCGTGAGACGAGCTCGAACTTGGACCAAGTCCAAAAAAAGGGGTCGAGCCGAGCAAGGTGGGCAACAGGCCGAGCCGGCTCGATCCATTGCCACCTCTAGTGACATGTATACTTGAAGGGGGAGGGGATTGTGAAGTGATAATTTCTTCTTCTTATGTTTGTTTTCTTTTTCTTTTATTTTATTAAAAAGGAAAGATGTAATAGTATCTTGACAATTTTTCCCCTCATTAAAGTTGACATGTGGCCCTCAAGTCAAGTGCGTGATTGGCTGCTTGTGGAGTGTGGACGGACCATTGTGTTATGTAAATGATAGGTTGGGAACTTAAATGCCAAACAAAAATAGAATGGGACCCATTTGTTACTAATTCAAATGGTTGGGGACTAATTCTGCAATTTTCCCATACAAATTTGTTGCTAATAATCAGGAACTAAAGATTAAACGTGAAAATCAATGAGAAACTGGTACTTGGAGTCTTGCATTGCCATCACTATGTAAATACAAATGTACAAAAAACCTTCTTCTAGTACAGTTGAATTCCGTGGCAAGTCGAATAAATTTGATTTTCGATGACAACAAATATCGTTCAAACTGGAAATACATTTATGCAACCAACTTTGAGTTAGAAATGCCCTATCGTAGTATTGATATAGTCGAGTGCTATTCTCGCAAGGATTTTAAGAAGCCTTATGGCTCGCTTGGATTCTTTAGTTGGCGAAAAGTTATGCATTTGTACAAGTATCAACAACAATTTCAACCATCAGAATCCGTCTCACGGAATGGTAATGGAACTGTTTTCACTGCCCTAAAATTTCCAACATTGTTCAGATGTTCATTCTCCAATCTGTTCAATCATGAAGTTAATAGAGTTAAGCTCAAAATTCTCTTTCGGTCCATACCCAGAAAAAGGAAGAGGGTAGTACCTGTAGAAGTTCCAGTGTCCACGTCGGATGACCTCCAACGAAGCCAGGAAAAACTCGAGTAATCGTGACTCGAACGTGCCAATGTTGAATCTCATCCCAGTCTCAACCCATGCTACTCTCAAGACAAAATTCAAGGCCTAAAATTGAAATATTATATGTTTAGAGATGTGAAAATTCATTTGAGATGAGCATTCAAGAAAAAACATGGGCATGTTTGGCACATTGGATTTGACCGCACCAGACATGATTAAAGATGAAAACTAAGGTACGTAAATTATGTTCATTATATCAAACACCCCCGAATGGTTACTTGTAATCTATCTGAAGTAGTTAAAGAGAAACTAGGGGGAGAGAGAACTCACAATGGATACATAATAGATGCTTTTATTCTTCAGTATGAGATCATCTCTAAGCCATGGATTTTTGGATTTTGGCTTAAATAGTCCCCAATCTTTAACAAAATCCCAATACAATTGATAAACTGTGGCTACCAGTGAAGTCAGCAAAACAATGACCATCCACAATTGTGTGGGCTGCCTGGCATAGGTTAACCGTGCCCCGGCTGCCACCATAGCGGAGACATACTTCCCGAGGTTAGCCAAGTGGTCTGTATTACATTCATCAAACCAACGTCTCGCGCACTAGTTTTGCATAGCAAATCATGTGTTAATGAACTAATGAAGAAGAGGCATTTGCATTTTAATATGCAAGTCGAAGAAAACCATAACGAACACTGAGAAACAGAAATGCCTCGATAAACCAATCTTCAATTGAAGTCGAACCGAGGAAACAAGCAAATACAAGTTAAAATTTACCTGCATTGCACGCCAATAGTACGGAGCAAAGGAGATAACATAAGCAAGCTCCCTGTATAGTTTAGTAGACTTGCATGTCTCATAATTGTGCGTTTTAAAACTTCCAGCTAGAAAGTAGCACGACGCAGATTCCAAGTGCCTTAATAATGGAATCTGTTGAAGTTGAACGCGAGAAAAAGGACAGTATTTAGATCATAATCTTATGAGTCTACGTCGAAAATTGCAGTTTTAAGTAGGAAAATAGCATAAATTGTGTTGTATCAATTAAGTCTACCTGGCTAGTAAGTTGATCAGCGATGAAAGAGTCTACCATCAAAACCTGCAGACATGAAAAATTGTTATTTACAGAAGATGTGATCATGCAGCATGTATGCTCAAAATAAGTATTTACATGTACCTTGTAAAATGGAGAGCAGACTATGTTGCGTATGACTCTAATGAAACAGTAGCGCGTAGAGCGATAGAAGATGTTTAACGGACATATGAGCAGCCCGATGAAAACCTGAAATGCAGTGGTAAAACGTAAAGCTTTAGGCCAAAGGACACGTTTGATACACAACATTGGACACTAGTGTATATTACTAACCAGTAGGAGAATTCCCGGAATCATGTCTACTTGACGGGGTGAGAAGTCTTGGGAGAGTAATATTAGGTGGATGACCATAGCCGCGACGACAGTAGTCATCAAAGAGGTACAAATGAGGAAAGCATCTCTGTATTTGAGGGTGGTGTTGGGTTGAAATTCGAATATGAAGTTGTAATTGATCCTTGTGCTCTTCCACATCAACAGATTGCATCCATACATGAACAAGTGTAAGCTTAGCAGTGCAAACATGCTGCACGTGTATAAACTCATACTATTAGTGTCATATAAATTTGGTTATGGAAAGAAACAAGTATATGATAAACTGGTTAGATATAAATTAGTGCAATAATCTCGTATATGCTTGATTTTGGATGATTTAAAATTCATTCAAGATCGACTCGAGAGTTGATATGGCCTAAAGTTGATCATGTTTACCAAGAGCGAGGTAGGATGATATAGACATTTTCGGAGTCCGAAGCGAAGTCTAAAAATTAGGTCTCTGAGACAAAGTCTGATAAATCATGGGCAGGGCTATTGGTGGACTGGACTTCAATTGTTTTTTTTTCTAAAAATGGACCCCTTCGATTTTAGGCTACTACTTAATAATAGTCATGGTCCTCATAAAATGCAACTTGCTTTGCTTTGTTAGAATTCAAACTTTTACACAAATATTTTTTTTTTTACAACTTCAATATTCACAAATAAATTTTGTTTTTTTTTTTTTATATAAAAATGGGCCCCCTTTGGTTTTGGGCCCGAGGCGGTTGCCTCACTCGCCTCGGCCCCAAACTGGCCATGGGGGCGGCGAAAGCTCATGTTAGACTAAACCATGATGTCAAAAAGTGTGGGTCGTATAAAATTATTTTTTGAAGTGTTTATAAATTGTGGTCCTATAAAATTTGTGGATAATAAGTGAGTAGTAAATTGTGGGTCTTATGAGATGTATGGATAAAATTATATTTGATTAATTTGATCAACTTAAATTATAATATAAACATAGTCAAACAAGTTTAAATTATAATTTAAACTGATCAAAATGGTCAAACATACTTTTTATCTACATATTCAATATAATCCACAATTTATAAGCACTTAAAAAATAAGCTAAGATGCCGCACGTTGAGAAATAAGCTTAAAATGAGTTAATGTGAAAAAGGTTACCTGAAAATCGGGTAGACGGTTTCCATATAAGCAGCCTCAGATCTTGAAGTGAACATGCCACTCAAATGTGCCAAGATGCCGTACACGCTGAACAACGTTACAAAACAACCTGTGAATAAACCTGCAAAATGTCACAACAACAAAATTAAGAATAATTAATATTAAACTACAACGTCACATTTATTAAGTTGAATGCGACAAAATTAAATATAAATAAAAAAAATTAAAATACGAACAGGAGAGAATTACCGACGAGAAAAGTGACCATGTGAGAATTTTTGAGCTGTTGGGGTCTTAAGAATTTCATTGCCTTTTTCCTGTCTTTGTTGGCGAAGTGCTGTGTGAATACGGACTCCACTTCGTCCATTAGTCTTACCACCTTTAATTGCACAAACACAATTATTTTAATAATTAATTGTCTCTTAATTTTTATATGCAATAAACAATTAATTAAAATAATTGTGCTACTAATTACTATCAACTAATTAAACATTTTAAATGCATCAGCAAATATATTGAGGAAACCAAACAAAAAAATTCTGAAATTTTGAATTTAATTATTTTAAGTCCCAAAACTTTGTTGAACTAAAGACAACCAACAAAATTTTCACACCTTAAAGCAAACTCCACTAAATGTTAGCCCAAGTTTGGCTAAGCAGTTGTTTGGTTAAGTTTTTTTTAACTCTTTTTTTTCTAGAACTAATTTTCAACCACATATTTCATGGGACCCACAATTTTCAACCACACATTTTATCAAATTTTATTAAAAACTCTTAAAAAATTACTTTTAAACTACACCTAATTAACAAACACTAACTTACAATTTTAATTTAAGTTTTGTCAAATTAGTCAAATATACTTGTTATCAATAAATTTCATAGGACCAACAATTACTATCCGCTTATTATATTTACATTTCATAGGACTCACAATTTATAAATATTTAAAAATAATTTCAGGAGCACTGCCAGACATGCTATTTCGTCGTCTACATATGATATATTACTGAAGTGTTTTACTACTTAAAAGTATGTTAAATTTATTTTTAAGTTACTTATTTTGTCAAAAGTAATTTAAAAATTTATTCTTTTACCAAGAAAAATTACTTTCTAGAATTTAAGAGTTTTAACTTATTTTGTAGAAAGTAACTTTTAATCACAAAAGTTTTAACTTATTTTTTAGAAAGTAACTTTTAATCACAACCAAATAAGCTCCATTTCATGGTAAATTATATGTAATTTCACATTTTTAAACAATTTTATCCACCAAACTAAAAATAGACAAATGGCATACAATTTATTTAAGTAAAGGGGGGACACACGCAAAAACATACGTGTCGAATAGAAACAACCTTATAAGATATGAGTTACAATTTATAGCTGTTTTTGCAAAAAGTAGATAAAGTATATCATAATTATTGCGTGAAATCCATAATTTATTTATTTTAAACCACATAAAATAATAGCCTCCGATAAACACACTCAAACATGTACTAATTATAGTGGAAATATTATTCGAATCGTTTCAAAGTGCTTGTTTAGTAATGTTTTTGGTAGATTATAAGCAGTGGATTTTACATAATTTAATAAAAAATAAATTTTATAGAATATTTGAATAAAAATAATATTTGACTAATTTATAAATTTAAAAAAACAATAACAAACATGCTTAAAGTGGCTCGTGGTTCGATAGGTCCACACACCCACCCACACAATTTACCATCTTACCTTATCAGAACTAATGAAATGTGATCTTTTTACTTCTTTGAGGTAACTTGCTGATGCCTGCCTGTTTGATACCTATACATTAAAATGCATAATATACATTTTCAAATCAGAAAATTAAATTAAAGAATGTGAAAATGCTATTTGTAGAACAAATTGTTTGTTACACTCGAATAATTATATTTCTCATGTTAAGCTAACTTAATACTATCGGGGCATATTTGCTCGACTTGATTAACTTGTCATCATCGTTAAAATCATGTACGTGGTGGTTTCTAAGATGGTAACAACATTTCAATTTTTGTACGTAATCACAAAACGTGATCGAATAAAACTTTTGGAGTGACAAAATTAGTATTTTGCTTTTTCAAAAAAAAAAAAAAAATCACTTATTTTTTCTAAATGAATAAACAAACTTTGGATTGTACGCAAGATCCACCCATCTTATCTTACCAATTAAGAGTGTACAGCTAGTAAGTAACAATTAATAAATAATAATATAATAAATAATTAATTTCATTTTCAAGCCAATTAACATATCATGTATGCACACTGATATAGTTAATTATAGCTTTAATTAATTACCTTGTCGAGTTTCTTAAGTATCTTTGTGAAAGCCATCATATTAAGTGAGCTGCCCAAAAAAGTAAAAACATTAGAATAATTAAACACAAGCATTTAATTCAAAGAAGGGGGCAACATTTTTTTAAAAATGCACTACATTTTAATTGTATTAAAAGTCTTTGAATTTTATTCATTGTCTCATTTTGGTCTTTATTTTTTTTTCTATCGAATTCTTATTATTAACCTTCCATTAATTATTACATCTTGTTCCTAATGATGATTTCCATCCAATAATTCTATTAGCGTGCTATAAAACGAGAGACAAAAATTTTATTGTAATTTTGCATTTATTTAACTTTTTACCTATTTAAAAATATGAGGGACAAGTAAGTCATTTTACTCCCTTTTCACAAAATTTTTGGACGAAAATCGTCATCAGAAACAATATATGTTAATTAGAACATTGAGGATAAGAATGTGATGAAAAAAGTTGAGAACATAAATGTAATAATGAGTAAAGTTTATGAACCTTTCATGCAATTAAATTGTAGTATATCTTGAAAAATTTATTAATTTTTTTTTTCTTTTTCATGTTTGTTGAATTACTTTTTAACCTTTTAAACTTATAAATAAATTGATTTAACATAGTACTATAAAAAATTATCCGTGTCTAAGAATATTTTACTTGAAAATTTTAGTCTAATTACGTTGGAAATTAAATAAATTAAAGTAGGTTTAATTAAGAAATTTTACCTGTATGTTTTAAGTAAGCCAAGGCCTCTATAGAGCTCAACAAAAGCGCCTCTTATCATTTTTTCAGCACACTGTATCCTCTTTCTATTGATAAATTCTCCGCCTCTTTCCTTCTTCGGATGGTTGACTAAATCCTCCCAAAGCATCGATGTGACGGCGGATATGGTTCGTGTCTGTGTCGTCGCCGGAATATCTATTCTCATGGCCACATTAGGCTTTCCCTTCTTTGTTTTCCCACGAGTTGCAGAGTTCACGAAATTTATGCCATTTTTCTCTAATGCTGCAATAACATCTTCCCTTTGACTTTCGATTGGACTATCACAATATTCACTCTGACTTTCTACAAATACATACATATAGGGATATATGAGATGGCATGCAATTCGGATATATACATTAACGATATTTATTCTTTAAGCAGAACAACAATTGAAATCACTATAATCAATTATATACACGCACGTTGACATTAATATAGGATTATTTTGACTTCAAATGTCACTCCACTTAAAAGAAAAGAAAAAAATCTAATGTGTCACATTAGATTTTTTTTTTTAAGTAAGTGTTGAAATTAGTTTTTAAGTGTTGATAAGTTGTGAGTCCTAAAGAATGTATGGTTAATAAATGGTAGTATTTGTGGGTGCTACAAAATATATAAATAAAAGTACGTTTGACCATTTTGATCAGCTTAAATTTTAATTTAAACTTGGCCAAACATGGGTTTATAATATGAAACGTTAGATTTTTTTTTCTTTTAATTGGCGTGACCTTTAAAGTTAGAATGTCTCTCACTCGAAACATGATTAATTCAATTATGGTAAAGATTCGTGTTGTTCCAATTAGAGAAAAATTGTTTTCCAAAGTGGAGAGGAAAACATTACCATAATCCAATTTTCATGTACAAAAATTACATTCTCCACTTTGAAATCATTTAAGAATTATCATATCTATTTTTTTTAATAAATATTTTGTAAAATAACTAGCCTGTTAATATTTACCAAAAACTGCAGGTAAAGGCATCAAAAGAGATAATAACTCACCGGAAGAATCGGAATTCCGGCAAGACGATGAATTAGAGCCAGAAAAAAGTCCAGAATTAGATTTTTTTTTTTTCTTTTAATTGGCATGACTTTTAAAGTCAGAATATCTCTCACTCCAAACATGATTAACTCAATTATGGAAATAATTCATGTTGTTTCAATTAGAGAAAAAAATCTAATGTGAAACATTATATTTGTTTTCCCAAAGTAGAGCTACAGGAAAATATTACCATAATCCAATTTTCATGTACAAAAATTACATTCACCTGATTTAAACTTTGAAATTATTGAAGAATTATCATATCTATTTTTTTTAATAAATCTTTTGTTTAATAACTAGTTATGTTCATATTTGTGAAAAACTGCAGGTAAAGACATCAAAAGACATAGCAACTCATCGGAAGAATCGGAGTTCCGGCCAGATAATGAATTAGAGCAAGAAAAAAGTCCAAAATCTATATTAGCAGCTAGTTTTAGATTTTTTTACTTTTAAAGTCAGAATATATATCTCTCAATTCAAACATGGTTAATTCAATTGTGATAACGATTCTAGTTGTTCCAATTAGAGAAAAAAATCTAAAGTGAAAACATTAGATTTGTTTCATGTACAAAAATTACATTATCCTGATTTAAACTTTGAAATCATTGAATAATTATCATATTTATTTTTTTTAATAAATCTTTTGTATAATAACTATCTCTATTAATATTTGAGAAAAACTGCAGGTAAAGTCATCAAAAGACATAGCAACTCACCGGAAGAATCAGTGTTCCGGCCAGACAATGAATTATAGCAAGAAAAAAGCCAAAAGTCTATATTAGCAGCTATTTTTAGATTTATTTTTTTCTTTTAATTGGCGTGACCTTTAACGTCAAGATATATATCTCTCAATCCAAACATGGTTATTTCAATTATGGTAAAGATTCCTATTGGTCCAATTAAAAAAATTAAAAAATTCTATTGTGAATCATTAGATTTGTTTTTCCAAAGTGGAGGAGCAAGAAAACATTTCCATAATCCAATTTTCATGTACAACAATTACATTCTCCTTATTTAAACTTTGAAATCATATAAGAATTACCATATTTATTTATTTATTTTCAATAAATCTTTTGTAAAATAAATAGCCTTGTTAATATTTTCGAAAAACTGCAGATAAAGGCATTAAAAGACATAGCTACTCACCAGAAGAGTCGGAGTTCCGACCAGACGATGAATTAGAGCGAGAAAAAAATCCAAAACCTATATTAGCAACTAGATTTTTCCGACATCGATCGGCGAGAACTCGCTTGAGATCCAACAAAATTTGAAGCTGCTTATTCAAAGCATCTCCTCTTTCCAAAAAGTCTTCTTCTTTAGTCTTGTAAAACTCGTTCACTTTGTTCAATTCATCGTCTAACCTTTGAAAGAACGCTTTAATCTATACATGCACACCAAAATTATCCAAAATTAGTCTCACAATCTAACAAAAAAAGCGCGTTCTCGACACACGCTATTAGTTGTTAATTACCTCATCTTCTTCAGAAAACAGATGAACAAGCTCATTTTCACACACTTGTTCTTCTTCATCTTCGTCTCCTTCTTCTTGATCTTCTTCTCCATCTTCTCGTCCACTAACCTCGTTCTTGGCCTGCAATTAAGAAATTAAAACCAGTGATTATTAATTAATCTTTCGAGATCGAACTTTTTCCAGGTTGTTATATAATTTGTTTCACTTGTTCACGAAAGTTTCATGATGCAAGCGACAGCTAACTGAGTTCCGTGCAAAGCTAAATAAAACTCCAAAAAAAGTGAAACTTTATGATATCATCAAAACCATCAGATTATCAAAATTCCAGGGAATTCTAACTTTTTCCGGCCGACCGGCGACCATAAGTTGATAACAAACCACAATTCAGTTCAAAGAAATTTAAAAGAAACTTTCTTGAAAAGAAGAAAAAGTACACATTTTTGTTGTCACCACTTACAAAAGTGGTTAAATTTCAGCCGGAAAATGACGTCATTCTCATTTCATTCTATTCTATATTTAGTAAAAGTTGAATAGTGCCGGTTTGATTTTAATAAAAGTTGATGAAATAATTACCTGAGCAGTCTCGGGTTTCTGTCCTCCATTGTTGAGCTTGCTATAAATTCTATTAACAACACCACGAACTGGATCAAAAATGGAACGCCCGAAATCACAATTAGTATCCGAAACATGCATTGGTTTTCTTGTTAACTTAATCCTTTTTACATGTTTCTTCAGTTGCCGATAGTTAACAAACGCATCCTTCCATTCTGGAATGAGCTGGGCTTCCAACTCCTTCGAGAACTTGACCATATTTTTCGAAGAATGGGCGGAGGAACGCGGTGGTAGACGGAGGAGGAGGAGGAGGAAGGAGGAAAGAAGAATTTAGAGGGAAGAGTGTGATATTCGTGTAGTATATAAATAGCGAGACGGGAAGAAAAGTAAATATAATTACTGCATTTTATTTGTAATTTGTAAATTAGAAAGCGTTTAGGGTCAAATGATTTATATGGGCAAATTCGAGTAAAAAACAAAGAAAAAGAAAAGAGAACATAAAGGAACAAAAAGCCAAGGTGGGAAAAGATCTCCTACCCCCAGTGGGCAGGAAATCCTTGCCCTTGTTAGATGTGGGCACAAAATTACTGTCCATTGGGGGCAGCAGATCAGGTCCCATAAGGTTGGGAAAAGATCTCCTACCCCCAGTGGGCAGGAAATCCTTGCCCACAGCATGTGGGCTGTTGATGCAAAAAGTTACTAACTTTTTGCATCAACAGCCCACATGCTGACAAGTCAGCATGTGGGCACAAAATTGCTGCCCATTGGGGGCAGCAGATCAGGTCCCATAAAGTTATATATGATTGGACGGTTTAATAAATAAATTATAGTTTTTTTTTTTTTTTTTTTAAAGATTATTGAATACTATTTAACGCTTTCCACTTATATAAGCTTGTGTTTTATATGCAATTTAAATTTATTTTCATTGTTTAGTGTTGTTAGTACAATTTATGGTACTAAGTGGTGGTACTTAAAACAAAAAATTCGTCTTAGGGTATATGGTTAGAGAAATAAAGTGGAGCTGCACGAAAAATTACCATAATCTAATTTTCATGTACAAAAATTACATTCTCTTGATTTAAACTTTGAAATCATGGAAGAATTATCATTTTTTTTTTTAAATAAATCTTTTATAAAATAACTAGTTCTTTAATATTTGCAAAAATAAAATTACAAGTAAAGACATCAAAAGACATAGTAACTCACTAATAGAATCGGAGTTCAGTCATACGATGAATTAGAGCAAGAAAAAAGCCTAGAGTCTGTATTAGCAGCTAGATTTTTTTTTTTCTCTCTTTAAATTGGTGAGACCCTTCTCTCATTACAAACATGATTAATTAATTAAGTAGTGATTAATGTTGTTTCAATTAGAGAAAAAATCTAATGTGAAACATTAGATTTGTTTCCCATAATCATTACCATAATCCAATTTTCATGTACAAAAATTACCTTATCCTGATTTAAATTTTGAAATTATGGAAGAATTATCATATCAATTTTTTTAATAAATCTTTTGTAAAATAATTAGTCATGTTAATATTTCCAAAGAACTATAGGTAAAGGTTTCAAAAGACATAATTAATAACTCACCGGAAGAATCGGAGTTCCGGCCAGACAATGAATTAGAGTGAGAAAAAAGTCTAGACTCGCCCATGGTTCGTGGGTCATGCAGGACGAGCCACGGCCTTTCCACCGGCCACACATGAACTTCAATTTTTTTTTAAAACTTAAAATAAAATAAGTTATGATAAAATTGACATTTAAAACCCTCCTCCTTTTTTTCAAGCTTGGAACCAACTACTTTTAGCATAGGCAGAGTTAAAATTGTACATGAACAAGTTGTTACGTGTACAATTTTTGGTAAACATAAATTTCAACACTTAAAATCAAGAAAAGTTAAATAAATTTACATAAACTATACTTACATTTTATGTAGCTAGATGTTGCACTTCTTCAGCCAATATGAAGTTTACTTTATATTGGATTTAAAGTTCTGCATCCTCTCAATCTTTTGCACACATTAAACTCCCTAATATGTCTGGTTTTAGTCTTGACATCATATCATTTAGAATCATGCCACATGTACTAAAAACAGACTTTGATGCTAGAATTGATACTGGGGTGTTAGTAGATCGTGTGCTACAATAGAAATAATTGGGTATTGGCACTCATCTTGTCTTCACCGCCAAAGTATATCAAAATTATTTTTCTCATCTCTATCTAACATATTAAGTATATCGTGATCAAAATATCTAGCTAACTCTAAATGTACGTCTCTTCTACTTGTTTTTACATTCATGGCATGGGAAAGCGAAGTAGATGAACTTGATTGCTGAGTTCTCTGAACGAAACTAATGAAACTCCAATAATCGCTATTGTCATTTGATGACGAAGAAGGGATTGCTACATGAGGTCTTCTAACGTTCCTACTGATTTTTACCGTATAAAAATCGTACATTTCACATAATGCTTTTTCTAACGTTTCTATTGATTTGTAAAAACGTTTTCTATTGATATTGGAACTTCTGTATAAATACAATATATATTGGCGGGTAAGTGTAGGTAGTGTTGGAGGGAGGGTAGATGAAGTTGAACGGAATATATATATATATATATATATATATATATATATATATATATGTATGTATCACTTAGTCATACCTTAGGGACCATTTGCGTCAATTTCCCTAAAAAGTAACATGGCATGTAATTGTTGGTAATTAGGAAGATTCTTCAAACGTCAAATTGATTTTTAAATGTATTGAGAAAAAATGAATGCTTTTGGCATTTTCAAAAATAGTACGTAATAATATGTAATAAAAGAAAAAAAACGTAATATTTTCATTACCAAATAAACTATTACTTAGAATTCTATTTTGTGATCTAAAATTGTTTTGACTTCCTACTTAATAAAATCTAATGTGATTTTAGAATTTATTTTCTTTAAGAGTGGGACAAGTGAAGTCATTCCGCTAAAAGAAAAAAAAATTAATATAATACGTGTTAAATAGAGAATATTTAAAGTCAGAATGATGTACGAAAAACATAAAATTTCCTTAATAATTTGTATATCTCTCTTGGGACATGATTAATTCAACTAAAATTATGTCTCCCGTTGTTCCAATTAGGAATATATATATATATATAAGATGTTACATATTAAACTTGTTTTCTCAAAGTGGAGATATTACCATCTCCTAATAAAATTTACTATTCTATTTTTTTTTAATGAAATTCTTACATTGCCATCCAAATAACTAAAAAAATTTTGTAACTTTCATCAATAAATAAATTATTTGTTTTAATTCAAACTTATTTATTTAAGAGTGATCATTTTAAGCTTAGCCATTTGGAAATTATAATGACATATTTAATATGCTGAACTTAACTCGATGTTTAATATGAGGTATATTTATTATGTCTAATTTGGGAGTGTTTATAAATACTTATAAATTGGTTAAACATTATTTTTATTTACAAATTTTATTGGACCCACAATTTTTATCTATATTTTTTCCACTCATTTTGTAAGATCTTCTATGTACTCCCTCCGTCCCACAAAGATAGGCTCGTTTTCCTTATTTATCTGTCCCAAATTATAGGCCACTTATTTTATAGAGAGTGTATTAAATTTTTATTTTTTCTAATATACTTTTATTTAATTTATATTGTTATCAATCCAAATAAATTCAAACATATTCCAATTATAATGAAAAATTACATAAATTTATTCACACATTTACTCAAGTAGGCAGTCAATAAATTCCACCTTACCTAGAAATACTCATCTTCCAATACAAAGTCAACAATTGATTTCATTATTGTTTCAATGTAATGTAATTCAATTTCATTTGCATTCCAATTGTAACTTAGTGTCCGTTTGGTGTAGTTTATAAACTGGTTTATTTAAACAAAATAATTTATTTGACTAAAAAATTTGTCTTCACAGTATGACATTGTTGACTATTCTTGGTCAAATAAACTAACCTTTGTTAAAAATTGGTTTATAATATATATCAAACAAGCCTTTAATGAGCATTTAAATTTATTATATTCATGAATGACCAATATTAAATAGGAGTATAATAAGAAATGTGGGTGAAAAAATTATAATTTCAATTACATTAAATAAGATTTTTCAATCTATGTGAAAAAAGAAACGAACTTATTTTTATTGGACGGAGAGGAGTATAATTTATAAAAAAAATTACCAAACAAGAACTAAGTGTATTCAAATCTGGAATAATTGATATTTTTAACTTTTGAGAAAAATTCACCGTACTCTTCAATTTTGGTGTAACATTTTAAGAAGTTTCTTAAAAATATATCTTTATTTAAGATAAAAGTATAATTATTTTTATAATTAAATCATGTGGAGATCTAAGAGTACTTCCAATGCACTCCGTCTATTATTTTTTAGACGTGTCACATAAGCATATATAGACGGAGTTAAAAAACAATCTCTAATGCATGCTGACGAGAATTCCGTCTAGTTGATTTGGCACACCAAAAATAGATTCTGTCTAAAAGTCTATCTAAATTTAGACGGACTTCTAGATAGAGTGACTCAGCAAATTTAAAACAATCTCAATATTTTATTAAAAAAAATCCAGGCAAGGAAAATATAAATTGAAGACCTGCCAATTTTAAAAAAAAAATAATGCCACATAAGCGATAATATTAATTTTAAACGGAATCCATTGAAGACAAATTTATAATTTGACCGCCTATTCAATAGACGTAGTGCCACATAGATTGAAAATCTGTCTATTTTACTCGTCACATAAACTACAATAGACGGTGTGCATTGAAAATGCTCTAAGTATTGCAAAATCTATTTATCTAATTCATAAATTTTTTATTTAAGAATAGAATAAGTTACTTATTTTAATAATAAATAAATTATCATCAAAATTTACAGTTGAAGTCGAATTCTCAATTAATTTAAAATTTCCAGTGGATTTCTAATCGGATAAATTACACTCAAAGTCTCCATTCTTTTGTGTTTGTAATAATTTTATTTCCATTCAATTTTATTCGCATCTATAATTTTTAATCCATTTTGACGATTTTGCACATAACTTAAAAAAACTAAAATAACAAAAAATAAATAAATAAATAAATTATAGTTAAGGTCTCTAAACTTTTTAAAAGTGAAAGATAGTCTCTTCATATTTAATTATTTCAAATAATTAAAAAAAAAAACAAAAATATAAAAAAAAAAAAAAAAGAAATGAAAAATGAAAATCATCGTGTTCTTCACCTTCTCCATCCCATTAGTGATGGCAACGGGGCGGATCGGGGCGGATCGGATACGAATCGGGGCGGATCGGAGCCCTGATGCGTATACTGATCCGTTTTTTTTTTTTCGGCCATCTCGGAAAGGGGCATTAAATTTGACCAGAGGAGTCTATTTATACTATTTTTAGAAAGTTCTTCTACTTGATTACAATAGACTTATCCGACTCAAAATTTAATCATCTCCAATCCCAAAATTAATAATAAATTGGATACCAATTTCAGTTAACATTCTCCATATTCACTCATTCAAATTCATACACGTTGTCTACGTACATATGTTAGCGTCTAATTTCCTATTGGTGATAACCAAAACAAGAACCAAAATCTGACTTTAATCTCTGTTTTTTTTTTTTTTTCCATTTGCTGACTCATGTAATGAAAATCTATATTTTTTCCCTTCCCATTTTACGTGTTCTTTTACGCTGCCAATACATTTCCAATTCAAACCCCTTTCTAATTGAGGATAAGTAATTTGCTGTAATTGAAACAACGAAACAAGCTGTGTAAACTTTGATCCATTTTTCTCTTACAGGGAAGAGAGTTGGAGAGATTCAGAGATTCAGATTTCATTTCAGATTTTTAGGAAGTTTAAAATTGCATTTTCAGTCCTAGTCCCAAATTTTTGATTTTTTTACAATTGAATCCTTTTTTTTTTTAATTCGGGGCGGGGCAGATCGAGGCAGCTCCGATCCGCCTCGCCTCGAGATCCGTGGCAGATCACGGATATCCGCCCCGCCGATCCACGGATCAGGTATTTTTCGCTCCATTCGGATCGGGTATCCATCGGGTTCGGGGCGGATCGGATATTTTTGCCATCACTACATCCCATCCGCGACAATCGACAAACTTGGGGAGATGGGAACTTGACCAAAAGCTTCAATCTCAACAAAAAGCATAACGATATCATTATTTTTAAAACTTTTCAGTTTTCAGTGACAAACACAACCCATAATTGGATACGAGGAAAAAGAATTGGATGTTTTTCATTTTTTTTTTATTTTTTTAATTTTTTAAAATAATTAAACGTAAGGACAATATTTTGCACTTTTGAAAAAGTTTGGGATCCCAACTACAATTTTTTTTTTTACTTTATTTTTTTATTATTATTTTAGTTTATTTAACCTAGGGCAAAATCCTCAAAATAGACTATCTGGATCATATGTGAGAATTATTGAAAAATTATAAATAATATATTTAAATAAAATTGAATTAAGATGAAATTATTACAAAACTAAAAAAATAAGAACTGAAAATAATTTATCCATTCATAATCTTACCTTTACCTACTAGCTTTTGGGGATGATGATATTTGGTCAAACAATATATTGGGAGTTTCAAGCAATTTCAGCATCAAATTAAATATTATAAAGGGTGTGCTTGATTTAAAAAGGTAGAAAAGAAAATAAAAAAATCATGTAAAAAAGAAAATAAAAATTATCAAAATGATGAGAAAATATTTTTCACCAAAATGGTCAAATTCATGCTTCAAGTGATTGTACCCTAGAAAATATTTTCCTTTTCCACCTTGTATCAAATAATCAAACTAGGAAAATATTTTTCTCTGAAGTGACATTATTTTTTTCGGATGTGACATTTTCCATGGAAAATGGTGCAATCAAACGGACCCTAATACTTTGCTGTGGAGAAAATCAACCTTTTTTTCTTACGTGCGAAATTCAGTCATATAAAAGATTTAGCTTTTTTTGGAAATAATGAACCGTCAGAACTTCAAAAAAATTCCTACATCTAGGTTACAAACGTTAAACATCAATTAGTAGCTAATATGATCGCAAAATCAATCACTTCTTAACTTTAGATAATGTAGTACTTTTTTCGTTTTTGCCGTACTTCTGTTTTATCTTTAATTTTTGTTGGACGTCGTGGCATACAGAATTGTGAAGCACATTGAAGTGGCATTTAGCAAGAGGTTCCTAGACATAGGGTCCTAGTTGGTACTTCTTCTTCAGTTGTTGCTATACCACCTTCAGTGGTTCATGTGAGATCCACCATTCAGCCTACTCCTACTATTCTCACTATTGTGGCTTCAAAGCCCTTTCATGATGTTAGTTTTTCCGATCCACTATTAGATCACATGATGTCAGTCCCTCATGAGTTTCCTATTTTGTCAGAGCCAGTGCATCCAGTTTTTGACATTGATCCACATGCCAGCCCACGCCTCAGTAGTAATCAGAATGTAGAGGCCTCAACTCCTTCCAATTAGGGGTGGGCGTGGGTTGGTTTAGTTCGATTTTGAACCCAAACCGAAACCAAACCGCCCAAATCGGTTTGGCCATTAACCCAAACCGAACCAAACCGAACCGACCAATCTTGGTTCGGTTTGGTTCGGTTTGAGCGGTTTGGGCCTAATGATAATAACTCATTTCCAAAAGTCCTAAAACTAATAAAAAGATAGTTACTTGCCAGAAAGAATTGCTTATTTTCTTCTTATTATTCCATCTTTCCCTATATAAACTCTCTTAATATTCTATCTTTCCACATCCAATTCATCCTTTGGAATGAAAAATATCACAAACATACCGAATTATAGCAATTTTAGCTTATTTTAGCAATAATATTCAACTTTCATTCATCAAAGAAATTCTCACTAAGATTTGAACCCGAATAATTATTGTCCATTTAGCCATATTAGTGTCCAGTCCCCAAAGCCAACATACCATATTATAGGAAGCTAAGCATTAGCCAGTGTATAAGACGTTTAATTTGTCCTTGAGTAGAAAACCTATGAAGCTAAAGCTATATGACGTCGTCAGACTATTTAAAACCACAGTGTTAATCACTCTACCTCCGGAGAGAAAAATAATATAATGTGATAACAAAAGGCTGAAAATATTACAATTGGGTAGAATTCTCATTTCAGGGATTTTTTTATCGGTTCGGTTTATAGCGGTTTGGTTCGGTTTTTTTTCCTCAAACCGAAACCGAACCAAACCGACTATATTTTTTAAATTCCAAACCGAACCAAGCCGTCAGGGTGTGAAAAACCGAACCAAACCAACCCGATTCGGTTCGGTTCGGTCGATTTGAGCGGTTTGGCGGTTTAAATGCCCACCCCTACTTCCAATACTGCTAGTTCTATTTATCTAGAAGTTCATTAGCAGGGGCATTTCGTAGGAGTTCTTCTGATGACTTGGTTGATTTAGATGAGTGGCGGGAGACCAATAATTTTACTACAGTTCAGAGAAAGAAAAATTCAAAAGTTACTAATATCCCGCGCCCGATCAAACGGGTGACTTGCAGTCAGACAAGTGTTTCGTTACGTAGCAAGTTTTTTTTTATGAATATTATCATCTGGAATGTGAGAGGTGTGTACAGTATTGCCACTCGTAGATGACTTAAGAAATTGGTTCGACTTCATCAGATGTATTTTTTGGTGGTGTTGGAGCTATTTGTTTGGATGAAGAATTTTGATTTTATCCGACGATTTCTCTATTTTGATGTGGGCTTACAAAATGAGTCGAATAAGATTTGGTATTTTTAGAATTTAGGGACTACTGTTACTTCGATTGTTGATCATCTCCAATTCCTTCACATTAAAATTGAGAATCCCAGATTGGCCAGACTGTTGTTTATTACTCCGGTCTATGCTTCTTGCTCGTCGGTTGGACGTAGGG
Organism: Forsythia viridissima; assembly: GCA_030279155.1. Taxonomy (NCBI): domain Eukaryota; kingdom Viridiplantae; phylum Streptophyta; class Magnoliopsida; order Lamiales; family Oleaceae; genus Forsythia; species Forsythia viridissima. The sequence continues at coordinate 5,352,443 of CM059036.1, forward strand.
ATTTATGGGTGGGTCTTCACCAGATATCTCTTTCTGTGGATGAGTCATGGCTAGTTGGGAGAGACTTTAATGTGATCCCTCACAATGGTGAGCGTACTAGTAGGAATACTCGTGATAGGGAAGCTTCAAACTTTGCAGATATGATGATGGATTGTGGTTTAATATATGCAGGGTATTTGGGAAGTCAGTATACATGGACAAATATGAGGGTTTGGAAGCATCTTGATAGAGTTTTGATTAACTCACTTGTTGCCTCATTTTGTTCGCGGTTTTTGGTTCGTCATCCGAACCGAATCACTTTTGATCGCTCACCTCTTCTGATTCAGTGGTTTTCTGACGATAATTTGGGACTTCGTCCTTTTCGATTCCTCAATATTTGGTATAAGCATTATGATGTTTTGGGCTTCGTATCTCAGAAATGGTCATTTCCTACCCATCTTATGGGGATAAGTGCTCTGTGGGAGAAGATTTTTAGGCTCAAACAGGGCTTTCGTTGGTAGAATCAACATGTATTTGGTGAGACCATGACAGAGATACTTCTCATTCTCATTGTGATACTTTGCATCAGGCCAGACAGTTCTGAACCGTACTTTTTCTATTGATAAGGCCTTTTGGAAACAAAAAACAGGAGCACGTTGGACTTGTAAGGGTCATCATAACACCCGATACTTTCATTCTATAGTTCAGGGATGACGTATTCAAGTTAGGATCCGGTCTATTACTTTAGCTTCGAGTGAGATGTTTAAGTCTCCTGAGACTATTCAGCTTTTAACAGTATCTTTCTTCCAAGAGCTTCTGTCAGCTCTTCCTCAATATGTCAACCTTATTCGACCTGGTATTATACCTAGATTGGTGTCTGATGAGGACAATTTGCAGCTTAATCGGACTCCTACTTTGATTGAGATGCGAGAGGCTATTTTCAGTATTGATCCAGACAGTGTCGTCGGGCAAGAGTTTTCATCTCATTTTTTTCAGGTCTGTTCGGACATAGTAGCAGATGATGTGTTTTAGATAGTTTTGGACTTTTTTGCTGGAGGGTACCTACTTAGGAGTTTTGCAACTACTTCTATTATCTTGCTTCCAAAGCGGGATAATGCCTGTAGGTGATCAGAGTTTTGTCCTATCAAATTATGTACGTTTAATAAGTTGATTACAAAGTTAATGAATTCACAACTGAGTACTTTACTACATCAGATCATCTCAGCTCCTCAGAGCGAATTCATCTCGGGACGGCTCATTAGGGATAATGTCCTCCTTGCATAGGAGTTACTACATACACTTGATATGAAAGTGCAATGGGGTAATGTTATCCTTAAGCTTGATATGGCTAAGGCCTATGACCGCATGGATTGGGGCTTCTTGATATCTATTTTAGAAGGTTTTGAGTTCGATGCTCTTTGGATTGATTGGATGGGACAGAAAGCCTTTGTTAGGAGTCCTCAAAAAAATATTCATTCTAGTATTCCACCACCTATCCAGAGTGTTGGAAATAAAGCCATTTTTTTCTCGATCATTGGATACGAAGGTGTATTTCAGGCCATGTGGTTTTTTCTCATCATCTCGGGAGCTCAGACAAGGTGATCCCATATCTCAATCGTTGTTTATTATTGTTGTAGATTACAGTATCATCATATCCCTTCGATGGCATACAGACATGGGGGTGACGCTCTCATATCTCATTTGTCCTTTGTTGATAATATGTTTATTTTTGTCAATGGCCAGAAGCAGTCTATCAGACGAGTTTTACAGTGTATTGAGCACTGTGAGGGGGCTTCTGGACAGTTGGTGAACAGAGATAAGAGCGAGATTATCTTACCTAGGAGATTTTTTACTAGTCAGATATACATGCTGGATCATCTGACAGGGTTTCGTCATCATCATCAGCAGCCCTTCACTTATCTTGGTGTTCTTTTATTTAAAAGAGCCAGAAAGATTTTCTTGTATGATAACTTAGTCCAGAAAGTCCAGAGTAGAATTTATGGCTGGGCCTCGAGGCTCCTATTATTTGGGAGACGGATTACTTTGATACGATCAGTACTATCCTCTATTCCTTTCTATCTCCTTCAGATTATGAAGCCCCCTAAAGCTATCTTGAAGAAGTTAGAGGACATATTTGCTAGGTTCCTTTAGGATTCTAGAGACCATGCACAAAAATTACATTGGAAGATATAGAAAGACATTTGTATTCCTATTGAGGAATGTAGACTGGGCTTTAGGAGACTGTAGTGATACATTCTCCATAAAGCTTTGGAGGCTATTTAGATCTCAGTGGTCATTATGAGCTCAGTTTTTACTTAGTAATTATTGTCATGGTACCCATCCGTTACTGGCTACTATTCTTTACAATGCTTCAACTGTATGAAAGAGGCTGAAGCACATAGGCCCACAGGCGGAGACACGCATTGCTTGGCAATTAGGGTGTGGGTAGATATTCTTTTGGCATGACTACTGGATGGACGAGTCTACATTAGCTGATCAGCACCCACACTTGCCACATTCTTTTATCTAGGTTGGAGATTTATTTGATGATACTGGATGACACATTGACCGACTTCTTTAGCTAGTACCATATATTATTGCTGAGCAGATAAGGAGCATCCCTATCACTGCTGAGGTGGATGATTAGATTATGTGGAAGGATGCTTCAAATGGTAGATTTGCTACCAAGTCTGCATGGCAATTAGTTCGCACGGGACATACTATCAAGATATATACAATATGATTTGGAGTTTTATTATCCCGACGACTGTCTCTTTCTTCTGCTGGAGACTATGGCATGGTATTATCCCAGTTGATGTTGTGATTCTGAGGCGGAGTGGGAGTCATATGGCTTATCGTTGTCAGTGTTGCTTGGCTATTGAGACTATTTAGCATTTATTTATTGACAGCTGTATTGCCGACCATGTTTGGCACCATTTTTCTGATATTTTTCATATAACCCTTCGGCCGATTAAAGGTTTTCAGTATCTCTTTCAGTTTTGGCGTTTCTCTGGTCAGTTTTTCAAGAAGGGTCATTTTCGCACGATAGTTCCTCTTTTGATTCTCTGGTTTATTTGGACTGCGATGAATAATGCGAAGTATCAGGATATCTCTATGAAACCGAGACGAATCATTTGGAGAGTGTACCATACTATCTTCCTACTACATACATGCCGTTTATTTCAAATTATTCATTGGCGAGGACATATGGATATTATTTTTCTTTTTGGTATCTCTCTTAATACTCCATCACTTCCTTCTCCTGTTTTGGTTTATTGGCATACTCCACCAGTGGGATCTTACTAGGTCAACACTGATGGATGCATCAAAGATGGATTTGCGAATGGAGGAGAATTATTAGAGATTCATCAAGTCAGTGTGTTTGCGCCTTCTTCTCTTCATATGGCGAGTGCGTCCTATTCTAGAGACCGAGCTCCGGGCCATTCTTAACGATATCATTCTTGCTCAGATGATTGTACTCTCAGATTTATGGATTGAGTCCGACTCTACTTTGGCCATTCACTGCATCATTAGAGATGGAGGACCTTGGTCTATTCAGGCCACTCTTCGCCACATCAGATATCTCCTTGCTTTCAACCGTGATACTATTTCTCATAATTATCATGAGGGCAATCATGTGGCTGACTTACTTGCTTCAAAGGGTTGGAATCGTCGTTGCTATTTCGAGTACAACGCTCAGGACTTACTGCGACGTTACCGCATCTTAATTCAGATTGATAGATATGGGCTTCCTACAATTAGGGGCCTATATAATTTTTTTAGGACTATTTATTTAGAAAGTAGTACCTTATTATTTATTGCTTTATTATTTATTTATTTATTTGGTTGCTTTAGCTTTTATGATTGGAGATCAGATTTTTTGCCCCCTCCCATGTATTTTTTATGAGTTATTTATATATGGTTAGGGTATCCGAATCTCCCCAATCCTTTTCTGATGGAGGCATGACAACCACACTGGAGATGTGATGGTGTGTTGAATACAAAAAAAGACATTTAGCAACCTATGAGACATGTTTGTCTCAATTAAACCTCTCTAACTTGTTTTGTGTGTTTTTCTACGTATATGAGTCTTCTGCAGCAGCAGTTTGATCTATTAGATTTTTCGATTTGTTTGGAAAAGAAACGAAAGTGATAGCAAACACCATTCCAATCAAGATAGCAATTTCAGGCCACGAAATAAATCAAAGAACTAAAAACGTTTCCAATACCAATAGCAATACCCGCTAAAGTGATTGTAGCAACTCCGGCACCTACTGATTTTGCACATTCTAACATCTCGTTTAGGGGCAATCACGCTTTTTCTTAGATCCAACTCTTTCATAAACTTCTCACTTATTTCCATCCAAAACTTTTATTTTAGGTATGCCAAGAATTAAAATAATTATTTTCGAAATGTACTAAATAAAATTTATCAAAATTTCCAATAATTACTAAGTTAGTATACAGTCTTATGATTCTACCGTGGAAGACTGTCAAAAATTAAAAAAAGAAACAAATATTAAGACTTAGACTTCTATCTTAAAATATCAACTTTGTTAAGATGAATTAATCCAAGCCTTTACATTTTAGTTATAATTTTGATATTTAATCAATGTGAAAATAATCTATTAACATGTTATCATAAGATGGTAGCTCGTTTGAGCACATCAGTGTTAAAATCTGAATGTTCGTTTTAATTTTAAACGAATCAAATTGCTCATTTAAACTTAATGAACTTATTTACTATATTGAACCACTAGCGAGCTCGTCAATTGTAATTTAAAGACCATTGATGATTAAAATATACATTTTAAGAAAACCTAGAATTTCCATTCCCAGAACGAATAGATACTTAGTACAGTCCTAAAATTAATTGTTTGTATACATATTCCATATACGATGCTAAATTGATAATTTTTTAATACGTATAACATAAATAAGTAAAAATAAAATTTAATTTTAAATACATATGGTACTCTTTCCTTATATTACAATAAAAATTGATGGCAGTAGAAACTCTGACAACGCATCTATAATGGTATATTTAACATGTTGGACTTAACTTGATGTTTTAATGTGTTCAATATTATGTCTAGTCTAATATACTAAAATGGAGAATGAATTAATAAGTGAAATATCACACGCGCTTCTTAAGTATAGAAGGTTTTGTTTAGAAACTATAAAAATATGTTTAGTACGTGAGATTCACATAGCACACGACTGAACAATGAATTTTGTGTATTAAAAATACAGACATTGTTAAAAATTGAAATTTTGTAAATTATAAAGTGAATGATCTTCTTGTGACTGTGTAGGTATAGAATTCTCTGATTAACGATCCAAGTGTTAAAGACAATGGATCATGTGGTTTGAATTCTGAACTTAGAGATTTGTTGGAAACTTGATTTGCTTGAATCTTGAAGACTTAGATTTGACTTGCAAAGAGGATTTAATCATTTCGAACTTGATTTGAAATTGTTTTGATTCGAAAAAGATTTTGATTTTCTTGAAATTTTTCGAACTTGATTTTTTTGTACTTCAACGTCTAATTCTCTGGGACTTAATGTTTTATTTATAAAGAAATTTTGTAACATCCATTATATTTAAATTGTTATTAAATACAATTATGAATTGTGAAAAGTAGGACTGATTTCTTACATGGGTCTCTTTTAACACAAATGAGCCTTAATAAACTTGGGTTTTAATAGACTTAAGCGTGCTATTTATTTTTATTTTTTTGTCTTGAGGTGTAGTTGATAAGTTATCACTTTCAGTCATCTCATACTTAAGTTTTCCCTCTTCTTGCACACAGTGAGATATAAGCTCATTAAGAGTTTATATCCTTCCGGGTGTTGTAACTCACTTTAAATTGACCGTGTTGTGCAGGAATAGAAATCAAAACCAAATACACGAGCAAGTCCTCAGATACATTGAGCATGTCCATTCCCATAATGTACTCCCTTATGTTCCACGGCCAAATTTCTTTAGTGCTCAAAGAGATCTCGCTCCGTGACGGAGATAGAAGAGAAAATGTATGAGCTAATTAAATTATTTGACTAGTATTAGATTTCTACACATTACATAAATAAATCCCAACAATACACGGTTGACTTGTTGGGCATAGATGGATTCAGGAGGTAAAAGGACAACGTAGGGCGGCATGGAGAATTTTGCCATCTTATCGAAATTGTTCACTTCTATACCATTTTTTATTGTAAAAGATAAATTCAGCATTTGTTTGGCCTTTAAATTCAACATTTATTTGCAGTTCGGCTAAGAGCATCTCCAATACTAGATACCTTCTAAAAAATTTATGTGATAACAGATAGAAAATAAATGAGGAAACAGATGGTGGAAGGAGAAAAGAGAAAGATAAAATAGATGAGAAAGATAAACATAATTTAATGAAAAAATAGGTGGAAGACCATCCAATAGAATATCTAAAATTAGACGGCCTGTTGGACGACTTTCTATAATAAATACTACCACATGAGTTTTGTCTCTTCTACCTCATCGCCACATCTAGTGGCGGATTTGGTATGGGGGCCGTGGGGTCAATGGCCCCCACACCCATTGAACACATTTTTGTTTTTTACTTATATTTTTTAAATGGCCCACAATTGACTTTCACATTTTTTCTTTAATTTTTCCAACTCCACTTCCTTCAACTCTTTGCGTCTCTCACTGCCGAAAAATGGAAAATTAAAAATGGTGGAAAAAATCATCAAATCATCAAATTGAAGTCTCACAAACCCCCGTTAAAGCCCCTCTCCTCCCCTTCCCTCATTTTTTTTGGCCTCCATAACTTAAGAATCCTAGGTCCGCCACTGACCACATCAGCCGGACACTCCAAATAAGGTAGCATAGATCCTCTAAAACCGAGTGTCCTTTTGTATCAATTACCATGTTTTGTTATAATGAATCTAAATCTTTTCTAGTTATAGTAATTGCCATGGATTAGGCATATTCATTGTTTTCGTTTTTTATTATCCTATTTGTCTTAGATTAGATTAGATTAGATTAGATTAGATCGATCAATAAATATTAGATATAAATAATTAAGATATTAAGTCTTAAGCTTCTTTAGGCTCAGTAGTTCATTAAAGGAAGGAGCTAACTCATAGCTTTAACTCTAATTGATATAAGGACTTTTTTTCCTCTAACCCTCTTGGGGGAAGTCTTAGCTACATGGAAAGGTATTTGTTAGCGATTTTTGTGTTTAATATTTCGCAAGTGTACGAATCGTACAAGTAATATAATGGATATTGAGTCCAGGTATCGTACCGACGAAGATTTAGATAGTTTAATTTAATTAAAGTAACCTTAATTCAATTATAGTAACTTTAATTGAATCTGTTAACTTTGAAAATTTGGTGTCTTAAACTAACTAAAATATAAACTAAGAATAATTAAATAATTATAATTCAAATAATTAAAAGATTAGATTTATGAAAAATTACTTTAACTTTGGGAAAAAAAGTACAAGAATCCCGAATTCACTTATAGTTGTTAATTATTTTGTCTTGATTCTTGATTTTGATAAAGTACATCAGTTATGACAATCAATTTTCTGAAATTGTTTAACAGTTTCTCTTGAATAAAATTAAACATATTCGTATGTATGACCCAAATATATCTCTATGACAAATGCGAATACACAAGAATGCATTAAGTTTGTATGGATAATTAAAGATCACATAAAGCATAGCAGTATATTTCTATTCCCTATCGGACTTTAAGTTAATTAAAAATAATGTTTAGCTTGTTTTCGAGCTCTCGATAGTAAAACAAACCACAAGAATCATACAATTACTACGTTTAATTCTTGAAAAGATGAATCTTAATCTTTGTTTCTTCATTCGTCTCTTGTTTCTCTCTCAAATTCGACTCTAAATCGGCTCCAAAATCAGCTCTAAATCCGTCCCCTAATTATAAGTTAATAATTCATATTTATAGTTCTTTAATAGTATCCAAAAGGTTCCGAAAAAATCATTGCCTACCCTGTCAACAAACTATCTCAATTCATGAACTGCCCAACCAATCAACACTGAGCCTTTGTAAAACGCTTACTTCGTTATCTATGTGGCACTCATCGCCATGGGTTATTCATCTGTGCTCACTCCACTCTGCTTCTACATGTCTTCTCTGACTCAGACTAGGCTGGTATTGTCAATGACTATTCATCCACCAGTGCTCACGTAGTATTTCTTGGCCACAATCCCATTGCATTGATGTCCCATAAGCAACGTTGTTCGATCATCCATTGAGGCCAAATATTGGGTTGTGGCTTCTACCACTTGCGGTGTACATTGGATAAAAACTTCTTCAGGAACTCGGTAAACCAGTTACACGTCAACTAGTGATGTATTATGGTAATGTGAACACCACATAACTCTGCTCTAATTTGGCATTTCATTCTCGAATGAAAGATCGATATTCACGTAGTACGTGACAAAGTCCAAAATCAAGAGCTTCGTATCTCCAAAGTTGCATCACAAGAACATCTAGCTGACTCTCTTATGAAGTCACTTCTTCTTGTCCGTTTTCTTCAGCTTCGGTCAAAGATTGATGACTCTAATAAGACAACCATCTTGCGGGATATGTTAGTAATATTGTACAGTATTTGTACCTTATCATAACCATTCCAAGTTGTATTAGACTAGGTTAATTATATCCTAATACCATTTGATATCATGTATTAGAAATTTATATATTCATTCGCTGATCAATCGAATTATTCTTTGCTCTTAGAAACATTGTTTATACAATTGTTAACAGATGTGCTAACTTAGTACATCGCATAATTTTTGCCATCTAAGTTTCACGAACAACAACCTATCTCCTCGATGTCACAATCATGAGCGTGGTTAAGCTCTGTTGCAAACTAATGTAGCAAAATATACATAATGATAATTAATACTCCAAAAACTTGTTGATTCAAAATTTGAACAAAATATGAAAAATAATACTACTCACAATACTCTTGCGGCTGCTTATATAAAAACCTAATACAAACTTTAATCTAAAATTATACCCTTGGTTTCTCACTTTGGTAGAGTTTATTTTAAGCTTCTTCATTTTTTTCAAACTTATTTCCAATCATATATTTTATAGGACCTTTAACTTTTATCAATTTTTTAACCACACATTTTATTAGAATCTCCTAAAAAAATACTTTTAAACTCCATCAAACGAACATTAAAATACTTAATTGAAATAATTAGAGGAAAATATGCTCCATGTCAGTCCAAGCCTCGATTTGTGCACAAATGTGTCTCGACCTCTATACCAATCTCCAGTTAAACTCTATTTACATCAATCCAGTAAAATAATACATTTATTTAGAGATTCTCACACGTTGGAAATGTCGACTAAGTGCTTTTTTGTTATAGCTTAAATTATTATTTAAGTAGATCAAATTGGTCAAACATATATTTTATTTATATATTTTATAAAATTTATAATTTATAAATACTTAAAAAATAATTTTACCAGCACATGCAAAACATGTTAGAAGACATCACTATACATGCACATATCTCATAAACAATTCGTTTCAAATCAAATCAAAATTTGACAGTTAATTTAAGCAGTCATTTCAATCGTGCAATCAAATTGCATATACAAAAGGAATAATCCTTTCGTGTAAAGTATATTCCTAATCAGTAAATTAATTGTTGCCAACGTAACTGGTAGGAATAGCACTTAAACATCTGCCTAATGGCTGATTTATGAGCCAATTACTAAATTGCAAAAGATTAAGATATCAAAGGTGGATAGCACGCATTACAGTCACATCGGTGAAAAGTTGCAACATTTAACTTTACTAACTAATAAGCAATTATTTTTTATTTAATTTTTTCTTTTTTTGAGATATATGCCATAAAATTTGATAGAGTTTTATACTGACTACCAATAATCTAGTCGACTATATATTGCAATAGTTCTATGAGTATGTTATTCGATATTAATTTTTTTTATTTTCAAATCTTTTTAATCATCGTTAGAGTCTAACATCTATTCGAAGACGTTAGAACCCTAACATAGTAAAATAATGAAAAGGTAAAATGCGAGGATTTCATGTTATTACTTTACTGATTAATTTATTTACCATATACTCATTCTGACTCATAAAAATATACTCACTTTATTTATTCATCTGTCTTAAATTATATGCTACTTTCTTTGTTGATAATATAATTAATTTCTTAATTTTCTAATATGCTCCTATTTAATATGCATTGTTATCAACAAATATGAACTACAATTATATTAATTGTAGGAGTATATTAAGAAAATATAAGTACAATTTATTTTTCTAACTTTAATAACTAATTTTTTTTTTAATTTGTGTGAAAATAGATGTAAGACTATCTTTATGGGACGGAGTGAGTATTATGTAAAACTATCACATCTTCGATATGGTGAAATATGATAGTTTTATTGTATTTATATAGTATTTTTTTTTTTTTTTTTTACTTATTTTCAACTTTTGACTAATAAATTTATTAATTATTTTAAATTTTACTTATTTGCTTTTAAGTAATATTTTTAAGTTTAGCTAAACATGTTCTGAGTATATTATTGGTCTTTTAACAATTAATATCGAACGTGTCGAATTTTAATTTTTCTCTTTGACCAAAATTATTTATGTGGTATGTAATTTGACGCAGATTCGTATCACGTTATTAGAAACGAATACAAAAATATATAAAAAATACTTGATACTTTGAAGAGACATATAAACTTTAAATTGGTACATCAAACCGACGAATAAAAATTGAAGAAAATGCAACATTATCGACCTCTAGATCAACTCCTAATCATTTTATGACAAGTTGAACTTGTTGAAGTGTTAGGTTGGATTGCAGCATGGACCATTAATCTTTCTTATAATTGGTAGCAATAAATTTATTTAAGTTAAAACTAATTAATTAACATTTCCAAACTTAATTAATCCCAAATTATCCAACGTGGCACAAGATCAGTGGGAGAAAACTTTTTTGAGATGGATAGATGGCCAGAATATTTTGCCAAATGGGAAATTTAGGGCCATGTAGAATTTTAGCACTGTTTGGGGATTGCACAAGGTAATGGACTAAAATGATTAAAAAATCATTTATAGTGGGTTTTGATGATATATATTAATTATTGGAGCCAGCAATACTTCTTGATTTGATTTCTTTTTAAATCAAGTTTACGTCGTCTTCTTAAATATTTTATTTTCATGTTTTACGTTATTAATAAATTGATAAGAGTTTTAATTATATTTATATTTTCAACACGTCTCTTCAAGTACAATATAGATTAATCAAACACGAGAGCTAGATTTTAGTTAAGATTTGTTGGGTTCGACGTATATAGTACCTCTTGAATCAAGAATTGTACTTGATTACAATATGGTTAAAACTTAAAAGGAAAAATATGAATAGTTTAAGAAGCAGCAACTTGTTAAGAATTAATCCTACAATTGCATGCTAACTATGATACTTGCTATATGAGATGAGTAAAATATTAATTGTAGCGAGTTCTATTTTCTTCCAAGCACTATATATCTCTATATTTTCGATAAATCCGCTAATGGATAAAAGAACCAAGATCGCGTACATAAAGTACAAATTTAAATTCAATTCATCGATAGGCCTAATATAGAAAGTCACACCCCAAATGCATTTGTGCTCGACGGGTTGATCATATTGATAATGGGTGAATAGACTTTTTGGAGCTTAAATTGGATACCGGCAAAGCATATGACAGGATGAAATGAAATTTCTTCCTCGATGTTGGGGCAAAATGGACTTTTCACATAAAGTTCTAGATAGTTCTCTCTATTATTTGAGCATGATTAATTTAATCACGTAATCTTTCTAGTGAGAGTGTCCAAGATGATTTAGAATGGCTAAAAGAAAAGAGCATGTGGATGTCGACGCCTTCTCTGATAGTAATCAACAAATGAAACACTATCGGTGATTGGCAAAGATATTGTCATCACTAATTCCATCCGAATCACTTACAAATGAAATTTTTATCATTGATCATTTGCTCAATTTAATTTTTTTTATTATTGTTCTTACGAAAGTCACTCAAAAATTTTGTCTAAAGCCTCCAAATTGTTTCTACCCTCCCTCTTTAAAGCAAGAGTTGGGGTTGATAATTATTGATTAACCTTTTTCTACCATAATAATAATGCATTACCCACTCATAAAGTACTTTCTTTTATGTATCCCTCAATAATGTTGTGTGTGATCCACTTTATCTAAATCATGAAAATTTTGCATGGACATTGACTAATGATAGTATACATTATGTACAAAATTTTATGGAGATATTACACTGTGTGATTTAGATACAGATACGTTTAATCAATTTTAATAAGTATTATTTTAGTATGAAGTTAGTCTTTCTTTTCTCTAAATGACTTCCACATCAGCATACATTATGTAAAAATAAATTTATATAATGATTCAAATTCGTTATTCTTTTCTCATGCATTATTGTGATTGAATAAATAAGGTATATTTCCACTTTCTCCTTTATTTTTAGTTATTCTAAATCATTTTGGGCTCTTTAAATTACGCGACTAAATGAACCGTGGACAAATAGAAGAAAGAACTATCTAGAACTTTCTATATTAGGCTTATTGGTGAATTGAGTTTAAATTTGTACTTCATGTACATGATCCTAGTTCTTTTATCCCTACGTAAATTCATCGAAAATATAGATTTAGTGCTATGAAAAAAATAGATCTTTTTACAATTAATATTTCTTCATCTCATTTAGCAATTATAGACTACAAAAAACCGTAGCTCCATAAACGAATTTTTTGTTGCTGAAGCCACGATATTTGTACCTGATAATCGCTACCAACAGACTATTTGCAACGAAATTTTCGTTGCTATTTTGAGGGTCACTGAAAGTTACCAACGAAATTTCTGTTAGTGATATTCACAAACGGAATTTTCGTTGGTAAAAGCGTATGCCGTTGCCTACGGAATTTTCGTAGGTAAAGACAGAATTTCCGTTGGTAATGTCCCAACCCTTTACATACAAAATTTTCGTTGGTAATGACACACGCTTTTACCAACGAAAATTCCGTTGGTAACTTTCAGCGACCTTCAAAATAGTAACGAAAATGACAAACACTATTACCAACAAAAATTCCGTTATAATGTCCCAAACTTTTACCTACAGAAATTCTGTAGATAATATTGCAAATTTTTAATAATTAAAAAAAATTAATTTTATATACTTGGTGGACCCTTAATCCAACTTGCCAATTATGGGTATGAAACTCAACCCACCAAAGGCCCGACCCAATCCACTAAGCTTTATCAAGCATTTTTATTATTTTATCAATTTAGAATGGATGTAATGTGATTTGAACCTTTGACCTAAGAGTTGTGAAGTTACGATCAAATCATTGGAGACAAATGAATTCTTGTAATTATTTTTATTTTTATAATATATATTAGTTCAATGAGCAACATTTTCTATAATTGTTTATAAAATAAGAAATAAATATTAGTGAAAAATCAAATTCCACATTGTATTAACATTTAAACATAAAATATCACATTGATCGAAAAAAATTTATAGTTGTACAAACTGAATGAAATGATGATAAGCATTATTTGCTTTCACATTTAAACACGAAATGCCCAACTAAAGGATGTCGTACAATAGGTAAACTACTCCACCTATGTTTTCTTCGCACGAGATTATAGTTTGAATCTTTTTTATTTTTGTAATTGCATAACTTCTTGTTGAAAATTCGAATGTTAAATAAATGAAACTTAATTTACGGCTATTTCTTAAGTGATTAACTTTCAACTCCATATAGTTGAATCTTTTTTTATTTTCAAAATTTGATTTACATTACTCATGAAAAATATGCGGGTAACAAGATTTACTCTTCACCAACATACTTTTCGTAGCTCAATAGTTGATATATTAATATCACATACGGATTATCTTTAGGTGATATGTCAAAAAGATTTTTTCGACTTATGAATTACTCTTCACATAAATTTTTGGTAGGTGAAAAGTTAAATTGTGATTTTTAATTTTCAAAATTGATTTATATCACCTACAGAACATCCGTAGGTAATAAGAATCACTTTTCACCAACGGATATTCCGTAGGTGAAAGATCGAAATATTTTTTGGTCTTCAAAATTTATTAATATCACCTATAGATTTTTCGTATGTAATATGATTTACTCTTCACCAACGGATATTCCGTAGGTGAAAGGTCGAAATATTTTTTTGTCTTCAAAATTGATTAATATTACCTACGAAATTTTCGTAGATAATATGAACTACTATTCACCAACGAATATTTCGTAGGTGAAAGGTCGAAATATTTTTTGGTCTTCAAAATTAATTAATATCACCTACAGAATTTTCGTAGGTAATATGATTCACTCTTCACCAACGGATATTCTGTGGGTGAAAGGTCGAAATATTTTTTTGTCTTCAAAATTGATTAATATCACATACGGAATTTCCGTAGGTAATATAATACACTCCTTACAAACGAATATTCCGTAGGTGAAAGGTATAAATATTTTTTGGTTTTCAAAATTGATTAATATCACTTACGAAATTTCTGTAGGTGATATGATTCACTCTTCATCAACGGATATTCCGTTGGTGAAAGGTTGAAACATTTTTTAGTTTTAAAAAATAATTAATATCACCAACGGAATTTTCATAGGTTATTTGATTCACTTTTCACCAATGAATATTCTGTTTGTGAAAGGTCGAAATACTTTTTGGTTTTCAAAATTAATTAACATCACCAACGGAATTTCTGTAGGTAATATGATTCACTCTTCACTCTTCACAAAGGTCGAAATATTTTTTAGTTTTTAAAATTAATTGATATCACCAACAGAATTTTCGTAGGCGATATGATTCACTCTTCACCAACGGATATTCCGTTGGTGAAAGGTCAAAATATTTTTTTATTTTCAAAATTAATTAATATCACCAACGAAATTTCCATAGATAATAAGAATCACTCTTCACCAATTGATATTCCGTTGGTGAAAGATGAAAATTCGTTGATGAAAAATTATTACCTTTATCAACGAAAAAGTCATCGCTAATTACCGTAATTGAAAGATCATCACTTTTACTAATGAATAATTTCGTTGCTAGTTGGTAAATTTCTACACCAACGATTTTTAGTGGTTAATGCTGGTTGTAAACTTGTAATGACATCTTGATGAGCCATAAGGCCAATAACTATTCACATATTTCCCTCAGAGTTCATGTTTGTGTTAGTTTAAATTATAATTTAATATTAGTTAAATTAATCAGATATATTTTTTATCTATATATTTCATAGAATCTACAATTTACTATTACTTATTATCCACATATTTTATATGATTTATAATTTATAAGTATTTAAAATACAATTATCATGTGGTAGATGCTCGAACAAAGCTAAGGTTTCTCAGCATGTGTACAACGTGGTAATGACGTATCTCAATAGGATAAACATGGATTTTAATAATTTTTTATTAAATATGTCACGAGTTTTTATTGAGTAGTAAGATTAATTAAGAAGTGATTATTTGACCTATTTTATTATCATTTGACAAAGATGAATGAAAGTTAAATAATCACTTAAGTGCTTAATTAACTTACCACTAGTAAGTTGCACACACCACTATTATTTAAACACTTAATTAATTCTACCAGCATTATATTACAAAAGCCTTTTTCTTTTTTCTTTTTTGTATTTAGTACATGTTTGGACATGTTTAAATTATAATTTCAGCTGGTCAAACTGGTAAAACCTATTTTTTATCCACACATTTCATGGGACTCATAACTTACAATCCACTTTTTATCTATACATTCACCAACAACTTATATTATAAGTACTTAAAAAAATAATTTCAGCATCGAAATCCATCACTGTCTACTTTTAGCGATGCAAAGAAATGTTTTGAAACTTTGGTGCTGCTTTGCTATGGGAGATTAAACAATAGTGCATTAGTGGGAGAAATGATGGGAGATATAATTAATGATTATGAAAACAATATATATTTTATAGTATTGAGTTTTCTTTGTTTAATTGATTTAGTGAAATATTTTCAAAGTGATAGGTGTCGGGAATGTCGCAAATATTTTTCTACCTGATAGTTGTTGGGAATTCGATATTTCTTTTAAAACGAGCAGCATTAAAAATGAAATCATGTAATAGAACTCAAATTTATTGGCGATAAGAATTAGCTTTAGTGTTTTTTTTTTTTTTTTTTTTTTTTAACATTATATGTTCTATTTTTTTATTTTCTAAGTTTGAACCAAATTAATAGTACTCTATCCAAAACATATGGACAATTAAGAATTAAGTTATTTTCCTATATTTTAAGTCATCCTTTTCTTGGACCAATCCAAACAACAATGTTTTTTTTTTTTTTTTCTAATTAAGAGAAAAAAAAAATTAAATTTATATATTGATATAGAAATTTTCTCCTGATTTAGCAACTTTTATGTTGTTTTCACTTAATTAGAAAAAAAAAAACATTTTTGTTTGAATATTAGAGTCGATCCAGCTTTCGCTTCTCACTTGAGGTCTCAATCAAATAGGGTATGTTTTTACAACTTTTATTTTGTTTTCACCTAATTAGAAAAAAAAAAAATTTGTTTGAATATTAGAGGCAATCCAATTTTTGCTTCTCCCTCGAGTTCTCAATCAAATAAAGTATGTGGTCCTAAAACAATTCTAGTGATTGTATCGAAGTGTCAAACATGGTAAATAAAAATAAATAAACATTTTTCAGTTTACCTTTTAATCTTTATGCTAAATTTAATTTTCATGAAATATAACCTTAAATTGACGCCAGAAATATTTCACTATATCGACCAAATTAAACACTAAAATAAATACGAAATTAAGGGTGTGTTTGATTGGAAATGGTGGGAAAAAAAAAATTCATGTAAAAAAGAAAATAAAAATCACCAAAATGGTGAGAAAATATTTTCTACTAAAATAGTTAAATTCATGCTTCGATTGTACCCTAGAATTCATTTTCCTTTTCCACATTGTATCAAACAGTCAAAGTAGGAAAATATTTTCCTCTGTGACGTTATTTTCCTCGGATGTGACATTTTTTATGAAAAATAGTGTAATCAAACGGACCCTAATATTTTCTTTCGCAATTATTTACATCTCCCATCATTTCTCCCACTAATGCACTGTTATATCATCTCCCTGAGCAAATGAAGCACCAAAACCTTATTCATTTCTTTGCACCTTCAAAAGTAGACAGCGATGGATACTCAGCAAACACTTAATTAAATGCCCCCCCAAAAAAAAAAAAAAGAATCCCTTAGGGTTTCGGAAAATAATGCCAAGTACATTGGAAAATGCCGACAGAATAGTACTTGATGGACATAGTTCGAATGCTACTATTGACCCTTTCGATCCATTTCACACCATGTCACTTGAATAGAAGACACATTTATTCATCTCTTATCATATCTCTCGTTAGTGCAGTACTATTTCATTCTCTTCATGAGCTCAAGAAGCACAATGAAACCTATACAAGTAGTCATGACAATGATATAGACATAGAAATAAATTTGGTTACTAAAAAGAAACAAATTTGAAAGTGGAAACTAAGATTACTCTTTATTTTTGGAAAATTTTGTTCTTCCACAAGCATTGATAAGTGCAATAAAATCCACTATGAGTGTCTTAATCTACATTTTACTCGTGCATAGTTCCACTTGCATTCTTCATCAACAATTTGTCACTAATTGAAGTCAAACCTTATTAAATCTCTGTCATTGTGAATCTCTATGTCGGGAATCTTTTCGGTTTATTTAGATTTTTAATTTCAAATTCCCAATTCAATTAAGTCTATTTCCACCTACAAGAAAATAAATATACACAATAATCAAATTTGCTTCTTGTGTACTTTTTGTTAAAATAAATCCTACATCGAATAATGATGAATTAAATACACAACATATAAGGATCTCAATACATGCATAGTACAACTTTCATAGACCCTTACGGCTGCAAATGGCACTTTTGACTATATGTCGACTATAATTAGTTCCCTTGTATAGACTCTTACTGCTGCAAATGATAGTTCCGACTATATATCGATAAGGATCTCAATACATGCATGGTACAACTTGCAATTAGGGGCGGAACCAAACAGAGACTAAAAAATTTTTTAAACCGAACTAATATATGAAAAAAATAAAATTTCTATATAAAAAATTTAATTTTTCAAAAAACAAATTTTTTCTATACTAACAAAAAATATTTTTTTGGCTAAGGAGGGATTCCAGGAGTCCCCCTAGATCCTCCCCTACTTGCAATTGAACTATACATGTTATTCAAAATTCTAAGTTGCTAACGAGAAACAAATATATTTATTATATATATGTCATCATGATGGTAAGACTTGAACTCGATTGAAAACTTATTTTACATTATTTATACTTCAATACACTCAGGTCACTTATTAGTTATTACTACCCCTTTGCCATTGGAAGCTACATCCAGGCTTGTGTAAATTTGTTCCACGTTGACATGCAACTATGGATTCAATAGTTAAGTAAAGATTCCAATTTCATGAAGACCTTCCAGATATTAATAGATTTGTCATTTCTCAAAACAACATAACATGTTCTAGTCAGATTCGTCACGTACAAATTTAGTACAAAAAAAGATTTGTCATTTCTCAAAATAACATAATATGTTCTAGCCAGATTCAACATGTACGAATATAGTACAAAATGGATTTGTCATTTTTCAAAATAACTTAACATGTACGCCAAAATTCTCTCTGCTAACTCATTAATAAGACGGGAATTAAAAAATCTGTTTTAATTGAAAAGTTCGGGTAGCTTTCTCTACGGAGGAGCAAAGCCCCTTTTTTGCTCACTCTATTGATAGATCAAGGGCCCTCCTGCCGTCGTTTCAGTGACTCATAGGGCTCTCTCTTTTTGGTTATTGAGAATGGTCGCCACCTCCCATGAAAAAAATGGCTTGAACAACACCTATTGAAATTTTCGATTTTCTATTCACTCATGATTTGGCCTGGTTGACCCGATCATGATATCGAGGGAAAGGACCCTTTCTCGAAAAAACTCTGGTACCCAACCAATATGAGCCTGCTCGAGACTTGCCATTCCCGTGGAAGAAACTTTCCCTGCATATTGATTCATTACCGACTGAACGGAAAATGCTTGCTTCTTCTCCAGCAATCTGTCTTAATGTTCTTTTCTACTTCAGAAGGCTGGTCCGCCATGAAAGCTCTTCATGAAGAAAGAGCTGTGGCATGGTTGCACTCGCTTTTTGGTTGACTACCTTCGCCAGATTCGTCATGTACAAATTTAAAACAAAATAAATTTATATTTATTTCTCAAAATAACATAACATGTTCTAGCCAAATGACGAATTTGGTACAAAATAGATTTATCATTTCTCAAAATAACATGTTAAAAGAATATACGAATGTTACAATCATGGATGAAACTATTACTAAATTAGGCTACCTTAAGTAAGACTTGACAAAAATAAATCATAATTTTGATTTAAAATACGTTTTAATAAAAATATTCCACTTTTTCTGATAATTTAAAATATATATATATATATATGACCACTCAAATTTAAGTGGGAGTCTATAATTAACTTCTCAGGCTATATTCATTTATATTTTATTACAATTGAACTTGAAACGTGTACAATTTTTATAAATACGTCACGGTAAATTTAAAAATATGAACTTCTTTACTCTAATACTATGTTCAATTATTTTATCTAAATTAAACACGAAAGATATATATTTGTCGTGCCATATCTCAACTTACTGCAGTACTTTTTCATTTTCTTCATGAGCTCAACAAGCACAGTTATTGGTATATTTTTTGTTACTAGAAAGAGACTAATTTGATTCCTATTTAATTTTGGAAAGTTTTGTTTCTTCCTCTAGAATTGGTAAGTAGAATTACAATTCCACCATGAATGTCTAAATCTACATGGTTCCACTAGCAATCTTGATCAATAAATTTCAATTTAGTGGCAACAAAATCTTACTATTTGGCCTTTTCACCAAGACTTGTGGAGACTCACCCATGTCTTATCAAATCTCTGTGTAACAGTTGAAGTCTAGCTAGGTTTTTTATTTTTGTTCTTTTTTTTTTTTTAGGGTTGCCACCTCTGGTATTAGTACTTGGAGGCATCAAGATGGCAATGTAGAAATATAACGAACTATAGGAGATGTTTACCAGGGTCGTCTAATATTTCTATATAGTAATAGCATGTTTAATAAGAAATATTAGATATTACGGGAGAGAATTAGGTAAAAAGATAAGCTAAAAACTTTCCCCAGGTTAATTTCTTTTTCATATTTTCATTCTTGAGGGTCATAAAAGTTTGATATCACTTGTAATTAAATTATTGGATTTGATATTAACTGTATGTTGAATAGAACAAAGTGAAAAGGATCAAAGACGAAAAAGTTAAAATCTTTCATGTTAAACTGCAAAACATAGTTGAAAATGGTATTTTATTTTTTTTTCTTCTTTTTTTAAGGTTGCCACCTCTAGAATTAGTACTCAGAGGCATCGAGAAGGCAATGTAGAAATATAACAACCTGTAGGAGATGTTTATTGTAGTTGTCTAATATTTTTATATAGTAAAAGAATACTTAATAAGGTATATATTAGATAAGATAAATTAAACTCAATGTCCACATCTTTTCAGGTTTGTATCAATTACAACTCTATTCAATTTTATTCACACATATCATTACCAACCTTTCATTAATTTGCATAGATGATCTTTTGACGATTTTTTTTCCTTAACTTCAATAAATTAAAATAGCCAAAAAAGAAAAAACATAATAGAAAAAATTGTAGTTGGGGTCCATAACCTTTTTAAAAGTGCAAATGCATCCTGGACATTTTATTTTTTACAGATTTCTACTTAAAATAATGAAAAATATGTCATCAAGTCCCAAACCTTCTAACTATGGCATCTACGTCCTTCAGTATATGCGCGCCGAAATGATCTCTGAAGTCTGGATGGATTTTGTCTAATGATCCGTTAGTTAACATAAAGCTGATGACTTAAATTTGACTAATTTCACAAGGACAAAACAGTCTCTTCACATTCTATTATTTAAAATAATTAAAAACTAAAAAAAAAAATTAAAAAGTTAAAAAGAAGGAAAAGTAGGTCTTTTTGGGTCTGAAACCGGGGGAAAAATCCCCCCTTGTTGGTGAGTGGTGGGGTGAAGAAGAAGATGTTTTTTTTTAATAATTATTTTAAATAATAGAATGTGAAGAGACTATTTTGCTCTTGTTAAATTAGTCAAATTTAAGTCACGAGCTTGACTTTTTATTAATTAACAGACATTTGGACTAAATTCGTCCAGACTTCAGAGGTCCACATATACTGAGGGACGTAAGTCCAAATTAGAAGGTTTGGGACTTGATAACACATGTTTTGTTATTTTGAATGAAAATCTGTAAAAAAATAAAAGTTTCAAAATTTATTTGCACTTTTGAAAAGGTTAGGGACCTTAACTGTAATTTTTTCATTATATTTTTCTTTTTTTGCTATTTTAATTTATTGAAATTATGTGCAAAATCGTCAAAAGAGAACATATGTGCAGATTAATGAAAAGTTAGAGGTGGTATGTGCGAATAAAATTAAATGGGGACGAAATTGTTACAAAATTGAAAGGAATGAGATTGTGAGTGTAATTAACCCTATTAAATATTACGGGAGAGAATTAAGAAAAAAGCTAAGTAAAAACTTTCGACAAGTTAATTTCTTATTCATATTTTCATTCTTTAAATGATGTGGAAAGAGGGCCGTAAAAGTACGATACAACTTGTAATTAAATTATTGGATCTGATATTAACCGTATGTTGAATATAAAACAATGTGAAAAAGATATAAGATGAAAAGAAAGTTAAAATCTTTTATGTTATATTATAAAATGATAAGCATTTTTTACACACTTATTTAGGCTTCCAAATTTAGTATATATTTATTATATAAGCAAATCTTTATTTAATTCAGTTCAAATATTAACTATGTAAGTACAAAACTCAATTGGATGATCTTGGAGCGAAAAAGAAGAGTTCGAGACTTAATTAACTCTTAATCTCATAATCGAATGACACCAACATGAGTTAAAACAATAAAAAAACAAATAGAGTGAATTCAAAAATTTTGAAAAGATCAAAGTCATAAAACACAGTTGAAAACGATATATCAAACGTGTCATTTGACAAGGCATTATTTAGGTCAAGAACAAGATCTTGCTGGCTGATGTGAATTCCTTCCACATTGACAAGCTCAAGGGGATTCAGTGGGAAGGGATTTGAAAGGCTGCTATTTGACCTACAAAAATGAAGGGACAAGAAGAAGTGCCTATGGGGTCCCTTTGGGCAATTATATAAGGACTATTTCCTATTACTGATTTTATCACAGCCAATCACAAAAATTCATCTTGTTTTGTGCTCATTATAGTATGCATAGATAGATGAAACCTCCCTTCTGAGTGGAGAAATTACTTTGAAATTGATAGATTGGAATTAAGCCTAAACCAAGACAAAAGCTAGAGGCACTCAATATTACTAGTGGAGACTTTTGTCAAATAGTGATAGGGGTGTTACCACAAAACCAAATATCTAAAAAGAATGAAATGCCAAAGAAAATATAAAGACATAAATAACATTTACAACTGTGAAAAAATACTATAACTATGAAATTTTTTTGATAAAAACGATAACTTGCATTTCCGAGAGGTATGTCGTGGGTCCGAAGTCATAAAGTATCAAATGAGACTGAAAAGATCTCTGTTGAGGAGCTCCTACTCTGTTGTTTTTTAATTTTGTTGCTGAGATACAGTTACAAAGCATTAACAAAATGAAGACTTTCGAACTTTTGAGTTATTGATGGATTTTTTACGTGGACATGCTTAAATGAAAAATAAGAACTATCTTAGCCTAAGTGAGTGACGTAATGAAAAAATGAGTACCACTTTAGAAAAATTTGTGCTAACAAATGGTGTAATCAAAACTACATGAAAATGGGACATTATTGGGTGGGTCTGATAATGCACTTGCTTCTCAAGACCTAACATTCCATTTACATAATTCTACTAAAAAGTATAATCCACTGTTCATATACTTAATAAGAACAATAAATTAAGTTGCAACGGGGCCATGCCATGGTATAATGGACCAATTACTAGGTTTGTACATGGGATTAATCGAACAATATAAATACAAATATCATAATCAAACACTCTTCAATAAGAGCATCATTTCAGTGTTTAACACATAGATTCAACAACAAAAGTGTCATAGTGTAGAGCACCAAATCAAGGAGATCATACAATGCTAATTTAAGAGCATGTTTGGTTAAGCTTAACAATTTTAATTTTAAGTAAATTTCACTTTAGAAATAATTAACTTTTTTTATGGGAGACAAATAAATATGTTACTTATCGAATTTAACTATGCTTTTTTCATGCTTAACCAAACATGGCATTAGATTGGAGTTTTTGACCCAACAGAGTTGTGAAGCGCCAAATGATTAATGGATTGCACTTCTAATTAAAGATGAACAATAGATGACCCCCACCCCCACCCCCACCCCCACCCCCACCCCCACCCCCACAAACACAAAATTAAGATTCTTCTTATGAAAAAAGGTGGCACCAAAATGGTTTGTTTAGATATATTGGATGCCAACTATGCTTACATGTGTGTGGTAGTGTTGAAATTATTTTTTAAATACTTATAAATTGTAAGTTCTATACAATGTGTGGATAATAAGTGAATTGTAAATTGTGAATTCTATGAAATATGTGGATAAAAAATATGTTTAACTAATTTGACTAATTGGTGAGTTCGACTTGAAGGTTATTTTACAAAATTTACTTATTCTATCAGACCAAATAATTGCTCAAATTTAATTATACGATACGAGAAATAAGAATTATTGAATCAAATTTTAGCTTTGATCGCAATCTTTACAGCATGTTTGGTAAAGCTTAAATTATAATTGAAGTTGGTCAAACATTTTTTTTATCTACACATTTCGTATGACCTACTTATTATTCACTCATTCAATAAGACCCATAACTTATAAATTTAAATTGTCTTTTTTTCCACATGGGCAATTTTTCCTTCATGGATCCCAATGCACTCGGCCCGCCTCCAAAACTGCCAGACTTGGTCTCCATCGGAGGTGGATCATCTCCGGCCACCTCCGTTCTACCTCCCATCGGCCTCACGTCATTGGAAAAGGGCCTCCCGCCCAATAAACAGCTTTCAGCAACGGCAAACCTATGTACAAACCCTAGCTCCACCGAATCCGTTTTTCACAACGCCAACATCAGATGGTACACCACCTCTAGGAGATCATCCCCATGTATTTAGTGTCGCCCTAGGAGTGGCGGAAGGCGACCTGCCACCGGGTGACCTGCGCCCAACCACCGTGGGCGATTCTGCCCACCAAGGTGCGACTACGCCTCTTTTTTCTCTGGGTGCGCGCACCACCAGCGACCCATATTCAGTCCAAGAAATCAGCCCTGGTGTGGCAGATGGTTTATCGTTGCCTAGGGTTTCGCGCACCTCCACTACAGTCGTTCCGTCCTCACAAACCACGCCATCCTCTTCGTCGGTCATGCCCACCACTACTAGGCTATCCTCTGTCCAAAGGATCGCGACGAGGCTATCGCAGGACCTAATTTTAGATGGTGCACCGAATGCGCCCATGCCTGCACGTGGTGTACAATGTGCACGTTCTGCGTGTGCACAAGTGCTACTAGGCACGCATGTGTGCGTGCCTACGGCTATTTTTCGGGCCCACTCTATTTGCCTAATTTTTCAGCTCTGATTGCTTCGGGCCCACATATTTTTCCTCAAGAAGCTAAGTCCACACTGAATATGGGCAGAAAGACTTATGATATTGCTGTCACTAATAGACATAATATTTTTTCGGCTGAACAGAGTGTGAGTAAGTCTTTTGCTTTCGTCCTTCAGGCTTCTCCTGATTCCACCTACCATCAGTTCGTGGCTAAGGAGCCTTATTTGCATTGTGGTGAGCCATCCTTGGTTATTTCTTATGACGATGAGGCTTCACTCGTCGAGCCATTCAAGTTCGCACTTGTTGGCATGTTTTCTCATCGCAAGCCCAAAATGGCGGAGATACGTTCTAGTTTTCAGAAGTTTGGATTTTGCGGTGTTTTTAAACTTGGGCTTATAAATTACAAACACCTATTGATTCATTTGACACACGATGATGATTATAGTTGATTGTTTTTAAAACCACTTTGGTTTATTGAGGGTTGCCATATGTGTGTGCTTAAGTGGACTTGTGATTTTTATCCCAATGCTAAGATCTCCATTGCCCTTTTATGGATATCTTTTCCATTATTGCCTATTCATTTGAGTGCAAATGAATTTTTATTTGCTTTATCTAAAAATTATTTGGGGTGCTGTTGAGGATTGATGAGGCTATTGCTGATTTGTTGAGGCCTAGTGAAGCCAGGATTTGTGTTGAGGTGAATCTAGAACATAAGTTTCCAGATAAGATTTAGATTAATCGAGGTAAATTCCGTAGTTTTTGGCAGCCTATTGTGTATGAGAGGTTGCCACATTTTTGTACCAAGTGCCGTCATATAGGCCATATTATTGATCAGTGTATGGTGGATAACCCACCAGTAGATTCTATTGTTACCCAAGCTACTAAGCATTTTGTTACTCCGACTCTTAAGCCTATTGTTGCTCCAGCTCCTAAGCTTGTTGTTGTTTAGGCTACTATTGTTGATAGGGCCGAAAAGGGTAAGGAGAATGAGGTTGTTGATGAGGCTCCTAGGCAATGGGTCTCAGTTGTTGGTTCTTCTTCAGCTCAGCCCTCAGTTGTCATACCACTTCCTGTTGTACATGTAGAACCTATCCATTAGCTTCCTCCTATTATTCCTACTGTTGTAGCTTCAAAGCGAGCATGTTCAGCTGTTTATGATCCCTTGTTAGATCACATGATGTCAGTTCTTCGAGAGATATCCAGTTTGTCATTACTAGTTGAGCCAGTGATTTATTCAATACCTGTTTACATTCCATCACCTGATCAGGTTATTGAGCCATTTGATAATGATCCATATATTAGTCCACGCCTCAGTTTCAATGAGAATGTTGAGACTTCTATTCCTTCAGATAATGACTCTTTTTCTATTGAGGTTCATCAGCAGGGGCACTTTAGTAAGAATTCTTCTGATGACTTGGTTAGTTTGGATGAGCAGCATGAGGCCAATGGTTTTACTACAGTGCACATGAAGAAAAATCTAAAAGTTATTGATATCACGTATCCAGTTAAGCGGGTGACTCGTAGTCAGATAAGTGCTTCGTCACAGAGCCAGTCTTTTTGATGAGTGTTATCATCTGGAATGTGAAAGGTATGGGTAGTATTGCCACTCGTAGATGACTTAAAAAATTGGTTCAGCTTCATCAAGTGTATTTTTTGGTGGTGTTTGAGCCGTTTGTTTTGAGAAAAACTTTTGAATTTATCCGACGATTTCTCTCTTTTGATGTAGGCTTACAGAATGGGTCGGATAAGATTTGGTTTTTTGGAATTTGGAGACTACTATTACTTCGATTGTTGATCATCCTCAATTCCTTCACAATAAAGTTGAGGATCCTAGATTAGCCAGACCATTGTTTATTACTCCGGTCTATGCTTCTTGCTTGCCGGTTGGGCGTAAGGATTTATGGGCGGGTCTTCACCAGATATTTCTTTCTGTGGATGGGCCGTGGTTAGTTGGTGGAAACTTTAATATGATCGCTTACAATGGTGAGCGTACTGGTAGGAATACTTGTGATAGGGATACTTCAGATTTTGCATATATGATAATGGATTGTGGTTTGCAGGGTATTATGGCAGTCAGTGCACGTGGACAAATTGGAGAATTTAGAAGCGTCTGGACAGAGTTTTGATTAACTCACTGGTTGTCTCCTTTTGTTCTCAGTTTTCGGTTCGTCATCTAAACCGAAACACTTTTGATCACTCACATCATCTAATTTAGTGGTCTTCTGACGATGATTTGGGGCTTCGTCCTTTTCGATTCCCCAATGTTTGGTCTAGGCATCATGATTTTTTGGGCTTTAGATCTCAGAAGTGGTCATTTTCTACCCATCTTACGGGAATGGCTGTTCTCTGGGAGAAGATTTTAAGGCTCAAACAGGGCCTTTGTTGGTAGAATCGACATGTATTTGGTGATATTTTTCAGAGGGTTAGGGATGTAGAGTATAGGGTTAACGAGACAGAGTTAGACCATGACACAGATTATTGTCCTTCCTATCTTGATACTTTGCATTAGGCTCAGGTAGTTATGAACCGTACTTTATCTATTGAGGAGACCTTTTGAAAACAAAAGACAGGGACACGTTGGACTTGTGAGGGTGATCGTAACACCCGATAATTCCATTCTATAGTTAAGGGTCCGCTCTATTACTTCAACTTCGGGCGAGGTGTTTGAGTTTTCTAAGACTATTCAGCCTTCAATAGTATCTTTCTTCCATGGGCTTCTGTCCGCTCTTCCTCAGCCTTTCAACCTTATTCAACCTGGTATTATACCTAGATTGGTGTCAAGTGAGGACATTTTGTAGCTTAATCGGACTCTTACTTTGACTGAGGTGCGAGAGGCTATTTTTAGTATTGATCCAGACAGTGTCGCCAGGCCAGATGGGTTTTCATCTCACTTTTTCAGATCTGTTGGGACATAGTATCAGAGGATGTGTTTGAGGCAGTCTTGGACTTCTTTCCTGGAGCGCACCTACATAGGAGTTTTGCAGCTACTCTATTGTCTTGCTTCCAAAGCGAAACAATGCCTGTAGGTGGTCAGAGTTTCATCCTATCAACTTATGTAAAGTGTTTAATAAGTTGATTACGAAGCTGATGAACTCACAACTGAGTACTTTACTACCTCTAATCATCTCAGCTCCTCACAGTGGATTCATCTCGGAACGGCTTATTGGGGATAATGTCCTCCTTGCACAGGAGTTACTACATACACTTGATACGAAAGTGCGATGGGGTAATGTTATCCTCAAACTTGATATGGCTAAAGCCTATGACCGCATGGGTTGGAGCTTCTTGTTATCCATTATTGAGGGTTTTGGGTTCGATGCTCTTTGGATTGATCGGATAAGGAAGTATATTTCAGAGTGTCAATTCTTGGTTCTGCTTAATGGTAGACCATGTGGTTTTTTCTCATTATCTCAGGGGCTCAGACAGGGTGATCCCATATCTCCATCAATGTTTATTATTGCTGCAGATTAGTTTTTATGACTACTCACTCAGCAGTATCAGCATATTTTTTCGATGGCATACAGACATGGGAGTGATGCTCTTATCTCTCATTTGTCCTTTACAGATGATATGATTATTTTTTCCAATGGTCAGATACAGTCTATCAGACAAGTATTACAGTGTATTGAGCACTATGATGGAGCTTCTGGGCAGTTGGTAAATAGAGATAAGAGCGGGACTATCTTACCTAGGAGATTTTCTACTAGTAAGATATACATGCTAGAGAATCTGACAGGGTTTCGTTATCAGCAGTAGCCCTTTAATTATGTTTGTGTTTCTTTATTTAAAAGAGATAGGAAAATTTCTTGTATGATGACTTAGTCTAGAAAGTCCGGAGTAGGATTTCTGGCTGGGCCTCGAGGCTCCTATCATTTGGAGGACGGATTACTTTGATTCGATCAGTGCTATCCTCTATTCCTCTCTATCTCCTTCAGATTATGAAGCCTCCCAAGGCTATCTTAAAGAAGTTAGATGACATATTTGCTAGGTTTCTATGGGACTCCAGAGACAAACCACATATATTACATTGGAGGAGATGGAATGACCTTTGTATTCCTACTAAGGATGGTGGACTGGGCTTTAGGAGACTGCAGGATCTTGTTGATACATTCTCCCTAAAACTCTGGTGGTTATTTAGATCTCAGCGGTTATTATGGGCTCAGTTTTTACTAAGTAAGTATTGTCATGGTGCGCATCCGTTGCTGGCTACTATTTCTTACTATGCTTCAGCTGTATGGAAGAGGCTGAAGCACACAGGCCCACATGCGGAGACAAACATTGCTTGGCAATTAAGGCATAGGCAGATATTTTTTTGGCATAACTGCTGGATGGACGAGTCTACATTAGCTGATCAGCACCCACACTTGACACATTCTTCTATCTAGGTTAGAGATTTATTTGATGATATTGGATGGAATATTGACAGACTTCTTCAGCTAGTACTATATATTATTGCTGAGTAGATAGGGAGCATCCATATCCCTGTTGAGGTGCACGATCAGATTATGTGGAAGGATAATTTGGATGGTAGATTTGCTACCAAGTCTGTAGGCATCTAGTTCGCACGGGGCATACTATTCAGGCTGTATACAGCATGATTTGGAGTTCTATTATCTCGATGACTGTCTATTTCTTCTGCTAGTTACTATAGCAGAGTCTTATCCCAATTGATGCTGTGATTTAGAGGCAGATTGGGAGTCATATGGCTTCTCATTATCAGTGTTGCTCGGCTATTGAGACTATTCAGCATTTATTTATTGACAGTTGTACTGCCGACCAGGTTTGGCACCACTTTTCAAACATTTTTTATATAACCCTTCGGTCGATTGAGGGTTTTCAGTATCGCTTTCAATCTTGGCGTTTCTCGGGTCAGTTTGTCAAGCATGGTCATATTCGCACGATCATTCTTCTTTTGATTCTCTGGTTTATTTGGACTGCGATGAATGATGCGAAGTACCGGGATATCTCTATGGAGTCGAGACGGATCATCTAGAGAGTATACCATACTATCTCTATACTATATACAAACCGTTTATTTCAGGTTATTCATTGTCGATGGGATATGGATATTGGTCCTCTTTTGGTATCTCTCTTACTACTCCATCCTTTCCTCCATCTGTTTTGGTTTACTGGCGTACTCCACCAGTGGGATCTTACAAAGTCAACACTGATGGATGCGTCAAAGATGGATTTGCAAGTAGATGGTGGATAATTAAGAATTCATCAGGTCAGTGTAGTCGCCCATTCTTCTCTTCATATGGCGAGTGTCCTATTCTGGAGGCCAAGACTATTCTTGACGATTTCATTCTTGCTCAGAGGATTGTACTATCAAATTTTTGGATTGAGGCCGAATCTACTATGGCCATTCACTGCATCACTAGAGGTGGAGGACCTTGGTCTATTCAGGCCACTATTCACCACCTCAGACATCTTCTTGCCTTCGACCGTGATACTATTTTTTATATTTATCACGAGGTCAACCAAGTGGCTGTCTTATTTGCTTCAGAATGTTAGGATCGTCGTTACTATTTTGAGTACAGCGGTCAGGACTTACCGCGGCGCTATCGCAGCTTAGTTCAAATTGATAGACATGAATTTCCTACAGTTAGGGGTCTACAGATTTTTTTAGAACTTATTGTTTGGGAGGTGTACCTCATTATTTATTGTTTTATTATTTATTTATTTATTTATTTGCTTTAGCTCTTGTGATTGGCAATCATGTTTTATGCCCCATTTCTATGTATTTTTTATGAGTTATTTATATATGTTTGGAATATCCGAACTCTCACATCCTTTTCTAGTGGAGACCTGACAACCACACTGAAAATGTGATGGTGTGTTGACTAAAAAAAAAGACCTACAATTTATAAGTGCTTCAAAAATAAATTCAACACTACCAAATATATGCTTATTCTAATAGTCATTTCTACTACGTACTACAAAGATTTTTTTACTTTTATTTTTTATATTCTTCTAGTCAAACATGTTCATTGGGAAAAAAACTTGAAAATAGAAGAAATTCTATGAAAAACTATTGCTAGAAATCTGTCTAAAGGTCATTAATTTTAGGAAAACTGGCGCAAATGGTCCTTAACATTTTTTCTCAGTGTAGAAATAGTTTCTAACTTTTATTTTTTAGCACATAAATCTTTAACATATGTGTTTTGATGCTCAATTGGTCATTATTTGATTAAAAAGACAAATATATACTTTTTTAATTAGAAAAAATTGCAATTGGATTCTTAACCTTTGCAAAATATAAAAATAGGTCCGGTATATTTATTAAATAATATTTAATATAGCATATTAAATACATGGGATAATTGCATATCAAAAACGTTGGAAATATGCCCGTAACCTTAAAAAATAGCACCAGACATCCCAATGTTTGAAAAACTTGGCATGGTATGTCATTTATGATGAAAACCCTTCCCATTAGATAAACAAAAAACAAGAAACAAGAAAAAAAAAATGATTGAAAAATAACCAAATTTACTCCCAAAAATAAAAAGTAACAAAGTGGTCCTCTTTTTTATCAAACTTAAAAAAATGAGAAAAATCTTCTTCAAAACAAATCAAATATTCCAGCTCTATCATCTCCCCAGATACGATCTGCAGCTCTTGTTCACGTCTGTGATGTGCCATGAGTTGATTGTTCGATTCCAATGGAACCTACAATCTGTAAAACCCATATCAAACACAAAATCACCTCAAAATCCTACTAAATTAATAATTACAATACAAAACAAAAAATTTGAAATTCTTGAACTACACACTTGTTGGTAAAGAACATGCCAAGAAAGAAGAAACACATAGAAAATATGGAGACCCATTTTGCAGACACTTTTCCATAGCTTCTACTCTTCATCATTTTCCTCCCTTCTCTTTCCACACAAACAGGAAATTACCAAATTCTAATTATGTATATGTGTGTGTATTCGTATACAATTGTGAATAGTGTAAAAAGGGATAGACGTGAAATGGAGAGATGATGGAGCTGGAATATGAATTTTTCTTCTCTTTTTTGGGTGGGGGTGGGGGGTTCCTTTTCCATAGCTTCTATTCTTCATCATTTTCCTCCATTCTCTTTCCACACAAACATGAAATTACCAAATTCCAATTATCTATATGTGTGTGTGTTCGTATACAATTGTGAACAATAGAAAAGGAGCTAGACGTGAAATGGGAAGATGATGGAACTGGAATATGAATTTTTTCTTCTCTTTTTGCCCACTTTCTTTGGGTGGGTGGGTGGGTGGGTGGGTGGGTGGGGTGGTCGGCGGGTGGGGTGGTGATGACGCTGGAATATTTGATTTGCTTTGAAGAAGATTTTTCTCTCATTTTTTTGAAGTTTGATAAAAAAAAAGATGGCCACTTTGTTACTTTTTATTTTTTGGGGTAAATTTAGTTATTTTTTAATCATTTTTTTCTTTTTTCTTGTTTTTTCTTTTTTTGTTATTTAAAGAGAATGACAATTTCTTCATAAAGGACCTACTATGCTAAGTTTTTCAAACGTTGGGGATGTCTGGTGCTATTTTTTAAAATTAGGGACATATCTCCAATATTTTTGAAAAGTTTGGGACCAAATATGCAATTATCCCTAAATATATCACTATAGTTGTGTCAGTTAAATTTTTCAAATGATAAAAATGTAAAAGTATTGTGTTTTAAGTATATGTAATTGTTATTTGATATGAAAAACTTGAATAAAAATTAAGTTAAATAAATAACAAAATGTCATATATAATTTTATGACACTGAACCAATCTTATTATATATTTTTTGAAATAAAAATGCTAATAAAAATTAATTTATACATTATGTGTCTTTTATTTTTGAACGATAATAAAAAGATAAATTAAGAATATAGTTGGAGCTATACTATTTGTAATTAATCAATGAATAGCTCAATTAAATAAGGAATAATTGTATCAAAGGTCCCCCAATATTTTAAAATCGTTGGGGATACGCCCCTAACCTAAAAAAATAGCATCACACATCCCCAATGTATGAAAAACTTGGCGTGGTAGGTCATTTATGACCAAATTGTCATTTCCTTTAAATAAACAAAAAAAAAAAAACAAAAAACAAAAAGAAAAAAGAAAAACATAATTGAAAACTAACCATATGTACCCCCAAAAAATAAAAAAGTAAAAAATGTACTCCAAAAAAATTAAAAATACCGGAAAACACCACAAAATCACCAAAAAAAACCACCTCCTTTCTCAGATTCCAACTAGAAAAAAACCACTGGCAGCGGTTATACCTGGAAATCCAACATCCTGAAAAGCCTTTACTGGCTTGGGCACGTCCTTTCCTTCGACAGTAATCTCCTGACGCTGCCTATACTCATCGACCTCACTCTCGGACATTGCTGCCACAGACGGAGACTCCACGTAAAAGTTCTTCTCAAACGGACTCAACCCATCCAAATCCAATTTCTGCTGTGGCGCCTCCAAAGTGCCCTCGTAATCTCTTTTAATCGACGATGATGAAGACGAACGATAACTCGAGCCCCCACCAAACCCCGAGTCACCGAATTAACACGAACCATAAAATCAAAATCAAAATCAAAATAAAAAACCCCTATCTAGAAAGAAACCAATTAATAGTTAAGAGATATAATAGTTGCATAAAAATATGGATGTAGAGAGAGAGAGAGAGTTATGGTTTATTACGTTCAGCGGTTGTGGTAGGAGCAGGCAGAGTTTCTTTTTCATGTATAAAATTTTGAATACATGGATAATTGGTATTGTATGCAAGTGGTCAGTTAAACTTACAGCTTCTAGAAGTCGCCGGTTTTCTGCCAGTGGTTTTTTTCCAGTTGGAATCTAAGAAAATTGGTGGTTTTTTTGGTGAGTTTGTGATGTTTTCCGGCGAATTTGGTACAAATAAAATTTTAGCATTTTTTGGAGAAGATGACCTATTTGTTACTTTTTTTTTTTGAGGTACATTTTTTCTTTTTATTTTTTGGGGTACATATGGTTAGTTTTCGATTATATTTTTCTTTTTTCTTGTTTTTTTGTTTTGTTTTTATTTAAAGGGAAGGACAATTTGGTCATAAAGGACCTACCACGCCAAATTTTTTATACGTTGGGATGTGTGGTACTATTTTTTTAGGTTAGGGGCATATTCCCAACGATTTTGAAACGTTGGAGACCTTTGATGCAATTATCCCATTAAATAAAAGTATTTAAGTATCAAGTTTGTGACAAATGTATTTTTTTTAAATAATGTAATTACTTAATAATATAAAAAATAATTTTATCTAACATATTTGTTAATAATTATAAGCTTAAATTTTAGTTATTTTATAATAGTTCATAAAATATATAAAACAATTTAGTATATTGTCAATTTGGTCAATAAAGTGTTAATTAAAAAAAAACTCTTTAGTTTCTTTTAGTTTTTTATAACAAATAAAAGTATATGATGTATTTCACTTTTTACAAAGGTTAGAAATCCAATTACACATTTTTCTTATTAAAATTAAAGGTATATTGGTCTTTTTTATCAAATAAGGACCAATTACGCACAAAAACACATAGGTTAGGAATTTATGTGCCAAAAAATAACGTTATGGACCATTTCCACATTGAAAGCAAAAATTAGGGACCATTTGCGCCAATTTCCCTTAATCTTATTTTTATTCTTCTGTTTGTGAAAAAATGGTTTTGATTTGACCCATTTACTTAGATGTTTTATATATCCGAGTCTTGATATAAATTTCCTTATTGGAAAAGCAAAATATAATTTTTTTGGATTTCTCTACAGATTTGAGCCCATATTTTGATTAATAACATGAGAATTTGGCAAAAATGGTCCCTAACTTTGTCATTAGTGTAAAAAATGATCTTTAGTGTTTGTTTTTTGATACGAACGTCTCTAATATATGTGTTTTGGAGCGTAATTGGTTCATATTTGATGAAAAATATCAACATGCTATTAATTTAAATTAGAAAAAATTGTAGTTGGATTTCTAACCTTTGCAAAAGCGGAAACAGATCCGATACCTTTATTCAATTAAATAAAAGTATTTGACTATCAAGTTTGTGACAATTTTTTTTTTTTTTTATGGTTATAACCATAAATAAAAGTTTGGAATTTCATAATAGTTCGTAAAAATATGCAAAACAATTTAGGTATATTATCAATTTGGTCAAAAAATCTTAATTAAAAAAAATTGTTAGTTTCTTTAATTTTTTATAAAAAGAAAAAGTAATGGACCTATTTGTATTTTTTGCAAAGATTAGAAATCCAACTGCAATTTTTCTTACTCAAATTAAAGTAATATCTTTTTCATCAAATAAGGATCAATTGTGCACTAAAATACATAGATTATGAACGTTTATGCTAAATAGGAACCAATTCTGCAATGAGGACAAAGATTATGGATCATTTACACCAAATTCCCTAACAACATAAACATCAAAGATATAAGGGTAACTTACACTCACATTCCCATCCTCTCAAGTTTGTAACAATTTCATCATCATTGAATTTATGCACACCTAGCATTCCCAACTTTTGAGTAATTCACACAGATAGTCCCTTTTGACAATTTTACCATAACTTAAATAAATTAAAATACCGAAAAAAAATAGAATGAAAAAATTACAGCTGAGTTCCCTAACCTGTCAGGTCTCAAACTTTCTAATCCTAGCACATTCAATTATTTCAAACTATTAAAAAAAAAAAAAAAAAGGAAAAAGTGTGCTTCTTCCCCCACCCCACATGTGGCAAACTGGGTGAGGGAAGAAATCCCCTCGAGTTTGTCAGGGGTGGGGTGGGGTGGGGTGGGAGAAGACTTTTTTCTATTTTTCTTTTTAAATTTTTTTCCTTTTTGTTTCTTTTTTTTAATTGTTTAAGATAATTGAATGTCAAGAGACTATTTTATCCTTGTTAAATTTGTCAAATTTAGATCACGAACTTGACTTTTGGTTAACTAACGAATATTAAGATGAAATTTGTCCAGAGATTAGAAGGTTTAGGACCCCGAATACACTTTTTTTTTTAAGTTGAAAACTGTAAAAATAAAAAGTTGAAAATTTATTTATAAGTTTAAAAAATTTAGGTACCCAACTGCAATTTTTTCATTCTTTTTTTTTCTATTTTAATTTATTTAAGTTATGGACACAATTGTCAAAATGGGTCGTGAGAATTACTGAAAGGTTTGGGATAATAAGCGCAAATAAAATTGAATGAAGTCGAAATTGTTGCAAACCTTAAAGGGTAGGGACTGTGAGTATAATTTACTCAAGATATAACTGTGCAAGTACCTTACCTTTCTTTACTAAAATTGAAAAAAACTTCACTTTAAAAAAAAAAAAAAAAGTATGCAACTTTTCAATTTTTTAATTTTTACTTTGTTGCCTTATTTTAAATTTTAGAGTATATTTGGTAAAAATTTTATAAATTATAAGTAGTGGGTCCTACAAAATATATAAATAAAAAGTGGGTAAAAGTTATAGGTTCTATAAAATGTGTAGATAAAAATGATGTTTGACCGACTTATAAGTACTTATAAACACACACAAATATACTCTTGATGTTACTGATTTACTTATTTTTAGATTTTTACTTTGTTACCTTATTTTATATTTTTGTAACTTATGTGTTACTATTTTACTTACGTTTTTTTATTTTTACTTTGTTACCTTATTTTAAATGCTAGTAACATGTATGTTACCGTTTTACTTATTTCTTAACTTTTAGAATAAAATATGTGTTACTGTGTTACTCCAATCACAAACCCTGACACCTTCCGATCGGCACTGTTTTCTACCATCATCATCGCCTCTTCCACCAATTGATTTCTTTAGGTTACATTTTTTGTTATTATGTTAGTTGTACAGTAATATAATGAATTACTGTACTACTTGTAGAGTAACATATTGTGTTGCTTTACTAGCCCCAACTTCTTTCATGATCAACATTAAATTCACAATCATCATCGTTGTCTTCTGCTACCACCATCACCTTCCACCGCCACCAATTGGGTTGGATTTATCTGATCTCAACAATTCTCCACGTCTTTTTTTTCCATCCAACGCCATCTCAACTAGCCATCTTATATCACATACCTCTACTTACCACCACCATCACTAACTACCCATGACTATTACCATCCGATCGACACCATATAGGTTTGAAATCTAGAGATTTAAATCCATCGCCATCGCCGCTGCTACCACCAGATTCTCACATCCACCACCTCTTAAACCCCAACCAAATCTTCTGTCGTCACCTTTGGAACGTGTTTCCACCATATCTCTTTACACACATCCTCACTCTCACAAAAAATTGCTAGCGACATCTAGAAGTGTCTTTAGATAGAATCTACAGCTCAACTTGCCAGAGCTGGCAATATTACTGATGGCGACGACACCATCGTCGAGGCTGACGATGTTGGTTCGTCTTCAAGTTCTGGTGAAGTTTCTATTAAGAATCCTTTCAAACTATTCTACTACTCTTGATAATAGCGGAAGTGGTGCCGTTGCTACTCCACTTTCCAAGGATGCAAACAACTTTTTTAGTCTATCAGTCACTACTTGTGAATATCATGTTGAGAGAGAGATACTGGACCTTAATTGAAAGGGACACAAAATGAAAGTTTGCAATTAGGTCATCTCTCTCTCTCTCTCTCTCTCTCTCTCTCTCTCTCTCTCTCTCACACACACACACACACACACACACACACACGTGAAATTCATATGAAGTGACTGATAGACTAGAAGTTGTTACACCGTTGGAAATTAGATTAGCAGCAGCATCACTTCTACTAATATCAACAATAGTAGACTTAATTCTAAAGTATTCTTAGAGTCATGCTACTTGTACATACTAGTTTACATATTGGATTATAGGAGCTTACGTGACCAAAATGTGCAATGACCCCATTTGCCCTTAACTAATTCTTTCCAAATTCACATGTTATAATACCCAAAAATCTCGTGGTGAGAGAAAATAAAAAACGGTTACATTGCCTCTTGTTCTTAGTGGATCCTTTTATAGAGAGTGTGTTCGTAGTCTCCTGGTAAAGTAATTGTCACTGGGAAGAAATAATTCGTCACCGCATCGGCCATATCCTCGTTCAAAACGAAACGCGTGTAGAGATAGTGAAAGATAGAGAAATTTTGTCACCGCTCCTCAACTGTGTTCTCTGGCAAAAACAACGTCAACTATTTGCACAAATAAGTTAAATGTTGCGGGTTTCATGATTCAAACGTGTATGCCATATTTATGACATTATTCGGGTTCTTGATTATCTGGGATTTGACCAAATTAAATTAAATACCATTGTAAGAATTGGGTTCAATTAGGATTGTTTTTGAATTAGTTGATTTTGAAAGATTTGGGTTCAAATATGTTTATTTTTCAATTAGGTTTATTTTTAAATTAGGTATTTTTTTGGCAATTTTGGGTTCATTTGGGTTCTTGATTATCTATTTAATGATTAATCTTTCTGTAAATAATTTTGAATTAGGTTAATTTTTCCACAAATATGTAAATTATAATGCCATAAATATTAGTGAAAATTAGGACTTCTAAAATCAATTTTTGAAATATACTAGTTTTAAATAATTAATTCATATATACTTAATTTTTTTCCAAATTTACTAGATACTAAATAAATATCACTAATACGGTTATTCCTGAAATCAGGGGCCAAATCGTAACCACCGACTTTAATGAAGGAAATCTCGTTATTTTCCAAAGTTAATCCCATTTTCCAATGCTATGCAATCTTTCACTCAAGTACATCTCATAATTGCTTGTTTCCCTCTCCACAGAGGCCAAGAAAACTTCTACAATCTTTATCCATATTTTGAACTTCAACCGAAGAAATTTAACAAAATTTTTCATATCAGCGTGATTTCCACCAGAGTAGAAGGCAGGTATGTAAATGAGATCCACGTTTTCATTTTGATTTCACTGTTTTTACCTAGTAATCGCTGTTTTATGCAAAGATTTTGGAACGAAATCACTTTATTGAAAAAGGAACAAATATTGCATCTATAATTTTCATTTTGTCCGTTGTTCCTCATTTTAGATAGATAAGCATGGCACCCAAACGTAACTGTAGCAAAAAAAGAAGTAACGACAAGAGTGAAATAAATATTTCATCTGGCAAAAAGAAGAAAACAGAAAAAAATCAAGCAGGGCAGAGAAGAAGAAGATAATATATCGGTGCCGGAAGGAACAAAATATTTTAGTTATCAATTTTTTTGTTAATTTTTTTGGTCATCCTGTTGTTACATGCACGTATAAGTAAGTAACTTTTATGTTGAAATGGGTTAAGATGGTATTCCATTTCAACATAGATGTTGGGTAGATATAATGTTTTCAAAGATTCAGGTATTGTATAATCATAATATTATCCATTATGTAACATGTTTTCTAAACTCGTATTTCGTAAGAAATCTTTTAGTATGTCTTTGAAAATCATCATAGATTTTGATTTAATTAATTTTTTAGGAGATGCATGTTTACGATTTTAAGTGGACTGTACACTACTGAAAACTCACACATGAACAAACTATCACCGGATATGTCGTTGAACTTTTATACAATTTAAATAATATTCAAGTGGTTGCATTATAGATGGAGATTACAGTATTAATTGATGATGGTACAACGTTGCGGTACCACAAGATTGTATTTCATAATGGTTCATAAAAGTGATACGATATGAATTTAGTGTGTAAAATGATAACTATATACAAATCACGACATTATTATTTCTATTTTTTGAATAATCGAGTTGTGTTATATTGCAGTAGTAATTGTGGAATATTCTTCATCAAGTATGCCGAATATATTTTTCACAATAAGATTAAGGAAATATCGAAAAAGTTTGATACGGAGGTTGCTCAATCAAATACGGCAATCCAACTCTACAAGTATGCAAGGGAAAAGCCCGATGTACTTGTTTCCGGGAAAGACCTCTAGTTGATGTCGCTGAATCTTTCAACATATTATGTTATCAGCCCCTCCATAACTTTTGGAATTAAGACACTATTAAGTTGTAATTTTTTGTTATGTTGAATATTATATTTTTGTACATATGGATACTTATGAAGGGTATTAGTTTTTGGTTTATGATATTATATACGCTCCCTTTTTAACCTAATTATTAGTACATATGATAAATGATTGTTAGTTATCATTTTGTTGCTTAAATGTTTGTAAGTATTCGTTCAATTCCAAGTTGTCCAGTTGAACCATTTATCATTTCAGTTTGATCAGATCGCTACATGTTAATCGTGTGTGATACATATTATATAAGTACTTATTCATGTTCACATCTCATAGTATCACTAGTATACGATACCACTTAATGTGAACTGGTAATGATACCCAGCACATGTGTAATAACGCTGAGTACCAATTGAAAATAAACTATTTATTATATAACAAATATCACCTATATATGTCAATATGACTCGCAATTGTTACAAACATTTGATAATATAGAATTTGTAACATATTAGTGTTTCGTCTTTTACTAATCATTAATGTATAAGAATTTTTTTACTTATCATCTCGTAGGCGTATTGCAATTGTATTAATTATGTATATTAATGGATATTGATACACATTCAATAGATGATAGAGTATTGATATCACTGCAAACATTAAAATTTCTTATGTTCAATAGATATCCCGTCAATATCAATGAATGAGCTAAAACAAATATTGCATTGACACCATAATAATCATATTCTATAACACATTGCAATGTATTAAATCATGCATCCAAAATTATTAGTAATGTAATAGCCGAATCTTCAAGGAATACACAATTTGATGTATTTGTAGTCATACCAAAAAGTACTTTTGATTCGTAGAAATGAGAATACATAAATAATCTAAAATTGTCACTCAATAAAATTCCCAATTTTCTATCAATTATACATCTGTATCTTCATTATATAGATTATTTGGACTTCCTTCTGTTGCTACGATGAATGATCCAACATTTGTATCTTCAAATCCCTACATAATTAAACAAAAAAAAAAAACATGCACAACATTAAAAGACATAAAACATCAAATTAAATGTAATTTGCAATCAAGAATATAATTAATCTATTTGAATAAAATAAAACAACAAACCAAATGTGCGACAGAGACATTTGCTTTCCTTTTCTTTCCTGATAGTATTCTCAAAGGTACTGGATTCTTGCAGTTTCGTCTGTTGTGACCAATGCGTTAACAACATCCATTCCTGAAAAAATCTGTTTTCAGCTAACTAAAGTATCATACCAAAAATTAGACAATAATTAAAATATTTCATATCATATTCAATGTATTTTTCAAATATTGATAAAAATGAAATTCAAGTTTATATGGATTTTTATACATACAAATCCATAAATAAGAAAAATATAAAACTGATGAAGAATTATGAGTAGATAAATACATGTTCACACAAATAACGATTATTGTAAAAAATTGTATCCGATCAAACACAATAAAATGTAACTATGAATAAAATATAAAACATATTCAATGAAGCTATCAATCAAGTTGCAGAACCCAAATTCATGTCAGTTTTTTCATCATAAATCGCCACCGGATAATGCTAGTGGAGAAATGTTACTTTTCGGAAAAATATTAATTTTATAAATGCCAAAAATACGTGCTTCGAGTAGTGTTATTCGCCAAAATGATGAATGGATATATACATATTTATACAAAAACTGATAGTAGAAAATATCTGAAGAAGATCAGACCCACTGAATCGGATGTCTGAAGAACATCAACAAAAAAATGGTGATATCAAAGAAGATGCAAGACACTATTTCATGACATTTTCATCATCAAGGATTCAACTACCGAAAGCAGTGAATTGTTACTCGCCGGAACTGTTTTTGGTACTTGTCGGAAAACTACCAAAATGAATAACGTAGAAATTACGGACCCCTTAATTTTTGGATTCAAATGAAGATGGATGATATGTATATTTGAATTTCAAATTCCTATTAAATATGGGAGATTTAATTTTCCACTCATAACTGATTATAACGATTTCTAGGAGGTAGCAACGAGACATTTCAGGGAATCTTTATGATCCAGTAAATGTCCCATAATTGAAGATAATATTAGTAATTTTTAATTTGTTTTGGACATCCATTAAATTTCTATTCTAGTTTAAAAATTCAATCATATATGTAATTTTTCCTAAATATTACAGATTATGCACACATGTAGCCCACAAAATCTGTGGATTTTTTAGTAGTATCTTGTTGGTAATTCATGTACATTTGTGAATGCAACAACAAAGATATGATAGGAAAGAATAAAAGAATTTGTCACAATTGCAGACGGTCAGAGCACAACTTGTCAGAATGTTCGAAAAAATATCGATGCCCGGCCTGTGGAGAGGACTTTGTGAAATGGATGAAGGTGGATAAGAGAACTGTGAACTTAGGAAGATTATTTTTTTGTTGTAGTAATTGTGGTTATTTCAAGTGGAGTGATGTTTCGCTACTTGAAAATCTGTTATATATATAGGTGATTCAAGTGGAGTTTCTTCGGCTACATCTATGGACGGCCCTGTTCAAACTGAAGATCTATGGAGTATATTCAAAATGTTTGCTCGGATATCCGAAGAAGAAGACGTGGAGATATCCCTCAGCATAACTATTCGAAAGGAAAAATAAATTGCAAAAAACAACAGGAAAAGAAAGGGACATGTAGGACACAATTAGATCAATGAATGCATTTTGTTATATGAAGTCTGGTTATGCAAGTTTTGCAAACGTGTTCATTGAATGTATTTGAGTGGTAACTTGTATTTTAGTATGGCCGTCATGTTTAGTGATTAGTTTGCAAAGTTATCCTTCTATGTATGAATTGCCTCTAGTTGGGATTACTAGTTAAAATCTATTAATTATGTTTAGTGATTACTTTGCTAATGGTAAGTCAACTGTTGGGGTTGGCTTTTATTTTGGTATCTAATATTGGTCTGAAAATTCATTTAACTTTATGAGTAACATATCTTGCATCAAATACATTTGTATTCGAGAAAGACAA
The DNA here is from genome assembly GCA_030279155.1 of Forsythia viridissima. Lineage (NCBI taxonomy): Eukaryota > Viridiplantae > Streptophyta > Magnoliopsida > Lamiales > Oleaceae > Forsythia > Forsythia viridissima. Next base: position 5,395,337 of record CM059036.1, read on the forward strand.
TCAACGAAAAGAGAACAATTCCTCAGATTTAGCAACAACAGAGGACTCAAATGCATTTTGGTCTTCATTGTGAATGTGATGAATTTGTTTCAGTTGTCCATTGTTAAAATACATCACACACAGAATGTGGTGAAGATATACAGATGTTGAGTTCTTCAATTTGGTCTCTATTTGCTTGAGGTATCCTAGTAAAGAAATACATAGATTATTGGATCTTATTTAAGAAATCCATTGATGACAAATGCTAACATGGACATAAATCATGAACAAGTTAAATGACAAGATATACCACACACAGAATATATATCAGCCACCAAATTGACGATAATGAACATCAGCATAAGTTAAATGTTGATAGCAAATTAGCCATCGGATTCATTGAAATGTAATAAAAATGGTATCATTCAATCCACGAGAAATCGGGAAATGTTACTAACAAATACACATTACTTGCTAAACCTATTCATTGGTACACTATTACAATCCTTCATTGATCCGGGAGTTGCATCTTCAATGGGGAGTCAATTCAACTGATACAATGGCCTCGAACCACTTTCTAGCCCATACGTAGGCAACAAGTTAACTCCAAAAGAAGGACTCCAATGTTGATAGTGAGCTCCATGCTTCTGTAAATGAAACAAAATGTCACTAACTAATTGAAATTTTGTTGAATACATTTTGCAAAAAAACTAGCATAAAGTCCGAACTGGGCATTACTTACCGAAGACTGTGTTGAATAAGAAAAATAAGGCAGCACGGGATATTGTGATTGTTGGGATGGTTGAGTGAAGGCAAGATATTTTTTTGTCTCTAGCTCTTGGACTTGTTTGATTTTGAAGGTACATGTACGTCGTATATAAGTTTACATGATAAAATGTTTGAGAAATGATAAAATTGAATGCATACCTTAGCGTTCCTCGAGCTCGTTTCCAATGGGCTTTTTGTATATAATTTCTTCGATGCTTTCTTAGTTTTCTAACACTTTGGATCGAAAATATTTCCAGTTGAGGCCTTTTCAGCTTCAATGCTATTGGAACCTAGTTGAACACTTTTTTGGGAATGGTTATTACTTTCACTAGTTTTTCTCGATTTCAATATAGACAAGTCACCATAATCTCTTGAGTTCATTCTTCATCATCTGCTACCAAATCTACCACTTTGGCAAATGCAAGACACATTTGATCATACCTTAATTGCCCAGGAGTACTAATCCAACCATCGTAATTTATTTTGACCCTCGTGTGAAGTCTACTCACATCTCTCATCCATCTCCTCAAAATATACATATCGAGAAGTATTATGACATCATTACAGATCAACACTGAGATAGCATGTTTGCAAATTATTCCTCTAAACTCATATAAATGACAACTGCAGACAAATAGAAGTTTCTCTCTCTGAAACGAAACCATAAATACTTTTTTATTCACTCCTTCTTTGAATATGATATTCTCTCGAACCTCAAATTTCGTTCCCAGCCAATCCTCTTGAGTAGAGATTACCTCGAAATACACCTTTCTAGTAAATTCTTCTTGAAATTCTCCGAACTTTGAGATTGTGTAAACTGGTTGAAATTGCTTCTTCATTTCATACATAGTTGCACATGGGATCATTTGTGAAAATGACCTAAAATCCGCTTGAAACTCATTTTCCACTTTACTCCGCAATGCATGCTCATATTGTTCAACAAATTGCTTAAGCAATGTTTTCACATGCACATACCCATCAAGATTTGTCTTTGTAAAGTCCATACAACCAATTATTCTCCTACAATTTACATAAATGAATCATCATATTCCAACCATGTTCAAATTCTTCAGGACATTGTGAATCATAAACTAAAGCATGGACATCAGAAAATATAGAACCCTTATGACTATGGTTGCCAAATTTTTCAGGTAACTTCTTCAGTATATGCCACAAACACCATCTATGCTTCATATTTAGAAAAATAATTTGAATTGTATTTTGCATGGCCTTATCTTGATCCGTGATTATTCTATTGAGAGCCTGATCAACCATGCATTGAAGCCATGTCCTAAATAGCCAAACAAAAGTCTCCGTATCCTCGATAGAAACTAAACCACATCCAAACAATGTTGATTGTCCGTGACCATTCACTCTAACAAAAGGGGCGAAAGGCATATCATACTTATTAGTCAAGTAGGAGGTATCAAAAGTGACTATATCGCCAAATTTCTTATAGGCCTGTCTACACCTATTATTTGCCCCAAAATACGTTCTTCAATCGAGACTCTTCATCCAAATCCAAATTAAAGTAAAAACCAGGACAATATGATTGCATTTTGAAAAAGTAAGCTTGTATTGCAGCAGCATCTCCTTCCCTAAGTCTTAATCGCCTAAATTTTTTAATGTAGTTTCGACACATGTCATCTTCTCATGTCCACCTGCTTCAACAACAGCTGAGTTATAACTTTTGTGTAATGAAATTTCAGTTATATCATCTACTTCAAGCTTCCATTTCACACGTACATTAAGTTCTCGATTACATCGGTACAACTTGGATTTGGAAATACTAGTTTTATAATTATGTTCAAGATGGAATGTGTTAATCCACCATGTTCCACAAATCTTTGAACTCGCTATCAGCCTAGTTTTACACCCTCTTGGAATGGTTGGTTGAAGCTTTAAAGACATGCTTGTGGTACTAGTTCTTCGACTTTCTCAACCGCATGCAAACGTCACATACCTTACAATCCCATCATCACCCTTCTTTGAATATTTTTTTCTAACTAGAAAATCTATATCATAAGTATACCTTTTATAAAATTCAAATACTTCATTCTCGTCTTTAAATTTCATCCCAACTTCAGGCACAATCGAACTACCTTCTCCTAACATTTCATCATCCAATATGTTCACATTTTTCCTTACCGTCTCATTATCATATTCTCCCAGAATTTCTTCATCCAAAATTACATCATTCCTATTTACTGTCTCATCATCAGAATATGAAATTTGGTTTTCTGGATAAAAATACGACATTAGAAAAAATGAAAAACAATTTAGTAGATATACTAAAAACCAAATGAAAAAACAAAAAATGGAGTAACAAAAAAAAATTGATTTTTCCTAAATAGCCTTCTGGATAAAAATACGACATTTGAAAAATTGAAAAACAATTTATCTGATAACACACTGAAGACCCTATCGAATAACAAAAATCGGAGAAGAAAAAAAAATGATTTTTCCTAAATGGCCAAATAAATAGTGAGAAAAAATCATTTACGTGTGTGAATCATCGCCGGCAAAGAATGTTGCCGAAGATGATGGAATTTCAGCGAAAAATAGAAGAAAATGTCGCATCTTTTTGGCGGAGAAGAATGTTGGTAGTCCTCTGTCTTTTGTTCCCAAAAATTCCCGCGTTTGGATACAGTTAGGATTAGGGAAAATTGGTTTATTTCATTTCAAAGATAATACAAAATCTCATGATATATTACTATTCAAAATATCACGATATTTTGAATTAAAAAAAATGTATCCACGTTAGCTATTGTACACTATTCTGTAAACTAGTATGTACAAATATCATTTTCCATATTTTTAATAGAAACTTCACAGGAACTTGAGGACAAACTAACAACATTAGTTTAAGCGGTGGTGCCATTGCCATTAGTAGTAATGTCAGCTCTGGCAAGATGAGTCGTTGATTCTGATCTAAAAACACTTTAATAACCCGCTATTAGCAATTTTTGTGAGAGTGAGAATGTGTGTAGAGAGACAACAGGTGGAAGAACGTTCCAAAGGTGACGACTGATGATGTGGTCGGGGTTTAAAAGGTGGTGGAGGTGAAGATTAGGTAGCAGCGGTGGATTTGAATCTCTAAATTTCATATCTATGTGGTCTCGATCAGGTGGTGGTGGCCATGGGCAATATGTGATGGTACTTTCAACTTATCCAACGTATTTTACTAGGAGACGCGAAGTTGGTTGGTAATAGCATTGACGAAACATGTCGTCGATGTGCTACAACATTATATGGTTTTGATCTTGACTAATTGGTGACTCCATTATGTATTTGATTAGTTTCTTTGGAATAGCTGAGCAAAAAGAGAGCCCATTTTATTATTTTGACCGGGAAGCACGTGTAATTCTTCATTTAACGAAAACTCCAAATTAACTTTTTAGCTTTAAAATAAAATAAAATAAAAGGCAGAAGTAGGTGATGGCAGTGGTCATCGGCGGGTGATTGGAATGGTGTTGGTTGGGGAAAAGAAGCGGAGAATGGCTGTGATAGGAGAAATTTGACCCGATTTGTGGCAGTGGGAGGTGATGTGGTGTCGGAAGGCGACGACGATGGTCGCAAATCTGATGTTGATCATGGAAGAAGTTGGAGCTAGTAACATAAAGTAACACAATGTGTTCCCTACAAGTTATATGGTAACACATTATGTTACCATAGTACAGTAACACAATATGTTACCTAGAGAAATCGACTGGTGGCGGAAGGTGACGGTGATGGTGGGAAACAGAGTCGAACCAATTGGTGTTAGGTTTGGGATTAAAGTAACATTGTAACACATATGTTACTCTAAAAATAAAATAATAAGCAAAATAGTAAGACACGTGTTACTAATATGTAAAATAAGGTAACAAAGTAAAAAATCAAAAAATAAGAAAAACAGTAATACATAATTTACAAAAAAAAATGTAAAATAAGGTAACAAAGTAAAAATTAACAAATGAAGTATTTTCAATTTTTTTAAAGAAAGGTAGGGTATTATTGGAATTATCCCACATAAAAACCAAGAGGCCCATAAATCACAGGGAGGAGTAATGGCCCATTTAATATCGATGGCTCTTCCATTACGATAATGAAAAAATATTAGAAGAGAAATTGAGACAAACAGCACTAAGTGAAACAAATATGTATTTGCAACTCTCTTTTATATACTTTATTTGTTAACATCACTTTTTGATTTTATTTGTAATGTTTGAGGGAAAAATTATAATTTTCAACACTACCTCCAACCAATGTGTTAGATTTTATAAATTAACAAATTTATATCAAAGTATTTGTTTATGTTAAGAGGAAAACTAATTTTCGAATTTTAAAACCTATGAATTGATGTTGGAATTATATGATATATCCATATTTTGACGTAGGCAAATTCTCGAATCATTTTCTTTCTTAATTCTTATAATTATTTTTAATTCCTCAACTTGTATAACTTTCTATAATATATAATTATTTTTAATTCCTCAACTCGTATAATTTTTTATAGTCTCGATCAATGTTATTGTATTCGTCGTTTATTTTTTTTTTTTCAAAAATAAATAATTGTTAAAGTTTTGAAAGGCCTGGACCATACAAAATACCCCAAGAATCACAACATAACATGCGGAAAAATGTAAAAGATCACGAGAGATTTTTCACCCACTAACGGGTCCGGATGTTCACGTGCTCTAAATGCTACTTGCACGTTGAGCATCTACCGCATTAGATAAATCTTGAATACTATAATCAAATAATAATCTCAACAGTTCCTTACAGACGAAGAAATCACCAAAATTTAGTAACACAAAGTTATTGTTAACCAAATGAACAATACAACCTTCTTTCTCATCTAAAATTACAATCAGAAAGATCGCTTTGTTAAAATAAATAGAAGATGAAGATGAAGAACAAGAATGAGACGAAGAAGAAGATGAGAGGTTAAAGAACCTTAATTGGCTGAGCTTATCTTGTAATATGAAGAATCAGGATCCAAACTTCCTTTTAAATGACACAAACAACAATCATTCCATTTGACGGTTGTAGGTGTGACACGTGTGAAGACTAGATTAGTTCTCAAGACTTAAAGAGAAAACCTATTTTAGAAGCACACATTCAACGCACATTTGCTAGTTCTGAGGTACGTTAACATCAACAAACTCTGAAGAGATGATTCAATTCTAGTACTCAAGACTCTATCAACTAGCAGTATCACTTGCTCTGCAAAACAAAACAAAAATTAGTTCATAGTCTAATGAGACAATTTCACTGCCAACAAGTAACTTACCTGCAAAAATCACTCGTTAGTAACATTTAAAGTAGTCAAACAGTTTTTAAATTTATTAAATGGAAGAACTTTTGTACCAAGATCAGTAGGATTAAACAGAGTTGAAATTTTAATCAGTTTTACCAAATTCTTTTCAACAATGTCTCTGACAAAATGAAAGTTGATATCCACGTGTTTAGTTCTATCATGGTAAACTGGATTCCTACTCAGATGAACAGCCTGGTTAAATCATTAATGAGGTCAATTTCACTTAAAAACCCTCTTAACCAAAGTCCATCTTTCACAGCATCACAAGCTGCTATATATTTCTGCCTTTGTTGAAGAAATGGTAACAATGTTCTGAAGTTGTGATTTCCAGCTAATTCATCCATCACAAAGTGTGAATATGTAAGAGGAATCTAAATCACATGCAAAGTCAGAGTCTCTATACCCCTTCAAGATTATACCTTCATTACATCTTTTCAATTTTAAACCCAACTCAAATGGACTTCTTAAGTATCTAAGCATCTACTTCAAAGCAATCCAGAGAGATTGGCTTGGATTTGCCATGAACCTATTTAAGATACTTATTCCATGAGCCAGGTTTGGCCTTGTATATACCATAAGATACATAATGGAACCAAGTTTGGTCAAGTTTAGGCAAAGAGACAGGCTTTGCAGCACTCATAGAAAATTGTTCTAAAACTTTTTCAGTATAAGATGACTGACTTAAGTATAAAGTGCAATTTTTTGTCTCTTCTAATGTGCATACCTAAAATTCTTTTTGCTTGTTCTAAATCCTTCATTTCAAATTCAGATTTCAACTTCTCTTTTATAACTTCAATTTCTTATCTTTCATGACAAGCTTATAACATGTCATCAACATACAAGAGTAAATAAACAAAGTTACTACCACCTGTACCTTTATAAAAGAAACATGAATCAAAATTACTTTTATTAAACCCCAAGCTTTGGATAAAAGAATTAAACCTCTTATACCATTGCCTAGGTGCCGATTTTAGGCCATAAAGAGACTTTTTTAACAAGCAATCTTTTCCAGTATTTGATTTTATTTCAAAACCTTTTGGTTGATTCATGTAGATAACTTCGTCAAGTTCTCCATTTAAAAAAGTTATTTTTACATCTAAATAATCTAACTCTCAATCAAATTGAGTAGTTAGGGCAAGAAATATCCTAATAGAGGTGTACTTAGTAACAAGTGAGAAAATTTCATTATAATCTATCATCTCCTTTTGTGTGAAACATTTTGCCACTAATCTGGCTTTATATCTTATTTCCTCAACATTTGACTCTTCTTCTTTTACCTTATAGACCCATTTACAGTCTATTTTTTTTTTTTTTATGTTTATTAACTAGAATCCAATTTTTATTTTTCATCAAAGATGTCATTTCATCTTGCATTGTAGCAAGCCAAGATTTTGCTTCTTTTCAGCTTATAGCTTCTTCATAGGTACTTGGTTTTGCATTTACCAGATCTAAGACAGGGAATAATGTCACAAAATCATCATTACTTATTCTAGATTAGGAAAACCTTTGCCTTGTACCTCTATTCCTAATTAGCAGATAATCAGCTAAAGGTTGAGGATTAGTTTGATCTTGAACTTCTTCAATATCAATCTGAGTCTGGCCAGATTCAGTTTGAGGTGTCTCAACCTCAATCTGAGCCTCCTGACCAATGTCACTAATACTTTATAACATTAATTCTGTTTCTTCAGAGTTTGGAGAAAGAACTTTATTAAGGCATTACATTACATTATCATTGAAAATCATATTTCTACTAATTATTACTTTAAAACCTGTTTAATCTTTAACCCACCGCCTATACCCATTGGTTTCTTCACCATAGCCTAGAAACACTTATCTTAAAAGATCTTGGCTCTAATTTTCCCTCACTTTGAAGTGAATAGGCAACACAACCAAAGATTCTAAGACTAGAGTAATCTATAGGTCTACCAGTCCAAACTGATTTAGGTGTTTTAAAGTTAATGGCACTTGATGGGCTCCTATTGATTAAGTAGGTGACTATTATCAAGGCCTCACCCCCAAAATAATTTAGGCAATCCTGAACCTAGAATCATACACCAAACTTTGTTTAATAGGATTCTCAACAGTTGTTTCTGCCATACCATTTTGATGTAGTGTATAAATGACAGTTAAGTGCCTCAATATGCCATTACCTTTGCAAAAAAGGTAAAATTCAAAATTACAGAATTCTAAACCATTGTCTGTTCTGAGAAGTTTATTATTCTTATTAGTTTGATTTTCAATTAATGTCTTCCAATGTTTAAAAATCTGAAAAGTGTTAGATTTTGTTTTTAGGAGAAAATTCCATATTTTCCTTGGGAAATCATCTACTATTAGAAGTCAAAACTTGAAACCATTAAGAGTCCTAATAGATGCTGGTCCAGAGATCAACATGAAGGTAATCAAGGATAGATACAGACTTATGGACTCCACTAGCAAAAGGCACCTTACTTTGTTTACCTAAGACACTCTTCACAGAATTTAAGTTTGTCTATATTATCTTTTCAAAAATTCATTATTCTTTTAGGAATTTTAGCCCCTTATTACTTATAATACCTGGCTTTTATGCCATATAAGTGATTTATTACTTTCTGAGCTAATAATAGCGGTAGTGTTACCTACTAGAGGTTTAGCCTGTATGACATAAATGTCATTTGTCTTAAGTGTGGTTAGGACTTCTTGGGAATTTAAGAAGAATTTGGTATGACCCTTATGTACTCTAATATCATATTTATTATCTAGTTCACCTAGAGAGACTAAATTTCTTCCAAGATCAAGAACAAATCTAGTTTATATAGATTCATAATGCAATTGTTATTTAAGAGAAGGGTAATTTTTCTAATTCCCTTAATTTGACAACTCATATCATTTTCCAATTTGCACTTGTCCTCCATTGATTTCTACAAAATCAATGAACCACTCTCTAACAGGACACATATGGAATGTACACCCTAAGTCAAGTATCCACTCATTTGTACATTTTCTAGTTGAGGCTACTAAGATAACCCCCTTGATCTCATCATTATTGTTAGAAGCTTAGGCAACAGAACCATCGGATTTGGTTTATCTTTCATAATTGTCATCTTCTTAAAGCAATCTGTAACTAGATAACCCATTTTTCCCCAGTATTTTTTTCCCTTTTCCCTTAGATTTTCCTTTAGTCTTTTTTTAATCCCTATTTTTATCTTATGAACATTTTCCTTATGAAAACTTGAGTTATCGGGCTTATAATTTTTATTTGTTTATTTTTCGATCACAAATAACATTTTTCCATTTTTACACTCTTTTAATTCTTCCTTTAACTCAAGTTCTTTATTTCTTAGGGTCCATTTGGTATATGGACAATGGTTAAAGATAATAGATAAAATCTGTCTTATCATGTTTGGAAAGAGTTGATGTCCGTATAAATTTTTATCCAGATAACAATTTAAGTAAAAATTAAGGATAAATTTTGTCCTAAGAAATTTAAGGATAAATTTTGTCCTAAGAAAGAGGAGTACAAATTTTTTTTTATCCAGGTAATGATTCAATCATTTTTCTAAAAAGACAAACGTATCTCTTATAATATAGAACAATTCTATTTTTGAACATTCATACTGCAGAATAATCGTCACCACTCGCCCGCCCTCCGCCATTGTCCCCTTGACCACCGTCCACTGCCACCACTCTCCACTATCCCTCTATCACCATCATCCACAACTGCCACCATTCTCCGTCCACTATCACCACCATCCGCCACCTCCGCTGTTGTTATCCGTCCACCGCTACCACCTATTTTTTTTCTCTTTTTTTATTTACTTTTTTCGTTTAATTAAAAATTATGGTAGAATTGAATTTTTTTTTATCAAAAATTGACTTTTTAACAATGATTTTTCATTGTTATACCTAGCTGAACCATATAGGATATTAATAAATTTGTTATCCAGATAACTTATTCAGATAACTTTTCTCCATATAAATAGTTTTATCCAAAAATTAAACAGGCCCTTAGAGCTGGGCCAATTATATCTACAGTTAAATCTTCTCTCTCATACTCTAGAGCAATTTTTAAGCTCTCTATACCTTTGTCTAAAGAATTTAGAAGAGCAACAAGATATCTTCTCATCAGTTTGCTAAATCTTGAATCAGTTTAGTGAACCTATCAATATTTTCTTCTAATTTTGAAAATGTGTCAAACCTAAAGTTATAAAAAAGTCTCAGCAAATAGCATTTATTTGGCATAGTCCTCGTTAGGTATAAATCTTCTAGTTTTTTCCATAAAGTATCAACAATAAGAGTATTACCCACTTTTCTGATTATATTATCTTTTCTGATTACACTACTTGACAGGTAAAGAAAAATAGAACTCCAGGCAATTTCATCAAGGTCTTTCCTCCTAAAAGTATTGGTTTGTGCTACCCATGATCCATCAAGAACAACATCACATCTTTGTTGCAATATAAAGACTCTCATTTTCTTGCACTAGAGACTGAAGTCTCCAGTGTCATTCCACAACTCAACTTCAAATTTTTGAAAAGATGACATGATGGAAAAATTATGATTACAGACAAAGTTAAAGATACCTCAAACAACAAGAAAGAACGAAAGAGGAAAAAATTGCATACAAGAAAAAAAATTCCAGAAAACGACTTTTAACATTTTTTTAAAAACGAACCCAAGAGTTGCTTGTTAAAAAAAAACTTTACACAAGTATTTTCTATAAAATCACATATAAAGCATGTACAACAACCAATATTGTGTAATATATACAAATACAATTTTAGGATTGAAGTTTAAGAGATGATATCCCAAAAATTCAATGTTCCCTCAGATTTCGAGATCTTGGACAATTTGTTCTTTAACAATACAAATGTTGCTTGTAACATGAAAAATAGCTAACAAAATGTAAGAATAACTTTTGTATCCATGTTTAGTATAATAAAAACTTAAGAGATTGAACAACATTAAAAATGGATTTGTTAATTGCGTAAATGAGGAGGTAACATGTTGTGTTACTCGCAAGATTAAGAGGGTAACATGATATATTATTAGCATATGTTGACCTCCAAAAATGGCTGTCAACAGGATCTCCACGCTACCTCTGCCCACGTGTACTTTCCTCTTACTAAGACTGCCACGTGGTTTATTCAACCACGTAGATAATCCTCCGTCCGGATTGAAGGAAAATAAAAGGTCAAGGACACTCTTAAAGCAAAGGTGATAGCCTAAGGGCCTCTCACTAACAAATTCCCAGGCGGTTATGGCACTCAGGAATAGTTAGAATGGAGGACTTGATATATGTGTGGTGAGAATAATATTTTCAACATCCTTTTCTTGTGGAAGCAAGCTTAGTATTTATAGGCAAATTCTACAATGATGATCCCCTTCGATGCGCGACACGTGGTTCCATATGAGGGATTCTCGAGTCACATCTTAGGTGTCACATCAACGGCATTAATGAGAAAGTCACTTTCGACCGCAAACTAAGAGGCTATGATTGTGACAGGCCGCATTGGCAAGCAGCCCCATCAGTCTTTTCAAGATTGAGTTGAAAGTTTGGCAGAGAGGCTTTCTAAGCACGCAACTGGGGTTGGTCACTCGATCTACTCGGTATCCTAAGACTCAAGAATTTACCCCCTCACCCCTGGCTGCCTCGGAGAAAGGTTAGGGTCGGACCTGGACCACCTCGGAGAAAGGTTAGGTTCGGCCCAAAACGCCTCGGCTAATACCTGTGTGGCGCTGCGGACTGCCAGGTAGGATTGGTGCGTAACAATAGTCCCCCAAGTTCAGAATCTGTCATTCATGTGGGATGCTGGACTTGGATGTTTGTTTTAAAGTTTGAGGTAGGGATTTAAGTCCCACAAGGCCTGGGACGTTCATTTATGTGGGTGGTGGGCCTTGATACTGTTGGTGGTTTTAGTTTGGTGTTATGCGTGGGATGAAAAGCCGAGCCCCAAGTTGGGCTAGGCGAAGATGTCGAGTCCCAAGTTGGGAGAGGCAGAATGGCCGAGTCCCAAGTTGGGCGAGGTGGAGGAACCGAGACCCAAGTTGGGAGAGACGGATTGGCCGAGACCCAAGTTGGGAGAGGCGGATTGGCCGAGTCCCAAGTTGGGCGAGGCGGAATGGCCGAGTCCCAAGTTGGGCGAGGCGGAATGGCCGAGTCCCAAGTTTGGAGAGGCAGAGAAACCGAGTCCCAAGTTGGGAGGCGGAATGGCCGAGTCCCAAGTTGGGCGAGGAGGAGAAGCCGAGTCCCAAGTTGTGAGAGGCCGAGTCTCCGAGTCCCAAGTTGGGAGGCGGAATGGCCTAGTCCCAAGTTGGAAGAGGCAGAGAAACCGAGTCCTAAGTTGGGAGAGGCGGAGAAACCGAGTCCCAAGTTGTGAGAGGCGGAGACGCCGAGTCCCAAGTTGAGAGGCGGAATGGCCCAGTCCCAAGTTGTGAGAGGCCGAGTCTCCGAGTCCCAAGTTGGGAGGCGGAAACGCCGAGTCCCAAGTTGGGAGGCGGAATGGCCCAGTCCTAAGGTGGGGGAGGCCAAGAGGCCTGCTGCAGGGTAATTAATGGTTCAATCTATGGGTCATAGATTGATTGGGTAACCTGCCGCATGTCTCTTTGGGTATGGTGAAAAGACGGCCGCGGGTAATGATGACGTTTAATTATGGGGGCTTTGGTGGTATCGAGAAGTCATGCGTGCGTGGTGAGCACGCCCGCATCGCAGGCGTTCATTCAAATGGTTGCTTGCGTCTTTTTGGATTCAAGGGCAGAGATGGCCGGATGCCATTGGACGGTGCGGATGGGTTTCTGGTTGATCCAACGGTGTGATATCATCCCTATTTGCCTATAAATAAGTGAGGGGGTTTATAATTTGTCCTTACGCTATTTGAGAGATTTGCAGTGTGTGTTTCTAGACTTTAGGCGAAATTTCCCGGCGTTTGTTTCCATCTTCGTTTCCGGCGAAGATTTAGGTTTAGGTAAACCCTTTATCTAGAGTCCCTTTACTTACTGAATTTGTTTTAATTTTGACAATGTCTGCGGAGTTCGGTAAAAATGAGGCTTCCGGTCGGGTTGAGGACGAGGGGTCCCGACCCGTCTCACCTGAAATGGCTGAGGTGCTGCCTCTTCGAGATGTGTGTGGATCGACAGGCGAGGTGATGAACGTATCCTCACTGTCTAGGGTAGTGGAGAGAACAAACCCGTTTGCGGCCGACCCAATCAGGTGGACTGCAATGGATGTCCCTTCGATCATGGTGGAAGGGGACTTGGTGTCGTTGAGGGAGCAGTATAGGGTACCTGGGGACATTGAACTTATACTTCCGGAGGCAAATGAGCGAGCATGCATTCCGAGGAGGGGTTGCACTGCCTTGCACCTCAATGCTTTCGTGGGTGGCTTGCGACTGCCTCTGCATCCCTTCTTCCGACGGATTCTACGGGCTTATGGGCTGGCTCCCACTCAGGTGGCTCCAAACGGGTGGAGTCAGATGGCAGGGAGCATGTACCTGTGGTTCAGGCACTCGTTAGGGTTGGAGATGCCTCTTCACGTGTTCCAAACCCTATACCAGCCACGGAAACTACCGAGGAATAAGGACAAAGAGGAGGAGTTGGGTTGGTACTACTTTTGCCCATGGGGAGCACACAAGCCCCTTGTGACGGACTGCCCCTCCTCCATAAAATAGTGGAAAGAGTCCTGGTTCTGGGTGACGGGTAATTGGCAGAGGGTAACGGACGACCCAGAGCCAGACTTGGATGTATCCAGTTTTTACGGAATAGCCAGTGAGTGAGGGACGCGGACGTGATTGTCTTCGAAGCGGGTGAATATATTCTAACTTGTTCTTGGTTTTCTTTTCAGGAGTGCTGCCCCGTTGTGAGTTGTCCGAGGACCTGGTTGACGTGCTTCAATCCATTTACCAGTCGCCTCCGTCGAATGAGAGATACGGGTTTCTTTTAAACCGGCAGCGGTGTCTGAGCGAATTGGGTTTAATGGCCTCCAAAGGTAATGTTCCAATTATACCCGCTTGATTCGAGCCTCGTTTATAATTGCGGTGACACCAGAACTTCCTTGTTTTTGCAGCTGAAATAGAACAAGGCAAGCACCCGAGGCCAACCTTGGCCCGTTTATCGAAGCAAAAACCAAGGGCTCTGGCTACCGGATCTAAAGAGGAGGCCCGGCAGAAGAAGGTCATAGAGGACCTGAGCCGAGAGGGAAATAAAGGAGAAACTGAGGCCTCAAAGGTCATGGAGGTCGATGACAGGAGTGTCCCGGAGGGCGAATAGCCTTTATCGAGGAAAAGAAAACTGAAAGTCGCCTCGTCCGAACCCCCACAGGCCAAGAGGAAGGCTGTAGAGATAGTTGAAGATATGGTCTGCACCGCCCCAACGGGTCAGCGCACGCTGGCAGTAAACACTGCGGGGGAGGTGGTCCTGGAGGGGCCCCCGAAGCCCCAGGATGTGGGAGGCAGCGGATGGGGGTCCTATGACTCCAAAAAGAAGCTGAAGGAGTTGATTGGCAGCTCCGGGGCGAGGATCCCCGAAGATTCACTTCGAAATTTGCCCTTTTACCCTTCCTTGGGCGCCCAGGCCGTGAAGAAATACTTCACCCCCAAGTGGGAAGAGTTTTCCTCGCATGGGGACCTGGAGGACGTCTTGGAGGCCAGCCTGGCTTCGGCTATCAGGGCCTCGGCTATGCAGATGAAGGTGCTCGGCGAGTTTCGGACGCGCGTGCAGGAGCAAAAGAAACTTAATGCTGAGGCCTCAAAAAATGATAAGGAGCACAAGCAGGCTCTGGAAGGTCTACAGGCCGCATTGGATAGCGCTCGTGTGGCCTACGAGTAGCTGGAGGCTAACCTGAAGGAGTCTGACTCCAATGTTCTACATATGACGAGGCAGCTGGACAATGCCAACGCAGCCCAGAGGGTGACTGCCGAGGCCCTGGAGGCTGCCAATAAAGAGAAAAGGCGGCTTTTGGATGAGGCCCAGTCCCGCGAGGAGGAGCTGCAGAATCTGAGGGGGACTTTGGACTTCTCTAAGTCGGAGGTAGCACGGCTGGTTGCTGAGAAGAAGGAGCTAGAGGCGAGGCTGGAGAGTGCGGAGGCGGATTTTGTGGCCAATTTTCACAACACTGAAGCCTATACCAACTTCTCGGATTACTTCGCTAGGGTTGGGCAACAGGAAGTTCTGGCAGTGCTTCGAAATGACTACCCTAGCCTCAGCCTCGAGGCCTTAGAAGCCAGGTTCCCTCCGCCTGATGTAGAGGGCGAGGAGGATGGATAGGTTCTTTTGTATAAGTTTCTTTTGTAATTCCTTTGTTATGAAATGAAGTATTATTTTTCTTATGGGCCTCGTTTTCAGTTTTTGTCTTGGTATCATTTGTTCTTGTATGACAAACATTTTGTTTTGAGTTTGCTTTCCGACGCCGCGAGTTTGGGTCATCGAACAAATAAGATTAAATACGACTAATCGCATCGTAATTGCCAAACAGAATCAAATTAACAACTCGGCCTTATAACGACCCTTTTAACTATTGATAATACCGACGTAAGTGCTCGGCATTCCAGGGATGAAGTTGCAATTTGGCATTCATGTCTTCGATGCGATATGTCTCGGGGCGTGTTTCACTAACGACCTTGTATGGTCCTTCCCAGTTGGGCCCGAGTGTTCTGACGCCGTGTTCCTTGGAGGATAGGAACACTCTCCTTAGGACGAGGTCTCCAACGCGAACAGTCCTCTTCTTTACCTTCTTGTTGAAGTATCTGGACATCTTTCTCTGATAAGACGCTAATCTCACCTGGGAGTCGTCTCTTCTTTCACCTAGTAGGTCTAGACTCGTCCTCATCAGATCGTCGTTAACCTGATCACTGAATAATAATCGACGGGGCGAGGGAATACCAATTTCAACTAGGCTCACAGCCTCGGCGCCATACGCCATGGAGAACGGGGTTTCCCCAGTCAGAGTTTTCATGGTGGTTCGGATAGCCCATAGGACTTGAGGAAGTTCATCGACCTACGCCCCTTTTGATCCTTCAAGTTTCCGTTTAAGCGTGTATTTGATGGTTTTGTTGACCGCCTCAACCTGACCATTGGCCTGAGGATGATGAGGGCTAGAAAAGTGCTTGGCGATTCCCAGCTCCTCGCATAGGTTCCTGACCTTTCTGTTGTCGAATTGTTTTCCATTATCTGATACCAGAGAGTGTGGAATTCCGAACCTGCATATGATATTCTTCCATATGAATTTGGAGGTGTTAGCCTCGGTGATCTTCGCCATTGGCTCTGCTTCTACCCATTTTGTGAAGTAGTCGATGGCGACTAAGGCGTGGCAGGTATTACCCCTACCCCTCGGCATAGGTCCTATGAAATCTATCCCCCACTTGGCGAAGGGCCATGGGCTGGTCACTGCGGTAAGCTCTTGATGGGACTGACGCGGTATGGTGGCGAAGCGCTGACACTTATCACATTTTCTCGCGTGATTCAAGGAATCTT
The DNA here is from genome assembly GCA_030279155.1 of Forsythia viridissima. Classification (NCBI taxonomy): domain Eukaryota; kingdom Viridiplantae; phylum Streptophyta; class Magnoliopsida; order Lamiales; family Oleaceae; genus Forsythia; species Forsythia viridissima. The sequence goes on from CM059036.1 coordinate 5,411,829, forward strand.
TCTTTAGCGAGGGCAAGAAGTATCCCTGTTTGAGGATTTTTTGTGCCAAGGCTAAGCCTCCGGTGTGGTTACCGCAGACTCCCTCGTGGACTTCCCAGAGGATGTAATCGGCTTCGTCCATTCTAACACACCTGAAGAGCGGTAGGGAGTAGCCTCGTTTGTACAGTACGTCGTCAGATAAGACGAAGTGGACAGCTCTTCTCCTCAGCCTTCTTGTCTCTTCTCTATCCGTAGGGAGTGTTTGGTCTTTTAAGAAGGCGAGGATGGGATCCATCCAGGTGGCGGTTTCCTCGACCCACATTACTTCCGTTACTGCTTCTATGGAGGGTCGGCTAAGGTATTCAATGGGAACCATTTTAAGAAGTTCTGAGTCCTTACTACTCGCTAGTTTGGAGAGAGCGTCCGCGTTGGTGTTATCAGCCCTCGGCACCTGAACCAGTTCGAATTTCTCAAAGCTAGGGATGAGATTTCTTACCAGTTTTAGGTATGAAGCCATATTTCTCTCCCGAGCGGCGAAATTTCCCTTCACTTGGCTCACTACTAACTGGGAGTCACTCGCGGCAGAGAGCTTCTGAATCTTCATTTCTTTGGCCAGGCGCATGCCTGACAGTAGTGCCTCGTATTCTGTGACATTGTTTGAGGCTTTGAAGTCGAACCGGATTGCACAGTTCAGCCTATGACCCTCAGGGCTCGCAAGGACTACCCCGACACCTGACCCCGCATCTCTCGATGAGCCGTCCACGAAGAGATACCAAGTGGGTGGCTCTGCGGGATCCATCGGGGTATCTATTACGGGTGTGTTGGCAAATTCTGCCACGAAATCTGCTAAGGCTTGCCCTTTGATGGACGGTCGGGGTTTGAATGTAATGTCGAACTGGCTTAATTCGACTGCCCATTTTAGTAGCCTCCCTGAGGCATCGGGTTTCTGCATCACCTGTCTCAGAGGAAAGTTGGTCAAGACATAAATGCTATGGGCCAAGAAGTATGGCCTCAACTTTCGAGAAGCGGTGATAAGTGATAATGCCAGCTTTTCCATGTCCGGATAACGTGTTTCCGCCCCTAGCAGAGCCTTGCTTACATAGTAGACCGGCAGTTGATGTCCCTCTTCCCTGACCAGGACCGAGCTTACCGATTTGGTGGAGACGGCGAGATAGAGCAGTAGGGCCTCTCCTAGCTTGGGTTTCGATAGCATGGGAGCCTTGCCCAGGTGCTCCTTCAAGGCTTGGAATGCATCCTCGCATTCTTCTGTCCACTCGAACCGGTTACCTCCTTTTAGGATTTTAAAGAAGGGAAGACACTTATCTGTAGCCTTTGAGACAAATCGGCCAAGGGCTGCCATTCTTCCCGTGAGGCATTGTACATCCTTGGGCTTCTTCGGTGATTTCATTTCTATTAGCGCTTTGACTTTTTTGGGGTTGGCCTCGATACCTCTCTGGTTTACCATGTAGCCCAGGAATTTCCCCGAGGCAACTCCGAAGGCGCACTTCTGGGGGTTGAGTCTCATCCTATAAGCTCTGAGTATTTTGAAAGTCTTTTCCAGGTGCCGTATGTGATCTTCGGCTCTCAAGCTCTTGACAAGCATATCATCTACGTAGACTTCCATGGTTGAACCGAGCTGATCGGCAAACATCTTATTGACGAGCCTTTGGTAGGTTGCCCCGGCGTTTTTCAAGCCAAATGGCATGACCTTGTAGCAATAGAGCCCTTTGTCTGTAACGAACGACGTGTGCTCTTCATCAGGTGGATACATCGGAATTTGGTTGTATCCCGAGTAGGCGTCCATGAAACTTAGAAGCTCATGTCCCGCCGTGGCGTCGACCAGCTAATCGATCTGAGGCAGTGGAAAACTGTCTTTGGGACAGGCTTGGTTGAGGTTGGAGAAATCTATGCAGGTCCTCATTTTTCCATTCGGCTTCTTGACCAACACCGGGTTGGATACCCACTTTGGATATCTGGCTTCTCGTATAAAATTGTTTTGGAGGAGTAAGTTTACTTCCTCCTTCAAGGCCTCGTACTTTTCAGCATTCAGTGGCCTCCTTTTCTGCCTGTGTGAGGAGAACTTGGGGTCGATATTGAGGTGGTGGCAACTTATCTTCGCGTCGATCCCAACCATATCTTCGTGTTTCCATGCAAAGATATCCAGATTTTTTTGAAGGAAACTTTTCAGGGCTTCCTTGGGCTCTTCAAGGAGATCTTTCCCTATCTGAAGCTTTTTTGTCGGGTCGTTGCCAACTACCTGAAAATGTTCTAATTCCCCGCTGCAGGAGGCTTGGGAATCGGCTCCCGTTATTTTTGGATCGATGTCATCGGGGGTCGCCGCATCCTCCATCGTGATATCCTCCGGCTCTTCTATCATTGTTTCTGCCATCTCTACGTCCAGCAGAGTCATGTTAACCTCTTTCTTCTCTGCTTTCCTTAAGGCATTCCGATAACATTTCCTAGCCTCAGGTTGATTGCCTCGCACTGTTGCTATTCCTCCCTCGGTGGAGAATTTCATGCAGAGGTGGTGGATGGAAGTTACTGCCCAAAGTTCTTTTAAGGCCGGTCGGCCCAAGACTCCGTGATAAGCCGACCTCCTGTCAACCACCAGGAACTCCATGAAAGCATGGGATGCGAGGGGCTCTTCTCCCATGCTAACGGAGAGGCGCACTATCCCTTTCGGGGTCACGCAATCCCCGGTGAACCCGTAGAGGGGCTCAATCGATGGTTCCAGCGGCACATCCACATTCATTTGCTCATAAGTGCTTAAGAAGATGACATTAACGGAGCTGCCGTTGTCAACGAGCATTCTTCCTAGTCCATTCCGAGCCACTACTGCTCTCACCACTAGGGCGTCGCAGTGGGGGTAATGTATGCCCTTCATGTCTTCTTCCATGAAGGTGATAGGATCGGCCCTTTTTGATCCTGAGGGCCTGCTATTGATAAGTCAGTTAGTCATCTGGATCCCTTCGGCCTCTTTGGCATAGCTCTTCTGGGCATTCCGCGTTTGCCCTCCAATATAAAGTCCTCCGTGGATGGTGTCAATCTCTCGAATCGGAGCCTTTTCTGGCCCCTTGATCAGACGGGCCTCGGGGTTGCGCTCCATCCGAGGTTGTCTGGCCGGGCTTTTTGAATTACGCCTCGATCGCTGCTCATGACCCGGAGGCCTCCTATCCCACTGCTGGGAGCGCCTATCTTGAAAATTGGTTCAACGTCCTCTCGTCGGGGCCTGATCTCCTCGTCTGGTGTTCATTCCGCGTCTGAGCCCCGGGTTGGCTGTCCTCCTATTGGCAAGTTCTTCCACCTCTCGACACTCGTCCGTGCTATGTCCATAGCTTCGGTGAACGCAGCAATACTTCGACTGAGTTCCCTGAGGGAGAGGAATTACTGGAGGCGTGCTGGTTCCTGCCTCATAGTAGGTGGACGGGGGCATGCCATAGTTGTATAGTTCGACCGCAGGGACCGAAGGTAAGGAAGCCGTGTAAGGGGGGAGCAGGCCCTCTTGTGTAGAGGCTACATAACCCATCCCGATATTTGGGTCGGATGGGTAGTTTCTCCGTCGCGGATTGTGTTGGAGAACAGCTCTGTTGGGATTTTGGATATACCCAGCTCTCGATGCCGGGTTGGCTCCCAACCCGCCTCGATTCATGTGGAGGATCATATTCTCATTAGTTATCTCCTCAGTGATCATTTCTACCAGCTGTCAAAGGTGCCCGGGTTCTTGTTGCGGACATCCCTCCAGAACGGATGGTTCATGTCTAGTCCTGCCTTTAGGACGGACAAGGCCTCGGCGTCTGTTATTCTTTCACAGAACAACATTTCTTTATTAAAGCGGCCTAGGTAACTTTGCAACGGCTCGCTTGGGGCCTGTCTTACGTCGTGGAGGCGTTGGACCGGGGCTAATGCAGGCTTTCGAGATGAGAAGTAATTTATGAACGTCTTTTTCAGCTCTGGCCAGCTGGAAATGCTTCCTGCGACTAGTTTGTTATACCACCGCTTCACTCTCCCTGACAAGGTCAGGTGAAAGGCCCTGCATTTCAAGGCCGGAGTGGCTCCTCGAAGGCTCATTTCTGTTTTGTATGTGTTCACATGATCCAATGGATCGCCCCTGCCTGTGTAAGGGGTAATCTTGGGCACGCGAAACTCGTGGGGGATGGACGCGTTCCTGATTCTGGCTGAAAAAGGGAGGTTCTCGTCATCGTCGTCTACTTCGAATGATCTCGTAGGCCTCGGATATTCTGCCCCGGCGTTCGCTTCTGGAAGCAATGGGGCGAGGCATTGGGCTTGACGTCCGCCTCCATAGTTCTGATGTTGGGGCTGTGGTTGCATGATTGGCTGGGGTGCGTATGGTTGGTAATCCGACTCTCCCCTAGCCTCGGCTTCCCTCACCCTCCTTTCCTGCCTATTTCTAGGGGGACTTTGGGGCGGTTCCCTCCTTTGCGGGTTCTCTTGTAGCCATCTCCTGCTCCTCTGTTCGCCTAGCCTTTCAAACACACTGGCGGACATCGTGGGCTGGGGCCTTCTTTCTGATGCAGCGGCTTTGTCCCCTTCCTCGTTGGTTCTGGCATGGGAGGCCTCTCCCCCGGCTTGCTGGTCACGGGAGTGCCCGCTATTAACTTCATGTTCTTCCTCGAGATCGTCTGGGTCAGACTCTTGTGGACGGTTCTCACCCCTTGCATGCATCATTTGGATATACCCTTGCATTTGCGCATGGTGCTGTGCCAGCTGCCTCATGCTGGCGGCCATCGTTCTCATTTCTCATTCAAGGTTTGTGGAAGGCCTCCTTCCTCGCCTCCTCCAGGGGGCTTCTCCAGCCCTGACCCCCTCGTCTGTCGTGGGCCTGGTTCTTCATAGGTTCTCCTCTTCGTTGCTTCCACTCATTTTGTGGGTTGGCTGATCCCTTGCTCAGGGAGATTCATTTGCTCAAGGAAAAAGAAACTTTTTGTCACGCTTCCCACAGACGGCGCCAATCTGTTGACCTCCAAAAATGACTGCCAACAGGATCCCCACGCTACCTCTGCCCACATGTACTTTCCTCTTACTAAGACTGCCACGTGGTTTATTCAACCACGTAGATAATCCTCCGTCCGGATGGAAGGAAAATAAAAGGTCAAGGACACACTTAAAGCAAAGGTGATAGCCTAAGGGCCTCTCACTAACAAATTCCCAGGCGGTTATGGCACTCAGGAATAGTTAGAATGGAGGACTTGATATATGTGTGGTGAGAATAATATTTTCAACATCCTTTTCTTGTGGAAGCAAGCTTAGTATTTATAGGCAAATTCTACAATGATGATCCCCTTCGATGCGCGACACGTGGTTCCATATGAAGGATTCTCGAGTCACATCTTAGGTGTCACATCAACGGCATTAATGAGAAAGTCACTTTCGGCCGCAAACTAAGAGGCTATGATTGTGACAGGCCGCATTGGCAAGCAGCCCCATCAGTCTTTTCAAGATTGAGTTGAAAGTTTGGCAGATAGGCTTTCTAAGCACGCAACTGGGGTTGCTCACTCGATCTAATCGGTATCCTAAGACTCGAGAATTTACCCCCTTGCCCCTGGCCGCCTCGGAGAAAGGTTAGGGTCGGACCTGGACCGCCTCGGAGAAAGGTTAGGGTCGGCCCAAAACGCCTCGGCTAATACCTGTGTGGCGCTGCGAGTCGCCAGGTAGGATTGGTGCGTAACAACATACATGTTGTGTTACTCGAATTGGTTGGGAAGTTAAATGATATCTTACTATCATATACATGGTGTGTTACTCGCATGAGTTAGAGAGTAACATGACATGTAACTATCATCATGGTGTGTTACTTGCATATGTCGTGTATTACCCGCATGATTAAGAGGATAACATGAGGCGTTACTTACAAATGGTAGTGGGTGAAAAAAGAAATGAATATACAAATACAAAAAAAAAAAAAAAAAGTGTTGCAACATGAAAATAATATGATCTACTTTTTGGCAACTAATCATTTGTCGTACTACATGTCAAAAACTAACAAAATATCATGTTATCCTAAATTGTACAAATATGTTCCATATGTGCTAAAAATATGAGATTGTTACTAGTTTTTTATCAACATTTGAAGACAACTTAAGACAAACATGTTGCAATACATAAAAAGAACGCCAGTCGATCAAAATCTATAAGTCAATTAGAGCAAGCATTGGACATGAACATCCATTATAAATATATATGTCCCTCTTATGAACCCGGTTATGATCTATTCACAGCCCTCGTCTTAGTTTTTTATTAACATACTTATACAGTTGTATGCACAAGCTAAGACGTGTGACCTGTATTAAATAGATTCAACGTCTCTTTTATTTTATCATGCACTAAGTATTCTGCATAGTTAAAGACTAATACACCGCAACACCTGCAAAAAAAAGTACAAAGGTGACACATTGTTACTGTGTAAAGACATGCACAACATTTTAATTTTAATTTTACATAAAAGACACAAGTAACACCTGTTACTCTCCGTAAAAAATGCAAAATTGTTTCATTTAAAAAAAACCAAATGAGACACATTGTCACTCTTCTAAAACATACGACACAATTTCATTTTACAAAAAACCAAACAAGTAACACTCTATTACTATCTCAGGTAACATGTATCAAAGCAGGTAACATGTATATTACTATAGCAGGTAATATGTATGTTACGAAATAAAATGCCATGTTACCCATTAAATATATTACACATATGAATACATACATTCAATACATACACAAGTACCAAATGTAAACCCGAAATGTAAAATATAGAAATTGTAAAATAATATCAAAAAACAAAACAAATAAACTTCTACAAGTAAATAACACAATGTGTCACCCACCCACTAACATGATATGTAGGGGTGGGCATTTTAACCGAAACCGAATCTTTCGAACCGGAATCGAACCAAAATTAGAGGTTCCAGTCTGGTTCTGAAAAAATAAAATTAAGAACAGGAATCGAGAATCGAATTGTAAATTTTTATTTTTTACAATTTATTTACCCTAACTCAATTACTCACAATCCAACATCACGATACTAAAGACAAGAATCCAACTGTCCAAGACCCAAACCAAAAGTACAAAACTCACTACTCTTAAACTCAATCTCAAATTCAATTGACCCAATTCTAATTACTCAAATCATAATCGATATTTGCTCAAATACTCAATACAAACATTGTCGTTTGTCTCGCACTTTCACTCATCTCTCTCTCTCGTTCAACACAGTGATACGGCGAATGCGAAACTCCTATGTAACCAAAACGAATCCTCAATTTTGAAAGATAACTTTCTTTTTTCTAACTCTAATTTATAAGTTTACAATTTTGATGTCTATTCTTTCAGTTAATGTTTATATCTTTTAGAAATTATTTTAATATTTAATGTACTTTAATGTTAATGGATTTGCAATTTTTAATTTTTTTTCAAAACATGTTGTCAACTCACAATTTAAAAAAAAAATGTTATAGGTAGAACCTGAACCCAAACCGTACGGTTAGAATTTGGTTCCAAAAATTATGTGGACCCGAACTGTTCTATTTACGAAATACCCGAACTGTAACGGGTGGTTCCGGGTATTGAAATACTCGGACCCACCCACCCGATGCCTAGGCTTAATGATATGTTACCCACATTCAAGGGCAAGTAACATTTATGTAAACCACACTCAAAAGCAGTATTTTACAAGCATTAGACATTACATTTATGAATTCATACTTATGATACATATATAGGTAGCAAATGTAAAACCCTAAAACCAAATAAAAAAAAACTTAAAACTACATTTTCACAAGCAAAATGAAACTATATATTACAAAATCAAAAGAATTATCAACAAAAAATGGAACAATTTAGCAATACATACATTAAGTACATGTACGTGTTCTTGAATATCATCATATGTACTAGTTTTCAAACAATTTTTCAACTCTAAAAATATTTTTTTAATTACAAACAAAGAGTGAGGAAGAATTATGGCATATTGAGAAACAAAGTTGTGCAAATAATAGTTGAGAATCTAGAATGCAGAAAAATCATAGGAAATATGGAAAAAATGTGGGAGGGTATAAATTAAGTAGGGCATATATCATCAGTATACCGCTTATCGATGAAATTCGACCGTAGAAAAATAAATAGAGATTGATATGAGGAAGAAGGTTGAGAAGGAAAGATTTGGAGAAGAATGGTAAAGAGAAAGAGAATTGAAAAAATTGAAACAACAAATTAGAAACGGTGAAGACAGACGTAAATATTTATTTTGGATGAGTGGAGGTGAAACTCTCTATGACCGTGATTAAAAATTTAGTTAAAGAATGTAATTATTAGTATTTATAAAAATTAGGGTATATTTTAGTATTTTTATGAAAATTAAGTATTCAGCTTTATTATCACTTAATATGACCTAGTTTCTGTCCCCCAATGAGTTTTCAGCACAAGGCCTAAAACTCTTATGCCAGACACAAATATTTCTTAAATATTTGAGATTTTAGATAATTATGACTCATACCTATTTTTTTTTTTCAAATTTTAGACATTTACTAGATAAAATATTTTCTTTTAGCATTACTCTTTTTCATTTATTTTTACTGTATCTAAAAATAATAAAAAAATTTAATTAGTTTAAATTCAAATACAATTAATAACTAATTTGTAATTTTCAGACACTAATCCTTATCCCCTTTAATTAGATGATTAATTAACGTTTTTTTTCCCAAAGTACCTTCCAAGTCTCACTATTCTCAACGTTCTTCCACAACATTTTCTTCTTGCCTCAGTAATGTAAAAACCCTATGTGGAACAATCTATTCTCTCCTCTGTCAAGCCACACCCAAATTTGTTGCTCTGTTTGATTCTAATTAAATTACACTCACAATCACACACATTTCAGTCATGTGAGTACAATTATATTCTTCAATTTCATTATTGAACAACATAACATTCAATTTTGAGTACATCTTTTTTCAGTACCATATACTCTCCTATCATTATTTGTATTCATTTTTTTTGGTGATTTTGCATAAATTTGACGATGACACTATCTTGTAGCAGCAACAAATCGAAACGTAAAAGCATATATAGGCGTATATTTCATCCCAGAAAAAATTTCTTCGTGGCAGTGAAGCACGTAAAAAGATGCAGAAGAAGAAGTACAACATTTATGTGAAGCAAGGGATAAAGTACATTTTTTTTCCACTTCAATTATTTCATTTACTGCATGAACTCCATTATAGTTCAATTGGTGTTTTATAAGTAGATACGAAGCATATTTCGTTCATTTCCATATGTGTCTTGGAGTTGTTGTTAACTTTATATTTTTTCTTCAAGATTATTTCTCGCTTATCGGTAATGTTATTATTTAGGATTTATGGAAATTTATTAAATATTTGAAAAATAATCAAAATGTATGACTACTAAAATATTTCGTGTCATTCATTGCATGTACGGGTTAATGATCAAGATTTTAATTTTTATGTAGGCACTATAAGAATTATCAGATTATAGGTTACAATCTAAATTTTAAATTAGATGCAGAACTTTTCAAAATACACATTATGTCTCATTTTTGTTATTATAATGTTACGACAATTTTCCCCAAACATATGATACCCGACATTATTATGTCGTTCTGATACCGTTATCGGATAAATTTATGGAACTTGGATTCTCATCGTTTTACAATGAGTGTGTGGTTTTATGTTTGTAGTTGCATTGTGCTTGTCTTTTTACTTTAATCACTTGTTTAGATCTTTATCGACCCGTTGAATTGTCACGTGAACTTATATATTTTAATAACCCATTTTGAATATCTTCGATTATGTTTCCCATTGTTGATACTCGTGTGTGTCAACAGTACACACCCCCACGGGAATTGTACATTTTACCTATTTTTTCATGAAGTTATGGTGTTAAGTTCATTTTGTCTTGGAAGCTTATTTCACCTTTATTTTGGTAGGAACATTTTTTTTTTGTTTTCATGTATGTTTATTACATATTGGAAAGGTATTCAAATTGTATGATCACAAAAAAATTGACTATTCGTTGCATGTATATGTTCATGTTTAGGATTTTGATATTTTCATGGGTAACATTAGAACTCTCAGATAAGTTTATGTTAATTGTTACCAGTTTATTAATACATGTTTGTGGTACCTATATCTGATAACCATATGGATGTAGTTACTCTCATCGTATTCTATCAGTTTGCAAGTGTTACTGAATTTAGTTGAACACCTGTAAGTCGTCTTTTAGTATCAACTGTTAAGGCATTTCTCTGCATTGTTGATGTCGAATGTTACCTATATATTGTCGTAAAATCTCACATTAAAGTCGTATACTACTTTATATATCTGGTTGTTGTACACAATTGCTTATAGTTTTTGTTATTAGAATACTACATTTCGTTTGGTTAACAATGTACTATTAACCAATAGTTACGACGTTGCAATTTATTGATATTTGCAATTACCATGTACCAATAACTACATCGGTTTCTAATGATAAATCCATCGGTTTCTCATACACAGATACGTACAAATGTTATCTTGCACCGAATTTTTTTCCAGAACTACATTGGCTGTAAATACAGCCTAAAATTTTTCTTATCGTTAATATTTATCTTCATATACTTTCAAGTTAATTGTTAAGGATTAACATTATTCCAAAGATAAAAAAAATTCTATTTTTCTATTCTTCTACTTCAGTTGTAGGTATACTTGATCCACCCCAACCAATGGTGTCTTGGGAAAGTTAATGCCTCCTCCAATGCCAAATTTTCAATATCTTATCTAGGAGAATGTTATACTCACAAGAGACTATTCTCTGAGACGTGCTTTGGACATTTCCTTCATATAAATGAAATAGAATTGAATCTCCAGCTCATTCACCAAGTCTTTCTTAGATAAGTCAACTAGTCAAATGCTGATGAGATGTGGTTCAATATCGGGGGCAGTCTCATTCACCAAGTCCATCTTAACAACTTCATATTTCTAAAAATTACATTCGTCTTAACATCTTCAATACTTGGACACGCAATTACATTCTCTTCAGTAAATTGCTCAGTACATGTTGTGTTTTCACAAATATCATTATCCATCTCTTCAATTGTTGGAAACCTTAGAATCAATGAATTCTATAAAAAGCCATAAGTAAGTTGTTGTGAGCTTCTAGTGTATGTAATCCTGCAAGTATCAAATCCTGAAATTTCATTTCTCATGTTCTTCAAACTATCTTTATAACGACCGTAGGAAATTTTCTCCGCTACTGGAAGAAAGAAAGAATATATATGTCTGTGTGTTTCTACGTCTTCAATCTCCATCTCAAAAGAAACTCTCTCTCAAATAATATTTTTCTTGCTCTACTCACTACATCAATCCTAAAACCATAACTACTGCAACTCAGATCGTCATCCTTGCCCATCAAGAATCTATCGAGAACCAAATGTTCAAATTTCAGTGATCTATTCTCATACATTCTACGGTCGGATTCTACTGCAGGGAAGCAGTATACTAGTTAGATGCTACCTTATCAATATCTACAGACAAATTGAACTTTTTCAAATCAGATTCATTCTTTTTTATTTGTATATATAAATACACAGAAGTATCACTACAAATTTGGATCAGGGAATCGTTCTTTAAAAACTAATATTGTACGATTATAGCATACTGTGACTGGTCTCTTTTTAATTCTGTCATTATCATTTCAACTAACTTCATATAACTACAGTCCAAATAGATGATTAATCCAACAATTGAGTAATCATTCTAAGTGTGTGATTGATCCCACAGACCATCGTAGTATACCAAAATACTAACAGATCCCATAACCAGCAACAAAGTTTTCAATGATCAAATATCCATGCTAATAATCCGGCACCAACACAATAGTATGTGTTACCATAGTTCTTAAATATATAACCATAATTCAATCAATAGTATGCTTATTCACACTCATCTATCTATATACATTTATCCGATTAGATACTTAACTCATATTTCATGAACAGTTGAAAAATAGTTTTACAATTGGTCGTTACTATTCTTGTATTTATAACATCAAATGTATATGTATATATCAAAATAAGTAGTTATTGCATCAGATAAACTTATGAGGTATAATTTTCAACAATCTAAATTCCACAACTAACATTTCAAGATTAGTGAAAACACGGATTTACAAATGACTTGTTAAAAATATTCGATTTCGTAGTCAATTTGTTATTTCTATATCACAATTACTGGCTTGTGTAACAAATTATAAATAAGAAGTATAAATTTCAAGAACATGCGTTCCATTTATCATGTCGGGAAAAGCTTAAGCAATTCCAAAACTGAATGGCAACTTAATTGCTCATAAAAAGATTGGAGAACTCACATGTTTGAAAAGATTCTAGATGGTAATTACACAACCTCAACAACCAAGAACCTAGTTAACAGTGTCTTATCCCAAGAAATAACCATGGACTCAAAAATCTACAATTCGGTAGCAACATCTTCAGTTTTCAAATGTATTCAAGACTGATACATTAACATTTTTCTGATGATTTATTCTTAAATGTATTCAAAATTCTACAAAAATTTTACATTATAAGTGTGAAAGTAATTACACAATACTTACCTGCCCATGTCTTCAGAAAATGCAAAGAATTGCCCCAATTTTGGATTATGATACATCTTCTTGTTGATGATGAATGATGTTGTTTCTTTTCAAATTCAATTTTTTAGATGATTTTGGGATCTGAATTCTAATACTTCTTCTTGTTGATGAATGTTGTTTGTTTTCAAATTTAATTTTTTAGATGATTTGGAGATTTGGAGATATCCATTTGTAACGGGTGAAACGGCCAAACGAGAATAGTAAAGTTGTGCAATTACGTTTGCATTTATTGTCTAGTAATATAATTGATTTAAAATTGAAAATGGTATTTGTATCCTTTTTTTTCACCCACTAAAATTGTAGTTTAGTTAATTATATTAGTCATATATGTAAATTTTCCTTGAGATTTTGGAAGAAGCAGCATTCTTGATGGGCATGCACCCTTGGGCAAGGATCTAGTAGGAATTGTGTCTTTAGTTGAAGCTAACCTTACTATCCAGCCAATTTCATTAAAAATTTGGCCTACGAGGACCGTTTTACAACTTTTAAAAATTCTAAGGAGTGATTTATTATGTCACCCCTTTCTAATTTTCCTTACATATATTTTTTCTCTTTTTGTATATATAAATAGATACCACTTGTAGCATGGTCTTGAGTAAACATTCCCTAACTAATGGGTATCCTTACCCTAGACATATTTGTGGGTGGTCCTTTAGCAAATGTATACTAACCTATAAGAGGGGGTATAAGTACCACGATGTCTGGTTACATAATCCATCTCAATATAAAGTGGGAATGACACATATAGCATCTAATGAGTACCTTTACTTATCGCAAAACAGATTTGTGTACCCTAAAACCAGGTACCCTTACATATTCTAAGAGAGTGATTCTAAGCGTCAACTTATCTTTTCAAGTGTAATACTATGATAATATCAGTGCTCTGCAATAACAGATAACAAACATACTTATTATTAATACAAAAGGTGAGGATTTGTTACATATACTTAATCTCGAAAGCCAAATATAACCCAAAAGATCTCTCTATACTAAAAAAACCTATGGGATGTGTGTGAAAGTGACTTACAACTCTTAGTGGTACCAAAATAAGACACCTTCATATACTGCAAAGGATCCCATACCTATGAGATGACAAACTGGCTTTCTTCCTTATCCATTACTACTACCTAAAGAATTTTCCAACCATCACGAGTTAAACTCCAGTTGTGTCTTCACAGTATTCAATAATTTCATAAGCCATTAGGATCTAAACAGTAATAGATATCGTGAAACGTGAATGAGTATAAAATCATACACAATGAATGATACATGGTGCTCACACGTAGAGGTGACAAAAATGGAGCGGTCCAGTGGGCTAGCCCAGATAACCCAGATTCTGGGTTATTAAAAAATTGATCAAATAAAAATCGGATCAATTTGACCAAGTACAACTAACCCATCAGACCAATTGAGTTGAAGTCGGGCTGACCTAATAAAAATTTTTGACCCAAATCCCCACCCCCACCTCCACTGTGAAACTTTGTAACAATTAGGGAGGGATTTCTCCCCCCTTGTTTCTGGTGCGGCAAATCTCTCTGGTTTCGCGACCAGAGGAGCTCTCGAGTTACGTGAGATGGGAAAGATGGTGGAGTTTTTTTTTTAATTATAAATAATTGTTTTAAAAAAATAAATTAAAAATTTAAGTTGGACTGGTACAGTTGGTCCAAATACTGGCCTATGTAAAACTAGGCAAGGACTGACACATTCCAATTTTGTGTAGTTCGTCTATTTAGTTGGGTCGATCCGTATTGCCCATTCTCTGCTGACATGCAACTATATGCATGAACATGATTCATAGATGCAATTCATTTTATCTTTTTCTGTTTGATCATTTTGGAACCCTTATGAAAACCATAATGATTGTACTCTGAACTTAAATAAATAATGATTGGCAGCACATGCTAGGCTGACTCTAGTTGTCCCTTAAATATAATTTTGGGACTCTGGTTGTCCCATAATTAATTGGATCCTTTTGACTCTAGTTGTCAACTTGGTGGTTGGCCAACTGATCAGTACAATCATGGACTGTAGGTTATGCATGTTATGACATGTGATCATGTTAACACATGAATGATACTTGAAGATGTACAATAATCAAATCATTTTTTGAAAGTGCTCATAAATAATACTCATAACCATATGATAGAATTTCAATACTATTAACATCGAAATCACATAGCATGTCTTGACATAGAAACACATAGCTTCTATTAGAATTTCATTTAGATTAGAATACCATATAGTAGAATAAGTAGAATATCATATATGTAATATTCCTATCCTAGGTAGAACTCTTTTCTTTTTATTTCTTTCCTTATTAGGTTTCTATTAACCTATATATATATATCTTGTAACCCCATTCATTAATTACATTACATCAATATACAGAGAGAACTATTTCTCCACACGTATTCTCCATTATATTTCTTCATCTCTTTTATATTTCTACATGGTATCAGAGAGACGATTCTGAGCGACGATGCTTCGCACAAACGATGATAGAAAAATCATAGAGACGACGATTGCCCAATCGGATCCCATGGCTCTACAGCAATCCGATCATCCCGACTTCATCCCCGTTTCTAAACCACTCGATGGAAACAATTATGGTACAAACACCATAAAGACGACGATTGCCCAATCAGATCTCATGGCTCTACAGCAATCCGATCATGAAGGGCAACATTCAATCAATTCAATCAATTGGAGATCGAACCAGAAAAGTGACAATCGGCCAACCAAAAATCGGTCAGACCGGTCGACCGGTTCGTCCAACCGGTCAACCATTTCGACTGAAATCGGGCAGAAACAGTGCACCTACTGCAGGATGATTGGCCACATCATTGATACCTGCTATTTCATCCATGGCTTCCCTCCAGGGCACAAGTTTCATGGAAAAGACGTGAAGCCACGAAACAAACGCTTCACAAACACTATTACCGCTTCTACACCTGACCAAAAGGAAGGCAAAACGCTCACAACCAAGGAATATGAACAGATCATGACACTTCTAAACAACAAGTCGAGTAATGACAAGCCTTGTGTTAATACTTCAGGTATCAATATCTCTACTACCCCTTTGAGTAATTCATGGATTATTGATAGCGGGGCCACTGACCATGTGACGAATGATGAGATTCTTGAGAATAAATTCATGCCAATGCACAAAACTGTGCAATTACCGAATGGGGGTCATGCTCTTATTAAATTCATTGGTACAGTTAACTTTGAAAATAATATGACTGTTGATAATGTGCTTCATGTTCCTAAATTCAAAGTTAATCTATTATCTATCAGTAAACTTACTAGAGAGTTAGGTTGCTATGTGACTTTTTTCCCTGATTTTTGTGTCATGAAGAATCTGACTACGAAGAAAACGATTGGCTTGGGAAGGCAGAGTAACGGCCTATATTACTTTTCACAAAAACCACAAATACATCATACTACCAGTGGATCAACTAACCTATGGCATAAACGTCTTGGACACCCTTCAGCCTCACCTCTTCAATTCCTAGCACAAAGTATCTTAGGTATTAGTTTTGATTCTCACGATATTTGTGATATTTGCCATCAGACAAAACAATCTAGACTACCCTTTAAAGTCAGTCAAATATCTAGCAATAAATCCTTTGATTTGATTCATTGTGATATTTGGGGACCTCATAGAATTTATTCTTATTCTGGTGCTAGATATTTCCTTACAATTGTTGATGACTTTTCTCGTTATACTTGGGTACACCTCATGCGTCACAAATCTGAAACTCAAAGCATAATTAAAAATTTCTTTGCTTGGGTTAAAACTCAACAGAACCTGACTATAAAAACCTTGAGATCTGACAATGGCCAAGAGTTCTTATCCTTACAAACATTCTTAGATGAAAATGGTACTATTTTTCATAAGTCATGTCCTTATACCCCTCAACAAAATGGAGTGGTAGAGAGAAAACACCGCCACCTCCTTAATGTGGCTCGTGCCATTAAATTTCAAGCCAATCTTCCGTTAAACTTTTGGGGGGAACATATCAAAACAGCTTGTTACCTTATCAATCGGATACCTCCACCATTGCTCTCACACAAAACACCTTACGAAAGATTGCACAAGAAACCACCACCATATTCCCATTTATGTGTCTATGGTTGCCTATGTTTTGCCACCAACCTTAGACCCAGCCATAAATTTGACACACGAGCCAAACGGTGTGTGTTCCTTGGATACTCCTCAGGACAAAAAGCATACACCTTATATGACCTAACCGACAAAAAGCTAATAGTATCCCGAGACGTTGTGTTCCATGAAAATATATTTCCATACACTTCCCAACAACATGATGAAACCAACTCCATCCCATTGCCACAATCTATGCTTCTAGATGTTGAAACACCATATTTCACAAATCCTGAGGACCAACACTTAGCAGAAACAGATAACTTGCCTGACAATCCTGGACAATCATCCGGACCAGACGGTCGACCGGTTCAGTTGTCCGCTTCAACAGAGAGTCCAATCGGTCTACCTACTGGTCGACCGGTTACCTCATCCGGTTCAACAGAGAGTTTAAACGGTCGACCGTCTTCACCTACCGGTCGACCGGTTGAGCAGTGTCCAACCACAATTGATCTACCTACCTCTTCTCACCCTCCAGATGACCAACTTAGACTATCCTCAAGATCAATTCAAACCCCATTTCACCTGAAAGATTACTATATCAATCATACTCTGCCTACTCAAGTCGGATCTCTTCCAGTCAAATCCAGCACTCGACACCCTATATCAATGTATGTATCATATAATAACCTTTCTTCTATACATCGTGCTTTTACATATAATATTTTTCATATCGTAGAGCCAGCTACATATGAGGCAGCATGTCAGGATCCCAAATGGGTCGCTGCCATGAATGATGAAATTCGTGCCTTGGAAGAAAACAATACTTGGTCACTTGTACCGCTTCCTCCAAATTCTCATCCTATTGGTTGTAAGTGGGTGTTCAAAATTAAATTTCATTCTGACGGTACAGTTGAACGATACAAAGCACGGTTAGTGGCGAAGGGGTTTACACAACGAGAAGGGATTGATTATAATGAAACTTTCGCTCCAGTTGCAAAGTTAACTACAGTCAGATGCTTACTTGCTATCGCCTCTATTCGTAACTGGACGCTTCATCAGATGGATGTACACAATGCCTTTCTTCATGGTGATCTTGATGAAGAAGTCTATATGACTCCCCCTCCTGGATTTCGTCGACAGAGGGAGACACCAGTTGTATGTCGACTTCATAAATCTTTATATGGATTGAAACAGGCATCTCGTTCTTGGTTTCAAAAATTTGTATCTGCTATTATTCAGTTTGGGTTCAAACAGTCACATGCAGATTACTCACTCTTTACAAAGGTCAATGGTAATTCATTTACGGCAATTCTATTATATGTGGATGATATGATTGTCACAGGAAATAATAGAGAAGCAATCTCTACTACAAAAATATTCCTTGCATCTCAATTCAAGTTGAAGGATCTTGGCACATTAAAATACTTTCTTGGAATAGAAATTGCTCGCTCAAGATCAGGGATTTCAATAAATCAAAGGAAGTATACTCTTGACATTCTTCAAGAAGCCGGATTACTTGGATCAAAACCTGCAGCATTTCCTATGGAGCAGTCATTAAAATTTAATCTAACTGATGGAAAGTTATTAAAAGATCCCACATATTATCGACGGTTGGTAGGAAAGCTCATTTATCTCACCATTACCAGACCAGAGATCTCATATTCAGTCAATACACTCAGTCAGTTTATGCAGACACCTAGACAACCCCATCTTGATGCAGTTCATCGATTGCTCCGATACTTGAAAGGGGCACCAGGACGAGGATTATATTTCCCATCAGGTGGGAAATTGCAGCTAGCAGGATTTTGTGATGCAGATTGGGCCAGAGATATTACTACACGACGTTCAGTTACAGGATATTGTGTATTTTTGGGAAAAGCACTTATATCATAGAAAAGCAAGAAACAAACGACTGTGTCCAAGTCATCAGCAGAAGCTGAATATAGGGCAATGGCTTCCATTACATGTGAGCTTATATGGTTGAGACAATTGCTGACAGACTTATGTGTAGATCATCCACAAGCAGCAATATTATATTGTGATAATCAAGCAGCAATGCATATTGCCGCTAATCCAGTATATCATGAAAGAACAAAACACATTGAAATAGATTGTCATATTGTTCGTGAACGAATTGATAAGGGAGAGATCAAGACTGCCTATGTTCCAAGCAACAATCAGATTGCAGATTTATTTACTAAAGCATTGGGGAAGGAGGTATTTCACAATTTCACTCACAAGTTGAGCACTCTTGACATACATGCTCCAACTTGAGGGGGAGTATTAGAATTTCATTTAGATTAGAATACCATATAGTAGGATAAGTAGGATATCATATATGTAATATTCCTATCCTAGGTAGAACTCTTTTCTTTTTATTTCTTTCCTTATTAGGTTTCTATTAACCTATATATATATCTTGTAACCCCATTCATTAATTAAATTACATCAATATACAGAGAGAACTATTTCTCCACACGTATTCTCCATTATATTTCTTCATCTCTTTTATATTTCTACAGCTTCAACATAATCTTGTCAAATCAGAAGAAAATAAACATATTTCACTCATGGTTTACTAGCGGTACAAATCTCATACAATTCTTATCAATTAACACAATATTCCCATAATTAATAACTTCATAAATGGGTTTCTATTTCGGTGTTGGGGTTCCACTAGGGACATTAGATCATTCCCTTGGTATTTTTGCCATGGGTACATGTGGAAATTATATTCTTCTTGAGTAATTATACTTTTTTTGTTTTTAAGCATCACGGTAAAAGTAGAATGTGCTTGGGATATTGTAGGATAAGTATAGTTCCCCTCCACCTAGTGGGGAGCTTGGACAAGTCACCTAGTGGGGCAAATAAGCTCCCTACTAGTGTGGAGGAGATCATCCCTGATTGTAGGATACCCTGGAACAGCAGGATAACCACCATTAATGGTTGTTCTTGCTTTATTCCAGTTTAGCCCTTAATTTTCTATGTTTTCTTCATGCAATTATGGTGTTCTACAGATTCTAGAAGTTTCTGATCGAGTGATCTAAAGTTCAGATAGAAAGGTAATGAAATCTCACTTTCAACTTGATTTTTCTTCCTAACTTTCAGCTTGGCAGTAGCTTCTTTCTCCTATGGCTCTTGGACTGTGCATGCGCGTGTATTTGTGTAGGAGATTCAAGGACCAACTTATAGCAAACAGAAAACTCAGGACAGATCTGCAAAAATGAGGGACATTCAAGGTCCATTTTCAAAAAGTCTTATAGGGTTTGCTTGGCAATTGGGATGAAGTATCTCTTAAACAAAACATCATTAATCATTTCAAGAATTGTCGGATTAAAGTAAGACCCAACCTTCAATATGCAGTGGAGGATCTTGTGTCCCATTTTTAGGGGTTCAAATAAGTCAATGGTTGAGACAGACACATCATCGAAGTGATATGGATGAAACAGGCTTGGAAGATTATACGATTAATGTAGATGTCGACCTACCATCCGAGTTGAGAGCTAATCAAGCACCAAGGTAAAACATGTGCATGTAGCAGCTTTGAACGTCAAGGCAAGGTCATTCCATCGAAGGGTTAAAGTCTACTTGAAATGGTCTTGAAGATTAGGCGCATATGGTCATTCGAGTGAGTGCATAGGATAATAAATCAATCCAAACGGCATCGAGCAACAACTTTGAAGCGAATGATGAGGAAACTAGATATCTTATGAATGGGGCCACATGATTTTCATTAGATCAATTTGTATTCCACTTTTATGGACGAGGCCATTTGTTGTGTTTTTGAACAACACCTCCTAAGTTTTTACTATTTTATTTTTGCGCTACTAATAAATAGGCCACAGTGATCAAATTTAATTAAAAAAGAAATCATTAGGTAGTATTAGGCATGTAGGTTGTACTAAAATATATTAAGGCCATGTTTGTTTTTAATTAAAATTTTGCTAAAAAACTGAAGTCAAAGTTAGCAATTAATTTTAACCACACATTTTATGGACCCACAACTTTTTAACCATACATTTCATCAATTTTTATTAACTTTTCTAAAAAATCTAATTTTAATCAAAATCAAACACACCCTAAATTACGAGATAGGCATGTAATTTGTACTTTTTTTATGGGTAATTTGCACTTTTGGTCCTCAATCTTTTCAATTTGTAACAAATCTACCCCAAACTTTTTTTTTGGGATTGGCCATCCCTAACCTTTGCATTTTGTTGTAAATCACATCATTTTAACATATTTTGACGAATTTTCCCTTCTCTTTAAATAAACAAAAATACAAAAAAGCTAAAAACAACAAAAAAATTAAAAAAAATTGTAAATGAAGTCCTACAACTTTTAAAAAGTACAAAATAAATTAATCTTCTCCAAAAATCTACCCCACCCCCACCCCCACCCCCACCCCCACCCTACCCTATCCTACCCTATCCTACCCTACGCTACCCTACCCTACCCTCATATCTCTATCTCTATCTCTCTCTCTCTCTCAAACACACAAAGCACCACCACCCAATTAAAACTCTTTTGTCTTCTTGTTTTCCTTTAGTTTAACATTCACCCTTGAACCCCCAGCCTACAGCCCACTGCCCGGTAAAGAAGATCCAGTTATCAATAATCAAACATATATACCTAATCTAGTGTATAGTTTGTAATTTATGCAACCTCAATTTTCACTGTAATTATATACATAAAATATTTTGATGACTATAATGTATGGGGTGGTGGCGCGGGGGACCTTAGTGCTGTCGGAGTTCAGCGCCGTGACAGGGAACACTCCAACTGTTGTGCAAAGGATATTGGAGAAGCTTTCGGAGGTAGAGCACACGAAATCGAGACTATGCTTCTCCTAGGATCGATACATATTCCACATCCTTAGATAGGATGGACTCACCTTCTTCTGTATGGCGAACGATACATTCGGGAGTAAGCTCTATTATGGAAAAAAGAAGAAAAATATAGAAATTACAATCACCTCTTTTTGCTAAGGAAATTATTATGTTTCTGTAAGTGTTTGTTGGATGTGATTTACAGTATAGTGTATCAAGGATTCGTCTTCTTCTTGTTGTTGTGAGTACAAATAATGTGTTACTATGCAAAATCATATTTTAGGTTTTCACCATGGATCGATGTTTTAAATTTGAAGGTCAAAAACAGAATTGGTGGCTGCTGGGTGGCTGTCGAGTGGAGCTGCCTATAGGGTCGTGTCTGTCATATTCT
This sequence comes from Forsythia viridissima, assembly GCA_030279155.1. Classification (NCBI taxonomy): domain Eukaryota; kingdom Viridiplantae; phylum Streptophyta; class Magnoliopsida; order Lamiales; family Oleaceae; genus Forsythia; species Forsythia viridissima. Next base: position 5,433,796 of record CM059036.1, read on the forward strand.
TCGACGGTGGTGGTGGTGGTGGTGGTGGTGGTGGTGGTGGTGGTTGTGTGTGTGTGTGTGTGTGTGTGTGTGTGTGTGTGTGTGTGAGATGATGGGGTGGGGTGGGGTGGGGTGGGGTGGGGTGAACTTATTTTGTACTTTTAAAAATTATAGGACTTCATTTGCAATTTTTTTAATTTTTTGTTGTTTTAGCTTTTTTTGTATTTTTGTTTATTTAAAAAGAATGGAAAATTCGTCAAAATATGTCAAAAGGATGTAACTTGCAATAAAATGCAAAGGTTGGTAATGGCCAATGCCAAAAAAAAAGTTTGGGGTAGATTTGTTACAAATTAGAAAGGTTGGGAACCAAAAGTGCAAATAACCCTTTTTTATACATTTATTATTTTTTTTCACGAAATTATCATTTTTTCCATAGAAATTGTGGTAATGTAGACAAATATATATTATAGTTTTTTCAAAGTTGGTAACTATATTGGAAGTTAGAGGATAAACTGGCTATTTGATAAAAAAAAAATTAAAATCAAAATAAGTAATTTTTTAATTTGAAGTTTATCCGCAAATATTATTATTTTGGATAAATAGCACTATTCGTTTCTAATCTTTCAAAAAAACTATACCTTTTATTTTTTATTTTTGCGCAATGCATCCCAACTTTTTGGAAATTAACAAAAACATTCATGTTCACGGATTCTGTCCAAAATGCCTATTAAAGCAATCTAAAAATACAATGTTTGCCTTAATTTTAAATAAATAAATAAATAACAAAAAAGACAAAAAGAAAGAATAAAAAAAGGGTAAATTCAGGACCCGTCATTGTTCATGCGCTTATGGACTCTTAAGTCATATGTTCAAACTTAATTCAATTAAAGTCACATTTTAGTGCTAAAATAGCAACGTGCCACTGCAATTGCAAAAAATGCTAATTCAAACACGATATTATTTTCTATGATATTGTTTTATTAAACTACTGTTTTGCGAAAAATGCTTGATATTGTTTACTTTTAATATTGTACATTAGTTTTTGTTACATTATAGCATGTTTGGCCAATTTTACTAACTTTTTTTTTCGAAATTATTTTCAACCACATTCACCAAAAAAACTACTTTTAAACTTATCAAACAAACACACATCCAAAATTATATGTTTTATGGTTGAAGTAATGATACAGTTCAAAATACTCCATTATTAGTATAAGATCACTAATATTGTTTTCATTTAAAATGTTTGATACTGTTTCAATATATGAAACTGTTATTTAATTGGATTATAGTTTGTATATGTGATACTGTTTTATTAAAATAATCTTATGCATGCTACTAATATATTAAGATACATTTATTTATGATAATGTTTTATTATGATACTGTTTTATTAAGATACTATTTTATTAATATAATGTTTTATTTAGATATTAAAATAGTTTCTGTTAAAACATAAAATTTGTGCTCACCTAAGCATGTGCTTAATTATAATGTGCTTCTGATACTGTTATATGTGTGACGCAGGCCGAAACGTGTAAATGAAACTAACACAAACTCAACTCGTTGATTCGTATGAATACTAAATTAAATTGATGAAAGTAAAGAAACTCCAAGAACAAAAATGTTATTCAACAACAACTGCTGTCAATGAATGAAAAAAGACTCCTTAAATATTGAAACTTTAGTTGAAATAAAACCCTAATTGATAAATAAATGCAAAAAGACGAAAAATAGATATGACAAACTAAAGATTGTCGTTTTAAATTAAAGAGAAGATTTCAAACGGCTAAAATCCATCTTCATTAGTGGCATAGTTACTAGTCTTGACCGGCTCGTCGAGACGAATCTGAAAACATATTATGAGCACGTATGCGAATTCTATGTCCGTTTTTTTGAAGAACGACGATTAAGATCCTCTACGCCATCAATTTGCTATCTTTAACCATATAATACTGTTATCTATAATAATGTTAATATGATATTGATACAAATGTGCTTTTAATACTGTTTTCTATGATACTGTTTTATTATGATATTGTGTTCTATGATACTGTTTTATTAAGTTATTGTTTTCTATAATACAGCATCAAACAACACACATGAATGTGTGATATTAACATCCGAAACATAAAAATATTGATGTATGTGAAATAAATGTTCTGATAATAACTCAAGTATCTCATAAAATAGAGAGAAATAAAAATGTGTTTTGATAATAACCATGAGCCAAAAAATGGTGCTAGCAGTCCATACATGAATATACTATTTATAGAAACAAATATTCGGAAATAGTTGATCAATACTTTGCTGATAATATTGATTCCCAGTTAATACTCACTTTTATATGTTGAAAATTCGGCACCATTTCTGAAACACTCCACAACTTGACAAATTTATCAAAACTCCCACTATACACCACCCAATTCTGATTGCCGCCACCTGTGGATTCTTTATCCTCCTCCACCGTGAGACACTTGACCAGTGTATCTGCTTAAGTGTGAACCGCAGCCACCATCTTCTTCCACAGGCATATAGTTTTATCAACTAAGACACTGAACCCAGATTCCTCGCTATGGCGAGGCAAAGCACCGCCAGTTTATGGCCCTAGCCGTGAACTAGTAGCCGGAGGTGGGGCAGAAGGAGATGATGGTGGTGGTGATGTTTGAGGAGATGGTGGGAGCAGTACCGAGGGCAATAAGTGTGGCTAATATGGATTATAGGGGTAATTTTGAAATTAATTTAAAATATTACTGAAGAGTAATAATTAATGAAAATTTTGAAAAATATTTTGACATAATTTGGAATAAGTCACATATAAGTAATTTATATGCAATTTTCAAAAAAAAAATAGAGGTTATCCAGACCAACCCAACCCAACCCAACCCCCTACCATTATCACCACCAACTTATGAGTATTGACTGTAAGGAATTGAGGTATACATGCACAGCAGAAATTAAATGTTCAATTCCTTTAAGCCGGATCAACCTTAGACTTAGAGAGAATTCGTGATAGAAGTTTAGCTTTAATGAATATCGTAAAATCTGATTTCTCTGATTAGTTGAAGGTGCGATCTTCAATACCACAGCTGTCCATTTGTCTAGCCTCCAATGGTGATCCACACAGCAAGAACAGATATGGACTTCCACGATCAAGAACGGATGAAAGCGGAACCTTTTTGGGAGAAATTGATTGGGTCGTCTTTTGCTTGTGCTAGCAAGTAATGGAAAATAACTCTTGTGATTAATCTGCTGTGGCCTTGTATATATAGGTAGGGCTAACACTAGCCCTAATTCTAGTCCAACTAGAACCCATCAACAAACAGGCTCAATTAATTAATCTAATTAATTAATTTAGTCCAATAAGTAATTAAGTCCGACTCAACTATTTGGACCTTGGACATTAATTCTTACAATCTTCCGCTTGGACAAGGTCCAATTCTAGATGCCCAATTCTCATTTTATGTGTGTGACCCATTAGGTTCCCATTTACGATGGTAAATGCAGTGATATTCTCATCGATTCACCAAGATCGATCAATTCACGTCGCCGTCCAAGATTGACATCTAGCAATGTGTCAAGGCAATCCATGTGAAGAAAAATGTCATGTGGTATGACAGAACCAATATATGTGCGGTTACCGTGGAAATATAATCCCTTCATCAATATAACCCAATTGGTTAAGAGATATGAATCAGCGTCAATCTCATTTCAACCAATTATGTTATTCACCTCAACTCTTCGTTGATCTAATCTAGTTATGATTGAAATATTTTCAACTCATAACTCCACACCGGCCGAGGAAATTTATATCAACTTAAGTGGGCAAAAATCATGTTATAATCTCTTACTTTCCAAGAGTGACGAATCCTCATATTAGACATTCACAACCTTCATACGATTCTCACTATACCCGTACGACGTCTTCCTGGTGACTTAAATCTTCGAGCCCCATCAAACGCTCGCCAAAGTATAGTGGTCCTCACATAAGATTCTATGATGTCCTCAAGTCAAAGAACCAAATCCACAACCGCGCATTAGAGATTTACCACTGACGCTTGGATAGTTATCCATGTGGAATCTCTAGGCGGATCATCCAATGTCATGTTCTCATAACAATGCATTCATGTGTTCATTCAGATGTCCCTCTACATCTTAGCTCGTGAGATCAGCTACTTTCTTTAAAATAAATGCAACAGATGCTAGTCTATCCGCAATAATGATATCCATATCTCATTATTACTATGACTATGGATATTTCAAGAATAAGTTATTTATAACTTGTATCTCACAATCACAACACCTTGTGATTAACAAATTACTATGAACTTTTCTTCGGACTCTATTATTTTAAATAATAAAATTTAAAAAATAACAGATCTACCATTAAAATGTAGACAAGCATTTAATTAATCAATTTGTTCATATACTTCAATGTCTAACAAAGATTATATCACAAAATGTTCCATACAAACTAGATCCAATTACTCAAGTATCTTAATTAGCATGACCATCATGCTCGTGCTGGGACAACAAATTTGTCAAAAGATCTGCTACATTATCGTATGTTACGACCCGTTCTATTTTTATATAATTTCTTAAGATTATCTCTCAGATGAGATGATGCTGCCTCAATATATAACTGGATCATTGATAAGACCTGGGTTCCTTCGCTTGTGCGATGGCTCCATTGTTATCACAATACAAGTTATTTGATCAACAATGCTAGGAACTATTCCAAGTTCAATAATGAACTTCTTGATCCAGACCGCTTTCTTTGCTACTTCTGAAGCAGCTATATATTCGGCTTCTGTAGTTGAATCATCAGTCGTTTCTTGTTTGGAATCTTTCCAACTGACTGCACCACCATTTTGAATAAATACATATCCAGAACATGTCTTTAGTCCCATACACCAAGAACATGTCTTTATCAGACTGAAAGCTGGCATCGGCATAACCTTGAACTCTAAGTTCATTTCTCTCATACACCAAGAACATGTATTTAATCCTTCCTAAGAACTTAAGGATGCTCTTGACTGCGATCCAATGTTTCTCGCTAGGTTTCGCTTGGAACCTGCTTGTGACACTCAAAGTATATGAAACATCCGATCGAGTACATAGCATTGCATGCATGATAGATCCTATTGCTGGTGCATAAGGAATTATATCCATGCGATCTCTTTCAATTTGTGTCTTTGGACACATCTCTTTTGAAAGATAGATCTCATGCCCGATGGGACAGAGTCCTCTCTTGGACTCTTCTATGCTAAATCTTCTTAAGATTTTATCTATGTACATATCTTGAGATAGGCAAAGCATTCTCTTATATCTATCTCTATAGATCTTTATACCGATAATGTACGTTGCCTCTCCCATATCCTTCATGGAGAAATTTTGGATAACCACAATTTTACTGATTTTTAGCATCGGAGACATCGTTTCCTAATAATAGTATGTCATCCACATACAAAATTAGAAACACGACTTTGCTCCTACTAACCTTTTATACACACATAGTTCATCTTCATTCTTGATAAAAACAAACATTTTGATTGCCTTATCAAAACAAATATTCTAGCTCCGAAAGGCTTGCTTTAATCCATATATGGATTTTCTGTTATTTGCATACCTTGTTTGGCTCTGTGGATTCAAAACATTCAAGTTATGTCATGTACACATCCTCGCTAAGATTCCCGTTAAGAAATGCAATCTTGACATCCATTTGCCAGATATCATAGTTATGGTATGCTACTATCGCAAGCGGAATCCAAATTAACTTAAACATGGCTACTAGTGAGAAGGTTTCGTCAAAGTAAATCCATTGTCTTTACTTGTAACCCTTCGCAACCAATATTGCCTTGTAAGTATGAACATTACCATCCATGTCGACCTTTTTCTTGTAAACCAATTTACAGCCTATAGGTTTTACCCTTTCAGGCGGGTCAACTAAGGTCCAAACTTTATTTTCGTACATGGAGTTCATCTCGGATTCTATGACTTCCTGCCATCTCTTTGAGTCAACACTTGACTTTAATTCTACGTAAGTAGTAGGTTCATCTTCCTCGATTAGTAATACATTACTAGTAATCAGGAGATCATATCTCAAAAGAAAATGATTGAGTCTTATCGACTTATGCGGAGTTGGTGTGTCTTTGGGAACTAGTGTTTTCCACTTTCTCAATCTGTGCTTCATCATATGCAAGCTCAGCCAATGGAACATCTAATTGGTCAATTTTATTTGTGGTTTCTTGAATCCCTTCAAGATCTTGCTCCCACTGTCTTCTCTAAGATTACAGCAAGTCTCGATATGATGACCTTCATCTCGATGAGATTATAGAAATAGTATCCAACATTTTTTTTTGGATACCCCACAAATAAATATTTATCAGATTTAGCTCATAGCTTATCCAATTCAACGCGCTTTACATAAACGTCGCATCCCTAAACCTTCATGTATGGAAGATTAGGTCTTTCTATTTCCATAACTCGTATGAAGTTTTATTGACCGATTTAGATAGGACATGGTTTAGTGTATAACATGCAGTGTTAAGCGCATATTTCCAAAACAATTTTGGAAGAATTGCTCGGCTTATCATTGATCACACCATATCAAGGAAGGTGGGGTTTTCCTTTCAGATACACCATTTAGTTGTAGTATATGGTGGAGTCCACTGCGAGAGAATCACATTCTCTTTTAGATAGTCTAAAAAACTCACCCTTCAAATATTCTCCACCTCGATTAGATCTAAGTGTTAGAATATTTTTATTAGTTTGTATTTCTACTTCTTACTTGAATTCTTTGAACTTTTCAAGAACTTCACTCTTGAATTATATCAAGTGGATAAAACCATATCTAGAATGGTCATCTGTAAATGTGATGAAGTAAGAAATGCCACATCTAGCATCTTTAGATATTTGTCCATGTATATCAGTATGTACAAGATCCAAAATATCTGCAACTCTGTCTCTCTTTCCAGAAAAGAGGCTTTAAGTCATTTTGCCCAACGGACATGATTCACACTTATCAAATTATTCATAATCATTTGAATCCAAGTATTCATCTTTATGTAACTTGGTTATGCGTTTTCATTTATATGACCGAGTCTGTAATGCCAAAGATTTGAGTTGTTAGTTTTATCTCTTTTATGCTTTGCAATTGCTCTTCTAATGTCCTTTTTATTTTCACAGTAAAAACATGGATCATCATACTTAGATTTGTCTTTGCTTAACTGTTTTCCAACAGATTTGGCCTTCTTGGATCCTTTCAAAAAGGTCCATTTAGATTTTCTCTTAGTGCTCTTAGAGGTATCAATGGCCAAAGTTTATCCATTCCTTTGGGGCTTAACAGTTTTCAGCATGTTTAGCAGCTCGAGTAGAGTACACTGAATCTTATTCACGTTGAAGTTCATAATGAAATAGGAAAAGTTATTAGGTGGAGACTGCATTACTAAGTCAACACTTAGCCCGTGGTCCATGGTAAAACTTAATTGGTTTAATTTTTTAATACAACCAATCATCTTCAGTAAATGAGCACTGACTGAAAATCTTTATACCATCATAGCTTTTCATAACTTTTTGGATGTCTCATATTGTTCAGTCCGTGACTGTACATCATTCAACTCTTTGAAATGATATATTTGGTATAGGCATCCATACTCTCGTGCTGCTTTTCTAACTCAAGTGACATACTACAAGCATCACATATTGCAGTGTTATTATTATCACTGTGTTTTTGTAAGCCTGCACGTTCTCCGGCGTAGCCTCCTCAATAGGAGCTTCCGGCATTGGCTGCTTATTGACATATCCAATTTTTCTTTTTCATGCTTGAGAATAATTCTCAAAATGCGGTGCCAGTCCAGAAAATTTGGTACGATATGTATGTTGGCATCCAATATGCCTCTCAAACTTATATGGTTACTCATGATTCAACTATTAAATAACAAGATAGAACAATTAATTAAATACAGAAAAATTAATTTAACATGGACTTATATTAAATTAATTATACTCCCACTGTTTAAATTGAATTAATGACCCTCAAACATTAATCAATACAACCGGTTAGATTCCAAGTGGACTAGGATCCCTTTTGTTTTATTAGAACCTTGAGTGACTCAACAAATCCTAATAAAACATTCAGGTAGATACTTCTATCAATCACATCTCTATGTGACTCCTAGATCATCAAGTAGACAACTTATTGTCGTACACATCTTATGTGTTTACTTGATTGTACTCCTAAAATTCTATTTCCTTGAGTGATTCAACAAAAAATAAAATTTTAGTTAAATTCGACCCATTGTTCAAAAACATCAAATGTTTCATAGTGATAAACATATCCATGAGCGAGCAGTCTTGAGTGACTAAACAAACTGACATCGATAATGGACTCTGGTTTTTCACTATAACAATAGAAGGCACATTGTATTAACCATTTAATACGAATTTAATATTTTGATAAAGAGGAGTTTGTCTCATCATATTTATGTATATTAACTAACATCGAACATGCAATCAATCATACATAATAATAACAACTGTAGATGATTATGGACTTTATCTATCTAATCTTCCTGAGCCAAAAAGAAGATTAGTCGGTCAATTCCTAAGGGACGTTGCATTCGATCATCGAATGCTAAATGCAATCATCTCCATTTCATGTTGCAACCTGTATCCTATACTAGTTGCTTCTTTGTGGCCCAACTACAACACGTATCCTATACTAGTTGACACGCAGGCCCATAATAAATAAATAACTTGTAAATCCTAATTAAATATAATAGGCTTGCATGCCTAACCAATAATCAACAGAAATAACTAACCATACAACTAATCACATGGGTTGAGTCCATAATCATCCACTAAACATCTATTTTAATATCTAATATTAAAAATATATTAATTTCTAAATTTGCAGCTTTGAAAGTATAAGTCTAAACATTTTAGACATTTTAGAACGGACTAGACGGAATTAAATAATTAATCAAATTAATTAATTAATTAATTTTTCAACAATAGAATTAATCATTTAATCAAATTAATCAATTAATTTTATTCATAAATAGAATTTTCAAAATTTATTTTATCTCCCAATTTAAAGTCATACCCTAAATTGAAGACAAAATTTGTATAGGGTCAAAATTTCAATTTAATAAAGTAATAAGTTAATGTTTCATCTCGTCAGAAATTCAAAATATAGTTTAAAACGATTTTATTTAATTCTGAATATTTGACCAACATTAAAAAAAATTAATAATTATAATTTTTTTTTCAAAAATTAAAATTGTAATTAAGAACATAATTTTCTTTAAAATTGAGGACATAATGTATAATTTCTGAAATTGTACAGTGAGTCCTTACAATTTTAAAAATAAGTGGGTCTTTTATACAATTTTTGAAATTGCATAGGAGAGCCCTTTTGAATTTAAAACATTTGGCCTTTTTATGCAATTTCAGAAAATAGCATAAGAGGCCCTTTTTAATTCTTTTGAAATTAGGGGGCTTCCCATAAAATTTCCAAAATTGCACAAGAGGCCCTCGTTCCCAAATCACCAAAACACGCTGAAACAAATTTCAGCCTTCACTCGGCGCCGCCAGACACGCTTAAACTCGTTTCAGCCTTCAGCTAGCGTTTCCATATCACTGGGAAGTGGTCGTGCTGGTATCTAACCCCGGAGGCCATCGCCTTTTCTCGTCGAGTAGCAGCTTTTTGGGCCGGCCTTTTTTTTTTCCGTTGTAGCTGCTGAAAGCAGCAGCACATGCATGTTCCGCCGCGAGAACCAGCTGCGGCGACCGCTGTTCTCGCGGCGGTGTCCGCTACCTTCCAAAGGCAGCGTCCCCGCCTTCAACTGTAGGCCGCCATACGCCGGCAGTGGTACTTTCCGGCACGATTTTTCGTTCCAAAAAAAATAAAAAACAAAATCTAAAATCCAATTTCAGATTTTCATTTCAAAATTCAAAATTTAGTATTTTGTCAAAAGTCAAATTAAATTAATATGCCAATAACAATTATTGTTCAATTCATTAAAACATTCTAACGAACTCTAACAAGTAACAACTTGGCTCTGATACCACTGTAAAGAATTGAGGTATACATGCACAGCAGAAATTAAATGTTCAATTCTTTTAAGTCGGATCAACCTTGTACTTAGAGAGAATTCGTGATAGAACTTTACCTTTAATGAATATCGTAAAATCTGATTTATCTTATTAGTTGGAGGTGCGATCTTCAATACTACAGCTGTCTATTTATCCAGCCTTCGATGGTGATCCACACAGCAAGAACAGATCTGGACTTCCACGATCAAGAACAGATGAAAGCGAAACCTTTTTGGGAGAAATTGATTGAATTGTCTTTTGCTTGTGCTAGCAAGTAATGAAAAACAACTCTTGTGATTAATTTGTTGTGGCCTTGTATATATAGGTAGGGCTAACCCTAGCCCTAGTTCTAGTCCAACTAGAACCCATCAACAAACGGGCCCAATTAATTAATTTGGTCCAATAAGTAATTAAGTCCGACCCAACTATTTGGACCTTGGACATTAATTTTTAAAATGACCACCACCACCATCGGTACACCACCACTATTAACATAAACAAATACAGACCCATGATAACAGCATCTTCGTCGCCGTTTGCCAGCCATTTTCATATCTCAGTGACTTATAAATTACTCAGATATATTTTCATTTTCATTTTTTTCTGTTCGCCAATAGATGTTTGTGTGTGATTTAAACTCTCTTTGGCATATTCATTGCAGCATATGGTTGCCCATGCTGATTTTCTACCTCTTTTTAATTATTTGGAAAATGCTTGCTGTACAGAATAACCATACAGAAAATTTGACAGATGACATGGCGTAACAATGAGAAGACTATTTTACCCTCAGTTTTTTCCCCCAAATTAGGACTACGTTAACCATCCAAATTACCAGAGAGAGAGTGCTACTTTCCCATCCAAAACGCAGAGAGAGAGAGAGAGAGAGAGAGTTTCTTCCAAATTTGCAATCGGAGAGTTCATGGTCGACGGGAGAAATATATTGTCAAATCAACGGTGGTGAGTAGTGCTTTATCCTTCTTGGATGGTTTTGTGAATTATTTTGTGAAATTGGTTGAACTTTATTTCGTAATTAGGGCATGTAATAATTGTTCATTGTGAGAAGAAAATGAATATTGGATTTTGTTGAGAAGAAGTTGTTTTGTTGAATTGCAATCCCATAAGTAATTTTAGAATGGTTTTGCATTTCTTGTATAATCTTGAACTTCCAATGTTAAACTTTTACTTGAGGCTAACCAAGATGGTATATACTGTCTTGAATGCGATTTTACTACTACAATGAATTTTTTTATGGTAATGTTAAATCAGAGTGAGGCAAGAATCAACACAGATGTTATGTTTTTTTTGTTATGTTATGTTTATATGAAATCTACATTGAAAAAATTGCTTGGAAAATGCATGTTTAGCCAAATCCATCAAAGAGTAAGCATTATTGTTATGGTCAATTGTTATCACCAAATGGTCTAACTATTAATGTGCATTGTGTTTAATCAGACAAAAATAGAATAGTTGAAAATAATCTTATTAGTAGAAATTATCTATGATTTGGACTTGTATAATAGTGTGATAATTTAGATGGACATTATCTTATATCATGTGAAATATGACTTTTATAATAGCAGATGATGTTAATGTAGAACTTATTGTTTGCTTGATTCATTTTACAGAAACTAGTCGAACTACGATGCTAGGAAAGAATAAAGGAATATGTCATGGTTGTAGACGGCCAGGGCACTACTTGCCATCATGCCCGAAAAAGCAACGATGCCCATTATGTAACACGGGTTTTGTGAAATGCATGGAGGTAGAGAAAAAGTCTTTGAACCAAGGGAGGCTATTCTTTTGTTGTAGTAGCAATTGTAGATATTTCAAATGGAGCGACGACAAACAAGTCAATTGTGCTTACGACGTAGGTGAAGCAAGTGGTGTTTCGTCGAGTACGAATGCGGCGAAAAATGAAGTTGAAGATTTGTCACGTATATTAAACTATTTGCTCGGATATCTGAAGAAGAAGATGTTGAGATATCGGTCAATGTCACCATTCGTAAGGGCAAAGGAAGTGCAGAAGTCAATAATATAGAAAAGGGAAAGACCAAAATAATTTAGAAAAATTGTATTGTAATTAAGAAACGACTGTTGACGGGATGTTACACTTTAATTGAGTCAATTTGATCTATCTTGCTTTATAGTATATCATTAAGTTAATGCTTGAGTATAATCATCAGTAGAATGATTGACATATAGGCTAAATTCCTTTCAATTTGAAGATATTGTTGTAGGCTAAATTTCAAAGAAGTATTGTTATAGGCTAAATTTCAAAGCAGTTCTTCAATTCCCAACTTCCACAAACATCTCTTTTCTAATATATCTGCATACAATTTTGAGATACATTAGTTGGATTCATATTGAGTACTATTAGATCAAAGAAGAAAGTGAAATTTCACCTGCTCCATAATCAAGGTTCTCAATGTTGGAATGCAAATATTTGTGCAGATTCATTAGCTTCTCATTCTCTTGTTCAACTTTCTTCTCGAGGCCACTGAAAAATGAACATTTATCTTCATCGTGTATAAGATAAAATGGATATCTTCTTGAAAGCTCATTTTCTCTAACTTTGAATACAATATCTCTCAGCCTCTCATCATTCATCCACTCGAGTTCATTGTCATCTCCCTTGCAACCAGGTAATTATCCCTTCAGCTCTAACTCTTGATTTGTATTTTCCCTTTCAACCAGGTAATTATCTCTAAAGCCAACTCCAATCTTTTGTGATATGGGCTCAAATTCATGAAAAATTTTCTCAATCCAGTTGTCCTTATTTATGGATGATGCTACATTTGCACTTCCGCCATTAACTTCATTACACATGGTAGTTCCAGCCAATTGAAGATCATTAACTGCTTCATTTTTTCAGTACCTTCATAATATACATCCACGAACAATAAGAAAACTCAGGCAAACAATCCCAACTTCTTAAACATGTTTCCTAATTTGAAAATCCAGAACACTCAGGCAATAAGAAAGTGTTCCACCTGCGAACTGATGTTTTCCACCCGATCCAGAACACCAATTCTCAAATACAGCAGCATAAATTGTACCAGAAAGGAGTACTTCATATCATAAATTAAACCAGAAATTGCACCACAAAATGGAATACCAGAATCAGACATTAAATGCACTGGTACATGATAAATGAGCAGCAGAGTTTTGAAATTAAAAACAGTAAATACAAGTGCATTTTCAAAATTCCCCAGAAAATTATTACTTATACAAATGTAGCCTATCTATTGGAACACTAGTGCATTCATCCCCTAGCACGGTACGTTGGTCTTCAATTGGAAATGGCAGCGAAGATGGACCTATCTGAACATGTGGCATGAAGTTCAGTCCATATGAATGAGTCTAATGTTGATATTCAGCACCTTGCACAGAACAAAGTCACATCGAAGGTTGATTGTAATATATTCACGTATTCATAATTTGAAGTCCTAGATACTTACCATCGCAGGTTGGGAGTAAAATAGGTTAGGCAATATGGGCAGGGCTGATTCATGTGATGGTTGGATGAAATCATTAACTGGTGTTGACTTTCTAGATTTGTCTGATTTTCCTTTAGCCTGTGACATAAAGAAAGAAGGTAAAACTGGAGAACTGATGTTGTGCATATAATATAGAGCTAAAATACGAATATAATTTACCTTAGTTTTTTTTATCTCGTTTCCAATGGTCCTTTCCTTCGAATCTTTTTAGGGGCTCCCTTCGTTCTTGACACATTTGGATTGAAAATGACCTCAGTTGCATTGTTTATAGGATTAGTAGTTTGCGAGCCCACTTGAACGTTGTGTTGGGAATGGAGATTACTAGCACAACTTTGTCTCGATCTAGATGTGGCCAACTCATTCGATTGACTATTTATCCACTCCATAATCTCTCGGGTCCGCTCTTCATCATCTGCTGCCAAGTCTGCTATCTTTCCAAATGCAATACACATTCGATCGTAACATAACTGACCAGTGTTACTTATCCAACCATCGTAATTGATTTTCACCCTTGTGTGTGCTCTACTAACGTCTCTCCTCCACCTTCTCAAGATATATGTCTCTGGAACTGTCATTACATCGTTATGTAGCAATACTGAGATAGCATGTTTGCATAATATATCTCTAAACTCGAATAAGTGACAACTGCAGACATTATGGCATATATCTCTTCGAAGTGAAACCCTAAACAATTTTTTTTTTCACCCCGTCGTTGAAAATCATATCCTCGCGCACCTCGTATGTCGTAACCGAACAACCGTCATCATTGGATAGAACCTCGCAATACACCTTCCCAGTAAATTCTTCTTGAAATTCCCTGAATTTTGATATGGTGTAAATTTCTTGAAATTGTTTCTCCATCTCGTACTTAGTTGCACACGGAACCATTTGGGCAAAGGACTTAAAATCTGCTTGAAATTCTTTTTCTACTTTACTTCTCATTGCTCGCTCATATTGTTCCACAAATTGTTTTAATGATGTTTTGCTAAGGACATACACATCAAAGAATGCATTCATACTCTCACTGCGTTGAGTTGTAGACATCCCCGTCCAAAAACTAGTCTTCAAAAAACATGGAACCCAACAGCTTCTGTCTTTGTAAAGGCCAGACAACCAATCGTTATCTTGCAAATCATATATTTGAATCATTTCACACCAACCATGTTCAAACTCTTCAGGATTGTTTGAAACATAAATCAAACCATATATACTAGAAAATATGAAACCCTTATTGTTGTTGTTGCCAAATTTTTCAAGTAACTTCTTCATTATATGCCATAAACACCATCTATGCTTCGTATTTGGAAATACGATTTGAATGGCATTTTGCATTGCCCTATCTTGATCAGTAATTATTCCAATGGGGGCCTCGCCATTCATACATTCAAGCCATGTCTGAAATAACCAAACAAACGTCTCCGAATCCTCATTTGAAACTAATCCACAACCAAGCAAAGTTGATTGTCCATGGTGATTAACTCCTACAAAAGGGGCGAATGGCATGTCGTATTTATTAGTCAGGTATGTAGTATCAAATGTGACTACGTCGCCAAACTCCTTATATGCCTGTCGAAGCCTATTATCTGCCCAAAATACGTTCTTTAATCGAGAATCTCTGTCTAAGTCAATACTAAAGTAGAAACCAGGGCATTGTGCCTGTATTTTAGAAAAGTAACCCTATATTGCGGTAGCATCTCCTTCCCCAAGTCTTAAACATCTAACTTTTTCAATATAGTTCCTGCAATCCTTCTCGACACATGTCATCTTATCATAGCCACCTGCTTCAACAACTGCTGAGTTAAAATTTTTATGTAATGGAATTCCAGCTATATCATTACATTCAAGCTTCCGTTTCACATGTGAACTAACTTGTCGGTTGCATCGATAAAACCTAGATTTTGATGGGCTTGTTTTATGATTATGTTCAAGCTGGACAGTGTTAATTCGCTAACATCCACTAATATCTGAACATGCTGTAAGCCTAGCTTTACACCCTGTTTGAATAGTTGGTTGAGGCTTCAAAGAAGTGCTTGTAATACTACTTCGTCGTCCTTCTCGACTACATGTAATAGTCACATATCTTACTATCCCGTCATCGCCCTTTTTTCTTTTTCTAACAGGAAAACCTACATGATAAGCATAACTTTTGTAAAATTCAAATACTTCATTCTTGTCTATAAACTTCATCCCAACTGTAGGCACAATTGCACTATCTTTTTCTAAAATTTCATCATCCAATATGTTCAAATTCTCCCCAACTATATCTTTCTCAAATTCTGAACAAGTGTTGTCATCCATAACTCCGACATTCACATTCACATTCACTGTATCATCATTTGATTCTTCACAAGTGTTCACATTCACTTTAACTGTATCATCATCGACATATAGATTCTGATTTCCTGAAAGAAAATAGAAAATTTTCTCAAACATACAAAAAAATTCAGATTTAGCCATTCAGTTCCATTTTTTTTCCCAACAAGCTACTTTTTAGATTATCATATATTACTATAACTAATGACCATCTAATTGCAAATCGAAAATGAAACCCACAACAACTCCTAACCGGAGATGGAACTAACTGGAGATAAAAAAAAAAAAAAAATTACAACTCGAACCAAGAAATTACCTGTGTCCATATCTTCGTCGGAGATGGAAGCAACGGAGGAGAATAAGATGTTGCCGGTCAACAGATTGAGAAGTGTGGTGGTGTTGAATGAGAAAGAAGACCAATTTTCGTTGAGAAGTGTGGAGGTGTTTATGAGAAAGAAGACCCAATTTCTTTTTCCCGCTAGTTTGGCTGAAAAAAGGTGTTTTTTTCTTTTGGTAATTGTTTCATTTTCTCGTGATAAATTGATTTCAATATCTCACGGTAAATTGAATTCTATAACCCATTCTGTACAGCAAGCGCGGTCCTAATTATTTTGTTATTTTCCTCTAGTATCATAGGCTATTTTTTTATTATTATTTTATTTTTCATTACGTCCTGTGTTCTTTGGCCTAAATTATTGGAAACTTTAAGATCCATTGAACGGATTTCTATTCCAAAAGATGTATCCATGGGCATATACATTATGAAAGTCGATTTTATATATTAATCTTGATTAAACACACATTTACTATCATGTGCTATTGTTTTAATTATTTTTTGTCAAATATAAATTGTGTTCAGTTGGCGGAAATTCTAATGACTCCAAAGCAAGAAAATCAAAAATAGATGAAACGAGAGTCGAGGCAAGTGTTGAACACTTTATCCTTAAGTCAAATTTGTCCCGCAATGGTGCCTACGGTATATGGCAATTAACTCCCAAGATACAATGACTACCGCTTGTGTTTGTAGCACTTCCAAACACAAACACAACGAACCAAGTTGGTTTTTGTACTTCAAAGATGAAAATGAAATGGAAACACCAGAAATCATGCAACAAATGCAATGAATTTGGTTCAAGAATGATGAAATATGAGTGGATTCGTTTTACATATGTTTTCTGTATCACTTCTATGTCAAAATGGACGTCCAAGGGTCCTATTTAACGTTGAAGATCGGTTGAAAACGAAAAGGTATAGAACCAATTCGTGCAACACTTCAAAAGGCGCGCAAACCTATGCGATCGCATGTTTTACCATGCTGCGATCGCAAGGTACAAATTTGAGAACAGGACTTGATCCAGTTTAACCATGCGATCACAAGGCTTTGTCTCCTGCGATCGCATGGAAGGACCTAAAAACATTCTGCTTAAAATTTAGGCAGGTTGTGATTGCAAGGTATTATATCTATGCGATCGCATGGTCAAAACTTGACCCAAAATTGTCATTTTCCGTAATTTTTAATTCATTCGATATTGGTTTCGAGATGCACAAATTATTTTGCCTAAACGAATTGGGTCGAATTTGTATATTTTGGCCAAATTGACATGAAATCACTTAATCATCAACTTCTTGAATTCTTAAACCAATTTCCAACATGTTCTTCAATAATTGACATCTTTTTGGGTCATTGACATTGAAGAATACTATTTTTTTTCTTTTTTCTATTCTTTGTTTCTTTTTCGTTTATTTAAATATTAAGAATAATATTGTATTTTTACACCATTTTAACATTCATTGTGGACGGAATTCATTAACAGGGTCGCTTTCTGTTAATTTCCAAAAAGTTGGAGAAAGACATTCCAGAAAAAGAAGGTAGGTGCAGGTCCACAATTTTTTCAAAAACATTGAAGACGAATAGTGCAATTTACTCTTTTATTTTCTAAAAATATGTTACTAATTTGAAGTAATCGATTAGAGCATTTTTATACTATACATGTTTTACAAAAAAAAAAAAATCATTAAAAACACTCAAAATCTAACTATCATGATTGTATTTCAATTACAGTAATTTAGCACCCGTTTGATGAAGATTATAAATCAGTATTGGTTTATTTGAGTCGAAATTGTGGACTTTTCAAACTACTTTTACCATGAAATGACAAAATTGCGTTTTCTACTACTCCCTCCGTCCCACAAAGATAGACCCGTTTTCCTTATTTATCTGTCCCAAATTATAGGTCACTTACTTTATAAAGAGTGTATTAAAATTTTCATTTCCTAATATACTCTTATTTAATTTACATTGTTATCAACTCAAAACAAGCATTTAAATTTATTAGATTCATGAATAACTAATATTAAATTGGGGTATAATAGAAAAAGTGTATGAAAAATTTATAATTTCAATTACATTAAATGAGATTTCTTAATCTGTGTGAAAAAAGAAACGAGTCTATCTTTGTAGGACGGATGGAGTATAAAATTGCATTTTGTTGATTAAGGGCAATTTTGTCATTTCATGTTAAAAGTAGTTTAATAAGTCAAAAATTTCGGCTCAAATAAACCAATTTTGATTTATAATCTGTGTCAAACATAGTTATAAAATTATGTGAAATGCAATGTGAAAAACATTGAATTCATGAAAAAGGAATTTAATAGGAGTTCGTTTGGTAGAGTTTATAAACTAGTTTATTTGACAAAAATAATTTATTTGATCAAAAAAATTGCTTTAATAACTTGACATTTTTTACTATCTATATATATATTATAATAGGATAACCGGATAACCGTCAAAAATTTCACGCACACATTTTCCCGTCATTTTTTCTTTCCAAATTTGGTAAATTTCGCCATAAATGCTGCATAGGAGTTTGTTTTCATTAATTGGTTTCACACATTGATTTGGTAAATTCCGTCATAAATGCTGCATAGGAGTTTGTTTTCATTAATTGGTTTTACACATTGATTTGGTAAATTCCGCCATAAATGCTGCATAAGAGTTTGTTTTCTTTAATTGGTTTCACACATTGATTGTTTTTTTCTTACAAAAAACAAAGTGTAATATTTAATATTATATACGATAAATGCAAAAAAAAAAAATCAGATTCTTTAACTGGTTTCACACAAATTTGCAGATTCTTATTTAAATATCTGTAGACAATTATTAGTAATAACAAATTTGAATGCTGCATTAATTAATCAATATAAGATTTATAGTATGTAAATATTTCTAATTATCTACAAATAGAAAAACAATAAATTTGCATAATATCATTAACGCAATCTCCATCTTTACAATTTAGAAAATCGATTTTTAAAGTATAATATAAAAATTAGTGGCAATTTAATGAGCCGTGCCAAAAATTAAGCCAGAAGCACTTCTTAAAAATCAGAAAATGATAATCAAGCATTCCCTTAAATTCTGTTTGTTTTATTTTTTTTCCACGTTAACTAAGAAACAGTTAAAATTAGTTGTAATTTACAAAATATATATAAATACAAAATCTGACTATTAAATAGAGATATGAAAATACATTCATTTGATTTAAACAAATGATAAGATTTAAACTGTTATTGTAACTAAAAAATCAATCCATGTAATAATATTTGTGTCAATTATTAAAAAAAATTTATCTATGCATACCCAAAAATTATTTTTCAAATTATAATAGAAAATTACTCAATAGGTTTTAATATTATATTATTTATATTATATTTTATAATAATATTATTATTATTATTTATATTTACGCAGAGTGAGCAAAAAAATATAATTAAATCAAATGACAAAATTTTAATATTTTATAATATTAAATTTTAATTAATTAAATTAATTAATTGCCCAACTTCAAGTAATTAATAAAAAGTATCCTAATATAAATAATCAGTATTCAAATATAATTTAACTAGGATGAGTTTTCCAATGTTTTAATTTTGTATGATACTTGGTTAAAATGAAAAATATTAAGAATTAACATTTAAAAAAAATACACATATTCTATAACAAGATAAATTCACTTAAAAACACAAAATATATGAGGTTATGTGTTACAATGTCTTAATTTATACCGGTTGAGGAATTTAAATAAGTTATGTTTTCAAAAAAAATAATAATAATAAACATCAATGCACGAGAACTATTGGCAATAATGTAATAGTTTTTCAAAAATTGATTTATTTTTTCCACAAATTTTTTATACTTCACATAGTGGGTTTAAATAGGTTGCAATTTAAAAAAAAATATCAATACACGGAAAACATATTGTGTTACATTATCAAAGGAATTGATTTATTGATTAAAAATAATAAGTCAATTAAACTAATAAACTAAATATGATAATTTCAAAATTAAATTCATACGATTCAAAAAACGCCGCAGTTCGACCACAAACGTGGTTTTCAAATAGGTGTTTCAAAATGTGGATTAATTATATATTTTTTTTTTCAATATCAATGAGTAATCAAATATTATTTATATGATACTCTTTTTTATTTGAATGTAATAAATAAATAATATACTCTTAGAATATTTTAAAATCACTATCATAAAAATTAAGTGCCGTGCATCGCATAGGTGATATACTAGGTTTTTATCAAATAAACTATTTTATAAATTCTACCAAACACGGTCAACTTTCTTGTCACAAAACATGTGATAAACCATTTATTTAACCACTTCCATATTAAATTATTGAAATCAGTATTAATTAGTAGTAATTTCTCGTCGAATTATTGAATACTCCCTCCGTCCCACAAAGATAGACTCATTTCTTTTTTCACACAGATTAAGAAAACATATTTAATGTAAGGGTAATTATATTACCACAACATTATTTGTTAAGTACAGTACATTTTAATTGTAAAAAAAGTTTCTAACTATTGGTTACTTTTGCATTTATGTCTAATTTTTTTAGCAAATTTTTATCATCAAACTATTAATTTGCACGTCTTATATTTGTCTTTGATGATGATTTTTATCTAACAAATTAACTAGGAGGGGCGTAAAAAAAAAAAATTTGCCTCTAATATTTTTACATAATCAAAATAAATAACAAATAAGAAGTTTGATAAAATATTTTTTCTTCATTTCAATGCACATTAGAAAAATATTTAGACAAAAATCTTCATAGGAGACAAGATGTGAAAACTAAATGAAAGTTATTCATAAAAATACGATAAAAAAAAGTTAGAGACATAAATATCTAAATATCAAAAGTTAGGAGACTTTTATTACAATTAAAATGTAGTGTGAATAATAAAAAGTGTAATGTGAATATAATTACCCTTAATGTAATTGAAATTATAAATTTTTTACACACTTTTCCTATTATACCTCTATTTAATATTAGTCATTCATGAATCTAATAAATTTAAATACTTATTTTGGGTTGATAACAATGTAAATTAAATAAGGGTATATTAGGAAAATGAAAAATTTAATAGATCCTCTATAAAGTAAGTGGTCTATAATTTGAGACAGATAATAAGAAAAATGAGTCTATTTTTGTGGTACTGTGGAAGTATTAATTATGTTAATTTGCACATGGGCTCTCCAGCATATACACCTTTTGCACTTTGTCCTTAACTTTCATTTTTTGACATTATTACTTCTAAACTTCTATTTTTATGCGAATTTAGTTTATGAGCTTGTTCGGTTGTCATTTTATTAAAAAAAATTTATTTTTTTGCCTATAATTTTTGACTTTTCAATCCTTACACTACCAAAAATTTTGAAAAGTCAAAAAGTAACAAAAAAAACTTATTTTTTTCCAAAAAAAACTCTACCGAACAAGTCATATACGAAAGGTTTTATTTGAATAGTCATTTAATAGAAAAGATGAACTTATCCTCAAATTTAAACGAAAAAGAAAAATAAATAGCAAAACATACTTTTTAAATTATGAGCACATGTTTGACTATACTTTTTTAAGTTTATAAACTGATTAAACATATTGTATCTACACATTTTGTATACTTCACAACTTATAATTTCCAAAAACTTCAAAAAAACACATATGAACTTGTTTGGTTACCATTCTTTTAAACTCTTTTTTTTTTTTTAATTTTATTTTTAACCACACATTTCATAAGACCTACAATTTTATCAATTTTTTAATCACACATTTCATTAATTTTTATCAAAATCTCTTAAAAAAATATTTTTTATCTACACTAAAGTGGCTGGAAAAAACTAATCTAAGTATCAGCTAGCATGCCAACAGCACGGGTCGTCCCTTACACGTGACCTCTACCAATCTCCCCCGACTCTCTAAAAATGCAAAGAAACAAAAATTTTGGATACAAGTACAAAAGGACGTATAGGTTAAAGGACTACTTATGAAATTTTAGGCTATTAACTACTGAACTTTTTGAATTCAAAGATTCGAGGAGAAAGAGAGAGAAGTAGCCTAGAGGATTCATGGAAATTAACCGCAGGGAATAAACAAAGACCAGAAGAAATTAGGTGGGCATTTACAGATTATATTAATGTAGAATAACTACGACCCTTTTCAAAGTTGAAACTCCAAAACACTGCGATCTACTCTTTCCCTTTTCCGTACTTGTTGCTTCTTAGTTTTAGAGAGAGGGAGATAATCATGTCTGAGATTGTAAACGAAGCTTGGAAGAAGTATTTGGTAGAGTTGCAGTTGAACCCTTTGAGAACCAAGGTCTGTGAAAATATATATAAATTGTGTTTTATGACATTGTTGAATCGTGTTTTTGATTGATCGTGGTTTTTGATTTAATGTTTTTGTTAGGCAATCACAGCTGGAGTCTTGATTGGGACTAGTGATGTAGTTGCTCAGAAGATTTCTGGGGTGAAAAAAATTCAATTGAGAAGAGTGCTTCTTTTGATGGTACTCTTAACTTTATATTTCTTTGGGTGATTCTTGAATATGATTTGTTCTTCAATCAATTAATATCATCCCTCACTGATATACTTGGGCTTCGTCCACGTCGTCTAAAAGTTTAAACCGGTTTTTTCATGGCTAGTCTAAGTTATATAAATTATCTTCAATTGTTTATATGATTATATAATTGCTCTGCAGCTATATGGCTTTGCATATTCTGGACCATTTGGGCACTTTTTGCACAAATTGATGGATCTCATATTCAGAGGAAAGAAGGGCAAGAAAACTGTTGCTAAAAAGGTAAAGTCCTTCAATTAAAAGAATTTATTTTTAATTTTTCTGTGGAATATGTAAATTTAGTCAAAAAAAAATTCTAGCTGTAAAATAATGTCTTTACTATGTCTGTTGATATTATAGATTTTTTTCTCCTATTTGTAGGTTCTGTTGGAACAATTGACTTCTTCTCCTTGGAACAACTTCTTGTTCATGATGTACTATGGATTGGTAGTTGAAGGTATTCACTCTTGTTCATATTTTTTATTTTTCTTAAACAAGATGTGATATGAGCTCCAAGAAAATTAGATGCTATAATCAGAATTCAAACTCTTGTACATATCATAAATGATATATATTGTGCTTCTGTTCCAATGCGATATCACTAACTAGAGCGAAAGATCACAAACTTGTCTTCTATATTTGAATTGGCATATCAGAAACCTAGAATAGTTAAATTGATTTAATTTTAGTTTATTCCATGATTTTGTTGGAAACTTGGAGAACACTAATTTTGAATTTTGAGAGGCAAGGATAACTCAAGAGAAAACTTTACTTTCATTTCTTGGGCTGACTTGCATAAAATGCCTTTAGTTACCAGCTTTTAGATGTTCTATAAAACATGCGTCTAACTTAGTATGTGTATCAAACATATTACATACTCCCCTAGAGGTTATTCATGTATATGGCAAGTACATGAATTCACTACCTATATGTATCTAGCAAGTAGGATTCATTTGTCAAAACAATACATAAGTAATTCAAAAGAAAAACGCATAAAATAACCCAAATACATAAATCAAGGTTTATTCTTCCAACAGGTTTTTGATTGGCATATCTTTTCATCGGTGCAAGGCAACTGAATGAAGACATTGCGGGTGCTATATAATTTTGTGACTTCAAAATACAATTTTGTCCTTAATGCATGAAATAAGAATTTTTGGATCATATATTAGAAAAAGAGGAGAAAATGTATGGTTTTTGTTAGTATCTAGGCATTTGGGCATAATACATGACAGTTCGGTTTAACTGTTAAAATTAACAGTGTGATTTTGAGTTTTGAGAGATCAAGTGGTGCTTTGGCTTGGCATAGGGGAAAGATTGAAGCAAAAAATAAGGAAGTTCAGCTCATGGCTTATTGAAACTTCCACCTGGATAAGTAGAAAAGTAGTGCCCTCAACATAAATCAGTATGCATATTTCTTGTAGGAGATAATATAATCTTTGTGTTGGTCTAGGTTTTTGAATGCTTGATTATGCTTTTCACTCGAGCAGATTTCCATGTCAAGGTTCATATTCCACTAGTTATCTAGCCACAACTGTGAAATAAGTGAGCCCTAAAAGTAGGATCATTTGAGAGTTACTTTGGAGAAATGCCTTGGGCATGTTCAACACTCATCATGTTGTCTATACAGGAAATATGGTCTACATATGGGGATAGAAATCTCTCCCCATTCATATCCTAAGGCAAATGCAAATATCCCATCCTTCCAAGTCAAGATGAAGAAAAGAATCAAGAGAATTAGCCTGTATACTTCGTGTTATCTGCACTCAAAACTCAAAGCCTTGACCATTTGCAATTAAAATTGTTTAAAATTTTAACATTGTGGCACGATTTAAGTGCATAATTATGTCATCTTCGCCTTGTTGTAATAAATATACTCTGTTGTTTGTTGCTTCTTTTGATGACTTGATGATACTTCTCAAAAAAGATGCCTTTAAGTCCCTTTTTAAGCTTTAGCCAAACATGCTACTAAGCTTATTTCTCTTGAGTCCGTTACATTCTGCAGCACACTCCATATATATAAAGTTATGTCTATTTGTTTATATTTTAGTTTTTAATTATGAATTCATACAAGTGCACTAACTGTACTCCCAGAGTCTACTATGATTTCGTTGCTCCCATTGAACACATTACATGCAATTTGCACGATCATTCTCATTTCTTGTATTTGCTCATCAACTATGATTCTTATCTGCCCAAATTGATTCCTATGTAAAACATATATTTTCAAAATAAAGAAAATCAAGAAAATGGATCATAGTTGAGCTTGCAAGGAATCAAACTGTTACATATCTTTCTTTCCACGGATCTCCCTTGCATGAGTAGATCCTTTACTTAATGAGGAATGCTTAGGCCAAAAAACATTGGGTTGGATATGCTCCACTGCAAATGTTAATCAACTAAGTGCATGTTTGATAGAGTGGATTGGGCAGTATCGGGGAGTATTAAGGAAGTAAAAATCTAAATTCTTGTTCATTAAATTATTCAGTCTTGTCGAATACTGCGTGCCAATCATGCACTAAAATCAGATTTTACATTTCCATGTAATCCACTGTGTTGTTTATTAATCACGGCTAAATTGTGTCTTTTCAGGAAGACCATGGGGTCTAGTCAGAAATAAAATCAGGAAAGACTTCCCCTCTGTACAGTTGACTGCATGGAAGGTATAGCTGCGTGGTCCATCTTCTTCTCACAATAACATTGAGAAAATAGTGGATGGTTCCAAAAATTTGCAGTTCTAATGTCATATCATAATGCTATTGATTTACAGTTTTGGCCAATAATCGGATGGATCAACTACCAGTATATGCCTTTGCAGTTTCGTGTTTTGTTCCACAGCTTTATGGCCTCCTGCTGGTAAGCAATGCATAGAGGAACCCCCACTAAGTATAATTTTTTTTTTTTTTGGAGGAAATTGTTTGGGAAGTACCTGTTTGGGGACAGAGTGAAATTAAGCCTATTTTCTCAAAATAGTGTAAACGTGCCTCTTTTTCTGTCGAAATCCCAATATACCGGAGGTGTGCTACTTCGTAGAGATGTACAATTGGGAATGTGCTATACTCGCTTAGCAATATATAAATAAGAAAACAAGCTCGGGATAAGTCATGATCAAGGGCTTTAAGATAGCTGATTGTTCAAAGTGGCATTTCATAATATGTAAGATAGCTGATTGTTCAAAGTGGCATTTCATAATATGTATTTCCTTTCAACTCCATCTCATAACTACGTGTTAATGAATTCACAACAACATTAGTGCACCCAAGTAAGATTCTTGTCTCTGGTGTCCCATTCTAAGTATGGTGTGCCACGCTTCTTGGTAATAACGTGGTTTTTAATTATTTGATCTCTCTCTCTCTCTCTCTCTCTTTTTTTCTTGTGTGAGTTAAGTGTAGAAAATTCTTCAATCTATGTGTTGTTTTCTTATCACACGGAAGGTTTTTGTATGTACTATATTGTTTAATGTTTGGTAGAGTTTAAAATAATTTTTTTTTTTTTCAAACTCATTTTCAATCACATATTTCATGGGACCCACAACTTTTATCAACATTTCAACCACACATTTTAACAATTTTTATCTAAAACTCCTAAAAAAACAATTTTTGCTATTCTTTTCTCTATGTGCTCCTTTTCATATTACTGTTTAGTGTTTACTTTACACACACGCTGTGGAACAAGCTGCTAACTTTTTCGTGTTGGATTTGCAACTGCAGGGCTCTCTTTCTCAATCTGAAAGCAAGATCCATAGCTTCGAAGAAGGCTTGAAATTCGAAATATAAAAGGAACTCTAGTTTTTGGTGCGATCCCGGTCTCAAGCTGCTCTTACCATAATAGTAGATTGCTTATAGTTTCATAGTA
This sequence comes from Forsythia viridissima, assembly GCA_030279155.1. Lineage (NCBI taxonomy): Eukaryota > Viridiplantae > Streptophyta > Magnoliopsida > Lamiales > Oleaceae > Forsythia > Forsythia viridissima. The sequence continues at coordinate 5,460,443 of CM059036.1, forward strand.
TATTTATGTCTGTTATAGACTATATTTTACCCTGCTAATAAATGGAACTTTTGTTTCTGCTTTGTAATTCTTCTTTGTTCTATGTCAAAGAATTTTTGGATTTTTTTTCTGTTGAAGTAATTCTTTTCTTAAAAGAAATAATTTCCTAAAAAATGCTTTTTTTTTTGTTTGTTTTTTTTGTGTGCTTCTTGTAATGAGTAAAGAAAGTCAATGAAAAAATGTGTTGTGCCAACTATTTTTTTTATTTTAGAATTTGAAACTAATTTTCAAAAAAAAAAAAATTGTCTTTTCTTTGCATGCCATTAGATATATGCTTCAAAATGTAATTGTAAGAAAGAGTATCATTAGTGTATTAATATGTTACGTTAACATTCATTCAAACTTAATGTTCAAGTAGAAATCTAACATTGGGTTTACCAACGGTACTAGACAGAGTGATTAATTGTGCAACAAGTTGAAATATGTGATTTGATTGAAACAAATTGAAGTTAAGTGATTTAATTGAGATTTCAGTGAAAGTCGAATGACAAAAACATTTAATTAACCCGAAAATGTACCTTTTAATGAACGTCTGTTTTACCATGAAAGTTCACGATAAATATTTTAACTAAAAATGTTATGTAGTATAATTAGTCATGATAATTTTAGTGCATATGTATTCGATTTTGATCTAATGTTTCTAGTGGGCATTGTTATAATACTCATCGAGACAAGTGTCATGCACTCATTGGATGAGTGTAAAGGTTTTACACTCATCCAATGAGTGCATGATACTTGTCCCGATGGACATTTGAAGTTGAGATTCTTATGAGTGTTATTTATCGATGACAAAAAAATAAATCACTATATTATTACTAATATACTATTTATCGGTGGAATTCGACCGTATAAAAATAAATGGAGATTGATAGAAATTGGTGAGTGACAATGGTGAATAATAGGCATAGGCGTCGGGTGGATCGGTCTGGATATTTCAATACCCGGAACCACTCATTACAGTTCGGGTATTTCGTAGATCGAACCATTCGGTTCCACGTAATTATTCGATTCCAATTCGGTTCTACCCATAACATTTTCTTTTAAAATCGTGAATTGACAATATATTTAAAAAAAAAAATTAAAAATTGCAAACTCATTAACATTAAAGTACGTTAGACACCAAAATTGCAAACTCATAAATTAGGGTTAGAAAAAGAAAAATTACCTCTCAAAATCGAGGATTCGTTTCGGTTACAGAGAAGTTTCGCCTTCGTTTTTGCCGTCTTACTTTGTGTTGAGAGAGAGAGATATATATATATATATATAAACGAAAATGCGAGATAAACGAAAATTTTTGTATTGAGTATCTGAGTAAATAACGATTAAGAATTTAAGATTTGGATAATTGGAATTGGGTAAATTGAATTTGACTTTAAGAGTGATGAGTTTTATACTTTTGGTTTGGATCTTGGATAGTTGAACTCTTGTCTTTGGTACTGTGGTGTTGGGTTGTGGGTCATTATGTTAGGGTGAATAAATTATAAAAAATGACAAATTTGGTTCTAATCGGGTACTCACGGTTCTAGTTCAAGAGCCAAGAACCGACCCTGACCCGGTCGATTCTCGATTCTCGGTTTCGATTCCTAATTTTATTTTATTTTAAACCGGACCGGAACCTCCGATTCCGGTTAAAATGCCAATCCTCAGTGAATAATCAAGATGAACAATACTGAAAAGGAAATATTTAGAGAACAATAGTGAAGAGAAAGAGAATTGAGAAAGGGAGGTTTGAGGAAATTGAGAATTTTTTTTTGGCAAAAGGTGAAGACAGGCGTATATCACTTTTTTTGTGAGTGGAAATGAAAAACTTCGTTACGATCGGTGATAAAATCATGTCCAATACACGTATTTTTAACAAGTATATGTAAATTATGTGATCTACTTAATTATGATAAAATGAAGTTTGGTCACACAATTAAGATATTTCGGTGACAAGTCAAAATGTTTACTACTTTAAAAAAATTAATTCAGTAAAAAAAAAAAAGATAAATAGATAGTGGAGGGCTGGTAAGATACCACTATCGGTGATAGTGCTGCAACGAACCTACTATCAATTTTTTATCCAATCAATTTTTTATGAATTATTTTTTCTAATGTTGTGGTGGTTCTGTTACCGCGCGTTGTCATAATTGTATTTATGGAGGTAGTGTTTGGCTATAGGTGGGTGTGGGATAGGGGTTGAGTTGGTGGGGTGAGATTGGTTGGGAAAATAAAATGTTTAATTTTTCTAATTTTTTTTTTGGCAAGTTAATATATATTTAATTGTCTTAGGTGGAATTTATTTGTATTTTTTATAATTTATTTGTAATGTTTTTTTATTTTTATTTACTTAAAGAAGTGGGAAAACATTTAATGGCCAAAATTGGAGAAATGTCGAGTTTTGCTACATAATTGAAAGGTTTAGAATGTATTGTGCTAAAAAAAGAAAAGAAGAGATAATTGCATGAAAGGTCCCAAACGTTTCAAAATCGTGAGGGATATGCTCCTAACCTAAAAAAAATAGCACCACACGTCATCAACGTATGAAGAAATAGGCATCGTAGTTCTCTCTTCACACTTTTCGTCAATTTTCTTCATTAAAAGTCAAAATTGGACTGCACGCGCTATATTTTGAAAGAAAACGTGGCTGAAAATTACAGTACTTTGTAGTATTTGTCACTAAGAATTTTCTCTAGCAATGTCAGTTTCCACAGCATAATTAGTAATAGAAAAAACTTATTGCATAGCTAACGCATTCAGAAAATTGTAAAATTTGAGGAATTGGCCAAAAAAATGCACATCAAGATGAATTGCTGAAACCTAATTTTTCAATTGCAATTTATGTGGGCATGCATCAGGAACAAATCAAAATTTCCATGGATTTTTGCTACTAATCACCCTCAAATTTTTTATTAAAACAACAAAAATAACAACAACCCATTTTTCTCTCTTTTTTTCGATGATTTTCTCTCTCAAATGGGTGGAGAAGAAGAAGAACTCATTGGAAAGAGAGATGGATTTTTGCTGCTAATCACCCTCAAAATATAACAATAAAAATAACAACAACTCATTTTTCCCTCATTTCTCCTATGATTTTCTCTCTCAAATGGGTGGAGGAGAAGAAGAACCCATTTGGAAGAGATAGATTTTTGTTGCTAATCACCCTCAAAATCTTCATTAAAACTACAAAAATAACAACCAATTTCTCTATCTTTTCTCCTATGATTTTCTGTCTCAAATGGGTGGAGAAGAAGAAGAACCCATTTAGAAGAGATATGAATTTTTGCTGCTAATCACTCTCAAAATCTTCTTTAAAACAACAATTCATTTCTCTATCTTTTCTCCGATGATTTTTTCTCTCAAATAGGTGGAGAAGAAGAAAAACTCATTTGAAATAGGGATAGATTTTTGTTGCTAATCACCCTCAAAATCTTTATTAAAACAACAAAAATAATAACAACTCATTTCTCTCTCTTTTATCCGATGATTTTCTCTCTCATATGGGTGGAGAAGAAGAATAATCCATTTGGAAGAGAGATGGATTTTTGCTGCTAATCACCCTCAAAATCTTCATTAAAACAACAAAAATAACAACAATCGATTTTTCTATCTTTTCTTTAATGATTTTATCTCTCAAATGGGTGGAGAAGAAGAAAACCCCATTTGGAAGAGAGATGGATTTTTGCTGCTAATCACCATCAAAATCTTCATTAAAACAACAAAAATAACAACAATCCATTTCTCTCTCTTTTCTCCGATGATTTTCTCTCTCAAATGAGTGGAGAAGAAAAAGAACACATTTGAAAGAGAGATGGATTTTTGCTGCTAATCATCCTCAAAATCTTCATTAAAACAATAAAAATAACAACAACCAATTTTTCTATTTTTTCTCTGATGATTTTCTCTTTCAAATGGGTGAAGAAGAAGAAAAACTTATTTGGAAGAGAAATGAATTTTTGCTGCTAATTACCCTCAAAATCTTCATTAAAACAACAAAAAAACAACACATTTATCTCTCTTCTCTCCGATGACTTTCTCTCTCAAATGGGTGGAGAAGAAGAAGAACTCATTTGGAAGAGAGATAGATTTTTGCTGCTAATCAGCCTCAAAATCTCAGCTGCGTTTTACTTCAAAATATAACGCGTGTAGTCCAATTTTGATTTTTAACGGAGAAAACTGACGGAAAGTGTGAAGAGAGACCTACGATGCCTATTTTTTCATACGTTGGGGACGTGTGGTGCTATTTTTTTAGGTTATAGTCATATTTCTAACAATTTTAAAACGTTGGGGATTTTTCATGTAATTATCCCAAAAAAAAAAAGATTGAATGTAGATTTGTTATATTTTATAAAAGTTAAAGATGAAAAGTACAAATTTCCCTTTTATTTATTATCTTATCAATGAATAAGCTTTTTTCAAAAAGAAAATTGTAATTTTATTCATGACAAAATTTTCCATCATTAGTATTTAATTTTTTATATTTTTATTCTTTTACTTGTAGACATCTGTCACTAAATTAAATTATCAAAATGTTTATTTTCTTACAAACTGAAAATCCATTCTTAACTATTTAATCGTTATCTAATTACTGGCTGAGTTTATTAAGAAAATACTTAATTTTATTTTTATTTTTCCTGGTTCATATAATAATGAAAGTTGGATTTATACAATAAATTTATTAATTTTTTAAAATATAAAAACTCTAATATTAATCTAAATTGTTATTGTTACCTGTAATAATGAAAGTTGGATTTATACAATAAATTTATTAATTTTTTTTTTATATAAAAACTCTAATATTAATCTAAATTGTTATTGTTACCTGTGAGTTTTTCATTGATAATATTTACTTTTATTAAGTTATTTCGTGATAGAATTTCTGTCCATAAATTATTTTTATAAAAATATTTTTTTTCTAATTATTACAAATGAAAAAAATCTGATTCGAAGATTTCATTTCTAAAACTATTAGAAAAAAAAATTAAAATGTAGGGATCTTACTTAAATGTGGGGTTTTGAGCTAGTTTTTTTGGGGTAAATAGCAATGGGGTCCCGAACCTTTGAACCTTGTAATGATAGATCCCGAATCTTCAATGATTAGCACTCCGGGTCTTTAATCTTTAAAAACACGCGATCAAGATCCTTCTACTAAAAAAATTGTTAGTATGACTGTTAAATGATCAATTTTTTTAAAAATGACCAGATTACCTTTTTTCGAATTAAAAAAAAAATAGAAAAACAAACAACAAAAAAAAAAAAAGAAGAAGAAGCAAAAATTACAACCAACCTCCTACCCCACTTCTTCTTTTCCAATCAAATCCCAACAAACTAAAAAAAATTGCAATCAACTCCCATCCTAGAACTTCTTTTACTCCAAAATCACGGTCGGTCACTACCCACCAGAAGCCATCACAAAAAACTCACCGAAGGCTTCTCCTATTGCTGCTCCCATAGGTTAAGTGTCTAAACAGTTAAACCTGCTCCAACACCATCTCCTTCCGCCTTCGCTCTAATCCCAACAACATCTCCGCCTTCTCCTCCTCCTGTTAGTGCTTCCGCTGGATCCACCGCTTCTCCATCGTCCATTACTTCCTCTCCGACTAGGGTGGGGTGTAAAAATCTAGCCATGGGTGTGTGTCTATATATATATATATATATATATATATATATATATATATATATATATATATATATATATATATATATATAGAGAGAGAGAGAGAGAGAGAGAGAGAGAGAGAGAGAGTACTCTCGTAGCGTAACATTGCCGGAACAAGCGCCTCCACCTTCTGCCGCTTCCTTTTGCCGTTATCTAGCGACGGCGCCACCGCGTTGTCACTTGGTACAATATTGAATTGTTGATATCCCATCCTTCTTGTCCTGGCGGATTTTGAACTTGGCTCAACGGGTGCAGTAGTCTCGCTCTCACCAATTTTTACTCCAGAGCACATACCAACCATGTTTTTTTTTTCCTTAGTCCCAAATGAATCTAATCCAGGAAAAACTTATTTGACCAAAACCTTTTAAATTCGAATATAATAATGAAGCCCAAATTCAAAAAATAGGCAACAAAAATAAAGAAGATGTAACAATAGAAATCAAGAAGATATATGAAAATTTGAAGACAGGTCCAGCAAAAATGAAGCTTTTAGTGGAATGATGATTTGAAACAGAAGCTTATGGTTGGTGTTGTTGTTTTTCGGTAGGTGGTGGTTGGTGCCGGTGATTTTGGAGAAGAATAAGTGGTTGGAGAAGAAGAAGTCGGAAATGATTGATTGCAATTTTTCCTTTATTTTGTTTTTTCTTTGTTTTTTATTTTAATTCTAAAAAGGGTAATTTGGTCATTTTAAAAAAATTGATCATTTAACAGTCAAAACTAACAATTTTTTTTAACAGAAGGACCTTAATCGTGCATTTTTTAAATATTAAGGACTGGAGTACTAGTCATTGAAGATTTGGGACCCCATCGTCATAAGATTCAGATGTTCGGGACCCAGTATTATTTACCCGTCTTTCTTGTATTAAGGTTGAGCTGGCATCGCTTAGATGATTAAACATATAATGTGAATAAGATTTTTTTTTGTTTTGTTTATTTATTTATTAATTTGTGTGTTTTTGTGTGCTTGCTATTTTTTATTTTTTATCAAAAAATTCAGCATAAAATCAACAAAACCATAGAAACAATCAAATTAAGTAGCAATTTTTCTACACTACACGCAATTTTGAAACAATAACAATAAAAAATTTGAAGTCAGCGTGCGTGTTTGCCGTTGAAGGATTTCTCATTTTTGTCGAAAAATATTTAAGTAGGGTTAAAATAGAGTTCACATACAGATAAGAATAAATTCAAAATACGACCAATTCAATATAGTGTAAATGATGTATAAAAAAGAAGAATATCGTATCTAACTATAATAATAAATAATCTTGCACTTTCTAACTAACATAATTAAGACATTAAATGTAAAGTAAACATGTCGATTTTATCAATCAAATTATTGAGAGAAACAGACTTACCTCGTTTGGACGTTTTGTAACATGGATCTCAGGTTTTGGGACTCTAATCAAGTTCTACGAGAGAGTCGTAGATCCTTTAAATATTTTTTATGAACGAAGTTTTGTTGGAGCAAAACTACAATTTTTATGAATAATATATTATAATTATTAGACGTGATATTCTCCTTTTTTATATATCACTAGTGAAATTCATGTGCAAGATATGTGTTGTATTTTAATTAAATATTTAATAATGTGGTCATTGTTAGTGAGTTTCTTAATTATTTTTTCACTTATGAAGAATTAAGTAAAACATATATTAAAACTTATTGAGAAAAATACGTATTATTTTAAGGGTAGACGATATAGCTTCAATTGATCTTTAACAAGAACGTTCTTCAATTTTAGATTATGTAATGAATGGTGTGTAGTTCATTAACAAAATAGATCGATACAAATTCTAGAACTCAATGCTTCAATTATGATCTCACAAGATTATTCTGCTACTTTAAAGTTTAAACTTATTTCATATTTTTCCTCATTCTGACCTGACTTTGTAAATTATTCAATTTTTCAATTTAATTTTGTTCACTATAATGTATCAAATATTAATAAAGTTTAAATCAAACGAGTGTCGTGAGATATGCATAAGATTTCTTGTGAACTTGTGGTAATAAGTAGTAAAAATACTTATTATAAATTAGCATAAGTTGTTAATTAGTGATTTTATTTTCTTGATATATTGGACTGGGTTGTACACATGAATATATTCTTTCTCTATTAATGTAACTTTCTATCTTGAGAGTAGTATTTTCTTTCTCTTTTTTCTTGCATAGTGCAAGATTTTGTGCTTGTGGGTAATCTTCTTGGACTTAATTGTAATTTGATTTAGTAATCGCAAAAAATAACTTAAAACTATATATTTCTTGTAATCTTCATCATTGTGTTGCGAGCCTGATTGACGCAGATTAAAAACTGGTTTTTAATCTGTAGGTAGATTTTTTTCAACAATGGCCCACAAGTTGTCAGCTCTTGTACAACAAAAGTAAAAAAAAAATTGTAGCTAAATTCTAAAACTGCCCTTGATTGGTCAATTGTTGCGGCGAAAATTTCCACATGCAGGGTCCTTTTTGTCATTGAAGTTTTTACTTTTTCACGTGACATGCTTTAGTCAATTGGTCAAAATAAAAAAAATCAAAAACCAGATCTTTAGCAAACATGCTTAATTGAAGAAAAATTCTTTTCGATTTCAAATGATTTTGAAGATACGGTGGTCTCGATTTCGAATCCTATCCCTCTCTCTTTTTTTCCCCCTCTCTAAGCACATTTCCAATCATCTCTCCCATCTTTTTTTTTTTCTCTCTCTCCAAGCCGCCGCAGGTACGCATCTCCCTTCTTCCTTAATTGCTCTTCCTCCGTTCAAATTAGGTCAATGTTTTTACTTTTTGTTTTTATAATTTGAGGGTTGAATCTGGTTTTGTGGTGACAAAAGGTTTTCAGATTTGGGATTTATAATTAGGGTTTAATTTTTCGAAATGGGTTCAATTTGATGGTATAATTTGCGGGTTTCTAAACGTCAATTTTCCTCAACATTTAGCTAAGAAAATTAACTCGGATTTTGGTGCTGTTGATCTAACTTTCTTGCTGTGTTACAATTTTGTAGAAATAATTTTAGGTTTTGTTTAATAGCTTCTTTCCTGCCGGATTTTGTTTAATAGCTTCCTTTTGTCTCAATAAGAATTATTCGTTTGCTAGCAGTTTGTTGTATTCTGCATATGATTTATGTAATTCAGCCATTGCCATCTCGGATGCTTCAGAGTCACATTTTTGCTCCTTCTCTTGAACATTCTTTTCAGCCTGTTGATATTGTTGTATATGTTTCCAAAGACATGCTTGTTCCACCAATTTAAACCTGTTTGAGCCGTTTGAAGTTGGGGTTGTGAAGGGAGATTCTTTTAGGGGAGTGTAATCCCGTAACCCTGCATTCACGTTGATGGAAATTTTGTTCAATAGGTGCATAGATGATCCTCTCTTTGGAAAGAGCAATCAGGAAGGAGGAAGGGAGATCTATATTTTATAATCCAACTTTAGTTTTGGATCTAATCTCTTATTAAATTTGTGTTCCTCCCATTGAAGTCTTTCTTTGAGATCGCGAAACTGTGCACAAGGATTTCCCAAATAAAAAAAAAAAAAAAAAAAAGTGCCCAAGGTACTGCAACTATTTTGTTTCCTTATAGTGCCATCTTCTACAAGAGGTTTCATAGTTTTTTATGTTGAACACATGCATTATGCTGTGTTACATGGACTAGGGAAATGAGTCTTGACAGATTGTCATCCAAGTGTTGCATTTGGACAAAAATATGTCATTTTATGCTTAAAATGAAGGAACCGTATGTAACATCCGTGATCAGTGTCTTGAGTATGGAGTTGTCCAACATTGGTACTCAAGTCTTTGTAGAGAGTCCACTCAATTTGTATCAGTTCTTCTTTTATGTTGCTGATCCACTGATTTAATACCGTTGGATAATCATACACGTGTCATCATGGTGCATTTTCCATTAGGCACACGATTTCACCTTTATGTAAGATCCAGTCTACAGATCATTCTGTCAGTTGCTGGACTTGCCAAAATGATGTTAAAATTCTCAAGCTCAAGCTTGAGGTTCTTATTTTAATAGTCAATTCTCAGATGCCGGACTTGATTAATCTTGAGCCAGGCTTAAGCCTCTATATTGTACTTGAACTTTTATTCCAAGATGAAATTTTGGGTAGTATTCAGATTCTCTTTGCTTATCTATCTGCAAAAGCTAATGTTAGTATGATCTATAAGATTGCATCGGTTCACTGATAGCATTCACCTGTGTACAGGTTGAATCAGCACTTTCTGAAAGGGAGCGTATGCTGCTTATGAAGATTGCAGAACTTCAATCGAGGTGGCTAATTTAGAATTGGAATTGATGAACTTTGTTATTTTCATTATCTACTATCTTTTGCAAGAGAAGCTTCAGCTTGTTGGTTTGGTTGCTATGCTCTTGGCTTCGAAGTATGAGGAAGTTTTAGTTCTAGTTGTTGATGATTTGATATTTACTTCCAGTTGAGCTAATCTCTTTCTTCTTGATTGAGCTTTGCTTGGTGGAGTATGAAATGCTCAAATATCAATTGTAGTGGTTTTTTATTTGTTAGTGTTTATCTGGCTTTAAAATAGGAGTCATTTGATGTCATAGCTACTCATTTTTGTTGGTTACATATGTTGATAGCCAATCTTCTTTTTTGTTGTGTCCAAAATAGGATCAGTACATAATAACTCATCAAAACATATTTCCCTAACACTATGCCTGTGTGTTATTCATTCCTGTATTACTCAGAAACCCATTAAATTTGGAAAACAATTACATGCACACCTCTATATTTTCTAATTTTTGCCAAATTTAATTTATGTTTTGTTTTTTGCAACTGAAAAAAAGTATTTCAAGATTCACCAACTTCAAAGTTTATATATTATTTAATACTATATTAGTATTAAACTATTAAAATTTATTGAATAATAATTTTTTTTGAATAAAATATTATAAAAAAAAAATTCGCAACATTTTAAAGTAAACACGTTTTTCGGTTTTTGTTTTGAGAGACAGTTTTCCAGAATGACAAAAAGAACGTATTTTCAGCAATCTCAAAACAGACGCTCAAAATACAAAACTGAAAATGAATTCAAAAACTCAAAACTGAAAATTGAAACTCAAAGAGATCAGCACCCTTAACTTTGTCAAGTGATTTTGAAATTCGAATTGTTGTATGTGTATACGTGAATTTGATAACAAACTTTTTAGGCATCTACTAATTTGTTTGGTTATTCAGTTTTGTTGATTTTATTCTGAAATTTCTGGACAAAAGAAGCACGCACGGGTAGGTAAGCGATTATACGTGTCTGTGTCTGTGTGTTTGTGAGCGAATATGTGTTTATGGATATCTATTCTTTGTTACTTTATAAAAAATTCAGCCTTTTGGTTTTGGGTTTCTGGAGTAAAAAATGGGGAAAAAAAAAATCTTTGCTAGTTTTGTATGTGAAATTCTGGTGTAGCTTTGATAAGAAATGTATTTGTAATTTTTTTTTTCCATGGACTGAAGTTATTGAGTAACAGATGGAAACAGTGAATGGTGATGCCCTTGTTGTGGTGCCGCAAGAAACCATGGGAAACGTATCCGATGTGGAGAGCTTCAATCAACAGGTGGATGAGATATTCATACAAGTTGATCAGGTAGAATTTAGAAATGAATATTGAAGTGAATGTTCGAATTGCTCATTTACTTATTTGTCGTCCATTTTGATTATATTTCTGCCATATTTCGTCTCTTGTAATTATTCAGTGCAATATATTTTACCTTGAAATTTATTGCATTGAGATTGTAGAAATAATCTGAATTTTTGTGTAGTTTATTCAAGACCCCTTTTATTATTTTAGAGTTAATTCGTTTTACTCACAGTTTGATACCAACTCCTGTATTTCCCAATTGGGAAATAGTAATCTGATCCCGGGAGTAATTTTGACAACTGAACATGTAATAATGGAATTATAATCTTTTTGTATTTACAGCTAGAACAAAACTTGAATGAGGTTGAGCAATTTTACTCATCTGCGAGTAAAAAGCAGCCGAACACTCCAAAAGGTAGCTCAAATCTGAAGGACAAAGATAGGGATAAGCTGTTTGCCAGCTTTAAAAGGAGGCAACAAGATGCAGCCAGTAGAGAAGCAGCTGCTGATAAGAGAATGCAAGAGCTGATGCGCCAATTTGGAACTACACTACGCCAGGTAATTGTAAATGCTCTGCATTTGTCCTTGCAAAATTGGTTGTAGCCTTGGACTGCGACTGCTTACACTGGCCCTGTGAAAATTTTATGGTGTTTAGTATCTTTCTTGCTACGGTTGTATTGGACATCTTTTAGGTAGACTATAAACCTCCAACTAACATCTGTTTATTCTTGCATTTATACAATTATTTGAAGTGGGTCCCTCTCATTAATATTTTGAAGCATTGGCTTGGCTTTATTGTTTATTTGTGTGGTGACTTGTAGATATGCTTTGCCAAAACACGAACTTTAATGTGAGTGAACACATAATTCTACTTTCAGGTGTTTGTTGATGTTTACCGTTTGTTACATTTACTCGTAGTGACCACATAAATAAATGGAGTAAACTTGTCTCTCTCATAATTCAGTACACCTTAGTTTTGTAGTGATAAAATATAAAAAAATTGTTGAGTGCAGTGTGGTTCATCCTTTTATTCTACGCAATTAAACAAAGTATGCCTACTCTCATTTTGAATCATTCTCAATCTTGGTGTTGTGGGCATTTGCAATTAACACTTGACATTCCACCTGACCCCATCAGTACCCTATAGTTTATTCCCACTGAAGTATAATATCCGCTTTTACTTGTTTATTTATTTCTACTTGATTTTACACTTGTCAGATAACTCAGCACAAATGGGCAGGACCATTTATGCAACCTGTGGATGTGGTAGGTCTTGGTTTACATGATTACTATGAGGTAAAACAATTAACTTTGTGTCAGTTTCCATAATGCATGTTAACTATGCTGGCAATCCAAACATGGAGTTTATTCATCCTCCATCCATACTTCCCCCCACTCCCCACTCCCCACCCCCACCTACACCCACAAAAAGAAAAATCACGTAGACATGTAAACTTGGGAGGGTTTATTAAAAGTTGCAGTCCTCAGTGAGTTGGTTATATCTTGGAGATGTAAAGAATGAAAGCCATTAGGACATTGTCAGTGTATCTTCTGTTGAATCACTTGTTAGAGTCTCTTTCCATTATTAAGCTGCTTTTTTCCTTTTTTTTTCCCTTATTTTTCTATTAGAAAATCATTGTTTCTTGTAATATGTTGTGTATGATAATATGCTAGGTTATTGAGAAGCCCATGGACTTCAGTACTATTAAAAGCAAAATGGAGGCCAGGGATGGTAACGGATATAAGAATGTTCGAGAGATCTGTGCGGATGTGAGGTTGATATTTAAGAATGCGATGAAATATAACAAGGAAAGGGACGATGTCCATGTGATGGCCAAAACTTTGTTAGAGAAGTTTGAGACAAAGTGGTTGCAACTCTTGCCAAAAGTTGATGAAGAGGTGCTTATTTGTTTCTTTATTTGTTGGATAAGTAATAAAGAGGTAGACTAAACTTTAGTACCCTTCCTTAAGAAGTCAGATATTAAACTATTAACTTCATTGCATATTGGGTGTCTCTTGCCAAGGGTATGTATTAAAATTATATGATAATTTATTCAGCATCAATGGCTAATTTTTAAAACTATATACTTGTAGGAAAAAAGACGGAAAGAGGAGGAAGCAGAGATGCAGCTAGATATGCAGCTTGCTCAAGATGCTGCTCATGCCAAAATGGCCAGAGATTTAAGTATTGAGGTTGTTGGAAATAAAACCCCTTCTATGAAGATAAAATATTCCAGAAAAAACTAAAACTATTAGAATTACTAAATTTCGACCTGCATTATTATATCTGAGTGTTCCCATTAATATTTCACTCTATTAAGAAAATCTAGGAAGTCTGAAAACTATTTCAATCTTTTACAGCTGGGCAAGGTTGACAGGCATCTGGATGAACTCAGAGAAATGGTACTTCAGAACTGCAGGTTTGTCATATATCCACATATAAAAAGAACTTAGCTCTAGATCTTTATTTTTTTATATTTTTATTGTTTGTGAAATGATGCCTGCAGTGTTTGGTTAAATTTATATCTATACTGAAACAATTCTTTACTTTATTTGGTTTTCGTGGAAGCAAATAGGTTCATATATTTTGCGTTGTAAACTGGATGAATTTTCTTTATTATCACATGTTTTCAGTTCTTTAAGTTAGTTTTACCATCCTTGTTATACCCGTCGTAAATACCTCCTGTTAGATATTTATTACATGCTAAATGATGGCGAAATATTGATTGTTTTTGCTATGAATAATTATATGGGGATTTAATTTATCACATTTTAACTTATGATGCACATCACTGGTCAGGCCATCCTTCCCCAAGCTCTCTAGGAATTGAGGGTAATTTAATAATGCACAAAACATGTCATCTACGGGAATTGAGGATATGTTGACACAGGATAATCTAAAATTTTGATCTGCCACCACTTTTCACAATAAAATTGTTATCTGATATAGATCGGACATCAATGGAAAATATTGAATGAGTTCCCATACCCGTGTCAATTATCAGATTATTTTAATGCATTTATAAGAGACGAAGGGACATAGGTCTTGATCTATAAATTGAGAACATCTATAGCAACTTTGTGATGTATGTGTGTGATCTCTCTTCAACTCTCACTGCGGTCTGACGCTCATCTTTTTCCCCATGTTTTCTTTTTCCCTTTCCCTTTTAATCAATATTTTCTGGATCTGCATTGTAGACTAGTTGATAGGACCGTAGTCCACTTTTGTATGCTTCCTTGTTAGATCCACTACTTGGAGATATGGAATAATGATATTCTGAAAACTCGTGCTTGGCATGCCAACAACAATGTGAGGCCCTTTTATAATATTTCAGAATATGGACGAAAGAATCCACAAAATAAGTAAATCGGGAAGAAAAAAGTGAGGATTTCCTTAGTAGGGTGGTGAGAGAATTGGTACAAGGATGGAGATAACTAGAAAGTGATATTAATGGGATTTTGGAGCACTAACAGTATTTTTCACATGGACCATTTTCTCTTTAATTTAGTATGCCATTTTCTTTTTTTGTATACCATGATCTGAGATCTTAGTTGTTATATTCAAGATCTCGTCATGCACTTAATTATCTTTTCTAAATCTTTTGCATATTTTATGTGTCAATAATGTTAACTTAATTATGCTTACAGCTTAACTCTATGGGTAACTCTCACAAACAAACAAATAACAAAAAACACATTGTTTCCAATAAAACTCTCTAAAACTAAAAAAATTGACTAAATAGATATCAACAGTTTTGAAAGTGAGGTTGTATTCTCTGTGATGTCACCGTTATTTTCTAATTAACAATGTGAAATCTTTCTTGTAATAAGTGAAAAAGTAAACTAGATTTCTTTCCATCTACACCAATATCTCGAATTGCATCCACTGCTAAATTTCTCTTGCTGTTGAGGAAATCTCAGCCGCAAATTTAATAGACGAGATGTTTCACCTAACATTATCATTAAAAAGGATGTGAAACTCATGTAAGTAATGTAGTTGGTTATGATTATGGTACATGATTAAATGCAGTGTTGCCCATTCAAAATTCTATGCTTTAATTCCTGTATCTTCATCAACCCTCCCATCACTACTGCAGATTAATTAATTATATCACATGGCTGTTATTTCTTTTGTGAGAAAAATTAGGAATGTACTATTGTTCAATCTCCTAGTTTAGATGCGTATCTGGTGCTTAGTTTTGAAGTTCGTTTTCCAGAAGGATGTCGACTGAAGAGAAGAGAAGACTTAGCAGTGCTATTGCCAAGTTGTCCCCCGAGGATATCGACAAGGCAGTAGAAATCATTGCCCAGAGTAACCCCGACTTTCAAGCAGCCAGGGAAGATGTGGAAATTAACATGGATGTTCAGGTTATAACGTCATTTTTAACCATTTTAAAAGAAGAAAAAGAAGCTAAAACAATGCTCTCAATGTTTCGTAGATAATACAATGAATTTATTTTTTTATGTGATTGCTGCAGAGTGAATCCACCTTGTGGAAATTGAAGTTTTTCATCAAAGATGCACTACAGGGACAGGGGAAGAGTTCACCAAACATCAATGAGGATAATAACCAAAACAACAATAACAGAAGAAAAAGAGAGATTTGTGATGCCCTTGCCAAGACTTCCCAGAAAAGGAGCAAAAAATTCCCTGGCTGACAATACCGTATCCTGTTTGGCCCTCTTATGTAAATAAATTTCAGATTTTGTAGGGAGTTTGGAAAAAAAAATTACAATTTTTTAAGATCATTATATTTTGCATGTGGAAATTTTGTACTGCTATATTTTGCATGTGGAAATTTTGTACTGCTATATTTTGCATGTGAAAGGAAGAATGAATCCAATTTGTATGGCTAGAAAAGGGTATTGCTAGAATTCTTGAATATACGAGAATATCTGAAGCATCCCATAATCAGGATTTTTGAGTAAATTTTTTCTTTATTTTTTGTAATGCCAATTAAAATTTGTACTTTTCTTTTTATCCTTTTGATAATATAATACTTTTTTTCTTACTTTTTATTAAACAATGTAACTTCTTTCGAAACTTTAGCAACACTTGAAAGGATGGACTACAGGTCACTCGGACATGGAAAAATGCAACTACTTTTTCTAAAGAGTAAGGGTCTGTATGGCATTGCTGTTGTAGATGGAACTTTTAGCAGTAGAGTTTTTGGTAGTAGAGTTTGTATTAAAATGTTGTTGACATGTGAATATTAAATTTAGTGTTTGATTGTATAATTTTAAAAGTATATTTGTATAAATTTTATATTTATTTGCTTAATAGTAATTAATTATTATATATCTTATATCATTTTTTTATATCTTATAATAACTATTAGAATTAAGATATTAATTTAATTATAATTACACAACTATTTTAGTATATTTGACTAAACAATAATTAATTATTATATATCTCTTATTATTATTTTTAAAATAAATAATATATATTATTATATCATATATAACTATTAAAATTAATTAATTATTTAAATCAAATATATTACGAATAATCCCTTCCAAACACACTATAATGCTATTTATTATAGTAATAATATCTACTTCAATTGATTGGTTTGAAGAGGCAATATATTTATGTAGCACTAATTAATTGCATTGATTTAACTCACCCATAGATTAATGATTATTACCACTAGTGACAAATATCATTATTCTTTTTCAAAAACTATAGTTAATAGGTGACAAGTAAACCATATATAACCAATAATTAATTTCGGGAATCCATCTTAACATTAATTTATTTTATTTTCAACTTTTATTAATTAAAATTATTTGTTCGTTTTAAGTTTGAGTTGTGTTTGATTTTAATAAAGATTTTTTTTTAAAGTTGATAAAGGTTATAAAATGTGTGATTGAAAAATTGTAAAAATTTGTTGATCTCATGAAATATGTGGTTAAAATTAATTGTACTTTAATTTCAATGTTTTAATAAAATTTTAATTCAAATCGATCAAAATGGGAATGGATTATGTTAAAAAAAAAAATGCTGAATGTAGATTTATTATATTTTTTAAAAGTTAAAGATAAAAAGTGCAAACTTCCCTTTTATTTATTATCTTATTAACGAATAAGATTTTATTTAAAAGAAAATTGTAAATTTATTCATGACAAAAACAGTATTTAATTTTTTATATTTTTATTCTTTTACTTATAGACATTATTTCTGTCACTAAATTAAATTATCAAAATATTTATTTTCTTACAAACTTAAAATCCGAAATGTAATTAAATTATCATTTTTTTAGATAATACTTAATTTTAATTTTATTTTTATTTTTACTGGTTCATATAATATCGAAAGTTGTATCAATAAATTAAATTTATTAATTTTTTTAATTATAAAAACTCTAATGTTAATCTAAATTGTTATTGTTACAGATAAGAATGAATTCAAAATATGATCAATTCAATATATACTGTAAATGACATTTAAAGAAGGAGAATATCGTATCTAACTGTAATAATAAATAATCTCGCATTTTCTTACTAAAATAAAGACTTCAAATGTAAAGTATACAAGTCCTTTTTCAAACATTTATTTGGAGAAACAAGCTTACCTCGTTTGCATGTTTTGTAACATGGATCCCAAAACTTGAGTATGTCAAGTCCTACTAGAGACTCCAAGATTTTTTAAATAATTTTTATGAACGACATTACATTTTTTATGAATAATATATTGTAATCGTTAGATGTGACATTCTCTTTTTTTTTATAGATCACATATAGCACGTGTTAATGATTTTGTAAAGAAAAATTGTACTCAGCTACTATAGTAAATTTTTTTATCTAATACAAAACAAATCACTCTTAACTAATATGAAAATTCTTCACTTCTACCTCTCGTACTAACTTGAGTCGTGTTTCAATTTCAAATATAACTGTTCATATTTTCTAACCTCTTAGTGAGCATCGTCAGCCCCTCTCTCTCTCTCTCTCTCTGTGTGTGTGTGTGTGTGTGTTTTTTTTTTTTTTTGGTGATATAACAATATAACTTATTTCGTGACGTTGACAAAGAACGGAACTAATATTCTAAAATCGGGTGTATGGTACAAAAATTGCTATTTGTAGGGAAATATACAGCACAGACACATTCATATCAAACTTATGCCTTGGACTCTCTTCTACTTCGTGGATTTTCCCAATCCCCAGGTAATCAAATACTTTAATTTTTTCAATTGGTTTTTAAATTCGAATCGTTGTACGTGCATACGTGAATTTGATAACAAACTTTTTAGGCATCTACTAATTTGTTTGTTTATTCAGTTTTGTTGATTTTATTCTGAAATTTCTGGACAAAAGAAGCACGCACGGGCAGGTAAGCGATTATACGTGTTTGTGTGTTTGTGAGAGAATCTGTGTTTATGGATATCTATTTGTAGTTAGTAGTTACTTTATAAAAAATTTAGCCATTTTGTTTTGGGTTTCTGGAGTAAAAAATGGGAGAAAAAAAAAATCTTTGCTAGTTTTGTATGTGAAATTCTGGTGTAGCTTTGATAAGAAATGTATTTGTAATTTTATTTTCCCATGGATTGAAGTTATTGAGTAACAGATGGAAACAGTGAATGGTGATTCCCTTGTTGTGGTGCCGCAAGAAACCATGGGAAACGTATCCGATGTGGAGAGCTTCAATCAACAGGTGGATGAGATGTTCATACAAGTTGATCAGGTAGAATTTAGAAATGAATATTGAAGTGAACGTTCGAATTGCTCATTTACTTATTTGTCGTCCATTTTGATTCTATTTCTGCCATATTTCGTCTCTTGTAATTATTCAGTGCATTATATTTTACCTTAAAATTTATTGCATTGAGATTGTAGAAATAATCTGAATTTTTGTGTAGTTTATTCAAGACCCCTTTTATTATTTTAGAGTTCATTCGTTTTACATACAGTTTGATACCAACTACTGTATTTCCCCAATTGGGAAATGGTAATCTGATCCTGGGAGTAATTTTGACAACTGTACGTGTAATAATGGAATTACAATCTCTTTGTATTTACAGCTAGAACAAAACTTGAATGAGGTTGAGCAATTTTACTCATCTGCGAATAAAAAGCAGCCGAACACTCCAAAAGGTAGCTCAATTCTGAAGGACAAAGATAGGGATAAGCTATTTGCCAGCTTTAAAAGGAGGCAACAGGATGCAGCCAGTAGAGAAGCAGCTGCTGATAAGAGAATGCAAGAGCTGATGCGCCAATTTGGAACGATACTACGCCAGGTAATTGTAAATGCTCTGCATTTGTCCTTGCGAGATTGTTTGTAGCCTTGGACTGCGACTGCTTACACTGGGCCCCTGTGAAAATTTTATGGTGTTTAGTATCTTTCTTGCTACGGTTGTATTGGACATCTTTTAGGTAGACTATAAACCTCCAACTAACATCTGTTTATTCTTGCATTTATACAATTATTTGATGTGGGTCCCTCCCATTAATCTTTTGAAGCATTGGCTTGGCTTTATTTGTTTATTTGTGTGGTGACTTATAGTTATGCTTTGCCAAAACACGAACTTTAATGTGAGTGAACACATAATTCTACTTTCAGGTGTTCGTTGATGTTTACCGTTTGTTACATTTACTCGTAGTGACCAGATAAATAAATGGAGTAAACTTGTCTCTCTCATAATTCAGTACACCTTATTTTTGTAGTGATAAAATATAAAAAATTTGTTGAGTGCAGTGTGGTTCATCCTTTTCTTCTACGCAATCAAACAAAGTATGCCTACTCTCATTTTGAATCATTCTCAATCTTGGTGTTGTGGGCATTTGCAATTAACACTTGACATTCCACCTGACCCCATCAGTACCCTATAGTTTATTTCCACTGAAGTATAATATCCGCTTTTACTTGTTTATTTACTTCTACTTGATTTTACACTTGTCAGATAACTCAGCACAAATGGGCAGGACCATTTATGCAACCTGTGGATGTGGTACATCTTGGTTTGCACGATTACTATGAGGTAAAACCATTAATTTTGTGTCAGTTTCCATAATGCATGTTAACTATGCTGGCAATCCAAACATGGAGTTTATTCATCCTCCATCCTTGCTTCCCCCACTCCCCACTCCCCACTCCCCACTCCCCACTCCCCACCTACAAAAAGAAAAATCTCGTAGACATTTAGCATATGTTTGGTAGTGCTAAAATTATTTTTTAAGTGATTATATTATAAGTTGTAGGTGAATGTGTAGTTAAAAAGTGAGTTGTAAGTTGTGGGTCCTATGAAATGTTTAGATAAAAAGTATGTTTGACCAGCTTAAATTATAATTTAAGCAATGGCAAACATATACTTAAACTTGGGAGGGTTTATTAAAAGTTGCAGTCCTCGGTGAGTTGGTTGTATCTTGGAGATGTAAACAATGAAAGCCATCAGGACATTGTTAGTGTATCTTCTGTTGAATCACTTGTTACTTGTTAGAGTCTCTTTGCATTATTAAGCTGCTTCTATCCTTTTTTCCCCCTCATTTTGCTATTTCGACTCATTGCTTCTTGTAATATGTTGTTTATGATATATGCTAGGTTATTGAGAAGCCCATGGACTTCAGTACTATCAAAAGCAAAATGGAGGCCAGGGATGGTAACGGATATAAGAATGTTCGAGAGATCTGTGCAGATGTGAGGTTGATATTTAAGAATGCGATGAAATATAACGAGGAAAGGCACGATGTCCATGTGATGGCCAAAACTTTGTTAGAGAAGTTTGAGACAAAGTGGCTGCAACTCTTGCCAAAAGTTGATGAAGAGGTACTTATTTGTTTCTTTATTTGTTGGATGAGTAATAAAGAGGTAGACTAATTTAGCCAGTAATGATTAGCTGAAGTCTTGATCCTCTTTGGATCTTTAGTACCCTTCCTTAAGAAGTTAGATACTAAACTATTAACTTCATTGCATCTCGGGTATCTCTTGCCAAGGGCATGTATTAAAATTATTTGATAATTTATGTCAGTGTCAATGGCTGATTTTTAAAACTATATACTTGTAGGAAAAAAGACGGAAAGAGGAGGAAGCAGAGATGCAGCTAGATATGCAGCTTGCTCAAGATGCTGCTCATGCCAAAATGGCCAGAGATTTAAGTATTGAGGTAGTTGGAAACAAAACCCCTTGTATGAAGATAAAATATTCCATTAAAAACTAAAACTTTTAGAATTACTAAATTTCAACCTGCATTATTATATCTGGGTGTTCCCATTGGTATTTCACTCTACATTGGTGATATAGCACCCACAGTGGGCACCATAATTGGTGCCCACTGTCCACGTGGCATCGCCACATTGGTCACTTTCTAAAAAGTTCAAAAAGTTGTGAGCAACTTTTTAAGAAGTGACGAATGTGGCGATGCCACGTAGACAATGGGCACCATAATTGGTTCCCACTGTGGGTGCTATATCACCCTTCTTTCACACTATTAAGAAAATCTAGGAAGTCTGAAAACTATTTCAATCTTTTACAGCTGGGCAAGGTTGACAGGCATCTGGATGAACTCAGAGAAATGGTACTTCAGAACTGCAGGTTTGTCATTTATCCACATATAAATAGAACTTAGCTCTAGATCTTTATTTTATTTATTTATTTTTGTGAAATGATGCCTGCAATGTTTGATTAAATTTATAACAATTCTGTACTTTATTTGGTTTTTGTGGCAACAAATAGGTTCATATATTTTGAGTTGTAAACTGGATGAATTTTCTCTATTATCACACGTTTTCAATTCGTTAAGTTAGTTTTACCATCCTAATTATACCCGTCGTAAATGCCTCCTGTTGGATATTTATTACATGCTAAATGATGGCTAAGTAGTGATTTTTTTTTGTTACGAATAATTATCTGGGGATTTAATTTATCACAATTTAACATATAATGCACATCACCGGTGAGGCCATCCTTCCCCGAGCTCTCTAGAAATTGAGGGTAATATTATAATGCACTAAACGTGTCATCTACGGGAATTGAGGATATGTTGACACAAGATAATCTAAAATTTTAATCTGCTGCCACCGCTTTTCACAATAAAATTGTTATCTGATATAGATCGGACATCAATGAAAAATATTGAATAAGTTCCCATGTTCGTGTCAATTATTAGATTATTTTAAATGCATTCAGAAGAGACGAAAGGACATAGGTCTTGATCTATAAATTGAGAACATCTATAGCAACTTTGTGATGTATGTGTGTGATCTCTCTTCAACTCTCACTGCGGTCTGGAGCTCATCTTTTTCCCCATGTTTACTTTTTCTCTTTTAATCAATATTTTCTGGATCTGCATTGTAGACTAGTTGATAGGACCCTAGTCCACTTTTGTATGCTTCCTTGTTAGATCCACTACTTGGAGATATGGAATAATTATATTCTGAAAACTCGTGCTCGGCATGCCAACAACTATGTGAGGCCCTTTTATGATATTTCAGAATATAGATGAAAGAATTCACAAAATAGGTAAGTCTGGAAGAAAAAAGTGAGGATTCCCTTGGTAGGGTGGTGAGAGAATTGGTACAAGGATGGAGATAACTAGAAAGTGATATTAATGGGATTTTGGAGCATTAACAGTATTTTTCACATGGACCATTTTCTCTTTAATTTAGTACGCCATTTTCTTTTTTTTTGTATACCATGCTGAGATCTTAGTTGTTCTTATCTAAATTTTTTGCATATTTTATGTGTCAATAGCGTTAACTTAATTATGCTTACAGCTTAACTCTAGGTTAACTCTTGCAAACAAACAAATAACAAAAAACACATTATTTCCAACAAAACTTTCTAAAACTAAAAAAATTTACTAAATAAATATCTACAGTTATGAAAGTGAGATTGTATTCTCTGTGATGTCACCGTTATTTTCTAATTAACAATGTGAAATCTTTCTTGCAATAAGTGAAAAAGTAAACTAGATTTCTTTCCATCTACACCAATATCTCGAATTGCATCCACTGCTAAATATCTCTTCTTGTTGAGGAAATCTCAGCCGCAAAATTTAATAGACGGGATGTTTCACCTAACATTATTGTTAAAAACGATGTGAAACTCATGTAAGTGCCAGCCAAAATATTATGTAGTTGGTTATGATTATGGTACATAATTAAATGCAGTGTTGCCCCTTCAAAATTCTATGATTTAATTCCTGTATCCTCATCAACCCTCCCATCACTACTGCAGATTAATTAATTATATCACATGGCCGTTATTTCTTTTGTGAGAAAAATTAGGAATGAACTGTTGTTCAATCTCCTAGTTTAGATGCATATCTGGTGCTTAGTTTTGAAGTTCGTTTTCCAGAAGGATGTCGACTGAAGAGAAGAGAAGACTTAGCAGTGCTATTGCCAAGTTGTCTCCCGAGGATATCGACAAGACAGTAGAAATCATTGCCCAGAGTAACCCCGACTTTCAAGCAGCCAGGGAAGATGTGGAAATTAACATGGATGTTCAGGTTATAACGTCATTTTTAACCCTTTTAAAAGAAGAATGTGAACAAATGCTCTCAATGTTTCAGAGATAATAAGATGAATTGATTTGTTGATGTGATTGCTGCAGAGTGAATCTACCTTGTGGAAATTGAAGTTTTTCATCAAAGATGCTCTACAGGGACAGGGGAAGAGTTCACCAAACATCAATGAGGATAATAACCAAAACAACAACAACAGAAGAAAAAGAGAGATTTGTGATGCCCTTGCCAAAACTTCCCAGAAAAGGAGCAAAAAATTTCCTGGCTGACAATACCATATCCTTGTTTGGCCCTCTTATGTAAATAAATTTCAGATTTTGTAGGGAGTTTGAAAAAAAAAATATTATAATTTTTTAAGATCATTATATTTTTCATGTGGAAATTTTGAACTGCTATATTTGCATGTTAAAGGAGGAGTGAATCCAATTTGTATGGCTAGAAAAGGGCATCGCTAGAATTCTTGAATGTACTAGAATATCTGAAGCATCCCATAAATCAAGAATTTTGAGTAAATTTTTTCTTTAATTTTCTTAATGCCAATTAAAATTTGTACTTCAAATAACCTTTTTTTTTCCCCGTTTGATAAAATACGTTTTTCTTACTTTTAGGGTGTGTTTGATTGAAATATTTTCCATGGAAAATGTCACTTCCATGGAAAATTTTGTCAATGTCACTTCCATGGAAAATCTTGTCAAATCCATGGTTTTTATTTTCCCAATTTGTTTTTTGATTGGCACATGGAAAATCTAATACATTTTCTAGGTACAAGCATTTAAAGCATAGATTTGCCTTGTTTCTTGGAAAATATTTTCTTAGCTAGATAGTGGAATTGATTTTCGCACTTACATGGAAAATATTTTTATTTTCCACCCTTTTTCCATGCTACCAATCAAACACACCCTTATTAAACAATGCAACTTTATTTGAAACATTAGCAACATGAGGTTGGACTACAGACCACTCGGGCATGGAAATTTTGAACTGCTGTTGTTGATAGGACTTTCACCAGTAGAGTTTTGAGTTTTTAAATGGTAAGATTTTTGGCAGTAGAGCTTTTGTTAAAAAGTTGTTGATCTGTGAATATTAAATTTAGTATTTGGTTGCATAACTATAAAAATACTTTTGTATAAATTTTATATTTATTTGCTTATCAGTAATTAATTATTATATATCTTGTATCATTTTTTTAAAATAAATAATATTTTTTTTATATCTTATAATAACTATTAGAATTAAGATATTAATTTAATTATAATTACGTAATTATTTTAGTATATTTGACTAAATAATAAATAATTATTATATCTCATATTATTATTTTTAAAATAAATAATTATTTTTATATTCTATAATAACTATTATAATTAATTAATTATTTAAATCGAATATATGAGTAATCTCTTCCAAACACACTATAATACTATTTATTATAGTAATAATATCTACTGCAATTGATTGGTTTGAAGAGACAATATATTTATATAGCACTAATAAATTGCATTGATTTTATTCACGCATAGATTGGAGGTCATTACCATTAACAAATATCGTTATTCTTTTTCAAAAGCTATAGTTAATAGGTGACAAGTAACCCTATATGACCCATAATTAATTTTGGGAATCCATCTTAACATTAATTTATTTTTATTTTCAACTTTTATTAATTAAAATTATTTGTTTGTTTTTAAGTTTGAGGAGTGTTTGATTTTAATTAAAATTAATTTTTTTAAAAAAAGTTGATAAAAATTATAAAATATGTAATTAAAATTAATTGTTGATTTTAATTTTAATATTTTAATAAAATTTTAATTCAAATAGATCAAACTGGGTAGAAGTAAGGGTGCGTTTGATTGGCAAAATTTGCCATGGAAAATCCATATTTTCCACCCATTTTCCATCTTTTGTGCTGTTTGATTGGTAAAATTTTCCATGGAAAATTATTCCATTTTCCTTGCACGTGAGGTGTTTTCCATGAAAAGTGGGAAAACATTTGCTTGGCTAGGGAGGAGAATCAATTTTCTTGGCCAAATCATTTCCAAAGCAAGAAACCAAATATTAAGTTGCTCCAAATCAATTTAAATTTATTAATGATTTAGAGCAAAATTATTAATTATTAATTTTTAAGCAAATTATTAAATTTGCTTAAAATTTATAATTTTAAGCAAAATTATTAATTTTTAAGTTGGCAAAATTATTAAATTTTAAGTTGGCAAAATAATTTTTCGGCAAAATTTTTAATTTTTAAGCAAATTTAAGTTGCTCTAAATCATTAAAAGTAAATTTAATGTAGTTAGCTAAGTTAGTCCATTGTGTTTATTCAAAATATAAGACATTTTATTTTAGTTTACGTAAGTGTAAATCGTAGGCCTCATGAGAATGCTACTATTTAACTCACTTTTAGTTACTTTTTAACAAACCCATATGCTTGTGGTAATTCAACGTACAATATAATTTTTTCAAAATTTGTATTAGATTATATAAAATGTATGGTGGAAATATGCATAAAAAATGGTAAATTATAATTTAACAATTGTCAATAGTAAACTTTCAATTTTTCTCTCCAATATTTTAGTCATGGAAAATGTGATAATTTTCCTAGAAAATAGTTGCTATCAAATAACAAAAGTTGAAAAATAATACATTTTCCATAGAAAATAAAGACAATCAAACACCAAAAGTTGGAAAATTACAACATTTTCTAGGATGAATTTTCATCCAATCAAACGCACTACATTTACAATTCCCTGGAAAATATTTTCTTGGCAAATCATTTCCCTGGAAAACATTTTCTTTCCACCCATTTTCCATGCTTCCAATCAAACACAGCCTAATTTCTCTTCTACTCTGCAGGAACGTGGCTAAAGATTTGCTGACATTTTTGTGCATGGTGACAACAAATTCAACTGTGGGACCCCCTTGATACTTCTTTTTTGTCTTTTTTCCACACATCAACAACAATTAATTATAATCAATATTAATTTATTTAAAAATCATTAAAGAAATACTGGTCCACATTCACACTTCTGCTCGGGTAGGTTCAGCCAGGTTGTTGTTAGATATCATATTCAATGCAAACGCACCAAAAATCAAACATTTTCTCTGACTTTGAACCTTCTCTTGAACAGTTCCCACTACATAATCACTAAGAAAATAAAACCCAAAAAAGATATTTTATTCCACAAAAAAATATGTAAGCAATGAGGAAGAAACTTTGGATTCTTGGTGGATAACCCAAAAATCAAGAAAGAATTTTGCGCAAGATAATAATGGGCAGTGCTGGTTTTGTTGTCTTGTGGGCTCAGTCAATGTCTTTTACCGAGCCAAAGGTATTCTTTTCAATGATTGATTGTTTTACTTTTTATTTCCTTTTTTTTAACTGATGGTTGTTTTCACCATGGTGATATGATGGGGATCTTTTTATCTTCAGCTTTTTATCTGTCAAAAGTTAAATTCTTTGACTTTTTTGGGCCGCTGGTGCTAAATCTATCTGGATGTTCGGTGAATTCTGATGAACTTTTGAGTCACATTTACTTTCTACAGTGATCTTTGAAGAACTTCGATTCATATTTTTTTAAAAAGTTCAACTCTGTATGTGGATAATGTTGGCCATTTTCTGAACTGGGCTTTGCATATTTTGTTGGGATTCTTTCTAATTAAGAGGTAATGAATGTTGAATTATGACCTCGAGAATTTGCTTAATAGTTTCTTTAGACTTCAGCATTTATAATTGCATGATTTTGTGGAAATGTTCTGTTGATGCATTACTCTTGGTTGGTCTATTTAATGGAGAAGATTTGAAACTTGAATGCAAAATGAAGGCTGTAATTTTCTTGTCTGCTGTAAAAAGGAAAAATAGTGATTGAAATCCTTTATGAATCCTAAATGGAAAACTGTAGATGTCGAAATGCCATGTTCAATTTGCTTCTTTCTTTGGTCTTCTTCCCTTTCTCTTTCCATATGTGTAGAAATATGAGAATTCGTCTCAAGGTTAACTGGATTTAAGTGCATATTGGTGCATGACTACCCATTTCTCTTAAAGGGTTTCGACTTTCTAATTCTCTTTTAATTAGTTGGTGATTAGAAACATTGCAACTGTAATGAGACGGGATGAGCATTAAGTATTGGATATACAAACTGAAAAATAGCTTCAGCTTAAAATTGAGGAAGATGATGAAATGCATTTGCTCTGGAGAGCACTTAACAGTAGACGAAATAATTCCTTCATCGGAGTCCCTGGCGACTCGGGATTATTCAGCCAGTGGCTATTCTTCTCGAGCAGGTGAGCCTGACCCAAAGTTGGACACCAGCAATATAGAAGAGGCCGAATCATCACTTCGTGAGAGTGGATTTTTGAATTACGAGGTTGGTAATTTCAAGCTTCACTACATCAAAATTGCCTTGTATTTGTAATGATCATTTTATATTAGTTTTTTCTTTCTTCTTTTGTGAAACAATTGCGTTGAAAAAGGATCAATACGTTTCAAATTGGAAGGTTTTGAGCAAGAAAGATATGTTAGATAATAGAAGGTCCAAGCCGGGACAACATTTAACTTTAAATCCATGTTTGGTACACAACATAGGATAAGACTGTATAATAAACAAGATTTTTGCTTCTTTTTCTTTCTTAACAGTGTCCAATACTTGTCCAATCCTCTCTACCAAATGTAGCATAAATGTTAATCTAGTTGGTTTATCTTTTTTCTTTCTGCAATTTGGTTCACACATATCTTGAATTGAGATTGTATTGGTGTTAACTATTCACATCTAGACTTTTCCAAGGATTGATTACTAGATAGATCCCGTCTTCAAAAATATTTTCACTGTAACTGTCTTCAAATTTACACGCAAAAGCTTAAATTGAAAGATTGCTCCTGCAAAACTAGTTCAAATCTAAGTATTAATTAATGATTAGTAGGTTATCGCCCTTTGTGGGGCTCTTTTCGTAACACCGTGAATATTAAGTAATTATTAAGTTAGTTGCTGAAATTTTGAAATGTGGCTGTTGTTCTCCTGTAACTTATAGCCAAGGTCTACTACAAACTAACTTTAGGAGAGGTGCTCCTGGTTTCTTCGTATGAACATGGCACCATGTTTCATACCAGTTTTGTTTAGTGCTTCCTTTTATGTGGGAATAATATATTTGCTGAAGTTATATGATTTTTCAATTGTACTTCTGAATAATGTTAAACATATTTAAAGATCCCCATAAGAATTAATGCATTGCTTGACTTCGCGACTTAACCAGTTTAACTTGTAGGAAGCTAGAGCTTTATTGGGGCGACTTGAGTATCAAAAAGGGAACATAGAGGGTGCCCTTCGTGTTTTTGAAGGAATTGATATTGCAGCAGTGATTCCTAAGATAAAAACCACCATAGCTAGAAGATGTGAGCTCCCTAGACGTCATTCTCAAAGTGATGCTACCCCACCTATGTCTATTCATGCAGCAAGTTTGCTCTTTGAAGCAATTTTTCTAAAAGCAAAATCACTGCAGGCTCTTGGAAGGTTTACAGGTACATAACCTTTTTCACTATATAGTGGTGGTACATGGGAATAATTTTCTCTTTCTCCCTCCCTGGTCTAAGTATGTGCATATGTTTTCAAATACATGGGTATAACTATTTGCAGCATATCTTTTGATTGAAATGCTAAGCTTCATCCCTGGGATTTGCAGATGCGGCTCAATCGTGCAAAGTGATATTGGACACTGTTGAATCTGCAATCCCAGATGGGTTGCCTGAAAATTTTGCTTTTGATTGTAAATTTCTTGAGACCTTAAACAAAGCCGTCGAGTTACTTCCAGAGTTATGGAAACTTGCTTATACTCCTCAAGAAGCAATTTTAGCCTATAGGCGGGCACTCCTTTATCAGTGGAATCTTGATATAGAAACCAGAACAAAAGTAGAAAAGGACTTTGCTGTATTCCTCCTTTATAGTGGTAATGATGCAACCCCTCCAAATCTTCGTGTACAGATGGAGGGCGCCTTTATACCTAGAAACAATATAGAAGAGGCTGTTCTCCTACTTCTGCTTATTCTCCGAAAATTTAGCCTCAGGAGGATTGGATGGGATCCATCAATCTTGAATCACCTCTTTTTTGCATTATCTATAGCAGGCGAATTTCGGTCCCTTGCCTATCAGGTTGAAGAGTTGCCTCCGGGAATCATAGAAGGAAAAGAAAAATACATTTCTTTAGCTATGTGTTACTATGCGGAAGGTGACAATGCGATTGCTTTAAATTTATTGAGGAACCTATTGAATAATAGAGAGCACCATAACTCTATATTTGAATTATTATTGGCTTCAAAGATTTGCACAGAGACTCCTAATTGCCTTGAAGAAGGATTAGGATACGTTGACAAACTTCTTTCTGAAGTCGACGGAAAATGTGACGAGATGGCTAGTATGGCAAATTGTTTACTAGGTGTCTCTCTTTCAGTTCAATCTAGAGGTGTCGGTTCTGATTCTCAGAGGATGTCGAGACAATCTAAAGCACTTGAGGCCCTTGAAACTGCTCAAAGAATGACAAAGGAGAAACATGTTAGTGTCTTGTTTCATCTAAGTCTAGAAAATGCCGAACAGAGAAAGTTGGATGTTGCTCTTTATTATGCAAAACAGCTTTTGAAACTGGAGGGTGGGTCTAGCATAAAGGGATGGATTCTTCTTGCTCGTATTTTGTCAGCTCAAAAAAGGTATGCAGATGCTGAGAACATAATTGATGCTGCTCTGGATGAGACAGGAAAGTGGGATCAAGGAGAATTGCTTCGGACTAAGGCCAAACTGCAGATTGCACAGGGCAATTTAAGGAATTCAATCGAGACATATACGAAACTTCTTGCTGTCCTTCAAGTCCAGAGAAAAGGTTTTGGAATCCAGAAAAAGCTTTTAAAGGTATGGTGTCCCATTATGAGCATGTCTGGATAAGCTTGAAACTTTGCTTATAAGTAAATTAGTAGGTTTTAAATAAATAGTTTTTACAGCTTAAAGTTGGAAATAAGTTACTTATTTTGACAGCAAAGTGAGTTACTTTCCAAATAAGTAGCTTTTTTTACTTAAAGAGTAAGAAAAAAGTAACATCCAAACATGTTTGATATTAAAAAGTAACTTTTACATACTTTTAAGCTTAGCCAACATGCTCTATGCCCGTCACAGATCTATCTCAAAGCATTCCCTTAAGTGATGTCAAATTTGAAATTCAAGGAAACTCATTCAAACTTAATCCTTTGCTATGAGCAGGAAAAGTAAATACTATAAGGATAAGTTGAAGTGCAAACTATGCTTTGGATATTGTTAGGGCGTGTTTTTTATTCATGTTCATTTTCATTACTCTCTCAACCTTTTTCAATCCACAGAACAGGAGGAACAATGACAGGAGTTTAGAAATGGAAACATGGCATGATCTAGCGAATGTGTATACGAGCTTGTGTCAATGGCGGGATGCTGAAACTTGTCTTTCAAAATCTGAGGCCATCAGTTCTCATTCTGCTTCTAGATGGCATTCCACAGGTATTCTTTTTTTTTTTCCTTGTCTTTTATGACGCTTTATTTTCAAATTTGAACAATTGTCGTGTTGGAGTGATTGACAACCGTGATCTGTGACTGTCCTCATGGTCTGCTTCTGCTCTAATGATTAACGGGATTACTAATTTGCTGTCTGTTTCATGGTTATTGCCATATTATTGTAATCGGCGTGGAGAATCAGTGGGTAGAATTTAGTCTGTTGTTGAGAATGAGTATGGAATGCAAGAGCCATGCATGGAACAAATTATATACATGCTGATCAATTTCCTTTCTCTTTCCTTTTCTTCTTTTGAAGTGGAACTAGCAAAATTGAAATGTCAAATGTCAAAATTAATAGTAACAAAAGTTATTGTCAGAGGACACTAAATGAACCGTATTCAATTGCTCAGTCCAAAAAGTTGGGAAGGGCCTAAAATTAAATTATGAACCGTGTGGCATTGTAGCACCAAGGAGAACAGTTGCTTGCTCTTTTAGTATGTTCCCAGAGATACTCCGCGGAGAACAGTAAAAAACAAAAACTAGTGAGCTCTTGAGATGTCATTTCATAATGTGTAGAATCTCATTGTTTTTCTTTATATTCTAGCATTAGCATATTCATAACGTAGGATTGTGTGGAGCGTAATTATATTGTTCACTTGTGTCGTCAACCAGAGATCAACATGTTCGTTTCGGGGCATTTTTATTATGGGGGTGTATTGGGTGTTCATATTTTGTACTCGGTCAATTCTTAGAATGTATAAAGGAACTTAAGAAGGGCACTTTTGTTAAATACACAAATTGAGAGACGTGAGATCTCCATTGTGAACTTCTTGATTTTAGTGAAAATTTAAACTGGTGAGTGGATATAGCTCCTACATTGAGGTTGCACCGCTATATGAGTTTTCTGATTTCTGCTTGTTCATTATTTCTGTCGCAATCAGCATTTCAGCTTAATTTTTCCTTGGGGTTCAATTAGAGGTGTTTAATTCTGAAAGATTTGAATTGTTAACTAAATGATCAATGTGAACGGTTTCTTTCCTCATTTTGGCAGGTTTATTTTATGAAGCAAAAGGTCTCCAAAAGGAGGCTCTCAAGTCTTTCGGGAAGGCCCTAGATATTGAACCGAACCATGTCCCGAGCTTGATATCTACAGCTGTTGTTCTTAGGCAACTAAGTGACCAGTCACTGCCAGTTGCTAAAAGCTTTCTGACTGATGCATTGCGGCTCGAAAGAACTAACCCTTCAGCATGGTACAATCTTGGGCTACTCTACAAGAGTGATGGTAATTCAGCAATGGAAGCCGTGGAGTGTTTTGAGGCTGCAGCCCTTCTCCAAGAATCTGCCCCGGTCGAACCTTTTAGATGACGTGATTCAAAGAATTGTTGAGAATGTACCATGTTTATAAGATATGTTTTTGTTGATGGAAATCCTTGATGTAACCTTATTTGTTGCTTATTCTTGTTAATTTTTCTTTTCTTTGGGAAGAGGGGATGGGGTGTTGTTGAAGGCAATGTTAGACAAAATGAGTGAATAATGGCATACCTTCTTCATTCGGATTCACATTTTTATATCACGCGTTCTAAAAAGTTTGCTTAGATACAACCTCCACATCTCGTTCAGGCATAAGCGTGCAATTAAACAGTTGACTGTATGTTTTAACCAAAAGCATTTTATTTTTTTTTTGAATTTTTTTAATATTTAAAATATTATTAAAAATAAGAAAATGCTTTTTCACGTTCTATTTTCGCCTAGGCTCAAAAAGTTTAAAGCTTGACTTCTATGTCTGGTCATACTTAACTTTTTTAGAACAATATTTTATATGCATTCAAAAGAGTGAAAGGAAATCAAGGATTTGAACTAAATTTACAAAAAAAAATGATAATCGTAACTAATGCAACTAAAAATCAAGAGATTTGATTGGATTGACTTGATATAATGAGATGGTGAAGATTCTTTCCTAGCAAGCTGCAGCAACATGGTGTAATTGAAAACCCTATAATGGGACGATAATGGTTTAGCAAGGGCATCGACAAGCTAGTCTTTTATTGAGACGAGAGATGCACGAAGTTGACCAATAATGACTTTGTCACAAACAAACCCTATAATGGATCGATAGCAGTCTCGAGAGGGTTACATTACGATTAGAATATGGATAGCAAACCCTATAAAATGACCCTTTACACGTGAACTTGTCCATGGTAAACCCTTATAAAATGACCCTTTAGACATGAACTTGTCCAAGTCAAGACATATGGTTTAGACTTGGTAGTGTTCACTCATGTGGACTGCAATTGCACATTGTGGACACTCAACCAGCCATGATATAGATGGTCGAGTGTGAACTGCCTCTCCTACCAGTTTATAGCTAACTTGTGGGCAGTTTGCAAAGAAACAGATAATGAGCATTAAAAGTGAGAAGTAGATACAAAATATAAAAAGACAAAAACCTTGCAAAAAACATTAAACATCAATTTTTCAGAAAAAAATGAATATTAGGAAGTACCAATTTGCTATTGAATTTACTTTTTAGCAAGGTCAATTCCAGCCTTCTTAGCCACTGCATCAAGTCCATTCTTCTCTATGGTCTTGAGAGCTTTGGTTGACAACCGCAATTTGACATAGCGCTTCCCGGTTTCCCACCAAATTCTCTTATATTGCAGATTCACAAACTGCAGCTTCTTCGTCCTGTGGTTTGAATGGGACACTTTGTTTGCCCTGTTTGATTTCTTCCCAGTGAAAGGACATATTCTACCTGAAAGTAAAATAAACTCCAACAGTTCATTACATTTCTTTGCCAACTCAATAAAAACAAGCACCAAGCCTATAAAATCGGAGACAGAAAAATCAATATTTTTCATTAACTGAAATCATGGCAACGAGGAATCAGACAAGTTTTTCGAACCAATTTTTCAATCCTTTCAAATTTAATCCGAAGTTCTTTTGACATCACAGTATGATTTAAAAAAAAAAAGGTCGTTATCTCTGTTTGTACTTTTCATGGCGATGACTCGAGATTGTTACTCTTCAAGTTTCTGACCCATCAATTAAAACAAACACAAGAGCTGGACAAAGGGAACATAAGAATCCATATTTCATAATTATTTACTCATCAGGGACGGATTGATAAATTTGTTCTTCGTATTGAAGCAATAGTAGGAAACAAATTCCCCTTATCCTCGTGTTTCATTAAGGGAAATTAAATTTGGGCAGTAACTTCTACACAAGACATAATAGAAGGGAAAATCGAAAAGAAAAGTATGGTTCACTGTAAGAGCTTATGACAACTTTCCACAAGTGCAACCAAAAGAGTACTCCTAAATTATAGGCCACAAAGAGTAGAAGAATCAATCTGAAGTAACATTCAAAACCAAAAGAGAATTATAGAAGAAAAGACTGCATCATCAATATTATCATCAACAACAACAAACAAGCCTTGTTCCCAACAAATTTGAAGTCGGAACGTGAATCCTTTTTTGCCATCAATGATTCTAAATTTTCTATTTAAAATTATTGTGTCTGCATCAGGAAACCAGCCAATGTTGAAGTCCAGCAAACGTTGAACCTTTTAACTTGCATCTCCTTTTTCATGTTAATTTCTCCATATATGATTTACTTAGGATGATGAAAACTCATTTCTATTGGCAACCCGAAATGGAATAAAATCTAGTAGAAGGGTCCAAAAATTCAAGAATTAACATGTTTGGTGAGCAATAGTAGACTGAACTACACAGGACTTCTTATTTTTTAATACTGAAAATCCATCCAACCAAACAGCCATAAAAGTATTCTGTCTTGAAACACTTATCACTGGTTCATTGCCAGTTCACCAAATTACCTTTACAAGTAGCTTTTTTCAACAGCCCCAAACGCCAGTGCAAACTTTGTACCCTCCCTCCCCTCCCCAAATAGGTTACAAGCACATGGACAGCATAAATTACATTACATTCTGCCTTGATGTTTGTACCTTACTCTGGCAGGATGAATATAATTCACTCATTTTTCTTCATAGATCATTCAATAAGTTTTAGCTTACTCATATCAACACAAACCAAAAAGGTCCAAAATCCTATAAAAGAGAAAATAAATACAAAATCTGTAAATTAAAAACACACACAGATGGAGAGGAATTTACGAGCAACAGGTTGGAGAGAAGGCTTGACAGGAGCGGAGATGGGGCAGGGAGAATTTGTCTGAAACTGGGTTGCTGATATCTTGATGCCACTCAACTGGGATGTAATGAACCCTAGCTCTGAATTCATTCTTGAACTCTTCATTGAAAACCTGTTTGAAAATTGGGATTTTGCTGCCACCCCAACTGCCATTGGCCCTACTGTAGCCATGACTGTCGCCATGCTTATAAATTTTCAATTTTTTTCTAGATTTTCGCAGAAAATACTTCAAGAAAACAGGGGGGAAAAGAGACTAGAGCCTAGAGGAGGAGAGTGAGTGAACTGGAAATGGTCTGGATAATGATACGAAATTTTGGGAAAACGGCAGCTGGTGTTCCAAACATTTCAAAAAAGTGCAGTAGATCCCAAACCTTTTATTTTTGACATTATCATCCCAAACTTTTACAAAAATATGTTGAATTTCAATTAATGATTTTAAGAAGGGATTTTGGCGCAAGTACTCTCTATCTAACGTATATTCTTAGTGTATATTTTGTTCCTAATTTTTTACTTTTAGCTAGAATGCTTCTAACTTGTGTCTTTAGGTACGAAAATGGTCTGTATGGACGAATTTCGTCCAAATTCTCTGTTAGTTGGGTTCGTGCACCATACTCACTTCTAATAATATGGGCAAAATTTTCAATTCTTATTTAAATAATAAAAAAATAAAAAAAAATTATCATCCACCCCATCCCTCCTCAAAATTGCCATTAATGGCAGAAAAAACGAGAGAGAAGTCCATCTCAAAACCCACCATGCAACAAATAAATAAGATGAATATGATAATTGAACCCTCAATTTCGCAATATTTACAAGCCCTACCACACTCTCCTTCCACTCTCACCATGACCTGCTCTCCCTCAAGAATGTCATTAAGCAGATTTAAGGAGGGAATTCTCACCCATTTTACTGCCGTTAGGGAGAAGTCCCCCATGTTTTTGCCATAAATAGAAGTAAAACGTTAATGGATAAATTGGTTAATGAGTTTTATGTAGATCCAATAATACTATGCATCATCGTAACCAACTAGTCATGAACCATGAACTATTAGCAAGATACAATAATGTATCTATTGGACTAAGATATAGTACTTCATGATGAATAAGTTGTTCATCATCATCTCGAGGACGAAAATGGTCATCTTTTCATTTTAAGTGAACAAATAACTATTGGATACTGTAGGACTTTTTCCCTCTTCAACTCAGTGCTTTTATAGATATGCATTTGGATTTATAAGGAGTTTTAGATGGAAAGGGCCTACCTTACCTTTCAGGAAAAAAAAAAAAAAATAGCCAAACTGAATTGAGCTCTCAAAAAATTTAATTTGAATACCATGTAAACAAGTTAGCTGGATAAACAAGACAGGGATCACCCGCTCATCAATGCTACCTTGGAGAGGAGACAAAATATTTTAATATAACAATAGAAGTTGACTGGTGAATAATAATTTAATGGGCTCAATGCTCGATTTGTGATGCGAGTCATGGACCTTTGGTACATTTGACTCAAACTAAGGATTATATTGAAGGCATATCGGAGGCTAATAGAAGATTGGAGGGCCAAAATGAGTATGAAACAAAGTTTGGAGGTCAAAACGCGGGAATGGACAAAAGTGTGGGTGATCGCCCAACACTATAATTCCAAAACAGCAACCAAACTGCTGAACTGGGCGATCGCCCATGCCATTTTCGAGAAAAGTTCGGATTTGTCCAGTTTTAGTTTCCTTTTCCAATTAAAACTCTATTTTCTTAAGTTTTAGTTAATTTCCGAATTAGATTAGGATTTTACTGCTTTACTATATAAACACTTCTGATTGTAGACAATTTACAATTTTGATTTATTGAGAGATTCATATTAAGTGAGATTATTTCTTCCGTGTTCTTAATTGAACTAACCAAAACTTATCAAAGACTTCGCAAATCTTTCTGGCGTTCAAACTCGGTTATTTGATTCAAGAAATCATCGGATCAAGGTCTTGCGGTTTGATTTTAGTTTTCTTGGAGTTCATATCAATCTTTCTTGTGGGTTCCAAGATTCAATTCTTCGTGAGTTCGCATCAATCTGCAAGGCAAGACAAAATTTTATTTTTCCAAAATCTTTCATAAAAATTCTTTCTTCAAGTAATCAATAGCCTTTTGAAGCTATTCGGGAGTTTCAATAATGTTTAAATCATCAACAACAATATTGGCAAATCTAGATATTGATTTTTGTATAAAAACACATGTGCATATATGGTCATTCTTGTATCTTTTTTTTCCCAACAAATATTAATTAAGAAGATCATACTGCATATGCCCAGATTGCAATATATATAAGTATCTCTATATTTTGTTCGAATAAGTTTCTCGAAAACTTGAACTATATGCTTCAGGCATATTAAATTCTTTAGAAATTTATATAAATAGAATTATTAGTCAAGTTAGATGAGTCAGTTATAACCACATTCATTTGACGCATATTAAGTTTTATGCATTTTCAGGCTAACAATATATCAACTTGTGATTGCTTCTATCAAATGAGAATTTATCTATTTATATAAAGTCTTTGATAAAGTCATTATGTTAGGAGTCGTGTGCATTATATCTTATGACTTCATTTTTTTCATTTTCCTTTCCAAGTACTACTGGTTTTACACTTTTAGGTGTTCGGAGTACAGGTCTAAAAACTAAGGCCCTACTCTCTTTGGTGTTTTCAACCCGTTTTCTATTTTGTGTTTTTGAAAATAATCAAAACGTGTTCTTTTTGCCGTTTTCAAAAATGTATTTTTGAAAACACTTAAAAATTTACAAAGGAAACACAAAATGATAAAGAAGTCGTTTTGCATTTTGTTAACAAAATCCGGGTGTTTTCCAAAACGGCCAAAACACGCGTTTTGGCCGTGGAGGTCCCGGGTTCGAATCTTGCTTCCGCCCTTTTTTTTATTTTTTTTATTTTGGCTGGTCAAAATAATCATGATTTAACCATTGTCTGTAAGGATGGCAATGAGGCGGGTCCGGAGCGGGTCAGTCCCGTCCAGCCCCGCCCCACGACCCGCAAATTCACAGGGCGGGGCCAGGGCGGGGCAGGTCAAAAGCCCCGCCCGGGGCGAGTCAATCTTTTGACCTGCCAACCGCCCCACGAAAAAAATTTTCCTTTTTTTTTTAAAATATTTGTAGCAAACAAAACAAAAATAAATCAAAAATGGGATTGTGGTGTAATTGTTGAGATTTATAGTTTATAATTTCAACCCAATTTCGATTCTTCTTTAGTCCATTTCTAATAAAGTTTTAATTTGTATTCCATTTTATGGTTTTACAAAGAAAAAAAAATTTGGTGGGGCGGGTCGCGGGGCCGGCGGCGGGGGGGGAGGGCGGAGCCGGGCTGCCCCGCCTCGCGAATTTCGCGGGGCAGAAAAACCCACCTCGGACCCGCCCCTATTATCCGAATAGGCGGGGCGGGGCGCGGGGGAAGGGGGGGAGGGGGGGGTTTTGCCATCCCTAATTGTCTGCGTTCTTTTTAACAATACGCAGTTGCTGTCCAAAGTGGTGAGGAGCGCCATTTTGTAAGCATGAGGTCCTGGGTTCGATTCCCTTCTCGTTTCTAAATTTTTAAAATATTTTTAATTCTTTTTAATGGTTTTAAAATGTTTTTAATTTTTTAATTAAATATTTTTAATTATTTTTAAATGTTTTTAATTCCATAATTAAATGTTTTTCATTGTTTTTAAATGGTTTTAATTCTTTTCAAATGTTTTTAATGGTTTTTAAATATTTTTAATTGTGTTTAAATATTTTTTATTGTTTTTAAATGTTTTAATTCCATAATTAATTGTTTTTAAATGTTTTAAATGTTTTTAATTCCATAAACTAATGTTTTTAATCGTGTTTAAATGTTTTTAATTCTAAGTTTAAATTGTTTTTAATTCCAAATTCAAATTTCTAAAAATTTTCAAGTAAACGCGTTTTCGAGTTTTCTGTTTTCAGAAACAATTTTCAAAAATTCCAAAAAGAACGCATTTTCAAAAATCTCAAAACAAACACTCAAAACACAAAACTCAAAATGAATTCAAAATTCAAAACACAGAACTCAAACATAAAGAAAACACCACATAAATGTATCTAGTAAGTTCAATTTTGTATGGACTATGTTTTTTTATTTTGACCAATCATCTACATCAATATTATACGAAAGATTTTTATTCAACATCCTCATTTTTTATCATAATATTGCGCGCTATATTGTAATATAAATATATTGTCGACAACTTTTATTTTGGATTTTATTTATTCTCCATAACGATATAATTCATCGAGATCTTTTCATTTTCAATATTTCAGATACCCGAATCTCTTATGGAATTATATTTACGCTCAAAAAATATATGCCTCCTCAATTGGACCGTTTATTACTACTTGTTCTATTTTTCTTTTGGAAATTTTTGTCTTAGAATCTAATGTCACCATGTTTCAGACGTGCTATAGAGTTACAAAATATGATATTAACCAATTGTCCTTTTAGGACGTCAATTCTGGTTGGAGCATTTACTACTGATGTACGAGATTTGGTTAATTTTTTTAGGTCAGTAAAGACATTTTGCATTTGAGTTATCTTTCAAACTTTTGGTTTATAATATTGATGTATTTCATATATTCTTTTTGACTTTTTAAATTCGCTCCTTAATACTATGAACATTGTCTTATTCAAATAACAGTCGGTAAATTGCACTATAAAGCATAATCGTTTAAGGATTCAATTTAGTTTATAATAAAAAGAGATTCAAACTTAATATATATTCTCAAATTCATCAAAGACAAATCTTTGTGAAATGTGATGGAGCAACTCGAACATATATTGCACAATCATCTCTAATGGGATATATTAGGCCGTTGACCATAAGCCTACTATAACAAGAGAATTTGAAGTTTGCATGATGCCTATGGATGTTATTGCATCTAAAATAGCATTCTCTACAAATAGTAAACACTTTATTCTTAATATTAATATTTAGCAAATAGTTAGAGACATTTAATAAATAATTCTACTAAACAATTGGCAATAATATGTTTTATCGCCATCCCAACTAACATATAATGATTATTAATAATTTGGAATATAAACTGACCATCATTAACAATACACACTATATTGATTGTATAATTTAAAAATTATATTCATAATCTAAAATTTGAGCAAATAATCTTATAAATATTATGATACAAATACATAATAAACGATATATTATCATCTAGTAAATGTATCTATTATGATCAAATACATGATTGACATGGAATGTGATGGAGCTCCAAATATCACCATAAATAATCTATAATCTATATTTATACTACATTTAAAAGTTTCTTAAAGGAGAAATATTTTTGGACTATTATATCCTTACAGTTTTTTTTTTAAATTTCATATTCACCCTTAGTATTTATTAGTGTATAATTATTTTTTAATATTTTATTTATTACTCTTTTATTGTTCAACATTATTGTACATTAAGTTTTCAACAATTTACTAAATGTACAATTAAATGAGAAATGAGTTTCAACAAAAAAAAAAAAAAATGAATGAGAAAAATTGTAACTTTATTTATTATCGCATTAAAATTCAAATTATAGTTGCCAAAACTGAAATTGAAATAAAAATATTATTTTTAATACATTAGATTACAGTGATAACGAGCATGTTTGGTTCATTTTTTTTAAATTCTTTTTTTCTCAAATTCATTTTCAACAACATATTTTGTAAGACCTAAAACTTTTATCAACTACACATTTTATTAATTTTTTTTCAAAATCTTTAAACCTCACCAAACATATACTATATTTTAGAACTAGCCTGTGAAAGTTTATTTTATTTTTAATTTAATTAATATATATACAACGTTCTTCTTATGTTACTTCTGTTCATTAACAATATTCTTACAACATATGCAAGTATTGTCACTTCTTTATTTTTGTTCCTTACTCACATTTACGACATTTCATTTATGTCGTCAAATCAAACACGTTTAATAAAAAGAGAATATACACAAAGAATATTGTTGACAATGAACTACTACTACAACAAAACAAATGTAAAATTTTACGTACTCAATCATTACATTATCTCATAATAAAATTAATAATTAATAATTTTATTTTTCGTAAAATGTAGTCATGGTGATCATTAATTCTATAAGATTTGATATCTAGAGTTCGTCAATTATCAAAGTTTAAATCACCAAAAGGTATTCAATGGGTTCAAGTTATTGTTGGTATTATCATCATATAAAATCCATCTCTTATTGTAATTGTACTTGCATAAATGCAGTTATCTTTTAAAATTTATTTATTACTCTTTTATTGTTCATTATTATCGTACATTAAATTTTAACAAATTATTAAATGTACAATTATGTAAACATTTAATATATTAAATTAAATATAAAGGTAAAAAGATGGTTTCAATTTTTTTTCCATCAC
This sequence comes from Forsythia viridissima, assembly GCA_030279155.1. Taxonomy (NCBI): domain Eukaryota; kingdom Viridiplantae; phylum Streptophyta; class Magnoliopsida; order Lamiales; family Oleaceae; genus Forsythia; species Forsythia viridissima. Next base: position 5,502,279 of record CM059036.1, read on the forward strand.
GTAAATGAAAGAAATGAGAAATGGATTAAAAAAAATGAATGGAAAAATTGTAACTTTTTTTATTACCACATTAAAATTCAAATTATGGTTGTCAAAACTAAAATAGAGATGAAAATATTGTTTCTAATAAATTGGATTACAGTGATTATAGTTTACAACTAACATTTGAAACTTTTTTTTTTTTAATTTAGTTAATAATTATATATAAAGAGATAAAAAGAGACAGAGAACGTTGACAATTTTTTAATTTTTGTTTCTTAATAACGTTTATGTTGTTTTCATTTATATCATCAAATTAGACGTGCTTAATAATAAAAAAAAAACATACACAAAGAATATTGTTTAGAAGGACTTACTACTCCAACAAATGTACAATATTATATAGTCAATCATTATCACTATTATATAGTCAATCATTGTTCAAGTTACTATTCGTATTACCACTATATAAAACTTATATTTGATTGTACTTCTAGAGAAATAAATAAAATATCAGCATCGAACAATACAATATAACATGTTATTAATAATTACATTTTGTATCTTTATTATAATTGTTACTTTAACATTTTAATTATTAACAATTAAAAAATAAAAACTTTGAAAATATTAAAAATTAACAATATAATTACAAAAGTACGTGCATCACACGCATGTCTAACTAGTTATATTAAATGTCACATAACTTAAGAATCATTTTATATATAGACGATTTTATCCAAAGTATATATAGAATATTTTAGTAATACTCTTCCATAAATACATATTAGAAGAAGTCAAAATGACTTTTTAACTATTTGTTTAAATTTAGGGAGACTTTCATAAATATTTGTTGGAACATATACTAAACTTAATTGTATGTTCATGTAATTAAGAATTTAATAGTCAATTATGTATTTAAAAATTAGAATATAGACACATAAAATTAAGTAGATCCGTGTATTAACTACTTATATGAATCAGAATGATCTAGGGAAATGAATGTAATTTATAGATACATGTAATACGATAAATATATTATTTAGAGATCCTATAAAAATCTATGTAATTTTACAAATTTTGTAAAAAGTCAATCTAAGAAATAAACTAAAGTTCCATCTTGAATTAATCTTGTCCTCTCAAAGGGAATTTCCATTTCATACAAAGTGATATCGAGCCCGCTTTCACTTTCAACAATATCAAATATTAATTAATGAAAATGAAAAAATGAATAGATAAAAATGTGCAAAATACAAACAAAATATTTATTCCCACAATGTCCTTCAAAATTTTCTTCACCGATTATGTCATTTTCAAGAAGAATTTCAATGCATATAAAGAACAAAAGAATGCTTTAGTTAAATTAGATATTCCTATTCTAATGGAAAATATTGTATACATAGTAGCCCTCAATAATAATAAAAAATTATTTTTCATAAACAGTTGATAGATAAACATAATTAGCAATTAATATTGACAAAAATCTAAAAATAATATTTGTACAAGACTTTAAAAAAAAATCTCAAATAACGTGCAACACAACTTTTCCACAACTAGTTTCTACAAATGCAAGGAATCCAATCTTGATTTTAGTTAGTGAATGTCCATGGGCATATATACATTGAGTACAAGTAGCATAAATTTTCTGATTTTTTCAATAGATATTTTCAATAATTAAAATTGACTATTCTAATGTCCTCATATATGCAAAATCTATATTACATATATTAATGGGTATTATATCTCCTACTTACTGTGGGTAGGAGATTATCCAAATACATTAATATTATTTTTCTCGACTTTCTCCTTCTATCAATCATAACAATTTTAATGATGTGCCTACACATAGAATACGTACTACCGACAAAACTTGTCGATTGCCACTTTCCTATAAGCAATAAAGAGCTAGATAATTATAACATATATAGACAACATCCAAGTATCAAATGATAAGCCATGACGAAATCAAAAGCATGCTAATGGTTCAGCCATATTCATCCAAACAATCGTGCCTCTCTAATCATAAAATAGGCATTAAATATAAAATAAAATTTAAACTTTGTACTTTAAATTATTGAGTAAGCCATTAACTAATATTTTTCAAATAATATATTGAGTAAAAAATTTGTTTAACAAATAAAATCTTGTAAATTTATGGAGAACATAAAACAAATCTCAAAGTACATAAAATTCAATTTTATAATGACATATTTTGATCAATTTTAAGTTCAATTCAAACATAGAATTTTATTTAATATGCATGTAATAAAAATTATATTAATCTACGTCAAATATTCATATAGTCTCTCACTTATTCAACATAATCAAAATATTTCATATGCTAATAGTAAAATTATCAAAATCATGTTTGAAGTAAAATTATTTTTTTTTAACAACATTGAAAAATTAATTAATTGCTAATGCATGTTAGTTATGTATAAAATTAAGACTTGATAATTTCTTAGTTATGACTTATGGCAAACAACACATAAATATGTATGTTTTGCATATAGAGTAAAATTGTATATAATTACTAATATTCATATACACATATCTACTAGCAAAGAAGCATAAATAAATTACAAACTCCACGTTAATAAATCATTTACACATTGCTTAAATAAAATTCGTTTATTAGAGAAATCGAGCAAATATAAAACATATTACTTTTCAATTCTGATAAACAACTAATAATCAATCGCACAAATTCTGGGTGAACGCATATTAGTTTTATCATCCTCATTAAATGCGCATCTTTACCCTCTAAGATAAATAAACGAATGTCCATATTCTAGATCAAGAAATATACCTTGTAGATTTTGAATATTTTCATGAACATGTCAATATTATCTAAACGTTATTGTACACTTTCCTTCGGAGGCAAGTATATATGTATTCATAAAATTTTTAGATCACAACTCTTCATGAGATTTGATCATATAATATTCTTCAGAAGTTGTCTTGTTACGAGAACTCCAGAAAATATTTCCCAAGAATATTGAAAGTTATTCCTTTCTCGATCAATAGTGTAATATTCTTCTGAAATATTAATTCTAGTAAATCGACGCTTTTTCATGAGCAAGAACACCTTATTCTTGTGAAATATTAGTATGTTAGTAGTAAATAATTTTCAAATAATATATGTTTATTATTAATTGATATAGTGAAAACTAATAATTATATAAAATAATATATACAAATTTGTAGCTTTGTAAATTAAATTAACCGAATACGAACCTTTTCTTTGCTAATTTAGTTGGTTGAACTTCTCGTCATTTTTTTTTAAGAGAGGGAAAAATTATTTTTTCTAACTCAATTGACTTGAATTTCGTGATGATAACATATTATAAAACTAAAGAACAAGAGAATCAAAATTCAAGTGTATTCAATTTATTATAATAATAATCCTTATATATAAATATAATACACTCTTTTAAATGAATAAGTAGATTAATTATATAGACATTGAAATAATATCAAATAGTCATTATTATTATTTATTATTTTACAACAATTACCTAGTTATTTTTCAAACTCCTTGTGTACCCTAAGCAAGTCAAAATTATTCTTAAGTTATGTATTTTGTTAAATGTATAGTTTAAAATTATTTAACTTTAGTTTTTGGAAGTAAACTTTTAATTTATTTTTTTAAGAAAAAATTATTTTCTACTTTGGACAGTACATATTAGGGATAATTGCATTAAAGGTCCCTAATGTTTCAAAATTGTCGAAGATATGCTCATAACCTAAAAAAATAGTACCACATATCCCCACCGTATGATTTTTTTTGTTGAGTTTGTAGTGTTTTTCGGTAAATTTGGAGATGTGTAGTGTTATTTTTTTTTAGGTTAGATGCATATTTTCCAATGATTTTGATACTTTGGGACATTTGATGCAATTATCCCTACTGATTAAATCCAGAATTACTTAACGGCCCACAGTCCGCCGAAAACATAATAACCAGTTACTGGATATGGCGAGCTTGTCAATCAGAATACAAAAGGCTCAAATTTTCGACAAAAAGTGTGTTGTTCTTGCGGTTTTCCTTTGAAACTTCACTCCATAACTGAGCGAATTTCCATCTGTCACTCTGTTCTACAGGTAAAGATTCTTTCCTTTACTATTTTTTTTTCCGCCTATTGTGTTGGGGTTGAGAAAATGGGTTGTGGTTTTTCGGTGAGATAGATTGAATTTCAATGGATTTTGAAATCAGATTTTCTGAGAATTATGTAGTTTTATTCAAGAAAAGGTTTTAGTGCAATAACGGGAAAGATTGGATTTTTATTAGTCTAATATAGTGCAATAACGGGAAAGATTGGATTTTTATTAGTCTAATATCTACTTTATCAAAAATCTTGTGGTTTATCGACAAAATAACACATGAGATTGCAGTTCTTGGGTACTTAGAGCATCTCCAATGGCTGATGTAACAATTAATTAGACGGACTTCTAGATTTCGTGGAATAAATAAACGGTGAGGTCCAAAATTTATCTCCTCTACAATTGATTATGTGGTATTTTTTTTTAAATTACAAAATAATAAAACTAATCCACTTAACATAATTTTAAAAAATTAAAATAATTACAGAAGGAGTATCTCACATTTTCTATTTTTTCTGGTGTCACGTAATCCTAACATAATGCTCCAAATAGACATTGTTTATTTGATGACGTGGCACATGTTTTCTCCCAATCCATTGAATGCATTGGAGATGCTCTTATTTATGTGATTTTAATGAAACTAAGTTGAAGGTTTTACAATTAGAAGGAATGAAAATGGCAGCAATTAACATTTAACACCTTGAGTTTTTCCACTTTTTCACTTACATTTTCGTTCGTTTTTCTCCAGGAATCAAACAGAAGTCATTTGGAAAATCATTTTCTTATTGGTTAACCAAACAATTTTGGAATTTTAACTATCTTTGAACTGGCCTGTAACGCGACATAATCCTCTAAGTTGTGTCAATCTTTGGCACCTTGTTCAAAGAAAATGGCATTTAGAGTACATCACTCGATGCAAAACAGCCTCTGGTTCTTATCATCGTCTCGTTTCTACGGTACAATACAATCCCAAAGAGTCCATTCCAGAAACCAAAAGTATTTTTGCAAGAAATTGCTCTCGTCTTCTTCTTTCTCCAAAGGAGTTCGCTATTGCAGTTGCAATGCTACTACTAGCAATACTGATGCCAATGTTAGTCACTCAAATAGTCACTCAAATGCAGAGGCATTTGTCCTCACCACTCCACTTTATTATGTAAATGCCCCTCCTCACATGGGCAGCGCCTACACAACCATAGCCGCAGATGCCATTGCGCGTTTTCAGGTAATACAGCTGTGGAATTGTGTACAATTGTGAGCATAATCCATGTGTAAATTGAAAATTTTAATTTCCGAGTCGTTCTTCGTTGACGTGGCTGAATGCATCTTACATGGGCTACTTTGTATGACTTTTTTTTTTTAACGGCAGAGACTTCTCAGGAAGAAAGTTATATTAATAACTGGCACAGATGAGCATGGGGAAAAGATTGCTAGCGCCGCAGCTGCCAACGGTTCCAGCCCAAGCGAACACTGTGATTGTGTTTCACAAGCTTACAAGTTACTCTGGAGAGATGTATATGCCTACATTGTTGTGAAAAATTCAACTATTATGATGACATCTTCTTTGATTACTTATCTTTAACTTGCTCATAAATTGTTGTGAAAACTTCAACTATTATGATGACATCTTTTTTGATTACTTATCTTTAACTTGTTCGTTGTGACAGTTAGACATTGCTTATGACAAGTTCATTAGAACTACTGACTCAAAACATGAAGCCCTGGTGAAGGAGTTCTATTCTAAGGTTCTTGCCAATGGTGATATCTACCGGGCTGATTACGAGGGATTATACTGTGTCAACTGTGAGGAATACAAGGTAATGTCCAGTGTTTAAACAAGCAACTATTGTTTTTTTTTTTTTTTAATCCTATTGTTTAAAGACCAAGTTTTCTGGCATATGAGTGTATGCAATAAGAGATATTATGCAACGTGCTTCCTGAAAAGCCTCTTGAAACGGTGATAAATTCAGATTAGTTGGACAATTTACATGTCTGGATAAGGTATTATTAGTTGGTATGTGATATCAAGTGGTAATATGTGACAACTCAATTAAGGGGCAGTATGACTGTGATTCTCAGTCCTTTGTGTACTCCCTTTTGCCTCATTTTTCTTTTCCCTTTGTTCATTGTTATTAAGAGTTTGGCATGTTTTCAATTTCTCTGACTGCTGTAAATCTGGACTGTGATTATATAGTTTCATTAGACGTATAGGAGAAATCCGAGTAGGGAAAGGACTGGGAGAAGAGGTTAAAGGAACTGAGAAAACCACATGGTAGATAGATATTACTTTTTGAGTGATAAGCAGAATGGGGTGATATCTAAGGATATGATTGCATGTCCGGCTTTTATTATTAGTTTTGAGGCCCACAAGGCTACTTTTTCACATTATTAGCATGTTTGGATAAGCTTATAAGGTGATTACAAGCACCTTATAAGCTTAGCCAAGCACGCTCTATGTTTCCATTGTTAAAGAGAAACCATGCATAATCTATGGGTTGAATTTGCGTGTGTTATACTCAAGGAACACTGTTGTACTATGAGTGACCCATCGAATAAAGAACATGAGCATGTACTGTATGTATATATATGGTGATGTGTCTTTGAATTCAGCTTTCTAGATGTTTACTGCACGTATATCTAGACATTTAGATTTATACTGTTTCCCCTTGTTTAGCTCCTTACATCCTCTAACCTTGGCATTATGAAACCTGTAGGATGAGAAGGAATTGTTGGAAAATAATTGCTGTCCCATGCACCTGAAGCCATGTGTTCGGAGGAAGGAAGACAATTACTTCTTTGCGCTATCGAAGTATCAAAAACGGCTGGAAGACACTTTAACAGAAAACCCGGATTTTGTCCAGCCTTCTTTTCGTTTGAATGAGGTTAGACAGCAAGAGTTTCCATTTAAAAATATCCTGTTCGACACAATTCTACTGAAAGTGCTACTGCTTTTTAGTAGCATCTTTTAAGCATTCAGTAAAATCAATGATCATATCTTTACATGATGTGTCGTAGATTCACTTTCTTTCTGCATGATCTTCCCCATAGGTGCAAGGTTGGGTCAAAAGTGGCCTGAAAGATTTCTCCATTTCACGAGCATCAGTAGATTGGGGCATTGAAGTTCCTAATGATGATAAACAAACTATTTACGTATGGTTTGATGCGTTGTTGGGGTAATATATCAATTCCATGACTGCTTCTAACTCATTTTTATGCCGAAATCTTAATCTTCTCTGGTAAGCCAGTTGTTTGGAAGTTTTATTTTTAAAATCATAACTTTTGCATTCATAATCTAGTAACTATTCTAACACAGCTTAGGATCGTGACTAATTTTTATATTCTAATATTGTGATCAGATTGTTTTCTCTGTTCTTATTTTTAGCAATCAAATTATACCGTCAGTTTTGTTTTTACTTTCTTGCCCTGTCAAACAGTTATATATCTGCTCTATTGGATGATAAGGAGCAACCTAGTTTACAAAGTGCCATTTCTTCTGGTTGGCCTGTGTCTTTACACTTGATTGGCAAGGTATTAATACTAGTAACTTTTCAGAAAGAGTGTTGTCATCGTTTATATTTTATTTTCTCGGGATTTCTAGGGGTCAATTAGTATTCAATGTCAACACATTAACCTAGCCACAACTGTAAGAAACAAAGTCATTTCCGTCATTAATAATTCCAAAGAAAATTTATTAGTTGGAGCTCAAAACATGACCTTACATCGTTGTTCTAGTTTGTGTGGCATTTTTGTGGAGAAAATTTATAATATCTTGAATGAAGCCTCAGAAAATGGTTTTAAGGTCTGAACAGAGCCTAATTTGTGATGCAGTTGTTCAACAATTTTACCCTCTTATGCCTCACTGTTTGTCTCTTCCAGTAAAGTGCAGCGTTCAGTTTCATGCTAGTTTCATTTCAGGGACCCTAGACAGTTAATTGCATCCATAGTTTCTATATTTTCCTTTTCATTGGGGGAGACATTCTCCTTTTCCTAATTGAATACAAAAGTTGTGGAATTCATTTCATATATTACTTTTATATAATTTCATTGAAGGCAGTAAGTATTTAACAAATATATGCAGGATATATTACGATTTCATGCTGTTTATTGGCCAGCAATGCTCATGTCAGCTGGATTAAGCCTCCCGAAGATGGTGTTTGGCCATGGATTCTTGACAAAGGTATCTAAGTTAGTTGTTCATCTTTTACCTTAAAACTCAAAAAGACACTATCTAATATGATTTCTATATATTTTCCGCTTGTATATAATATAGTTTATTATGCATGCATTTACTATTTTTTCTCATGTAATCTAGTTTTATTTAATGCAGCAATGCTTTTCATTTGTTAGGATGGCTTAAAAATGGGAAAGTCACTGGGAAATACACTTGAGCCGACTGACTTGGTGCACAGATTTGGCTCTGATGCAGTCAGGTACTTCTTCCTCAAGGAGGTGGAATTCGGTAGTGATGGGGACTACTCAGAGGACCGTTTTATCAATATTATCAATGCACATCTTGCAAACACGATTGGTATTCTTTCCTCTCAATTTTATATACCCAATTGCATTTCTGATTCATTTTTGTTTAGATTCTGGAGCCCATGTTGTATTTTGTAAATCCTATCTGCATTTGGTAAGTCTGAGATGAACCGAGGCAAATTGAGTTGGGTATTGTTCGTATGCAGCTAATCTATTAAATGAGACCAAAACTTGTGACCGTGTTTGCTCATGCACTTGTCTGTGGAAAAAGAGCTTTCTATGGATAGCATGCACCAAAAAGAAAATTATAGTTTTCTTAGGAGTTAAATTATCTTTTACAATTTTAATTGCATAATGTCACAAGAAATAGTTAATTAGAAGAGATGTAAAAAACTATGAAGTTATGGAATGACTAATGTAATTTTTATGTTTTAACTGATAAAAAATATGAACTTCGGAAAATATCTTAAGATTGTAATAACTATTGTGTTAATAACATAACGAACAAACAAGGGATATTGATGTTTGGCTCATTCAATATGAATGAACTCTAAGCAAGCTGAAAATTGTGCTTTATTTGCAGCCCTAGCATTTGGAGGTATGGAATGATAATGTCGGAATGAAAACTCAAAATGATCAATGCAGTATCTTATTTCCCCATACCGGAAGTCTCATTTAAATGCCAGCAAACACTATCAGATGTTTCTTTGTCAGGAGTCTAACTTTAGCTTCATCACAGGGAATCTTCTTAACCGTACACTTGGACTATTGAAAAAGAATTGCCAATCAACTTTGGCTATTGATTCAGCTATTGCAGCAGAAGGAAATGCGTTGAAGGATACTGTGGGGAAACTGGTAAAGTTTGCGTATAAAAACTTCTTTCTTCTTTGATTGGGGACGGGGCACGTGAACTAGGTTGTAATATTATGAACCATATCATTATCTTCTCCTAAATACAATACTAGGTTTCTGCTTAATTTTGACTCTCATTTTATTGTAGGTCGAGAAAGCCAGACAACATTATGAAAACCTAGAGTTGTCAGCAGCTTGTGAGGCAGTTCTAGAGATCGGTAATGCTGGGAATGTATATATTGATGGACAAGCACCGTGGTCTCTTTTTAAGAAAGGGGATTCTGCCTTTGAAACTGCAGCCAAGGTTTCTTCTTTCTACTCTATTTGTACGTCTCATGGCACCTATAGACACATGCACACATAAATATGCATTGCGTGATGGTGGATTGTTGCTACGTATACAAGTATATACAGTATGGAAATGTGGACATTCTAACAAAGAAATTATACTGGTATTCCTTGTGAAAAATATCTGATAACGCAAGAATATATGTGTATATATATTCCTTTCTCAGAATATGTTAACTAGAATTTCTTTATTATTTGTTTCTGCACTGATACTTAACTTTTGTTTATCTATTTACTTTTGTTCTTTAGGATCTAGTGATTGTATTGGAAGCATTAAGGATCATAGCAATTGCTTTGTCCCCAATCACTCCAAGGTTATGTTTGAGAATATACACCCAGCTTGGTTATTCCGAAGACCAGTTCAATGCTGTTACCTGGGTCTCTCTCTCTCTCTCTCTCTCAAATGCACACACACACATGCATGTACAAATCTATGCGTGAACGTATAGGACTCGTGATTATTGTAATTATTTGTTACAGAATGATACAAAATGGGGCTTGCTGAAGCGCGGTCAGGTCATGGCTCAACCAAATCCTGTTTTTGGTAGGATTGAACTTGAGATTGAAGCGAATAATGCAGGTGTTTCGACTAAGAAAGCAAGTAAGAAAATGAACAAGATGCCAAAGACCCAAAAGGCAGTTGAAGCCTAGAAATTTTTTGGTTCACCTCTGAGGATAGTTATAACCTTTTGAACACTTTCTAAACACGGTTGCTGTTTGCAACATACACAGTTCTTTTAAGTTGTTGATCAATCTATTAACATTGTTCACTTTTTCTTTCAGATTTTTCATTTTAGACATATATTACAACTTTTTGTACTTAATGTAGAAATAATGATCACGCTATTATCGTTGATTTTCACTATATTTTCTCCAAATCTTAAATGTTGCGAGTTGTGTTTTTTTGTAGTTCAAATGAGAATGGCTCAAGTTGACTCGACTGTTCTTCCTCTAGCCTTTAGCTTGGCACTAGGTTTAGTCTTCCTGTGCTTTCCTAGCCAAAGGGTATTCTTGATGTGATCTTGCCAGGAAGAAGGTTTTTGTTCTCTCATGAGTGAGTGGAATGCAAAGCTTGTTTTCAGTTGTCATCTTTGAGTTTAGAACTGACAAACATGATAAAGCAGAACCAAGAATGTCAAAGAAGGAATTTTGATTGAGACAACTTGTTAAGTTTCACTGTGCAAGATTGTGGACTGGCAACTTTTACATTAAAAGTCTATTCGGTTACATATTTCTTTCACAATGCTAGGATATGTATTAGTACCTGCTTTCAATCTTATTTTAAGCCAGTGCACTTGATTCTGGTTGAAATATTCGACCAGGGACGGGATTTGATCTCAAGAACTTTGAAACGGTTTAGATTCTACAAAATAAATTCTTTGTTTTCCTTTTTAATTTCCATTTCAAGTGCATGCATCATATGCTGCTCTTAAATCTAAACACTGAATTCTTATAACTCGACTAGTGGTGTAAAACGGGTGGAGCTGGTCTGGGCCGGTCCACCTGGACAGAGGGCCGGTATGGACCTAGCCGGCCAAAAAATGAGGTATGGTACGGTCTGCAAGTACAATTCTAAAGTCAAATTTATTTAATTTTTTTAAAAGCAAAACTAAAATACTTTCCATCAAGGTAAATCAGCGCGAACGATGTGAGACATAGCCGGCTCACTTGGACAGAGGGCCGGTACGGATCCAGCCGGCCAAAAAATGAGGTATGGTACAACCTGCAAGCACAACCCTAACGTCAAATTTATTTAATTTTTTTGAAAGCGAAACTAAAATACTTTTTATTAAGCTAAATCAGCTCGAACGACGTGAGATATGGAACGAGGCATACAAAGAGATCATTATATAACATTTTTAAGTATCTTTCTGAACATTTGATCTCCCAAGTTGTACAAAGAACAGATAAAATTCTGATTTTCATGTCCCACCACTATAATTACATACTAAATATTGCTTTAGGTATAAGAAAAATGAAGAAAAAGTTTTAAATACAATGCTCTCCCAGTCTCCATCTACATATTGGCACAATCTCATCCCATTCTCCTTGCTAATTGGAATGTTTTCTTCAGGAAGTTATTAGCAACTTTATCATTCCTATGACACAGTACCCTCAATATAGTATTAGGATCAGATCGATTCCATCGTCCGGTCGTCGCAGGCATTGGCAGCTTCTGCCCTACACAACCAGCACCAATCCCACTGGATTCACAAACCACAATGCTGAAATCCTCAACTAATTGTTCGGTCGACTGACTCATCAATGACACCACCCCTTCGACTATCTCGGATTCGTTTTCAACAACATCCTCCGCGATCAACCCTTCTCCGCATGTACAAAATAAGCGCTTTAATTGGTCAACATCTTCCTCAATCATTGGATGATCTGACCTAGAATATGTTCTCGAGCAACCCCCTGCTAGTAAAACCATAAGATAGGCCTCAAAAGAAGCCTTCATTACTTCTTTGAGAGCAATTGGTTGAGCACTATCAGTAACAATCACACATAATAGAGTAAGATTCTGCTTAAGTGTTTTCAATGCTTGTGTAATACGTGCATTCGTTACATCCCCAATGTATAAACTTCCGTAGAATACAGACTTTGAGTCAAGGAATATCAACCGATAGGCAGCAACTTCAGACACATGTTGAGATGCTATTTGTATGGCTGACCGGCTATGTTCAAAATAGGAACTCCCAAGTTTTCTGTTACTGAATCGACTGCGTGGATTGATCTTTTCAGACACAGATAACGTTTTGTCAAGAAAGTGAAGCTGCGAGAGAAAGTAATGCAATGTGTTAAGTCTAATGTAAAGGCGTTGTGTTCCCCGGCTTGTTGAAGGACGCGAACGATTATTGCCTTCGTCTGATGCATTTTGCATTGGATGTTCTACTCCAACACTGCATGCAGCTCTTTTCCACAGTTTAACAAACTTTGAGTCCGCACTACATCGCGTTAGAGGAGGAAGTGTTGGAAGATAGCTCTGTCTTGATCCTGAAAAGAAGCAAAAGATCAAGAAACTATCTTGATTGGAGAATTTGTATCCTAAAATTCGATGTGTAATTACCACATGACGCGACAAATGTAATGTAATCTCGGAAGAGATGCTCTAAGCCATCAGCAAGCTCATAAACCAAATTCTCCGATATGTTCACTGGAATTTCGAAGAAGTTCTCCACAGCTTCCTTGGCGAATTTGATTAGGTCTACCACCGAATTTGCATGTGGATCAGTTTTGGACTTCGGATTCCATGTCTACGACAAAAAGTTATCAAAATTATTCTCCTGAGATAAATGTTTTACTTAGATTTGTGTTTCCTAAGTTACTAATAAGCTTACTTCTGTCTCTTTTGCTCTCTGGAGAAGGTCTGTTCCATTCTTCAGCTTTTCTTGAATCCATTGTTTCAATAGGTTCAATATAATTGAATCAACTTCATAGGGAACCATCTCTCTAACAATTGCTTTCCCTCCGTCTTCACAGTCGACAGAGTCCTCGACCACCATTTGGACCAACACCTTTTCGAGTTTCCCTGCACTCTGCAATACCGAGATTGTTCTCTTCGTGAGTGAGGATGTGCCCGTTAAGTATTGTTTCAACAGAGTTCCACAGCACGTATGCAGGGTTACAGCAGCTACTCCAGATGGAATCGGGTGCCATTTCTTGAAAACAGGACTAAAGATTTCCTTTTCCTTTGCAGCCAATTCTTCAGTTTCTTCAGTCAATTTAACAAGCATCTCACTCACTTCTTGTACTTCAAGACTTGTACCATTCACATTGTGTTCATCCAGCATCTTTTAGTCATAACTAGATGTTAGAATCAGCAACTAAAGAAGAAATTTTCTGCATTCATAATTATTAGACATAGAATAAAGCGTGTGAAAAATAAGATATGCACGAACCTTTGCGAATGCATTTCTCAATGACACTCGAATATAGTGATCCACTCGATTCCCAGCCGGATCATCAGTCACTCCTGCGTTTCCTTGGGCTGCTGAAACGTAGCTGGGGACATCTTCTTCTAGTATCTTTGTAGCTGAGAATACTATTGGAAGAATGTTTTCCATTAGTCCAACTGTTCCCCTATCAAAATTTCCATGGTAATCGAGCAATCTCTTCTCTGACCATCTTTTCATCGCAAACAAAACAGATCCCAACATCTTGACATAAATAGGCTCTCTATCCACTTTCTTAGCATCGTTTTCTACTTCTGTCAACATAGCAAGTGATGCACCAAGAAGATCCGGCTCCACTTCTCCCGTCATGACATATTGCTCAAACAAAACCCAAGTGAAACACAAGTTGTGTATAGATCTATTAATTCCCAATGTTGACCATGTTTTCTTCATAAGCTCGAGAAGCTCATCAACCCCATCAAGGACTAATGTCTCGTCTTTTAAGTCAAAAACCGAACAAAGGAGAGCCATGTAGATATGAACATTAAGGGAGTATCCATCAGCCCAATGGCAAACATCAGTAGGGGAATCATCAGGGCTTCGCCAAGCTAAGGACATGACACAATTGCAAAGCGTTTTCATGCTCTCTGAATTTTTTCCGGTGTCTATTGCCTTTGTCTCAGAAGCCTGAATAATGTCTCTGAACTTCATAGCGAATGAATTCGACTTCTCAACTGGAATACAGGGGTGAAGCAGAAGTCCTGCCTCCAGAATTTTAAGCTGACGCTTTTGCCAAAAATGGTACTCGTGAGAATTTTTAAATTCCGATGGTTTCAAATGGCGTAGTAGCTCTAGAGGAAGGATTATCGTCTCTGCACGCCTTCCCATCTGATAAAAATAAACCCATGTCACCAATAGCATTGCCAAAACATTTAGCCTTGGGAACCATTTATCAAACTTCAGAATCACCATAACCCCACTATAAATTCTTGATTCAACAACAAATGATACAGATTGATCAAGTTTGGCACACAATACCGAAGAGTAGTGCACACTACAATAGACAATTTTTATCCCTAATCAAGTCAAATACTGTCTAATCGCACCAGTCAAACATGCCAATTGTGTCTTCCATTACTTACAATCCCTAATCCAACATTTTATAAACAACCTTTTCACTTGTTATCAATTTACATAAATAGATTTTTTCATACCAACAAATTTCTTATTATTGATTCTATTAGCCATTAGCCATAATTTCTATATAAAATCTTCGTGCAGGCACTTGGCTGATTCGCCTAATAAAACCTAGATTTCATGCCAGCTGCATTCTCTAGCCCTACGTGCCGTGCACGTGGGACGTATATATTGATTATTTTCAGATATAACATTTACTTTTTTTAAACATGCATGCAAAAATCAATTTCCATATCTATATATACATTACGTACTTGGCCAACAAGGGTCCTCATGAGAGTTTTACGTAGCCTGTTATCACTCTGCTCCGTCACCCTCATTTGCTGCCTCATGATCTCCGCCGCCGTCATCGGCCGCTTCATCCTCGAAGGCGGAGGCACGGTGAAGGACATTCTGGGACTTGACCCGTTTCCACCCCTGCTCGGAGATGACGGATTGGCCCCACAGGAGCTTGCCCGACGCGACGGAGACCTTCTTATCATCTTCAATCCTAACGCCATCTTCACCCGGCTGGTAACCGCCATTCCCACCCCCGGCGGCTTCTTCGAGTTAGGAGACCCGGTTCCAGACCCATTACCCGACCCGGTGCTGCTTTCGTTTCCTCCATCAGAAGGGTTATAATACGAGATATTGCTCCTACCACCGAACCCCGGCGATGACCGGCACGCCGAAAAGAATATTTCATACGCGGCCTCCCGGAAGTCGTCCCGTTCGAGGCCGTCGATTTTTCCGAACGGCAATGAAAGGTCTGTTGCAGGCTCCGTCTGGATCATGGCCCCCTCGGATGGTGAACACTGGTTGTTATTGTTTGTTCGGGAGTCAAACTCCGGCGACAACGACAAGAAATGTCGGATTTCCGGCAGGTTGAAACGGGATAGAGAAGGTGCGGAACATTACCGTTTTGCTGTGGAAGGACAGAGAAAGAGAAGGGAGACAAGAATTAGAGAGAGAAAGAAAGGGATTGGTGATTTTTGATCATGCAGAGGTTGAGCGAAGAAAACGAGAAGGCAAAGGTGGTACAAAGACTGTTCCGGGTAATTCTGATTGCATTATGGGATTTCTAGAAGCCTTTTCACTCTCTACGACACTTGAATGTTGACATTTGTCATGTGTTCATTGAAAGGATTTTTATTGAAAGAAGGGTATTTTTTTTTTTTATATATATCCAGGTATCCCAGTTACACCAGACTATGTCCTGGACCACTCATCTCCAGAAAGAAGGGTATTTTTGGCAAGTCAAGTGGAAGTCAAACGTGGAAGAAACTTTACAGTATAAAATGAATTGAGTACTTGAGTTGGGCATATTTGGACTCGTCCGACATTAGGGTATGTACTAGATCACGCCACATGTTTGTAGAAATTGTGGCCTAATACCTGACTATTTTGATCACTGTTCTAAAAAAAATATAAAGCGTGATTAGATGTAGAGATAGAGTTCCGAACTTTTTGAATTTAGGCGAAAGTTAGGCGAAGGCGAGATAGGACAAGGCAATGACAAAGCGTGAGGTATGGCCAAACGTGGAGACTGTATCTTAGACCTAGGTGAAACCTAAGCGAGCTTTTCTAGAATGTTGATTTTGATACACTTAGAATTGTTGAGTAAGACATTTTGTAGGTTGTAACTCTAGTATTTATATTTTGATTCTTTTTTTTTTTTCTTGAATTTAAATTCTGATAAACAATAGCAAATTTGTTCTTTTGTGTACCATGACAACAAGAATCTCGAATGTGATTTATAATATTGAACAAATAAATAATTCATACTTTACTTTCAATTAAATTAAAAATAAAGAAAAAAATTTATATCGCAACCATCTAAAAACTTAATAACATCACGTTCAATGCATTCACAGCCTCTATCACAACCTCCTACCCCATTGTCGAGCGACTTTCACAACTCTCTCTGTCCCATGCTCTCAATTGTGATTGTCACAATGCGTTACAAGCGATAATTTGCTTCACTCGCCATTCAAATCCTTTTCTACAATTCGCCGTTCTATAGCATTCTTTCCACAACCCACCATCACTATCTCCTTAGCTTGTTTCTTACAATTCTATCCCTTATTGGCTTCCAAATTTATAATTACATGTCAATAAAACCTATTTTAAATGGATAAACGTGTTCTTTGAATATGTCAACATTTTATAACAACTTCAAAAATGACAATTTTTGGACAAAAATACCCTAAAAAAATTACATAAAATTTCTACACATCTCATTCAAACGTAGTGAAAATGAATTCAAAATGATCTACAATTTCACTTGCTGTTACCCAACCCAACCCAATAAGAACAAAAATTCAATAGGTTTTGTAGAAGATTAATTTGGGTTATTTTTAAATCTGAAAATATGTTGAATATAATTGCTAAAAAATAGTTGGAAGAGATTGTGTTTATGAATTAATGTCTGGTTGAAGAAGAATAATGTGGAAATAAAATAAAATAAAAAAGCAAACGAACTTCATTGGACGCTCAAGATGTTATTCTACAGCCTCAACTGTCGTTTGACAAAAAAAAAAAAAAATACTCTTGACCGACAATTTGAACTGTCGAGAGAGGAAGGAAAAAAAGTCAACTGTCGATTGATCGACAATTGACTTTTTTTTTATTTTTTTACCAACAGTTAAATTGTATTTCGACAATTAACACTTCAACGGTCGTTTTTTTATTATTTTTAAATTCAATAGTTAGCCTGTCTTGGAAGTAAAAAGATAAACTTGTCATTTTTGCAAATGGGTATATATGACTTTTTGCATAAAAAATTGTCAAATTTGCAAATGTTATTAAAATTTGCTATTTTTATAAATGAACATTTGCATTTTTCTAGTTATATAAATTCCACTTTAATCAATACATATTTGATATTTTTGAAATCATAAATCTTGGTTCAAATTAGTTTAATAAAAAAAACTATTGGTTAAATTTTTTAATCTTAATAAAAAAATTGACAATTTTCAACATACAAATTATGTAATATTAAATTATATAAATTAGAAGTTTTCTAATTTTATTGCCAAAATTACTTTCGAACAAAATATTAAGTTAGATTCATCGTGATCTCAATTCTTTCCTCCACACTGCCAATTTCACTATCCCTTTTAGGGCACGTTAGCGTTAGGAAATTAGGCTATAGTCCACCTTAAAATTTTGACTTTTCTTTATATTCCAAAATAGAATACGAATTTTCATTGAAAACATAACTAATAATCTTATTGAATATCTATAGTCATATAAATTAAAATTCATTCAATGAGTATTCTTTATTTCGTAGAAATTTGGGGCAATATCCTGGCGGGCGGGCGGGCGCGTGGGCGCGTGGGGAGGGGGGCAACTGATGCAACTTTTAGACATCAAGATAGGTTTCAAGCAAGGACAAAGCCCAAGGCACATACATACGCATACCTAGGCAGCGTAGGAGTTATTGGGATAGAGATATCCTGAAGAGAAACGATTCTTGTTATTTTAGATTATAAAATTAACTCGAGAAAAACAAAATTACAACACCCCAAAAGTCCAAATTTATTCCAGCTCGAAATTTTAGACCATCTTATCTTTCACCTCTATGGTGAACAGGCTCGTTCGCCCATTTTCCTAACCTTTGCTTACCATGTCGCTACAACAATGGCAGTTGGTTCCTCTAATATTGGAGAGGAACTTGGGATGAGATGTGTGGGCGATTAGAGAAGTCATGTCGGGTAACAACATCTTACCATGCTCCAGGCACTTTGTGTATGCTAGCAAGTCTTGAACAAATCAATTTGTGTTTGGAAAGTGAAGAGTTCCATTCAGCAAGATTGTTTACAGTCGAATTTGAAATTAGAGAAGATGCAAACAATGAGCACCAACTTATTGCAGTTCGGCCTCATCAACTTATGACAGGTAGATCAAAACTTACTTGTGGGAGTTTTTTCCTAAGGTAAACAAACTCAAACGACATCAACAAATGTTAAGGTATTGAGAAAAGAATTAACTTTTCCAATACCTAACATTCCTAAATTAGCTCTACTCCATCAACTTATCATAGTTTCGGAGGCCAGAAAAGTTTCGACCTCTATTCAGAATATAGCAAAGCTCTATATCTCTAACTCATACAAACAAAACATACCGTATGACAAAGGAGTCGAAGATCCAAAACAAACTTTCAAGGGATATTACAATCCACAAGTCAAGAAGTGTTCGAGAATGCCGAATTCGAAAAAAAAGAACCTCGTAAATTGGGTGATCTTGATGTCGTTCTTTCAGGTGGGGCGTGTTCTTTAAGATTCTGATGGATCGTTTATATCACAACAAAAGTATGGATTGTGATATAATACAGGTCCACCAAGAAAGATTAAAGTCAATAAGTTTTATTCAAATCCAATCATAATTTAAATCTATGAGACTGCTAAGGAAAAGCCAGAAGAATCAAAACCTTCAGTATTTTATTGAATTCAAAGTGAGAGTGTCAGAGTTTTAGTATTCAAAAGGCTACAAAGAGAATCTTCCATATTAGTTTATCCAAGAGGTAAAGCATCCGTCTTTCAAAGATTGAGTGGTGATTCTTCCACGTCTACTTAAGTTGATGAAAATGTATAGGCTCTTTCGGAATCATCTCAAAGACAATCTGTATTTTTTCAACTTGGATTTAAAGCTTCTAATTCAAATTTAAAGCCTCAACGGTCAAGAAGAAGACTTTGAAATTGGAGAGCCATCTAATCTAAAAAAAAATAAAAATGAAGAGAATAAAGAAGAGGTATTAATTAATCACATTGTTTTTGAAGAAGCTTTTGACTCAGAGTCTGAATCTGAAAATTCAACCACGAAAAATGAACTTGAACTAGCTCCGCCAACATTTGAAGAAAGAGGGTAGGGTACCATGGATGATTTGAA
The DNA here is from genome assembly GCA_030279155.1 of Forsythia viridissima. Lineage (NCBI taxonomy): Eukaryota > Viridiplantae > Streptophyta > Magnoliopsida > Lamiales > Oleaceae > Forsythia > Forsythia viridissima. The sequence goes on from CM059036.1 coordinate 5,521,994, forward strand.
GTAGTTGAACTTAGGAATAGAAGAAGATTTGAGGCCGGTGTTTGTTAGTGATCTTCTCAATCAAAAAGAATGAATCTGAATACTTCAAGTTGCTTCAATAATACAAAGATGTGTTTGCATGATCTTACAAAGAAATGCCATGGTTAGATCCTAAAGTACAGTGCATTGTTTTGTAGTAAGGAAAAGAGTTCGCTTGATCAAACAACCACAAAGAAGATTCTGACCAAAATTGATTTCTCAAACTGAAGTAGAGATTAACAAACTTATTGAAGCAGGTTCATACGTAAAATAAAGTACCCAACTTGAATCGCTATTATTGTTCTAGTAAAAAAAAAAAGAATTGGCAATTAAGAGTTTGTGTTGACTTTCGAGATTTGAATCAAACTTGTCCGAAAGTTGATGTTTTGCTTTTGGTAAAAAAGTTGATGGTGGATGTAACTACAATATACGAAGTTCTAGATACAATCAAACCTGAGTGAATCCAAAAAACGAAGAGCTCATGACATTCCATACTCCTAAGGGCATATATTGTTGGGTTCTTTACATATATACACTACTTGTAAACATAAATTTTAAAAATACTAGGATAAATTTATAATTATGATATTACTATATTACAAATCAAAATTTATAATATTATTGGACTTTTAATGAGATCCATTTCAATAGGATTGATACCAAAACGATAAAGACAATTTCCCACAATCAACGTCCTGTTACAAACTAAGATAACGATCATCCGTTATACCTTACCAACAAAGAAGATGGGGAATTCAAATTTCAAAATTAACATCCATTAAAAAAAGAAATCAATTGATTGCAGATAAATAGATTTTCGTAACAATGTAACTAAATAAATTTAAGACGTTAACATTATACATGAAGCTAACGTAAAACATGAACAATCGAAGATAACATTATAATTAGGAAAATCACGTAACAATGTAACTAAACGATACTAATTAATATACTACAATGTGAAAACATGTTCACATGATAAGGCAATACACATAATGTTATCATATTGATAAGCCGTTTCACATGTAACAATGTAACTAAACATTTTTCATTAATGTGTATGGGACTATGTGTTCTAAAAAGGTAAAAAAATATCGATATAATTAAAAATTAAAAATTGTTTCGTTCGAACTCAAAATCTATGATAATAAATGTACTTACTATGTAGAACTGAGTTTGAAATTGGTAGTGTTGTTGTCGAAAAATCAATAATCGATAAGCAAGAAAAAAAATTTCCTACGAAAATCGACATGGTAAACTTCTTCTTCAATGTCTGGGAAAACGTTAACTTCTTCATGGTTGAATTATTGTCTTTTCTTGATTTTAGGTCTGAATTTGTTACTGTTGCATGCAGAAGCCATTGATAGTGAAGAGAAATAATTTAGCTTCTTCAAACCATTGTAGAGATTTCTCTTTCTACGATTACAGACCCAAAAGAGTTCATTAATTCCCGTCATAAGTTCACTCCAAACAGCCCTTAAGACCAAGTGAAAACTGCCCATGTCGTTCTCCATTTCTCAACAAATTTCTTTCCTACTTTCAGCACCTTTCAACCCACTTAATATGCAGCCAAATTGCCTTCAATCTCTACAGAAAAATTGCCCCACAAGTTGCCCAAAACCCAGCAAAAAAGTCCCTCATTCTTCCTTTAATCAACCCACTTTCTCCCTCTTTCAACACCAATTATCCACCACTCCTTAAAGCTGAAAACCTCCACAACTTTCCATATTTTTCCTCACTTCCCAACCACTTAAGAAGCTAAATTTTTCCCAACATTTTCCACCAAAATTCATCCAGCAGCTTGCTCCCACTTCATTTCAAATTTCAGTCCTCCAAATCTCTCCTCAACACCATTTATTTCAAGCCCTAAGTCCTATTTCCAGCACGCCATTTTTTCAGCAGAAATTCTCCTTCATTTTTCCTCTTTTCTCTCTCACTTCGGATCACACAAAGTCTTTCCCAACTTCTCATTTCCAGTCCACAAAAATTAAAGTCTAGCAACCCCTATTTTCTCTATTAATCTCGGCCCTAGCAACTGATGTCCTACTCGAATCTTAGCAGAGATTTTCCTCTTCTTTCCTTATACAATTCAGCCCCTTATATCTCTATTTTGTTTCCTTCATTTAACATACAAAAATACTCCAGCAAGCCACCTTCTTCTTCAGCAAAGTTTGGCCCCCAAACACTAGGAAGTAGCACTTTTTTTACACCTTTCTATCCTCATCCTTAGCCCTAAAGTTCCAGCAACCAAGTTCATTTTTTCCTCATTTTGTATCTCTTCTTTTTTTGTCCAAAACCCATCCCCAACAGTGCAGAAATTTGCAGTCCTTCTGCATCAAATTCTACTCCCGTTTCAGCTCTTATTTTCATCCATCAAGATCATATTTTCCTTCTCACTTTTTCCTTCTATTTTAGTCACTCAAAACCACACTAAAACTCAAGGATTTTGTAAATAAAAAAGGCAAGGACACGGAGTTATTATTTTGAGGAAATGTGCATTCATTATTCACATTTCAACTCAACCAAAAGACTATGAATTTACAAGATAGTTTCTTATACTACTTAAATTATGTTTCACGAATTTTTACGTGGAGAAAATGATATGTAAATTATATGTCATTTTAATGATAAAGATAGAACATTATGATAGTGATTGAAGGTAACCACTGAAGTATAATAGTGATTAAAGGTAATCACTTAAATATGTTAGTGTTTGAAGGTAATCACTTATGATTTTATGTGGTGCTGGTTACCAAAAATATATTGTTCTTATGTATGTTTAAATGAATGACATGTCGCATATTAATTTTGTATTATTTTCTCTCATGATAGTATAATTTGATACTGAGTATTTCTTATGAAATACTCACTCCAAAATGATTAAATTTTTAGATTTATACGGTTGGTGTTGGTGCGACGGCGTATGGTAGCGATCTTAAAGAAATGACATAGTGTTATTTTATTTTATGTTTTGGCATCGATATAATCGAGCCCATTATGATGTAAAAACTTAAGTATATTGTTGGATTTATTATCTTTAATTATATAGAGTGCTAGAAAAACTGAATTTATATTTTAGATTGCCGGTTGGAATTTAAATATGAAGAATTGTGAAGTATTTTATGAAAATTCTAGCATTCTACCCTTAACTTAAGTATCATAACTTATTGAGTACATTGAATTTTTGAGTCAAATTAGTGGGTTTGATAGGTATATAAGTAGTCTAATTATAGAATTTGGAATTACTCAAAAATCTTGTTGTATGAATTTTTTATGATTATTTTACCGGGCTGCATCAACCCACCAAGGATAGTTTTTCAAGCAACATTGGTCACGTTTTTCACATATCAAACGACATGGTTAAGGTCTAAAAATTTAATATGTTGTACCCTAAGGTCTGAAGTATTTACACGTCAAATCTCGTAATTGTTGGAGTACATTTAGATGGTCAATTATTTTATGGCGGCACATAATGCAATTTTGGTAAGACTTTAAGAATTTAGAAGATTAATTCACCTTCCCTTGTGTGCTTGTTACTTTCCACGGTAGTTAAAATTTTAAAACCATTCAAAGACACAGGAAAGTTTATTTGGAGTGGTCAAATGTTATTTTAGAGATTTTTAAGTGACCTCCTGGTTGAGAAAATCTGGAGCGTTACAGCAAACAAATTCCAGAACAAAAGGCACTAAAACCACTAGTTGTAAACATGGTTCTAAAACTACCAAAGTAAAAGAACAAGTTAGATTGCTTTCTAATAATTTGAATTTTATATGTTGTATAGATAGAACTGTATGGTCTACCTTCAATTCTTATTTAGTGAGCCCCTTGTTTTTTGTTTTTTGTTTTTGTAGTGATTGTGGAATTTATGTGATTCAGTACGCCGAGTATTTCATCAATGAAATGTTGAACGAGATGCTAAAAACATTCAACATTGCACAGGTTCGAAAATACTTGGCCACTCAATTGTATGTGTATGCCAAGAAGAAGAAGGTAGAGAATTATGATACTGATAATGATTGAGTATCAAAGGATGTTTGACAAGGCAACGGAGAAGCTGGAATTTTGTAAGATGAGATAACTAAGACTACATGTTACGTGTAAATGTCATGTATATGGTGAATGCAGTTTTATATATATGGGATTAATAGTGTAGGTTTTGAGAGTTTCTTTGCAAAGAATCTGAGTACAAATCATTTTGTATAGAAGTGACATACTATATCACTTTTCATGTCAAAAGAAACAAAACATGATTAATGGAATGATTTTTTCGACTGTTGAATAAATGGAGATGACCGAAGTGTATCTGATAGAAACATTATTGTAATTATGGGAATAATGATTTTTGTAGTAGTTAATACAAAATACTAACAAATATTGCTGTAATTAGGTGAATAATGTATTTTCTCTTTTGTTTGTGCCATTTTATCTTTGTTTTCTCTTGAATTTACTATGTCATCTAGTTATGTATTTTTTATTTATTTTGTTAATATTCCCACGAGGTATAGAGCGTATTTGGGTGTGCCAAGAAGAAGCAGGTGGAGAATTGTGATATTGATAATGATTGGGTATCAAAAGATGTTTGACAAGGCAGCGGGGAAGCTGGAATTTTTGTAAGATGAGATAACTAAGACTATATGTTACGTGTAAATGTCATGTATATGGTGAATGTAGTTTTATATATGAGATTAACAGTGTAGGTTTTGATAGTTTCTTTGCAAAGAATTTGGGTACAAATTATTTTGTATAGAAGTGACATGCTCTATCACTTTTCATGTCAAAAGAAACAAAACATGATTAATGGGATGATTTTTTCGGGTGTTGAATAAATGGATATGGCGGAAGTGCATTTGATAGAAACATTATTGTAATTATGGGAATAATAATTTTTGTAGTAGTTAATACAAAATATTAACAGATATTGCCATAATTAGGTGAATAATGTATTTTCTCTTTTATTTGTGCTATTTTATCTTTGTTTTCTCTTGAATTTACTATGTCATCTAGTTATGTATTTTTTATTTATTTTGTTAATATTCCCGCGGGGTATAAAGCATGTTTGGGTGTGCTAAGAAGAAGCAGGTGGAGAATTATGATACTGATAATGATTGAGTATCAAATGATGTTTGACAAGGCAGCAGGGAAGCTGGAATTTTTGTAAGATGAGATATCTAAGACTACATGTTACGTGTAAATGTCGTGTATATGGTGAATGCAGTTTTATACATATGGGATTAACATTGTAGGTTTTGAGAGTTTCTTTGCAAAGAATCTGGGTACAAATCTTTTTGTATAGAAGTGACATGCTATATCACTTTTCATGTCAAAAGAAGCAAAACATGATTAATTGGATGATTTTTTTTTGGTTGTTGAATAAATGGGGATGGCGGAAGTGGATATGATAGAAACATTATTGTAATTATCAGAATAATGATTTTTGTAGTAGCTAATACAAAATACTAACAGATATTGCCGTAATTAGGTGAATAATGTATTTTCTCTTTTGTTTGTGCTATTTTATCTTTGTTTTCTCTCGAATTTACTATGTCATCTAGTTATGTATTATTATTATTATTTTTAATATTCTCGCGGGGTATAGAGCTTGTTTGGGTGTGCAGTCAAACTTTGAATCATATTCTTGGTACAGATCATTTTGTATACAAGTGACATAACACGATTTATGGGCTGTTATGAAATCGATTTTGTTTGTTTTTCTTCACACGCTTTATATGGAAGATCTCTTCACATGTTTTGTTTGTTTTCCTTTGTATGAGAAGTACTCAAGTCAAATTTTTAGTGATACAAAATGTAATATCATTATTCTTCAAAACTATTTTAATGGTTGAAGTATCGTGTATATATTTTAGCATTAAATGATAAATGTTACATGCCATTCTAATGTCAAAATATATACAAAAGCAAAACGCGGGAATATTAAGACTATTTTGAAGAGAAACTAATATGTATGAAGAAGTGAATATTGTGTCACTTTTTGTTCTAAAAGTGACAAACTGTTATATTAATATTCATCAAACTTATTTAATAGTTGAAGTATCGTGTATATAATTTAGCATTAAATGATAAATTTTACATGTCATTCTAATGTCAGTACCAATACAAAAGCAAAGCATGATATTAATGCTATTTTGAAGAGAAAACCAATAAGTTATGACCGATCGAACATCAGTCGTCCCGAAAAGCTCTCTGGCCGCTCAAGGCTAGATTTTGAGTACCTTTGTCCACTTGAGCGTCCGTGGCACCTGCTCAAGCAGACGGCCCCGTTGCCAAATTGTCAATTAGGTTAAAAGTCTATATTTGGGAGATTTTTGAGGACTTGGGCATAAAATTCAAACTTAATTGGACTCTTATAAATAATAGAATTCTTAAACTTAAAGGGAGTCGAATTTTGTGAGAAAACAAAAGGGCAAAACACAAGATTTTCACAAGAATTCATTCTTCTGGACAAGATTATTGTGATTTCAAGCAAGCGAAAGTTGGGATTCTTGGGCAATTTATTGAAGTCATTCAATGGGGCAAAATTAATCTTCAAACTTCTTCTTGTAATCAAATATTTCGGGTGATGAAATTCTCAATATATTATGTTTTTTTATAATTCAAATTATGGTAGATTAATTTCTTTGTGCTAAGAATGATGATGTAAATCATTAGTTGAAGTTGTATTCAAGAATTCTCATTTTTAATCTTAATTTATTTGATTGATTGATGTCAAAGTTTTAATTGCTGTTTGATATTTGTGACTTATCTTGCTTCCAAGAGGTTCAAAGTAGGTTTAGCTCATTGTTGGCAACCAACATAAAATCCTATAGGAGTTAGGCATAATCTTCTATACTTTGTGCAATCTAATTTGATAATATTGATATTAAATACGTTTTTATATATTCGAATTTGAAATATGGATATTTTGGAACGTATATGGAAATAGGTTTAATTCTATTTTGAAGAGATTTTTAGATAACTTAATATTATCGATGGGTAAATTAAACATAAATTGGATTAAAAGTGAGATTTTGAGAATTATAACGAATACTAATGGTGGGGTAGGATTTCTAGCATAACTCATTTACTTGAATTTTCTCCAAAAACTACATTTGCTCGTAGTTTAAATCATAGTCATAAATATAGGAGTAGTTATAATCACTTCATTCGGCCATTTATTGTGTGTATTCAATTTAATCTCGGATTGGTCAAAATTAAGCTAAAATATAAATCCTATAGAGAATGATATTCTTTTATTCACTTTTATAATTATTGTCAACGAACCGTACGCTTGCAGAATTTCACCGAACATCACTTTTTAAATGCACAAACTTAATTCATATCCAACACACAAATAGTAGTAGTAATATCGAATATTAATTAAAAGATTTTTATAATCTCATTCTATCCTTAAGAAAAAATGTTCTATTAAAACAATCCAAATTAGATTGTGTATGACGTTTTACTTAAAAAGTGATGGCGCATGTAACTTTCTTATCCACTACATTAATTCATATTCAAAACAAAGAATGATACAGTGATATTTGATCATCCTCAATATTGTATATTACTCAACAATGTACAATAAATATCAATTTAGAACACAAAAAAGGCAATGATTAAAAATCTGACTGAAATGCAAAATAAATTGTGCAAATGAAAGAGAACAAATAAGTTGATCTAGAAACATGAAACTTGCAGCATCTATTGTTCAAAATAAAATTTGAAATTCAACATAGAAATGTGAATCCAACACTTAAATCAACCATACTTTTGTAAAAAGCAATCAATAGAGAATTTTGTGATATAAAGTTGTTCTGTCACTTATATCCATTGTTCTGTCACTTATATCCATTGTTCTGTCACTTCCTCAGTAAAAAGTGACGAAACGTGTCAATTTCAGTAATTCAAAGCCTCAATTCATATTCATCTTTACATTTTCATAAACACCTTGTATGCATCTCTATAATTGATATTCACGCATATTTTCATAAAACCTTATTCAATACTATTGATCCAAAGTTGAACTTATATATATATATACAAAGTGAATGAACAAAGATGTGTCAAGATTGAAATGTATAACGTAATGTAATAATCTTTTTCAAATTATTATCCAATTGAAAAACAGACACATATAAATTATTAACAAATTTAAACATCCATATTAAACATTGTACTACCTTTTAATTAAAAACCTCAAAACTTTGAATTCTCTTATTGAGTATGTTACTGAATATTTCGAAACAATTCAGAAAATTATTTAATTCATAATAAAAACTATGAAGAAGAAATAAAATTTATCATATTACCTGAGAATTTTAAATTTTGAGTTCTGATTTTGTACTTAATTGGAGATGAAACAACGATAAATTTGTTACAATAATTTGGAATAGATTCATTTTTTATTCTAAATTTGGATTTAGCATGAGGAAATTTTTGTTCATTTCTAATTTGGATTTTAGTGGGATATATTTTGTATTTGATTTTGGAGTTAATTTGTAATTTGAGCGTATTTAATACAGTTTTAATATTTAACAATCCTTTTAAATTACTTTTAACTTGATTTTCAAAATGCCCTCAATTTTATGAGTTTTTGTGTAATTTACCCATTAACTAAGTAAATAGACTTGGCCCATCCAAAATAAATAGTATACTTAAGTCTATTAAAGCCCAAATCTATTGAGTCCCATTTCGTGTTAGAAGAAGCTCATGCAGAAGGCCCGTCTTATTTTTTGAAATCTATAATTATATTTAATAATAATTTAAATATAATGATAGTTACGAGATTTCTCTATAAATAATGTCCAAGAAAAAGGAATTGTCCACCTCGCTGCCCCGAAGAGCAGTGGCTCTCTTATTTTGCACGCCTACAGAGAGAGACTCCAAAAAAAACCTCCATTCATCTTTTTTTTTTCCATGCTTTCCGTTGGAAAACAACCAACAGAAGTTCTCTATACTTCTTCACTACTCGTTCAGGCTTGACGGAGTTAAGCGTCTAGAAGAATTTATTTGATCATAAGTTGAAGTGGAGAAGAAAAACTACAAGTCTAGAAGCAAGTCCAATAGAAAATCTCAAGCCGGGGAGAAAATCCAAACTCCAAGAAATCTTAAGAAGATTAAAATCTTCTTCGAATTGAAGCAAGTTCAAGAAGATCAAAATCTTCTTCACAAATAAAATCTAAACCAAATCCAAGCCGCGAAGATTCAAGCAAATCAAATTTTCAACAAGTCTCGAAACAGGATTCAAGCCACATGGCCCCTCATCTTCAATATTCGGATCATTAATCAGAGGATTCTGTAACTATGCAGCCACAAAAAGATCATCATCTTTGTAATTTATCAAAATTTTAATTTGTAACAATTTCTATATTTTAATACACAAAACTCCTTGTACAAACACATAAATTGAAACCTTATTAAAATAAACGTTACAATAATTATATATTGATGTCAATACAAAATTAAAGCAATGAAATAATAGTAAGTTGAATTTTATTACAAGTAAAATTGAGTAATCTTTTTTTTTTTATCCCCTTTTCTTCTATTTTCTTTTTCACAAGACAACTTTGAAGATAGTAGAAATTAAGGATGGCAAAAAAACCTGCCTACCCGGACCCGTCCCGTGCCGGGCTGCCCCACTCTGATTATTCAGATAATAGGGATGGGTCTGGAGAAGAAAAATTTGCCCGCGAAGGATCCGGGGCAACCCCGCCCCACGACCCGCCACTTTAATTTGTTTGTTTCTTTTTTTTTTTTGGAAAATTCTAAAATAGAATTACAATTTACAAATCATTTTTTTTTTTAAAAAAAAGTGGGTTGAATAAGAATCGAACCCGGGTTAAAAATATAAAACTATAACTCTTACCCACTATACCACAACCCCAATTTTTCAATTTTTTTTATTTTTTTTATTTCCTACATATATACAAAAATTCCTATTCTTTTATTTTTATTTTTTTTGTTTAAAAAAAACACTTAACCGGGGCGGTTGGCCAGCAAATTCACGGGTTGTGGGGCGGGGCAAGGCGAACTCACCCCATTGCCGTCCCTAGTTGAAATTGTATTTCCACATAAAACTCAGATTAGAAAAAGGTAATAATCTGACTTATCTGTTTATGCACCTATAAAGTATTTATTTTTACCGTAAGAGATTAACAATACTTTTATCATTTTAGTAAACGTTACATTTTGTTTATTGAAATAATTGTTGCTTATATTGAGTTGGCGATTAAGTGTATGTTTGGTATTGATGCAATTATTTTGTAGGTGCTTATATTATAAGTTGTGGGTGAATGTGTAAATAAAAAATGAGTTATAAGTTGTGAGTTCTATGAAATGTGTGGATAAAAAGTATGTTTGACCAGTTTGACTAGCTGAAATTATAATTTAAGTACTTCCAAATATTTAAGTATCATTGATCACTTTGATATAATAATAATTGGATGCTTAGAGCATCTCCAATGCTACACCTTCTAAAAAAATTTAGATGGCAAGAGAGAGGAAAGAAATGAGGAGAGAGAGTGTAGAAAGAGGAAAGAAAATGAAAAATAGATGAGATAGATAGACACAATTTAATGAAAAAATATGTGGAATGTGCCTAATAGGATGTCTAAATCTAGACGGCCTGTTGAACGGCCTTCTACAATAAATGCTGCCACATCAGTTTTGTTTCCTCTACCCAATTGTCACATCAGCTCGACATTGTTGTATTTGAGATGCTCTTAGTTGGACGCTTGCAGTGAAAAACATAGTTGACCCAATTCATTATTTTGGGTAAAAATTAATTCTATCCACAATCAATGTACATGGAGTTGAACTCTCTCTTGAAACAAGCAAGATCAGATTGAATGGTCAAATATTTCGATATGTTGGAATAACTAAGAGAAGTAGAATACATTTATTCGTGTTAGGAAATTGTCACTCTTAATTAGAGTAATCCCATTACATATTTTATGTTGAATGATTTAAATCTATTATAAATTTTTGACGTCTACCAAATTACGTCTATGATTGGATCACAGAAAACTGTTGAAGAAAAATGAGCTTAATAAATATAAAATAATGAAAAAACTAATAATTAAATCAAGCAGTGCAGAGTCAACTGGACAATGTTTAATTATTGTAGTTTGAACAATATAGGTCTGATCAATTCCTTTAATAAGTTTTTAAAAAGACAGAAACGTAATTACAATTAAGGTCCAAAGACTATGCTTACAATTAATTGGAAAAGAGTTTTACAGGGGAGTTGTGAACTCATATTTTAATAAATTTCTTAATTTTTTATAAATTCTCATAGATTTCATGAATTTTAATAGAATTTCATATATTTTATAAGATTTTAATAGATTTCTATATTATAAATTTAAATAGATTCTTATGGACCTCATATATTCTCGTGAATTTGTGGTATTTTTATTAAAAATCATATTTGTACTTCTCAATTGCTCAAAGCAACATGTTAACTGGAACTTTCATAGAAAAGATTTAAAATTCTACCATACCATTTCAAATCTTTTTTTTTTTTTTTGTCTTTTCGAACAAAATTATGTAGGGACGGTCAACTTGCTCTGAAATTAATGTTGACAACCTAACTCGCCACAAAAGCACATCATTTTCTTTGTTAAAAAATGTAAATTAATAACCAAAAACAAAAATACAACTAATTCATGATCTATTGATATATACAATTTACCTTTTAAATATTGCAAATGAGTAACATGATATTTATTGCTTTTAAAAATATTCTAAATTATAGATTTTAATGGAGTTCGTACAATGTATTTGTGATTATTATTTTTTTACTTTGATCACTCATTAGGCATAGATTAAATATGATTTTTTTTTATTACTTTGATCATGCATAAGTTCGAAGTATTTGTAATATTATTGTTTAAACCAACTCAATTGGCTCGACTTTGGTACATATCATAGTTGTTCCGGCATCCAAGCTTTTTCATTTAGAGCATGAAGTATTTTTTGTTTTCATCCGTTTGTTTACTTAGCACCCCATTGCTATTACACCGTCCACGATTGGCGGCATCAACCACAAGTACTAACAATGATACAAATCATGAGTTGTATTTATATATATGTTCATTAATACAAAACACAATAGATTAAATGTGTCACTCTTTTGCAAAGAGCTAGAATGAATACATTTTTGATAATTGTACTTTTGATACCATCATTTAATAGTTTTATGCCATGATAGGGCAGCTATAGTAAAATTTTGCTACAACAGATAAATCAATTCAAATTTCACATTTCAAATCAAAACTTCTCGTCTCCAAGCCGGTCATCGCCTCCTCCATCGCTACCCCATTCTCCATCGATCGAACATATTTATCCTTCTAATTCTATCCCTTCTTCAGCAAAGAGGATAACTAACTTTTTGAGCTCATTATAATCATCAAAATCAAATAAAACCTCACATATTAGATTATCATTTCCAACTCTTTGATAGGAGTTCCTCAACTGCCATGCCCTCCTCCTTTTCTAAAAGGAAATGCAACCCTTTCAAAGTTCCACATTCTCAATCTAAGCTCATTGAACAAGAAAAAATACAGTGGGATTCTTAAGAATTTCACATAAATCTTATTTATAATACTTGATTCTACATTAATATCATGTAATCAATAAAGAAAAAGTAATAATAAAAAGACCCAACATATAATTTTCCTATTTATTTAGTAATTGATCATGAACTAAATTGCTAACACAATATCCATTTCATTTATATGTATATATAACTGGAAATTTAAAAGTAAGAAAAATAAAACGACTAACCTTATTGTTCTGGTAAATTTTGGTGGTTAATGGAGATTGAATTTTGGAATGTGAACACAATCCTAATGAAAAATCAAAGAATGATAACGAGGTGGTTGCATATTGAAACGAATACAAACCCAAACGAATATGAATTTTTAAGTTGTATGAATGCAATTCTTGTTTTGCCCAATTTGAGTTGTCTATTGGAATGAATTACACAAACAAACAAATAAATTCACACATAACATATAATTCATTCAACTCGATTGCACCAAAAATAGAAAAAGAAAAATAGAGAGCCTAATTTCACTAGCTAATTAATCACACCTCATATTCAACAAAATATAGTGCTAAAACTTTCAATAGTCATTCACTTTATAATTATACACACACACACAAACACACACATACACACACACGGTTTTGATCTCCAAAGCACCGGTAACATGTAATATTAATTACTAATAAATTAATCATTGAATGGGAATATTATTTCACAACAAGAAGTCTATCTTATTTATATTTCATTTATTTCTTTATTATATGGGACCCACAATTATCTTACAACAATCTAAGAGAGAGAATTAAACCTTCATCTTCTTCAACGTAATAGTCCAAGAGTCAATTATCTTCTTCAACAGAAAAAACTTCAAGGGTTCCTCTTTAATTTATGTCTCTTAGCCTTGTCAATGATTGATTCACGTCATCTTTAGGTAAGATTCTTGGGTCAAATTTATTTAATTTTCTTCTAATAATTTTGGGCTTTTTTTAGTTTTTTTTAACGGGAGATTATGATGAGTAATCTCCAAGTGTCCATAAACTCAAGCAAAAATTCATCTTAACCATGATTTTAAGAGCATTAAAAAAATAAAATAAAATAAAAATTAAAAATTTTAAATGACAACTTATGTTAGAACGGAGGAGTAGGCTCGTGGGAAGAGCACTATAGAGGAGGGAACAAATTTGACCAAAGAAGCTTTTGATAAGCATGTTATATGGCCTTTGCTCATTGGTATATAAAATTTTTATGTAGCATTATAGTGTACATTGTCATATGCAAATTCTTGTTGCATTATTGGGTTGTTTCTTGAGAATTAGAAACTGAAAAAATGGATGATGGTTAAATTTGACATTAAAGTATTTCTCAACAAAGTTGATGTTATATTTGTTGAACTTCCATTTTCAATGAATTCATGGTTTCTATCTAATGTAATATTAAATCTAGTGATAAACAATTTATCTTTCAATCTCAATTAATAAATTAATAAAACGAAACCAATTTTTTCACCACGTGCATACCTTAAATTGAGCACAAAAAATGTATGCCTATTATTTCAAAGTTGACCATTAAAAATAAGCTGCCAAAAAAAAAAAAAAGTAATATTTAAAACATGAACCACCGTGGAAATCCATGAAAACCGACTATGTACTCTTAATATGAAACAATCATTTTGGCCTGATCTATAGGACCCATAATTCATATGTATGATTTTACTGATATGCTTTCTAATAACAAAGGTCCCAAATGTGGACCGTGATATTAATCTCTTTTATTTTATTGTGAAGAAGATATTAATCTCCTTTATTTTATTGTGAAGAAGATCATCCAATTCTTGCCGCAAGAGATTAGCTCCCTCCTCTGAGAGATGCATTGTCAACAACATCTAAACACAATTGAAACAAATTTGAATGCCTTGACATCAATGATTGGTTAGAAATGTCATTTAATTCTCCATGATCCTTGTCCCATACTTGGACAATTTTTGCACGTTTGGTCCACCTTTGAATAATATATTGAGTAGGCAATTGTAAAATTTGTTTGATCCTGAAATATGCCAACATATGTTTACGTGGAATTCCTTCACATTCAAACTGTTTACAACTACAAAACACAATATCTAAATACTTATTATAATCAAGTTTTCGACATCTCGATGATGAAGAATCATCAACCCTTACAACTGTATAAACCACACTTGCTTCATCTTCAAATTTAGTATTCATGATGTAGGCTTGATTCTCAAATACCTCATCTTGAACTTTTCTTGTATAAATCTTTGCCATTTGTGCTTCCATTGGCCATAAGGATTTCAACATTTGTTCATTAATATCACAATGATTAGCCACCAACTCCTGATACTTTTGGTGTCCAAATGCTCTATTAAAGCGTATAATAAAATTTAGTGCTAATTTCATCATATACTACAAAATACAAAATAATTTAAAAAATACTATCTAACTTTTTTTATTCTAAAAATACTGTTTTTTATTTCTGTAATACTTGTTGTTACATTTGTTATTTTGTTAATAACAAATGTAACACATTTATTATAATTAAAATAACAAATGTAACAACAACTGTTACAAAAATAAAAAACAGTATTTTTATAATAATAAAAGTATGACAAGTATTTTAAGAAATATTTTATTTATTGTGGTTATTTGTGAAAAAACCCCTAAAATTTATCAATGAATTTTTCTTCGAAATGTACCTTTTAAAAATGAATGAGAACTTTCTGCTCTTTGATTACTTGACATTCATGCTGCAAAAATATGCTTAACAAATGCATGAACCCATCTATTACAGATCTCATATATCTGGCAAAGCCAATCATTTTCTTCTAATTTAGTTAACTGCAACATATATATCTAACTTGTTTCAAACTCTTCACCATTCTCTGTGTTTAAAATAATGCTTCTCAACAAATGGCAGTTGTCCCGATAAATTACTGTATTAAGCTTTTCAGAAAATATATTCTAAAAATGCCATATAGGATAACAATGAAACGTATTCGGAAGAACTTGTGCAATTGCTCTTCACATTGCAGGATTTTGGTCCGTGATGATCATTTGGAGTGCACCCTGGCATTCATCCACTGATTGAGTAACCAAACAAACGACTATATTGTCTCGTCACTTAAAAACCCAAAACCAAATATTATTGTCTGACTATGATGATTAACTCCTGTCAATGGAGCAAAAAATCATCCTATATCTATTTGTGTTGTACGTAGTATCAAAAACAACTACATCACCAAAAAAGTTATATGCCCGTCTCGAGTAAGAATCAACCCAAAAACACCTAACCAATCTATCTTCACCATTTCTCTCAAAATCAAAGTAAAAACCAGGATTTTTTTTCCTTCTCAAGAAAATGTCTCTATCAACGACTCAACATCAATTCTCTTCATTTCTTCTTTCAAGTCTATTTCATAATTTCTTATGTCTCTCTCTGTACATCCAATATTTTGAAGACCTCCATATTCAATTTCCATCAAACTTATATGTTGGCTGGTCGATACATTTGCTTTAGATAATTGTTGTATCGAAGCCTTCTTCGCATTTGAAATGTGTCGATGCGACCTTAATAAGTGAACTCTCGAAGGAGTTGTGGGTGCATGATTATAAGACTCCACGAAGTTGCTAACAATCCAATTTGGAAATTATCTACGACTAACCACATTTAATTTAGCTTTGCAACTCCCACGAACGATTTTCCGATTTATTTTACCACTCCGTTGAATTGCATGCTTGAACTTTTTCTGATAATTTTCATCTGTTTGTCCTTCTTTGTAGCATACGAATTGTTTTATAACAAGTTCATCCGTGCCTGGCATCTTCTTACTAGTGATATTCTAGCACTAAATCAGCACGGTAGTCATCACGTAAAGAACCAAAATGAGCACTCTGCTCAGACTGAAGTGAATTTAATTTACTATCAATATATTGATGTATCTCTTGATATTGATCACCAACGTCTTTGCTACTATTCAACACCAACAATTCTATATGATCACACTGCTGCAATAACTCATGTCTTGTACTAGCCAGTTGATGATCAAAGTATGAACGTTGCTTAGTAAATAGCGAATTCAAATGCTCATTAGTGACATAATCATATAATTGAGAATGCTTGCTGAATGTGAAGGGCTACATTCAGGGACGTTTCCTTCCATGGTAGGTATGTAACCCGTATTTTTTGTACAAATGGTCCCTATCGTTTGTCTTTACTGTGAGTTGAGGACCTATCATTTTATTTTTGGCAGTGTAGCCCCTATTTCAAACATTTTTTGTGACAATGATCCTTTCCGTTAGTTTCCGTTCAATTTCTCCGTTAAATGAGCGCTTGCAGTGCAAATTTGACTTTTGAACAATTTTGGACATAAAAAATAAAAGAAATTTGCAGCAAGGGTCCAAAATTTTCAAAAAGCGTCGAAAAAGTCCCTAAATTATCTAATCCTAACACATATGACCCAAACCTTTTTGACAATTTTGCCTATAACTTAAATAAATTAAAAATTAACTCCTAAACCTTTTCAAAAGTACAAATAAATCCTAAATCTTTTTATTTTTTTTTACAAATTTGTACTTAAAATAATAAAAAATATGTCATCAAGTCTCAAAACTTCTAATTATGTTCATCGAAATGATTATTTTTCTTTTTGAAATTTGAGGACTTGCTGTGCAATTTTTGAAATTGCACAGTCACTCCCTTGATTCCAGAATCAGCAGCCAAAAGGTGCAATTTCTAAAATTGCACAGAAGGTTCCTTTTTTAATTTAAAACAGTGGGCCTTCATATGCAATTTCCAAAATTGCATAGAAGTCCCAATTAAAACATTAGGTACAATAGATGTGCAACACCATGATTGAGAGAGAGAGACCAATTGAAAATTTGAGGTTTGATGATAGAATTTCTAAAAAATTTAATATTTATTCATACGGCTCCAAATCTATTAAAATCCATCAAATTAATCAAATCATTCAAATCTACCAACTATTGAGGACATCTAAATTTTCAAGAAATTTATTAAAATCCAAATTGAGAACATATAAATTTTAATATTAACAGATTCTATTAAAATCTGAATTGAAAACACCTCAATTTTATATAGATTATTAAAATTCATAAAATCTAAATTGAGACAATCCTCATAATTTGACAAAAAAGAATTAAACCTAAGGCTACATAATAGACTTGGGTGAATGCACCAAGACACTTCTTAAGTCTTTTGCCAAGAAAATTTGTTCACTATTTGTTTTTTTTTGGGAGAATATCAGAGAAGGCTCGGAAGTTTGAAGCATCAATTTTTTCCGCACAAAATTTGAGTTGAAAGTACGCTTCAAAGGTATAAATTTAATCCCTACCTAATTATTAATCGAAATCATATAATGATCTAATTTTCCAACAGATGTAAGAGAAGAGAATTCCATTTCTCATTGATTTTCCGTTCACGTACAAAAATCTGCTCGTCCAAGTTCCACGTACTCACAAAACCAGTCCAATTCTAGTAAAAACGAATTAAATGAGTTTAAAACTTAATATCTTGAGTAGGTTTTAGACAACAAACAATTGTAAAGAGTGAAGGGTCCCAAATACACCACGTTGTCAAAACAGCATTCGCAAATTAAGAAGCCAAATGTGTGGTTCTTGGTGCACTGTCAACATCTATTTCCATTTTTGCTACCAAACCAACCAAGAACAAACATGGATCAAATATAATTAAGAATGTTTCGATATAGTTGAATTTTAATTTGATTTTGTATAAAAATTCAGAAATATAAAACCCTTGTATGTAATGTCAAAACCGGTTAATTCACCTCCAAAACTGACTGGTTAAATTATATTCAACTTCTTGACTTGAAGTAGTTTTTAAAATATTGGATTTTATATTATTATACAATATTAAATAAAAATATTTATAATATATATTATTTTGGATATTTAAAAATAAAAAATGGATACGCAAAGTAATTAATAACTAGATAGATACAAATATATGAATGACCAAGTACTCTTCTATAAGTTCACATTTGTTCTTGTCTACCTCGTTGTCTGATTGACTGTCCTCTAATTAAAATTTGACAAATTAGTATAATTCTGAAGTGTCGATATTTTACTATTTTAGTGAAATAAAGTTTAATTTTCATTTTTCTTGTAACCGATCGAATTATGTATTGATGTGTCAAAATTTGATTAAGAAATAGCGAGACGATAACAAAATAATTACCGACCGTAGTATACGTCTGTCTTCCCCAAACTAATAATCCATAATCTCAAATCTCATTTGATCTATACTCTCTTTTGCAAAATTTATCTGTTCAAAATTGAAAATTTATGTTCTATAAATCATCACTGCACGTTACGGTTGAATTTTACCAAGAATAATCCATATGTACTAGTTTGATTTCTTATATCTATTTTCACCCTTTTCAGTGTGGCAGAGAGGGTCGTGGCCACTGCTATCCCCATCCCTTTTTATTAAAATGAAAATAATAATAATTTTATGTCCCTTCACTGTCTGACAAATTCAACGCAGAGAGAGAGAGAGAGAGAGAGAGAGAGAGAGGTGGAATTAGTTAAGATATTCATCACCCAAAATCTAAGGCATTCCGTTTGTTCGAGACTCCTGCTGTTTTCTCATATTTTCATAGGTAAGTAGTAACTCAACAAGAACCCCCACCCCACTCTTCTTAATTATAACCTCTACACACACACACACACACACACACACACACACACACACACACAGAGAGAGAGAGAGAGAACATTATGTATGTTGCATTTGTTTGTAATTAGAAGGAGATTCTGCATTATATTGTCGACTCTATACTTTTGAGTCTCAATAGTATTAAAGAAAAAAGAAGAAGTTATAATTTCATCCAGCATATGCAGTGCTATCTTTTTTCCAGATGTTTAAGAAACATTATCTTTATAATGTCGACACTATTAAGCGTTGTTTGGTGGAGTTTAAAAGTAGTTTTTTAGGAGATTTTGAAAAAAATTGGTGAAATGTGTGGTCGAGAATTCGTGAGTTTAAAAAAAAAATCATGCCCAATTAATTGAAATATTCATTGTATATATACATTAAACAAACTGTGTCTATATATATCTATCTAACATTTGAGTTTGAAAGGGTGTGAAAGATGACGAGAGTGGCGGTGGTCGGTGCCGGAATAAGTGGACTGGTTTCTGCATATGTTTTGGCCAAAGCTGGTGTGGAGGTGGTGCTGTTTGACAAGGAGGATTATTTGGGAGGCCATGCCAAGACTGTTACTGTTGATGGCACCAATCTAGACCTTGGATTTATGGTCTTTAATCGAGTGAGTACTTTTCTTTTCATTTTCCTACATTATTTCATTTTATTTTTCGTTACAACAAGATTTCTTTGTCTCGGATTTCTTAAAAAGAGTTGTCTCGACTTTCCTACTAAGTGCATGTTTGGCAATGATGAAATTATTTTTTATATAGTTTTAAATTATGGGTATCATGCAATAAGTTTAGAGCATGTTCGGCAGCAATTAAATCTAAAAAAATGCATTTTCGTGGCTTGAGAATGTTGACTTTTCAACATTTTGAAAGTAAAATGACTATATTACCCCTTATTATTTTGAAATGAATATGTATTGAGTAAGGGTAAAATAGACATTTTACAAACAAAACTTTTGAAAAGTCAATATTCTCAAGTCACAAAAATGGATTTTTTGTCCAAAAATTCCAACCGAACATGCTCTTAAACAATTAAACGAGATGTAAGAATATAATGTAGGATAATTCTGCATGTAAAATTTACCTAATTCTTCATAGCACCTAAGGGACGTGAAAAATATGTCGAAAAATACAAAAAAAAAAAAAGAGAGAGTAAAAGTTTGGAAGTTTTATTTGTATATTTTAGTGCCTGTTTCGTTTTGTTAAAAATCATTTTTTTAGCATATTTTGATAAAAATTGATGAAATGTGTATTTAAAACATTGACAAAAGTTGTGGATAAAATTAATCGTTAATTTTTGCTTAAAATTTTGTTAAAAAATTAAAATCAAAGTCAACGATTAATTTTAACCACACATTCTATAATATTCACAACTTTTATTAAAATCTAGGTATAAGATTGACTTTTAGTAAAGCCAAAACGACACTTAATCAAGAAAGTGACATTTCTTGTCCAACTTACAACTTTTGACCTCTAGTACTTGTGTTAATTTCATTTGAGAATATCGTGCCAGCTATCCAAATGGGAGTCGAATAACTTTTATTTTTTGGCAATTTATACACGTTTTTTGGATTCAATATTCGTCGTATAATTATTATTTTTAATGCATGGTCGTATCGAGTGGCTACTTGCAAACCAGTGGGACATAATTTAGTCTAATTAAAGTACACAACTACCCTTAATAATAATGGTGGGTTTGGAATTTATTGATTAATTAATTGCTGTCGGATTTTTAGATGCTAATTATTATATTAGTAAAGATAATGACATAATTAATAATATGCCAATGACAAAATAAGAATGAGATAAAACGGGCCAATTGTCATTGTATGCACATGCATGAACACGAATATCGACTAATAATAATTTGTATTTCAAAATTTTAAACCTTTGTAGTTTACGAAGTCGAACTTGTGTCGAGTATTGACCAATATAAACTTCGATAGTGAACATTTTTGAGGTGATTTGTTGTTAATCTTTGTTACACAAATTGTCATCACTTTGTAATCCCATTTTTTTTCTTTCAATAAATGTAAAAAAGAAATTGAAAAATTGGCCAAGTTGGTAGGGACAAATTTAATGTCCATTGTATGTTGTGTAGGGGACCTTATCATTTTCACGTGTGTCCATGATGTCTTGTAGTAGATATTTTACTATTTTTTATTTTGTTAATTTGCAAAATTAATATTAGACATATATTTGAAAAACAGTTTAAATACATTGAGTGTCATTTGAGAATGATGAAAATGTTTTGAAAATATTGCATAATTTTTCATTAAATTGTCAAATAACTTTCATAAAAATACATCTCGCGTCGAATATTTTGAACAACATTTCAAGTTAGAAGCAAAGTCTAACATACATGTAGGGGACAAATGGTGATTTAATTAAAAAATTGAATGTTTTTTGTCATTATAGATTGTTTGGGTCTCCATTTGCTTCTTTTTAAAAGTTGGGGATCAGTTTGTCACTAGAGCAATAGGTTTATTTTCCACTCCCAAGTACTCCCATCTCTCTAAGGGTGTCAAAATGGACAAGTTGATCAAGATCGATCTACATGCATGTAAGCTAGCTCAAGCCTGAACCAACTCAGCTAAAAAAATGGTCTAGCTCAGCTCAAATCGTTTTCAAACTTTTTAAAGATTTGCGCTATTCAATACTGGCATGCGTGTGCTAATATGGTCCATCTCAAGTCTATAAAGTCTTGCTTTATTTAGTGCCCGTTTGGTAGAAATTATAAACTAGTTTATTTGACCAAGAATAGTAAAAAATGAAGGCTACCAAAGCAAATTTTTTTGTCCAATAAATTATTGTTGGTCAAATAAATTATTTTGATCAAATAAACTGGTTTATAAACTCTACCAAACAGGCTTTTAATATAGACTTTCAAAAATTTTTAATTTTTTTTTAAAAGTCATACGTTATTCAATTTAGACTTTTAAAAATCTTACGAAATTTAAAGATATTCAAAATGTCATTTTTTTTTTAAAAAAAAATTATGTATTAACTTTAAAGCACAGTGTATAAATAAAAGATATCATAAGTTCTCTCTCATTTATCACCAAGACTTTCAACTTTAAAAAAAAAAAACATTCTTTCATTCTATGATTTTTTTTTTTTTTATGTAATTTTTTTTTTTTCTACGAATTCTAGAGTCAAGAATAATTACTAATATTAGTAGTTTTCTCTTTCTTTAATGTGTTTTATTTGCCCAACTTTGTTTTTGTCAAAATTTTATCAGTAACATTTCATTAATTAGTACATATGATTTTTGTCAAATGAGAGACAAATTTTGTTACACTTTTGTATTTATTGTTTTCTTTTTTATTTATTTAAAAATATGAGGAAGAAACAAAATTTTTGTTGAAAACGAGTTCGATTCACACGAACCAAAACCTACGCTGAAAAATAAGAATTATTAAAAAAAAAAAAAAAACAGATAAAAATGTGTTTCTACTTGCATTTGGTAAACATGGTTGTTCTTCAACATTATCTTCGCTATTATTTTGTCTTAAATTTTTTCTTCTTGCTTACTGATAGAATATCATTTTCCGCCTTCTTCTTTCGAGATTGACTCGGAAGATGTACCATTTTTGAACTCCTAAAATGGAATTTTTGAATTAATTTGGTGGTAACGGAGAATATTGTAGAGATTTGTTGGACAAAGTCAAAAAGAGAACCGTGAAAGGAACATATAAGAAACCCTTTACTCATTTAGCAAAAATGACGAGAGTTGAATTTTACTTAAAAATGGAGTATTTTTCACTTAACTATTTGATTAAATGACGTAATTATTTTCTATATAAAAAAGGGTATATTTTGATTTTTTTTTTTTAAAGGGTGTTTAAAGTAAATTTTTTCTTGAAATGGCAAAGGAGCATATAGAGCCGAGTTGGAGATTAAAATATCTTAGTTACTGCTTCGTTTAATTAATTTATTTTTTAAATATAATTTAAATTTAAAAACATAAATATAAAATAAAATAAAAAGATTAGAGGCGGATTCAAAAAATTCGAGACATAGACCATGTTATCCGTCCTCACTCTATTTAAAGCAGAACAATGTGGGAGGAGACACGTCAGGGACGGAATATTTTACCGTCCCTAATTTTTCATAATCTAATCAAGCATAGCACAGTATAATTGGCTAATCTACCCACAAACCGACCCGGTGCATGTTGAGCTGGTTGATCGATCTTTTAGCAGGCTAGGTTGATTGCCCGCCCATTTTGACAACTCTGCATCTCTTTCCTGGCCCGCTGTAGGAATAGTGCCAAATGATCGGGGTGACCCAATATATTTATTTGAATGGTCGTTGACCCATTTTACAAGTAAATTACTACATTTTTCTTTTTCGCTTATTCCATTTTAAACTTATCTCACTTGCTTATATATTATTGTTGAAAAATAGAAGATTTCAAAGATTATAATCTAACCAAATTCATTGTTAGAATTTAATCGATTTTATATCTGTAGAAAATTTCATTTCAATATTATAATAACCTATCTAAATTCTTGTAAAATGTATGATTATTTCTTCTTTTTATAATTTATAATAGAAATTGTAGATTTTATGGTATAAATTATGAAATTATGTATATATTTGAGTATGAATTGTGATTTTTGTTTTAAATTCAATGTATGTTAACGTCTATTAACTGACCTTAACAAAAGTCTGTTAACAGACCACATGTGAGTATTTAAGTATATTAACAATATGTTAATCATTACGAATGTAGAGAGTTGTCACTCTTTATTTTTATTTTCAAAATTGATTTTTTTTCATCATGTTTCATCTGTTCTTCAAATTCAATCTCCTCAAATCAAAATCTCAAATACACCTTCTTCTTCATCTACTACATCATTCTTAAAATTGATTTTTCTCCATCATATCTCATCTTTCTTCAAATTCTCTTCAAATCAAAATCTCAAATCCATATTCTTCTTCATCTGCTACATATTTGAATTGTTATTAAATTTAAATAGTAACTTACAGTCAAACACACCGCAGGAAAGTAGTATATATTAGTAATATATTAACAGATTATCTGTTAATAGAATTTATTAATGAAAATATTTAAGTGTTTTCTTCGTTTTTAATTTAAATTGTATAAATTAGATGATTTTTGGATTCGCTTGTTTGACATGGCCTTTTAGCCAAAGCGCCCTGCCCCGCTCCTTTCCCCGTACCCTTCCCCTTCAGAATTTTGCAGAGAGTCTGGTTAGGGTTTTGACAGGGTTCGTTAACAACCAAATGGAGCTAACAATTATTGCCATGGATACTCACATAAATTGGCATTTGCAAATTCGACATCTGGTTTTATGCTTTGGACATTGCAGTGGGTATGAAGAAATTATTGAACTTTTCCCCCTTTAGTATTAGTGTCCGAGCAGGCAAAAACTGTGATTGGAATTTGTACAGTTTTCCTATACTGGCATGTCGAACCTCAATTTTGGTGGCAAAATAATGGTTGTTAGAATTTTGAGCAATGTTGTGTAAGAAGAAAGAAGAAAGGGTTGAACTATAGAGAAAAAGGATTCATTAATCCGATCCTAAATTTATTGGGAAGAAAGCTCAGCTTGTTGCTGTTCTTGTAGTGTAAGAAGAAGAAAAAACATTTAAATGATCTTTCCTGTTGATATCATTGCTAAAGTAAGCATGAGAAGATATTAGACCTTTTATTCATAATAATGATTTATTTGAACATAAATTTTCAACGTAATATGAGAAATTTGTACTTTCATGTGTCTATAAAAGTAGATTCTGATGGAAATCATTTCATTGATTATGTGAATGTTGTCTGATTTACTGTTGGTTATTGGACAGGTAACTTATCCAAACATGATGGAATTCTTTGAGAGTCTTGGAGTTGATATGGAGCTCTCTGATATGTCATTTGCAGTGAGCTTAGACAAAGACCGAGGATGTGAATGGGGGAGCCGGAATGGTTTATCAGGGTTGTTTGCGCAAAAGAAGAATGTATTGAATTTACACTTTTGGAAAATGATTAGAGAAGTCATTAAGTTCAAGGATGATGCCATAAGGTAAGTACTATAGATAAAAAATACTTGTATCTTTTGACATATGTATTCTTTTTCTCGTCTTAATTATAAATTTTAAGGAAAAAAAAGGTTTATGAAATTTGATTTAGCACTACTTATATTGAAAAGGTTCTAATAAAACTTAGTAAGTCATTAGATTTTCCTGTATGGAAATGATTTTGACATTTTCTTTGTGGAATCGTGAGTGTCTCCAGGTAATACTTCTTCGTAATGAATGATAAAATTGATGGTTTTTCACTGATTGGCGATTGCAGTTACATTGAAGATCTTGACCGGAATCCAGATATTGATCGTAATGAAACACTGGGACAGTTTATCCGGTCGCGAGGTTACTCCGAGTTTTTTCAGAAGGCTTATCTTGTGAGACCGCTGAAACATTGTATTCTGTCCTATTTTACATAGCACATGTTGATTAGCAGAAATGAACTAACTACATGTGGTGTGTTGGATTGGACATTTGGACCACACTTGATACTATTAAGGAAGAAAAATGAGTTAAAATCTTTTTCATTATATTGTGCAGTGTTGTGTACTAAACATGCCTTTGTGTTTGTTTTTTGCAGGTTCCCATATGTGCTTCAATCTGGTCATGCTCTTCAGAAGGAGTAATGAGCTTTTCCGCTTACTCTATACTTTCATTCTGTCGCAATCATCATCTACTTCAGGTAAGTTTTTGAATCCATCATTTGATCATTGTATCCTGATCTCTCAATCCAGCTCGACTTATTTGCACATGCTTCGTTCTTTGTCTGATTACCTAATATACGCACTGATTTTCTCTGCAGCTCTTTGGTCGCCCTCAATGGCTCACTGTAAGATGGCGTTCACAAAACTATGTCAATATGGTAA
Organism: Forsythia viridissima; assembly: GCA_030279155.1. Lineage (NCBI taxonomy): Eukaryota > Viridiplantae > Streptophyta > Magnoliopsida > Lamiales > Oleaceae > Forsythia > Forsythia viridissima. Next base: position 5,548,177 of record CM059036.1, read on the forward strand.
ATTATATTATTTGAGATTCCTTGGTTGTTATTCCTTATTATCTAACGACAGACTTCGATGGAGAAAGATTAGTTTACATGTTAAGACCATCTGATTTATTTTAAATTCAGATTCTGATTGCATCTCCTTTCATGGCAGGTTAGGAAAGAGCTGGATAGTAGAGGCTGTCAAATAAGAACTAATTGTGAAGTATGTTCTGTTTCAACAAATGATGAGGGTGAGTGATAATTTATCATTTTGGTTTTTTCTAATTTTCTCTCTATTTTGTTGTTCTTGAAGTTAAAAATCAGAAAAATTTAAACAACGTGTAATGTTTTTTGAGGGTTCCAGATTTTTCGCAGAGCTTAAAGTACAGATAAAATTTCATTCGCAGAGCTTAAGTACAGTTAAAATTTCATTCGCTTCAATTTGGATTGAAGTAACAAGGCACTTGCACTATTATGTTTCAACCATTATATTACTTTGCTTGCACCTTACATGCTAACTGTAACTGGTTTGACTAAATATGAAAATCTTGTGATAAAAGCATTGAAGCTTCATAGATGTACTACATTGGCAAAACATGATGAGACATATTCTTGGCGAACTATCTCCTTCCCCGATCTTGCTTTTTCCATGAAGGGTTTTTTGTTCTTTTTGAAGGAAGAATCTGTCTATTCCTTGAGTCGTGAAAAGTTAAAGTAGTGTTCTCTAACAGGCTTGAAGCGTTTACAAAGAGTCTTGGCTAAGGGTTTTAATGCATTGAAAGTGAAAGAGATAAACTGAAACCACATGTAAGCATTTGTCACTCTATGAGCTACATATTGACTGTAGTTGTGTCTATAAAAAGTGGCCTTTTGATGTTGGACAAGTACATTATGACATACTCTCCTACAATAGGCAGTGAAAGGAGGAACATTTTTCGCTAAATTTTCAAGATTTTTGTTGCTTTATAGGCTGTGATGATGGGTAAAGCCATAAAGGATAGCTAGTGGTTTGAGACGCAAGTATGTACTACGTAGGGGAAAATTTTATCTACGAAATTGAATTCACGTGAAAAACAAAATGAAGAAAAAGAGAAGAATTGAAGAAGAAAGTTTTGGAGGAAGAGAGAAACATAAAGGGTACAAATACATTTAACATTCTCAACAATATTCTCATAATACCGAACTATCTTAAATGAAGATATTACGCTGGATAAGGAATTCCCCCGAGTCTTCTTCCGAAATCAATGCAATACCAACATGTTGTACAGCGCTATCATAACATCTTATAGCTATTCATTCAAACTCACAATTCTTTCTGTTCAAATAAAAATAAAATAACATAATAACAATAATGATACTCACTTATACAGGGTTTCTTTTACCAATCAATTCTCGATTTTGTTCCTGAGGGTTATTTTCTTAACCAGTTCTTAACCTTGTGCCAAAGTTCTTCTTAAAGGTTTTTCTTACTCATGGTTCTTGAACTTCGTTCTAAGTTTCAAGTTGATTGTCATTTCGTACAATAGAATCTACAAAGTTGAGTTGTTCAACTTGCACCTATTTCATCCATCCAACAAGTTGCAGACATCCTTGCAAACAGCATCCTCCTGGTCAGTTTTGAAATTTCGTGGTTTTGCTCGCAGAGATTGGCGAGATAAGCTAGCTTCTCGGTAGAGACTATGGCTATTCTATCTTTGCTTTTACAATTTCATTTGCAAACTCATATTGGTTTCTACTACACCATCTTGAGTTTGAGGGGATGTCAAAGATATGTAAAGATCTCCATAGTATTGTTTTGCTTTTCTAGATACTTCAATAATGGTTTAGATATTATATATTCATTCTATAGTTGCACGTTACTTACGTAGTATAATAATACATGTATTTTAAAGTCTCTCTGAGAGTATACTTGGTTCTAGTTCCAAATGAATCTAAAACGAAATTTTGTAGGATGTGTCATAAGTTGTGAGGATGGTACAGAAGAAAGATGTGATGGATGTATAATAGCTGCACATGCTCCAGATGCTCTGAAGTTGTTAGGCAAACAAGCAACATATGACGAATTAAGAATACTTGGTGCATTTCAATATGCTTACAGGTGCTCTTTTTAATTTCCTCTCAGTATTATGTTGCTTTAATGAGTTCCTTCTAGGTTGGCTTCATGAACTTGGCTAACTTTACATGAATATCTATGTTTATGTATTCACTATATTTTAGAGCATGGATGATCTTGTACTTCCGTCAAACATGTGTTTATCATATGAACTCTATACCTGGAAAACTTGAGTTGAACAACCAGATATTATTTCGAGAGAGTTTTTTCCCTTTAAATCAAGAGGGTAAACTGTGTTAAGTTTTACATTCAAAACAAGGGAAAACACATTCTTTCGTTTAGTAGCAAATTCTACTTTGTTTAGCTTGCATTCGTCCTACTTGATTTTTGTGGAGTACGTTGCTGTGTTTGATCATAGATACTTCACGCATTATAAGCTTACAATGCACAATCATACTTTAACCCTTTATGGCAGTGATATTTTTCTTCATCGTGACAAAAATTTAATGCCCCAAAACCCAGCAGCATGGAGCGCATGGAATTTTTTGGGAACCATTGATAACAAAGTTTGTGTGACATATTGGCTCAACATCCTCCAGGTTTGTAAATTGGTTTCTCCATTTAAATTATACGTGAATATCTATCTTTTCTGCATCAGTTCAAATTTTGATGATCCTCTCATTTTCAAATCCTATTGAATTGATGTTAGCAATGATTTGTCTAACATGTGATAATAAATTATAAAATTAGAATTTTTTGTCGTCTTTATGCACAAACCTGTAGTAGACAGATGACCTCTATTATCATCACTAGGCATCGGAATTCACCATTGACATACCAGTAAAAGTTTTGAAGTGCATGATTTATATTACGAGACATATCTATCCTTCATTTTCTACTGAAAAACGAGTCAGAAAAATTCACGCCATTTATGCCCTTTGATAAAGCACTGCAAAGAATAAAAGCCTTATATTTTTGCTCTATAATTGCGCTGTTTTGTGTTGTAACCTTTGTAAGCATGCAGAACATTACTGGGACGGGACTGCCCTTTTTGGTGACTCTTAATCCACCTCACACACCTGAACATACCTTGCTTAAATGGTCAACCGGCCACCCAATCCCATCAGTTGCTGCATCAAGAGCTTCACATGAGTTGAATCTCATCCAAGGGAAGAGGAGAATATGGTTCAGCGGTGCATATCAAGGTGCATTTACGAAGCCTTAGCATCATTTTCAGAACTCCAGGATATATGCTGACATTTCTCTTTAATGCATTTCTTTCAGGATATGGCTTCCACGAGGATGGACTAAAGGTATTCTCATGTCCAAACATATTTGCTCTTTAGTTGCATATTTTACTGATAAAGAAGTGAGAAATAATGCAAAAATAAAGCAAGAGAAAAAGAAAACAGGGCTGTATGATATTGAATGAAGAAAATAACAAGCTGATAGACATTGCCTTCGGAAATAAATTTTTGGCCAAGTTTTTTCACGTGTGATTTGACTAAAGATATGGAAATGGTTTTAAATGCATTAATAATTGATTTTTGTATCCTTACAGGCAGGTATTCTAGCAGCACATGGCATGCTTAGGAAAAATTGTACTATTCTGAACAACCCAAAACACATGGTACCCTCCTGGCTAGAAACCGGGGCACGTCTTCTTGTTACTAGGTTTCTCCAAAGTTTTATTGCTACTGGCTGCTTAATGTGAGTTTATGATGATAAATTTATTGTTCTTTGTTTTTCTATGTTTAATTTATTGAAAGAATGCAGAAATGTGGAATGTGTGTGACCTCTTTTACCCCTTTGGATGCTAAGCTTTCTAGTATATTGTTGTAATGCATGCCTCATGCAGTTCGAGCACTATTATATGTTTTCTTAAACTCAAATTGTGTTTCATGGATATTCTCTGTAAATGTTAACTGTGCAACCATTCCCTAATCTGTCTTAAGAAAACATGTTTTAAACTCAAATTCTGCTTCATTGATATGCTCTTTTATATGTTAACTAGGCTACCATTGCCTAATGTGTCTAAAGAAAATGGGGTTTTTTACAATCTTGGTCGATGGTTATCTCTATTAACCTCCACAGCATTAATATCAAAAGAAGCTTCATCTCTGATTGTAATGTGCTCAACATCTACTCTTTGCTTTTAGTTCCCTATCCCAGACCTAAATCCACATGCACCAATTCTTCAATGTCGATACTCTTTCTTGGAAATTGAACTCGAAATTCATTGAAAAGTGCACTGGACATGCACTCGCAACCACACACACACTACAAAAACAACATATATATAAATATTATATAACTTTCTTTGCAACAGTTTACTGGAAGAAGGGGGTACGATTTTCACCTTTGAAGGAACCAGAAAGAGTTTACCGAAAGTCTCTCTGAGAGTTCATAGTCCCCAGTTTTACTGGAAGGTAATACTCTGGTTTCCAGGGTGATGATCTAATGCCCATAGTGGGCCAAATAAGAATTGCCCACTGGACAAGTGTCCAGTGGGCATTGGATGATGTCAAACACTCCTCAAATGCCCACTGGACACTTGTCCAGTGGGCAATTCTTATTTGGCCCACTATGGGCATTAGATCATCCCCCTTGGTTTCCATATCATATTTTTAGATACTTTCCATGTTTATAAGGCATCAGATTAGAGTACTATTAGAGAAAATAATACAGATTACTTTTGATTCAAACAAGAACTTCTTGTTAATATGTTCTCATTTAATATCCCCGTCACAGATTGCAACTGAAGCCGATTTAGGCCTTGCCGATGCCTATATTAATGGGGATTTTTCTTTTGTTGATAAAAATGAAGGTCTTATCAATCTTTTCAGGGTAAGTAAATTGATCCAAATTCAGTGTCAAGGATTTTTCATTTGATAATAATAGCTGTCCTAAATCCTGTTTTGCAGATATTTATTGCCAATAGAGATTTAAATACTTCTGCCTCAAAGTCAAACAACAAAAGGTAATGTTGGTTTCACCTTGTACAAGTGCAATCAAGTATTTTCCTCAAATTCTCTTTGAGAGTATATCTTGTATACCAATAGGGGATGGTGGACACCATTGCTCTTCACTGCCGGAATAGCATCTGCAAAATACTTCTTTCAACATGTTTCGAGGCAAAACACTCTAACTCAGGCTCGCAGGAACATCTCCCGTCATTATGACCTAGTAAGTGATTTATTTCTTTGTGACGAGTTGATGAAGCTTTTATTAAGATAATTTCTCTTTTCTATGCAGTTGCTAAGATGTGAATTAGTGTATTCATAACATGTGCGTGAAGATGCTAAGAAATTGTTCTATGTGCAGTGAACTTTTCAATTTCAGTTTTGATTCCATGACCAGAGATTATGAGAATCTCCTAAAAAACTTTGTCCTGATTATTTGCATCTTAAGGTCCTCATTCATTATTTTTGCTAGGTTGGACATAGTAATCAAGAAAGCTTGTCTCTGATTATCTACTTCTTGATTTGTATAAACCGTGATGTTACATCAATTTTAGGGATAAATAGCTGAAACTTGTGTTGTCTGTTGTTTCCAGAGCAATGAACTCTTTTCTCTGTTTCTGGATGAAACAATGACATACTCTTGTGCCATATTTAAGGTTAGGGTTTGAATTTTTAATGCATCACCTTCACATAAACTACATTTAAAAACTATTATTTTCGTATTTCCCAGTCGTAATGACCCCATTTAATCCACTTGCAAGACTCAAAATGAAGACTTGAAAGTCGCACAGCTGAGGAAAATCTCTCTTTTGATTGAAAAGGCAAGGCTTCATACCACACGCCACTTTGGTTTTAAAATATTTTATTGCTTAAACTGATTTTTGTCTATTTCAGGCAAGAGTTAGTAAGAACCATCATATTCTAGAGATTGGATGTGGCTGGGGAAGTTTGGCGATTGAAGTTGTCAAACGAACTGGATGCAAATATACTGGCATCACCCTGTCAGAGCAGCAACTGAGATATGCTGAACTAAAAGTGAAGGAAGCTGGCCTGCAGGTATACTATGCATTCTTTTGTGGGATTTCCATAAAACCAGCTTTAAGGGAAAAAAGAAAAGAAAATTAATATTTGAGTGGCAATCTGGATTGTCATGCATCTTGAATATTTGAAAACATGAGAATGCTTATTTCTTCTGAGTATCCGTTTTAAGTTGGTACAAATTGAACGGGTTCTCTAAGTTTCTTATCTACTAGCGAACTTGATTTCAGGACCACATAAGTTTCCTTCTATGTGACTATCGCCAATTGCCTAGCACGAACAAATATGATAGAATTATTTCATGGTGAGCCTTTATTCAGATTAATTTAACTTCTTCCACTCAAAATAAAAATATTTTTTTCAAATTGCTGTAAGCCATGTACAATAATAATCCAGGCGATAAATTTGCAGTGAGATGTTAGAAGCTGTAGGGCATGAATTTATGGAAGACTTTTTTAGTTGCTGTGAATCAATATTAGCAGAAGACGGTCTTCTCATTGTACAGGTATGCACTGCAATAAATCTAGTTTTATTGCTTTTAGTTGCAAAGATTTTTGCAGTTTGTGCCGTAAGTGTTCTTCTACAGAAATTCCGTCTTAATGTCCTTTCCTTTATGCACCAGAAATTACACGGGGTATTTCATTTGTTTCTGTTCAAACAATACGACATCTTGTAATTTCAAAGCATTCTTTTCTTTGTTACAGCATACCAAACGTTGAACTAACGTATTCTAACTTATAAAATGATTGCTTTTTTCTGTTAGTTCATATCAATACCAGACAAGAGATATGATGAATACAGACGCAGCTCAGACTTTATCAAGGAATACATATTCCCAGGTGGATGCCTGCCATCACTTAGTCGAGTAACATCAGCCATGGCAGCTGCATCCAGACTATGGTAAAATTGAAATTCTTTGATTCCTTTTTTTTTTTTTTTTTCAACTGCTTTCTTGGAATAATATGTGAAAACACGAACAAATTTTTAAATTCAGCGTGGAGCACCTCGAAGACATTGGAATTCATTATTATCAAACACTCAGATGTTGGAGGGAAAACTTCCTCAAGAAGCTGAGGTGAGAAATAACTATAGTTTCTGTATTTAACTAAAACCATACAAGAAGTTTACTTGTGTCTAAGAATATGTTTTTCATGGAATATAACATAGGACTCAACATTACAACGGACAAGATTTTAACTTATATTTCTTTCTTAATAGTATTGTCCAATCCATCTTACCAAACATATTATACATGTTTGTGCAATGTTAAAATACTTGTACAATTTATTCGAATTCGGTACTTGATTCAGTACTTTGGGCATTAACATGTGTGTATTTTCAGCCAAATCATTTCTTTGGGATTCAATGAGAAGTTCATCCGAACATGGGAATATTATTTTGATTACTCTGCTGCTGGATTTAAATCTTGCACGCTTGGAAACTATCAGGTAATCTATGTCTTAACTATCAGGAATTTTTTACAGCCCCTCCACATCTTCCACTTTTTTCTTTTTTATTTCTTTATCATGTTACAAGACGTGACTGACACCTACCTCGACCATCCTCCTGTAGCTGAAAATTTCAATGTTGTAATATTTCTTACATTTTTCTACAGATTGTCTTCTCACGACCTGGCAATATTTCTGCATTTGGTGATCCATTCAAGGGTGTGCCTGCTGCATATTAACAGTATTATTTGTAGAGAATTGAGGCTTTCTTCTATTTTCTGAAGAAATATTAAAGCCGGGTTCTTCCTCATTTTCAATGCTTTTAGGAGCATCAGAGAAGTTGCAATTCTTGGTTCTATCACACAGATTATACAGATTATGTATTAGTTACTAATTGTTGCGTGGATTCACATTGACTGATTGTTTTCACAGGCCAATATGGTGACCTTTTAATGATGGATTATTAGTTTTCCTTCCTTTTATCTTCTATATATTTCAAGTGCTTCCAATCACGAAATAAAAGAAATTTAAAAGATAATATTATTTACCACGTGATTATCATCTATATATGTGACAATTGTATTGACATTATATTAAAGGTCCAATAAAATGTAAAAATACAAAACTCATTTAATGACGCATATATCAATAGTTATTACCAGTGGTGAATGACAAAAAAAATTTGTTTGAAAGGATGTCACGCCATATTGACAATATTTTCAAGAAAATATGCTACAAGTTGCACAGTCCTCAGTCCCAACTTGAGTAATAGATTTAGATGTGTAATACATAAATAATTCACAACACATCGATGTACAATCATCTAGGCTTTTAGTTTTACTTAAGACTTCATTTTTATTTTGCTTCCAAAAAAGACCGTCTAAATTCTCTTGTTAAGGTAGATTAAATAGTGCTGCGTGGCTTGACTCGCACATTTGTTCAACAATTCTGTTAACAAATCAAAACCAAGAACAAGATATTTCATTCTATAATGTAATGAGAGCACCAAATCAAGAGCATGCTTAACAAGCGAAATACAAATGTCTAATAATGATAACCCCATTTCCTATGAACTCCTCTCCTGCCAGCTCATTTCTTACTCCAAGTTCAAGTCCGAGTTTGAGTTCAAATACACTCATGTGATTGAACCTGCTCGGAATTACCCTCTGAATGAATTGCATACACATTGACAAAACAGTTCCCAACATGAGAACAACAAGGATGTGTCTGGTTACACAGTATTAGATGGGATAGACAGCAAGATTTTCACTTTTTTTTTCCCTTGATAGTACTGTCCAACCACCTTACCAAACATGCCATAAAGAGAAAAATAACCCCCAAGTTTAAACCCTACACACATCTCATCTCATCTCATCTCATCAAGTTGATCCAGTTTAGACCCAATGCTCCACATAGTACCACAGAATTTCTAAGGACTACCATAAGCATTCTGACAAGTATAGCCAATTTCGTTCTCTGTGTCGACCAACAAACAAAACTAGAGCACGAGATAATCCAACTTCCCACTCCAAGATATTGCAAACAGCCCATTCATATTTGCACGAGGTACAGTTAGATCAGTCCTAGGGAGCATTGAAGTGCAATTTAGAATGCCATAAATTAGTTGTGCTAAGTAACAGTAAAACTTCAAATGAAACCACTTAATCCAGGCCAAATTATTCCAATTTTTAATGAACTAGTAGTTATGAACTGCGAAGACTACAGTTATTCGGAAAAGGACGAGCAAAAGACAACATAAATGAACAAAAGAAAATGTAGTTGGTTCTTTGCCTAAAAAAGCAACTTGTGTATTGATATCAGATTGATTTCAGGCAGTTAGGACAGTTTACTCCAATTTTGAACTCTACTCTATAATACTAACAGAGCACCAGACAGTTCATGTAATGATTACTAGACCAACTGCTCTCTAGGATCGACATACCAAACACGTCTGCCATGAATCTTCATCGTACTAAAACCTCGATGAAGATTGAGAGATTCCAGTTTGAAAGCTGCTTCAGCACCAGTTTCAGGGTAATGCATCATATTAACCATGCCAAGTCCACTTTGAAGTTCCATTCCATGCTAAACACGTACACCCTGCATTAAGCTTGTGTTTAGCTTGAGTGGACACTTCAGTTCACCCACCTTAGTACGCGAGCATCTCTCCTCCTGTACAACACAAGGGCAAATACAGGGGGAAATGATTATGATATTGTCAAAATTTTAACTACCACTACGATTACTGCTACCCAATACGAAACTGATCTACCCGAGATTGCAGTAGCTCTACTTCTATAGATAAAAAGGATACTCTTCAGCAGAAAAAGTCCAACTAACACTAAGATTTCACCACCTACAACAAATTGAAGCACCCACGATTGAATTCCCTATCAACAAGAGGTCAGATAACAAAATTTTCTGTCTAATGACAAAAAATTAAGAAACATGATTGCCAGTAACAGCAATGCAATCCATAAGAAACATCGTAGTGGGAGTAGTAGAATACTACTTTTGACATGTAAATTATCATGAAGCTTCCATATCAACTAAACTCTGCTAAAGAAGGCCAGAAATAAATACTAACTTCATAAGATCACCGAATAACTCGTCTTAACTCACATAGAAATTCCACATAAGCTATATCTCAAACATTACGATAAGCAAAGACTCCAGATCAGCTAGCAAACATAGCTATAAGCAAGCCGGAATTTAAACTACACTTAAAAGCAAATAGAAAGTGAGGTAAACTCTAATCCTCAAGAAGTACTACTTATTATAGACTGAGCAAAATAAATACGGTAAAATACTGGTATTCAAGCAATCCAACCAGCCCCAATATGCCGGTGACATCTTGCAAGAGCCACCTACCCTGCACCTGAATGGGAAAGCATTGATGGCAAAAACCTCCAACCAAGGATAGATGGAATCAAGTAGAAAAATCACTGCTGCTGAGCCTGTCTAGTTGGAGCACTGCCATATCCACTACCATACCCAGCTTGGCCACCATGAGGTCCATTTGATTGTTGTCCATAGTTACCAGAAGCTTGTGAAGGGTCAGATCGCCAACCTGAGTTTCCATACCCAAAATTACCACCAGCATCACTGTAGCCACCTCCCATATAACCCCCAGGACCTGCTTGCAGCTCTCCTGCAGGTGCACTGCCATTTGGGCCACTTCCCGTACGCCCACCGACAGCCCCATAAGCAGCAGCAGCAGCAGCAGCAGCAGCTTGGTTCCCATAAGTTCCATCATTGCCACCATATCCACCATAGCCATAACCTTGATTACCATATCCAGGAGCTCCGCTTGGAGACTGACCAGTAGTTACCCCACCGCTACCAAGGCCACCACCAGCACTAGGATTAGGGCTACCCCATTGAGAACTTCCGTAGCCTATATTTCCATATCCAGAGGGAGCCTGAGAACCCCATGAACTTCTTTGGGCATTTGGAGCATTAGGATTTCCATAGCCTGAACCAGCACTGCCATAATTTCCATAGCCACCATAACCCATGCCATTATTGCCAGGACCATACCCATAACCGGAAGTATTATACCCAGATGGACCATATGGTGGATACCCACCCCCAGCATTTTGAGATTGCATGTACCTGGAGGAATCCATTCGACTATCTCCAACAGAAGAACCATACCCCTGATAACCTCCAACGCTGCCGCCACCTGTCCCACCACCCATGGAACGGCCACTCCCACCAGGATTGGCATCTTTAGGAAGAGCACGCTTCACTTCCACTTGCTTACCATTTAGATCATGAAAAGTCTTGTGTAAAACCCTATCTACTGCATCCTCGGAATCAAATGAAATAAATCCAAATCCACGAGGTCGGTTTGTCTGCTGGTCATACATTATTACTACATCAGTTACAGAGCCGTAAGTTTCAAAATAATGACGGAATCCCTCTTCAGAAAGAGTTGGTGGCAGTCCCCCAACAAATATCTTCTTGGTCCTGGTATTCCCAACACCTCCAAAGTTTCTAGAAGTATTAGAGTTTCCACCTTTTGAAACTTGTTGTTCCTCTCTTGATAAGGCTCTCTTGGCCTCGACCTATTAGGGGAAAAACCATCTTCCGGTTATGATGTAGAAGGATAAAAAAATGACAAACATATAATACAATTCAAAATTTCAAATAATTAGAATGAGATGAATCACAGGCACCATTCAGACGTAAACTTCTCATGGAGAGATGTAACATTACATTATCAATAAAGCGGAAAATTTAAAGATTTCAACAGGTAACAACATATTTAGTCATTGGAGAATAGTACTATCCGTAACATGTACCTAACAAGAGTGCTGGTAGCCAGTAGAAACACAAGAACACAGAAGAGAACGTCATACGGCTCAAAAAAATAATCAATTTGATGCAAAACAACGTACTAGCAAAAATAAAAAATAGAAATGATACTTACAACACCAGTCCACCCCTGAAAATAAACCACGGTCACAAAAACCTAAACCTAATGCCCAAAAATCCGAAAGATGTGGTAGGTTGGAGGGAACAACTGTCCAGTCCGGAAGGTGGATTTGTGTGTACGGATGCAAATTTGCAAACTGATAGGCAACCAGTCCAGTTCACGTACCAAAGACGCAAAAACATAACAAGGGCATAAAAGGAAAAGAACATGGGAATGAGGTCACATGCAGCACGTGGAAAGCTACAAAATCAATTAGAGGAAATTGAGAGGAGCTACAACCTATAAAGGGAGGAAGGAAGAACTAGAGGAGCAGCAAAAATATATGGAGAATCACTGAGGAGAGTCTGGACCTCTCGAAATTCCAGTTTATTTTATTTTATTCCAATTTTCTGTTGTTTGCAGTAAATGTAATCACAAGAACACTTAGCTATAATTATATTTACATATTAGTCTTTTTTCTCAATTTCTACAACAATTGTAAAGGAAACTTCAATACAAATTGCTATATTATTCCTTTTTCATCTTGAGTTAAATCCTTTAATACCTGCAAAACAACCAGTAAAGATCAGAAACCCACCACAATCCTACTTGAGTTCCAAGTTCTAACTCTATATATGTGCAAATTCCACTGTTCTAAGGCGTAAGGCGCAGCCTCCATGCCTTACGCCTTGCCCTTACCTCGTCGCCTAGGTCTAAAAAGCTTGAAAGTCGACCTCTACGCCTAATTACGTTTTACAACTTTTTAGAATGCTGGTACATTCACTTGTATGACCGCTGATTTTTGTGTGTGCACAACTTTGCATGCACACAACCGTGCATGGAGGCTAATGCATAGGAGATGGATTTGGAGTTGGGGTAAACTCCTACCACGATAGGGTTCTAATCTAGTATGGGTGAGTGGAAAAGAGAGTGTTGGTACGAGACTGGGAGGGGTTGAGAAAAAAGAGTGCGGAAGGTACAGAAAGAAAGTATTTTGTCATCTGCCTCATTGTTCTTTTTTTCTTTCCTTGTCATGTTTTTTCTTCTTTAGAAAAAAAAGGTGTATTTACTTAAAAATAAGAAAAAGAAATTTTTTTCCATTATATTATCCAGAGCTGTAATGGTCAAAATGTAGATTCTGCTGATTCCAATTCTGATTCAACCCAAACAACATTCTTACAATTTTGATTCCAAATCCTTTTGAAACCCACAATGTGGGGTGTTTTTATCTTTCCAAACCTGATTCCAAGGCTATTCCATTCTGATTTCGATGGTGAACTAAATGGCACCTCAGATCAAAGTGATACAAAGAAAATAAGCAAAATACATGATTATACAAGAAAAAGCTTGGGATCTTTAAATGTATGAAATAAGGAAATAAGACTAGCATTAAAGACCATGTATAAAACAATTCAATGTATAGTCTGTTGAATTAGTATCATACGAGAATTGTCTGTGTACATGAATGTGGTATAAAAAATGAAAGATTACTATCCAACACGAAAGTTGACAGAAAGATGAAAAACTCGAGAACTGATATCAAGGCTTAAACCAAAAACTCATAAATCTTTCTACATGAAAAAATACATAGTATTTACATGAAAACACCACAACAGTAGGCAATAATTGCAACAAACATAGATGCCCATTATAAGCTAGAAAAAATCACAAAACTATAGCAAACAGTAGATGCTACCAATCAATATTAACATCAATCAATAAAACCATTTTACACAAGCTAACAGAGATTAAGGTGCCAGATTAGAATTGCAAAGCTTAAAGCCTTCGTAAATCTAAAAAAAATCACTTGAATATATCAGATATCCACATGTCAAATGAAGACCGCAGCAAAAAAAATACCCAGCTACCTATTTGAGTAAAAGAATGAACAAAAGATCAAGAACCGGGAGAAATCATACAAAAATAACAAAAAACCATAAGCCTGAATGCACAGAGAAAAGACAAGTAAATAATGAACCGGTGAAAAATCAGAAATAAGACATACACAGATACCTAAATGAATAAAGCAACACAAATACATACAAGACCAGCTAATACCAATAAAAACCCAGATGCCAGAATGAATTTTTAAAAAATCCCAAACCCCAAATTTAAAGGAAAAACACAAAAAAGAAGAAAAATTATTAACATTAAATCTCACAGTGCGGCCATCAATAACATGTCTCTCTTGAAGAATCCTGTCGAGAATGTTCGGATCTGCAAATACAACAAAGCCAAATCCTCTTGGTTTGCCTGAGATCTTATCTCTCATCACCACAGTCTGCAAAACCTCACCATAGCCTTGGAAATACTCCTTGAGCTTTTCCTCATTTGTCTCCCATGATATCCCCCCAATAAAAAGCTTTCCTTGATCTGAATCCATGTATATATGGATATGTATATATAGGTTGAGCGATTTTCTCACTCACTATGTGAAAAAAACGAGGGTTTGAGAGAGTGTATGTGCAGACGGCGGACTTGAGTCGGGATAGGGAGAGACAGTTTTATTTGTGCAATTGTAAATAATAAAGGGCTCAGATTTGATGGGAAGGACATGGGATTGAGAACGGACGGTTGAGATGGGGTAAGTGGATTTTTAGGTGGGGCGGGTATTATGTGTACGATGTACCGTTACCATATTAGTACATAATATTTCTATAATTAATTTTTCCTTTTCAGATGGGAATACAAATTGAAGTATTCTTTAATTTATTAAATTCCATTCCATTAGTAAATATATAATAAAATTAGAATATTATGGAGGTGTGGGTATTCAAATGTAATTTTAACTAGTATACCACTTCTTTGTGGTGAAATTCGACCGTAACTCTATTATGATGATGAATTGAAGCGATGAACAGATTTTGGAAATGATTGAGTGAGAGAGATGGATTGATGAGATTAACAGATTTTGGAGTTAGACCAATTGATGAATCAAAGAGATGGAATGAAGCTGTTAACAAATTTTGGATGAGATGATTTTGTGAGGAGAGAAATTAAAGACGTTACTTTTTTCTTCTCGTAGAAGAGAAAACTCCATACGGTCGTGATAATGATTAAAATAATTTGAGCAAGCCAGAAATAAGAATGTTTGTGCTTGTGCTTTTGAATTGGAAAACTAATATAGACTGAAACGAGCGAGCAAGAATAATAACATGTGATCACGAGTCGTTAATTTAGTAGAATATCAAGTTGAATCAAATAATTTGCAAAAGACTCTCACAATTTTTATAAATTTAATCAAATTAAAACCATCCCCCATGTTTGTTGCAGCTCCAAAACCTAATTGCCTAACTAAATTCATAATTGTACACTTGGTTCCTATACTTATACCAAATAATAAACCAAATCCTAATTAATTAAAATTTCTGATAAATATAAATTAAGTGCTAATTAAATAAATAAAATACAAAAGTCGAATCAAGTTCACTTTCTTTTAAGTCATGTACTACAATAAGAAATGGACCGGATTGATTCAAAATCGATTAGTTCAGATCGATTCATGTGTTAACTATAGACGTCCTCTTTAGAAATGTATTTATCTTAATTCTTCTAACATAAACATGAATGCATGTTATAATGAAAGCACCCTCTATATGCAACATGGACTCGGATACGAGTGTCTGGCACAAGCGTAAAAACAAAAAATTAGTAACACGAGCACAAGTGAACAACGTGATATTAGCTTCCAACAATTATTCAAAAATGAAGAAAAGAAATTGCAATCAAATGTGCAGACATGACAAGGGGAATTGGGGTATGAATTAAAGCACATCATTGGCAACTTGATAAATCCTAGACTTTACCGTTGTTGGAGAACCGCCAACACTAGTGATGTTGAATTCTGTACGAGATTAAATAATAATAATAATAATAATAATAATAATAATATTATTATTACAAGACAGGATTTACATAGCTAAAATCTATGCTAAGTTAAGACAACCTATTAAAGATTGTATTATTTCGACTTTCATAAGATGTGTTGACCAATCTTGACCACTAAGACGTTATTTTGAATTTCGTATGCTAATGTATTTTATAAATTTTGTTGACTTGTTACTTAATTAACCAGTGTAGAATGTTATTAGGTCTGGATTTTGGATGGATCGGTTCAGATATTTCAATACTCGGAATCACCCATTACACTTCAAGCATTTCATAAATGAAACCATTCGATTCCACGTAATTATTGGAACCAAACCCAAACTCGAACCATCGGTTTCGATTCTGATTTCGGTTCCGGTTCCGGTTTTGGTTCGGCTCTACCGATAACCTTTTTTTTAAAATCGTAAGTTGACAATATACTTTGATAAAAACTAAAAATTGTAATCCTGTTAACATTAAAATACGTTAGATATGAAACATATAAATATTCATCGGAAGAATAGACACCAGAATTGCAAACCCATAAATTAGGATTTATCTCACTGTGTGTTGAGTGAGAGAGATGAGCGAGAGTGCGAGACAAACGATAATATTTGTATTGTGTATCTGAGCAAAAAGTAATTGAGAATTTGGGATTTGAGTATTGTAATTGTGTCAATTGAGGTTTAGGGGTGGTGGGTTTTGGACTTTTGATTTGGGTCTTTGACTTTTGTCTTTAATACCGTGGTATTATGTTGGGTTGAGTCAGAGTGAATAAATTTTGAAAACTAAAAAATTTATAAAAGATGACAAATTCGGTTTCAAGTCGATTGCCCATAGTTTCAATTTCAAGAAACAAGAACCGACCCGAAATATTCGGTTCTGATTTCTCGGTTCTGGTTTCAGTTTCTAATTTTACTTTTTTAGAACCAGACCAGCACCTCCAATTCCAGTTCGGGAGATTGGGTTTTGATTAAAATTTACACCCTTAAATGTCTGAAACTTCGGTGTAGTTTTTTTTAGAAAAAAAATGGGTTTTTTTAGGTACTTTATTAACTTTTCAAACTTTTTTGTAGTATAAAAAGGTTGAAAAGTCAAAAATTGTAGGCAAAAATGAAATTTTTTAGAAAAAAATGGCTACCGAACATGTTCTTAATATTGAACATACGAACAAAAGTACGAATGATCACTTATGACAATATAAGTTGAGTAATTGTATTGAGAAGCACATAGTGACACAACTTATATTTTGATCATAAATAAAATTGTTCGCAACCAATGTTAGGGTGGGTATGTTGTACTAGAAAGTTGTGGTGTTGACTATTTCAACATTTATGTGTGCGATTTGTCTTTATCACAAAAATTGTTTAATAGTGACACTAGTACATTTTGGAGTGTATTGCACATTAGTATAGCCGTGTGAAAAATTAAATTCTACTATATCATAGGATATTTCATCTAAATATCTTGATAAGATTACGTATATCTTTTCGTGAATTCAATAATTATTTGATTACTAATAAGTGATATCAATTGAATCGATTGATCAAATATTTCATGAGTTGGGAGCTTGAGAATGGACGAAGTAGAGTACATGAATTCATGTTGGTAATCGTCGCCCTGAAAAATGGGTTGAGTGACTACTTGAAAATTTTCTGTTGAACGATTATAAATCTGAGCTCAGTATTTAGTGACGGCTAAATTTCGACATTTGTGAATTGGTCCACATGACCATTGAAGAAAGTGTAACTTAAGTTAGTGAGAATAATTAGAAGAGCAAAATTGTCAATTTGTGCTCATACCTAATTATCAGATCTCAGATTAGAATGAAATACATAAAAGGTAGGTTAAAGAAAAATATTACGAAGATATTTTAATTTATGTAATTTTATATATTACGATATTGCACTATTTTGCCTAAGTTGTCTTATGTGAAAAAAAAGCAAAAGATTAATAATTAGATTGAGTGGTCTAAGGTCGAGTAGACAAGATATAGTTTTTGGAGGTTAGAAAATATATGTCCGCGTATGTTTTGTGGTAGTTTTATAAAATTTTGGATTTAATTATAATTACTATGAAAATCATGAACTTAATCGTAATTGTGGTTGAAGTTCAAGGAATTAAGTCGCAACTAAATCAATCTAACCTAATTAGAATTGGAATTGGATCAAATCACTTCTTTCTATTTGTACGGATGTGGTGGGATTAGGATACAATATGAAACCGTAGGCACCGTTTGGTTTGAGAAAGAGAAGAAAATTGCGTTTCTTATTTTTATTTATTTGTCTAGTGTAGGAATTAGCTTTAGGCTTAATTGAAAAGTACTCATACGTCGTTATAATTCATTTTTTAAAAAATACCATAAGAGGGTTGAAGGTCGGGAGTTAGTAATGACAAAAATATCCGATTTGCAGATCAGTGGGGCGATCCAGGGCGGATCAGATCATGTGTGCCCTGATTCGATCCGCCCTATTAGAAAAATAAAGAAAGAAAAAGATAGAAAAAAGTAGTAAAGTTTATTTCAATGTTTGTTTAATTTTTTGAATCACAATAGACCAAAAAAAAAAAAAAATACACGAATCAGTCTGTGGATCAAAGCAGTGATCTGCTCTGACCTAAATTCGATATGATCTTCCTCAAGAAATGGCTAATCAATCCACAGATTTGGATCTTCTAAAATTGATTTACGACGAATACGAATTAGGTTGATTCGATTCGAATCCGCCCGTTGCCATTACTATCAGGAGCGCCAAATTTGTGAATCAGATTGAATCCTCTAATCAAATATCGATTATGCATAATTCTAAATCCTTAATATTTGATTATAACTAACATGTGAATACTGACTTATTGAATTAAAGAAATTTTTTGTTTTCAAGATAATTCTCATGCTAATTTTACGTTTAGGAATCATTAAAATTCTAATCGACATGTAGATGTTATCTTTTACGTCTACAACAACAGTACACTATTTGTTGACAACACCTTTAAACCACAAAATTCCTCAATTCTTTTTCATGATCATAATGAGATTGTGTTGTCAATAACTTAACATCCAAAGTTAACAATATATTTTATATTATTAAAAAATTATCTTATATCTTGTTACTGGATACTAATTATTCATTTTGTTATCGTAACTTCATGAAACTGCAATACTGCATGAATTTGAACAATTCCGGGGTGACCTAAAAAATTTAAAAAGAATACTAGACATAAATGTTGAGGATCAAAATGTCAAAAGGATAAAAATAGAAGACTGGGCTTGCAATTTCCCCCAATAGCTTATACTTCCAGCACATTTGGCGACGCATTTCTGACTCGTATATGAAACGGGTCGAATCATGAGGGCCGGGCTCAACTCGGTTGAGTTGATTTGTCTCCCTTCTCGAATCCAACCGAAACACTGCCATGTTACGAAGTGTCCACACAGCATTTCCATCTCTTTTCCTCCTTGCAAAATCAATTCGAAAGAGTGGAGAATCACGCACAGAGTTGATAATCGGAGTGAAATATTTAGTAGAATGGGAAGTGAAGCAGCGGCGACAGTGGTGGAGGTGGCGGCGGAAACGCAGCTGCACAAACTGAGGAATTGGACATTCTGGTTCGACAACAAGTCTAAACCAAAGCAGGGCGCCGCCTGGGCACTTCTCTTCGCAAAGATTACAGTTTTAACAGCGTCCAAGAATTCTGGTGGTACGTTTTATTTGTGAGTTGTACAATGTGTTATCACTTTGGTACCTTGCTCTATTCTTGTTATTGTCTCTATTTGTTTATTGGTTCTTCATTTGCTACAAATTGTTTTTTTTGTTTTTTTTTTGTTTTGGTATTCTGCACATGTTATAATCTTGATTTATCTGCTGTGGTCTCTTAATTTGTTTCATTTCCGGTGAATGCTGTACCTCGCTCTGGTTTCATTATATACGAAATGGGTGTCATTTATAATATTATGTGATTTGCATCGAACTTAATATATTGTAGTAAACTTTCAAATATTTGAGTTCAGATTAGAAGTTTTTGTGTGGGAGATAAAGCTGCCTTTTTTTTTTTTTTTTTATATGACATCTGACCGGTGCTTTGATTTTTCATAAGCATGGGGATTATCCTATCTAGTACTGTGAATTCCTGCATTCTTGTCCCTTTCTTGATGTGATTATGATGGATCGAAAATCGTCTGGACATACTTAAGGACACTGGCATATTAGGATGTAGACTAGGGGATACACCAATGAAAACCATTTAAAGTCTAGGAGTGCCTATTGAAGGTTGAACAATAAACAAGGAGATCTATCACACATTAGTAAGCATGTTGATATATTTATCACATATTATGTCAGTCATTGCCTTCGCACATTTTCCGACTCGACATTTTCAAATGGTGATAGAAAATCTACTTCTGGATAGTGCACTTTTATTGGAAGTAACCCTGTAATTTGGAGGAGTAAAGCATGTAGTGGTAAGGTCAAATGATGAAGCAGAATTTAGATCGACAATATTGGGGATTTGTGAATTTGTGTGGCTTAAGTGCTGATAAAGGAACTCAAGTTGGACAACATCAATCCAACGATACTTTATTGTGATAACATTACCTTATTTAACATGTGAGGCCGCGGTTGCTTATATTGAGGCTGCGATTGCGTATATTGAGGAGTATAAACGAACAAGATTACTGGTGGAAGGTCGGGGGATGGTGTCAATGTGAATACAGCAGATTGTCTCAAATGGAAACGACCTCGGAGCAGCAAACTGAAAATTAATGTGGATGCTGCTGTAAGAGAAAGCCACAGTTTCATTTGGGTGGGGATTATATGCCAAAATGATAGAGGGGATATGGTTCAAGCAGTCTCAAAATCTATACCGGCGAACTTCTCGACTTCTATCGGAGAATGCATTGTCATCTTGGAGGGAATTAAATTTGCAGCAGAGCATGGGCTTGATATCTCGATGGTGGAATCAGACTATTGGAATGCTGTGAATACAGCACGGAGACCCTTGTATTCATGCTCCAGAGGGGGCAATAATCAGCTGCATAAGGGATGTACAGTCTTCTTTCAGCACCTTATCATGCGCATATATTGGACAGGAAGCCAATAGCATAGCTCATGCCTTAGATAGATTAGCTTTTCTTCAATTTCAAGATTCTGTTTGGTCGGATGGACCACCTGCATGCACTGTAAACTTACTGAGATCTGATGCTGAATAAAATTGCTTTCCTGTTGGGGATTCAAAAAATAATAATTAACATGTGTCACGACCTTGTTCAATATGATAGAACTAAGCACATGGGGGATAGATATGCTTCAAGTTGATTGATTGAAATTTAAATATTTTATTGTTTATTACGCTAAATTGAATTTCAGCTCAAGGATCCAAGGTCTTTGATTTCGAATTCGTTAGCTAGGTAGCCTTTTAACCTCTCCAATTCTCCAGAATCCTCTCCTTTGAGAATAATATCATTCAACATACACAATAAAAATTGTAGTCTTATGTTTGACTGTATTTTTACAAAACAACAGGATCTGTTTAACTTCTAGAGTGTGGAGTCTCAAATGGACTTGCTACACTGAACAAACCCAACTCTAGGAGACTGCTTTAGGCCATAGAGAGATCTATGATGTCTACACACCTTGTTGTCTCCGTGCATGTTTTGGAACCCAGGTGGCAAGTCTGTATATACCTTTCCTCCAATTATCCTACTAAGAAAGCATTTTTGACATCAAATTCTGCACATTTATTTGAAACAGGTTAGGCCTTGAACCTCTCAATCGATCCATCAAGCTCATTTACATACCCACAAGACTCTTTTCTTTGAAAAAGTGTACAAGCTCCCACATGCATATTTTTTGGGGCTGTGTCTTCAAGTAAAGCCTATCACTATTTGGGAATACCTAGAACATCCTATACAGATTTTTAAATTCTAAAACTTGTGTTTTAAAACATTGAATAAAGGAGACAACCTAGTGTATGGTGCCTATTTAGCAGCGGGATCTAGTAAAATACCTATTTCCTTTGCCACTTGGGACATCTGGATTTTCTTATGTTTTCTACATTAGAATCTAGAAACGAAAAAGAATAAAATATTCTTGTAACTTCTAGGTTGTCCATACTCAGTGTTAACTCTTTGTAGTGTGGAGTAAGTTGTTTTTCTTTATCTTGATGATTCTGCCTTCTAGAAGCCAAATAAAGTATTTGATCAGTCCCTAATGTTAGTTAGACTTGGAGTTGGACTAGTCTTTGTACATGTTTGGCAATACTGAAATTATTTTAAGTGTTTATGAGTTTTGGGTCGTATAGAATGTGTGGATAATAAGTGGGTAATAAATTGTGGATTATGCGAAATGTGTGGATTAAAAGTATGTTTAACGAGTTTGACTAACTTAAATTATAATTTAAACTTGGACAAACAAGCTATTAGGAGATGAGAATGATAATGGCAATGAGACTTCCGAAATTTATCTTCCATGTTGTGATTCTTCGCTAAGACAATGTTTGGCGAAGTAGGGCTGAATATAAAAAAAGGCTACATCCACTCTGTCAATGACATTTGTAGAAATACTATTATAACACTTACATCCATCCTGGATTGGTGAATAACCAAAGAAAACACACTTCAATGCTCTAGGTTCAAATTTAGACCCATCATGATCGTGGACACAAACAAAGGTTAGACAAAGAAAGAATTAGAATTGAGTTTTGACAGTTGTATGGAATTTTTTCGACATTTTCAACATCTTGTGTTTCTTTTAGTAGGTATGCACAGGAAACTCTTGTACAATCATCAATAGAAGTAATCAACCACTTGGTCCTCGTAATATTTGTCACACGGGATGACCATCATTATGTACAAGAGAGAAATGTTTAAAATCTTGATACATTTGGAAAGGAAAATTAGCTTGATGGTGTTTGGATTTGACAGATTTCTAATTGAAATGATGAAGGCCTTTTATTTGTGGCTTAAACAAAACTGACATGGCTTAAACTGTACATTGGAAGCCCTGAAGTTGGCTCTCGCACTGCCAATTATCTTCCCCAAGCATAGGTCTTGGAATTCGTAGTGCGAAGGAAATGATTTAGCCACTTAGTATAAATCCTGTAATCCTGTTTAGCTTTGTTGGATAGACAAAAGCAGGAAAGGTCGAAGATGGAGAATGGAAGTTAATGTTAACTACTTTGAGATGACAATTGCACCTTTAGTGGTGCTACCAAGGGCAAAGAACCATCAACTTTGGAGAACAAATGGGAAAGATTTGTCATAAATCAATTGCACTTGAATCAATAATCAAGGATGCCTGAGTTGCAATTGGCTTTGGTAATTACCTGTTTAGGCTATATAATAAGGTGCTGAAGGATTTAGGAGGAATGGACTAGTTTAGAAACCTGTAAAGTTGTTCAAACTTTACTGAATATTGATGTCTCGGTTTCCCCTCCTATTTAGATACATCGACACTTTATAAGGAAAGCTAGATAAAGGTTTGTCTTGTATGTCATTTGTCTTAACAAAAGAACAATTAGCAGATATGTTCACTGAAAGACTACCAAGGTGATTATTTCAACCCAAAATAAAGTAGGTTATTATGGATATGTTAGATAGAACTAGCTTGAGCGAAAGTGCTGAATATTTGGTGATTGCTGGCCTTACATAAAGATTAATTGTAGATTTGCCAGATTGTAATTTTTCCCTTACTTGGATCTATTCATTGTCTAGCACCACTAGGTTTATATAAAGATGTTGCACCTATTATGAAAATCAAGGAATAAGTCTGCCCAATTTCCTTTAACTATTCAGAAAGTTTATGATTTGAAATTAGTTGATTGAACTTGTACAAATTGTTGCTTTGAAAGATTAACAATTTGATTCTGAGTTTATTAAACTGGACAGTGAAGTTGAGGCAGGAGTAATACTTGTTGAAAGATCATTATTTGAAGCTAAATCAATTATGTAACATACTACTTAGAAAACAATTTTGTTATCCCTTGGAAAAGCAGATATATGTGATTGTACAAATGGATGGAGTTGATAAAGTTGAGATGTGAATTTAGAGTTCTTGGTTTGATTGTTTGATTAGTGATTCTTCTAAGACTTACGGATTGGCTATATAATTTATTTATTTATTTTTTGGGCTGAGGTCTATACTTCAGGGTGCAGTCATAAGTTTCAGAGTAACAAGCTTTTTCTAGTATTTTCTTGATAGCTCATTTATAGATTCATTGTATAGATATTATTAATTATGATAACTTTGATTTCCACAATCGAGAGTGAGCTTAACATTGAATGTACCTAAACTGGTAAATGCAACTGATAGGTCCCCGAGATGTTTTACTTATGCTCGGCATAAGTAGAAATAGGGAAACTAGCAGCACATGGGGAGGGGATCCAGTTGGCATGAATTTGTTACAATCAGCAAAGCGTTTAAACGAGGCAGAACAGTTAGGGAATACTGGAGAAATTTTGAGATATCGGCGTTGCTACTTCCAGATCCAATGCTGGAAGGAAATTCTGTGATGGTTTGCAATCGGATATGCATGGAGAGGCTAGAATGCTTAAGCCCAATGGGCTGACCCGAATGATTGAGTTGGCCCAGCTGGTAGAGGATAAAAATATCCAGCTAAAACAGGGCCAAGGGGTTTAGGCCAATCCCGCACCAAGAGCCCATCGATCATATACCCCAATTTACGTAGCTTCCTTTGATTTCTCGCAATACTCAGCTTTCCAAGCACCTATTGTCACCAAATACCCCATTCCAAACGGCATGCTAAGAGGGAGAAGGGATTGTGCTTTAAGTGCTGCGAGAAATTTTCCGTTGGACACTGTTGTAGAAACCAGGAGTTGCATGCATTGGTGATTAAGGAGGAGGGGGGTGATGCAGGCGAGGAAGAAACCAAATGGTTGGTCGACAGAGATGACGCTGCTGAGATTAGTGAGACTGTGGAGCTGTCAATTAATTCAGTGGTTGGGCTAACCACTCCAAAAATGATTAAAATCCGAGGACTGATTGCTCAACAGGAAGGCAAAGGGTTACAAAGGAGGACATATAGGAATCAATATTATGTGAGATATTAAAGTGCCATCCTCAACTGCGTATAGATTACATCAATGGAATTGAGAGAACCAATTTTCTGTATCCTAGGGCCGTTGATCAACTTCAAAAGCAGTTCGATCATTTAAAAGAAAAGAGTTGTAAACATGGGCGTGTGATGTCTCTCTTCCTTGGTACTAATGTAACCTTGGTCAAGCAACAGTTAGTGGAAGGCGACGCTATGTTGGAAGACTTAAAAGCCTACTCGAGCTGTGTGCGACATAAAATGAAAATGGTGGCACATGCACATGCGACGTAAAATGAAAATGGTGGCACATTCCAGTTGGCACGAGTTTGTTGCAATCAGCAAAGCATCAACCAAGAGGGCGAAGTAAAGCTTCTGGAATCAAATAAGCGCCAAAATAAATAAGGGAAAGGGGCAATTCTGTTACCATTTATCCAGAAATTAAAAGTGGGAAAGGAGAGTAGTTAAGCCTCTGGAATGCTTAGCAAATTCTTGTATATCATTTACATTTCTTTGTAATTCAATTCAGTGTTTGCATTCAGTACAGAAAAAAATATAAAATTACAAATACAATTTTCTGCTCTATAGTTCCTTGATTTGTTTTCATTTCATATATACAAATACAACAACTTGGTTGTGTAAATGGAGTTCTTCACAGCTGGCTCCTCTTCATTTATTCCTGTCTCCAAACAATCCAGAATTGCTAAACTCCCTCGTGTAGTAGTAAATTATCTTGTGGTTTGAAAATAATTACGAGCTCTCTAAATTAATATAAAAAATCCAAGAAAATTGTATTGATTAGTACAAAAATAAGTATTTCACCTTTTGGCGACTGCAACAGCTTGATAGGTCCACCAATTCGTGAAGTGCTTTTACATTATATTATTTTAGAGGAAAAATGTAACCTTGGACCCTAAATTGTTTACAAAGTAACTTCTTGTTTAGTTAACTATGGCTTTTCAAGTGTAACTTTGTAATGATATTATTATAGCTTCAAACCTTTAGTACCTTTTAAAGAAAAGGAATTTTAACATGGAAATTGAAGTGTTCATTTATCGTTTTGATATAGCATTCGGAGCTTGAATTCTTTTGGTTCTGTATCAATATTTAAGGTGTAAAGCAATTTGAGGTTAATTTTTGAGGAATTTTGTTTTTAAAGCAATGATAGATTAAAATTTAGCATTCTCTAGTGGGAAATAATGATTTTACGGTAAGTTGGTAAAAGGTCATTAATTTCAAAATTTTATAACGGTATCTTCGTGTGATGCAGACAAAAATTTGCATTAAAGTGTAAACTATCTGTTGAGAAGCAATAATTATATTCGAATGTTTGGCCGGAAGTTAGTGAATGCATTCAATGCATTTTTTAAGCGACTAATGGTTGGTGTGTATAAATACACCTACTTTTTGAGAGCTTTGCACTCATCTTTTTTCGTATGTTGTCTAACTCGATCTTTATTCTTCTACTCCAAAGCGCTCCCTCTCTCTCTGTTTTCTATTGCTTCTTAACTCTTCCGTTTCCCTTTATCTTTTCACTAAAGTGTAAACTATCTGTTGAGAAGCAATAATTATATTCGAACGTTTGGCTCGAAGTTAGTGAATGCATTCAATGCATTTTTTTAAGCGACTAATGGTTGGTGTGTATAAATACACCTAATTTTTGATAGCTTTGCACCTCATCTTTTTTTGTATGTTGTCTAACTCTATCTTTATTCTTCTACTCCAAAGCGCCCTCTCTCTCTCTCTCTCTCTGTTATCTATTGCTTCTTAACTCTTCCATTTCTCTTTATCTTTTCCCTGCATTGGTTTTTGGTGTTTTCTTATATTAATTTTGCAATGTCAGCGAGCAATTCAAAATATTAATAGAAGTATTCAACAATTAGAAAATGTTACAAGGAGGCCAAGTCTGCAAGCCCCAATTGAATGTCGATTGTGTGAGAAAATTTTCGTTCATATCTCAAGCCTCCTACACCACTTCGAGTCCCATGGGGAAGAAGGGGGTTTTGGCTGACTTTATTTAGTAGAAGTCTTCTGCCATTCCAAAATGGTACAAACTTCCCATCAAGTTCTTCAAGATTTAGTCACTCTTCTTCAGAGACGACGAATGAAATTGGTAATATGACTACTTCAAGTGAATACCTGGTACCACGTGTTTTGCATAATGCTGCACCAAAATGGAAAAACCTTGCAGGTTATAATTTTGTTCCAACACCATCACGAAATTCCATGCAGTTAAGAGAGGTGGTCTTAATGAGGCACCCATCACCATATTCAGCCATAAGATGAGGTATATATGCTTCACGACCAAACCGACCATCGACTTTTGGGGAGTACTCAAACACCGGAGATGGGTTTAACCCACGGGCTGGGAGCTGTGCTAGTTCCTTCATGCAATCGGGACTGCCCTTCCCCGTCAGAGGGAAATTGTCCATTTTCCCCAAATATATGGATCGGGGAACTGCAGCAGGGGACTTCCATTTAAGAGACTATCACTCTCCTATAAGCCCTCTTGCATCTGCTTCACAACCTGTCCAACAGTCGAAATTCCATTCACCTGTAAGTCCTAATACAATTGCGTCACAAACTTTGCTGGGCACAAGGAGTGCTCTTGCCTCCATGACCAAACCTCTCGTACAATTGGCTAGGAAATATGAGGCAGAGAGTCCTTTTACCGACTGTACCAAGCTACATATTCAGCAATTGAAACAGCCCATTGAAGAGACAAGAATGGTCAAACATAATGACAGTGGTAACAACATTAATACTGACGAGTTGGACTTGAACTTGAAGCTGTGAAAACTCTTAATATTGCTATTGAGAACGAAAGGACTTGTTAAATTGTTTTTCAATTCAAGAATTAGTTTCTAGGTTGTTTTGAATGTCAAATTAGGATTTCTACATGTACTTGTGTTATATTATGGATTTCTCATTTATAAGGAATAGTGTAAGGGCTATAAGGCCACCATAGAGTTTTTGATACCTTTGATGAAATGATTTATCTAATACATCTGCCTGTTTTGCTCCTACAACAAATGCTCATGGTTGCTCCTTGAGGTGCTGGGATTTAAATCTATTCTTTTGTGGTTTATTCAAAATTGAGATTTATTTATCTTGATGGAAGGACATTATTTAATTTTGATTGAAATGTGCTTTTATCTTTTACTTATATATTTTAATTAATTATCATGTACCCCAAATCTTTAAATGACTACAAACATGTTCTCCTTTTATGATGCTCTATGTGGGTATGCGCATATTTTTTTCCTTCCCTTTTCAAGTCAACCTCTCTTCTGTTTGAACTGTTTTGACTTTTATATTCACTGAATTCTCTAGTCTTCTGTTTATCGGCATGGAATTATGGTTTTTGCTCGGAAGCTAGAATTCATTTTTTCGTAGATAAATCATTGACACATGGAATTGTAGGAACGCTTTGATATTTGGTTGAACTAATGATTTCACTATTATATTTCATTTTTCGAATATAAAAAATGACAATTAATTGAAGCTAAAACTGCTAAAGGAACCAACAAACATTTTATCAAGACGATGATCATATTTAGAAATTGTACTTCTTTTTTTGGGCAAGCAAATGGTTTATTCGAGTACTTTAGTGTGGTTTTGTAAGTTCACCCAGAATATCAGTTTTGGTAGTTTTTTTCCCCTAAATTTTACGAGACGGGTATTTTGGTAATTTTCTGTCTAAATTTTTTAATTTGTCAGAATTGTTTGCGGACCTAGTCATTTAAGAATTATCTTCGTTTATTAGCTAAGAGGTTTCTTTTTAAGAGTCGTATTCTTCATTATGTTTAGAGAACGCTTTCAGGCTTGTAAAATTAGTATATAACTTTACTCAAGTTGAACTGATTCTTGAGAATTTAGTATTGCCTCTATGAATTTGTTTGACCCATAAGGTAAAACCATTCTCTTTCCCCTCTTCCATTGTCATCTTCTTTCCTCTCATATTTCCATGACCTAACTCTATATGCATCATCCTAAAACAACTTTTCTTCCCTAGAAGACTAGTTCATCAAATCCAATTTATGCCATTCAAAGTCCTTAACTCTAGAATGCTTTAAAACGTTTAACATTGACAAAATGCTGTCACGGCTTCTAATCTCTGGCTGAGCAGCCTTGATTTCCATCCTGAAGCTTTATGTGCCAAGCCTTAACATTGAAAAAATGCTGTCATGGCTTCTGATCTCTGGCTGAGCAGCCTTGATTTCCATCCTGAAGCTTTATGTGCCAAGCCTTGATCTTTCTTTTTTTTTTTTTTCCTTGTTTGACTGGCTGGTCCTTTCTGGTTTATCACATCATTTACATCTCTTTTGCTCTTTCTCACTTATTTTTTTTTTTTTTGAATGTTAAGCATACCAATGGATTGCGTGGAAAAAAGTTTATTTGGTTGCATTAGACGCGTGGACATGAATTTGAAAAAGGCCAGAAAGGAGGGTAAACCCTTTGATAGGTCACGGATCAGAATTGAAGTTTGGAGATACAGCAATGGCTGAGTCCGAGCTTCGTCAAGAGGATTAGAGATAGGCGTTTGATGTCTGTTTGTAATAGTGGACAGGAATTGTAAAGAATGAATGCTGGAATTGTATATATGGAAATCAATGGTAACTGATGTATTACAACAGAGAGTTCGAGAACTCTGCTTTCTCCACTGTTCACGCTGAGTTTCTACCAAATGCAACTGAATCCCTTATTTTCCCCCAAACTCCCTTATTTATACTTTCCGCCCCCCTTTTACAATTCAGTAACTAATACTAAAAACAATACTACACTTTAAAAAGTGTTTATTACATTGCAAATGCTAATAACAAACTTGGCAACAATTAAACACTCTTGAAGTCTCCGCTTCAGCTCTTGCGTCTGGCATATACGTGCTTGATCTCCGGCCTCGAACTGAACTTCCCATCAATACTTCCTCCCAAAACAGCCACCTTGTCCTCAAGGTAGAAAGACGGAAACTGCTCCTCAATCATATAAACGGGCTCCCAAGTTGCTTCCATTTCTGATAATCCTTTCCAGCGGATCAGCACTTCCTTCGATGATGCAGAATGTGGTTCTACCGACCTCATGCCCAACACCTCCTCTGGTTCTGGCCTCATCTCCAAATCTGAACCCAACTGGATAGGCAGGGGATTGACCACTTGATGAGCCCCCACCGCCCTTCGTAACTGTGAAACGTGAAACACCGGATGAATGGAAGAAGAGACGGGTAAAATCAACTTGTACGCCACTGCTCCCACTCGGGCAGCCACTTCGAATGGACCATAATAACGCGGAGCCAGCTTCTCATTATTTCGAACAACCACAGATCGCTACTGGTAAGGTCGCAATTTTAAGTACACTCGATCACCAACCAAAAATTCCACATCCCTTCTACCTTTGTCGGCTCCCTTCTTCATTCGTTGTTGAGCACGATGCAATTGATTTTTGAGTTCTGATAACATCATATCTCTCTCCTCCAACAGTTGATCCAAAGATGAGACCACAGTGGTTCCCTTTTCAAAGGGAATTATTGGGGGAGGATCTCGACCATACACAATTCGAAATGGTGTATTCTGTGCTGTCACGTGGAATGAAGTATTATAACAGAATTCTACCCAATGCAGGTAACTAAACCATACCTTAGGTCGTGATGACGCAAAGCACCTTAAATACGTTTCTAATCCCCGATTCACCACTTCGGTTTGGCCATCTGTTTGTGGATGATATGCCGAACTGTATTTTAAAGTTGTCTCCTGCAAACGAAAGAGTTCCTTCTAAAAGATACTCATGAAGACCTTGTCCCTGTCGGACACTATGGAACGTGGGAACCCATGAAGACGTATAACCTCTTTGACGAACAGGGCAGCCACCGATGAAGCTGTGAAAGGATGTCTTAATCCCACAAAATGTCCGTATTTACTAAGACGATCCACCACGACTAGAATGGAATTAAATCCTTCCGATTTAGGTAAGCCCTCAATAAAATCCATGGTGACATCATCCCAAATCTGCTCGGGTACAGGAAGAGGTTGCAATAAACCCGCTGGAGCTAGGGACATATACTTGTTGGTTTGGCAAACTTCGCACTTGGAGACATAAGTTTGCACATCACGTCGCATTCCCTTCCAATAAAAGGTGGCAGCCACCCGTTTATACGTCTTCAAGACACCAGCATGACCTCCCATGGGGCTGTTATGTCCCTCCTGTAACACCAGTTCAACCAAATTTGACTCCCTTGGAATAACCAGCCGACCTTGGTAAAGCAAGGTACCCTCAATCACCGAATACCCCAGCCGAGACAAAGGCTTGGTGCTGATTTCTGTTAATATTTGGCTCAATTCCCCATCTTCCTGTATCGCCGTCTTAATATTCTCCAAATGAACAAATGTAGGAACTGTGATAGCCATCAAAGTGGCAACCGAATCATACCGAGATAACGCATCCGCTGCCTTGTTCTCCAATCCTGGTTTGTAATGGGTGTCAAAATCAAACCCCAACAATTTAGTCAACCATTTTTGATGCTCCATATTAATAAGCCTCTGTTCCAACAAAAATTTCAGACTCTTTTGATCGGTTCTCACAATAAATCTCTGACCTAACAAGTAGTGTCGCCACTTTTGAACGGCCATAACGATTGCCATCAGCTCCTTCTCATATATAGATTTATTTCTGGATCGTGAATTCAAGCTATGGCTGAAATACGCAATTGGCCGTTGATTTTGCATCAAAACCGCGCCTAGTCCATACCCCGAAGCATCTGTTTCCAGCACAAAAGGTTGTGAAAAATCTGGTAAGGACATAACTGGTACGCTAATCATAGCTTGCTTTAACTGCTGAAATGCAGTCTCCGCCTCTGGGGTCCAGCAAAAATTGTCTTTCTTGAGTTGTTGAGTCAACGGCCAAGCAATCTTGCCATACCCTTGCACAGACCGACGATAATAACCCGTTAAACCCAAAAATCCCCTCAACTCCCTGATTGACTGGGGACTCGGCCATCGTTTCATAGCCTCCACTTTGGACCCATCCGCCGCCACACCCTTGGTCGAAATAATGTGCCCCAAATAATCTAGCTTCCTCTGGCCGAATAAACATTTCTTTTCATTAGCCAACAATTGATGTTTCTCCAAAATATTCAAAACTTGCTCAAGATGCCCTCTATGGTCGTGTACATTCCTGCTACACACTAAAATATCGTCAAAAAATACCAAAACAAACTTCCTCAGTTGGTCTTTAAATATTGAATTCATAAGCGATTGGAAGGTGGCCGGGGCATTAGTCAATCCGAACGGCTTGACTAGGAACTCGTAGTGACCTTCGTGGGTTCGAAAAGCTGTTTTTGGAACATCTTCCACGTTGACCCGAATCTGATGATAACCCGATTTTAAATCCAATTTTGAAAATATGGTTGCTCCATACAATTCATCCAATAGCTCATCAATGACTCGAATGGGAAATTTATCCGGGACGGTGACTTTATTAAGAGCTCTATAATCGACACAAAATCTCCAACTTCCGTCTTTCTTCTTAATGTTGCCAAGTTTGTTATTAGCATTTGCAATGTAATAAACACTTTTGAAGTCTCCGCTTCAGCCCTTGCGTCTGGCATATACGTGCTTGATCTCCGGCCTCGAACTGAACTTCCTATCACCCTTTTGTGTTAAAGCCTTGCGTTTTCAAAATCTAAATTTTGACAACTGGTGTCTCTTGCTTTGGAAAGACATATAGGCTTGATTTCTAATTTCAAATTTTCCACGAACTGTAGTGAACTTGGTATTATGGGATGTTTCACTCAAGGTATTTCTAAATAGAATGGAATAGCAATAATGGATTCATATAGCTGATCCATAGTTTATTGGTAATAACTAATATGACTTATTGTTGCTGTTGTCTTGAATCTCATTTAATACTTTTTTACGAGGATGTTTAAAGGGCAGGATGTAAAATTATAATCTTATAGACCAGTGATGCTTGGGTACTCTGTTAGATATGAATTGTCTTCAATGAATGAATAGTAATCCCATAGTAATGATAATGCAAAAAGGTTGGAAGAGATTGTTTTTATCCTTGAAGTAAACATGAAGAGAATGAGCAAGTATAACAAGCAGTGCTGTCAGTTTCATACCCCTTTAGCCTTTGGCTTCTTCAACAGGTCCATATGCATGCTATGCACATCTCCTTTTCCAGATGACTGGAACTAAATGACTAAATGTACTGATTTCCCTACTTGCTTCTCTTGATGGAACTGGATTTGCCGAGTCAAGCTTTAATAAGAAGATATTTAGTTGCATTAGAGAAAAGGGATTCAGAAACCATTTTTCATCTTAAAGGGAAATTTGGTTGGCCCTAATATTAGTTATGACGGTAATATACTGAGGGTAGAAACATGGTAATCAAAAGGGTATTTGCCCCAATTGCATCTCGGGATAGATTTGGCATTATGTTACATAAAAGAATAAATTTTATACTGTGTAATATTCTTGCTTAGTAAGTATGGGAAACAGGATGGCATGAAAATATGAAATTGTTGTTGCGTGTTAATTGAAATGGTAAATTCTCTTGCAGTTTATATGATCAGATATTTATCCCGCCAAGTTGCCTTTGTATTAGTTGTGACGATTAAATACTGAATGTAAAACATGGTTATCGAAGGGTAAATATCCTCTGTAATAGCACTATTTCGCACTTCTCAAGTTGTTTATTATTTTTAGCATTGCATCTGAGGTTAGATTTGGCATTAACAAACAAAGGATAAATGGTGTATGTACTATGTAATACTCTTATTCAGGAAGTATGGGGAACTAGATAGCAGGAACTTGTTTTTACATTTGAATTAATGTTGAATTATCTTGCACTTTACAGGATCAGATATTTGGGCTTGGCATGAAGCCCAAGTGGGAAGAACCTCTTTGCTTTTCTGGTAAGGTGGACTGTACAATATTGGACGTATTAAAGATGAAAACAAAGTCAAAATCCTGTCTATTGCTGTTCAATCTTGTTTAACTGCGTACCAGACATGAACTGAGTGTCCTAATGGACGCAAGTGGATCATTAGTAGCAACAGAAAGGTTAATTCGACAATATTGAAACTGTAAAGAACATCTTTCTTCACACTGATGTTGTTACCGAGTTTAATTATGACACCCTGCTAGATGAATAATTGGTCTTTTGGTTATTATCCTTGTTGAACTAGTTCATCTTTTGCGTCTTGACGTAATGGATTTTTTTTGGTTGGTTGATGGCTCCAAACGGAGTGCAATTTGACAAGGTTGATGAGATTTGTGGAGTGGTTGCTAGTGTGCGCCAAGGCAAGACAAACTTTCCCGTGGACAAAGACTGCAACATGTGAAGTGGCTCAGATTTTATTTCACTTGATAATAAGACACGAATTGTTTCTCTGTTTTGATATTTAGCACAGGTTGAGTTAATTTTTTATTATCAGCTAAGGTCTTTGACACTTTGGTTTATGTAGTTGGGGCTTCGGGCTGCCTGCATGACACCATTTTAGTCGATTCTTCTTGTTCCCAGCCCCCCACAAGGATAATTAAGTTCAAAAGAAAAAATGTACGTTCAAAACCATTTGTTCCTTTTGCATCTTTTGTAGAATACTGTGGAATGTATCTAATTTTTTTTGCTAAACCTTGCGCCTTTATGGCATATTTTGTGGGCCTGATTAGACAATACTGAACAATATTAAGAAAAAAAGAAAGTTAAATTCTTGTTTGTTTCACTGTCTGGCCATATCTAGTGTTGTGTACCAAAGGTACCCTTACGGTTTTATATTCGTGAGGTGGCTTGTAATTGATTGATCTTTGCAATGCAGGTGAGCACAAGGAGGAAGTGGAAGGAGATCATTGATGGCAATGATACAATTGCTTAGAGCTTCCATGTAAACTATTATTGTATTCTTTTGCACAATTGTGTCTTTCTTTTCCTCTGGTTATTGGAGGATGATTATAGAATGTGTGAAGAAGATCCCTGCGCCATATTGTCAGTTTGAGCAATTTTCTACTGTAAATTCATCACAGATCAATTGTTCATGAGATTCATTTATAGTGCTGTCGTTTTGGGGACATGATTTTTAGTAATTCGATTGCTTTCAATCAATGCGCATCACGGGTTTTTTCTTAACTAACTCATTTTGGGCTCGCTCGTTTGGTATGCTATGCTAGGTCATTATCTCACGTACTTTTTTAATTCTGTATAGTTTTATACCGTCCAACATTCTAAACACTTCATTAACTATTAGGAGAAGAATTGGTCACAATTTATTCTACTAACTGGGAAAATTGGAAGAAGGAAGCTATATACATCATAGGAAAATCTAAATATTGATCTCATATTCAAAGGCAAACTCAAACGAAGGTGTACTTTTTCTGGATGTTCTTGATACATATTCTAAAATACACATTAAATTGACAAAATAATGATTTCCAATCATGCAAGGAATCCAAGTCTTTCTCCATTTTTCTTTGCTAGTCGAATCAATCCTTGCCTTTGTTTAGGATCTGCTCCTATTGATTTGCAAAACTCAGTGATTATCTGAACATTCCAATGCAAATGAAAGCGTTAGCATAGGCAAATGGTACTTCGAGCTTGAAACGAGCACGAAGAAATTATGGTCGATGCATCATTATCTTTGTTTAAGTTTTCTACACAATTTTTCAATTCCTAAAAAGTCTGACAATATTAAAAAAAAAAAAACTGTATTTTACGATCATGTTAATCACCAACCGTGATAGAGGTTTTCACCCCCAGTCACACGAAAAACACATATACGACTCTCTTCAATTTTCAAATCTATCGTTCTCATTTTTCTTTCACTATTCTTCAAATCTTTCCGCTAAATCATCTTCCTCATTAATCTTCAACGCGAGCAAGCTTTTACGACCAGATTCCACCGGATAAGCGGTATACTAGTATTACGTACCACACGCGTATATCTATCCAAGTTGAAAAATGAAGTACCTGTGAGTGTAAAGCAATTGCTTTGCCTCTGAGCTGATTGAACCTCTTCTTGCCTATAATGTTCCTTGTGACTACAACAATTGGAGCAAAAAGACCCTTTCCTTCATTAACATTCTTCATCATAGGCCGCGGTCGGAGGGGCCGCGCAACTCGAACGTTGATCGACGGCAGCGCCACTGCTTCACCGGCCATGGAAGTTCCCCAGCTTCCATGGAAAGAAGAAGAAAGGCCACCCTTGAATCCAGTAGCAGAAATTGAAGTAGCCATTGAAACAACAGCAAGTTGATAATGAGGAAATCTTTTTTGTGTTGAAGAAAATTTTGTGTTGTTAGAATTTGTGTTAAAGATTTGATTTTCTTGTGTGTTTGTGGTATGGAAGAGTGGTGTGAGGAGGCATGTTGAGAGCCACACATCACTGGTTGGCTTGGATTTTTTATGTGATTTTTCTCAACACGTAATGTTGCTCCTCTTGTTCCCACTAGATTTTGTTAAATGTTTTGACATATAGCGAATTCATTATTATACTAGTGAAAAGAAATTAAATATTTTATTTTAGTAGTGTCGATAAGATATAGACGGGTGCTGTAGAGAGGCTCGAGATGCTTGCTTACGAGCTTGGTCTGGACCAAATTTCGTGGAGGCTACATTTGTATGTGGCACGTCTCGATCCCTAATCCCGTTTCTAGAGGGGTTGAGGTGAATTTATAATTGTGGGCCATACCGAGAGGCTCGGGACGCTTGGTTACCAGTCGAGTTCGGCCTGAGGTTTGAGGTGGCTACATTTTATGTGGCTCGTTTCGATTCTTAATCAAGTTTCCATGTGGCTGAGTTGAATGGATGATTGTGTTAAGTTTTTTTTTTTTTAAATAAATTTTATTTGTCTATTTTGATCAGTACGAGCTTGGAAGCAATAACGATAAACTTGACAAGTTGCCTTTACAAATGGTCTGACCATAACCTATCTTGAACACCGAACTTTTCACAAGACCAAGTGACCCAACCTATTTCAACATCACTACCATCCGTTTTTTTATTCGACTTATTTATTTATTTCAATTTGTACATTTTAATTATGTTTCTTTCTTGTGAAATTGTTTAGACCTTGGAGTTTGGAGCTGTATTGCCTCCATTTCTTATGGGAAAATTAGAGTCCAGCTGGTAAACCTTTGACGTAATGTGGTTGTAAGTCTCCATTATTCAAAATTGAGGTTATGAATCTCTAACTTGAGATTGGATTCCTACATGACAGAATTATCAATGTAGATATTAAAATCGAACGTACATTTCCCTTGACTTAAATTTGGACATTACAATAGTTACGAATACAATATTGATGTTTTTTTTTTTTCATATGAAAGTCGCGTACGATTTTAACATTCACATTGATGATTTTTCATCACATGAGAACCCATATTCAAAGATTTAAATACTTTTGGGGCTCAAAACCTCACATTTGAAGGTTAGGAAACCATAACCGAACCATGTCAAATATTGAAGAGCCTAGCCCTAAATTTCCCTTCTATTATTCGTGACTTCAATTAAGTATTCGGAGTTTAAAATTTATTCACCAACTTACAAAATTAATTTAATGTTTTTCTAAAAAAATGGAGCTAAATGTGATTATTTGGGTATCAAATTCTTCTATGTTGCCAAATGCACAAAAACAAATATTATGACATAAAATTTCTCTTATCCCTCGATTGTAAACTTCACCTAATTTTGACGAGTCCTAGCCTAAAATAGGACAACTAATAAATTCAATAAAAAAAAATGATAAGTTTTCTCGACTTGTTGTGATAAATACAACAATAATAAATAAATAAATATTATATTTATTATAAAATTACAATTTTTACAATAAAAATATAATATATGGGTACACAACTCAACAGGTTTGTGATAATATAATATTCGTAATTGTCAAATAGTTATGTGAAAAATGCTGGTTGTACACCCAGCTGTACCACTTTGTTTACCGCACATGAGAAATGACAAATATACCTCTCATTTGAATTACAATTTACACATTCAGATAATAAAAGGCAAACCAACACATTTTGGCTGAACCGTGAAGAAATTACTTTCCTTCCGCAATTCTTTCCATCCGCAATTCTTTCCAAATTTTCACATTTTGACATATTATTTCCAAATCACCTCTTCCACCTATTTTGTGACAGGCTTGGAGAGCGAAATTTTCTTCACGGTGACGTCCAGATCTGTTGAGTTTATGGGTTAATCGGAGCAAAATATGTTGGCCGGAGCAAAATTTGTTCGCGTGAGCAAAATGTGTTGGTCAGAGGTCACTTTGGTTAATTCTTCCAACTATTATTTGAGCTTGAAAATTTAATTATTTGCAGAAAATTATACGACTGATTGGTAAGACTAATTTGTGTTGGTGGAAATGGCTTATTTGTTTCTGGCATATGGTATTTGATTATTTGTTTCTGGCATATGGTATTTGATTACTTGCTTCTTTTTGTACATTATTTTAAAAAAATTATTGTGATAAAAAAATTAGCTTCTTCAATTCATACTTCTTTGTCTTGTGAAAATGAGATTATATATTGAGGGAATGTCATAATTATACTATGAATTAGCTTCTTCAATTCATACAGTATTATCATTATACTATGACAGAAACTCAAATATCTCATAATTAATTTTATGTTGGTATTTTATGATTGGAAGAAATCGTAAAGGACTTTTACCAAATAGGCGAAGGAATAATTTTACCAAATGGGACAATATCTGATGTTTGTAGTAATGTTTGTTTCGTGATCGAACCTTGAATAGATCGTGATTAATCTCTTTGCGTTATGGTGTAGCTATTGTCATGTCAAGAAGCAATGAAAGAACATGCTACGGTTGTAGAAAGTTGGGTCATTTGTTAGAGGATTGCAAGCAAAAATGACGATGCCCACGATGTGAAAATGGATGTGTCAAATAGATGCAAGTAGTTAAGGTGTTAAAGACTAAAGGGATGCTTTTTTCTGCTGCAGTGAGGACGAATGCACATATTTCAAGTGGGATAACGGTCAACTGAGTGGGGGGGTTCATTGAAGGACAATCTAGTAGCGTTGGATTGGACAAATCTGTGAGCAAAGAGATAAATGAAGACTTGCCTAGCATGTTCAAACTGTTAGCAAGTTTATCGGAGGAAAAAGTTGTCGAGATTTCACTCAATCTCACGATCCGCAAAGGCTAAGGAAAAGGGCACGAGTTAGATAGTTAGATTCATTTGTGTTGTAATTGAAGCAGTTGTGTTTGGGTTTATGTCTAGATTTTTTTGTAATCCATCATTCGAACTATTTGTTTGTTTCGAAATCACAAAGTTCAGAAATGTTAGACTAATCCATGTTCGATTTTCATACACTTACAACATATAGGCATAATACATGATCCTGAACGAAAGTCAAAATATTTTGCATTACAAAAACGGGACATATAAACTATCTATCGTACTGATTTTGAGGTAAGTAAAATCTTGGATTTGCTAACAAATTCCTCAACATTTGTTCTTCGGATTGTCGAACTAGAGGATACATTGACATCAAGTGTTGACTCGACCCATAAGTTGGCACCAAGTTTTCTCCATAACCTGGCATATATGGTTGATATTGACCATCCTGCGAATAGTTGAAGATGGGGTAATAGACTTCTTGGGGTGCTTGGATTAAGCTTTCGCTAGCATAATGTATGTTGGATTGTGTTACGGTATTTCCTTTGCTTGAAGTAGAAGCTACCTGTGCAAACAAACATTACATTTATTGAACCACATAAAAAAACACGTGTCTTGCATTTAAAAAAAATTGAAAAAAAAATGAATCTGCACGAGAAATGGCCTGGGCGAGCAAATGCATTTTGCATTCTGCTTCTACTAATACGAAGCAGGCGATCGCCCAAGCCATTTTTCGAGCAGATCCATTTTTTTTAATAACATACCTTCTTCTTCGTGGAACCTATTTCCAATGGACCTCTTTTTTTGAAGCTTTTTTGGAGCCCCTTTAGTCTTTGAGCATTTTGGATCCAACATGTGCACACTATAATCCTTGTCGACTAATTCTCGTTCAGTGGTGGCTTGAACACGGGAATGTCCAAAAATGAGGTTACTACTACATGATGATTTGTTATTCGAAATCTTCAAATTAATCATTTTCATTTCAAGCGAATTCGTAATCTCTCGACAATATTTTTCATCGCAAGCTACCACGTCAGCAACCTTGCGAAATGTCTCACATAATTCATCATATCGTAACTGAACTTGTATGCTAATCCAACCATTGTAATTAATCTTCATCCTAATGTATGTTCTACTCACGTCTTTCCTCCATCACCTTAAGATATATCTTTTCGGTACTACTGTGACATCATTCGTAATGAAAACTGTGATACAATGCTTGCAAAGTATCCTCCGAAATTCAAACAAGTGACAGCTACAGACAATTTGACACGACTTTTTGTCAAACAAAACTGCACATTTTTTTTCTCCATCCCATCGTCGAAAATTATAGATTCCAATACCTCATACGAGATTCCCAAAGGTCTCTCATCAACTGCTATAATCTGAAAACACACCATGCCAGAGAACTCTTCTTGAAATTCTTTGAATTTGAATATTGTGTACGCTTCCTGGAATTGTTTCTCCATTCCAAACTTTGTTGCGCAAGGGATCATCTGAGAAAATGACTTGAAGTCTACCTGGAACTCTTTCTCAACTTTACTCCTCAAAGCCCGAACGTACTGCTTAACAAATTGCTTCAATGTGGTTTTTGAATGGACATAATCATCGAAAAAAGCATTCATGCTCACTCTGTTGTGTCATAGACATCCCTGTCCAAAAATTAGTCATCAAATAACACGGCACCCAACGACTACGTTCTCTATAAAGTCCTGATAACCAATCTGTTGACCTATGGTTAACTTTAAACCTTAATGTTTTGATTATAACAAACAAATTGGTTATGTTTTCTAACATTCTATTTTCAAGCAAAATTCAAAGCGCTACAAATCGGACTCTCATGCAATGTCAAGTTCAAAGTCAAAATCAATACAAGAGTTCAAGCATCTCAAGATCCGCCGAAATTCAAGATTCGAAGATCAAGATTAAAGAATAGATTTTTAGATAAAATTGTAAAGGTATTAACTCTTTAATCCTTAGCAATTAAATGAACGAAAGCTCAAAAATATTTTATATCACTTGCATAAAAATAGTTTGATCAAAGCCAAAAATCAGATTTTCAAAACTGTGGAAACGAACAATCCGTTTGGTAAACCGTTTGATCCGGTCGACCGTTTACCTTAAATCGGTCAACCGTTTGAACGACTTTTTTCAAAAAGTGTCCATTCTGATTTTTGCAGTTCAACGGCTAGTTCTGACTAATCTGACCGGTCGACCGTTTGGTCATCCATTTGAACAGAAAGTGACGAAAATTCATCTCTATAAATACCACTTTATTTATTATCATTTAACAACACTTACAAGAGCATTTATAGAGAGAATCATATTGAAAAACTTCATTCAAAGCTTTATTGCATTTATATCTTCAATATCTCTATTTGAAAAACTTTGTTTGATCAAATCAAACTTTTGGTTCATCTTTATCAACAAAGTTTTTCTTCTAACACTTGAGCTTTTCTCATCCATTGATATCTATTAAAGTGTTAATCTCTCTTAGAACTAAACTTGTATCTATCATTCATCTAGAGAGAAATACTCAAATCAATCCCTTTATTTATTTGGGTCATATTGAGGTCCCTTGAAAAGCTCAATATTGTATAAGGATCGGTGCTCCTTGTTTGTAAGTCACCGGATACATTATAAGGGTTTAGATTGCACCATAAGTCAATCAAAATAGTGGAAAGACCGTGCTCGTGTTGGAGAGCTTGGTAATGGGGGACGTAGATCATTGGTTGGATCGAACCTCCATAAAAATCGTTTGCACTCTCTCTTCTCTTTTATTTACTTATATTGTGCTTATATTTTTGTGAATCTATTTTTATCTCTTAAATATCATTTTTGAGAATATTTTTCGAAAAAGTTTGAGAAAATCAATTCACCCTCCTCTTGGTTAGTTATTCTTGGGCTATCAATTGGTATCAGAGCAAGGTGCTCATTTTTTTTAAGATTACACAATCTTGAGTAATGGCTAACCAAAATTTTCAAAACCTTGAGGGTCACTCTACAAATCGTCCTCCCTTCTTTAATGGCTCCCATTACAATTATTGAAAAACTAGAATGATGATTTATATTCAATCAATTGATTATAACATTTGGGAAGTCATCGAGTTTGGTCCATATGTGCCTACAAAAATTATCAAAGTTGATGATAAACCGGACCAAACTATTTCTAAGCCTAGAGAAGAATATGATGAAGAGGACAAAAGAAAATTGTCTTTGAATGCTAGAGCAAAAAATTTACTTTATTGTGCTTTAGACAAAAATGAGTTTAATCGTATTAGCACATGTGATTCCGCATATGATATTTGGCATGCATTAGAGATAACTCACTTAGGTACCAACAAGGTTAAAGAAACCAAAATAAATCTTTTGACAAAAGATTTCAAAAATTTCTTTATGAAACAAGATGAACCTATTGTTGATATGATTACTCGTTTCACCGATATTATTAATGGCCTTAAGGGCTTTGATCGAAAGTTTACTAACGGTGAACTTGTGAGCAAAATGCTTAGGTCTTTATCGGAAGATTGGAACTCCTTGAGGATGTTGATAGAGAATACAAAAGATATCAACACTTATCCATTGGAGGAGCTATATGGAACATTGATGACATATGAGCTCAACAATAACGAAACAAATGAGAAGCAAAGAAGAGATGAATGAGCTTCCCAAAAAGCAAATTGCTTTGAAATCAACAAATGATGAAGGATCCTCCAACACAAACATGAGTAATGAAGAACTTGATGACTTAGTTCTTCTTGTCAAGAAATGGAGAGGATTTCGAAACAATAGGCGATTTCAAAAGAAAGAAGACAAAAGTGAAGAAAAGAACAAAAAGATCATATGCTATGATTGTGACAAATCCAGTCACAAGAGGACCGAATGCCCAAACAAGAAGAAGTTCAACAAAAAGAAGGCATTTCAAGCTGCATGGGATGATAGTGATGAAGATGATCAAGAAGAAGATGAAATTCAAGAGGAAATCGCTAATATGTGCTTCATGGCTATTGAGGATGAGGTAAGTACAAACAACTTATGATAAAATTCTTGAAGAATTTGAGAAACTTATGTCAAAATACTCTATTCTTAACAATAAACACTCTTTGTTGAAAAAGGTAGTCAAGAAGCTTTTTATTGCACAAAAGGACTTTGAAAAAGAGAAAGATGATCATAAGTCCTTGATTAAAGAAAATGTTTTATTGAAAGAAAAAGTGGTTGATTTAACAAGCATTATTCACAAATTCACCCAAGGAAAGAAAAACTTTGAATTAATGCTTGGTGAGCAAAAATGTGTGTTTAACAAAGGGGGAATTGGATATAAACCTCTCTTGAAACAAAAATCCCTTGAAACCATTTTTGTAAAATCATCTAATTTTTCTCAACAAAACATCACATGTAGTTTTTGCAAGAAAGATGGTCATGTTGCTTACAATTGTTTAACTAAAAAGAAACTATACTTTGAAAAGAAACACAAGTGGATAAAAGAATCCACAAGCACTAACTATCAAGGACCCAAACTTATGTGGGTACCAAAAATTAAAAATTAAAAATATTTTTGTAGGTACCACAAAAGGTCAAGAGCAATTGGTTCTTGGATAGTGGTTGTTCGAAACATATGACGGGAGATCGATCATTACTATCAAATTTCAAAAGAAAAGAAGGAGGTCATGTGACTTTTGGAGACAATGCCAAAGGAAAAATCATAGGCATTGGAAATATTGGTAATAATTCTTCTCCCTCCATTGAAAATGTTTTATTAGTTGATAACCTCAAACATAACTTACTTAGTATAAGTCAATTGTGTGATAAAGGTTATCTCATTAAATTTGATTCTTCCAATTGCCTCATTGAGGATGCTATATCTAAAGAGGTAATGTTCATGGGGAGCCGAAGCAAAGATGTTTACATCATATCTATTGAATTTGAACTTGAAAAGGAAATAAAACGTCTTTCAAGTATAAAGGATGATTCTTGGCTATGGCATAGGAGATTAGGTCATGTTAGCATGGACTTACTTTCAAAAATCTCCAAAAATAACTTTGTGAAAGGGTTGCCAAATATAAAATTTGAAAAAGATAAAATTTGTGATGCTTGTCAATTTAGAAAACAAGTAAAGAGTTCTTTCAAACTTAAACAACACTCTTCTACTTCAAGACCTTTACAACTTCTCCACATGGACTTATTTGGACCTTCTAGAACCGCTAGTTTAAGTGGAAAACATTATGCATTTGTTATTGTTGATGATTTTTCAATATTTACTTGGGTCATTTTCTTGAATTTAAAAGATGAAGCCTTAAATGTATTTAAACATTTTTGCAAAAGAGTCCAAAATGAAAAAGGATACACTATTACCACAATTAGAAGTGATCATGGTGGAGAATTTGAAAATATAGCCTTTGATGAGTTTTGCAAATCCAATGGATATGAACATAATTTCTCAGCTCCTAGAACTCCTCAACAAAATGGTGTAGTAGAAAGGAAGAATCGAACATTGCAAGAAATGGCTCGGACTATGTTGAATGAAAACAATTTACCAAAATACTTTTGGGCCGAAGCCGTAAACACTTCATGTTATATCTTAAATAGAGTTTTGGTGAGTCGAAAGAAAACCAAAACTCCATATGAGCTTTGGAAAAATAGAATTCCCAATATCGGATATTTTAAAGTTTTTGGTTGCAAATGCTTTATTTTAAACACAAAAGAAAATTTGGAAAAATTTGATCCAAAATCCGATATGGAATTTTTCTTGGATATTCATCTACTAGCAAAGTTTTTAGAGTTTTTAACAAAAGAACTTTAGTAGTTGAAGAATCTATCCATGTTGTTTTTTATGAAACTAATTCCATTGAGCAAGAAAAAGTCATTGATGATGAAGATTTGGAAATCCCATTTGAGCAACTAAGCGTTCAAAATCAAGACAAAGGGAATCCAAATAACATTGAAATACAACATGAGGAGGAAACGATTATGCAACAAAATGAAGAAGAACCTCATGAAGATCTCAACACTTCATCA
Organism: Forsythia viridissima; assembly: GCA_030279155.1. Taxonomy (NCBI): domain Eukaryota; kingdom Viridiplantae; phylum Streptophyta; class Magnoliopsida; order Lamiales; family Oleaceae; genus Forsythia; species Forsythia viridissima. The sequence continues at coordinate 5,593,126 of CM059036.1, forward strand.
TTACCAAAAGAATAGAGGTTTGTCCCCTCTCATCCAAAAGATCTCATCATTGGTGATCCATCAAAAGGGGTAAGTACAAGAAATACTTCTAGAAATTTTCATAACAATTGTGCATTTCTTTCACAAATCGAACCAAAGAATTTTAAAGAAGCCGAGTTTGATGAATTTTGGATTCTAGCCATGCAAGATTAACTAAATCAATTTGAAAGAAATCATGTTTGAGATTTAGTTGCTAGACCAAATTCACAAACCGTAATTGGCACAAAATGGGTTTTTCGAAACAAACGAGATGAAAATGGTATAATTGTACGTAACAAAGCTAGATTAGTGGCTCAAGGTTACAATCAAGAAGAAGGTATTGATTTCGAAGAAACTTTTGCTCCGGTTGCTAGATTAAAGTCAATTCGTATGCTTCTTGCTTTTGCTTGTCATAAGAGTTTTACTCTCTTTCAAATGGATGTCAAAAGTGCATTTATGAATGGAGTCATTCAAGAAGAAGTTTTTGTTGAGCAACCACCCGATTTTAAAAATCATAAGTATCCGGACAAAGTTTTCAAACTTAGAAAAGCCCTTTATGGTTTAAAACAAGCTCCTAGAGCATGGTATAAGAGATTAAATAAATTTCTCTTATCAAATGGTTTTTTAATGGGTAAAGCGGATACTACATTATTTATAAAAACCAAAAAGAATGATATGATAGTTGTTCAAATTTATGTTGATGATATCATTTTTGGTGCTACTAACATTTCCCTATGTGAGGAATTTTCTAAGTGCATGAGTAGGGAATTTGAGATGAGCATAATGGGTGAACTCAAGTTCTTTCTTGGTCTTCAAATCAAACAAACTAATGATAGAATATTCATTAGTCAAACCAAGTATATCTTGGATATGCTCAAAAAGTTTGAAATGGAAGAGTTGAAGCCAATGAACACTCCAATGAGCTCATCAATCAAACTCGATAAAGACGAGTAAGGTACTTCCGTTGATGTAACAAAATATCGAGGTATGATCAGATCCCTTCTTTATTTAACCGCTAGTAGACCCGATATTATGTTTAGTGTATGCTTATGTGCTAGATATAAATCTAATCCTAAGAATTCCCATCTTAGTGTCGTAAAACGCATCTTCCGTTATCTTAGTAGAACTAGATCTTTAGGTCTTTGGTATCCCAAAGAAACTCATTTTGATTTACTTAGCTATTCGGATGCCGATTGGGCCGGTTGCACAATTGATCGTAAAAGTACTAGTGGAACGTGCCATTTTCTAGGCTTTGCTTTAGTTTCATGGTTTAGTAAGAAACAAAATTCCATTGCCTTGTCAACCGCCGAAGCCGAGTATATCTCCGCCGCTAGTTGTTGTGCTCAAATCCTATGGATGAAGCAAACTCTAAATGATTATCACATTTCTTTTGACAAAGTTCCTATTATGTGTGACAATACTAGTGCGATCAACTTATCTAAAAATCCCGTTTTGCATTCTCGTACCAAGCACATCGAGATTAGACATCACTTCCTACGAGACCATGCACAAAAGGGAGATATAAATTTAGAGTTTGTAAACACCGAAAAACAATTGGCCGATATTCTCACAAAACCATTAGCTCTTCAAAGATTTTTATACATTCGACGAAGTTTAGGTATACTTGATGAATGTGAAATATGTGGCTAAATCTTTATGTTTCCTATAATTGATTGCATTTTATATGACAAAAATGTTTTAAAATCATTTGTCAAAGGACCAAATCAATGATCTTGGTACAATATGTAAAAATCTGCCCAACCGGACGACCGTTATTCAATACGGACGTCCATTTGAGGTTAAACGGATGACCCAACTGATCATCCGGTTTATCATCCGTCTAAGCAGAGACTTTTGCCAAAATTGAAAAGTTTAACCGGCTGACCGTTTCAGGTGAACGGATGTCCGTATGATTTTACACGGACAACCGCACATCAACCGTCTGATCATCCGTCTGAACAGAGAGTTTGAACATCAAAATTTCAGTCCAAACGGTCGACCGTCTTAGTGATCCGGTCGTCCGTCTTAGTGGAAATCAGGATTTTAAGTTGGAAATTTTTCAAATTTCTTCATTCCAACTTCGCGCGAACTCATGTTTTTCACTCCCAATCTCTTCCCATTCATCAAATCTCTCTACAATTCTTCAAATTTGTGATTAAAATCAAAAACCCATATCAATTCCTCTCTTCAAACCGCAAAATCCCCAAATTTTATCCACGAAATCATCCCATTCCATCCCAAACGGACGAGCATAACCCTAGTCTCCAAATCCGGTTCCTAACACCATGCCTCGAATGAAAATGGCTGTCAAACGTCCTAGGAGGGAAAGGCAACCATCTCCATCCTCCTCCTCCTCCGAAGAAGATCCTCAATCCAAACGAATAGAACGATGTCCCGTCCTCATGGGTAAGAATGTCGATCTTGCTTCTTTCACACACGATGCACCATCATTCAACGTTGAAAATCTTTTTATGGGTATGGGGTGAGTTCCTCTTCTTACTCTAAATGAAAATGTCTACCCCCCCATTGTCAAAGAATTTTACAAAAATATGGCTTATTCTCCGGGGTCGGGTATTTCATCTTTTATTCGGAACAAACGAATTAAGATCACTCAAAATCTTATTCGTTCCATCCTTCATCTTGAGGATGGTGGTACGCGTTTCTATACCACCAAGACAATTCCTCACACCACCGAGTATGATCCGGTCGACGCATGTTGTAACGTCACCGGCAAGCATTTTGAGGCTGCCGTACGTCTTGGCACAAATCAACTCACTCTTCCATGTCGTGTCCTCCATAATATCATCGCCCACATAATTGTCCCTCGAAAGGGTCATTTGGATGAAGTTAACCATTTTGATGTTTTTGTGCTCGACTTTATCCTCCGAGGGCGTAAGCTCAATTTTTCTTACATTATGATCCAACACATGCATTGCGTTCTTAGCGGCACTAGATCTAAGGCGCTTCCTTACGGAATGATTCTCACTAAAATTTTTCAACACTTCGACATCTCATTCCGTGATACGGTGACCCTCCTTCCTAAAGCCACCGACACTATCAATATTCTTACGCTCAAAAGAATGAAAATTTTCAAAGAAAACGGTCAATGGGTGGCAAAGTCAAAGGGGTTTGATGAGGAGTCGGGACCCTCCACTCTACCCTTCGAGGGGGAAGATATTGACGAAGATGATGCTCCTCTGTCCCCGCCGCGACAAAGATCACAAAGGCCGTCATCCTCCACCTCCGGCCACAACGATGACCAATTCACTTTACTACATGGACGGATCGACTCACTTACCTCTTCGGTCGAGAGTCTTCACCATACCATGGGGACTCTCCAACATTCGGTTGACGGCATGACGACATTGCTCCGAGATCTTCATTCCCGTCTTGATGCCGTGCTTCCCCCGCATCCGCCACCGGAGACCTAGTTTATTTTCTCTTTATTTTTTTTATTTTTTATTTTTGTATCTATGTTTTTGAAAAGAATCCTATGTTCTAGCTTTCATTTATGGAACTATGCTTTTTTTTTATTTTAAGTTCATCAATGAACGGCATATTTTGTTTCATTTAGGGGGAATATATTTTTAAACCTTAATGTTTTACCTTTGCCTTTTTGTTTATGCCAAAAGGGGGAAAATAAATATGTGATGTATGTAGAATTTGGAAAATATGTGATAGTATGTAGAATTTGGAAAATATGTGATATGCATGTAGATTTTGAAAATATATGTGATGTGATGAAATTGGCAAATCAAATGAAATTGATATCATGTAATACAAATTCATCAAATCATGTTTACTTGAAAAAGAAATGGAGAATATACATGATTAATTCTATTTCATTATTCTATATTCTCACATTTTTGTCATAATCAAAAAGGGAGAAATTGTTGACCTATGATTAACTTTAAACCTTAATGTTTTGATTATAACAAACAAATTGGTTATGTTTTCTAACATTCTATTTTCAAGCAAAATTCAAAGCGCTGCCAATCGGACTCTCATGCAATGTCAAGTTCAAAGTTAAAATCAATACAAGAGTTCAAGCATCTCAAGATCCGTCGAAATTCAAGATTCGAAGATCAAGATTAAAGAATAGATTTTTAGATAAAATTGTAAAGGTATTAACTCTTTAATCCTTAGCAATTAAATGAACGAAAGCTCAAAAATATTTTTTATCACTTGCATTAAAATAGTTTGATCAAAGCCAAAAATCAGATTTTCAAAACTGTGGAAACGGACAATCCGTTTGGTAAACCGGTTGATCCGGTCGACCGTTTACCTTGAACCGGTCGACCGTTTGCACGTCTTTTTTCAAAAAGTGTCCGTTCTGATTTTTGCAGTAAAACGGCTAGTTCTGACTAACTGACCGGTCGACCGTTTGGTCATCCGTTTGAACATAAAGTGATAAAAATTCATCTCTATAAATACTACTGCATTTATTATCATTTAACAACACTTACAAGAGCATTTATAGAGAGAATCATATTGAAAAACTTCATTCAAAGTTTTATTGCATTTATATCTTCAATATCTCTATTTAAAAAACGTTGTTTGATCAAATCAAATTTTTGGTTCATCTTTGTCAACAAAATTTTTCTTCTAACACTTGAGCTTTCGTCATCCATTGCTATCCATTAAAGTGTTAGTCTCTATTAGAACTAAACTTGTATCTATCATTCATCTAGAGAGAAATACTCAAATCAATCTCTTTATTTATTTGGGTCATATTGAGGTCCCTTGAAAAGCTCAATATTGTATAAAAATCGGTACTCCTTGTTTGTAAGTCACCGGATACATTGTAAGGGTTTGGATTGTACCATAAGTCAATCAAAATAGTAGAAAGGTCGTGCTCATGTTGGAGAGCTTGGTAACGGGGGACGTGGATCATTGGTTGGATCAAACCTCCATAAAAATCGTTTGCACTCTCTCTTCTCTTTTATTTACTTATATTGTGATTATATTTTTGTGAATCTATTTTTATCTCTTAAATATCATTTTTGAGAATATTTTTCGAAAAAGTTTGAGAAAACCAATTCACTCCCCTCTTGGTTAGTTATTCTTGGGCTATCACAATCATGATCCTCAAGATCGTAGCTAGGAATCATAGAATTCTAACACTGTTCAAAATCTTCAGGACTTTGCGATTCGTAAACTACATAGTGGACAGTCGAAAGTATAGATCTCTTATGACTGTCTCCTCCAAATTTCTTGGGCAACTTCTTCAAGATATGTCACAAACACCATCTATGCCTAGTATCTGGAAAGACAATTGAAATTGCATTTTGCATCGCCCTATCCTCATCAGTTATTATTTCAATGGGAGCTTTACCTTCCATGCACTCAAGCCATGTCCTAAACAGCCATGTGAACGTCTGTGTATCCTCATTGGAAGTAGTGTCGACTATCCGTGATGGTTTACACCAACAAAAGGAGCAAACGGCATGTCATACCTATTAGTTAAGTACGTGGTATCAAAAGTTATGGCATCGCCAAATTTTTTGTACGCTTCTCTACACCTATTATCAGCCCAAAACACATTTCTCAATAAGCACTCTTCGTCCAAATCTACACTAAAGAAAAATCCAGGACATTGTGCTTGTATTTTCGACATATACCATTGTAATGCTTGAGCATCTCCTTCCCCAAATCTCAAACGTCTAACCTTATCAATATAGTTTCTACAATCCTTTTTGGTGAATGTCATATACTCACATCCATCAGCTTCAATGACAACTGAATTGTTACTTTTGTGTAACAGAATTCTAGCAATATCATTCACTTCAAGCTTTCGTTTCACGTTGTGACTTAGTTGTCTATTGCACCGATACAACCTAGACTTTGAAGGACTTATTTTGTGGTTATGCTCCAGCTGCACTTTAGTTAATTGCCATGATCCACTGGCATCAAATACAGCTGTCACCCTAGTTTTGCATCATGTTTGAATTGTCGGTTGAGGCTTCAAAGAAGTGCTTGAATTACTTGTTCTTCGGCCTTCTCGACTACATGTGAAGGTGACATTTCTTACAAGCACATCATCACCCTTCTTCGAATTACGTTTTCTAACTGGGAAACCCACACGAGATGCATAGTTCTTATAAAATTCAAATACTTCGTTGAACTCCTTAAACTTCATCCGACCTCAGGTGCAATCTCGTTCACTTCTTCAACTCAATCATCATTTAAACCATAGAAATTTTCTATTTCTATCTCATCATCTTCCAAAAATTCATCATCAACCACAAACATATTCATATTTACTGTCGCATCTTCGAAAAGTGAAACGAGATTTCCTATATAAAAATATCGAAAATAATAATTTCCATAAGGTATGTAACACAAAATAAAATATTTGGGGCTATGGAAAATACATAACATCCATAAGGTATATAACATAAAAATATGGCAAAAAAATGAACTTCCAAACGAGAAAAAAAATTATTTGTTTTGGACATAGTCGTGGACAACTTGAAAGAAAAATAAAGATTCAAGTCAAGATGGAGACTATGGACGGAAAAATGTTGTCGGAGAGTCGCAGGAATGTTTCCGAAAATGATGAACTCAAGAGAATATATGGAAGAAATGAAGAAGTGAACAAACCATTTTTTTTTTTTTGCTGAAAATGTAGTCCAGTTGTAGAAATTGTGGTTGGAAATCATTAATTACTATTTAATTTGTAAAATTAATATCTCGCGATATTTCACAAAATATCGCAAGATATTGTGGATATCATCTCGCGGTCATGAAGGGGATAAACCTGGGTGTACATGTAGCGGGACTTTAGTTATGTATTGTTATTGAAAAAATATATTGTTACACAATCAACAACAATGGTTTGAGTTATCAAATATTATGTTGATTATAAATTATTTATCTAAAATTAATACATTACTTTTTTATTTTATAATGTCCATAATCTTCGTGATCATATTTCTGTTGCAGCTATGTGATGTATTATTTTTCTTCGTTTATTACGGCAGTTAGTGAGATGAGTTAAAAACTACAATGATTACTTGGTTGTCGGAGTCATGGTCCTGTTGGAGTGTATGTATACATTATTAGTTGAAATGATTATGAAATAGATGAATAATGATATGTCGAGATATGCATTAATGCTATAGTTTTTGTTATAAAAAAAAAACGGCTCCATCAACAAGATTCAAGCAACAGATCAATCTATTTCTATTTACAACTCAAGAAAATGAAATGGATTTGACAAAGTGTTCAATATGCATTGATGTCGACCAAGTAACATATGATGGAAACAATTTTCCTTAACGAGATATATAGTTTGATTTCAAAAGCCGCTACATGTAGATTTCATCACACATTGCCTATAAAGGTTCATATTGAGTGATGTTCAGATAATTCATTGATTCCCGAAAACTACACAAAGTTGAGGAAAATGGTTATTAACTTTGTGATTATGAAAAAATTGTGCAGTGCGGTGTATCATATCTTATCTTAGTGTAAATATGGCAAAAAAGATGCACTTTTAAGAAATAATAAATTTTTAATGACAAGTATTACCTTGTATGCAATGCATGTGAGATTTCAACACAATATGTATAAATTAGGCAAGAGTAAATAATGCTAAAATGCTTGGATGATAACTACAAATGGAATTTTAGAGCTTCAAAAATCAGGATGACAAGCATATTCAAAATAAAAAAAAATATCAATACTTGTCACACATGCTTGATGGACGTAATTTTGACAGAGGCAATCAACATATTCAGTCATTGTCAATTGCATCATATACAAGTTTATCTCTAGAAGAATAATATTTACACCAGGTGACATAGTAAGGGATATGATAAACATAAGGAATATTTATTAGTTACGAAAATACTTGGAAAGATCATGAACATGCACTGAAAAAAATAAGATAGGATTCAAAACTATCGTACGAAAACCTTCTAGCATACTTACATATGCTTAAAAAGGCAAACCCAGGGTCATTCACAATAATTGAAATAGATGAACGTAATAGATTTATGTACAGCTTCGTAGCATTAGGAGCATACATTTAAGGCTGGAATCACTGCAAATCTATTATCATAGTAAGCGGTATATTCTTAACATGTAGTTATAGTGGAATGCTATTTACCTGTACACGCATGACGCCAATGGCAATATTTTTGTCCTTGCTTTTGTTGTAGGTGATTTAGAGAATGATTGTTTGTAGAGTGATTCCTCGTAAGATTAAAAGAAAGCTTACGGTGAATGTTATAGACTATGTATCGCTTCTGATAGACACAGAAGTATTGAAAATATTGTTGAAAAGATATCCAAGTGCAATGCACGGGGTCTATTGTTACGATCTACCACAGAATCTGAAAAAATATTGAGAAAAAAATGTAAAAGTTATTCAATGCAGAAGCTAAAGCTTACACGATATCTGATTTTGAAATTCACATGAGGTACATCAACGGAGATATACAGTTGCATCTAATAAGTTAATAGATGTAGTCATTACAATGATAATGTTCAAGAAATATGTGAACAACCACTAGTAATGTCTAGTAATACAGAAGAAGGTCGGATATCATAAGTGGTCAGAGTACATGACAACAAATAGGTTTTCCATATGACATCAAACAAATTAAGTCGGTGAATTCAGTCACAAAAAAGCCAAAAACTTCTCAATAGAGGCTTTGTTAAGTGTCTTGTGTTGCACGGTGCAGAAATGATTTTTTCTAGAATTTAAAAGACACACAATCAACCTTCACCAAACTAGGCATGAGATATGAGAAAATTCTGAGTGAAAGGTCAAGAGAATTGATAAGAATTGAGATATGGAAATCATTACCTTGGTCATCGAGATATGACTATACTTGCTTGCAATATTTCATGCATTAAAATTCAAATGCAACTAATAAATTGTTTTCAGTTACGTATTGCATGTTTATGTTCTGTGTCTTCAAATTTGGCGAGTGTTACACATATCAAGTCAATGACGAAACCACATCATATTTGGTAAAGATCAATAAAAAGACATGCTCATGCAAAACGTTTCAAATTGATGACATGTAGTGCCCTCGTGCAATAGCACTAATTGGAATAAGGAACCTCTCAATATACGACTATTGCTCGCATTACTTCAACAAAGAATCATACATTGCAGTTTACAAAGGAACAATATATCCACTTGGTAACAAATTTTAGTTGCTTTATACCGGAGAATGTCGAAAATATGGTGCTAGATCCTACATCGAAGATAAGATCCAAAAGACCAAAGAAAAAGAAAAAGAAAATGATGTCGATATGCAAGTTTAAATAGGTAGAAGATGTGGACGTTACTCAAAATGTGGTTACAACTGAAGGAACTGTAAAAATCTAGCTCCATTAAAGGCGAAAGCTAAAAAGAAAGTAAAGGTAAAATCTTTTACAAATTACGAGGTAAAATTATCATTGTTCTAGATAAAAGTAACTTTTACAATTTGAAGTAACTTTCTCAGAGACACAAATAATCATAGATTGGATTGCTATAGACAATCATTAAATATCAATATAGATTAACAATTTGAGGTAATGATATTAAATTCATGATATGATGAAGTAACAAGTATTGAAGAGTTGCAAATAACCTAATTAGTTTGCTCCATGGGCAACCATTAAATTGAAATGTCACATAGCATAATGCTATAATATTAAATAGTAGTATAACTCATAAAGAAACAATTACCAAACATAACAAAATATACATTCACACTAGGAAGTAATTATCTTACATTGATTGAAAAATAGAGTAAAAGTCAAGGACAACAAATTGTCCACTGTATTACGAATTACATTAACAATAATCCTATATAATGAATACAATTCTGATGTTGTGAAATTGTGCTCAAGGAAAATGTTCCCATTTCTTAGTGCCATTTGCATGTTTGGCAGAAGGTTGGTTCAAATAAACCCTATTCTAATAAAGAAATTGAAAACAAGGTTATTACATGTATGAAAAAACTATGACACGATGTACATCAACACGAAATTTTATGAGGTTTCACCAAATATGACACCAAATAAAAATATATGAATTAAACATATAAGTAAAAATGTATAAATATAGTGGCCATAAATAGAAGAAAACAATTAAGAACAGACGTTAGAAATATTTGAATTGAAGATTTATTGAAATATTAACAAGATCACAGAATATCATAAATAAATAAAATACCCAAAAAATTGATTGGCAGTGAAAAGGGATAAAACCCATAAAAATGTATAATTATTTGTTCTTGCACTAGAATAATATATTTCTTCTTCAACGACTTATTGCGAACTTTACTACTACGATGCTTCTTCTTCGTCATAGAAAGGGCCCGCCATATTATACATTTAGACATAGATTTGCTACTGCTGTGCGTGGTAGCCATCTTCAACAATCTGAGAAAAATCGATTTAAAGTAAAAATCAATAAAAATTGTTAACACAGTATCTTTAGTTGCTTGAATCAATTTCGGGTGAATGAGAAATTTAGGCCCAGAATGAGTCGCTTAAATATACGAATATTGTTAGAGAATATATTAGAATATTCTAGAATCTGTTTGACTGAAAAATCATATCTTTTTAGACATGTCATTTCCAAACAGCCATATACTGTCATCTTAGAGACATGTGCTTTCTAACAAGACATGTCTTTTGGACGTGCCTTTTTATGAAGTTGTGTCTTTTGATACACAATTTTTCAGATATTATAAATAGACCCCTTATGATTGTAAATTAAACCACTTCACTTTCAACCAAATGTCTCTACACTTTTTGCACAAATCATTTTAGTATAGAAATAATTTTTGCATAAAGTTCAAGTCTAGTTTTCATTTAAAGAGAGAACAAAATATTGTTCGGTTCGTTGTTCTCGTAATTTAGAGTGTTACTATTACGAGAAGTAGTTGTATATTGGGAGACGTGTGTCCAGAAACTGTAAATACCTGTGCAGGGCAATTTCATCTTAAGGAGAAAGACTCTAACTCTTGCCTCGATCGAATCTAATTCTTCATTTCTTGATAATCTCATAAATCGTCATTTTGCTCAATTTACATACATGTGATTAAATTATCAAAATATAAATAATGCACTAATTTTACCAACAAATAAAGCCATACAAAAGATTGAATAAATGACATCATATTTGGGTAGATTGGATTGATCCTAAATGATCACTAGGCCAAAAGGGTGTTGAATTTGGAACACAAAAGAAACTTATTTTTTTTATGTAACTTACTTACACAATTTAGACATACCACTAAATATTATTTTACAGCACCTCACTTTAGTTGATCTCACTCATCACTCAATATACTTTCTCACACTACACTAATACCATATTTATACTTGGTTACAATATATTTAGAAAGATCTATAATGGAGGTTAACAAAACACTAGAAAATTATAGTGCTAATAATGAAAGCACCATCACTGTTCTAGATCATTCTTGATCTATATGGCACAAAGAAAAATTCTAGAGAACGTATTTTAAAGGAAAAATCTAGAACCTTCAAATAAGTTAGTGATAACCTTCAATTCTACCCTTTAGCACCAACTATTTGATTTAACTCTTTTCTTCTCATCATTCTCAGCCGTGTCCGAAACTCTTTGAATTTTGGAGCGCTAAGTCCTTTTGTCAATACATCTGCCACTTGTTCTTCAATATTGAAATGCTTCAAGTCGATCTCCCCTTTAAAGCACATTTTCTCTGACGAAGTGATAGTGCACTTCGACATGCTTAGTTCTTACGTGACACACTGGGTTCTCTGCTATGCGAATAGCTGATTGGTTATCCCACTATAGTTGTGTTGCATAACTTACTGGTTGATGTAGATTCGCCATCAACTGCATTAGCCATGTACTTTCTTGAGCTGCCATAGATGTTGATCTATATTCAGCCTCTGCTGTTGACAAAGACACTGTTGGTAGTCTTTTACTGCACCATGATACTGCGGCTAACCCAAGACTGAACACATACCCAGTTGTCGATCTTCGTGTATCTCGACATCCAGCATAGTCCGTATCACAATATCCAACGACCTTGCAATCTTTATTTTTCTTATAAATGAGTCCATAATCGATTGTTCTCTTTACGTATCTTAGTATCCGTCGAACTACTTCAATGTGTGGCTTCTTTGTCTTTTCCATAAAGCGACTTGCTATTTTGATTGCATATGCGATGTCAGGACATGAGCATCAAGTAGATTAAACTACCTACTAGCTGTCGATACATGGTTGTATTTTCTAAGTCCTTGCCTTCATCTGCACATAGCTTGGAGTTAATCTCGATCGGGGTCGATATTGGCTTGCAGTCGATCATCCCGAACTTATGTAGGAGATATCTGGCATACTTTTGTTGGCACAAGAATATTCCTTCTTTTGTTGTTTCCATCTCGAGCCCCAGAAAATGATTTAGCTCTCCAAGCTCTTTCATTTGAAATTTGACTGACAAGTTCGTCCTCGTTTTTTGGATTTCATTTTCGTCATCTCTAGTGACAATAAGATCATCCACGTACACTAGCACTATTGCTAGTCTTCCGTGTTGTGTTTTGATGAAGAGAATTGAATCTGTTGGTACCACTGAATATCTGCACTGAACTAAAAATTCTGCTATCTTACCGTACTATGCTCGTGGCACTTGCTTTAATCCATATAGGGCCTTGTTTAACTTGCATACATGGTCTGGATTTTCTTTATTTTCAAACCCTTTAGGTTACTCCATGTAAATGTCTTTGTCAATTTCACCATGGAGAAACGCATTTTTCACATCCATCTTCCATAGCTTCCAAGACTTGCTTGCTGCCAGTGCTATTAACACTCGTACTGTAGTGATCTTGGTCACTGGACTAAACATCTCATCATAGTCTAGTCCATATTATTGTGAGAATCCACGAGCCACTAGTCGAGCCTTGTACCTCTCTATTGATCCATCGGGTTGCCTCTTTACCTTGTATACCTCTTTGCAGGATATAGACTTTACTCCGTCAGTTATTAGCGTCAAGTCCCAAGTCTCATTTTTCTTTAGAGCCACGATCTCTTCTTCCATTGCTTTTCTCAACTTCTTGTGTTAGGCTGCATCTTCAAATGTCTCTGGCTCTTTGATTCTTTCATATTCTTCTACTACTGCATTAGCGTACTTGGGAGGCCTTTGTTGTTTAGTTGATTTTCTTAGTTGTGGTTGAGGACTCATTGGTACCTCAACCTCTTCTTGTTGGCTCGGCCTATTCTCTTCTAGTGTTGGTTGATGTACACCAGTTTGTCATGGACCTTGCATTGCCCTCATAGGTTCTTCTCCGTCGCTTGACTTCTGTGAATTTTCAATTTCTTCAAGGCTCTGTTGTACTTCTGCGATTTCTTCTTGCAACTGCGGTGTCCACCAAGAAGATGCTTCGTCAAACACCACGTTGTGCGATGTGTACCAACGGCCGCTTATAGGATCGCAGCACCTCCATCATTTCCTTTGGCTATCATATCCCACGAATATATATCTAATAACTTTTTTGTCGAACTTGCTCTTCAAGTGACTAGGCACGAACACGTAATAGGCGCAGCCAAAGATACGAAAGTGACTAATTGTGGGCTTAATTTTCCATGGTTTCTCAAATGGTGACACGAACCCTAGCTTCGGTTGCGGAAGTCTGTTTATACATGTGTTGCTGTCCTCATACACTATGCCCAAAACCTTTCTAGTACATTCTTTGTGTGTAGCATACTTCGACATGTTTCAGCAAGATGTCGATTCTTCCTTTCCGCTACACCGTTCTACTGTGAAGTGTTTGGACATGTCAACTGATGGTGTATCTTATGTTCTTATATATATTGGAAAAATTCTCCTGATGTGTACTCTCCTCCATTATCTGTATGTAAACGCTGAATCTTATTTCCAACTTCTCTTTCTACTTTTTCTTTAAACTCTTTAAATTGTGTGAACGTCTTAGATTTTTCTTTCAAGAAGAAAACCCAAACGTACCTTGAGAAGTCATCGATGAATGTCACCATGTAGCGCATGCTTGATGGTTGCTTGACAGGTCCAAACACATCAGAATGTATCAACTCCAATGGTTGCTTTGCTTTATAGTTTGACTCCTGATATGGTAGCTGATGTGCTTTACCATATTGACAGCTAGCACACACTATATTGTCTCTGATCTCGAGCTGGGGAAGGTCCTTGAGCATCGACTTCTTCATCAACACCTTCAGCTTGTGATAGCTTACGTGTCCTAGTCTCGCATGCCATAAATCTGTCATCTCGTTCTTTCAAGGCTTATCTACGTATGCAGACTTTGCTGACATTACATAGATGAACTCTGGTCTTCGTGTCACAAAAGAAACTTATTTTTTTATATAACTTACTTATACAATTTGAACACACCACTAAATATTATTTTACAGTACCTCAATTTAGTTGATCTCACTCATCACTCATTATACTTTCTCACACCTTCAAAGGATTTCGGTCTCATGTTTTGAACATTTGAATTTTCTATCTCATTATTTTTATTATGAGAGATTTGAAAATTACTGTCAATATTTCGGTGTAGGTTGGGAATAATCTTTTTGTTCTATAGTTTTAGAGACACTACTATTTCATGTTGATCCATAGAAAGATCGAGATCTTTATAATTTTTAAAAATTGAAAAATAGAGGTAAAACCAAGAAGTAAAAGCAAATAGAAAAGGAGCAAGAGGAACACAATCGGCTGTGTACGTGTCAAAAGCAAAGGACCTATACATGCATGTCTGCCACGCTGTTTGGAATTGCTATATATGGGCTTGTTCGGTTAGGGATGGCAAAAAAACCCACGACCCGCGACCCGCCCCGCGCCCCGCCCCGCCAAGCACCGCCCCGGCCCGCCCCGTTGGACAATAGGGGTGGGTTTGGGGCAGAAAAATCTGCCCCGCCGCGGGTCCGGGGCGGCCCCGACCCGCCCCGCCGCCCCGCGACCCGCCCCTAGAATTTTTTTTTTTTTTTTTTTTTTTTTTTTTTTTTTGAAAAATCATAAAATATAAATATATAATACAAATTATAATTTTCACTACAAATAGGCTAAAGAAGAATCGAACCCGGGTTGAAATTTGTAAACTACAAATCTTAACCACTACACCATAACCTCAATTTTATAATTTTTTTGTTTTGTTTAGTACAAATATATATAAAAATTTTTTTTTTTATTTTTATTTTTTCAGTTTTGAAAAAAAAAAAAAAAAAAAAAAAAAAAATTATTTCGCGGGGCGGTTGGCGGGTCGGAGGGCCGCCCCGCCCCGCCCCGCGACCCGCCCCGCCCCGCCCCGCCCCGCGAATTCGCGGGTCGCGGGGCGGGGCGGGGCGGGTAAAATTTTTCGCGGGGCGGGGCGGGGCGGGGCCGACCCGCCCCATTGCCATCCCTATGTTCGGTAGAGTTTTTTATCAAAAAAATTTATTTTTTTGTCTATAATTTTTTATTTTTCAATTTTTTTTACACTACAAAAAAATTTAAAAAATCAAAAAGTAATAAAAAAAAAACTTATTTTTTTCTCAAAAAAAACTCTACCGAACAAACCTATCTCAACACTAGTCGAGAGAGAGAGAGAGAGAGAGATGGAAACAGTTGGTGTGGTAGAGAGAAATCCTGCATTGTCACCGGAGGCGCCACTAGCGCCTGTGACCTTCGATCGTCCGGTCCGTACAGACTTGGAAACCTCCATTCCAAAGCCCTGTAAGTTCTTATCTCGGTTCATTAGATGAACCATTTTATTCTTCGATTTTGCAATCTTTTACTCTTTTTCTCTGCTGTACGAGAATTAAGATATGCCAAGAGGATTGGTTGCTCCCGACACTTACCATCCCACCGGAACACCGGGTCACGTTCATAACAACTTGAGTGTTCTTCAACAGCATGTAGCTTTCTTCGACCAAGATGACAACGGCATCGTTTATCCCTGGGAAACTTATGCTGGTAACTTGATTATTCTATAAAATGGAGGTAGATCCTATTAAGTGTTTGTTTCATCTAGTTTAAAAATTAGTTTTCAATTTAAAATGGTTTATTTGATTAGAATTTTGCCATCATTAACTTGACATATTTTTTATAAGACCTATAAATAAAAAAATAATTTCAACACCAACAAACATGCACTAGTTTAAGGGTTTTATCGAATATTCGAATATTATTTGACGTGGGACACTGGGATTTATCCCCTAATATGCTCGTAAAATGGTGATTCATTGGAGAATAGAAAATTTAGAATTTGTGTACTTGTTTGAGTCTTAAACGGATCGATCAAATTATTCGTTAGTATGTTTGGAGAATGGGTTGTGATATTTATATGAAACTTGGGTTCCATATATTCTCTTCTGGGCAAAAAAAATGTAGGGGGCGGGGTAGGAAACTCTCTGTTCCCCGATTCGGAGATTTTACTCTTTAACTTTCTATCTTTTCAAATTCTTCTTTGACAGGACTTCGCCAAATTGGGTTCAACACAATTGCGTCTCTTATAGTAGCAATTGTCATTAACATGGGGTTAAGCTATCCAACACTTCCTGTAAGTTAGTGTGCCTGCCTTTATGTAAATACTCAAAACTTTGATGGTGCTGCAGCTGCTAATGGTTTCATTCTTTTTAGGGTTGGATACCTTCTCCTTTGTTCCCTATATACATACATAACATACACAAGGCCAAGCATGGGAGTGACACTGGAACTTATGACACTGAAGGAAGGTCTGCATATTACTGTATATATCTTCTACTCGATGTTCCATCGAAAGGTATACTGAATTCAATGTTGCAGGTACTTCCCTGTGAATTTTGAGAACATGTTTAGCAAGTATGCACGCACGGTGCCTGATAAGGTTACGCTCGCAGAATTGTGGAATATGACTGAAGGGAATCGACAAGCATTTGACATCTTCGGATGGTCTGTATTATTGTGTTCTACATTTCATTTGTGGTTGGTGGTGGTTTAATTTTGATTTTGCAGGGTTGCAAGCAAAATGGAATGGGGAGTTCTCTATGTTTTAGCGAGGGACGACTATGGTTTTCTGTCTAAGGAAGCCATTAGACGATGCTACGATGGGAGTTTGTTTGAATATTGTGCCAAGATGCAAATGGGAGCAGAGAAAAAGATGAAATGAAACAAATTCTAGTTTCTGCTTTCTATTGTAAATGAGATTGTGCGAGTGTTTTTGTTCACTCACTAGTTTATGTATACATGCGGGACGACTACGGTTTTCTGTCTAAGGAAGCCATTAGACGATGCTACGATGGGAGTTTGTTTGAATATTGTGCCAAGATGCAAATGGGAGCAGAGAAAAAGATGAAATGAAACAAATTCTAGTTTCTGCTTTCTATTGTAAATGAGATTGTGGGAGTGTTTTGTTCACTCACTAGTTTATGTATACATGCATATCGATGCTGAAATCTACCCACCTCTTTGTTGCCTTAAAATGTCCAAACAAAGAACATACTTTACACTCGAAGGTCCACAACGTACCTAACGAGGCACAATCTAATAATTTTAGGATGACTTACCCATTTGATCCAGTTCATATAATGTCCTTTTCCCGGAGGAATAGGAAGATTAATGGCGGGCCCTCATTAATTTACTCATTCAAAGCAATGCATACGCAAAAATAGAGTTACCAGTTCTAGGGCTTTTCGAAAACAACAGTTTATTCTTTGATCTTTATGCTCTCATCACTTCCTTTATTTCACTCGTTACAGAAAGATTCTTCAAATTTGACAGTTTTCATTCATTCATCACGACCAGAAATAATCGAGGGCATAACGCTACACCACGCGACACTAAATTCAGAAGGCACTTTGGTGAAATGATGAAGCTATGCACCTGGAAATTCCTAACCAACAAGATCAGTAAAAGAAAAGAGAACAAATATTGGAATACAACTGGACCTGCCATAAATATACTCTTTAAAATCCTAGCTTATCGCCAAATGGTGTGTATATCCCATATTAGCTTCAGAAAATCAAAAATTTCAAGGTTAACTAGACATAGCTAGTTATTCTTAAACTATGGCATTGGCTGCACTAGCAATCCTTGGCCATAGATCAGCACACTCCTTCCCAATTGGACCGGTAATAGCAGAACCTGAAGCACAACAAATACAATCTGAGTATAGAATATCACAAGTTATTTAAGATAATATCAAAGCCAACCATTAGAACATCCAATGTCATATTGAGGACGCAAAGACAGAAGAGAGACAGACATAATACACAGCAGAAATCTAAATTATGTCCAGGACTCGCGGGTACCCTACACACACCATTACGTATCAAAAGTCTTTAAAGAAAAGTAAAACTTGAATTTAATTGTTAACTGGACAGACAGTACCTTTCATTTCACCCTTTGGGTTTACTATAACACCGGCATTATCTGCAAAAGCAAAAAGAATTGTACGGTGAATAAGCAATATTCTTCAGTTCTTTATAGCACGGTAAAACAGAATATATAACCAATCCATTGATAATCCTCACAGAAACACTGATTATGCTTAGATACAGAAAATAGACAACTAAAAGAGTTTGCATGTAGGGTCCAAATGGAGCAGATATGATTTTGAAGAAAATGATCACATCCGTAACGAGGGACACTTTTCAATGTTCCAGACAAGTAACTGTATCAACACCAGAATATGCAGATGGATACCTGACTTATGCCTGGTATATAAGAAACAGGTATAAACACATTTCCCTAATTTAATACAATTTACTATATATCCAGCAAGAAGAAAATAAGAAATTAACCAAATCGCACAAGGCAGGATTCATCAAGGTAATTCCACTCCATAAATTATTAATGGTTGGCTGGTTTAGAAGAGTATCCCATCCTCTTGCGCAGATAACCTGTGTTACCAGGCCAAAAACGCATGAAGACACCCCAAAACAAGCATCAGGCCATTGTTATTTTCATTGAAAGTCATCAAAGTTCCATTGGGTCATACAGAATTAGAAAGTTCAGCATATTCTAGAAACAAAACCTCAAACTCAAACATTGCTCTCAGCCACATAAAGACACTAAAGGGATTACAAAATGAAGCAAGGACATCATTTGATTTGAGAAGGACTATCACATCTCTCTCTTTTTTTCCTTTTTAGCTAAGTGATCATAACGAGTGAAAACTCATCGGTTATAGAAAAATGATAAATATTGATAGGCGCAGAGACATAAAAAACACAAGGAATGAAACAGGTACAACCTCAGTTTCCTAATTTATTAAATCTATTTTGGGAGATAGGAGAAACAATATTATATATTGGGTCGATATGGAGCAGATGTGAGATCCATAGGTACCAATCACATCTGTAACGATAGACTCTTGTCAATCTTCCAGACTAGTAACTGTATTAACAATGGATGAAATGTTAATACATGACTAAGTCTGGTACCTTTGTATCTTCTCAAATCAAGGGCAGACTCTTGTCCGTGATGAAGGAACCTGGTCAAGTTTTCCCTTTTTAAATTTATTTACTCCATGGGTCTAAGTTCAAGGTTGTTCCAAGGCAACCATTTCAAGAAAGACTCAAATATCCCACTGGGCTTTCAGATTTCGCACACACAACTGATGAATGTTCAAACGAACTTCTCTACAAATGATGTAACATTCAAGGGCACTTCATAAGGGAGGAAAATGAAGGAATGCAGGGGTAAAAGGCCAAAGAAACTATACCAATCTTGACAGGAATGATAAAAACAATTTACCATCCGATATAGGGGTAGATTGGCAATTTAGATGTAGCTGGTCATGGGAGGTGCAGAGAAACCTAGGATGTCGAATAC
The DNA here is from genome assembly GCA_030279155.1 of Forsythia viridissima. Classification (NCBI taxonomy): domain Eukaryota; kingdom Viridiplantae; phylum Streptophyta; class Magnoliopsida; order Lamiales; family Oleaceae; genus Forsythia; species Forsythia viridissima. The sequence goes on from CM059036.1 coordinate 5,612,910, forward strand.
TCCTCGGCACCACATTACCAGCAAGTAAACAAGGAAATAACAGAACATAAACATCTATCTCAACATTAGATTTAGTGCTTGTTTGGTAAAGCTTTTCGTAGATTATTAACATTGGGTCCTACGGAATAGGTGGATAAATACTATGGGTCATTCGGGATGTGTGAATAAAAATAATATTTGACCAACTTATAAATGCTTATAAACACTGATGACAAACATGCTATAAATATAATGGTTTAAAGTTACAGCATAGAACACGTTTGGCTTGGCATATATGCCAAAAAAGAAACTAAAAGTAAGTGCCAAAAGAAGCTAAAAGGAGGTCAATTTTAACTTCTTTTTTAGCATTTAAGCTCAGCAAAACATGCTCTTAAAGCATTGGAAATGTATCAACCTCGACAGAGTGAGTCCATGAAAACAGAGAACTCACTACGTATTATGGTTGATAGCATTTTAATATAGCTGCACTAGGAGGTATCATATCATGTATACATAACCCAAGCTGTATATGGAAGATGCAGACATCAAGATACGGCCTAACCAGCTAATGTTACTCAGCAACAGATTGTTAAACATATTACTGAAATCTCATCTTTCAGACGGAATAATAAAACATTAACTGTCAAATTCAAGCATAGCCAGCAAAATCAATACTACACGGAAGGAAATGACAAAACAACCTTACCAAACATCTAGCTGATAACATTACATGAAATAAAATGGGGTAAATAGAAGCATAAAAAATCTAACAACCTTGACAGAGTGAGATTCAAGAAAACAGAGAACTCACTCGATCTTATGATTGAGAGCATTTTATTATAGCTGATCTCAGGAAGCATCATGTTATGTATACAGTACCCAAAATGTCCGTGGGAGATGTACATGACAAATCAAGACGCCGCTTTCAGTATATAACTAGAGTAAATTTAACAAATACTCATCCAATTTTACCCACCATTAGCACTTGCTCATTCAACTTTGAAACATTATCCATTACTCACCCATCTATATTGAACCATGGGTAATGAATGAGCAATCGATGATGGATGAAAAATAGTTTGAGATAGATGGGTAAGCAATTGATAATATTTTAAAATTTGGTGAACAAGTTATGGAAGAATTATATGTTGCACGAATTCGTGCAACACATAAATTACCGACTGCCACGTGTAGGGCAATTCACTCCACACACCCCTCCCCTACTATTTGATGTTGGTCCCCTCAACCCCCCAACCCACTCCCTTTTTGGTCAAAAATTACGACTTTGTTTCTCCCTCTCCCCCAAAACATATTTGATATTCCACCCCCCCTCTAATTTTCCCACAATTGCGGCCATTCTCCTCCTCTCCTAAACCCCTCCAATTCTATTTTTAAATCAATAACACCTTCCCAATTCTTTTTTAAATTCCTAACTATTTTATTGCGGATGACCCCTTCAATTATTGTGTGATGCATGATAATATATATATTAACTTTTTTCCATATTTATTCAACTATAAATATACGTAAATTAAATTCAAGTATAGTATTATTGCGATATTCCAAATATACTAAACGTATACAAAATAATATTGCAGATAATCTTAAATCATAAATTACAAAACAAACTGAATCTACGGAATCGAGTACTGGTTATTGAAAAATCCAGTAGCAGCGTCGATATGTTGGATGATAGATTTACAAGCATTGACAGTAGCAACTTTGACACTGCCGTTGGATTTTCCAACAACCAGTAGATTAAGTTTACTTTGTAATTTATGATTTAAAATTATCTGCAATATCATTTTGTATATGTTTAGTATTTTCGGAATATCACAATAATACTATATTTGAATTTAATTCACGTACATTTATATTTGAATAAATAATGAAAAAAAATTAATATTTATTATCATGCACCAAACAATTGAAGGGGTCATCCACAATAAAATGGTTAAGAATTTAAAAAATAATTAAGAATGTGTTATTGATTTAAAAATGGAATTGGAGGGGTTGGGGGGGGGGGGGGGGGGAGAACAACCACAATTGTGGAAAAAATGGGGGAGTAGTTTTGGAGGAGAGACCAACATCAAATATTGGGGGTTGGGGGGAGTGAATTGCACTGGGTAATTTATGTGTTGCACGAATTCGTGCAACATATAATCCCTCACAAGTTGTAATATTGGGTAAAATTGGATGGTTATTGATTAAATTTACTCCACTGATATCTCATTGAAAAAGAATGGAATAAATAAAAAAATACCCATCACATAGCCAGCAAAATCAATTATACAGGGAAGTGCACCCACTAAAACCCAAACCCGTCCATTTATATTCACAAACAACCAATGCTCATATCTTATGATCACAGAAATCAATCCTATGCCAACAAAAAAACCCCCAAAACAATATTACAAGAATAATCCAACTTGCAAATAACACACGCAGCCAAAAACCCTTAACATAAACAAACAAACAAAAACACGAATCCAATAAAAGGATAATAATCATTAACAACAGACCTTCGAAATACATGAAAACCCCATCCTTTCGGCGCCACGGCTTACGTTGCCTCACGATAACAGCAGGCATTACCTTCTTCCTCAAGTCAGGCTTGCCCTTCTTCACGGTGGCCATTACCATATCACCCACGCAAGCCGAAGGAAGTCGGTTCAGCCGGCCCTTTATCCCCTTAACGGAAATAATGTAAAGATTCTTCGCGCCCGTGTTATCTGCACAGTTCACTGTTGCCGCCACCGGCAAACCAAGCGACATCCGGAACTTGTTACCGGCCGACCCTCCCCGCCCTGTTAACAAATTTTCCAAATATAAAATCAAATTTACACGGAATCAAAGAATGGAAAACATAGTGTACTGGAGGAACTGACCTCGCTTGGACATTTTTGTCGTGCTGCCTGCAAATGTTAGGGTTTAGGAAGAGGGAGATTAAGATATATAGGAAATGGCTGGCGGAGCGGGGATTGGATTTAGGGTTTCTGCTTTTAGTATGGAAATTACTATGAGGACTTGGTCTTTTAGTGTAATACCATATGGATCCTTTTAGTTTAAAAGTAGTTTTTTACTAGATTTTGAAAAAAAATTGATAAAATATATAGTTGAACAGTTGATAAAATTTGTGGGTCCTACGAAATAAGTAGTTGAAAATGAATTTAAAAAAAATCGACCAAACATGCTCTAAAAAAGCATATCGTTTTATGCAACATTGCTTACAGGAATTTAAATTTTGAAATTGGTGGTTATATTTGTACTACTTGTCATATTACATTTTAAATTTTTAATTACAATTAAAGTTTTTATTTTTTATTTTTTATCTCATTAATTTTTTCATCAAATTTTTATCTTTATATTCCATTAAGTAGCACATCACATCCATAATAATACTTTCTATTAAAATATTCTTTTTGCTTTGAAATAAGGGGGAAAAAATTTGCACTTTTTTTTTTTGTGTGTGTGTGTGTGTATATATGATGACAAATAAGTTATTTTACGTTTTTCCAACAAATTTTTTGGACAAAAAATCGTTATTAAAGACAAAGTATGCTAATTAATGAAAAAGTTTGAGGAAAAGAATGTAGCAAAAATAGGTTGAGGACGTGGGTGCTAAAATGAGCAGAGATTAAGAACTTTAAGGCCCGTTTGGGATTGATTTTGGGACCCAACTTCTGATTCTCAAACAATCAGAAGTTGATTTAGGCGTTTGGCAAAATTTTTGAAAATGATTATGAAAGAATCTGACTCACCTGGCAGCAGATTTTGAGAAGCAGCAAAATGACAGCTTTTCAGATTCTGCTTTTAACTTTTTTATTTATATATTATTAAAATACCAATTTCACCCTTAATTAATTAAACTAATTTCTTTAATATCCATTTGAGAAACTGAATTGATGCAAATTGGATCATAGAAAATAATACAAATTTAATTAATTTTTGCACTATATGACTGTACTTTTATTTTGTAATTTTTATAAAATTTAAAATTTATCAAGTTTTTATTATTTTTATTTTAAAATAATAATAATGAATGCTTTGTCTCGTTAAAAAATATTTGACTAGGAAAAAAATGAATTTTACCATTCGAGATAATAATAATAATACAAAATAATATTATTATAATCAATGCATTTTTTAGTAATTTAATACTGATACAGCAACAAATCACTTTTGTTTATCAAACGATAAAATGCTGCTTTTGAAACATACAGTAATTTTGAAACAAGAGTTTACCAAATACTTATCTGATTTTTTCTAAAACTGATTCTTTCTATAGCACAGCAGAAGTTGGTTCTCTTAAAAGCACAGTAATACCAAACCAAGCCTAAGTACAATTAAAATATAGTGCAATAAATAAAAAATGCAGTGTGAATATAATTATTTTTTTGAAATTGGTATTTTGATGACGACTGGCTAATAAGGGCTTGATAATTTTCTATTATTTACCTAAAAAGCTTTAGTTTTTCCTGGCGATGGCAATTGGCCGATGGGCAGGTGGGATGGCCATTCCAAGACGGAATTAAAATATCTGCATTTATTGTCTATTTACTTATTTATTTATTTTTAATATTATTTGTTTCCTTTTTTAAGTAAGATTTAAAAATCTGAAACAAAATAAAAAAATAAGGTTTAGACCATAAACTCCATCATGGTCCTTATCACAATTTCGCTACACTATAGAACAATAGAGGGCGACACAAAATATTTTGTCATCCACAATTTTCCTATATATGTTAATAAATATCAATGTTCTCAAAAGCGTAAAGTGTATAGGCCGAGGTTCAAGCTTTTCGGATCTATGCGAGAGCGAGATAAGGACAAGACGAGAACTAGGCGTGAGTTGTTGCTAGGCGTAGAGACTGCGCTTTACACTTAGAGCATCTCCAATGCACTCCGTCTATAATTTTTTAGACGTGCCACATAAGCATATATAGACGGAGTTATAAAAAATCATCTACAATGCATGCTGACAAGGACTCTGTCTATCTGATGTGGCACATTAAATTATAGACTCCGTCTAGAAGTCCGTCTATATTTAGACGGACTTCTAGACGAAGTGAGTCAGCAAATATAATTTTAGACGGAGTGCATTTGAGATGAATTTTAATTTGACCGTCTATTATATAGACGTAGTGCCATATGGATTGAAAGTCCGTCTATTTTACTTGACACATAGACTGCAATACATGGAGCATCTCCAATGCACTCCGTCTATTAATTTTTAGACGTGCCACATAAGCATATATAGACAAAATTATAAAAAACTCTTTTCAATGCATGCTGACGAGGACTCCGTCTAACTGATTTGGCACACCAAAAGTAGACTTTGTCTAGAAGTTTGTCTAAACTTATACGGACTTCTGGACGGAGTGACTCAGCAAATTTAAATCAATCTAAAGATTTTATTTTAAAAAAATCCAGATAAGAAAAATATAAATTGAAGACCTGCCAATTTTTTTTAAAAAAAATTAATGCCACATAAGTGGTAATATTAATTTTAGACGGAACTCATTAGAGACAAATTTATAATTTGACCGTTTATGCAATAGACGTTGTGCCACATGGACTGAAAGTTTGTATATTTTACCTACCACATAAACTATAATAGACGGAGTGCATTGGAGATGATTTTAAGAGGAGACTTTTAGAACATGATAAATACATAAAACAAGCTCTTAGTTTGTTCAATCCCAATAAGTGAATGATTTATATAATGGAAAATATATATTAAAAAAGAAAGTACTAATAAAGAAAGGGTTAATTGCATCGGCGATCATTGAAATTTCAGTAAAATTACAAAATAGGCAATGAAGTTATAAAGTTTTAGTGTTAGTCATTGAACTATATTAATGCATTCACCAACGATCACTCTATTAAATTTCTAGCTTAAATTGATGACGTATTATCGATAAGTGTCCACGTGGCACACAATCGATTGACATTTGGCAAAAATTGACGCCACGTGTACTTAATGTACTAATAACAATAAAATCGAACCACAAACGATATACCTAAAATATGATGACCTAGATGCAATTTCTAAATAATATCTAAATCAGATCCCTAAACCATTTGCACAACTCGATTTAACCAATTGAGGGAGAAAATTAGATTTTGAGATTTTTTTGGAGAAAATTCAGGTGCAAATGGTTTGGAGATCTAATTTAGACATTATCCATAAATTGTAACTAGACCCTCATATTTTATGTGTATTCTTTGTTGTCCGAATTTATTATTATTAGTATATTAAATCCACGTGACATCAATTTTTACCAAATATCGATCGATTATGTACCATGTGAACACTTAATGGGAACACATCATCAATTTATTTTGAGAATTTAACAGAGTGACCGTTGGTGAACTCATTAGTATACTTCAGTGACCGACAATAAAATTTTGTAACTTCAATAACTGTTTTATAATTTTATCGAAACTTCAGTAACCGCTAGTGAAATTAACCCAATCAAGAAATGGAAATGCTAGTTGCTCCCATTTTTTTTTTTTTTTTTTGTCATTTTGGGTTAATTTATTGACAATCACTAAAGTATCATCAAAATTGTAAAACGCTCACTGAAGTTACAAGGTTTTAGCACTGGTCACTGAAGTATACTAATGCATTCAACGACGATCACCCTATTAGATTCATAGCGTGAATTGATGATGTGTCACTATTAAGTATCCACGTATCACATAATCGGTCGACATTTAGCAAAAATTGACCCCCGCATGGACTTAATGTACTAATATCAATAAATTTGGACCACAAAGAATGCACCTACAACATGAGCATCTAGCTGCAATTTCTAGACAATATCTAAATCAAATCTCCAAACTATTTATACTACCCAATTTAACCAATTGAGGAAAATTTAGGGGTTGTGATCGTTTTTGGGAGAAAATCGAGTAATACAAATGATTTGAGGATTTGATTTAGATATTGTATAGAAATTGTAACTATGTCCTCTTGTTCTATGTGCATCCTTTGTGGTCTAAAATTATTTTTAGTATATTAAGCCCAAGTGACGTCAATTTTTGCCAAATGTCAGCCGATTGTGTGCCACGTGAATATTTAACGGTGACACGTCATCAATTCACGATGAAATTTAACAAAGTGATCCTTGGTAAACATGTTGGAATACTTCAATGAACAACGTTGTAACTTTGTAACTTCAGTAACTGTTTTGTAATTTCACTAAAACTTCAGTAATTGCCAATGAAATTAACCCATCATTTTTCATCATTCGAAACAAAGTCAATACTCTTTATTAACAATTAACATGGTATGCAAGTACTTCGGTTTTATTTTGATAACATTGAGTTTAAAGGTGTGTTTGATTTTGATTAAAACATATTTTTTGTAAAAGTTGATAAAAATGGGTAAAATGTGTGGTTGAAATGTTGTAAAAAATTATATGTCCACAAAATGAGTGGTCAAAATTAATTGTTGACTTTAACTTTAGTTTTTTAATAAAATTTCAAGTAAAATCAAACAAGCTCTAAAATACACTAAAACATGCACTTATCTCACAAGGTATCGTGTAAATTGCTTATTTTATGATATTCAACGTTCAGTCTTAAAGTAAAGACTAATATAATTATATGAAGTTGATCTTTCACAATATTATTCCAATAATATCTAAGTAAGAAAAATATTGCAGACAAAAAAAAAAATTGATCTCTCTTGTGGGGGGGAGGGGGGGGGGGGTGTTAGGCTAAAAATTTAAAAGCTACTTAAAAATAAGTAACAAGGTACTTTTTTTAAAAAAAAAAAAATTACTTTTAAATAACTTTTAAGCTTAGTACGGAAATTTGAAACGCTCCATGAAGCTTTCTTGAAATCCCTTAGAAAATGAAAGTAAAATATACATTTATCTTGGGTCTTAAACAAAGCTATTTGTTACTACTTTGAGTTTGCTGAAATATATTAGTATTGATTTTATGTTGTTTTTGTTTTATTTAGGAATTAGGACAGCCCTGGAGAGTTGAAGCACAATGAGGAAAACAAAGTGAAAAGATGAAGAAAGACAACATTTTTTGGCACATTTTAAAGATGATTTCGAGTTGAAGAACAAGAGCTAAGACCCCATGATCAAGAAGAGGGCAAAGTGAGATTATCGAGATTTAGGAGAAATCGGAATTTTTTTTTTTTATTTTTAACCACTTCCAGCAGCCTCCGAAATACTCTGCAGCCACGCAAGAAATGGCCTAACTCATTGCAACAATGGCACGGCCGCCAGCTATTTCAGAGGACGTCGAAAGTGCTCCTCGGTGGTCACTTTGCAGAGAGCAATTTTGTACTTTTTAGCACGAATTTTTAGGTCAACAACACAACCATATAATGCTCATTTTCACAACTTGAAGAATGAGTTCTTTTGTGGAGACTTGGATGAGAATTGGAGAGCAAGAAAGACGAGAATGCAAAGAAAACTAATGGATTTTTGAAGAAAAATCAAGTGAAATGAAAAAAAAATAAAAATAGAAATATACTTCTTAGCCCTAAATGACCAATTTGATAATTCTCATCAATGTATTAGGATTGATTCTTTTATTAATTTATATCTCTAAGCTAATGCAATCAATTAGGATTAATTTCATTCGAGAGATGAAATTAACTACGTTATGAGAATTGAGTATTACAAATAGGACAATGTTCGTAGAATCGACACTCTACGCACTCTATATTACTTGTTCACAACATCGTATACCTGCGAACGCCGAACTCAACCATGTATTTGCATCTTTAGCTATCCACCGAACATAAACGAATCTCACAACAGAGATTACTATATTTACGAGAATTAGCATCTAATAAGAAGTATGTAATTTATGTAATTTATATGGCAAAAAGCTATATTTCTACAAATTAACCCTTGAACATTGTCGGATTAACTCGTATACATTTATGTCATGTTCTATTCAATACTACATACTAAATATGATATTACGATCGAAGAATAGGACTATGAGAATGAATAATGGAAGCAGCTATAGCAAAAGACTGCAAAGATGACAGAGTTGATTGAAAATGGACATAATACAAACCTTCATGGATATTCACCATTTTCATGATTGGTGCATTTTGCTTTGAATCCTGCAACATTGACAATGGGCTAAGGTTGTCTCATTTCTTCAGCATGTGTCTTATAATTGCCAGATAAAAGCTTCAAATTAAAGAGACAAAACAAAGGGAACTCGCAGTGTTTGATTCACAGTACTTGATAGGATTAGAAAATACAATGAACAAAATTTTAATTTTCTTTCCCTTACTATTGTCCAATCATGATGAGTAGTGTATACCAAACATGTATTTTTAAAGGTTTTTTCGAAGTAAACATTACTTCTCTAGGTATCTCCGGTTCTAGGCGCAAAAGAAAAAAAGGGCAACTCAATACAGTATCGCTGTGCTGGATTTGAAAAGGTGGTGAAATGTCAAGGAAGGAAATTGTTGGTTAGATGTTTAATTTGAAACAGTGCTCAAGAACTCGAGACTTTAGCGACTTAGCATTGGGAGAGTGTGATCAAAGTTCCATAGATGATGTCTGATAAGGGATTGGGCTACTCTGCCTAAGAGATTAACCTTTCGTGATGGAACCACAATTCCCTACACTTAGAAATTATTGTACGGTTGAAACGGAAGAAAAAGAAAGGAGATAAAGCAAAGAATGCAAGGAACTTAGCAGACCTGTATAAAGAGCTCAAATGACTTGCATTCCCCGGCGTTATCTGGTGAAGGCTCCATGGTGCACGGCCTGGTTTTGAGTAATGTTAATGGGCACCCAATATCCCAGCCCCCACAGTCGCAGTGCCCACCAGAAATCCACCTCTCAATAAGACTTGAAGGGCCGCCAATTCTGGTTCTTGGTCCGCCGTGAACACCTGCTGGAACTATAATATTCATGCTCGTCGAGCATTCACCACAATTTCGCGGACAACATTCTGAAGTTATTGAGTTATTAATTCCAGGTTTTTTGAGAAACTTCAATCCCCACCCTCCAATTTTTGCCTCCTTACTTTTCTTGCAAGTATGGTGTCTCACAACAATGGCGGCCAACTCAAGATCTGGTACGTATTGATTTTCTACACTCACCTTGACTGGATCAAGACAGTTTTGCACTTGTTGAGATGGGTGCCGGTAAGTATCTTCAAAACTTGCACTCGTCCCCCCAAATTTAGAAGAGGATCTCTGTTTATACGAGTGGCTTGGCCTGAAAACATTCACCACCTTCCGTGTCAATTTCTTATTCTGCCGGAGGGCATGACTTGAGGTTTGCATCTCTCCCAAATTATTGTCATCAGAACGAAATAGAACAAATTGAGTCTCTCTGATCTCCGAGTTGTTTGAACAGAGAGTGGTAGAAGCAGACACCCGCATCTTCCCAACAAGTTCTGGCTCGACCTCACGTATGTCACATTCTTTACTGTCATTTTTCGTTGAATAAAATGTGTAAACATAATCTAAAGCTTTCTTGTCGGGTGACTCAACCTTAAACAAGCTGGCTACATAGACCTCCCTCTTGTCATCCGCGGAAAAAACATACCGTGGTAGCCCATCCTTCGAAGTGCATTGCAGCATTCCCTTAAACAAGGTAGCAGACGCAGAAGAATATGACTGATCCAAGCAGGTGGTGTTTGTGCTCGATACAGGTACAAGCCCTTTATGCACAGGTGCAGATGCATATCCATGGTCAAGAAGTGTCACCTCCTTCAGTAGCTTACGGGATGGACTGCTGCTCAACACACCTGGAGAGTTCTCAAATTCAAAACAAATCGGTTCACTGATTTCAAGCAAACTCGTTCTTTCTAAGTTGGCGTTACTGTCTACGGGCCTGGATTGTTGAAAAGACGGACTTTTCAAGATGTCAATCATACTCTTGCTACCAGTGATAGTGCCGTTAATACTAGTCGAGCTTTTGATGAAATTCTTGGTCCCAGCTTGCAAAGGACATTCAATAAATAACTTGGCCATGTTGTACGATCTACTGCAACTAATTTCTGTTAAGTTAGCCAAACTATCTGACGACATATTCACTTCTGAGGCAAAATTACATGCAGCTTCTCTTAATCTACTCCTACATATCAATTCAAGGCAACCAAGAACGTATTTTTCATCTATGCTTATGATATGCTTTGGAATTTTGTTATATAAGCCATGATCACATTGAATGAATAACTCACTGTAACTTGGGCTCGTTCTTGATCTCCTAACATTTGGTATCAGAGTGTGCTCCGGCTCTAACTTCCTAGTAAATCTTTTCAACAAAAGACTTCCATCTGCTGATTCAATATTTTCAGTAACACACTCAGGTGAATCTTCTCCACTTCGGCCATCTTTTGCCATGTCGATATTTTCCATAAAACTCCAATAGCAAAGAATATATTAAAGGCATACAGAAGTACTTTTTCACTTCTAGCCCCTGATTCGCACAGGACTAAAGGTCGTAACTGGGTATCGGGTACTGAAATCTGAAGCAATCTGGAAACGAAATGGCATGAACAGTTAGTATCAATAAGTTTTAAAAGGAAATTAAAATGAAACAGCAAGAAAGAAAATTTTCTCCTAATTTGAACCTCCGTTTCAAAGAGAATTCAAAAGGCATTTTCAACATTAAGGAAAAAAAAAGTTATCAGATCATATGACAATAGGTTTCATTTAAAGATTAACAAACACCAGCAAATCATTTTTACATAACAGCACTTCAGAAATCTGAAATAGATATTTGGTTTCAGGATATACACACCTAAAGGACACAGATGACAGAACCATGAACTCTTCCCAATACAAATTCAAGCAAATAGCAATATTTTAACTAATTTTCACTTCAAAACTACGAAAGGGACAGCACAGTGCATTACTGAGATATACATCTGCTTCTCACATTCTGCGAATAGCCGAGATATTGAGGAATATCAAGAAAACGGTCTAAGTCGAGGACACCCCCTAAATTCGATACTACTGAAAAGCAGATAAAATTAAGTTTCCACCAAAACAATTATACACATCATATACAAGAAATATATAACAACTATTTGCTCACCATAAGAATCAGAATTCAAGATTGAAACCCACTTCAATCCAATATATTCTGAGTAAACTCTGCTTCAACTCCCTCTTCAATAACAGCTGAAACCCATTCAACAAAACGTTTCAACATTCAATTCCAAGCCATAGCTGATTTCATAATTCTTTACTACACAGAATTCCCAGTTTTAAGCAAATTACGAATAGATACACACATAACACGTATATGTAAAAAGAGAAAATTAACTAACTGATATTTGATTATGAGCTTGCGTGGTAGGGGACACAGGTACCTAATTCTTGAATGTTCATGGTTCCATTAAACCTCTGACCCCGTTTCTGCAGACATACGGATTGAGCTACAAATGGAAATGACATATATGACTCATATAGACAGAAGAAGGTAGATGTAACTTTGTGTATGTATAGGATGTGAGAGAAACTGAAGAGAGAGAATAATGCTTGAGCTGGTGCGCATGATAGATAATTAGGTACAGAGACTAGATGAACATGGCCACTAGGCAGCAAAGGGCGCCACCATCCAAATGCAGAGTTCAAAGCAATATTTTCAAAAGGTAGAATTAAGAATATTTTATATTGGTAAAGATTCTTTTATTTTTTATTTTTTTATTATAAGCAATGATCTTACAAAATATATAGATAAAATTTGTAGATCCTATGAAATATGTAGATAAAAATAGTGTTTAACTAACTTATAAATGTTTATAAGCACTGACAAATATATATGTTTGATAGTGCTGAAATTATTTTTTAAGTGCTTATATTGTAAGTTGTGGATGAATGTGTGGATAAAATATGGGTTGTAAATTGCGGATCCTGTGAAATATGTGTATAAAAAGTATGTTTGACCAATTTGACTATCTGAAATTATAAGTTAAGACAAATATTAATTATTATGATGTTTTTTTGTTGTTATTATTATTTGTAGTATTGTAAAACGCATAGTACATGTAATAGAAAATGAGTTAATTTAGTAATTACAGTTAAAATTGATATTTTAACTATATTTAATTGGAGAAGTTAAAAGTAAAATCTAAAAAGTTGGCATTTAAATGTTTCTTAAAATCTGTTGTTAGATGGTACACACTTTTTTATAATCAATTTTTCTTAAGTTTACAAAACACCTAAAACAATTTCTAATTATTTAACAATAAAAAAATTGAGCTCTAAAATTAATCTCAAATGTGACATCAAATTAAAAGGTTCAATTCTTCTTTTTCTTTTCACAAGACGAATACGTAAAAACTGAACACTTAAAACAATTTCTGATTATTTAACAATAAAAAATTAAGCTCTAAAATTAATCTCAAATGTGACATCAAATTAAAAGGTTCAATTCTTCTTTTTCTTTTCACAAGACGAATACGTAAAAACTGGTTTCAAGGTGAACTCTTTTAATATATATTTTTTGTGTTTTCATCTAAAAATGTTAGTCCAATCGAGTTATTATAACACTGGTCCAAAGCTGAAATAGATTTTAATCAAAATTGTACAAGTTTCAAGTCTTTTATAAAACACTAGTACGTAAAATGTGTGTTGTACGTAATTTAATAATGGTGTTGTGAGATATATGTTTATGCAAATATTTAAATAATTATAACTTAATTTAATACTGCATTAAAATAAAAAAATCTGACATTAGAAAATACGGTGAAATATAATATTTGTTGTTGTATTTAAACAAAGTACTTTCTACAATTATGTGGCCAGTATTGAACATCTATTTTTTAAGGTCTGTAATATAGTTAAATAATGTCAATTAAAGAACACAAACAAAAATAATAAAAAATAGTGTACATAAGTTCTTAAATATATCGAGCACTCAAACTTATTGAATTTTCTTGCTTTATGAGATGACAAATGACACATAACAAATCTTTGTAATTTAATATAACTCTCCAACTATGAAGATGCTTTAACCCAAAATATCACATGCAATTTGGGTTCGTAGCACCTCAAGTTATGTAGATTTATCAATCAGTATTTAAAAGAAAACAAAATAACATTTACATTAGAAATTAGCAAAATTAAGCATTCTCATTTGCACAATTCAGTGTCCAGATGCCTTCACGTGAACTTATTCAAATTGTAATGGAGAAATAAAGTAATATTATCAAAATTAAATATTATAGCGATTTAAGCGTCTTATTCACGTTGGAGTATAAATAGTTATGAAAAATTAGTTTAAGCAAAATAGACAACAATTCAATTCAAAAACATAAAAATGAATAATAATAATAATAATAATAATAATAATAATAATAATAATAATAATAAGATATGTATCAATACTGGATTGAAACCATTATTGAAGTTAGCCCACAAAGTTTTTTTTTGTCCAGAAAATTTGAAGTCGCAAGTCAATTAGATATGTAAATAATATACAAATACGCATGAGCATGCACAATAATTAAAAAATACAACTGTAATATTTATAGTCTAACGCAAATTATTTTTATTTTAAAAAAAGAAGAGCATTGAGGGATGATTATTCACATTAACTAACAAAAACTTCAAATAAAGTCTTTATCAACATCACAAACTACATAATTACTTTTAAATAAAATAACATTGAACTTCAAATTAGACCTTAAATAAGTTGAATAAATTGTTGGTAGAATGTCAATTATTGTTAATCTTATAATTGACCAAATCCGTTCACACAATTCAAAGAAAAATATTTTCAAAATCTAGTAATTAAATATAATATATGAAAATTTAGCTTTTTCAACTTCTAAGGACTATATGTTGTTATAACAATTAAAATAGGGGTTCAATTATAACATTAACTCAATAACAATTTAAGAAATATAAAAATTAATGAAGACATATTTGTCTAAAAATATTTATTCCTTTCCTTTTTAGTATAGATTAATTTACTACTTGAAATGACGTGTTGAATGAAAAAAAAATTTGTTCTGTTTACAAAAAATTTGAATTTTTGAAAAAATGAAGAAGCCCAAAAGAGAGAGAAGGTGGACCCTTGATCCTGAACTCAATATTTCTCAAACACGTGACTACTATTTGCATGTAAAAGATGCAGTTCTATTTTAAATGTGGATATTCATATTTCTGTGCTTTATGGGGAGGTGGGGATGGGGGTATTATTGGAATTTCAGAGGTGCTATACACAACAAAATCATATAGACAAAATCAGATATACACAACAAAATCATATAGACAGATGGATTGATAATATTTCAGTATTTAAATCGTTGACTTTTGTTCATCGATGTCTACATAATGGAGTACGGGTACCTAAATTGGCCCGCCCTTGTTCTTAGTTTGGATTGTACAATGTAAATAATCGATGGTTTTCACTGATTTATTGTGCTCTACCTAAAGTTCTACTTTGTTAGTAATGCCAAATATTCTCGTCTATTTATTTCTATTCTTCTCAATTGAACACCAATTACAGATAAATAACAAATAGTTCGAGCAAAAAAATAAAATACCACAATAATATTATGACGTCAAACATGTCATTTCAGTATTCAACAACTATTTGGTTGAATTCACACATCGTACATCAAGTAAATTATGTGTTGTACACAAATTTTGACTAGTGTATTGCCTACTAACTCTCTCGATACCTTGATGTCAACTATCTCACCATAAACAAATAACAAAGAGTATTGAAGATGTTTGTAGCATTCAAAATAATAATGTACTCGATGTTTAGTGCTAGAATAACTGAAAATAAATGTATCACGAATTCCAATATTTGCTAATGGTTCATCATCAACTCAATTTGCCACAACTTATGATGTTGTTGGTGCATTGTATACTCTTTTATCAAGTATCGAATTACATTTAATCCTTATTTCATGATTTTTTTTTAAAATCAGGAGCATCACTTAAATTTCGAAAAACTCTTGCATGCATATTAAAATGTAATATACCAATTAATATATTTGACGAACTTATAATTTTTTTTTAACTAAACATACATTTCGTACATAAGTGTTGGGAATTTGGTACAAATGGTTTCTAATATTTACTTTTAGTGTGGAAATGGCCCATAACGTTTGTGTTTTGGTACGAACATCCCTAACCTATGTGATTTGGTCATTATTTGATTAAAAAGACAAACATACCCCGAGGTTTTTATTCCTAGTTGATCCTGATTGCATAGCCAAGATCCAATTAGAACCTCTAGACTGAAGAAAAGCGAGGTCTTCCTGAAAATGGAGTGAAGCGAAATCACTTCTAGCTTCTCTCTCTTGGCTAGGCCAGGAGAAAATGTTAGTTTTAATATAAAAAAAATTACAATTGGATTATTAACTTTTGTAAAAAGTACATTTCTTAAATAATATTTAATTTAACATATTAAATATATCGTTATAGTCACGTTAATTAAATTTTTATAAGAGAAAAATCTAAAATTAGTGCGTTTTAAAAATATGTAATTACTATGTGATGTAAAAAAAATTGAATAAAAATTAAAATAAATAAATAACAAAATGACGTATATAATTTTATGACATTTATTATGTTTTTATTTAACATAAAATACTTTACTCATTTTGTATTCTTTATTTTTGAACAACAATAAAACAGTACATTAAAATATGAAAAATAGAGTTAAAGGTCCAATATTTATAGTTAATAAATGAATAGTTTAATTGAATAAAAATATTTGAGCATTAAGTTTGTGACAATTTTTTTTCTTTTCTTTTTTGTTATAATGCCAAAATACAAGTTTAAATTTTAAATAATGTAATTACTTAATAACAAAATTAATAATTTTATTTAACATGTTTGCTAATACTTATGTGTTTATATTTTAGGTATTTTATAATAGTTAGTAAAATATGCAAAACAATTTAGTATATTATTAATTTGGTTAATAAAGTTTTCATTAAAAAAATTAGTTATTTTTTTTTATAAAAAATAAAAGTATCAAACGCATTTGCACGTTTTACAAAAATTAGCAACCCAACTTCATTTTTTCTTTATTAAAATTAGAGGTATATTAGTTTTTTCTATTAAATAATGACTAATTGTATACTTAAACACATATGTTAAAAATATGTGTGCTAAAAAATAAATGTTATAGATAAATTTTATACTAAAAATAAAAATTAATAACCATTTGCACTAAATTCCCCCATTAAGTGTATGGGTAGGAAAAAGACAATGCAATTAATTGTGCACTTGCTTTAAGTGCTGTCCCTGTGTGTCCCATCATCTTCTCTATCTTCTATGTATAAATATTTTAATCTAGTAGTATAATTATTTTTCTTGTCCTACATTACTAGTATTTTTGAATTTCAAATTTTCAAAATTATAAGTGAGTGGGACCAAATAAAATTTAATATGAAGTATTATATTCTTAAATGGCTGATATTATTTGAAATTCTAGATTGATAAAAATAACTTTATTCTTGTTTGGAAAAATGGATAAGCCCTTTTGTTGTTTGGTAGAAATCAAAGTCAATAATCTGAAATTTCAACTGTCCTAAGATTATTCCATTGAAAATTTTGATGTTTTATACTACTCTTGCTAAGGTTCCCATGGCAGGGTTTGAGACACTCCAAAAAGGAGTTATGGTGGGAACATTATTCAATTAGTTTTTAAAAAATACCGAATTTAAAAATTACAAAAAATTTTCTTTTACTTTTCATCACAAAAAAAGATACAAATTTATTAACGAACCGCAACAAAAGCAACCCTAGATAGGAGATTTCCATGGCCTACAACGAAGGACAACCCAAGTTGAATTAAATTTTTTACATGTAAAAAATTTAATTTATATAGATTTTCTCTTCTTCTTCTTTTTTGTACATTAGTCCAGTCCAAAAAGAAAATTAGTCCACTCGTGACTCTGCCCCTACACCTCAATCATGTAAACTAGAAATAATGTATAATGAGACCGGTGGACTTTCCAACACCACCATATTTTCAGTTAGCATTTCTCATACCAGTGGGGTCACATGCACGTTTTGTGGCCGTAATAGTGTGTGTAATATTTTCAATAATATGTCAGATAGAAACCCAATACTATTTTGAACAAGCAACAAGTTCCAATGCATTTTTTGACAAATTGCAATATTAAAAAAGTTCATAAATATTAAAAATACAAATGCAATTAAGATATCATTTTGACAAGAAGTGACATGTATTATATTTCTAAAACTTTCTTAGAAATAATCAAGCATTGATATTAAAGACATTATATAAATGAATATAGTTCCAAAATAAGACAATATTACATTATATAACTAATTATACTAGCCATACTCTATTTAATAAACAAAATGAGGCATATAATTTCAAGAGACTCAATTTATGAACCATCAACGATGGAATCTGTACCACATTTCAAGTTCTCTTGGCTTGGAAACATCATGCATATGGATTACATAAATAAATATTAAATATCTAACCACCAAAATGATTTCTAATTTTGTTGTATTTCACCTTATTAAACAATAGTATCTATGTCTCTGTCCTTTCTGTACTAATATTGGCTCATATGAGAATTGAATTTGAAAGATTTGAGTTTCTGCACACACAAATCATTCATGAAGATTGGAGCATGAATCTACCCATTTGCCATATTCTGTTATTCTTTTAACTACTCAATCCCAAAATATTTTAAAGTAAAAAATTTCATAATTTACCATTAAAACACAATTAAGTTCTTGTTTGGGAAAGCTAAAAAAGTTGCTAACAAATTGAGATCAAAGTCAACAATTAAAACTATAGGAACAAATATAAGCAAATAGCACAACAAGCATATTTGAGATTGTATAAAGGAAAACCTATTCATAAAAAATTAACAAAACATAATGAAAATTTGAAGTAAAATACTAACATTGGATTGAAGAGTCATTGCTCGTCTAACATAACAACAACATGCATTTGTATAATCAGAAACAAAGAGCATGAGAATCGAATATCAATATTAAATGTTACTCGTTGCATAAAAATATAATTTCATGATGGTATATTAAGAAGTATGTCAAGAATTAGGACCAGACGCAAGTCTCACTACTTAAACTAAAACCATGATGGTTATTTAATTAAAATATTCGCATCTCATTATTCACATAAGTCTGCAAATGGTCACCAAGACAATGTAACAACTGTAACAAAAATTGTATAATACCAATTACAAATGATGGCCATTTAAATTTATATTAAAAGCATTAAAGAAAATGACCAAAAAAAATCCACTAAACACCAATAATAGTTATGACGCTCAAAATTTTATAAGTAATTGCAATCCGTGCACAAAATTGTCCATAGAATTATCAATTCAAGCATACACATGCCTTTTAATACTAATTCAAATAAAAAAAATGAATTCAAGAATATTGGCAAGCGAAAACAAAAAATTGAAACAATGATCTTGATAGGCAAAATTGGAGTCTACACATTCATTAGATCTGACTGGGTCCATCAATGCTATATCTTTGTATTCAATCTGAGTATTTACTAACAACATAATCACATCATAATTGAAAATTAAAATATTCAAACAAAAAAATATCGGCCAGAAAAATAGAAGAAAAGAACAAAAACTTCACAACCAAAAATATAAAATAATAGTAATAAATAAAACATAATAACAAATTCATGCCAAAAAGACAAAATTCATACAATTTTTGCCCAAATATTTTGCAACAATCTAAACAAATTTACGTTTATAGGTTTTCTTAAAATGAATGTTCACATGGCAAAGTGAAAACTACAATATACCACAGAAAACGTTGATTAATGCATATTGGGAAAAGGTCGATTAAAAAATTGAAAGAATAGAAAAATAAAATAAAAAATCAGAACTAAATAACAAAAAATAAATGTACTAAATAATATACAATAACAGTTTCATACCCAAACAACCAATTTCTTATAATTTATACCAAAAAATTACCTTAGAATTGGTCGGAGTAAACCCTAGGAAACCAATCTATTCAATACACAAGGCCCCAGATGAATACGATCCAAACCAAAAGAAAAACCCTAATCCTAGTAAGGATGAACAGAATCACACACTTTTTTTGATGAACTGCAGATTCAAAGACTTTCCTCACCACACACAAGCAGAAAGAATCAATGACTTCAACGAGATGAGAGAACCCCACACAACGGCCAAACGTTGGATATATGGACTTAAATAAACAGATTTGTTCAAATGGAGTCGAAGAGAGAGAAAACCAGAGAAGCAAAGCTTGAGAAGGAGACGAATGTTGACCTATTGTTAAATTTAACCTTAATGTTTTGATCATAACAAACAAATTAATCTTGTTTACTAACAAATTGGTTTAAAGAAATATTCAAAGCGTTCAAATCAATCATCGTCAAAAGATTAAGATCAAGACTATATTACAAATCGGACTCTAAAATAAGTCGAGGTCAAAGTCAATCATCCAAGAGAAGAGTTTAAGAGTTCAAGATTCAAAATTCAAGATCGGAGATTAAATTTTTAGATCAAATGTAAATGTACTAATTCTTTGATCTTTAGCAACATGATAAATGCTCAAAATTAATTTTATGTACCAAAAATTATGTTAATATCAATTGCATAAAATATTTTGAACAATTTTTTTTGGGCACAGAATTCGGTCAATTGAAATTCGGTTGACCGAATTACCTAAACTGGTCGATCGGTTCAAATATAGGTCGATCGATTAAATGTCATTTTCCAAAAAATATGACTATTCTGATTCTTACTATTCTAACAGTTATTTTTGGTCATCCAAACTTTTGTAGGTTGATCGATTGATCATTCGAATGAACAGAAAGTTCTGAAAATTGTTCTCTATAAATTGTCCTTCATTCATTATCAGTATACACATTCACAAGAGCATAAAAAGAAAGAATCATCTTGAGAAAAATCATTAAAACCTTCATTGCATCTACATCTTCTAAATCATTCATTGAAAAACTTTGATTGATCAATCAAACTTTTGAATCATCATCTTCATCAAAATTTCTTTCTAACATTTGAGCTTTTCATCTATTGCTAATTATTGAAGTGTTGCTTTCTCTTGGTACTTAACTTGTACCTATCATTTATTAAGAGAAAAATATCATCTTAAATCAACTTCTTCATATCTTTGGATCATATTGAGGTCCTGTAAAGCTCAATATTTTATAAGGATCGGTGCTTCTTGCTTGTAAGTCACCGGAAGCGTTGTCAGGATTTTGATTGCATCATAAGTCAATTAATATAGTGGAAAGGCGGTGCTCGTGACGGAGAGCTTGGTAACATGGGACGTATATAATTGGTTTGGATCGAACCTCCATAAAAATATCGTTTGCACTCTATCTACCATTTTATTTACTTACATTGTACTTGTATTACATTGTACTTGTATTTTTTACTTAATTAATCTACATCTCTTAAGTCTCTTATTTTGAGATTGTTTTTCAAAAAAATTTGTAAAAATCAATTCACCCCCTCTTAGTTAGTTATTCTTGGGTTATCAATTAGTATCAGAGCGAGGTGCTCATTTTAAAATTAAGATTTTACAAGCTTGAGTAATGGCTAACCACAATATTCAAAATCTTGAGAGGCATTCTACAAATCGTCCCCCTTTCTTTAATGACACCCATTATAACTATTGAAAAGCTAGAATAATGATATATATATATATAGATTATCACATTTGAGAAGTCATTGAATTTGGTCCTTATGTGCCAAAAAAATCATTAAAATTGATGATAAACTGGACCAAACCATTCCAAAACCTAGAGAAGAGTACAATGAAGAAGATAAAAGAAAATTATATTTAAATGCTAGAGCAAAAAATTTACTTTATTATGCTTTAGTTAAAAATGAATTCAATCGTATTAGCACATGTGATTTCGCTTACGACATTTGGCATGCTTTGAAAATTACTCACTTAGGTACTAACAAAGTAAAAGAAACCAAGATAAATCTTTTGATAAAAGATTTTGAAATTTTTTCATGAAACAAAATGAACCTATTGTTTCACTGATATTATTAACGGTCTTAAAGACTTTGATAAAAAATTTACTAACGCTGAACTTGTAAGTAACATGTTTAGGTCTCTATCGGAGAATCGGAGCTCATTACGGATGTTGATTGAAAATACAAAAGATGTCAACACATATTTATTGGAAGAGTTCTATGGAACATTGATGACCTACGAGCTAAACCATGCCGAGACAAGTGAGAAGACAATAAAAAGAAATGAAGGAGCATCCAAAACAACAAATTGCTTTAAAATCAACAAATGGTGAAGGATCGTCAAGTATGAACATTAGTGAGAAAGAACTTGATGATCTATTTCTTCTTATGAAGAAATTGAGAGGTTTCTGCAACAATCGTCAATTCCAAAAGAAATAAGAAAAAGGTGAAGATAAGAATAAGAAGATTGTTTGCTATAATTGTGACAAACCCGATCACAAAGAACCAGGTGTCCAAACAAGAAGAAATTCATCAAGAAGAAAGCACTACAAGCAACGTGGGATGATAGTGATGAAAAAGACCATGAAGAATATGAAAATCAAGAGGAAGTTGCCAACATGTGCTTCATGGCCATTGAAAATGAGGTAAGTGTGTTCTCGACCCAGATTTGAATAAATTTTAAAAATTCATATAAATTTAGGTATCTCCAACTTAGATTTTAATAAATTCTATTTAAATATAAGTGTCCCCAACTTAGATTTTAAAAAATTATATTTAAATATACGTGTCCACAACTCAGATTTAAATAGATTCTTTAGAAATTTAGGTGTCCTCAATAACTAATAGATTTCTAAATATATAATTAATTAGAAATTTTGAACAGATTTTAATGGATTTCGAGCCCATAAATATAAATACCAAATTCCTTGCAAATTCTAGTCAGAATCTCAAAATTTCAACCCATATCCTCTCACGTCTCTCTACTTTACCCCTCGCTTCTCTCCTCTCTCCTCTCACCGCTTTTACAACTTTCTCTAAAAAAGATTGTCAAGGTTTCTTTATCATCTGAACAAATTTCTCACATTCGACGAGTTCAACAGTAACTTTTTCTATTTTTTGTTTACTTCGTTTAGTGCTCTATTTTGCTGTTCTTTGTTGATTTATTGCTCTTAATATATGTATTGAGAAGTTGTTAAAAGAGCACAATGGTTTTTTATTTCTAAATATTTTCTTCATATAGTGCTCTATTTTGTCATTCTTTGTTTATTTATTCATCGTCTATTTTGTTGTTCTACGACCAAGATCTATATGTGAAAATTTTCGTATAGTGCTATGTTTTGCTGATTTTTGTAGAATTTTTTTCCTTTTATTAATGTGTGAAAATTTTACCGATTCAAATGTATGATTTGAAAAAAAACAATAACTTACATAATCTATATAAACTAGTGAGAAAGATGAAATAAAAAATTCGTATGGAAGCAAAAGAGGAGACCCACAAGTAAGGAAGTGCCAAAGCCATAATGGGATTGAAGAGATCTAGGGATGGATTTTTATGAATGTTGAGTTTGTTCAACTCAAGTTGACTAATTATTGTAGTATACATTCTTCAAATGAGTTGGCCTTTTTATTTTATTTTTTGGACTTTTTTATAATAAAAAAATGATGATATTGCCGTGTCGGTTTTGCTTTGATTGATTTGTAAAGTGAGTTATATGGAAATTCAAATGGAAGCATGCACTAGACCTTAATTGATCATTTAAATGTAGGAAGATTATTAAAATTTTGAAGCTCTTCGGATGATTAATTAAACTACTTATGATGAGATGGTTTATGATATTAGATTCCTATATTTTTTTTCTTCATTTAATGATCTCGTTAAATTTATTGTTTCTTATATTTACTTGTCTATAGATTTTGTTAATATATGCATGAAAAAAATTGATTCATGTTGAGATTAAATAGGGTTATTGCAGTATCTCCCTTCTTTTCCTCTCTTCCACCTTTCTCCTCGATGTTTATGGATTTCATGGTTGTGTTGGTTGAGCTACATTTCGATTTTCACGTTAGTTGTTGAAAAATTTCTGATTTATAGCCATACAATACATAATATATGTACATATACACACAAGCTAGTGAATTCTGCTGGAAATAGTACTCATCTCTGTTACATATTTATTGCTTTTCTCGAATGTGGCTTTTGTTCTTTTTTGGGAATTTATGAGTTTTCAATATTAATCATAAGAATTACGTTTTCTTCCATGTAAAAGTTTGAACTTTATCAGCTCAACATTTCATGATAATTTAAAGTTTATTTCTTTTCCAGTGACTGCTTTTAGTTTCTACTCGTTCATTTTTTATGCTTGAAAAACCTTTTTTTTTGTGCTTTTATGCTTTATGCCACGTCAATTATCAAATTGTCTTGTGTTATATCAACTTCTGTTGAAATAGAAAAACTTTGATGGGGACCATTGTTTGATTTGCTGAGTAGGGTTTTAAAATTTAGTAATTTAGTTTTCTGCTGATTGAAATTATTGAACTAGGTCGAGGCCAATGCTAAATAAAAACACAGTTTTTGTACTTTAAGATATGTACTTGGTGATTATAACTCATGATTTATATCACGAATAATGTAGTGAGATTATAAATGGGAGATTCACAAGGAAAACAAAGAATTGGATATAATAGATTGATCATAGAAGAGAGCTTTGTATTGTTAGAGCTTATGGTTGATACTGCTAATCGTGGATGGCGTACTAGCAATGGGGTATTAAGCAGACAGACAGTTAAAAAAAATACTTCATATTTTGAATGAAAGGCTTGGATGTCAAAAGAACTTTGCTATGTACCAAAGTCGATTGACTTGTTTCAAACAAAAATTGAACAAATACTTTGAGCTTATGCGATATAGTTCTGGTTTTAGATAGGACTCAATCATAAAAAATTCACTGCTAATGATGAAGTGTGGAAAAATTACTTCGAGGTAAGATTTTGATTTTTTTTATTGTGGATTAATTTACAACTTTTTCACACAATAAACGACGACTTATTAATTATTTTATGTACTTGTTATTTGTTAGTCCTACCCAAAACAGAGGCACCTTCGTACCGACACTATTGCTAAGTATGAAGATTTATAAGTATCAATTGGCAATGCAACTGCTATAGGAAGAAACTCCATTGGTTTGGGTGATGAATCAGATGCACGAATATGTGGAGTTGAAGAAAACAAACATGTCACGATAGACGACTATGTGTTTGATGAGAGTCAGGATGCATACATTCAAAGTCAAAATGACCAATCAAACAATGTTTCATCATATGAAAATTATACTTCTTCTCCAGCGACCATGAAACTAACAAAGAATTTCATGCAGAAAATATAGATCCTAAGAAGTGAACAAGAATGGAATATGAAGATAATTCTAGCTCATTTGATACCATGACTCGAGCTGATGTTCAAGCAATGATTCTCTTGGCATAGATTCTATTCTTGAAATTGCAATTGATATTCGAGGAATGCTTAAGCTGATGGAGAAAAAGGAAAGATATAGGGAAAAAAAGAAATAGAGAACAAGAACAACATATGAAATGCTATCGAAGAAACTCCAAACTTAGATAATCATACTCGCTACAAAGCGCTTGCATTCATTCATCAGCTTGGAATGAAAGATGATTTTTTAAAAATGTCACATGAAGAGTGTTGGGAGTGGATAAAATATAATGTGGAATGAGTTTGCTTATATGAGAAAATGTTTAACATTTTTAATTCTTCAGGATAATGTGATACTCAATTGCTTTGTTGAAATTTTGATTTGGTTTGTAACTTTGACGAAACTTTGAAATGAGTTATTTTTTTAAACTTTGATTTGATTATGGACAATTTATTATATTTATCGTATAGTTAATTTTCTATGTTTGTAGCATAAACCTGTTTTTTATGTATATTATAATCCCTTTTTTTATGTGTATATATTTTAGGAGAAAGAATGGAAGAACGAACAAAACAAGAAATTGAGGTGAATTTGATGAAACTATCAAGTTAGTTTTAATGGAAGTTCAAGCAATACTTCAAATGTTAAGTGGGTTAGTAGTTATCATATGTGGTAAATACATAGAACGTCCGGTTTGACGATCAATTACTACTGTTGAATATGATTACATGTATAAGATAGTGAAAGAAGATTCTGAGAACTTCAAAAAGATGTATAGGATGTATCCTAATATGTTTCTAAAGATTTGCGTTATCATTAGAAAAAAAAAAACATCTCTCCGAGATACATGATATATATGTATTGAAGAAATGCTTGGAACCTTCTTACTCACCGTTGGTCAAAATTCTCGTTATTGTCTTACTTGAAAGACGTTTGGTCGAGCACATTCCACATCTAGTAGAAATTTCAACAAAATTCTGAAGGCTTTGAACACAATTGCATCTAATATGATGGTCAAGCCTGGATCTACATTATTAAGTAAAATAAGAGGAAGTACAAGATTTTATCCTTATTTTAAGGTAAATTATACAGCATCGTTTATAACAATTACTTATTAGTATTAATAATGTAACAAAATATATTTTTAAATGATTTCATTTATTTAGGATTGTGTTGGAGCTATAGACGACACACATATGTCGACTATGATATCATGACATGACGTGAGCAGCTATCGTAATCGCTACAGAACATTATCACAAAATTTATTGGCAACATGCAACTTTAATTTAGAATTCATTTATATCCTTAGCAAATGGGAGGGTTCAGCTCATGATTTAAAACTACTAAATGACGTGTTAGTAAGAAGAAATGGACTTAAAGTACCACAAGGTTTGTAATTTTTATTTTTATTTTGAATTGGGTTATAAGTTATAAGTTTTTTTTTTGGAATAAAACTTTATCGAGATCAATATTACATATGATTTATGTATTTGCAGGTAAATATTTTCTTATGGATTGTAGATTTGAGAATCGTTGTCAATTCTTAGCTCCATTTCGAGGTGTTCGATATCATCTCCAAGATTTTGGTGGCCAAGGTAGTAATCCTGAAAATGCTAATGAAGTATTTAATCTTCTTCATGCTTTCTTGAGAAATGTAATCGAAATAATATTTGGCATATTCAAATTGCGATTCACTATTTTTAAATTGGCACCTCCATATCCATTTAGAACACAAGCAGGGATAGTGTTAGCTTATGCAAGATTGCACAATTTTCTTCACAAAGAGTGTCGTTCTGATGAATTTCATGTTGAACCAAACAATGAAGCTTCATCTCCATCATTAGTAGGAGTTGAAGAGGATGAAGATATTTTTGAAACTCAAGGGCAACAAAGAGAGCATGCAAATGAATGAAGAGCTAATATAGCATCAGAAATGTGGAGGGATCATGTGAACGATGTGAATGAAGAGTGATAGAAATTTCTTCTATTAAATTCTTTGAAGTAAAAGTTTTTTTTATTATGGTAGTAAAACATATTACGTTTGATAACTAATAACCTTATTTCTATCATTGATAAAACACGTAATACATCTTTAAGAAAATTTGTAGATATATGTTCGCATTACATTTCAAATTGCAAAACGTGTTATTTGTGAATGAAATAATTACAACAATCCATATGTTGTTCTTGTCACATTTGATGGCTATTTTTATTTTTTTATTTTTTTAATATTGGACATAAATTAATGGTCTATTTTTATTTTTATTTTTTAAGGACTATTAGTCTATTCATAAAAAAAATAGTAATGGTACTAGGAATTTTAATTTGGTTCGAAAAGAAAATATAGACTTTGCAATGGTACGTGGAATTTTAAAATTTTCTCTATTTCAAGTTGAAAATTTTGAGTAATTGTAGATGTAAAATTATGAATTTTTATAAAAAGACCACAAATTTATGAAAATCTATAGAAATCCACGAGAATCTATAGAAATCCATGAGAATTTATTAAAATCTATAATATAGAATTTTGTTGCAATCTTATAAATTATATGGAACTCTATTCAAATTCATGAAATTTATGAGAATTCATAAATATTAAGAAATCTCTTAAAATTTGAGTCGGGGATACCCCCTAAATGACAATGATTCATATAAAGATTTGTCTACCTCTTATGATAAAATTTTTGAAGAATTTAAAAAACTTGTTACAAAGTATTCTACTCTTAATAATAAGCATTCTTTATTGAAAAATGTAGTAAAGAAACTTTTAGTAGTACAAAAAATTTATGAAAATGAAAAGAATAATCACAATCTCTTAATTAAAGAAAATCTTTCTTTAAATGAAAAAGTTGCAGACTTGACAAACATTGTTCATAATTTCACCCAAGGGAAGAAAAATTTTGAATTAATGTTTGGTGAACAAAAATGTATTTTCGATAAATGAGATATTGGATACAACCATTCTTGAAACAAAAATCTCTTGAAAATATCTTCATCAAAATTTCAAATTTTTCTTATCAAAATGTGACATGTAACTTTTATAAGAAATTTGGTCATGTAACATTTAATTGTCTAATCAAAAAGAGGCTACACTTTGAAAACAAACATAAGTGGGTAAAGAGTCCACTAACACTAACTACCAAGGATCCAAAGTTATGTGGGTATTAAAGAACAAAAATTAAAATAATTTTTGTAGGCACCAAAGAAAATGAATAGCAATTGGTTCTTGGATAGTGGTTGCTCAAAGCATATAACCGGTGATCAAACATTGCTATCAAGTCTCAAAACAAAGGATTGTAGTCATGTCATTTTTGGAGATAATACCAAAGGAAAAATTATAGGCATTGAAAATATTGATAATCACTTATCTCATTCTATTGAAAATGTTCTATTAATTGATAACGTCAAACATAACTTACTTAGCATTAGTCAATTATGTGATAAATGTTATCTTATTAAATTTGATTCTTCTAAATGCCATATTGAGGATGCTATATCTAAAGAGATAATGTTCATAGGAAGTCGAAATAAGAATGTTTATATCATAAACATTGAATTTGAGCTTGAAAGAGAGATAAAATACTTATCAAGTATAAAAAATGACACTTGGCTATAACATAGAAGATTATGTCATGTTAGCATGGACTTACTTTCCAAAATATCTAAAAATTGCTTTGTAAAAGGTTTGCCAAAATTAAAATTTGAGAAAGACAAAATTTGTGATACTTGTCAATTTGAAAAACAAGAAAATAATTCTTTTAAACTCAAACAACACTCTTCTACTACAAGATCTTTACAACCTCTCCATGTGGATCTATTTGGACCCTCTAGAACTACAAGTTTAAGTGATAAACACTACGCCTTTGTTATTGCTGATAATTTTTTAAGATTTACTTGAGTCATATTTTTAAATCTAAAAGATGAGGCCTTAAATACATTTAAACATTTTTGCAAAAAGGTTCAAAACGAAAAAGGATACATCATTACCACAGTTAGAAGTGATCACGGTGGAGAATTTGAAAATATTGCATTTGATGAGTTTTGTAAATTAAATGGATATAAACATAATTTTGTGGCTTCTAGAACTCTTCAACAAAATGGTGTAGTAGAAAAGAAGAATCGTACATTAAAAGAAATGGCTCGGACTATGTTAAATAAAAATGATTTACCAAAATATTTTTTGGGCCGAAGCTATTAATACTTTGTGCTACATTTTGTATAGAGTTTTGGTTGGTCGAAAGAAAACTAAAACTCTATATGAACTTTGGAAAAATAGAGTTCCCAATATAAGATATTTCAAAGTTTTTGGTTGTAAATGTTTTATCCTAAACACAAACGAAAATTTGGAAAATTTTGATTCAAAATTCGATATTTGAATTTTTCTTGGATATTCATCTACTAGCAAGACTTATAGAGTTTTTAACAAAAGAACTTTGGTAGTTGAAGAAACTATGCATGTTGTATTTGATGAGACTAACTCTTTTGAACAAGAGAAAAACAATAAGGATGATGTAGATTTGAAAATCCCTTTGGAACAATTGAGTATTCAAAATCAAGATAAGGAGAATCTCAACAATGTTGAAAATCAACATAAGGAAGAAACAACCATGCAAAAAAATGAGGTAGAATCTCTTGAAAAACAAAATGTTTCATTGCTATCCAAATAATGAAGGTTTGTCTCTTCTCATCCAAATGATCTCATCATTGGTGATCCATCCAAAGGTGTAAGTACTAAAAATTCTACTAGAAACTTTCTTAACAATTTTGTATTTCTTTCACAAATTGAACCAAAGAATTTCAAAGAAGCGGAGTTCGATCAATTTTGAATTCTAGCTATACAATATGAACTAAATTAATTTGAAAGAAATCATGTTTGAGATTTAGTTTCTACTTGCATTTAAACAATTCTGCGTCTTTTTACATAGATATGCATCAGTTAAATTAGTTTCAAGCACTGTATATCTCCATCATTTTTCCCTGGTGAGCGATAAACCTCTAAATATAACCAAAAACTTGGTTGTTAAGCTTGAAGCATGTCAAATATTTTCCACGAAACCCGTCATCCATTTCCTTGGTCGTCTCTAATTAGTCCTCCAATTCGCGATGATCCTGGGTTTCCATCTGAATTTAATTTGATTTTACCTAAAGTAGGAAAAAGTCAATTGATTAGTCTGTTTTCTTTTAAATTCGATTCCATCCCATCCATTGAAAAAACATGTCGAACCTCTGCCAATTTTCATATAGTCTTGCATGTTTGATAGGGTTGGAAAGATTGTCATTCAAGATTTTCTAACTTTCTATATTTTCCAAATCATCCACAAAATACAAGGGAAAGAGTGCTTCATTGGATATGATTTATGGTGATGTTCCATTACCTTTTGAAATTTCGATTTATCCAATCCGTAAAACCTCATAGAAAAGTTTCATAATTACAAATTTTTTCACCCAAATCAAACATTCTCCATATCTCCTTAGCTTTTGGACAAGTCCTCATGGTATGATCTATTGCCTCAATCACAGCCTCAATTCCCATATCTTCCAAATTTTACCATTATCTATAGTATATTTATCAGGCAAAATATTTACCTGAAGAGTGTTGAGAATACTCGTTTCTCAAAGATCCCAACCCAACTTAGCTAAAAGAGCCAAGTTATTATCTTTAACTTTTCTTAACCCTAATCTATCATTTTCTATAGGATTACAAACTATATTGCAATTAACAATGTGAACTTTTTTCTCAGATTCGGTATCTTCTAGAAGAAATTTTATGTTAATCTTGTTAAGATAATCACAAGTAGATTTGGGGACTAAAGTAGTTTTCATCACATGATTAGGAATAGCACATTTCAAAGTAGTTTTCATCACATGATTAGGAATAGCACATTTCAAAGATTGGACTATAAAGAGCAATTTACTTTTCCAGCCACTAAGTCTACCGTGAACTTTAGCAATAATAAAATTATAGTGTTTTTATCCATTCTTCTATGCATAAAAGGGACACAAAGTTCTGTAAAAACACGTGTTCATTATAGTTTTTTTTTTTGTAAAACATCGCTTCTATTTTTAGGTGAGAATTATTTCACATATTGGTGTCCATTGCCGGCGTTAGGGTTGGAGTGCTAGGTTGGATGAATGATTATGGAATTTTTGTTGTTGTTTTTACCATGAATCTGTTAGAACTTTCCAAACATTGTTCTCGATTGTGAGTGGATGACTCAAACAACTCTGTTGTATTCATGGAAAGTGACAATTATGAGAAAGGATCAACTCAGCTTGACCTTTTTTTGATGAAGAAGATAATGAGATAGAAAATAGCAAACAAAGAGGGATTAGAAAGGGTTATTCAATTGATTTGAAGACAAAACATAACGTTAAGGTTAAGGTTAAAAGTAAGAGAATGACACACTTACTTTGCATTCTATTTTGGTACTATGGTGGACATACAAAAGGTATTTTCTAGTGGTCCTTGGACTTTGAGTTAATATCTTTAGATAAAACCCTCTAGGCTCAATGGTGTACTTTCTATGGATTTTTCTATAATCTTTTTTTTTGTGTGTTCAAATCCATAATGTCCTTATGGTGTTTGATAGTGAGACTTGTGCCGTCAATAGAGGCTATAATAGGTGAGGTGGAGAGAGTGAATCTTAAGGGTCCATGCATGCGGGTAAAGGTTGGAATGCATGTGTCGAAGCTTAGAGAATTAGGGTTCTTGTTAAGGATACACATACTAAAATTAATCTAATCTTGCAATATCAGAGGCTACCAGAATTTTGTTTTCATTATGGAATTATAGGCTATTGTGTGAGTGTTTGTATGAAGAATATGGTCCATCTTACAACAAATTCTAGTATTAGCCATTATGAGGATTGGCTCCGAGACCTTGTGTCAATGGCGAGGAGACGTGTTTCACTATCGAGGCGTAGATAAGATAGTGACAGCAGGGAGAATTCTGGAGATTAGTTAGGACGAACATGGAGATGGAATACTTCTATTTCTAGAAGGCCAGTGAGCTTATTTCGTCAACAGTCAGCATGTGATGATTCCATAGAGGGCATGAGGCTGGGGATGAGAGAGGTTATGAGGAAGATGTGGAGAATAATGATAATATTATGAGAGAGATTCATGATGTTGTGAGGGTTAGGCTTTTCGTTTGAGTATTTAGGAGGTGTTGAGAGAAAGTTGGAGTCAGTGGTGCCTAAATTGGGTGGAGATTGCTAAGACTTTTGTTGGATTGGTGGAGAGGGGAGAGACACTGGTATAGTTGTCTGGGGTTCTGTAAAGTGAGAAGAATATTAGGAAGAAGAGATGTTGACCATGGCTTTATTTGGGCGTAAGAAAGGGTGCGAGATAATAGGTGAGAGGTTGGAGAATGCTGAATCATTTGGTACTAGATTGTATCTCATGGATGAAGTGAGGATAAATGGGATATTTGTACTAAACAAAGGTCGGTAGTGGAAATTATTGAGGATGAGAACAAGGACTTGTTTGATATAGGTAATAAATCAGTTTTTCAACCAAAAATGGTTTATTTGACTAAGAATGGTCAACAATGTCATGTTGTGAAGGCAAATTTTTTAGTCAAATAATCCATTTTTGGTCAAATAAACCAGTTTATAAACTACACCAAACGGGCACTGAGCGAAAGAAAGAAAACGTTATTACAAAAGGAAACAAGACGACAAATTCTATTGTTCATGTAGAGTTTACTATACAGGCCCACTAGGCATTATGAATTACCTAAGCTGGAACGTGCAAAAGACATAAAACTCAGGCGCAACTTTTATATGATCCTTTCTAATTAGCACTTCCCCGGTTCTAGTTTTTCTAAACTAAATTGTTCAGAGCTAGGGCAAATGAGCTAAAATTTTGGATTGTATTTGATAATGGGTTTGTGGTAGATTGTCAATGAGAGAGTGGTGGACTAATTTCATTATGATAGAACGGATGGGACATGACCATTCAGTCTTATTCGATTGGGCATATTGATGCAATAATTAAATTTGAGAATAGGTTTATGTAGCATTTTATAGGTTTTTACTGATGTCCTTGGCCGGAGGGAAAAAATAAACTCTTGGAATCTGTTGCAGCATCTCAGGAGTAACGATTCATTGCATTGGGTCTGTGGTAGAAATTTTAATGAGATAGTGTCTATGACAGAAAAATAGTGGAGTACAATGTGATCCTATGCACCAATACGTAAGGAAGTCACTTTTATGAGCAACTTGATTGCTGCCCCAGATGCTTGGAATGTGAAGCTAATTAATGACATTCTTTCCCGATTAATAGTAGAGTATATTCCACTTAGCCTTAACAATAAGGACGATAAGCTTATTTGGCACTTTTGAAAGTACGACACGCCATTTGGTTTGTAGTAGATATAGAGTGTTATTGAATGAATAGCATAAAGATGTTGGCTCGAGTCAATTGGTGTTGAAGGATCGGTGGAATAGACTTTGGAAATAAAAAATTCCACTATGGTGAAGGTGTTTTGTGGCGTGTCTTTTGTAATGCTTTGCATTATAAGAGCAATTTAATCCGGAGGAAAGTGGCATGTGATGGAGTCTGTGTTTGGTGTTGGATGAATAAATATGTGATGCATATTTTGTTCTACTATTTTTTTGCAAAAAAAATTGTGGCATTTGGCAGGATGGTGGGAAATTATTAAACCAAGCCTCAGTAAAAATGTTTGGAACACAATTGTAGAGTTATTAAGAAAGTACATTGCTGATGAATTTGTGCAAGTGCGCGTTTGCTTTGGAAATTGTAGGGAGAGATGAATTGGGTTTTGCATGGTTGTCGGATGAAGAAAGTTGAGCTGCTAATTGAATCTTCTTCAAATGTGTAGTTGGGGACTTCAGGGGCCAGTGGTGAATCAGTTGGTTGTGATCTAGTGAGGTAGAGATGGGTTCGACCAAGTGCAGGGCTACTGAAGATGAACTATGATGCTACTATTTAGGCCGAAAAATATAGTGGGTGAGTCTTGGAATCGTTTTTCAGGATCACTTGGAGACTGTGGTTGTTGTACGTTCCAAGCAAGTTGTAGGCTTTTTCTCATCGAAAAATGTTGAAGCTTTGATGATAGTAAAGCGATTAATTTTGCACAAGAAGTTGGGTTTAGCAGTTTGGAATAGAAAACGACTCTTTGTAAGTGGTAATGGTGCTTGAACTCTTATTTTCATTTAGCACATAATGCACATGTTTTGTTTGACAATGTTTCTTTAGTTAGAGAGCTAAGATGTAGGGCTTATCACTTTATACCCTCTAAGGAGAATAAAGTGGCCAACGAGCTCGCTTGTTTTGTTATTCTAGGTCTGGTGTTAGCACCTGGGTGGACTATAGAAAATTCAGCTAAGTATAAAAATGAAAAAGGTCACTTTAAAAATTTAATTTTTGATAAATAAAAGAAAAGACATTGATACTATTATTATTAATTAAACAAAAAAAATAGGTGGAGTGGGAGATGGTTGTGGCAATGGCGGGCGTTGATAAGAAGGTGGCGGTCGGAAGATGATTATAGAGGTGGTGGGAGGCAGGTGGGAACGGGACGGTCATTACCATTTCCATCATGTTGTGGATTTTTGGAATACGGGGCGAGGCGGAGATTAAAAAATTCTCATTTATTGTCGTTTAATTAATAAATTAATTATTTTTTAACATTATTTTTTATTTTTTAAATATGATTTAAATTTTATAAAATAAATATAATAAAATAAAAAGAGATTTGGGGTGGGTTCGGGAAATTCGGGACGGGTCAGTGTATTTTACCATTACTAGGCAGAAGGCGAGCGACAGTAACTATCCAGGTTATTGAGATTTTTTCTATATTATAAATGACACGTTCATCTTTTAAAAAAAATGAGCGAATCATTATTTGGATAAAAAATGTGTAAATAGCACTAGAGGTCCCGAACCTTTGAATCTTGTGATGATGGGGTCTCGAACCTTAAATGTCTAGCACCCCGGGTCCTTAACCTTTAAAAAACACGCGAGCAAAATCATTATATTAAAAAAATCGTTAGTTTGAGCGTTAAATAGTCAATATTTTCTTAAAATGACCAATCTACCTAGTTGGTACTAATATTCACTATAAGTTCATGTTAAGAGGAAAGTCAGGGGTTCAAATCGCTGGGGACGCGAAAGAAATCCAGTTTGGAGCTCAACCTATAGTGGACAATACGTAAGCTAACGACGTACGGAATAGTCTCTGGGTGAAAGGCCTGTAGGGGAAAGTCCGTGGTCGTTACAACTTTATTTTTTGTCGACTTGATAAGGCGTACGTTTAAGTCAAATAGTGTAATAAATGCTGCAATCACTACACATTATGTCACAAACAATAGAGAGATCAAGTACAAGAAGGATGACAACGACAGATTAAGGGCATTATGCCCAAACTCTTGCACATGGGTACTGTATGCAACGAATGAGAAGGGAAAGTCAAGTTTAATTGTCAAGACCTTCAGAGAGAGCACACATGTCCAATGGTGTATAAAAACAAGAGAGTAAGCTCTACATTATTAGCAGAGAGGTATTCATCTGTTTGGAGGGCTGAACCTAACATGTCAGTTGGTAGATTTATTGAGAAGGTAAAGAAAGATGGTTTAGGGGACATTTCAGTATGGCATGTGTAATAAAACAAAGGAAAAGGCTATGGAAATAAGACAAAGGAAAAGACTATGGAGAAGATAAGGGAAAGTGTGATAGACCACTACAAAGTTCTATGGGATTACTGTGAGGAGTTGAAACATACAAATTTAAGAACCACTGCCCAGGTAGAAGGGTAGGCTAGTGAGTTCAAAAGGCTGTACATTTGTTTAGGGGCATGCAATGAGGGTTTTGTAAATGGATGTAGGAGACTAATATGATTGGATGTGTGCTTCTTGAATACAGAATATGGAGGCCATTTGTTATCTGCTGTTGGAGTTAGGGGTGGCAAAAAAGCTCGTCGGCTCGTGGGCTCGCTGGCTCGGCTCGTAAAAGCTCGGCCCAGCTTGGACTCGAGCTCGTCGAGAGACGAGCACGAGCTAGGGCCGAGCTCAAAAAAAAAGAGGACCGAGCCGAGCTCGTGGGAACGAGCCCACGAGCTCGGCTCGTTTGGGCTCGTGGACACGAGCCCAAAATCACGAGCCACGAGCCGGCTCGGCTCGTGGCTCGTGCATTACACCATTTTTTTGTTTTTTTTTTTTAATTTTTTGTTATTTAATTTCATTATTTTTCTATAAATACTCTTATTCTAAGGAGAAGGATTTTCAATCTTTAATTTTCAACATAAAAGATACCCGATATTGTATTTTTCTCTCATTTTCAAAATTTTTTAAAAAAAAAACAAAAAAAAAATTGAGGGCCGGGCCGGGCCGAGCTCGTGGGCAGAACCGAGCTTTCATTTTGGGGACGAGCCGAGCTCGTATTTTATGGGCCGAGCCGGCTCGGCTCGGCCCGGCCCGGCCCATTGCCATGCCTAGTTGCCGGCTCGGCCCGGCCCGGCCCATTGTCATGCCTAGTTGGAGTAGATGAGAACAATGGATTGTACCCAGTTGCATATACAATGGTGGAGACTGAAAATGGTGATAGTTGGAGATGGTTTCTGACGTTGCTGAAAGAGGATATGAGGTTACACAATAGTCATGGGCTGATATTCATGTCAGACAAACAGAAGGGGCTGGTGAATGCCATTGGATCATTGTTTGAACACTCGGAGCAAAGGACTTGTGTGAGACACTTG
Source organism: Forsythia viridissima (assembly GCA_030279155.1). Lineage (NCBI taxonomy): Eukaryota > Viridiplantae > Streptophyta > Magnoliopsida > Lamiales > Oleaceae > Forsythia > Forsythia viridissima. The sequence continues at coordinate 5,649,984 of CM059036.1, forward strand.
TATAACAACTTCAGTGCACTTTATTAGGGATTAGCATTGAAGAATTGTTTATGGGCTGCCGTAAGAGCCACAACTATACCACATTGGCTAGAACAAATGCAGATGATGTGTGACAGATGTTCAGCAGCTTATGGTTGGTTGGAGTTGAAGCCAGCTTTACAGTGGAGCAAATCACTCCAAGAAGGTAATAAGTGTGATAGGCTTGTGAACAACTTGTGTGAATCATTCAACAGTACAATCTTGGGTGCAAGAGAAAAGCTCATTCTAACAATGCTTAAGGAGAGTAGAATGGACTTAATGAAGAAGATTGTGACTCAGAGAGAAGCATGTGAGAGGTAGAATGCAGATGTAGGCTCAAGAATACAAATTTTTTTGGAAAAGAATGAAAAAATGGCAAGATCTAAGTATGTTGATTATTGTGGTCACTTAAAGTTCCAAGTAAGGAACACTATAGGTAACATCCTCCATGTTGTTGACATCAGGACAAAGACATGCACATGTAGGGCTTGGCAGTTAACTGGACTCCCTTGCTACCATGTGATAGCTTTGCTGCATTCTCGTAGCATTAATGTAATGGATCACGTTGAATATATCTACAAACGAGATGCCTATCTTCAGATATACACACCAACCTTTTGTCCTATCACAGGTCCACATGCATGGCCAAATCCAGGTCTCAACCCACTTACTCCACCATATTACACCAAAAATGCTGGAAGACAGAAGAAGAGCAGAAGAAAAGAGACAGATGAGCAGCAAAACTCAACCAATGCTATACCATCATCAACTGCAAATGCAATACCTTCAACTAGTGGAAACTTAAGTAGAAAATGATTGACAATGAGGTGCAAGAAGTGTGGTCAAGCAGGCCACAACAAGAGGTCTTACAAAGGGGCTCTACCACCTGCTACTAATCTACGATGACAAGCATTTCTTCTATTTTGAAAAAATTGTTCATATATTTTTGACCAGTGATGTAATGTAACTATTGAACAATGTATTGTTATTTTACGTATGAATAATGTGTTTCTTTGTTGCTTAGTTGGTGTTTAAATGATGTGGTAATTTGTTGGTAAGTTGCTGATGAAATGTTTGACTGAAATATAGATTGGTTGTGTTGATTGTGAATCTTCGGGGTCCATTTGCAAAAAATTATAATAGGTAAGAGATGTTTTTCACAATTCATCATAAAAGGATATGGTTAATCTACGCAATAAACACCAAACTAAATGGATGATTTACGCAAAAGGTGTATAGCATAGAGACGTTTTGCACAAACAAACTATTACATCACAGATGTTGGGTCTTCTTCTTCAATCCGCTAATTACTTTCCCATAGGCATATAACACCAATTTCATTTCCACATTAAACATACATACTACAATCACTTCACACAACTAACCCACAAACAAAACCTTAAACACCATGTTCTACACTCAAGATGTGGTTTTCATAATCCACATTACAACCAACCCACAAACAAACCCTAAACACCATATTCTAAAATTGAACATCCTTCTTCTTTTTATGCAGAATCAACACTTGTTATTCATACGCATTCCTGGATCTAAGCAAACCAGGTATTATCTCCACATTTCTGGGATACATAGGCGGGTCACACTAGAAACATAAGCCACAACATCTATCTTGCTGCACAAAAAATACAATTTCAGAGGCCTTACAAAAAAGCCACAAATTGGAAAATTATAATTGTGCGAGAGCAATTACCAAACAGTGTTGGCACGTAAGGAAGCGTTTACCAGGATTGGTTTGTGTCCAAGATGTCTTCATCTTTATTCGCATTTCACACCTACACAAAGAACGATGCATTGTTGTTCTGCTGTGGAATAACATGTTTTGTATGGAATCTGCATTTAATTGTACATATATATAATATTACTATTGTAGGAGAAGGAATTGGGTTTAACGGGAATAATATATTTTGTGACTTGATAAAATTGTCCTTCATAAAATGAGAGAGTGCATTGGATGTGATCATTTGACGACAAAAGTTCACAGAAATTGACGGTAGGGACCATTTGCGCAAAGAAAAGTTGATTTAAGGACCCAAATGTCAAAATTCAAACAATATGGACGATCTGCGCAATAGACTAAAAGGATAGGGATGAAATGTGCTAATTATCCAAAAATATAGGGAAATTAGCGCAAATGGTTCCTAACCTTTGTTTTCAGTGCGCAAATGGTCCCAAACCTTTATTGTTTGGCACACAAGTTCTTAATCTATGTATTCTGGTACGCAGTTGATCTTTATTTGATGAAAAAGACAAATATGTCCTTATTTTTAATTAGAGAAATTATCAATTGGATTCATAACATTTGCAAAAACTACAAATGAGTCCGATACTTTTATTTTTTATGAAAAATTAAAAGAAACTAGCAAATTGATAATATACTAAATTATTTTGTATATTTTACAAATTGTTATAAAATAAATAAAATTTAAGCTCATAATTATTAAAAAAATGTGTTAATTAAAATTATTATTAAGTAATTATATTATTTAAAATTTAAACTTTAATTTTATCGTTACAACATAAAAAGAAAAATAACTTTGTCACAAACTTGCACTCAAATATTTTTATTTAATTGAGTTATTTATTTATTAACTACAAATATTAGAGTTCAAATTGTATTATTCATTTTTTAATTTATCATTTTATTATCGTTTAAAAACAAAGAACACATAGTGTGTAAATTAATTTTTATTAGTAGTTTTATGTTAAAAAAACATAATAAGATTGGTTCAATATCATAAAATTATATACGTCATTTTGCTATTTATTTAACTTAATTTTTATTCAATTTTTTTCACAGCAAATAACAATTACATATACCTAAAACGCAATAATTTTATATTTTTTGTTTTAATAAAAATTTAATTGATACGACTATAGTGATATATTTAATATGCTAAATTAAATATTATTTAATAAATGTATCGGAACTATTTGCACATTTTACAACGGTTAGAAATTCAATTGCGATTTTTTAAAATTAAAATTATGGGTAATTTTATCTTTTTTCGTCAAATAAGGAACAATTGCGCACCAAAGCACATAAATTGGGGACTATTGTGCCAAAAACAAAAGTTATGAACCATTTCCGCACTAGGGGCAAAGGTTTTGAACCATTTGCGCCAATTTTCCAAAAATATATTAAAAGTTGAAGTTGAAGTCAAAGTCATCAATTAATTTTAACCATACATTTTATAAGACTCACAATTTGTTTTAATTTTTCGACCAAATATTTTATCAACTTTTATCAAAATCTGCTAAAAAATTTAATTAAATTAGTGCATGTTTGTTTTTGTTAAAAATCAATTTTTTTTTGTAAATTTTAGGGAAAATGGCATATTTTGTCCCCAATATTTAAAAAAAGTAAGAGATATATCCATAACCTTTAAAAATAATATCGAACATCCCTAACGTTTGAAGAAATAGGTATGATAGGTCAAATTTCACTCCATTTTAATTAACCAAAAAACAAGAAAAAAAAAGAAGCTAAATGTACTTTCAAAAAATAAAAAATAACAAAGAGGTCATATTCTTTATCAAAATCCAAAATCTTCTACCACCCCAAAAATCCCGATAAAAAATGGCCTATTTCTTATTTTTATTTTATTTTTTGGGGTGCATTTAGTTATTTTTTTACTCAATATTTTTTTCTTTTTTCCTATTTTTTGTTTAATTAAAAGATAATGCAATTTTGTTATAAAAGATGTATCATATCTATCTCTTCAAATGTTGAAGATGTCCGGTGTTATTTTTAAAAGTTAAAAGTATATCTTTTATGTTTTTGAAAGGTTGAGGGATCAAATTTGCCTTTTTTACTAAATTTTAATAAAAGTTGATAAAATGCGTAGTTAGAAAATTAATAAAAGTTATAAATCCCATAAAATATATGGTTAATCACCGACCGTTAGGAGATTTTCTCTGTTATGAGAAGAAAAAAAAAGACTATGTCCGTGTGACACTATGTCTTCAATTTCTCCCTTCAAACAAAACTCTCACTTATTCCCCTCTCTCAAAGTTGATCTCCAAGTTCTACTAACCACCTCAATCCATCATCCTTAAACTATAAATTAGATTTTCTTCCTTCTTATTCTTGTTTTGGTTATGAAAGTAGATTTTATTTCGTTCTTTTTTCCTGGGTTTTTTTTAATGATATTATTTTTTTGTCAAATTTTTTATTTGATAATCACCGACCGTAGTGAGATTTACTCTGCTACAAGTACAAAAAATGTACTTCTTTGTTCGTCACTATGTCTTCATCCTCTCAAACCAAAACCCATATCTTTTTCTCAATTCCTCAATTTCTCAATTTCTTCATATTCTTCTCTATATTCATCAAAATCAAACTCCCTTCAAACAAAACTCTCTCTCTCTCTCTCATTCTTATCAATTCCTCAATCCATTAAAATCCTTACAGTTGGATTCGACCGCAAAGAAAAGCGGTATACTAGTAAATTATACAGTTGGATCCCACCTATTAAGCGGTATACTAGTAATTCAATTTTTTAATCACGACTGTAGGAAGTTTTCTCCACTACTAGAAGAAAAAAGATGTCCACGTGTCACTACGTCTTCACCTCACAAAATCTTCTCCTCCAAATTTTACTTATTGCTTCAATCAATATCTCTGATTCGATCATCTCCAAAATCTGTTACCTCTTTGATCAATCTCTCTCATTCGATCATCTTCCCAACGATTATCTCCAAAACCTGTTCACCACCTCAATTCATTGTCATCACCGACCGTAGGGAGGTTTACTCCGCTACAAGCACAAAAAAAGTACTTATTTGTCCGTCACTACGTCTTCATCCTCTTAAACTAAAACCCACATCTCTTTCTCAATTCCACAATTTCTCCATATTCATCAAAATCAAACTCCCCTCAAACAAAAATCTCTCTCTCTCATTCTTCTCAAATCTTCAATCTATTAAAATTCTCTATGGTCGGATTCCACCGCAAAGAAAAGCGGTATACTAGTCACCGACCGTAGGGAGATTTACTACGCTACAAGCACAAAAAAAGTACTTCTTTGTCCGTCACTACGTCTCCATCCTCTCAAATCAAAACCTATATAACTCTCTCAATTATTCAATTTTTCCATATTCTTCTCCATATTCATCAAAATCAAATTCTCCTCAAACAAAATATTCTTCCTCTCATTCTTCTCAATTCTCAATTCATTAAAATTTTATATGGTCGGATTATACTGTTAAAAAAAAGCGGTATAGTAATAAAATTTTAATGAGATCATAATGACACCATTTTTCAATTTTAAAATTTTCTCATTCACATTTGTTTAAATTTTATCGTCCCTCCCCAGCGGCCAGCCCTCACAAACCCAGCTCCCGCATAAACCCTATCTCCGTCTTCCCCCTTCCCCCTTCTCCCCTTTTCACCCCAACCCAAATACCCATTGAGCCATATACACAATGAACTGTTCAAGTAAATCTCTCTCTCTCTCTCTCTCTCTCTCTATATATATATATATATATATATATATATATATATATATATATTTTATTTTTTTATTTTCTGTAGGTGTGTATACTTTTTGGTGGTGCATCTGATCCAAAGTTTTACTTGTGATCTTACAGTTTCCGGTGAGGTGCCGGAAGAACCCGTCGTCTCCAATAAGAGTGGTTTACTCTTCGAGAAGCGCTTAATTGAGCGACACATCTCGGTACATTCTCTCTATTTCTCTCCGTATATTCATATATATGACATTTTTGGTTACTAAGGAATTATAACCAAAGATTGGTTGAGTTTTCTGAGAGAAATTTTTGAAACTTTATTTCTCCTTCTGCATAATGATCTTATTAAAAAGATCAATTTTATAAAACATAAAATCAAATAAAACCGATCTTTTGAATGCAGCTCAAATAAGCGCTAAAAAAGGTTGTAATTTGAGCCATAAATAATGGAACTTCTGAAAAACTTTTTCTCATTACGTTATTTTCCCTTCAACTGAGAAGACTGGTAGGAAATACCATTATTTGAATTATCTGCTTATTAATGACTGAGGGACACATCTCGGTGCTTTCTCTGTCCCACTCTCTATCTCTCTCTTCATATATTCATATATATGATACTTTTGGTTACTAAGAAATTACTACGGAAGATTGGTAAAGTTTTGTCGGAGAAGTTGAAATTTCATTTCTTGTCGGTCAGAATGATTAGTCACTAAAAATATCAAGTTTTTTTTAGCAATTTGATAGCTATAGTCTTTTAATAGAACATAACAAGATATAGTTAATCTTTTGAATGTACGTCGAAAGGTGCTAAACGGGTTGTAATTTGTGACATAATAATGAAACTACTGAAAACATCTTTCTCATTACGGTTTTCTTTTTTTCTTTTTTGCTGCAACTGAATAGGCAAGCGGGAAATTCCATTAGTTGAATTATCTGCTTATTAATGATTGTTGCTTCTAGATTTATTTATTAATATTATTATTTTTTATATGTGGCGATCTCTCTTTAATTAAAGCTGCACTTGCATGCGTGTACATGCTTTTTATTTCCTTTTCTTTGATTAGGATTATGGAAAATGCCCCATTACTGGAGAGCCACACACGATGGATGATATTATTCCAATCAAAACTGGAAAGGTATGCTCTTTGCACAAATATTTATACCTAAACTTACATTTGGCTCTGTTGCTTTTGGTTTTCAGGGTATTTTTATTTATTTCTAATGGAATTATGAGTGACAAGCATTTTAGAGCTTAATTTTATTGGATTTCTGGGCAGATTGTGAAGCCCCGTCCAGTGCAGGCTGCCAGTATTCCTGGGATGCTGGGAATGTTTCAAATTGTACGTATTTCTGTTCCTTGGCATTTAGCCTCGGGCATGGATCTTTCTCCAACTTTTAACCATTTTGCTGTCATCCCGCATCATTTTCTAATAGGATATATTGTCATTATAAATAATGGGTATATAATTTGTTGTCATTATGAAAGACACGAGTTATGGTAAATTGGCTTAAGAAGTTCTTTTGGTCCTTCCTCCTCAAAAAGTAGGTTCCAGTTTCTATTTTCATCTCACTCTCCACTTATAGCTTTTGTCTTCTGTTAATTTTGGAGGTATATACAACATTTTCTGGACCTTTTGGGATATTTAAGTTATACAGATAGATTATGTAAAGATGTGAACTTTATGAAGATTGTAACGTTCCTCGTGATTGTAACTTCATTGTGCTAACAAGGTGATATACAACAATCCAATTCAATAATTCTACTTTTGGGCATACATGGATAATTTGACTGCTGAATCTAGACAAGTAACTCGACAGGCTAACACAATGTTTCTTAATTACCATGTAACTATTTTGCCGGAAAATTGGATCCATTTTACTTAATCTATATTCTTTGGCCAGTTTCCAGCAGATTCTTGTTGGTGTCCACTCTAGGAAATAACTGTACATTAGATTCCAATCTCTCTTGTTCTTGCATTACGTTTTCTACATTTTACCGGTTTGAGCACCAACTTTCTTAACATAATGTATACAAATACCCTGTTTCTAAATCTAAGTAGGAATAGAGTTAAAAATCTTTATTATTGTTTGATTGATACTTCTTGACGCTAATTGGCTTATTCAACTAGGAATGGGATGGTTTGATGCTATCTAATTTTGCATTGGAGCAACAGTTACATACGGCAAGGCAAGAGCTAAGTCATGCCTTGTATCAGGTAATAATGAGTGGCTTAGATGCTAATTGAATTTTGTAGCTTTTACTACATGGCTTCTTTTGTGGAGAATGTCTATTTCCTTTTCCAGTAGCAACCCGTTTCAGTTCGATTGTTTTGTGCTTTTTATTGTACTTTTTCCTAGACTTGAACATATATCTGGAATGGATGCGCGTGCAGTGTACATAAAATTATATTAATTCTGTGCATTATTTTCCTCAAGTTGCCTGACTAAATTACTTGCTCTTTCTACATTCCACCAAACTCTCCAAAAGTATATTTTGGTTGGATGGTAATGAACTCATAATATAAAAGTGTCACGTATCATATTATAACTCTGGTCGTGATTGTTTTTGCGAGACTTTCACGTATATATGCATGTAGTTGCATGCTGCCTCACTGTGGCCACTGATTTCTATGTTGCCTATGCAGCATGATGCTGCATGTCGTGTTATTGCAAGGCTAAAGAAGGAAAGGGATGAGTCCCGAGCATTACTGGCACAGGCTGAAAGACAGATACCCATGTCAGTAGTAGCACCACACACAGTTAATGCTACCTCATTAAGCAATGGGAAAAGAGGTTCTTGACTCTTGTGTATTCAGGTTCATTCTATTTAATCTGTGTACTTTGATTGCTTATTTCTGTTTTCCATTTTCTCTGTAGCTGCTGAGGATGATGAGATGGGTCCAGATGGGAAAAAAATCCGTCCAGGAATCTCAAGTGCTATCATTTCCGAGCTTACAGATTGTAATGCTGCTCTTTCACAACAAAGGAAGAAGCGGCAGGTAATACCTGTAGTGTAGAACTGTGGCTTCACGAAATAGGAATGGTCATATATTCTAATTTGACATTAAAACTTCTCTCATAATTCTTAAGCGCTTCTGTGTTTTACTCTTCCAGATACCTCCAACATTGGCTCCCATTGAATCTGTGGAGAGATACACTCAACTCAATAGTTATCCTCTTCATCGAACAAACAAACCTGGTATATTATCGTTGGACATCCAGTACTCCAAGGTATTTTTTTTTTGTATCCCTTCTTCCATACATCATTTTTCATTGTCTTTGTAGGCTCCATCTAAACAGAGTATTGGACATATCATATTCACTAATGTATTATGTCTGGTTTGTTGTTTTAGGACATCATTGCCACTGCTGGGGTTGATTCAAATGCTGTAGTCTTTGATAGACCTTCAGGGCAGATAATATCTACACTCAGTGGTCATTCAAAGAAGGTATGCTGCACTGTTGTTCTGTTTTCTTATGCATATTGATAACCATCATTGTTTTCTTTTCTTAGATTATTTTGGTTCTGCTTTCTGATTGAATGCATGCTGGATGTTTTTCTCATATGGAGGTTACGAGCGTCAAATTTGTGGCTGAGGGTGAATTAGTTGTTACCGGCTCTGCTGATAAGGTAAATTTTAATACTCTCGGCAATAATACTTTTGGGAGTTTTGCTATTCATATTATTAATGTATTTACAATTTGTTGTTCACGCTTTTCACTTTGTATTCATTTGCTCGAGCTTTCTCATTTTCTTGAAAAACCTGGTTGCTCCACTATATTTTATTAGTTGTAATTAAGTAATCAATGCAAGGGCTTGGGAAGCACTTGAGATGGGATTAAAGGATTAGTTTGAATATTTAGATTGCTTCTAGTTGAAACTCTCCTGTACATCTTTTTGACTTAGATATACATAAATGTAATGAGCAGGAAATATCTATGTTATCATCGAAATAAACAATTGACTACAGATTTGAAAATTTTAGTTCTGTCAGTAATTGGGAATTGGAAGCACTTGTAAACATCCAAACTTCACCTGTGGGATTTTTCTTTCAGTTTGAAAAATACTAGTCAATTGTGCAAATCATGAGTGAAATTATGTAATTAAATCTGATTCAAAGGAATCAGAAAGGTAAATCAGCTTGATATATGAATCAGAATGAATCTTATTATTCACTAATATTCAATTTAATGTTTACTATTCACTAGATATACAAGGAGTGCGGATTATGTTCTACCAAATTTGTGTTATAGCCTTGTTATATTTATTTGTCAAAATGGACTTAGATTGAAGGTCCATCACTTCAAATGCTTTATTCTTTTGTTCTCACAGGCTTTTGTGATGGAACTATACGTAGGCTCAGCCACACAACTAGGTCTCCTTACTGTTAAATCAAGTTAGTTTTGGATGCTACAATGTTTCATGTAGCTGATTCAAGTTTATTGGAATAAAGCTTAGTTTGTTTTTGCAGCTCTGGATGCCTTGAATACTGTTTCAAAAGACCGACCATTTTTTGCCTCACTGGTTCTTCTGTGTATTTTTATAAATCTTTCTTTGACATGGTTAACATTGAAATAAGGTGACTTTACATGAATATTTAAAATAGAGTGGAGTTTCGCATTCGTCCACCTTAATATTGTGATTCTTTGAACTTCTTCTCAAAGTGCTCCATTAGCACTGTCATTTGTGGTTTTATTATTATTTCATTTGTTCCCGTGCTTATTGTTAATGAACTATTCCTAAATTTTGGTTGTCTCGGGTGACTTTCTTTTCTATGTACACTTTATTTGGCATCTTACATTTTTTTCCCCTTTAAATCGCTTCCCAGTAAATCGAGTTGAGCTATCAATCAATTTTGCCCTTTTAGCCCGAACTATCTTACATGTGAGTTGAAAAAAAGGTAGCGCTACAAAGGGGAGCTACACTATAGCTATATTTATATCTATACTAATCTAAAAGGAACTTAAAGAGAGAAACATTTTTGGACAAATATATACTCATTAATATTTTATATTTCCTAAATTGTCATTGAGTTAATGTTATAATTGAACTCTTAATTTACCATTTATAACCACATATAATCCCTAGAAGTTGAAAAGGCTAAATCACTATTTATTATATTTAATTACTGGATTTTGAAAATATTTTCTTTGAATTGTGAGAACAAATTTGGCCAGTTACAAGATTAATAGTAATTGACATTCCACCAACAATTTATTTAGCTTATTTAAGGTCTAATATGAAGTTTAAGGTTGTTTTATTTGAAAGTAATTATGTAGTTTGTGATGTCCATAAAGACCTTATTTGAAGATTTGTATTTGTGATTTTGATTTTTGTTAGTTAATATGAACAATCATCTCTCAATGCTCTTCTTTTTTCAAAAAAATAATAATTTGCGTTGGATTATAAAGGTTACGGTGTCTTTTTTAATTATTGTGCATGCTCATGCGTATTTGTATATTGTTTATATATTTAATTGATTTGCGGCTTCAGATTTTCTAGACAAAAAAAACTTTGTGGACTAACTTCAATAATGGTTTCAATCCACTATTGATACATATCTTATTTCTATTATTTTTTTTTATGCTTTTGAATTGAATTGTTATCTATTTTGCTTAAACTAATTTTTCTTAACTATTTATGTTCCAACGTGAATAAGATGCTTAAATCGCTAGAATATTTAGTTTTGGCAATATTACTTTATTTCTCTATTACAATTTAGATAAGTTCACGTGAAGATATCTGGGTACTGAATTGTGCAAATGAGAATGTTTAATTTTGCCAATTTCTAATGTAAATGTTATTTTATTTTTTTTTATATACTGATTGATAAATTTACCTAACTTGATGTGCTACGAGCCCAAATTGCATGTGATCTTTTGGGTTAAAACCTCTTCATAGTTGGAGAGCTATATTAAATTACAAAGATTTGTTATAAATCATTTGCCATCTCATAAAGCAAGAAAATTCAATAGGTTTGAGTGCTTAATATATTTAAGAACTTATGTGCATTATTTTTTTATTCTTTTTGTTTGTGTTCTTTAATTGACATTATTTGATTATATTACAGACCTTAAAAAATAGATATTCAATACTGGCCACACAATTGTAGAAAGTACTTTGTTTGAATACAACAACAAACATTATATTTTACCGTATTTTCTAATGTCAGATTTTTGTGTTTTAATACATTATTAAATTAAGTTATAATTATTTAAATATTTGAATAAACATATATCTCACAACACTATTATTAAATCACGTGCAACGCACTTTGTACATACTAGTAACATCTAAATGTAGGTGGATTAGATCTCAGTTTGCTTATAAGAAGGAAATTCCCCAGTTCAATGTTCCGAGTGGCCTATACAGAGGAGAACTTTTCAATGGATGGTTAGGTTGCAATGTCTTGGCAATTCGAACTGTACTCTCTTCTCTTTTATGTTTTGGATTTGATTGGAGCAATGTGACATGTACTTGGCACTTTGATGCGACACCTGTCAACAAGTTTGATATATATGGGACTAAGTTAGAAAAGAGAAACCAAGAATGAAAAAGCATGATTAAAAGAAAAAACGACTCAAGCAAACCAACAGAAAAGGATGTCATCATGATATTGGTTGCTATTTCGTTGCACTTTATGATTTCTATTGTCTGCAATATAACTTATGATTAAAAGATTTTGTTTTCAATTTATTTTATTTATGGCCATATACTTTGATGTATCTTTTCATTAATTGTTTGCTTTAAATCCAGTACTTTTGTTCTGCTCTTTGCAGACCGTTCGTGTCTGGAAAGGATCTGAAGATGGAAATTATGAATGCAGTCATATTTTGAAGGATCATACTGCTGAGGTAATCAAATTTTGCCATTTCTGGCCATGAATATATGTTGCATGGACATCTCTAAATATCTTCAGTTTTGAACCATCCCTTCCAAGAGCTTAAGATGGGACAATTTTATTTATTTTAATCTTGTTGTCATCATGTCCCTCATGTGTACGCCAATTCATTTATTCATCAAATGCTTGACACATGCACAATTTTCATAACTGGGTGGCATTGAGAGTTGAGCTCATGACAATTGCCTTCTCTGTTACAATGTTGAACTAGGGCAATTTATTTATTTGAATTTGTCCTTAATATGTCTCTATGCATTTTATTGGTGCATAAGTATGCCTGACGTTTTGCATTCAACATACTCTTGGGCAGCACATCCGAACATGTTGCATGTTGATGTTGCAGGTTGTTGAGTAATTTCTTTAGTCAAAATGAGAGTCCATTTGGATGCTCTAGTACATTAACTTCCTTTTGCTATTGTAAAATGTGATAAACAAAACATGTTGAGAAGTATGAATAATACAACCTATATATAATCAAATTTGGATACTAAACACTGAATGCTTGTACATGTTTGGATGCAAGATGCTTGAGTGGATTCTGATAAACATCAGTATCTAGTAATTGTTTTAATGGCTTGTTATAGCATGCTACATAAATCTACATTGTTTAAAAAATCCCAATTGAGGCTAGCCTTAGAGTGACGCGAACTAGAAATGCCTCGAAGGTGCTGATTGTGAGGCAGTAGTTGGGAGCGCATAGAGTGAGGCACACACCTCAAGGTTTGTGAGGCATGTGCTCCTTAATTCTCCACTAGCTATTACTAAAACATATAAAAATGTGTTTTTTGATTAACCAACCTTAGGAATCAAGTATTGGTAATAAATTATAACAACGCGTTTCTCATAGATCCATTTGGGAATAGTTTACTGCCCCACCAGTTGAAGTAATAGGTTTTTTTGGTACTTCATAGGTTTTTCTTTTGTTTCTTTGCACGTTCTATTAAAAACTTGAAGATTGTTTATATTATTATGCACTTATTTTGTATTTCAATAATTTTTTGACATTTTTTTGGTTTATGGTGAGGCTTATGCCTCAAAACACCTCGAGGCTTACACCTTGCTCGTGAAGGAAAAACGCTTCAGTATCGATTATACCTTTTTAAACATTGTGTCCAGTGTTGTCTATTTTAATACCTTTTTAAACCTTGTGTCCAGTGTTGTATTAGTTAACTTATGCTGTTGGCTAATAGACCAAGGGTCCTTGACTCATGCTAAGCAAGACTGCGGTGAGAGACCAGTGTATGTGTATGTATCAGCATCACTGTATGTAAGAGGCCAAAGATGAAAGTTCACAACACATACCGTAATGTTATAAGTACTGACCATTAATGACCAGTTTACCTGGTCTCATATTTGAACTTTTACAGTTGCGTTGTTGATAGGCTTGGAAGATTATTTCTGCAATACAGAAAGACCTTTTTATCCATGTGTTGCAGGTGGTCAAACATTATAAATAATTATCACTTGTTTTTACCATCGCAGATGCTTTTTTACAGGCCTTTCAGATAGTGATGAGGCATCTAATGGAGATTTGTTAGTTTCAACCCAAATCAAAATTAACATCGAATAAATTTATTTTTCTAGGTGCCTGCGTGTGACTTACGTTAATAGCTTCTTTTAAGGGATGTTCTTCGTCAGTCATACAGATATATTGCTTTATATGGGAAACTTAGTCTGCAGTGAAATGTGAATCTTGACAGTCTGGTTTATGGATATCTTCCTCTAAATAAATAATTAAAATTTTGCCAGTACTGGGCAGCCTTGCAGTTAGACTGACTCATGTTAGTTTACATTCGTTTCTACATATATGCAGCCATTTGTGTGCTTGACATATTGTGAAGTCTGGTATTATTCACATGAGCACAATATACAAAAATGCTCACCTTGGGTAAAGTAATTGAGAGGGGAGGAAAGAAATAGCACGTGTTAGGAAGACCTGGGGAGGGGAAATCTTTTCACTGAAAGGAATTGGTTTCAATATGTGTCTTACTTGGTCCTTGTTGCCTTTGTTCTATTGGGTCGTCTTTTTTATACAGTTTGTGCTAAGTTCTTACTTGAGGACTACGACGACTCAGGCTTCTTTTCCTTTGTTCTCTTGCTGAATTGATGGAAAACTGAGATTGTGTTTTGTCTTTAGCAAATTTGGCAGTTGTTATAATCTTACTTTGATAAATTTTTCAGTGCTAATTCACCAATTCTACGTGATTTCAAATTTATTCGTGTGTTGCACCTAATTCAAGTCTAACATAGTTGTGAACCATGACAGGTGCAAGCTATTACAATCCACGCCACGAATAACTACTGCGTAACAGCTTCTCTTGATAACACATGGTGCTTCTATGAACTTGCTTCCGGTTTATGTCTCGCTCAGGTCTCGGCCCTCCCTATTCTTACATGCATATGCCTACTGACTCAAATGTTTATCTGGATATGGCTCTGTTACTTCTGGTTTATGGCATTTGTAAGTTATTTTGCAGGTTGAAGACACTTCGGGATCTTCTGAAGGCTACACATCTGCATCTTTTCACCCTGATGGTCTTATCCTTGGAACTGGTACCTCTGGGTCTCTCGTTAAGATCTGGGATGTGAAAACTCAGGTGTGGCCTTACTTCTCATGACCATATTGAACGTATCTTCTGTTTCTTTCTATTCCCTAAGTAGTCCGAATTTCTTTGTTTCTTGTGTAGGCAAATGTCGCTAGATTTGATGGGCATGTTGGGGCAGTAACTGCAATATCTTTTTCGGAGAATGGTTACTTCCTGGCTGTAGGTTTTTCTTCTACAATTAACATGAACAATGTGGCTGAACATGATAAATTCCAATGTCTGACTGTTCCAATTTTCCAGACTGCAGCTCAAGATGGTGTTAAGCTTTGGGATCTGCGCAAATTGAAGAACTTTAGGACTTTTACTCCTTATGATGAAAATACACCAACACAATCAGGTGCTTTTACCTTTTTCATGTCTAGCATATACTTATGTTTGGTTTTGTCTAGATTGTGAGATCAAAACTTCTAGAAAGTTGTGGTCTATTTCTCTTGATTGTCAGCAGTTTATAAGGCATTGCTAGGAACATACCCGACAACCATCTAATACATTGCGGGACAGGTCAAGAGCACGTCTTTGATGTTATTCTAGTTTCAGGAAATAAAAGAAATAGACAATACAATCTCTCTCTGTTTGGCTGGTGTTTCAAATTCTTACAGTTGACCATGCTTTATATTTTTATATATTAAATAAAAGGAAGAGAAGATATCCTAACAAGTTTTTCCGCGTACAATACACTACTTATACCAGCTGTTGACTTTTATACATTTTTTTTCTTCTGAAAATGTGCTTTCACCTTTATGCCGAATTTGCAGTGGAGTTTGACCATAGTGGAAGTTACCTTGCGCTCGGAGGCTCAGATATACGGTAATATTTCAAATAAAACTATAGTGTCGGTTTGGTTCTTAGGTAGAGTATATCAATATCATTATTCATTATTTCCATTTCTAATCCCGACTCTGAATATCCCAAGAATTTGAAATGATATTTGAGCTCGCTGTACTCGTATGATGACCACTAGTCATTTTATTCAGTGTATACATATCGGCCTTTGTTGTGATCTTACAAGCTAACATCTGTGTTGTGGTATGACAGAGTATATCAAGTTGCCAATGTCAAGTCTGAATGGAACTGCATCAAAACCTTCCCTGACTTGTCAGGCACAGGTTAGATACTCTCACTGTCTTCTACCAATGATGGCATAATTCATAAGGTGGATTAGACAACATTGAACGGTATTAAGGAAGTCCTACTGTATTGTCCAATATGGTCTCATACTAAGTCCCAAACATGCACTAAATGTGCAAAATTAATGTTGTGTCTGTCGATATAGTCGTTTTCTCTACTATGGTGCAAACACTTGCTCAAACGGTAGAGGTTAAAGTCACTTACATTGAATGCAGGTAAAGCAACATGTGTGAAGTTTGGTCCAGATGCAAACTACATAGCTGTTGGATCTATGGATAGAAACCTCAGAATTTTTGGGCTGCCCCTGCCCGGGGAAGATGGTTCATCAGAGTCGTAAAGCAATGTTCATTGCACTTCTAGCCGCACTGAGTCTAGTAGCTATCCCTGTAGTCGATGCAATTTATGTTGCCAGAGGGCTGAAGTAGTAAAAAGTTAAATGAAGAAACTACTTCAAACTCGGTTTGGGCTCAATTCATGAAGAGTGAGGAAAAGTTATGAAGTACTGCCAACTTGGTCTGGCATTCTAAGATGGATTTTCATTCTTGTTTGTAACAAATTTGAATTCCAGGTTTTTGATTTGTATGATTTTAGCATGAAAAACATGTTTTCCTTCTCTATAAGACCCGCTGGAATAGTTATTCCTTCTCTGTAAACAATTGTAATGTGCCATTAACATGGAACAACGAAAATCATGGATAATCAGAAAGAATCTGCTGTTTGGGGGTGTCTTGGGATAGGCTAATTAGCACTTTACACGTCCAGCAATCAAAATCGATGGAAAAACGTCTCGTGTTCCAGTGTATTTATTTATTTTTATCGCATGTTTATCTTCAATTTCTCATTGATCACCAACCATTTTTTTTTATGACATGCTTATTTTTAATATGAAATGTGTGGTTAAAATTAATTGTTGACTTTGATTTTAAATTTTAAAGTAAAATTTTAATTGAAATCAAACAAATTTTTATTTGTTAAAAATAATAAATATAAAAGTGTGACAAATTTTTTTTTAAATTTCAAAGCACGTAAATAAAAGATTTTGACAAAAATCATTATTAAGAATGAGATGTGTTAATTAATGAAAGTTGAATATACAAATTCGACGAAAAATTGTTAAGAATATAAATATTACGATTAACAAAAAATTGAGGACTTCAAGTACAAATGCACGATTAAAATGTACTTACAAGAAATTATAATGTGAATATGACAACCTTTCAAAAAATTCACTTTGATTTCGAAGTCTAATGTCACCACGTTGATCTTCCAACGTGTTCTTTTTTCAATGGTGTGATCTACATAGTCAGAATGGAGAGCTACCAACAGAAACATTAGTAAACCAAGCTTCGGTAGAAGGAGAACCCACGAGAGTAAATACATATTTCTTAAAAGGAAAAATAGTCTCATAAAAATTTGTAATGACATGATATACTCGTATACTATTTTTTTTGCGGTGAGATTCGACTGTAGAATTTATGAGAATAAATCACTGAGATCTGAACTCATTTGTTCTTGATAGAGTCTTAATGGACGAAGATGATGATCTGAGGTGCAGTGGTTATAGTTTTAAGATTGAGGCAGAAATGGTGATTTACCCATAATTTTATCAGACATAGTTCTATCGCCAACGGATGGAGATGGGTGTCGGTTGATGAGATGACAAGCTGTGGAGAAAACTTCAACCCAAAACTAAATAGGGACACTAGCATGAAACAAAAGAGTAAAACCAGTTTGAGTGATATGACAATATTTACTTTCGACCACCTCATTTTGATTGAGAGTGTATAGACGAGAGATATGTTGAAGGATACCACATTTGGCAAATGAGCCTTAAAAAGATTGTTAGTAAATCCGGTCCCCCATCACACCGAAAAGACTTCATCTTCGAGTTAAATTAGGTCTCAAGCAAGGATTGAAAAAGAAGAAAAATGTTATGAAAATCCAATTTTAATCTCAAAGGATAAAACCAACCAAGTATAACAAGTGTAGTCTGAGCGAGATGTAACTGTAGAAGGTCTCTACAAATCATAATGAATACGTTCTAAAGGAAAAGAACAACTATTATCAGAATTCGAAAAATGTAAACAATGTGATTTTTCCAAATTACAAAAATGAATCAACTTCCTTTAAGTGATAAAAAAAAATAAACACAAACACTTTTATTCATGGGATAATTGCATCAAAAGTCTTCAACGTTTCAAAATCGTTGGGAGTATGTCCCTAACTTAAAAAAATAGCACCACATATTCTCAACGTATGAAAAATTTGGCGTGGTAGGTCTTTTATTACCAAATTGCACTTCCCTTTAAATAAACAAAAAAAACAAAAACAAGAAAAAAGAAAAATATAATTGAAAACTAATCATATATACCCTAAAAAATAAAAAGTAAAAAATGTACCAAAAATAAAAATAAAAAGTAACAAATAAGTCATCTTCTCCAAAAAGTCATAAAATTTTATTTGTACCAAATTCGCTGAAAAACACCACAAACTCCATACAAAAGTTCTTGATAGCACATAGCAAAGTGAATCCCAGTGCATATATATTAGGAGCCGCACTAGTCGTCCACTTATTTTTAATATGGCTGGTGTTGTATAAGTTTGGATGGGGATTGTTGGGTGCAACATTGGTTTTGAGTTTTTCATGGTGGATTAAAGTGATTGCATAGTTTGTGTATATTTTGACAAAATGTAAGAAAACTTGGAATGGATTTAGTATTAGGGCATTTCATGGGCTATGGGACTTTCTGAAGTTGTATACTGCATCTGCTGTGATGTTGTGTCTTGAGACTTGGTACTTCCAGATATTGGTTTTGATTGCTGAAAATCTTCCAAATCCTGAAATTGCATTGGATTCCCTGGCTATTTGGTAAGAGAATTTTATGTGTTTCAATTTCATTTCAAATAAAATTTTAGGATTTTTGAAGAAGATGGCTTATTTGTTACTTTTTATTTTTTGGGTATATTTTTTATTTTTTATTTTTTGGGGTACATATGGTTAGTTTTCAATTATGTTTTTCTGTTTTCTTGTTTCTTGTTTTTTTGTTTATTTAAATGGAATGACAATTTGGTCATAAAGGACCTACTACGCCAAATTTTTCATACGTTGAGGATGTGTGGTGCTATTTTTTTAGTTTAGGGGCATATTTCTAACGATTTTGAAACGTTGAAAATCTTTGATGCAATTATCCCTTTATTCATTGTCTGCAAGAGACGAAAATTCAGGTGGCCTAACTGAGCATGCCACACATGCGTGGGTGCCCTTTATTAGAGGTGGCAAATGGGCCAGCCCAACCCAAAATTTGACGGGCTAAACAAAAAATTAGGTTGGGCTAACTCTGACCCAATTTTACACGGGCTCGTTTTTGTTGGGCCAACCCAGCCCGAGTTTGTGTCACAAGACTGCTCTGCCAGCCCAACATAAATTATTTAATTTAAAAAAAAAATTGTAAAAACTTAATCATCTTCCTCACGCACCCGCACCCGCACCCGCACCCGCACCCGCATCCCACCCCACTCCACTCCACTCCACCCCTTCCACCAAATCCCAGCGACAAGGGGGGAAAAACCCCCTCTCTCGGGTCGCAAAACCAGGGCTGGTTTCGCGAGGGGATTTCTTCCTCCCTTGTCGCCAGAAAATTCCGGCGACGAGAAGACATGTTAGCAACAGAGCGATCAAATAACTCTTGACTCTGTTAACATCAGAGCGATCAATTTGGCAAGGTGTGGAAGTGTAGTCTGAGCGTATGTTTGAGAGTGTTGAAATTATTTTTTAAGTATTTATAAGTTGTAGGTCTTATGAAATATGTGGATAATAAGTGAATAATAAGTTGTAAGTTTTATGAAATAAGTGAATATAAAACATATTTGACTAACTTAAATTATAATTTAATATTGACCAAAAATATTTGTAAGATAACACACGATGGTGGCAAAATGAACAAAATCAAGGACAAGAGCACGAAGAATCACAATGGTTTATATTGCTCATGGCTAGAATATTGCATTTGTAGATATAGATACGGAAAAATTTAGAATCATATTTTTTAATTAAACTTTCTGAATTTTACAACATCATTTGTTGATCTACATAATATAATCACCACATGAGTGCTTCGACCAACTGATAAGTGTGGGTTTACGCTTATTTGGATCATCAAAAGTGGATAATTGTAAGTACTCTTAAGTGATTTTCTACTTAATTATGTGTCTATTTAATTATTTTAGGTCAAAACTTCGAGATCGGATGGAATTGGAGAAAAATAAAGCAAAATAGGTGAAAATGGACTGAAGGCGTACGAAAACATGGATATGGGGATCAACTTGAAAATATTTAAAAGTTCAAGGACTTAGGTTGCAAATTAAAGAGGACTAAATTGAAATGAAAGAATAATTTTGAGGACTAAAGATGATGAAATCCAAAGTTGAAGGACCTGAGATGCAAATAAGATAACTAAAGAGGAGAAAGGACAAATTATGAAACGATGACCAAATAAAATATACATGTAACCTTGGAGGACCAAGTGTGCAATTTTGGATTGAAATCAATTTCTCCCTTAATTCACTGTTTGCCGCGGTGGAATCGCGGTTTGCAAACCGCGATTTTATTGCGGTAATGCGCTGTTCGCGCGTCTGAGTGTTTTTTAGCTTATTTTTAATTTCAGTCAAGACTTTTTTCGTCTTTTCATGTATATGAGTTTTTAAATTAGTAAAACACTATATAAAGACCTAACCTAGGTCAAAAGAAGAGATTGAATCTTGGAAGACGAATAACGACTAAGATCAAGGAGATTGGAGCGGGAAAACAAAGATTTCTTGGTGCAAGATACTCAACTTTTTCTCCTCTTTTATTCAAGATCTGGTTATGTATTCGAAACTCTTCATCTTGTCTTTCTTCCAAATCATGAGTAGCTAGATTTAAAGTTTTGGATGAACGATGTATCCTAAGTTTAATTCTTTAATTTCGAATCTCAAGTTTTGATTTATAAATTGCTCAAGTATTTGATTTTACTTTTCCTCTTAATACTTGGAATAACTGACCATTATTTCTTTGATCTCGTGGATTGTACTGAACTGAGAAGCAAATTATTAATCTAGACCACGTAGTAAAATCCTGTAATTGGATAAAAGGTAGAGATACACTTTTATTATTGCTGCGGTCTTAATCGAATTCCTAGGAGAATTAATGCATCTAATTAAGGACTATTCTGACTGCCTAAGTTGACTTATATAGATAGGCATAATTTGAACTCGAGAGAGGTAAATTAGGATAAATTCGTGAATTCGACCGAACACAACTTTAGGAACAAATCTTGAGAGGAGGAATTAGAGATGACAACTAGGTGAATTCGTTCGTCCAAACTCTTTAACCATCATTTTTTTCTAAATTCTTGTTATTTGTTTTTACATAACTTATTATATTATTTCCTTAAATTTATAGTTTTAGTTTAAATCTTTCAAATCAACTCAATTCAAATTCTTTTCAATAAATTAGCGTTACGATTAATTTAACTAGTATTTAAATAAGATAGTCTTCGTGGGAACGATAATCCGGACTCAATAGGTCCACTTTATTACTTATTTACGATATTGTATACTTGCAATCACATTATTTTCACAACAAGTTTTTGGCACCGTTGCCGGGGACTATTCTTATTTAATATTTGTTTAGATTAACCGTCAGTGTTAGTTTTATTTTTTATTTTTTTTATTATTATTACTGATTTTTTTTATTATTGTTATTATTACTATTTTTTTTCTTTTTTGTTTATTTCTATCAAATGGCAGATGCACAAATAAGAAGAGGACTTGAACAAGAGGCTGCAAGAGCAGCCGCTGTAGAAGTAGCCCGAATGGTAGCTCAGCAAATTCAACAACATGAAGAACAGGAAGGAGATGACAATGGAAACATGCCAATGGCTCAGTTCCTAACTCCGGCAGCAACTCCTGATCGTTCAAGCATTATTTATCCAGCTTTTGGTCGGAACGACTTTCAATTAAGGGCCGATTTGATTAATCTCTTCAGCAATCACCTGCAGTTCTATGGAAAGACGACTGAAAATCCTAATACTCATCTCTCCAGATTCTTACGTATGTGTCATAATTTTCAGTTTCAAGGAGTAAATGAAGATGCCATCAGACTCCGGTTATTTCCATATACATTGAGGGAGGGGGCTCTAGAATGGTTAGATTCAGAACCACATGCTAGTATCACCACTTGGAATGATTTAGCCAGAAAATTCTGTAATAAATACTTTTCACCAGCTAAAGTAGCAAAGATGAAGTTGGAAATTTCTACTTTCCAACAACTGGAGGGCGAAAGGTATCATGAAGCTTGGGACAGATTCAAGGAATTGCCCAGAAAATGTCCAAATCATGGCATTAAAAAAGGGCAACAGGCTCAATATTTTTATGCTGGGCTATCTCCTCAGTCTAAATTGACAGTGGACTCCTTTGCAAACGGGTCCATTGCGAATAAAAATGTCAACGAAGCATGGGATCTCTATGAGCTTATTGCAAATACACAGACCATGTTTTCATCTGATCGTACCACCCCAAGAAAAGTAACAGGCATACATGAGATTGATGGTCTGTTAGCTACCAATGCACAACTTGCTACATTGACAAAGCAGGTGGAGTTCTTGGTCAAAACACAAATGCAAGGAATGAATGCAATCCAAGCAACCATCATGTGCAAGAACTGTGGAGCTAACCATTCGACATCAGATTGTATGTTATTGGCCTCTCTAAAAAAATTCAATTTTGTGCAGAATAATACACATCAGCAGTACAATCCATATTCACAAACATACAATCCAGGTTGGAAACAACGCCCCAATTTTAGATAGTCTGAGAATCAACAAAGTGGTAATGCATATAATGCTCAGTAGAAAGAAGACCGAGTTTAGGAGAGATGTTCCAACAATATATGCAGAAAACTGATAAAGCATTGGAGCGATTGGACATCAATAGTCAAAATCAACACGCGTCTATCAGAAAAATAGAGACTCAGATTGTTCAGTTAGCCCTACAATTATCAGATAGAAAACCAGGCACTTTACCCAGCACTACAGAAACAAATCCAAGAGAACAGGTAAATGCCATCACTACTAGGAGCGGGGTCCAACTGCCAGAAATTCTTGTGAAAAGAACAGAGAAAAATGATGAATAGTTGATGATTAAGGAAGAAGAAACTGGACGACAACATGAGAAATCAAAAGAAGAAGTTTCAAAAGAATCTGCTGAATTATCAAAAGTGAGGGCGCCAATTCCTGTCAAAGCTTATGTGCCACCAATTCCATTTCTTCAGAGGCTGCATAAGAACAAGCTCGACAAGTAGTTTGAAAAATTTTCTTGAAGTTTTCAAGAAACTGCATATCAACATTCCTTTTGCCGACGCATTAGCTCAAATGCCATTGTATTTGAAATTTATGAAAGAAATGTTGTCCAATAAGAGAAAATCAGATGAAAACGAGACAGTGGCTTTAACTGAGGAATGTAGTGCTATTCTTCTAAATAAGTTGCCTCCGAAGTTAAAAGATCCAGGGAGTTTTAAATTACCTTGCACAATTGGAGAATTTTATAATTTTAATGCTTTATGTGATTTAGGTGCAAGTGTAAATTTAATGCCTCTTTTTGTCTACAGGAGATTAGGGTTGGAAAAAGTAAAAGCAACAAGTGTATCTCTACAACTTGCTGATAGATCGATCAAGTACCCACGGGGTGTGGTTGAGGACGTGCTCATCAAGGTGGAAAAGTTTTTCTTTCCAGTTGATTTTATTGTCCTTGACATCGAAGAGGATCGCAATATGCCAGTCATTTTGGAACGACCATTCTTAGCAACGAGTCGGGCCCTTATTGATGTTGAAAAGGGTGAGCTAATCTTGAGGGTACAGGATGAACGGACAGTATTCAGTATGTACACCATACCCGAACAACCAATCGACCTCGAGGAGTGCTTTAGAGTTGATGAAGGGGTAACAATTGGCCAAGAAAACTGCAAACCGGATACAGGTGGACTAGTTGCACCAATTAAAGATCAAAATGATTGATTTAAAATATGGAGAGCAAAGGAAAAAGCGTGCAAAGCTGACAATTGCAAGCAATGCAAGACTTCTAAAGATCAATTCAAGCCTCCATAACTGACACTTGCAAAAAATTCAAGCTCTAGACTATAACTAGAGCACTTGATGGGAGGCAACCCATTTTCTATCTTTTCTATATTTATTACATTGCATGTAGACATTTAGGACTGCATTAGAAAGTAGAGCACGTTTCTCAATTTTTAGTGATTAAGTATATTTAATCACTCTAGTTTTTATATTTCAGGTTGTACATCGTCATTCCAATCCAATGCGTACTGATGAGCTAAAAGTTCGATTGTTGTCTCCACGCCTTTTACTTCGGGTTAACTCTTTCCTTTTTATTTATTCTGTTTTTTTTTGTCACATTGAGGACAATGTGAACTTTAAGTTTGGGGGTGACTTTGATTATTTTTGTTATTTTTGTGTGTTATTTAAAAAAAAAAAATTATTTTAGTTGTGTGCTTGTATGTTGGATAGCATGGCCGGCTAATGATGAAATATATTTGAATTTGTTATAGAATCATGAATTATGACTAGGTTATGCTACTTATACTTGTTTTATAGACTTTACTTATCCATGTGAGATATGATTAAGTGTGAACATAATAGTCATAAATTTCACTACGCTGGGTTGGTATATTGAATAGAATACAGTGAAAGAGTAGTTAAACTTAGTTGAGAAAACCAAAACTACCAAGTGACAACTCAATTACCTAACCAGGTGAAAGAATAGTTTGGGGTTGTTAAACCAATGCAGAAACTGTTTAGATAGGTGTTGCCGTGCTTGAATTATACATGTGTGGAGTGTATTTTGGCTACTAAGTAGAATCTAGGTATTGACCGAATGCTAAGAATCTAATCCTCGCTTATTTATCTTGCAAAAAATAAATAAATATGAAAGGCATTGCACTTGCATTATCTTATACCTCTTTTCGTAGCCTAGTTGACTCGAGTGATAAAGTCCGTTGGAGTTCTCAAAACTCGGTGCCCTAAAGTCTATCAGACTTGGGAGCCATCGGCCTAAAGTTCACTACAAGGGTCATCTAGAAAGCTTAAGAGAATGAGGTCTTACACATAAGATATATATCTATATATGATTATATATATAAAAAGAAAAAAAAAAGAAGAAGAAGCAAAAGCAAGATTGGGCATTTATGCGCATAGTTTGTGGATTTAGATTACTAGTGGATTTGACTTACCTAGTGGAAGCTTGATGGCCAAAGCATTCAATAAAAAGGAGAATCTTCACAGATCTAGATAGCAACTGTATTGGCTAGACCTAACCAAATTTTGAGCGGTAAAAGAATAAGTGTTTTGAAGGCAACTTTATAGTTAACACCTAGGGTGAGGGAATGAATATCAATATGGGAGTGTGTATTCTTACAAGAGAGAAATGAAATATTTGACCATTTGGGGACGGAATATTACCAACCTAAAAGCTTAAGTTGATTGGATTGACTATGCGCACACACATATATCAATCGAGCATTGGATAAGTAAAAATTAATTTTGGTAGCATAATTTAGAAGTTTTTTATGAATTGATTGAGTTGTTTCAAAAACATGAGGCAAATACGACAAGCTATCTACTATAGTATATTTTAATATTATTTGTTTGATTGTTTAAGTAAATAGTCATGTTCAAGGACGAACAAATGTTCAAGTTTGGGGGTATTTGATAAATGTGGGTTTACGCGTATCTGAACCATCAAAAGTGGACAATTGTAAGTACTTTTAAGTAATTTTCTACTTAATTATGTGTCTATTTAATTGTTTTAGGTCAAAACTTCGAGATCGGATGGAATTGGAGAAAAATAAAGTAAAATAGGCGAAAATGGACTGAAGGCTTACGAAAACTTGGATATGGGGATCAACTTGAAAATATTCAAAAGTTTAAAGATTTGGATTGCAAATAAAAGAGGACTAAATTGAAATGAAAGAATAAATTAGAGGACTAAAGATGATGAAATTCAAAGTTGAAGGACCTGGGATTTAAATAAGATAACTAAAGAGGAGAAAAGACAAATTATGAAACAATGACCAAATAAAATATACATGAAACCTTTGAGGACTAAGTGTGCAATTTTGGATTGGAATACATTTCTGCCTTAATTCACTGTTTGCCGCGGTAGAATCGCGGTTTGCAAACTGCGATTTTACCGCGGCAATGCGCTGTTCGCGCGTTTGAGTATTTTTTGACTTATTTTTAATTCCAGTCAAGACCTTTTTCGTCTTTTCATGTACATGAGTTATTAAATTAGTAAAACACTATATAAAGACCTAACATAGGTCAAAAGAAGAGATTGAATCTTGGGAGAACACAAAAAAAGACGGAGAAAAGAACGACGAAAAAGACGAATAACGACCAAGATCAAGAAGATTGGAGCGGGAAAACAAAGATTTTTTGGTGCAAGATACTCAATTTTTTCTCCTCTTTTATTCAAGATCCGGTTATGTATTTGAAACTCTTCATCTTGTCTTTCTTCCAAATCATGAGTAGCTAGATTTAAAGTTTTGGATGAACGATGTATCCTAAGTTTAATTTTTTAATTTCGAATCTCAAGTTTTGATTTATAAATTGCTCAAGTATTTGATTTTACTTTTCCTCTTAATACTTGGAATAACTGGCCATTATTTCTTTGATCTCATGGATTGTACTGAACTGAGAAGCAAATTATTAATCTAGACCACGTAGTAAAATCCTGTAATTAGATAAAAGGTAGATATACACTTTTATTATTGTTGCGGTCTTAATCGAATTCCTAGGAGAATTAATGCATCTGATTAAGGACTATTCTGACTGCCTAAGTTGACTTATTTAGATAAACCTAATTTGAACTCGAGAGAGGTAAATTAGGATAAATTCGTGAATTCGACCGAACACGACTTTAGGAACAAATCTTGAGAGGAGGAATTAGAGATGACAACTAGGTGAATTCGTTCGTCCAAACGCTTTAACCATCATTCTTTTCTAAATTCTTGTTATTTGTTTTTACATAAGTTATTATATTATTTCCTTAAATTTATAGTTTTAGTTTAAATCTTTCAAATCAACTCAATTCAAATTCTTTTCAATAAATTAGCATTACGATTAATTTAACTAGTATCTAAATAAAATAGTTTTCGTAGAAACGATAATCCGGACTCAATAGGTCCACTTTATTACTTGTTTACGATATTGTACACTTGCAATCACATTATTTTCACAACACCAACCACCTCCTCCATCGATCACATATCTGAAATTTTTGTAAACTAAGTCAGTAAAAAACCTCCCGTAAGACACAAGCTCAATTCCATGCGTTAATATTAAGTAAAATAATATAAACTTACTTAAATTTGTAAGGAGAAAGTAATGGCCATTTCGATCTTAAAAATTAGACCATCACAAAAATCCATAATAAGAACACAACCAATTTTAATCTCAAAACTTGGGTTAATTTTCCAAACTTGTAGTGCTACGTACCGTTCGATTTCAATCTCAAAACTTATGCTTGTAAGTTGATATTACTTTATTAGTTATTACTATAACATTGAAACACGAAATCTACAATTTGAGTTTTTAAACCTGTCTTACCTTAACTTTTTGTTAATTTCTTAGATTAGGATCTTTTAGAGAAATAATTTTCTAACTTGTAAAAGATATAAAAAAAATCATTTGTCCATTTGGACATTAAGATAGTGTAAAATGATAAATTTATCCTTTATTTAAATAAAAAAAAGGGAAAAGAAAAAGGAATCAACCAAACAAAAGAAGAAAGGAAAAATTGTAGTTGAGTTCCAAACCTTTTCAAAAAGTGCAAATAAGTCCCACTCAAAACAATTAAAAACAAGAGAAAAAAAGGGAAAGTTTTGCCAACCAATAATCAAAAGGAAAATTTGCACTTTTGGTCTCCAACCTTTACAGTTTGTTATTAATCTACCTCAACTAATTTTTATAGCATCAGACATCTACAACTTTTACAGTTTGTTGCAAATAACTTTCCTATCAATAGATTTGATGAATTTTCACTTTTTAAATAAATAAAAATAGGAAAAAAAAACTACAAACAACAAAAAAATAAAAAAAAATTGTAAATAAAATCCCATAACTTTTAAAAAGTACAAAGTAACTTTATCTTCCCCAAAAACCTACCCCACTCCATGGCCAAATCATCACCACCCAACTCCGATAGGCAAGTCTGCCCCAATTTTCGTCGTCGGTCACTGCAGCCTGGTGGGATCCACCATGGTTCACAAGCTCCAGCATAGTGATGCTTTTGGAATGGACCCCAGGTTTAAAACACCAGAGGATTGGAGTGAAATTCTGATACCAATTGTGAACGGTGATCGTTTGGATTTTAGTATGGATAACTCAAAATGCATCTCCGAACGATACGTTTGGATCTAAAGTCAAGAACCCCAACAACCTGTTCTCCAAATTAGGACTTGATTATCTTTTTGGGGGTACTGCTAGTAGCTCTTGTTCATAAGCCAGATCCAGACTTGAAGATCAACTTTCATCCACTGCTAAAAGAAGAAAACTTGATGATTTTTGGAGCCCTGACTATGTGAAATTTCAAGGTCTTCCTAGCTTTGGTGGAAAAATGAAATCACTGAATCCATTATATGATTCCAATAAAACAAGTTTTCTTGAGCCCAAGCATGAAGCGTCCACAAAAGAAGGTTCATGAATAAGCGATGACGGCAACACGAATAATTCATCAAAAGGTAATGAAAGACCGGTAAGCCTTTCTCTGCGCCCCCAGCATTGATGTGGATTTCTTACTCAAAATTAGGGCTAAACACTGTTACAAGTCCTTGAGCAGTATGATGAAATTTAGGTTTGAAATGGAGAATATAAAGTTACTTTGTACTTTTTAAAAGTTATGGGACTTCATTTGTAATATTTTTTTATTTTTTGTTATTTTTAGCTTTTTTTTTTTATTTTTGTTTATTTAAAGAGGATGGCAAATCCGTTAAAATCTGCCAATGGAGACATAATTTGCTATAAAATACAAAGGTTGGGTATGTCTGACGCTATAAAAATTAGTTTAGGATAGATTAGTAATAAATTGAAAATATTGGGGACCAAAATTGCAAAATTCCCTAATAAAAAATAAAGTTGGGACAAAATGTGCAAACAACCCTATGTAAAAAGGCTCCATCCACAAACATGTACCAGCACGAGTCAAACTGCTCTTCCTTTGTTCGACGAATTCTCACTCAGTCTTCACTCAGAAGCCCTCCAATGGCGACCGCGGCTTCATCCTCCGTGTCTTCCGTCACTCCCCCTCCTTTACCCAAACAAGAACAACAGGTGCCCTTCCGCTTCTTCATCTTCTTATACACAAACATATGGTTGCATTTAACTTTTTGTTTTTTCTTAATCATTTCTTGGGTATGTCATAACCTGCGTTCTTCCTTTTTTGAATTTTGAAGGGTGTTTCGAGTGAAATTGAGGGTTTTGAGGAGCAAAACAAAGGATCCACGAAAGACCCATTTCAGTGAGTTTACCTGAAACATACGTGTAATTATATATATTTTTTGGTGCACAATGAATTGGTCGAATTCTGTAGTTTCTTGTGATTTGTCGATGTGCACGCACGCGCCTTTACTTTAAAAAAAATCAATTTTTTTTCCTTCTAAAATTTTGGTTTCAATTGTACTCCATAATAATAATATTCACAAAAATCAATTTTAAAATGTTTACCTTTTTAGATGTTCAAGGGGGACTTCGAGCTTAAAATTAGATGACCTTTTTTCTCGATTAGTTTCCAGCAGGGCAGATAAGATTATTAATGCTGAGAGCCATCAATTATAGGGCCATCAGTTCTTCCTTTAGTTGCTTCACATGTGGTGCAATCAAAATCTTTCTTCACTATTTACAGTGAAAATAATAGAACTACAAAATTGTGCCAATTCAACTGTCATTATTGAAAATGAGCATAACAGATATTACTGAATGGGAATCCATATCTACACAGATGAATTTGCTTTTGTTGGCCACACGCAGGACTCAAAGTTATAATGGGTAGGCATCAGGCTATAATGTGATAGACTTTCTGCCTTCATAAGCATTTTCAGGATGAAAGTTGTATTGCATTGGTTAATATCTTTATATATTTGTTTTATCAGCTTCTGGGCTAGTCAGAAGTTTAGTTTTGAGGCGTTCCAGCCACCCTTGGGTAAAAACTGTAATACCTTTGTAGTTTCAAGAAGATGGCCATTTGAAAATTTTCTTTCTCGCGAATTGCTATAGTTCATGTAGATTATCGTATCGACACATGTTGATATGTAAAAGAAGAGGATGATTCAAAATCTTATTATTCTATATTAGTCTAAGGCAAGTACAAGTGGCTGTACTCATAAGACTTGATAGGGCACGCAATCTTAAAATAAAGGATCCAGGATTAGTCAGCTACCTTACCTCTTTTCATGAAGAACTAGGGAACATCAGACATGCTTCTGGCTATTGTCTGAGGCCTGTTTGATTTCTGGCTATTTTGTACTACATACTTATCTAGGCTAAAAGCCTACAGACGCTATTAGTTATAACAGAAAATAAACAAAATTCCTTTTTTTTTTTCCTATGGTGAGGAAATCCAAACTTTTATTTATTTCCAACCAAATAGTAATTTTCATTTTCCCTCATGATGCTCATTTGTTGCTGCAAAATTTCATGGTTAGCCATTTCTTTGCAAATTTCTTTGTCTCCTGTATGCTTCTTTCTATAAGTTGGCTGGTGTACATTTTTAGTTTACGTCTGTTCACTAAATTCCACTGTTCTAAAAAGCTCACCTAGGTGGCATCTACTCTCTGCTTAGGCGTGAGGCGCGACATCCACGTCTAGCCACGTCTCGCGCCTCACCATACCCTTGCCTCACTCTAGCCTAGGCCTCGCTTAGGTCCGAAAAGCTTAAAGCTCAACCTTCACGCCTAGTCACGCTTTACGCTTTTTAGAACCCTGCTAAATTCTTACGCGGAATTATTTAATTATCCTCGTGTTGTTTGTACAGGGACATTGATAACAAGGAACAAGTTGATAAATTCCAGAAGTACGAGGCTGATTATAAACGTTACTTGATGTCAAAATACTTCTCAGACAAAACTATTTTTGGAGGTAAAGCATCTTTCCCTGGATATAACAAGCATTTTGTGTTCACAAGTTTGAAAATGTGGATTGAACTGTTGCCGTGAACCAATTCTGTATAAAACATGTTGGCTTTGGAGAAGTAGTGTTGTTTTAACCCATGAGTAATGCAGGTGCGTCTTAGATAATTAGAGCTATAATCTTCACATGAGCCCCACTTCCCCCAGACACACACACAGGAGAAAGAAGCCAGTCATATCTGTATTTTTCCTTTTCCTTTTCTCCTATCTCATCTCATTGCTTTTGTACTACGAGAAATTTACAGAACTCACTCTGTATACCCTTTTTCCTGGAAATTACAACTTGCACTCCCTGTATGTGTTCCCCGAGTAGCATATGACAGCCAAACATCTATTCTCAAATCCCATATTAAGACTGAGAAGTGCTTTACACATTCTTTGATACGACAAAAAGTTATTTTTTCCATCCTATTATTCGTTGTTTTTCCTAACCATGTTATGCCAAATCAATTATGATTGCTGGAAATCTCAGGCCAACATTAGATGTGGTTATTTTGTATTATGGTAAAATTTATTTGCCATTCTTGCAGGCAATATATTTGATGTGAAGATGAATATAGATGGCCAGACCATAACAGCAAGCAGGTAGAATAAGTCAAACATTTTCTGAAAACTATGTATCATTTTATAAGTAGTGCAACAGCTGAGTTTGTCATTTGCTTTAAAGGTTGCCTCCGTACCAGTCTTATTTAGATCCTGCAAATTTTGATGAGCTGAACAGCAAAGGTTCGTCTACTGCAGCAACAGAAACCCCAACAGGTAGTACTTCAAACGGGAAGCCCTCAACAAACGCAAGTGGGAACTCCTAGACGTATAGCTTGAATCCATTTTAAGTACTCGTATGTGAAAATGAACAGCGAACAGTGAAGACTAACATGTTTACTGAGCTCCTGCGTCTTTTTGTGAATTATGACCCCACTGCATGTTTCAGTGATTTTTCTTTTCTTTTCTGTTGTGCTGCTAGACGTAGTATTTCCAATACCAGTAGCATTTGTAAATTCCATTTTTAAACTTATACAGTATTAGGCTTCCGTACAGATCTTAATACATGTATGGTACTGGATTGAAGAGATAGCAGCTGTCAAGTGCCCATAATGTGTAATCGTTTTAACATCTTTCTTGATTCTTTCATTTTTTGGTGCACGACACAAATAAAGATCTTAATAACATTGTTTGCCTCCAAAAAAATGTTTAAACTTCCGTCGTTTATTTTTTTCTTTATTGAAAAATAGTTTCCGATGTTTCATTTTTGTTTCCACTTAACACTCTTCGGTGGAGTTTCATTCATCAATATTTCTTGACTCCTTTACCTTCAGCTTCACCACTAACGTTTGGAGCCGTAAAACAGTTTATGGGGTGAATAAGACAATAGCTTACGACAAAAAAAAGGTCTCATAAAAGAATAACGGTTACCTGCCTTAGCAATCCAAATCTAACAATCAATATAGACATGTACATAACAAATCATCCTTAAAATTGGGGCACTACTACTACATTTTTCGCTAAAGAATAAAATTATATAAAAGGTTTGAAACCTCGATAATTTAGGAACGTAAGAACAAATCAGAATCTGAATTCTTGCTTCAATTGAGGTATTGAGAAACGTGTGTAAAACCCCACAGCTGCAAAGAAATGAGCAAAACTAAGGTTAAAACCACCGCAAGCTATAACCTGTCCAGCATTGACGAGAAGCAAGGAATAAAAAGAAACTAAAACCGTCTATTAAACCGTTCCTATCCACTAGTGTACCAAATATGCTCTAAAAGTTGGTTTTTATTTTATTGCACTTGTCAAAAATTGCAATACAAGTCTAGATACACATATGCATCCTGCCCTAAAAAGCTCTTTAACACGAGGGAATCAATAGTTGGAGACACATGCCATCAAGAGAATTGCAACAACGCAACAACTCAAAAAACTCAAGCATGTTTGGCTAAGCTTAAAAAAAGTAAAAGTGATTTTTTGGAAGGTACGTAAAGGCCTAATTTCCAAAAATTTAAGTTTTTGAACTTAAAAACGCAGACAGAGTAACTTTTAAAAAAGTTCAAACATATGTGGCAAAAGAAGTTACATCAAAGTAACTTTTACTCTTAGCCAAACATGACCAACCTTTGAAAGTGAATTTTGTGTGAAAAACTAGAGATCAAGAACCATATCTTATTTAGGGATGGCAAAAAAATCCGCCGACCCGAACCCGCCCCGCGCCCCGCCCCGCCAAGAGCCGCCCCGCCCCGCCCCACGAAGCAATAGGGGCGGGTTTGGGGCGGAAAAAACTGCCCCGGGCCGGGTCCGGGGCAACCCCGCCCCTAAAAAAAAAAAAATTTTTTTTTTTTTTTTGAAAAATCATAAAATATAGTAGAAATTATGATTTTCACTAAAAATAGACTAAAGAAGAATCAAACCCGGGTTAAAACTTATAAACTACTAACATTAACCACTATACCACAACCCAAATCTCATAATTTTTTTGTTTTGCTTGGTATAAATATTTAAAAAAATTGTATATATATATTTTTTAATTATTTTTCAGTTTAACAAAAAAAAAAAAAAAAAAAAAAAGTTCGCGGGGCGGTTGGCGGGTCCAACGGCCGACCCGCCCCGCCCCGCGACCCGCCCCACCCCGCGAATTCGCGGGTCGCGGGGCGGGGCGGGGCGGGCCAAAAAGTTTGCGGGGCGGGGCGGGGCGGGGCCGACCAGCCCCGGACCCGCCCCATTGCCATCCCTAATCTTATTGATGTTTTGCCTATTATTATGCTAGGTAGATAATCAGATTTATTTTCTTAATGATAAAGATTACAGGGCGTTTAGGAAAACAATCACTACCTCAACATTCTTTAATTCAAACTCTTGATCATGAGCCAAACACAAGTTTCCAAATGTTTCGCACGGACCACTGGTTCCAGATAACCTTCATAGAATAACAAGTTATAACGTCAGGAGATCTACATTCTTCAGATAACATTAACAATATAGACAATTTCTAAGTATGCTTGTTAAGGGGCTTACAGATCTTCATTCAAGAATAAAGCAAAGTTTGCACCCCCTCCAAGTGCAAGCAAGTCGTTCAAGCACAAGTAAAAATATCTGTTGGCACCTATTCAGGTAAAGAATGAATATATTAGCGTATTTCTAGATTTCGACCTCGACCAGTTCAACAAAGTATTGTTTATTTACTATATATAATGTCAACACCCTCAATATGGGCATATGTATACACACACAACCCCTGTGGTGCTGACAGAGAAATGTGTTTGTTTAGCATGTGAATGTGCGAGAAAAAACATGCATGCTTACTTAAGACCGATTTAATGACGCTTGATAGGATCATGGAATAAAGAGAGGCACTACATGGATTTAAGCAATTGAATCAAACCATAATCAAACAGAAGATTCATACGTTGGGAATGCAAATTTAATTTCAGTAACTGAAAACACTGGTTCTTCAAAATTAATAACCAAATACTGTAACAAATATAAGAAATAACAGATCAGTTTTACAACAATAATCTCGTTGAGTCTGTTTTGAGTACTTAATTTAAGCCATTGGCAGCCAATTGAATTAGTGCTTGTTTGGTAAAGTTTTTTTTTTTAGATTATAAGTAGTGGGTCCTACTAAATAAGTGGATAAGAAATAGATAAAAGTTGTGAGTCCTACGAAATATGTGGATAAAATAATATTTGACTAGCTTATAATTGCTCGTAAGCGCTAACAAACATGCGCTGAGTTTGAAAAGGAAAACAAAGAAGCATACTGAAACAGCTCGGTTTTTTTGAAAAAAAGCAATGACCAAACGCTGGAATAGGTGTAAATAACATTCTTACCAGTAGGTCTAAATAGCCTCGGTTCACCATATATGGTCGTGAAGACAAAAGTTTGATTCGTTCCCTGTTAAAATTAGTTGGTGGAAAAGTTTGTCAACAAGCCATGAATTGAAAAAAGTAAGAATGTGAACGGGCAGAAGATGCCATGATATTATATCGAGTTAATCCAACATCTCTTCAAGTAGATGGAAGCATATAACTTACTTGATATTTTCTCTTTGCAGTAGGCTTCAGGGGGCATTCAAGTAACCCACCAAATACAGCACCTTGCTTATCACCAGTAATCTGCATGCATATGAGGGCTCAGTTTTATTGAAGAGAGAGTTAAATATATCATTTATTAGAGTTGGGCGATCATAATATAAAGGGAAAATTGTACCATTGGTCCCTAATCTATTTGCCGAGTAGCAAGTTGGTCCCTAATCTTTAAGAAAGAGCAGTTTGGTTCTCACATTGTCCTCATATGTCCAACTTTGTGAAGCTAAATTTTGCTTCCTAACTTGAGCTGGTACCCAAAAATCATGACGGTCCACATGACGAGTTAATGAAGATTTGGACAGTTTCCATTACTGGGACTGATTTTGTTACTATAATGAGAGGATGGGACCAAATTGCTACTTGGACAATAGATTAGGACTGGTGGTGAAATTTACCTAATATAAATGCAAACATACCAAAAGACAGGGACCAGAGAGACCGGCGCTCTTACGAATGAGCGTTCGAAGTGAAATACCATGTCTTACGGAACTGCCCTTCATTCAATAGATACAAAGCATATATCAAAATCCAATTGCAGTAACACAAAAGTAACTGCAGCTTAAGTTAACATTTTAGTCGATGTACCTGTACAACAAGATCCATTGACAACCTTTTACTATATTAGGAAGGGATGACTCGAAAAACTCGTATAAATTCGGAGAAATGAAATGGGATTCAACAGTGAGGTTGGGCATGGTCTTCTCAAAACTATATGAATCAGCGGCATCTTCGAATACATCAGTGCTACTACAAGTGCTCCTCCCGGAGCCGGGATCTCCATTTTCCACGTGAGGACTTGATTCTTTATTCTGACTTGGGCTCCAGACAGAGCCATGTTCTCTATTTTCTGCGCAAGGATACTCCTGATCACATTCCGAGTATCTTTCCACTGGTTTATCTTTATATGAAAAACTTTTACTTCTCCATTTAAACGAATGCGATTCAGTCGATTTGACCTCATTATTGCGGTTGTTTGATCTAAACCAATCAAAACCAGCTGAGGGGAGAACGAAGGAGAATATGGTAGACACGGACTTTCCCTCCTTAGTATACAGCCTGGCCTATGCATACGGAAGCTTAGTGTTACAAAAGACAGTCTAACACAATGAAAACAGTAATGGAAGTATCAAGTATCAGCAACACAGCACAATCAGTATTGCGTTGAGAACTAAAGTAGCCGGCTTCATAATGCATTAGAACACTCCCATAACATGACATAACATCTATGTTGCTTGGTCTCGGGTTTGGGTGGCCGATACAGTACATATCTAGTAGTCGGATCTTTTTTTTCCTAAAATCTAAAATATGGGGGATATGGCTACAAAAGATCCAAAATACACAGGTACGTCGATACATCTTATGAACTTGAAATTAGTTTAGAAATTTATATTGTGATAATTTTAGATGCAATTTTTAGGAATATATATATTATATATTTAACTGTAAGTTCATAAAAAAAATAAATTGCAAATTGTGATACTTCATTTGAATTTCATTTCAAGTCTAAATGTGAATTACAAATTAGAATTCATTTCAAATATAATACCATAATAACACAAACGATATAAAGGATTGTCTTTTGACATAAAAGATCCAAAAACCATACCCTTATCCTTGTCGTGTGTCTCTGACACGGATACTTCCTCTAAAATAGAGAGTCCGAGTAACATAGCATAACATAGTGAGTTATTTATCCAAAAATAAAATGTGCCATCTCTCCCTCTCTCTGTCTCCATGGGATGTCGGTGAACTTTTTGTAGGTACATGTGCTATCATAAATGTAATTAAAATTCGATTAGATCAACTTCTTCAACTATTCTCTCATTTTTCTCCTTGCAAATAGAATATACAAACTCTTCATCATTGAATAATTCAAATTTTCAGAAATGCCTCTCTTTTATTTAACAAAAAGGACAAAAGCTGAAGGAAAACAAAGCATTTTTCGAAAAAGAGCTGAGATAAAGGTGAGAGCAACCATGGTAACTTTTTATCAGGCTTTATAAAAATCCCTCGTTTTCTGAAAATTAAAGGATCGCTCTTTTCACTACCTCTTGCAATGATGAGGACAAAATCACTTTATTGGTGAACAATTCAACTACAGAACCACATCAACCAACCAAAATTTTTCCTTCATTATCTCTTAGAGGAGTTAACATTCAAAATCATTCAATTATCAACCAAATGTTTCATTTTACAAAATCCATTAACTAAAATCAAATGAAATTTATATTAATTGTACTTAACATCACAAGCTTAAACGATTATTCAACAATATAGAAGCCTAATGTTATAAAAGACAATCCGTAAATTAGCACAATGAAACTATGACTAAGAATCAGAAACACATATCAAAATCAGTGATACTAAAGTAAGGTTTTGTGACTTTAGCTTGCTACTTGAGTGAGCTAATTGCATATTGCGAAAACCTATGTTGCCGTATCAGTAAACCAATGAGCTACTCATGTTGGTCTACCAAACATAAATGTGGCACATCATATTCTGCATTTTTTCCCCCAATGGGAGTAATATTTCTTTTCATTGGTTTTTAGTAAACATTGTAGCAAACACTAGTATATGGTGCATGGAATCTATTCATATTTTCAACCAAAAAAAAAAAGAAAAAGAAAAAAATGGAATAAATAAATCAACTTAATCACCAAATGACTCAATTTCAGAAATACTTTTGCTGGTTTGAAGAAAAAGGATAGAAGATAGCTCCATCTATGCAGCCAAAAAAAAATTATTGAGAAGAGACGAATAATTTATTTCTCTTTGGAAAAAATATAAGCAAAAGCAACAAGAAATTCCACTTTAGAACCACAAACCCCCACGAAAAAAAGTAAACCGTAAACGAGAGTGAACATTATGACCGCAAACTTAGCCTTGTTCACAACAGAATGAACATTAACTGGAATGGAAAGCAAATTGACTTTTTTCCTATAGGCCCCAGCAACAAAGTGACAGACTTTAAAATCGAGAAAGTGTAAAATACCATTTAGTATCCACAAATTAAATCTCTTAACGTAATCAAACTAAACTCAGAGTGAAAAAGTTAACACGGCGACTTAAATATTCATGAAATAGCACCATAAAAATGCCTAGCATTACAAAAGACAGTTACTATAATGCACAATGACACTAATCATAAACATGTATCACAATCAATATTCTATTCAAAGATATAGTAAAGGTCCATAGTTTCTGTTCACTACTTGAGTGATGTTTCAAAACACTGCGTTACTAGATTAACATTGTCGTAATATCAAACTAGGGAGATCCTCATGTAGATCTGCCAAAAGTAAAAGTGTCACCCTTTCTTATAGGCGTTGGGGGCAGAATAATTTGTTTTTCTCGGCGTCATTGGT
The DNA here is from genome assembly GCA_030279155.1 of Forsythia viridissima. Classification (NCBI taxonomy): domain Eukaryota; kingdom Viridiplantae; phylum Streptophyta; class Magnoliopsida; order Lamiales; family Oleaceae; genus Forsythia; species Forsythia viridissima. The sequence continues at coordinate 5,688,805 of CM059036.1, forward strand.
AAATTTTGTACCAACCCAATTAGATAACTCCATAAAATAACGCCTCTTTCTTGCAACTTTTACACTGAATAATTCAAATTTGGAGATATATTTTCTTTTCTTTTAACAAGATCAAGAGGAGCTCTGCCGGTTGAGGAAAAATATTTTCATCTACTTTTTAAAGACAGCTCTTAATTCTTCTCCTCAGGGATATAAACCCAATTCATCAACAATAGTCAACTTCAGAACCCGTTTCAACCCAACTGAAAAGCAGATGAAAATTACCCAGAACGAGAATTTTTTTTTTTTTTTTTTCACTTCCGATTTTTTTCACATTCATTTCAAGAAGTTAAAATTCAGAAATGTACAATGCCATATGATCTCCTTTCATCAAATCTATTAGCATGCCAAATGAAATCAAATTATAAATTCAATTAATATCACGAGCTAAAATATTAGTCATATTATATCCGCATTAACTTCTTTACCAACACATTGTATCCAAAACTCAAAGCTACAAACCTTTTTCTCAGATCAGACACAAGAAACCATTTTAATTAATTTCTGAATCATAACCAATCTCACAATCAATTCCAACATTGGATTCAATCAAATATTCACATAATTCTAAAAACCCATAAAAGGGAAAAAAAAAAAAAAAAAAGGGTACCTCAGATTCTTGATCTGGCGTTTGAGATGATGGGGAGTCAGAAAAGAATCTTGATAGTGTTCCCGAAACTCTATCTTTTATTGCATGCATTTTTTTGGTTTCTAATTTCTGTAAGAACAAAATCTGAATGAAAAATGATAAAATTTAGAATGAATGAAAAATGATGAAATTTAGAAAGTACCCAGATTTAGATTTTCACAGACGTATTCATACGCGTCGTGTGTGTATATAATAATTGTGCGCTGGAAATGGAAGAAAGCTTGACGTGAAAAGTCAGGTGGAGGAAAGGGAGAGACAGATGGAAAAGAGCACCGACTGTTTTCATTATGGCAAACGCGCAAATTTAGGGGGGTAAAACATTGCTTAGTTTGGCGTGTCCAATTCATTCGCCCAATTGTATTGCATCTTATTAGGAATGTCGAAAGATAAATTTATTTTTATATTCACACAAATTAATAAAATTTAATTAATATAATATAATTAGAATTATAAATTTAATTTATATATTTTTTAATATACTTTTACATTGAATAATGATAATTTATATTTATTGATAACAAAATACATTAAATAAAATTATATTAGGAAACTAAAAAATAAAATATATTCTAAACAATAAAAGTGGACTATAATTTAAAATAAATGAATAAAGAAAATAAATATATCTTTGTGGGATGGAAAGAGTATAATATATTGTAATAAACACATTTTCTAATTGTTTGATTTATCTTATTTTCAATTCAATTTTTGTTTCTTTAGATATATTACTTTTATTTTACTAATAAATAAATTATTAGTAAAATAAAGATTACTTTAAAAAATAAAGATTATGTTGTAAAACTATAGATAATGATAAATGACTATTTATTCTTATCAAAATACATATCAAATAACTTTAGTTATTCTATAAGTTTATATCTTGATCAGATTGTAGCTCTCATTGGAACTATATATATATAAAATTAAATAAACACTTGAATTTTGATTCTATCTATTCTTTTTTATTATTCTATTTAGTTTTCTAACACATTATTAGCACAAATGGGCTCATCTAAAATAAAGAGAAAAATCGAGAGCAAAAGCGCATAAAGTTCACATAATCTAGACAGCCTATGCAGTTGTCATCAAACGTTAATACTTCAGCGCTCTATGGTCCGATCGCAGTAAAAAAAAATTAGATAGAAAGTTCACAACTTATTATTATTCAAATTCAACAGTTAATATCAACATTCAACGGTTCATTCGTGAGAAATCACTACGTGAACAATAACAAATTTTGAATTGATAATTAACTCTAAAAAATTCAATAATATCTAAAAATTCATTTCATCCAATTGTTATGTTTCTTCCAAGTGCATATTGAGATGAAGCCAATTGAGTTAACAATGTGATCTTTATTTTTTTTTTTTAATGGACAAATGTTAATATTCTCTTTGCTATCGTCTTTTATAATATCTTTCCCCCCCCTATATTGATAAATACTAGACAAATAATGTTTGAATATTGTTAGTTATTACATACCAACATTCAAAATAACATTTTGTTATTATTCTTGAAGAAAATCAATTTATACAAATCAATATTCCAAAATAACATTTTGTTGGTCTTCTTGAAGAAGTACAATCCAAGTATATAAATATTTTTGAAGAACATTGTGTTGTTGCTCATGAAAAAGTACAACTTAATTAAATGAATTTATACGATTGCTCTTGCAGAAAAATAATTTGTACATATCAATATTTTAGAAAAATATTGTATTGTTGCTCTTGAAAAAGCACAACTTTACATTATTCATAATATTAAGGGAAATTGATGTAAATGGTCCATAACTTTTGCTCTTATTGCAGAAATGGTCCATAACCTTTGTTTTTTTGTACAAAAATCTCTAATCTATGTATTTTGGTGCACAATTGATCCTTATTAAATGAAAAAGACAAATATGCCCTTAATTTTAACTAAATAAAATTACAATTAGATTCCTTACCTTTGCAAAGTGTGCAAATAGGTCTGGTACATTTATTAAATAATATTTAATTTAGTATATTAAATATATCACTATAATCGTGTCAATTAAAATTTTCATAAAAGAAATATGTAAAATAGTGCTTAGGTATATGTAATTGCTAAGTGATGTGAAAAAATTGAATAAAAATTTAGTTAAATAAATTACAAAATGGTGTATATAATTTTATGATATTGAACCAATCTTGTTATGTTTTTTTTTAACATAAAAATAATAATTATAATAATTAATTTACACATTATGTGTTCTTAATTTTTGAATGATAAGAAAACGATAAATTAAAATATAAAGAATACAATTTGAGCTATAATATTTGTAGTTAATAAATGAATAGCTCAATTAAATAAAAATATTTGAACATCAAGTTTGTTACAAAGTTATTTTTCTTTTTATGCTGTAACAATAAAATTAAAGTTTAAATTTTAAATAATACGATTACTTAATAATAAAAAATTAATTTTAATTAACATATTTTTTAATAATTATGAACTTAAATTTTAGTTATTTTATAACAGTTCGTAAAATATACCAAATAATTTAGTATATTATCAATTTGTTAATCTCCTTTAATTTTTTTTTTATAAAAAATAAAAGTATCGGACCTATTTGTACTTTTTACAAAGGTTGAAACTCCAGTTTAATTTTTTTCTAATTAAAAGTAGGGCATATTTGTCTTTTTGATTAAATAAGGACCAATTGTGCGCAAAAACACATAGGTTAGGGACTTCTGTGTCAAAAAACAAAGATTATGGACCATTTTTGCACTTAGAAAAAATATTAGGGACCAGTTGCTTTCGAATATTAATGTTGTATAATATTAGAGTATTGATAATCTTAAAGAAGTACAATTTCAACATTTCAATATTTCAGTTATGATAATTCTTGAAGAATATCATATCGCTTAATCTTATAAAATGATAATATTTATACGGTAATTGTATGAAATTTAGTTCAATCCGCCACTCTTATCACACGAGGAACATAAACATGTTGCAAGAATATGGACTTTCAAGGCATCGCCCCTTGAAATTTGTGTTATGCATGCCTACAGAAGAATGATGTGTATTTATTATTTTGTCTGAATAAAATTAGATATATATTTTTGTTACCCAAGTGAATGAAAAATATATTTGCTATATTGTATTGAACCAGAAGTTCAATAACTCAAAATTTTATTGATTGCATTACCGGTTAGACCATTCCATATCAATATAATGCGAATAATTAATGAAAATATCTATTAAAAAATCAGAATATTTTTCAATATAATAAATTCTCACGTGATGGTTGTTCTCATGATATATAAATTAGTAGACCTTCGCTAACTAAAATAGGGACTGAATTTCCTATATTTTTGAAAATTATTTAGGGATCAGTATAGGTCCCGTCACCCTCCATGCTGACCATCTAGTTATTATTTATATCTAATAGATACATCTACTAGATGATTGTATGATGTTATTATATACTCGCAACTTGATGTTTGCGAGATTACTTGCTCAAAAATTATATTATGAGCATATTGTTCAGATTATACAATCAGGACATCATATCTTGTTAATGTTAGTGAGCTTAAATCTCAAACTTTTAATAAATGTTAGTTGAAATATTGCCGATAAATGATTTAATACTACTGTTTGTTAAACGCCTCCAATTTATTTCTAAACCATTATTATTGAGAACAAAGTGCCTCTCTTTTTTGTTTAGGGAAAGCTATTTTATATTCAACAACACTTATATGCATCATGTCAACATTAAAGTTATCCTTACTATAGTTGGTTTATGATTAGAGCACAATATTATCCATCTAATGATTTTTTATCGTGCTATATATGTACAATCGGTCCACCATAGTACACATAGATGGACATTAAAGAATACTGAGAATAATATTTAGTTTGAACGCTTATAAAATATTTTAAATCCTACCATGTGATATTTTATAACACGGTTTGTCGACTGTCATTTTGATAAGATATTTTTTTCAATATTAAGTAGCTGGAAAGAATACATGAAAATGTAACATATTATGTTTTCTAGATCCTCGCACTATGACAATACGAACTAAAACTTCGACCGATAATTTATTTGTAAGTTATACAACTGACAAATACATTTATTGACCAAAATAGATTAACAAAATCTCATATATGAGCTGTAAAATTCTCCAACTCAGATTGACATCCTAGAAGGGTGATCCATTAGCGATCCATTAACATTATATCTGGTAAATTAATAGTATGTTTGAAGCGTGATGACATTTTGATTCTAAAACAAAATCCTAAAAGGAAAAATAGAGCAAATACTAAAGATAGTCCCATTGAAGAGGCATCTACTTTTGCAAAGTACATAGACATAACTAATTGTAAAACCCCAAGAAGATGTTTAGCTACATGAACTGTTGAAAATAAAAAGATTTATATAAGTTATGTCATTATGAGGAAAGAAATAAATCAAAAATAGATACTTGTCGACAACATATTTATAATACAATATAGTGTACAATATTGTAAACGAAAGCGGAGATGTTGAATAAAAAATAATCGAAAAATATTGATGTAGAAATGAAAATGATTGCCAATATAAAAGGAATCAATTCAATTAATATTGAACTTACTATCGAAACATGAAGTTGGTGGACTTGTAGTCCTAAATGTGTACGAAAAGAAAATGAGAAAAATGAAGTCATAACATTTAATACACGACTCTTAACATTATATGTAAAATAATTACAAGTCGATATCTTGTTAACCTGTCAATGCATGACACTTGAATGGATATGAAGATTATAGTTATAACCAACCCATCTAACATGATTAATATATATATATAATTCAACTTTTTGAGAACTTAATCAATCAAAGTACAGATCTCAAGTGATATTATCACGAGGGAGAGTAAATGCGCATTGTACTCTATTTCTTGACTGATGTTTTGTCTAATTAGATTTTCCTGGTAAGGTTTTTAACGAGGCAATTTTCATGGCGTATTATGTACTCTTTTTCCTTCACTATTGTTTTTTTATAGTAAGACTTTAACAAAGCATATTATTTGCTTAAAGGACATCCAATGATATTATAGTTATGGATGTTCATAAGTTACAATACATTTATCCTCAACATAACTTTATAGTTATGCTCTCGTGTGTCAATAATTGTATACGAGACCTATGAAGGGAACAATAACAAGATCTGTTTTCATTGTAATTGTATTAGATCATCATAATGACTACAATGAGCCAGAGATAAATGAATATCTTGTATGAAGATAGTATTATTTGGAAGCTATAATAAGACAACAATGCAGAACATATTTTACCAAAATTATTTTATACAAGTTTTAGAAAGATGGTGAAATTGAAGATATTGACGCATGAGATGTAGATGATTCGATGCAAGGATTTTCATTGAATAAAATTAAGAAGAGTATTTGTACTCTTTTTTCTTCGCTCAGGGTTTGTCCTATTGGTTTTAGAACCTTGTGAAATACACATTTTAGCTTAAATAACAAATAATATAGATTCCAATAGGAGATATGGATATATCTTTATAGTCCATCTGTCTATGCGATGGTTATACGTTGTTTGATTGTGTTCAATGATATATTTTGTATTCGCAATTCTCATAGAGATATAGATAATTAACATTTAATAATAGATTCAATTTTACTCGTAGAGAGATTGTCGGATGATTTAGAGATCGATCGTCAATACGAATGACAATTACGTGATTAAATAAATTAAAATAGACAAATAAGTAAAGTCGAAATCCTAGTACTTTTTTCATATTTAAATTTTCTCCAAGTTGGCTCTGATATAATTTTTGCGTGCTTTCATTAATTTTTAACTAAAACAAACAACTCAAAGAATTCATGCAATTTTAATTTTTCTTTCAACTATAATTAGAAATATGTGATTTCAAATATAACTATACAATCATTTTGGACGGACACTCATACTCATATTTATTATTAGAAGAAATTATAGTAAATGCTTGTTTGCACGTGGTACTTTTAAAAAATGGGAGTTTTTGAAAATAAGTTAAAAAATGATCATTTTAGACAAATATATCCTCAAACAATTACTTAAGCTTCTACTATATCCTAATCAAATCTAATTTAAATCAAACCTATTATTTTACTAAAATCAAATCTTACTCCACCACCTCGTACCATCGCCTTTGCTCCACCATTCGCCATCAACTAATCCACCACAATGAAGTTATTTTTTTATAGATTAATTTAGATTATAAAAGCACAAAATTCAATAAATTTTGTGCTAGATTAGTTTGGTTATTTTTAGATGTGAAAATATGTTGGATATAATTGCTCAAAAAGTATTAGAAGAGATATAAGTTCATAGATTAAAAAGAACTTGGAAACGAGAAAAGCAAACGAAGTGGATTGGACAACTGTAGTTCAATAGTTTGAGGATGTTGAACGACAGTTGAACTGACCAAAAAAAAAAAAAAACAATAGTTGAACTATATTCCAACAGTGCAATTGTCTTTTGCCAAAAAGTATACATAACTTTTTACACCAAAAAATTGTCATTTTTACGAATGTTATTAAAAATTGTTATTTTTAAAAATAACCTTTTACATTTGTGTAAATTTCTAAATTCCGCTTATTATTACTTTTCTTTTACACCGTCTGACAATTTTAAGCAAAAAGGACTACAGCTGTTGCCTTCGTCCTTCGTGCACCTCCAAAAAAGGACTGAAAACAGTAAGACAATAAGGTTGAGTGAAACTCAGACACCACAAAACTCAAAACCAAGAAATCTGTGAAACCATGCATTGTTTATCATTCTTAACTACTCAAAATCCCTCAAAATCGTATCGTTATCCTCTAGAAGAAACATTAATGGAAAAAATAATTATTTGATTCATTGATCCACTTATGGGTCTTTCTAATCACTTTAACCATTAACCCTAACCCAAACCCTAACCCTACTTTTCATCAGTAATAAATAGTAAAAATATCACGACAAAGCTAAAACAGTAGGCCAACTAGAAAGAATCCATCGCTCTACTCATCGTTAGTCCATGTGAAAATTTAAGAGCAACTATACCGGTATAATGTTAATAAGGCTAATAGAACGACGAATTATGTAACTTTACTTAATTTTTGCGACTCAATAGGTCACAAAAATATTTTAATGATCAATTTCAAATTTTTCTTGAATTTTCGGTGGCCATTAGTGAAATTAGCTAATTATGAATTCGACCTGTACACACTACTTTTTACAGTTCTTTAGGCTCGTTTACACTAATTATGAAGTTTCGCATAGGCGGGCTTAAGCTCATAAAGATTGACACTTAATCTAGTTGTCTTGCCACTCATTGTGTCTTTTAAAACCTTGTTAATAGTGAAGGAAATGGGATGATTCGGACTGGATCGGCCTGATTAGTATTCGCCCAGCAACAATTCAAGGAGATCCAAATCTGCGGATTGATCCGCCATTTCTCGGGTTGGAGCAAAGCAGTGATCCACAACTTATTCGTGGTTTTTTTTTTAGTCAATTGTCATTCAAAAGATTAAACAAACTTTACTACTTTACTATAGAGTTTACACAACATTCTAAAATGTATCAATTACTTAATTAAAGTCAAAGAGAAACAAACTGCATCAATTACTTAATTAAACATCCATGGGGAATTTTATATAATAAAATAAAAAAAAAAATTCCAAATGGGGGTGGATTGGATCGGGGCACACATGATCCGATCCGATCCGATCCGATTTGATTCGATCCGTGATCCACGGAGGATGACAAAAAACTGCCCCGATCCGCTCCGTTGACCATCAAGAATTTTTCACTCCACTTGAAGCGGGTATCCATCGAGTTTGGAGTAGATCGAATATTTTTGCCATCTCTACTTGTGAAATACACATTTGAGCTCAAATAACAAATAACATATACTCCGATAGAAAATAGGGATATATCGTTATACTCTATGCGGTAGTTATTCAATGTTTGGTTGTGTTAAATATTTATTTTGTATGCACAATTCTCGTAGAGATATAGAGAATTCATATTTATAATATATAAATTAAACTCTCTCGTATAGAGATTGTAAGATAATTTAGGAACCGATCATCAATACATATAACAATTACGCGAGTGGTGAATTAAAGTTGACAAATAAATAGAGTCGGAGTTCTAGTACTTTTTCATATTCGAATTTTCTCCAAATTTGCTTTGTTATAATTTTTACGCGCTTTCAGTAATTTTTAACTAAAACAAACAACTCAAAGAATTCATGCAATTTTAATTTTTCTTTCAAAGAAATAAGTGATTTCAAATATAACTATACAATCATAGCTGAATCGACACTCGATTCATATTTATTATTACTACTTATCTTGACACCGTCCACTTACGATTTTTAGCAACACAGACAACAGCTGTTCCGTTCGTCCTTCCTGCACATCCAAAAAAGGACTGAAATAAGTAAGACAATAAGGCTTGAGTGAAACCCAGACACCACAAAACTCAAAACCAAGAAGAAATAATGGAAAAAACAATTATTTGATTCATTGATCCAGTGATCCACCAATGGGTTTACCCAAAAATCCCTTTTCTTTTCTGTCTCTCTTTCTAATCACTTTAACTGTTAATATCGAGTTCATCCCACTGTCGAAATCTGCACCTGACTACACTACCATAGTGTATAAAGGCTGTGCAAAGCAGTCTTTAACAGATCCAACAGGGGTGTACTCACAAGCAATTTCATCCCTTTTCGGCACCCTTGTGGCACAATCATCCAAGGCCAAATTTTTCAAAACCGCCGCCGGAAACGGCCAGTCCGCCGCCGTGAGTGGCCTTTTCCAATGTAGAGATGATCTGTCAAATGTCGAGTGCTATAACTGCGTAAGCAGGCTACCAATACTCATTGACAAGCTCTGCAGCAAGCCCAGTGCAGCAAGAATCCAGCTTTTTGGCTGCTATATGCTGTATGAAACTGAAGGGTTTGCTCAAATATCAGGAATGGAAATGCTGTACAAAGCTTGTAATGGAAAAAATGCTGTAGGTGCTGGGTATGAAGAGAGGAGAGACACTGCATTTTCTGCACTGGAAAATGGAATTGGTAATTCCAATGGGTTTTATGCTACCAGCTACCAGTCTGTATATGTACTGGGACAATGTGAAGGTGATTTGAGTTCTGCTGATTGTGTGGATTGTGTGAAAAATGCTGTTCAAAGAGCTCAAGTTGAATGTGGGAGCTCCATTTCTGGTCAATTTTATCTTCATAAATGCTTTATTAGTTACAGCTATTATCCAAATGGGGTCCCAAAGAAATCTTCTTCTTCTTCATATTCTTCTCCTTCTTCATCAGGTATGCATTTGATTAATGCTTGTTGACGGTATAATTTACATAATTAATTAGGTTTGTACTTTCCGTAACAGTTTAAGCTTTAAGACGAGTAGTTCAACTTGATACCACGTAGAGGTTTTGAGTACAAAATTGCACATACTTATTACATAAATTTTTAGATGAGGCGAGTCGGTAGTTTTAACTTATGAGCTTTATTGTTGATATGATGAGATATATGAGTGGGATATGTTTGCGATCTTGTTCTTCTCCCCACAGTGGGAAAGAGTTATGTTGCCAATTGACTTTGGGGAGGTGGGGATGAGAACAGGATGGGGTAGGGTTTATGCTTTAATTTATGAAGTGGCACTTTAAACAAGATTTGTGGGCCTTCACTAGATTTTATGGTAATGTGTACTATATACTAAGGGGTTTGTTTGATTTTGTTTAAAATTTTAATAAATAATTGAAGTTAAAATACAATAATTAATTTTAATTACATATTTCACAATTTTTTAATTATATATTTTATCAACTTTTATTAAAATCTGTTAAAAAACTGATTTTTTGTAAAACCAAACGAGTACTAATGTATAGTTGTGTTTTATTATTACAGGGTCAGGGCAAAATATAAGGAAGAATGTGGCTGTAATATTGGGAGGGGCAGCAGGGGTGGGTTTTTTAGTCATTTGCTTACTGTTTGCAAGAAGTTTAATGAAGAAACATGATGGTAAGTAAGATTACACTCGGAATACTAATAAATTGGTCAAACATGATTTTTGTTAACACATTATGTAGGATTCACGATTTTTATCTACTTTTTATTCATTTTTTCTGTATGTTTTCTTGATCTCTTGTTAATTATTTTTGGTTATAATGTGTGAGTTTCTGCAGATTTTTGAGAGAAAAAAGATGGATTTGGCAAATGAAAGTTTTCTTGAGGTGGGCTATTGAAGACTCAAAACATGCTACACAAACTTGAAAAACTTTTTGTACTATGAAAATTAGTCGGGTTTTTTGGCTTGTGTAACATTGTTCTTTCAAGAACCTTTGAGGACGAAAACATTCCAATTGGTAAGAAATGTTGAGCTTGTGCCGTATACATTTGAACTACATCATTTAAAAACTTAATTTGGTATCATAATAAATACACAATTTTTAAAAATATTCAATGCTTACATGTTATGATACTATGTTGAATTACATTACTTAAAGTATAAACTTTTTGATGAAAAGGACAAATTTTTTCAATTGTGATAGGATTGAGAAGCTCTAATAAAATTTTGGACTTTTGCCCCCACAATTGCCATGTGCTTGTTTGTCTCTTCTTCCTTGTGTGGAATAATGCACCTTCATTTTCTTCAAAGCTTTTATGTTTTTAAGTGGTTGGTTAGGTCAAATATTGGCAAAATTCCAAATATCAAAAGGGTCGAATCTGTTTCCAGGGTGTATAGCTCAACTGGCTCAATGCAAGAATGCAATTTCTTGCCATAAACCCCATTCAATTGGGACCTTTCTTCGTCCCCAATACACTAAAAAAATAAACGAAATTTTGTTTTATTTTATTATCATCGCTGTGTCTGCAAAAAAGTTAAGAATAGTTTAATTTCTTCTTCTTCTTCTACTTTTTTTTTTTTTTTTGCGGAGATCCGAACGAACTCGGCTTTCATTTCCCTTGTACGGAGCACTGAGTTACTTACGATCTTCAGCAGCTAGGCTGCTAGGAAGGCTAGCTAGACCAATAGCTAGACCAAGAATGATGGTGATTCCACACATGGTTTAATAAATAATTGAATGTAGCATTTCAAAATTTCATTAATTCAAATCGCCCCAAAGTGCAGACTCTACAGATTTAGGAATACAATCAATTCAAAATCTAGTACTCGACTGTAACACCCCGAATTCGCACTAACATTTTATGTCAAGCATTTTAAAAAAATTATAATCTTTTTAGTACAACGTTTCTAGTCAAGAGATGAGTCTTTCAGACTTAACCCACGTATAAGAGTGTTAGTCCAAACGTACGACCTAAGTTTTAGCTCCGTTAAAAGGGAAAATTTCCTTCTTGAACTATAACGAATTATTTTCCCATCTTCAAAAATTTTAAATTATGCATTTATTTTCCGAAATCGAAAAGTTTTTCAACCAAGAAGTGCATAATTATCATAAAGCATTATTTGGGGATTAAATTGCAAATTTATGACAAGTTGACAATTCAAAATTTTCAATTTAAAATCTAATTTTATTACATAAATATATGCGCCATGGTTTTGAATTAATGAAATATATATACTAGTCCTTTCGTCCCATAAAGATAGACTCATTTTTTTTTTCACACAGATTAAGAAAATATATTTAATGTAATTGAAATTATAAATTTTTCACACACTTTTCCTATTATATCCCCATTTAATATTAGTCATTTATGAATCTAATAAATTTAAATACTTATTTTGGGTTGATAATAATGTAAATTAAATAAGAGTATATTAGAAAAATGAAAAATTTAATACACCCTCTATAAAGTAAGTGGCCTATAATTTGGGACAAATAAATAAGAAAAACGAGTCTATCTTTGTGGGACGGAGGGAGTAATATACTGCTTATCGGTAGAAAGAAAATAAATGAAGATTGATAGGAAGAACAATGTTGAAAAGGAAAGATTTGGAAAATAATGGTGAAGAGAAAGAGAATTGACAAAGAGAGAATTGGAGAAATTGAAAAAAAAAAAAAAAAAAATTAGAGAAGGTGAAAACAGACGTATAGTGGATTTTTGGACCAGTGGAAGAGAAACTCGATCGTGATAATTATGAAAACATGTATTGGTAGAATCTTATCTGTTTTAGAAATTAGATATGCATATGAACAATGCACTCTTTAATTGTTTTTACATAATAAAAACAAAATTATTGGTGCAACAGTTTGGTATAATGCTGCTGTGATTGAAAAATATAGCATAATTTGACTAGTTTGCACTGTTTTAAAAAGTTCGTCTAGGATCTGTCTATGCTTCGCTCCTAGTCACACTTCATATCTCGCTCTCGCCTTCGCCCTCACCCTCACCTAGACTTCGCTTAAATAAAAAAATTTGAAATTTGACGTCTAAATCTAACCACGCTTTACACCTTTAAAATATTGCTAGTTTGAAAAACATTAAACATGGTTACTTTCCATAAATCCAGTATTCTAATTATGATGATTAATCTTTCCCTTGTCATCGTGTTTCATGAAAGCGTCAACAGTAAACTTTTTCCCAGTCTCAACTAATTTCTTGCCCACCATTGTTGATTGTTGAAACATTTTCCTTTTGTAAAACTTAATTAGAGAAAATCAATAAAGAAGACATTTGGTAAAGTAGGAGTTTAAGTAATTGTTTAGGGTATATTTATCTAAAATGATTATTTTTTAAAAGTACCATCTGCAAATAGGGGTTGGAGTGGGTCTGGTTCGGGTATTCGGTTTGGGCCGGTTTGAAGAATTTTTTTTTAAAAAATAAACCGAGTCGATTTCGGGTTGGATAAACTGACCCGACTGGGCCCAAAAACCAACCCGAGTCGGTTCGGGTCGGATCAGTTTGTCGGTTTCGCGAATTTTTTGCCCAGCCCTACCTGCAAATAAACATTTGCTATAATTTCTTCTTACACTTAAAACTCCAAATATATCCTAATCAAATCTAATTCAAAATCAAATTTATTATTTCACTAAAATCAAATATTGCTTCGCCACCTACCGCCTCGTGCCACCACCTTCGCACCACCATTCGTGACCAACTAACTACTCCAAGTAAGTTATTTTTTTGAAAGATTAATTTAGATTATAAAAAAAAAAAATTCAAAAGATTTTATGCTAAATTAGTTTGGTTGTTTTTGTATATGAAAATATGTTGAATATAATTGCTTAAAAATTGTTGGAGATTGTATTCGTGGATTAATGTTTGATTGAAAAAGAAGAATGTGGAAACGAAAAAAGGCAAACGAAGTAGGTTGAACAATTTTCTGAAAAAGAAGAAGTTGCAAACAGTTGACTTGTCGGTCAATAGTAAATTTTTTTTTTAATATCGCTAGTTGATTGACAAACAAAAAATAAACAACAATTAAACTGTATTCCGACAGTTTAACTGTCTTTCGACAAAACAATATACATGACTTTTTACACCAAAAAATTACTACTTTTGCAAATATTATTAAAAATTGTTAAAATAATCCTTCACATTTATCTAAATTTAAAAATCCCCTTATTATTAGATAGATATATGGCACGGTTTTGACCCAATTCCACTCCCAATTCCATGAATGAAATATACAAGTGTACTGGAAGGATTCCTCAAATCAACCCATTAACCCCCAAGGAATTTCCACACGTTTTTTACCCCATGATTTCATCCCAAAATCCCAATATTCTTGCATGAGTTACAATTCTCATGTTTAATCGTTTTAAGTAGAAGTTATAATACGCGATTATAAATGTTTGACCATCGTTATAGAGTTATGATATAGTTATGATATGTTGACATGCGCTCTAATGCATCGATAAAATCAAGAGCTATAGATGGAGGCGGTAAAATTGGGTAGAAATTGCATCTCTTACTGTGCATTTGAAATATATTTTTCAGTTCTAAAAAATGCGCATAGGTGCAAAACGTGATCTCCACGCCTCGCTTAGGTTCTAGGCACGCATTTTTTTGGTCAAATATATTTTTAACTAAAAAGCGCACGCCTAGGCTCGCTTAGACGCGTGCTTTTTAGTTAAAAATATTTTATATATATATATTTTTTTTAATACTTAAAATAATATTAAAAATAAAAAAACACTTTTTCACGCTTCGCTCACGCTTTACCACCGCCTAAGCCCAAAAAACTTGAAGGTTAGCCTCCACGCCTAGCTACACTTTACGCTTTTTAGAACCTTGATCTTTCCACATCTATTTTTCATTTGTTTTTATTTTCAAAATACCGTGTGATGTTTAAATAATTAAAATATTAAAATAACAAATGCCAACAAAATCCTTTCATCCCAAATTATCGCACACCAAAACCACAATCCCAAAATTTTCGGCTTCAAACTAGCGACAAAACCAATTAGAGAGTGTGAATTTTCTAGGGTTCTTGAACAATCAACCATTATTCATGTTTCTTCAACAAAATACCATTCAATTCTTCATTATTCAAGATCGGTAATCCTCATTAGCGAAACCCTAACCACGAATTTTTAATTTATAAATATTGGCAGCCATTGATTCACTGTTATTGAAGCCAAAATCCGTGCAATAGATACTCCAACTTGAAGATTAACTCGGTCGTTCATAAAAAGGATTCGCTAGAACACGGGGAAGAAGGTGACGTTGCAATCCAAGCAGACCTTCAAAATCACAGATTTTGTAAGCCGACGTTACAAAATCTATTACATGTTTGCTATTACCTTGTCTGTTACATTCATTGAGTGTAAAAAATATTGCGATTGATGTTACAAAATTCTGTAGTAATGTTACATTGGTCGTGGAAAGAAGTTTTGCATGCATTGTTACAAAATTGCGTTGAGTGTTAAAAATATTTTGCATGCGTTTTTACAAAAATCTGTAGTAATGTAACATGGGTCGTGGAAAACAAATTATTACGCATCATTTTCAATTGCATTGAGTGTTAAAAAGATGTTGCATTCGTTATTACAAAATATGTTACATTGCATCGATTTTTTAGTATTATTGTACAAGTTGTTACAAAATATGTACTAATGTCATTAGAATCCATTCAAATAAATATGCAATTCAAATTTTGATAGTAACAATATTTTGATAGTCTGTAACCCGAATTTTGTAATGAGGATTCCGATTTTTTCTTGTAGGAGAGAGATTATATTGATAAGAGAGATAAGATCAATTAGTTAAATATGTAATCCTAATCAATATGGTAAATGATTATAATTAATGATTTTGTTACAATAATAACTCAATTGATTAAATAAATAAAAATTTGAAAAAAATCTAGTATTTTGGGAATAAATAACATGTAACAGGTTTTTTTTTAATAAATATTAACATAATATGGCTTACTTGTGAAATTTTTCCTAAAATGGGTCGGTTCTGTGGGCTAGCCCAGATGACTTGGATTCCGGGTTAGATTGGGCCAATAAAAATATGGCCTAATAAAAATCAGACTATTTGACTCGGTACAATTAGTCCACCAGATCAATCGAACTCAAATCACGCTAACCCAATTATTTTGGAATGACATGATAAAAATATTGGCACAAATCTCCCACTTCTTTCATTTTCTCCATCTATCCCAACTCCCGATGTTGAAGTCTGCAACAACTGATGAGTAATTATTGTTGAGAATTGAGACCAATTCCTTTATTGTCCACAAGATCCTTGTTCAGAGAAATATAATAAAACAGAAAAATATAAAGATAGAGAAAGATTTACGGACTGTCAAAGTTTTCATTATATGAAAAATTGTTACAATCATATAGATTTCATCCATCCAAATCTCCAAGTATCTCAAGAAAAATAATATCCTAAGCTTTACCGCACCCACCAATTTCTATTCTTTGTACAACCCACAAAGAAAATAAGAAAAACAACTAGGATGCTATGCTTACAAATTTTCTCTCAGAAAATCCTCAAGTCACACATCTAAAAGAAAATAAACTACGTCAATTTATACTTAATGAATGACTTGATTTTTTTACAAGTTTAAACTGCCAAGGAGTCCAAGATTTAGAAACTTGTTCAATTTTAGTTGACCTAGATGTCTTCCAAGTTTCGATTACCAAAGTGTCCAAGATTAGGAAACTTGTAATTTTAGTCGACCTAGAATCTTCCCTTTCAACAATTGGTGCAATTTTTGATTTTGGTAAGTTTTGAGAAAATATCACAACAATCTCCACCTTAACAAAAAACAAGTCAAAAATCAATCATCTCTTCTGCAACTCTTCATCTCGATACTTAAAAAAAAGGGTACACTTTAATAATCCTAATTCTCAAAAAAGAGAATTAACATACTCCACCATATAAGTATAATCACTTATAATTAACGAATTCTAAGAATTTCATCGGCTCATGTTGAATAAATTTACTAAAATATTATAGTGCAATTCCCTTACTTGAAAGTTCATCAGCCATCGACATCAATTCCACCACACACCTTGCATTAATATCAAGCCAATGCCCATGTGCAAATATGTGGACCCGCTAGTAGTAACACATCCTCCATCATGACAACTAGCGCATGCCACGAGGATGTAAATATTTACTCAAGCGATATCATCATCTCTCATAAATAAAGACATATTATCTGTATCTGATGTCGAGCACTCCACCTTTTGGACAATTTTTCCTCACGTGACCAGGTTGTCCACAATTCCAACAAAATACTTTCCTTTTTATGGAGTTATTCTTCTTCCATTTTTCAGCAACAAGTAATGAGTTTTCAGATGAAATATTACTTCCATCACTCAACCTTCTTTCTTCAGAAATTAATTTACTTGTAACTTCTTCAAAACTTACAGTTTTTTTTTCATACATCAAAATTGGTTTGATGTGTTCATATGAAGATGGAAGAGACAAGATGAGTCTTTACGCTTTATCCTCATCATCAAGTTTAACTCCAATAGCCTCCAGTTTAGAAACGATCACATTGAGAACACTTAGATGGTCTGAAATTTTTGTACTTGCAATCATCCGCAGGGAATGAAACTCTTCTTTCAAGTACAACCGATTTGAAAAGACTCTTTGTTTGATACAATTGTTCAAAATTTTCCCAAAGTTCCTTTGCAGCTGATATTTCATGAATATTTGCAAGAACATTTTTAGCTAAATAGAGACGTATCGTACTTGCAGTTTTCAAATCCAAATCTTCCCAAACATCATCGCTCATACTGGATTTTTCAGCATCTTTGTCAGAAACAGGGGTTGTTTCCCTTTCAAAGCTTTGTGCAGTCCAGATTAAATCAAAACATTATTGACTTGTACTTGCCACAAGCTAAAATTGATTCTTCCGTCAAATTTCTCCACGTCATATTTGATAGACGTATTTTTTTTGTGCGCCAACACTCTGAACGATTTGATGCTCTGATACCACTGTTGGAAATTGAGACCAATTCTTTTATTGCCTACAAGATCCTTGTTCAGAGAAATATAATAGAACAGAAAAATATAAAGATAGAGAAAGATTTACGGACTGTCAAAATTTTCACTATATAAAAAATTGTTACAATCATATAGATTTCATCCATCCAAATCTCCAAGTATCTCAAGAAAAATAATATCTTAAGTTTTACTGCACCCACCAATTTCTACTCTTTGTACAACCCACAAAGAAAACTAGAAAAATAACTAGGATGATAGGCTTACAAATTTTTTCTCAGAAAACTCTCAAGTCACACATCTAAAAGAGAATAAACCACGTCAATTTATAGTTAATAAATGACCTAATTTTCTTACAAGTTTAAACTGGCAAGGAGTCCAATATTTGGAAACTTGTTCAATTTTAGTTAACCTAGATGCCTTCCAAGTTTCGACTACCAAAATGTCCAAGATTAGAAAACTTGTAATTTTAGTTGGCCTAGAATCTTTCCTTTCAACAATTGGTGCATCTTTTGATTTTGACAAATTTTGAGAAAATATCACAACAATTCTTTCCCTGGTTTGTTGAGACAAACCAGGAAGAAAACTCCATTTTTTAGTGAAGGGTGGTGGGTGGTGGAGTATTTTTTGGTGGGGTAGGGGGTTTTCTGGAGAAGAAGATGAAGCTTCTCTTTTTATTAATTGTTTTGAAAATAAAAAAATTAAGTTGGGCAGGCCTGTGTAAAATTGGGACACGTCAGTACAGCCCAAGTTTTTGTTTGACTCGTTAAGTTTCGTGCTAGGCCAGACCGGCTGGTCCATTTGCCACATCTAGCTATAGATATATTTGAGTGATAATTAGGAATCATACCTACCTTTTTCCATAATTTTTAAATATACTTGATTGTGTAATTTTTTTTAATATTACTAATTATCATAAATATTTACTATATATTATAATTAATCAATAATATATATTTGAAATTCAAACGTCATTAATAACAAAATTACAATTTTTAAGGCACCAAATCTTATCGTACTCAATTAATGGGATTAATATTTGAAATACACTTTAATATCCTTGAACTTATTCAATTTACTATGTAACACGCGTAATAGACGAGTCATAGACGAGTCATAGGCGAAACTAGAAACACAACCCCAAGGTGAAGTCTCCAGAACAAGGTGAAGTCTCCACTGCCCTCTTGGTTCCTCTCTGTCAACCAAGGTGAAGTCTCCAGAACAAACTAGAAACACAACCCCAATCTCCACCCAGATCGAGAGGCATTTTTACTCTCAAACAATGTTCTAAAAAGTGTAAAGCGTGACTAGGTGTGAAGGTCGAACTTTAAACATTTCGAGCATAGACGAGTCATAGGCGAAAGCGAGAGCGAGATAAGGGTAAGACGAGGACGAGACGGGAAGCATGACTAGGCTTGGAGGCTACGCCTCACGCTTAGTCCAAGCTTAGGCAGATTTTTTATAACAATGTTCTCAAGTCTCAAGGTAATTAAATTACACACCGATTTCATCATTGTGAGTGTATTATCATCTCTAACAATTAGAATCATAGCATTTTCATGTTAATGGTTGTTTATATAGCAAAATAAAATCGGGGTGTTATTCACGTAATCATATTAATGGTTGTTTATACAGTATTTCAAGAATGGCACTGTCTCGTAGCGTGAACAAATCAAGACGAAAAAGTCCATTCAGACGTAATAGTTCAGCCTAAAAAAGAAAACACCGTTGCAACAAAAATTGAAACAAGGCGCAAAAGAAGAATGTCACAGTGTCGGTGATCCAAGGAGAGAAGGTGCTATTTATTTAACCTACATGAGTGAAATTTATTTAACCAACATTGAATTTTTGTTGTTTTGGTTTAAAACAAATGTCATACATTTTCTCGTTTTTCTGAATTTGTTTTCAATATTTTTCAAAAATTGTCGTTGTTTATTCGTGATCATCAATGTTTTGGTGTAATGGGTCTTCATATAATTTCTAAAGTAGTTCAAATTTGTCACGTCTAGTATTTTGTATTATATGCCATTTTAGGTACAACTATTGATGAATACCATATATGTTTTCATCTGCATGTGGTCAATTCACTTCCCAAAATCGATAACTGAATGGTTATTCTTCAAAACAACACTCATTATCACTATAATTGTGTAGTATATTCAAAATTATTCAATTATGCTGATGTTTGGATGTGGATGCAGTTTTTGTGACTTTTTTTTTTACATTTATTAGGTTTACTTTACTTAATCAAAACATACACGATATTACGCCATCCTGTTAAATATATGCTCATTTGTTAGATATTGGATGATGAAATTGTTATGGAACCACACTTGTTACGGCATGGTGTTATCATCATTTTCAGTTCACACTAATAAAAACAGTAGGATGTGTTACATCGTCATGTTAATTGAAGAATGTACTTAGTGATAACTATATGATGGTACATAGTTCTCAATATGTTATTTTACAACTTAGTTCAATCATACACAATGTTATGTCACTCTGTTAAATATATGTTCATTTAGCAAATGTTGGATGATGAAATTGTTACAGAACTTCACTTGTTACGACATGGTGTTATCATCATTTCCAGTTCACACTAATAAAAATAGTGGGATGTGTTACATCGTCACGTTAATTGAAGAATGTACTTAGTGATAACTATATATTGTTATATAGTTCTCAATATGTTATTGTGCAACTTAGTTTAATCATTCACGATGTTATGCCACTCCATTAAATATATGATCATTTAGCAAATGTTGGATGATGAAATTGTTACGGATCCTCACTTGTTACGGCATGTTATCATCATGTTCAATTCACAATAATAAAAACATGTGGATGTATTACATCTTTACGTTAATTGAAGAATGTAAATAGTGATAACTATATGATTGTATATATTTCTCAATATCTACGAACGTTAACATCGAATGATGCGACATCAAATATATGTTCATTTGTTACTAATTTGTTATCATCAAATAGTTAAGTTTGTCGCTTTTGGAATGATAAACACTAAATATTATATTTTCCTTACTTTCTTTATGATCTTATAATACAGGAGTGGGAATACCTCATACATCCTGACCAATGGTGCCTCGGTAAAGTAAATGCATTATCGAATGTTAACGTTTTAAGCACATTGGTTGGAAGCATGTCAGAATCTCATAATGCTATGTTTGCAGAGACGTGCTTTGCTCACTTTCTTCACGCCAACGAAATTTCTTTGAATCACCATCTAATTCACTAAGTCCTTTAGAGGGAAGTTAAGCATTCTTATGCCAAAGAGATGTGGTTCAATAACGGGGGGGAGTCTCGTTAGCTTTACAATCCAAGATTTCTACCTCATAACAGAATTACGATGCCTGGGTGATGACAAACGATCCAATTTCAATACGCAATTTTGTAGGATTAAAAATGATCTATTTGGCCACATACCGAACATCTCTCCATGATACATGTCTGATTGATTCTGCAGATGTGCTCAACTAAGTGACAAGGACGTAGTCAGCTTGGCATCACTTTTCATCCTTACGTCCCTCATGTTTACAACTTCGTACAAGAGAAGCGTGGAAGAATCATTGATGGTGATAGTCGAATTGTAAGAGATGAATACATACGCATGGAGTAAGAAGCTGTTTGGATTTACCATTTCATTTCTCAGATTCGGTCTGAAGAACAAGTCATAATGTTATGTTTTAGTTACATTAAAGAATAAATTTAATAATCATAATGTTATGTTTTAGTTGAAAGCAAATTTCAGTTTTAGATACGCACTTATGGGCAGATTTAAGGAGGGGATCCGGTCCCATCCTGGAAAAAATTATTTTTTATAGTGTAAATCTTTTTTCAGCAACAATCCAGTCTTGAACTGCAAATTTGTTTTTAGATAGTAGTTTGATTTCCAAAAATTCCTAGTTCCATCCTAGACGCATTGATCGAAAATATATTCAATTTGTTTAGTATGTAATACTATTACTTATATTGCACTGAATTTGAACGATTGTAGTATGAATTCATTTATGTTTTAGGCTGTGTTTGATTCTTTTCATTTTCCATGGAAAATGAAAATTTTCCACCAATTTTTCAGCTTTGGTCTGTTTGATTGACAAAATTTTTCATGGAAAAAGCATTTTCTCACATATTTTCCATCTTTTGTTTGATTGCAACTTTTGTTTTTCCGTGGAAATTTTTTTCAAAATTTTCCACTTTTAGCCACATTTTCCTTGTTTTCAAAGAAAATATTTTCTTTGTAGGATAAGAGAATTTATTTTCCATGGAAAATTTGTTAACCTTTTTCAACCCATTTATTTTCTATGGAACATTTTCCAATCCAAATTTTCTTGGTAATTCATTTTCATCGAAAATATTTTCTTTCCACTCAAATTTTCCACTTGCAATCAAACATAGCCTAAAGAATCTTTTACAATTTGAAACTCACTCTGAAAAAATAACTTTTTAAATCAGATCACGATCTATAACTGTTTTCGGATGCTGAAACTTCTTATGAAATTGTGAATTGCTGATTTGAATTTTGAAAATGAAGAATTTGTTGAGAATGGATTAGGCTATTACTTAGTAATAGAAAGAAAATAGAATCCTAAATTCCATGTATTTCTCAATTGTTTTGAAATTGGCTTCTATTTAAAAAAAAATATATTTAACTTTGTATTTAAAATAATTAGGTGTGCTAATAACTTAAATTTAGTTCAACATAGTATCAGATCAAACAATAATTATATGTTTACTAAATTTAAAATAAATAAACGTGTCACAACTCCAACACATTAATCTAATAGATGATTGGATTACACATAGCATGGCCTGTTCTTCTGGGTCTCAGCTTTCAAGCCTGTGGGTTATCAGGCTTCACACTTACTAAACATGTATGGCTTGAACTACATGCAAGTCATGTTGCGCCCACTAGAGTGACAGGACTGGAGGTGGCAAAATCAATCTGAGTCACGGGCCAGTCCATATAATTCGGGTTTTGAGTTGGGCTGACCCTGGCCCAAACAAAATCGGGCCTATATGGCCCGACCCATCTAACCGCCGAGCGAGTCGGGCTGGTCCGTATTTTTTTTTTTTGTTGAACGCTAATTACTCATTTTATATATAGTCTTAATACATAATTCAAATAATATCAATCTAAAATGGCACAAGTCTATCTCCAACTTAAATTGTCTTTTTTGAAACATTAGTTAAATATTCCAAAACTCAAACATAAAATTGTTTAGGTTTAATTAAAATTTAGTTTAATTCAAGTTTCAATCTAAATTATATTTGGTGTGACAAATAAATTATTTATTTTAAATTTACTTATAAGTAAACTTTTTAATTTAATCCAAACATGTTTATATCTCAAAGTAATCAGATTAGCATACCTTTATATATATATATATATATATAAATGTGTCAAGAAATAATTCACAATTAACCAAAAAAATATTATTATTTTGAAAGAAAATTGATGTTTATCTATTGACTAATACATGAAAGTCCTAATTTTATAAATTAATCTTTTTAAAAACCTCAAAATATATATTGTCTAAGTTTATCTAAAATTGTATTTGATACAATATATTAGATTATATAAAAATTTATTTAAAAATAAAAAAATAAAAAAAATAAAACTAAGACCGAGTTGGCCCAGTCAGCCCGATCCAGTTTCAAGTGTTGCCCGGTCCAACCCAACCTAACCCAACCCATTTGCCAGTTCTATAATGTGAAATTTCAATGTTTAAATAAGTTTATATATGTTATTTACTATCACTTTGTTATATAAATTGCATGTAAAATTCTGTGTACCTGATGGTATTTTTAGTTTCAAGTTAAAAAATAGGAAAATTGGCGCAAATGGTCCATAACCTTTGCTTTTAGTGTAAAAATAATCCATAACCTTTATTTTTTGGCAAAGCAATCCATAACCTATGTGTTTTAGTGCGCTATTGGTCCTTATTTGATGAAAAAGACATGAATACCTTTAGTTTTAATTAAAGAAAATTACAAATTGAATTCCTAACCTTTACAAAACGTGTAAATAGATCCGATACATTTATTAAATAATATTTAGTTTAACATATTAAATATAGAGAATTGATCTCCGAAGCACCGGTGCCATAATATGTCTATCAAATGTATATTTTATTTATACATTGGATATGTGAGATTCATCATTATCTTACAATTACCTTACAATTACCTATGACATGTCACTAGTGCTTAGGAGATCAATCCTCATTAATATATCATTATAGTCGTGTCAATTAAATTTTTCATATGAGAAAAATATAAAATTATTGCACTTTAGGTATATGTAATTTTTATGTGATGTAAAAAACGTGAATAAAAATTAAATTAAATAAATAGCAAAATGACCTATATAATTTTATGATATTGAACCAATTTTAATATATTTTTATTTAATATAAAAATAATAATAAAGATTAATTTACCCATTATATGTTGTTAATTTTTAAACGAAATAAAACGATAAATTAAAATATGAAGAATACAGTTGGATCTATAATATTTGTAGTTAATAAACGATTAGCTCAATTAAATAAAAGTATTTGAGTATCAAATTTGTGACAATTTTTTTGTTTTGTTATAGAGATAAAATAAAAGTTTAAAATTTAAATAATGTAATTACTTAATATAATAATAATAATTTTATTTGACATGTTTATTAATAATTATGAGCTT
Organism: Forsythia viridissima; assembly: GCA_030279155.1. Taxonomy (NCBI): domain Eukaryota; kingdom Viridiplantae; phylum Streptophyta; class Magnoliopsida; order Lamiales; family Oleaceae; genus Forsythia; species Forsythia viridissima. The sequence continues at coordinate 5,713,590 of CM059036.1, forward strand.
AAATTTTAGTTATTTTATAATAGTTCGTAAAATATGCAAAATAATTTAGTATATTATATCAATTTGGTCAATTAAATGTTAATTAAAAAAAATCGTTAGTTTTTTTTTTAATTTTTTTATAAATAAATAAAAGTATCGGACTCATTTATACTTTTTGCAAATGTAAGCAACCCAACTGCAATTTTTCTTTATTAAAATTAAGGGTATATTAGTCATTTTTATTAAATAATACCAGTTATATACTAAAACACATATGTTAGAGACTTCTGTGTCAAAAATAAATGTTAGAAACTATTTCCTTATTAAAAAGAAAGATTAGAGACCATTTGCGTCAAAATACCAAAATAATAATAATTTGGCATTAGATGCCAGTTATCGCAGGCGATTGCGGGATAGAAGCATAGAGTTTGAACTCTCTATTGCACTTCTCGCAACTGTTAGAAAGGCAGTGTAGTTGCGAGGCAGGATTGTCCCGCTTGTTGTTGTCCTTCGTTTTTGACGTTGTTTTTATTCGTAAATTATTTTGAAATGTTTTAAATTAAGATAAATATCCTATGATGGATTTTTAGTTATTATTATTATTATTATATATATATTTTAAAAAAAGTTAGAAATGTATAAAGGCCATGACTTTTAAATAAATTTTTCCGCTTTTAGTTATGTTAAGTTTTGAATGCTATATCAACCCAAGTGACATCTAGGCTCTTAGAACTCGGAGCATTACGGGCTGTATGAAGTCACAAGATGGAACGACATAAGCTACTCTATTCTCTCAATACGAGGAATATAGCAACAAGAACCTCAATTTACATCTTTAAATAAAGATAAAATATCTGACAAAAGAGATGCATTTGGTACGCACAAAAATCAGACTTTAGGCTTTGCACGACCCTTAGTGGGTCGCATTTCACCATCGACACTTGGAAGCCATCTCTTTGGGAAAATTAATCAATCTCGACCTCCAGCCTATGCATCTTCCACTAAGAGTTGTCCAACTGACCTCTAAGAGCTAAACCAAACAGCACATCTTGAATATTGATGGCCCCAAAAACCACTTCACAACATCCCACCACCTCAACTATTGCCCTTGCACAGATGAAAATCGCGTACATAATCGACTCTACACTGCCCACATCTTGCCTCCGAGTGCACCTTACGGCGCGTCAAATTTTTGACAAGTCTATAAAGCATCATGAAACAAACGCCTCGTTTTTCAAGCTCTATGCTCTACTGAGTTGGAATTATTTCTACGGTCTTTTAACTATTTTTACTCATTACTTGAAAAAGCTATAAAAAGAAAAAGTACCTTTCCCCCCACCGAGCAGCCTACTTATGAGCAATGTTCTAAAAAACGTAAATTGTAGCTAGACCTGTGGAGGTCGAGTTTTAAGTTTTTTGGGCCTAGGCGAGATAAGAGCAAGGCGATTGTGAGATATAAGGCGTGAGGCATGGAGGCCATGCCTCACGTCTAGGCGGAGTCTAGGTAAAGTTTAGACGAACTTTTTATATACTTACGAGAGAATTTGAATTAAATTTTGAAAATGAAAATTCTCGCTCCTATTTATAGTTTTCTTCAAGAGCTTGGCCGCAATTATGAGAAAACTCTTATTTACATTTTTAAAATCTTAGAGTAATTTTTACAATTTTTTTTTTCCAAAGTGTCACTAATCACATTTTCAACCCCTTAACTTTATATCAATTCCTAAATATCAATCAAAATTTTCAGGATGTTACATTTTAGTTGTTTAGGTAAATGAAAATGTTTTTTTTTTTCTCTCCTTGTAATTTCAATTTGTATTTTGTAGTATTCTTTTAGAAACTAAAAAAATACAAAATGTATTTTATTGTGGAAGGACATAAGACTTTTGAGTTTAAATGTTTTTTTATTGGATTTTTCTATTATATAAATTTTATGTGGTTGAAACAATGGGCGAGTGCTGAAACTGAAAGTATTTAAAAATTCGCATAGTTCAATTAGTCAATATTTATATTTATTTGTATTTTGTATTTGAATAATTGGTTTATTTCGATTTAATTTTAGAATAATTTATACAAAATAGTTGAACAAAGGAAGGGAACATAAAAAAAGTGCAAATAGTTTGTGATATGAAGAAAATATTTTTCTCATTTATTGAAAAAATATTTATTACACAGATGTATTTGAAGAAATATGTTAGAATCTTATTTACAGTAGAGTACCATGTAGTAGGATACCATACATGTAATATTCCTATTCTAGGTAAAACTCTTTTCCTTTTCTTATTAGGTTTCTATTAGTTATCCATTAGTATATATATATCTTGTACCATATTCATTATTTACATTACATCAATATACAGAGAAAATTATTTCTCTACACATATATTTTCTCTCATATTTTACATGGTATCAGAGCGACGATTCTGAGTAACGATGTCTGGTACAAACACCATAGAAGTGACGATTGCCCAATCGGATCCTATGGCTCTACAGCAATCCGATCATCCCGGCTTAATCCTCGTTTCTAAACCACTTGATAGAAACAATTATGGACAATGTAGTAGATCTATGACAATTGCTCTAATTGCCAAGAATAAGATTGGCTTCATTGATGGAAAGATCGAAACACCAGAAGCAGAAGATGAGAAGTATTCCATATGGGATCGAAGTAACCATATGGTGCTGTCCTGGATACTTAATTCGGTACATCCAGATATTGCTGAAAGTATCATATACTCCGAATCTGCCACAGAGGTATGGAATGACCTACGAGATCGATTTTTTCAAGGCAACGATGCGCAAATATATCAGATTCGCCAAGAGATTGCTGAGCATCGACAAGGAAATCAATCGGTGTCAACTTATTATACCAAATTAAAGGGACTCTATTATACCAAATTAAAGGGACTATGGGATGAATTGGGTTCTTATCACAACCCAATTGGATGCACTTGTGAAAATCTTAAAGCACTGGCTGAAAGGGATGAGAAGGAGAAAGTCATGCAATTCCTGATGGGATTGAATGATTCTTATTCTACATTTCGTGGAAACATACTAATGATGAGCCCCTTTCCAGACACCAGAAAAGTCCACGCTATTTTAATGCAACATGAAAGGTAAGTTGAGGTTACAACAGATCGTGAAGGACAACATTCAATCAATTGGGAGAAGTCGAGCAATTGGGGGACGAATAGGAAAGATAACAATCGATCGAACCGGTCGACCGTTTCATCCGACCGGTTCAACGGAACCTGGCCAGAAACGATGCACCCACTGTGGGATGCTTGGCCACATCATTGATACCTGCTATTTCATCTATGGCTTCCCTCAAGGGCACAAGTTTCATGGGAAGGACGTGAAGCTACGAAACAAACGCTTCACAAACACTGCTACCACTTCTACACTTGACCCAAAGGAAGGCAAAACGCTCACAACCAAAGAATATGAACAGATGATGACACTTCTAAACAACAAGTCGGGTAATGACAAGCCTTATGTTAACACCTCAGGTATCAATCTCTCTACTACCCCTTTGAGTAATTTATGGATTATTGATAGCGGGGCCACTGACCATGTGACGAAGGATGGTATTCTTGAGAATAAATTCATGCCAAAACACAAAACTGTGCAACTACCGAATGAGGGTCATGCTCCTATTAAATCCATTGGTGCAGTTAAATTTGAAAATAATATGACTGTTGATGATGTGCTTTATGTTCCCAATTTCAAAGTTAATCCATTATCTATCAGTAAACTTACTCAAGGGTTAGGTTGCTATGTGACATTTTTCCCTGATTTTTGTGTCATGAAGGATTTGACGACGAAGAAGATGATTGGCTTAGGAAGGCAGAGTAACAGCCTATATTATCTTTCGCAAAAACCACAAATACATCATACTACTAGTGAATCAACCAACTTATGGCATAGACGTCTTGGACACCCTTCAGCTTCACCTCTTCAATTCTTAGCACAAAATACCTTAGATATTAGTTTTGATTCTCAAGATATTTGTGATGTTTGTCATTTGGCAAAACAATCTAGACTTCCTTTTAAAGTTAGTCAAATTTCTAGCAATAAACCTTTTTGATTTGATTCATTGTGATATTTGGGGACCTCATATGATTTATTCTTATTCTGGTGCTAGATATTTCCTTACGATTGTTGATGACTTTTCTCGTTATACTTGGGTACACATCATGCGTCACAAATCTGAAACTCGAAGCATAATTAAAAATTTCTTTGCTTGGGTTAAAATTCAACACAACTTGACTATAAAAATCCTGAGGTCTGACAATGGCCAAGAGTTCTTATCTTTGCAAACATTCTTAGATGAAAATGGTACAATTTTCCATAGATCATGCCTTTATACCCCTCAACAAAATGGAGTGGTCGAGAGAAAACACCGACGCCTCCTAAATGTAGCTCGTGCCATTAGATTTCAAGCCAATCTTCCATTAAAATTTTGGGGAGAAAATATCAAAACAGCTTGTTATCTCATCAACCGGATACCTTCACCATTGCTCTCATACAAAACACCATACGAAAGATTACACAAGAAACCACCGCCTTATTCCCATTTACGTGTCTATGGTTGCCTATGTTTTGCCACCAACCTCAAACCCAGCCATAAATTTGATACACGAGCCAAACGGTGTGTGTTTCTTAGATATTCCTCAGGACAAAAAGCATACACCTTATATGACCTAATCGACAAAAAGCTAGTAGTATCTCGAGACGTCGTGTTCTATGAAAATATATTTCCATACACTTCCCAACAACATGATGAAACCAACTCCATCCCATTGCCACAATCTATGCCTCTAGATGTTGAAACACCACATTTCACAAACCCTGAGGACCAATACTTAGCATAAATGGATAACTTGCCTGACGATCCCGAACAATCATCCGGACCAACCGGTCGACCAGACGGTCGATCGGTTCACTCGTCCGCTTCAACAGAGAGTCCAACCGGTCTATCTACCGGTCGACCAGTTACCTCATCCGGTTCAACAGAGAGTTTAAACGGTCGACCGTCTTCACCTACCGGTCTACCGGTTGAGCAGTGTCCAACCACAATTGATCCACCTACCTCTTCTCACCCTCCAGATGACCAACTTAGACGATCCACAAGATCAATTCAAACCCCATTTCACCTGAAAGATTACTATATCAATCATACTCTGCCTACTCAAGCCAGGTCTCTTCCAGTCAAATCCAGCACTCGACACCCTATATCAAGGTATGTATCATATAGTAACCTTTCTTCTATTCATTGTGCTTTTACATATAATATTTCTCATATCGTTGAGCCAGCCACATATGAGGCAGCATGTCAGGATCCCAAATGGGTCGCTGCCATGAATGATGAAATTCGTGCCTTGGAAAAAAACAATACTTGGTCACTTGTACCGCTTCCTCCAAATTCTCATCCTATTGGTTGTAAGTGGGTGTTCAAAATTAAATTTCATTCTGACGGTACAGTTGAACGATACAAAGCACAATTAGTGGCAAAGGGGTTTACACAACGAGAAGGAATTGATTATAATGAAACTTTCGCTCCAGTTGCAAAGTTAGCTACAGTCAGATGCTTACTTGCTATCGCCTCTATTCGTGACTGGACGCTTCATCAGATGGATGTACACAATGCCTTTCTTCATGGTAATCTTGATGAAGAAGTCTATATGACTCCCCCTCCTGGATTTCGTCGACAGGGAGAGACACTAGTTGTATGTCGACTTTATAAATCTCTATATGGATTGAAACAGGCATCTCGTTCTTGGTTTCAAAAATTTATATCTGCTATTATTCAGTTTGGGTTCAAACAATCACATGCGGATTACTCACTCTTTACAAAGGTCAATGGTAATTCATGTATGGCAGTCCTATTATATGTGGATGACATGATTGTCACAGAAAACAATAGAGAAGCAATCTCCACTACAAAAACATTCCTTGCATCCCAATTCAAGTTGAAAGATCTTGGCACATTAAAATACTTTCTTGGAATAGAAATTGCTCGCTCAAGATCAGGAATTTCAATAAACCAAAGGAAGTATACTCTTGACATTCTTCAAGAAGCCGGATTACTTGGATCAAAACCTGCAGCATTTCCTATGGAGCAGTCATTGAAATTTAATCTGACTGATGGAAAGTTATTGAAAGATCCCACATACTATCGACGGTTGGTAGGAAAACTCATTTATCTCACCATTACCAGACCAGAGATCTCATATTCAGTCAATACGCTTAGTCAGTTTATGCAGACACCTAGACAACCCCATCTTGACGCAGTTCACCGATTGCTCCGATACTTGAAAGGGGCACCAGACGAGGATTATATTTCCCATCAAGTGAGAAATTACAGCTAGCAGGATTTTGTGATGCAGATTGGGCCGAAGAAATTACTACACGACGGTCAGTTACATGATATTGTGTATTTTTGGGAAAGGCACTTATATCATGGAAAAGCAAGAAACAAACGACTGTGTCCAAATCTTCAGCAGAAGCTGAGTATAGGGTAATGACTTCCATTACTGTGAGCTTATATGGTTGAGACAATTGCTGACAGACTTATGTGTAGATCATCCACAAGCAGCAATATTATATTTTGATAATCAAGCAGCAATGTATCCAGTATATCATGAAAGAACAAAACACATTGAAATAGATTGTCATATTGTTCGTGAACGAATTGATAAGGGAGAGATCAAAACTGCCTATGTTCCAAGCAACAATCAGATTGCGGATTTATTTACTAAAGCATTGGGCAAGGAGGCATTTCACAATTTCACTCACAAGTTGGGCAATTTTTGACATACATGCTCCAACTTGAGGGGGAGTATTAGAATCCTATTTACAGTAGAGTACCATGTAGTAGGATACCATACATGTAATATTTCTATTCTAGGTAGAACTCTTTTCCTTTTCTTATTAGGTTTCTATTAGTTATCCATTAGTATATATATATCTTGTACCCTATTCATTATTTACATTACATCAATATACATAGAGAATTATTTCTCTATACATATATTTTCTCTCATATTTTACAAGTTTTCTTTAAACCAAAAAATTATTTCAATCACGCAATAAATATATTAACACTATTAACTACATAATTATAAACATATCGCTTTCATCGTACGTAGTCTTTCTAGTATTATATTTATGAAGTGAGAGATCTTGTGAAAATATGAGAAAATAACGAAAATATAATATTTTGAAATAATGGATATATTAAATACAATATTGATATACTAATATGCTCTCAATAGTTGTTTCATAACTGCAATCTTTATTTTTGAAATTGAGTCATTTTTTATTTAAAAATATTTCATACAAAATATATAAAAGATATTATAATAGAAAAATAAGTTCAAATATATTTGTTATATGGTCAAGTATACATAGTATTGTATGTACTCCAAGTACAATTAGTACAATAATAGACAAATCGAATAATACAATGATTTTTTTTTTTTGTTTTTATAATATTTTCAATATTATCTATTGAAGTTGCCAAACAAATAGTCCCTATCGTACTATTGAGGACCTATCATTTGATCCTACTTCAATTTTTTATTGCTAAACAGTCCTTTTTGTCTATGGTCATCCCATTTTGTCGTAAATGGCTCATTCTAGTATAGTGAGGGAACAAAATAGAAAATGATTTCTCACTCACTTATGTTGTCTACGTTGAGATGTCATAACATAATAGATAAAAATAATGAGTGTGAGACTATGAATTATCAATCATGTAATGCCACCTGAACGTGGACAACATAGATGGACAACATAAGTGGGTAGGAGATCATTTACAGAAATAAAATTACTATTATGGTATAAGGTGTCTGAACTGCAAGCAACCCATTAACGACGAAATGGGACGGCTCTGGATGGAAATGATAGTTTTCATAATGTAACGATAAAATATAGACGATATTATAAAAAATTAAAAGATGAGCTCGATCCGCATAAGGTAACACGATAGGGAATATTTGTGCAAAAAGTCCCAAACGAGAATAAGGAGATGTCACGTTGAAAGGAAATGATTAAATTAATAAGAAGGAAATTAGGACAAAAAGATACTTACTGACATTTGACTTCCTTTGTCTGAAAGGGCAAAATACAAAACAAAAGAACAAATTGATCGTGCCTACCTTCTTACACCTGGTTCCAAAAAAATTGATTCAGCAATTATATATAATATTCACATCTTTATCACATGTAACATGTTAGTTTTTGTTCACGCGTGTTGTTTTTATTTCATTAGATTTTCAACCCATAACCCAAAAACTCTCTGTATGACACTGTCTTTCAGCCCAGAAGAATCTGCATCTGCAGGAAGAAAAGTAAGTCAATTTCATGACCTTGTTTTTGTGCCATTTGATGATTTTTTTTTGTATGTGTTTTTGTTTCCTTGATTCTAAATTCTCTTTTCTGAGATGGGTTTTTTTATTTTTTTTTGAATTTTTTGAAGTGTATCCAAGGGTGAAGGTGAGTGAACAAGAAGAAGATGATCAATATGCTTATGAGAAAAGTTCTTTGCAGTCCTTGAAGGGTTTTGAATGGCTCTCCTTGCATGATTCCTCTTCTCCAGGTACACATCTCTTCTTCTTTTTGGATTTTGTTACTTGTATTTTCTTTTGATGGTGTGTTCAGAGGTGGATTGAATAGCACTCGGCTGTATTAGAAATGAAAAGATAGATATATCATGTACAGTCTAGTCATATTGAATATTGCCTGCGTACCAAACATGATATAATTGTTTTCCCTGTTTGATTTTGGAATTTTGAAATTGTGGTGTGACTTATCTAAGAATTTGTTGAATTTAGGAAAATCCTCAATCCTTAACCTTGATTCATTGACTTGTTGAAGTGCTGTCGGATTGTTCCTGTCAATTTCTTACAATGATTAATTTGTTTGAATAGCGGCCTACCTTACCACTTGACTAATGAGGGAAAAGCCATTGACTATAAGAATATGTAGTCTTTTTTTATTTTTCCGCTTGTTTGTCAAGCTGTTTTGGCTGCTTAAGAAGTTGGACCAGTTGTTTTCACTTGATTGTCAAGTTTTAACGTTGATCAAGAAGTTGGATTGGTTGCTCCTCCGACCCAGAGTGGATTCTAGGGGACAGATAGAACCACCTAAACTAGTTTTGATTAATTATAATACAGTAATTAAAATGTTTCATTCCACGACCCTTTAGCAATGAGTAGTATTATTATGAAGGAGTGGGGATCTACGTGCAGTAGGAGGAAAGGTAGTTAAGGTTCTGCTGGTCTTTCATTTGATTCATTCCTTAGAACTCTCGCTTGGAGACGTCTTAGTCCAGCTGTTTTATGATGATCAATCGTTGTTTATGAATACATATTAAGGCATAAACTTTGATCATGTCCTTCGGAATGAGCAATTTTCTGCTCTTGAAACTTTTTGGTTCATTCACTTTGCTTTTGTCAAATTGATGTGATTATTCACGAACTAGTTGCTTACACCCGATTTTCCATCTCTCTTGTACCAAACAAGAAAGAGGGAAAAGCTTCGGAAACAATTCTTCAACCTTTCCTTCCCATCGACTTCTCCTCCTACCAAATACACGTTTAGAAGTAATTTTTCTGATCCGTATCTTCTGTAAATAATTAAGCATGATTATGCAAAATAGCCTCTAGAGGTACATGGAGGAAAGAAAGTAGAGATCAGGTCTAAATTAGACCACAACCTAAGACAGAAATTTAAGATTTTTCCTTCCCAATTACAAACCTCCCAATACAGATAACTTAGTATGTATTATTAAGTGAGCTTACCTCCTTTGCTGCAACTAATCTCTACGACTCTTATGTTGTTTTAGAAATTAAATGCTATTTCCGGGACATTGTTGGTTTCATTGTGTAGCCACGAGTATTTATCTTTATCTTATTTTACGTCCAGTTCATCTTTTTGCCGCAGTTTTGAACACTGTAATGTTTTTTGTACTAGTTTTATAGTATTTTTTTACATGATTTCCTTGTCTGGATGCACAGATGAGTCCCCACAATCACCGGTGAGAATTCCTGGCTCGTATGTCCCAAAATCAGCCAAATATAACTTTCGCACATTCAAAGGTTTCATGTTTACCAATTTTATTTCCTAACGAAAATTTCGTTGGACTGTGTTGAATTAATACCTATTCTGTTGATCAACAGAAGAAACAGATAACAAGAAGACAGATTTGGAGGAGAACCGAATAAACTTAAGAGCTAGTTCCGTCCCACGTCCTCGTGCCGTGTTATCAAGTCCAGGTACCTAGGCTCCAAGACATTTTGTACATGTAGTTCCTGTTCATATTAATCCTTTTATCCATGATAGTTGGTTCAAAGGGGGTTTTCAACAGAGAAACAAGGAAAAAACATGGGTTTTATCAAGCATGACCAAAGTAGAAACCGTAGAGTAGACTATCAGTTGGCATCAACAAATTGTAAAATAAGATTCGTATGCATAGCAACGCTATTATTTGTAAATTCAACTGGCACCGGACCGAAGTTGACAGATTCTGTTTCCCAACCGATGCGGATTACTCTGAAAAAGCCCGACTTCTGAAACATTAAGGTTTAGAGTGAAGTAGTTAACGTTGTATGTATGAGACTCGCAATGCTTTTAGCATTTGCCAATGGTTTAAAGTGTCTTTGTCATCCTGTTCTTACAAAACCATTCTTTTATACCTTCAACATGCTTAATTTTTAAACTAAATTATTATTATTTTTTCGTTTTCTCCAGATAATGATGGGATCGATAGAAGCAAAAAGAAGACAAGAAGAGAACTACTTTCAGGTCTAAAAAATCATAATTTGTGTCAAAACAGACACACCCAATGTAAGGTTATTCCAAGATCATCAGATGCTGAAAGTTTTACGAGCTCGCTACTAAACATTAAGGAAGCAGTCGGGAGAAAAAATGATCATCGAGCTAAAGGAAGGGCTGTCCTAGCTGATTCAAGTCCAAGTGCAGGACCTCCGTAAAGGAAAACTATGACATTTATCCGAAAGAATGCTTTTAATAAGTTGACATAGGACGACTAATTTGAGCCTACAGACTTACTAATGCTAAGGTATGGTTAGAAAACAAGTCGAATTAGCAGAATACGAAGAAGGAGAACTTCCGTCTGAAGTCGAATAATGGACTAATCTGATGTTGGATGACTAAATTGAAGTAAGAGTTTCTTAGAAATCAGTTTGGAAAAATAATTACTTGTACTGATATTTCTCACTGGAGTGTGAACAATGTAATGTACATGGAACTCAAGCATGTAATCTTTACTTTTTTAAAGTAAAATGAAGGGCAAAATGCTGTGTGCTAGTGAATTTCTGTTTTGATTTCAATTATATGCTTGTTGGCTAAGTTAAACAACTTACTTATAACTAAATAAGTAAGTTTTAAAATAAATAAAAATTTAATTGATCAAATTGAAAATAAGTTAGTAAGGGTCATGTCAGCGATTTTGTATCTTAAATAATTCTGCAAGTGCACGGATCGCTCAAGTAATAAAGTAGATTTTGAGTCTAAGTATCATTCCCACGAAGATTTAGATAATTTAGTTCAATTATATTAATGAACTTTGGAAAATTGGAGATTTTATGATTAAAAACTAATTAAAACAATAAACTAAAAAACAGTTAAATAACTACGGCACAAATAATTGAAAGACTAAAATTGGTGAAAAATTGATTTAACTTTAAAAAGGAAAAGTACTAGGATTTCGAATTCACTTATAATTATTAATTTCCCTATCTTGATTCTTGGTTTTGACAAATTACATCAGTTATGAAGATCAATATCCCTATATTGTTCAACAGTTTCTCTCGAATAAAGTTAAACATATTCATATGCATGATTCGACTATATCTCTATGACGAATGCGAATACAAATGAAAGTATTAAATTTCTGTGGATAATTAAAGATCACCTAAAGCATAGCGGTATATTTCTATCTCCTATCGGACTTTAAAATAATTAAAATATTCTCTAGTTTGCTTTCGATCTTTCGATACTAAAACAAACCACAACACTCGTACAATTATTGTGCATATAATTGTAGATTCAAATAAATCAAAATTAATTATACAAAATAATAATGAAATAAATTGTCAAAAACCAAGTCTTTGAATAGAAGAATTTAGATTACAAGCTTCATCGTAATCTTAGCACAAAATAAACTAGTCTAACATGCTAATAATAAGAGAAGAAAGAGGGGAAGAAAACATGGAGTTCATCACCCGAATATGAAGAAACTTGAAAGAGAAGAAATCTTGATCTTGATCTTCGTTCAATTCTTTAAAGATTAGTTCTTGATCTTCGTTTTTTGTGTCCGTCTTGTGTTTTTCTCCCCATAAACTCCACTAAAAAACGACCCCCCTTTAATATGAGTTAATAACTTACATATATACTTACCTAATTGTGCCCTAAAAGATATCAAAAAATCATGAAAATCGCGTCCAAACAAATTTCTTAATTGGAGTCGAACACAAAAGGAAACAAAAATTCCCGCGGCTAGAAATAACACTGGGCGGCTATTTTTCAAACAGTCATAACTTCTTGTAGAAAACTCCAAATTGAGATCCGTAAAAAGTGGTGGACTCGTAATTCAATTATCTTTTCAATGATATATCATTTGCCTTGTGAATATTCTAATACCAAAATTTGTACACGAATTTTCCCACATACTTCGATTTCTCAATTTGGTTATTTGACTTTCAAGTGTTTGATCATGTGCTTCAACTCTTCATTGTCACTCTAGCATACCTTAACTTATTGATTTTATCTTCTTCCTCATTTACTCGTCAATTTCACCAAATTGTTGCTCTTTTCGTCATTTCTTCTCTAATTACTTCTAAACGGGTCCAAAACTGAAATATGAAGAATAATACAATAAAGTAAGTATAAATTCAGTAAAATGACTAAAAGCTTAGTTTAAAGTCGAATAAGTGGACAAAATGTACTTATCAGGTCACATTCAAAATAAGTAATTTTATTTTATTTTATTTAAACAAAGCTAGTCACTTTACTTAGTCTACCTTCTTTATGTCGGCCTTTCTTTCCTTTGTTTGGCTTGAGCCCTCTCCAAAGGGCGATTTTAGTAAATAATCAAATATAATGCTTGGGCTAAGAGTCAAGTTGGTAATTTTTTTTACATCTCCCCCTCCTAGAGCCCAAGTATCATATACGCCCCCAGATTGAACTTTCTTTGACCAATTGGCCAGCTTTCATTGTGCGAAGAGGAGGAGTCTATTTAGACATTAAGAGACGAGTACGAGTTAGACCCCTAGGGGCTTGATGAAGCCCGAGGCATTGTTCACCTTCCAATTGGGAAGACTTTGGCCCCATTCAGCAGGGTCCTTCTCCATAAGGCCCATCTATGCTGCACCAAAGGATAAAGTTTGTTATTGACGATCAGCTAGTCACTATCTTGGCTGATGACGAAGAAGTGAGTAAGAAAAGAGTAAATCAAAAATTTTTTAACTAACTTTTATTTATTTTTAAGCTTAGCTAAACATGCCCTACCCGAACTTGACATCTCTATCTAAATCGTTGATTGTTAAGAGTATCTAGATTAGAATAAGGTAGGTAGAATATTATTTTCATGTCAATGTTACTTGTTTCTAATAGGTCAACTTTTCAAATCAACAATAAATGCATGCAGAAAATTAAAAGTAAAGTCTTCCATGGAGTGCTATGAATGTGGACTTCAAATCAAGATTTTAACCTAGGTCAACCATAAAAAGTTATTGAGTACGTGTTAGGTCAATATTTTGGTAGATTATAATAAGTAGATCTTCGAAATGTGTGAATAAAAATTATGAATCTTACGAAATGTGTGAATAAAAAAAATATTAAACCAACTTATAAATATTTATGAACACACACAAACGTACTTTGAATTAATTATACTTTCAAGTTTCAACCTACAAAAGATTGTAGGTGAATCTCATTATTAGGTCAACCACGTTAGTTCTATTTAAAAATTGAAATCATAGATAAATAATTTTTGCATAATGCTGTTAAATTTTTTTTTTAGATTATAAATAGTAGATTTTACAGAATGTGTAGATAAAATGATGTTTAACTTATAAATTCTATAATTAGATAAATAATCTTTTTCGTGGTTGGCCCAACTTAAAAGATACTTCTTTCGAGCTTGCATACTGCTAGATTAAGTTGGAAGAAAAGATGGAAATATGTAACTTTTTAGCTGGGCCTAACATGCTAATTAATATAATTAAGAAAAGAAGGAAGTTAAAATTTTGAGTGTATTACTACCTAGTATGGCTTACGTTAAGGGATTGTGTCCATAACGTTAGGCTCTACAACTTTGAAAATCAAGTTGTTGACGACACAATTTGAATATATGAGTTCATTTCTAACAACTTAAGACTTTTAAATGAGATACTAAAAAAAATAGTACAAGCCTCGACATCACATATTTATTGAAATTTGTGCACGTATTAGACTTTTGATTAAAAAAATGAACCTCGTTTTTGGTTCGTTAATGGACGTGTTGAAGACATAAAGTTGTAGAGTAAAATCTAGAAGAAGTAGACTGGTCTATTATCGATTGCTCAACTTTGATGTCACATTCTTGGCCAAGTTTTCATGGGTTCATACACTGCAAGTGGGATATTTTTCCTCAGGTCAAGAAAATAACACACTACCCTGCACTATAAAGATCAGCACTGGATTCTCTCATTTCCCAGCACAAGAATAAGCAATTTTTGTATCATTTCATACTTAAAAACAATCATGGGTGCTGTCACTTATGATATGGAGATCAATTCTTCAATCCCTGCAGACAAGTTGTACAAGGCTTTTGTCCTGGATTCCGACAACCTTATTCCTAAGATCTTGCCCCAGGCTATCAAAAGCGTCGAAATACTCGAGGGAGATGGAGGAGCCGGAACCATCAAGCTCATCCATTTTGGCGAAGGCAAGTTTCATCGAATCATCACCTTATCTACTTTTTTTAACAAATAAGCGACAGTGAGACTTTTCTTTCTCGTATCATATTCAATAGCCAAATATTTATATCTAGGACACTAATATATATAACTTTGAACTTATTTACTATTTTCATAAATAAGTGACGATAAAACTGTTTGTTGTTGAGAATTAGCGACCCATAATTCTACATCACCGAGGACACACACGAACACACAATTTTATAGGAGTTTATTTCAATATTAGATTACGTCCTCTTCCTCTGCTGCAGTAATTTACTATAATAAAAGAGATATTTACAAGATAAATCAACACCGTCAAACTCTCTCTCTCCAATCCTTTTACTTGACGATAGAATAAATTCTAATGACGGCTCCCTATTATAAAGAAAAGTTAGGTAACTAAAATTATAAGTGTGAAATCCCTAAATTATACGTAATGAAATTTTGGAATATGGGGCAAAAGGGGTTCCCGTCCCCATCCAACCTGTACAGGCTCTATGAAAGGTGATAATTAGGCTCCACAACTTAGCATTTGTCTCGTCTAACTTTGATCTATATGTACCATGGATTAATGATGAATCGTGTTCTTATGAATACGCAGGCAGCCAGTTCAAGAGCGTGAAGCACCTTGTTGACAATGTCGACACAGAAAATTTAACATACAGCTACAGCATAATTGGAGGGGATGCTTTGAGTGATGTTCTTGAATCCATCAATTACCATATTAAGATTGTAGCTGCTGCAGATGGAGGATCTGTGTGTAAAAACAGGAGCATTTACAACGTCAAGGGCGATGTCGAAATTACTGAAGAGAAAATCCAGGAGGGAAAAGAGAAAGCTGTAGTTATGTTCAAGGCCGTTGAGGCTTATCTCCAGGCCAATCCTGATGCCTACAACTAGTGTCGTTTTCAAGCCGAAAAGCATTATGTACGTTGGATTAAACAGTATGGAGAATATTGTGTGTGAGTAGCGATCTAATGCCCACTTGGTGGGCAAGATGAAGTGCCCACCTGCAGGTGTGGGCACTTGATGATAAAGTGCACTTTATCATCAAGTGCCCACAAGTGCCCACACCTGCTGGTGGGCACTTCATCTTGCCCACCAAGTGGGCATTAGATCATAATTCTATTGTGTGTATTGTTGTTTCTTTGTTACTTTGTGCAGTGTTGTCTAGTAATGCATATCGAGCATGTTCTATGAGCTCTGATTATCGTATGTATTGTTGTTTCTTCTTGAAAAGTTGTTCAAATGTAATAGAATGTTTACTTATGTGGGATGTATTTCTTTGTAATATGATAAATGAAATTGAATGTTTTATACAAAGATGTTAAATCAACTACTATCTGCAATATTTATTGTGATTGTTGACATTAATTCTATCACGTTCTAAATATAAACAAATTCTGAGATCGTAACATTTTAAACGATACTTTAGTTATCCTCGACAAAGATACTCAGTACTCGAGTTCCCAATTCAGTCAGTTAGGGAGAAATTATAACATTTACTATGTCTAAAATATTGGGTACTGAAAGTACTTTCTTTTGCCCATTTAAGGGGCAATTTAAGTACTACACATTTTTCATTCTAATAACTATGTACATGACATGACAAATTTTGACAAATTTTGACGCAATTGGTTTCAAGAGTAATAATGATAGGTTAAATAACATAGCTACATTTTTTAATTTCATAAAAAAATTCAAGAAATTTTTCGATTTCTTCCAAAAATAGAAGTGATCTTACTTTTGTTATCGGGTTCAAAAATTACCAACGTGAAAAAAAATGTCTAATTTTCATTTATTCCACTTTACCCCACTCAAATTAGTTCATATGATAATGACACCCTAATTTTGTCACATCATTCCATCAAAAAATTCCAACACACATTACATTACAATTTTCCTTTATTGTGAAATTACTCCATAAAACTACTATATCATTTTTAATCAATTTTCATAAAAATAAAATAAATGTTTGTATCCGTCTCGTCTCGCTGCGTTGGTCTTGTACATATAATATTTGTACGTACGAGATTACAATATCTGTAAATCCTAAACTCCATTATAAAGACGAAAGAGAAAAAGCTAACCCGATGAGATGAATATAAGCCCTAGCATTCGTCACATGCTATTTTTTGATTTACGTTGAATAACTTAGTTATGGACTACTAGTTCAAGATATCATTTATATTCTATTAATGAGGAAACAATTTTTTTATATTATACTTCTTTTGTCTTAAAAAGGTAGACTTATTTTTTTTTTCACATTTGGTATAGAAAATGCTCTTTGCAAGCGCAGTTAAAAAGCAAGCTCTCAACCTTGTTCCACTGAGACACATCCTGCGATTTACATCTTCCACCAAAACCCTAGAGCAGAGATGGTGAAGGCTCTCGAGGTTGGGGTTGAACTTTTATATGTCACTTTCTTTGTTGAGAGGATAATTGATTTCTTAGTTTCTTAATATGTCCTTATTTAACGTACATTGCTATAAACAAAGTATGAACTACTATCATATTAATTTTAAGAGTTTATTAGAAAAAATGTAAGTAAAATTTATTATTCTAACTATAATAATAATAATTTTTTTTAATTTATGTAAAAATAGAAATAAATTGCCAATCGAATATTATTTAAATACAATTAAAGAAAAGACGTAAAATGTGTACGACGTAATGTTACGTGTGTACAAAAATCAAAGTCACAATCTTCAAACTTTTGGTTTTGGATCCCCAAAATTTAATAAAAAGTCATTTCACAGAATAAACCAAAAAAATTGTACGCTTACGTGCTTCTGTGGTTCCATTACACAAATTACACTCGCACCGAAAGCATACCATCGCCTACCCCCATTTTCACAGCAAGTATCAAGAGGCAGCTCAAAACCAGTGATATTTATGTCACACACACGTACACACACAATTTATGCATACAGACCCATATATACAACAGCCAATCTCCACTACCTTTCTCTATCCAAAAGCAGAAAAAGTATTTTTGTAGAGAATTATCACTACAATTGGTAAATTAGTAATTGAAGTGCAAGGGGGCTCTTGAATTGTACGGGAATAATGTGAAATGGTGAAAGTGTATCTGGGTTGGGATTAATTTTTTTTTTTCTTTTTC
This sequence comes from Forsythia viridissima, assembly GCA_030279155.1. Classification (NCBI taxonomy): domain Eukaryota; kingdom Viridiplantae; phylum Streptophyta; class Magnoliopsida; order Lamiales; family Oleaceae; genus Forsythia; species Forsythia viridissima. The sequence goes on from CM059036.1 coordinate 5,731,662, forward strand.
TACAGATCTTGAAATTTGAATTTCCAGATCTTGGGTTTTTGTTTTAAATCTGGGGTTTTTTGGTGTGGGTTTCATTTGTTCTTAATGGCCACCGCTTTTCCTCTGCCTGTCACTGCTGCCCAGGTCATTTTCTCTCTATAGACGTATAGATGCATATGTATAATTACATGCATTTTTTAGTTATTTCGATGTGGATGGCCTTAATTAAACTGATAAAAATATATAGACGTTGTGTACTTGTTAATGCATGTGTGAATTTATATGTTAAAATGGGTAGTACTGCAGCCAGCAGCCCCAAAGATTTCTGACTTTTTATAGCATTGCACAGCATAAGGTGTAAAAACTAATTTGGAATACGAGAACATATTGGCAAATTGGCATATAGGATTTTCTGCTGTACTGCTTATAAATATGGTCAGCTTAATTATGTGTATCCATAACACATATATTTGGAATGTTCGATGGTTATAATTTATATATGCTAATGAATACACCACAATGTTTCTATTTTCATTCATGTACTTATGTAGGTTTAAGTGATTCTATTCTTTATTATTTTCCGTCTGCTAAAGCAGTGTACAATGTATCGGCGTGTTTTGCAAAATTTATTACTATAATTGATTTCAGATGCATATACACAATAATGTTCATATGTCAATTTGTGGGCATCTTATACATTGTGTCCATGTATGCATAGATGACATTACTGTGTGTTTGTGTTGCAGAATCTAAGTCGAGGATGAATTAAGGGAAAGACAATTTAGATGGTTAGAACATGTTAAAAGAGGCAGGGGTAGACCAAAACTATCATGGTCTATTGTGGTTGCTAAGGATCTTGTTGGTAGATCTTCTGGTAGATCTATCAATACACCGATAGCAGCAGTGAAAAGTGATTCATTTAGCCGATCCTATATTTATTGGGAATAAGAACTAGATTTTAGTTGTTGTTGTATGGTGGTAGCAGATGATCGAATAAGCACACTACAGCTCTTTGTTTAACTTGGAAAACTCAATACTTCAAATACCTAATCAGGATCAAAATCAAAGATACTGATATCTTGGCAGCAGTCCAAGTAACTCCTCAACTTGGACCTAACTCATCTGAAGTTAAGAAAATCTGCTAAAATAAAAAATTGCCAATGTAGATGCATGTGTCGCAGTTATCTAATGCAGATTCACATGCTCATTTATTTGCGAATCTCTGAATTCAAAAATTCAAACTGTGTTTTTTGTGCTCGTGTGGACACAACATATAGTATATGATGCTGCTCTCCAATGCATTACTTTCTTTATTCTATAAATATTCTGTCTCCACATTTGTTAAATCTCTCGCTTCAATAATAAAAATGCTTAAAAGAAAGTATTGATACCGACTTTGCATGTATGTAACATGTTCTATATATATTTTATTTCTTTGTGGACTATTGGTTTTAATTTCAATGTATGTTTTAGGTGGGAACATACTTCGTAGGGCAGTATTACCAGATGCTACAGAACCAACCAGATTTTGTGCACCAGTTCTACAGTGAGCCCAGCACCATGCTTCGGGTAGATGGCAACACCAGAGAGACAGCGAGTGCTATGCTGGTATTCTATATGAAACTACTTATTTACATACATTGCTTAGTTGCGAGTTCGGTTCTACATTTACCACAGAGAAAAATTTCATATGAGAGAGAAACTTCTGGATCTTTTATTGATATGAACAATGAGTTAATTATATCATGTTTTCTTAACAATGCTTAAATACTCAAGACTAGTAGAAGGAGCTAAAAACATGCTAATGCAAAATGACAACTTATACAAACATTAGCAACTTATCTAACTGCCTCCCTCAAGGTAATGGAGGGGGCTTGACATTAAGCTTGCTTCTTAAAACCTCGAGCGAGTTGTGCTCAGTGCCTTAGTCAAAACATCTGCTGTTTGATCTTCTGTCGGGATATACTTAACATCAAGCTCCTGATTAAGTATCTTCTCCTGAATAAAGTGCAAGTCTATCTTAATATGCTTGGAGAGCGCATGGAACACTGGGTTTGAGGCTAGTGAGCCAGCCCTTTTTATCACACCACAACACTGGTTTCTGATGTAACTGTAGCCCCTGCTTACTGAATAGACTCTGAATCCAAGCTATCTCCGTAGAAGCTTGAGCTAAAGCCTTATTGATGCGGTGTTAAAAGTTTATACCCGATGGAATAGAAATTAGGATTTTGTTATTACCAATTATTGTAATTTTAGTTTTATTTCCTTGTTTGGTTTCTTAGCTTACATAAGACTTGTTAAACCCTGTATAAAGAGGGTTAGTATCTAGTTTTATTTACACTTTGAAATTGAATAAGAATACAATTTCTCTCTCTCTGCTGTCTCCTCTTTCTCATCTCTTCTTTCTTCTCTTCCTTTGCCTCCGCTGTCACTTATACTCCGATTCAGTAGCCGATCTAGCCACCACCTTCTGCTTCTTGGAGCTCCACTGATTCACCCTCAAGATAAATGCATAACCACTGGTGTTTTATTGCCGGTCTATTTATAGTTTTTATTGACATTATGATCCATTCATTTGAGTGACAGACCAAAATATGTATTTCCGAACTATGAAACTTCAGTCACTTATCTTCACTTGTGTTTTGAGTTTTTTGATTCTTTAATTATTAGAACGACTGAAGAGGATCGAAATCTGAACTTTCAAACGTGAGTGAACCATATATTTCTGGTTTCATTTCTAATCTTTTGGCCAAACTGTCAACACGGTCAGTTTGATTCTTCAATCTATCTGGTTCCAGTGTTTAGTACAGACAATTTATTTTCTTTTCTCGATATTGTAGTGTGAAAAGCAGTGCAGGGTTTCCACTTTTTTCTGATACTTGCTTTTCATTAAATGCTGAATTGATTACTGGATTAAATTCATCCCTTTTCCCTTAATAATGTAACGTTTCATGATTTCTTTCATCCACGTTTTCTTGGTCTCTATTGTTTGTTGGGATGGTGTTTTGACTTTTTCTTCGCTTATTTCTTTGCAGCAAATCCACCAACTTATCATGTCACTCAATTATAGGGGCATAGAAATTAAGAGTGCACATTCTTTAGAATCTTGGAATGGAGGAGTTTTAGTGATGGTTTCGGGTTCTGTGCATGTGAAGACTTTCAACGTGAAGAGGAAGTTTGTGCAAACTTTTTTTCTTGCTCCTCAGGAGAAAGGCTACTTTGTTCTCAATGATATATTCCATTATGTTGATGAAGAACAGATTCTGCAGCATCCATTGACCTATTTATCTCAGAGCAATTTTGATTCTAAGCTCAACGCTTCAGCTATGGTCCAAGAACAAGGTTATTTTCCCATTCTAGTTCTTTTCTAAAAGTAACTTTACCCAAATTGACAAGAAGAATGATTTCATTAGCATATTTGTTAATTTTCTAATTCAGCATAAAGTGAAGGAAGAAACCCATAACATTTTGTGTTGATTGGTGAGGTGATTCGTGCCTGAATGCTTTAGCATTCCTTCTATCCGAAAAGACTCATGTTTGACTTTGAGATTAAAGAGACAAGTTGTGTACATAAATCTCATATTAGCTTGCTCGTGTTGTGGAATCAAATTGGAAGGACAATGATATTCTTAGAAAATAATACCAAATTGAGTTTTTGCTTCAAGAGAACTAAAAAAATATATAATTTAGAATATTGCCAAAAAAAAAATGTTTGTTTGACCTTCAAATGTCTAACAGGACAGTCTTTGGGAAAGTGGTTGTACAATTTTCCAATTTACTGCATTATTGTTATTCAGATGCATTATGTACTTGTTGAGACTTAAAATTGTGATACTTGATTAGGGTCTTCCAGTGCATACTATGCCATCAATATCTGGTTGCAATTATTCATACTTATTTTTTTATACACGAGTTTTTAACTGAAATGCTTTCATAAATATTTGACAATTGGTTTATTTCTGCACATCAAGGGGAATATATGCGTGAGAAGAAGTTATGAAATACATGATATTTTTGCTCTTCTTTTACATGTGATAGTTCACATGTAGGCGATGTAAAAGGTACTTTCTCTAATTTTTGGATTCAAATGACTATTTTCAGTATCCAACTACATATTGGGTGGAGAAATCCAGGATAGAGAGTTTGCGGCTCCTGCAAATATAGAAGAGAATGGTCCAGTCAAAAACTATAACTATGTAGACGAACAGCTACACCAAGTTCCTGAAACTGAAAAGATTGTTGAAGATAAATTTTCTGTGCAGTCAAACGGTACACTTCAGGGTGCTATGAACTCTGTACCTGATCATTTTTCCCCTCCTGTTGAGGAACCCGTTATGGAGCCCCAAAAGCATACCTATGCTTCTATTGTACGTCATGACATACATTGCAGTTTCCTAGTTATAGTAGCACACACGAATTTGAACTCATTGTGTTGCATTGTTGATGAAAGTTACAGCTTGCTAAAGGACAACCTTCTCCAGCAGTGCTTTCTCAGTCCTCTTTTAACAAGCCTATGCCTTCAGAGTGGCAGCATGCACCTGAATCTTTTAGTCAGCCATCCGTTGCTGCATCAAACACAATTGAAAGATCTGGGATGGAGACCGTGGAAGAAGCATCAGCCTTGGAAGATGAAGGTGACTTTCCTCTACTTTTTGTTCGCTGTCGCTGATTACCCCATTACTGTCTCTCTTAGACCATCTAGAAAGCAGAGTAAGACCAGTTTGCTTTAATGATGAAATATTAGTTGCTGACCTTATTCTGTATTCTTATGATATTCATCCATAGTCGAAATCAAGTCAGTGTATGTGAGAAATGTGCCGACGACGATGGCTGCTTCTGAAATTGCGGACGAATTCAGGAAATTTGGTAAACTGAAGCCTGATGGTGGTGTAGCCATTAGAACCCGGAAGGTTTGTTCTTTTTGGCTTTGTCCGTTAGTTAAATTTTTATGCATTTGCCTGAAAGAAGCTCAAATGCTGTAATTTTATCTTGAATCGATGCAGGATATTGATGTATGCTATGCATTTGTTGAATTTGAAGATATCTCTGGGGTCCAGAATGCTGTTCAGGTTCAATCTCATTCAAGCATTTAGATCCATGTCTTTGAAGATATTTTCAGTATATATATGTTGATAAATTTAAACATTACACGCTGATGTTATGTTTTATATTGGCTGCTATGTTCCTTTATTCTCTTAATACTCCATGGCCACTTTTAATCCTGTAATGGCACATAGGAACCACAATTATGTCTTGTGTCCACAAGTATTGATAGAGGAGGGAGGATTGTTTTGGCAAACTTCAAAATTAAATCTATTTCTTGAATTTACAATAAGCATTTATTATGTGAAGAGGGAGTGAGAAGGCTCTTTCTGGCCATGTTTCAAATTATATGCATATTTTGCTCAAATGTCTTAGCCATGACTTTACATGTAGATTAGGGAGGGAGAGAGTGCCAATCACTTTTTCGTCATGTGATTTCTTATTTTACTTTAACTACCTTGAACGGGTCAAATGTATGGGTAGCTTTGCGTGTAAAGTATCCCCTTATGTTTCATTTATTTCTTTTGTAGGCATATTCCGTTGAGATTGGTGGACACCAACTCTATATTGAAGGGCGCAGACCAAATAGAAGCAACCCAACTCGTGGAGGAAGTATGCGCTTAACTCTGTTCTGTTACAGCATTTATGGCTTGGACACAATACTCTTGTTAGTCAGTGCACAAACACTGTCAGCGTTCTTATTCAATCACAATTGTTTCCGAATCATTGACCTGTACTTTCTTTCTGGGTATTTTTGTTTATTAACAATCGCTTCATTGCTCAACAATTCTCTGAAAATCCTTAAAATAAATTTCCTTGATGCAAAAAGTTTGAGTTCCATATATTACCATGCACATGTACCGTGTTACTTCTAACAGGGCATATAGTCCCTGATATTGTTGTGATACTGACTAGTGAAATAGCAACACAATAGCCTGCATTTTGTTTAAAGAATATTTATTAGGAGTTGTGCTTATTTTATTCTCTGCTCTTATTTTAAATTCTTGGCAAGTTAGCGTTGCGTGAAAAGTATCAAGCATAGGTTTCTTATGCAAAAAAGTGATCTTGGTCCTCAGTTGCTGGCAATTATGTGCACACTGCGTGATTTGATTGTGTTCGGAGTATTACTTGTGCACTTGGCCTGTTGGTTGTCGTCTATCAAAATAGCATGATGGATAATTAACTTCATGTTTCCTTCAAATTCAATTCTGATATCAAAATGGATTATCAAGAACGTGGGTGCTTCTTGCCTGTGATGAACATCGATGAACCATTGCTTTTTCTTAATGGTTGAATTGTTCTAAACAGGAGGAAGGGGTCGTGGCAGGGTTAGCTACCAGATGGAAGGGACAAGGGGACGATTTGGTGGCCGGGGTTTTGGAAGTGATCGTGACTTCAACAGACCAAGAGGAAATGGATTTTATAGGCAGGCTCCTCGACAAGAACAAGCTTTCTCTGGCGACCAAGAAACGAGCCAAACTCATTGGAATGAATGACTTGCAGAAGCTCAGGGAGATGGTTTCTGGACAAGCAATTTTGGAACTTCACTTTCACCTTCATACTTAGCATTTTCTTTTTCCATACGAGAGAAGCCAATCAATTAGATGTGTCACTGCAGTATCTTTGTTGGGGTTCTGTGTTACCTTTTTTGTTACAGTAATATACCAACGAAATGGTTTATGCAATTTTAGGTTCATATAGTAATTTGACCTTTTTTTGAGTTTTTTTGTCCATGAATTACAAATAGAGAATTACCCCAACAGCTATATAAAAAGGAAGAAATTCATATTACTTGCATAATTATGAGGAAAAAAAAAAAAACAAAGAATTCTGAAATTTTATCGATCTTAGAAATCTTTGGGGGATTCATTTAAATGGCCTAGTCAAACTACAACTTCATTTAAATAGCCCCCATTTAAAGAAATTTGTGTGAAAGGCCCATACATAAAAAAAATGCAAATATAAAATATCAAATGACTAATATGTCTTTGTAGATAAAAAGACATCAATGCCCAAAATTATTTGACTATTTACACAAAAGATTGCTGGGAATGCATTCACGTGAGAAAATGAGAAGAGGAAGGTGGTTGAAATTCAATGCAATGCTTCTCTTGAATGCAATTTTTCTCTTTCCATTATTAAATGTTCTAAATTAAAATCCTTACATCATATCTTTACTCATTATCATCATCTTTTCTTCATATGAAAGGTAGTATTTTTTATGAAAAAACCCTAAAATATACACTGTTATTCCGTTGAGCAAAAATTTGGTTGAAGTGAGAAATCAAAGCTTACAACATTGTTGTTGGGCATTTGGAGAAGAAGACAAGGTACGGTTAAATTTCATTATATGACTATTTTATTTCTCCTTCTTGTTAATAATGTATTAATGTTGTGATTTTGTTAATGGGTTTATTTGTCAAAAACAATTTTAAAGTCTTTTTTTTTGTATTGATATCGTTAGAAAATGAAATATAAGTTGGCAAATACATGTCTGATTATTGTATTTGTTATTCCACTATAAATTTATATATAACGATATCAATATCGTTTTTTGAGTTTCACAACGACATTAATATCGTTACCCTTATTTGTGTTATAAATACATGTTGTTAGCCTTATTCCATGATGATGATATTGAAAAAATTTATGTTGAATTGCAGCTATGGACAACGTGGATATGGTATGGATATTAGTTTGTTATCCAATTGAATTTGAGCAGAATATTGAAGACACATGGACTTGGAAATATGAAGGGAAAGAGAAAGGAAAAACAACGCTTATTCATGTTTCAAGATCAATTACTTATGCGGAGTTGTATAATAAAGTTAAGAGGAGTTGAAGATTGATTCAAGTCTATATGAAATAGAGATGGCTTGTCTTCTCCCTCTAATGTCCAATGCTCCAGCTGCACCGACTGTAATTGATTGCGACAACAATATGAAGTGGTTCGTTTCAGTCTGCAAAGAAGCTTATCTTTGTGTTACTCGTTCGAAGAAAGATATTGAAAACCATGGAGATGTTGAAGAGAGTGGAGATGGATAACAGTTTGGAAATACGAACATTGAGGAAGAAATAGTTCGAACTGACGATGGTGAAAATATGCTTCTAGATTGGAATGATATTCACATAATCCGAGGTAGTCCTGAAAGACTTGATGCTCATATGGAAAACGACAACGATGGTGATTTGCACACAGATAAACCCACAAGTCAGCCACATTATAGTCCGACTATGGCCGATGACAATGATTTTAATGTTCACATAGATGAACACAGTAATCAGATGGTAATTGCAAGTGCTAGTTCGCTCCATTGTGGGTCATCGGTTAGAATTCCAGAAAACGAAGATATGCAAGTCAAACAGTTGTTTCCAAATAAAAAAAACCTAATATCAACATTGCAGTTGTTGGCTGTGAAATGTCATTTTGAATTCAAAGTTAAGAAGTCAAATAAGAGCCTTTATACAGTTGTTTGTATTGAAAAAAATTGCAAGTGGCGGTTGCGGGCACACAAGATCAAAGAAAGTCCTATTTTCGAAGTTCGAAAGTACAATGGTCATCATTCTTGCTCCATGAGTGTTCGTCGTAGAGACCATAGGCATGCATCTTATTTGGTTATTGGAAAGCACATCGCCCCTAAGTATCAAGATGTCAACCGAATTTACGGACCAAGGGACATTATTAGCGACATTCGTCGAGAGTTTGGCATAACCATAAGCTATACTAAGGCGTATATGGCTAAAGCTTTTGCATCTGGATTGATCCGTGGAAAACCTCATGAGAGTTATGCGAAATTGCCATCATATTGTCATGTTTTGGAGGTGCAAAATCTCGGTACACTGACATTCATTCATACTTCAGATGATGATAGATTCAAATACTTTTTTATGGCCTTGGGACCAAGCATACGTGGATTCCTCACCTCAATGCGACGGGTAATTTTTGTGGACGGAACATTCTTGAAATCGAGATGCAAAGGTACTCTACTAGTTGCAACCAGTCAGGATGCAAATTTTCAAATATTTCCGCTCGCATGGGGAGTTGTTGATTCGGAGAATGATGAATCTTGGACTTGGTTCTTTCAGAAGTTGCGGTTAATCACAGGTGATACAGAAGAGCTTGTCATTATTTCTGACCGCGCAACATGCATAAAAAATGGAGTTAGAAATGTGTTTGAGTTTGCTCATCATGGCAATTGTATATATCACTTGCAAAAAAACTTGAAGACTAATTTTCCACGGTGTGATCTTGCAACTTTGTTCACGGCAACGGCAAAGGCCTATACTATTACAAATTTTGAGTCCAACATGGCTGCACTGTGCAGTAAGAAGGAGGGCATTAAAGAGTACTTATTAGAAGAAGATTTCCACTATTGGGCAAGAGCACATTTTCATGGGATACGGTACAATATAATGACCACGAACAATGCAGAGTTGCTTAATAGTTTGTTAAAGAGTGCTAGAGAATTTCCAATACTTGGTTTGATTGAGTATATCCGAGAGACACTGCAAAGGTGGTTTTATGAAAGACATGTTGAAGCAGAAAAATGTGTAACCCATCTTACCCCATCTTTAGAGAAGAAAATGTGCACTAAGTATAATGAGTCAAATGGGTTGGAGGTTAATCAAATCTCCCCGGACATGTATCAGGTTGGTGACAACCTAGAACACCATTTTGTGAACTTGGATGAAAGGACATGTACCTGTAGGAAATTTGATTTGGACAGGTTTCCTTGCATGCATGCATGCAATTGCTACTGTAAGGTTTATAGGAGATGACGGTTACAAGCTATGCAGCCCCTATTATACTAGTTCTTGTTGGAAGCAAGTCTATTCTGAATTTGTATACCCTTTGCCAAATGAGATGGAATAGCAAATTCCTAAACATGTGATGTCTAGAAAAGTATTGCTACCGTTGATAAAATACAAATCTCCTAGGTGCAGTAAGTGTAAGAGAACTGGTCATAACCGCTCCATTTGCATGTTTGAAGCAGCTCCTAGTGGTCCATAATGTTATTGTGAATTTTGATTTTATGCCTTTGTTATTTTGGATATATCTTTCTCTCTTTTGGTTGTAACTGGTCATATGTTGCTCTATTTTGGATATAACTGGGCATATCTTGCTCCATTTTGTCATTGGATATATGTTGCTCCATTTTGTTGTAAATTCCAGTTGTAAATTGTTGTTGTACATTAATGCTCCATTTTTGTTGTAAATTTTTGTAATCTGATGCATAACGACTTTAATATCGTTATAGTTGTAATGGAGCGATATGTATATCGTTATATCACTGTCATGGTTTTTTGAATTTTTTTTGTATTGGAACGACTTCAATATCGTTATAACGATATCAATATCGTTATGTGAACGGATAACGAGTTAAATATCGTTATAACAAAGTTGAACAAATTTTGTTATAATCATATTTTGTGTATTGTAACGACTTTAATATCGTTATAACGAGGTCAATATCGTTATGTCAAATAATTATACGCACAAGATATCTGTACTAGGAAGACTTTAATATCAATATAACGAGGTAAATATCGTTATAACGAGGTCAATATCGTTATGTCCAAAAAGAGGTCAATATCGTTATGTAACTTGATAACGACTTTAATATCGTTATAACGAGGTCAATATCGTTATGTCAAGTAATTATACGCACAAGATATCTGTACTGGAAAGACTTGAATGTCGTTATAACGAGGTCAATATCGTTATAACGAGGTCAATATCGTTATGTCGAAAAAGACTTACATTTCATTATGTAACTGGATAACGACTTTAATATCGTTAAAACGAGGTTGATATCGTTATGTCAAATAATTATACGCACAAGATATCTGTACTGGAAAAACTTTAATATCAATATAACGAGGTCAATATCGTTATAACAAGGTCAATATCGTTATAGTTATAATGTATATAGTAACGACTTTAATATCGTTTTCAACAAACTATAACGACTACAACATCGTTATGTTGGATGTATCATTGTTCAAGTTATATGTTATATAACGATATCTATATCGTTATATGAAAACTGAAACGACTTTGATGTCGTTATAGTTATAATTTATATAGTAACGACTTTAATATCGTTTTCAACAAACTATAACGACTACAATATCGTTATTTTGGATATATCATTGTTCAAGTTATATGTAATATAACGATATGGATATGGTTATATGAAAACTGAAACGACTTTGATATCGTTCTAGTTATAATTTATATAGTAACGACTTTAATATTGTTTTCAACAAACGATAACGACTACAATATCGTTATTTTGGATATATCATTGTTCAAGTTATATGTAATATAACGATATGGATATGGATATGGTTATATGAAAACTGAAATGACTTTGATATCGTTCTAGTTATAATTTATATAGTAACGACTTTAATATCGTTTTCAACAAACGATAACGACTTCAAAATCGTTATTTTGGATATATCATTGTTCAAGTTATATGTAATATAACTATATATATATCGTTATATGAAAACTGAAACGAATTTGATGTCGTTATAGTTATAATTTATATAGTAACGACTTTAATATCGTTTTCAACAAACTATAACGACTTCAACATCGTTATTTTGGATTTACATCCTTGTTCAATTTATATGTAATATAACGATATCGATGTCGTTACATTACAACTGTAACGATATTGATGTCGTTATAGTTATAATTTATATAGTAACGACTTTAATATCGTTTCCAACAAACTATAACGACTTCAACATCGTTGTTTTGGATTTACATCCTTTTTGCTATCCGATGGGCTCGAATCATCATTAATTGGTAGAAACATTACTTTTAACGAAGAATCGAATAATATTGTTCAATAAAATGCCTATATCGACTACCATAAAAGAATCTGGTGTTGTCAACAACGTTTGAAGTAATTCGGTAGGAATAAGGTAACTCTATTTGTGTTTCCTTCATTGTTCGTATGTTATTTCGTGACTAGATACCATATTTCAGACCTCCCGCATGTGTTCTAAGCATGTCCATCGTACATGGACGATCGATCCGGCAAATTAGAGCGAAACGATATCGATGTCGTTATATGAAAACTATAACGATATTGATGTCGTTATAGTTATAATTTATAAAGTAACGACTTTAATATCGTTTTCAACAAACTATAACGACTTCAACATCGTTATTTTGGATTTACATCCTTGTTCAAGTTATATGTAATATAACGATATCGATATCGTTATATGACAACTGAAACGACTTTGAAGTCATTATAGTTATAATTTATAAAGTAACGACTTTAATATCGTTTTCAACAAACTATAACGACTTCAACATCGTTATTTTGGATTTACATCCTTGTTCAAGTTATATGTAATATAACGATATCGATATCGTTATATGACAACTGAAACGACTTTGAAGTCATTATAGTTAAAATTTATATAGTAACGACTTTAATATCGTTTTCAACAAACTATAACGACTTCAACATCGTTATTTTGGATTTACATCCTTGTTCAAGTTATATGTAATATAACGATATCGATGTCGTTATATTACAACTGTAACGATATTGATGTCGTTATAGTTATAATTTATATAGTAATGACTTTAATATCGTTTTCAACAAACTATAACGACTTCAACATCGTTATTTTGGATTTACATCCGTTTTGCTATTCAATGGGCTGGAATCATCATTAATTGGTAGAAACATTACTTTTACTGACGTATAGTCAACATTCATTGGTAGAAACATTACGTTATATGTAACGGAAAGATATAGAGATCGTTTCTCATTAAACATGAAACGATTTTCATATCGTTATACTTACAATTTGTATGGTCACGACTTTCACATCGTTTCCTAACAACTAAAATAAAAATAATGTCGTTATCTTATCATCGATACGATATTTTTGTCGCTATAGCTAAATAATGTATGATACCTATATCAATATCGTTTACATTGAACTCGAACGAATTGATTGTTGATCTTTACGATCCCTAAATGAGTAAGTTGTGTAGAGGAATTATATTAATATCGTTACCTTCCAATGGAAACGATATCGTACTCGTTATAGTCAATGAAAGTTTACTATTCTCAATTTGTAAATTATAATTTACCAATTTTTTCCCACTTTTCAACCATACATTTTATATAATCCACCACTTTTACAATTTTTGAAGAAATTCTATTTTAGGTTGAAATCCCACAAGCATATAGGTTCGTTAAAAAGTAAGTAAAATAAATTGAAATACTAGCATTCCCACGAGTCCGCTGATTTGTAATAATTATGTGAAATAGAAATAAATTCTTTCTAATTTTATTAAATACAATGGACTAACTTAGCGAACTAGAATAAATTTGTGTAATGATTTCGAGAAAAAACAGAATTATACAAAATAGGGTAGGAATTCGACTCTAACGTTTATATTAGATAAGGGATGATTTGAAAGTTTCTGTACTTATTTTTAAAAACTTAAAGCATTGAAGAACAAAGTGTTCGAACATCACTAGCCAAATTACATGTAATTAAGTGGTACCGAAGATCCACCGAGAAAAAAAAAACACAAACGTTCCTATCATTGGGGACTAAAATAGCCAAGCAGCTGCGTCAGCTGTGTTGATAACGCTTCGTGCTCCCGTCGGCGGGATTCTGCCTCTTAGACTTGGGCATCCCGAATCTCTCGAATCTCCCGAATCTGTGCTTCGATATGCGCCTGCGAGTTACGCCATTGAAGAAGCTCATGAGAAATAGATGCCAATGTTGGTTCAGTGACTGTTTCATGGAGGTCCTCGGCCATTGGATCATCCTGAGCAGGCTCGGTTTCACCACCTAAATTACCCCGGCCACTAATGGGCTCTTGTGTGCTTCGCACCAGGTTGCGAGTCATGTGTACTTCAGAACTACGTATCCCAATTCTGTCTATCTGCATTGTATGCTTCACTTGGGTGATTTCATGGGAGAGATCAATGCCATACATTTCACAAAGTCCTGTAATTAGCGATGGGAATGCCAAACATCTCCGGTTGCTTTGAATATGCAAGACATTGCTGAATATATAGGTACCGATATTGAGGGTCTTAGTCTGGAGCCAGTAAAGTAGGCGTGCTCGCTCCATAGTTACCGTTGAAGTATGTGTCGTAGGGAGAAGATTGGCGCTCACCATTTTGTCTAATACGCGTACTTGAGGTATAAGACATTTATAGTGTACGGTGCTGCTTCCATCAGGCCAATGATCAATTCCCTCACAAATGGAGCCGACTACTTCATCAAGATTACAATTAGCGGCTTCAAAAATGTCGGTCTCCATGTTGTCAAGTTCGTAGTAGCGGAGAATGACTAAGGGCGAAAATGGAATATATTGCCCTCGCATGTATACTTGACAATACTTAGGATGTTCGAGATTGTCGATGTTATCATGGATATTGGCGTAGAATTCTTTGACGATTTCTACATAGGCAACCCGCGGAGTGGCTACAAATGTTTCCCAATGATTCCTTGCAATAACTTGACCAAGCAATTCATTTGCAAAATCTGATGTTAACACCCTTCGCTCCGGTATGATATTTCGTTGGCTTGTGTCGTTGTTGTAGATTATCGAAGTCGCCTCCGTCTCAAATTTATTGTCATCATAGGTGACCGGTTGTTTTGAAGTCTTCTTTGATAAAACCTTTCTCTTTCCCGAGCTCGGGCCCGCATCTTGCGTTGGTTTCTTTGATCTAGGCATTGTATCTATCAATTTTAGAGAAATAAATTTATGGTTACAATCAACACGATTTCACTAATCAAATGAAGCGTGCAAAGTGGACTGGGGTGGATGTAGTGTGTTTAGCATTCGGTGCTCTGTTAAGAATGGCATTGCCGTCAAAAATCATGTTGACCAAGTAAGCATTTGAGTAATTGTGTTAAGGAAACAACAAAATGTTAAACATATGGTTCAATCAATTTATCAAACACTTGGTGGGCATATGCTATTACAAGTTGAGGCAAATAACTTGGACAATGCATTAAATCCAAAATTGTTTTGTAGTAATGATCAAACCACCAACACAACTTCCACTCAAACCAAAATCAATTAATTGCCCAACCTCCTCAATCAAAGAAAACACCAATAGCATATGACATATATGGGAGCAAGGTGAAGGAAAATTTAGCCATGTTACCTTGATTTGTAATGAGGGAGGAGGAAAGTCACGTAGAACAACGGATGAAAATGAAAGTAATCATTCAATTGATTATGTATTGTAGTCCAACTAATTTCTTGTTGATGTGGGAGGAGAAGTGAATAATATGGAAAATGAGGAGGGGGATGAAATGAGGGAAATTGGGAGATATATAGACAAAGAACCGTGGGGTATTAAACCCCACGGTCCGGTCCGCTCGAGCGGACTCACGGTCCGTTCGAGCGGACCATGAAGCAGCCCCTTTTGGGGCTGCATCTGTCCGCTCGAGCGGACTCACGGTCCGCTCAAGCGGGCTCACAGTACGCTCGAGCGGACAGCGGCCCCAAATGGGGCTATTGCTGTCCGTTGGAGCGGACATCAGCCCCTTTGGGGCCTGTTTCTTTCCGCTCGAGCGGACAGCAACTGTCCCAAAGGGCTTTTATCTGTTCGCTTGAGTGTCATCGGATTATTCTCACTTGCTAAATTTGTTCGTGTGTCATCGGATCCTCTATCCACACTTTTCAAGAACTAATTCATTAAAAGCTCTCTCAATCACACGGTGCACAATATCGTGAAGCCTTCATGGACACAATGGAACATTCATGGACACTTTATGAATTGTGGTATGTTTAACAAATATATAGACGACAATGGAACATTCATGGACACAATTACTACTGTTGTAAATAATAACGGAAGAACAATGAAAATTAACAAAAAATAAAGATTAAAGAGGAGCATGTCATTACAAAATTTGAACAAAAAACAAACCACATCTCGAACCAAGACTTCCCAAAAAAAAAGAGTTGGAAGTCCAGCTCCATCTAACTACAACCAATGTACACATTTCGAAGAGCCATGCTGACATCTAGGGTTCGAAGTGCCATGATAACAGTTCCGCAGCCAACTTCTTTCTCCACATCGGTATACATTCTGGACGAATTGCACGTACATCCATGTTTGCTTGTAGAAATTCAATGTACTTTACGATGAATATCCCACAATCAGATCTACAATGAAGTTGTGTACTTATATTAAATCCACTAAAAATAATGCAATATCAAACATGTGCAAAATAAACCATACCCATTATGTTGTTGAGGAACCTCTTCCATCTTGATAAATCTGAACTGCTCTGTGCTGTAACTGTCATCACATTTGACATGCAATTTCATCAGCAAAGGAATTATCACCTGGAGAGGCTTCATAAACGCTTCCAACTCTGCTTTGCGGACATGACTCTTTAAGCTGTCGAAGATAAATATAGTTCGTTCCTCTAAATCAATCTTCACTGCGAACCAATGAGAGCCAATTGCACAACAAGGAGCATACAAATATCTACAGTCCTTCCAAGGTTTACCAAGCTCTGGTGTAGACCCGACTACATACTTCAGCAAGGACTTACTAAACTTGAACTCTTCCTTCCTAGGCAATTGTGCATGTTGTTGCCACTCTCCATGTGCTGACTGGACAAATTGGCAGAAATAGCAATCCAAGATGCTACAATCTTGCTGAAACAGATTTGAAAACTTTAGAGCCCTATCTCGAATGTGGTACAAGGCCTCGTTCACAATCTGTGCAATAAATCGTAATTAACACAAATACTAATTGTGCATGAAAATTATTAGAACCGTATCGAAGTTTGAGTACTTACCTCTCCAGTAAGCCAACCATCCTTATTCAAAAGGTCAAGCAAACATTTTACTTCAACATCACAACGATGCAAAGGTACCAAGTCACTGTGTACACAACATATGCAATACACAGTCAGGTGTATTTGAAACTATATTTATTATCATCATGTACGCGCAACTATATGTATTCAGTTACCTCGTCGATGCTACTGCTATCCATTTATTAAGATCATCAACCTTTGAAGGATCTACTTCTCGATATGGATCGTATACATCAATGTCTGACAACTTTCTCCTCTTTGTCGGGTCTGTGAAGGGGGAACACAAAAGACGTGCTTTTCTCTTCGTATGATGCCCCCGTCCTTTTGGTATTTCAGACCCCGTGTCCTCGATTTATACAATGTCACCTACAGCTTTTATTTTAAAAATCTAACTTAGTAATCTACATTTAGTTGAATTTGGAGTTAAGTTTATGGCTTCAATATATTTGGAGTTAAGTTATGTACATACCTGTAGTAGATTTGTTCGCATCCTCCTCAAGTTTCTCCGGTGTCAAAAAATCAACAGACATTTCTTTCTCCACAATGTCAGTTTCATCGCTAACATTTTCATCATCTCCAGCTTTTTCCCCTTCCATGAACTCTTCTCCAGTCTCATCTTCTATTATTCTTTCTTTTTCAACCTCGTCCATTACATCATCAGGCCCAACCTCCTCCTTTCTCTCCACTTCCGGTTGAGCCACATGTACATTGGTTGTATTAAAAATGGGACTGTCACATGCACTTGTAGTTGAATTAAACCTACCCACTGCAGCCAATTCAACCAAACTATCAATCTTATACTCCATTTGATCAAGTCGTTTTGATATGACCCCTAGCAACCTTCCCTCAAGTTTTTTCATTTCCATCCTCACTACATCTGCAATGTTATGGTCATGATAGACCGGTGGGGGTTGAGATACCCGAGGAGAATGTTGGTGAAAGGAATGAGATGGCTCACCATCATGCTCAGTCTCATTTTCTTTTGAATCCTGGGAATCCGTGTTTTCTTCTTCCACACACGGGGTCAACTCTTTCCAATAATCCTCCTCAAGTTCAGTTTCTGTGGGAATCAATGTAGAGTTCACTTCTAGCTGCAAATTACAAATATAAAAAAATTATCCTTTTGCTAAGCAAAGTTCACAATTTGGCCATACATATGTTTATAAAAATAAGGGAAGTCACCTCTTTCGCTTCCAAGACATTAACAAGTTTAGACGACATCAACCTCTTAGATAGTTCCCAAGCCAGCATTCTTGGAATTCCATCAGCATATTTCTTAGCAAACTTCTTTCCCAGATTTGGAATCGCTTCGAATGCCCAAATCTGTAGTCAAAGAAATATTATTATCTCCAAAAAATTTACACAATAAATAATATAAAATAAAATATGTTGTTTCTTCATACCATTATAGCAAGGGGAAAGCCGTGTAACGAATACCTACAACGTGATTCTCCTTCTTTCAATGAATTTCTCAATTTGTCTCCCATGTCACGTTTGAGTATCCTAATTGTGTAGTCATAAGACATTTTCCCCCATGGATACTTGTCAAATTTGTCTAGATCATCAACCAATTCAAACCACCACAAATCAATCAAAGTTTTCTCTTCCGTGGCCAATAAAACATACGCCAAGATAATTATAAGACCCAACTTGTACTTGTCAGTCTTATTTCTTTTGCATCTTTGAAAGGCTTCGAAAACATCTATCTTCATAATCTTTCTCCCACTTTTCCTAAAATGTTCTTTCACTATTCGACAATCTGCCCCTCTACTCTTATCTACATTTTCACAACCACCTGCATTTAAGCCGGTCACAAGTACAAACTCCTGCAACCCAAACCTTGCACGTTTATTTCCAATTTTAAACCATGCTTCTTCTTTTTTTGTCTTCATCCACCTCAAGAGTAATTGGTGCACAAGCTGAGACGCCAACTTTATTTTTCTCAATTTCAGAAGTGGTCCAAAACAGCTTGTCTCAAACAGATTTTTGTGTGTTGCATCTAACTTGTCAAATACTTCATCCACCATTCCAATTTTGCATCTATTCGTTATTGTTGCTTCTAGTCTTTCTTCATTTTCAATAACATCCATATTTTCCATTGAACTGCAAATTACAACTAGGTCAAGTTCATTTCAATTTTCACAATATCAACAAATCTGCTACACACCAATGGTTACCTCTCCTCAACGCAAAAAACAAAGCAAACATAAGAAGAACTACGAGTTTCAAAGTTAAAACCCGCTAGAATCAATTTTTCAATTAAATTAAGCCCCAATATAAAGCCCACCCAGATGGTAAAAATACACCAGATAAACTGAAGGTACAACCAAAATGAGAAGCTTAGCGATCTCCAATTGTTGACACAAATCTTAAAAAGACACTCACTATCAAAACGCATAGCTTCTTAATGTATGAAGTATCCGTCCCAGGAATCTTTGGTATTACCTACTTTTGATTAACTCAGGGAAATCGTTTCGACTCTCTCTAATTAAATGTTCTTTTGGCTCCGTGCAGGTGGACTTTTACTTTGGTCACCATCTATTTTGGGGTATGGTTCAATTTAGACAGCAGTCAATTTATGATTTTGGATGATTAGTTGTTAGTTTTCTTTTCATTCCTAAATTAAGTTTTGGCACAATTTATAGGTTTCTTTTCAGTTTCAATAATGTCTATAAATTTAATAAAATAAAGGGTATTAGAGTTTCAGAATCACAGGCTATTAACATAGTTTGAGGTAGATTGTTTTAAGCCTTGATATGTTTGTAAGCCATAATGGGAGCCATAAGTTCATTTTATTGATTGACACTCATGACTTTTTTTTATCAGTTTGAATTTTTGGAGTAATTTTGCACTCAATGCACTTAGTGAAATTAAACTAGAAATTTATAACACTACCTTATTATCATCAAAAGGTTTGTGGTCCTAAAAGTCAAAAGAATTACCACTGGTTATCTACCTAAAGACGAACAAATTGAATTTAAAAAGTCAATGTTATCAATCGATAGGGAACCAAGGAGTAGGATTTACAAATCAAGAGTTATAAAATAATTCTGTTCATCTAAGCTTTTGAGGCTTTCTGAGATTGTGTAATGCTAACTAATCCTATACATGAAATCCAAGGGATTGGGGGTTATTCATATATTCCTTATCTTCCATGTCATTGTTCTTAAAATTTCAGCATGTTTAATTATTTCCCTCACCTTTGAACCAATTTGTTTGGTCCACAACATCAATAACATTCATGTCCAATCTAGTTTTTCTTTAAATACGTTACAAAACAGGTTTATAATATTCCTTTGGGTTAAAGGAACCGTTTGCATAATGTTTTTTACAGCAACGTACAACCGCTCATCAAGTGTAAGAAACCTTAACCTTTCTTCCTGCTATTTTATTAAAATCAAGCCCGTCCACACCAAAATCAAGCCTTCAGTCCTGCTGTTTAATTAAAATTTTCCTTGGGATATAATGCTCTTGTGCCATAGATGTCGTTAACAGATGGCCCAAAATAAATGGTATGGACGGTAACAGCTCAACATCACACAGCAGAATATTCGACCTGAATTACATGCCCAAGGATTCCAAATGTAAATAACCAATCAAGTCATATGGTCTATTATTTCTCTGCAAAAACTAAATAAATAATAACCCCACAGACATACCAATTAACACGAAGTCTATCAATACATGCGATTGAGGAAAGTAATAAAATTATCCTACCCGAAATGTTATTACTATTGACATACCATGTTGCTTTACCACTTTACTGATGCCATATTGCAAACATAATCTGTTTCCATGCCCTAAACTAATCATATTTATATATGTGGTATGAATCAAAAGAATTGAACTATCACTGTTGAGTTTGAAGCAATTATGTGAATATGCCACTATACAATCTAGCAAATCAATAACAAATAATAACCAACATATACAATGAGCTCTGACACCATAATTGTTGTAAATAAACACAACAGAAATGCATAATCCATATCATCTGCCTGGATAGTTCAAGTGAAAACTTTTGATCTTTAACCTTTTAATACTGACCAGAGAACACTCTTGGAATATCACTAACTTTATGATGTATTCTGATATTTATCAATTTTCATTTTAATCTAGTTTAAATCTTCCGAACTACTGTTTGTATAAGAATTTCCTTGCATTCATATTTCCTCAGGCTGATAATGTGAAGAATGATGACATAACAGTTTTAACAAGAATGAACAAAACCCATAACATTTTCAGCAAGAATTAACAAAACCCAGAACATTACAATCTGGAACCCATAACATTTTCAGCAAGAGTGAACAAAACCCATAACATTTTCAGCAAGAATGAACAAAAAACCTCTTTAATTTGGGATACAACCGAGGAAATGAAAAATCAGGAAACAAAATAATTTCATCAATTGGATAAATAATTGAATAATCGATTGGATAAATAATTGGAAAAAAATAAGAAAAAATACGTACCTGATTGAATTTCAGACTCCATGACCAATAAATTCACAGATTTGTGAGGAACAATTGCCCGACTGTTGTACAGAGAGAGAACCCGCAGAAATAATGCAAATAAATTTTCGTAGATGGATGATTACAAGAAGAGAGAATGGAGAAATGTGGAGAAGTGAGGAATTATGTGAATGATACATACAAACTGCTGTGTTCCCTTTGTATTGTATTCTTTCAATTTGGGTTTAGTGGTAAGGGTGTAAGTGTCTTTTTAATATTTTTACAATTTTATTTTTTTGTTTTTCTTTTTTTCCCGGTCAAAGGCCTTTTACACAAAAAGGCCTTTGAACTGGGTCATTTGAACTCATTCCCCGAAATCTTTTGCATCTTTAACTACTCAAACTCAAAATAAAACAGGTCAAGTTTCGAAATTGTAGAAGCGAGAGACAAAAAATCCTTGAGAATCGAAGAATGGTTTGTTTGATAAAAATAATTGTAAACAAGGTTAAAAACCGGGAGGGGGAGCGGGAGGGGGAGGGGGACCTATCTATAAGGTCATGAATTTGTGGATTAAGGGTTCATTAGGTTTTACTTAAAAATTTGTTAAAAAGTTGAAACTAGAGTCCGTTTGGTAAAATTTATTTGACCAAAAATAATTTATTTAACAAAAAAATATGCTTTGGTAGTCATCATTTTTTACCATTCTTGGTCAAATAAATTGTTTTGGTCAAATAAACTAGTTTATAATCTCTATCAAACGGGTACTTAAATTATAATTTAAATTGATCAAATTGGTCAAATATACTTTTTATTCACATATTTCGTAAGATCTAAAACTTACTTATTTTACAGGCTCATAATTTATGAGTCCAGATCTACCATCTCAAATACATGTCCCCTTAATCGTCATTCCAATAAAAAATTTACACATTTGAACTTATAATTTTTAAACAATTAAAAAATAATTTCAACATCATCAAAGATGAGCTAAATTTTTTTTTTTTTTAGAAAGCACTAAAGAAAAACTTAAGAAAAGTCAAGAATTGAATGATAGAAAAGAAAAATCTTTAAAACTAACTATAAAGTAAATATAATTGGATAAACGAACAAAGAAATATGAGAATATTTACAATTTCTCTATCCATTAATTATAAGTAGCACAGTTCTAAAAAGTTTATATAGGCGGTGCCTAGGTTCTGCTTAAGTTTGAAAAGCTCGGTCTTGACGCCTAACCATGCATAACGCATCGTCCTTGTCTCGTCACCACCTAAGTCTTGTCTAAGTCCGAAAAGCTTGAAGCTCGACCTCCACGTCTAATCACGCTTTACGTTTTACACTTTACGCTTTTTTGAATACTGATAAATCTAGTTACAAATAGGCAATAGCTATAAACATAAAATATTGAAAATAATTATAAAAATAAAGAAAATATTTGTGATTTCATATTTTTTGTAAAAATAAATATAAGTATATCTAAAGAAAGGAGGCAAAACAACAGCAACCCCTCGGTTGTTCACAAAATGGTCCAAAAACATTATTATTTTGTCCATATTTTCCATTGTATGCGGTGGTGCTTTCATGTTGTCTAGAGAGAGACTTCCTCTCCTCCCAATTCTCTTCAATTTCTCCTTTTTGGTCGTTACTATCTTTTTTACCTCGTCGTCCTATTCTTGGACGGCGAGGCTAGCAGAACCTCCTCTCTCTCTGCCGCCTTCTGCCACAACTAGCACCACCACAAACAATCTCTTGTTTCTTGTTTCTGTTAATCAAATATGGCTATTTTAAAACCCTTTCAACTTTTGGAAATAAACATCATTTCTGCTCAAGATTTGGAGCCCGTGTCCAAGAAAATGAAAACTTATGCAGTTGCATGGGTTAATCGTCATCGGAAGCTTTCGTCTCGTGTTGATTCGGAGGGAAATACAAATCCAACATGGAATGACAAATTTGTTTTCAGGGTTGATGAAGAATTTCTTCGCCAGGATACATCTGCTGTCATGATTGAAATCTATGCTGCACATTGGTTCCGGGACACCCTCGTTGGCACGGTTCGGATCCTCGTCGGAAACCTAATTCCTCCGCCTGCTCACCCTCACAGCCGCCACCGCCAACACTATGGCGGAATGCGTTTTGTTGCACTTCAGGTTTTTACATGTTCTTTTGTTGTTAAAAATCGATTCTTTACATGCATGCAATCATTTTCATGGGGTTGTATTTGATGCATTAACGTTGTTGTGATCT
The DNA here is from genome assembly GCA_030279155.1 of Forsythia viridissima. Classification (NCBI taxonomy): domain Eukaryota; kingdom Viridiplantae; phylum Streptophyta; class Magnoliopsida; order Lamiales; family Oleaceae; genus Forsythia; species Forsythia viridissima. The sequence goes on from CM059036.1 coordinate 5,755,226, forward strand.
AATAATCTTTAAAAAATTGTACCAAAATCACCCCTTTCAATATGAAGATCAATTACATTATGGGCGTACAATTTGATCTCTGCAATAAAATTTAAGGTCTGTCATTTGATCCGATGTTATAGCTGCCTTCATGGCATTTGTGGTTATAAATTATTAAAACTCATGAATATATACAAGATTCTTGCATTTTAGATTCATATCCATACTCAAATTTATTGAGAATAAGATTTAATTTCTCGTCGTATTTCTAGTGATCAACATTTAAGAAAACAGATTATAATGAGAGTTGTAGCAGGCTCATTAGTTTGCTGTATGCGATCTCTGGGTTGATGCACTGTATGTTTCAGGTACGTCGACCATCGGGACGACCGCAGGGAATATTGAACATTGGTGTGGCCTTACTGGACAGTTCTATGAGGAGCATGCCATTGTACACACAACTTAGCGCTTCGGCTGTTGGATTTCGCGATTTGATGGATGATCCGAATCTCAATAACCATCATCAGAACAATGATGACGAAAACAACAACAATAATCAGGCTCCGACTCTCAAGCCTATACTGCGTCGCTCGAAAAGTGAACGTAGCGAACTAATACACTTTGACAATTATTCAGCAACCAACAGTTTAATAGTTGCAATCCCAAAAAAGATGGGGACTAAAGGGAATGGGGGTTCCATTCTGAGTGTTTCTGAAGCTGGGGAGACTTTTATTAAGAGCAAGAACAAGAAAGGCAAGGCGAGTTCTGTTATCAGTGGTGCAGAGCTTCGGGAGAAACCGAAACAGAGAGGTAAGAAAGGAAAGGCAAGTTCAGCGGTAAGTGATTCAATTGTTAGCAAAGAAACCTCTGTTTATGGCAAGATTGAGAAGCCAGGTTTGAAGAACAAAGGCCAAGAAAATGTGGACAAAAATAATGAAAAACCGGGGATGGAATCGAATGGAGCTGCACTAGCAAACAAAGTGTTTGATGAGAAACCAGTTACACAAGCTAAGAAAGTTGGGGGGAAAACTATAGAGAAACCACAAGTACCAACCATTGGAAAGCCTGTTTCAAAGTTCAATGGATATGAATATGGTGGTCCACCAAAGGGGTCATTTCCAAATGGTGGAAAATTTGTGTTAGGAGCCCCATTTAAAGCTCATTCAATTTTTTCGGACTCCGAAGTCGGGCCACCGCCATCTGAGGTGGCGGCCATGATGGCTGAAAGAAAGTACCCTTTGGATGATAATCAGAGTTCTGTGTTGGATGGTTGGAGCTTGGATGAAAGTGTTGAAGGGCTTAAATCAAAGCTGGAGAGGTGGCGAATGGAGCTGCCACCGTTGTATGATCGAGGCTTCTCTACGAGTAGCTATCAGTCGAGGTCAAGTGCTCGGCCAACCCGAAGGCAAGCTGATAGTAGCATTGGCTTGTTCTCATGCTTTGGCAACATATGTGGGTACGAGTGCCAGTGCATTTGTGGTAAGCCTCCCGGAAACTCAAACAGGTTTCGTAGCCCGGCTGGCACTTCAGGCCGATCATTCCTTTGAGAAAGCATAAATATAATGCCAAACTAAACCTGTTATGACAGGATTAGATAGTTCTGGACAGTATTGAATAAGAAGAATTAAGTTATTTATACTGTCCACTACGATCAATGCTGCATATTGAACATCCACTTAGTATATTTATTGTTGTTCTCGTGATTATGAATCAAGGGGGGTTTGAGGAAAAGAGTAAGTATTCTTCGTCCTAGTGCCTTACTATTGACAATGAGGGACTTCCCCCATTGACGAGGATGTGTTTGGGAGAGGAAATTCAGACTATTGGGGGAACAGGAGGAATTAAGGCAAAGAGATCATGGTACAAGCTAGGGAAAGTTCATGATTAGGTCACTCTTCCCTTAACTAGTTCTTTACTTTCATGACTTTCTCATAAATATGTAATGTGTCTGATTTCGTAGGGTAATGCTGTAAGAGAATTCTTGTCAGTCTAAATAAATCACTGAATTCTTTCCTCTTGTACTTTTCCACTGTCCCCTGGATATGCAACTTCCTGTTCCTCCTGTTCCTGTACTGTGTTTTTTCCTTGCAAAGGTACATTTTTATCAGTAAACCTAAATTTCGAGTTGCAGAAAAGTGACGAAAATAAGATAATTGTGTGGTGGCTGTTGTTTCTTTTCTCGCGTTGCACTTATCACTCCCGAACATGGACCAGCACCACCTAAGTACCACTGATTATCAAATTCATATGTTGCGTGCCTTTATCACTCTTGAACACAGACCGGCACCACCTTAAATATCGCTGCACCAATTATCATACTCATGTCCAAGGATCCATGAATTTCCAGATAATAAGATAAGAGTCTGAATGTGGAAGTGCAAGAAATTTTAACTACTTAGTCCAACCTCTCTTAAAAGGCGAAGAGATACAAATGTCTTGTGTATCTTTTTCCCCTCCCAACACCTCTCCCCAAAGAAAGAGACAACTTTTTCCTTATTCAAATTCATGCGAATAAACACAAGACAAGATTATGACCATCCAATAGATCCAATGGTCCACAAGTCCCCGACAAACTATTTTGTCCTATAGGATTGTGCTATATAGATTAGTGAAACACACTCACAAACTAAAAAACACTAAGATTTTTAATAGCTTGAGGTGAAATGCACTAGTCTTATGATAGAAGAAGTGACAATTTCATGTATGTGTATAATTTCAACCATCAACAAAATTAGACTCTACAATAGCATGGCAGAGTTAGAGGGAAAAAATTACGAATGCAAAGGAAAAGTCTTAAAGACATGCCTGAGAAAAACTGCCATTCTCAAGTAGCTTCCCAGCATTTTCTTCCATATGAAGTCTGGTAATTCCAAACCTTGTATGCCCACCACCAAACTCAACCGGAATATCAACATCTAGGTAACCACTAGTTGTAATTGGGACATCGAATTGTGATATCAGGTACCATTTTGGAAGGTCCGGATAAAAGTATTGCTTCCTATTGAACTTTGAGCTCAAAGAAAGTTTACAGTTAAGCACAAGACCACCTTTAACAGCATGCAAAAGGGACAAATACTTGTGTTTGGTTTAGCCCCATAATTGTTAGCTACAGAAGGCATAGATAAGCCAACCCCGTACAAGTATGGGAGAAGGCTTAGTTGATAAGAGTTTATTGCATAAAAATTGGTCAAATACAAATAACAACTAATAGTTATGCACAAACCTTCAAATAACACCTAAACCTTCAATCTCCATCAACCTAATTTTTCGAGTTCTAATTAATTACCTCTTTGTGTAATCCCATTTATATTTATAATTTTAGTATATGCTATCGAACCACTTGATTAGATCGAGTCACATGTATATCATTTAAATATTATCTTCAACACGTCTCTACACGTGTAGTCGAGATTTATTTATTTTTCCTATCAAAGCTTAATACGTGTACAAGCCCATCTACGCTGCACCAGAGGGTAAAGTTCATTAAATGGATGGCAATGAAACTTGAACTCAGGACCTTTGCGTGCTCTGATACTATGTTGAACCACTTTATCTAAAAACTTAAGCTGTTAGATAGAGCCACAAATTTTGTTACTTTAAACCAAAATTGAATATAAAAGCCATAAATTTTCAAAAATGAGAAAACAGCAGTATCACAAACAAAATGGATCAAAATGAAGAACATGACATAAAATTACTGCAACTTTGAACTAAAACTGAAAACTAAAGCTAAAAGAATTCAAACCCAAAAAGCAATTTAGTGAAAAAAAGCATATACTTCAATGTAAAGAACTAAAGGTTGAACCCAGTTTTGAGGCCCCCACCACCCCTGTCATGGGACCTTGGTAGAAGATGTAAATCGCAGGATGTGCCTCAGTAGAGCAGAGTTGAAAATTTGCTTTTTAACTGCGCTTGCAATGAGCATCTTCCATACCAAAGGTAGGAATCGAACCCTCACCCTGCTGCCAGCGAAATTGAAATTATCTCACTCTCCTCTTTCAACCAACTGAGCTATGCCTTATGACACTTCAATGTGAAGAACTATATACAATGTAAACCAAAATGGAAAATAAAAGCCATAAGTATTCAAAGCCCAGAAAGCATTGTTTTGAGTGGGTTGTCATCAAATAAAATTTATAAATACTTGATTTTATTAATTTTAAATGACATCAAACAAATTTTCGTCAAATTCATAAATTACTTTATCACACTCCTTTAAATGAAGTTAAAGTTTTAATAATTTATATTTTGAGTTTATTTATTTTGATTATAATTTTTTAATATTAAAAATGATATTTTCATATTTGAGTAAAAAATATATTAGGTTTAGACTTTAGAATGTGGATGAAAATTTTATCAAATTGTCGAGAACATCAGAGTTCTTTCATTGAGCAGTGTTTGTTTTTTTTTTTTTTTACTAAATTTAAAAGTAGTACTTCAAAATAAATTTTTAAAAAAAAACTAATATAATTAAATATAAAAATAATTACTTGCATAAAATTGACCAATTTATTATTTTTAAAAATATTAAGAGGGACTAAAACGCTTCAATATTATTCTTGAATACATGTATAACACCTGTGGTCGTGCCGGAGTGGTTATCGGGCATGACTAGAAATCATGTGGGCTCTGCCCGCGCAGGTTCGAATCCTGCCGACCACGTTTTTTTTTTTTTCCTCTCTTTAATTTTAGCCGTTAATGGGTTTGTTGTTGAGATACAACAAAAATTATTTAATTCAAAGGAACAAATTGCATTAATAATTAGTCATATATTCAATACAGAATTATATAGTTGGATATTGTAATTGTAATTCATAATACTTGTAGTTTATGGCTTTGTGCCCTTAAATTCGTGTCTCTTGGATTACAAAATAAATACAAAAAACACAAACGAGAATATGTAAAATCACTCAAAAAAGGAAAATTGGCGCAAATGGTTCATACAGAAGTCCATAACCTAATAATCTATGTATTTTGGAGCGCAATTTGTCTTTATTTGATGAAAAAGATAAAAATGTCCATAATTTTAATTAAAGAAAATTGCAATGGGATATCTAGCTTTTGCGAAATGTGTAAATATGTACGATATATTTATTAAATAATATTTAATTTAGTATATTAAATATATCACTATAGTCGTATCAATTAAATTTTTCATAAGAGAAAAATTTAAAATTATTGTGCTTTAGGTATATGTAATTGCTATGTGATGTGAAAAACTTGAATAAAAATGAAGTTAAATAAATAACAAAATAGCATATATAATTTTATGACATTAAACCAATCTTATTATGTTTTTTTAACATAAAAATGCTAATAAAAATTAATTTACACATTATGTGTTTATTTTTGAACTATAATAAAACGATAAATTAAAATATGAAGAATACAATTTGAACTATAATATTTGTAGTTAATAACTCAATTAAATAAAAATATTTGAGTATTAAGTTTGTGACAAAGTTATTTTTCTTTTTATGTTGTAACGATAAAATTAGTGTTTAACTTTTAAATAATATGATTACTTAATAATAATAAATAATTTTGATAAACACATTTGTTAATAATTTTGAACTTAAATTTTAGTTATTTTATATTAGTTCTTAAAATATGCAAAATAATTTAGAATATTTTTATAAAAAATAAAAGTATCGGACTCATTTGCACTTTTTTAAAGATTTAAGAATCCAATCGAAAGTTTCTCTTATTAAAAATAAGAGCATATTTGTCTTTTTCATCAAATAACGACCAATTGCCCACTAAAATACATATATTAGAGACTTATGTGCTAAAAATTAAAAGTTGAAGACCATTAAAACAAATATTAGAGACCATTTACATCAATTTCCCCTCTAAAAACTCAAAATTGGACTGATTAAGTGCTTGTTTGGTCCATATTAAAATATGTTAAAAAGCTATAGTCAAAAGTCAATAATTAATTTTAACCACACATTTTATAGAATTCGTAACTTTTGTTAACTTTTCAAACACATATTTTAACATTTTTTTAATTAAAATTTGCTAAAAAAACTCTCTCAAACAAGCGGATGAAGCATACAAGGATATTTGTCTGAATTTACAAGATTGTACATAGGGTGCTTGAAATGCTTCCAATGCTGAGTGCCATCTCAAATGCTGTCAGTGCCGCCTTCCATTTATTCTGCAAAGTACAAATTTGCAGCCCTCATTATTAATAAGTAATTTAGCTTTCTTTATGTTGAATTAATCCGCCGAGTTTGCCTAGATGCCTAGTAAATAACGAGCTGGGGGAAAGAGCTAGCAATTTCGAAATGTTCCTGAGAAGAAAGAGCTCACGAGAAAGTTTGTCAGTGGAAATTGTAAAAAGTCTCGATTTTGAGGAAGGAAGGAAAAGAGGGCTTCGATCCATTATGATTCCAAAATAGATAAATGAATTTTTCTCGTGTCTAATAGTTTTAAGTTCATAGACAAGGTGGTCGGCCCTGTATGTGAAAAGGGGCGTTTGAAAATTCTCATTTTAATATCTCAAACTTTTAGATGAGCTAGACATTTTGAGTTACAAGTTAATTATAAATTTTCATGTGCCAAACCTTTGAGTGAAAGATGGATTCAACATGCACGTGAAAAGGCGTGGTGAAAAATTATTTGATCCCGAAAATCCGAGGACCAGAAAATAAAAAGAGATCACTCACATTTTTGGCTGCTGGGACAACAGCATTGGGTGTGTGAGGAGTAGGGGTTGTAGGATGCCCAACATTAATATGAATATGAGTTGGTGCTGCTGCTGGAACCATTATCTGACTTGTTGAATGCCAAGTTGTTGGCTGCAACAAGTAAACAAATATGACCATATGGAAGCAAAATAAAGCACACAAAAATTATTGTTAGGCGAGTAAGATGGTTAATACCGTCGAAGACAAATTTTAAACAAATAATTTAAATTTGTAGATGAAGGGTTTAAACATGGTATTTGAGCATACAAAAGTTTTGAGTTTGACGTCTCTGTCGCCAATTATGAAAATTGTGCAAGAGTTGGTACTAGGATGAATTTGAGTCAACAACAATGTTTTTACCCTTGTACTTCATTTCGAGATAAGTGAAGTTTAAGAATTCCCAATGCATAATCAAAAACCCGAGATCTTGCATATCTCATAGATTTTATGCATTAAGAGACGATGGAATAAAAATTCATCTCCATCCATGTCCGAATGTGAATCTAGTTCAAGTAATTGTACTAATCGAGTCTAAATAAGACTATCACAAGAATCCTCCAATTACTATAAATAGAACCTTCTACAAGCTCTTTAAATGCACTTAAATTACATACTAAACACGCCCCTCTTAGTCAATTATATCTCTATTTACGAAAACTATGGTCATATGCTGATAGCTAGACCTTGACCCCAACACATTATCGATTGTTCTCTACAAACATTATAAGGTACAACATGTATAATTTATTGGAAACAAGGTTTAAAAGAAGAAAAACATGTTTTTCTTCAAACATATTGTTTAAATACTAGGTGAAAAATATGTTATTTTCAGAAAAAAAAAAATGTTATTTGTTACTGTACCTTATTCTGCTTTGCCTTTCCTCTAATAGCTGAATTTTTCTTCATTTCTAGCAGAGTGAAGGTATCCAAGAATTGTTGGTGACCGTTGTGATGGTGCTTAGTCCTATTAGAACGATAACAATGGATGCACAAAGAGTAAGAACCCGAACTCTCAAAGCACTCGACACACGAAAAAAAGGTTCCCGGTATAAGAATCCCACAGCAATTACAAAGAGGCCTTCCACTTTTAATTATATAGTATAGTGTCAAAACCTCCCAAAAATCAAGACTGCCATTTCCATCCCGGTCTAGCTCCTTGAACAAGTATGGATTGTTGAAGCACGTGTAACCTGTTGAAGACATAATTTAAATAAATAAGTTCAACCCATGTGATTCAACATCGTAGCAAATCAAACAATTATGCACGTGTTATGGTTTGATAGAAAATATGAATCTGAGTTGCATGTACTAATGGGTCGAGGCTTCAACCTTGCTGCGTCATGAATGCCAAAAACTCTGCGAGGCTAACTCTCCCGTCATGGTTTCTGTCCAGCGCGTTGAAGAACTCATATGCCAAGGCCTTAACTTGTGGAGAGCCAGCTCTGTAGTGAGCATCAGCAATTGCTCTCAGTCTATCCATTTTGTGTTCTAACAACTTGAGAGGAAAGAAAAAAGAAAAATTTGTGATTTCAGTCTAGTGATTATAAGGGTTGTTGCCTGAATTTGATTGCTTATGGGGCATAATATATATGTGTTGACTAAATTTTTTGCCAACCTTAAGATCTGGAAAAATTATGTCACCATAGCTGGCACCAAGTTTTCTTCATTTTCATGTATTATTTTGGGCAACTTGCTTGCTTCTTCTATTTTTCAGTTGAGGTGAACTTGACTTGTTAAAATAAAACTTGGCGAACCTTGTTAAGGGTAAAAACCACATCTCGAATAACGATGAAATAAATACACAACATATAAAGGGTTGGACTACTCCTCGACCTTTTAAGACTGAACTCCAAGTATTAATATGATATCAAAGCCTATTAAGTTCAAACAAACAATTTGATCCGACTAAGACTCAATGAGTATACATATTCTAGGATTGATATTCTCGAACAAGTCACCATTTTACGAGAGAATATTAAGAGTAAAATCGAACATTGAATAACGATAAAATAAATACATAATATGTAAGAGCTTAGACTATTCCTCTTAAGAATATTAACTTTTTAAGATGGAACTCTAAATATTAATAAACCTAAGAAGACTTTAACGGAAACCATGATAGAGGCGGCGCACAATAGAAAGGGCTTCAATAAAAGAATCATCCCGTGCTTGTGAACAACTTGTCGAAAATGAAATATAAATAAATAAATAGTCTAATGATCAACAAAACTTTAAACAAATGACTTGACTTTTTCAAAATCACAAAATAATGAGCATGATTCACCAACCATAGAAGGAAATTACTTGGGCAACTTCAGTCTACTTTGACCTGTTCAGTTCCAGTATTTTTATTAAATTTAATGTACTATACGTTGACATTGATTATGCTTTGTCCTTTATGTGACCTTTTGTTGAAACTAATGCATAAATAAATAATTAAATAAATAAGTGTTATATAATTGTAGTGCCAATCAAGTAATTATATTTTAATTTTATTCAATAGGATGATTATACTTTAATTTGATTTCAATTAAAGTAACTTTGTCTAATTTCGTCATTAATTGACGTCCACATTGGTTATTTCCGTCTGTCTAAGTGGCAAAATTAGACGAAATTACCTTAATTGAGATCAAATTAAATAGTAGTTAGTCTATTAAAACCAATTGAAGTATAGGGTCTTCATTGATATTTGAGTTAAAAGTACCGTTACCATGAATGAAATTACCCGTTTCATACATTTTCGTACATTTCGATACATTTAGTACTTTTTGTACATTTTCATACATTTTGTACATTTCGTATGTTTTATTTTTTTTTTTGAAGAAAATAAAGTTATTCATTTATCAAGTCGTCAAGAAGTACATTTGCAATAAATAAAGGCGGGGAATGAGACCAATCAGCAACACCGTGTAGAGAACTAGCGGTCTTTGCTAATGTGTGAGCTACTTGGTTAGCCGATCGCCTAACCCAATTAAACTTGAGATTCGGTAAATCTCTAGCAAGAAAACGACACTCTTCAATTAGGATGCCAAAATAAGAATTGTCACCTCCATCATTGTGAAGAGCACTATGGACCAAGAGAGTGTCCATTTCAATAGTTCGAACCTCGGGGAATTTAGACTTAATTCAAGAAAGAGCCTCACGAACCCCCAAAGCTTCAGCGATGAGGGGATCAACAATACCTTGTACTGGGACAACCCTGGCTGCAACAAATGACCCCAAATCATCTCGTATGACAAGACCAAGCCCCGTCTTCCTTTGGTTTTCGAAGATGGCTGCATTTGTGTTTAATTTGAGAGAGCCCGTTGGAGGAGGGTTCCACCTATCAATCTCCCGTCTGTGGGAGTTAGCCGTGGTCTGTGGCAGTGACTGGTTAGCCTCACGCCACTGCTGGAGGAAGTTTGTTGCACTATTCACCACCTTAAACACTGTAGAGGTCTTTGCTTTCCAAATGGTTTCATTACGGTTCATCCAGATGGCCCAACACATCATAGCTATTATCTCTTGTTCTTGTTGGTGATTTTTAAGGATGATAATAAGCCATTCTTTGAAATTAGCAACCAAGGGTGTTGCACTGATTACTCTCACTGCCTCCCAAACTTTTTGAGCAAATTCACAAGAGACAAGTACATGAAAAACAGATTCTTCATGCATTAAGCAAACCGGGCAATGGCTATCCATGTCAACTCTCTTATCCCTCAATAGATCAGCAGTTGGAAGAACATTTAGCGAAGCCCTCCAAAGTAAATTTCGAACCTTCGCCGGAATCTTATATTTCCACATATTACTCCAAAAACTCTCCATCGCCGTATGAGAGTGTACAAAAGAATCCAACATCAGTCGCTGATATCCGCTTTTGACCGAGTAGGCACCCTTCTTGTCATGAATCCAGTACATTCGGTCTTCCCTCCCAAGGCTTGTTAAGGGAATTTGCAATATCTGGCGACGGTCTTCCTCATTGAAAAGATCAACAAGGCGATTATAGTCCCAATTGTTCTCATCAATTATGATAAGTTGACCAACTGTGAAATCTTCACTATCTGGGGTTGGATCTGAGGTTACAAAGCCTTGATTAGGGTTCGGGAGCCAAGGGTCATGCCAAATTCTAATCGAGGATTTCCCACTCACATTCTGTAGCCATCTCGCAAAAGGGATTGAGCGGCAAGTATGCTACGCCAGATATAACTTGGCCTATAGCCAATTTTGGCTTCCAAGAATGTTGTTGAAGGGAAGTAGCGTGCCCTATAAGTTCGAGCAACCAAGGATGTAGGTCGTGTTATTAGCTTCCAACCAAGTTTTCCAAGAAGAGCTATATTAGTTTCATGCAACTTCTTGAAGCCCACACCACCTTTAGATTTTGGAAGGCAAAGTTTATCCCACGCAGTCCAGTTGATGCCTCTATTTCTCCCTTGGGTAGATTGCCACCAAAATTTGTTCATAATTCTCTCGAGTTTTGTACACAGCTGGGTAGGAATCAAAAACACACTCATGACGAAATTAGGAACAGCTTGAGCGACAGTTTTAATAAGGATCTCTTTTCCTGCTCTAGATAAGCACTTCTCCTTCCAACCTTGTACTCGTTGCCAAACTCGATCCTTGATAAAAGAGAAAATCTCTCTTTTTTTCCGCCCAATGATTGATGGCAAGCCAAGATATTTTTCATGTCCTTGGAATGCCTGGATACCCAAGTTTGCACGAATAGCACCCTGCATTTCAGGGTCAACATTGCTGCTGAAATATAAAGTGGATTTCTGGTAGTTTATGGATTGGCCAGATTCCCTTTCATATTGATGTAGAAGCTCCTTAATTTCATCACATTCCCTTGTGTTCGCTCTAAAGAACAACAAGCTATCATCCGCAAAGAAAAGATGAGTAAGGGTAGGGGCATTTCTTGCAATTCTACAACCATGAATAGCGCCGGAGTCCTCTTTAGATCGAATAAGTGATGATAGTCCTTCAGCGCAAAGTATGAATAAGTATGGTGATAAGGGGCAGCCTTGACGCAACCCCCGCTCCGGAATAATGGGTCCAATATCAGAGCCCCCATGAACAATATGAGATCGGACCGTAGAGATGCATAAGACAATCAAGTCAGTCCAGTTTTGCGGAAAGCCCATTTGAATCATCACCTGCTTCAGGAAACCCCATTCAAGTCGGTCATATGCCTTACTAATGTCAATCTTGAGAGCAGCCATGCCATGCTTTCCACGATTCTTCTTCTTCATATGGTGAAGAGCCTCAAACGCCAACATGATATTGTCGTTGATGGATCGGCCGGGTACAAATGCACATTGCGTCTCCGAAATAACATCCGGCAATACAAGCTTGAGGCGATTAGCGAGTGTTTTAGCCACTATCTTGTACATCACATTGCACAGAGATATTGGTCTAAAATCTTGCATAGATTCGATGTTTTCCTTCTTCGGAATGAGAACAATTGAGGTATCATTCAGTCCTGTGGGAAAAGTGCATGTATTCAAACAATGTAAACACAAGGAAATAACATCATTACCAACTACATCCCAGAATTTTTGATAGAACGCCGGGTTCATGCCGTCAGGTCCAGGAGCTTTGTCGGGGTGCATGTCGAAAGTGGCCTTATGGATTTCTTATGCTGTAAACGGAGCCGCCAGAATAGCATGGTGAGAATCAGAGATACGAGTATTAATACCATTTACAACCGGACCCGGACCATCCCTGTGAGTCGTTGATTTGAATAGATCATGGAAATACTTGGAAATGATTCCACGGATAGCCAGTTTTTCCGAGAACCAATTACCCTCTTTATCTTTAAGGTGCTGAATTTCATTCCTTCGTCTCCGTGATGACGCTGCCTTATGGAAATATTTTGTGTTGGAATCCTCCTCTTTTAGCCAAAGTCTTCTGGATCTTTGCTTCCAGTAGATTTCTTCCTGGTGTATAGCTTTGAAATAGACTGATTGGGCCTTGCGAAATTCCCGAATCCCAGCAGTATCCAATCTTCTTTGTAGCCGGTTCATATTAAATCTGCATTGCTTGATCTTGGAGTGTAGTTTCCTTGGTCCAGAATTCCCCCATCGAAGAAGATCATCACCACAACATTTGATACGGTTGAGGATGGGTTCTCCTGCAGTCCGTTCCCAGCTGGTGCGTATAACATCCCTGCAGCCTTCTTCACGGAGCCACATGTTTTTGAAGCGAAATTTTCTGCAAGCTGACCGCGGTAAGGCTGCCTCATGTGCTTCTGTTTTCAGGAAAATAGGGGCATGATTAGATGAATGTTGCCCCAAGTTATGGACCCGAGCCCTTGGAAAGATATCAGTCCATGTTGGAGAAGCAAGAGCCCGGTCTAATCTTTCCTCAACCCATCCTGTCGAGCCCCTACTTTTGAACCACGTGTATTGATAGCCCTCCATTCCTAATTCATAAAGGTTACAATCTTCTATTGTTTCCTTGAAGCCATTGAGCAGCCAATTCGGGTGTTCGTGTTGTCCCATCTTTTCATGTTGAAATAGGAGGTCATTAAAGTCTCCAATACAAACCCATGAAAGCGGAGATGATGACGCAAGGAGCCTCAATTGATCCCAACTCTCGCGACGCTTGCTACGGTCTGGGTTGCCATAATAGCATGTGAGATGCCACTTTGGGTGGCCGAATAAGGTTACCTCAACGTCAATATGGAAGCGAGATAGGCTAATAAGAGAGGCCATGTTCTGCTTTTTCCACAAGAGGGCAAGACCACCACTATGGCCTATACAATCAACAACAATATAGCAATCATAGTTTAACTTATTTTTAATAGATAAAATTTTTTGGTTACAAGCCAAAGTCTCAATAAGAAAAATGAAATCGGGCTTATTATGAGTAACGAGGTCGACAAGGACCTGAACTGCTCGTGGGTTGCCCAGCCCACGACAGTTCCAGCTTAATACACTCATGATGATCGGTGGGCCTGCAAGACAGCAGGGCCCACCGTTGCTCCATTTTTTGGATCCTCATGCATGGGTTCATAATCAATAGTCGGGTTGTTCAAATTCACTTCTGTATAATTATCCATCCTGCGTCTCTTTTGGTCCATTATGGTAGTACCCGGATCATCAATCATTGATTTGATTTGAGAATCACCAGAAATTCCCTCCTTGAATAATGGATTTTCCTGCATGTAATTCAGTATAGGTGGCGGGTTACCAGGGATAGAATAGTCTGTAATGGAGCCTTGAGTCACGCCTTTTCCTTTTTTAGTTGAGGAGTGATTTTCGTCTCCCTGCATGGCAAGTTCTTCTTCTGCGCTGTAACTCGCGTTCTTGCCAAAATTAGGATAATGGTTTTCCCCAGACGATCCTCGGAGCCATCGCTCGCCGGCGAGGCCCAGGTTATTCCGAGATGGAGCTCGAAGGAAAGGGCCGTATGGTCGTTCAATCTCTTCACCTTTAGCTTCATAAATTTTGTCACAATTTGAGTCAGAATGCCCAATCTTACCACATATGAAGCAAAATGTAGGCAGTCGTTCATACTTGAAAATCACCCAGATCCATTCACCTCCAGGTTTTATAAGTTTCATTCTCCTTTTCAGCGGTATACGCACGTCCATGATAACCCTAATACGTAGAAAAGTTTTCCAGCCTTCAGTGAAATTCTTGGGATCAGAATAAAGGTAATTGCCGATGTAGTTTCCCATCTGAATAAGAACTCGGTCCGAACGAAATCCAGCAGGGACATCATGTATTTGTACCCATAAGCTTGTTTCAAATAGATCAATTTTCCTTGGGTTGTCTTCCTCTTTGAGATGTTTTAGTAAGAGCAGGTGATTGTTGAATGTCCAGGGGCCATTTTCAAGAACACGGTTCAAAGCAATGGGATGGTAGAATTGAAACACATAGATTCCAGCCCCCAAGTCCTTGATACAAACCCCGTCCTTCGGTCGCCAAATAGATGCCATAGTGCTCCTCATTGAAACAAAGTGGATTATACGATCTGTAAGAAATCTACCAACCAAACAATAGCGATAGTCTGCACTTTCCTCCGTAGTTTCATCTCCTTGCACTTCCACGCCATGTTCTTCCTCTTCTATCGTTAGTTTCGCATACAAGTCTTCCATATTGTATTCACCAAGAGGGCAGTTCCAGAATGAGTGGATTTTAGAAATAAGGAATAGCTTGTCAATAGACAAGAGAGAAAAAGATCTTCATGGAGAAGCTAGTAACCCTTTCGTATGTTTTATTAAGTATATGATTTTGTACATTTCGTATACTTTGGTACATTTCATGCATTTTTAGTTTATTTTTGTGCATTTCATACATTGGCATACATTTTATACGTTTCGTACATTTTTTTACATTTCGTGCATTTCGTAGGGTAAATTCTTTATGTCATAACTACTTTTTCACTCAAATGTTAATTGTACTTCAATTTATTTCAATCAAATAACTACACTTTAATTTGGTCTCAATTAAGATAATTATGTCAAATTACCACGTCAGTGATTACTGTCTATCTAAGTGACAAGTGGACGGTGTTTGAGATCAAATTATAGTTTAGATACCAAATTGAATAAAATTGAAGTAATGTTACTGATTGACATTTGAGTGAAAGTACAATTACCGTAAATCGAATTTACTCAATAAAAAAGTAAGTGCTAAATGATTCCCGACTACTTATCATTGAGTTTAATAACAACATTAGTTAATCAAACACGAGATAAGTTTAATGATTTATTAGTAGTGAGAGTGAGGATCGATGATTTCTTGAAAAGTTTTTTTAAGAGATTTATCGTACAATATTACTCATCAAACTCTCTTTAAAATTTATAATTGTGTTTAATTTTAATATTAGTTGCGACTCTTGAAAGACACGTAATTCATGGTGCGTCCCGTGACTTTTAACAATGGACACAATCTTCCACTCATATACACAACATATTATCTTTGTCACACTTTGTTCTTTAAACATTTTGTTAGTAGCTGTGTCTACATAACTAATTTAGTTAATGGTATAATTATGTAGCATGACTATTGGGGAAAAAAAAAAATTTCGCATGGGCTATTACTAAGAAAAAAAAAATCACACTGTAAAAAAGATTTTTTCTGGGGCGGGCCCGGGCTGTAGTCAGGACCCACCCGCCCCTGATTGACGTGTTTGTTTGGTAAATCTTTTTGTAGATTATAAGTAGTGAATCTTATAGAATGTATGAATAAAAATTAAATAAAATTTGTAAGTCTAACTACAAAACGTATCTATAAAAATAATATTTTATCTGTTTATAAACACTAGCAAATATACGAATGTATATCAAAATAACTATGAATGGCTTCTTCAAACACAACATCTGATCAATTAGAATGTATATCACCAAACAAGACAAAATAAATATTGTACACAAATACCCTCTGGTTGGACATTAGGTATATGGTGAGCCAAATCAGCATCACCATTAGTTTTAGTGACTAATGAAGTCAACATTGTAAAGTTAGTGACTAAATATTAACATTTTTAAGTTTATGGATCATTTACAATCATGCCAATAAGTTCAGGACAGACTAGGTTTCTAACCCTTACTGTAATAATGTCATTCACTTGTAAGTTTCATTAAGAAATTATTTTTGTCGTTTCATTGATCTCATGGATTAGGTATGCAGGCAATTGTTTAAGGAAACTACTATAAAAGGTGTAAATTCAGGTTGGGTCAAACCTTATTTAGCTCATGTATAATTGTGTTGAAATTATCTTTTAAGTGTATATAAGTTGTAGATCATATTAAATGTGTATATAATAAGTGGATAGTAAGTTATGAGTCCTGCAAAATATATAAACAAAAAATAAGTTTGACTAATTTGACTAACTTAAATTATAATTTGAACTTTAACAAACATTGACTAGTCTTGTCTTGGTCATGTCGGCCTACCACTTGCACTGCACAAATTAAAAAGACACAAGTTTTGGAACTAGCTTGAGATAATTCAACTTGTGTTGGGGTTGTGAGTTGTGGTATATCATGAATTTTTTTTTTTGAAGTGGCGAGAACCAAACATTAAACGTGAATTTTATATGGTTGTTTAGAATATATTTTTGTGTTTTTAATCTAGTACAGTTTGTTTCGTATGTGTATTATGATGTAAAAAAAAAAATTGAGCATCAAACTAAAAAAATATTTTGGACATTAAACAGTAAGTTTTACACTTAAATTTTGTACAATTTTAATCAAAACACTTGCAATTTGATATAAAATAGCCAATGTGATCATTCAAATTGGCAAACGTTTATATTGAGCGTCAAATTCAAATATCAAATTTTTGTAGAAATTTGATAAATAAATAGCTCAAAATTCAAGTCCAGGATAAAAATCAAATTAAATCAGAATCCAATAATTTTATACAAATAATGAATAATATTTAAAGAAAGGGTAAATTGCATCTAGGTCCCATACTTTCAACAAAGTCTCTTAGAGTTCCAAACATTGCATTTTTGACACCGCATTTCCAAACTTTTAAATTAATAGGGTAATTACATTTGCACCACATTTTTTTTAATCACACGATATTTTTAATTGCAATGAATGTCTCTAACTATTGCTCAGTTTCGCATTTATGTCCCAGCTATTTTTTATCATATTCTTATCATCATCCTATTAGTTTAAATATCTTATATTTGTCCTTGATGATGATTTTTGTCCAAAAAATTAATAACAATGGCATACAAATACTTTTTTTCATCTCTCATAATTTTTAATAAGCAAAATAAATTACATATTCAAAAATTTGACAAAATATTTGTCCCATATTTCAATGCACATTAGTAGGATATTTGGATAAAAATTGTCATCCAATATAAGATATGAAAATTAATTAAAAGTTAATAATAAAAATATAATAAAAAAAAAGTTAAAAATATAAATGTTAAAATGTCAAAGATTAAAAGACTTTCATTACAAATTAAACGTAACATAAATTATAAATATTATAGTATGAATATAATTATTCAAATTAATATGCTATATGAGGTACTTTTGATGGTTCCGTCCAAAAGGCGTCAGTTGACCCAGAAGTAGTGATGGCAACGGGGCGGATCAGTCGGATCTAAATTTGCCCCGTAATAATTATAGGAGATCCAAATCCGCTCAGCGATCCGCCATTTTTCAGGGCGGATCGGGGCGGATCAAAGCCCTGATCCGTATATTGATCCATATATTTTTTTTTTTTTTTGCATTCAAAAAATTTAAAATATATTGAAACAAGTTTTACTACTATATTATATAAGTTTAAACAACATCATCCTCCTCACTAAACTTTGTGCAAGGTCCACAATATGTCGAAAGTGATAAATTTTTTATTCAAAAAATATTTTAATTATCAAATCATATATAAAATAATATATAATTTCAATATTTTAATTCTTTTTTTTAAATTCGGGGCAGGGCGGGGCGGATCGGGGCAGCCTAGATCCGATCCGCTCCGAGATCCGCGACGGATCACAGATATCTGTCCCGATTCGCCCCGTCGATCCGCGAATCAGGTATTTTTCGCTCTATTCGAATCGAATGTCCATCGGGTTCGGAGCGGATCGGATATTTTTGCCATCTCTACCCAGAAGTCACCCATCGACCAAAATATATGATTGATTTACATAAGGACAAAAAGGTCCAATTAGTTTTTACCACTTTTAAAAACCCTTTTTTAAAGCCCTACTTTTAAAACTAGAAACCTTTTCAATTTTGTCTTTTCGGCTACAATTACATGTTTGGTAGTTTTAAAATTATTTTTTAAGTATTTATAAGTTATAGGTGTTTGCGTAGATGATAAGTGTATAGTAAATTGTAAGTCCTGTAAAATTTGTGGATAAAAAATATGTTTGATCTGAACATAATTTAAGTTTTGCCAAACAAGTCGTTGTCAAGAGAACCAAAAGTTCTTCATATTTCTCTCCAAAATCTATCCTATAAAACCTTGATTCTTTATCTTCAAAATGGAGATCAACATCAGAGGAAACGGTCCCGAGCCCACGTATAGTGAGTATATCGATTTTTTTTCCCCGTTTTTTACGTCATTTGAGGAAGACGATAGTTTTTTATGATTATTCAGTGTGTTATACCTTTTAGTGTACATTTCGTCATTTTGAACTTGTTGGGTTACGCAATTTTTATTAAAATAGGAATTTTTCCCTTTTTGCTGACTACGCAACAAGTGTTTTTAAATCAATATTTAATTCTACTTGCATAATTTTTACTCGGTTGGTGTGAATATTTTATAATCTTTACATTATTAGAGTGTGTTCTGCTATGTTTACATAAAGTTGATATTTGATATGCTTATTTTGAGCCAGGAGACGATTCAACCCATTTCACTATCAAGCTTCATCATGATGGTGATATCTTTGGGAGGATGAACAATTACGTGTATAGTAATGGTAAGGTAGATTACGTGGACCACCACTACAAGAAAATTGAAATTTAACAACTCTTGTTTTAACGAACAAATAAATATAGTTGTTACAAATTTTAATCAACGACTAAAATAAATGTTTAGTCGTAAATAGTGCGTCACAAGTAAATAGTCGTAAATAGTGCGTCACAAATTTTAATCAACGACTAATATTTTTTATTGTCGAAAGAAATATTTGCCAACTATATTAAGTGGTCGTTAAAAAAGACTATCCACGACTGATAAACTTGGTTGTTAAAAACCATTTTCAACAACTAAATGATATATTTGGTCGTTGAAAATTGATCATATACAATTGAATTTTGAGTTAGTCAGAAATATGTGTTAACGACCAAAGAATTAGTAATTAGTCATATATTTCCACCGACCAAATTAAGATTGAACGTTGTGAGTGGGCGCCATATTAAGAAATTCCGCCAAAATATTTGTAGATATTCAACGAGTTGGAAATAGTGTTTTATCTCTCTCTACTAAATCAAATAAAGAGTTGACACATTCTCTAACTGTATTTATAAGCTATCAGAGTGGCGATCACATATATGGTACTTTGTGATAGTTGGTTGAATCACTATTAGACATGTCTATACACATAAAAATAAGATTAATTTAAAAAAATAAAAACACTGTCATTGAAGAAGATTTGGAGCACTAGTTACCTTAATCAGATGACACACTACAAAATATCACATTTTCACCAACGATGTTTGACATATTTAACATCACGTATTTCAACTAATAATTTTTGTAACTATGTTACTAAAAAATAAATTATTCATAATTTTTTTTTAAAAGATAATAAGTACTTGTTCAGGTTTTTTCATAAATTATTCATAACTATGTTACTATTTAGGTCTTTTTGAAATTGTGAGGGAGCTAATGGTATTTGAATTTTCCTTTTGGATCACGTGTATGATAATTGTTTGCTAATTGTTGGTGTTTCACATTTTTAGTACGAATTGGAGATGGGCTTTTGGTGTTGTTTGAGACTAATAGTTATATTTATATTGGTTTGATTGTTGTATTGATTATTGGGATTTTAATACGGATTGTGAATTGAATTTATTTATTTATTTTTTTTTCATTTTTGCATTATGAAGTGCATTTGAATTTTTTTTTTCTGGGTGAATAGTCCATACTAACTGTATCAATAACTCAATAATATGGAAATAATCATCTCATCAGCTACTTGAATTAAGACGCAGCTTTGAACTCTGAACTAGCTTTTATCTTACATCGCACTTAGTTTGGTTTCAAAAATGGTTATTTAATCCTGTTTGATGGACTTTGAACTAGCTTTTATCTTACCACACCTATTCCCTCCATCTGAAGCATAGACCAACTCCTCTACAAGTACTAGTTTATAAGAGAGTTGAACTTATTTTGGTTACCAAATGTGGTATGTTGAATGTAGAACTCAAGAAGTTGTGAGTCACAATCAACCTAGCATTCGATAGTGATAAAACGGTGCTCTAGCCTTCTAAGATTGGTCAGTTGTGGTGGCTGGTGAGCGAATAAGTTGCAGCAGCAATTGTAAGTAAATAGTGTGAATGAGCAGTTTGTGTTCAGATGCAATGAACATTTGTATTGCCATATTTATTTGTTTTTACTTTTGACCGAGAAAGTCTGAATGGTGTAACAAAATAGAAGACTGCCTCGTAGAAATATTGGACAAGTAAATCACAAACTCGTTTCAGCTGCCCACTAATTATACTTTGCTTCACTGAAATTATTCAAGACACAATGTTTGGACACAACATGTAAGAAAGGACTTCCCCACACTTTCATAAATACGCTTTAAGATATTCAACTAATTCCTTTTTATCCAAAACCACAAGTTTTATGTTTCAAGCTATCGCTTTCAATTTCAATGGATAAGCCCTCATGAAGAGGGTTGTTTAATGATTCCGTCCGAAAATCTGTTTCAAGTATTTATGTGGAATTTTCTATCATTTTATATTATAATTCATCAAGCAGCTGCATTTTGATTTCATTTTCTAATCTTATGTTATGGTGTTAATACTTAGGTAATTATTATATTATGTGATATATGATACTATTTTTATTGTAGAGCATCCTCGTAAACGATGAGGACGGGGTCCTACATGGGGAAAACGAAGTGAGCATGATGTGGCTACTACTGGACATAAGGAGAATTTAACAAAAATGGAAAAGCTATTGGAGAGAATGCATGTGCTTGGGTTAATGAAATTGGATTTATTGTTCGTTCTATGACACATCTAGCTGTAAAAATGGAAAGAGATTGGCGATGTTTCTAAGACTTCACTTTTGGATCGTCTAAACGTACTTTTCCATCACTTTTGGACTCGCTTACAAAAGAGCTCTTGAGTCAGATCAAATTTTTTTATCACATGAACTGTAGCGAACATGGGTGGACAACTAAAGAAGCAGAGTCCCATTAAGTAAGTAGTTTTATTTGGTTCAATGGTATAATATATATTTCAAAATAATAATCTAATATTTGTAATTTACATGGATCTATAGAATCAAATACTCGACTTTTTACAAAAACAGAATTCTTAACTAGACCTGAATGAACAACTTATGATTTTGAAAGAATCTGAAATATGTGAGCAAGTTTTTGACAAGATATTTTGCTACGTTTATCAACAGAAAAATCCAAAGAAGACAATGTTGAAAAATTGTGGTACTTGTGTAGAAAATGCTGCTTTACAGAATGAGGTTCAAGATCTTCATTCTCAGTTGAAATTTATGCAAACATTCTTAAGTCACATTCATCAAGAGTTTATTCTGCGGCCTATTCAACTTGATGAGTCTCCATCTAATGGTTCAAATAGTGATAATTAATGTGTTTTTTACTTTATTTTTGGTGACGGTGGTAGTATTAATATATTTTTCTTCGATCGAGGCAATAGTCTCTAAGTCTACATATGCTTGTTTTATGTTGAGAAAGCCAATGGCTGAATTGAGTATAATATTTTGTTTAAGTCATGATATTTGATGTTGACATATAATTATAGTTGATGATGGGATATTTTAATTGATTGAAGGCGTAGGAAAATTTTATTTCTTGTTAATGTTATTTACAATTACTTTTCTTCACTTCTTATAATTATTTATGGTTGTAGGTAAGATGTGCTTGTAGTATGATGCGAATGTGTGAAAGTTATGGAGTTATGAATATTATTCTTGATAACCATATTTCTAGTTATTTTAATATTTCGGTTATTAATATAAATTTTTTACAGCCACTTTTTTTTTTTGTTAAAAAGAAAAGCAACTAAATTTTTGTTGCTTCAATGTTGATTTATCGACCAAAATAATTAATACAACGACAAACCAAGCAGTTGTTGAAATGAAATCGGTTTTCAATATTAAATATTAACGACCATTTCGTTGTTGAAATGAAAAGTAACTAAAATTTGGTTATTTTTATTGTACTTTAACGACAAAAATATTTGATACAACAACAAAACAAGTAGTTGAGAAATAAAAAGCAATTGTCACTATTAAATATTAACGACCATTTATTTTGTTATTAAAATGAAAGACAACTAAAATTTGGTTGCTTTTATTGTATTTTAACGACACAAATATTTGATACAACAACCAAATAAGTGGTTGGGATAAAAGGAATCGGTTGTCAATACAAACTTTTTACGACCAGTTATTTAGTTGCTGAAATAGTACATTTAACGACCAAACGTTTGTAGTCATTGAATATATTCGCCAACACCCCTTTACCAACTAACGAATGACCAACTGATTTTGATCGTTGAATGTAATCAACAACCAAAAATGTATATTCTATGACTATTTGTATGGTCGTTGAATGTGATATTTCTTGTAGTGCACGTTGATCATGATTATTATAGTAGGTTTCAGTTGGATAGTGTGCCTAAGTGCATGTTTGGCCAAGCTAAAGTTATAATTTAAGTTAATTAAATTGGCCAAACATATTTTTTATTCACACATTTTTTAGGATCTATAACTTACTATCCACTTATTATCTACACATTTTACTGAACTCATAACTTATAAGCACTTAAAAAATAATTTCAGAACTACTAAACATACACAGGCTTCATGATATTCTCTATTGGTGGTGTTACGTTTTAATCTCTTAACACAAGATTAAACAAGAATAACAATCACAGTACGAAAATGTAAATGAATACAAAATTTCATGTCCTTAAGGACCCAAGTTCACCCAACCTTTGACTACGTTCTATTGAAGCTCCACTTTGTGGATTACAGTTTTAGTGCATTAATACTTTCAAGAACGTCTCAAAGATAACATATACAAACCACAAAGATTTTCATAAACTAAACCTTTTTACAACTTGAGAGTCAATCAAAGATTGACCTCCAAAATACCCCCAAAGGAAACCTCACAAATACAGTGATCTCACTACACTCATTCTCTGATTCGCACAAAGGAATCAGAACAAGGAAGAGAAGATGAAGAATAGAGTTTCTGCTGTAAACGAGAGAGAAGAAGAAGGGTGAAAGAGCTAGGATTTTTATCTGAAAAAATGAACAGTTAAAAGGTACCTTAAATATTGAGGTCCAACGGTTCAGATGAAACACCTAAAGATGGATGGTCCAGATGAAATTGCAGCAACTAAACCAAAAAAGCATTTTCCTTTTACGCTTTATTAATAGAGTAGCAACTTCAACAACAGAAATTGGATCACATTTTTATAATCTCCACCTCGATTCAATTTGAAGACATCATTGACACCCTTGTCAAATGCTAATGCACATTGCCTTTGCCACTTTAGTTCAATTTGCTTTGTGTAGTTGCACTAAACAAAATCAGTTAGTAAATAAGCTAAAACAAAAAAACAGAATACAATGATTTATGAGCTTAAGTAACCTGCATTCAAGTTTAAAAGGTTTAAACAACTTTTAAACTTACTCAAATATAAGATTTTAGTACCCGTGTCTGCTGATTTTCTATTTTCACACAAATTTTTTTAAAAAAATGTTATTATTATAGTTGAAACAATAAATTTTACTTACATTTTTCTTAATAAACTCTTATAATTAATATAATAGTAGTTCATACTTTGTTGATAACAAAGCACATTAAATAGAAGTATATTAAAAAAAACTAAGAAATCAACTATACTTTAGTATTCTTGTAAGCTTAGAGAATCTCCAATACAAACGTAATTGCGGTAAAAAGTATGTCATATTACTCCAAATTACTTACATGACAAAGAATAAAGTAGAGGATTTAGACAGTGTGTTAGACATCTTTAATTTGTTTTTTTATTATTAATGTTAATTGAAATGTGTGCTAAACTTCTTTTATTTAATTTTTTATAATTTATCTCTATTGAATGGTGTGTTAATCATCATTTATTTGAAATTCCAAAATTGCACGGATTGAAGTTCATGACTGGAAGGGAAAAATTGAATATGTGCTTAATGTGAGTGAGAGAGAAGGATTCTTTTCTACACGTTAATATAGGCAAAATTGGAGAGAAAATGGAAAAAAGTTATTGGACCATTTTGCACTCTTTTAAATCGGTCAAATTTTGGTCAGGTGTGACTTCTGGGTCAACTGACGATCCCTTGCATAGTTGCATTTTATATTATGGGTAATTTGCAATTTTGGTCCTTAATTTTTCAAATCTATAACAAATCTACCTATTACCTTTTTTTGGAGCATTGGGAGCATTGGCCATCCCAACCTTTGAATTTTGTTGTAAATCATGTCCTTTTGACATATTTTGACCGATTTTTGCCTTCCTCTTTGAATAAAAAAAAATATAAAAAGCGAAAAACTACCAAAAAAAAAATAAATAAAAGTAAATTGTAAATGAAGTTCTACAACTTTTAAAAAGTACAAAATAAATTCATATTTCCCAAAACCCCACCCCCCACCCCAGGTCAAATCACTTCTACCATTAACATCTCTTTCACCTTCATTAAATCCTACCAATTTATACTAACAATAATCATATACCACAAATTAAAGTTAAAAATAAAAAAGAATAAAATCAAATCCAAGAACAACCTTCTCAGGGAAGCCCCTAATGCTCTTACTATTATGAACTTTGATGCTAAACTTCTGGAGATAGAAGAAATGTCACCAAATGCTGCTTATTGAGTTCGACGAATTCCACATCGCTTGTAGGATTTGGTAGGATTTAATGGATGTGAGTATCTAAAATAACGCCGCAATGCCGCAATACTTACACGGGTATATTGTATGTAAATGGAATGAGAGCATTGGATGGAAATCCAACCATAGGCTATGTGAATGGTAGAATAGGAACATCATAAAGACCAGGTCCACGATTCATCTTTTCCTGATCCTGCTGGGAGAATAACTGAGGAACAAGTGCATGGTACATGAATGGGAACGTCTGAACGTCACCATTTGGTGATTGTAAGCTACGGAATGCTAGTACTTGTAGAAATAAATGCAAGGAATTAATGCATAACAATTGAAACAAGAAACTCTCCACATGATGATTTTGTTCCATTGAAGCATGCTACATGAATTTATATGCATTCACGGATCACTTGCCAGTTGCTACAATAGGTGATTTAATGGGGACCTACACCATATAAGCTCATGATTATTGTTAGTATGAAATTGGTAGGATTTAATAGAGGTAAAAGAGATGTTAATGGTAGAAATGATTTGACTAGGAGAGGAGAGGAGAGGAGAGGAGAGGAGTGAGGTGGAGTTTTGGAGAAGATGAACTTACCTTGTACCTTTTAAAAGTTGTAGGACTTTATTTGTAATTTGCTTTTATTTTTTTGTTGTTTTTAGCTTTTTTGAATTTTTTTTATTTAAAAAAGAGGGCAATTCTGTCAAAATATGTCAAAAGGATGTGATTTACAACAAAATTCCAAGGTTGGGATGACCAATGCCAAAAAAAAAGTTAGAGATAGATTTGTTACATATTTGAAAGGTTGGAGACCAAAATTGCAAATTACCCTTATATTAATTTTAAAGTTTGGGACTGCTGTGCCAACAATGAAAGTTTAGAACCCCATTGTGAAATTTATCCTATAAAAAACATAATTCAACTAAAGTCGCAAATCACCAAGTAGCAACTGCACAGAAACGTGGATGCCGCCAGCAGACCACAACAATTTATCAGAAATTAAGAAAATCCAGCGACCGGCATCAAATAATAAAGAAAAATAAAATGGAGAAAATCCAGCAGCAGCAATGGTGGAGAGTGATGAAGCTATGGCTATCTTATAAGAATGCCACAATAATTGTCTGCTTATTCAATATTATCACTGCCCTTCTCTTGCTTCAGGGCTTCCTCAATTTCCCCTCCTCGTCGCATAAAGGTCCTGCCTTTTTTTTTTTACCCTTCTTGTTTTCTAATACCTCAATTAAGAAATTTAAGGGCGTTTTTTGCTTCTTTTTTTTTTAATATGTGAATTTGGGCATGTGGGGTTTTTTTTTTTTTTTAGGGAAACGAGATTTATTGTGTTTATTTGTGAATCTTGGAACGAGTAACAATGTGGGGGCAAATTGGGTGAAACTCGTGAGCTTTTTTAGACTGATTTCTGATATTAACCTGAAATTACGAGGGTTAAGTTAATTTATGGAATTTTAGAGAATTGTATTTGACAATTAATGGTGATTCTGGGGAGAAATTATAGGTTAGAAGAAGTTTGTATTTTCAGCATTGTCTTTAGCAGTTATATGATTTACATGTTCACTAGTATTTACTTTTTCTGTCTGAGAATTATAGTTGAAATTAAGGCTGTGATCCATTTTGGCATTTCGAAATCTATTTTCTGTTGGAGACAAATACATAGATTTCAATAACTAGTGTTATTGCCCGTGATCTTTGAAATACAGCCCTATACAGACATATAAAAGAATCTGAAGACATTCGCCGTTCCATGGTGCCTAAGGATCTGATCAAAAGAGTGAGTATGGCCATATAAGTATGCCTTAATTGCTTATAAATTATTAACTCGTCGAAGTTGTCTCTTAAATAAGGAAAAAAGGCTGTTGATCGAAGTTTGTTGCTCGTGCTTTAATCATATCTTCCATTACAACTATAATTTCTTAATAATTAATATTTCTAAGCATTTGACACTATAGTCGTATGTACTATGTTGTATTTGAGAGACATCTCGTGTCAACAATTCTATCTTCTTGTTTAGGTTAGAGAAATTGAAAAGGAAGCATATGTTGAAACACAGCCTGTCCCCAAAAAAGATGCTAAGCAGACAGCTGCAGCTGACCTTATATCCAGGTTGAATAATTTTCATTCAAATTCAGACGCTGGCAGTGTGAGAGGTGGTCTTTGGTTCCTTCCATTTTTCTTGTTCTCTCTCTCTCTCTCTCTCTCTATATATATATATATATATATATATATCTACATATTTCCTATGCAATAACTTGGGCTCTACCTGTTAAGTATTATGCTTTGAAACAAAGAAAGAAATGGGTGCTACCATGTTTTTCAAATCTATCTTCCTTGATGTAAGTAGATGCACAAATTTGTAGGTAATTGGCTGCTATAAATCATTTCAATAGAAATTGTTCCAGTGCTGAGTTCACAACAGAAACCCATAATATAAATACAGAGGTAGAATTTGACAGATGCTAAACTCTATTAAATTTACCATTGTCAATGTCAAGATATTAGAAACTATGTCCAATTGTCCTTTCTAATGAGTACTGAATTGCCTTTATGTCCAACATTTGAATGCTGCTACAGTGTCAAAAAAATGTCTAGAAAATGACTAGTATCATGACTGTTGATTGAATTATAATGTTACTATCACACAAGTTTTCATACACTTTAGTCTCTATTGACAATCATCTGCGTTTCGGATACATCGTTTGTTATATTGTTATTGTAGTATATGCTCTATTAGCAGCTCTCTTCACCTTGTACATCGATACTAATCATAAACCGAAATAGAGCATTGACAACCAGGGAAAACCTCAAGGGCCTGATATTAGTCTTATGAAAGGGTGAAAAGCATTACATGATAAACATTATAATGGTTTGTTATCTATCTTTAACAATTTGTATTTGTTCATGCTCTGAAACAGTTATAAAAATGTAGAATTTATTCCCTTTATTGTCAGGCAGCAGATATTTCCTTCTTTAGGCTGAAATTGAGTAGTGTATCATCTCTAGTTAAGCCAAGGATTAGAATATTATGTTGCTTTGTTGTCTTGTTAATTTTCTGTTGGTTATGAAGTGGAATGTACATAGACCATTCACTAGAATGGTAGTACGTTTAAGTTCTTTAGATCCGAGTAGGAAACAGATGTTAATGTTTTAAGTTGTAAACTAGTGGAACTCAAATTAATGGCAATATTTAGTATCAGAATATGATTGCCTTTATGTCATAGGTCAAGCCTGAAGTTTAATATAAGCAAACCTCTCTCATCTACTTTTGTTCGTTGTGGCTTGCTGTTTCTATTTCTATTTTGATTTTGAATAATGACTTGTGATACTGAAATCCATAACTGCTATTAGTGAACTGGAAGATTGGAAGTTACTGAAGAGCCACCCTTGTTGCACCATTGTTTTCTGAATATGATTAGTGACTTCTGCAGATTATCACTGCAGAAAGATTATCTCCGAGCCATCTCTCCATTTTTCTAAATGTCATGTTGCTGGAATTTAATATGCATGTATATATTTTTCAATTCTACTTCCTCCGTCTTATAAAAATGGATTTCACCTTCTACAAAAGGGACAAAATTTGAAAAAGAAAGTTCATGCATGCCTCATCATTAACTTACCTTTAATGTTCTAAAATAATTACTTGTCCTCGCATGGAGAACTATAATGATGCATGTAATTTTTCTTTATTTCGTGGTAAAACCTGGAATTCAAATATATTGTGAAGTGATGTTTAGGGTAAGTTGCACTAACACTCCCTCTATTATTTCATCACAAGTACAGGCACCTCCCCTGTAGTTTCTGAAATTACACACATCCCAGTTATTACAATTACACACTATCTTCCCTTCTCCATGGTAACCATCAATTTACTGTTATCTTCTCTAGATGTGATCTGTTGAGTTCTTAAAAGGCTCACACCTCGTACTAACCTCATCTTATTCTTTGACTTCTTCTTTTTTCTTTATATTTGATTATTTTTAGTTTTACTCCTTCATTAGTGACATTAGCCAACCGAGAAAAAGAATCAAAATATTTGTCGACGTGTCAATGAGAAGTTGGTGTAAAAATCTAGAAAGGGGAAAGATTGTGGAAGGCAATGGCTAAATCTAAACTCAATACCCTAATAGTCTAATACAATTTCCACTGTAAGTAATATTGGAGAATTTCTTAAAATCAAAATTTATTATTTGCTTAGTAAATGTAAAGCCAGATTTTCATGGGTTCCACTAACATCTTTCTTGTCCGAATTCATCATTTTCCATCAGCCATTACCGGTGTTGCTTTGCCCTCTTCAGTTAGTCTCTCCGTGAGCGAAACTCGGACAAAAAACAGGAAATAATGTTCCTACCAAATTACGAAACCTATGATTTGTTGTGGATTTGGCAACATACGAGCCTCTTTTGTTGGAGAATAAGAGATCCGCAATTTTAAATTTGGTGCTGATGGACTGGAGAAGGCTTAAATAGATTTTGATTTGATGAACCGTGTATACTTCATTCAGATAACTGTTTTGAAGAAGTTCTCCGCTGATGCTTGAATATCTTTGCTCGTCGTTGTAGTACCATCTTGTCTACATTCAGATAACTGTTTTGAAGATGTGCTCAGCTGATGTGTGAATGACATTTGCTTGTCATTGTAGTACCATCTGCTTCTAGAAGGATATTTGTTGACTCGTTACCTTGAAGACCCTCGTTTGCTTATTAATTCTTTTTAGCTCTCTTTAATATATGAATTCTATATTATATCTCAGATAACTGTTTTGAAGATGTGCTCAGCTGATGTGTGAATGACATTTTCTTGTCATTGTAGTACCATCTGCATCTAGAAGGATATTTGTCGACTCGTTATCTTGAAGACCCTCGTTTGCTTATTAATACTTTTTATCTCTCTTTTATATATGAATTCTATATTATATCTCAGGGCTTGTTCATTTTCATTCGTGTATCTTCCATTTTTCTAGTATCAAGGAAAATGCTTTGCTGAATCTAACTATTCGAGACTATTTTGTAAATTGGCTACTTGGGAAAAAATGTCTTATGTATTTCCCCGTGGGAATTTTCAGCCTTGGAAGAATGGCGTAAGAGGAAGATGGAACGAGCCAGACAACGGTCAATGGTGAAGAATGGAACAACCTCCCAACTCTGAACTCTTTCTCGGGACAAGAGGAATATCTGTCATTAACTTGTGTTACCAGTTTGTACTATGTGCTGTATAAACTTTCAACGAGATAGAAACAAGTGATGAAACATCTGGACTGTAATTTTGACTTTGAAGTGGAGAAAGCTTTCTTTTGCAACAAAGTTTCAGTTTTGTAGTCATACACAGAAGAAATTTTATGGGCAATCTGAAGTATTTTTTTTTTTTTTTCTTTTTTTCTTTTTTTAACGGAACCTACTAAAATGCACCCAGACGAAAGTGCACTAGAGTGACCAAGAGTTGGTCAATAAGTAGAACTTTTAAAAGTATTTGTACTTAACTCGAAAAAATGGATTAAGCTATGTTTATAAAATGATTAATTTACAGGAATTCGCTACAAGGAATACATACGGTTTTGTTCTAATGTGTGGGCGTTGTTATAATGTTTATCGGACACTTGTCTAACAAGTGTTGGATGAGCGTAATCGCCCACTTTTCCGGTTATAATGCCCACTTTGAGCAATAGAACCAGAGTGGGAATATATATAGCAAACAATGCTACAATTGGAAATTTTCAAAAAGAACCTAATCTCCAAACAACAATTTCCTCTTTGAAAGGGTTTTGTTAGCGGTGGCTGCTTCTTCTTGCATTTTTACACTCTTAATGGCATCTGAAGAGCAAACAAATCCTCACTTGTTGTCCGAAGGAACCAGTGGTATCAACGCTCCAGATTCAATGCCACTTCCAATTCTTCCTCAAGAGCTTATATTTGATATAATTTCAAGATTGCCCGTGAAATCTCTTGTCCAATTCAGGTGTGTATGTAAATCGTGGCTTTCTTTGATCTCTAGTCATGAATTTGCTAAAACCCATCTCAAGATTTCATCAGAGAAGAACAGAGGTGAACCTGACAGCCTTGCTTTTGGCCGCTGCACCGAACATGGTGTAACCCTCCATTCTTGTAATCTTGATTCTTTTATGCATGAAACGAAGTCTATAAATGCTGCTGAGATATATGGTGATACAATGGTCAGTTCTTTATGTATGATTGGTTCTATTAATGGATTAATTTGTTTATCTGTGCGACCAAATGAAATTTTCCTGTGGAACCCATCAATTAGAAAATCCAAGGCATTGCCACCATCTGGTTTTCATTGTGGACAATATTCGTTTGTTTCGACTTACGGGTTCGGTTACGACGAGTTAAATGATGATTACAAAGTTGTGGAAACTTTTGGTTTTATTCATGGTTACAAGTACATAGCCGAGGTTAAGATTTATAGTTTAAGAACTAATTCTTGGAGATCAATTGAGAGCTGGCCGAGAACTTTCATTTCTGGCAGCTCCTGTGTGTTTATCAATGGAGCTTTTCATTGGCCAGGTCGCTCCCAGCGTCCTTGGCATATGACTTCACTGAATTTGGTAACTGAGATGTATGAGGAAGTACCAATGCCCAGGTATGACCCAGTCAGTCTTAGTGATTTGTCCTTGGGAGTTTTGAGGGGGTGCCTTTGTGTATTTTGTAACTATAATACACACTTGGATGTATGGATGATGAATGAATATGGTGTTGGAAAATCTTGGACTAGATTGGCTCGCATTATGGACGTTGAGAATTATGGTTATGACACACCATTGCCGTTATATGTGTCGGAAGGTGGTGTAGTTGTAATGGACTATGGGTCAACTTTGAAGTTATACGATTCAAGTGATAATACATCCAATTTCCAGGAGAATTCCCCCGCTGATCCTGAGTCTTATCTTGGAGCAGTTACCTACATCAAAAGCCTAGTTTTGCCCAACTTTGACCATGAACAAAACCAACAGCTGGGGCAATGGGGAACAAAGGTAAATTGGGTTATCATATTGTTAACTATTTATTGTTAATGCTTCTATAGATTATTATGTATTCTGTGTGTTATATTTGGAATTTTACATATTCTACTACAGTGTGTTTGTTGAATGCAATTCTAGTACACTACACTTCAGATAAATTGTACCATAACACATGAGCTTAATACCCCTGTTATTTGTAAAATCTTGAATATCCCTAAAGAAATTGGGACAATTAAATGAAGGATAAAGATGTAGAAAGATTAAGATGATCTTAGGTCAAGAAGATTGTGCGAGCAAATAATTAAGGACGAAATTTGATTTTGTAGAAACAAGCGAGAATTTCTAATTTGGGTAAACAAACCTTGCTCTACTGGAAACTCGGAGCTGCAAGTGGATGAAGGGCTTTAGCCATAGGAAAAAGGGGGCGTCGAGCATTTATTCCGCTTCCTGTAAAAAAAAAAAAAAAATAGTTACAAGTATGTTCTGTATACTTTACCTAAAGTTGGTGTGTGTCAACTTTTACGTTTCATGGGGTATGTATGGTAAATGTAGACTTACGGGGAAGGTATATGCCTGATATCTTGTTTGTAGAAATCAATTGTGAGACTGGTAATTCTTGGCTTGTCCAGGGACCATTTGGTCCCTTGTCATTCAAGTGGTCGGTCGTATCAATGTGTGACAAGCATCTGCCTCGTGCTCACTTCACATGTAAGAGCAATGTGCTAATTTGAAGGTAGGGAGTCTGAGTCCATGGAGCATCCTATAATTTTCTGATTTGGTGCAGTGTATGAAATGTGGGGGTTATGGAAACTGGCTGTAAATCACTGGTGCTTCTGGCTTTAAGTAGTGAGCTTTCTCATGCTGATTTGGTGCAGTGTATGATGATCACTTGCTGTTTCATAACTTCCGAGAAATATGAAATTACTGAGAAATTGCATCTTATCTGAATGTGAAGATTCAATGAATGGAAGTCACGCATCTGTTAGCGTACTTTGAGTTCATTCTGGGAACTTATCTTACTGATTTAATGATTTTTTATATACTTATATTAACTAAAACTGCCATTCCGATACTTAATCAAAATACGAGCTCATCATTTTATGTTTTTTTGTACAGGATGATGATTGGGATTTTGAGCATTTTGTTTAGAAGGATTGAATTTGCTGATTTGGTAGATTCTGAACTGCACCACAATTAGTTTGCTTTCAGATGTAAGAACACAAGTCAGTTTCTGTTTCAATTACGAGCTCATCATTTTGTGTTTTCTTTCAACAGGATGATGATTGAGATTTTCATCGAACTGGATTGCCCGGTAATTTAGTGGTTTCCTGTTAGTTTGCATAGTTGTTGCTTTTGGATGTAAGAACTCGAGTCAGTTTCTATCTCGACATCAATGTGTATTTGCTGGGAGGAATTACAGATTTCTTTAGTGTTGTTTTCGATGAATGTTAGTTTTTATGAGCACTCCTGCAACTTCCCTTTTGTTATGATAAAAAGGAAGACTCTGTCTTGCCACTGTGTAAGTTTGTGTGTACGTGTACATGTAGTTGTAGATGTGCGTAGACGACATCACAATACGTGATTTGGTAGTTTACTAATTGATTCAGCCAAGTGAACTTAAGCACCCTTTAACTCTACCCCATCTTGTCCCGCCTCGTTAGATAATCGGGATGGATTGGACACAACCACTATGTGAACTTAAAAAGTCTTTGATGAATAAGTGAGATCAATTAATATGATCAATACTTTAATATGTTGGAAGCTGAAAACAAGCAAAGTAGTAAACACTATTCACTTTCGAAATCTGCCAACCTACGGGAGGGTAAACGAACGCTCATGTTCTTCTGAGTAGTTTTAATCCGAGTTCAGTATTTAGCGATGGTTATATTAATTCTATGATTTGTTCGAAACAAAATTGTTGGAGAAAATGCGAGCTTAAGTGAAATAATAATTATAAAAGGCGAAGTGGTCATTCTAGCCCAATACTAATTATTCGATTCCGGCGTGGTAATGCATGTGCATTGCAAGTCAAGATGATATAATTACGGAGAATATAATTTGTTTATGTTATTTTATGTAATTTGTGAGTTGTCTTGTTCTTTTAGTGGTGTGAGCACAAACTAATAATTGGACGGTACAATTTGTGTCATATTAAATAAATCTAATCATTTGAGCTTTGATTATATAAGTCCGATTTGTTTCTCTTTGGTAGCTTCAGAAATACACTCAGAACTTAATTATACAAATAATTAAATTTTCAAAAGTTGTAAAGTTAACTAAGTCAATTAGTTGACCAAATCACACTCGTGTTTGATCAAAGTTAAAATTGGAGTTGACCAAATGCAATTTTGACCAAGTCACAAAGAAGCTGTAATGCTATTAAAACTTAGAGTCCGTTTGGTATAGATTATAAACTAGTTTATTTGACTAAAACGATTTATTTGACCAAAATTTTTGCCTTGTAGCATGACATTTTTGATCAAAATTGGTCAAATAAATTATTTTGGTCAAATAAACTAGTTTATAATCCACATCAAACAGGCTCTTAAAATTCAAGTTATCAAGTGACATAGAAATCTTAGTTAGACTAGTTAGAACTAGAACAAGATTATTTAGGTTTATTTATGTATATATACCTAAATGGTTATACATAAACAGTATTCTATAGTGTATAGCGTTTCATAAGTGTGAGAAAAGATAGAAAAATATTCAAATTTGTTTTTTTAATTTTTCTCAAACAATATTGTCTTCTAGAATTGAGATTTGGGATTCGTGGTTGTCGATTTGGATGCCCACACATTGCAATTTGATTTTTGAAGAATACTACTAAATGAAATCTGAGGATTAGAAGCATTGAAAAATCAACCGTCATAATTAATTATCGAAAATATACTCCCTATGTTACATTTCTCAATCTCGTACCACTCAAATAGGCATACTTTTTTAAAATCTAATGATGTTTTTTTTTTTTTTTTTAACTTATTTAAATTTGTAGATATTTTTGTTTTTTTGGCCTACCTTAAACGGTTGTTTTGGACGGAACTATAAATAGGAATTAATATATCTAAAAATAGATGGTTTTGATTTTAAAACTAAAAAAAAAAAAAAAATTAATGAAAATGCACAAAAGTCTAAGAAGTTGAAAATGTCACGTTATCGAATTTGAATGGTGCGTTGCAAACGGTAGTCGTTTTGTTGAATAATATGACAAAGTTGACATGTGTTCTATTAGAACAATTGGGATCAACTTGATACGCGACGATTTTTTATTTTTTTTTGGGTATTGCAAAAAAGTGTGTTAACTCGACTTTCTGATTTGCCAGCAAAATATACGCAACGTCATATCATATCGTGTTGTTAGAAAATACAAAAACTTGACATGTGTTCTATTATCATAATTAGGATCAAATCGCCATACGTCCACAATTTTTTCTATCAAGTCAGCTCTTGACTCGACTTCTTGATTTGCAAGCAAAATAGAGATCTTTGAGATTTCATACACTAGATAATGTATTTGCTATAATTAATAGGTGAACTCGGCTCCTTATTTCTTCATTAAAGTTGATAAGAAAGTCTGTGAATTATAAAATCTTTTTTTTTTTTTATTTGTAAAACATGTAAATATGCTAAAAAAATGCTTGATACATATTCAAATAAAAATATTGTTTTCTTTATATTTTGGTCTTGGAAGGAATATTCCGGTGGCAGTGGAATATGCTTCCCTGAGCGGTTTTCGGCACCCAGTATTGTGTCAGTTAAAGTTGTTAGATTTGGCGGTGGCGGTGCAAAAGTGGATGTGACGACGAATGCTCTGATATATAGCTTAAGTTAAATAAGTCAAAAGTGCGAAAAAAAGTAGAGAGAGAAACTAAATTTGTTACATAAAAGACAACGAGTAGATAAAATCAATAGATAACATACGCTTTTCTTCCTCCTTTTGTCACCTTTCCTAACGAGTTGAACCGCTTCACTTATAACATGTTTGGAATTGTTTTTAAGTACTTATAAGTTGATCAAAAATTATTTTTATTCAAAATTTTGTAAGATTCACGATTTATAATTTACAATTTTTTACCAAACAAGTCGTTAAGTTCCTCTAATTCCACTTCTATTTATTCTATTTGTTAAAAAATAAAAATCTATCGACTTTCTATTGCATTACCATATATAAATTAAAAAATTTTATTTCGTTTTCATTGTCTTGTATTATTTAATACTACATACGAAAACATTAAACAACACATGTGTGTTTCGTTGACATGTTTTTATTCGTGCGAACTTATATATTTAATTAGGTAAAAGTTGAAAAAGGTATTTAAAAAAATGAATGTAAAGTCAAATTACATATTTTGTAAAGGTGGAAGACTTCAAGAGTAATTTCAAGAATTTGAAAAGATATTGGAAAGGGGAAAAGATGATATTTTTAAAAGCGCCTACTTACAATAGTTAAGGCAAAAAGTGTCCATCTATTATTATTTTTTTTATTTTAAAGTCCTTCAATGCCAACAATTGTTTAATGTCAATTTTACCCTAATTCAAAAAAAAAAAAAAAAAACATTTATTCTACAACCCTAGTCTTCTCGCCTACCAGCATGTCGTCCCACCCGTCATGCAAAAATTCCATTCATATGTCAACGATCATTAACTATTTATCTGAAAAATGCAAAAACTTCCATTATCTTAATTAAACGGCTACAACGAAACATTTTTGAAATTTCTTCAAATTCTATCAAATATTCAACAACGCCCTAAAAAAAAATATATAAAATAATAATTTCACGAGAATTGTAGAGACCCCCCGAGTTGCTCCTTAGCTGGGAGAAAAGGGAGAGAAAGACATCTTGATGATCTTCTCACCTTCGATTGCAAACCTTGAATAAAGTCTTTATAAAAACATAGCCTTTCATCTCCAATTAATTTCTGTTTTTGAACTTCAATTAATTTGTTCGAGAATTAAATTTTCACATTAAGCACAAAGTAGACAAATTTCTTTTTTTGAACAAAATCAAGAATAGTAGACAAACTTTCACATTAAGCATAAAGTTTTCAAGTTACTTATAAGTAACTTTTAAATATACAATATTCGTAAGAGAAGTTTTCACCCCACTTACGATAAAAATACATATACATATGTGTTCACCTTTAAAAAAAAAAAAAAAAAAAAAAGAAGTTATCTACTTCCTAATTTTCTTTCTCTTTACCATTATTCTCCAAATTTTTCTTTGATCTTTCTCACTAACTTCTATCAATCTTTATTTTTTTTCGTCTTTCACCAATAAGTGGTATACTAGTTTTAAATTACTCTTAAACCTAGCCAAACATGTATTTGGAATGAAAAGAGGCTATTGTGCACAAAAGAATAAAGTGGGCTCTTTTTTCATATTGTTTCTTCAGCTTGATCCTTCTTAACCAATTTTTCACCAACAGTGGTTTCTTGTCGGTGCATTCAGCATTTTCTTACATGCCACTCTCCGAATTGTATAATGGCATCTGAAGAAATCACTCAAAATTCAATGGCACCCCAAATTTTTCCTGAAGAAATCATAATGGAGATACTATCAAGGTTGCCTGTGAAATCCCTCATAAAATTCAGGTCTGTTTCAAAATCTTGGTTATTTTTGATTTCCAGGACTCAATTCGCCAAAGCCCATCTCGAGATTTTAATCAAGAAGAACAAAGGTGAACCTGACAGTCTTGCTTTTGGCTGCACAAGTGAAACTGGTGTAAAACTTCGTTCTTGTAATCTTGATTCTTTTATGAATGATTTGAAGTATATAAATGCTGCTGAGATATATGGTGATACAGTGCTGAATTCGTTGTGGATGATTGGTTCTATTAATGGACTAATTTGTTTATCTGTAAAACCTAGCGAGATTTTCTTATGGAACCCCTCAATAAGAAAATCCAAGAAATTGCCACCCTCAGGTTTTACTTATGGACAGTTTTCTTTCATTTCGACTTATGGGTTCGGTTACGACGAGGTCAATGATGATTATAAAGTTGTAGAAACATATGGTTTTACTAATGATTCTTGTATGTACATTGCCGATGTGAAGATTTATAGTTTAAGAAGTAATTCATGGAAACAGATTGAGGGCTGGCCTGGTGCTTATGTTGCTGGCAGCAACACTGTGTTTGTAGATGGATCTTTTCATTGGCCAGGTCGCTCCAAGCGTCCTTGGTTTATTACTTCACTGAATTTGGCAACTGAGATGTACAATGAGGTACCGCTGCCCAGATACAACGTTGATGCTCTTAGTGAATTGATGGTGGGCGTCTTGAGGGGATGCCTTTGTTTATTTTGTAACTATACTACACACTTGGATGTATGGATGATGCAGGAATATGGTGTTGGAGAATCGTGGACTAAGTTGGCTTGCATTATGGATATCGAGAATTATAAGTATGAAACACCAATGCCGATATATGTATCAGAAATTGGTACAGTTGTAATGAACTATGGGTCAACTTTGAAGTTATACGATTCAAGTGATAATACATCCATTGTCCAGGATAATTCTCTCGCTGATCCCGAGCCTTATCATGAAGCAATTACCTATATCGAAAGCCTAGTTTTGCCCAACTCTGAGCAAGAAGGAAACCAACAACCTGGGCAATGGGGAACAAAGGTAAATCAGGCTATCATATTGTTGACAGTTTCTTGTTAATGCTTCTCTAGATTATTGCGTAATCTGTGTGTTTATACTTGGAATGTTACGTATTCTCTACAGTGTGATTGTTGCATGCAATTCTAGTCCTATAATGTGTTTTACTATTGATGCTTCTGATGGAAGGTTATAGCTTTCTCCATAAAAGAAAAAAATGTGCTTTGTTTGAAAGAAAAGTTGATTGAAGTATATCGTTGGATCGAGAATCAAGATTTTGATAATAAATGTCTATCAATGCACCAAAAATTAAGTTCTAGTAGTGATTTAGTGGTTTTTTACTATACTGCTGTGTTTAATTTGTTCATCTGGATCTGTATTTGATTCCTTTTGAATCAATATGCATGGGTTAATACGTTCACTATTTTTGCTAATGAATTATTTATGACAGAAGACAAATATCATGAACAAACTTTTCTAAACCCATTTAATTATCAAGTTCTTCTTGATGGATCCATGTTACCTATTCCATAATCTCTCTCTTTTTAACTTGTTTTACCCGGAAAAGTCAGTTTTGAGAAAACATTGTCATATCTTCTTACACCAATATCTTTCTCTTTGTTTCAACTCTCCAACCACTTTAGAAGCTAGAAAATTTCTCAAATACTCATGGAGTAAAAGAGGAAAATTCATTATGAATGGCTAATAGCGTCGAACAATTGTCGGACATACTAAGAGAGATCCTGTTTCCAATTTCTTAGCACAATGAATGCCAGTATTCGGCTGTTGTTATATTTATTTTGTTGTTCAGCAAATCTATAAGAAAGAGCCAATCTGAGCCGAAAGGAACTCACTTGTCGTCTGCATGGACATTGTAGACAGGTGGAGCCATTCTGCGAATTACTTTTGCACAAATCAACGACTTCGTCACTTTTGTCTCGAAATATGTTTGTTGTCACTTTTGCCAAAAAGAATTATTTGTTGTCTGCATAGTCAACTTTTACGTTTCATGTGGTATGATGGTAAATGTAGACTTTTAGGGGAAGGTATATGCCTGATATCTTATTATGGAAAGCAATCACGTGACTCTTAATTCTTGGTTCCGCTGTCATTGCAAGCGGTTGTATCAGCGCGTGGCAAGCATCTGCGTCATGCTCACACCACATGCACGTGCGATGTGCTTATTTGACAGAAGGGACTGTGGGTCCCTGGAGCATCCTATAATTTTCCGATTTGGTGTAGTGTATGAATTGTGGGGGTTATGGAAACTGGCAGTGAATCACTTGTATTTCTGGGCTAGCACTGAGCTCGCTCTTCGGCTCTTGTTTGGGGTGGTGGTCAATAACTGTTTCATAACTTCTGAGAAATTGATGTTATCTGAATGTGAAGATTCAAAGAATTGAACTCAGAAATCTGCGAGCCTACTCTGAGTTCGTTTTTGAAACTTTTACTGATTTTTGTATTAATTAACTAAACCTGCCATTCTGATTCCATATTTGTGTTTCTAGTTTTTCAAAATATAATCATATACGAGCTCATCATTTTATGTTTTCGTAAAAGGATGACGATTGGGATTTTGAGCATATTGTTTAGAAAGATTGCATGGTGATTTGGTAGATTGTGAACTGCAGCATGATTAGTTTGCATAGCCATTGCTTTGGGATGTAGGAACACAAGTCAGTTTCTATTTCAGTTATGAGCTTCTCATTGTATATTTTCTTTGAACAGGACGATGATTGGGACTTTCAGCAAATTGGTTAAGAGGATTGCTTGGTGATTTGGTAGATTCCGCATTGCAGCAGGATTTGTTTGGATGGCCATCGCTTTTGGACGTGAGAACTCTGAGTCAATTGCCGTTTTGACAGCAATGTTTAGTTTGGTGGAGGATTACAGATTTTTTAGGTTGTTTTTTATGAATGAATGTTGGTTTCTGTAGACTGTAGTGTTATGAGTAAACTTGTGAACCCCCTAGCAACTTTGCTTTTATTTATTATGAGAAAAAAGAAGACATTTGAGTGTATGTGTAAGTGTAGACTTCTGTGGACGATATCACCACAACGAACCTTAGTGATCCATCCAAGAAACCACCATCGCATGAGCATTGTTCGAAAAATTAAATATTTTAATTGCAACAAATGAGGTGATGCAAGTGCATGATAGCGAATATCATGCTTAGAATATATTGCAAAATCTTGTGGAGAACAATTCGAGCATTATTTACGAGTTTCAATTATCAATAGACTATGAAAATGAAAATGAAAATGAAAATGAAAGGAATTGTAAAGAATCGAAAGATCATATATCATCACAAAAAATTGTGCATTTTTCTATCACAAAATTAAAAAAATTGTTGCAAATTTGACAATGGCAACAAATTACTAATGTAATACAATGGATATCCATTACTCGTTTTCTATTCTTTTCTTTTGGTACCCTACATTTGGATAATTATATATTGTTGACCATTAAATTTTAAAACCTCTCATAAAAAAAAGGAAAAGAAATATGAAACCCTAATTCTATCCCTAAATTTTCAATTTTAGGTGTAACAGTGATTTCAAGATTGAGCAATCAAGGAAGTGCGAAGAATTGTTCTCTGCATTTCACACTCCGAACTGTCTAATGGCATCTGAAGATCGCACAATTCTTCCAAATATTCCTCAAGAAATCATAACCGAGATACTCTCGAGGCTTCCCGTGAAATCCCTTGTCAAATTCAGGTGTGTGTCCAAATCATGGCTCTTTTTGATATCAAGTTCTCAATTTGCCAAAACCCATCTCAAAATTTCATCCAAGAAGAACAAACATGACAGCCTCGTTTTCGGCTGCAGCAAATTTCGTGTTACTCTTCGTTCTTGTTATCTTGATTCTTTCTTGCTCGAAATGAAGTCTGTCAATGCTTCCGAACTTGATGGTCTTAAAATGCTAGATTCTTTATGGATTATTGGTTCTTCTAATGGATTAATTTGCATATCTGGGCGAAAGTGTGGAATTTTCCTGTGGAACCCATCAATACGAAAATCCAAGGAATTACCACCCTCAGGTTCTGAATCTGGACAATTTGGTTTCAGTTGTACTTATGGGTTCGGTTATGATGAATTAAATGATGATTACAAAGTTGTCGGAACTTATGGTTATGTTGATAATGATTTTAAGTATTTGGCCCAAGTGAAGATTTATAGTTTAAGAACCAATTCTTGGACAAAAATTGAGAATTGGCCTGGTGCTTTTGTTGCTGGCAACACCAATGTGTTTGTCAACGGAGCTTTTCATTGGCTGACACTTTCGGCTGGTGGCAACTCTCCTTGGCATATTAATTCACTGAATTTGGCAACTGAGATGTACGGTGAAGTATCGATGCCAAAAAAGGATATTAATATTAATGGTTTGTCATTGGGGATCTTGAGGGATTGCCTTTGTGTATTTAATAACTATAATACACACCTGGATGTATGGATGATGAAAGAATATGGTATTGGAGAATCTTGGACTAAATTGGTTTGCATTATGGGTATCCAGAATTATAAGTACGAAACACCAATGCCGGTATATGTGTCGGAAAGTGGTATAGTTGTAATGAACTACGGGTCTACTTTGAAGTTATACAATTCTAGTGATAATACATCCAATGGCCAGGAGATTTGTCCCTATAATCCCATGTTTGAACATAAAGCTATTACCTACATTGAAAGCCTTATTTTACCTAACTCAGACCATGAAGGAAACCAACACTGGTGGCAATGGGGAACAAAGGTAAATTAGGTTGTCATATTGTTGACTATTTTGTTGTTAATGCTTCTCCTACATCTTGTTTGTTGCATGCAATTCTAGTCATAGAAAAATTACTACTAATGCTTCTTATGAAATGTTGTAACTTTTTCATATGCCAAATTTATGCTAGCTTCAAAGTAATCTGAGTGTTTTAAACCTACTCTAATTCCTACTCCAACTGGAAAAGAAAGAAAAGGTAATTGAAGTTTATCATTGGATTGATAACCAGAATTGTGGTAATAAATGCCTCTGTCAATGCACCGAAAAATAATAAGTTGTAGTAATGAAGTAGCGGTTTAACAGAACACTCTTTAATTGCTTCATCTAGATCTGTATTTGGGAAGATGAACCTTGCTCTGCTCGAAAACTTCCCGCTGCAAGTGGATAAAAGACTTTAGCCATAAGAAAAAGGGGGAGGGCTGAGTATTTAGTACGCTTCCTGTGAAATTTAATAAGTTGTAACTTGTAATTAATGTTCTGTAGTATTTCTAAGTCGTAACTTGTAATTAATGTTCTGTAGTATTTCCTTAGTGTTGAAAGACTTTAGCCATATGTCAACTTCTACATTGATTATTCATGTGATATTTATAGTAGATACAGATTTATGGGGAAGGTATATGCCTGATATCTTATTGTAGAATGCAATTTTGAGACTGGCAATTCTTGGCCGGTCAGTCCAGGGACCATTTGGTCCCTGTCATTCCAAGATGCCATATCAGTGTGTGACAAGCATCTCCTTCATGCTCATGCCATATGCATATGTAATGTGCTAATTTGACAGGACGAACTGAGTCCCTGGAGCATCCTATAATTTTGTGATTTGATGTAGTGTGTGAAATGTGGGGGTTATGGAAACTGGCTGTGAATCTCTTAAGTTGCTGGGGGCTGTATGTACTGAGCTCTCTCTTGCTTGACGTGATGGTCAATTACTGTTTCATGGCATGTATGCCACAGTACTCACAAATCTGTGCATGTATATACACTAGTGCATATCTGGGAAGTTATCTTACTGATTTTGAATATACATATTACATAAAACGCCATTCTGTTTTTCCAAATTTATTCCAATATGAGCTTTTCGTTTTATGTTTTCTTTGAACAGGACGACCATTGGGATTTCCAGCATATTGGATTGCATGGTGATTTGGTGGATTCTGCACTGCAGCAGGGTTAGTTTGCATGACCGTTGCTTTCAATGTAAGAACACAAGTCAATTTCTGTTTCGACAACAATTTGTCCAATGCCAATAAAAGAAACTCATCCAATAGTATTTAACATCCAAAAGACAGCCAAATAAACTGCGTCCCATGCTGAAATATCACAAGTACCCCCATGTCCCGGGCCATTGCACGGAAAACTACAATCGAAATCCTCTTTACCTGGCATTAACTTGGAAACATGTGCGTCTAAATCACCTTTTACTTTGGTTTCTTATGATCAATGTTGGTTTAGTATTATGAATGAACTTAAAAAACTCCTGCAACCTTGGTTTTATTATAAAAATAAAAAACGTTTTCCTGCCATGTTTGCTAATCCACATTTTTATTCTTCCCCATACTTGAAATTGTCTTGCTAACTTTCTTCATTCTTACTCATTTCTGTAGAAAAATTGATTCTTTCTCCTCAGTGGATTCAGATTTAAGTACATCTAAATCGTGCCCTGTAACATAGATGCAATTCCATGATTGTTGGTAGATGTGTTTGATAAATGTTGAGTCTTTATATGCTTCTGTGCGTATCTATGTATATGTATTTGTGGGCACGTGTGCAGACGAAGAAATCTAAAGGGGTTAGAGCGCAAGGGAAGGTATGTGAGGCTTAAAGGATGGGAGGATGATATCTCACAACAAGAAGCATAAAATTGTTGCAAATTTCACACCGGGGACAAATAAATACTTAGCAAATTTGTCACTCAGAGTTGTCTAGATCTTTACTATGGATTTTGTCATTCTGTCGCAAAACTATGCAATGGAAGCATTCCATAGCAAATAAATTCAATTATGAATATCACGTTCCATGTGCGCTGGGGAAAAAAGAATAGAAGAAGAATTGGGGATGTAACATCTTGGTATGAGAGAACAAGAAATGTTACTAGACAATCGAGTATAGAGTGGGAACACGATGATTTAGGATGAGTGAACATGGATACAATATAATTATTGGTACTTTACACCATCAGAACTTATTTAGAGATAATTCTCGGTATTTCTCAATGTGTTCACGATTTCACTAACATAATTGTTGTAAAATTAGTCT
This sequence comes from Forsythia viridissima, assembly GCA_030279155.1. Taxonomy (NCBI): domain Eukaryota; kingdom Viridiplantae; phylum Streptophyta; class Magnoliopsida; order Lamiales; family Oleaceae; genus Forsythia; species Forsythia viridissima. Next base: position 5,800,037 of record CM059036.1, read on the forward strand.
TATGAGGATAGTTTAGTAAATAATTTTAGTTAATCTACAAGTCTGTATTTTGACCAGATTGTAACTCTTATTGAAACTATATATATATATATATATTGAAATACACATTTGAATTTTGACTCTCTATTCTATTTTATTCTTTTTTTTCTAGTTTATAACATATTATAACCATGAAGGAGCTCATTCAAATTAGTGCAGAAAATTTGTAGAATCTGGGCAACGTGTACAGTTGTGATCAAAAGTTGATATTTTACCGCTCCGTGGTTCGACAATTAAGATCAAGATGTATCAGTTTATTCGTGAGAAATCGCTATTAGAATTTTGAATTGGTTTGAAGTGCTTTGAAGTTCATGAATTAGAGAACAATAAAATTTTTCAGATTTGTATTTGTGAAAATTTTGAGACTATTCAAAGTTGGTAGGTAATTGACACTAAAAATGCACTAAGGTAAGCTTTTATTTTTATTTTTATTTTCCATATTTCATATTTTTTATATATGTTATATATGTGTGAATGAAATTTTCCATATAATTGAAGAATGGAAAAGATTCTTCAAATGTCTCATGTCCAGAAGTGCATGATAAATACTGTCAAAGTCTAATAATGTTGAGGAAATTAAATGAAGTACTCCATATACAAAGTATGGAATGTGTCTATAACTTTGCCCGTAACCCAGCATATTACATAGTTCGGGGATTGGCAACTAGGTTTAGCTTACGATGTATTTGGAAGTCATCGGTCAAACGAATGTCGGAATTCCATATTAATTGGCCATTTTGATCCTTTGGAACAACTCGATGGATTTAATAGATCGTTTAAGGAGGTCATAATCTAATGACTATAGATTGAACTTATCCAATTTTTATAGCACAATGGCTATATACTTTTCTTTCAAATAAATCTAAAACTCTACGATATCTTCTATGTGATTGAAACGTAAGGTGAGTCAAAGCTCGAATCAACTTCCAGTCTTTTTATCTCTGAGATTCCCAATATGAGTGAAATATTTCTTTATCTTTTAAGTTGTTCTGTCGGATAGGTCGTTCAAAATCTCTGGTCTCTATCCCAACACTGCTTATGGACCTAAACTTAGGTGATCTACCCATGATCAGGCGATACAGTAGATGGAAGACGCGGAAATAAATGTGTCATTTCCAAAATTTTGCCTACCATCAGTCGAAACCAAAACTCTTATTTTCCATTGAGTAGTGGTGAAGAATATTGTATTATCACCATTTAAGAAATATAAATGGATAATCAATATTTTAGAAGAATATTTATATAAATATTGTTAGCCTCCGATCTGGTTCTGCCACGCTAGACGCTACTTTGCTCATCAGTCCAGTAAGAGATAGCTGACCTGGAGTAAAGCTTTATCTCTTTCAGTTCGGACCTCATCCATAATCCTGGCTCTGAGCCCACCGCGGTGTTGAATTCAATTCGGACCTTATCCCCGAACGTTCCAGGTCGGACCTCGTCATCATACGTCATACTCATGTCATCAGCATAGCTTGTCCTTTCGTCTGTCAGGCATCACTTCACATTAAATGCCCCAAAAAGAGAATGTCTTGTAAGTATTAAATGCCTAGCTTAGCCATTTAATACCTAGCTTAGCATTAAATGGAGGTAATCATTACATATTTTCCTATAAACGTGGTAAACTATTGACGTTGGAAAATAGTTTGTATTAAGTCCAAGCCAACTTAAAGATAAGTGTTGAGGTCGGCTATGACCGTAATGAGTAACAGATAGGTAAGCATGTGTAGGAAGATTTGATTGTATAATTTTTGTAAGAGTGCTTTTATTAAGCAGTTTTAATGTTCGACCTGAATAACATTTATGTCTCCTATTTATAGGAAAATATGTAATGATTACCTCCATTTAATGCTAAGCTATGCATTAAATGGCCAAGCTAGGCATTTAGTGCTTACAAGACATTCACTTTTTGGGACATTTAATGTGAAGTGACGTCTGACAGACGAAATGACAAGCTATGCTGATGACGTGAGTATGACGTCTGAGGACGAGGTCCGACCTAGAACGTTCGGGGATGAGGTCCGAACTGAATTCAACACCGCGGTGGGCTCGGAGCCAGGATTATGGATAAGGTCCGAACTTAAAGATATAAAACTTTACTCCAGGTCGGCCATCTCTTACTGGACTGATGAGCAAAGTAGCGTCTGACGTGGCAGAACCAGATCGGAGGCTAACAATTGCCCCCAAGACCTGTTTTAACTTTAATCAAAGGAGGTTTTTTAGTTCCTACTACAGTTCAGATGCATGTTGATCTGAGTTCTGCCGCATTGATGTGATATTTCTGACAACCCACCTCGTTGGTTGACACATAGAACAAACTTAGTGGTGATGTCAGATTTTTGTGTGGTTCGAGGGCACGCTTTACTGGAGTGTCATCATTGCTGCATTGATGGTGCTGACCCATTGTCTTCCTCTTCTATAAATAGGGAGGGTAAGGGTTATTTGGAACTCTTGCCTTAAACATTTTCTCCTTTCTTCAGTTGCTTTTGTCCGAGCTGAGTGTCAGAGCGGTAGGATTCTTCCGATCTAAGAGTCACTACGGTTTATTGGATTCGACCTGGTGGTCAGAACGGTCAGTACCAACTTCCTTCTCTTTCTTGCAGTTCATTTTCCATCTTTCTTTCAGTTCATCTGATAGCATGTCTAGTGAGGTTGGTAGCGATAATGGGAGAGAAGCCATTTCCTAGGGTAGGGGTTAGGAAGAAGAAGAAGTCAGCTCGGGTTGAATGGTAGAGGGAATAGACGAGGACGAGGAGAAGAGGAGTGCAAGGTATTACAACATCAAAGTCAAGGAGCGGAAATTCAAAGTAGGGGATTTAGTATTGAGAAATGTCTTCCTGGCAACAAAAGAGAGCAAAGCAGGGACACTGGCTCCGAACTGGGAAGGACCTTACAAGATTGTCACAGTCCTAAAAAACGGAGCTTACGAGCTCCGGAATACAGAAGGTCTATCAGTCGCACACCCGTGGAATGCTGAACACCTCAAGAAGTACTACCAATGAAACTTATCTACAAAAACCCACGGGCACGAGTTACTTTTGTTAAAAGAAGCCATGGCTTCCACCTTGTAAAAAGTTCTCGCATTTATGAAATGAAGGACGTTTTGTGAGATGAGGACCTACATCGAACATCGAAAACAACTCTAAACATAATTCGAACTAAAAAGAGGTCATCAATGTCACAATCCTTTTGACACATAGGTCCTATAGAGCCGGATGGCATAAGTGCTACGTCACCAACGTCAAAACTAAAATCCCTTAATCACGAGGACATCATATTTCCAAGGAATGCAGTTCGTCCCAGTAACCGAACTCCATTCCCAAATTTTTAATGCGATTCAACTTTTAGTTCGTCCGATTGACCGACCTAGACTTTAATGCACGGGGCCGAGCTAGAAACTTGGGGGCATTCACACATCTAAACTAATATATATTCCAAGTCGGACCTCATCCTTGGTATGGACCTCAATCCCAAAACGTTAATATTCTTAGTTTCAGCTCGCCTACGTACCAAGGACAAACGTTAGAATCAGAGGTCATATCTCCGAAGTTAGACCTTCGAAGACAGATCTCCAAAGTCGCTGAAGTAAAAATTCTGATCTTCGAAGTAAAACGCCAAAGCAAGTATTCGAAGTCAGAAGTCAGATCTTCAAAGTCAGAAGTTTGATATTTGAAGTCAAAAGTCAGTTATTTAAAGTCAAAAGTCCAATCTTCGAAGTAAAAGGCCAAGGTAAGTCTTCGAAGTCAAATATCCGAAGTCAGTAGTAAAACAACAAAATCAAAATATGAACACAAGTGAACAGAACAGAATACTTCATTGATATTTTAGTTTAGTACATCCAACAAAAAAGTTCAGTTACAAAAACTACTATAACAAAGCACACTTATTCCTCGGCTCCGGACTGATCTTCCTCTTCGGGCGATGGGGGATTAAGCTTCAAATTTTTCTTTAGTTCGGTAAGCTCATCCTTGAGGAACTGGACATCCTAGTCTGGACGCTTCTCTACCGTTGTCTCCATCAGCTCCTCCATCGTCAGGAAGTAGACCTTCTCTTGATCGGCCAGGTAGGCGTCCAAGGACTTGAACTCTGCCACGGCCTCGTCCTTGTCAGCACTCTTCTCCAGAGCAGTCCTGAGCTCGGCCTGGTTTTTCCTCTCGGCCATGAGTTCCTTCTCCACCTTTGCTTTACTCTTCTTCGCCGTCTTCAGCTCATTTGTCAACGCACTTAGCTCGGCCTCCCTTTCCCTAAACTCTTCCTCCCGCTTCATCAGAACGTCCTCGGAAGTGGCCCGCAGTCTCTTCTCCTCTTACAGCTCAGCCACAACCTTGAGCCCCTCTTCCCTCATGACCTAAACGTCAGCCAAGAGCCTGCTAATCTTTTCAAAGGCCGACGTGAGCTGAATGGCAGCCCTGGAGGTATTGACTGACACCGCCATAACAGAATCCATGCCCCCCATGCCATCCAATTATTTTTGCTGAACCGGAGTCCAGCACTTCGCGACCGTCTTGATCACCCTTCTAGTAGATAAAGGAAGTCTGGCGATCTCCTCTCTGGTCGGCGAGTTCGACCTGATAAAGTCGAGCACTAGTTTAGGGAGAGCCCTGCGAAGCCGTATAAATTCATCGTCTTTATCTGGGGTCGAGCCCAAATAGGTAGGTTGAGGCTGAGACACGGTCAGTGAAGGTCAGATGGCTTGAGACGAAGAGGGGCCGACCCGAACTGGGAAAGAAGTTACCTCATCCACGCTCCGTGCTGGACCAGGAACGGGCCGAGGAGGGAGCTCGGGTTGCACCCTCTGTCGAGCCGAATGCTCTTGATCCCCAGCCGGAACTTTTCTCTTCCCCTTTCCGGCCTTGGTCTTCTTCTTCAACAGAGTAGATATGTCTTTCATCTCTTCTCTGGGTTGATTAGGGATGGCAATGGGGCGGGGTGGGGTGGGGCGGGGCGGGGCGGGGCCGGCGAAAATTTTGGCCCGCCCTGCCCCGCGACCCGCGAATTCGCAGGGCGGGGCGGGGCGGGTCGGCCGTTGGACCCACCAACTGCCCCGCGAACAATTTTTTTTTTTTTTTGTTAAACTGAAAAATAATTAAAAAAATATATATACAATTTTTTTAAATATTTGTACCAAGCAAAACAAAAAAATTATAAGATTTAGGTTGTGGTGTAGTGGTTAAGGTTAGTAGTCTATAAGTTTTAACCCGAGTTTGATTCTTCTTTAGTCCATTTTTAGTGAAAATCATAATTTCTACTATATTTTATGATTTTTCAAAAAAAAAAAAAAAAAAAAATATTTTTAGGGGCGGGGCGGGGTTGCCCCGAACCCGGCCCGGGACAGATTTTTCTGCCCCAAACCTGCCCCTATTGCTTCGTGGGGCGGGGCGGGGCGGCTCTTGGCGGGGCGAGTTCGGGTCGGCGGGTTTTTTTGCCATCCCTAGGGTTGATCTGGAAACAACCAAAATCAGAACTGAACAAGTTTATATGATCAAAATCACAAAAGAATGATTTCTGATTACTCACGGGCTCTAGGACGATCTGAAAGTGACGGCGAGAGTTGAGCAGATATCAAGTTCTCCTCGGTTATTAGTGCACTACTAGATTGGAGATCCTCACTGATATCTCGAGCTCTTCGAGCTCTTTCTGAAGACTCCTATGCTGGTTCTTGAGAAACGTATCCTGAAAATCGAGGTAAACAAACAGTTCAGCACAAATTCAGTCAAACCAAACTAAACGAGTAAAGGAGTATGCTTACTTAGTTCGTGGTAACGAACTGGAATGTTCTCATCGGGCCTAGTATCATTCACAGTGAATTACCACGGACCTCGGACAAAGAACCAGAACTTCTTCCAATTTTTAATTGAGTCTGGGGTCTGGGTAATGACACTACCCCCAGTCTTCGCCTTGACCGACGCATACCACCAGCCCGACTTTTTCCCATCCGACTTAAAAGAGTACAGACTGTTAAAATCCCTAACTAAAGGACGAGAGAAGTCGAGCTGGTCCCACAGGATGAGGAAACCTATCATGATCCTCCAACCGTTGGGGCAGAGCTGGGTGGGAGCTATTCCCCACTCCCGCAAGAACTTCCTAACTATCCTGGAAAAAGGAAGTCGGAGTCCGGCCGCTAGCATAGCTTGATTTAAACCTCTTCAACCCAATGGCGGGTCGTCAGCCAATCCCTAAGTTGCTTCTCATTGACCCTGGAGGGAAAAAAATTTGCACTTCCAAACTGGGGCTGTCCTAAGCCCGAACTCGACCTCCGCCTCCCTCTAACCTAGAGTCCCAGGCCCAACTCCTCTCTCACCACTCGTCTCGGCCTGTGGAGAATACCTAGTCTGAGGAAGAACAGCAGTCAGCGGAGCTGGACTGAGGAAATCGTCTTCGTCTATTCCCTCTACCATCCTACCCGAGCTGACTTCTTTTTTCTCCTGACCCCTACCCCAGGAAATGGCTTTTCTCCCGCTATCGCTACCGACCTCACTAGACATGCTATCAGATGAACTGAAAGAAAGATGGAAAAGGAACTGCAAGAAAGAGAAGGAAGTTGGTACTGATCGTTCTGACCCCCATGTCGAATCCAATAAACTGCAGTGACTCTTAGATCGGAAGAATCCTACTGCTCTGACACTCAGCTCGGACAAAAGCAACTGAAGAAAGGATAAAATGTTTAAGGTAAGAGTTCCAAATGACCCTCACCCTCGCTATTTATAGAAGAGGAAGACAAGGGGTTAGCACCATCAATGCAGCAATGATGACACTCCAGTAAAGCGTTACCTCGAGCCACTCAAAAATCTGACATCACCATTAAGTTTGTTCCATGTGCCAACCAACGAGGTGGGTTGTCAGAAATATCACATCAATGCGGCAGAACTCAGATCAGCATGTGTCTGAACTGTAGTAGGAACTAAAAAATCTCCTTTGATTAATGTCAAAACAGGTCTTGGGGGCAATTGTTAGCCTCTGATCTGGTTCTGCCACGTCAGACGCTACTTTGCTCATCAGTCCAGTAAGAGATGGCCAACCTGGAGTAAAGCTTTATATATTTCAATTCGGACCTCATCTATAATCCTGGTTCTAAGCCCACCGCGGTGTTGAATTCAGTTCAGACCTCATCCCCGAACGTTTCAGGTCGGACCTCGTCCTCAGACGTTATACTCACGTCATCAGCATAGCTTGTCCTTTCGTCTGTCAGGCGTCACTTCACATTAAATGCTCCAAAAAGAGAATATCTTGTAAACATTAAATGCCTAGCTTGGCCATTTTATGCCTAGTTTAGCATTAAATTGAGGTAATCATTACATATTTTCCTATAAATAGGAGATATAAATGTCATTCAGGTCGGACATTAAAACTGCTTAATAAAAGCACTCTTACAAAGATTATACAATCAGGTCTTCCTACATATATTTACCTATCTGCTACTTATTACGGTCATAGCCGACCTCAACACTTATCTTTAAGTTGACTTGGACTTAATACAAACTATTTTTCAACGTCAACAAATATTATAATATTACTCTTAAAGAAGTAAAAATTTACACATGAATATTATGTTGTTGCTCCTGAAAAAAATACAACTTGATACTGGTTAATATTCTAGAAGAATATTTGTATTGTCCAAAAAAATAACAACTTTATATATCAAAATTGATAATGATTTAATTTACATATTCTAAAGGAGTAAAAATTTATAAACATCAATTTTCTAGGCGAATATGGCTTTGATGGACGAATATGAAACACAACCTACATATATAAATATTATAATTGTAGATATCTATAACCTATAAAATATTTACTCTTAACATAACTTTATATTTTACTATCATGTATTAGAAATTATATACGAGATCTCTGAAGGAAACAACAACAATATTTGTTTTTAATGTAATAACATCTAATCATTATGTTAACTACAATCAACGAGGAATAGTGTATGAAGATTGCTTGGACATAAAACACCTTTCACCTTATATAAGTTTTAGAAGATGGTAGAATTAAAGACATTGACGCACGAAATATGAATGGCTCAATACAATAATTTTCATTGATTGATATCAATAAGAATTATGTACCATTTTTCCTTTACCTATGTTTTGTCTTATTGGATTTCTTGACAAGATTTTAGCGAAATAGCTTTTGATTACTCCAAAATTTGACAATTAATTGTTCTTTTTTGTTTCGTTTGGTATTTTTGTCAATTTAATAAGGTAGTTATTGTATAAATAGTTCAAGGGTAATGTTGTAAAATCATAGATAATGATGAATCATCTATAAATATATATTTTGATCAAATTGTAATTATATATATATATATATATATATATATATATATATATATATATATATCCATACTATAGTATAAGTGTCTATGCCATGTTTACTATTCACCCTTCAACCAACGCGGCGTCGTTTTGATGTTGTATTAGTCTTAATTTTGTCCAAATCTCACCATTTTGTCCTAATCTTTTGACACTTTTTGTATATTCAATTAATATCTTTGGCTCCATTTTTTGACTTCTTCATCTTTTCTTTTCTTTTATTTGTTTTAATATACACATATTAGTGTCTTTTAGCCGCAATTATTGACTTCTTATATATTATAGTCAATATATATTCATTTGTTCCTTAATAAGTCCTCAAATTTGGTGATTTTTTTCCCCAGTTGCTATGGATAACAAATGACGAAATACAATTGATTCTTAAAGGTTTTGCTAAATTTCATTATCTCTAAACTGCAGTTTTTTTGTCCAACATAAATATTTGCTGCACTTTATACATTAAGTATTTTTACATAATTCCAGTTGGAGACGATATCCCTATGGGTTACCTAACCATTGGATTTGGTTTCACATAATTTCATGTTGTATAACTCAAGGTATGGATATTTTTGTAAACTGCGACAGTATGAATCCGAGAAACTGACTTAGATGTTTTGGTGATCATTTTAGTATGCCGAAACATGCCGTCGGACTATAAAATTTTTATATGTGGTAGCTACATGGGTATTGTACGTTCTTTCAAAATTTCATATTGTTCGGTGATCGTTTTCTATGTCAAATAAATTTTTTTTACTCCATGACCGGGTGAAGTGTTTCTCTAAATTGTCTTTCAGTTCACCAACTCAAAAATATGTTGCACCTTATATATTAAGTATTTTTACATAATTTCAATTGGAGACGATAGCTCTATGGATTACCTAACCATTGGCTTTGGTTTCACATGATTTCATGTTATATAACTCAAGTTATGGACAATTTTGTAAATTGCGATAGCATGAATCCGAGAAACTGCCTGTGATGTTTCGGTGAGCATTTTAGTGTGTCAAAATATGCCGTCGGATTATCAAATTTTTATATGTGTTAGCTACATGGGTATTCTACGTTCTGTGAAAATTTTATATTGTTCGGTAATCGTTTTCTATGTCAAATAAATATTTTTTTGCTTCATGACTGGGTGAATTGTTTCTCGAAAATGCACTTTCTGTTGACCAACTCAAAACTATGCTGCACCTTATATATTAAGTATTTTTACATAATTCCAGTTGGAGACGATAGCTCTATGGGTTACCTAACCATTGGCTTTGATTTCACATAATTTCATGGTATATAACTCAAGTTATGGACAATTTTGTAAACTGTGACCGCATAAATCCGAGAAACTGCCTACGGTGTTTCGGTGAGCATTTTAGTAAGCCGAAACATGCCGTCGGACTATCAAATTTTGATATGTGGTAGCTAAATGAGTATTCTATGTTCTCTGAAAATTTCATATTTTTCGGTTATCGTTTTCTATGTCAAACAAATTTTTGTTACTCCATGACCGGGTGAAGAAATTTTTGTAACAGTGCCCTTATTTTGAAATTTTTGTTCACCTGGTCATGGAGTAACAAAAAATTTTTTGACATAGAAAACGATCACCGAACATTACGAAATTTTCAAGGCACATAGAATACTCAGGTAGCTACCACATACCAAAAATTAGTAGTCCGACGGCATGTTTAGGCATACTAAAATACTTATCGCGAAACCTCCTAGGCTGTTTTTCGGATTTATGCCGTTGGCGTGCCGGATTCGCTATTATAAATCAATCAAAAAACTTTAAGTAGTGTAAATATCTTCTTAACATTTTTTGGACCTTGGTTTTGTGGTAGTTTTAGTGGATTCCCATGTTTTGGTTACACGTTAATGATGTGAACTTGAAAGGTTTTGCTAAACTTCATGTTTTTCTAAGATACAGTTTCTGTTGTCCAACTCAAACATTTACTGCACCTTATATATTAAGTATTTTTACATAATTCCAGTTGGAGACGATAGTCCTATGGATTACCTAACCATTGACATTGGTTTCACATAATTTCATGTTATATAACTCAATTTATAGACAATTTTGTAAACTGTGACAGCATAAATCTGAAAAACTAAATAGGATGTTTCGGTTAGCATTTTAGTAAGCCGAAATATGCCGTCGGACTGTCAAATTTTGATATGTGGTAGCTACATGAGTATTCTATGTTCCCTGAAAATTTCATATTTTTCGGTGATCGTTTTCTACGTGAAATGAATTTTTCTTAATCCATGACTAAATGAAGTTTTGAAGTTTTTTTGTCCTCAATGGAAAAGTGACTTTTTAAGATTTTTTTTATTTTTTTATTTTTTTTTGGTAGGTGGACTTTTTTATGACAAATATAAAAACAAAAAAAAAACAAAACAAAAAAAAAATTTCCTCCACTTTGCCGAGTAAGCAAAGTGGGGGAATTTTTTTTTTATTTATCCCACTTTGTCGAGTTACTCGGCAAAGTGGGAAAATTAAAATGTTTTTAATTTTCCCACTTTGCCGAATAACTCGACAAAGTGGGTTATTCGGCAAAGTGGGAAATTTTAAATTTTTTTTTTTTTTTGTAATTTGCACTTTTAGCCCACATTCTTTTTATTTTATAACAAATTTACCCATAACTTTTTTTTTTTGCTTTGGTCATCCCCGACTTTTAAATTTCGTTACAAATTTTATTTTGTCCACCTCTTTAAATAATAAAAAAAAAACAAATAACAACAAAATAAAATAAAAATGTATATGAAGTCCTACAATTTTTAAAAAGTACCCAATTTTATTTTGACATTTTTTAAAAAAAAATGTTTTTTAAATTCTCGAGTTATTCGACATTTTTTTTTTTTTTTACATTTTGTCGAGTTCCTCGAATTATATATATATATATATATATATATATATATATATATATATATATATATATATATATATATATATATATATATATATATATTTTTAAATTTGTTGAGTTACTAAACAAAAAAATAAAAATAAATATTTTTTTTTTTAAATTTTGTCGAGTTACTCGATGTTAAAAAAAAATATTTTTTTTTTAAATTTGTTGAGTTATTAGCCAAAAATAAATAATAACATTTTTTTTAAAATTTTGTAGAGTTACTCAAATTTTAAAAAATATATATATATTTTTAAATCTTGTCAAGTTACTCGAATTTAAAAAAACATAAAAAATTTATATATTTTTTTTAAATTATGTCGAGTTACTCGAATTTAAAAAAAAAAATTTAAAAATTTTTATCGAGTTACTCGAATTTTAAAACAAAAGATAAAATAAAATTTTTAAAAATGTTGTCGAGTTACTCGAATTTTTAAAAAAAATAAATTTTGTTTTTTAAAACTTTAGTCGAGTTAATCGAATTTGAAAAAAAAAAAAAAAAATTTAAACTTTTGTCGAGTTACTCGATTTAAATTTTTTTTTACTTTTGTCAAGTTACTCGAATTTAAAAAAAAAAAATATTTAAAGTTTTGTCGAGTTACTTGATTTAAAAAAAAAAAAAAAAAAATTTATTTTTTAGTTTTGTCGAGTTACTCGATTTTTAAAAAAAAAAAAAATTAAATTTTTTTAAAGTTTTGTCGAGTTACTCGATTTTTAAAAAAAAAAAAAATTTCTTTTGTCGAGTTACTCGATTTGTAAAAAAAAAAAAAAAAATTTAGTGTTTTCTTTTGTCGAGTTACTCGATTTTAAAAAAAAAAAAAAAAAATTTTTTTTTTTTTTTTTGTCGAGTAACTCAATTTTTTTTAAAAAAAAAAAAAAAAAAAATTTTGTTTTGTCGAGTTACTCGATTTTAAAAAAAAAAAAAAAAAAAAAAAAATTTTTTTTTTTTGTCGAGTTACTCGATTTTTTTTAAAAAAAAAAAATTTCTTTTTTGTCGAGTAACTCGACAAAAATTTTAAAATTTTTTTTTTTTTAAATTCGAGAAAGTTTGTCGAGTTACTATTCAACTCGACAAACTTTTTTTGAGGTGAATAGTAACTCGAAAAAGTTACTGTTCATATATATTTTTTTTTTTTATTTGAAAAAGTTTGTCGAGTTACTATTCAACTCGACAAACTTTTTCGAGGTGAACAGTAACTAGAAAAAGTTACTGTTCATCAATTTTTTTTTTTTTTTTTTTTAAAAATTCGAAAAAGTTTGTCGAGTTACTATTCAACTCGACAAACTTTTGCGAGGTGAATAGTAACTCGAAAAAGTTACTGTTCATCAAGAAATTTTTTTTTTTTTTTTTTTTTTTAAATTCGAAAAAGTTTGTCGAGTTACTATTCAACTCGACAAACTTTTGTGAGGTGAATAGTAACTCGAAAAAGCTACTGTTCATCAAAAAAAAAAAATTTTTTTTTTTTTTAAAATTCGAAAAAGTTTGTCGAGTTACTATTCAACTCGACAAACTTTTTCGAGGTGAATAGTAACTCGAAAAAGTTACTGTTCATGAATTATTATTTTTTTTTTTTTTTTTTTTTTACATTTCTAATTTTTTTTTCAATGAAAAAAATCAACAACATATTTTATTTTTTATAACTATTAATTATAACATTCTTACTAATAATGTTACTAATATTTTTTTATACTAACTGCTAAAATAAAGTAAAATATATTGTATTAATTGATTATGATATATATTAAATTTATATGATATATATTCTATTTTACTATATTCTAATAAATGAAACATTAAATAAAATTTTGTATATGCTTTATTTATCAAGTTACTCGACAAATCCAAATTTAAGACTCACGAGTTTCTTGAAAAATAACACCACTAAATAAGAATAAAAAATTATTTAAATGTATGACATCATTTACATAAAAAAGGGAAACAAAATAATGAAAATTTTAAATTTCGTTCGTTCGTCGAGTAACTCCGACAACTCGATTTTCAGTTTGTCGAGCTACTTGAGCTATTGAATAGATTGATTTCGTATCACAATTTTAATCGAGTAACTCGACAAACTTGATTTTGGGTTTATCGAGTTACTCGAGTAACTTCAACAATGCATATTGTTCATTTTTTAGTTTACTTTTTTTATTTAAATTATGTACTACACTAAATTTTTTTTATTTTTTCATGTTATTTTTAAACCAACTCATGAATCTCAAATTTGAATTTGTCAAGTTACTAGATAAATTAGTCATAATAAAAGAATATATAATATATTGTATTAATTGATTATGATATATATTAAATTTATATGATATATATTTTATTTTGATATCTTCTAATAAATAATCAATTAAATACAAATATGTATGTGCTTCATTTATCAAATAAGTTAACAAATTCAAATTTCATGTCAACACGTTCATCGAATAATAATATTACAACATTCAAATTAAATAAAATAGTCAATGTATTAAATAATTTCAATAAAAAAAGATTAAAAAAATGAAAATTATGCATTTTATTATTGGCTCGAGTAACTCGGGAAACTCGATTTTAACTTTGTCAAGTTATGCTCTACAATGAATAATCAGTTCTTTTATATCAATAATATTTCATATTCTATAACTTAATATAATATGCTATAATAAAATAACTATTATAAAATAAAATAAAATCTAAATCATAAAACAAAACAATCTTTTACAATTTATTACTTAAGCAACTCGACAAATTGAAAATAAATTTTGTCGAGTTACTCTATAACCGACATGCTAAATACATATATTTTATATTATAAAAATTTTCTGTTTACAATAAAAAGAAACATAAAATATAATATACACAAGTCCACAAAATATCAAATATATAGAAAAACTATTTTACATAAATTCACACATTTATTTATAATATCTGTAAATCAATTATACTAAGTGAAATCTATAATTACTTATTCAATTTATTTCACGAAAATATTCCTGTTTTATAATTTTTGCTTTTGTATCACATTTTTCATCGAGTAATTTGACAAACATGATTTTTAGCTTGACGAGTTACTCGAGTAACTTCAACAATGCATATTTTTCATTTTTTTTTTGTTTTCTTTTTCTATTTAAATTATGTAATATACTTATAATTTCTATAATAAATATTATTATAAATTATGTTAAAATACTTATTACAACTATTAATTAAAAAAAACACATTTATTTTCGTAATATAATTTGACATAATTATTCTAACAAAAAAATTCATTATTATAACAAATTTTTACTACAATTTATTTTCATAATTTATGATGAAATCTATTTAGTATGAATTTGTCATAACAAATTTATTATAATCACTAGATTATTATAATAATGTAATAATTGATTAATAATATATTACTATAGAATTGCTTTTATTATGCTATAAATTTATTATAACAATTTTTAGTTATAATATGTTATACTAATTGCTAAAATAAAATATATTGTATTAATTGATTATGATATACATTTAAATTTATATGATATATATTCTATTTTACTATATTCTAATAAATGATACACTAAATAAAATTTTGTATATGCTTTATTTATCAACTTACTCGACAAATCCAACTTTGAGACTCACAAGTTTCTTGAAAAATACCACCACTAAATAAGAATGAAGAATTATTTAAATGTATGACATACTTTAAATAAAAAAGGCAAACAAAATAATGGAAAATTTAAATTTCATTCGTTCGTCGAGTAACTCGGGCAACTAGATTGTCAGTTTGTCGAGCTACTTGAACTATTGAATAGATTAATTTCGTATCACAATTTTAATCGAGTAACTCGACAAACGTGATTTTGGATTTGTCGAGTTACTCGAGTAACTTCAACAATGCATATTTCTCATTTTATAGTTTACTTTTTGTATTTAAATTATGTAGTACACTTAAATTTTTTTATTTTTTAGTTTATTCGTGTTATTTTTTAACCGACCTGTGGAACTCAAATTTAGATTTGTCGAGTTACTAGATAAATTAATCATAATAAAACAATATATAATATATTGTATTGATTGATTATGATATATATTAAATTTATATAATATATATTTTATTTTGCTATATTCTAATAAATAATCATTTAAATACAATTATGTATGTGCTTCATTTATCAAATAAGTTAACAAATCCAAATTTCATGTTTACACGTTCCTCGAATAATAACATTACAAGATTCAAGTTAAACAAAATAGCCAATGTATTAAATAATTTAAATAAAATAAGCTTCAAAAAATAAAAATTATGCATTTCATTAGTTTCTTGAGTAGCTCGGAAAACTCGATTTTAATTTTGTCGAGTTATGCTCTACAATGAATAATGAGTTCTTTTATATCAATAATATTTCATATTCTATAACCTAATATAATATGTTATAATAAATTAGCTATTATAAAAAAATTTATATATTATTTTAAATTAATATAATATATCATATCTAATTTTATGAAATATAAAAACACAGTGGAGTAAAATTTGTTATAATAATTATTTTTATTTATTACAATAATTATATGAGAAAACAAAAAATAAGGAGAAAATGACTCAAATTTTGACTTGTTAGCTTATCTTTGTCTTCCCTGTCAACTTTAAAGTTGATAAAATTAAGTTACTAGCACTTCCAGACAATTGCTCAAAAATTCTAATTCTCTAACCCAATAGCACGCACTTTTGCGTCTTAAGTTGAACTAAACAACACTAGGTTTTCTTTACGTCTCTCATGGCTTCGGTCGAAAGTATAATGATTTGTTATTTGAATGTAGGCAAAAATAGTGTAACTTAGACTGGTACATAATGCATTTTTTAGTAATAACTTCGTCGGAGACTTTAAAAAGTATAAACTTTACACTACTTGCGACTTTTTCAAAATACATGAAAGATGTAGTTCAAAAAGGTTACTATCTGCCCTTAGATCAATACAATACTAAGTTCTATGCTAGGGTCAATTATGATATATATGTCTGTATTAGCAAGTTAAGCTTATTCATCTGTTGTTTCACCTATGACTCCTCCAGAATTGTTGCTTAACATAGCTACATAGATCATCACTGGTTCATAACAAAAAAACAGGCTGGAAGACTGAAGAAAGCTGGAAGACTGAAGAAAGCTAGAAAGAAAGTTGACAAGCAAAATTAGCCTCCATCAAAAAATGCAAGCACAGTTGGGCTCAAGATGTGGATAACCGAGGCACAACAAGAGGACATGCAAAAGGTCACAACCACCAACACCAAAATGCCCGAGAATGACTTGTGGCTATTTCATTTTGTTTTATAGTCTAATATGTAGGGTAATAGTGGGGTTTTTATGCAGTAAAATGTAATTTTTCATTTTGTCAGGATACCTTAACTACCAGTAGTTTAGTTTTTTGATGATTTTAGATGTTGAATTATTTCATTTGATGTTTAAGGTGTCACATATGGCTGCTGTAAATTGTCGTTTGCTGAAGTTAATTAGCTATGTTAAATGAAGTGTTTTTATTAGCTCAAGCGAAACTATCTTCAAAGTAAATAAAACCTATGACATGGAAAACTTTAAGATTCATGCATTGATGGAAATTTGTTGCCCATCAAACTAAAAATAATTGGCATCATATTGCTCCCTACTAGGGCTACGGACAATGAAATGCTTTTAATGAATACATTTGTGTAGATATGTTTCCAATAGGTATATTGCTAATTGCTAATTTGTATTGCACCATTAATTGTAAAATATACAATATAGTTAAAACAATTAAAATTACATTATTATAAATTCGCCACGTGCAACGCACGGGCCAAAAAACTAGTATATATATATATATGAGTTTGAATTATACGCTTGAGTTTTGACTCTCTATATTCTTTTATATTATTCTCTCTAATTTATAATAATGTACATAATTTCTTACTAATTGATGTTTCGTATTAATTTTAAGCTTCACACTCTTCTACAGTAAATAATAACAAATTGTCAACTCTTTAAAATTTCATGATTAAATATAATTTTTAATATCAAGTAGAGAAGATTATTGTCGAGTTTCCAAACTTTAAAATACATTCTAGCATAAATATTTAATGCATCTCCTCCATTTCTCTAAAAAGATAAAAAGAAAAAGTAAGACAATAAATTAAGAAAGGAAAAAGAAAAACAAAAAACAAAAACCACAACCCCTGTCCCTCGCCGAAGCCGAATCCAAATCCAAACTATAAAAATTCAACACTTACATCGAAATTAAGTGCATTTTTAGTAGAGTTTAAAAATAATTTTTTAAGAAAATTTTGTAAAAAAATTGATAAAAATATGTGGTTAAAAAGTTCATAAGAGTTGTGGGTCTTATAAAATATGTGGTTAAAAATGAGTTGAAAAAAATATATATATATTTCGCACCAAACATGGTCTAAAGTTTCACTTTTCTGAAAAAAAAAGTAAAAATAAATAAATAAAAAGTACCCTGGGTAAAAGGTGACATCCAAGACATGTCACACAAAGTTATTGCAATTTGATACCGGGACAAATAAATCTTTGTAATTTTGTTGCCAAAAATGATAAATCTTTGTACATTTTTGTTATGGCTTATTTGCACAAATGGTCTCTAACTTTTGCACTTATTTCGGGTTGAGGACCTATCTTTTTATTTTTGACAGTTTAGCCCCTATTTCAAAAGTTTTTGGCGTGAATGGTTCTTCCCATCCATTTCCGTTAAATTTTAACGGAACTTAATCGCGTGAAGTCCACACACTTCATTTCTTGAGGGCTTTTTTGTCAAAACACTGTATCCACAATTTCCCACTGAAAATGAAGAGACGTCTGAAGAAGTTGAAAACCAACCCATTGCATTTCGAAAATTTTTTTTTCCCAAAAAGTAAAAAAAATCATTTGGTAACCGAAAATCGAAGACATTCAACAAACCCTTTGCATTGCCGGCGACATACCAGCGACTCACGAAGAAAAAGTAAGTAATATAGTGTATATTATATAAATTTTTGCGATTTAGTGTACATTTGGAGACGTTTTGATCAACCAAATGTTTGAACGGTGTTATTGAGTTTGTAAATTTGGTGTTTTCTCAGTGAGTTCTCTTCCAAACACGGAAGCAAACGAAACCCCAAGAACAAGATTCAGACTTTATCACGAAGAAGCGCCTATATACGGTTATTTTTTTGAAGTTTCCCACAAAATTAGTAATCCTTGAAGTTTGGGGATCCTGCTCCTTACAGTGTTGATGGAAAAATACAACTGCAACACTAGAATTTCCTACTACAATCTACATATTTCAGAACTATATCAAGACTGCAATACGAACATTGTGATAATGCCACATAAAAACCCAAACACCCACATTTTTCATGCACATCTTTTCTCATTTTTTAAGATCTTCATTGCTTCTTCATTCTCATTCTTCGACCTAAGCAAGTCAGGAATTATCTGTGTTGATCTAATGCACATGGGTAGGTCACACCAACTGAAAAATCCACACCCGCCTGTTTCCTGTTCAAGAACAAAAAAAAATAAACATAATTAAGCAAAACGAACTGGATTAGACAAAAAACATAAAAACTTCTGCTGCAATGGCAAACCCGTCTTCTTGGACATGTATGAAACCTTCTTCCGGGATTAGCATCTGTCCACGACGTCTTCAGCTCAATTGGCAAGCCACAGTTACAAAAACGGGGATCCATCTACGCAAATAAGGAAATTTTTCTGTCCAAATTTTTTTTCCACAGCTACATAGCTATGGATGTATATATATACACATGTAATATGTAGGGGAAAAGTCAGCAACCAACGCGGAAAATTGTGGATATAGTGTTTTGACAAAAAAGCCCTCAAGAAATGAAGTGTGTGGACATCATGCGATTAAGTTCCGTTAAAATTTAACAGAAATGGATGGGAAGGACCATTCACGCCAAAAACTTTTGAAATAGGGGCTAAACTGTCAAAAATGAAAAGATAGGTCTTCAACCTGCAATAAGTACAAAAGTCAGGGACCATTTGCACAAATAAGCCTTTTTGTTATTGCCACAAAATATATGCAATGGAAGCATTCCATAACAGATAAACTCCATTATTGATTCAGAAATTTAGTTGGTGGGGCTGAAATTTAAGAAAGTCAATGTAGACATTTAAAAGACGGATGATTATATTCACATTACATTTTGTTACAAGTGTACCACATTTTAATTATATTTAAGATCTTCAACTTTTGTTCATTATTGCAATTATGTTCTTAACTTTTTGTTATCGAATTCTTATCTTCAACTTTCATTACTTAGCACATTTCATCATTGATGATGGTTTATATCGAGATATTTTGTTTACGCGCTTTGAAATGAGGAAAAAATATTTTGTCTTAATTTTGTATCTATTGTTTTTTTAAAAATATGACAGACAAATAAGTCTTTTTACGAATTCTCAAACAAATATTTTTTTACGGAAATCTTTATCAATGTGCTAATTAATGAAAAATTGAAGATAAAAATGTGATAAAAAAAAAGTTGGAGACATGAGTGCTATAATATTAAAAGATTAAGAATGTTAAATGTAATTAAAATGTGGTGCAAAAAATAAAAAGTGTTGCATGAATATAATCTATATTAATACTAAAAGGCCCTAAGAGGGAGAAACAATTTTAGACAATTTTACCCTTATATATTACAACTTTGGACTATTTTACCCTCATACATTAAATTAAAAAATTCAAAACCCTTTTATCTCCCGGACTATTTTACCCTCCTACATTAAATTGGACAATTTTACCCTCATATATTGCAACTTTAGACAATCTTACCCTCCTACATTAAATTAAAAAATTCAAAACCCTTTAATCTCCTGAACTATTTTACCTTCCTATATTAAATTGGACAATTTTACCTTCATATATTACAACTTTTGATAATTTTACCCTTCTACATTAAATTAAAAAATTCAAAACTATTTCATCTCCCAGACTATTTTTCCCTCCTATATTAAATTAAAAATCCAAAACCCCACCATTATTGAACAAAACAACATAATGAAAAAAATACGTATACAATCATTAGTATACAATTATATTAGAACATGTTATAATCAAATTATAAGGGATTTTGGCCCAAATAGTTCCTAACATTTGTCTTTAGTGTGGAATTGGTCCCTAACGTTTATTTTTTGACAAACAAATCCCTAACCTATGTGTTTTGGTGTGAAATTGGTCCTTAAAGGATGAAAAAGACAAATATACCCTTAGTTTTAATTAGAAAAAATTGTATGTAGATTCTTAATCATTACAAAATGTGCAAATAGGTCCAATACTTTTATTTTTTATAAAAAAAATTAAAAAAAACTAATGAGTTTTTTTTGAATTAACACTTTAGTAATAAATATGTCAAATAAAATTATTATTTTTATTATTAAGTAATTATATTATTTAAAATTTAATCTTTTATTTTATTTTTGTATAAAAAAAATAACTTTGTCATAAACTTGATGTTGAAATACTTTTATTTAATTGAGTTATATATTTATTAACTACAAATATTAGAGATCCAACTATATTCTTCATATTTTAATTTATCGTTTTATATTTGTTCAAAAAGAAAACACATAATGTGTAAATTAATTTTTATTAGTATTTTTGTATTAAATAAAAATATAATAAGATTAGTTCAATATCATAAAATTGGCTTATTTGCACAAATGGTCCCTGACTTTTGCACTTATTGTATGTTGAGGACCTATCTTTTCATTTTTGACAGTTTAGCCCCTATTTCAAAAGTTTTTGGCGTAAATGGTCATTCCCATCCATTTCCGTTAAATTTTAACGAAACTTAATTGCGTGAAGTCCACACACTCCATTTCTTGAGGGCTTTTTTGTCAAAACACTGTATCCACAATTTTCCACTGAAAATGAAGAGACGTCTGAAGAAGTTGAAAACCAACCCATTGCATTTCGAAAAAATTTTTTTCCCAAAAAGTGAAAAAAATCATTTGGTATCCGAAAATCGAAGACATTCAACAAACCCTTTGCATTGCCGACAACATACCAACGACTCACGAAGAAAAAGTAAGTAATATAATGTATATTGTATAAATTTTTGCGATTTAGTGTACATTTGGAGACGTTTTGATCAACCAAATGTTTGAACGGTGTTATTGAATTTGTAAATTTGGTGTTTTCGCAGTGAGTTCTCTTCCAAACACGGAAGCAAACGAAACCCCAAGAACAAGATTCAGACTTTATCACAAAGAAGCGCCTATATACGGTTATTTTTTTTAAGTTTCCCACAAAATTAGTAATCCTTGAAGTTTGGGGATCTTGCTCCTTACAGTGTTGATGGAAAAATACAACTGCAACACTAGAATCTCCTACTACAATCTACATATTTCAGAACTATATCAAGACTGCAATACGAACATTGTGATAATGCCACATAAAAACCCAAACACCCACATTTTCCATGCACATCTTTTCTCATTTTTTAAGATCTTCATTGCTTCTTCATTCTCATTCTTCAACCTAAGCAAGCCAGGAATTATCTGTGTTGATCTAATGCACATGGGTGGGTCACACCAACTGAAAAATCCACACCCACCTGTTTCCTGTTCAAGAACAAAAAAAAAATAAACATGATTAAGCAAAACGAATTGGATTAGACAAAAAACATAAAAACTTCATCTGCAATGGCAAACCCGTCTTCTTGGACATGTATGAAACCTTCTTTCGGGATTAGCATCTGTCCACGACGTTTTCAGCTCAATTGGCAAGCCACAGTTACAAAAACGGGGATCCATCTGCGCAAATAAGGAAATTTTTCTGTCCAAATTTTTTTTCCACAGCTACATAGCTATGGATGTATATATATACACATATAATATGTAGGGGAAAAGTCAGCAACCAACGCGGGAAATTGTAGATACAGTGTTTTGACAAAAAAGCCCTCAAGAAATGAAGTGTGTGGACTTCACGCGATTAAGTTCCGTTAAAATTTAACGGAAATGGATGGGAAGGACCATTCACGCCAAAAACTTTTGAAATAGGGGCTAAACTGCCAAAAATGAAAAGATATGTCCTCAATCCGCAATAAGTACAAAAGTCAGGGACCATTTGTACAAATAAGCCTCATAAAATTATATACGTCATTTTGTTATTTATTTAACTTAATTTTTAGAGTAAAGAGGGAGAAAAAATTTTATAAGTAAAGAGGGAGAAAAATGATTTAATTTCTCCCTCTTTAAATAATATAATTACTTAACAATAAAAATAATATTTTTATTTGATATGTTTATTACTAAATTGTTAATTCACAAAAAAAACTCATTAGTTTTCTTTATTTTTTATAAAAAATTAAAGTATTGGACCTATTTGCACATTTTGCAATGATTAGGAATCTACATACAATTTATTCTAATTAGAACTAAGGGCATATTTGTCATAAGGACAATTTTGCACCAAAATACATAGGTTAGAGATTTGTTTGTCAAAAAATAAATATTATGGACCAATTTCACACTATGGGCAAAAGTTAAGGACCATTTGTGCCAAAATCCCAATTTATAATTATACTATCAAGGCTTTTTTCTCTCCAATAGATTTTTTGGGTTAATTAATTTTGTGTATTCTAAAATCTAAAAACTTTTCCCATCTCGCCATTAATAAACTTTATAACACAATATATTTTATGTACAATTATTTTATAATAATTTTTCCTCCCATATTCAAAAATTCAAAAACTTTTCACCTACCACCATTATTACAATATATATATAACACAATATCTGAGTTTGACAAGATATTCAAATCTCATCTGCCATATCTTGAAGTATCAAGAACTCCACCACCGGTGAAGATACGACGTCTTACTTCCCTCGCTGTATGTATGTGTGGAAGCTCATACCTCTATTTACAAAAATAGAAAAATGAACTTTTGGGAATTTCAGTTTGAAAAAAAAAATGGTAGAATTTTAAAACGCTAATTGCTGTGTTTCTTAATCCAATGCGTGATTTTTGCGTCAACCTTCATACATTTGTTTTGAATTTTCTTTTACTTCTTAATACCCTAAAGATGATGAGTAGTGACATATCAAATATTTAATTTTTCAAGTGTAGCGTCATATCATTTTGAAACAATGAAAAAATAAAAGTAGAAAAATAAAAATATCTCATAAAATTGACACCAAGATTGGTTGTCGGTTTATCCAAATTCATTTTTATTTGACAATCGCAAATGCTTATTTATACATCTCCACTTTAATGAAAGAGAATTTGAAAATCGAGATGAATTCCCAGTACTCATTTTATTATTTTAGTCACAAAGCAAAAATATTTTGGTGTTAACCCCGGTCATGCACACAAAACAGGCAAACAACACACATACAGACACAAAACTATAGTTAAGTAGACACCAGATTAGAGTTATTTGAACTAAATTTAGAACCCACATGACAACACAATCTGCCAAACATATCATATTACTCATCTGTGCTATGCATAGAATTAAAAAATTAACAGTTTCAACATACTTTGGCAAATTGAACCAAAAGCATAAGAAAACCAAACACCCAAAAACACACACACTAAAGAGTTTGGCAGTTGGAATTTTTGAAACACCATTTCAATTAGGTGGAAATTTTTCCAATCCAGTTCCAATTCCCAGATTCCATCCTTCCAAGTTCCTACATTGCAACAATACAAACACATAACAAACGCACATATTGAGCGGCACAAGATTTTGAGACTCATCACCACCATAGCCAGCTTCGTTCTGATGTCCAAGATTTGAATCCGTTGTCTTTATTTCCAATTCACTCGTACTATTTTTATTAATATAGATTAAGAAAAATATGTATTGGCTGAGTTGACATTCTATTTTGTTTCAATTTACAAGACCAAGATATACGTGCATTTGGAAGGAAAAATTTTATTGCATGAGCACATGATACTATTTTGGCTATAATAATATTTTTATACAAAGATAAAACTAATTTAATTGAGATTTATTTTTTGTTTATTTTGCATAAAATTTATAAATATAGTGTTGATAAACAATGTAATTGTGTAGAGTACAAACAAGGTTCAAATATGTTTTTATTAGTAAATTGAAATAATATTTCTATTTTTTACTATAAAAATGTGTGATTGGGGTTCAATAATCATCTCTGTTTGTTTGATTCTTCATTGTATTTTTAGCTGTAGATTATGATCACAAACAAAGAAAAAGGTGGAGAAAGCATTGTTGTATTCATTGATTATTTTGTAATTTTGCTACAAACAATATAATAGTTTTATTGGATTTTACTATTCAAGTTTTCGCTCAAACGACGTCGTTTTGGTGACCCAATAATAACATTCTTTATTTTTTCCCTCTTTGAAATACAAAATGACATCGTATATTGTCCAATATATATATATATTTTTTTATCGATTTTAGGTAAAATTGGTGAAATGAGTTTGTATATGAAACTCCATATTATCTATAATAATCTATTATCTATTATCTATTAATAATCTAAAAAAGATTTAAAGAGAGAAATATTTTTGGACAAATATGTCCTCATTAATATTTTATATTTCCTCAGTTGTACTTGAGATAATGTTATAATTGAACTCCTAATTTAGAATTTATAACCACATATAGTCCTTAGAAGTTGAAAAGACTAAATCTCCATTTATTATATAGTCAGTTACACGATTAGTAGTAATTGACATTCCACCAACAGTTTATTCAGCTTATTTAATGTCTAATTTGAAGTTTAAGGTCATTTTATTTGAAGGTAATTATGTAGTTTGTGATGTCCATAAAGACTTCATTTGAAGATTTGTATTTGTGATTGTGGTTTTTATTAGTTAATGTGACTAATCTTCTCTCAATGCTCTTCTTTTTTCAAAAATATAATAATATGCGTTGAATTATAAGGTTATGGTGTATTTTTTAATTATTGTGCATGCTCATGCGTATTTGTATATTGTTTACATATCTAATTAACTTGCGGCTTCAGATTTTCTAGATGAAAAAAACTTTGTGGGCTAACTTTAATAATGGTTTCAATCCACTATTAATACGCATCTTATTTCTATTATTCTTTTTTATGCTTTTGAATTGAATTGCTATCTATTTTGCTTAAACTAATTTTTCTTAACTATTTATGCTCCAACGTGAATAAGACGCTTAAATCGCTAGAATATTTAGTTTTGGTAATATTACTTTATTTCTCCACTACATTTTGGATAAGTTCACATGAAGATATCTGGGGTACTGAATTGTGCAAATGATAATGTTTAATTTTGCGTATTTCTAATGTAAATGTTATTTTTATTTTCTTTTCTTTTATATACTGATTGATAAATCTACCTAACTTGAGGTGCTACGAACCCAAATTATATGTGATATTTTGGGTTAAAACATCTTCATAGTTAGAGAGCTATATTAAATTACAAAGATTTGTTATAAGTCATGTACCATCTCATAAAGCAAGAAAATTCAATGGGTATGAGTGTTCGATATATTTAAGAACTTATGTACACTATTTTTTATTCTTTTTGTTTGTGTTCTTTAATTGATATTATTTGATTATATTATATACTTTAAAAAATAGATGTTCAATACTAGCAACATAATTGTAGAAAGTACTTTGTTTGAATACAACAACAAACATTATTTTTCACCGTATTTTCTAATGTCAAATTTTTGTATTTTAATGCAGTATTAAATTAAATTATAATTATTTAAATATTTGAATAACATATATCTCACAATACCATTATTAAATCACGTACAACGCACGTTTTACATACTAGTTACCCTTAAAAGACCATTAAAAGAGAGAAACAGTTTTAGACCATAATCACCCTTATCGTTCATTAATATAAAATTATCTTATAATATTTTATTTATTATATTACATTTTAACTTTATCTAATTAAATTAATATTGTATTCATTCATTAACGTCTCTTGCCCTCTCAAAACCACCTTCAATAATCCTACATTAAATTTTAAACAATTTATTATATATACAA
This sequence comes from Forsythia viridissima, assembly GCA_030279155.1. NCBI lineage: Eukaryota > Viridiplantae > Streptophyta > Magnoliopsida > Lamiales > Oleaceae > Forsythia > Forsythia viridissima. The sequence continues at coordinate 5,826,302 of CM059036.1, forward strand.
TTAATTCTTACTAAATGAGAACATAATAGTTATACTACATCTAAAATGTCTTAAAAATGAGAAATATTTTAATGTAATAGTTATATTATACTACATCTAAAATGTCCTAAAAAGGAGAAATATTTTTAGACTATTCCATCCTTACAAAAATTTTAAAATTCTGTAGCCATTCCTATTGTTTACTAATATACAAGTATCTTATAATATTTTATTTATTATATTACATTTTTAATTTACATAATTAAATTAATATTGTATTCATTAATGAAATATCTCTTGTCCTTCCAAAACTACATTCAATGATCAAACATTAAATTTTTAACAATTTATTAAATATACAATTAAAATTTTTAAATATTTAAAATTGTGGTTTATTCCTTTTTATTGCTAATTTTATGTTTTTTTTTACTAAATGAGAACGTAATAGTTATTTTTAGGAGAGATTTGGAACTATGGTTGAAATATTTATAATGTTTGACAATTCGATACTTTTATTTATACTATATCTAAAAATGGAGAAGTGTTTTTTGACTATTTTATTCTTATAAAAATTTTAAATTTCCATTTTCACTATTAGTGTCCAATAATGTACAATTATCTTATAATATTCTATTTATTATATTACATTTTAAGTTTACCTAGTTAAACTAAAATTGTATTCATTGATGAAACGTCTGTTGCCTTTCCAAAACCACTTTCAATTATCCTACATTAAATTTTTAACAATTTATTAAATGTACAGTTAAAATTTTTAAACATTTAAAATTGTGGTTTATTCCTTTTTATTGTTAATTTTATGGGGGGTTTTCTTTTTTGCTAAATGAGAACGTAATAATTATTTTAGAAGAGATCTGGGACTATGGTTGAAATATTTATAATGTTCGACAATTAGATATTTTTAAAAACCGTGAGCCGTTTTTTTATCTCTATTGATAATAAAATATTATGATATTTTTTCTTCATATTTCGTCTAAATTATCGGTATTATTTATGAACCAAAGAGCTTTTGGAATGTTAGTCATCTTTCGTATTTATTGAGCTACATCACTACTGGTAGACGTATATGAAATATCACAATATTACATTATTGCTCATCTTTTTAGAGGTTTTGTCCTTAAAATTTACATATGCTTAAAAGATTATGCATTTTTTATTAGTTTATAAATTTATTTTATTTTCCTTGAATTAATAACTCGACGAAGAAGTATTAACAATCAACTAAATGTAGATAATTATATACAATAGGAATAAAAATAAATACAGTATTTTCTCAGACTCCAATAATCCAAATATTACATAGCAATAAGACCATAAAAAAAATGTAATTATCATACAACAAATTCTCAAGATTTGATATTTAATTCATATTATACAGTGTCAGTTCTCAAAAAAGTAAAATAAAATAAACTTTTCATATTAGATTCCTACAATAAATCACATTTAATTATCAAAAGTATTTGAAAAATCAAAAGTTTTACTGGTTGAATAACATTAATTCATAATTATCTTGATAATGAGCATTAAAAGATAATATCATGCATATCTACCAAAATGTCAATGAGAGATGATTTACGGACTCATTTTTGAGTTTGTATGTGGCATACTTATTTAGTAAGTAATTTGCAAGTGCTCAATAATTTGGTATACTCTGTCATATTAATAAGAGTTGTACCAGCTTGCACAAACTATTCACCATTGTTTCCCTTGACTTGACTTTAATATTATGCTCGAATGAGAAATCCAATGTAAATTTACTATTTTATGTCAACTTTTATCCATTCGAATTCGTATCAATAATAAAAATCCTTCATTAACAAATAGTGAATCGAATTATCAAGAGCTTATTTTTTTTTTAAAAACGGTGGAATGCATAGACTATTCTTTGTTTTGCCATGTATAGAATTTTTTCATGTATACTGGAGATTATGAAATAATCTATTATATATTTCAATAAAACATGTACATAACTAGAGAAGCATCCCTTATAACAAGATATAATAATTACCTGAATTGTCTTATGCATATCAGTGACTACACAGATGTCATATGTTGTATTCACTATTTGAGTTTAAAGCAATATCACCTAAAACTACAACAAACAATAACAGACCATCACATAACTATTTATTCTAACTATAAATATCTAAAGTTTCATAATATTACTGAATAAATCAGAGTAGTTTATGTATTTAAACCGAGAACACTAATACCTTTAAGCCTTCTTCCAATCTCGGGCCACGAAACGACTTAGAGGATGTCATATTACCTTTATCAAGGCCGAACTTCAGGTTTTGCGGACATGAGTCAGAATTTAAAAATTGTGTCCACAAATCATAGTTTGTATTTATATTTTTTTTCTTCATAAGAGTTTTTCTAAACTAAATCTATAAACTCAAAATCCAACAATAAAACGATAAAAAAAATGTAATACCTTAAAATAAAGAATGCTATGATTTTTTTTTTTTATCATAACTAATTTTGCAATAATTTTATCGGCATATAGACATATTTGAGGAAAAAAATTGACTGATACAAAATATGATGTCAACAAGAAATGACAAAATCAAGTCTATCTTAATCAATTCAATTGGTTCAATTATTACCAAAAAATGTAATATGTTAACTCATGGAATTTATAAATTATCTAAAATGAAATAGAATGAGTAAAAGAGAAATATCACTTACAACTCTATTAACTATGTTGATTCGAAGTGGCTTATGGGAGTAGAATTTTGATGAATTGGAGAGGAAGATTGGTAGTCTAAACTTTGAAAAGTTTCAACTTTCAAATTGGGGAGAAGATGGATTTTGGAGTGGACTTTTTAATTGTGTAAGTTTTTTTTTGTTATGTGTGGATTTGGGTTGTCCTGGATCAATGCTTTGAAAACAAATGTTTTATATATATATATATATATATATATATAAGATCTATGGGTCCTCAAAAATTTTGGGCCTGAGTCAGCCGCCTCTTAAATTTCCTATAAAGTTCGGGCTTGACCTTTATCAAAGTTCGACTAAAAAATCAATGGCAATCCAAGCCTAGAAGTAGCAAAAATTTAAAATGCCACTAATCCAAACAATTTCATTTCCAAATTAAGTTGAATCATACTAGTCCAAAAATAACATGTCCACCCATTAAAATTAAGTTCAACATAATCTTCTACTTATTTTCTCTATTTTTCTCTTTAATAAGTGTCCACCCATGTTAAATGATATTTCTTAATATATTCAAAGAATTAACTCAATTACTTTCAAATACTAATGTGACTTTTTTGTTGATGAGTTGAGGACTTAAGATCAAAACTGATTAGAAAAATTTGGATCAATGTCTTACATTTGAATTTTTTTCAAGAATAGTGAGGTGGACTATAGGTTTCGGGGAGGGGGTAGACAAATCCAAAAATATACTTCTTCTCTATTCTTTAAGATATATGTTGCAATTTTTTTTTTTTTTTTTGGATTTAGTAGAAATAAAATTTTCCTAAAGAATGATAAAATTAAAAAGTAAGTATACGATATATGACATGTATGTCTACCACTCTCTCATACTAAAATTACTAATTAGTAATTTTATTATTCGTAAAATACAGTTATAAAGACAACATCAATTCCATAAGATTTAATATCAATGATTCGTTAATCATCAAAACTCAAATCACCAAAAAGTATTAATTGGATTCAAATTATTGTTGATATTACTACAATATAAAATCCATCTCGATTGTAATTGTACTTCTATGAATGTAAATAAAATATCAACATTATTCATTATAACGTCGAACAATATAATACATCATGTTATCAAGAACCGTGTTCTTTTATTTTTATTGCAATTACAATTTTAACTATTAATAATTAAAAAATAGAAATTTTGAAAATATTAAAAATTAATAAAATTATTGCAAAACTACGTGCAACGCATGCGTTTCTAACTAGTAACATAAAAAGTCATTAAATGATATTATTTATTAAAGTTGTTGTCGATGAAGTTTTGAAACATAAAATTCATCTATAATAGAATCTACATCTATTTTCTCAATAAGTTCTCATTTGATGATGAGTGTCATGCAAGAAAATTGACTGAATCATTTTTCCAAAAACCAATGAGATTGAGGCTTTGTTTGATTTAGATTATAAACCTATTTTGATTTTTTTCAGCCGTAATTTTTGACTTTTCAACTCACTTTTAACATAAAAAGTCAACAATTTCAACTCAAAAAAACCAATATTGCTCAAATAAGACAATATTGATCAAATAAACTAGTTTATAATCTCTGTCAAACATGTACTGAGTTTTTCTGGAATTGTCATTGGATACTCCACAAGTATTTGTTAATAAGACTCAACTTTTAGAAATATTAGTCTAATCTCATCATGCAGATTAACATGATGTGCTTTCTTTTCTCGGATCTCATTCAATACTAGTAGATGTTGCAATTCAGGATTTGAAGATGAAAGATGTTATATTTTCAGAGAATATATGCTTTCATTAAATTGACATACCTATCTTCTTAAAAAATGAAAACAAAACATTTATTATCTTGACAAAACATTGACCTTCAATTTGTAAATTTTAAAAATCGTAAATAAAAATAATAATAATAATCTATCAACAACTCAACGTTAGGTCGACAATGCACAACATTCTAATAATAAGTTGAAAAAGTAACAAAATAAGTCGATAATACACAACAATCTAATAATAAACTGACAAGGCAACATCAACACTTCAACAATTTCGTTTAAATTTTAACTATTACCAATAGCACGGCAAACAAACAAAATAAATAAATAAATAGAAAATTAATTAAAGTTTACAACAATAACTTTCTTTATATAATAAACCAAAAAAAAAAATCGTGGCAAGTTTAATATTTTCTTTTTTTAGTTTATGGCATGTTTACATTTTCTCTATTACCACAATAATTTTTTTAATAAAAAAAATTATTTGAAGGAGTATAAAAAATATAATTTAGAAAATTAAAATAATACAAAACAATATAAACATTACAATTTACACGAAAGCTAAAAAAATACAAAGAATACTGGCTATTTGTTCGTATAGTCGCACTTCATAGTTGGCTGGATACTTCGGACTTGCCCAATCTCTCGTAGTCGCTAGTCGAGGAAGAAAGGAAACAGAACTCGTCAGGTGGGTTAACAAATTTAGCGAGGATTTAGGCTAATTGGAGTTTGAATTTGAGCAAATGAAGTGAAAATAGATGAAAATATTGCAATCAGATTTAGAACTAGAACTTATTAATTTTGGGTCATTTTCATATTCGCTGAAAATTGAATTTGAGGACATGGAGTGAAAATTGATAATTTTATATTTTTCTCTAATGAAAATTTAATTGACATGACTATAATATTATATTTAGTATGATATGTTATATATTATTTAATAAATGTACTAATTTGTAATTTTTGCAAAGGTTAGAGATCTAATTGTAATTCTTTCTAATTAAAACTAAAAGTATATTTGTTTTCTTTATCAAATAAGGACAAATGTGCACCAAAATACATATGTTAAGGGTTTTCGTGTCAAAACAAATATTAGAGACCATTTCTGTATTGAGGAAAAAGGTTAGGGACCATTTGCGCCAAATTTCCAAAAGAAAGAGAAGAAAGAAAACCGCAATCCCACCCCCTTGCCAAATAGGCAAATACCCACTTCCACCGTCAAAAATCGCAGGGTTTTCTCCGCCGTGCCGTAAAAAGGAACATAGCAGGCAACCCAACTGTCTAATGGCTTCGGAAGAGGGCATAATTCTTCCAATTCTTCCTCAAGAAATCATAATTGAGGTACTTCTTAGACTGCCCGTCAAATCTCTTGTCAAATTCAGGTGTGTATGTAAACCATGGCTCTCTTTGATATCAAGTCCTCAATTTGCCAAAACCCATCTCAAGATTTCATCCGAGAAGAACAAAGGTGAACACGACAGACTTGTTTTAGGCTGCACCAGTGATTATGGTGTTTTTCTTCGATCTATAAATCTTGATTCTTTTATGCATGGAAAGAATTTTACGGATGCTGCTAAAGTTTATGGTCACGAAATGGATGTCAATTTTCTAAGGGTAGAATTAAGGATGATTGGTTCGTGCAATGGATTAATTTGCATGTCTGTGGGATCATCTGGAGTTTTTATATGGAACCCTTCAATAGGAAAATCCAAGGTATTGCCACCTTCAGGTTCTGAATTTCGGAACTATTCTAACACTGTGACTTATGGGTTCGGTTATGATGAGTTAAACGACGATTACAAAGTGGTGGAAAATTTTGGTTTTGCGACTGATGTTTATAGTTGCTCAGCCAAATTGAAGATTTTTAGTTTAAGAACTAATTCCTGGAAAGAAATTGAGAATTGGCCAGGTGCTTATCCTTCTCGCCGCAGAGCCCGCACCTGTGCCTTTGTCAATGGAGCTTTTCATTGGTCGGGTCGCCCCAATGGTCGTTGGCAAATTACTTCACTGAATACGGAGACTGAGTTGTATGGGGAATTATCGCTGCCTGAATATGAAACTGGTCTTAAAGATTTGACGTTGGGGGTATTGAGGAAATGCCTTTGTGTATTTTTTAACTATAAAACACACCTGGATGTATGGATGATGAACAAATATGGTGTTAGAGAATCTTGGACTAAATTGGTTTGCATTATGGATATCCACGATAATGTGTACCAAGCACCAGTGCCGTTATATGCATCAGAAAGTGGTATAATCCTAATGAAGTATGGGTCGACTTTTAAGTTATACAATTCAGCCGATAATAATACATCCACTTTCCTGGAGATTTCTTCCCCCGATCCCCAGTCTGATTATAAAGCAATTACCTACACTGAAAGCCTAGTTTTGCCTAACTCTGACCATGAAGGAAACCAACAGTGGTGGCAATGGGGAACAAAGGTAAATTAGGTTATCACATTGTTGAATATTTCTTGTTAATGCTTCTCTAGATTATTGTTTAATTTGTGTGTTTTTATTTGGGATTTTATGTATTCTCGTACAGCGTGTTTGTTTCATGCCATTCTAGTCCTACAATTGAGGGACAAATTAATTACTGTGATGCTTCTTATGGAAGCTCTGAAGCTTCTCAAATATTTGCTAAATTAAAAAGTTCCATGCATTGCTTTCTAAACCTTCTCCCACTCGAAGGACCTACTCTAGCTCGTACTCTAACTGCTAAACGAAGAAATGTTAATTAAAGTATATAATTGAATTGAAAATCAAAATTTTGGAGGTAAATGTCTCTGTCAATGCACCAAAAATTAACTTAACTCTGTGTTTTATTGATTGCTCTAGATCTGTATTGTATTGCTTTGTAGATGTGCATGGGTTTTTATGTTCACTGTTTTGTTCAAGAAATACCCATCAATAGAACTTTTAATCAGAGTTTTTGACACGACCCGCCCCGAGTAACATTAATGAACCTGAGACGTGGCGTGCACCGATGATGGATACCAACTAGAGGTTGGATCCACCATCAATGCTACTACAATGTGTAAATTATTATGACTTATTTTTAAGAAAATTTCGACATTATCTCTCTTATAATTTAGACTAACCTACCTGAAATAAAATACAACATATCCCAATAACAATATTCACAACTAAATGGGACCATTTGCTCCTCCAATAACCACAACAAAACAACGCGATAGAGACGGGCCATATTGTAAAAATTTTACTATTTAAATAACATAAACCGTAACATATAGATATAAAATATATAGTGAGTTCTTCTAGTTATTTACAAATGATGCAAAAATGATATCTAAAAATAAACACGTGTTCCAAAATAATGACTATATGTTATGAAATGAGTCTTCTCTGTCGTGTGGCTCTGACTCCACAATGAAAAAGCTATATTTCCAAAAGCTGCTCAAAAACTCAACTCCTACATGATAAGGAAAAAAAATCATTGAAAAATACATGAGTTGATAGGCTCATTGAGTGGAGAATTTCAAAAATAATTAATATTTTTTTCATTTATTCATATTATCGAAGTCGAGTTCACATCACTTAACAATTCGTAGTAAAATATCTCATAATAATAGTAAGGATTGTGAGACATTCTCATAATGCAATTGACACTAAAAAATCTGATCCAAACATTTACATCACATTAATTTTAAGGAAGTAGTATAATCTCATTAGGATATTCATGAGCTAAAATCTAAACTATTACTTCATCACATCACAATATATTGAAAAATCTCACAAAAAATGTACCTTTTGATTAAAATCTGTATTCTAGTCATACGTAAACTGTCCCAAGGCTAAGCAGCACACGGGCTTAAGGCCCCTAGTGCTCGGAAATGGGTCCCGAAAACCTCAATAATACATTCTAGTACATGGCTAAGACCCCTCAGTGCACTATAGTACACGGTCAAAATCCCTCGGTGCACTATCGTACACAGTCAAGACCTCTCAGTGTAATAGGATAGATAAAATCACAGGTACTTTTTAGGTGAATTTAGATATCGTTTAAAGTGTGTCTCACTTTCCATTTCATAAAGAAATAATTTAAAATCTTTATCATTTATATAGCATCATAGCTCAATAAGCGATTCGTAAAAAAAAACATACAATAAATAATTCATAACAATCACGTGGCAAAATACCTTATATATTTGATTTAAAATTTTCAAAAATATGTAAATTTTTTTTCTGCACACTAATTCGGCTTATAGCCTGTTCCGATGTCCGTGTTGCCTTGACTTATCTGGGTCAAAATTCAATTCTGTCCAATCCCAAGATTAATAATAAATGATGAGGCACCAATTTTAGTTAGCATTCTGTCTCTATTCACTCGTTCAAATTCATCCCTGCTGTCCTCATACATGTAGCCAATATATTAGTGTCTAATTTCCCATTGGTAATAAAATAAAAAGAATCAAAATCTGAATTTGTTTTTCATTTCTCCTCATTTCCCAGTTAGATTGGCGGATGCAAGAAAGCCCATCACTTTTTCCTTTTTTGTTTTGATAATAAAAGGATAGAAATCATTTCCTTCCATTCAAGGCGTGTATAAATCAATTCAACTTCCATTGCCAACTCTACTAATCAAAACATAACTACATACATACATATCCAATTGACCCATTTATGTACCCGCCTCATTCTCTTCCTACAGATTTCAAGCCCACTTTGTTTATCTCACCCCAATACATTTAATTAACATAGTTTAATTCCGTAGCAATAAACTTGTCAAACTAACTTATGTAAGTCCACTTGGCTTACATCATACAATAGTTGAATAAATAGAAGTCAGACTTATTGCTCCTTATACCAACTGTAATTAATTGATATCACTAAAATTCCTCTTTTGTAAAATCCAACAAATGAAGCTGGGAATTGAATTGCTAATTCTTAATCCACTACAGGCACACAAATAAGCCAATTCTTAATTCCTCAACGCTTAAAGTTTTCCTATTACTTTTTCCACTTTCCTGTTTTTCTCCCTGATTTCAGAATTCTGAAGAATAAATTATATTATGAGCGTGAGAGAGAGAATAGGGATGATGTTTTTCTCTTTTTGTTGATATATGAAAGAGTGAGAAAAATGAGACATGGAATTTGTTTTAATCCCAAACACTCCACCGCCTGACTTTTCCAATGTCAGTTTGCTTACTATTCTTCCTTTTTTAGCTTTGACTAAATTGACCAGAGAATTAATATTTGACTGGAGTATAACACTTAACTAGATTATTACAGTTTTCTTTGTGATGGATTACCTATTCAATCAACCCTTTCTTTTTTTGTCTTGTTTTTCTTGGAAAATGAAATTTTCAAGAAAACGTTTTAATTACACCAATAGCTTTCTTTGCGTCAATTCTCCTACCACTTTGGCAGTATGAAAATTTCTCAAAAACTCGTGGAGCGAAAGAGGAAATTTCATTGTGGAGGACTGATATGTTCGAAAAATTGTCGGAGAAAAACTAGATTAGGGGCTGGAGTTGCAGCAAACCATAAGTCCACAACAGAACTAAAGATTTCCTCGAATCTAATTTGTCTTGCATCAGTAAGCCTGCAGAATTTCAGATATACCTTGTGAGTTTTTGAGAACCTTGTTCTCATAATTCTCCCTGTACATATCCCATTCCAATCTCTCCCCTAGCGATGAAGTTTTAGCCTTTAACACATCAATTTAAATGCTTCTTTTCTGTTTTTCGGAGAAATATGGTTTTCAAGAAATAGTAAGCTTTTCCTCGTGCCATACTTTTACCTTGTAACTAGAGAGTTAGAATGAACAAGCGGCCTTCTAGTGATTAATAAAAATTATATCAGATATTGTTTCTTTTCTTTATAGGCTTTCCTTAAAAGTTTCCGAAAATCAACCTTTACTTTGATTCTCCATGTGGAATGTATGAGATATGTAGACAGGTACGTATCTTTCATTCCAAGCCATCATATCACCGTGTGACCAGCATTTGTCACGTCATATGCACGCGCAATGCGCTAATTTGACACTTGGGACCAAGTCCCTGTAGCAATCCTACAATTTTGCTAGTGTGGATTGTATGAAATGTGGTTATGGTAATTGGCTGTGAATCTCTTATGCTGCTGAGCTGCAAGTACCGAGCTCTCTCTTGCTTGGTTTGATTATCTCTAACTATTTCTTATTTAATGTGAAAGTGCTTATTATCTCAAAATGAGGATGCAATTATTAGACTGACAAATTTGTGAAGTATATTTGGGAAGTTGTCATACTGATTTTGTATGAACTTATTACATAAACAGCCATTCTGATTTCATATTTTGCTTCGTTTTCATAATTTATTTGATTATGAGCTTCCCGTTTTATGTTTCCTTTGAACAGGACGATGATTGGGATTATCAGCACCTTGGATCGCACGGTGATTTGGTAGATTCTGCTCAGCAGCTGTATTTAACAATGGATTTGACGGAAATGCTTAAAAGAATCTCAATTATGATTCCTTGAGGAAGTTTTGGAAGTGGCAATAAAAGTGGAGGCCAGAAACCAGTCCCTTCTAACAGGTGAGGGGCTGTGCGCTTTTGGATGTAAGAATACAAGTCAGTTTGTATTTCACAGCGATGTGTATTTGGTGGAGGATTACAGATTTATTTAAGTTGTATTTTGTTTTATGTTTTTATTGAATATTGGTTTCAGTACTGTTATGAATAAGTTTAAGAACTCTCCTGAAACTTTGTTTTTATCAGGAGAAAAAAGAACTTGTTCTATCGGCTAATTTGGTATTCTATTCCATGATTGGTGTTTGGACCTGATCACATAACTAGAAAAATTGTTAGCTTTGCGGTAAGAACTAGACCAGTTTCGTCGGTTTTCTTGTCTAGTAAATGGCCACAAACTTGAGGTTTATGACTATTTTGAAACGGATCAGCTCGATATGTTGGATTCGTCACTTGCATCATTGGCAGATCTTGAGCTAGCAAAGAGGATGTTATATTAAAAATGTGACGTCTTGGATTTTCTCAATTCGGAGGGTTATTGAAATAAATCTTTAAATGTATGTGACGATTCTAAATAATATTTCCTATGCTCTTGAATTGTTTTAAAATTTTAATTTTTGCGGAAAAATATCAAGCGCACAAAGGAAGAGGAGTTTACTTCAAAATTTCATAGTTTTGCCTATATTGCGATAGATATCGCCACAATTTATTTGACCATTTAAACGAATTTCAAAAAATTTTAAACTTTAACTGTAGATACTTGGGATTACAGACTACAATATGGTAAAATTTCAAACTTTAGCTATGTCATTTGGTAGGTGAAAATGATAGCTGCAGTTGCTTGAAAACTGTTTCGGGTGCTTTAAGGTAGCCCGTTCAAACGTACATAATAAATTCGTACGATGGAATTTTTGAGTGATTCTAATTTCTGTTATTAGACCACATATAGGGCTTTCCATAGTCACTTATTTCACTCAAAAACTCCAAACGTAGCAAAAGTTATGATTTTTTGAAAAGGGGACATTAAGCTGAAAATTCTGAAAATGAAACTATGCAAATTTCTAATTTAAAACTTTGAACGGCAATTAAACTAACATCTTGTTTTCCGTACATATTATATATTTAAATTAACTCGATCATCTCGATGTCAAAACTTAAACTAAATAAGAATTTCCATGACAAGCTCGCTAGCCTACCGCCATCGCATCAACGCCAATCAGTTCAATCTGAAAATTTGTTCGTTTTGGTGGTGAGTATTTCATAAGAAACACTCAGTAGAATACTTACAACATGTGGAAAAATTATACGTAAACATAAATTCGACATGCCATCATTTTTGAAACGTATATGAGAACATAAAAATTGGTAGCCGACACCACATAACGTCATACGTGATCACCTTCAATCACTAACATGTTGAATTGATTAGCTTCAATCACTATCATAAAGTTCCTTCGTAATTAGGTTTGTATGGCATTTATATCAAATCATAATTTTCCAAAACATCATTTAAAAATTGCAGTAAAAACATTAAGTAAAACTACTTCGAAAATGAGTTTTCGGTTGAAGCTTTGATGAAGAAAAATTGTTTCTGCAGCTTCTCAAAAATCCAAACCCGTACACTATATATATATATATAGGGAACTTTTGTGAATTAAAAATCAAGGTTAACAACCTTCATTGCTCGTCAAAAACTAAACCGAAAGTGATGGAGAAAGGCTGGAAATTTGGGACTGAAAAATGCAGAAAAATGAGGCTGTTTGTTGGACAAAAATCTGGAGGAAAAGATGGATAAATGGTAGAGTATTTTTGGTGATTTAGACTGAGGTTCCAGGGCTTCTTGTTGAACAAAATTGAAGAGAAGAAGAAATGATTCTTGCTGCTGAAATTTGAAGTACAAACTGGAAATGCTAGAGCCGAAAATAATAAGGGAAAAATGGAGTTTTTGCTTAACTTAGGAACTGGAGAACAAATTTTAAAAAAAATTAGGCTAGCTATAAATTATTTCTCGTTCAACTTGAAATTAAAACTTACAAAATGAAATTAGAATAAGATTTGTTTTCAAATTAATTCCATAGTCGTCGACTAAAAATTTGAAACGAACATGTGCAAAATTTTAATGTGACTAAATTTTTAAAATGAATCATGAGGTACGAAGCGACGCTGAAAGTAAGAAATTTTATTTACTTGAAATTAAAATGCGAAAAAATTTCGGTTGTTACAACCTTCTCCACTTAAAAAAAAAAAATCATCCTCGAAATTTAACTTACATGGTTTACCAGGTTAGGGTATTTATCTAAAATATCTTTTTCTCTTTCTCAAGTGACCCCATCTTTCTCATGTCTACCCTACTGTACTTTAACTAATGGGATCACCTAATTTCTCAAAACATGTTTCTTTCTAGGATCACCACATGCGCTTTCTCGTAAGTCATATCATTCCTTAAATCCAAATACTCATATTTTACCACATGCGTAGGATCATGTACGTATTTTCTTAACATCGAAATGTGGAAAACGTCGTGCACCGCCGAGAGCTCAGGTGGCAATACCAAACGATATGCCACATTTCCAATCCTTCCAAGAATTTCAAATGGGCCGACGAAACGCGGTCTTAGTTTCCCTTTCTTATCAAAACGTAGTATTTCTTTTATAGGAGCCACATTTAGAAAAACTTTTTTGCCGACACCGAATTCTAATTCATTTCTTCTTTGATCGGCATAACTCTTTTGATGGTCCTGTGCTGTCTTAATTCTATCCCTGATCTTGTTTATTGCCTCTACTGTTTCTCAACCAACTCTTGTCCCAAAATTCTTCTTTTGCCGACTTCGTCCCAACAGATTGGCGAACGACATCGACGACCATACAGTGCCTCATATGGTGCCATGCCGATAGTAGTTGGGAAGCTATTATTGTAAGCGAATTCCACCAACGGCACCACCTTCCCATTTACCACCCAAATCCAAAACGCATGCTCTCAACATATCCTCAAGGATTTGAATAGTGCGTTCTGATTGCCCGTCAGTTTGGGAGTGATAAGCTGTGCTAAAATTCAATTTAGTACCCAAAGCTCCTTGAAGACTTTTCCAAAAATTTGAGGTAAAACTCGGATCTCTATCTGATACGATGGATGGATGTTCGTATTCCGTGAAGTCTAACAATTTTTTTGACATACAATTGTGCTAATTGTTCCAGACTGGGATTCATTCGAATGGGAAGAAAATACGCAGATTTTGTCAAACGGTCTACCACAACCCAGATGGCATCATGACCTCTCGCCGATCTAGGAAAACCCACAACGAAATCTATTGCAATTTTCTCCCATTTTCACTCCGGTATATCCATTGGAATTAATGGCCCTGACGGCCTATGATGCTCCGCTTTCACTTGTTGACACACCAAACATTTTGTTACGAAACGAGCTACAACTCCTTTCATGTTCCTCTACCAAAATGTATTACGCAAATTTTTATACATTTTGGTTCTCCCTGGATGTGCGGCGTAAGGAGCTGAATGAGCTTCAGATAAAATCTCATTTCTCATACCTTCATCTTTCGGTACACATATTCGACCTTTGAACATCAAAGCCTTGTCCTAAGCTATTTCAAAGTCTTTCCTCTTTTCAGTTCCCACTTCAGTTCTGATCTTTTCCAAGAAAGGATCATCCTTTTGAGCTGTCACAATTATATCTCTGAGTCTCGACTTACTATCAAACTTGCTATCACTGCCAACATTGCACTGGTAGAGCTAATATTTCAAATTTCATACTCTCAAAGTCCTTGATCATATTATCTTGTGTCGATTGCAATGCAGAAAACTGACCCATATTATTTCTGCTTAGAGCATCTGCGACTACATTTGCCTTACCCGGGTGGTAAATGATAGAGCAGTCGTAATCCTTTACTAATTCCAACCAACATCGTTGCCTCATATTCAACTCCTTTTGGGTGAAAAAGTACTTGAGACTCTTATGATCGGTGTAAATTTTACACTTGCTTCCATAAAGGTAATGGCGCCAAATTTTCAAGGCGTGAACTACTGCCGCAAGTTCAAGATCATGTGTCGGGTAATTCTGCTCATACTGCTTCAACTGCCTTGAAGCATAAGCTATCACTTTTCCATTTTACATCAATACACAACCCAAATCGAGTTTTGATGCATCACTGTAAATTACGTAGCCTTCTGAACCTTCAGGTAAAGCTAGTACTAGTGAAAATACTAGCTTGTTTTTTAACTCTTGAAAACTCTGTTCACACTTCTCGGACCAAACATACTTAACCTCCTTTTGAGTTAATTGCATCATATGGCCAACTATTTTGGAAAACCCTTCTATAAAACGTCGATAATAGCCAGTAAAACCCAGAAAACTTCTTATTTCCCCCAGCATTTGATAGTCGGCACCACATAACGTGATACGTGATTATTTCGATTGAAGTTTTGATGAAGAAAAATTATTTCTGTAGCTTCTCAAAAATCCAAACCCGTACACTATATATATATCTTCCCTGCTGGTTGAAAAGTGAACTGAAAGTGAGGGAGAAATGCTGGAAATTTGGGAGTTTTTGCTTAACTTAGGGACTGGTTTCTGGGCTACTGTATGGACGAATTTGGGGATGAGAAAACCAGTTTGTTCGTGGGCTAAAAGTGATGGAAAATTGGGAGAATAAGGTGGGAAGTTGGTAGTATCATAGGCGGTTTTTAGATCATGGTGGCTGCTGCTTTTAGCTCAAAACTGGAGGATAAACTCACACAACAGGGACCGAAATCTGGGACCTTTTTAGGTAAAGAAATGATTGAAATGTGAGGTTAATTTATGGGAAATTGTGGCTAAACATGGGCTGCTGGTGGGAGACGTTTTCATTCAAATAGTGGAAGGTAGTTTCTGCTGGAAATGACTGATAGTTGGCAGTTTCTTTAGATCATGGAGGGGCTATTTGGTTGATGCTAATTGGTAAGGGTCAAGTGATTGTTTGGCTTTTTTTGTTAACTTTTGGAGTCGAAAAGTAAATCGAAGGTAAATGGCTGAGATTTTTAGATAGAACCAGAGAACAAATTTAAAAAAATTTAGGCTAGCTATAAATTATTTCTCGTCCGACTTGAAATTAAAAACTTACTAAATGAAATTAGAATAAGATTTGTTTTCAAATTAGTTCCATAGTCGTCGACAAAAAATTTGAAACGAACATGTGCAAAATTTTAATGTGACCAAAATTTTAAAATGAATCATGAGGTACAAAGCGACGTCGAAAGTAAGAAATTTTATTTACTTGAAATTAAAATGCAAAAAAATTTCGGTTGTTACAAAAAATATGTGAATATCCCTTTTGCTTTCCCTTATTTTGTAGACCATACAACAAAGTATAATTTAGCTAGCTTGCAAATCCTAGTTGCGTCTAGGGAATGGCAGTGGGTTGGGTTGGGCCCAACCGACTCGATCCGACTTGGATTAGTTTGGTCCAAATTGTCCCCAGTCGGTAATAGAACCCAGGGGTGGTAATGGGCAGAGTCTCAAAAAAGAGGGCATGGTTTGGTTTTTTAATTTTTTTTTTTTGGGATAATTTTAAAATAAAAAAGAAAGAAAGTGTCAGAAATATTTTATGTTAAAAATTCAAAGTTGAAAACCCTTCTCCTTTTTTTGGGCTTGGGACCGGCTACTTTGAATGTAGGCGGAGTTAAAATTATATACGAACAAGTTGTTAAGTGTACAATTTTTTGTTAAAATAAGACAAAGAAAATATCAAATATGTACGCAAATAATACTTACTACAAATTCAAGTATTCCATATTCAAATTTTCAAGTTCTTTGAACATCATTCTATCCACTTTGTCTTAGATTCAAAGTTCGGCATCATCCCAATTCTTCAAAACAGTAAACTTTCTAATATTACAGCTTTAATTCTTGATCTAAAATCAGACAAAACCTTACCACCTGTACTAAAATAAGACTTCGATGCTACAGTTAATACCAGAGATGTTTATTTACCACATGCCATTTTAGAAAGAATTGGATATTGATATTGATTTTGTCTCCACCATTGTAGTATATCAAATTCCTTTCTCTCACTTCGTCATCTAAAATAGTAAACATGTCGTGCATGAATTATCTAACTAACACTACATGTGTATCACTAGAACAGGAAAGAGAAGAAGCAGAAGAAGAACTACTAACATGTTGACCACCCCTATGTAAACTAACGTAACTCTATAAGAACATGTTGACCACCCCTATGTGGACTAACGTAACTCCATAAGTCAATGTCATCAGTTGATGACGAAGTATATGTTGACAACTAACATGTTGATCACCCCTATGTGAACTAATGTAACCCCATAAGTCAATGTCATCAATTGATTATGAAGTATATGTTGGAACAGGAGGTCGCATGACGTTCCTACCGGCCTTTTCAGCATAGACATTTTATATTTGACATAATGTTTGTTCTAAACTACCATACGTTAGTGGATTTTCGTATGTTAATTTTTGTGAAATTGTCATTATTCTTACTTTCGTACTCTCTAAGTTAAGTCTAGGATCCATAATACATTTTAATAGAAATAACATAGGCAACTGTTCTCAATATTTTCTAAATTTAGCTTTCATGACATGTATAATATTAGAAAAAAAGGCAAAATCCTTATACATATTAAAATTGTTAGCAATATAATAGAAATAATTTAAAATTAGTTGAGTAGTCGGATAATATACACCTGAACATGCATTTGTTGCATCGAAAAAACTTTCAAAAATTTTCTAATATGAGCACATATTTCCAGTCATATGTTTTCAAACCATATTCTGTGCCATGTGAGTGTCGGCCATTAAAATATGCAGTTCGTAACCATCACAAGATTCAAGCATAAGATATGTTGAATTCCACCTATGGCCAACAACAGTGTAAAAACATTTTTCTTACAGTCGATTTTCAACACATAGACCAGCAAAAACTTGTTTTCTTTCTGGTGAGACCGTAATATAATTAATAGCATATCTATTTTTTTCTAATTGGTCTTCTATGAATTTTAATTCTTGTTTCACAATTAAATTAAAAACATTACATACAAAACAAATATAAAATAAAATATCATCAAATTATAAATTAAAATATTGAATTAATTTTTCAATTACTATATTGTTGGGGGCTTGCATTGTCAAATGTAAAACTAAGAATCTTCGTTTCACAATTAAATTTACGTAGCACATCCAATAAACATGAAAAATATTAACTCTATTATGAGGATAGTTAATTTGTCTAAACGATATTACTTTTTTATGCATTATCCAATTACTATCAATGTAGTGTACAATTGTAGCCATGTATCTTTTTTTATTATTACTTGTACATAAGTCTGAAGTGAAAGATAAAATACCGTTATAATTTTTAATATTATTTTTAATAGCTTCTTTCTTTTTATTATACAATATAATAGTGTCTTTACGAAGAGTATTTCTAGAAACAGAAACATACCTTAGTTGGAGATATTTTTGGATGAAGTTCGTGAAATGGGAATTTTCTACCAAGCTTAATAGAAACTTGGCATTTGCCATCAATTCCAATAGTCCTTCGCGATGCATGCTATCTTGTGATTATACCCAATTGTTTAGATTAGGAGTACTACTGAAGCCGGCTCCAGAAGATCCAAGTTGGAGTTGTGCCTAATTTGATTACACACCTCCGTGTTTGAATAAACACTTTTGAAATGTCTTTTTTGATGGGTTGTGTCTATCCCCTTTCGCCAGGCTAACTTCTCTTTACAGTGTTTACACTGTACTTTGTGCTCAGGGACTTCATCTATTAGTTTACCAGTCGACACCAACTCAAAATGCTGCCAGCACATTGTCTTTTGTTTGGTGACTTTTCGTTTAGTACTAGAACCGATGGTTGTATGTGTGTCGAAATCTTCTTGAATGTCATCCAAATCAATTGGATCAGTGCTACATCCAAACTTATCAACAATATCGCGCAGAATTGGAATGTCATTAAGACTACTGAAATCATCATCAATTCGATTGTAAGCTATTTGGAACAAAATAATAAATAGAAGAGTAAAAGATGAAGATGTAGTAGAAATGTAGATAATTAGTAGAAGAAGTAGAATATTAAAACTTAAAAGTATAGACTAATATCTAGATAATGAGATTTGAAATAATAATTATAAAATAATATTGAGAGAATGAAATTTGAGAATTGTTGTTGAATTGAGTATATAATAGATTGAGAGATTGAAGTGTGAAAAAAATGAGTTTAGAATGGGGTATTCATCGGAAAAAATCTTAATATAAAAAAAAAAAAAGATGCGCGCGCAAAAATATAGATTCATTTTTTTGTTTTGTTTGCTACAAATATTATAACAATTTCATACTTTTTTAACTCTAATATTATAGATTCATAATCCTTCATATTCCAATTCTTCTACCTGAATTTGTTTAATAGTATTTTTTGGTTTAAAAAAAAAAAGGTTAATTGTGCCAATTTGCAGGGCGGGTCAATGGGGCGCACCCCGCACTGCAAATTGGCAGGGCACCCCAAATTTCTTGCGGGGTGGGGTGGGTTAACCCCATTCTAGACCCACTCCATTGTCATTCCTAGTCGACCGTTTCAAAGCAAATACAACACTAACTGTTTACACACTAACATACAAGTACCAAGGTCTCGACCTTCCCGCTAAGGAAAAATGGCCTTCAAAATTTCATCTTACGACATGACAAGCACAAAAATAGATTCCTGATGGCAAGAATTTTATTATATTACTCTTTGCAAAGTTAGAAGGTTTAATAAATTAAGTTTTTAAATAATCACACAGTATATTTATAATAAATACATACAGTTTGTATTCTTAAAATAAATTTTATAGCTGTAAGCAGTGAGTGTAATTTACAATCAATTTCATTAATTACTGACCTAAACATTAATTCATTAGATTTGTTATGTAACACGATTCTTGCTTCTGTTGTCTAAAACAAGGCTATCATGTTCACCTTTGGTCTTGTGGGTCAGGGGCAGATAGGGGGTGTTGGAGTCTCCTTTAGCTCAAAAATTTATTTTTTATCAGTGTAGGAAGTATTTTTTTTGTTAATTATTTTCTTATATGAACTAGTTATTTGCTTGTTCCCCAGCTGATCCTTCCTATTGAAGTGTGTAAATATCATGGAATAGAATAGTGGAATGATCTTGGTACACGACAATGTAAAACTTCGTAATCAATTGTTCGAAGTCACTTGTTGGGCGAAATTGGTTTTGTGCCATTTTTTTGATTGCCGGAATGAGTGGTGATGCCTGGCGTGTTTTTACTCGAATCGGTCGAGCGTATCATGTTTCAGATGGTCGATAGTTCATTCTTTTGTAGTCGGTCAATTTTAGAATTACTCGACTTATTAGATATGAAATCACCCGACCGTGTTACATCTGTAATTGTAGTCTACAAATAGATAATAATTTATCAATTCAAATGAGGTTGATATTTTTTGAACACTTTCTAACACTCCATAATTTTTACACGAGAATACACTTCGATCAATTGGCACCGTCAGTGGGAAGCTTTTCTTTTCCTAACAAAAAGAACCAAAAGTCATGTCAGGTAAAACAAGAGGAAGACCTAGAATAGATCATACGGATGCTCAATTACAAGAGACTGCAGAGGAACAGCAACATTTGTTGCAATTCGCCACTGTCCTGCAGCTTATAGTTTTGCAGGATTAGATGTCCACTATCATGAATATGTTGCAGAGAATGATCGCTCTATCATAGAGCCAACATCAGAGATTCCACCAACGACAGAAACTCCACCGGCAGCAGAGATTCCACAGCAGCAGAATTTCCACCAGTGGTTGAGATTCTACCATCTGAAACTACGCGAACACATCAAATGACATCCACCAGCCGTTACTCAATACTAGCTAACTAGGAGAGCCTGTTGAATGAGACAGTTGATGAGGAGATCTCTCGGAGGAAGAATAGGGGACGACCAATTTCTATAAAAGAGGATTCGTTTACTGAAAAGGTAATGAATGTACCTTTTCCATTGAAGTTCAAAGAGCCAACCGGTGATTTTGATGGCACAACAGATCCCATCGATTACATCTGAAATTTCCAAGATCGGGTAAGATTGCACAGTTGGACGGATGCTATTGCATGCATGGCGTTTTCCATAACGTTGTGGAAAGACGCTAAAGAATGGTTCGACACATTGCTCCCGCGGTCAATCTCTTCATTTTCAGATTTTACTAACAAATTTGCAATCTGCTTCTCTAGTAGTGCTCGAAAAAATAAGACAGCAATGGGGCTCATACAAGTAACACAGGAGAAAAGAGAGTAACTACGCGAATACATGTCATGATTCAACCGGGCAACGTTAGGTATAAAAAATTTTAGATGCCATCAGTCATAACTGCTCTACTCAGCAGATTGAGAAACCACATCTTCAGGGCTAGTCTTTTGAAGAAACTGCCCGAGTTTATGACGGAGCTTTTTAGACAAGGAGAGGAGTATATCGATCGGGAAGAAGTGATGAAAGCAACTAGAAGCAACTGAGATATATATGACAGGGGGAATAAGAAGAGACGACGTGAAGAACTTTTACTGCACAAGCAAAACACTCGTAGCACGGTCGAGTATAGATATCAGCCGAGGACGGAGGTAGTTAATGCAATATCTCAAATCCAGTTGACCGCTCCGTTTTCCACTATACTCCGTGAGATAAGCACGTTAAAATAAGTACAATGGCTAGAGAGATTAAGATCTGATCCTTCCATTCAAGACCCTAATCGCATATGCGAGTTTTACAAAGATCATGGTCATACTACCGATCAGTGTCGGACGTTACAAAACAAAATTGAGAGGCTGATTTCTGAGGGACGGTTAAAGCACTTAGTAAAAAAACATGCCGACAACCTGAAACAAATAGGAGAAGAAGAAGAAAGAAAGTGGAGAGCAAGAGTGATACACATCATTATTGGAGGATCAGCTGCGGAGGAAAATTTGAAAAATTCTTGATAAGGTTATACACAGTCGCTGCAGGTAAACACGATTAGTGTGTCAAGCAGTTTGGCCAATCAATCACCTTCAACGACGGGGACCTAGATGGTATGTCCTTTCCATACGATGATACAATAGGGATTACATGCGATATAGCAGACATTGATGTAAAATGGGCGCTGGTAGATACAGGCAGTGCTGCTAATGTGTTAAGCTGGAAAGCCTTCAAAGCATTGAAAATATCAGCCGACCGACTGAAATCCATAAACACTCATTTACAGAGATTTGGAGAAGGAACTGTAATACCCGAATGAGTAATAGAACTCTCAATCGTGTTGGGAAAACATCCCTATTATGTGACGTTCATAACTCCTTTTCTGATAGTGCGAACACCTATGGCTTATAATTTTATCTATGGACACCCGATTATCAACTCGATCAGAACCATCATATCCATTTAACACCAAGCAATGAAATTTCCAACGAGTTTGGGAATTGGGATAGTCAGATGAGATCAGCTAATTTCCAGAAGATACTACGTTGACAGCATACGAGCTGAAGCTAACTCGATTGTATTAACAATTGAGAAATAGAACTGTCAACAGATGCACCGTTTTGAGCCAGCAGATGATGTAGAAGTGATAGAATTAAAAGAAAACAAAAAAAAGTTACAATTGGCCGATCTCTGAGTAAAGAAGACATGGAAAGCCTTCTAAACATGCTTCGAGAAAATATTGATGTGTTTGCATGGAGCACTGATGACCTATCGGGTATTGACCCCTCGATTGTCCAACATCGATTAAACAACGTGGCTGGGCATAAACCTGTGAAGCAGCAAAAAAGACAGTTCATGCCCAAGAGACAACAAGTCATAAAAGAAGAGTTGGAAAAACTACTCAAAGCAAGTTTTATAAGAAAAGTAGAATATCGAGAATGAATGGCCAATGTAGTTCTGGTAAAAAAGTCGACCGGGAAGTGGAGAATGTGTATCGACTTTACTGACCTAAACAAAGCATGCCCCAAGGATTGCTTTTCTTTGCCGAGACTCGACACACTAATAGATGCTACGGCCAAAAAGAAGAGATTTAGTTTTCTAGATGCATTTTTGGGGTACAACCAAATCTCATTAGCACTAGCAGACGTTAAGAAAATGGCTTTCATAACAGACTTTGAGACATTTTGTTATACAGCCATGCCATTTGGGTTAAAGAACACTGGGGCCAATACCAGCGCATGGTCAACAAGGTGTTTGGGAGTCTAGTAGGTCGAAAGATGGAGGCATATGTTGATGCCATGGTTGTCTATAGTGACAAGGAAGAAGAGCATGTCGAAGATTTGACGAAGATTTTCGAGTGGCAAGACAAAGTCAACTAAAGTTCAATCCCAAAAAATGCACTTTCGGCACAACTGGAGGTAAATTCATAGGCTTCATGATAACCCAAATAGGAATAGAGGCCAATCCCAATAAAATTTGAGCGATTATTGATATGACAAGTCCAAAGAATAAAAAAGAAGCACAAAGACTCATTGTAGAGTCACAGCCCTAAATCCATTTATGTCTCGAGCAGCTGATAGGTGTCACCCATTCTTCAAAGCCATCAAGAAGAGTAATGATTTTGAATGGACAATCAAATGTGAAGAGTCACTGGTAGAATTGAAGGCATTACACCAACACCCACCCATCTTGAGCAGATCGATTACAAGAGAAACATTGAGGTTGTACCTGGCCATGTCTCTACATGCAATCAGCTCCGTCCTTAAAGGTTAGATGAAAAAGTGGAACAACCGGTATACTTTGTGAGTCATGTTTTGAAAAATGTCGAATTTAGTTACAATTTAGTAGAGCAGCTAGTCCTACCCCTTATCATAACTGCAAGAAAATTAAGACAATATTTTCAGGCACATCCAATTGAGGTCTTAACAAATCAACCTCTGAAGCAAATTCTTCACCACCCCGAAACATCTGATCAATTGATGAAGTGGGCTATAAAGTTGAGAGAGTATGACTTAGAGTTCAAGTCTCGATCATCCATAAAAAGACAGACCCTAATTGACTTTATTGCTGAATTATCACCTAGAGTCATTTTTGGAGAAAATCCTCTGTGGGTATTGTTTGTTGATGGATCTTCCAATAAAGAGAGTCAAGCGCGGGAATTATACTAATAAAACCCAATGGAGAATAAATGAGATATTTGTTAATATTTGAATTTAAGGCTACCAATAATGATGTTGAATATGAAGTAGTCATACTTGGGCTACAATATACCCTGAAAATGAGAGCTTGGTCGATTAAAGTGAACAGTGACTCCCAATTGGTAGTTGGGTAGATTCGAGCAGAATTTGAGACAAAAGATTATCGTATGGCTGCATATTTAATGAAGACCAGAGATTTACAACAACGTTCCAAGAGTTCAAAATTGTGAAGATAGCTCAAATGGACAATACGCGAGCTGACGCGTTGTCTCGACTCAGTTCTGCCTGCCCCAAAAATCGGTCAAGTGCATCGCCAATACAGACACTCTTCTGACCAGTTTTATAGTTGTAATTGAGGTAGGCAAAATCAGAGAGCTTCCCACCTTAATGGACCCTTTGAAGTCCTATTTATCCGAAGGAATCCAACTTACTGATCCAATTGAGGCAAAAAGATTGAGAAAAATGGGGGTCGGGTTCACAGTCATCAACAACCACCTGTTCAAGAAAGAAATTTCGATGCTATATCTAAAATGCATTGATGCTAATATAGGATTTGTCATACTCACAGAAATACTTTCAGGGATGTACGGGAACCATCAAGGAACGAACATGCTAGCCTTTAAAGCCCTCCGGCAGGGATATTATTGGCCAACCATGAAGACGGATGCGAATGAACTGGGCTAAAAATGTGACGCTTTTCAGAGACATGCTAACCTTATTCATGTACCGACCAAGTATCAAATTGCAGTTATTGGTATATGCCCTTTTTATCTGTGGGAGATCGATCTACTAGGACCATTTTTGATGGCCAGCCAACAAAGAAAATTCCTAGTATTAGCAATCGACAATTTCACAAAGTGGGTAGAGGCAGAACCACTTGCGACCATAACAACCAAGAATATACGAAGTTTCGTATGGAAAAATATTATTTGCATATTCGAGATGCCATGAGTAATAATATCTGACAACGGAAAACAATTTTATAATTTAGAGTTCAAAGAATATTGCACGAGTTACAAGATAAAGCTGAGAAAGACATTGGTCACCCATCCTCGAGTGAATGGTCAAGTCGAAGTTACTAATCGGACTATTCTACGGGACATACAAACCAGGCTAGAAGAATGTAAAGGGTGATGGGCTGAAGAAATTTCGAATGTGCTATGGACATATCACACCACACCCAGAGAGTCGACTGGAGAAACACCATACATATTGTGTTTTGGATTAGAAGTAGTAGTGCTAGCCGAAGTGATCGAGCCAACACCACGCATAATGCTCCAGCAATTTGACATCGATTTACATAAATCTGAGCTCGACTTTCTAGAGGGGATAAGACAGAAGGCATTCACAAAAATGGTTACTTACAAGCGGAGAACAGCTGTATATTTTGATTGGATGGTGAAGCCTTGAAAGTTTGAGAAATGAGACCTAGTTGTCAGAAATGCTTCAGTGGCAGGACATCAACCAGGCAAGCTAGACCCCAAGTGGGAATGACCGTTCGAAGTTATCAGAGAAGTGAAACATGGGGCATATAGTTTAAAAAACCAACATGGAAAGTCCCTCGGCCGACCATGGAACATAGAACACTTAAAAAAATATCATTAGTGAATTAGAATTAGTTTTTGTATCTTTTGTTCTCTTTCTCGTTTTTCTTGTATCTTTGTTTTTTCTTTTTTCTTTTTTTCCAGTATGTAGCCCAAGAATGGAGAATAAATGTATGGATGCGAGGACAGATGATGAGGACGCTAAGGATATGGTTCATAATCTGACCAAATCGGTTGCGGCCCCTAATTCTTCACAACCATGAATTTCATATGTTTTACAAGGCTCAAGATCAAGTAGATGGAAGCTGGGAGCAACACTGAACATCTCATACCGTCAAAGCCACGAATATGGAAAGATGTAAAGAAACCTATTTTGGCTATGGCCGAAAATTATGGTGAATTTATAAACTACTATCTTTTCTGAGTTTTAAATAAAAAATAGTCACGCGTGCGCAACTCGATGACGATCGAGTGATAAAAACAATTGACTACGATCGTGGAAATCAAGCGATTACGGTCGACTCACCAAAATACTTGACTATGGTCATAGATATTCCAGCCAATCAAGATTGGTCTAGCTCGAGTAAAAAATATTGGACTACATGGATATGTCAATATGCCTACTTCAAAAGAAATATAATGTCTTTCTTGACAAAAAGAAAAGATTCAGAAAATACAACATTTACAGCAGAGTTGGGCGAGGATAAACCACATCTCCACCCGAGTAACAGAAAGTGACAAAAAATGTTTTGTAAATCCTTTGTTCTAATCCAAATAGTTATAAGGAAGATGAAGCATCAATCATCTTCGTCATCGACGTACTCCTCATCTATCGATGGCACGAAAGGGGTGCCAGCAAAGTTGATATTGGGGAATCGTTCTAAAAGCCATTCTTGGCTCTTTCTATAGGTCATGACCTGACCGCGAACCCCCACCATGCCCACGGTCGTTATATACTCTTCATTCTTTAAATTTCGCCACTGAAGTTTCTCCATTCACGATTATCTCTTGAGAAAGACGAGCGATCGAATTTTCTAGTATTTGAACTTTATTGCTTGTTTGCTGCAGAAGGTTCTCTCACTCTTGTAAAAGTCTCTCAAGCTCGACCACCCGAGCTTCACGATCAGCAATCAAATCTATTTTTTTTGTTAATACTCTAAGACAATCGTATAGGTCCCTACTTTTCTCTTCAAGAGCATGACTGGTTTGTTCAATCTTATTAGACTGATCTCGAATCTTGCGAAAGGCAGTATGGTGAAGAGAGAGACTCTGTCATAAAAAACACGATCATAAGAAAAGCAAAAGAAGAGATAATGTTGACAAAAAGCAAGACGAGAAGTGTACCCGTCGCTCTTCTACCATAATTGAACGTTGTAGGCTTTCAGGACATTTGTCCTTTCTTGCTTCGATCACCTTCCAATCCAAGCAAGAAGATATGAATTGACAATCTTCCATCACCTTCTCAATCGGACATCGTAGGTTACAAGTAGGTCTATTATCAGCGGACAGTCGAGTAGGACGAGACCGAATGACTTCTGGGATAGTAGTTGGAAGAGTCACGATTTGAGTAAGTGGTGAGGAATCCACTTGGATGGGTTCTTGTTGATCAGCCGACGGCATGACATCAGAAGACGGAGTATTAGCACAAGACCTATCTCTACGTCTTTTTCTTTGACCTCAAGCATTCTTCCTAGCTAGCTCTTCTAGAAAATATTCACTGAACTTGTGTGCAGACATATCTGGTAAAGCATACATATAATCAGTCAAATGGCATGATAACAATTATTCTAGACTACCCAAAAGAAAATTTCTCCTACCATAAGGACGGCTGATGCCAGCAGAGACCAAGGCATCATCTGTCATTACATCATTCATTGAACGACCAAGTGGTTCAATCGCCCGTAAAATTATTAAGGAGTTAATTTCTGGTTCAGTAAGAATAGGTATTGAGTTAAAGTCTTCGAGTGGGAGAACGTTCCAGTCAACTGGGAAGGCAAACATACAATTGACCGGCTTAACAAAGATGTACCTATTTTTCCACCCACTATTGGAAGTAGGGCAGTTTGGTATCCTAAAGTGTTCATGCGTGGGAAGTCCTCGATTACGGTGAGAGAAGACCACATAACAATCATAACGATCTAATAACTTCATTTCAAAAAGCACGCGAAAAATGTCGACCGATGGCTCTAGACTATGTCGTATGCAAATGAGGAGATAATAATTTAACATCCTCAATGCATTTGATACCAGCTGACCGAGAGACAGAATAAATGTATAGAAAAATTCTACTAGGAAGGGGTGAAGTGGAAATCTAAGATCAGCCTTGAGGCTATCTTGATAAATCGCTACTTCCCCTGGCCGGCCGACGGGTAGATATTCGGTCGGCCCTGGAGCCCTATAAATGTGATTTTGACTAAGGAAAAAGTGGTCGATTGTGTATTCAAGGGTCGTTTCGGTATATGTACTTGGGTGTTTTGAAATGTTGTGAAGAGTAGGGCTTGGTCGATCGTTCATCGGAGCCTGATTCGATTGGTCAACTCTATCGTTTCTAAGACGCCGTACAACCATTGTTGCCAAGACGAGGTACTGAGGCTAGAAAACGTTTAGAAAATGGCATTCTTAAAAAAAACAAAAGGGAGAGAGAGGAAACACCAGCTTCTAAAGCGTAAGAGACAATAACGTTAAAATTAAAGACCTTTCGGGTGTTATTATTCTAGAAGTCTGGTAAGCGGTCAACGGAGAGCTATTCACTTCCAGCGCTGAACCATGAAATTAAAGTCTTTTGATTCCAAGGAATTAAAAGAAAATTATATTTCAGATAAAGAGACAGATTCTTGTTCGTCTGAGGAGCTTTCCAAATTGAAAATGTTCATGAAATATATAGATACTATATGAATGAAAAAAGACCTAAGGAAAGAAGTTTTGTGGAAATGGAAGGAGAAAAATACAAATTTTGAATATATGCGTGATATTTTTGAAAACAGAAAAGGCGGGACAATGACATCATGAGGGCACATTTCCCCAGGACACCAATACCATCTTATTGACAGCTGTAAACCTAGGGAACACGCGAGTCATTAATGAAGGCAATCATGAAAGTACAATGTGAATAGACATGTGGTCTACGAAGTCAAAGAGAAGCCAATCATGTGAGGTAACAGTGCGGATTGATAAGATATCCAATTTTAGATAATTCTCAAGATATAAGATTTTATAAACTTGAGAGTAGGGGTCTACTGTTGTCAGGCGTGTTTTTACTCGAACCGGTCGAGTGTGTCATGTTTCAGGTGGTCGATAGTTCATTCTTTTGTAGTTGGTCAATTTTAGAATTACTCGACTTATTAGATATGTAACCACCGGATCGTGTTACATTCGTAATTGTTGTCTATAAATAGACAATCCTCTATCAATTCAAAGGAGGTTGATATTTTTTAACACTTTCTAACACTCCATAATTTTTACACGAGAATATACTTCGATCAAGTGGCATACTTTTTGGACGGAGATTTAATTTGATTCAGCATAATTTGATAAATAAATAAATGGTTGCGTTGATCTGGTATATTCTAACCTTCCAAAAATAAAGGTTCCACTCTTTTGTAGTGAATTTCAATATACAAACAAAATATATCAAAAAATCATATAAACAAACAAAAAAAAAAACAAAAATATAAAATACAAAAAAAAAAAAAAAACCAAAAAAATAAACAAAAATCAATAAAATAAAAACAAAAAAATCAAAAAAAAAAAAACAAAAACAACAAAAAAATAAAACAAAAATAAAAAAAAAAAACAAAACAAAAAAATCAACAAATAAAAACAAAACAAACAAAAAAACAAAAAAAACAAAAATACAAAAAAACAAAAACAAAAAAAAAAATCAAAAAAAATAAAAAAAAAAAAAAACAATAAAAAAAAAAAAATCAAAATCAATAAAAAAAACAAAAAAACAAAAATCAACAAAATAATACAAATCAAAAAAAAATAAAAACAAAAAAAAATCAAAAACAAAAAAATAAAATACAAAATACACATCAACAAAAAATACAAAACAAAAAATAAAAAAAAAAAAAAATCAAATAAAAAATAAAAAAAAAATCAAATCAAAACAACAAAAAAACAAAAAAAAAAAAAACAATAAAAAAACAATCAAAAAAAATAAAAAAAAAAAAAAAACACAAAAAAAAAATCAAAAAAAAAACAAAACAAAAAAATCAAAAAAAAAAAATCAAAAAAAAAAAAACAATCAATCAAAAAAAAACAAAATAAAAAAAAAAATAACAAAAACAAAAAAAAAAAATAACAAAATAAACAATAACAAAAAAAAAAACAAAAAAAAAAAAAAAATAAACAAAAACAAAAAAAAAAACAAAAAAAATAAAAAATCAAAATCACAAAAAAAATCAACAAAAAAAAAAAATAAACAAAACAAAAACAAAAAAAAAACAAAAAAAAAACACAAACAAAAAAAAAAAAACAAAAACAAACAAAAAAACAACAAAAAAAAAAAATATCAAAAAAAAACAAAACAAAAAAATCAAAAAAAAAGAACAATGAATGAGAAGTATTTTTCTAATTCTAAGTTAAAGAAGCCAGGTATTTGTTTTTTTATCCTAACATTAATTCATTTTATGTAGATCGCAATTTCCATTGGGTCTCCAGTTTATGGAACTTGTTGGAAAATCAGTTTTTGGATTATTGAAGAATCCGATTTTCTTGGCATATTTAATTATAAGTTATTTATTGATATGAGCAAATTAGGATTCAGTGATTATCTAGTAGTTGTTTAGAAATTGAAAACTTTAAAGCTATATTTATCACAATCTATTTATAAGTTTTAGTTATTCTAAAACTCTTGTTCCTTATCTGTTAATAAGTGATTGAATAAATTGCATGTTTAAGTTTTCTAATTGAACTAGGTTTCTAAGTAGATAAGATATTACAATATTATCTTTTTATTTATCTACTTAAATGAAAATAAATATCTAGATTTGTTTTCATATTTCTTGTGATTTATCTCACCTTATCTTGTATAAAGTTTATTTAAACTTAAAGACTTATTGTGTCTTATCCATATATAAGATAAATATTAAGTCATTAAGTTTAGACAAACTTCTTGTACTATAAATAAGACAGGTGGTATTCCAAGAAGTGAACGGACTTTGAAAGCAAAAATACTCAAGAATCAAATAGCAAATCATTTATGAGTTGAGAGCTCAGAGAGATATTAAAAAGTCCTAGCCCGATCAAAAGTCTAGTTTTGAGAACGGCTCTGAGAAACTGAGCATACAAGAAATCCATTGTGAGAGAGAACGGCATTTCGGCGGCAAGATAAGGACTGGGTCCTTATTCCGATTTGTGGAATCAATCCGGGGACACACGTGGAATGGACCAAGATCAAGACCGAAGTACTTGACTGCATTCCTGGACTAGTTGAAGAAAATATAAAACAGGGAAGTTTTATCATTGTTCTTAACTAAGTTTTATTTTTTGTAAATTGCTGATAAAGTTTTAGATTAGGTCTAAAATTGTAATTTCAAAAAAAGTTGAGACGTGTGTAACCTGTTCTGAAATAGTGGATTTATTTACCCGTGGCATGGGGGCCCGTGGATGTTTCCCTTAGGGGTTTACCACGCTATATCTGGTGTTAATTAATGTTTTAATCGTCTTATATAATAACTGTCTCGAAACTGCCAAGACGTTCAGTGAAATGTTCTGACGTTCAACAAACTTTCATCAATATCAGAACATTAAAGTGAACGTTGTGTTTTTGAAAAAAATATTTACAGTCTTTCAGTAACAACCTATTCAACCCCCCTTCTAGGTTGATTGTTATCTAGATTTAAAACTAACAATTGGTATCAGAGAGGGTTCACTTCTAGAAAGTGAGATCCTATGAATCTAGGTATGGACACTGCTTCGTTTCGACCACCAGTCTTGGATGGAACGAACTATAATTATTGGAAAATCCGTATGACTGTTTACATTCAAGCTCTTGATGAAAAATCATGGCATTCTATCATTAAAGGATATAGTCCTCCCACTATCATTGAAGATGATATTGAAATAGAAAAACCATGTGAACAATGGGTTATTACTGATTTTAATAATGCTAGCTGGAATAGCAAAGCCTTGAATGCTATTTTTTGTTTTGTAAATGCTAATCAATTCAGACTAATATCTAATTGCAGGATAGCAAAGGAAGCTTGGGACATCCTACAAATCGCACATGAAGGAACATCCAAGGTGAAATCATCTAAACTACAAATGCTCACCACAGAGTTTGAAAACCTACGCATGACAGACGATGAAGCATTCAAAGATTTTTATGCTCGGTTGTGTGATATATCAAATCAAGCACATTCTCTTGGAGAAAAATATTCAGAGTCAAAATTGGTCAGAAAGGTCTTACGATCCTTGCCAAATAAATTTCACTCCAAGGTGACTGCAATTGAAGAAAGCAAGGACATAGACGAAATCAAAATTGAAGAGTTGGTTGGGTCATTAATGACTTATGAACTAAACCTTGGCACAAGAAGGAAAGAAAAATCTACAGGCATAGCATTTCGAGTTGAGGAAGAAAAAGATGGATGTGAAGATAGTGATTCAGATATTGATATAGCATTAGTTACCAAACAGTTTGGAAAATTCCTGAAACGATCTCAAAGATATAAATCAGCAAAAAATCAAGGATCATATAGAAAAAAATATCCTGACCAAAATAGACAGAGTTCATCAAATCCTCTAAAGAAAACAGAAAATCGTATCCAGTGTCATACTTGTGAAGGATATGGACACATTGCCTCTGAATGTGCCAACAACAAAAAGAAAAATTCTGGTAAAAAGGCCATGAATGTAACTTGGAGCGAGGATGAAGAATCAACTGATGGTCAATCAGGAGATGGGGAAGTTTCTAATACTCAAGATATCTCATTTACAGCATGCTCTATTTCTGATTCTGAATTATCTGATCTTTTTAATGAACGTTCTGACATAGAATCAAACGTTGGAGCTAATGACATTAGGGTCAACCTAAAGGCTTTAACTACTGTATCCACTAAAGAACAAGGTTTTCCAAATGATAAAATAACTCATTTTGAATTACTGTTGGCTGATAAAGATAAACAATTGTGTGATTTGCAGGAAAAATTGAAACAAAGTAGGGAAGCAAACCAACAATTGACCATTGGAGCTGCTCGACTGAACGAGGTACTAAGCTATGGGAGAACCACTAATATCAGACATGGGTTAGGATATACTCAGTATGGAAAAGATCAAGAAGCAAAGAAAATCACGTTTGTCAAAGAAACAAGTTCTGACATTCCAGATAACGATCTGATGTCTACTAAACCTGTAATCAACGGTCAGATGTTGAAAAAATCGAGAATTACAGAAACTGCTGACAAGGTAACTAAAGGTGAATCTAAAGGTAACATACTCTTATCTCCTACTTGTCCAACATGTGGTAAGACAAAACAAAAGCATGCTAACATCTCAAATCATCTACCTAAGCACAAGAAAACTATCTGGAGAACTAGCATGAACTTGAGAAACCTTTTACCAAATAAAAGAAGTCGAATTAAAATCCGACAAATATGGTTAAAGAAAACTGACTTGAACTGTTATGTAGTTGATTTGGCATTCCATGCGTTTGTGACTAATTCTTGGTATTTCGACAGTGGATGCTCTAGGCATATGACAGGAAATCAATCACTGTTGTCTGATTTTAAAAATTATTCTGGGAGTCGAACCGTCACGTTTGGTGATGGTGTAAAAGGTAAAGTAATTGGGACTGGATCTATAATAATTAAAGGTTCACCACCTTTAACAAATGTTCTCCTTGTTGAAGGCCTAAAAGCAAACCTAATTAGTGTGGGACAAATTTGTGATAATGATCTTACTGTTATTTTTAACCAAAAAACATGCACGGTTGTAAACAGTAAAGATATCTGCTTGTTGACAGGAACTAGAGCTAGTGATAGATGTTATTTACTTGATCATAGTCTTTCATGTCTTGTAGCTAAAACTGATTCCACAGATCTATGGCATCAACGCTTAGGGCACCTTAATTACAAAGATCTGGTAAGATTAAGCCAATGTAATGCTGTAAGAGGAATACCAAAATTGAAGGACAAACCTGAGGGTATATGTGGCCCATGTCAACTTGGTAAGCAAACTAGAGGATCACATAAACAGAACAACTATCTGGCCACCTCAAATGTCCTTGAATTAATACATATGGATCTAATGGGACCCATACAAGTCGAAAGCATTGGTGGAAAAAGGTACATTCTTGTGTGTATTGATGACTTCTCTAGATATACATGGGTTAACTTCTTAAAAGTAAAATCTGACACATTTGAAAGATTCAAAATTTTATATGCTAAACTGACCATTGAAAAAGATAACCATGGACAAAAAATTGGTAGAATTAGGAGTGACCATGGCAAAGAATTTGAGAATATTAGTTTTTCTGACTTCTGTGAAAAACATGGTATCTTTCATGAATTTTCAGCTCCTAAAACACCAGAACAAAATGGGGTAGTTGAAAGAAAAAACAGAACTCTTCAAGAAATGGCCAGGGTAATGCTGAACAGTAGAAAATTACCTGTAAAATTGTGGGCTGAGGCAGTCAGTACTGCTTGTTATGTTTTGAACAGGGTTACCATTAGGACAGGTACTTCTCAAACTCCTTATGAAATTTGGAAAGGTAGAAAGCCTAATCTTAAGTACTTTCACACTTTTGGTAGCAAATGTTATATCCTAAACGATCGTGAACAAATAGGAAAAATGGATCCTAAAAGTGATGAAGGGGTATTTTTGGGATATTCTGAAAATAGTCGGGCTTACAGAGTCTACAACATGCGTACTCAAAACATAATTGAATCAATAAATGTTGTAGTAGACGATACTAATGATTTTGCTGAGTATTCACAGGAACAAGTCATTCAGACACTGTCAGAAAAATCTGAGGCAAGAAGCGAACATCAGAACGTGGAAAAAGACACTGATGCAAGTCAGAACATTCCTAGAGACGTTGCCAAACCTGATACAACTAAACAGACAGAAGAAACTGAACAGAATAATACTACAGCTGATAGTACACACACATTCGAAGATCAGAGCACCCGAAGACAACCACCTACCTGGATACAAAAAGCGCACCCTACAACTAATGCCATCGGGAATTGGGATGACGGTATGGTGACTCGAAGGAAAGCTTCAAATGAGATAAGTCATGTGTGTTATATTTCTCATGTTGAACCAAAAAATGTGAAAGAGGCCTTAGAAGATGAATCATGGGTGTTAGCCATGCAAGAGGAACTTAACCAATTTGAAAGAAATAAGGTTTGGAATTTAGTCCCTCGACCAAAAGATGCAAATGTAATAGGAACTAAGTGGGTTTATAAAAACAAATCTGACGAACATGGAACTATACTTAGGAACAAAGCCCGCTTAGTAGCCCAGGGATATAGTCAAATTGAAGGATTAGACTTTGAAGAAACATTTGCTCCTGTTGCTAGATTAGAGTCTATAAGACTTTTACTTGCTATTGCTTGCCAAATGAAATTTAAACTATTTCAAATGGATGTCAAAAGTGCGTTCTTAAATGGCTATCTCAATGAGGAAGTTTATGTTGAACAACCTAAAGGTTTTGTAGATCCCCATTTTTCAAACCATGTGTATAAACTTGAAAAAGCTCTTTATGGTTTAAAACAAGCTCCACGAGCTTGGTATGAACGTCTAACTACCTATCTTATTGAAAAGGGGTACAAGAGAGGGGGAGTCGACAGAACTCTTTTTATCAAACACTTAAATGTTGGTATAATTGTTGCTCAAATCTACGTCGATGATATTATTTTTGGCTCAACCTCAGAAAAACAATATATTGATCTCATAAACTTAATGAAAAAGGAATTTGAGATGAGCATGGTAGGAGAACTAACATTTTTTCTTGGTCTGCAGGTTAAGCAAATAGGCAATGATATTTTCATATCTCAATCAAAATATGCAAAAAATCTTATCAAAAAATTTGGTCTTGATAACTCCAAACCAATGAGAACACCTATGGCCACAAATCTAAAAATCACCAAAGATGAAAATGGTACAGATGTTGATTCTAGTCTCTATCGCAGTATGATTGGAAGCTTATTATATTTGACTGCTAGTCGACCTGATATTGCTTTTAGTGTAGGAGTTTGTGCTAGATATCAAGCAAAACCAAAAGAGTCACATGTGGCTGCTGTAAAAAGAATAATTCGATATGTTCATGCCACTGTTGATTATGGTTTGCTTTACTCAAGTGATACTAACTCTCATTTAGCTGGTTTTAGTGATGCTGACTGGGCAGGTAATATTGATGATAGGAAAAGTACCACAGGAGGATGCTTCTATCTGGGAAACAATCTCGTAGCTTGGCTTAGTAGAAAACAGAATTCCATCTCACTATCTACAGCTGAAGCAGAATACATCGCAGCAGGCAGTTGTTGTACACAATTAATATGGATGAAGCAAATGTTGGAGGATTACGGTATCAAACAAAACTCTATCACTATGTTTTGCGATAATACTAGTGCCATAAGTTTATCAAAAAATCCTGTTCAACATTCAAGAACAAAACACATTGATATTAGGCATCATTTCATTAGAGATCTCGTAGAGAGTAAAATCATCACAATCGAACACATACAGACTGAAAATCAACTAGCTGACTTATTTACTAAAGCTCTGGATACTAATAGATTCGAAAATCTAAGAAAAGCTTTAGGGATATGTATCATTGTCTAAATGTGTTGTCCTTGTATATATATATATATATATATATATAAAAAAAAAAAAAAAAAAAAAAAAAAGGTATTTTTTATATATTTGCACATACTCATGAGTTAATTATGCAAGAAATACTGATTTTCCAATGAGTTATTGCCTCTATCATACAATTTGATGATATAATTTGAATCTCGTATATTCATCTCTTGTTTATGCACTTTATAGATGTCGAAATTGGGTTGATAATTTCCTGACAAATTATGTATTCTACCCTCTGATTTACTGACTAAATATGGATTGAAGACCTATGGTCAGTATCTATGTCTTTCGGCTCCATAATATTCTGTCCTGTTAAACAAGCTGGTATATTTGAAGGAGGGCTACCTTTCTCTGGATGATGAGAAGCCATCCTTGATAACATAAAATAAATCATGAGAAAAGGGCTGCCGCCTTGAAAGTGTGAAAGTCACTTCTTATATACTTAACTGGCTATGGAAACACAAAATAAATGTGTAAATTCTTCAAATAAAAAAAAAAAAAAAAAAAAAAAAAGAAAAAGAAAGCCAGAGTTGAAATAAAAAATATATATATATATATTTCACTTACGCTTGGCAGGTCAAATATTTTTTCAAAGAAAAGACAATTAAAGATGATGGCTGGTTTGAAACTCTAGTCTATAAAAGGTTATGTGATTTAGAGGGTGGTGCTGATTTGTTTCGATATTATTGATCTTATTTTGATTATTTATTCACACACTACACTCTCTTTCATGATTAATATATGAGATTTTGAACTATATTAACAATTTTCTATGATCAGGACTGACCAGAAAGATGATTGGGATTTCCTCACAGTTGCTCATGATATTTGCATTTATATTTAAACAAAAAAATAATAATAATAAAAAGAAAAAAATATATATATAAAAAAAAAAAAAAAAAAAAAAAAAAACGTTTTTTTATTTCTTTATTTTTTATCTATTGTGCATTCAATTTTTTTTAGAATTAGAAGTTTTTTTTAAAAAAAAAAAAAGGTGTCCATTCTTGAAAAGAGTCCATTCTTAACAAGAGTCCTTACATGCTTTCCTCTATCAAACAGGGCCTTAAAACCTTCATCTTCCTCTTTATTTAAACCCTAAACCCCTAATTTCTCTTGTGTAAATTCCTTGAATTCTCTTGATATAACTTGATTTTACAAAAGTGTTTAGAGAAAAATCAATGGCAAGGTCAAAAACCACCACTCACCACCCGGAGATGCGCCGTAGCCGGCGTGGCGCCGCCTCTGCATCGGCCGCAGCTGTTCCACCGGCGTCCACACCATCACCGGTACCAATGGCTTCAACTCCACCGTCTGCACCGCCACCGTCTGCACCGCCGGTTCTGAAACCGTCACTTGCTCCATTTTCTTCATCTCCTCAACCAACAGCCGCCGCTAGTGCAGTTCCCTCCACCGCCGCCATTCCCACACCAGTCACAAGTCAGGGGGAGCTTGATGAGGACACGGGTTCTGAGAATGGAACTGGGTCTCAATCTGGTAGTGAGTCTGAAAACCACTCAGGGGAGTCTCCACAGACCGGGAATCTTGAAGAAGAACAACAGAAATCGGGCTCAGATTTTGCAGATGAAAATGTAGAAGAAGAAAAAGAGTCCTCGAATGATGAAGATGATCAATTAAGTGCTGAAGAATCTGTCCCTGTCAGACTCTCCCGCGCACAGAAAGGAAAACAGAAAATTGATGAACGTTCGAACGTTGGTGATATTCCAACTGAACATCAGAATGTTGGGCACCCATCCTCCGATGTTCCAACTTCAGCGACTCATCCTCATTTGTTCGAACAAAGTTTGCTCCGTAAAGGTAACCACGTCTTCACCCCTCTGAATTACAAATTTGGAACTCTTGATGCACAGACTCAATTTCACAAATTTATTTCAAATCGGGATTTTGTGATGGAATTTAATGTCAAAGAGGATGTCCTTAGAAAAGCTGATCTTGTTGAATTAATTGAGCATTGGGGGATACAAAAATTGTTGGGTTGGACTGGGAGACCTTGTGAAACATTGATCAAAGAATTCTTGGCTAATATTTCTCGACAGATTAAGCAGCCGGGTAATAATTTTAGGTGGTCAGTTTATGTTAGGGGTCGGCTAGTACCTTTTAGTCCTTCCAATCTTCGTCGTTGGCTTGGATTATCACCCATATCTGAAGGAATGGATGATGAATTTGAAGCAGCCACTGATACTTTGGCCTTAGAACTCACTGGAAATCCTTGGCCTACGGGTAAAATGACTGCCGCATTGCTTACCTCTAAGTATAAGTTGCTTCACAAAATTGCCTTGCACAACATTGATCCAATTCAGCATAGGTCAGACATTGGGATGGATAAGGTTGAGTTATTGTACAAACTGGGCACCCTCTACCCGCTAGATATTGCTTCAATTATTTTTGACAAAATTGTGTTCGCGGCAACCCGTCAAGCACACTCCAGAATGTTGCCCTTTCCTGGTTTACTTCATGCCTATCTCC
Source organism: Forsythia viridissima (assembly GCA_030279155.1). Taxonomy (NCBI): domain Eukaryota; kingdom Viridiplantae; phylum Streptophyta; class Magnoliopsida; order Lamiales; family Oleaceae; genus Forsythia; species Forsythia viridissima. The sequence goes on from CM059036.1 coordinate 5,865,239, forward strand.
AGCATCACAATGTTCCTATACTTCCGGGTGACACTTTCACTTCACAAATTCCGGTCCTTCGTCCTTCAAAGAAAGTCACTAAGAAACCGACACCTCCTGCAAGGCCAACAATTTCTGAAGATCATACCAGTTCTCTTGAAACTCAGGTGAGGGACTTAACCTCTTTGGTCAATACACTATCTGATAATTTTGAGCGTCATCACAGATTCATAAGGGCCTTACTTGTGGCCTTGGCTGAGCGGACTGGAACTCCTATACCAGAGGAATATCAAGATGCTGCCATGAATCCTCAAAATCCTGGTGTTGGCTCTGATGGAACTCAACATCCTGACGCTGGTCCTGAGCATTCTCCACGTACTGACCTTGATACTGGCATATCTCCACATCCAGATGCTACTCCTTTGCCTTCGTCCTCCAAGCGCAAGACAAGAACCCAGACTGGTGGTTCGAAAAAGAGGACCCGCAAGAGCACTTCATAGAGTGTTTTGTGGTTGGGTATTCTCTCCTTAATTTAGTATTTTGCTTTCGGACACTTCGTTAATCTAGTTTTTGCTTTGGCCCCTCTTTCTTACAAAAAGGGGGAGTAGTAGCTTTTGTTTGCTGTTTTTGCTTTTGTTTGCTGTTTTTGCTTGGTAATTAGGAATTGCTTTAAATTAAATTGCATGTTTAAATTTGCATATGGTCTTGAATCCAATTTGCCTACGTGCTCACCTCAAAAACAACTTGATATAAGTTTTGTAATTAAGAGATGCCAAAGGGGGAGATTGTTGGAAAATCAGTTTTTGGATTATTGAAGAATCCGATTTTCTTGGCATATTTAATTATAAGTTATTTATTGATATGAGCAAATTAGGATTCAGTGATTATCTAGTAGTTGTTTAGAAATTGAAAACTTTAAAGCTATATTTATCACAATCTATTTATAAGTTTTAGTTATTCTAAAACTCTTGTTCCTTATCTGTTAATAAGTGATTGAATAAATTGCATGTTTAAGTTTTCTAATTGAACTAGGTTTCTAAGTAGATAAGATATTACAATATTATCTTTTTATTTATCTACTTAAATGAAAATAAATATCTAGATTTGTTTTCATATTTCTTGTGATTTATCTCACCTTATCTTGTATAAAGTTTATTTAAACTTAAAGACTTATTGTGTCTTATCCATATATAAGATAAATATTAAGTCATTAAGTTTAGACAAACTTCTTGTACTATAAATAAGACAGGTGGTATTCCAAGAAGTGAACGGACTTTGAAAGCAAAAATACTCAAGAATCAAATAGCAAATCATTTATGAGTTGAGAGCTCAGAGAGATATTAAAAAGTCCTAGCCCGATCAAAAGTCTAGTTTTGAGAACGGCTCTGAGAAACTGAGCATACAAGAAATCCATTGTGAGAGAGAACGGCATTTCGGCGGCAAGATAAGGACTGGGTCCTTATTCCGATTTGTGGAATCAATCCGGGGACACACGTGGAATGGACCAAGATCAAGACCGAAGTACTTGACTGCATTCCTGGACTAGTTGAAGAAAATATAAAACAGGGAAGTTTTATCATTGTTCTTAACTAAGTTTTATTTTTTGTAAATTGCTGATAAAGTTTTAGATTAGGTCTAAAATTGTAATTTCAAAAAAAGTTGAGACGTGTGTAACCTGTTCTGAAATAGTGGATTTATTTACCCGTGGCATGGGGGCCCGTGGATGTTTCCCTTAGGGGTTTACCACGCTATATCTGGTGTTAATTAATGTTTTAATCGTCTTATATAATAACTGTCTCGAAACTGCCAAGACGTTCAGTGAAATGTTCTGACGTTCAACAAACTTTCATCAATATCAGAACATTAAAGTGAACGTTGTGTTTTTGAAAAAAATATTTACAGTCTTTCAGTAACAACCTATTCAACCCCCCTTCTAGGTTGATTGTTATCTAGATTTAAAACTAACAGAACTCTCCATTACATGATCAAGGTCCACACATTCATCATAGAATAGAAAACGAGAATTAACCAATAGCACGACGAAGTTCTTTTTTCTCATAATACAAACGAAGTTGCAGAAGAATTCACAATTGTATTGATAACAGTACTGAAACCAACATTCATCCAAAAAAAAAAAAAAAGAAACACAAATGAAATCTGTAATCCTTCACCAAATATACATTGCCGTCGACATACAAACTGACTTGTCTTCTTACAGTCAAAAGAATGATATCTCAAAAGCGCAAAACCGTTCACCAGCTCGAAGGGACTGGAATGAGGCCTCCTGACTCAATGCCATTTCCCAAATCCCAATCTTCCTCACAATATCTTAACTGAGATGCTTTCAAGAATGCCCGTCAAATTCCTTTTGAAATTCAAATGTGTGCTCTCTTGGATCTCAAGTTCTGAATTCGCCAAAAACCATCTCAAGATTTGAACACGATAACCTTGTTACTGGCTGCAGCTATATACTTGTTGTTACATTATGTGATCACATTATCTTGATTCTTTCACGCACAACAAGAAGTCTAGCGATGCTGCTGAAGTTCATGGTTATGAAATGCTAAATTCATTATGGATGATTGGTTCCTGTAATGGATTAATTTGGATATCTTTGCGATCATGTATAATTTTCCTTTGGAACCCATTGATAAGTGTATTTTGTGCACTTATTCGGGCATTTAAACTAAACTTTTATCCCGTCATTTTATTGAATTTATACTTAATTTATTGTATTATTCTTCGTATTTCAGTTTTGGACCCGTTTATAAGCACATGGAGAAGATTAGACAAAAAGAGCATAAAATTTGGTAAAATCAACGAGTAAATGATATACCATTGGAAAGATAATCGAATTACGAGTCCACCACTTTTTACGGATCTCAATTTGGAGCTTTCTACAAGAAGTTATGGGCGTTTGAAACACAGCCGCCCATGCTAACTTTTGGCTGCGGGAATTTTGTTTCCTTTTCGAATTCTAATTCGATTAGGAAACCTTTTTCTGACGCGATTTTCATAATATTTTGAGATATTTTAGGGTATAATTAGGTAACTATATATATGAGTTATTAACTCATAACAAGGAGGGAATTTTGGGGAGCCGAATTTGGAGAGAAGAACGGGAGACAAATCAAGAACGAAGATCAAGATTCATCCTTTCAAGATTAAAACGAATATCAAGTTCAATATTCTATCTCCCAATTATTTTCTTCTTATCCGGGTGATGAACTCCATATTTTCATCTCTTCTTTACTTTCGTATTATTAGTATGCTAGGATAGAATTAAATAGTGCTAGGATCGTGATGAAGCTAGTATCATGAATCTTTAATTCTTCGAACCTAGTTTTTGATATTTAAGCATATTTTTATTTTTGAACAATTGATATTGATTTTCTCTTCATCTACAATTATGTGCGCAATAGTTGTATGATTCTTGTGGCTTGTTTTACCTTCAAGAGAAGGAAAATAAGTTATACATATATTAATTGTCGTAAAGTCCGATAGGGGATAGAAATATACCGCTATGCTTTACGTGATCTCTAAGTATTCACAAATTCTAATGCATTCTTGTATGCTCGCATTCGTCATAGAAATATAGTCGGGTCGCATATAGGAATAGGTTTAATTCTACTCGAAAAAGATTGTTAAACTAAATTAGGAATATTGATCTTCATAAGTAAATCATGTTATCAAATTTAATGGTTCGGGTTAAAGATAATTGATATAAGTGGATTCGGTGATCCTAGTACGCTTTTCTTTTCTTTTCTTTTTTCTAATTTTAAAGTAATTCTTATTTAGTTTAATTTCTTATTTGTTTGATTTATAATTAGTTAATTGTTCTAAGTTTATAGTTTAATTAGTTTTAATCACCAAATATTCAAAAGTTCATTAGATTGAACTGAACTATCTAAATTTTCGTAGGAACGATACTTAGACTCAACATCAACTTTATTATTTGAGCGATTCGTGCACTTGCGGAATTATTAAACACATAAAATCGCTGACACCCATCAATAGGAAATCCAAGGCATTGCCACCCTCAGGTTCTGAATTTGGACAATCTGCTTTAACTTTGGCTTGTGGGCTCGGCTATGATGAGTTAAATGACGATTACAAAGTCATGGAAACTTATAGTATTACTCATGATGGTTTGAAGTACTCGGTCAAAATGAATATTTATGGGTTAAGAACTAATTCTTGGAGCAAATCAGCAAATTGAGAACTTGGCCGGTGCTTGCGTTACTGGACCTTGTAATCACCATTTAACTGGAACCCATAATCAAAGTGAAAGAAAATAGTACAAATTTAGAACCTGAGGGTGGCAATGCCTTGGATTTTCCTATATATGGGTTCCGAAGGAAAATTTCACATGGTTGCACTGATATGCAAATTAATCCATTACAAGAACCAATCATCCATAAAGAATTTAACATTTTATAACCATCAACTTCAGCAGCACTATAGACTTCATGTCATGCACAAAGGCGACAAGATAACAAGCTTAGAGAGTAACACCAAGCTGTTGGGATATTTTCTCAAAATTTGGTAGTCAAAACTTGGAAGATATCTAAGTCGACTAAAATTACAAGTTTCCTAATCTTAGACATTTTGGCAGTCAACCTAGATGTCTTCCAAGTTTCGACTACCAAAATGTCCAAGATTAAGAAACTTGCAATTTTAGTCGACTTAGATGTCTTCCAAGTTTTGAGAAAATATCCCAACAATCTCCACATTGACGAAAAACGAGTCAAAACTCAATCATCTCTTCTGCAGCTCTTCATCTCGATACTTAAAAAAATCGATAAACGACAATCACAATTCTCAAAACAGTAAATTAATATACTCCACCATATAAGTATATCACTTAGAATTAACGAATTTTAAGAATTTCATCAGCTCATGTCGAACAAATTTGCTGAAATATTATGGTACAACTCTCTTGTTTGACTTACTTTGAAGTACATTAGCCATCGACATCAATTCCACCACACACCTTGCATTAATAGTAAGTCAATGTCCATGTGCAAATGTGGACCCGTTAGTAGTAACACATCATTTATCATGGCAACTAGCGCATGCCACGAAAATGTAAATATTTACTCAAGCAACATCATCGTCTCCCATGAAGATAGACATATAGTCCATACCTAATGTCGAGCAGTTAGTCGAGCCTGCTCTACCTTTTGGACAATTTTTCCTCACGTGACCAGATTGTCCACAAGTCCAACAAACTACTTTCTTTTTCATGGCCTTGTGTAGTCCAGATTGAATCAAAACATTCTTGACTTGTACTTGTCACAAGCCAAAATTGATTCTTTCGTCAAATTTCTCCACGTCATATTTAATAGACATATTTTTTCTGTGCGCCAACACTCTGAACGACATGATTCTCTGCTACCACTTGTGAGAATTGAGATCAATTCCCAACACAAGCTCGCTTGAACTCAAAGAGAGCCATGGTTTGGATACACACCTGAATTTCATAAGCGCTTGATGGGGAGTCTTAAAAGTATCTCAATTTTGATTGCTTTCAACCTTAAACTATTGAAATCACATCATACACCTGAAAAGGAAATTCAGGGTACTAGTTTTCCCATTTTTTGAGAGGTTTTAATAGTTAATATAGGGTTTGTTCAGTACACATTTTTTTGTACTTTGATAATGTTGACTTTTCAATATTTTTAAAATTGAAATGATTATTTTGCTTTTAATCAATACATTTCTTTTACAAAATAATAAGAATAATATGATTATTTCACTTTCAAAAAATTAAAAAGTCAACATTGTCAAACTACAAAAATAACCTATTTTTTTTATTGGAAAAAATGCAAATCAAACATGCTCGTAATAATATATATTATACTGCTTATCAACCCAAATGTACTTCGAGCTACACATTTTTTTACACTTGTAAGATTATCTTTAACGCATATCTTTAAATTGGTGCAACTTTTGTACTAAAATAGTGCAACTTTCACACCATATCCATATGTCATCTACAATCAATTACTTCAAATGTTGCGCCAAATAAACAGTGTCTATTCTTATATATTTATATTTTTAATTCTCAACAATAATTTAGTTCCAAAAATTATTTAATTGTATAGTGTATTTATATTAAATATATAAATTTTAAAATACATTTATTTTCCGTAATTATTGCATTCATTAAAAAAATAAAAATAAAATGCACAATACTCAATATCACAATTTAAAAAACATTTAACATAAAAAAATTCAAAAAATTGGACAGATACAAATAAAAAAAAAACATAAAACATATATGTGCTGGAAAAACACAAAACATAAAACAATAAGGATATAAAAGAAAAGACAAATTTTGCTTCGGCAATAGAATGGTAAAATTGGAATTAATTTTCACAGCAACCCATCTTCATATCTACTGTGTTGTGTCATATATGGCGCAGCACTGTTCATCTTCTCAAATTAGCGCAACCAAATAGCGCTCGGTTGGAGCACTTTTGTACGCTATTTTGGAGTTTTCACTCCAATATAGCGCTCGGTTGAGCGATATAATGTACATATATTTGGGCCGGTCTTCATGATATAGACTAAGAGCACTTTCTTTTCTTTTTTTAAATTTTTTTCCTTTTTTTTTAATTGTTTTAAATAATAAAATGTAAGTATACTATTTTGTCCTTGTCAAATTTGTTAAATTTGGGTTACGGACTTGATTTTTTGTCAATTAACGGACATCTATACGAAATCTGTCTAGACTCCAAAAGTCTTTTTGGTGAACATAATTAAAAGATTTGGAATTTGATTACAATTTTTTTATTAATTTAAGTGAAAATATGTAAATAAATAAATAAAATATTTACGATTTATTTATATTTTTGAAAAGGTTAGGGTCCTCGATTACAATTTTTTTATTATATTTACTTTTTTCTTTTATTTTAATTTATTGAGTTAAGGGCAAATCATAAAAAATGACAATTTGAGAATTATCTATGCGAATTAATAAAAAATTGAAGATAATAAAATTGAATAGAAATGATATTATTGCCAAGAAACAACTCATAAATCTATTACAACTAACATCTCACTTTGGCCGGACATACACGTTACCCAGTTGACAACATGTCAATATTTGACGTTTTAACAAATCCAACGTTTGTCGTTGGACAAAGTCAATTTACCCGAACACAATTCACTTTGGTCGGACATAGTCAATTCACACAATGTTTGATGTTTTCACAATAGATTGGACATAGTCAAAATGTTGTCTTTATATAAAATTTGAAGATTTTAAGAAGAGGAGTAATCAACAAGTGAAAGTATTGCAGGGTATTTTTACCGTGCCTTCTTACTATATTTCACTGTCCGAATCGTTTAATGGCATCTAAAGAGTGCACAGATTCAATACCACTTCCAAATCTTTCTCAAGAAATCATAACTGAGATACTCTTAAGACTGCCTGTCAAATCTCTTGTGAAATTCAGGTGTGTATCAAAATCATGGCTCTCTTTGATCTCGAGTACTCGATTCGCCAAAAACCATCTCAAGATTTCATCCCAGAAGAACAAAGGAGAACATGACAACCTTGTTTTTGGCTACGTCAAAGATTCTTTAGTTATTCTCCGTTCTTTTAATCTTGATTCTTTTATGCACGACATAAGATCTTTGGATGCTGCTAAAGTCAATGGTTTTGTAATGGATAGCATTTCTTTATTGATGGTCGGTTCTTGTAATGGATTAATTTGTGTACGTGATAACATCCACGAAATTTTCTTGTGGAACCCATCAATTAGAAAATCCATGGAATTGCCAGACTCGGGTAGTCCATACTTTTTATCTTTGACTTATGGGTTCGGTTTTGATGATTTAAATGATGATTACAAAGTAGTAGAAACTTGTGGTGCTAGGTATAAATATGAATACTCAGCTGAAGTGAAGATTTATAGCCTAAGAAAAAATTCTTGGAGACAAATAGAGCGGTGGCCTGGTTATTACGTTTCTGATGCCACCAGTGTGTTTGCCAGTGGTGCTTTTCATTGGACGACGATTTACAATGGTTGTTGGCATATTACTTCATTGAACTTAGCAACTGAGATGTACGGTGAAGTACCACTGCCCGGTAATGAAATTAATATGCATTCTGCTCTATGGTTGGGGGTCTTGAGGGGATGTTTATGCCTGGTTTGTAACTTTTCTACACACTCGGATGTATGGATAATGAAGGAATATGGGATTAGAGAATCATGGACTAAATTGATTTGCATTACGGATATCAAGGACTATCAGTACCAAGCACCAATGCCACTATACGTGTCAGAAAGTGGTATAGTGTTAATGAAACATGGATCGACTTTAAAGTTGTATAATTCAAATGATATTACATCCAATGGCCGGGAGATTCGTTCGTTTGATTCTGAGTATGAATATGAAGCAATTACATACATCGACAGCCTAGTTTTGCCCAACACCGACAATGAAGTAAACCAACAATGGTGGCACTGGGGAACAAAGGTAAATTAGATGACTGTTTCTTGCTAAGGTTTCTCCAGATTATTGCTTAATCGAGTGTGTTAGTTGCATGTAATTTTAGTCCTACAACCGAGGCAAGTTTTAAGCAAATCCGTACAGCTACTCCAATTGCATTTTGGGAAGTTATCTTCTTGATTCATTATTACATAAAGCCATCATTATGATTTCATAGAGCTTCTGAAAATTTTATTCAATGATGAGATAGTCATTTTATGTTTTATTTGAACAGGATGATGATTGGGATTTTCAGTCAATCTGTCATTAACGGTGGTGGAAGGTGTGGCATTGGCTGTAATGGTGTGTGGTGGGTTGGGGGATAGGGGTTTGGCGGTGGGATTGGTGTAGGTTGAAGTCTTGAAGATGTACGTACATATTATTATTTTTTTGTTTTTTTTATATATTTTATTTTATTTTATTTTATTTTATTCTAGATTGACAAATTTCTCTCTTTTTTTTAAAAGGCGGGTAAAGTTTACACCCAAAACCAACTGACATTTATACAAAATCCGTCCAAAAAGGACCATTTGTAGACTTAAAAGGATAAATTCGAGACCTCTCCGCCAAAACAAAACGTTATGGATATGACTAGCCTATCAGCTCTTAATTCAGTGCTTGTTTGATTCTCATTTTAATGGATTTTTTTTTTCCATTTTTTAACTTTTGAAAAAAAAATGACACAAATGTCCTTTTACTTTTCAAAGTAGCCGTAATATTTAACTAGAAAAAAAAAGACATTTTGGTTATTTTTTCTCAAAAGTCAAATAATGAAAAACAAAAAATCCATCAAAATGGGAATCTGTACCCTTCGTCCCTTCCCTGAAATTAGATGCAGTTCCGAGATTGTTTGGCTGTACTTAAACTAGAAAGTAAGTTGTATTAATAAAAATCGTAACTTTGAAAATGATGTTTGGTAAAATAAGTAACTTAACTTACTTTTAAGCATAGCCAAACATACCCCATGGGTCGAGGTAAACAACTTGAGCACCGGTTATCGGTTTAGGTTACAGACAAGACAAGCAAGCATCGAAAAGGAGGCAGATGAGTAGTAAGTTAGAAATGGAAAATATCCATTAGCACGAGCTCTACATTTTCTGTACAAACTTAATGAAATTCAGATTCTCTTACATGTACAGGCTAATAGTACACAGTACATACACTAACGGAAAATCTACTTAAACATTCTTGCATCACCTATGGGATTTCTTGATAAAAAGCTTCCTTCTGAAATGTCGGCAGGCGAGGATTGTAAATTTCAGTCTGCACGATCGAACTTACCTTAGCATATGACGTCCCAAAAAGCTGCTTAGAACCACATTTAAAACTGAGATTAGCTAGTTACATATAGAAAGCTTCCCGGTCCTTTCATCATCCACCCCATAATTGAGACTAAGCTCCCTCATAGGCGGGATATTCTCCATAGCAAACACCATAAGGTGAGGGAACATTACATTATTATGATCATACAACACAAGCTGCACAAAAACATTTGGAGATGAACTATGGCTCATGTAACATGCTACATTCCTCATTCTAGACACGTCCATGGAAAAATCCAAAGGAGGGATTGATGGATGTAAAGGGCGAGCATAGTCCGAGAATATTTGTGATAAATCTCCCCATTCCGCCCATTTCTCAGCAAAACGACTTGGGTGAACCAAACAATCACCATTCATTGTAAAAATCTGGGCTTGTTCTCGCGTGAGAACAACTCCTGCGTACTCACAAATAAAAGAGCCAGCCTGTATCAAGTCCAAGGACCTCACTCCCCAACCCGTCTCCCTTGACCTAAAAACTTCTAATTGGTGCCTAATCCCCTTTTGACTCACACGATTCCGGCAAGTAGGAGGGCAATGACAATTTATCCCACACTCAAAAATCAACGGTTTACCCCTCACTAGAATCCCATTCATGTCGTACACAAACTCACCGCCATTTTTCTGTATGCAAAAGCAATTGCCCAAACACACTCCCACGCATTCACATCCCATCCCATTCCCATGTGTATACACGTACGGAGGGAAAACGGCCGTGGGAAGATATTCATAATAAACAGGTCCATGATGACCATCAATGTCATTAAACAGAAAGACTGGCAAGTTCTCCTTTTTTCTCGACAAATCAAGTGTAATATAACCTTTAGGCCGAACCTCCAATGGCCGAATCCTAAGACTCCTCACAAACTTCATCACTGCACTTCCCATTTCTACCTGGTTTTTAATTCGAACAAGCTTGAATTTATAAACCCCAAAGCCGGATTTCCCCACATCGAACCAAGTATCAACTATCCTATATAAGCCATCATAAACATAAACTTTCTCGCTAACACTACCTGCATATTTAAAACCTCGAATAACCCTTACCTCCACGCCGTAATGCATGCTCCTCTCCATGGCCAAATTGCCACATTCCAATTTCTGGTGCTCAGCCTGCCTGTTATGCTTGTCCTGCCCACCATGCCCGGTGTAAATTATCATTTCCCCTGCATCCTCGTCATCCTCGTAACCCCCAGAAACAATAATGCTGGTGGCAATGGGTTCCCCATTCGAGCTCTGCCCTGCTGTGACAAAATCAATCCCGGCCTGCGCCTGCCCATGCAACCCGACAACGCACAATTCCATCCTAAAAAAGAACACATCACCAATTGAAACTCCTGGGATATTGCCTACTACCCTCTTGTCACAATTCAACCATAAGCCACGCTGCTTCATAAGCGTAGCTGCCTTCAAATCCGCACGAGTTCTCTTCTGATGGGGCACCGTATCTCGGTGCTTCTCATCCTCTGCAATGGAGAAGACGCGAAGGGACTCATATAGCATCCGGGTCCGGCGAATTAGGTCCCGGAAGTAGCGCCGACCCCCGGGCTTGAGATCAGTGACACGGACTAGATCGGAGGATCGCCGACGACGGTACCGGCGAGCTCCCTGGGCCGGAATTGCTAAATTGGACAGTTGGGTTTGCCCGTTGTTGACAGGAACAATGGCACAGGAATCGGGGTGGGCGAAAGCATTTCGGAAGAGCTCAGAAACGTGGTAGAATTCGGAGCATAAATTGGGCTCGGAGGAAGAACGAGGGGAGGGGGAAGAAGAGGGAGGTTGGGGGTTGGAAGAGAGGTAGGAGTTATCATCAAGGGGTTCAAGTTTTGGTTCAATTTTTGGTATGATTTTGGAAGAAGAGGAAGTGGGTTCAGGGTACAGTTTCACGTCTTGAACTGATAGTACAGAAGAACCCATTTCCATTTCTCAATTTTCCAGAGAATGAAAATCTGAAACTATTTAGTGCGTGTGTGTGTGAGAGAGAGAGAGAGAGCAAGAAATTGTTGAAGGTGACTTTGAAAATGGAGGTGGAGAGTAGGACTGTCAACTGTGTCTGTAAGAGCATTTGTCAAAGCACAATTTGTACTTTTCTTAGCAAATGCTCAAAAAGTGCTAACGTGATACAATTAAACCAATGGTCAAGAAGTACTAATATGACACTGTTAAAAAGTGTTTAACACAATGTCTAATTTTAGATATTATTCTTGAGGTAATGATCTCCTCCCCATAATGGGAGGAGTTATAAAAACTCCCCCTCCCCCACCCCCCACCCCCCACATGACACATGTCATGTGAGAATTGGACAAGTAATTAACAAAATGTCAATCACTTTTCCATCTCTCCAATGACTACATGACACATTTATATCTCTTCCCCACCGTGGAGAAGAGATCATTACCCATTATTCTTGACAATGTCTATCGTTAATTTAATAATCTTTATCCAATCAATACATTTTTCTCTCTTTCTCTTTTTTTAGAAAAAAACTAATAATAATTTATCACATTTGCACAATAAATATTATTGTATTGGAGAAGTTTTTGATATAATATCAATATCTTTTGCCACACATACATAGTAGACATTGTTACATTATAGATGCTCTAACATGCAGCACGGAATTGTGTAAGTGAGGACTTAACAGTAGGTAAAAATCACTTTTGGACACAAATTTCGAGCAAATCGTTCAATTTTGGATGTGTTTGCCCATAATTTTATTTTTTTATTAGAATTGATGAGTTGTGTGGTTGAAAAGTTGTGAGTCAATAAAATATATTTTTAAAATAAATTATTGACTTTGAACTCAAATTTTTAGCAAAATTTGAAGTGATATCGAACAAATTAAAGTTTCAATTACATTTCAATTTTGTTTGATCCCTTTACAAAAAATTAGTGCTTGTTTGATTCAGATTTATTTTGTTAAAAAGAAGATGGTCAAAAATCAATAATTATTTTTAACTACACATTTTATTAGATTAACAACAAACTAAATTGAAACTAAATTAAAACTTTAGTAATGAGTTTGAAATTTAAAAAAATAAAAAATCAAGTGACTAAAATAAAATATTGCTTGAAGTGGAAAGATCTCAAACGATTTTTATATGGGTAATCTATATTTATATCTATATTTATATCTATGTTATATACTCCTTCCATCCCACAAAAATATACTCGTTTCTTTTTTCACACAGATTAAAAAATCTCATTTAATTTAATTGAAATTATAAAAATTTTACATATTTTTTCTATTATGCCCCCATTTAATATTAGTCATTCATGAATCTAATAAATTTAAATGCTCATTAAGTTACAATTGGAATGCAAATGAAATTGAATTGCATTACATTGAAACAATAATGAAATCAATTGTTAACTTTGTTATCGGGTGATGAGTGTTTCTAAACAATGTGAAATTTATTAACTGTCTACTTGAGTAATGTGTGAATAAATTTATATAATTTCCCATTATAATTGGAATATATTAAGTTTATTTGGGTTAATAACAATGTAAATTAAATAAGGGTATATTAAAAAAAAGAAAAATTTAATACACTCTCTATAAAAGTAAGTGGCTCATAATTTAGGACTGATAAATAAAGAAAACAAACATATCTTTGTGAGACGGATGGAGTATTAAAGTAGGATAGTCTGCATAAATTTTTGCCCAATGGCAACCAACGGTGAAGTCAACTATTAATTTTTCAAACTTTTTTTATTTTTAATTAATTCATTTAATGCTTCGATTTTGTAAAAAAAATAGATCATTTCCAATATCCAAAGTCAAAATACATTAATACATTTAATACCAATCATATTATATATATATATATATATATTATCTACGCTACATTAATTTTTTTTGAAACTTCATTGCATGCTTCGATTTTGTAAAATTACATTAAATAAGCTTATTAATTAACTTTCTCAAAAAACGAAAGCAAACTAAAGGGTTCTGCATTTTTTTTGTTTTGCAATTTAAAATTAAATTAAATAAGCTTATTAATTAATTAATTTTATGGGCTTTGCACATTTTTCATTTTGCAATTCAATCTTATCAATGTGACTTTTTATTTTGCAATTAAAAAAAATTCATTCAAAATAATGGGCTCTGCACTTTCTTTTACAAATAAAATTAATTGATATTCGTATTTAATTTGGTCAAAAAATCAATCCAACAAAAATGCAATGGGCAGTGAAAATTCGGATTGTGCGCATTTGAGAGATACCCAGTTATGAAAACAGCGAAGAAACATACGGTCTTAAGATGGTATTCGTCGATAAAGAGGTATTTTGTCATAAATATATTGTCGATTTTTTTTATTATTATTTTTTTATGCTTTTATCCTGTCTACATAGAAAGAATGTGTAGAACCAGAAAAATGATAAAAAATCATACACTAACCCAGCTGATACCTTAAAATCAGTAAGAAATTAAAATATGTTCTTTAATATTTTTTATTTTTCTGTATTTTTATCATGTCTAAGTAGAAATACTATGTAGAATCAGAAAAATGATAAAAATTCATACAGTAAGAACGTCGATACCTTATATCTGATTATGTGTCAATTTCATCGCCAAATCGGCCGAAATAGACATATATATCAAGAACTTGAATAATTCTTTTGTAGAATGATTGTTACTGCTCCTTTTAAAATCAGCAAGAAGATAAAATATGTTCTTGAATAACTTTTTTTTTGTGCAGGTATGTTTTTTCGAAATTACTAACACGAAACACAACTCCCGTGCCTCACACGGGTTAAACAATACTAGTTCTATTTAATTACCACTAAGGCACTGCCTACCAATCTTGATAGTAGTGAAGTCAATAATAATATATCTGAATTTTTTTGGAGAATGAGAGAATGGAGCTCACTACCACCTAAATGTTGATTATTACATGTGGTCGAAAATAGCATTAGGCTAAATATATGTGCACCACATCTTTTTAATAAGTTCACTATATTTTAATTGCATAAAAAAAAAAAAAAAAAATTGGACTTTTACTATTATCACATTTATGTCTCCAATTTTTTCATCGCATTCTTATCTTTAACCTTTCATTAATTAGTATATCTCTCTCATAAAAATTTTCATCCAAAATTTCTATTAAGATAAAGTAAAATGACTTATTTGCCCTAACGTATTTTTATATAAACAAAAAAACAACAACAAATCCAAAACTTAACCAAATGTTTCTCTCATTTTATAGATTACAAATATAATCTTTGGATGAAAATCGTCATTGGTGATAAAATGTGATAGTTAATGAAATGTTAAAGATAAGAATGTATTAAAAAAAAGCTAAGAATATAAATGTGAGAATAAATAAAAATTAGAGATCTTTATTAAAATTGAATAAAGATATCGTGCACGTAATAAAAAGATGGGTGGTTATATTCACACTACAATTTGTTATAAGCGCACCATATTTTAATTGTATTTAAGATCCTCAACTTTTGTTCATTGTTGCAATTATATTCTTAATTTTTTGTCATCGAATTCTTATCTTCAACTTTCATTAATTAGCATATTTCACCATTAATGATAGTTTCTGTCAAGATGTTTTTTTACGTGCTTTGAAATGAAGAAAAATATTTTATCGTACTTTTATATCTATTGTTTTTTTTTTTTAAATATGACAGACGAGTAAGTCTTTTTACAAATTTTCAACAAATATTTTAGTACGAAAACCGTTATCAAACATAAAATATGTTAATTAATGAAAAGTTGAGTATAAAAATATGATAAAAAAATGTTGGGGATATGAGTGCTATAATATTTATAGATTAAAAATATTAAATATAATTAAAATGTGATGCAAAAAATAAAAAATGTTGTGTGAATATAATTATCTTAAAAAATAAATGTCAATGTTACAACTCATAGCATTATTCTCTTTTACCGGTTAGTTGGTGCATGATTAACAAAATTGCCCTTTTATTACTTTTCTTTGGATTTTGGTGATGTAGTACTTACCTTTTTACCTTTTTCAAGCCCAAGTCCAACAAGTTTAAATTATAATTTAAATTAGTCAAAATTAATCAAATATAATTTTTATTCGTACATTTCGTAGAATCGATAACTTATTATTTACTTATTATTTATATATTCTAAGGAACACACCGTATAAAAACTTACAAAATAATTTTAACGCTATCAAACATACTATAATATTGTACTTAAAGTACGTTTTGTAGTTTTGGGATTTGGGTTGAGGTAGTAAATAACTGTAAGATAATTTATACAATTTGTTTTTAGTTCGTATTGAAGTATGTTTTAATGAATTCTTAAATGTGATTAACTAACATTAAAAACAAAGTAAAGTTGGTTGTCAATAAGGGTATGTTTTATTTTGATTAAAATTTAAAAGTTGATAAAAGTTGATGAAATATGTTGTTGAAAAGTTGTAAAAAGTTTTACCACACCCACTAATTTATACTCTTTATACAACTCACAAATATAACAAGAAAAACAACTAGCTAAGATGCTAGGCTTACAATTTTCTCTCAAAAGACTTTCAAGACACCTACACAAAAGAAAAGAAAAAATACGTCAATTTATAATTAACGTATGACCTAAATTTCTTTTAAGTTTCGACTTCCAAGGTGTCCACAATTTAGAAACTTTTTAAATTTTAATCACCAAATATAATATAATATAATATAATATCTTTTCCTTTTCAACAATTGGTGCATATTTTGATTTTAGCAAATTTTAAGAAAACATCCCAACAATCTCCACCTTAAGGAAAAACGAATCAAAACTCAATTATTTCTTCTGCATCTCTTCATCTCGATACTTGAGAAAAATTTCATAAACTTTGACAATCTCAATTCTCAAAATAAATAATTAACATACTCAACCATATAAATATAATCACTTAGAAATAACGAATTCTAAGAATTGTATCAGCTAATGTCGTATAAATTTGCTGAAATATTATGGTGCAACTCCTTTGCTTGACTTACTTTGAAGTTCGTCAACCATCGACATCAATTCCACCATACACCTTGAAATAATGTCAAGCCAATGCCCATGTGCAAAATGTGGACCCGCTAATAGTAATATATCCTCTATCGTGGTAACTAGCACATACCATGAGGACATAAATATTTATTCAAGCAACATCATCGTCTCCTATAAAGATATACACACTGTCAGTATCTGATTTCGAACAGTTAGTCCAGCCTGCTCCACCTTTTGGATAATTTTTCCTCATATGACCAGGTTCTCTACAGTTCCAACAAGATAGTTTCATTTTCACGGACTTATTCTTTTTCTATTTTTCAGCAACAAGTAACAAGTTTTCAGATGAAATATTATTTCCACCACTCAACCTTCTTTCTTTAGAAATTAATTTACTTGTAACTTTTTCAAAACTCACAGTTTATTTCTCATACATCAAAATTGGCTTGATATATTCATAGGATGATGGAAGAGACCGGATGAGTTTTAATGTTTTATCATCATCATCAATTTTAACTCCAATAGCCTTTAGTTCAGAAACGATCACATTGAGAATATTTAAGTGGTCTAAGATTTGCGTACCTGTATTCATTCGCAAAGAATAAAATTGTTCACTCAAGTACAATCGATTTGAAAAGACTCTTTGTATGATACAATTGTTCAAGTTTTTTTTCAAATTTCCTTTACAGCAGATAATCCATGAATATTTGCAAGAACATATTGTGCTAGACAGAGATGAATCGTACTTGCAGCTTTCAAATCCAAATCTTCTCGATCCTCATCGTGCATACTGAATTTTTCAGTATCTTTGTCGAAAAGAGGGGTTGGTTTCTCTTTCAAAGCCTTGTGTAGTCCAAACTAAATTAAAACATCATTGACTTATACTTGCTACAAGTCAAAATTGATTCTTCCTTCAAATCTCTCCACCTCATATTTGATAGACATATATCCTCTGTGCACCAACACTCTGAACGATCTGACGCTTTGATACCACTTGTTAGGATCAGGTTTTAACCATCTCATCTAAAAATCAGTTAGTGTCCAGTGAGGGCAAACTAAACTCTTTATAGCATTCGACTGCCATCATTTGAGTTGCCCAACCTATGGGCTTAAGAACGGTATTGTTGCTCCTCAATATGACGCTCTTGTGACTCGAACCTATAAATCTAGTTCTGATATCACTTGTTAAGATCGAGCTTTAACCATCTCATTTGAAAATCAATTAGTGTCCAGTGAGGACAGGCAAAACCTTTTATAGAATTCAACCACATCACTTAAAGTGACCCAATTCATGGGCTTAAGAGCAGCATTGTTACTCCCCAACAACAATGACATAAAGTATAAGTGATCAAAGCTCTAATAAAAGTCAATCGAGAATTGATTTCGGCAAGAGGTTCTCGCAAATATATCCCTTTTCATGACGTTGCAGCCTCAAATAATGTTAATATACTTGAGTTGTTTTTAATCAAGTATCCAAGTGCGATCAAGGACCTCACTAACCAATACCAGAGTATCCTTCATATGTATTTCCTACATATATGATATGTACTTTAACAAGTTCGTTAGTTGTCTAACATAAAATAATCACATCTTTCCACCAAAGGCAGCTCAAGCAATTTGAGGCCTTACGCAAAATTTCATAGGGGGCTCTTAAAAAATAATACTAGAAATAATTAAATGGATCAAATGATCAATGATGAAATTCTGTCGATTGTCGCAATTGGTATTATTATCGATGATTCTGACATAAATCAATAAATGTTGGTGATTCAAAAAAATTTATTAACAACAATATTTTCGGTTATCCCCAATGCACGTCAACGATTACCTATGGTAGTGTTGCTGATGATGTCGTCAGCAATCAACGGCGGTATTTTGGTCATTGATCATCGACAGAGATGTTGTTAGTGTCACCGACGATTCTTTCTTTATTTTTAGTTTTTTTATCATTTATGGACAAAATTTTCTGTCAGTAACTTGAGATATCTTTTTTTTGTATTTATTTATATGGTTGAGACTCAAGAGAACAATTCTGCAAACTCCATTACAAGTCCCTATTGATGCTGTTGACACCGGCGGACATAAGGATACGTAATTGAAACTATGAAACTTATGTCACCTTTAGGCGTTGAACTAAACCTTCAATTGCAAAATCCTCTGCATTTGACAGTACGAGGAAACAAGTAAAAGTGGTCAAAGCTCTAATAAAAGTCAATCGGGAATTGATTTGGGTTTTATTACATCGCAGCCTCATATAATGTTGATATACTTGAGTTATTTTTAATCAATTATCCAAAAATGCGATAAAAGACCTCACTAACTAACACCAAAGTGATCTTACTATGTATTTTCTATATAGATAATATAAACGTTAATAGAATGCTTAGTTGTTTAATAATCACGTCCTTCAACCAAATGTGTCTCAAGAAATTTGGAGGCCTTAGGCAAAATTTCGTAGAGGACTTTTAAAAAATAATTAGATGGAGCAAATAATCACCAACAAATTCTATCGATGATCGCAAATGATATTATTGTCGATGATTTTGAAGAAAATCAATATGTGTCAGTTACTCAAACAAAATTGTTATCACCAATAATGTCAGTTACGGACTCACCTTCATAAGCATTTATCGATGACAATGTCGTAGAAGATGTTGTTGGCAATCGCAGACGGTGTTTCGATTGCTAATCATCGACATAAAAACTGTTGGTGTCATCGTCTTTCTTAAATTTGTTTAGTTTTTTTGATAATTTATTGACGAAATATTGTGTCAGTAACTTGAGATATTTTTTTATTTATGACCGCTGGAGACGTCAATCGTTTGCTTGCTGATCTGGAGCGACATCTTTGTAACATATGACCGAGAGAACATTTGTGCAAACTCTATTATATGTCGATGTTGATACTAATGTTGATGCTGATGCGTCTGCCATTAGTGGACATAAGAATTACGTAATTGAAATGATTAAGCTTATGCAACCTTCAGGCGCTAAATTAAACCTCCAAATGCAAAGACATCTACATTTGGTAGTACAAATAAACAAAGTAAAAGTGGTCAAAATTCTGATAAAAATCGAACAATAATGAATTTGGGCGGGAGGTGATCATGACTATACTCACTTTCATGATGTCCCAGCCTCATATGATGTTGATGTACTTGATTTTTGTAAATCAAGTATCCAAGTTCGAGTAAGGACCTCACCAACCAATACAGATTGTTCTTCACATGTATTTTTTATATAGATAATATAGACGTTAACAAGTTGATTAACTGTCTAATTATTTAATAACCACGTCTTTCAACCAAAGACACTCAGCAATTTGGTGGCCTTAGACAAAATTTCGTAAGGAGCTTTTAAAAATAATAATAATAACAATTAAATAGAGAAAATCACAACAAAAATTCTGTCGATTATCGTAAATGGTATTATTGATGATGATTCTAAAAGAAATCAATAACTTTTAGTGATTCAAACAAAATTATTAACAAAAATATTGTTGGTCAACACCGAAGCATCTCCATCAACTACTACTGATGACATTATCGTTGGTAATCACCTAAGATGTCTCAATGGTTGATTATTGACGAAGAAAGTGCTGGTGTCATCAACAATTTTTCTATAATTTTATTTTTTTAGTAATTATCCATATTATTAACTAAGTCTACAAGATTGATACAAAGAATATAACACAAGAGAGGATTAGTGATTATCTTTCAATTTTAACTATTGTAATTTCTTTTAATCATGTGATATTAGTCTTAAATTTTATGTTTATATTTAAGATTAGGTTCAATTTGTTTATTAGTTTGTAGGACTTATTTTAACTGTTAAAAATATGTTTTACTGAAGTCCTAAATGTGTTTAACCAAATAGGATTGGGCAAAAAACTCGTGAAACTGACAAACCGACTCGGGTCGGTTTGGATCGATTTTTGAGCCTGACCGGGTCAGTTTCGGTTTGGGTTTTTACCCAACCCGAAACCGACTCGGTTTATAATAAAAAAAAAATTTGTTCTTCAAACCAGCCCAAACCGAAAACCCGAACCGACTCGAGTTGGTTCGGATCGGTTTCAGGCCCATTTTTTCAGTTTTTTTGATGGTTTCGATTTGGCTATCGCCAAACTGATTTTTGGTCGGTTTGAATCGGGTTAGACCGAAAACCGACCCAACCCGACCCACGCCCACCCCTATAACCAATATTAAAAACAAACTAAAGTTGGTTGTCATTTGTCAATAAATTTGACCTTGGTAAATTATGTTTACCAAAAATTCCCCAGAATCCTTTTTCTTTATTCATTTATACCAATCTTATTCTTCTTTATTAATTTATACCAATCTTATTTTGTTATTTGAAATTCTTTTACCTATTTTAAAATTTTATTGAGTCAAGGAATAAATTTAATCAATCATTTTTTTTAATACAAATTTAATGATTTCAAATATTTCATTTTTGACTTATTACATGATCGGCTCTCGATTTTTATTATTTTTTTAGATTGAACCAGTTGGTCGAGACTATTTTCATAACATTAGTCGTAACTCGGGCTAGCATAACATTTAATTTGACCAACAATGTGTTGTAATAATTTCGAAGTTAATGTAGTTTGAAAATCAAATTCAATTATTTTTAATTTTAAATCAACAAAATAAGTCAAATTTAAACTTTTTGTACGAATTGAGCCCGAAACATTAAATTAATAAGTAACAAATACTTTAAAATTATCATAATTTGATTTATCATGAACCAATCGAAGCTCGATTTAATCAATACCAAAGGGTAGTCCCATGATCATAATTTTAAATTACGATGTAGCTCGATTTGTTTATTTTTGTGTGTTATTGATTTTCCTTTTTTAGTTTATTTAAATTAGATGATTGAATTGTCTTTTTACATGACATTAACGGAACTAAAGATGTCAAAAGGAACTATATGTGTGAATTAATCAAAGATTGTGGATGGTACGTGCTATTAAAATTTAATAAGAAAAAAATGCTACAAAATAAAAATGTTGGAAACCTACAATGTAATTTATCCATAACTAAAATAAAAAATTACATTGTACGTATCATAAACTTGAATATGAACAACCTAAAGATGAGTAAGGTCTTTTTCAAATAAGCCAATTCATTTGGGACTCTACAGTTCCGATCTTTTTCCTAATCAAATATTAGCCACTTGGCTCTATGTTTTCACATCGAGAATTATTTGCAGATGAAGAGATGTCAAATGAGCTTTTTACTTCCCAAATAGATTATCCTACATCTATATATAAATTATAAACATTGGTTTATTGAGAATACACATGAAAAACACTTTGAATTGTTGATTAATAGTTATCTTGTCTTTTCAGAGCTATCGCCCTAACAAAAAAAATATTATTGTGATAGGACATGTGCTTAGTCAGAAATATAGTGAAATCACATTTCCTATTCTATCCCCCGACCTAGAGCTGATCATTAGTTCCCAACCGTAGGTGAATGGCATCCGATACATTCATCCGTTAATAAAAGAATTGAAAGAGCTTTTACTGTATCGCTTAAGTTATATAGGAATTTGTTGTGCAATTATAATCCTGCAAGTGGACGGATCGTTTATAAATAATAAAGTGATGTGTAGAGTATCGAACCCACGAAGACTAGATATTAATTTAACCAATTAATTTATAATTCAAATTCTAACAAAATAGAAAAACACATATTTGATTTGTTTTGTGATTCTGAACTAATTTAACTATTGTACTTAAATTTAAAATATCAATAAGCAACTTTAAATGATGGGAACGGATTCGAATTTTACCGACACTAGGATTCACGAATCCACCAACACATTCATTAATCAATTATCCGTTTAACCGTTTTAGCTTTTAATTACATTGAATTGAAAATTGGTGATCCTAAAATAATCAAAAGCCTCTATCGATGGTCAATCAATTCTATACGATATGCGAACTTAATTATCTCTAATTAAGTTTCGAACATAAACATATGCATTAAAATCTCAAGAACACCTAAATAGATTTCATAAAGCATAATAGTAATTTCTATCTATTATTGGACCCTATGTTATTCAATACCACGTGCTTAATCTATATTGAATCTCTCGACTTCAATATAGATCACAATATATTCTAATGGTGATCAAACATTAAAATAATATAAAAACTGAATAAAGAATAATCAACCCAAGAAGTAATTAACTACTAAAACGGAAAACTTCTAATTAATTAAAAATCATGAGGTTTCATCGTTCATCCTAGAAATAAGTAAATTAGTCGGACATGATTATGTAAAATAATACAAGAATTTTATTAATCATGATCCGGCGAAATAAAAAGAAAAAGTAGATAAAACTCGTGATCCCGGCTGAAGAATCTTCAATCCCGTGCCTTGATCTTCGATTCTCCTCTTGTATCTTGTTCCTCAAAATTCGTCTCTCTTTGTTCTGACTATTATCTGCCTTTTATAATGTTCTCCAAACCTTCTAAGACGTGATTTAGGTAGCTGAATCAATATGGACTTCGTAGAGTTCTAATCCCATCAGAAAACTGCCTAAATTCTGCCGCGATATACCCTTGCGATCGCTTGGTTTTACACATTTACATTCTGCTGTTGAATTTGGCTCCGTGCGATCGCAGCTTGTAATAACCATGCAATCGCATGGTTGTTTCTTGTGATTTCCTGCGTTTTCTCTTTGGTCTTTGCATGCTAAGCCCTTCAGGTCTCTTTATCTTTGCACTTAAGTCCCGTATCCTTCCGTTTGCTCTCTTTTTGTCAGATCGACGCTTGATTTTGGTTATTATCCTAAAATAAACAAAAAGAACACACAATTATACCGTAAATAAAATAAGAGGACTCATAATTGTCCCTTTTTGTAAAATCAGATAAGTACAAAATTGTACTTATCAAATACTCCCAAACTTGAACTTTTATTTGTCCTCGAATAAACTAAATCAAAACAATCATGTACATACTGATAAAAATAATAAAAATAGCCATAATATAAATAGCTTGCCATTCTTACTTCAGCTTTTACGAAAACCCATAATTCATGACAAGTGTTCAAGTGATACTATTGCAAACGTGATTCTACTTAACCGATACTTAATATGTGTGTGAGAGTAGTTAATCTGATCTACTTAATCTCTATGGTGGTGATAGCCCAACCACTTGGTCAACTTTTCCTTTCCCTCTCGTAAGGTACATTTCCCCCAAAATGATTCTCTCATTCAATTCCTGAGAATTTGGGTCTAAGGTATTGGTTCATATTCTTTTCTTACTCAAGGCTGGTTGAGAAAGCTGATAATCGCAACAACCTAGGGTTACGAAGATTCTCCAATTTTTGAGCACTCTCGACCAGAAAATTTCTACTAAGCAAGTCAAACTCATTAGTCAACTAATCCCTAAATTTGCTTTGCAAAGGATTTTTCACTGGAAAGAAATAAAATTTAAATTTAAATAAATAAATAATTTTTTTTAATATATAAATCTTATGTACAAAACTCAATCCATTAAGCTTTTTAAATGACTCATGTAATGAGCTTGAGGTCGATGACTCCCAGGTCTTTTGAACATTAGGGCATCGGGTTTTGAGAAACCCCTACTCGCATTTTCACTCAAGTCAATTAGGCTACGAAAAAAGTTATAAGATATTAATAAGGTGCAAAACTCAATCCATTAAGCTTTCTAAATGACTCATGTAACGAGCTTGAGGTCGATGACTCCCAGGTCATTCGAACCTTAGGACATCGAGTTTTAAGAAACCCTTACGGACCTTTTCACTAAAGTCAATTAGGCTACGAAAAGAGTTAAGCAATAATAATAATAAATTTGTTCCTTACATGCAATAAGTTCATACTACGGGACTAGATTCCTAACATTCGATCAATACCTAACTTCTTCTAACTGGTCTAAAGTGCTCCACACAAATTTTTTTCAACATACATGAAATCAATCATAACCTAGATAGCCACAATCACATCTTATCTACCACACTTTCTCACTCTATTGGTTACTTGGTTGAGATACAGATGATTTTGAGGTTCAAACAGGGTATCTTATTGTTTTCAACTTAAGTGCGCCAACATAGCTAAAAAAATCATCTTAACTGGTCGACACAACACAATATCAGACATGGTCAAATAGTCTCACATTTAACCAATAGTAATAATATGTTCAGAAGTCATGAATTAAAGCGAAATAATTAAATAAAAAGTTGTATCATTAGCCGGTAAAGCTATTCATATTAAATAAACATTCAGTAATTAATAAAAATAATTTAATTTTTTAATTAATTTTTTTTTATAAATAAGATAATAATCATTATCAAGTATCACAATCAGATCAAGCAAATTTCAATTTTTTATACACTCCCAAACTTGAAAGAAACATTGTCCCCAATGTAAAATTTAAAATCAAAAAATCAGAGACTTCCCTGAGGTAGATCAGATAGTGCTGGAAGAAAAGGTGTGATAAGATCAACTGGAGGAGAAATTTGTACAGGTTGGTCGACAATCTTTGTTAGAATTTCATCCAACTAGCCTGCAGGTTGTAACCCTAAAAAGAAAAGAAAAAAAAACTTATTAATAATAATAAAATAAATTTTTTTTTCGGATGCAATTGCGATCGCAAGGACAAAACGTCCTACGATCGTAAGAACGTGAAAATCTGGGAAGAAAGTTTTTTGCTCAGGCCATGCGATCGCAGAGGGTTATACCATGCGATTGCATGGTACAAAATTTGTTAAAATCGATTTTTTTTTAACTAAAAACAGAATGACGATGATCAAAGCTTCAATGCCTAAGAATTGAAAGACTACTTAAAAATTCCTAAAAATCTAAAACGTGCAAAATGTCAATTGAAAACCTAGAACTTAAAATAATACGAAATTTAAATAAATAAAAGGATAAAAAAATGGGTTGCCTCCCATTGAGCGCTTCTTTAAAGTCATTAGCTTGACTTTGTCGTGATGATCGCTCAAGACACTTTGAATAGATCTTTGGAGGATTTGCCTTTCTTACTTTGATCGACTTCGGCACAATTTTTGTTTACCTTCCATAGCTTGATTTTTCCTTTATCATATTGATATGATTTTGTTTTGCCGCCCTGCTCGAACTCAACTAAGAAAATTTCAGCCTCCTCATCAGCTTTGATCACAGAAGACGGATGAAACTCCTCTTTCTCCACATACTCTTCTTCTCTAAGTGGTGTATCCTGACGTTGGGTAACAACTTTATCATCTAAACTCCCTGCCTTCTGGTCCATGGCATCAATCTCGAAACAGGAATCTTGAGAGCTTGAAAATTTAATTGCTTTGAACACATTGAATGTAATGTGTTCATCATTCACTTTCAGCATAAGTTCTACTTTTTGAACGTCAATTACTGCCCGACTAGTAGCCAAGAAAGGTCGACTCAAAATGAGTGGTACATCCCTGTCTTCGCACATATCCAGAATAATAAAATCAGCAGGGAATATGAACTTGCCCACTTTCACCAATATGTCTTCAACTATTCTCCTTGGGCGTTTGATTGTTCTATCTGCAAACTGTAGTGTTACTGTTGTTGGCTTTGCTTTTCCTAAACTGAGCTGCTTAAAAATAGAGTAAGGCATTAAATTCACACTAGCACCTAAATCACATAGAGCTCTATCGAAAAATAAACTACCAATAGTGCAAAGAATATTAGAACTCCCTGGATCTTTTAATTTCGGCGATAGCTTGTTTTGCAATATGGCACTGCATTCTTCAGTTAGCGCGACTGTTTCATGCTCATCCAACTTCTTTTTGTTTGAAAGAATGTCCTTCATGAATTTAGCATAGCTGGACATTTGAGCTAAGGCATCGGCGAATGGTATATTGACGTGCAGCTTTTTGATAACATCCAGGAACTTTTTAAATTGCTGGTCTAACTTATGTTTTCGCAACCTTTGAGAAAATGGAATTGGAGAGACGTAAGCCGGTGGTGGAATATAATCTGGTGGAGAGTTCCATTCTTCTTGTGCAATTTCTGCATCGGGTTTGTTCTCTCTCTTTGTTGGACACAGTTTTCTTTTCTACACCTTTTCTAGTCACATGAATTTCTGACAATTCAAATCCACTTCTCGTGGTGATTGCATTGACTTGCTCTTTTGGATTGACATCTGTATTACTTGACCATATGCCTGGTTGTCGCTCGGTTAAAAGTTTAGCCAACTGCCTAATCTGATTCTCCATATTCTTTATTAGGGATGGCAACGGGGCGGGTTCGGGGCCATTCCCATACCCGCCCCGTCGGAGATTTTTGGAAAGCGGGGCGAGGATTGGGGCGGGGGCGGGTGCGGGTGCGGGTGCGGTGCGGGGCGGGGCGGGTATAGAAAAATTCTCATTTATCGTCCCGTTTAATTAATTAATTAATTAATTATATTATTTTTTATTTTTTTACATACAATTTAAATTTTAAAACATTAAAATAAAATAAAATAAAATAAAACCATTCAGTGCGGGTTCGGAGAATGCGGGGCGGGGACCATGATCCCCGCCCTCGCCCCGTTTAGTAATCGGGACGGGGAATCCCCGCCCCATTAGGGGCGGGGCGGGGCGGGGACGGATTTTTTTGCCATCCCTATTTTTTATCGAGACATCTGTCTTTTTTTGCATTTCCTTTAGTGCAGATTCCATGCGTTCTGACAATTTAGCTACTATCTCTTCTAATCCTCCTTCTCTTTCCTGGGGTCTTCCCTGATTTGGCTGATTTTGAATGTTTTGGGTATTGTCATAGGAAAAGTTTGGATGATTTCTCCATCCTGAATTGTAAGTCTGTGAATATGGATTATTTTGCTGTTGCTGAAAGTTCTGAGCATATGCAACTTGTTCAAGGGATGACATTTCAACTTTAGTTAAGGGGCATTCTGATGACTGATGGTTTGTCCCGCATGTTACACATATTGGTAAGGACATCTGAACCATATTAGCTTAGTGAGAATATTTCATTGCTTCCATCTGCTTTGCCAATGCATCAATTTTCGTCAGTACAAGTGAATTAGTGTTCACTTCGTGTATTCTTGCTGCTTTCTTCTGTCATCCTCTTTCTGACTACATAATGAACTGTTCACTCATTGTTTCATACAAGTCATAGAGGTCGCCGGCAGATCTATTTTGGATAGAGCCACCTGCTGCAGAATCGACTAAAGAACGACTGGTTGGGGCTAAACCAGAGTAGAAGAAATGATTCTGAGCTGCTAAAGGAAAACCGTGACTTGGACATTTTCTGAGCAGTTGCTTGAATCTTTTCCATGCCTCGTGAAAGTATTCCAACTCAGATTGTTGGAAATTGGAAATTTCATACTTGAATCTGTTTACTCTGGCTGGAGGGAAATATTTTAGTGTGAATTTTTGGATCAGATCTGCCCAAGTAGTGATGCTTCCAAGCGGTAGAGAATCTAACCATTCTCTAACTTTATCCTTCAGTGTGTGTAGAAATAGCCTCATCTTAAGTGCCTCTTCATTAACACCTTAGTATTTGAAATTGCCACAGAATTCATTGAAGTGAGAAATATGGTAATGAGAATTTTCATCTGTCATCCCATAGAACGGCAGATTGTTTGTGAATAAATTCATCACATCTGGCCTTAACTGGAAGTTATCATGTCCATAAGGCAGATAAACTATGCTGGACCGATTCTCAACAATCGGTGGCATCATATACTCACCCATAAGAATATCTCGTTCACTGATTTCAACTGGTCGAGCTATTGGTGCTTGATTATTTCTCACTTCTGCAGGTAACAGATTCTGGAATCTGTTATCCTCCATTGTGTCTTTTTATTGTCTTTTCTTTTCTTTTTTTCACGTTGTCTTCGATGAAAGGTTCGTTCAATTTCTGGATCTAAATCAAATAGATCAAGATCTTTTGTACGGCGCATACACACTTAACACCTGAAAATTTAGAAAACAAATAAAATTCAGCAGTATCATGAAGAATTGAAAATATAAAAAAATAAAAATAATAATACTAAAAAAAATTGTGAAAAGCCAAATTATAAATTAACGTAGCAATTAATAAAACTAGTCCCCGGCAACGGCGCCAAAAATTTGTTGTGCGATTATAATCCCACAAGTGGACGGATCGTTTACAAGTAATAAAGTGATGTGTAGAGTGTCGAACCTACGAGGACTAGATATCAATTTAACCAATTAATTTTTAATTTAAATTCTAACAAAATAGAAAAACACATATTTGATTTGTTTTGTGATTCTAAACTAATTTAACTATTTTACTTAAATTTAAAATATCAATAAGCAACTTTAAATGATAAGAACGGATTCGAATTTTACCAATACTATGATTCACGAATCCACCAACACATTCATTAATCAATTATCCGTTTAACCGTTTTAGCTTTTAATTATATTGAATTGAAAATCGGTGATCCTAAAATAATCAAAAGTCTCTCTCGATGGTCAATCAATTCTATACGATATGTGAACCTAATTATCTCTAATTAAGTTTCGAACATAAACATATGCATTAAAATCTCAAGAACACCTAAATGGATTTCATAAAGCATAATAGTAATTTCTATTTATTATTGGACCCTATGTTATTCAATACCACGTGCTTAATCTATATTGAATCTCTCGACTTCATTATAGATCACAATATATTCTAATGGTGATCAAGCATTAAAATAATATAAAAACTGAATAAAGAATAATCAACCCAAGAAGTAATTAACTACTAAAACGAAAAACTTCTAATTAATTAAAAATCATGAGATTTCATCATTCATCCTAGAAATAAATAAATTAGCCGGACATGATTATGTAAAATAATACAAGAATTGTATTAATCATGATCCGGCGAAATAAAAAGAAAAAGTAGATAAAACTCGTGATCCTGACTGAAGAATCTTCAATCCCGTGCCTTGATATTCGATTCTCCTCTTGTATCTTATTCCCCAAAATTCGTCTATCTTTGTTCTAGCTATTATTTGCCTTTTATAATGTTCTCCAAACCTTCCAAGACGTGATTTAGGTAGTTGAATCAATATAGACTTCGTAGAGTTCTAATCCCATCAGGAAGCTGCCTAAATTCTGCCGCGATATACCCTTGCGATCGCATAGGCTTATGCCTTGCGATCGCTTGGTTTTACACATTTATATTCTGCTGTTGAATTTGAATTTGGCTCCATGCGATCGCATGGTTGTTTCTTGTGATTTCCTGCGTTTTCTCTTTGGTCTTTGCATGCTAAGCCCTTCAGGTCTCTTTATCTTTGCACTTAAGTCCCATATCCTTCCGTTTGCTCTCTTTTTGTCAAATCGACACTTGATTTTGGTTATTATCCTAAAATGAACAAAAACAACACACAATTATACTAAAAATAAAATAAGAGTACTCATAATTGTCCCTTTTTGTAAGTTCAGATAAGTACAAAATTGTACTTATCAGAATTCATAAGCCCAAGAGTTAAGAATAACAAGAAATTATCTACTCCATCCGACTAGCTCTTCATTAATAATAATTTATTGTTTCTCCCTTCTTTTTTAATTATTTAATATATGTCTATGTGTGTGTGGGGAGGGGGCTAAAATAATCAAATATGATTTAAGTAATACAAGAAGCGGAGCATTGAAACTTGTAATTTATTAAGGACTTGTTCGATGTAGATTATTTTTTAAAAAATAAATTTTTTTGCCCACCTTTTTTTACTATTCAAACTTTGTTATTGTGTAAAAAGTTTGAATAACAAAAAAAGCAAAGAATAGGTTTTATTTTGGAAAAAATTAGAACCGAACAAACCCTAAATGCAATCATTACAAAATTTTAAACATTGACTCTGTAAAATTGAGAGTATTTTACATTTAAATAGTCTTTTGGAGATACTCTAACAAGCCAAAATATAGTTCTTACTAATCCATATTTGACAGTGTTGAAATTATTTTTTAAGTATTTATAAGTCGCAAGTCATATGGAATAAATAGATAGTAAATTATAAGTTCTATAAAATTTCTAAATAAATTATATCTTTGATCAACTTAAATTATAATTTAAACTTAACCAAACAAGCTACTAGTGTGTGTGGCTAAGCTCAAAAGTTAAGTGTCTTTGTATTTCTTAATCAACTTAAATTATAATTTAAGCTTAATCAAACAAGCTCATAGTGTGTGTGGCTAAGCTAAAAAATTAAGTGTCTTTGTATTTTTTAATCAACTTAAATTATAATTTAAGTTTAACCAAACAAGCTCCTACTCTGTGTGGCTAAGCTCAAAGTTCCTTTGTATTTCTAAACACATTCGGAGATCATTCGGAGATGTTATTATTCAATACACCGCGTTTGGTTGCGCTTAAAACTGTAGCCTTTATAGAGAAAATGATTGGCCAGGTCAAGCCGAAATAGAATACTTTGACCAAAACTTTCTGACTTTGGAATCCAGTTATAATCCAAATTAACTTTTATAATTATTAAGATTGCATTTACCTTTTTATCTTAATTATTAATTAATTATTTATGCTTTTTACCAGTATTTTGCATGCCTCTGATTATTAAAGCCAGAAATATCAAAAATTCAGTCAAAAGAAAGTTGCAGTTCAACAACGTCTTATGTTATGCACTAAACCCTTAAAATGAAAGCATGAATCAATTCTTTTCAGGTGCCTGCCAGCTCTTTATGATTGATTAATACATCTATTAGAGACGAACATGATCCAAATCGATCATGAAAATTAAATCGAACAGAGTACAATAAAAATTCTACATATAGAACCAAGTGATAGAACGAAACTAAACTAAGAACTGTCCAAATCTATTTGAGTATGGTCGAATTTACGAACTTTTGTTTACTTTATGTTGTCAAAACGTTGATTTATATTAAAAATAAATTAAAATTTTGATTTTGTAATTAGAATCGAAATTTAATTTAGAGTCAGACTAAATCGACATATTCGATCTGCTTCGGATAAGTCTAGAAAAATATTAACAATTAATGATGTATGATACAAAATTGATTAGAACAAATCTTAGACAACAACTCAATTGAAGGGAGACAACCTTGCAAAGATCAGATACTTTAGGTAAAAAGAAAAATATTTTATGTAAGATATATTATAAAACAATGCAGCCTCACCTCAAAGTTGTAGTTGGATTCCATTTATACTAAGATTCTGCAGTCCAACTAAATGGATAAAATAAAATTATAAAAATGAAAAAGCAAATACTTCTAGAAACTTTGTTGTCATGTCCCAGCATTTCTTGTGTCAAGAGCCCCAGTTATACATAATTCTATACTTAATTCTTGATCAATTTTGCTCAATTTCAACTGCACTTTATAAATATTAGTAAAAAAAAAAAAAAAATTAGTTGTAAAACTTCATTCAATTGTAAAATAATACTGCTTCTTGTAAATACTTGTTATGAATCCTTAATATCTATTCATGTCATTTATGTTTTTTTTACTTAAGCTATTATAGGAAGTAGTTGGTATTTGAAGTCTTATCAAGCTTACTGATATTCGTTTTCATGCACCAACAATTATAATTTACTGCTCAATTAATGAACAAATTATTTTCAATTCATTTAAATCTTCTGTTGTAAAATTTTCTTTAAATTGTCTTTTAATTTCGAATAAATTGAGAATAGACGAAAGTTAGTCTAGTAGAATAGATTAGTGTGGCACGATGCTTCTTTCTGAACTAGATGGAAAGGCGCCCCATGATACCGTTACTTTACTTTTGGAAAAAAAAAATTATGAAAAAAAATCTCAAATTTTCTTATCCTAAATTAATTTTTCAACTAAGATTTCAACTTTTCTTAGTTATTTCATGTTAATAATTTTAAGTTTTCAAATCCTAAATTTCCCTTGAAAAGGCCCTCCAAACACTTTAATCATTCAGACATGGATGAAAATAGACTGAACAAGACATTTAATAAATTTTGTTACGTGTTTTTTTTTTTCATAATCACTTTGTGTATAATCATGTCTCATTCAGTATACTAAATATGTCCAACGATTTTGACACACATACACAAATGTTTGTGGTCATATATCCTTTCAATGAGCTTCACAAAAAGATATAAATTTAATTTTTTAAAAAGGAGGAAATATAAGAATCATGGTCACTAGCTTGAGCAACATTGTAGTATAAATAATTTGCTTCTCAAAAACAAAGTTTTAGAAACACATAAACTATTTAACATAATCATTTTTCTGCTTAAAAGCAAAGGCAAATAAAAATTGAAAAAAATAGTCATTTTTTGCATTTGTTCATATTTCACTTTACACTTAGAACATACCTAATACACTCCGTTTATTATTTTTTAGACGTGCCACATAAGTATGGATAGGCAGAGTTATAAAAAAATCATCTCCAATGCATACTGACGAGGACTCCATCTAACTGATGTGGCACACCAAAAAATAGATTATGTCTAGAAGTCCGTCTAATTTAGACGGACTTTTAGACAGAGTGATTCAACAAATTTAAATCAATCTTAGCATTTTATTAAAAAAAAAAGTTGGACAAGGGAAATAAAAATTAAAGACATGCCAATTTAAAAAAAAAAAAATTAATATCACATAAGTGGTAATATTAGTTTTAGACGGAACCCATTGAAGATGAATTTATAATTTGACCGTTTATTCAATAGACATAGTGCCACATAGATTAGAAGTTCGTTTATTTTACCTCTCATGTAGACTACGATAGACAAAATACATTGAAGATGATCTTTCATTAGTCCTCCGTCAGAAAAATCATTCTATGATGACTTGTAAAAGAAAAATAACACAAATTATAGATTTATTTGATCACCAAATCACTATGTTAAAATTCATCAAATTAGTACCACCTGTCCTCTTAAGGCCGTATTATAGCATGATTAATCCAATATTTAAAAGCCTTAATGCCCAAATATCAAATCGTATCCAACAAATTATATTAAATAAATAAATATCATGGCCATTAATCACTGTGCATCTACATATATCTTCTTAAGATGTAAGCAAATCCCAACACCTGGTGATGGCCTATTGGCCTTCTAGTTGTTTTCAAGTTCAAGAGTTAAGCACTCACTTATTCTTTTAATTGTTGAGTGCTTGTAGATTGTTTTTCTTTCAACATACAACCGTCCTCGTGACTTAATATAGTAGAATTCATTCTTAAAATTGACATGTAAGAAAGTGTCGAAATAACTATAACTCTTTTGATTTACCAATATTGGACGCAATTAACGTCATCAAATCAACTCCTCTTTTCAGAGTGACATTTTCAACGGGTCTATATTCTCGGTTAGGTGACTTTACGAAACTAGTCTTCTACCACTGAAAAGCAACGTTTGTCATACTTAGAAGGGGGTCTACTCCTTACCAATTGTTACAACTACATCAATCGAGTATAAGTCGTAAAAAGTGGTTATTCGAATATTCACAAGTCTACAACTCAATTAGAAGTAATTACATATCCACTAAACCTGATTGGAATGCCCATAGTGTATGTCTAATCTACCATCGTTGTCATGTTACATGCTAATGATCTAATAAAATCCCACTTTGAATAGAAAAATCTAATCAATGCTGATAAGTACAATAACATTCATATTAATCAAGAAATTAATAAGGGTACTTTGGTAACTTCCACAACTCTAAATGATACAGCATAGCTGATCTTTTAGCTCATGTGAAGGAGCATATTAACAATTTGATAAGGACAACAATTGACTGATAGAATGGAACAAGACCAGACTACAAGTATAAATATGCAACAAAAACTAGTACCTTATGTCAGGGAGTTTTAAGAATAAATCCTTACATATTACAGAACAAAAACTATAGTTTCTCTCTTGTGTCTATGGAAGTGATGGCACAAAATATGGGATGGGGAGTCATAGAAGGAGGGTGGAGAAAGGGCCCTTGGACTGCAGAAGAAGACAGGTTGCTCATTCAGTATGTCAAATTTCATGGTGAAGGAAGATGGAACAATGTAGCTAGGCTTGCAGGTACTTAACTAACTAAAAACTTCCATCCCTACGCACTTTATATCGTCTTACGTACTATTTTTTGGTTTAATACAATTTACATCAAGCACCGTTTTCGCATGTTTATTATGACTGGACAGTACTCGATAGGTTGCTTTCTTGTAAAATATTAGTATCAACAAGTGCCTTCATTATATTTGTTTTCACAGGATTGAGAAGGAATGGGAAAAGCTGTAGATTGAGATGGGTAAATTACCTTAGGCCAGACCTGAAGAGGGGACAAATAACCCCACATGAAGAGAGTATAATTCTTGAGCTACATGCTAGATGGGGTAACAGGTACATATTTGTAAATATATATGATTGGTACACGATAGTACATAGGATTGGTCAGTATTATGGATAATATTATTGTTGAAAACGGAACAATCTACCTTAGTAAACAAGCTTATGATGTTTTAATTTAGAACTTAATCACTTTGAACAAATTTTGGAGAACAGGTGGTCAACAATTGCTAGAAGTCTACCAGGAAGAACAGACAATGAAATCAAGAACTACTGGAGGACTCATTTCAAGAAAAAAGGAGAAGCATCTTCGGAAAATCCTGAAAAATGGCGAGCCCGCCTTCTGAGAAGGGAGAGATTTCAATTACAACAGCAACAAAAACAAGAAGAAGATCAAATAGACAGGAAGAAAGTCATACCATTGCTTGATGAGAGTGAAAATCGAGTGCCAACTCTAGCTCAAATGAAGCAAGAAATCATATATCAGAACACGTCTGATGAGTTTGAATTTCTATATTCTATGATCAATGGCTATGCAACCGGACCCGAGGCCTCAGATGAGGATATTTTATGGGAAGGTTTGTGGAATTTGGATGATAATCATGGAAACATAGCTAACCAGCATACTTTGGTTGCAAATTTCCATTGAACTCTTACTGGCACCAGTTTTCATGATCTTTCAGTTTGCTGCTCAATGCAATAGCACTAAATCATAGAGAACCAGAACTTTTCAGCCTAAACACTATGGTTGTTCTGGCTCATAGAATTTTTTTTTTTTTTCCCGGTTTTCCGTCCAAGATTTCCGGGCTTGTATGCAACATAAATGATATCAAGCCGCTGTTTCTTGAAAAGAGTTATGGCATGTTTAGAAGGTGAATTACATAATACTAGGCTAATACGATATAATACTGTGTATTAAACATCCACTAAATGGTGTAGGCCCACTGTATATGAGGCTTACGCCTCAAATCCCGCCTCACTTGAGGTTTTCATAAAACGCTAAGCCTCAAGACGATTAAGATGTTTGTCCATTTGTCTTGCATTTTCAAGACATTCTATTATTGACCTTATCTTTTTAATTTATATATTTATTTGCAAGCTAAACTTTTAATATTGTTAATTTGTTTTATTATAGATTTTTTAAGATGATATATGATTTATTATGAACATATTTTTGTACTTTTATATTCTTTTAAATTATTTATTAGCCTATCTTGGACTTACGCCTCAAAGCACCTTGAGGCTTACGCTTCGCCTAACAAAGGAAAAATCACTCGATATCTGATTAAGCCACTTTAAACAATGGATATAGCCTAACTAGTGTGTTCCTTGTACGACGTGAAAATGAAATGTACTATAGCTCCTCGTCATTTTGCCATACTCTTAGAATACACCATGAATACAAGTTGTTATGCTGCCTCTTCATGGAGTTAAAACCTTCAGAAGTTAGAACTATGAGAGGTAAAAAGCAGGGGAAATTTATAACTTATTAATCAGAAAACAAAGAGCAATAGTTTTTGGCACAACTTCTTGAATATATCAAGCAATTCTAACTCTGAAATTCCCATTTCTGCAATCTGATGTTTCACATTTTATATATTTGAATCGGAAAATGATTTATATTTTGTTACGCTAAGTTCTATTAAGACTATTAAGATCTACAGGCTACAAACTGAGTTGTGGCAAATATATTGTAAATTTACCACCTACTGCATGCAGTTAGATGAGCTAATTAACAAAAGAGACAAAGCTGACTGCTGACATTATAATCTGTGGCTCTGTGCCTCTGGGAAAATGTAGTAAAATAGGCTAATAGCCCTCAACCCCAAATAGTGGTGTCAATCAAGCCGGCTTCTACATTTCTCTGTGGCCCGGCTCGGCCGCATCCCGTCTCAAAGTAGGACGGGCAGGTATGAGCCTATGGATTTAAATTTTTTCTGCTTCACAGCATAAATACACATCCAACAAAAAAAAGCCACATGATCTTCAAACAATTCCGTGCTTCAATATAATTAGCAAGACTAAGCGCCATAGCCTCAGAGTGGATCTTTCAAGAAAAAAGAGTTTGTATTGAATGAGTAAATACTTTGATTTTCTTGTACTAAAGTTCTCGATTCATGATAAATTTGTGACGAAGCTGTATTCTTTAAGATCTACTCCTTAGTATTCAAATTTTATTTTATATTATTTTATGCTCCATGCAGGCCACAGTTCCATGCTCAGCACGGGCCGCCTTCAAACACTAGTAGGCCCCCAAATGGACAGTCTGGGCTTAGACGGCTCTGCCCACATTTGACACCGCTTAACTACTACTAGGGAGGGATATGGTAGCTCAGAGGGGAGTTGAGTATTTGCATACAATTGTCCTCATTTCAGGGTGCATTTAAGATATCTGAAAGCGTCAAGTGAATCACACATCCAAGAAAAGAAATAGAGATGACACTATATTATGTGGTTGAAACAATTACTACCAGCAAAATCCAGGGTATTGTCCTGCTTCTTTTACTTTATTTACATTACAAAAAAATTTCTACAGAGGTTTAGACAACTATAGATTCTTGACTTCATACACATCAGCTTAGTATACAGGCAGATATCTAAAACTGAAATTTTCAGAAAACGTTGCTTTAAACTAATGAATGAAGAGTGATCATGTACATAGCCTGCATGGCAACACAGCCACCTCGACCCGGAAAACAAAGGAATAAAGCACGATGTAATGCATATAAAAGAATCTATAGATGAGCCTACGAGGAATGAACTCACTTTCAGCACTGATGAAGTTCCACATTCAGCAAGCAATGGGATCTTCCAAAACTGTGCTATTACCCGTCAGAGAAGAAAGCTCAGAAGCATAGAGAACTATCAAGGCAGAATTTCGCAATCAACTGCGATAGTTCTGTTAAAAAATCCTTGGCTAGTACACTCAGCTCCATTTAGATCCAAACCATTTGATTAAACCCAGAACTGGTCCATAGAAGTTTTCAAATTTTTCCCAACGACTTCCAAAATTAGATTAACTTGATGCAGTCATAATTCCTTTTGTAAAAAGGACGGGTTCCCATCTCACCATCATGGCAGGCAAAGAACTGCACTGCCCAGAGTTGAGATAGGAGTTCTACACACTCTTATGCTTCCTTTGTATTTTCACCTCTGCATTTCGGATTCTCTTTCCCGTCGATAAGAATATACTGAATCATACACCACTTTACCTATCCTTCTATTTCTTCGACTCCTTTTACTTCTACCTCTGTTCCTAGCCTTTTCGGCTGCAGGTTGCGACATTGGCACATTATCAATCCAATAAAGTGGCAGTAAAGCAGCAAGAAACTGTATCATAATTCCTAGAGGAAGGCTAGAGTAATCACCATATGTTATACCAAGAAAAGAAGCCAATCCAACCCCAAAAAACCCACTAATTATAGACGATAAACACAAGGCAGATGCTAAGAAAGACATTAGAGATCCTTCACAACCTGGTGGAGCCAAATTTGCAAAAAGCACAAGGAATGGCAAGAGCTTAAATTGTGCAATAGTTTCGGCCAAGCCTGAAAAGCAGAGAGCAAATACTTCATTCGGGATTCCCAATTGAACGTTGATTTGCTTAACAAGTACCAGATCAAGAAGAAGGGAAGATGCATATAAGAACTGCACAATTCCAACCAATTTTCTCATGGGAAAACTTCTCCCGAGCCGATCATAGAGTAAAGTCAAAGAAAGAAGCAACAACTGGCCTGTTACTCGTGACATTCCAATAATAGATGGATCAAGATTTAGACACTGAGTTTGATAGCAAAAGATAGAACCTGATAGGGTTGGGATCATCACAATAGAAGAAACAACCCAAAGAAGAGGACGCAAGATTCTCTCTTCTTTAACTGCCATCATAAGATCAGAATACCGTTTCCTGATACTTTCCGGGATCGATTCTCTCACAATAGAATAATTCGAAGGTTGAGGTAAGCCGAGAGACTCTTCTCTTGTTTTTAGAGAGATCGTGAGTTGAAGGGTGAGTAAAGCTGCAAAGGCTAGGAACATGGATTTTGTTTGTTGCGTTTTCAATAAGAAAAATCCACCTAGTAAATTTCCTAGAACTCCACCCACTGCCGTGGCCATAAGTGCATAAGACTGGAGTCCCGGCGTCTTGTTTTTTTGGCCATACTCTGCAACAAGTGCATCTTTCGCAACTTCTGCGATCGATGCTCCAAGATTAGTAACAAGAACACATGCCATGAGAGCCGGAAGAGCTTCACTTGCAACCGGAATTAAGGCCAATGATCCCCAAGATAAAACCTGCAAGAGGACTGAAAAGCTTGATAAATCAGGGTTATTCATGAGATTAGATGGGCACAAATCTTAAGTAGTTATGTTAATCAAATTCAGAAGCATGTTTGCAACTGAAGCATTTTCTTTTTCTGTTGAAAATACTTTCGAATAAAGCAATTAACGGCATGAAACATGTCAAGGGACTTCCTTTTGTAGGAGATCACATAGCACATTTTTAGATATCTCAGAATACAAGCTTACAGTAAATTATAAGTATTTTACTAACTAATTACATTCCACTATGATATATGTGGTCATCAAAGAATATTACAATTGAAGGATCAAATAGATTCAGGTCCTGCTGTTTATCTATTTCTAGTTCTGCCACTTCATATAATTGGTTTAACTTGATTGCATTAACTATAACCAAAGCAGATCATAATTAAGGATTGAAATAAACCCAACAAAAAAGGATGTGTATCAAGGATGAAGATATAAAGAGGGCAACAAGTTTCGCTCACTTGATATCCTCGCAGCTATTTCTCACTAAGTAGTGCCAAACGTAGAAAGACATACAAAATTGAAGCTAACATTTAAATTTTGCAAAAAAGTTTTACAAAGCAAAAGACAACATTTAAAATTTGCAAAACTTTTACCAATCAAAGCTAACATTTAAAATGTGCAAAACTTCTACAAATCAAAGTTAACAATTAAAATTTGCTAAACTTTTACGAATCGAAGTTTACATTTGACATTTGAAAAAGTTATACAAATCGAAGCTAACATTTAAAATCATAAAGCCCTACACCAAACTAAGGCTGTAAATAGGAGCAAATACAACAATATAATTCCCTTGAGAAAGATAAAATCATGCAAACTCAAGCCCTCTAATTGAAAGCAGGCCTGAGGTGACGTGGGGAGAAATCCTCCGACAACGCAGGTTCGATTCTCGTGTGGGGCAGATTTCCACTGAAATATTGTGGGAGTCTATCCTGGAGGAAGGTTGGCCTGTTGGCTCTCTCCATCAGTCCCTGCCAGTCGTGCACATCCCTCGATTTACAACCCGCCTGGTCAAGGGGCCTCTGACACAGGTGAGGGCTTCACCATCGGGACTTTCCCCTTATCACAAGAATGAAGAATGAAGCTTAAATGCAACCCGAATTCGAAAACACAACAAATAGCGAGCCAAAAGACCAACAACAAAGATCAAGCAATTTTTCGAAATATAAATGTATAAAACAACAGAGTTTATACAATCTAAATCACCCAACTAAGTATAAATAATATGATGAAGAAACATGAATCTTAACGGAAAAGAAACATGACACAACAAGAAATTTAAACGAAAAACAAGTATGAAAATGGACAAATTGTGAAGTTTTACCTCCAATGGAAACATAAGGGATCCTGTGAGCACCACCAATATAAAGAGCATCAGACAAGATCCCATATAAAGGCTTGGCCGCCATGGGCAAATTACCAGAATTCTGCACAAGCTGCAATGTTGATGGTTGCATATTAAGATTGTGGGCCATGTGGAAATTAAGTGCCAACCAAGGAAAGCATCTGAAACCATTCACATAGTAACCAAACCCACACAAAACCATCATTTGATGATTGATAGCCTGGAAAAATCCATTCTTCAGATCTTTCTTGGGTTTATCCTTGTTCTGATATATACCTTCATGTGATGGGGTAATGATAACTGGATTTATCAGCTGAAATTTGGGCCTTCTGCGATGGTTCATGGTGTTCTTGGGATTCAGGTTCTGCTGCTGAGAACAGAGAATACTTGATTTCAAAGGGCATAAAGATTTATCTTTCAAAGGGTTTTGGGTTCTTAGATTGATTGGAAGTAATGGGCTTGTACTGGAAATTAATGCAGAAATCATTGTTAATTTCACAATTTGGAGTCAGAAAAGAGTTTTCACAGAAACAGCCCACTTGTTTTCGACCTCAAAACTCTGAAGATAACGTCTCTGAATCTTTCAGACGACAAGGAAAAATCTCTGCTATGTGGAATATATTTGATTAAGAGGAATCTAGAAGAGTCAGGGAAGAGTAATCTCTGATTTATTCATTTACTTTTGGCACAATGAAGAGTTCTTTTCTGCTCCTACTTCTAGAGAGAGTTGGAGAGGGTTCCGGCTCATGGTGTAGTGTAGTCTTTTGTTTAGGGTTGCAGGCAGCTGCCCTTATTGCACAGTTTCATGGGTGCCAGGTGGGTGTGGGGGTGGGGT
The DNA here is from genome assembly GCA_030279155.1 of Forsythia viridissima. Taxonomy (NCBI): domain Eukaryota; kingdom Viridiplantae; phylum Streptophyta; class Magnoliopsida; order Lamiales; family Oleaceae; genus Forsythia; species Forsythia viridissima. Next base: position 5,906,745 of record CM059036.1, read on the forward strand.
TCACAAATCCAATAGAAAATAACATCTTGTCACGAATAATAAGTTGAGCAATTGCCAAAATTTTGAACTACCAAGTTTTATATTTTTGGGATGGGTTAATTATTCCAAGGGTGTCTTTGATTGGAAGATTTTCTATGGAAAATGTTTAATTCATAGAAAATCTTGTCACGTCAGTAGAAAATATTTTCCATATTTGACTATTTGATTGCACATGAAAAATGAAAATGATGGTACAATCAATTAAAGTATGGTTAAGAAGGAAAAGTTGGAAAATATTTTCTTGTCAAAATAGGTAGTTTTTTTTTTCCTACTTACATGGAAAATCTTTTCTTTTCCATGGAATCAATCAAACACACCCCAATGGTCCCATTTTTTCATGTTTGTAACGATTTCATCATCATTCAATTTTTGTTAGCACATATCATCCACACCCTTTCATTTTACTAGTACAGATGATCCCCAAATAATTTTTTAGATAATTTTTTTTCTAACTTAAATAAATTAAAATGATAGAAAAAATAAAATAAAATACAATTGAAACCCTAAACTTTTCAAAAGTACAAATAAATTATAAGCCTTTTATTTTTACAAATTAAAAGGAAAAAATAAGTACAATTTTAGTGGTCAAAATTATTATTTACAATTTTTAGTGGTCAAAATTATTATTTACAATAAGTACAATTTTAGTTGTCAAAATAAGTACAATTGTACTTATTTTGACCACTAAGATCAAGAATTTATGGGACCAAAATTTGAAGATGTATAAAGTTGAAGGACCTAAGATGCAATTTTTGGAGGGCTTAACAGAAAGATAATTGAAAAATTAGAGACCAAAGTGTACATATGTAAAAAGTTGAAGGACCAGATATGCAATTTTTGAAGGACTTAAATGAAAGATAATTGAAAATTTGGGGATCAAAGTGTAAAGATATAAAAAGTTGAAGGGCCTAAGATGAAATTTTTAAATGACTTAACTGAAAGATAATTGAAAATTTGGAGACCAAAATTTAAAGATATAAAAAGTTGAAGGACCTTAGATGCAATTTTTGAGATATGTTTATAAAATTTATTTTGAAGTATTTTCAACTAAGTCCTTATATTATAGAGGTGTTCATTGAGGTCCAAATTTATTATAATTTGTGGGTAAAGTCCACATGTTAATAATTTTGTCACGTGTCATTCAAATGTGCTCCACATGGATATTTACAAGTGACACGTCATCAAGTTAATTGAAAAATTTCAGCGAGTGACCTTTGGTGCAAGTTTTAGTAAACTTCAGTGACCACCGCTGAAACTTTGTTACTTCAATGATGATTTTGTAATTTCAATAAAACTTCAGTGACCATCAGTGAAATTAACCCAAAGATTTATATACCATATGGCATGAACAACAGTCGTCGTGTTTCTTTGGATCTTCATAAGAGGATTTGCTTCTTGAGAGTGACAAACCTATGGTGTCTGTTGAGATTGGACATGGAAGTGTACCAATTCGGCATCAATTTTTTGCATTTTATCTATCCATTTGTTTGCTTTCATTCCACTTTTAGAGACGACAATCAACTTGAAATGCTACGGTGACGCCAGCGGAGAAAACTGCATCAGTTTCTAGCTCCGTTACTCAATTCACCAGTGACGCCATTGGAGAAAACTGCCGCAGAAGCTCTGATGGCGAAGCGTTCACAATCTATCACATGACTGCTAAAATTATTGAACGAAGAATGTAGGAGAGGCTGAGAATCTTCAATTGATAATGTGGGGTGGGGCGGGGCGGAAGACTTATTTTTGGTTTTTTTTTCTTTTAATTTGCAAAAATAAAATATTTAGGATTTATTTGTACTTTTGAAAAGTTTAGGGTTCCAATTGCAATTTTTTCATTGTATTGTCTTTTTTCTATTATTTTAATTTATTTAAGCAAGGGGCAAAATTGTCCAAAAAATACTTGGGCGCCATTTGTGCTGGAAGACTTATTTTTGATTTTTTTTTTCTTTTAATTTGTAAAAATAAAATATTTAGGATTTATTTGTACTTTTGAAAAGTTTAGGGATCCAATTGCAATTTTTTCATTGTATTTTTTTTTCTATTATTTTAATTTATTTAAGTTAGGAGCAAAATTGTCCAAAAAATACTTGGACACCATCTGAGCTAGTAAAATGAAAAGATGGGTATGATATCTGCTAAAAAAATTAAATAAAGATAAAATCGTTACAAACCTGAAAAAATTGGGACCATTAGTGTAATGAACCCTTTTGGGATTTAGGTTTTTGTCTAGGTTGCAATTTAAGTTCAAATAATATTGAAGTTTATTTGAGTTTAAGATTTTCTTCATTGATTTTTAACGTTCATTGTACTTTAACACAGCAATTGTTTAATTTCAGTATGCATCAATGGACTTGAGTAGTTAAATTATTGCTAAAATGATTAGGATAGTTAGGGGCAGATTTAGGAGTGGGGGACTGGACTTCCCCACTTTATAGTCCGGTCCTATTCCAGAAAAAATTGTTTTTTATTGTGTAAAAAAATTTAGCAACAACTCGATCTCGAAGTACAAAAAAAATCATTAGCAATCTGATCTCCAAAAATTCATAGTTTCGCCTCTGGAGATATCGAGATAGTGTAACTTTTCTATTCAACTCCGTATCACCTCGATTAAAAATGATAATCACTTTGTGTCCTCAGTATCTCTTACAAAGAAAAATACTAATGGTTTTCTCTCTCACATTGAGATTTGAGATAAGATTTAGTTTAGGGCACCATAATTAAATTTAATAGAACGTTCTTGATTGATTGGAATCTAGCTTTGTTATTAATGAAATGAAAGTTAAACAATTAAAAGATATGTATAAAGTAGTCTAATATATTAAATTAAAGTTCAAGTATGACAATATTAAAAATTTAATTTAACTTGATGAAGTATTTGCGCAAACTTCAAAGTGTAAAATAGATAGATAACTAAAACCAATGTACAATTCACAAATTTTTGAAGGTGGATTAGTCCGAAAAAAGTCCAGCATAAGATGTACCAACAAAACATACTATTCATCAAAATTAATTTTTTTAAAAAGTAAACAAATGTTCATGTGGGCAGCCTAAAAGTCAAGCTCCACCCGACCACCTCCTTAACATTTTGACTTGCAACACAACATGACTCAAATTATATTGAGGCAAAATAAGAGTTGAAATGTCCGGAATACGATCAATCTATACACCTTTAAATGAGTAAGTTGATTCAAAATTAATTTAAATTTCATATTAAGAGATTGCCAAATTAAACATAGAGATTGTCACTGAGGGTAGGAAAAAACAAACTAGGAGTCTATAGAATGATGCTTTAGATTATGTGACATGTGTCAATATATGGTATGGGCACTTTATTCTTAGTTTTGGTGCCATTTAAGGTAACTGGGTTAATTATTATTTTCTTGGGATTTTGGTATAAATAGTCCATAACGTATGTCTTTAGTGTGTTTTTGGTCCCTAACTTTTTATTTTTAGCTAGAAGGTCCCTAACCTATGTCATTGGGTACGAAACCAATCCTACAGACAGATTCCATCTAAATTTGCCGTTAGTTTGGTGTGTAATCTCAATTCTCTTTTAATTTGTCTTTACCTACAATGTTAAATTGGTCAACTAACCTTTTTTTTTTTTCATTCTCTTCATTCCCGTCTATATAACTTAAACTATAGATGTCAAGTATATGTTGGTGAAAACTGTCAAAATTTGAAGTATGATTTTGACTGGAATTAGAAAAAGTAAATGGAATCCAAATTTTGTCGGTGATCTACCATTGAAGATAAAGACTTCTTAAACAGATCTGAACATTGGTATACGTTTTCTTACTTGCCAGAGAAGACAGATGAGCCATTCTTGGATGAATGAATGAAGATAAGGTCAAATCCCTGTATTTAACATTGTCATTTGTTTCATTATGTTGAATGTGTGTAGATGATGCATAGACAATCTCTAACCTTTTCAATATAGGTGCATGAATAGCCCATAACCTTTTTAGTAAAGGTGTGCAAGTGGTCCTAACGTATGTAAAATGGTGAACTGTTAGCCCCAAACCTATTAAAAAGGTTGCACAAATATTCATGATCCCTACCCTGATACATATTGAACATTCAACCACCATCTTTCAACCATGCCAACAATTTTTAAACTCGAATCATCCATGCACAAATACATATTCAAAAAATGCACCAACATGTTAAATTAGAACATCACACATATGGCTACAAAAAATGACATTTACTACAATATTTCATGCATCAACCATTAAAAATGTGATAATTGCATCAAAGGTCCCTAACCTTTCAAAATCGTTAGAGATATGCCCCTAATCTAAAAAAATAGCACCACACATTCCCAACGTTTGAAGAAATGGGCATCATAGGCCCCTCTTGACAGTTTTCATCCATTTTCTCCGTTAAACCTCAAAATTGTTCTCAACATGCTTTCTCTCTCCAAATGAAGCTATTGAAATTGTTGGGGTATTAATGTCATTCCACTATATACTATTAATGTTATCTTCTTCGCATTCGTTTTCTCTATACATCCAGTATTCTCTGTAGATCCGCCATAAAATTCTCCCAACCCATCTCCATCTTTTCATTTTACTAGTACAGATAGTCCCCAAGTAATTTTTTGGACAATTTTTTTCATGACTTAAATAAATTAAAATGATAGAAAAAATAAAGTACAATAAAAAAATACAATTGGAATCCTAAACTTTTCAAAAGTACAAATAAATTATAAGCCTTTTATTTTTACAAATTAAAACAGAAAGAAAAAGAAATCAAAAATAAATCTTATTCCCACCCACCCACCCCGACTAGAAATCAGGGCTCTCCCGTTTGCCGGCCCAAACGGTTTCCGGTGAGACATGAAACTACGAGAAATGACGAAGAGCAGCAAAGGCAATTGTAAGAAATGAATTAAGATGAGCTAGATGAGCTCTAGAACCTGTGTCAGTCATTCAAAGCCATCTCCAATCGAAAAGCTTACAAAAGATTTATATACCATATGGCATGAACAACAATCATCGTGTTTCTTTGGATCTTCATAAGAGGATTTGCTTCTTGAGAGTGACAAACATATGGTGTCTGTTGAGATTGGACATGGAAGTGTACTCATTCGGCATCAGTTTTTTGCATTTTATCTATCCATTTGTTTGCTTTCATTCCACTTTCAGAGACGACAATCAACTTGAAATGCTACAGTGACGCCAGCGGAGAAAACTACATCAGTTTCTAGCTCCGTTACTCGATCCGCCAGTGACGCCATCGAAGAAAACTGTCGCAGAAGCTCTGGTGGCAAAGCGTCCGCAATCCATCACGTGACTGTTGAAATTATTGAACGAAGAGTGTGGGAGTGGCTGAGAATCTTCCATTGACAATGTGGGGTAGTGGAGTGGGGTGGGATGAAGTGGTGTAGGTTGGGGTTGGGGTTGGGGTTGGGGTTGGGGTTGGGGGGGCGGGGTTTTTTGTTTTTTTTTTTCTTTTAATTTGTAAAAATAAAATATTTAGGATTTATATGTACTTTTGAAAAGTTTAGGGTTCCAATTGCAATTTTTTCATTGTATTTTATTTTTTCTATTATTTTAATTTATTAAGTCATGGGCAAAATTGTCCAAAAAATACTTGGGGACCATTTGTGCTAGTAAAATGAAAGGATGTGTATGATATCTGCTAAAAAAATTAAATGGAGATAAAATCGTTACAAACCTGAAAAATTGGGACAATTAGTGTAATTAAACCTTTTGGAATTTTGGTTTTTGTCTAGGTTGCAATTTAAGTTCAAATAATATTGAAGTTTATTCGAGTTTAAGATTTTCTTGATTGATTTTTAACATTAATTGTACTTTAACACCAGCAATTGTTTAATTTCAGTATACAGCACTGGACCTAAGTAGTTAAATTATTGCTAAAAAGATTAAGATAGTCAGAGACAAATTTAAGAGTGGGGACTGGACTTCCCCACTCTATAGTCTGGTCCTATTCCGGGAAAAAAAATTGTTTTTTATTATGTAAAAAAATTTTTAGCAACAACTCGATCTCAAAGTACAAAAAAAAAAAAAACAAAAAAATTCATTAGCAACCCGATCTCCAAAAATTCATAGTTTCGTCTCTGAAGATACCGAGATAGTGTAACTTTTCTATTCAACTCCGTCTCACCTCGATTAAAAATGATAATCACTTTGTCTTCAGTATCTCTTACAAAGAAAAATACTCATGGTTTTCTCTCTCACACTAAGATTTGAGATAAGACTTAATTTAGGGCACCATAATTAAATTTAATAGAACGTTCTTGATTGATTGGGATTTGCTTTGTTATCAAAAATGAAATGAAAGTTAAACAATTAAAAGATATGTATAAAGTAGTCTTATTAAATTAAAGTTCAAGTATAACAGTATTAAAAATTTAATTTAACTTGATGAAGTATTAGCGCAAACTTCAAAGTGTAAAATAGATAGATAACTAAAAACAATGTACAATTCACAAATTTTTGAAGGTGGATCAGTCGGAAAAAAGTCCAGCATAAGATGTACCAACAAAACATGCTATTCATCAAGATAATTTTTTTTAAAAAAGTAAACAAATGTTCATGTGGGTAGCCTAAAAGTCAGGCTCCAGACGAACACTTCTTTAAATATTTTGACTTGCAACACAACATGATTCAAATTATATCGAGACAAAATAAGAGTTGAAATGTCCGGAATACAATCAATCTATACACCTTTAAATGAGTAAGTTGATTCAAAATTAATTTAAATTTCATATTAAGAGATTGCCAAATTAAACATAGAGATTGTCAATGAGGGTAGGAAAAAACAAACTAGGAGTCCATAGAATGATGCTTTAGATTATGTGACATGTGTCAATATATGGTATGGGCACTTTATTTTTAGTTTTGGTGCCATTTAAGGTAACTGGGTTAATTATTATTTTCTTGAGATTTTGGCACAAATAGTCCCTAACGTATGTCTTTAGTGTGTTCTTAGTCCCTAACCTTTTATTTTTAGCTTGAAGGTCCGTAACATATGTCATTGGGTGCGAAACTAATCCTACAGACAGATTCTATCCAAATTTATCGTTAGTTGGGTGTATGATCTCAAATCTCTTTTAATTTGTCTTTACCTACAATGTTAAATTGGTCAGCTAACCTTTTTTTTCCATTCTGTTCATTCCCGTCTATATAACCTAAACCATAGCTGTATGTTGGTGAAAACTGTCAAAATTTGAAGTATGATTTTGACTGGAATTGGAAAAAGTAAATAGAATCCAATTTTTGTCGGTGATCTACTATTGAAGATGGAGACTTCTTAAACAGATCTAAACATTAGTAGACGTTTTCCTACTTGCCATAGAAGACAGGTGAGCCAATCTTGGATGAGTAAATGAAGATAAAATCAAATCCCTGTATTTAACATTGTCTTTTGTTTCATTATGTTGAATGTGTGTAGATGATGCATAGACAGCCCCTAACTTTTTCAGTATAGGTGTATGAATGGTCCCTAACCTTTTCAGTAAAGGTGTGCAAGTGGTTCTAACGTATGTAAAATGGTGAACTGTTAGTCCCGAACTTATTGAAAAAGTTGCACAAATATTCATGATCCCTACCCTGATACATATTGAACATTCAACCATCATCTCTCAACCATGCCAACAATCTCTAAACTCAAATCATCCATGCACAAATACAAATTCAAAAAATGCACCAACATGTTAAATTAGAACATCACACATATGGCTACAAAAAATGACATTTACTACAATATTTCATGCATCAACCATTAAAAATGTGATAATTGCATCAAAGGTCCCAAACCTTTCAAAATCGTTGGAGATATGCCCATAATCTAAAAAAATAGTACAACACATCCACAACGTTTGAAGAAATAGGCATCATAGGCCCCTCTTGACAGTTTCCATCTATTTTCTCCATTAAACCTCAAAATTGTTCTCAACATGCTTTCTCTCTCCAAATGAAGCTATTGAAATTGTTGGGGTATTAATGTCATTCCACTATCTACTATTAATGTTATCTTCTTCGCATTCGACGAACCCATCTCCAAATCCCCCGGTCGACTCCCTCTCGCCGCCAATTCTATCTCTGGCAACCCTATCACAATCGCCATCTCCCGCCTCCTTACTTTCCTCTCCACCGACACTTCCGCCATCAGATCTCTCTCCAATTCTCTCTCCAGCACCATCCCCGACAACAATTGATTCAATACCTCCTAAAAAGTCTCTGAACCGGCACCGGTACCGGCACCGGCATCGGCACCGGCACCGGCACCAGCTGTAGCAGACAACGCAGGCCACGGAGAAGCAAGAGGCAAATGCGAGTAACATGGAGACTGAGCGGGACTCCTCCTCCAATAGGATGAACGGTGGACAGAAAGCTGGCGTGGCAGTCGCAGTAGTCACCAGAGCGTGCATTGTTGGTCTTGGCGCGTTGATCTACAAGAAGCGCAAGCATAATGTACGACGCTCGGAGTCACGGATACGCTGCTAGGAGAGAAATTCTGTAGACTTGCTCACACACAAATTTCTATATCTATGTACTGTATGTATACACAAACCCCATTTGTTTGTTTGTGGCATTATTGAGAGAATTTTGATGTGTTGGTCTTTTCTTGCCCTCCAAGTGCACTGCAAGATCCTTTTTCATGTGAATTCCAGAAGGGTAGGGACTGGTGCGCAAGATGGGGGTGGGGTGGAATTGTAGGGGGGAAGAATGGTACAATGTTGATAGTATATAGTGGAATAACATTAATACACCCCCCCCCCCCCCCCCCCCCCGCAATTTAAATAGCTTCATTTTGAGAGATAAAGTGTGTAGAGCCCAATTTTGAAGTTTAACGGAAAAAATGGATAGAAATCGGGGATGTGTGGTGCTATTTTTTAGGTTATGGGCATAACTCCTACGATTTTGAAATATTGGGGGACCTTTGATGCAATTATTCCAACATTCGGGGTTATATTAAGAAATGGAAGGAAAAAAAAAGGGTGGTTATATTCACACAACATTTTATTATAAATACACTACATTTTAATTGCATGAAAAATCTTTAACTTTTATTTATTGTCACATTTATGTCCTTAATTTTTTCATCGAATTCTTATATTTAACATTCTATTAATTAACACATTTTGTTCCTACTAACAATTTTCGTCTAAAAATTCTATTAGTGTGTTTTAAAATGAGGGACAACTATTTAATCGAAATTTTGTATTTATTTATTTTTTTGCTTATTTAAAAATACGAGAGAAAAATGAGTCTTTTTGTTCATTCTTAATGAAATTTTTGGACGAAAACCGTTATCATAGATAATATATGATAATTAATGGAAGATTGATGATAAGAATGTGATTAAAAAATATTAGGGATATAAATGTAATAATAAGTAAAAGTTATGGACTTTTTATACAATTTAAATGTAGTGTACTCATAAAAAAATGTGGTGTGAATATATTTAGCCAAAAAAAAATCTTCAACAAAGTAAGTAAACTATAATTAATAATTTAGGATGAACAAATAAAAAAATTAGTCTATTTAAATAGATAGGATCATTGTGTGAAAGTGAAGTAGGTCTCGAATCCTTTTCAATTTTGGACGAAATAATTTAGGCAATATGTTTTCTAGATGGATTTGCCCTAAAAAATCACGTGTCATTTGCACGTGTGCACGTGAGAGTGTGGGGTAAATGGTGTAAAAATGACGTTTTGGCTTTTGCCATGCAATCTCACGTTGAAATTAAATGCAAATTTTCCCCTTGATTAATAGGGTTAGGCAATTAGGCTTAAGGTGCAAGCTGTCATAGTTTCTGCTGACTTGACTAGTTGACCTAACTACTCTCTCCGTCTCCAAACATGTAGGCCACCTTTCATTTTACTCTTGTCCCAAATATATAAACTTGTTTTTATTTTGAAGTGTTTTTTTGTTCTTTTACTATAATACATTTATTTAATTTACTTATTTATAACCATCTTTTCAACTTAATCTTGAAATTGTGCATTAATAATTTACCCATATTTATTATTCGATGCATGAAATAATGGACAACTCCATGTTGAAGAAGAATGATTTCCATTTCTTGGAAATCGTGGACTGATTCATTAAATGCCTATTTCCAAGCTGCTTATAAAATTTATCTCTACATATTTATGACTATTTTCATTTCATTTCTCCAGCTTCGTCAACCTATTTCAGTCATGGACACAAAATCAAACAAACATCCATATTTCTGTACGCATGGAAATTTCAAAAATTTAACCAAATTTTGAATCTCAGATGTTGATTATTACTGCTTGGGAAGTTAGAGGGAATATCAATTTTTTATACTTTCCATTCATCCTTGCTTTGATTTGGAAATTTAGGAGAGGGAAGTTACGATTTTTAATGCTTTGATTTGGAAATTTGGCTTCTGGTATAGGTATAGAATCACTGGGAGTTAATTAACGTATTCATTTAATTCATAGATGTTTGAAAATTGAAGATGAATTCATTACATTCTTTTGCTATAGAATTGAGTAACTAGAGTATTTCCAACAATATTCTAATAATCATTATTTTTAAATAATACTCATTAAGTAAGGGTAAATTAGAAAAATTATTAGTAAACTTTACTTTTTCAATAATATTCTTAAGGGTGAAGTGCACCACATTTTAATTGTACTTAAGATTCTCAACTTTTGTTTATTATTGCAATTATGTTTTTAACTTTTTGTCATCGAAATCTTATCTTCAACTTTTATTAATTAGCACATTTCATCATTGATGATGGTTTCTGTCGAGATATTTTGTTTACATGCTTTAAAATGAGGAAGAAATATTTTATCGTAATTTTGTATCTATTTTTTTTAAAAAAATATGACAGACAAATAAGTCTTTTTACGAATTCTAAACAAATGTTTTTTACGAAAATCGTTATCAAACACAAAATGTACTAATTAATGAAAAGTTGAAGATAAAAATATAATTAAAAAAAGTTGAGGAGATGAGTGCTATAATATTAAAAGATTAAGAATGTTAAATGTAATTAAAATGTGGTGCAAAAAATAAAAAGTGTTGTGTGTGTTATGAAATTGGAGAAAGAAGACAGAGAGAATATAAGAGATACGAAAAGAATTGTCTGTTTCATTATAACTATGGACCTATATTTATAGGATTCCAAAGTAGGTTACAAAGAGATTTGGATACAATCAAACAAGGCTTATCTAAATAAACTGATAAGACTAAGTATCCTGATAAGTCTAAATAGCCATCAATAATTATCTCATAATTTTACAACACTCCCCTTTTGATGACCATTTCTATAATAACTGTCTCGCTAAAAACTTTGTTTGATAAAAATTCAATGGGACAAAATATCAAACGAAAAGAAAAAAAGAGTACAGTAATTATTAAAATTTTGGAGTATTAAGAAAATGCTGTCTCATTAAAACCTTGTTAGGAAAACTCAGTGGGATAAAACCTGGACTAAGGAAAAAGAGTACAGCTACTCCCATAATATTAATAATTGAAGATCTTTGAGTCGACGCATCTCAATCTCGTGCACCAATTTCTTGAATGTGGATGTTGACAATGCTTTTGTGAATAAGTCAGCCAAATTGTCACTTGAGCGAATTTGTTGAACATCGATGTCACCATTTTTCTGAAGCTCGTATGTATAGAAGAATTTTGGAGAAATATGCTTTGTCTTATCCCCTTTAATGTAGCCTCCTTTGAGTTGTGCAATACAAGCTGCATTGTCTTCATACAATATTGTTGAACTATTCTTTGTTGAAGGTAATCCGCATGATGCTCAGATATGATATGTCATGTTTCTCAGCCATGCACATTCTCGACTTGCTTCGTGCATTACAATAATTTCAGAATGATTTGAAGATGTTGCTGTCAATGTTTGCTTCACAGATCTCCATGATATAAATGTTTCTCCACGTGTAAACACATACCCTGTTTGTGATTTAGCTTTATGTGGATCAGAGAGATAACCCGCATCTGCATATCCCACTAAAGACGATCCTAATTTTCGTGAATAAAATAATCATATGTCAATAGTACTTTTTAGGTAACGAAAAATGTATTTAACACCATTCCAATGTCTTTGACTGGGTGCAGAGCTATATCTTGCAAGGAGATTTACAAAAAAAGCTATGTCCGGTCGAGTGCAATTTGAAAGATACATTAATGCACCAATTGCACTTAAGTATGGTACTTCAGGTCCAAGAGTTATTTCTCCATCTTCAAGTGAGCGAAATTGATCTTTTTTCACTTCTAGTGATCGAACGACCATATGCGATGTCAATGGATGTGCTTTATCCATATAAAAATGTTTTAAGACTTTTCCTGTATAAGAAGATTGATGAACAAATAATCCTTCTGGGAAATGTTCAATTTGTAATCCAAGACAGAATTTGGTTTTTCCCAAATCTTTCATCTCAAATTCATTTTTTAAATAATCTACAGTTTTGTTGAGCTCTTCAGGAGTTCCTATAAGATTTAAATCATCAACATAAACTGCCACAATTGCAAATCCAATATATGTTTTCTTTATGAAAACACAAGGACATACATCGTTGTTTTTATAACCTTCTTTCAACAAATATTCGCTAAGACGATTATACCACATTCGTCCAGATTGTTTTAATCCATACAATGATCTTTGCAATTTAATTGAGAACATTGTTCTGAGGAATGAATCATTTGCCTCTAGCACTTTAAATCCTTCGGGAATTTTCATCTGTATGTCACTATCAAGTGAACCATACAGATATGCAGTTAATACATCCATAAGGCGCATATCGAGCCTTTGTGACACAGTCAAACTTATTAAAAATCTAAATGTGATACTGTCTATTACGGGAGAATATGTTTCCTCATAATCAATCCCAAGTCTTTGTGAGAAGCCTTGGGCTACGAGTCAGGCTTTGTATCTTATAATTTCATTGTTTTCATTCATTTTTCTTACAAAGACCTATTTGTATCCTACAGGGATTATATTTTTAGGGGTTCGAACTACAGGTCCAAACATTTTTCATTTTTCTAAAGAATTCAACTCTGCCTGTATGGCTTCTTTCTATTTTGGCCAACCATTTCTATTTTGACAATCTTTAATAGATTATGGTTCAGGATCCTCATTTTGTATAATATCTAATGCCACATTAAAGGCGAAGATATTGTCCACGACAATATTATTTCGTTTCCAAAATTTATGAGATAATAAATAATTTATTGAAATCTCATTATTTTTGGACACTCGTGGTTCTTCAAGAATCACATTATCAGTGTTTGATTGATCAATCGTTTCTACCATTATTTCATTAAAAGTTTTTAGTTGTGTTTTCTCTTGTACCTTTTTCTTTCGAGGTACATAGTCTTTAGCATTAACTGGTCGACCACGCTTCTGGCGTATTTGAGATTCATTTGCTATGGCAAATTGTCCTACCGGGACATCAATTTTTGCAGGAGTATTTTCTACTGGAATATATGACTTTGTCACTTTTCTTGTATCAACGAATACATCAGGTAATTGGCTTGCAACTATTTGCAAGTGAATGATTTTCTCAACTTCCTGCTCACATTGATTACTGCGGGGATCAAAATGAGATAGAGTGTTTTCATTCCAAGAAATTTTATCTTGTTTTTTAGGATGCAGTTTTTCCCTTTCCAAAGTTGGGAAATTCATTTCATCAAAATGACAATCTGCAAAACGTGCAGTAAATAAATCACCCGTTAAAGGTTCAAGATACCTAATAATGGATGGTAAGTCAAACCCAACATAAATTCCAAGTCTTCGTTGGGGACCCATCTTTGTACGTTGTGGGGGTGAAATTGGGACTTGGACAGCACAACCAAAAACTCGTAGATGAGAAATATTAGGTTTGTGACCAAATGCAAGTTGTATATGTGAGTATTCATGATAAGCAGTTGGTCTTATACGAACTAATAATGCTGCATGTAATATAGCATGACCCCAAACAGATGTTGGGAGTTTTGTTTTCATAAGTAAAGGCATAGCAATCAATTGAAGAAGTTTGATAAACAACTCTGCTAAACTATTTTGTGTATGGACATGAGCAACTGAATGTTCAATGACAATCCCGATTGACATACAATAATCACTAAATGCTTGTGATCTAAATTCACCAGCATTATCAAGACAGATTGTCTTGATTAAGTAATCGGAGTATTGAGCTCGTAATTTTATAATTTGAGCAAGTAGTCTAGCAAAAGCTACATTTCTAGTAAAAAGTAAACAGAGATGTGATCATTTAGTAGAAGAATCAATTAATACCATAAAATAACTAAATGGTCCACGTGGAGGGTGTATCAGCCCACATATATCTCCATGAATTCTTTCTAAGAAAGTTGGAGATTCAGCACGAACCTTCGTAATAGAAGGTCTAATGACTAACTTGCCTTGTGAACAAGCAGCACATGGATAATCATTAGGTAAAAGAATCTTCTGGTTCTTTAGAGGATGTCCATGTGAGTTATTAATTATTCGGCGCATCATTATTGCTCCTGGGTGTCCAAGTCGATCATGCCAAAGCATAAAGCTTTTTGGTTCAACGAACTTCGAGTTCGTGATATTGTTTGATTCAAATATTTTTATGAATGTATAATACATGCCAAATGGGAGTGCCATGAGTTTTTCTTTTATCCGCTTCTGGCCAGATACAAAAGAAATTATACAAATATATTCATAAATATTTTCTTGCATCGTCTCAATGTGGTATCCATTGCTGTGGATATCTTTAAAACTAAGCAAATTTCTTCTGGACTTGCTTGAATAAAGTGCATCATTTATATGCAATTTCGTATTATTTGGTAAGATAATACTAGCTCTTCCGGAGCCTTCAATGATATTTGATGTACCAGATATCGTATTAACATTATTTTCTGCTAATGTTAAGTTCAAAAAATATTTTTTTATCTTGAAGAATTGTATGAGTAGTTGCACTATCAGCTAAACAGATATCTTGGCAATTCATCATTAATCTATAAATATGATCAAATAGATAATTTTAAGAATGAGTTTAAAACTAAAAAAAATTAAACATAAAGAAACATTCAATCAACTAAGAACTAGTTTAACAACGCAAAGTTTCAAACTTTAAAGGAACTTATTTCAAACTAAAATTTTGAATCAAAGTAAATACTACTATATCGAAAATAAACTAGTCTATTTTTTTATCACACCTCCCTCGATCAAATGATTGATATTTCTACTTTGATCAGTAAAAAAATCAGAGACATCTAGATGAGTCACATCAATTGGACCATCACAGTCAGCAAAATTTGTCTCCACTCTTTCTTTTCGCTTGATTGATCTTTGGTAGAGATTCACAAGATGTTTTGCCGTACGACAGGTACGTGACCAATGTCGTTTCATTCCACATCTAAAGCAATTTTTTGCGTGCTCCTTTTTGGAGGAGTTATTTTCATTTATTTTTTGCTTTTTAAAGCTGTCACCTTGTGGTTGATAATGTCCATTTTTCGTCCAAATCCGCGTCCTCGTTCTCGTCCACGTCCGTGTCTATTTTCGTGTCCGCGTCTACATCCACGTCCACGTCCACGTCCACATCCACAGCTTGATATTGCATTTGCTTCAGGCAATGCTGTGGAACCAGTTGGACGTAGCCCATGATTTTTCATCAACAGTTCATTATTTTGTTCAGCAACTAGCAGGCAGAATATGAGTTCTGAGTATTTTTTAAAACTACGCTCACGATATTGCTGTTGAAGGATTACATTGGAGGCATAGAAAGTGGAGAAAGTCTTTTCCAACATATCTTCATCAGAGATTTTTTCTCCACACAGAGTTAGTTTCGAAGTTATTTTGAATAGTTCAGAATTGTACTCACTAACTGTTTTAAAGTCCTGCAGGCGAAGGTGCATCCATTAATACCGGACTTTGGAGAGGACTATAGTCCTCTGATGGTCAAACCTTTCAGTCAAGTTTTTTCAAAGTATTTTTGGATCTTTTACGGTAAGGTACTCAATTTTCAATCCATCGTGGAGATGGTGACGAAGGAAAATGAGTGCTTTTGCGCGATCCTGCAGGGATGCTACGTTTCCTTCTTTTATTGTCTCTCCTAGACCCTTTGAGATAAGATGAATCTCAGCATCGAAGATCTATGACAAATAATTTTTGCCAGATAGATCAAGTGCAATAAACTCAAATTTTGTGATATTCACCATTTGAGTAACTACACAATGAACAAGAAAATATAATTAATTTTCTATTAGACATTTTATAATTATATAATTCACACTAATCAATGTCAACATAACATGATTTATATACTTTTATTCAGGAATAAGCATTAGTTGATTAATTACTCATTTATATCACAATTTAATTATGTGATATGATATTCTTCAAAACATGTACTTCTTCTAGAACACAATAAAATATTATTTCGAATATTGCTCAATATTCTTCTGGAATATAAAAATTATAACGTCATATTTTCATAAAAATTAATATTCTTCTAGAATATTTAAATTGTAACGTTATGTTCTTCAGGAGCAGCTAATATTTTGTCAAAATATTATAACGTTGTGCTTCTTCAGAACAACAACAAATCATTATTATGAAGTAAAGATTTGCTCTTCAAGAGTAATATTATAATATTCTAATAGAATATTATATTTTATAAAATTAGGCTCTTCGGGATCAATTAATATTCTTCTGGAATATTAATGTAATATAAATTTTTGTTTATTATAAAGCAACAAAAAAATATTCTTCTAGAATATTTATATGTTAGGTTTGACATATGACTCTGTCAAAATATTAACGTTGTGTTTCTTCAGGAACACCAACATACTATTTGTGAATATATGCTCTTCAGGAGCAATAGTATGATATATATCAATTTAAAATTTATAAAAGAATATCGAAAAAAAATTATTCAAGTTAAAGACAGAAAGAATATTCAATAAATAAAGAGACATAAATATTTCTTTCATGGATGTCACGTAAAGTCGTTATCCAATGGCAAATATTTTCATTTTGAATTACGAACATTAATTCACGCATAAAAAAAAAATTTAAACAATAAGTCTTCTGTCAAGATTGATATGCATGGATTTAAATATTAGTTTAAGGACTTTCTCTTAAACAACCCAGAAGCACCAATTACGATTATATAATTCATGTAATGATATTGAATTAAGATTAACATAAAAAAAAAAAAAAAAATTATACTTGTCCCTGCAATCTCCAACAATTGTACACAATTATGATTAGCAGTTAACGGACATTATGATAATTAAGCACAACAATGTGGAATGCAAATCATTGAATAAACGTAAAAAAATTTGCACACATAAATATCACAAATAATTACATAATTATCAAATAGATGCAAATCTTTTCTAATTACATGAAATTTTTAATATAATGAACAATAAATATAAAAGCGAGTATTCTAACCTTTTTTTTTTTATAATAGTAAAGAAGGATTACTTTGAAAACTCAGTTCATCAGAGCGTCGTGCTGATAACGTGTTATGAAATTAGAAAAAGAAAACAGAGAGAATATAAGAGATACGAAAGGAATTGTCTGTTTCATTATAACTATGGACGTATATTTATAGGATTTCAAAGTAGGTTACAAAGAGATTTGGATACAATCAAACAAAGCTTATCTAAATATACTGATAAGACTAAGTATCCTGATAAGTCTAAATAGTCATCAATAATTATCTCATAATTTTACAACAGTGTGAATATAATTACCATATTCTTAATCCGTGTGAAAAACCCAATCAGCCTATATATTTGAGACGGAGGGAGTATTAAATATCCGAAAAATTTATACTTTTCATCTTCAATTTTTATAAAATATAACAAATCTACTATCAAATTTTTTTTAAAGCATAATACATTCCTAACTTTTCAATTATATAGCAAAACTCGTCATTCCTTCTATTTTGGCCATTAAATGACGAATTTGCTCTTCTTTAAATACACAAAAATAAAATAAAGCAATAAAACAATAAAAAATAAGAGAAAATTGTAAAGAAAGTCTCATAATTTTTTAAAAAGTACAAATAAATTCCACATAAAACGATTAAATAAATATTAACAAAAAAAGATTAGAAAAAGTAAACATTTCATCTTTCTCAGCCAAGCTCACCCTACCCTCTACCCTACTCCACACCCACCCGTGGCCAAATACCACCTCCATCGATGCAATCACGGCGGTGGCGGCACCACCTCCACCTTTGAAAAATTAATTAAAAAAAACAAAAAAAAAAAAAGTTGATAATATGTTGGTTTACAGAAGTATCACCGATAGTGGACACCTCACCAACACTCAACAATCTGTTTGTAAGAATCAAATCGCAGCCTAGATCTCAGAACTCAAATCGCAACTATAGATTTTTTATCTAGTCAGTGTTTTATTTTTTTTCAATTTTTTTTTCTAAGGTGTTGTGCTATTGACGATGTGATTGGAAGTAGTGTTTGGCCGCGGGTGGGTGGGATGAACTTGGATAGAAAAGATGAAATGTTTATTTTTTTTAATTTTTTTTTTGTATTAATATGCATTAAATTGTTTTAACTAAGATTTATCTGTACATTTTTGAAAAGTTGTTGGACTTCTTTTGTATTTTTCTTATTTTTTTGTTGTTTTATTGCTTCTTTTTATTTTTGTTTGTTCAAAGAAAAAGGCAAATCCGTTATTTAATGACCAAAATAGAGAAAATGATGAATTTTGCTACTTAGTTGAAAGGTTAGAGATAGATTATACTACAAAAAAAGGATTGATAGCAAATTTATTATATTTTGCAAAAATTGAAAATGAAAAGGGCAAATTTCTCTAAATATCCAAATAGGGGTGTCTCGGCCGGCCCGATTTTGGGTGGCCCGGCACATAAATCCCCAATGCCTACCCACGGTCTTGTCAGGCTTGGCACCATTGGCATATATGACAAAGTCACTTTTTTTAAAATAGATCAAACATTTTTTTTTAAAATCTATATACGTTCTTACTACTAACTTATTATTTATATATTATGTAAATGTCTTTACTTACAAGCACTTAAAAGTATAACCAAACAAACATATGCATGTTTGATTTTATTCTGCTTATTGATTTAATTAATATGCATTCTCTTTTCATGATTATATATTGGGGTAAATTAAATAAATGGCAATCGAACCAATTTGGATTTCTTACTTACTCAACTTGAAAATGTTTTCATTCACTCATACAACTACTCACTCAAATGGTTTACCATCCATTACTAATTGTGAAAACGTTAAACTAAGCAGACGGAAATTGCCACATGACATACGGAAAACTAAAGTGACATAATTAAATCGTTAAAATCGTCCATGTAATTAATTCGTTAAATTAATAGTTAAATTTCTCATTTCATCAACTAGAATATATTCTTTATAAATCTCATCGGTGTGTTAGTTTGTTGAGGCCCTGCACAATTCAAAATACAGTTCAAGAAAATAAGCCTTCACAGTGAGGAAAAAACAATGGAGAAAATGGTGGTGGTGGGGTCGGATTCGTGGTGGAAAGTAGTGGGGTTTTAGTGGTGGTGGTAGTGGTAGCGGCGGCTGCTGCTGCTCTGGCGGAGGAAGAGGGATGTAGGGTTGCTCTTTTCCACAAGGCTTCTTGGAAAGAAGGTGAAGAATGTTGTGAAATTCTCTTCATGGAGCCGCAAGCAGTGCGTTTTCTAGTGAAGGAAACCGGGGCTTGGGCAGCAGCAGTGGTGGCGTTGGGATGGAGCTGGTGGTTGCCGGAGGTGGTAGTGGAAGAGTTCAGGTGGAGGTTGGCAAGGAGATTGACGGTCCCAGAGCCATAAAGGCCATCTTCTCGGATTTCTTGGAGTAGTTCTGGTTCTTGATAACTCATCTTCTCCATTGTGTTTTCCTCACTGTGAAGGCTTATTTTCTTGCAGTGTATTTTGAATTGTGCAGGGCGCCAACAAACTAACACACTGATGTGATTTATAAAGAAGATATTCTAGTTGATAAAATGAGAAATTTAACAATTAATTTATAATTTTGTTTTAATTAAATCATTTCATATAAGCCAAAAACAGCCTGTTTAAGGTCAAATTAGGCCAGACGACCGACCTCCCTTTGTGCCTCTAATCGAAACCTCTCCACCAAACATGTCTCCATATCTGTCATCAAAATTTCATCTAAAAACACCGGTTAATCCATGAACACCATAAATTATTTCTTACCGTGTTAATCAGATACCAAATAGACGAGAAACTCTGGTGAAATGTGAGAAGATATAACCACTAATAGAACATACAAGTATTCAGTACAATGCTGCTCTGTAGAGAATCTAGATGAAAAACTTTCAAAAGAGAGGAAGTACAGCAGTTCCTCAAATCTAATCCGAAAACAAGATCTCAAATTTAGGTTAGCTGAACGATTAAATATGACTAATACGAGCAAGAGTTGTACACTTGCAGAAAACTGGATGGAGGCAGTAATGTCCTTAACAATTGTCGGTCCATCACCCTGAAACTTTTGTTTCACCGAGGTTGGCATGGCCCGATTTACACTGCTAGCTGAAACCCCCCTTTTTTTCCCCCTTTTTGATAAATGCCTACATGGGAAGCCATTTATTGAACTCAAAAGCAAAAAGGCGAAACAGAATTATTCCAGCCAGCTGAATTGGAGAACTAACCTCGAACAAATCTTCTCAGGCTATATTGACCTACCATAGATGAAATATAGAACCAAAATTCTAGTTCGACCACGAAACATATCCAGAACTAGAGGAAATAAAGCTTTACACAGGTGCCACATACCATTGTGGCTTCGATCAGGGGGCAAGGTCGAAATTTTTTTCCAACAGTGAACAAGCTTCAACAAGAGATGTCACTTTGTAATCTGGTTTGAATTCTGTGCTTTCATACTCAGGAGAATCGTACCTTCCTGTTTCATCAAGCAAGCATGTGAAAGCACCTGCTCGTTTCCCACATGCCACCTACAACGGCCATAAGATAATAAAAATAAACAAAATAAGCAGTTACCTAGCAACCCATATAAATTAACAATTGAACATTTGTAGAAATAAGTTATGGACAGTAGAAGGAACAGCCAAGTAAATTAACAATATTTCAGTATTCATCAAATACGGGAAAGAAGTTATAGCCAGTGTTTTGAAAACAGGGATCGGAAACTTGTTGGGTTGTTGGGTTACAGCATAAACCATTTTTAAAAAACCAAGATGAAACCCAGTCAACCGAGCAAATTCAACCCATAAATTGGTGAAGGCCATGGGTTAACCAGGTTTCCTGATAGCATTTTCTTAAAAAAACAAACAATATTTTGAGGAACGATTCAACCTTAAAATATATCATACCACGTTATGAAAATCCTTGACATCATAGAATCTTAATGTTTGGTTATTGATATAGTCTTTGTATTTATATCATGAAAATTAACTTATATTTGTAAGTTTTTAATTAATTGTGCGTGTAAAATTGTATCTGACCATCGACTCGCCCCGGTTAAAACCTTTAACCCTTGATACTTTAGCTTTTTCAGGTCAATGCCCAGGCAAGGTTTCAAAACATTGTACATAAATAGCAATAGACGTCAATAGGTAGTATTTAAACCAATAAAGAGAAACAATATAATCACACAGATTAACTCAGACGTCCTGATGATTAAGGAAAAAGAACTCACGTCATCTTTAAGACTATCCCCAATCATCATAACCTCATCTGGTTGCACACCCCAGGTTGTACAGATGTGAAGCAGTGGAGCAGGGTCTGGTTTATAAGGTCGAAATTCCCTGCTTAAAGCAGGAGAAAATATCATCTGAAGCAAAAGAAAAAGAAAATCTTAACTTTGACTTCACTTAGTAGTTAGACATACTAGAAACATATGTTCATGTGACTTAAGCTAAATATTAGTAGACAGCTGATTATATTGTTCTGCAGATTTAAATAACATTCTAATAACAATTTTTGAGACATGATATAACAGTCAATCCAAAGAATGGTAAAGTTTGAGCAGAACATTAATATGTTACACCTAAAACAACGCAAAACTTACCCCAAAGCGTACGTGAAACAAATCAACTGCTCCCTTGACATTTCTAGTAATTAATCCCCTTCTGAAAATGGAATTAAAAACAAAAAATTTAAACTTCCATGCCATGAAAGAGGATATTTATGTAAAACTAAACCTAAAGAGAAAAATTATGAAAAAACACTACATCCTTTTTTATGATTTTGAATTTTGACACCCATATACAGAAATGTACAGACATCAACTGTACAGAAAAGTTCATTACAATTGATGTAATGAACTTTCAGCTCTTGACTAACTCACAATTTCTACAAGCATTAAAAGATCAAAACTCAAACAAGGAAAGAAGCAGGTTTGATGAATCTGGTTAAGTCAGAAATGATAACTTTTTGTTTGTTCTGAGCATTAACAAAATCGTCAGAATATGAGAGGTAGCTTAAACATACTAGAAATTGAAGTAGATGTGATGCGTGCACGCAAACTAAATAAATATAATGAAAGTCAAAAAATTAAAAATGCTGAAAAATTGATCTTGAGTCAAAGCTTTATATTGCATATTTTTACCATGTACAATAAAAGTCATCCAAATATCAATAGAAGTTGAATATTTTCCCTGTACTCGCGCCAAATATCATATTTTTAAGATACCAACACAGGGCTAGAAGAAAAGTTTACCTCAGTACCACATACAATCTAAGGCTAAGAGAAAGAGAGTCAAGTTTCTTTCTTGTTTTAATTTTGAATGGGAAACAATGATGGTAACAGTGGAAGATAGTCTCAAATACTAGTATATACCTTACCCGCAGTGGGATCCAACTATAGGGTTACGATTCAAATTCAACACATGAATTTTGGCAAAAGAGAGGAGAAGACAGAGTAGAGGAGATTTGAGATGATGGATTATTAATTTGGGGAAGACAGACATATATTCCCATCTTCTTTTTTTCCGTCGGTGACTAATACCATTAAACATTTGCCTAAAGCATGTTAAAAAGCAGGATGAAAAGTGTACATCATCCCAAATATAATTTGATTTTGCAGTAGAATGTCACGTGACAACAGTAATAATTAATTTATTATTCCGTTCTCCCTTCTCACTTTTAGTACTTGTCTCAGATGCATAAAAGTAATTAGGGGACAAAAGATGATGCAAATGTTGCTCTATGACAATGTGCCTTAAAGATAGAAGAAAATCAATAAAAAGTTTCAAGCATACCTATTCTATGGAGTTCAACTCTATTGCAAGGAGAGCCATGAGATTAAAGCAACTCCCAGTTGTGGTTATTACATTAAACCGAAAGTTTGAAGCATTAACCAACAATGTCACTCGGCGAAGTAGTAAAACGTGATAATTAATTCGATAAAAGATACACCCTTTTTCCTCAAGGCATGGATCCAGAAGCAGAAAAATTAGTACTAATGTGCATACACTAAAATTGCAGACTGTTTCTCAAGAAGACGAGTATGAAACAAATGGAGCTCTTTCAAGCATAAGTATATATCTCGTGTATATTCCTTCCATCCCAAGAGGTTGTGAGTTTTTCCTTCCAACTGAGCTTCCCTTCACCACTCCTGTGTGAATAATTTAGCTACTCTTACCATAGAACGCTTACCTAGCCAATTTTTAGATCCGACTCTACCAAGCTTTTCTGCACTTGTATTTGTGCACTACAAGTATGATCATCACTGCTCTAGTATAAGATCACAGACTTGGCAGTGACTGCATATTAGAGAGTTTATACTGAAGATTTAAACTCAGTTCACAATTTAGTCAAGTTTCACAGAATGTCTCTCACCTCTTAATGTTACAGTTACACATTTAGTTGTTCTTGTCATTAGGACATGTCCACACAACTAAAACATCACTGAAATCAAAATGTCGTACTGGCAAGTTGGCGCTTACCATGTATTCCCTCAAACTCAGACATTGTCAGTTTTCTTTGAAAGATCAAGTACAATTTTAGTTTTTGTTACTGTTCAAATATTAACATTCATAATAGTATGCATGTATAAAAACAAATGGGGTTTCTTTTTCTAAAATATAATCCAAACCTACCTCCTGTCACAAAGACTAAACAATAAAGAATGCCCAGGAGAGTCAAATAAACTTTAGGCATGATATAGAGCTAGAAAATAGCCTTGCAAAATGGAATCGTCTTTATCTTGTAAGGTATTGCCTACACGTTAAGACATAGGAAGTAACAATCAACTCAACAGAAAGCAAAACAAGTGAAGGTGAAGAAAAAGCTCCAAACAAGATAAAAAAAAAACATATCCAAATAGAACTTAGGGGTATAACAAAGAAGCAAACAGTAAAAGCTTTTAGTAAACCACATTTGAACTGTAAAATGTTTAATTTGAAAGATAGCATTAATGTCAGCAATACTTTACCTAATATTCCTCGAGTCAAGAAAACCACAGAGTTCTGAAGCACCTGCAGCACAATTGAACTGTAAAATATTTGATTCAATGTGAGAACCAATAAATTCATTGCAATCTTAGTATATGGTAAATATCATCACCTTTGCACAGTTAACACCAACACCCCCACCCTCCACACACACACACACCCACCCCCAATGTTCCTTTTAATATTCAGGATCTGGACTAGGTAATCACAACTTAAATCCATATTGAATTAAAAAATTGCTGAAGCAGAATTCAATTTGCAAATCTATGCTAGCCCATAGAGGATTTAATTCCCAACTTCAATGGATTTCAGCTAACACATATTTGTGTTAACGTTATTCTTTCTCCCTCCCCAGCTTGTAGCCTTCCAAAACCATTCTGAATAATAACCAATTCTATGTACTTTAGATTAGTGGACTTTCTGAGAGCACATACTGTATAAATGAAAGTACCTAAATGCAAATTTTCAACCTATGTTCGGTCATTAAACTTTAATTACAAATCTAGGTTTTAACAACTAAATTGCACATAGATGATTCTAGAATTATACACTAGCAACTACTCAAAATTGCAGATAATCAATATAATAATCCATATACTCTAGCAACAAAACTAGAGGTTTAACTAAGTGAAGCATAAGGGTGATCATGCTCAGCTTGGTATTGTGAAAAAACAAAAACGAAAAATTTGTTCATACTTCACTCGTTTTCTATTCGAGATGGGTTTGAACAAGCTTTTGACTAACCAAACCCATGCGAGCTCTTGGTTAATTTCCATAATATTTACTGATTATTAAATTAAACAGTTAAACTAAAAAATCTTTTCAAGAGACTCTTGTTGCTCCTCTTCCTACTGTCATGTATTTCAATACAAAGCTAGTGAATAGAGGATTCAATGGATTTCAACTGCTGCATAGTTATGTGTTAAAGTTCTGTATCATTTGTAGGGATGCATTGGATTATATACATAGCATTAAGTGCCATACTACTGCTTTTGTTTTCTCGTTTGAGCTACTTAAGGATGTTCAACCCCATCCTAGTTCTACCGCTGAATAAGAAAAATATAATCTTGTTCCAGTTTCCACTAACAGTGTACACAAATAAACTTGCACACAAACATACATACATGTACGCATATAATGCACAAATACATACAACATATATAAACAGATGAGCAAATGGGATCTCACCAGGCATGATTTGGAGGCGATCCAAACCCTGTTTCTCAAAATCCGCAATAATTTCATATGCCCGTTTCTGCTTATCGGGGCTCCATGTCTCAATATGGTGCAAGATATCAATACCCGTCGGATTCTCCGACTTAATTTTCAAGTACTCTTTTTCACCGAGCACTGTCCTGTACATTGCTGGGAAGTCGATGACGGGGACCGTTAGGGTTCCGTCCATGTCGAACACCACGCCCCTCAGGCGGGGCTTGGCGGTGACGGAAGGGATGGAGGTGGTCATTGACGAAAATGCCCTTCCGTGGTGGAAGAAGTGGAGAGTTCTGAGAGTGAGGATTTGCATTGGTATATACCGGGAGTTGTGGGGTGGTTTTGGAATTTTATGAGGGAAAACAAGTGGTTGTTGGGAACTGTGAGATTTGTGAATTGTATAAGGCAGGGTATTTTATGTGGCTCGAATCTCACAGGGAGGTGGACCCTGCCCGACTCGGACAACTCATATTTTCCATATGTAAAAGGAGACAGTTTTGATCGGGTATTATATGATGGAATATAGTAGAAAGGACAGTCTCGTGTGAATTCTCTCCATGCGTTTATGCTTTATGCTTTTTTTTTTTTTTTTTTTTTTTTTTGGTTATAGCACATGTTTAAATTATAATTTCAACTCGTCAAACTGATCAAATATATTTTTTATCCACATATTTTGTAGAGCTCATAATTTAAAATCTACTTTTATTTACACATTCACTAACAACTTATAATTTCAGCACTACCAAACATACGCATATGTCTACTTATTTTATTGAAGATATATTTGATTTTTTATTTCTTAATATATTCCTAACACAAATAAACTTGTACTATTTCAAATGTAGTGAAAATTGATAGTATTTAAATAAAAGTAAACTAAGAATTTTTTGTAAAATTTACTTTTTCAATAACATTAATTAAAATTTCTTAATTCGTGAACCTACATAAATATGACGGAAAAAGTATTTGGTAGAAGAACATAAGATTTGGAATAGTAATACAAAGAAAAATTGTCACTTTTACTTATACTTATTTTTACATTATCTTTTTATGTTTTCAAATTTTCAATATTTTTTGAAAATTGTCAAATTTACTTCTGAAAATTAATTGGGTGAACAAAATAAGCATTATAATGTAAAATAAAGTAGATATTACACCCACTACTTACAAATATTAAAATAATTCTAAATCTAACAATTTAGCTTATTTATTTCAAAAATACTACATAATTATTATTATATTAATTATTAAAATAATGAATTAAAATCAAAGGCCCAAGACCATGCAAAATCCCAAATTTGTTAATTGAGTCATTGATTATTTGCACAATAAGTCCTTTATCTTTATAATATCTCTACTTTAGTCCTCATACTTTCTCTTTCATTTCAATTTAGTCATTTTTTATTTGCAACTCAAGTCCTTCAACTTTTAAATTTGTACAAGTTGGTCCTCATATTTATACTTTTATATCAATTTAGTCTTTTGTATCACTGAACATGTTACATGAATTGATATTCTGTATCACTGATGTTACGTATGTTACAAATGATGAAATTAATAGTTTTATTTGTTAAATTTAGCATTGTGTTACATATCTATATCATACTATAACGAACTTATTGAAGTTTAGAGTTGATTTTGCAGTTGTAACAATTTCTGTTTAGTATCTCAATCTGATACAGATGTTACAAATCATATTGTGTATCACTATTTGATACAAATGTTACAAATAATATTTAGTATCACTGAATATGTTACATATTATATTATGTTATTTTACACAACACATGTTACATGAATTGATATTTTGTATCACGGATATTTTACATTTCAATTTGTAACACAGATTGTTACAAAATATCATTTGTAACATTTGTATCAAACATTGATACACAATATCATTTGTAATATATGTATCAAATAGTGATACTATAAATGACTAAATTGATATAAAAGTAAAAATATAGGGATCAAGTTGTAAAAATTTAAAAGTTTAAGGACTTAGGTTGTAAATAAAAGAGGACAAAATTGAAATGAAAGATGAAGTATAGGTACTAAAGTGAAAATATTATAAAAATGAAGGACTTATTGTGCAAATAATCAAGGACTCAAAAGCAAAATTGAGTGAATTCATGTGAAAATATATTTTGTGGTATAGATTTGATTTTAATTTATTATTTTATTAATTAATATAATTTACGAATGTAGTATTTTTAGAATAAATTTGTTAAGTTGATAAAATTAGAATTATTTTCAAAAAGTGGTTTATTTATGAAAAAATCCCTAAAATAAAAGGGTTTTTGTGTGTCGTTTTACTGTAACTGATAGTTTTTTTGTAATATGGTGCCTTTTTTTGTCATCGAAGTTGTATTTTATAATTCTAGGGTCGAATGAAAGCATGTTGATTTTAGAACTTCAAACTCTTCTGTTTTGATACCAATAAAAAAATGATCCATCTATTTAATACATGTGCAAATAGTTTTTGGTTAATTGGACTAACACATTATATATTTTTGTTGAATTACAAATTTGAATTAGAGGATAATAATTGTCGTTTGTTATTTTATTAAATTTGAAAATAGTGATCAAGGTAGATGGATTTAGAAATGGATAAGGAATTATCAAGACACTGCGAATAATATTTTTGTTTCAAAAAATATTTCATATGCGTAGTTGTATGATAAAGTACGAGAAGTGCTTAAGGTTGATTTCGTTATATACCAAATGGAGATGAAATTTCTCGTCCTTGTGAGTTGGTTTCTTTATATGCATGACCAAGATCCTATTTGTGTAACCCTTGTGAAAAAAGGTTCGATTAACATGATATGCAAACTATTGTGGAAAATGAAAAAATAATCATAAATGCAATTCAAAAGTTGTTGCGGAGAATGAAGAAGATAAAGATCAATCAATATGTAAACAGATGCACATAGACAGTGGTCAATGTGATATCCAATTTTGATGCACGCAACTATTGTCTCCATTTAATCAAAATTGTGAGAACGACAATAATTACGTTAATTTTACAAGTGATGATTATTCGGATGTGGTGAAATAGCATGCGGCAACTACAAAGATGATTTTTATGTGATAAATGAAAACTATGTTATTTGTCCTACAAATTTTACATTGGTAGATGAGATCATTGGCACTTTACAAGTTGTTGGTTGTTCAAATTTTGTTGGAACATCAACACATATTCCCGATGTCGATGATGTATATGTTAACTAACTATTTCGCAGGATTTCCAGGCATAATTTCAAATGTTTGCTTTAAAGAATAGTTTGAATTTAAAGTCAATAAGTCAGATAGGAGTGCATGTGTAGTAGTTTGTGTTGAGAAAATTTGTAAATAATGTTTGCATGCAACGCGATTGAATGAAAGTGATCACATGCAAGCTAGTTATTGGCCATTGGAAGCACACCATGTCTCCCAACATAATTTGCAGACCTTCAAACATTCAAAATGATATTTTTCGGTAGTTTGGCATAGATATAAGTTATCATAAGGCATGAATAACTAGAAAATATGCTTTAGAGCTCTTAAGGGGTTCACCTGATCATAAATTATTATAGATTGGTCAAGTATTTCCATATTCTAGAGTAGAATAATTCTAGTGCAATGACATTTATTGAGACTAACAATGAAAATTGTTTCAATTATTTTTTCATATCCTTAGGACCAAGCATACACGATTTTCACTCATCAACGAAACTTCTTAGGTCATTTTTGTGGATTGAACATTTCTCAAATCCAAATTTCGAGGTACATTACTTGTTGTGCATGCTAAGATGCAAATCTTCAAATATATCATCTTGCATTTGACGTTGTTCATTTTGAAAACGACACATCATGGAACTGGTTCTTTGAGAAGTTGTTCAGGTAACATGTATGTTGGAAGTGCTTGTATTTATTTCGGATCGCAAGGAAAGCATAGATAAAGATATAAAAAAAAAATTTATCTTTATGCGCCTCACGGATGTTGATTGTGCCATCCACAACTGAACATAAAGTCTAAGTATCATAGGACCGATATTTTACCCTTGTTTATGGCAACAACAATAGAGTATAGTTTGATTAATTTGCATTCAATAGCAACGATGTATCATAAAAGCCAGACAATTAGAACGAAGGGCTTGTATTTATTTTGGATCAAAAGGAAAGCATAAATGAAGATATAAATACTGTTTATCCTTATTTGACTCGTGGATGTTGATTGTTGCACTTACAGCTGAACACAAAGTCTAAGTATCATAGGACTGTTATTTTGCCTTTGTTTTTGGCTATAACAATGGAGTATAGTTTGATAATTTCCATAATTCAATGGCAATGATGTTTCATAAAAGCCAGACAACTAGAAAATGCATAGAAGAGGATGTTGGGTATGAGTTTTGGTCTAGAGCACATTTCAAAGGAATATTTTATAATATTATGACAACAATGCGTAATCGAACATGCTTGAGAGTTTCCAGTATTTGCTATGGTTGAGAAAATTAGAAAGACTTTGCAAAAATACTTTTATGAGAGACATAATGACGCTGAAAATGTGCAACTACTCTAACTGCACCTATTGAGGAGAAAATACGTAAAAAGTATGATGAGGCGAAGGAGATGAAAGTGATACCAATAAATGAGTACGACTTATATGTGGGTGTTGAAATTGAAATGCACGTTGTTAACTTGGATGTGAAAATTGTACATGTAAAGAATTTGATTTGGAAAAGCTTGTGTGCAAACATGCACTTGCAGCAGCGAAGAGTAAGAGATTATATTGTTACAGGTTGTTCTCACCATATTACACTGTTAATAGTTGAAAACAAGCATATGTTGAATTTATATATCCCGTGGCAAATGAGGTTGACTGTAAATTTCTACTCAAACTAAGATGTTGCAACTCTATGTGCCTGAGTCTCCATCAATCCATCCACGCGTGCCTCTTTTCTACATAAATTTGATCATCATCCAATACATCATCTTGTGCCTGGGTTTTCTCGTTGCCACCTATCTTTTTATCATCCACGCGCTATGAGTATGTTTGTTAGTGCTTATAAGTACTTATAAGCTTGTAAAATACTCCCTCCGTCCCACAAAGATAGATTTGTTTTTCTTATTTATCTGTCTCAAATTATAGGCTACTTACTTTATACAGGATATATTAAATTTTTATTTTTCCTAATATACCCCTATTTAATTTACATTGTTATCAACCAAAATACATATCTCTCTAAACTTTCATTTACTTTTTTCTTTTTTCCAATGTAATTCTCTCTCTCTACTTTCTCTCTCTAAACTTTCATTAATGATTTTTTTTTCCGTGTAACTCTCTCTCTCTCTCTCTCTCTCTCTCTCTCTCTCTCTATATATATATATATATATATATATATATATATATACATATCTATTTTTTTATTTCTATTTAATTTAAATAGGAGTATAATAGGAGAATTGTGTGAAATTTTTATAATTTCAATTACATTAAATGAGTTTTCTTAATCTGTGTGAAAAAAAGTGGGTCTATCTTTGTGGGACGGAGGGAGTATCATTTTATCCATATATTTCGTAGGATCCACAACTTGTATTCACTTTTTATCTACATATTTCGTAGGATCCACTGTTTATAATATACAAAAATCTTTTTCAAACATACTATATATATATATATATATATATGATCGAACTTTTGATCTATGTAAGACCACGTCTAATCTATTCGCTTGTCTTTTTTCTTTTCTAGATTTTCCACCTTTTGTAATAATTGCATTCTCAATTCTTGAACAAACTTATCTCTAGATAGACAAAGTGATGAAGATAATCTAGACGATCCGTAATGAGGTGTTTGAGTAGCTGGCGTAGCAGGAGGCCCCAAAATAGAAGATGGATTCCATGAAGATGTAAGAATATTATGAGAATGGATTCCAAAAATAAAACATTTTGTCCCTACTAATGATTTTTGTCTAAAAATTCTATTAGTGTGCTTTAAAATGAGGAACAAATATTTAATCGTAATTTTATATTTATTTATTTTTCTTACTAAAAAATATGATAAGCAAATAAGTCTTTTTATTATTTCTTAATGAAATTTTTGGACGAAAACCGTTATCAGATAGAAGGAAGATGTGCTAATTAATGTAAGGTTGACGATAAGAATGCGATAAAAAAATATTAAAAATATAAGTGTAATAATGAGTAAATGTTATAAATTTTTTATGCAGTTTAAAATGTGTTGCATTTATAAAAAAAAGAAGGGGGAATACCACTAAATGACCTTTACACAAAAAAATATTTTGTTAAATGACATTTGACCAGAAATAAACAAATAAAATTAATTTCAAAAATAAATAATAAGTAAATGGCATAAATGTCCTCAGATCAATAATCCCCAAATTTAATCCATCTTTCATTATCTTCCTTTTACAGCGTTCCGCCTCTTCCTTCTTTCTCCAGTATGCCAGTTCATTCTTCATCCAAATAGTATCGCCGACTCCACACATTTTCGAGCCCTACAATTTGCTTATTCTCAACAATTTCACTGATTCTTGCGACGATTCTGCTCATTCATCTAGGGTTCACTGTCTTATCTCCGTAAAAAAAGTCACGGCCACATCTTCTTCGAACCCGCGACTATAAGTGCTCATTTACATATTCTCTGAAAATTTTTAAGGAAAAAGAAAAGAAAAGATATTGATGACTAAACATGATTAAAGGACGCGATAGTTGTAGATGGAATTGAACAGGTTGATGACACATATATATTAATGTTGTTTCTTTTGTCTCCCTCACACTCACCTACAGTGCTCTTCAATTCCATCTCAAGATGTCTGTGATTTTTGAGCACTGATTTTCATTCTATTCTAGTTTTGAACTTCTGGGCACATTATTAAACATAGTTTAAATGCTTCTTCTTGGTAATTCTGTAAAAATCCTTGCAAAAGAACGAGTTTAAGTGAATTGTAGTGTCTGTGTTTGTGTTTGTGTTTTTTTCCGAGGGATGATAAAGAGTTTGTTGGGGTTCTATTTTTCAGTTTCGAAAATTTAAATTCTATTTTTGTCTTAAAGAACTTATTGAAGCATTAATTTGTCATTATGTGGGGAAGATTTCATTCAAGAAGCACAGCCCATCTCCATTAATAATTATGCTGAATTGTCTACACAAGGAAAGTGTCTGTGCTTTAATGGTTATATCAACTTGCTCTGTGTAAATATATTACGTATAGAATAGCAGTTTCTCTCTCTCTCTCTCTCTCTCTCTCTCTCTCTCTCTCTCTCTCTATATATATATATATATATATATATATATATATATATATATATTTATTTATTTATTTATTTTCCTTTTTGGGGATCAGATTGTTGTTTTATCCTCTTGTTGGAGTTTTGATTTTAGTCACAGATTTTGGAGTTTTGTTAATTACAGATTTAAGTTTTTGCCTCACTTTCTCTTTACAGATTGACTTTTAAATAGAGTATTTTATTGACGTTGAAGAAATGGTTTGAAGCAAAATTAGTAACTGATGTAAACTAGAGATTATTACTGAGGTGTATTATACTTTAGATTCTAATAATCAAAAAAAGTTTACAGATTCTTGTTTTGGCCACCTTCTTTCTATTGCAGACATAAAATTTCTCTTCAAATCGTTCCCCAATGCATTTTTAGGGTGGTGAGAACATTGAAAGAGAATGACGTTTGGTGCAAGTTTGAGAACAAGATTGCTAGGTTTGGGTTAGAAGAATTTGTATTAGTCACAGGCCTAAAAGCTGGAGAGTTGGAATCAGAAGATGAGAACTTAGACCTAAAAAGTTATCTTATACAAAAATACTTCAAGAAGACCAAAGGAAAAGTGATAAGAAAACAATTGTTGAATGCATTCCGAAGGTGTAGAGACCAGCCAGACAAGTTCAAGATGGACCTTCTCATAATTTTGGCATATGTTTTGTTGAGTACGAAAGAGAATACAAATTTGAACTTGTGGTGGTTTAATTTGGTTGATAATTTTGAGCGATTCAACAACTATGCTTGGGGAAAAAGATCGTATGAGTACACAATTGGGATATTCAACCAAATAAAAGAAGAAACATTGAAGAAATATGGAAAAAAAAATGAACGATACCTGTACAACTTTCATGGATTTCCTTTTACAATCATGGTAACTGTTAAATTATTTTCATTGTTTGTATAATATTCCAATTTATGAACTGACTAGCAATGTTTTTCTTTCTACAGATTTGGACATTTGAAGCGATACCTGCTCCTAGAAAGCAGTTTGTTCACAGGCTGGAAGGTGACGGAATTCCAAGAATGTCGGTGGGATTTTCTATAAACGAAGCTGGATGGAGAAAGCGTGAGCAAATTCTTGGATACTAAAATTCAAATGATGCAGCTCAAGGTAAAGTGCACATTAGTTCCTTCACACAAAAAAGTCGATGATGAATTCTGTCAGGGAATGACACCACTTGATGATGTAGAAGACTCCAGAGTGGATAATAGCTTGAATAAAGATAGGGCAGAGGAGTCTAAGAAGACGAACCATCTGTTTCCATGCACCAGCTACCACACGATAGACCATCATCCTCTTATAAAAACAATGTATTGGAGGTAGTTAAACAAAAAATGAGAAAACTTGAGAGCAGGTTGGTACATGTGATATATGGTCGATGTGATCACATTGAGACCAAACTTGATAGATTGTTGAAGTTGGTTGGAAGTGGTGTATTCCAACCACAAGGAGGTGAGTTTTAGCTGGACAGAGGTTAGTTTTAGTCAGAAATGAAAGGATTTGACACATATTTACCTCATCGTGAGGACAATGTCTCGGAAGAGAATAAGGAACGGGAGGAAGATTGTGTTTTCGAAGAGGCAGTTGAGAATTTTGTTAATGTGGGAGATTGCACATACGAAGAGAAACAAGTCACGCCAATATAAGGTGAAGGGCCAATGAGTGCTACTGGTCAAGGTTGGTTATTTGGTCGTGATTTTATATTTTTAGTTCCATATTGTATTGAAATTAATTAAGTTTCTATTGACCTCTAATCTATTCATAGGCATACTCTCGAACCCTTCAACTGCCATGGTCGTGTACCGAGAAATGCCTCAGATATTGATCCCAGATTCTGAGCACCACTTGGGAGAACGTAAACCTGTTGACGTTATGATGTCAAATCAACCAATCTGCAGAAAGCTACCCTGAAGGTATATAATATGTAGATTGAATACAAAAATGTTGACATTCTGTGTAGCAATGATTGCTGATTGAATATTGCTTGAACCAATTTTTAGATCAAGTCGGAGAATATTCTGCTGTTTTGCTTGAGGATGAGACAGATGATGAATCACCTAAAGGTAGAGGCATCTTTTCCTTAATTGTATAGCTGAATTTTTACTGGTGCCACCTGATTGTATAGAGATGTAGTTTCATTGGCAATCTGTGATGTCGGGAGGAAATTTTTTGAGGATCTTCATGATCAGAGTTGGTGGCTAACTAGTGACGTAAGTAAAAATGTTGTCAGCTCTCTATAATACTAGGTCATTTCAATTTATTAACTGCATGTTTACGTGCAGCACGTGGACTCGGCATTATTTCATATCAGAGAGCGAGCAGTTAAATATGCAAACCTCTTTCAACAAGACTGCGCCGTTCTCAACTCTAATTTTTGGCAACTTGTCGAAAATGACTTCGAAGACAGGGTAAATCCTGGCTGCAACAACTCAGACGAAGCGTTTGCCAAGATGTTGGTGCATTATGTTGAAGGGGCAACTCCTAATCTGGGAAAACCTTGGAATATTTGCCGCTATTTTTATCTTCCGTACTGTGTCTCAAATTCACATTGGTTTGCAGTCGAGATTGACTTGGAAGAGCAACGAATCAACATCTTCGATAGCTTGACGAGTAGGGTGCATGAAAGTAACCTTGGAAACTACATAAAACCCTTGAAAGTGGTCGTACCATGTCTCATGAAAAAATACATCAATGGAAACTATAGCACATCAATGTTCACGCATCACAGGATCAAGAAGCTTGCCGTACAAGATAATGAGTAAGTTTTTTAGTTAAAGACTGACTTCAATGTGTTGATGGTTGGACTAAAACCTCAAATATTATTTATTTTTCAGATCTGATTGTGGACTTTTTACGATCAAGTTCATCAAATTTTCTTTAGTAGGACTTGACCTGAATCTTGTTCAACCCAATCATATGCTAATGTGGAGGCAAAAAATGGCAGCTGAGATTTTTGGGGGGAATTTGACCTTTAGAATGAGTTTATGTGACTGATTTTTCATTTGATTGTTATGTATTGGATTTTTGACATGTAAAGTTGATGTGTATGCATTATACAATTGTTTGTTATGTTTAGTAAAGAAGTTTCCATAACGGCAGTTATGACGTTCTAATGATATCGTAACGACATGCATGGTATTATGACTATAAATGAATCCAAACAAGTTCTAACTTATTAAAATAGTAAATTTTGCTACATTTGAACAGCAATATGATGTTTGGGAGGCCCAGAATAGAGAAATACATAAGTAGTTTCCATAACGACAGTCATGCAGTTCTAGTGATACCGTAACAACATGCACGTCGTTATGACTATATATGAACCCGAACAAGTTTTAACTTATTAAAGTAGTAATTTTGCTAAATTTGAACAGTAATATGATATTTGGGAAGTGCAAAATAGAGAAATACATAAGTAGTTTCCATAACGGCAGTCATGCTGTTCTAGTGATACCGTAACGGCATGCATGGCGTTATGACTATATATGAACCCGAATAAGTTCTAACTTTAAGTAGTAAATTTTGCTACATTTAAACAACAACATGATATTTGGGAGGCTCGGAATAGAGAAATACAAAAGTAGTTTCCATAACCGTAGTCATGCCATTCTAGTGATACCGTAATGGCATGCATGGCGTTATGCCTATAAATGAGCCCGAACATGTTCTAACTTATTAAAGTAGTAAATTTCACTACATTTGAACAACAATATAATGTTTGGGAGGCCCGGAATAGAGAAATATATAAGTAGTTTCCATAATAGCAGTTATGTCGTTCTAGTGATACCTATAAATGAACCCAAACAGGTTCTAACTTATTAAAGTAGTAAATTTAGCTACATTTGAATAGCAATATAATGTTTGAGAGGTCCGAAATAGAGAAATACATAAGTAGTTTTCATAACGACAGTCATGCTGTTCTAGTGATACCGTAACGACATGCATGACGTTATGCCTATAAATGAACCCAAACAGGTTCTAACTTATTAAAATAGTAAATTTCGGTACATTTGAACAACAATATGATGTTTGGGAGGCCCGAAATAGAGAAATACATAAGTAGTTTCCATAACGGCAGTCATGCCGTTCTAGTGATACCGTAACGGCATGTATGACGTTTTGCCTATAAATGAACCCGAACAGTTTCAAACTTATTAAAGTAGTAAAATTTGATACATTTGAACAGAAATATGATGTTTAGAAAGCCCATAATAGAGAAATACAGAAGTAATTTTCATGACTGCAGTCATGACGTTCTAGTAATACCGTAACGGCATGCATGGCGTTATGCTTATAAATAAACCTGAACAGGTTCTAACTTATTAAAGTAGTAAATTTCGGTACATTAGAACAAAATATGATGTTTGGGAAGCTTGGTATAGAGAAATACATAAGTAGTTTTTATAATGGCAGGCATGCCATTCTAGTAATACCGTAACGACACATGTAACGTTATGCTTCAAATCTCTTTCGCAAATATTTTTCGAGCGTTTTATATGCTATTTCAATGTTATAATAGTTATTATACTCGTTCATATGCAATCTCTCTACCTCTAAAACTATTCTATGACATATTCTCCACCTTAACAGCAATATACATTCTTTTCACATACTCAAGTTCTTTACTAACAAATCAACTGAACTAAGTATCGTTAAATTCATTATAACAAATAAGACACATATTAGCTTATTTGTTAAAAAATAGCATCTTTATGGCCGAATTAAGCGAGAAATTGATATTGTAGGACCATAACGGCAAGCGTGTCGCTTTAATGTACCCATAACGGCATGCCGTTATGGGTCTAAATTGTTCGGAATGATTTCGAAGCTGAAACACTGACTTTTTAGAGTGATTTTATAAAAAACAAGATGTTCAATGTCGAAGTGAACGATAGATAAGAACTTTTAAGACCATAACGACAAGCTTGCCGCTTTAGTGTACCCATAACGACAATGCTGCCATTATGTTTCTAAACTGTTTGGAATGACTTCGAAGCTGATACACTGACTTGTTAGAGTGATTTTATCAAAAACAAGTTGTTCAACGACGAAGTGAACGATAGATAAGAACTTTTTAGACCATATCGGCAAGCGTGCCGCTTTAGTGTACCCATAACGGTATTGCTGCCGTTATGTTTCTAAACTGTTCGGAATGACTTCGAAGTTGAAACACTGACTTGTTAGAGTGATTTTATCAAAAATAAGTTGTTCAATTCTGAAGTGAACGATACATAAAAACTTTTAAGATCATAACGACAAGTGTACCGCTTTAGTGTACCCATAACGACAGTGATGCTGTTATGTTTCTAAACTATTCGGAATGACTTCGAAGATGATACACTAAATTATTATAGTGATTTTATTAAAAACAAGATGTTCAATGCCGAATTGAATGATAGATAAGAACTTTTAGGATCATAACAACAAGCGAGCCGCTTTAGTGTACCCATAACGGCATTGCTGCCGTTATGCTGGCAGAATCTAACACCAACATAAAGTAAAAATTCTTTTTAACTCCCTGTTACATATTGAACTTATTGCAGCATACATCACAATAAAACCACCACATTCAATCGTTAAAACTTCAACACTAACATACATGGAAATAACACCACTTTTGCAGTTTTGAGAAAGGCAAAATAGATTACAAATCTGAAATGCGAATTACATACTAATTCAAAAGGAAGTTCAACGATTACGTAAGTGTGTTTAGTTCTCTGTAGCCAGTAAAGCATTTGTACAAGTAGTCCGATTGTGCACAGTCTTCAAACACCTACCACATTTATGGAGCACGTGTACCTCTCTAATTGATTTTTTTTGCTGTTTCGATGGACGTCCATCAGGTCTTTTTGTTAATGGACACAATACCATTCTTGATCTAACTTTATCAGTAATTTGCCACTCATCCTTATTCGATAATGGGTATATGAATTTCAAACATGCTTGTCTCCAACAAAAAGTAGTATAGAAAGAGAGCAAATGCTATAACCATCAGGACTATCATGCCTTGCAGCGACAATTATGTTGGCAAGGAAATTTATCCATATCAAATTGCCTACAAGTACACATGTATTATTCCAAGTTAACAATGTATGATTCCATATTTTTAACTACCTGAAACTCATTTTGGGATATCCAAATAGCATTCTAGCCATGTGACTCGTTATACTTTAAGCACATATTCTCCTCCATAGTGGGGTGAGTTGGGTAGTGTTCTTGCTTTTACATGCCTTTCATAATACCATTTCTGCAACACCTGTAGAATATATTCAATCAAACCAACTATAAGAAAATCTCGGGCCTCCTTCAACACGGAATTCATAGATTCTGTGTTGTTTGTTATCATGATATTGTATCGAACTCCTTTGAAATCTACTAAACTCCAATAATGGAAACCACCAACATCATTTTCCAAGTACCCTATGATACCATTTTTTTACCGCAAAGCGCTGCCATGTATGCCTCGAAATATGTTATGGTATAAGCCTCTGTCGCCTTTCTGAACAATGAGGACATATCGACTCTTAGAAATTTAACCTTCAAGTTATTATTCAAGTGTCATATGCAATTCACATGATGTGCAAACTGGTAGACATTTTTAAATGTATGAGAAATGCTTTTGCCACGGTCCGAAATAATCACTAATTATTCAGAGTCACCAGTTATTTTCCGCAAGTTACGAAAGAACCAAGTCCAGGAAGCCTCATTCTCCAAGTCAACCATACCCCATGCAAGTAGATACATTTGAATATTTGCATCTTGATTGATGGCCACAAGTAGGGTTCCTCGATATCTGCATGTCATGAATGTTCCATCTACACAAATTACTAGTCGCATTGAAGTTTGATATCCACGTATAATTTGTCCTAGGGCTATGAAAAAAAATACTTTGTCCTAGGGCCATGAAAAAAAATACTTGAAACACATGTTATCATCATTTTCAATGACCGTCATTGTGCTAGGATTTTTTTGCTCCAAAACACAGCAATACGAAGGTAATTTGGCATAACTTTCATTAGGCGTCCCTCAGACGCTTCCATAAGCAAAATACTTTGCCGTATATGCTTTATTATAGGTTATAGTTATGTCAAACTCTCCGCGAACATCATTGATGATGTTTCTCAGTCTTTAAATCCTTCTATAATCTTCAAACTTGGAGGCAATGTGAGTTCCAATCAGTGAATAGCTAGCATATCGTGATCTCGACGGCGAACACTCATGGAGCACGTGTGATGGCTAGAGTAGGTTCGAACTTGAAACATAACAGATTCTTTCAACTTTATCGCCCGGATACGCCACTTACAGTTTTTCTCCAAACAAACAA
This sequence comes from Forsythia viridissima, assembly GCA_030279155.1. Classification (NCBI taxonomy): domain Eukaryota; kingdom Viridiplantae; phylum Streptophyta; class Magnoliopsida; order Lamiales; family Oleaceae; genus Forsythia; species Forsythia viridissima. The sequence goes on from CM059036.1 coordinate 5,947,002, forward strand.
CTACAGAAACAAATTTATTTGACTTCTTCACTTTAAACTCGAAGTGATACCTCAGTGCAAGCAATTACAGCTTCGGTAACAAAGCTTTTTTAGTAGGGAACAATTGTTTCAGTTGCAAATCTACATTTTCAAGAATCTTCGATGATGGCTTACAGGGGATTGAACTTATATCTGCCGTTAAATTCTCAATATTGTTGTAGATAACATCTTCACGTGGACAACGCGCAATCGTCATAGGAGACTCTTCGTGAAGATATTCTCTTCTAGGGCAAAATGAAATTATATTCAAACCATCCCAATCTACAAAGTTCCCATCATCAATTTCATCTTCTATATTTCCCTCATTCTGCACATAACTTAATTCTCGACTTATGCCTCAACGTGTTCCATCATCTGTTTGCATTTCACTAAATGAGTCACCATGTGATACATAGTAGCATGTTCTTGGTTATCTCTTAAACCACCATTTTCTTCATACTCCTCAACATCTTTCATCAAAAGTGGAACACAAAAAGGAACTTCTCTATAAATAGAGTGATATCACTTCACATTGTTGTCACAATCAATCTTCATTGGAGGAACTGGAAGGTTAGACATTCTAGGGACAACGATTGCCATCTCTATATCATTTAACCTATAATCAACCCCCCAAACCCCTCGAACTTTATCGCACAGCTCCGCATAGGTAGTGGTATGTGAAACAAGAACGAGAGTTATATTTGCTCGACCATTGCCTATATACCTCCATGTCCACCCACCACATTCTTTTTCCACAAACTCAATGAAATAACAAACTGATATCCACACCTTGTCCAACACATCCATGACTGCAATTCAATATAAAACAAATAGATTTCAGTTGATCATATCACAAAGTGCTACATTATACAAGCCAAAGTGTATATCAATAAAAATTTCAATCAATACATAATGAGTGCTAACTATTAACCTACGCCCAATAGCACTAAATTAGTCTATATATTCAAAGCCAATTATCAAATCCAATGCTAGGTAGATGATGATAGTCAGAAATTAGATAACGCCGCTGGTACTGTTATACATTGTGAATAACGGCATACTTGTCTTTATTTTAAATTTTTAGTGCACTCACATATTAACTCATTAAGACAAACATATATTTAATGAAAGTTATCACATTAAAGGTTATATGCGCGCTGTAAGTGGAAAAATAAGATAACGGCATGAGTGCCGTTATAGATCATAGATAACGGCATATATGACGTTATGTCATATTCTTAGGCAAATGCATATATCAGCACCAATGCTATAAAGGCCCAAGGTTATATACATGCTGACAGTGGAAAAATAAGATAACGGCATATATCAACAACAATGCTGTAAACTAGAACGAAAATTGAGCAAAAAAATTGATATTAGTATGTACCTATTATCTTCTCCAATTACAAATCTAAAATGTGGATGATTTAACAAGTTTATATACAACTCAAATCTACAATGGACAAAGAGGGAGGACAAACATAAAGATTTTTGGATTTCTATATAGAACAAGTGCAATGAAGATGGTGATGAAAGAGATACATGACTACCACTTTCGTAGAAAGAGAAAGAGAAGGACGTAGGGACGTAAGAGATGAAGATGAAAATGAAAAAATTAGGGCATTTTTTTTTGTTTTAATCACTTGGGGATATTTTGGACACTATATAATATTTTCTATACTTTATTTAATGAGGAAGGCCATTTCCCAGAACATTGTGGAAGAAGATTTATTTTACTAAAATTATTATTTGATAAGTTTTTTAACTCAAAACCCCTAAAAAAATTTAGTGTGAACATATTTAGTCTTATTTTAATACTAATTTCTAGTCAAAGGCTATAATTGTAAACACGATAGGAGAAGGGGTTAATGACCTAATTCCCGTTTGTATTAAAGTTTATTTGGGTGTATTAGAGTGTATTAGGGTGTATTGAGAGCAATAGAATTGATTGACAGGTGAGTTCTTTTAAGTATTATAGTTGGTGGAGCAACTCTTGGGATAAAATTTTCACGTGCTTAGAGAGTCTACCGTAGCATTATAAATATTAGGCAGGCGAAAAAGACTACATCTAGTATTAGATCGATGATTTGGACAATATGCTCCAAGTTTTTTTTGAAGTGTTTTGTGTTACATCGCATTAGAAAAACGTACAAATATTTTGGATAACTTCTTTTATTTTTAAGTAAGATTTTTTTAAAAGTAATTCTTATATTTGTGTTAAAATAAGTAACTTATGAATTTTTAACTTTTATAAACGAAAAAAGCTATTTATTTTATGACCTACTTAATTATATATTTACTTGTAAGTAAAAACTACATTTTGAAATGAAGAAAAAAATATTTTATCTCAATTTTGTATTTATTTATTTTTCAAAAATATAATGGACAAATAATTAATTTTACGCTTTCCCAACATATTTTTTGAGATGAAAATCATTATTAGACACAACATCTTTTGATTAATAAAAAGTTGAGAATAATAATGTAATAAAAAAAAGTTAAAGATATGAATACTACAATGAACAAAAATTGAGGACGTTAAGTATAATTAAAATATAGTACAAAAAATAAAAAATGTGGTGTAAATTTACAAGGTAGAGTTACTCTAGTTAAAACTTAAAAAAAGTGTAGCTCAAAAAAAAAAAAAACGTTTTTAGTGCTAGTTGCATCAATTGCATTTTCTTCGCCCGGCCTACCTGGCCCATCCTAGCTTATTCAAAAAAAGCCCTTAAACCCTGTCTACCAGAGCAATATTTGTGAAGATTTCGGTTTTTGCTGCGACAGTTCAAGACAATGGCGTCCGAGTCTTCTCAGAAAAACAAAGCCAGGCGAAAATTGAAGAAGCGAGTCCGAGTCGACTCGGAGCAGAATCTCGAACGATTAGACTCGCTCCCGTGGAACTCCTCGCTACCCGAAAATGATGGCAGCAACCACGACCCTTTCTCTGTGTTCATTGGCTCCAACGAACTCGAAGGAGGTATGAGCTGTAATATTAACTTCATCACTGCAATTCGTTGTCTGTGTATCGAGTAATTGCATTTTTTATGCATTATATCTTCGGTTTGTTAGATTATCGATTTTTAATGCTCTGCTGTGCTGTCGTTTTAGGTTGGAAAACATGATCCTTTTCTGATAATTTTAGTTCTCTGTTTTGTTCTAAATTTATGCTAATATTTCTGTTTATATGAATAGTTTGAGTTTCTCTAAAAACAATATATAATTATGTTCCTGAGAAATTTTATAAATTTCAGTGAGAAAAACGTGAACTTAATGTTAGCTTTAATCTTAAATGTTTTAGAGGCTTGTTTTTATTCTTAAACTTCAATTTATGCATTTCTGTAATTACGATGGCTCATTTTTTTCAGTGGCAAAGCTAAGATTTCAGATTTTGGGGTGGTATTGGCCCGAGCAATATAGGGCAGCAGCAATGCATAAAGGTCCCTCAGAGTCAAACGTTAATTGCTAGAAACTGGCACATATAAGCACAATGAAGATTTTGAAATCATTATAAATTTAGAGCTCGAGAAATAAAATTATAATGTGGACAGCATTTTTAGGAAAATTCCATGAACGCTAATTATGAATATATTGTATATTGTTTCATGAAAGCATTATTGGTTTGGTTGTAGGAGAGGTTCAAAAACAGGTAACTTTCATGGAATGGCTTTAAACACAGTCATATGTGGCAGTAGGGGATGCCGCCTACTAAGAACATGTGTAAATTGGGATAGTGTCAGAAAAACCAACACGTGGGATTAAATAAAAAGAGTGGAGCAATTTGACTGGTATTTGCCATTATATTTGGCACTATCATCAGTTTAACATGTAGCTGGTTGTGCACAAGACCCTCTTGCATTTTTCAGCCCCAAGATTTGGCTGGAGGGTAAGGAAGGGTTTTTTTTTTTATTCTTTTCTATTTTTTGGTGGTTTGGGGGGTGGGTGCCTCTACCCCCTCACTCCCTGTGCCTCTGATATCTATGAAATTTTTGCAGTGGATTGGTTTAATACTTATCTTTAAATGGAAAATTCAAGGAAATAAGTAGAAAATAAGAACTGTGTAATTAGAAGTAATGTTAGGAACTATAATACAAAAGGGCATGTTCTCCTTTCCCCCTTCTTTTTATTTAATTATGGAAATTAATGTTGGCTTATGGTTCTTGGGGCTTAACTTTTCTTGATTTTTTTAACAAATGCAGGTTTTCTATGTCTTGAAGAGATTGATGAATCAGAGTATGGACTGGAAATTCCAAAAATTGATGTAGAAAATGAGAAGAAGAAAGTAAAAGGAAAGGTAAAATCGAAGAAAAGAAAGACAAGTGAAGGTGATGAGGATGAGAGCTCTGGTGGTGAGGCTGACGGAAAAACTGAAGATAAGGCTGGAGGAAAGGAACTGGTGGACGAGAAGGAACTGAAACAGAAAAAGGAAAAGAAGAAACGAAAGAAGAAGAAAAACAGGCATGAAAAGAGTGACGAGGCAAATAAACTAAAGGAAAATACAGAACCAGCGGAACCAGTGGCTGGTTAGTATACATTCTATTTAGATTTTTTTTAGTCAATTGAAGAATGGTATTTAATTTTCATACAGCATGGTCTTTAGGAATATTTTGATAAAATATTTTCTTTATTGTAAAGGATATGAAGCAAGTTGTGATTATATTTGTGAATATAACTGTTTAACGTTGGTTTTCAAATAGTTTTAGTTGGAGTTCTGCACTTGCTTATTCTTGGTAGTTTATGAGTTGACTGCAAATTTTTCGAATCACTCTGCTATTTTTGAGCTTGAAAATAATAAGCCCACACCTGACTTCCAGGTGAATGTTTTACTATTACTAGGCTGCTACTACTTCAAGTGTTCTGCAGTTAATTGTTTACTAGATTGGTTGTTGACCAGCAACAACAAACTGTATGCCACTGATGAGTCATGACTTTCTTAGTCACCTTTTGATTTAATATGTTGTAAGCTTCAAATTGAGGTGTTGCTGTTACAGAGAAAAAGCATTTAATAGAAATACTGTTTTCTAGTTTGACATGTGGTTTTAGGCTTTTGTCTAATGAGTTATCTACTTCCTGGCATAGTTTAAAAAGGCGGAACCAAGTACTCACGCGAAACCCAAAAATTAAGTTTAAAAATTACAAAATAATACAAAATGAAAAATATAGGATATATAATTACAAAAGGAATACAAAAATAGAATATATAATTACAAAATAATTACAAAATGAAAAAAATAGGATATATAATTACAAAACGAATACAAAAATAGAATATATAATTACAAAATAATTACAAAATAAAAAAAAAGGAAATATAATAAAGCATCAACAATCTTTTTGGACCCAACTATGTCACCAACTGATTGCGTAAATAAAGAAGTGGTTTTGCTATTACCAAAAAGTGATGACTTAAACTCGCCATGACTTAAAAGCTTGCACTATCATCACTATTACTAATAGGAGTGGCAAAAAGTCGACTTGGCCCATAAAAGCTCGGCCCAGCTTGGGTTCGGGCTCGTCGAGGCACGAGCATGAACTAGGGCAGAGCAAAAAAAAAAGAAGAGGGTCGAGCGGCGAAAAACGAGCTGGCCCACTAGCTCGGCTCGTTAGGGCTCGTGCAACGGTCATTTAATCGTGACCGTTGGATAAGCATCCAACGGTCACACTATTTTTTTTATTTCATTATTTTCCTATAAATACTCATATTCTAAATTTATTTTTTTACACTTCAATCTCTTATCTCTCATTCAATTATATACTCAATCCATTAGCAATTTTCAAATTGTATTATCTCAATATTAATGTTAGTATCTAATATCTAATATCCAGAAAAAGGAGGAGAGTTTTCAATTTTTAATTTTCAACATAAAGGATTCCCGATATTGTATTTCTTTCTCATTTTCAAAATAAAAATAAAAAATAAAAAAATTTGAGGGCCGAACTGAGCAAGCATTTTGGGGACGAGCCGAGCTTGTATTTTATGGGCTGAGCACTGCCATGCCTAATTACTAGCATCGTCCATAGAATCATCGTCATATCTAATTTTCCTATTGTCTTCCTCATCACTAGTATCAATTTCTTTCAAATGATCTTCATCGTCCACCAGTTGCAATCATGCCTTCCCCTTCTCTGTAAATTCAAACAAACAAGAAGCTGTCAATTTTTCATCCAATGTGGGGTAAGGATTTTAGTTTTTTTTCTGTTTAGATTTGATGGGCCTCCTTGTTTTATAAAAGAGTCTCTACTCAGATTTGTATTTAAAAAAAAAAAAAAGGAAAAAGAGATTAAGTAACAGAAATAAATTGTGAAAGCCTTACGCCTCTTGAGGCGCGTGCTTTGAGGCAGCTGACTCATTTTTTTTGCCTCAAATTAACCGCCTTGAGGCAGAGGTTATACACCCTTTTTAAACCATGCTTCGTGGTCTAACTTCAAGGTCAGCTTCATTAATTTCATAATTGGATTCTGATGATTAGACATCTCTGTTTGTGCTAAAATGAGTTTGATCCATGTTCATGAGAGAGATTTGACAATTACATCATTTCCGTCTCTGTTATAGAAAAGCTCAGATGCATTAATTTTTTTGAGTGATTCTGAATTTGCCATACAGTTTATTTATTATTAAGAACGATAATAATGTTGGGATAAATTTGTTTTGTCAGAAGAGATTAGTGTGATTGGAATTATATTGTTTGCCTTCTTATGATATTGATATGGCCTTAGAGTGTATCTTTTGACATGCAAATTTGGTGTTAGTTATTGATAGCCAGGACGGTGTTGAAGAGGATCCAGTTGATGCTGCGTACTATGAATGGAATGAACTGAGACTTCATCCCTTAATTTTGAAATCAATATACAGGCTTAAGTTCAAAAAGCCTACGCCAATACAGAAAACTTGTATTCCTGCCGCTGCTCATCAAGGGAAGGTAAGTTTCTCATCAATGTTTGGTTTTAGTATTACATTATATAGTGGTGAAAAATGGCACGTTCTTGACACTAGTCAGCTGGTGTAACAGGATGTAATTGGTGCTGCAGAGACAGGATCTGGGAAAACACTTGCATTTGGTTTGCCAATTTTACAGCGGCTTCTTGAAGAACGAGAAAAGGTAGAGAGACTTCTGGCAGAGAAAGGAGAGGCCAATGACAGAATTGCTCCAGATAGTGTTCTACGGGCGCTCATTGTTACTCCCACGAGAGAGCTCGCACTTCAGGTACTTATGCTTGCTTCTTTGGTGCATTTTCACTATCACGTGGAATAGTTAATTGCGCTTTGGAAAATCTGTCATTTAGTTTTACAGTAACTTAGTGCACTAATATGTGTTACTTTGCAAGGTCACGGATCATCTCAAGGAAGTAGCAAAAGGCACCAATGTTCGTGTGGTTCCCATTGTAGGTGGAATGTCAACAGAAAAGCAGGAAAGACTGTTGAAAGCAAGGCCTGAAATTGTTGTTGGAACTCCTGGGAGGCTGTGGGAACTTATGTCAGGTGGAGAAATTCATCTTGTAGAGGTTAGACTTATATTTTCTGAAATTGATTGTATGGAGGGAATTTATGTCATATGTCTCATTAGCATTGAATAACATACAATTTTCGAATGTACAAGGTCAATACCGATTGTCTTCTTCGTAATCAGAGTCAAAATTCTATTATGCCATTCCTCTTGTTGTAACTGGCTGACTTTGTTGCCTGAATGAGCTAGGTGGAATTATTACTAGTTTTTCTCATGCTCTAGATGGACTCTGAATTCATTTACCAGAGGATAGTTTTGCAAAAAAAAAAAAAAAAAAAAAAAAAAAAAGAACAAATAAATCTGATACTGCAGATCCGTGTAGGGGGCTTAATGATAGTTGAAATTCTGATAATTATAAAATCTGAAGATAAGGGACTGTTACAACTATCAGTCATGAATCATTTGATCTAATTTCTTCATCCATTCAATCCTCTCTCAGCCCTACATTCTTGCTGTGCCTGCCACCTTTCTGATCTTTTAGGTCAGGGGTGGCAGGTGGGCGGTAGGGGAAGGGGTTGAATGATAGGAGGGGGGAGTTTGTTCCCCTTCTGTAACAGCCTAATGTTTGTTTCTTTGGCATCACATTTTCCGTCTCAACTATATGTTGAAGTGGTTAAATCCTTGTGCTGCATTATTGGACATGGTAATTTAACTTATCTATTATTGAACCATGTCATTTGATATAATTTATTCATCGAAAGGTGTGCTAATCAACTTGTACGTATAGTTGCATGTCTAATCAAAAGCTTAACTTATATATGATTGAAGTACCATGTAATTTGAAGTAATTTACTTATCAAAAGCACTATTTTGTTGAATTGAAGAACAAGAATAATGCTGACTTACATATTGGCTATTGCAGCTGCATTCCTTGTCTTTTTTTGTGCTGGACGAGGCTGATCGCATGATTGAATCCGGTCATTATCGTGAATTACAGTCAATAATTGACATGCTTCCCATGAATAGATCAACTGAGAGTCAGCCTCAAAATACACAGAACTGTGTGACCGTTTCAAGCCTCCAAAGAAAGAAAAGGCAGACCTTTGTGTTTTCTGCAACTCTTGCTCTATCTGCTGATTTCCGGAAGAAGTTAAAGCGTGGTTCAGTAAATTCAAAAAAAAATGATGAGCTCAATTCATTCGAAACTCTTTCTGAGAGGGCAGGAATGAGGCCAAATACTGCTATAATAGATCTTACGAATGCATCAATTTTGGCTAATAAGCTCGAGGAATCAGTAATTGAGTACGTCTTTTCTCTTTTTTTGCAAGTTTATTTTATTTCCTAAATGACTTGCATGTGCAATAAAATTATTTAGCAGCGGTCATCCATTATCTTTTTGGCCTAGGAGGTTTATTGTCAATATCTGTCTGTTATTGTCGACCGTCCTGTAATTAAGATTGTTTGTCCAAAATATTGTTTTGCTTTTACTCATTTCAATTTGGATTACCAGATTCTTGAATTAAGCATGACTTATGATGTCTATCTGTTCATTGTGAAAAACATGTCCCTGCTTGTCTTGCTTGCATTTTTGTTTTACATCTTTCTTGTGTCCGTCTTATTGACTTGAACCAGCAAGATAGTGTCTCATGCATCATGGGTTGCAGGTGTAGGGAAGAAGACAAAGATGCCTATTTGTATTATATTTTGAGTGTTCATGGACAAGGCCGCACAATTGTCTTCTGTACATCCATTGCAGCTTTACGCCATATTTCCTCCATCCTGCGCACCCTCAACATTAATGTTTGGACCCTTCATTCAGAGATGCAGCAAAGAGCACGCTTGAAGGTTTGTTTCTATTCAACTTCTTAAGTCATTGTTTGGATTCGCATGCAACTTTGTGGGTGTTAGTTTCTGATGTGATTTTCCCATTCTTGCCCTTAACTGATTTTCAAGACCATTCTGGAATATTATATTCTTTTCTTCTTCAATATTGTTTAACCAAGTTTATATATTTGAATTTATTTTTCCCTTGAAACGCTCTTTTCCAAGACTCGTGGGAAAAAAAAAAACCATTTTCAGAAATGCAAGCATAAACAAGAAATTGAACCCAATCGCCTGCATTTGTCAGCTTGTATAGATAAGTGAACATCTACATGGAAAGGATGGCATGTATGTCCTAATATTTAATTCTTAAATATAAGCATTGGTTGAAGTTCAGAAAGATACGGGAAATTCGCATAATACAAACAACAAGTCCAAATCACCTGATCTAAATGTGATTATGTATATGCATAAAAATTAAAATGAGTGGAAAAGGTGCAATTCACACCTCAAGCCACAATGATGCTTCTGTAATGGGTGCAATAAACTACCCTGGAAAGAAGGAAAATGGGTAGGAGAAAGATTTTTTTCTTCCATTATAGATAATATTATTTCTTTTCATAAAATAAGGTCCTTGGTGCTGCTTTCATTGTGAAATATATAATGAGGCAAAGTGGCAATTTACAGTCTGAAAATTGATGTACCTGAATTATCAAAACTTTGTGCTGCTATGGCCCGTTGCTTATGGGAGAGGAGAGGGGGCGCAATACAATTCAAAATGGAAAAGCATTCATTGAAGTTTTAAAGATAAACTCAACAGCTGAACATCAGGAATTGAACAAGTAGGAGATATAATCAATGTAGATAATAATATTACTGAGGTGAGACTCATTGAATTCTTGAAAACAAACATTTGAACTTTAGGGGGTAAGAGTGAAGTGAGAGAGCTTTAATGCAGATGCCAACTCTTTATGTGGGTTGAGCAAGCCACTTGCTTCAAGTGGACTCAAAATGATATTTGAAAACAGGCTGGTTCGAGCAGAGGTATGATCAAATTTCTCTGAACTCTATGTTGCTTGGATTCATAACTAGTGTGAACCCAAGTATGAGACGTGTGAATCATCTAGTTTAATGACCAGAATTAGTCAAAATGTCCCTTCACTCAGGATACTGGCTCAGAAATACGCTACTCATAAAATTATGAAGCTAATAGTAAATGTTCTGATTAAATTTGACAGTAGGAATTTTAATAAATAGTGAATATTTGGGACTTGTATAAGCCTGTACAATGAGGAAGAGTAATTTCCCTTTGTGAATGCCGTAGTCCCATCGAGTGTCATGTTGTTTTGACACAAATACCGCATAATAAACCTGTTGAAGATAAAATGTAAAATAAATCAATTCTTCCCCTCTCTAGCAGCTTAAGCTTTAGATGAGGTGGAGCAGACAAATGTTCAAGTCTCACTGTCACCAATTGATGAAATTCTGAGTGTTCAACCTTTGATGAAAAATGAATCCAGCCTACAGGTGGGTGCATGTTGGATGAGTTTAGGCAACAATTCAATCTGGAACCTGGATTTATCAGAGTTTTGAAACATCGTTTAGGCCCAGGAACTTCTTTAGTGAATTTAGTATTATATTGAAGGTTTAGTATGTCGTGCTTGTGTCAATTTATTATTTTAGCAGATGGATTTCGATTGAGAGAGAATATTTAAGTGAATCTCCCCGAATTCTTCCTTTCCTTTTTTCCATTTTTCTTTTGAGAAAAGGACAGAGGGTCTTGTTCCTTTTCTCTTTGATCTTTCTATAAGAATTTTATGTTATCATTTTCTATGTTTCACCACACCATACATTTTATATGTAAAATAAAATTACTTGTTGTTCTAACTTAGCATTTTTCTGTTATGGGAACTCAGTTTTTCTTCCACTGAATGAGTGTCTGATAAGTTTAGACTTAAGAGATGTTCAGATAACTAGTTGCGAATTCTCGTCATGGTATTGGTTCCAACTAAAGTTGTTTAATTATTAATGGATTCATTCAGTGAGACTGCTAGTGGGAAGAAACATGAATATATGTAATGATTATTAGATTATGTATGGAAATATGTATTTATGCATATGTAGGATTACTTCTCATAACTATCTAAGTTGAAGATGTTTTACTATGACACATTATCATGTATGTACATTTTTATTTCTTCTCCTTGCAAAGAGGATAATATTTATATGCAGATATTGGATTATGTTGGATTTCTACTTGCCGACAACATCTAGGAGGCTCCTTTAATCTAATAGAAGGAATAACAGTTCCACCTTCATATTTGGGGAACGAGATGGAAACGTAGAATATTGCTCTAATCTAACTAAGATGATTGTCTTGCCAAAGTTTGAAATATATATTGAATTTGGCCTTTTCTCTGATGCTTCTCTCGTGTTTGCTTCTTATGCCTTGTGCCAGGCAATCGACCGTTTTCGTGCAGATGAACATGGCATACTTGTCGCTACAGATGCTGCAGCACGAGGGCTTGATATCCCCGGCGTCCGAACTGTTGTTCATTACCAGCTTCCACTTTCAGCTGAAGTTCGTTCTCATCAATGTTCCGTAATGTGGTTCTTTTTTGAAGTGTCTGCAATACTCAAACAGGCTAGTTTTGTTATAGGTATATGTTCATAGGTGTGGAAGAACAGCTAGGGCCTCTACTGATGGTTGCAGCATTGCTCTAATTTCACCGAATGATGCATCAAAATTTGCATCTCTGTGCAAATCATTTGCAAAGGTAATGGTCTTCAAAAGTTCATTCCTTAAGACTGGGAAAATGCTTGGTAATTTTTATATAGTGTAATTTCATGAGGGACAAAATAAAGTACGACCAAGAATCGGATTTATGGTGAATGCACCGTGAACATCAGAACTAGGATTTCAAATTGTCAGTGGCTTTGGGGTTGAACACGAAAGCAGAAAATCCAAGGACATAGCCACTGTGACAAATAGCTTCTTAACTTATATTTAAATAGTGACACTCTGCTCCTTCCATATACAGTTGAATGTCTTGGCACATTTATTTAGATTAGAGTTGAAAAGTGGCGTGTTAAGCATGATTTCCTAAAAAATCTTTGGATGTTTGATGAACTGCATGTGTTTTTAACATTTAGTGCCAGTTTGATTTTGCTAAAAATCATATTTTTAGTAGATTTTGATAAAAATTGATAAAATGTGTGGTTGAAAGTTGTGGGTACTATGAAATGTGTGGTTAAAAGTAATTGTTGACTTTGACTTCAGCTTTTTAGCAAAATTTTAATGAAAATCAAACAAACCTTTAAATATCTAAAACTTGAAAAAACTGAAACTTTTTTAGCGAGGGGCATTCTTTAAAAGAAAATGTTCATTTTGGGGAAGTAGACATTAATTGTGGACGTCATGAGAAAGTGAAGACATTCAGTCTTTGGTTTGAGGGATCAATGGATGTTTTCTCTAGTCTGTTTTAAAGGCTTACAGATTTTTGCCAACTGCCAGTCAATAAGTTTACAAGTCAATAGAACAGACTGACCATTATGTTTGGGTTCTTCACCTGATTACTTGCTTTGCTGCTGCCTTACTTATCTTATGAAGAAACCCATGTTCCACATTGACAAAGTAGAACTGTGAAGAATAGTTTATTAGCAAGTTCAACAGCTCTTCCCAATCAAAAGTAGTAGTTTCATGTAAGACCTGGTTTTATATTGGTGTCACTTTCAGATCTGGTTGAGCCATATCTCTTACTGTCCTATTGTTTTAATCACTAATTATTGTTTGGTATCTGCATGTCTCTCTCCCAATTGTTTGGCCTCGTCTGGGGGTATAAAACACCACATGAGGATGTGAATAGGTTTCTGGACCATATTTCTTTAGTTAGAACTTCCAAGGGTAGTTTGTGGGAGAAATTGGGTTCCACAATGCCAAGTTTTCCTGGAGTAGGAACTTGTGTTCAGAACCTTTACTTTCCTACTCTGTCCATCCTGTGTTAGTGTTTAGCCTTTGTTGTATCCTTAAGTCTTTTACTTCCATGTAGATTGTATATGCCAAATAGTGTTTGTCTTGTATGCAAACTCAACCTTCTCTGTGGGTGTGAGAGTTTCTTTGCATGGCTAAACCAAATGATTCATACGCGAATATTTTATGGGTAATCTGCTTTTAATTCTTCAATTACATGTGTGTTGATTGTCTGTGGTTGTTATCCAGGAAAGTTTCCAGAGATTTCCTATTGAACTCTCGTACATGCCAGAGGTGATGAAACGATTATCTCTTGCACATCAAATAGACAAGATTACTCGGAAGAATTCCCAGGTAATTGTAATTTCCTGTCCTTTTTGCAATTGTGTATGTTTATAGCGTGGAATGCTGCTGCTTTTTTTGGTTGAAACTGTGGGGTTTTCAAGGTCAGTGGTTTCTTTCACGTTGTTAGCTGATTATACATTATTTTTCCCTGTTTTGAGTTACATGGGACGATTGCTCTCCTGATATTAAAATACATCAAAGTGCATGATTTATTCTCATTAACCTCAATTTTTAAAATATGCTTTTGGATTGTGGTTCAAGTCATTATATGGAGAAGGAAGATGTTGATCTTCTAGAACAATACGTTATGATTATGACCTGCTTAACTCGACATCATGCTATTGAGATACTGCATCGATTCACTTTTGAGACCTTTCCTTTTCCCAGGAAAAGGCTGAGAAAAGTTGGTTGGAGCGCAATGCTGAATCAGTTGAATTGGTTTTGGATGACGATGATAGTGAAGAAGAGAGAGTGAAGAAATACAGGCACAAGAAAGCCACGTCAAGTCAGTTAAATAAGTTGCAGCAGGTCTCCACTGACCAATGATAATTTGCTAGTTTGATTAATTATCTTTCAAATATGACTTATTTGAAATCAGACAGCATGGAATAAATTTTTTCGAGTGTAAATATTATCTTAAGCTTTGTCCTTTATTTGTTAAATTGCAGGAGCTCAATACACTGCTTTCGCGGCCATTGCAACCCAAAACATTTTCAAAGCGCTTTTTGGCTGGGGTAAGTGCATGCATGCACTCAACACACTTGTATATATGCATGAAAGTGTAGAAGTTTCGGCCCTGTTGTCTTTACTATTTTCAGGTTGTCTTCAATTTTCAGTTTTTCAAAATAGTGAAAACGTGTTTACTTAGCCATTTTAAAAAATGCACTTTCCAAAACACCCAAAAAATTTACACAAAATGGAAAATGATGAAAAGTTGTTTTTATCATTTTGTGTACGAAACAAAGTCCAAACCCAAAACACGGAAAACAGGTACGTGACTTCTGCTCAACTTTAAATGTTATGCATTTTGGTCCTTTTTGTTCCAAACTTCTTTAACATTCATCTCAACACTTTCAAGCACTTCAACATTGGTCCTCAAACCTCGTTAGTCTTCCGATTTTGGTCCTTCTCAAAGTTTTAGAAGTGTGCAAATCAGTTCTCAAACTTTTTGTAAGTTAAATTCCACTTTCAAAACTTGTGAAATTCCTCCAATGGCTTTCTTAGTGGTTCTTATCACTCCCGTGCCATCAAATCTATCTTCAAATGCTTCTAGTCAACTCCAATTAAGCTCCAATTCTCCCTTTTTTGTTTTTCTTAACCTTCATTTTTTTTTGTATTTCCTACAATAACAATATTTATATAGAATTAAATAGATATCCGCTCAAATCACAATTAAACACCAAGTTTATAAGCTAGGATAAGCGTATAAAACACACTCATCACGTATCTATTGAATTGTTTGATATAATCTCATTTACCATGATCAATTACATGTTCTCATTCTAATTGAGTTTGTCTTTAATATTTACTTCTAAATTTTCTAATTTTTGCCAAATTTAATTTAGGTTTTGTTTTTTGTAATTGGAAAAAAATATTGCAAAATTTACCAACTTCAAAATTTATATGTTATTTAATACTATATGAGCATTAAACTATTGAAATTTATTGAATAATCAATTTTTTTGAATAAAATATTATAAAAAAAATTTCTCAAAATTTCAAAGTAAACGTGTTTTCAGTTTTTTGTTTTGAGAAACAGTTTTCAGAATGACAAAAGGAACGTATTTTTAGCAATCTCAAAATAGACACTCAAAACATAACTCAAAATGAATTCAAAAACTGAAAAGTAAAATACAAAGAGAACGGTCCCTTTACTTTGTGTTAAAACTAGAGTGTGATAAGAGTTGGCTTTCTTTGTTTGTCCGACAACCTTATAATTTAGTAGTTTGACTCGTTGTTTTCCATATCATAGTATTCCACATGTAGATTTTATAACTATTTTTCATCACCATTTATTTAAAATGATAAGAATAATTGGAAATACGAGCAACACAATAGTCTAGGTAGAAAGATAAATTAATAAAGATCGTTCTAGTTAGGAATTAATTTCTATGAAATTGACCTCCTGATTCGCTAGTGATAGACCTGGTTTAGTAACTTGGCTAAGCTTAAAGAAAGTAAAATTTATTTTTCTGACAGTATGTCTAAATAGTAAACTTACTTTTCTTGACAGTACTGTCAAAAAAGTAAATTTTTTTACTGGAAATCCAAAAAGAGGAAACTTTTGAAAAGCCTAAACATGCTTGTCAAAAGGGGTTACTTAAAAAGTAACTTTTAAGCTTAGCCAAACATGCTTCAAATCTTTTGTCAAGTGTCAATTGACACGGGAAGGTTAAACAATTAAAGCACGGTCTATGAAAGAGACCCTTTGCCAGTCTTTGCATATACTCTGTGTTGGTCATTTAATCATTCTTTTATATTGCACATACCCTATGTGAGTCTTTGCATCAAACTTTTGATTAAGGTGATACCATGTGGAAGGAAACATAGCATATTCTATTTTCTTCTACTTCAAATCCTTGAGATATGTGATATTTTAAATCTTCTATCCGAATCGTTCTCAGGCTGGTGTCTCACCTCTTGTTCAACATCAATTTGAAGAACTAGCGAAGCAGAAACTTGGTGAAGCAAGTAATTTTGGCGAAAACAAAAGAAGGAAGTTGGTAGTTATTGGTCAGGATTGTGTAGAACCACTTCAGGCACTGAGGAGTGCGAATAAAGAGGTAATGCAAGAGAAATCTACCCCTTCCCTTTTCTTGTTTTATATATCGACCTTTTGGTGAAATTATCTAGAAGTCCAAAATTTAGATTTTATTCATCTGCAGTTCAGGTGATAGAGTAAGTCATGTTGAAGTCTTCGCTCACATTTTTGTTTATGCAGCGGTAAAAACTGAAGTCCAAACTAGTATGTTCTTGTCACTTCTTTTTTGTGAAAATCGCGAGTCCTTGACCATAGAATCAGGAACTCTATCTTGGTAGTAATGAAATTATTGACATGGAAAGTCCCCTTTTATTGGGGGCCTAGATTGTTGTTTGTTATACTCAAATACTCATAATTCCTCCTGGGTATACTATAGTTGTTGCACGTGGATTTGCGATGTATTTCATTATGCATGGAAGTCTTGAAAATATCAACTTAATTTATTATTATTATTATTTTTTTCATTTGTATTTTAGATTTTAATTGAATTCCCCTCTCATTAAAAAAATGCGTTTCTGTATTTCTTTTTGTTTGACTTAAAAGATTTGTAACTGTCAAATATTCTCAGCCGCGCTTGGATCTGAAAGAGATTGCCGAAAAGCGAAAGAATGTGGATGAATTGAGAAGAAAGAGGAAAGAGATGAAAAAACGTACTCTCATTTATTCTTCCTGCACACCTTATTCACGACATTTTTGTTATTTATATTTTCGTATTATCCTCATTGTTGCTATTGTAAATCATCAATAATCCTTTTTCCTGAAGCTTACTCTGGCATTTTCATTTCGCTTCTCCAGGTTTACATGAACAACGGCGAAAACAGAGGAAAAAGCTGAAAGCGGGAAATGAGTAGAGTGAGTGGTGCACAATCCTTCAGATTAGGAAAAGAAAATCCAACCTAATAACCTCGTGGTATAGAATTATCGTAAGGTCAGGTGGTGATGTAGTTTCAAGTTCTTTTTGCTTTTTCCTTGGATGTACTGTCTGGTTGTTGTTATTCCAAGCCCCTAAGAGCCTAGCATTGATACTTTGATCAGACAGTGAGTGAGTTCATGTCGTTGTAGATGACGTTCTTTTTTCCTCAGTTATTAGCCTGATTAGACAGCCGAAACTCTGGAAGAATTGAAATCTTAGATCAAACCTCTTATGTATGGGTGGCACTGACTGTCCAGAAAAGAATTCTTGAACAATGAACAAGCAGTTCGATATTTATGACCAAGAAGTAATGGATTCCAATTAAATTTATTTTTGAACTTTCAGATTCAAATGCATAACGATCTTTTTCCATGGATGTTATTGTGTTTCAACAATTAGCTCAAGCTTCTATTTTCAGAGTCGCGTTCCCTAAATTCTGATGTCTGTGGGCAACTAATACCATTTTGGTTTCTTCAGCATTTTCTGCCTGATTGCTTGATTGAGCTTGAATGAAGAGTAACCTGCCTCAACCCTGTCTTGACCTCCCCATCCTGATCTACCACGGTGACCCATCGACCTTTGTCACTACCACCACCTCCTCGAACCTTCTCCGCCTGCTAGCCTACCACCTCATTAAGTGTAAAGCGTGGGTAGGTGTGGAGGTTGAGTTGGCGTAGGCTAGGCTTAGGCTTAGGTGAGGGCGACGAGTGAAGTGCGGTCTTACGCCTAGGTAGAGCTTTTTAGAACAGCGTGCACATATAGAGTCCATAATCGCACATGCAACTTGCACTGGAGAGGTAGTGGTGGTGACGATGTTGTTCATTCTTTTTTCTTTCTTTGGCCTTTCTTTTTCTCACTTCTATCACAATTTCTGTTCTCCTTTTCCCACTTTTTCTTTTTCAAATTTTCTTTAAGAATGAAAATAAAAGAAAAAGATCTATCTGAATAGTAGATACAATACATAAAGAACCTGGGTGCAAGGACTCTCTCTTTTTTTTTTATTTTCCTGGAAAAAAAAGAGTAGGTGTTAGGCTCACGAATTGACACAAAGAAAATGAGATTCGGTAAGTGGCTCAGTGAGTGCTGTCTAAGGCTTCAATATTTATCATCGAGTGCATATAGTCGACCCTCATTTAACGAGGTTTACAAGTCATATCACGATTATCAAGACACTAGTGGCATGATTTGATGTCTTGTATCGGACAAGAATAAAGAAGAACAAGCTGTTTAGCGTGCTAAACAAAAATCTTAACAAGCTATAGCTAGTTTTACATGTAGAACAAAACCTGGGGACCAAACTGAAGATGAACAATGCAAGTAGTAAAATTTATCAACAGAAGTGACTTCAATTTATTTTTACTATAGGCTTGATGATCAAATTGCAAAAGACAAAAGTTGAAGTAACAAATTATGATTATCCATATAGATGAATGGTCAAAAGTAACATACTTTATCCATTATAGGGACTACTTTGCAATATTGAACTAAATGACCCCTTAACAAACTACAAGAATTTTGGCCCCGGGAATATACTGTTCTACTGTTATAACGGCATAAACAGCACTGAATCTCGGATCTCCTCATTCGTATCTGACCTTTTACTCCAAAACAATCTCATTAATTACCCCCATGTCCTACACAGTAAACGTAGAAAAGTCAAACTCTTTCTTCTTAATTTTGTAATCCAAACAAGATTCAAGAATTTGTGAAAGATTCTTTAAATTTGAGATTTCTTAAATCTAAATATGATTTTATTTTTAATGCATTCTGGCATGTCAAAATTAGTAAGGTTTTAATTATGATTTCCGAATTGTCAAAATTTGCAATAAATCCATAACCTATTTGTGTAGTGTTAAAATTATATAAGGATAGGAGATAGACGTAACTATCTTTCTCATTTCTACGTCGGAGATTTTCGAGAGGCGAGACAAGGACATAACTCTGATGGGAGTAGGGCAGGGCGACAATTAAAATATACCTCTCTGTTTAATTATTTATTTTTTTAAATATGATTTAAATGTAAAAATAAAAAAACAAAAAAATTCGAGGCAATTCGGGAATTCAAGATGTGAACTATGTTTTTTGTCCCTGTTTCGATTACTTCATGTAGTACGGCAATATCAGACAGTTTTTTTTCATCCAAAAATTATGTAGGCAAATGAAAAAATAACAACTATATAAATATATATAATAAAATTACAATTTAAAACCAAATCAAACTTCAAAATAATGCTTCGACACTATGTAGCACAACTGGTATCTAACTCAAATATAGGTGGCAATGATCCTCACTCCTTCATGAGACTTCCTAATTTTTTATCAATGACCATTTACTCCTAAGCAATATCATTAATTACTCATACGGTACTGATATAGCATCTACGGTGGGTGTTCACTGTCCATGTAACATCGTCACATTAATCACTTTTTAAAAAGTTTAAAAATTGTCGGTAAATTTTTAAAAAGTGACTAATGTGGCGATGCCATGTAGATAATGAGCACAATAATTGATGCCCACTATGGATGATATATCACCCCTCATTACTCATGTATCCTACGATTAATGCTAGTTAGACAACAACTTCAATCGAAAGTTAGATTACTATTGAGAAAATATCAAATATGTCCTTTACAAAGACATAATCCAAATTCTCATTTATGTCTTTGCAAATGATATATTTGACATTTTCTCAATAGTAATCTAACTTTTGGTTGAAGTTGTTGTTTAAGAAGCATTACACTATGTCCTACACAATAAAAGTAGAAAAGTTAAATTCTCGGTGCATGTTTGATAGAGTTTAAAATAAATATTTTTTTTCTCAAACTCATTTTTAATCGCATATTTTATGGATTTTTTTTAACTACACATTTTAACAATTTCTTTCAAAATTTTCTAAAAAAAAATTATTTTTAAACTCCACCAAACCTACACTCGCTTTCCCAATAATTAAGGATCCAGCCCCGCATGCCAACCGTAATTCCTACATATACAACTCTCCACAAGCACACACCCTCTCTGTAAACCTCTGTAGTTTCTCTCTCTACCCTACCATGGCGTCTCTGAACTGTTCAGCAGTCCAACTGGCGTCCCTTTTCGGCGCTAACACCACAGATGCCACTGCAGCTGCGGAGTACATTTGTGGCCAGTTCTCCGTCGTGTCCAACAAGTTCACGGACACCACGTTCGCCGTGGACTCCACGTACCTCCTCTTCTCCGCCTATCTCGTTTTTTCCATGCAGCTTGGTTTCGCCATGCTCTGCGCCGGCTCAGTCCGAGCCAAGAACACCATGAATATCATGCTCACCAACGTTCTCGACGCGGCAGCCGGAGGCCTCTTCTACTACGTGTTCGGCTTCGCCTTTGCCTTCGGCTCCCCCTCCAACGGCTTCATTGGCTATCACTTCTTCGGTCTTAAAGAAATCCCATCGTCACTGTACGATTACAGTTACTTCCTTTACCAGTGGGCTTTTGCTATAGCTGCCGCTGGCATTACGAGCGGCTCTATAGCTGAGCGAACCCAATTCGTTGCATATTTAATTTACTCTTCTTTCCTCACTGGATTTGTTTATCCCATAGTTTCCCATTGGTTCTGGTCATCAGATGGTTGGGCCAGCCCTAACAATACAGGAAATCTGCTATTCGGATCCGGAGTAATCGATTTCGCCGGGTCGGGTGTTGTTCATATGGTTGGTGGTATCGCTGGTTTTTATGGTGCAATGATTGAAGGTCCGAGAATCGGGCGGTTCGACCACACCGGCGCCACCGTGGCTTTACGGGGACATAATGCGTCCCTGGTGGTGTTAGGCACTTTCCTTTTATGGTTCGGATGGTACGGCTTCAATCCAGGATCCTTTGCCAAGATTCTTAACCCGTATACAAGTGGAAATTACTATGGACAGTGGAGCGCCGTCGGACGCACGGCGGTCACCACCACCTTAGCCGGATGCACAGCCGCATTGACCACCCTTTTTGGTAAAAGAATTTTATCCGGGCACTGGAACGTGACAGATGTTTGTAATGGGCTGTTAGGAGGTTTTGCGGCGATCACTGCCGGATGCTCGGTGGTGGAGCCGTGGGCGGCGGTGATATGCGGGTTCGTGGCGGCACTGGTGCTTATAGGGTGTAACAAGCTGGCAGAGAAGGTAAAGTACGACGATCCACTAGAGGCGGCGCAGCTGCATGGGGGCTGTGGTGCTTGGGGTGTAATTTTCACTGCATTATTTGCGACGGAGAAATATGTGAATGAGGTGTACCCGGGAAGACCGGGTCGGCCATACGGGTTGTTCATGGGCGGCGGTGGGAGGCTGTTGGCGGCCAATATAGTCCAGATTCTGGTGGTTATCGGGTGGGTCAGTGCCACAATGGGTCCTCTGTTCTTGGGACTTCACAAACTCAATCTTCTTCGGATTTCTCACGATGACGAGTTGGCGGGTATGGATCTGACCCGACATGGTGGATTTGCGTACGATGATGATTCGTTTAAGCATGGATTGCAATTAACAAGATTAGAAGCAACTACCATTTCGAATTAGCTCTTTATTATTGTTACATTTGTTGAAGATTCTATGCATACTAGATGTCATATATGTCGTATCCGGTACATATGCTATGATCTTTGCCTGTTTAGAATTCGTTTGACAAAATTTTTGATAAAAATTGATACAATATGTGGTTGAAAATTTGAAAAGATTATGAGTCTCATAAAATATGTGGTTAAAATTAAAGTTTCACTAGTTGAAAATATCAATATTTGCTAAAAAAAACTGATTTTCAACTGAATCAAACATACTTATTGTGGAACTTATTTTATAGTGTGAGTATGACGACAAGGGCTCAAGAGTATATCAAGTTTTATAAGCATAGTTCAAACTTGTAATGCACATTAATTTGGAACATTTCAATGCACTCGTTCTCAATACTTACAGTTAAATGAGCAACCTTAGTACAAAAAACAGAATTGAAATTAGTTTCGACTAGCAATTAGAACATCAAATTGCGTCGCTACCTTAAGCACAAGAATAAGAGCATGTTCGGTAGAGTATTTTTTCCTTCCAAAAAACCCATTTTTTGCCTACAATTTTTGACTTTTCAATCCTTTTTACACTACAAAAAAAGTTGAAAAGTCAAAAAGTAACCACAAAAACCCATTTTTTTTCCAAAAAAACCTCTACCGAACAAGCCCTAAATTCTTTCACTATTGGAGTTAAACTTAAAAGGAAATTTAAATCTTTGCTTAGTATTTTGAACTGACTTTGTTATTGTCATTAAAAACAATTCATACATGGGCGGACTCAAATAAATTAAGATTTTGAAAGCCATACTTCCTAAGATCATATTAGCTCGATCAATATTGTCTTTTTGAAACATATTTGTTCTTGTGATTTATTTATTTTTAATTGTATAGCAACTTTGAGTACTAGAAAAGCAAATAAAAAAGAAGCTATGGGCGGACTATGTGATTGTCTTCACAATTTTATGGTCCTGGATTTTATGAATAATGCTATTTATCGTTAATAACAATTAGTACGTATCTAAATAGTAGTAGACCTTTTGATTTCATTATTTTGATGTTATAGGACTCCTAGTGAATATGTCTAAATACCAAACTGTATAGGATAATTAGCACATTTCGCCCCTATCTTTTGAGTCTATTGTGCAAAGCATCCATATCGTTGGAATTTTGGCATTTGAGTCCTTAAATCACCCATTATTTGTGCAAAAGGTCCTTACCGTCAAATTTTGCCAACTGTTGCCGTTAAAGACAACGTGTCATCTGCAATGTCTGATTCTATGAAGGGCATTTTTGTCGACTCACCAAATATATTGTTCCCGCCAAATTCAACCCATTATCTCCTGCAAAGCTTTCATCCTCTCCACAATTCTCTCTCTACATAACTACCCACAATTCATTCTCAGCACAGAAACCAAATATTCAAGAATCAGAAACAAATTCAAAAGAAAATGACAAAAATGCTTGAATCAATTGCAAAATTAAATAAAGAGACACTGCAAAACATAATTATGAGAAGTAGGAAATGAAACAAAAAAAAACTCAGATGAATGGTAATGCATTCGGTTGGCCTCCAGCATCTTTGAAACCTCTTGTGCGTTCTCAGAAGCCTTAAAGAAATGATCATCAATCTGATTCAAAATCTTCAAAAAATCCACACCATTATTATTTCCCTCCACCTTCCCATCGCCAATCTCTCTACTCATTCCCGGTGGTGTAGAGTTCGAATGCATAAACTGATGTGCCACACTCACTGGCATTTCCCCTGGTGTCTTGAACTCCTCAATCCCCTCGTATCCTACCTGCTTCTCCTTCTTCGAGGTCTTAAACTCCAAATTTCCTCCCAAATTGTTAAAATTCTCAATCTCCTCAAATCCTGCCTGCTTCTCATGGGTTTTAAACTCCACATTTCTTCCTATGTTGTTAAAATTACCATCCCCATCCTCTATGTAGTAGTCCTTTCCTTCATCCTCAACCTCTCCCAATGAGGACTAGGGCATAGTGTCTGCATAAAAGAAATCCCATCCCATGCCTCTAATCTCTGGTGGAGTCTGCTGATTTGGGGCCTTAACAGGGGTTTTGGGCCCACCTCCTCAACCCCTTTTTTCCTTATCCTTCTCCACCTCTTCTTTACCATAACCATCACTCTCATATACACTAATGACATTCATTCTCTCTGTTTTTGACAATGCCGCTGGCATGGTAATTGCTTGCTTAAGGGGCGGGGTAGGAGAGAAACTCGATAGGGACAGCGGAGGGAGAGGAAAGCTTTGATCCACCATGGGGGCGACAGGGCTTGCTCTGAGGTAGATGGGTCAGTGTTTAACACCACTGCAAGAGGCACCTCGGATGAATGCATACCTAAATAAAGAGAGCAAAAGATAATTTTTTCACGATTGTTGCAGGAGAAAATGGGTTGGATTTGGGGAAACAGTATATTTGGTGAGTTGACGAAAATACCCTTCATAGAATGAGGCATTGCAGATGACACGCTGTCTTTAACGGCAACAGTTAACATAAGTAGACTGTAAGGACCTTTTGCGCAAAGAATAAGTGATTTAAGGACCCAAATACCAAAATTCAAATGATAGAGATGATTTGCGCAATAGACTCAAAGAATATGAACGAAATGTGCTAATTACCCTAGTTTATAAATTAGTTTATTTGATAAAAAAATTTGCATTGGTAACTTGATATTTTTAGTTATTCTTAATCAAATAAACTATTTTGGTTAAATAAATTAGTTTATAAACTATACCAAACAAGCTCATATTTTCTTGAAAATTTAAATAAATTTTAAATATATTTATTTGAGGTATTTGGTTATTTGTACAAGGGTAATATTCATAGTTATTTTGAAAAATATTGAAAAATATTTTCTTAGTTATTTAAATCCTTTTGAAATTTTTAGCAATTGTCTAATTAACTATTTGTCGACATAATTCATGGCTTAACAATTCAATCCAGTCGTTTCTAGTCAAGTTTGATAACTATATTATTTCATCGCCAAATACGATAAAGTTTTAAAAATAATATAGAAGAAAAAAAGAAAAAAGAAAAAAAAAAAAAACTAGAACCACTAGATGAAAAAGAGGCTTAGAGCCCTACATTGACACTCTAAACTCTAGTGGGACAAATATTTAATCCAAAGTCACAACATCAAAACAAAACACAGCCAATCATGAATCATAACCACATATTATTTTTTTTCTTTTTTATTTATTTATTTTTAAAAAAAGAACACAAAAAGCGCTATTGATAACTACGCCTCAAGCTGAAACACGAATTTGTTTAGCATATAAATTCGTGGCTGGAGCAAAGCGCTTCTCCAATGGAAGTGCTTCTTGTAGGCTCTGCTACTTCTCATAGCAATCACTCTATTTTCTCCCCCAAGGTACTCTCCTTTTCTGCTTTTCGTTCTCTCCAATTTTCACTCTTTTTTTTTTTTTTTTTTTTTTTAAAATACGTGCCTTTCCTGCGTCAATTGCTAGATTCAGTAACTTTAATAGCCATTTATGAATTTCAGCAAAAATTGGGGGTAATAAGCATTGGGGGTAATGAGCGATGGGTGTTTCGACTGATTGTTTCGATCGGAGTATAATGTCAAATGGATAAGAGGAAGGCCAAAACCATGTGAAGTTGAACCATTTCTGTATATTTTAAGTGTCTGCTGTATTGTTGCATGAGCATTTTGTGATGTTCATGCGTAAAATTGAACCATAGCTGCTGGCTATAATTCTTTGAAATTTTTCCAAATGAATTTATTACACGGTGCTATTAAATGTGATTTTGTTTTTCAAATGGCGGAGCTACTAAGTTAAATACTCTGCTTCAATTTCTAATTATATGCGTTTAAGAAGCCAATTAAAATTATAAATTGTCTTCTGTTAATTGGATGGAAAAGATGTAATTAAGCATACCTTTTATCTGAAACAATTATACTATGATTTTGTATGCACATTGGGATTAATGAGCAAAGGGAAGTTCTTATTATGCTTTCAGGTTCTTGCTTGGAATCATACTACGAAGAAGAAAATTGAAACTCGATTCTTCAGTTCATTATCAAGTAAAGATAAAAGTAGTAGAACCCCCATTCCATCTCTAAATCTTAAGCACTGTGCACACAAAACTTTTCTCCATTCCTTTTGGCAGCTGAATGGGAGATTCATATCACAAGGGGGTTTCTTTTTTATAAAGCCTGAATTCCTACCCCAACTGAGAAAATTTTCTATCGGCGTCCGGAAGGCAATAAAATGTTCTGAAAGATTTAACAATCTTGTCCCAGTGTTCTCTCTCCGGATTATAGTCACAATGATGCTTGTTATGACACTTGGTGCCGCTGTAAGCAGAACTCCTTCCTGTAAGTTATTTGGTTCTGGTTTTGAATTTCCTTAAGTTTTTAAACAATTACTTTGGGAAGATTTCAAATAGTAATACTTTTTGGTAGTTTATGGTTCAAAGCGTAGCTCTTACAATATGCAGGGGCCCTTAGTGAAGAAAATCTTCTTTTCTTGGAGGCATGGAGAACGCTTGACCGTGCTTATATCGACAAAACATTCAATGGACAGAGTTGGTTTAGGTACAGAGAAAATGCTCTTCGTAGTGAACCAATGAACACGAGAGAAGAGACATGTAAGGGCTCTTGTCATGCAACTCCCCTAAGTTTCCATTTTTTCTTTCAAATGCATGACTGAACTTGCATGGTCATTTAGGCTTTCTGTTGCCCATTAGGTTTCCAAATCTCGTGTACCAAACCAAATTCTGTCATGATCTCCAATTCACATTTCTCTGACTCTTTTACACACCTAATAATTGTAGATATACCTGTTATTGACAGTCATATGCACTATTTTATGGTTCTCATTGACCTATTTAAAATTCAAGCTCATAATCTACTGCACCAGCAATATGTCCATGTCCATGTCCATGGCTGTGGCAGAGGATTTAAAAGATAGAAGAGGAAATATAAGCACGATCTGTTCGTCCGTCAATTTCAAGTCTTATTCTTATACATAGAAAAGTCCAGTGGTCGGGGGACTATGTATTACTCGTATGGACAGTAAATGAAGCCTCCACATGTATTACATGATTTAATCAGTGAATAAAAATTGATTAAGAGGTTTTGAAGAAATCTTTCTGAGGTGCTGTCTTAGTTGTGTTTTAAGGCATGATTTGTGAATGAAGACACTGGCCAGTGATCTGGTTTACTGATATGTCATTGCAAAATTTCTTATAAATTAGTAACTTTAGTCTCCCTTTTGGCATTAGTTGAATACTCTTTGACGTTTAAAAAATTATCTGCTATTTGAATTCTAGTTTTGTATTCAACCTCTAGATTCAGCAATAAGGAAGATGATTGCCACTCTGGATGATCCTTTCACTCGGTTTCTGGAGCCCGGAAAATTTAAGAGTCTGCGGGTACGGGGCTGCTTGATCCCATCTTCCTGATTACTGTATTTGACTTCAGTGACATTCTGGCCTCTGTATTAATTTTGGATAGAGCTTTTTGCCTTAAATCACAGACTATTGGTTTTGGTCCATCATGTAAAATTTGTTGATATGTTCTTTGAAGGCAGTCAGGAACACAAAATACTCTTACAGGAGTAGGGCTGTCGATTGGTTACCCTGCAAAAAATGATAAATCATCCTCTGGGCTGATGGTTATTTCAGCTGCTCCTGGAGGTCCTGCATATAGGGCTGGAATTTCATCTGGGGATTTAATCCTAGCAATTGATGATACAAGTACACAAAACATGGGAATATATGATGCAGCTGATCGCTTGCAGTGAGTTTTCTTTTACACCAACCTTGCAATTAATCAGCAATTAATCATATAGTTAATGAATTGCAATTATTAATTTGGTTAAGTTTCTCACGTGAGTAGAGCTTCAACCTTCAGACAGAAAATGGCATTAGATTGAGATGTAATGAACGTTGTCGCACAAATTGAAATTTTGTTTCTCACGTATATTATTTTTTATGTAACTTTAGAACTTTAAAATCTGCTTCTCCTTAATTGCATTCTTCATGATTGCATCATCAGTTCTCCACCTCTCCTTTGTCCCTAAAGGGTTCATTTATGGCTAGACAAGAATAAGAAGGATCACAACCTTGTGGGATACATAGATGTTAGAGAAGAAGCATTCCAAAGAACAGAGGTAGACACAGAACTTATATGTTGGCAAGGGGAAGAGCAGGGTGGGGTTGGGGGACAAGGGCTTTTACTCGAAAACCTTGAATTCACCTGTCGGTACCTATGCCAAAAGGAGAGATTTTCTTTCTCCATTACCCTGGAATTCAAGTGAAAGTTCCACCTATCAAATCCTTGTGTCTGTATACAAATACCTTAAAATGATGATCAATTCAAATTGAACACTGAAGGTTGTGTAGAACTACAACATGCCTGACTATCCGCTGGATTTACACTTGCTTTCACATTAAAAATGATCTAATGGTTGTTTTTTTAGAGCTAGCAAATTACTCAATTTAGCTGTAGTTACTTCTTGTGGATCCCATCAAATAATTAAAATAAGGGAAAATAGCATATTTGGTCCCTAACTTTTCAAAAATTCAACGAATATACTTCTAACATTTAAAAATACCACTAGACATCCCAACGTTTGAGAAAAATAAGCATGGTAGGTCCTTTATAACGAAATTGTATCCCTTTTTAAATAAACAAAAATCAAAAGACAAGAAAAAGAAAAATAGAAATAAAAAATTAACTAACTGTAGAAGAATAACGTAGAGGCCATCTTTTTTCTTTACCCCAATCCCCACCTTCCCTAAACCCCCCACCACCACTCACTACTCACCACCGTGTTGCCGCCACCAATACCCTCACCTCTATTTTTTGCCAAAAATAAAAAACAAAAAAACAAGAGGAGCTCCTACTTTCATACACCACTTGTGAAGTAGATCCTTTAGAGAATCTATATTTTAAGGTACCCGCCTCCATTTCACCACTGATTCTTTCTTCATAGCCTCAGAAGAATACTGCAGTTGATTCTTCTAATTAAGATCATCTCGAGTCTCATTCATCAGGGCAGAAAACATGCTGTCGGATTCATTACTAAATTTGAGAAGGGTTGTGAAGAATGAGCTTGGGTAGACCAGTATCGTGCCAATCTAAAGCTTTGCTCTGGCAGCACTGTCGCTCGACTGATGCTAGAAAAAATTTGAATCCATCATTTATTTACTTTTCAAGAATTCTCCCTTAAAAACATGCTTCACACTGTTATTATTGGGAAACAAATGACAACTGCTACTACTCATGTCTCTTGGAATAGTTTCTGGGCTGAATATAGTGACAAATTAAAACTAAAAAATTAATACAAATTTATAAAAGAAGCTCTAGTAAAAAATTGCAAAGAATTTTGTTTATAGAACAAAAAATGGTAATGGTGGCGGCGGTGTGGTTGTGGGTATAATGGTGGTAGCGGTGGGTTTAGGAAATGCGGGGGGTTGGGGTGGAAGAAGATGAGCGGTGGGGTAGGTGGTGGTTGGAATGAAGGATGATGATGGCATATTTGTTATTCTTCATTTTTTTGGGGGTACATTTGATTATTTTTTTATTTTCTTGTTTTTTTTTTTTTATTTATTTAAAGGGGATGTCAATTTCGTCATAAAAGACCTACCATATCTATTTTTCTCAAACGTTGAAGATATCTGGTACTATTTTTATTTTTAAAAGTTAGGATTATATCTCTTATGTTTTTTAAAGATTGAGGACAAAATATGCTATTTTCCCTTAAAATAAATAGGTTGACTAACTTATGGCATTTTCAGTGGCAGCAAGAGGTACATGTAAAACTCGTGACATCTTGCATATGCTTTTATCATCACTGAAATATGACATTGACTAATTCAGAATTTAGGCATGCTTAAGTGATGGAGAACTGATATGATTTGTGCTTAGTATATCAGGTTAAAAATCCAATCTTGATTATGTCAACTGGGAACCATAAGTTTTTCCTGTGCACCATGTCTACTAATTCCTTTCCTATCCTTCTGTTGCAACTTTAAGACTTTTTCATAACTTAAAACGTGGTGATCCAAAATTAAGGCTAAATATGATAGGAAAACGTGGTGATCCAAAACATGATGCATGGATAAATATTTATGAATAAGGCTATGTTGATTAGAAAAAATGAAGTGTATGTTATATGACTAAATTTCTAAGTGGAATCTGCAGAGGATCCGAAGGAAGCGGAGTGGAGCTAATTGTACGTCATGGGGATGAGACAAGGCATCTATCTCTAATGTATGTACATCATTCTCCGTTCATATTGCTTTTTACTTTATATTTGCACATGGTTCTCTTTGAGTTTATGAGCAATAATAAATATTTTGCACCATAGACATGTAACTTGCTTGTACTGGTTAAAAATGAATTTGTATCTATTCTTTCTCTT
Source organism: Forsythia viridissima (assembly GCA_030279155.1). Lineage (NCBI taxonomy): Eukaryota > Viridiplantae > Streptophyta > Magnoliopsida > Lamiales > Oleaceae > Forsythia > Forsythia viridissima. Next base: position 5,977,197 of record CM059036.1, read on the forward strand.
TGTAGCTCTATATGGGATGTATCCATATAAGCTTTACGAAGATGAATATTTATATGTGAAAATTAAGATGATTTGGATTTTTCCGAACTGAAAGTATCAGCTAATTGCTGCTCTTCAGACGGGAGAGAGTCTTACTGAATCCAGTGAAGTCGCGAATCTGCAAAGTGCCTGGAATGGGAGAGGATGCCCCCCTAATTGGATATATCAAACTAACATCATTCAATCAGAATGCTTCTGGTAATTTACTTCTACTTTGGATGAATTGAACTGCCCTTGTGCATGCTTGTGTGTTTGCTTTCGCAAGTCTACTCAATAACTTGGACCTGAAATTATATTTCATACACTTGCCTTTTTTCCTCCTATATATAATTTTTCCAAGCATCTGCCTATGTCATTTAAGTTGTTTTCCCTTCTGGCCACTATCAAGTTCTAAGATCATGCATTGTATACAATCATACATAATGACTAGCTTGGTCATGATCTTGAATATGTAGTGCAGTTTTTGGTCATTGGCTGTAGTACCTATTTTTCTAATGTTCTCGTAAAAGTTTTCCTGAATTGTTGTTGTAAAAACTTTTACAGGTGCTGTAAGGGAAGCAATTGAAACATTAAGGGGAAACAATGTACATGCCTTTGTGTTGGACCTTCGGGATAATAGGTGACATGCCTTGAACCCGCTTTACATTACAATTTTCCTTTATCTGATTATTGATTTGCTAATTTTTGTGCAGTGGTGGCCTTTTCCCTGAAGGAATTGAGATTGCCAAGATTTGGTGAGTTTTCTGGCAGAAATTTGTGCATGTGAATTAGGAATTCTGTGCTCCTGTTTGCAATCAGTCAGATTGGTATTATTATTTTAGAGTTTTGACTAAAGTATGTATCTTGTCTTTTCTCATTGGTATGAAAATCTCTCCTCTCTCTCGGTCTCTCTCTTGTTTCTTTCTTGTACTTGTGTGGGTCTTGGGAAGCGTTCATCAGGAATGAACCATCCGAGGATTTCAGCTATAAATTTGTGAAGTTTGCTGCTGTTCCAAGTGAATTGTTCTTGCCTCATGCATCTGACATTAGCAAAAAATCAACATTTGCTGCCACATGTCCAAAGATGTGTTTCAAAAATTGATTTCATGATCTACTTTCCTTTACAATAGAGTCTGAGGATCTCTATCTGCTCTGGCTGCGGTTGCAAGTTGCACTTTCTTATCAGCTAAAAGTTCGTTAGACACACTACTAGCTTCCCCTGCAAGCCTTCAGCTTCTCTATATACTTTTTGTTTCAAGATGAGACACGTGTTGTCACATTCTGTCTTGGTCATTATTTGGTCTTCTAATGTGATGGTCTTTCTGAAATAAATGAATTTTGAAGCAAAATATCTAACCATGTGCTATTGCAATCAGGTTGAACAAGGGTGTGATTGTGTACATCTGTGATAGCCGCGGTGTTCGAGATATTTATGACACGGATGGAAGCAATGCAGTAGCAGCTTCAGAACCCCTAGCAGTACTGGTATGATGATTTAATTTTTTTATCTGATCCCTGATGTTATGCTTATATTATTGTTTGGGTAAGCATTCATAAACATTTTACATCATACAACTATTATCAATTCAATGAAACAGAGGTCACATTGAGTAGATGTTTGTTTTTTTCCTTCCTTACATAACAATTTTCTTTTGCTTGTTTTCCTTATTGCATCTGCCAAAAGAATTATTTTTATGGATTCCTTATCCCCTTCTCTGAATTCTTTGCCCCATTTTTTTACTTGGACTTGGCTAGGAGTAAGAAGATCCCTTGTCCAACATGGCTATCCCATATTTCATGAATTTTTCATTACTTTTTCATTACTTTTTGAACTACCACGTTGGAGTACCCATTTCCATTGAAGGCTCAAAAAAGGATTAGGGCATGGGTAGGTCATGAAGTAATACTTACAAAGCCCATATCTCGTCTTAATGAAATCATAGTTATAAAACCCAGACCGGAGCGGCCGGTTTGACCCGAAAACAGGTGAACCGGCCTATGGTCCGGTCTGGGTGATGTTACTAGACTGTTTCGACACAGAATTGCTCAAAAGCCCAGTAGGAACTGGTCAAAATCCGGTTGAACCGGCTAACCGGGTGGGTTAATTAAACCAAACCGGTTTTAAAAAAAAAAAAATTTGTTGTTTCAGTATGAAAATAAAGAATCGAACCTGGGACCTCCGCTACGGAAATGAGGCATATTTCCATTGTGCCAGAGTGAGGGATTGATAGAATCCTAACACAAATTCTATAAAACTATATTACGTGGTACTTTCTTTCCCAAATATTTTCGTAGTGCAGCTTAAATTATTATATATCTTAGTTTATTTTGGGGGGAAAAAAAATTTCTAACTACGATTTCTTAATATAATATTGATGTTATCACCATCTTTTCAGCATACGACATGCTTCAATTTTTGAACTATGATTTATTTAAATTTGCGGTTAGCAATGACCCGCCGACTGGCGACCCACCAGTTGAACCACTGACTTGATGATCTGGGTTGGGTCTCATAACTATGAAAGAATTGACATCAAAGGCATCACATATCAGTGAAGCACTATTTAGGGTCTATTTGAGTTTTTATTAAAAAGTGTTGTGGCTATTAAATTGACTGTTTCATAGCATAACTATAAAACTTCTTTTATATAAACTGTATAATTATTTGACTAAACATTAATTATTTACTATATATCTCATTTTTTTTCTTTTATATATAATATTTTTTCATGTCCTATGAAATTTATTAAAATTAATATTTTAATTAAATTATCATCACACAATTATTTTAGTATAATATCATATTATTTCAAATTTATGTTTTTTATTCATACATATTATGTGTAATTTCTAATATATCATTTAAAACACCAACATATATTTGTCACTTATATGAATATATGAAGTGAAAATTTGATCTAAATAACTAATGTGGCAAAAAATAAAAGTGCCAATACATCACCAAAACTCTTCATTGTAAGATGATATTATAAAAGAATCTACTGTATGTTCAATGCAGCTTTTCAAAAATGTAAATGCACATATCTTTAACTATGTATTCTACCTGTAAATTCTAAAATCAATCCAATCTGTTTTATTCCTTTTTATTTTCCTATTATTGTCTCCTTGAGTTTCTTGAGTAGGATTTGACATTTTCTAATAAATTTAGTGTTTGTTTGATAGAGTTTAAAAGTAGTTTTTTAGGAGATTTTGAAAAAAGTTGGTGAAATATGTGGTTAAAAAATTGATAAAAATTATGGGTCTCATAAACTATGTGGTTGAAAATGAGTTTGAGAAAAAAAGAGTTTAAAAATGAAAACCTAACCAAACATGCTCTAAAGAATGAAAACATTAATTAGATGATAAAGAATCTAAGTTCATGAATCTAATTTTGAAATCTTTTTACCTAAAGAATTTTTGTGAAAGTGCTTCCGTGTGCCTCAATAAAGAAAAAGCACAAATCCAAATTCTGTTGACAAAAGCTATTCAAATAGCTAACTTAACTCATCTGATTTCTAAGTCTCTACAATTTGAAAGTTCAAGATGATACATATTCCACTACATAGAAACATCTGATGTAGGGTTCATGCATTAACTTCTCAACGCGTCTTATCTATTAGCCTCATCAAGCTGAACTTTAAAACTTACTCTTTTCACACAGAAGAATGACACCTAGCAGCCAAGAACATTAAATGGACTCTTATACATGGATACTACAGTCGACATCTTGGTATGCACTTGACCCATGGAATGAGCATATGTTCTATAGTAAATCCAAATATCTTGAGCTAGATACATAGCTATTTTACTTGAATAGACCAAAAAGTTGTTAAAAAGCAAATCCTTAACAATAAAGAAAATTTAAAAGAAGAGTGCAAAATAAATCGCTAAACCTCACATGACAGTGCTATACCTAACCAAATTCAAAACCAAGAAAAGAGATAATTTCCTTTGCCACTCTCCTTCAAGTCTTTCAGTAAAGATGCGCATACAAAAATCCATCAGCACCATGCTATTTGTGCTTCTTCTCTTTTTGTCATTTCGTGGAAAAAAGAAGCTCAAAAAGTATTATGAATTAAAGAAACAAAGTTTAAGAAATTGTGTTTCAAGACTCTATGCCCAATTACCCCTGATTCTGAACTAAATAAAACTGAGATTTGGAACATCTCAGAAAACCCAGATTCCATATTACCAACAAATTCCATTGACATGATTAGTCACTATGAATATCTTTAAGCACATCAAAAGATAACGTAGGAAGAAAAGAAAACTTGCAACTTCCCAATTTCCATATATAAAACATATCATATATTGTAATTCAAACACACAAATCAGAATTGATTAAACTACTAAACTGTAATTTTGAATTTTGATCAATGAATACATTAAAAGCAAGTTAAATTTTGATTACTTGAATTTAGAAAGTTGATGAAGTAGATGACTTGGGTTAGGAGTTGGAAAGTTTTTTTTGATATATTAATGTGTATTGTGTTAATTTTAAAGCTGCATTAAATGCAAATTTCAGCTTCTCGTAAGAGCTGCATTTAGAAGTTTTTTAGAGAAGCTAAAAAATTGGGCTTCTCTAAAACAGAGTTTTTAAGCTTTTTTTTTGGTCAAAAAGTACTTATTGACTCTAACTAAACGCCCATTAATTTAATCAAAACAGCTTTTGCCCCCTCCAAGAAGTGCTTCGGAGCTTTAATAAAGCCCTCCCAAACACACTGTTAGGCCTTTTTGAAATGGTGCTTGATGTTCATCTTTAGTGCTTTTGGGTCTTGTCATTATGTTATATATACTTCCCTCCCCTTTGTAACCCTATATTCCTGTCTTTATTAGTTAAAGGAAATTGACACTTCCACATTGAAGAGATAGCTATGTATCCCACTAATACTTCAATAGTCATCACTTTTTCCAAAGTCTAACCCTTTCGGAGGTGTGCTTGAAGTTCATTTTGGTGGTATTGGGTCATAAGATTCAGCTGTGTAAACTGTATTATTTATCTAAGAAAGAAAATTGACTCCTGAAGTTTTCATATGACAAGGTGCTAAATACCGTTGCTTCTTAGAAGTCATGGTTTGGTGTGTTAGGACCCTAAACTTCCCATTTTAAATATCAAATTCTTCCACTGTCACTAGTTGTTGAGAAGTTGCTAAAGTTTTTTTTATCATGTTTGCACAATGAGTGGGCACCAATTCATAATGTATAATGTACATGAAGGCTCACTCTAGAAAGACCCGTATGTTAACTCTAATTATGATGACCAGGTCAGTCATCCCCTTAATCTGCCACACTGGATCGGCCCTCCATGCCTCTTAGAGCTTGTTCAATCAGCTCATCCATTAAAAATGTCTTGTGAATTTGGACCCAACATTGCTTTTTTCCCCTCTTTAATCTTTTTTTTTTTTTTCAAATCCTTGAATTTCTTAAGATCCAACATTCCCACACACTGGGATTGCTTTTTCTGTCATATTTTGATATGACCTAATCCATATTCATTTTATCCTTGTTTTTGGTTTCCCTGAACACTTCTTCAGGTCAATAAAGGAACTGCAAGTGCAAGCGAAATTTTAGCCGGTGCTCTTAAGGATAACAAACGTGCAGTGCTATTTGGAGAACCTACATTTGGAAAAGGGTGACTATTTCTCTTCCTCAGAGTGTATATATTTTCTGGTCAGTAGAATATGTAAAAAATTGTCAAATGTTTCTAATAATGGCCCAACTACTACTGTCTTCAGTAAAATTCAGTCAGTTTTTGAACTGTCTGATGGCTCTGGCTTGGCCGTAACAGTTGCTCGCTATGAAACACCCGGTCACACTGATATTGACAAGGTTCTCTCTCTCTCTCTCTCTCGCTCTCTCTCTCTCACACACACACACACACACACACACACACACACACACACACACACACACACACACACACACACACACACACACACAGAGCATGTTTGTGTGGGTGTAAATTCAAATATGCCATTTCTGTGGCAGATTTTGTAATCACATATGAGCTAATTTCTTTATTTCGTTAAGGTTGGCATATTTCCGGACCATCCCCTTCCGGTGTCATTTCCCAAAGACGACGAAAGTTTCTGTGGCTGCCTTCAGGATCCTGCGTCGGCGTGCTATCTTAATAAAGTCAATTTATTCTCTAAATGATAGGGTTAGTCAAGACAAGAATTGCCACTCGGTATTCTTTTTCCTGGATTTCTCATTCTTTTGGATGCCCAGATATCCAAGCCGGTTAACTTTTGATTTAGAAGTGAAATATATACAAGATCATCCAGCTACATTCTTTGTGAAGTTAAGAGTGAAAAATGTTGCTACAACATCTAATCATACTATTCTGTCAAATTATGTAATCTTGTGAACTGGTTGGACTTAAATGTAAATAAGATTTTTTTATCTTATTTGTTTGGACAAACAAGAGATAATTGCACCTACGGTTTCTATTTTATAGGTAAATGTGTATACGGGATGGTATTTTAATTTTTTTGGCAGACAGAGTCATTTAATTTCAAATTATATGTAGCAAGTTAGTCCGAAATCGTGAAGTGCACTTTTCTATAGTTGTCTTCTTGACTATTACGGTTGGGTATTTTTAAGAAGAAACTATTGAAATAGATTAAAACGTTACAAATTTTGAAGTTCGGATATTCTTTTATCAGGAAATTAAAATGAATTCAAGTATTATTTATAATTCTCGTGTTGAGGTGATGATGTATCACTATAAATGCATGTATCTGTATCTGTATCTGTATTTACTTAATTTTTGAATTATAAATAAAGGTAGGGACATTTTTGACCCCATAATCAACACTCATTCTGTTAAGTACGAACTGGAATAAATAAAAATTTCTAACATCCACAGACAAAATCAAACTATACTACAAATAATAAAAATGAAATTTTAGTGCTATTTGTGTCAATTTTCCACTATTGTTCGGCCCGTCAAAAAGTTTGATTATTGAACTCTCGTACCCGGCCCATTTGTATCTCTACTTCAGACCAAAATATAATGTACCATTCGAATCTCTCTGAAAAATTCCTAGAGAGAGAAAGACCGAGCATTTTTTAGAGAGAATCAAAGAACAATGAAGCCGCAGCCAATGGACTATTTTGTGGAGATGGAAGAGCAAGGCGGCGGCTCGACAGTGGCGATGGACGTGGACGATGTTGAAGCCTTAGAGATCTTTGGCGAGGGTCCAATCTCGATGGAGCACCACCGCCTCGCCGATTCCGACTTCTTCAACTCCTTCCAGGATGACTTCGACGACTCCGACATCAACTAATACTGTGTATTTCGCTATCTTCTCTTGTCCATTCCATGATTTTAGTAAATTAAACCGTTGATTTATTATGTCGTCAGGAAATTTGGAACTTGTATTGGAAAAATATGATGTACTTGATAATAAGTGTTCATTGCTGTCTAATGTTGTAATGGAAATTTAGTTGTCTGTGAAATCTATTTCGTTCTTGCTTTTTACTTACTGTTATTGCCAATTGTGTTATGGTTGAACATCAATTACACATCAGCAACCACAATTAGGCGAACTCAAGACAATTCTTCTCCAAATATGGATAAATCATTCAATTTCATTTAATCAAAAGAGTTCAGTACAAAATTAAAAGTAACAATAACTGGGTGAAAAGATAAAATTGGAGGGGAATTAATAGGAGAAGAGAGAAATGATGGAGGTAGATTAAGCTCTGCTGAATTCGATAACCAAACAATAATGCCAAAGATGAAATTGGGGAATTAATAGGAGAAGAGAGAAATGATGGAGGTAGATTAAGCTCTGCTGAATTCGATAACCAAACAATAATGCCAAAGATGAAATTGGGGAATTAATAGGAGAAGAGAGAAATGATGGAGGTAGATTCAGCTCTGCTGAATTCGTTAACCAAACAATAATGCCAAGATTCACACACACACACACACACAGAGAGAGAGAGAGAGAGAGAGAGAGAGAGAGAGAGAGAGGGGATACAATTTCCCTACCTATGTGCCAGCTATTTATAGAGGCAAATAGAATATTTTAGAATAGGTAGGTGCCGATGAGGGAGGTGTGCAACCATGACATCCCTTTCCCTTAAATTAACCTTGTCTCCAAGGTTAAAGAATTTGACATCTATGCTAATCTAGAAGTTTCTTCGGAGGTCGAAGAAATACAGAAAAATGGTGGAGAGAAATTGGGAATTCTTTCAAGTGGTAATTTTGGAGCAGATGAAAGCTAGAAAGAGGGAGAAAACTTTGGGAAGCGGAAGAAAGAGAAAAACTAGGTAGCCATTGAGAATTTTCCAGTAGGGATGAGTAAGGAGAGCAAGGAAAGTTTGACTTTGAGAGATGTCACCGATGAAACTAAGAATGAAGTAGCAGTAGTTGTGATTGATAGTGGCGTAGAAGAGGATGCTATGACTGACATGGTAGGTTGTTAAATGAAAATTGGAGCCACAATTTCTTCTTCTTTGGCCGCATCATCCTCATTTTTTAATATAATGTTTCATCTTTTAATATAATGTTATCAGACCTGATTTCCAAGTCTTCTTCTAGTCTTCTCCACTTCTTCATTACAATTTGAGAACCTTTTGCCGAGTTCTGTTGAAAAGAGCTCCCAATCTGCAGATGGATGGTTGATATTGAAGCTGTAAAACCAGACGTAAGCCATGTCTTCCATGTAATTCTTAACGATCTCCATTTTCTTCTTGTTATCAACCTGGAGAATTGGAAGAAACACCTCAGCTTTTTGAAGCCATTCCTTGGGATCTTCTCCTCTAAATTTTAGAAAGTCAATTTCAGGCAGATTAAGACCCTCGCTATCATTCTTTTCTATCTAATTTTTTTCTATAAGATCATAACAAGGCACAAAGCCTATCATCCTATTTTTTTCTATTTGGATACTGAAATTTTTTCCAACCATTTCAGTTAGTATGTTTATCATCCTATCGTAGTTATCACATATCTTCTTCCCGTATTCAGCAATTCCCAGATCACATAACTTATCTGATACCATTTGTTATGATTGAAGACTAATTACACATCAGCAACCACAATTTAGCTAACTCAAGACAATTCTTCTCTAAATGTGGATAAATCATTCAATTTTATTTAGTCAAAACAGTTTAGTACAAAATTAAAAGTAAGAATAACCAGGTGAAGACATAAAATTGGGGAATTAAGAGGAGAAGAGAGAAATAATGGAGGTAGATTCAGCTCTGCTGAATTCGTTAACCAAACAATATTGCCAAGATTCAAAGAGATAGAGAGAGATGAGAAAGAAGAAGGGATAAGGGGTAAATTTTGCAACCAATTTCAACAACATTTTTCACACATTTCTCTACCTATGTGCTAGTTATCTATAGAGACAAGTAGAATATTCTAGAATGGTTAGGTGCAGGTAAGTGAGGTGTGCAATCATGACAAATTGGTTATCATTTGTTTGGAATTTTTGGTTTTTGTTAACATTTTGAATTGCTGTTAGAACTTGTTGGTATTTCACCGTGTTTTAGTGAATTTTGATAGTGTAATTGGGGATTCAGATTTGCTTATATCATGTTTGGCTTTGCGTGAAAGGAAAAAAATAACAGCATTTTTTGGGCAGCAACTCCCTTGATGCTGTCTAAAATTCCCCAAAAAGCTGGCATTTTTGGCTTTTAATCTAGGGCTAACGTGCTCTTAACAGTGCATGATGTTTAACTAGAGGACTTATTTGCGCGTGCATTGAATTTTAGGATTTAATGATTTAATACAGCATTTAATAACACGTGAAAACGATTAGGAAAATGGACATTGTTGTATGAAATGAGTAACTTTTGCATTTTATTGTGGAGTGCCTATATATATATTGAGTATATGTGCATGGATGTGGGTTTGCGGTTGAATCTTAGGATTTGACGAATTGACGTGGCATTTAAATACCGCGGAAAGGAGTATTTTGGATAATAGACATTGTTAACCGAAAACAAGAACTTTTTTTATGTTCTGTATTTGTGAGTAACACTTGCATTACATTATTGACACATTTTTGTTGCCTAGCTGATTCTGACTTCTTGAACTCCCTTCCAAGATGCCTTCATGACCCCGACATCAACTAATCCTGTGTCTTCCCCGTTATTCCTTTATCCATTCCATGATCTCACCAGTTTACCATTGATTTATAACGTTAATGTCAAAATTCGGAACATGTCTTGGAAATTATGATGTAACTGATGACATGCATAGTCTATTCAATGTTGTAATGGCAACTTAGTTATCTTTTCAATCTGTTTTTTTCTTTTTCTTATTTTTAATGTAAATTGGCTATCAATTGTTTGAACAGTTTTGGTTTTGTTAAAATTTTGAATTACTGTTGTTTAGAACTCGTTAGTATTTTCTCCATATGTTAGTGAAATTTTCACAGGATAATTGGGGCTCTAAATTGCTTAATGGCTCGTGTGACTAAATGTATAATTATAAGAGAGCGGATTTTTCTGTGGGGTTGAATTTTAGATTTTGATGATTTGTTGTAGGCTAGCATTAATTGACGTGGAAACATTTTTTTTGGTTATGTTGGATAATAGATGTTGTATGAAGATCACGAGACTAGCAATGAACCAAGAAGAGTGGCAAAACGAGACTGGAACATATTAATGATGTCTATGTATCTATGTTTAGTGAGTTACAAATATGAAAGTAAAAACAAAATCTAATGTTTGGTTTGAAGCTTTTAAGGTCTGTGTTGATGTTACTCGTGGCATTTAAGATTTGTTCGTTGTTTTACCATTTCGTGTACTTTTGAGTACACATTTCTTACAGCATTTAAGATTTTTGTGTCATTCGACTATTTCGTGATAATTTGGGTATAATGCTCACAATATCGCATTTCACATTCCCACCATGAGAATGACAATAATACTTGCGTACAGAGAATTGGTGCAAATAATTTGAAGGTCCAAGCATGTTACAAGCCCAACATTTCACATTGAACATATAAAATACTAGTCACTTCCTCGGGAGAAACCGAGTATGCAATTGTACAAAAAGGCCATATATGAAAAGAGCAGGCCAGAAACATTAGTTCCTCTAATCATGACAAAATAAAAAGGGCTTGAAGCATTTTGCTCGATATCTTTGTCACAGCGGTTAGTCAGAAAAAACAGAAATTTGATCCACCCGAAACCGGAAGAACTGACCTCTACAAAGTTAGTACAGGATATTAGCAGCAGATATCTGTACAAACTCTCCACATGCTGGAGCCTTTTCTCGAGCATCGGACACTTTTTGGTTTGTTGCCACGTGACATTCAACTTCACAGATGCTGGCCATGACATTTCCTCACATCCTGGAGAAATACCAAGACATCATCATCGAACTGGCAACTGGTTTTCAACTAAACAAATGCAACCATTGAAATGCAACAAGGGTACATTTTTTATGGGAAGCTGTAAACTTTGTGTAATTATACGGGTATCTAGATAAATCCTCAAATCTCTTTTTAAAACAAAGTCTGCATCATATGGAAACTAGAGTAACCACACGAGTATCTAGATGAATCTCTCTCGTTTTAAGACAAAATTGTCTTTGCCTTTAAAAGGAATGAATCCCCGATGCTCATCCACAATTCCACATGCTTGAGGATACGAGAACTTAGTGTTTCGCTCATACATTAAATTGTATTTGTATACATATCACTTTTAGGTACTTGCACATTACATGCACAAGGCTTCAGTATCCACAAAGTATTTGAATAAAGATTAGAACAAGCAAGCTATGGTCGAATTAACCCATCAGTGTCATCACTGTCCACAAGGTCAATTGCCTATGCCACCTAAGAACAAAGTGCTTTATCTATATCAGCCATATTTATTAAATATATGAAGGCCTCAATCAACTTCAACCCCCAACAAGGCTCTCAATCTTCTGATTTTTCATAAAAGGAATACTAGATGACACTTGGATATGCTGACACTTCAATAGAGGCAGCAAACAAGTAGTACAAGACAATCACCAAAGACCTCGGGTATTCAGTTCACTCTATAACTGAACGACGTGCAAAATAGCTATATGACAGTACACCAAGTTTCATTTGACAAAAGTAATGATGCAGCTAGGCTTGCGACCAGGTTGCATGCCAAACATGAGATCATTCTGCTGAGATCTAATGGTAATGGCACAACCAGAAGAGGAGTAGGGAGACAAGGTTACGGGTTGGGTATCGCAGTGCATCTGTTTTGGGTTCAGAGGCGACGGGGGGTGCTAACCCGGCCACCCAACCCAGCAGGTCAGGGGCCATTCTCACATACCCTGCAGACAACAACTGCAGCGGTCACCAGTCTGGTCCCCTACCTCACAAAGTAACTTGGTGGCCGAACGACTCCCAAGGCAAATACTGCCCAAGGGGCCGACCCGAGGAGGTTACAATGGGTGAAGTAAACTGCACCAGATTGCACCAGATCCATTACTACATCCCAATGAATGGCATCTAGTGGATCAAGTAATGTAGCCGAAAGAATAAAAGTACTTCTAGATCATTTCCTTTTATTGGCAAGCATAATTTCTCATCTAGTGGATCCATTAATGTAGCCGAAAGAATAAAAGGACTTCTAGATCACTTCCTTTTCTTGGCAAGCATAATTTCTTCACTTCGATGTTCCCTCGTTAGTGAAATATGAAACTCCTTAATAACCTAAATTTTACTTCTGAAGGGTCAGTAGTGTAACAGACACAAACAGGGGCGGGGCGGGGCGGGGCGGGGCGGGGCGGAAAAATATCTTTACATACAAAGAGAGGCATGCTTCTGACGTGGCTTTTTCTGTCAATAAGGCAGCTGGTAACAACTCCAGCTTTGGCAAATTAATAATGTCTACATAATGAATTCATAAATTCCTTATAACATTTACAGCTAATATAATCACATGGATAGATGACCTTCAAACGGCAATAAAGAAGCCTTAAAAAGGGCAATAAAGAAACCTTAAAAAGGTTAGGGTGGCGATTAGTCAACATCTAAATACTCAAAGAAAGCAAGGATACTAACCAAAAACACGTGGTGACACGCTTCATGCATTGACCTTGATCAACAGTAATCAGCCTTCTAATGCATATGATGGAACCTTCAATAAATAAACCAATTGCTTATAAGCAATCATACAATATGAAACAACAGCAATCGTAATCCAAAGCAGTCAGTCAATGACAAGACCATACATATATATTAAGACTAGATTCCAATACCGTGCAGTGTATGCCAAAACTAGCCTGCATTAACGCGGCATAAACACAGTATCCACTTGAACTAACAACTATAGGATGTTGATGCAACTAGGTGCATAACATCAACAAGGGTGGATAAGGGTTCCAACGTGAACGAGGTTAAAATCTCTTAAGTATGTTTATTGTCATCCGCCCCACAAAACAGTTTAATAATCAACTAGTTCCTCCACTCAAAACCATTTTGCGACCGAAAATTACTCTCAGATGTACACATTGATCAAAGGAGCAGTATCTATTCTCATGGAGTTTCTGTAATTCTGTCAGATGAAATCTGAAAATAAACCCAGAGAAGCTTATTGCATAACATAACAGATCTCCAGCAACCGCATCTATCATTGCTTTTTGTGGTAAAAAAGATGCAGTTGCGTTCATTGAACAAATTAGAGGCCTCCCTCCCTCACATGATGTAAAGAAGTGATCTCTTGACCAGATCTCACTGCTTTTTTGTAGGATGAGATCCATAGTAAACTAGTAAAGCTTCCCTCCCTCCCTACCTAAGCATATGATAAGAACCAAGAGGGAAGATGAGTTTATAGGATGTCAGTCAAAATGGATATATAGAATAAGGTCCATGAGTATTTAGGAAGTCTGTCAAAATGCATATATAGAATAAGGTCCTTGAGAATTTAGGAAGTCAGTTAAAATGCATACATTGTATGTGTCATCAAAGTAATTTCCACAGAGACGTTCGTTAAATATAGCTCAGGATAGAAGAATGGGGGTGGATGAACAGTATATGTAAAGCTTTTGTACCTCATACGTGTTCTCATCAGGAAAATAGGATCTGTCGTTATTCAAGCTGTGAGAATCATCATGCTGAAGAATTCTTAGCTTTCCTTCCTACAATATTAAGAGAAGAACCATCAGCAAGAGGAAAAAATTAAGTACAAGATCTGACTGATAAAAGGAAAAAAAAAAAAGACAGTTTCATCTTTTACCTTTGTTCCATATACAAGGCCACCACCAACTGAAGGATGGAAACTAGCTACATTTACCTCATCCTCTGCACTGGGAAGAACTCTTACAAGTTCCATATTAGAAACTTTATAGATCTGTGCGACAAAAGGAGATTCTGAGAGGGGTAATGACCAATGTGCATAGGTCATAATAGCTCCAGACAACAGTTATTCAGAGTATGTGTCATAATAGCTCCAGACAACAGTTATTCAGAGTATGCTAGTTCTCTGTGTACTTAATAATACATCCATACAATGAAGCAAAAGGATTGCAAAAAAAACAGAATATAGTTTTTTAAAGAGCTCTTGAAGCAGGTGACAAGTCTCGTGAAAATATTCTTGCACCAAGAATCTCCTAAGAAATCACACAGTAATGACAATAAAATGGCACAAGTACTCTTAACATACACAAACATGTTAGCATTAAATGTCCAGCCTCCCCGACACAAATTTCTAGGTATCTGTGTATCTTTTTCTCTTCTAAGATAAAATGATTTTTGCAGCCAATCAGGCTATCACTTGGCAATCAAAGAAGCAGTTACCCTGATGTAGGTCTGACTTCCCCAAATTATCGTTCTTCAAAGAAGTTCTTTTAGTACATTGATTACAAGCACTTTCTCGGATGCTGTATTTGGAAGTACAATTTCAAAAATGGATAGCACCGCAATGTTGTGTTCGGGTCTCATGTCAAAAACCACTTTTGTTAGTGGAACAAAGGAAAAAGACTTTATGTTAAAATCTGTGTGTTTAACAAGATTTTGTTTCAGCAGTCCGCTATAATAAAAAGGCAACCAAATGATGGATCTTTTCTCAGTGCTAAAATTTAAAATCCAAGTGAATCACACAACATGCACAAAGCTTCACTAGACTGTAAAATAGAAACTGATCCACAGTGTTACTGAAAACCAGCATACATTCTAAATTCAATATCCCACCTCTAGAATGGTGTAGATTGGCACCGTTGTATCTCCATCAATCACTACACTTTTAAGAAGTGAACTATGGCGCCGTCCATAGGCAAGTAACAAATGCTCTGAGGTAGGAGAGAACTGCAATTGAAAATGATGCAGAAATGCTTTACAAGGTCAATAATACAAATGCAACAATCACCATACAGAACTGCATAGATGATTATGAAGTCTGAGCAATTAAGTACAATGATAAACCAAGAAATATTATTCACTTCCATGTAATTCACTTAATCTAACTTCATCTTCCTTAGTGCTTGTTTGGTGGAGTTTAAAAGTAGTTTTTTAGGAGATTTTGAAATAAACCGGTGAAATGTGTGGTTGAAAAGTTGATAAAAATGTGGGTTCCATGAAAGATGTGGTTGAAAATGAATTTGGCAAAAAAAGACTAAATAAAACTATATCAAACATGTTCTAATTACATAAGATTTCTAATATTAGACTAAGCATCAATTGCACACACAACATGCACGTAATGTAAATAAACATTATCACCCGTAATGTAAATAAACATTATCACCAAACATTATAGGGCATAAATTGACACAATTATCAGTTATATAGGAACTAGAATTGTTCTCAAGCAAAAATGCTATCTTGCCATTTCCAAAACAATATCCCTCTTATCATCATTTCAGCAACATCCCAGGCCTCTACATGTCCATGATAATAGAGCAGGAATGCATCCAGCTAGAAGCCGAATAAAGGACACTGATAAGGGTTCTTATAATATCCTAAAATTTCGTTACTAGCCATTAAATTGGAATTTAAGACTTAATTGCACAAACACGAAAGTCTAGGAACCAAATTATATGTTTGCTCATAGTTGAAGACCTAACTGCAATTATTAGATTTATGCAGATTTTTATCCCATGAATAGTGTTATGAAGAGTAATTTTGCTTGCAAATAATTTTTTAAAAATAGATATATTTAATGTCATTTTGCATATATATAGTAGATAAATTAGTTGATTAGATGTTAATGTGTATATGATTATATATGTGTGTGTGTGTGTGTGTGTGTGTTATTAGTTTAAATCATACATATAATTTAAGGTATTAATATATATATTTAATGTTCTCTTTTATATATATAGTAGATAAAATAGTAATTAGATACTAATATGTATATGATTACATATGATTAGCTTAAATTAGTCTCTGATCATGCATGTAATTATATACTAACATATATATATATATATATATATATATATATATATATATATATATATATATATATATATGATTATGTAATTAGCTTAAATTAACATCTAATTATGCATATAATTTAAAGTAAGAAACTCTAATAGATACATGTAATATAGGAAAGTAATTAATGAAATTTAAAGTTTCCATATATGGCAAACCTCAACCTCCCCTATAAATACTCACCCCTTGTGTAAACCAGAAACACATAAACACACAATCTTTTCTTATCAATAGAATTAGAGAGAAGAGAAAAAGAATTTCAAGTTCTTGAAGTGATCTTACTTTATTTCAAGTTTCAAGTATAAGGTAAGTGTGCTGTTATGTTGACTAGGAGTAATTCTTTTTATATGTTATTTCATGGCTATGTTTATGTTATGGGTCCATGTTATGTAAGAATAGATCGAAGTACAGTAGCGCTACGTACGAAAACTGGCACCATCTAAATTCGGTCTAATTTTCATGTCTCTCTATGCAAGTATGATTTTTCTATTGAAATACATATACAAGAAAAGAATATTACTCACACACGCTTATTGAAATTTTATCTCACGTTATGTTTGTTTTACTTTTTTTCAGAAAATTAGCAGTTCAAAGTGGTTGGTATGGAGATGACTTATGGTTATAAGAGTTTTTAATAAATTATATTTATGGAACCAATGTTATTTTTTTTTAAATTTAAGTATTAAAGATATTTAAGTTAAATTTTATTGAATTAATTATTCTATTTGAAAGTTTGGTATGTTATGATAAATACTTTTATTATTAGTTTATTGTGTTAATAATTCTATTTCTACTTTTAAGTCTCTTCAAAGTAGTTTTAATTTATAATTTAGTGACATTTGGATCGTTGAGGATTCGGATCGTCGAGGATTCGAATCGTCACAAATGGTATCAGAGCACGAGTCTAAATCGGTTTTGTAGACTTTACTAAATAATTGATATTATTTCAGTAAAAAAAAGAAAAAAATTCTTTATTTGAAAATGTCACTTGTGAACACTGACTGCACCATGTTGTGAACAGTGACGCGATCACTGATTACCTATAGCCTCTTAAAAAAAGTATCTTTGTCTTTTTCTTGAACAATACCACACTATTCACATATAATGTGCAGTGATGGGACATTTTTCTTTTAAAATGGCCTATAAATTGGATTTTTTATTTTCTTTGAAGTTATTAGAATAAAATTTATGTAGTATTCGGATTGGGTTTATATATATATATATATAGAATAACTTTTAGATATGGATCATTTAAATAAAGCCACCACCCGCTACGCCATTCTCCATGTCGATTCCTCGAATCAGGTATAGTGTATGCTTTATAATTGTATATAGTAGCCATTTTAATGCTATGTTATTTATGTGAAACAACAATCATAAATTTTTTTGTAACATTGTAGAAATAGTGACGTAGCAAAATATGAATGTCACTTATGATTCTATGAATGCATGTTAAATAATAAAAAATTTGTTATAAAGATTGCAAGTTATAAACTTATATATTTACTTATTGTATACTATATATTACTTGGTTATGGAATCGTCTTCAATTTTCGTAGGAATGACTACATTAGAGAACATATCGCTTATAAGAACAGTTGACCTTAAAGAATCTCTAGTTTAGATGATAAGGTTTAATTGGGAGAATTTGTACTTTTAGACGCTTTCATTTTCACTTATGGTTTGAGTTTTCTTGATTTGCGTATTCGCAAGACTGAAAAGTTTTGTCAAAAGGACCTAAATTGTCTAAAGAGAACTTGTAATTTAAGTGGTCCACTTGTAACCTCCCTCCTCACCTGGAAGCCTTTTAGTTGCGTGTTATTCAAATCAACAAGATAAAAAAAATATTACAAACTAACTCCAAATTTAAGAAAATTCCCATATTTAGAAATTCTTTTTCCAAATTTTTAAGAAAATTCTTATTTCAAAAATGTTTAAGAAACTTCTATTTCAAGAAATCTATATTCTACGAAACATCTATTTCAGAAAAGAATTTTCATTAGTGAAGAGAACAAGCAACATCATGGACAGTCAGAAAAACACGAGTGGAAAGAGTTCCAAAGTAAATTTCGAAAACGAAATTTTTTTAAGAGGGGTAGTTTGTAATATCCTAAAATTTTGTTACTAACCGTTAAATTGAAATTTAAGACTTAATTGCACAAACACGAAAGTCTAAGAACCAAATTATATGTTTGCTCATAGTTGAGGACCTAACTGCAATTACTAGATTTATGCAAATTTTTATCCTATGAATAGTGTTGTGAACAGTAATCTTGCTTGCCAATAATTTTTTAAAAATAGATATATTTAAATCATGCATATAATTTAAGGTATTAATATATATATTTAATGCTCTCTTTTATATATATGGTAGATAAAATAGTGATTAGATACTATTATGTATATGATTGTATATGATTATGTGATTAGCTTAAATTAGTTTTTGATTATGCATGTAATTAGATACTAATATATATATATATATATATATATATATATATATATAATTGCATATGATTATATAATTAACTTAAATTAGCATCTAATCATGCATATAATTTAAGGTAAGAAACTACAATAGATACACGTAATATAGGAAAGTAATTAATGAAATTTAAAATTTTCATACATGACAAACCTCAACCTCCCCTATAAATACTCACCCCTTGTGTAAACCAAAAACACACAACCACACAATCTTTTCTTATCATTAGAATTAGAGAGAAAAGAAAAAGAATTTCAAGTTCTTGAAGTGATCTTACTTTATTTCAAGTTTCAAGTATAAGGTAAGTATGCTGTTGTGTTGACTAGGAATAATTCTTTTTATATGTTATTTTACGACTATGTTTATGTTATGGGTCCATGTTATGTAAGAATAGATCGGAGTCCAGTAACGCTACGCACGAAAAATGGCACCATCTAAGTACAGTCCAATTTCCGTGTCTCTATGCAAGTATGATTTTTTTCATTGAAATACATATACAAGAAAAAAATATTACTCACGCACACTTATTGAGATTTTATCTCACATTATGTTTGTTTCAATTTTTTCCAGAAAATTAGCAGTTCGAGGTGGTCAGTATGGATATGGCTTATGGTTGCAAGAGTTTTTAATAAATTATATTTATGGAGCCAATGTTAATTTTTTTTAGATTTAAGTATTAAAAATATTTAAGTTAAATTTTATTGAATTAATTATACTATTTGAAAGTTTGGTCTGTTATGATAAATACTTTTATTATTAGTTTATTGTGTTAATAATTCTATTTCTACTTTTAAGTCCCTTCAAAGTAGTTTTAATTTATGATTTAGTGACACTTGGATAATTAAGGATTCGGGTCGTCACAGTTCTTATCCACCGAGTGATGGCCTAAACAATATACTACTAAAATTTAGTTCTTGACAACTTCCGCGGAAAAACTCTTTTCCATGTTTCAAGCTTTTTGAAGTTACAAAAGCACAGTTGCAAGAATGTCTAATTAGATGGCTCCGTGACATCAAAAATACAACCACATCCTGATACATTCTCGTCTCAAAGAGAGGAAACTTGAAATACAGCAGAAAGCGTGCCACATAGGAGTCCAAAGAACAGAGATAAGGCCTCTCATGCACTAAGGGATGGCCCAAATAATTTATTAACATTTATTTGTTGACAACTTCTGCCTGCGTATATTTTCCCATATTTGAAGCTTTTTAAAGTTATAAAAGCGTAGTCGCCAGAATATCCCATTAGATGCTGCTGTGACGTTAAATAGTGCAACCGCTTCCTACCATGCATTCTCATCTCAGAGAGAATAGCTTATTGTGTATCTAATACTGGGTTCTATTTGGGCATGTGCTTATAGAAGGTAAACAACACATCAGTAATAGACCCTAGAAAAAAATCAAAATTTGTCTGTTTTATTGAGAAGATAACCGTGTATCTCTAGTTAGAAGCATTAAAATTTCATCCGTCAGCATCACTGACTCTCTAATCAATTTCGTATTTTATTGTTTATGATTTCCATAAGATCACTTCTAGATTGTTATCAACAGCAGACTTCCTAGGGAGGAAATATAGTTCCTAAAAGAACATTGTTTACAATTTCAGATAATTCCAAGCACTTACATCCTTTGAACACTATGGTATATTTATGACTATAATAGAACATCTGCTGCAAAAAGAGAAGACAGTGATAGATGGACCAGAAGAGAATTAAAATGGATACATGATGCTGGAGTATATGGAATCTGTCATTTACTTCTTCTTATAAATGAACATTTCATTAAATGAGACATAATTGTAATCCAAATTTTCTTCCAGATAGCTAAAATGCCACGAACTTAATAATAAAACTAACCTGTATTGAAGTCAAACAATGAGCAGCTCTGATAGCCCGTGAGGCTAGAACTGAGCCGAATCTACATAATCAAAGCATCATCAAATTAAAGGGATAAATATCATCAAAATAAGATCAATATGGAATATAATGGGCAAGATGCAGGAACTTTGGACTTACGTTGCCTCCTCAAGGGAATATACTCTTAGCTCATACATAACTTGATGGGCAGAAATGGGATGTCTCGTTGGAGATGTTGAGGCTCCTCTAACATCATGCTGAACCTGGCCTTCAAAACCTGAATCAGCTTCAGTGTTTGGCTGGATACATGCTACACAGACGGCTAAAAATCTTCCACATGGTGAAAAATGGGCACCCATTTCACTGCAAAAATATATAATATCATAATTAATATTTAGAAATCACCAAGAGAGACAAACTACTGTCAGGAAATCAATGTTCCAGCCCTTTTAGCTTAAATTCACTTACCTACAAAGTACAGCATGAGGAATAGTTAAGCGACACCTCTCTGTATCAAGAGGTGCGCAAGGATTTTCCATGTCATGAGACCATATTCTAAGCTTCACAGTACAAGGTAACTCTGCAGCTGCAGCTGCAGCGAGTGATGTGGCTACCTCGGACTGGACTTGGCTCATGAAAGGTTGTGAATTGCTCTGCTCTTGTGGGACACTGTTAAAAGCAGCACCATCACCAGATCCACTTGCTGGTATTGTGCGGGAGCGCGAAGACCGGTGACGTGAACCAGATCTTCCACCAACCCTTGAACTACCAACACTATTTGCAATTACCGGTGGAGCCATTGAAGATTGACTCCCTATTTCGCTATTAGAAGAAATACCATCAGTAGCACCTCCATTTCGTGAGTGCATTGACCGTTGGCCAGCTTGGCTTTGACCAATTAACCACCCTTGCAAGAATGGGAGTTCCCAATACGCTGGGTTGCCAAACGGAAAAAGTTGATTGTCTCTCTCATCAGGGTGCACATCGGTATCCATTGCATCCACTGCAGGCTGAGAAACAGCATTTTCCATCTCCGTCGTTAAAGAATTAGTTTGTGACCCTTCTCGCAGAGGAGAGCTACTAGATTCAATCGGAGACAATACTAGTTCGTACTGTCCAGATGGAGTTGAATATGTGAGAAGCCGCACTGAGGAAGAAGAATCCGCCCTCTGTTGTGGTACACCAGAGCTCATGACCGCACCAGTATGCTGGGAAGGTAATCTCGCATCAACTTGGCCAATTGGGGGCCAAATCAAAAACGGTATAGACATAATGGGTAGCTCATTTCCCGAATTAGATCGATGAGCCGCGTGAGCATCTGCCAAATATATTGTAGGAGGAGGGTAGCGCAAGTAGCCAGGGGAAGTTGCAAGCATCATTGAGGGGTCCGATGAGTCGAGATCATTGACCTGTAAAGAGCGACACTGTAAAATGTTGCACCGAGAGAAAGAAATTTGACAACATGCAAAGTAATACCTCAGCAGTTAGAAGAAATGGCGCAGCATGTGGGTGGAAATGCACAGCCCTCAGTGAACGGCGAGTCTTAAGTATAATTGTTGGTGAAGAAGCCTCCCCTCTCCTGTTGTAGTGCCATACGAAGAGCTGCAACATGTTACAATGTCAACAACAGTGTAGCCGTGCAAATCTAAACTCTTCAATGACATGTCAAAATTTCTAACCTTGTGGCCCGAAGCCACAGCCAAAATTTCCCCTTCTGCGTGGAAGGCAATAGAAGCTATAGGGCGGTCTGAGGAGGAAAATCAATAGCCATATTAACAGAATTTAAAATATTAAAATAGATATAAAGCATTTCTCAAACTCTGAATGTCAGAAGTAATTACAGAAGTCACAAGATCCTATACACTCAGCAGTGTTTGCATCCCACAACCGAACTTCGTGGTCTAAACTTCCACTTGCAAGAACTTCAGAATGTAGTGGATGGAACCTAACCTGCAGAAGCCCATAGCCATGTCAGAAAACCAAGCAACAATGACACGTCAAAAGAATGGGTAAAGTTTGAGCTAAACAAAAACAATGCAACCAAGCAATTATCTGTTCCAAGCAAAATGTATTGTCAGAGGCAGATCACAAGCAGCAATAGAGAATAGAACATTAAGGTACATATTCTATAGAATAGAAGGTTGGATAAATTTCTACATCATTAGTCAGAAGTGATTAAGGATTTATTCACATGGTGAAATTGAGTAATACACACATTGGTCTATGTATATGCTGCCTTCCCATTTTTCTTCTCTAACTTCTCATTTATTTACCTCTATGGGGTTGAGTCAAATTGATCTCCCAATAAGAGCTACCAAATCTCACTTCACAGTAGTTTCATAGACAAAATGATAAAATGAATATGTAAAGTTTCAGAAGAGAGGCTTACCACCCAAGGTGTCCTCCGATGACCACTCAACACCTTTAAGCATTTCCCAGTTTGGCAATCGATTATTTTTACAGTATGGTCTCCACTGCAAACATAAGAACATAATGAATTTCTTGAAAAATCTAACTGAAACGAACTCAGTATGATTTTAAAACAAAATAAAAAAAAGTATGCACACAAGAACAAGAGAGATAGAGAGAGATTACTGGGTAGAAGCAAGTGCTTTCCCATCAGGACTAAAAGCTGCTGCAATGGTTGACCTGGGCGGAGGTAACAGTGGGCAATACTTGGCTGATAAATGTAGCAATGACTGTGCCTCTACCCTGGAGTATTTAGAATAAAAGGTTCCAAGAAATCAACTAGTATATATAGCAAGGACGTGAAGCATAATTAAGATATTACAAAATAGTGCAGAAGACATGACAAATACCATGAAAGAAGTTCTTGTCTTGCATCTCTCGCTGCTTCACATTTTAATCCAGATGATTCAAGATGACATCTTGAAGTGTCTCCCCAGAACCTTTTGGGAGATCGCTTTGTTCGAGGAGATACCTCCCTCCGCGCTAACAGTTGAAATACATTACTACAAGTGGAACAAAGCATATTATATCCAATCAGCAACTATTCATGCCAAGAAAATGGAAATTGTCTAAACTTTGTTGCTCTCCAACGGCAAATACAGATTATTAATATATTGGTGTATTAAACAAGTCAAGCAATCAGCAATCATGTTCATGCACAAGTGTCTACATTTGTCTGCACGTCCCAGAACTAAACCAATCTGCAGATCATTCTAATAAATGAAACATAGTTCAAGTTATGGCACTCTCTCATCTGATTATTAGTTCAGATAATCTTACTCCTTAGATAACAAAAGGAAAGGGCAACAAAAGTCAGCAACATCTTCAAAATGTTCAAAATAGCCCTCACAACCAATACCTCATCAGTTTATGGAAGTATAAGATTGTTAAGTTGTTCTATCAGAAAACACTAAATAACAACAGCAATCACACACACCAAAAAAAAAAAAAAAAAAAAAAAAAAAAAAAAAAACCGGAAAGTAAATTGAAAGCACAGTCAGGCTACATGCCTAATTCATTATTACTTATTGATTAAAAGAAACAGTATATGCGAAATGGTGACGCCTCTGAATCCAGACAAAAACTCTGAGAAACCCTAAGCTAGAAAACTTAATATTGACGCCATTCCGGTAAAAATCTCAATATCTAGTAACCTGAAACTTGTTGTTTGCAAACACCAAAGCCATCCGCATCTACAGCTATTAAAACCAAATTAATTTGAATTTGCACACTTATGTGATCACAGAAAGTTAGCATCATCATGTCCTTCAAAACCAAATACAGTAACACTTATGTGATCACACAAAGTTAGCATCATCGTGTCCTTCAAAACCAAATACAGTAAACATCCTACACGAGCTAGGATCAGTAAATGTTTAAACAAATAAACCAGTAAATTTACGTTGGTATTATAATCATGATTTTCCAGCCACATATGAAGGTTATTTATCAATTATGCGTTTTAACAACAAATCCTATCGCTCATTTTCACGGAGTTTTTTTAAATGACTAAAAGATCAAGAAAAGTGGCAAGTGGACGAGCTACTGAATCCACATCAAGCGTGCAATTTGACACCAATCATATGTTGAACTTAACTTCAATTGCGCTTGAGCTAAACAAAAGATCCAAAATTCAGCTAAGAAAAAGATAAAATCACTCAAAAGTAATCAATTTCCAGATCTTTGCATTCAAGAAGATGCAAGATTTCGGTGAAATAAGACTTAAAAATTTAACCTTTGTTTAGAATTCATGTGGGGATTGGACCCCGTAGGAGGAAGGATCGGCTGGAAATTGGACGTCGATGGAGCGGCAGCAGTGGAATTCTCCGGCCAAATCGATGATGACCTCATAATTAATTATAATTCACAATTGAAATTATAATTCTCAACAGGAAAATCCTTCAGTCAGGAAATATATTTCCGGCATTTCTGAATTTTCAAAAACGGGGAAATTTGGGGGGTTAACATGGATTTGGCTGAATTGTTCACGAAAATACCATGGATTCTTGACCAAACATGGAGACGGCGGTGATCTGAGAGGAAGGGTCGGAGCAAGGCGGAGAAGAGGTGAGGAGGGCGGCGGGGAAATGAGAGAATTATGGTTTTCTCCGGCACCGGACGTATGGTATATTTGATGTTAAGAGGGCGTATAATTTGACAGAAATGTCCACATTTAGGGGTTTGACGGTGCGAAGCCCAGTCGATTAAAAGGAGCGTGTGTTCACGCTTTGGTTATGTGGATGACTGCTCCCAGGAATAATCTAGAGTTTAACAGTTTGTTTGAATTTGATTTTGATTTTGATTTTGATTTTGATTTTGATTTTTTTGAGAGATACTAATTTGTTAAAAAAAAAAAGAAAAATTATCTAAATGTATGGGTACATAATTTTAACTAGTATATCGCTTTTTTGTGATGGAATTCGACTTTGGGTTCTATTATAATAATAGATTGAGACGTTGAACAGATTTTGGAGATGATTGGTGGTGGGAGAGGATCGATTGAGAGAGATGGATTAAAGATATGAACAGATTTTGAAGATAATCTGTTGAGGAAAATGATCGAATTGATTGAAGCTGTCAGTAAATTTTGGAAGCCATAATTTTGTGAAGAGAGAAATTGAAGACGTAATGACACACGGACGTACTTTTAACCTCTCTATAGTCTGTGATAAAATTACAATTCACTTTGCATCTATTATATTTTTCTTGCACTTTAATTTTATAACATGTTATTAGTATAAACACTCGCGTGATTTGTATTTATGAGATTGTGTAAAAAGGGAGCTTTGTAGATTTGTCAAATATTCATATTGAAGTGAATTCTTTTTTTTTTTTTTTTTTTTTGCCAAAAAAAAAAGGTTAGTACCCTCCTGATTATAAATTCACAGTCATAAACCGAGCATAAGTAATTCGATTTGATTATATGTTGTCAATATACCAATTAATGATTGATATACACTACTTGAACATTATTTATTACTTCTTATCAATAATTCAAAAGAATATTGTACTATTATTTTTAAATAAGCATCAATTATACTTATTAATATTCTAGAATAATATTATTCTCTTAAAACAACACAAAAATTTATACATGCTAATGTTTAAATTAAAAGGTAAAAAACACAAATCAAGTGTGTTTGATTGAAAATGGTGGAAATATATATATATATATATATATATATATATATATATATATATATATATATATATATAAAATAAAATAAAAATCATCAAAATAGTCAAATTCATGTTTTAAGTGATTGTATTTTAGAATTCATTTTTCTTTTCTACTTTGTATCAAACAGTCAAAGTAGAAAAATATTTTCTTGTAATATGACATTATTTTATTCGAATGTGACATTTTCTATAAAAAATAATTCAATCAAAAGAAAAAAGGAACCACGTTTTCAGTCGACCAAAGGCGTTAACGTACATCATTAGTTTAGTCCAACTTTAGTGCCTTAATGGGATCGTGATTTAGAGGTGACATCTTATATTGTTCTCTTACATGATTTGATTGGTCAAAGTTGTGACTGTATTTGTATAAAAACAAAATAAAAATTGTAACTGTTAATTTGTCTCGCTACAATAACTTTGAATTTTTTTTTTTTTCCATAGAAAGATGTGTGTTGCATATGAAACTTTCTTATAGTATTCGCTTACGAATTATTTGAACTTGTCTTGACTTTTTTATGGAGAAAATAATAGATTCAAAATGAAGTGATAAGATATTTGTTTGGTTGACAGTGTAATTATTCATATAATTTTTCAAGACAAAAAGTATTTTTTGGATTTAATATTAACAGAGAATAATGTTAATACAATATTAAGTGCATCAAATATCGTTGAAGGCTTCAGAAGAATTAATATTATCTTACCAAATACTACAAAATTGTATATAAGTGATGCATTTTATTCAAATAAATTCAGAAGAAATTTGCTTAGTTTTAAATATATTCGCTGCAATGGATACCACATTGAGACTATGCAAGCAAATAATAATGAATATATCTGCATAACTTATTTTGTATCTGACCAAAAGCAAATAAAATAAAACCTTTCGGCACTCCCCTCTTAAATATATTATACATTCATAAAAACAATTGAATTAAACAATGTTACGAAACTGAAGTTCGTTGAACTAAAAAATTTTATACTTTGGCATGATCGACTTAAACACATAATAGCCATAATAATGCATCGACTAATTAACAACTCGCATGAACATCCTTTAAAGAATTAGAAGTTTATTTTACCTAATAGTTATCCATGTGATGCTTGTTCGCAAAGCAAGTTAGTCATTGAACCTTCTACAGTTCTAATAAAAGGTTAATGTTGAATATCCAACTTTCTTGGAAAGAATTTATAAAAATATATGTAGGCCGAGACACCCATTATGTGGACAATTTCGTTATTTTATGGTTTTAATTAATGTTTCCACATGATGGTCTCGTGTTTTCTTACTTTCAACTATAAAATGCATCACTTGTTAGACTACTTGCTCAAGTTATAAAATTGTGGGCTCAATTCCCTGATTAATCAATCAAGAGATTTCGTCTTAACAATGCAGGTAAATTTAGATACCAAGCATTCGACGATTATTATACATCAATTAGAATTGACACGGAACATTTAGTTGCTCACGTCCATAAACAAAATAGTTTAACAGGGTTGTTTATCAAATGTCTTCAATTTATTTCTAGGCCATTACTTATGAAAACAAACTACCAACTTTTGTTTGGGGTCATGTTATATAACATACTTCAATATTGGTTTATATAAGACCAACCGCCTATCATCAATACTCATATTTGCAACAAATATTTGGTCAAACAATTTTACCTTTAATACGTGCTAAAATGGGTCTTCGACAAAGACTTGAAATTTGTGTTGGGTTTAATTAGGTAGCTCAAACATTTAATGGGTAATTTATTTATTGCACGTTTTGCAGATTGTCATTTTCATTAAATGAATTTTTCAAAATTGAAATGGGCACAACTAAATCTTGAAAAACAAGGTAAAACTATTTGGAATGAAAAAACTCGATCTCACTTTGATCCACACAGTAATCAACGTGGGCAAGAGGTTGAAAAAATCATTCAGTTGTAAAGAATTGCAACTCAATTACCTAATGTGTTTGTTGATACAAGGAAAGTGAAAATGTCTTCTGTAAAAATTGATATTCATGTAGGACAATCTACAATAGCAAATCTTAAATACGCCAAAATTATGGCCAACTAGTTGGTTCAATGATAAAAAAGATTGATGAATCAAATACTGATAATGAGATTCCTGCAGAACTACAAGTATCCAAAAATAATGAGATTTCAAACTTTGAACATGTTCACGAGTCTCTACCTGATTTGAATATTTCTATTGCTCTTGGAAAATGGGTTTGTTCATGTACTCAATATCCTATATCTATTTTTGTCTTCTATAATCGACTTAATCCCTCATTTAAAGCCTTGGCTTCTAATATTTCTTGTGCAAGTATTCAAAATTCAATACATGAAGCTTTGAAAGATAAAAATGAAGAGATGCAGTCCAAGAAAATAAACGTCTTTATAGAAAACAAGACATGGGACTTGTTAGAACTCTCTCATGGATAGAAAGTTGTATGATGCAAATGGCTGTTTAGTGTGAAGATTAAAGTTGGTGAAACAATTGACAAATACAAAGTTGTGTTAGTTGCAAAACGACACACACAAACTTATAAGATTGATTATAGAGAAGTCTTCGCTCTAGCTACAAAGATCAACACAGTTCAGGTTCTACTCTCACTCGCTGCAAACCAAGATTGTTCATTACATCAACTAGATGTCAAGTATGTGTTCTTTCATAGAAATTGAGAGAAGGAAATGTACATGGAATGGCCACCCGATTTTGAAGAAAGTCTTGAGAAAAAGAAGGTCTGCAAGCTAAGAAAGTCTATTATGGATTAAAATAGTCATCACGAGCTTGGTTTGAGAAGTTTACTGAGTCACTTCGTGATAAAGGGTACTTACAAAGCCAAGTCGATCACACCGCGTTTTATAAACATGGAGAAGGAGGTAAAGTGACTATACCAATTGTATATTTTAATGAGATAATTGTGACGAGAAATAACATGGCTGAAAATACAAAGTTTGAAGTAATCCCTTTCTAATGAGTTCGAGATTAAGAATTTAGATATTTGAGATTCTTCATATGTATTAAGGTGGCCAAATCGAAGAAATGAATAATATTTTTATCACAAAGAAAGTATATTTTGGATCTATTAATGGAAATTGGATGCTTGGGTGTAAACTAGCAGATACCCCCAATTGATGTCTATAGCCCAATTGATGTCAATCACAAAGTGGAAAGTTTGATAACAAGTACAACGGTAAATAAAGAAAGTTATCAAAAATTAGTGGGCAAGTTGATATATCTATTCCATACTAGACCAGATATAGATTTCTTAGTTGGGAAGAGCACATGACTATGGTGATTCAAATGTTGAGATATCTCAAAAGAGCACCAGGAAGAGGACTCTTATTATCAAAAACCAACAACATGGAAGTAGAAGCTTATATAGACGTTGAACGAGCACGCTTTGTAAGTGATAGACGATCTACTTCTGGGTATTGCACAATTATTGGAGGCAATTTACAGTTTGTCGGGCACAATTTAAATTATAATTTCAAGTGGTCAAACATATTTATTATCCACATATGTTATAGGACCTACAACTTACTACTCACTTATTATCCATACATTCTATAGGATCTATAACTTATAAGCACTTAAAAAATAATTTCAGCACTACCAATCACGCACTTAATGAAATGGAGAAGTAAAAATAAAAAACAATCCATGGTGGCAAGACCTAGTGTAGAAGCCGAGTGGCCTTGGGAATTTGTGAACTACTGTGGTTGATAATCCTATGAAGCTTTATTACGACAACAAGGGGGCCACATGTATAGTTCATAATCCGATACAACATGATAAAATAAAGTACGTTAAGGTTGATCGACATTTTATCAAAGAAAAAAATAGACAAAATGGGATAATATGCACACCATTTGTGTCCAGCAGCATCATCTAGAAAATATTCAGCATTAATCATTATTCATTCTTTAAACAAAACTATTAACAATATCTTTCAATTGTTCAAACAAAACTATTAACAACAATACATTCGGTTGTCAACGACGCACATCTGTTAGTAATTATTGATGACAATGTTGTTGGCAATCATCGATGTTGCTTCAGTTGCTCATCGCAAAAAAAGAAACTGATGGTGTCATCGACAATTTTTACTTTAATATTTAGTTTTTTAATAAGGTTATCTTATTGACGTGAGTTTAGAGACAACTCGGTTAGCCCATCTAAAGAGGGAGCGTGTTTTTAATGTTCAATTCTATAGTTAACTTGAGTAGAGCTCACTCAACTTATGTCAAGTTGAATGAAAGGGACTTGACATCTAAAGTTTGTCCAATTTGATCTCAATCGAAACCACTCAATTTGAATTCACTTGAAAATTAATAATTCAGATTCTCTTACTCGATATGCGTTTCAGAATCAATCAACCTCGATTCTTCGGTCATGGATGTAGGATGCTTACTTCGTGGGGTATTATTTTCGTGATTTTCTGAATTTGTTATTGTAATTTAATAGTTTTAGTTTTTTTTTTTTTTTTTTTTTGTTACATAATTAATGATATAGTAGGGCTATATAACAATGTGAACAACAACAAATGGTAATCAACATACTTAGTTTTCACTTAACTGCTTTACACGTTACTAATTTGTAGTGGCTAAGCATCAATTTCCCCAAGTTGTCTAATCAGTTAAGAAAGTTGTGGTTGTGCTAATTTGGAATTCAAACTTATCGATAATCAAATTAAAATAAACTTTTTTTTAGTTGTTAATTGAGTAACTTAACATAGAAGAGCACATAA
The DNA here is from genome assembly GCA_030279155.1 of Forsythia viridissima. Classification (NCBI taxonomy): domain Eukaryota; kingdom Viridiplantae; phylum Streptophyta; class Magnoliopsida; order Lamiales; family Oleaceae; genus Forsythia; species Forsythia viridissima. Next base: position 6,008,333 of record CM059036.1, read on the forward strand.
ACGTCATGGAGTTCATGTCTTTCCATGCACGAAATCTTGGTTTGAAAAATGAATATGTTCGTACTTGAAAAATATTGATGGTAATATTTAAATAAATAAATTTGTTATTTTCGTGTCAATTTAAACTTTTAAATAATATGATTCTATGTAAAAAACCAGATGATTCATAGAATTCAATTTGACTTGGCTTATCCATGTAGAACCATGACGATGTTGGGATAACATGCATATCATGAAGTCTATGCTCCTATACCTCTATGTCAAATGACTTGATGATCTTAAAATCTGAACGATCCCGCTGTTAGTTGATCCCATTGCCACTTTTTTGTCTATTTATAAGTTACATGCACGCTTGGACACTGTCAGTGAGCAAAGATTGCCGTATTGGAGGGGATTCCGACGACCGTTTGTACTTCGACGGTCAAGTCCATTGTAGGAAAAATAAGAGATAATAAAAATTAGGTGTTGGAGAGACAAATATACAGAATTTTGGCTATGGTTTTATGTTGCGTTCCTTTTCCTTGAATCAAGCTTGAGTATTTATAGATGAAATTAGGTTAAATTAGATTAAAAATGTTGTTGACCTAGTTTAACACGTATCACTCAACCATTGGTTGAGTCGTCGTTATCACGGTAATAATATTTTTTAAGAAATGAAATTACCCAAGTGATGATGGGCCCTAGGATATTTTTAGTTATTCTTTCATATCTCTTTTCATCATATAAGACTCCACAACGAATATTTAGGATTGATAAAGTTATTTCCTTAAATAAATTCTCGTTAACCCAAGCTCAAACAACTAGAGCCATCATGAGCTACAGGTAGCCAATAGACCATTGCCAGCCGAGCCTTCTGAAGCTCGTAACTTGTATTTGGCCCTGTGAATGGTTTAGCCCAAAGGCGAGGCTTGGCCAAAAGTTTATCTTCACGTGAAGACGTGACCTTGCAAGCTATATAGTGATATTGTCATATGTGCGATGTTGGTCAAGTATGTTGTCATGTACTGTTAGGCGATATACATTCAGATTGAACGAAGCCTCTACGTAGCAAGAGGACAACTACTTATGTGAGACCAATTTCTTAGGTGGCGAATACGTATACTCCACACGAACTAAACATATAACATGACTTATCAATATCAACTCCAACGTAAAAGGTTGAGGTGACGGCAACGAATGACTAGCTATTTTCAAGAAGGGTTAACAACAATATCCAAATTCCAAGGAGTTAACTTTACCACAAACAAAAAAAAAAAAAAAAAAGGTAGATATCAACTCCAACATAAAAGGTCGAGGTGACAGCAAGGAATGACTAGTTATTTTCAAGAAGGGTTAACAACATTATCCAAATTCCAAAGAGTTAACTAAAAAAAAAAAAAAATTTGCTAGTCATAAAATATTTTCCTTGTCGCATTCGTACATAAACTTAACTAAAATGTTTTATACTAGAAAAGAAAAGAGGGTTGGGTTTGGCCTTGGGGGTAGGGGGGGAACAGGCCCATTTTAACCTATTTGAGTAGCGACAACAGAGACATGGACGTGTGTTTCTAATCTAACACTAGTAACCTCAGAAATGTTTTTGGATCACTCGGATCGGGTTTAGGAAATAACCTATCAAGGACCAAAGAGGGCCACCAAATAGAACTCAAATCAAGAACCTTTATCCCTTATACCAACCTCAAGCCTAATCAAAGAAACTCTAACATCCACACAAAATTTAATCATTCAAAGTTTCAAACAAATCCAAACAAAATACAATACCAAAACTAAGGGGTGTATCTCAACTCAAATTTTAATATATTTTAAAATTTTATATAAATTTAGATGCTCTAACTAGAGTTGGAAAATGGACTAGACGGTACGGCTCAGCCTGAAACTAAACGGGCCACACAAAAATTGGTCTAGACTGGGCTGGTCGGCCCTGACTCAATTTTACACTGGCCCGTATTTGCTGGGCCAACCCAACCCAACCGAACCAAATTTTGGGCCACAAAGTCAATCCAACTTAAATTTTTAATTTATTTTTCCAAAACAATAAAAATAAAAAAAGAGGAGGAAGAAGTGAACTTCACCATCTTCCTTCATCAAACCACCACCACCACCACCACCACCACCACAACAACAACAAAAAGCACCCCACCCACCCCTATTGTCTTTGACGATGATTTTTGTCCAAAAAGTTAATTAGGAGGGCGTAAAATTTTTGTTTTGCCTCTAATATTTTTACATAATTAAAATAAATAACAAATACGTAAGTTTGACAAAATATTTTTCCCTTATTTCAATGCACATTAGCAGAATATTTAGACAAAAATCTTCATCGGAGGCAAGATGTGAAAACTAAATGAAAGTTAATGAAAAAAATTAGAGATATAAGTGTCTAAATATCAAATATTGGGGGACCCTTATTGCAATTAAAACGTGGTGTGAATAATAAAAAGTGTAGTGTGAATATAAATTACCCATCATCAAATGGTCATTTTTGACGATTTTGCCCTTAGCTTAATAAATTAAAATAAAAGAAAAAAATATAATGAAAAAATTACAATTGGAACCCTAACATTTTCAAAAATATAAATAAATATTAATTTTTTATTTATTTTTACATATTTTTACTTAAATTAATAGAAAATGTGTAATCAAGTCCCAAATCTTCTAATTATGTTCACCGAAAGGACTTTTAGAGTCTAGACAGATTTTGTAAAGAAATCCATTAATTGACAAAAATTAAGCCCGTAACCTAAATTTGACCAATTTAGCAAGGACAAAATAGTATATTCACATTTATTATTTAAATCAATTGAAAAAATGAAAAATGAATTTTTTTTTAAAAAAAGAAAAAAAGAGAAAAGAAAAAAAAATGGTCATCTTTATTGAAAAAAGTTTGGCAATCAATCCCTAAACCCATTCCCAGATATCTCAGAATTGTTTTTGGTTATAAGACTCTTTATTGGAATCATCCTAAGTTGCGCGGTTTACCTGTTTTCAACAAACTAGCCGTTACTATTTTAATTTCCATTTCTAGGCATCAAGGCTAGTTGTGACATTTTTGAAGATTGAGACAAAATTCAAAAATTAGGCATTATTATTTTTTTTTTAAATAGGCCTCTTCGATTTTGGGCCACTAGCTACCTAACAATAGTCATGGTCCTCATAGAATGTGACTTACTTTGTTTCGTTGGACTTCAAATTTTTGTGCAATTTTTTTTAATTTTTTTTTGGCAACTTCAGTAATCACAAATAATTTTTTTTTTTTAAATGAAAATGGGCCCATTCGATTTTGGGCTCGAGGCGGTCGCCTCACTCACCTCGGCCCAAAACCAGCCTGCTAGGCATATATGATCATATATTAATTGGGAAAAATCTTCTTCCGTTACTAGCCATTGCTCATCGAAAAGGGGACGAAAAGAGTCTATTTACCTTCAAAAAGAAAAAGAGAGTTCAGCATCTCTCCGAGGCTGGAAAACAAATAGGCGTGGGGAAGAGAGATGAGGGCTACTACGAGCCCTCTCCCGTTGTTATTCCCGGACCACCCATACCTTCTTTCCCTTTTGCCCGGCCCGGTGAGACCATATTTCTCTAACAAAGTTAAGTGATAGGAAGAAACGACTGTTGGCAGGAGATCTCTATTCATAAAACTCCCTTTACTAGTAAGGGGAAAACGAAAGTGCACTATTTTAGATCATTATTATTCGAAACTTTAGTCATTTTGACTGCTGTTTCGCTTATGCAGAATTCGACAGCACCAAGTACTACTAGTAGTCGCATGCATTTCTTGAAAATAAGGCTTAGTTTTTCTTTCATACATAGGCATATCCTCTTCAAAATTTCTAGTCATTATCTGGGGTGAATAGAGGACAGTAGCAAAAAAATGGGGGACTGTTTCAGGAATAATGCTATGTTCTAATCTCTGTCCATCTGATAAAAAAGAAGACCTAATAACAACCTTGAGAACTGAAGTGAATCAGGACTACTAAATGTTGCGGAACATTAAAATGAAGCATGCAGCTTCTAGTTAACATGTTTGGTAGGAAAGATTGGATAGTACTAAACTGTATTAATTAAAGAATAAAAGGAAACTAAAATCTTGTTCATTTTTGAACTTACGTGCAATGAACACATACAGAGCACATTGAAAGAAGAAATAATCTTGTACCAACACAAAGTCGGAAACATGTTTACCTTGTATTACTGCGAATCAGTGTTGCAGTGGAAAGCAGATTTGATTTTGCCTGAGCAGACAAATTTTCTGGTTTTAGATCTTTCTTGAGGCTTCTTGCTCCCGGTGCAATCGACACTTCATATCATAATTCGTTCTCCAAAACTGCAGTTGCAGAAATTAAACCAAGGACGACCATCTGGTTCAAGCCAGAAACTTTGGGCTCTTTTTTGAGGTTAAGACATTTTTAGTCCAAATACTCAGGATGACACATGTATAGCAACAGAACAGCTTTTAAAGGAAAAATTGTTTGTTTTCCTTAGAGCAGACATTCTAAGCTTATCTGGTCTATTCTCTTCATTTTCGTCGAAAATTTTTGTTCAAGTGAGGATCTCGTATACGACTTCCTAATAGAATTGAAAAAACTTTGAATTTTCTTACATTTACTTTATTTTTGATTCAAACACCTCGAATATTTGAACATTCATAATTGTCTAAAAATTTCTCATCAGAACCTTAAAATCCTAACCTGGAAAGAAATTTATACTTAACATCAAATATGCTGTAATAATTCTGCTTCCTGGCAACCTTTGTTACATCTTGAAAAAATCTGATTATCGTGAATTAAACATTCAAAAGTAGGGTTGAGAATTCATAACAGAAACCAAACAATTCTTAACATTCAAAAGCTTTAATATAAATGTCTATTCAATTTTACATGATCAAACTACAAAACAAAAGAATTATAAGCACATTAACACCTCCTCCTAAAACTGGATTTCTTCAAACCATTCAGTTTGGGTTGGGGAATGTCCTCCAAATCCAATATCTGTATCCTTCTTTTCGTCGCCTTGATACCTTCACTCGTCTCCTTGAACTTCCTTTTTGTGGCCTCGAACTTCACTTCGTCTGAACCCAAACCCTTGTTTCGTCTTCTTTTGTCAAGTTTCCTATTTTCATCTTCAACTTCAATCTTTCTCTGAAAGTTTTTGCCATGTTCCTTATTTTCTTCATCAAGAACCTCGGATTGAATAATCCCACAATCTTTGGCGCCAAGATTTAAAGGACTCAAAGATGCTAACATAACTCGATCATGATCAATCAACTCCTCAAATTGATAATCAAGATCTTGATCAACAAGACTCGCGCAACTGGTATTTGTACTTGAAGAAATCTCACAATCATGATCAATATTATCGTCTTGGGGAGGTAAAATTATAAGGGCTTCAATAATGCGAGATCTTCTCGCTAAAAACTCTTTTGGTTTCTCCCGAGCAGCCACCATGATTGAATCATTGATCAAATCAAAAATATTTTCGACACCTTCATCGTTAACAGAGTACTTGCTTTGAAAAAAAGTTCTTAGATCAATCCCTCTACCCATTCTTGAAATTCTTCTATTTTTTTTCAATATAAACATTTTGTTTTGAATGTTAATTTCTTCCTAATTTATAAGGTTGTATTAGAGATCTGGTATGGTAAGTGGGTTTAATAACTCGGTTAATCAAAGATGTTTCCTAACTGAACTACCATTTCTATATTAGGAAACTTGTTTCTCTTTTCTACAAGTTAATTATTTATTTAAATATCCTAACGTAAATTTTTGAATGTTCAACATTATTTAAATCTTCAACTAATTTTTGTTTTCATTTATTTCATTGCTTAGTTTAATTGTAAAATCATATAACAGTTATATTAATTGGTTTGAAAATTTTGCGTATATTTCTTCCCAAATTCAAGAACTATGACAAGTTGGTATATATAACTAGTGGTGTCAAAAATGGGTCGAACCGCTCAAGTTCGATATGATCCATCCTATAATTAAAAAATGGGATTGAAACTAATCCCACTCAGCTCGAGCTGATTTTGATTGTCTAGCCTAACAATCTATGAAAGACAATCCAATTGGCCTGGTTATAGAAAAATTTAAAAGTTAAAAGTAGATTAAAACAAATTTTGAGCTTCTGTCCATTCTCAACCCAACGGCTCTTTCTTTCTAAATTCTAATATATTTTTTTTAAAAAAAATAATTTTTTACAATAAATACTTGTTTCGCTTCTATATTTATCACAATCTCCCAACTCGACCCAAGGGACGGGCTGAGCTCGTCTCATACAGAGGCGAGCCTAGTCCGGCCCATGGCCCGTAGCCCTCGTGGGCAGAACTTAATTTTTTTTTATTTTTAAAATATAGTATTTTTTAGAGATTATAAAATATCAAAATGAAATAAGGTGTGATAAATTTGATATTTAAAACGTACTCCTATTTTTTGGACTTAGGATCAACTACTTTTAGCATGCGGAGTTAAAATTGTATACGAACAAGTTGTTACTTGTACAATTTTTGGTAAACCTTACAAGTAAAAAGTGAGAAAATTTTTTTTACACAAATAATACTAACTAATTATGAAGTTAGCTCTACAAGTTCTTCAGCTAATATGATGTCTACTTTATATTGAATCCGATGTTCTGTATCCTCCCAATCTGTTCGACAAATTAAACTTTATAATATGTGTAGTTTAAGTCTTGACCTCAAATTTGTCAAAACACTGCCACCTGTACTAGATCTCGCAGTAAAATTCGATAATTAGATAAAAAGTAGAGATACACTTTGTTATTGTTGTGGTCTTCAATTGAATTGGTACGAGATTTAATGTATCTAGTTATGGCTAATTATAATTTCACATAGAGTTATAGTGAGTTGACTTAATTAGATAGGACTAATTTGAATTCGAGAGAAGTAAATTAGGTTAAATTCGTGAATTCGACCGAGTACAACGATAGGAAGAAAATTTGATATGGGAGATTAGAGACGATGACTATGATGAAATTGTGAGTCCCGACACTTTAACCATCATATTTGATTAATTGGTAAATAACCACTAGAGGTCCTGAACCTTGTGACGATGAGGTTTCAAACCTCTGATGTCTAGCAACCAAGATCCCAAACTTTTTAAACTTTTGTACATAAGGTCATTTTGTGACGAAAAAGTCAATTTAACCGTTAAATGGTTATTTTTTTAATTGAAATAACAGTTTTACCCTTATTTTTATTTAGTGTAAATAGCACTGGGAGTCCTTAACCTTTAAACATTGTGATAATAAGGTTTTGAAACTTTAATTTCTAGCACCTGAGATTCCAAACCTTTTAACCGTATGCGCCTGATGTCCTTTTGTGATGAAAAATATCAGTTTGACTATTAAAATGTCAAAATGTGTGTACTCATATTTAATTTTGAATTAAATAAAAATAAAAATAAAAATAAAATGAAGAAACAAAAGCAAAACAAAAAACAAAAAACAAAAAATTATCTTACTCAATTCCAAACTTCCCACCCAACCCCAGTGAAAGCAGTATATCATAATAATTAGTTTGTATTTCTAAATTACTCATGAAATTATTGGTTGAAATTGGTGGGGGTGATGATTTCATTTTTCTTTTCTTTTTAATAGTCAAATTAATGTTTTATGTAGAGGTGTCAATGCCCGCCTATGATGAAACTCGGTGATGGCCCACATTAGAAAAAGTCCATGTCGCGGCAGATTGCGGGTCGGGTCAACAAGCTTTTCAAAGCACGGCAAATTAGTTTATCTTCATATGATTGTATGTATTTGAAATTTTTTATTGTTTTTCAAGTTTGGCTTAGTCCAATTTGCAGTGAAAACACTATTAAAATTTTTCTAAATATATTATAGTCCAAGATAAGTCTAGTCAATCTTAATAGTGGGTCCGGGGCCCAGTTGGTATTCATCATCAATGCATGCATGTTACGTTTTGGGTGCATTAAGGTGATTCGAGACAAGTAATATCAATTGGCATCAGATAGCTAACAGCATAAACATTTTAGTTTCAGAATTTTAGGAACATCAAATATGCTGCACTGATTCTCTTCCAGGCAAAGTTCTAGCATTTTGAAAGAAATCGACTGTCTTAAATTAGCTTAATTTACAAAATGAATAACCAAAACATATTTCAAATCAAAGAATTCAACAGATGGAATATGTTACTAATTGGAAAATGATTTATTTTTTGATTATTCACAACAACTGAATTTTCCAATTTCATAACACTCATCTCCTCGAACTTCCTTTTTGTTGCCCAGAACTTCACTTCATCCGAACACACACCCTTATATTGAAATTTTTTCTCAATCTCTTGATCAAGAACAATTAACTCCCCAAATTGATCATCAAGATCTTGATCGATAGGGCTCTTCACAACTGATACTCGACTTCGAAGAAATCCCACAATCATCAACATCTTCATTGGCAAAATCATGATTTACCACGGGACATGCAATGAGAAGGGCTTCAAGAATGTGTGATCTTCTTGCCAGTAAAATCCTAACATGCAAAAGAATTTATACTTGAACAATATTAAATATACTGTAATAATTCTCCTTTCAGGCAACCTTGTTACATCTTGAAAGAACCCGATTATCGTGAATTAGATTAATTTACAAAATAAATAACCAAAGTAGAGTTGTGAAAGAAATCAATAGATGAAATATCTTAGTAAATTTGAACACGTAATCACAACAAAAGAACCTTTGAATTTCATAACAGTAACCACATAATTCTTTACATTCAAAAGCTTAATTGTCTATGATCAAACTACAAAACAAAAGAATTATAAGCACATTAACACCTCCTCCTAAAACTGGATTTCTTCAAACCATTCAGTTTGGGTTGGGGAATATCCTTAAAATCCTCAATTTGTATCCTTCTTTTCGTCGCCTAGATACCTTCACTCGTCTCCTTGAACATCCTTTTTGCGGCCTCGAACTTCACTTCATCCGAACCCAAACCCTTGTTTCGTCTTCTTTTGTCAAGTTTCCTATTTTCATCTTCAACTTCAATCTTTCTCTCAAAGTTTTTGCCTTGTTCCTTATTTTCTTCATCAAGAACCTCGGATTGAATAATCCCGCAATCTTTGGCGCCAAGATTTATAGGTCTCAAAGATGCTAACATAACTCGATCGTGATCAATCAACTCCTCAAATTGATCTTCAAGATCATGATCAACAGGACTGGCGCAACTGATATTTGAACTTGAAGAAATCTCACAATCATGATCAATATTATCGTCTTGGGGAGGTAAAATTATAAAGGCTTCAATAATATGAGATCTTCTCGCTAAAAACTCTTTTGGTTTCTCCCGAGCAGCCCCCATGATTGAATCATTGATCAAATCAAAAATATTTTCGTCACCTTCATCGTTAACATAGTACTTGATTTGAAAAAATGTTCTTAGATCAATCCCTCTACCCATTCTTGAAATTCTTCTATTTTTTTTCAATATAAACTTTTTGTTTTGAATGTTAATTTCTTCCTATTTATAAGGTTGTATTAGAAATCTGGTATGGTAAGTGGGTTTAGTAACTCGTTTAATCAAGATGTTTCCTAATTGAACTACCCTTTCTATATTAGGAAACTTGTTTCCCTTTTCTACAAGTTAATTATTTATTTAAATATCCTAATGTAAATTTTTGAATGTGCAATATTAATTAAATCTTCAACTAATTTTTGTTTTCATTTATTTAAGTGCTTAGGTTAGTTGTAAAATCATATATTATCGAAAATTCTGTTTATATTTCTCCCCAAATTCAAGAACTATGACAAGTTGGCATATATAACTAGTGGTGTCAAAATGGGTTGGACTGCTCAGGTCCTAAATAACCCATTCTGTTAAAAATGTGATAATTTTATCACATACTTGATTTTATATTAAAATTCTACAATTATTTTTCAACATTTTAAATTTTAAATGTAACAAGTGTTACAAAAAGTTAAAACAGTACTTTTAGAATAAAAAAATGAAATTGCATTTTTTAAATTCTTTATTTTTTATTTTTTATGGTGAAACCATCGCTTCAAAAAATCGGATCGAAACTAGCCCAACACGGCTCGGGTCGATTCACGGGTTAGCCCCTCATAATGAATGGGGATTACCGATTTTGATTGTTTAGCCCGATAACCCATGAGGAACGACCCGGTTGGCCCATTTATTAATAAAATTATAAGTTAAACGTAGATTAAAATAACTGTTGAGCTCTATTTCTGACTCTTACTTTCTAAATTCTAACATAATTTTTGGAGAAAAAAAAATCAAGTTTCGACTATAAATACTTATTTCTCTTCTACGTTTTTCACAATGTCCTATCTTTCACACAATATTTATTTTTTTCAATTATGACTTAATTTAATTCGTATTAAATTTCTAAATAAATTAAAACAAACAATAAAAAGATGGCCTAACTTGCAATATTAGCAAAGACATAGTCCGAACCATATGTTTAGACCGACCAATTCAAATCGGGAGGAAGGGGTTGGGATTTCTCTCCCCTGGTTGCGGGCTTTCCCGACGACCCGGGGGAGAAATCCTCTCTGGCCTGCTCGTGAAATCAGGGAGAAAATCTATTTGGTTTCGCGACAAACAATCAGAAGGGGAATCCTCCCCTGTTGGTTGCAGATTACGGCACCGGAGAGAGGTGAGATTGGGTCGATGAATAGGGGTGGAATACTTGGGTCAATAAATTTTACCAGGTCACCCCGATTTCAACCAGATTGACCCGATGGACTAGTTGTAACAAGCCAAATCGGCCCCGTTTTTACTGGACCAACATTTTGTTGGGCCGACCCAACCTAGAGTTTGATTTATAAAGATGGCAAAAAAATCTGCCCCCTCCCCTCCCCTCCCCTCCCCTCCCCTCATGGGGCGGAGAATTCCACCCCCGAATTTTTCGAACCCGCCCTGAATATTTTTATTTTATTTTATTTTTATATTTTAAAATTTAAATTGTATGTTAAAAAAATAAAAAAAATATATTCAAAATTAATTGATTAATTAAACGGAGCGATAAATGAGTAAATCCCCGACGGGGCGGGAATGATAATGGCCGCCCCAGCTGTGGCGACCTCAAAATTCTGCCTAAACTTTTTTTTTTTTTTTGTATTCTGCCCAGTAGGGTAATGGTATCCATATTTGAGGGTATTGATACCCTTTTACGCAGAAAGCAGTTCTACTTCCTGGTTTGATGAAAAACTGATTTGAAATATGTTTTCTTTATTTTCTTTTGAAGAAAGTAGTTAGAAACTAATCTTAGATAGTATTTGAAGATCACCCTTTCTCATTTTGCTTCGGATTTGCTTTATTCTTTGTTAAGTACAAACATGTATACTTGATGAAATAAAGAACCATAAGGTAGAGTATGACAACTTAAATATAGCGGAAGTTTAAAACATATAAATCCGGTCTTTTAGTTCATTTCACCTTCAATGGCATAAGTTAACACAAAATGTGGGCCCAAGTAAGTAAAAGAAGTACCTCACATACATTTGGTTTCAAAACGGTTCATGACAAATCATTACGTCTCATGAACACTCCAAAAGCTTGAGCCCATTAGCAAGTACTACTACATACTTTAAGAAAGAGGTGATATGATAAAGACAAGGTTAATCAAAATATTATACTTCATAATAACGAGTAGTAAGATACTCCATGGTCCAAAAATCATATACGTCCACGCAAAGGTAGGTGGTTTCATGCTTTTGCAATCCGGGTTGAAGAGGATTGGAGGACCATATCTCAATCTTTGTGATCAAATGGTATTCATGTTCATCGAAGGCCACTTCCACCCGTTGCCCCTTGACTTCATACATGTCCCGATCCATTCCCTATAAAAAGTCATAAAACGACTATGAATGATGACATTCAATGAGTAAAAATATGGTGCTTGTGTGATATTGCACATAATATATCTTTTATCTTTCTTAGGCCCTTCCCACAAACAATATTTGTACACCGAGCGCTCAAATAAATATTCTTTGTGCATAAGCACACGGCCAAAACATTCTTAGGACACTCAATGTCCTTTCATGGGCTACTCTTGCCCTTGGCCTTAGTTCAATCGGACCTCAAGTCCTCATGTGGGTCGTTCTAACCCTTGGCCAAAAGTTGAATCCACACTTTTCTTGGGACCTTCATCGTCCCTTATGGGCCACTTTTGCCCGTGGTGTACAAATAAGTTTGAGAAAATCTTTATGTGTTCAAACATACTTCATCTTTGTTTACATATAATTTTTTGCCTTCTCAAGTTGAGCATAAATGGCACAAGATAATTTTCTCATTCTTGTTCTTCATTCTTGTTGCATAAAATAGTCAATAAGCTCAAGATGCTCACAATCATATCATGTAACTCATCAAAATAGTTCATCAAGAGCACATGGAATATACACATATAGATGTATATAATTGGCATTTTGCATATAAGTCATATACATAATTTTACTCACAACTTGGCGTTATCCTCGATCCACCTGAAAAAGGAAAGGTTCTAAACATTATGATCTTATGTTAAATGATATTTAAAGGAAATGGAGAGTATAAGGACAGCGCAGAAACTGGCTTCAGGTATTTCTGGTGCAGAGATTATAGGGTATCGATACCCTATCGTAGAACTGTGATATAGGGTATCAATACCTTTCGGGCAGAGACCTGATGAAATTATTTTATTTAGAAACTAAGTTCTCGGTCCAAGGAAAACTAACTTTCTACACCATGAAATCTGAGTTTCTTGGTCCCTTTAAACTGTTGCCCGAAATGGGGCTTTAGCGCTTGGGTTGGAGATTCATCTATTGAACTAGAGAACCTTCCATCCCTAGCTTTCTTGATATACCAACACTCACCTCCTATTTCTGGTGTCTTTCTCTTATTTGAAGGTTACTTCCTCCTTGCCTAAAGCTAGAAAACGTGAGGGAGTTGTGTGGGAGTGTTAGGGAGGTTAGAGAGAAGAAAGGGGCAAGTTGGGGCTTAAAATGAGGGGGTATTTATAGGGAGAATTTAACTCCTTCCTCATGATTGCATTCATCCTCATGGTGACACATGTAAAGTTGGGGAGATTTGCTGAAGATTTTCTTGTTGGCCTTCATAAATTCATTTCCCCAACTACTCACAATAAAGGCACTAGGTATAGCTTATAGGGCAATTAATGCTAAACTCTAATTAAGGCAGATTTCTGGGCTTGTTTTTGGGTCGAGTTTTGAAGGTCGAAATGTGCTCATTTTTCGACGTTCCTTATACCATCTCGAAGATCTCATGGGGATATTCACAAAGAACTTTGAATCGTAGAAAATGGATCATCACAGCGATCACAGCATCGCCTCAAAAATGGCTGCTCGTAACCAAATTTCTGGGAATTCCAGATTTCCAACTTCCTGGAAGGTTTTTGACATAAAAATCCGGGGCTGATTCCTGAGTCGAACATAGGTGTATTTGGTACCATTTCGAAGGTCTCGTTGTGTACTTCGCAACGCACTTTGAATCGAAGAAAATAGACCAACACAGAGGTTAAAACATCACTCTAAAGATGGCTGCCCGAAAATGGTTTTGCTGGAATTTTGGCTGATTCCCAGATTTCTAACATCTTGGAACGTTTTTGACATAATTTTTCGGGGCTGTTTTCATAGTCGAAACTATGCATATTTGGTACCACTTCGAAGGTCTCGTTGCGTACTTTGCAACACCGTAAGTTTCATGGAATTCCGACCAATACTTTATTCGTAAGATTGCACCAAAGATGGCTACTTGACTTTAATAAAAAAAAAGCTCAAAACTTTATTTTCTCACTTTTTGGGTCTTTACCCAACTTTTTCCCTTTTATCCAAACAAGCCTTAATAAAAGCCAATAACTTTTAGATAAGTTCAACTTAGCCCTTATAAAACATTAAATCTGATTTTTCTCCCTTTTTATTATTTGGATTTAAATTAAATTCTAAGTGCTACGACTTTCAAAATACTTTTTGGGACAACTCAACCAAATTTCTTGCTTCATTCTCGTTTTCTTATTTAAATTGAAAATACGAATTTTTCGGGGCGTTACACCCGCCCTTTGCCATCCATACCAAGTTATTTTGGTCGACCTATTTTTGCCACCTCTATCTCCAACTCAAATTTAAATAGATCATATTGAAATTTATGTGTTCTCAATTTAAATTTAAATAAATCCTTTAGGTCCCAATAACTAGTGAATTTTTAAAAATTTCATAATTAGAAGATTTAAACAGATTTACATGGATTTCGAGCTCATAAATATAAATACTAATTTTTTTAGGAATTCTAACTTCACCTCTCAAAATTTCAATCCAACTCTTCTCTCACACATCTCTCCTCTATTTATGCCACAAATTTTTGTACTAAACTCTTGTTCTTGATTTTTGATTTATATTAGCTTGATAATTTATTTAATTGTTTGATTTTTTATTTGAATAATTTTTTTTTTATAATTATCGAACATCGTCTTTGAAATTTCAATTTTGATGCTTCACGACCATTCATTGAATTAAACAATTAGGTTAAAGAATATAAATAATTTATTAATAAATATTAATTAAACAATTAATATAATATCATATAATGCAATTAGATATTAAACTATAAAACCAATATAAATAATATTACTCTTGATCAACTTAGAGCATCTCTAACAAGCTCTTTAAACATAGATTACTCTTTAATTTAAAGAGTAAACATTTAAAATTCTAAAAACATCTCCAATAAGCTCTTTAAACATAAGATTCTCTCTATTTTAAAGAATCAAACTTTAAAAGTATGCTTCAACGAACTCTCTAAATTAACTTTTTAACCCACTCTCTATAATTAAATGCATTCAAAGAATTTCAATTTTCAATACTCCATATAATGATTAAATTAAATAGTGTATACAAAATAAAATAGAATAAATAGAATAAAATCATATAATAATTAGGAGAGAGGCATGTTAAAAGAAAATAAATGAAAAAATAATAAATACTTATTGAAAGAAGTAAAATAAAGTGTTAAAGATAAAGAGATTGTTGGAGCACTTAAAAAATTTTATTCTCTAAATTTATAGATGTTCTCTAAAATGCCAAATATGTTCTTTATAAATAGAAAGTCTATTGGAGATGCTCTAAGTGTTGACTCTCCACATTTAGAGAGCTAAACTTATTCTCTATTATTAAATGTATTGAAATAATTTCAATTTTCAATGCTTGATATGTTGGTTTTAATCAAATAGTATATACAAATTAGAAGGGAAATATATGATAAAAAGAAATGAGATGGAAATACATTAAATGCTTCTTGAAAAAAGTAAAATAAAGAGTAAAGAATAAAGAAGCTGTTGGAATGTTTAAAAAAAATTGTTCTTTAAAATACTAAAGATGCTCTTTAAATATACATAAATTTTTATAGATACTCTTATAAGCTTAAAAAAGCATAATCAAACATGCACATAATGATGAATATGCCTAAAATGGAAAAAAATATACAAATTTTATTACTATACTGTATTAATTGTATTCGACTCATATTTATTAGCACTGTATTAATTGTGTCAACCGATGCTTTGATTCCTTTAATTGTACCCAACCTCCTCCAAATTTGTTAATATCACCAACTTCGTCTTTGAAAAAACTTTCGATAACATCAGTTTAGTTTGTGAATAAAACTGTTTATTTGAATAAAAATTATCAGCATAATAATTATTCGGATAATAGATTTATCATTAGTTGTTCGATTCAGCTATATATAAAAATAAAAAAGTCTAAATATATTCACACCACATTTTTTTATAAGTGCACTATAATTAAATTGCATAAAAAGTCAATAATCTTTCCTTATTATTACATTTATATCTCTAATAATTATCATGTATTATCTCTAATAACGGTTCTGTCCAAAAATATAATTAAAAAAGAATAAAAAGACTCATTTTTTTCTCGTATTTTTAAATAAGCAAAAAAAAAAAAAATTGATTAACTATGTGTCCCTCACTTTAAAGTACACTAATAGAACTTTTGGACAAAAACCATTAGTATGAACAAAATGTATTAATTAATAGAATGTTAAATATAAGAATTCGTTGAAAAAAGTTAAAGACATAAATGTGACAATAAATAAAAGTTAAAGACTTTTATGAAATTAAAATGTGGTGCATTTATAATAAAATGTTGTGTGAATATAACCACTAAATAAAAAAATTCACTGTTAAAAAATTTAGAAAAGACAATTTTACCCTTATCTTAATTAAAAAGCGAAGCAGTGAAGGACGATGGTGATTATTCTAAGATATAGGATGTCCAAAAATAGATTTATTCTATAGTGTAAATGGTGCGTTCATTTTTTAAAAGTGAATTTGGATATCAATTCCATCCAAACAAGATAAATTTTATTCGTTACTTTTAACTATTCACCAAATACTAAACTGAACATTTTGAAATTGTATTGTTTTCCTCTTAAATCTTTTGTATCACAATATTTAACTGATTAAATTATTAAAATATAATAAATATTTTGTTATTAATATATAATTACCCCAATTGATTAATAAGTAAGTAAAATTTAAGTTTGAATATAATGCCTTGAGGTTGTTCAGTTGCTGAGCTTTATTTCTTCGAAAGGAGTCATTTTAATTTCCTCTTGAGATAGCTTGTTACTTCTCCCCTCCCTCAAATTCATTTTCAACTGTATATTTCACGAAATTCATAATTTTTATCAACTTTTCAACCACACATCTCACCAACTTTTTTCAAAATCTTCTAAAAAACTACTTTTAAACTCTACCAAACATACATTTAGTTTGTTCTCTTGTACAACAAGAGGTGAATAATCAATAATGCAGCTTACATGTGGATTGATGAATAGTTAAAATTTGTACTTATTTGGTAAAATTTTTGTAGATTATAAGCACTGAATCTTATGAAATATGAGAATAAAAAGTAAATAAAAATTGCGGATCATATAAAACATGTAGATAGATATAACGCTTGACCAACTTATAAACACTTAAAAGCTTACCAAAACATGCTCAAATTATTTTCAAAATGGTTGTTTTCTTTCACTTAAAAAAATAGAAAATTATATGCATAGTGTCAGCGATTTTTATGTTTAATATTCCGCAAATGTACGGATCGCATAAGTAATAAAATGGATTATGAGTCCAAGTATCGTACCCACGTGGATTTAGATAGTAATTTCAATTATAGTAACCTTAATCGTATATGTCAACTTTGAAAATTTGGTGTTTAAAAACTAACTAAAATTTGGATTAATAACAATTAAATAATTATAATTCAAATAAGCAAAAGATTAAATTGATAAAAATTACTTTAACTTTGGAAAAGAAAAGTACTAGGATCCCAAATCCACTTATAGTTGTTAATTCATCTATTTTGATTCTTGATTTTGACAAATTACATCAGTTATGACGATCAATATCCCTAAATTGTTTAATAGTTTCTCTCAAATAAAATCAAACATATTCATATGTATAACTCGACTATATCTCTATGACAAATGCGAATACAAATGAATGCATTAAATTTATATGGATAATTAAAAATCACATAAAGTATAGCGGTATATTTTTATCCCTTATCGAACTTTAAGATAATTAAAATAATATGTAGCATGTTTTCGATCTATCGGTAGGAAAACAAACCACAATACTCATACAATTACTATGTATTTAATTGTAGATGAAAAGAAATCAAAATTAATTATTCAAAACTATATTGAAATAAATCGTCAAAAACCAAGTCTCTAAATAGAATAATCTAAATTACAAGTTTCATCGTAATCCTAGCACAAAATAGTCTCGCATAGCATACTAATAATAAAAAAATAAAGAGAGAGAAAAAATCGATTATTCATCACTCGGAGAAGAATAACACTCAAAAAAGAAAATATTGATATTGATCTTGATTTAATTCTTGAAATGATGAATCTTGATCTCCGTTTGGTATTTCGTCACTTGTTTTTTTCTCAAAATTCGGGTTGTGACTATGAGTTTATCCTCCATATATATAGTTCTCTAATTCATGCCCAAAAGATCGCCAAGAATCATTAAAATCGTGGGCTACAAGTTTCCTAATTGAACTAGAATTCAAAAAGAAAACAAACATTAAAAAAAATCCGCTGGCCAGAAAATAGCCTAGGCGATCGCCTAGTTAAGCAAAATTGCTCTCGGCTTCTGAATTTAGGTATTGAGTGGTCGCGCAGCTTTAAGCATGGGCGATCGCACAGCTTAGCCATTTCAATTATGCTCGTTTTGTCCTCTAACTTTGGATTTTTGATCTTTTTAGTCTTCAAACCTTTCAATAACATCCAAATAATCATTCTAGTTCCAATTGAGTGCAATTGAGTCCCCATACTTCCGAAAAATCTTCCAATTTATTGTTCTTTCATCCATTCTTCTCTAATTTCTTATAGACAAGTCCAAAACTGAAATAGAAATAATAACACACTAAATTAAGTAAAAATTCATGAAATGACGAAATAAAAACTTAGTTTAAAGGCACGAATAAGTGCACAAAATGCACTTATCATATAGTTTTATCTACTCGTTTCCCTATAGAAATTATATATACACTACACTTTTTATTTATTTTACCATATTTAGTTGCACTTAACGTCTTCAATCTTTGTTTATTGTAGCACTCATATCTCCAATTTTGTTATTGCATTCTTATTCTCAATTTTTCATTAATTAATACATCTAGTGTTTTATAACGATTTCCGTCCTACAAATTCGTTGGGAGGGCGTAAAACTACTTTATTTTCATCTTATTTTTAAAAAAATAATAAATACAAAAGTGTCATGAAATATTTTTTCTCATTTCAGAGCACGCAACCATAATATCTTGACAGAAACTACATTAAGAAAAGGGTAAATAGCACCAGGGGTCCCAAATCTTTGAACGTTGTAACGATGGGGTCCCGAACATTTGTTTACTAGCAGACGGAGTCCCTAACCTATGAAACGTTAGCATTTGTGGTCCTTTTTTGACAGAACCGTTAGTTTGACCGTTAAATGGTCAAAATTTTGTTAAATTGATTATTTTACCCTTAAATTGAATGATTAAAAAAAAATAAAAAATAAAAATTACAACTAAACCCTAACCAACAAAAAATAATAATTGCAACTAAAGCCCAACTCAATCACTTCTTCTTCTCCAAAATTACTACCGCATATCACCACCACTGTAAAAAAATATGCTGCCACCGCCACAGTGTACAAGACCACCTACACATATTCCAAAATATCATGGACAAAACCGCCTACATTGACAACTAATCCCCACCAGAAAATTTGCGCCGTCCATCACCACTGGTCTCCATAATGGCCGCTACATTTTCCATCACCAATGGTTTCAACAATGGCTGCTCCAAAGAAGATCTCTATGGAACCTAAATCCCAAAAGAGATCCAAATCAAAGAAAGAAGAGGAAGACTACAGTGATGTGTGCTATGAGAATTGCGGGTCTCACTTGGGCTTCGAAGCTTCTGCGCGATAAATGTGACCGACAGGTGTTTGGCTGCAGAAAATGACTCCTCTGCCGCCGCCGCCGCCGCCAAATCTTTTTCGATGAGTCTCTGAACCACCGGCACTCATGCACAGATCTAGTGCGCCTGCACATATATTGGATTTGCGAGACCGACGAGCGCATAGATCTTGGATCTGCTATGCCAACAAGTGCGTAGATCTAATATCTGTGCAACCGGCGCGCACGCTTATAGCACCCATGCAGCCGAGCAGATCTATTCACGACAGTCGCACAAATTTATTATCTGTCCTGCAGTGGTCCTTCTTGTGTTTTGGACCATGGTTCAATTCCATAGATTTTCATAGTGGCTGATTTGGCGGTGGTTAGCTGGTTCACGGTGGTTGATTTGGCGATGGTTGGCTGATTCAATTCCATGGGTTTTCACGGTGGCTGATTTGGTGGTGGTTGGCTGGTTCACGGTGGCTGATTTGGCAGTAGTTGGCGAAGTTCAATTCCATGGCAGCGCAGTTGTTGGCCCGGTGGGTGGTGGTTGGTGGACTGGTGGTTGGTGGTGGTACAAATTGGAGAAGAAGAAGTGTTTGGGGTTTAGTTGTAATTTTTTATTTTGTTGGGGTTTAGTTGTAATTTTTTTTTATCATTCAATTTAAGGGTAAAATTGTTTATTTAATTTTTTTGACCATTTAACGGTCAAACGATTTCTGTCAAAAAAGGACCTCAGGCGCTAACGTTTTATAGGTTTAGGACTCCGACTGCTAGTAAACAAAGGTTAATGATCTCATCGTTACAACGTTCAAAAGTTAGAGACCCCTGATACTATTTATTCTTAAGAAAAAAATGTGCTAATTAATAGAAATTGAATATAAAAATTCAAAAAAAAAAAGTAAAGCGCTTGTTTATTGCAATAAACAAATATTGAAGATTTTAATTACTATTAAAATGTGGTACAACATTTTCCTAGATCCCTAATATACCAATTTTACCCTCTGATCTGCCACTTGTCACTTTTTACTCCCTTTCGTGGACGCTAAAGCAGCCGTAGAAAGCAAAACGCCGAAACTCACCCACGGGCACCAGTCCCCTATCGCCACGTTGCATCTTCTCATTAGTCGGAACCACTCTAAGCGCGTCCTCACTGGAACCTTCACGCGCAATCCAATCTCACCGTCTCATTCACGTGAATCAACTAATCGCAGCCGTTGCCTCCGCTACCGCCTAAATCTCGCCACGTGTTACAAAGTCCACGTGTCGTGAAAATAAAGGTCCACCATTTTTAAAACCTTATCTTTAAGAAATTTCAGGCGTCTCTATTTAATAGCATAGACCCCCTCCGTTCTTCTTCGTATATCCAATTTTATTCAGAATCCAAATATCAAACAGATTTTCTTAATTTTTTCAGATAAGTTTCTCTATATTCAAATTTGAATATTATGGCAATGAGCTTGTCGCATCAGATTGGAGCGATTTCTGGGACACCGGTAGCGGCGGAGGTGGGTGGTGTTTCCAGTGAAGGACCGGCGTCGGCCTCCGTTAGTGCGTTGTGGAGGACACCGGGTCCGAATTTACGGGTTTCGGTGCAAAACCCCGGGCCGGAGATAGACCGCGTGTCTCCATCTCCGCCATTAAGTCCCGTCCGGGGCGGCATGCGGGCGGACCTTACGGTGGCGGCACAAGCCTTGATGGATTCTCCGTTTACAACGGAGGAATATTCAGGGGAGAGGGAGTATACTGTGGGCGGAGGAGCATTGGAAAAGGGGGGTAAAAAGGGGGTTCCGGTTTATGTAATGATGCCGCTGGATAGCGTCACGTGGAATCATACGGTGAATAGGAAAAAAGCGATGAATGCGAGTTTGCAGGCGTTGAAGAGTGCCGGGGTGGAGGGGATAATGATGGACGTATGGTGGGGGTTGGTGGAGAGGGAGGCGCCTGGCGAGTACAATTGGGGCGGATATGCGGAGCTCTTGGAAATGGCCAAGAAACACGGGCTGAAAGTACAGGCGGTGATGTCTTTCCACCAGTGCGGCGGCAACGTAGGCGATTCTTGCACGTAAGTACATTAATTTCACTCCCAATTGCTCAATTATTTTTTTTCTGATTCGTTAATAATTGAATGTTCTGGAGTATTTTATTGGAAAAATAGAAGATTAAAGTATGGTTCGACGTGAATCTTGGTGGGTTTCACGTGGGAATTGAGATCTGGATTTGGTCGGCGGAAAAAGTCAAAAGTATAATTTAAACATGTCAAAATAATGGAAAATATTTTTATTTATGTAGGAGCAATAACATATTATTAATTTATTATCCACAATTTGCAATTGAAAAATAATTTCAGCAATATAAAACATGCGGAACTCTAGGTGGGCAGTGGGCTTGTGGGGTTTGCTGAAAGGGTGGAAGTGGATGAAAAGGTTTGAATGGCAACGAGATTCGAGACTAGTACATTTAACCTTGTCTAAAAGTTCAAGGTGTTAGACGGTTTTTAGATATTGAAAGAATTTTGTGAGTAGTGAGTTTTCTAATCCGGTAATAATTGGGAAGTACGGCGCCAACATGACATAAGAATTCATATTTTATACTAGTTTTGCAATGAAGTTATTGACTTTGGTGGAGAAGGATCTGATCTTTCCTTTGAAGGTTTTAGTAATCTATTAGTGGAAAAATGAAAAGGTAAACAGTAATGGCACCTTGCATCTCAAGCTCCAAACTGGATTTTTAGTTAAATAAGAGAAAAGGTAGTTTCTTGTTTCAATGAGGGGTAGAGAGAAGTATCGCATTTGTTATTCTTTCTAATGTTAACAGCTCAGTAATGTTGTTCTTAGCATTGTATTCATTCACTCTTTCAGAATTCCTCTGCCAAAATGGGCCGTGGACGAGATTGAGAAGGATCCTGATCTTGCATATACAGACCAGTGGGGTAGGAGGAATTATGAATATATATCACTTGGTTGTGATACTCTCCCAGTGCTGAAGGGCAGGACACCTGTCCAGTGTTATTCCGACTTCATGCGGGCTTTCAGAGACAATTTCGAGCACCTTCTTGGTGACACTATTGTGGTAAGTGCTCTATATGTTTCTCATGTGAACTAAATGTATTTTACTCATGTTCGTTGTCAATTATGTGATTTGAATCGTTATGATTCCTTATTTTAGGAAATTCAAGTTGGAATGGGTCCTGCAGGGGAGCTTCGTTATCCTTCATACCCTGAACAAAATGGAACATGGAAATTTCCTGGAATAGGAGCATTTCAGTGCTATGACAAGGTGAGACTTAGTCTCTCTTCCTTGGGTTTTTTGGTTTTATGACATTTCTTTCCCCCCTTTTACTTAATTTTCTTTTGTGTCATTCTGCAGTACATGCTCAGTAGCTTAAAAGCTGCCGCAGAAGCATACGGTAAGCCTGAATGGGGATCCACTGGCCCAACAGATGCAGGCCAGTATAACAACTGGCCCGAGGATACAAACTTTTTCCGGAAAGAGGGTGGTGGTTGGAATACCCAATATGGGGAGTTTTTCCTCTCTTGGTACTCTCAGATGCTTTTGGACCATGGTGAGAGGATACTGCAATCGGCCAAGAGTATATTTGAGAATAAGGGTGTCAAGATATCCGTTAAGATTGCTGGAATCCACTGGCATTATGGAACTCGGTCACATGCCCCTGAACTCACAGCCGGGTATTACAACACCCGATTCCGAGATGGGTATCTTCCCATTGCCCAAATGTTAGCTCGACATGGTGCTATATTCAACTTCACTTGTATTGAGATGAGAGACCACGAGCAACCACAGGATGCTTTATGTGCCCCGGAAAAACTAGTAAAGCAAGTAGCTTTAGCCACTCGTGGAGCTAAGGTTCCACTTGCTGGGGAGAATGCACTGCCACGGTATGATGATTACGCACACGAACAGATATTGCAAGCATCGGCATTGAATGTTGATGGCGATGCAGATGAGAGAGAGATGTGCGCGTTTACATATTTGAGGATGAACCCAGATTTGTTCCAACCAGATAACTGGAGGCGATTTGTTGCATTTGTAAAGAAGATGAGGGAAGGGAAGGACGTGCACCGGTGTTGGGAGCAGGTGGAGCGCGAAGCCGAGCATTTCGTGCACGTGACTCAGCCATTAGTACAAGAAGCTGCTGTTGCACTCATGCATTAGTTTTGTCGGATAACGTAGTCAATGTAATATTGTATTTGCAAAGGCAGCAACTATTAGACACTGCTGCAACTATTATGTGAAGATTTGAATTATGCCGGATACGGTTGGTCAGATATCCGGCTCTGCATGTTCACGTCTTTCACTGGGTCATAGCTTATGAATTTCTGATCATCCCAGGGCCATCCATCATAGTATAGAAAGTAAATGTTCTCGGTCGATCGTAATTAGCAATAAATATCATTATTGGATCTTAAAATGGATGTATCTTTGGAAGAAAATCTTGCAGAAGAATGATAATTGAAATTGTTTTTATCATTTTTAGCGTGTTTGATGTTCTATTTGTTAGATCATTGGATAATTGCATGTATGGTCCCAATCTTTCAAAAACATTAGGAATATACTCCTAATCTTTAAAAATAGCATTAGACATATCCAACGTTTAAAAAACTTGGTATGGTAGGTTTTTTGTGATGAAATTGTCCTTTCTCATAAATAAATAAATAAATAAGAAAAAAAAACATGATTGAAAACTAATTAAATGTATCCAAAAAAATAAAAAGTAAGAAATGTAATCCAGAAAAATAAAAAGTAACAAAGATGTCATCTTCTCAAAAAAAAAAGAGAGAAAAAGAAAAACAATCCAACTTGCACTATGAAAATGGGCATCATCGTTTGTACATAAGAAAACTAATTTTTCCTTTGTTAAATCTCTTAGTTTACTCATTTGCAACTTCCAAACCAACTAAAACTCTAGAAAGCAAGAATATAAACAAATATTTCTTGGGCATACCTTTTTTTTTTTATCATTTATCTTCAAGAAATCATCAAGTTAGAACATGAAATCGAACAAGTGGTAAAGACAAAATCGATAGCTAATCGAGAATGTAATAGTTGTGGAAAATTCGAAGCATTAAATATGGGAAACAACACTATGTTGCTTTGTGGTGGAACGGTGGACATAGCAGCCACGCAGGAGAGTGACATCATCTCTCTCTCTCTCTCTCTCTCTCTCTCTCTCTCTCTCTCTCTCTCTCCTGATTTTATCGTGTCTACTCGAAAATCTAAAAATGACCCAGTTGTGTGAGAGTGTGCGTGCGCGCAATGGGAAAGGGATTGGAGCAATTACCAGATTTCTAGCAGAAATCCCAGAGGCGTGTTGGTATGTAATCAAGAATGGATTTTTTCTTTTTCTTCCTTGAAAATATTTCTTGAATTTTCAGTTTTTCTAGATGGAAATAATGTAGAATTTAGTGATTGTGGTTATGTTTTCAGTTTTCTTTTGAATCTTGTGCTAATGTTTAATCAAGATTTGAATAAATTATTGATGCCCACTTCTCAAAATCAAAATAAACATTTTTTCTTGAATAATTTTGGGTGGATTTTGGATTTTTAGAGAAGAATAACTCTTTGTTACTTTTTATTTTTTTGAGGTACATTTCTTATTTTTTATTTTTTAGGGTACATTTAGTTAGTTTTTAATCATGCTTTTCTTTTTTCTTATTTTTCTTATTTTTTGTTTATTTAAAGGAAAATGCAATTTCGTCATAAATAACCTACCATGGCAAGTTTTTCAAATATTGGAGATGTTTGGTGCTATTTTTAATAGTTAAGGGTATATTTCTAATATTTTTGAAAAGTTGAAGTCCAAATATACAATTATCCCTTAGATCATTTACATTCAGGAAAATACAATGTTGTCACCTAGACTCGAACGCTTTAGCGTAGTGTTGGCCTATAATAAGCTTGACTTGACCTGTGATTCGGGATTCATGAGTTTAGCCATTGGCACCTATTTATTGACACGTAAATCTGTCGTTTTTTTTTTTCACACACAATAAAAAATTAAGAAAAAAAGGAAGGAAATGAAAATGCTGAGGGATAGGATTGTCTCGAATGATTGATTAATGTCAAACCGTTGGCCTCCTACTTTTATTCACATGTAACCTGTGAAATTTTAGTGGTTTGGAAGCAAAGAAAGCATGTACCAATCTACAAACGACTCTTTCTCTATCAAGTTGATGTTGACTTTTATTTGTACATACCTAACGTTGGAAAATATAAGTTGTTCGAGTCGGGTACATGCCCGACTCTCACAGAGGGTGGGCCCCCTATGCTCGGGCAACATAAATGCCATGTAGCTAACAATATGTAGTTTTGACAACAATATACAAATAACAAATAAAATTTTAATTTGTTTCTTTTTCTTTAAATCTATCATACTGTCCAATTTTGAATTTTGAATATGTCATTAGAACAAATTATTTACATAATTATAAACAAAATATAATCAATTTTTTTTTACCCAACACACCAAACATACCACAGTCTAACAATAAGTAAGGACGTTAGTGATTAACTAATAATATAAAAGGAAGAAGAAATAATTCCAGACTTATTTATGATGAAATAAGAGGTGACATGAGCTAGAAAGTTGCAGAATACCAAAGATAGACAAATCAGTAGACTGTTAGGTGGGAATGATTGGCTAGACTACTTGAATCGTTGAGTTATAAAAAAATAATAAATACTTTCTACTCGTGCAAATAACATATAATGTTGTCAGATTAATCAAACGATATCTAAAAATGTCAGGTGTCAATAATATTTTGAATCTAAGATGTCACATACATCTTTAAGAAGATAAAACAATTCTGATGCAAAATGTATTTTCAATCCTATCGTTATCGATTTTTATTCATGAAAATTTGTGCAATTTTCCCCTTTTCTTAAAGAAAAGAAATTTTTGCTCTAGTGAAATGTTAGAAAAAATATACCGATTTGATAATCTGAATATGATCTCCAAGGCACGTAAAATGTTATCTTTTAAGAAATGTTCTTCCCCTATCCAATGAAGTGACTAAGAGGTTCTAATAAAAAATTCTTTTCAGTATATAATAGAGTTGTTTGATTCAAACTGTGACAATTTGATTAAACCAAGAAAACACTAAAACTAAAACTGATGATGCCAAAAAAATACGAAATAATAAGAAAGAAAGGAAATGGTTATATTCTCTGCAAACAGGTAACAGTCTCCATATATAAGGACTATGTCTAAAGGTATGAATTGATGTGTCTGTTGGAAGAAAACTATTAACTTTCAACAGATGCAATTCTTCTAAAAAGAACACACCTATTGATATACTGGTCGATCCCCGTTTCGAAGCGGCAAACCATTTACAAACAACAATAAAATAAATTATGAAAAATATCTAACATGAAATACCCTCCAAGTTTACCTTACTAAACAAAGCTAATTTAATTGGTTATTAGACATTGTTTTTGGGTGCTTGAGGGAAAAAGAAAAAGAAAAAAGATGGATCCAAATGTGTAATTTCTGATTCAAATGGAATTTAATTTTTGTAAATATATTTAAATACAGATATTTTGCTAATAAATATACTAGGTTATTCGAATTTACATGCAAATTCTGTACTACTAAATTATATAAGTTAATAAGGTCAAATTGAAATCCTACCGAACTCGATTTGATTCCTTTGATTGGGAAAATTAGGTTGTCTGGTTGTGCACTTCTTTTTGTTACGGATTTTGTGCCCAGAAATATAAACATTCATCAATAAGAACTATAAACCAAAATGTAAATATAGCAAGATAACACCAGAAATTATTTCGTTCGTTTCGTCTCTTTTGACTGCATCTGCCTTTGAAGTTATACCAAAAGAATTTTGCTACTTGTATATTCCCACTTACACTTGCTTATGTGGCAGAATAAAATAATTAAAACAATATTGAAAATAATGTTTTGGCCCAAGATCCTTCAGCCCTAGATCCTACTGCTACATAAGCAAGTGTAACTGAGAGTGTAAGTAGAGATGTACAAGTAGCAAAATCCATACCGAAAAACTAGTGATGGCAAGTTGGCAACGGAATAGGTCGGGCCCGGGCTGCCCCTTACCGTCTCGGCCCCACCGGGGATTTTTCTGCCCCGCCCCCCCGGTCGAGTTGGAGTCAGGGGCGGGGCGGGGCGGGGCGGGGCGGGGAACTCCCATCTCCCATTTATTTCTCTGTTTATTCATTTTTTAATTTAAAATATTAAATTAAATTTAAAATCATTAAAAAAACACATGAATATTAATATATTAAAAAAATATAACAAAATCACATTATTTATAGACAAGTATTTTCTAATATGAAGTATAGTTTTTCGATGTGGGACAAAATGTAATATCTTAGTAAAATCCAATATTAAAGAGTAAATGTATAAAATGAATCCCATATCAGATTCTTTCAATAAGTGTGTTGAATGAGAAGTATATAAAAGGGAGTGATGAACCAATATATCACTAAATAAATAATGAGGTTTACATTTTGATGGGCCTTGAAGTAGATTTGTGGTCTTCCAATTAATATATTTAACCTATTAGTTCTTTCCTTATATATCATATTTATATATTTTTATAATTATAATTATAATAATAATTAAAAAAATTATTTAATTGAACTGGGGTGGCGACTTTTTCTCGGGCACTGTCCCAATTTCCTGATTAGTCAAGGATTCTCCACCCTGTTCGAGGCGAGTCCAATCGAGGCATCCAAGTTGAATTGCCATCCCTATAAAAAAACAAATAGACCTCTTGCACTATGATAAAAGATCAACAAAAGTTACATTCCAAACATTTTAGAGACTACCCACTCAGATTTAACACACAAAGTATTCCGATTCTACATAAGAACCCTAATCTCCAAATATCATAACTTGACCAACAACTACGGTTCCAGTTATTGTAGCAACAAGTTTCTGGAAACCAATTCCATAAAAACACTCAAAGAAACACAAAGAATCAAAGTGAGATATTTTGGGAAGAAGATGAAGAAATCAGAGAAAAGAAAAAAGCTTCGGATCTTAAAACCAAACCCCAACCTCAACATTAATGCAAGAGTCCTTTTATATTACAATTCAATGAACGAGATGAATCTTGATGATCCAACAGGTGCTGAGGTAGATAAAAATGCACTTCTGATTTCCAGCATTTAAAGTCGAATTTCACATAATCGGATCCAAAAAGTTGGGCCAACATTGTGGACTTGGGCTGGGAGAAAACTTTGGGCTTTAGCTTGTGTTTCATCATCATGGGTCACTCAGTTCTTTGGGCTCAAAAACGTCACACTTTTAATTTTGTAAACTGAAAAATAGCTATCATTCTCCCTAAAGATGTCAATTTGGGTCTCGGTCTGTGTCCAATGAAGTCCGATAACGGCCAACATTAAAAAAAGTCCGTGCCGCAGTGAATTACGGGCCAGGTCAACCCAAGCCACGAAAATTAAATATGAACCTGGTCCACCCGTCAACCCATCCGGGTCGAGCCCATGTGGGTGACGGTTTAGTTCATATAAATAAAAAAGTAATTTTTTTTTTTTTTGAATTTACTAAAAAAAATTACTAACTTATTTTACTTCAAAAAAAATATTTACATTTATAATAAAAATGTGTTAAATTACTAAATAAAAAATAAATAACAATGATAAATTCACATTTATTATTTATAACAAAAAATGTTTACATTGAATTTATATCTTATTTTATATTGAATTATTTTTAACTTTGTGAATTTTACATATTACTTTTACATTTGAATGAGACTGCGGCTGTCACTCATGTCAGTCACGTTCAATGGCTCTCTCCTGTGTATTTCTTTTTTAATAACAGCTGGCCCGTTTGATGTTGAACCGTCCGGGCCGGCGGTTCAGCGTCATCTGGCTCGTGAACAGTCCATCCAGTTCACTAGCTAGTTTACGGGCCTCCACGGGTGGGCCGATGTTGGTTTGGCCGGCCGGCCCGTCTTAACAATTATAATTCTCGCAAGGAAATCGTAAACTTGCAGAGTTCAAGTTTGAATTTGAACATTGCTGTTAAGATAGTAACATTTTTAATATTGTCGAAAAAAAATTGGTTTATGTAAGGGTAATTAATATTTATATTATATTTTTTATTTGTAATATATTTTAACTGTACTTAACGTCTTTAATATTTGTACATTATAGTATTCATGTTTCTAACTTCTTTTTTTTGTCACATTCTTATCCTTAAATTAATTAGCACATCTTGTATCTGATAACTGTATCCATTAAAAAAAAAATGTTGAAAATACATAAAACGACTTATTTGTCCATCATATTTTAAAAATAATAATAATACAAAAGTATGATAAATTACATTTTTTTTTTTCCATTTCAAAGCACGCAATATCTTGACACAAACCATTGTTAAGGACATGATGTGCTAATTGTAAATGTTGAAGATAAAAATTCAAAGAAAAAAAGCTAAGATTATAATTGCTACAATAAACAAAAGTTGAAGATTTAAGTATAATTAAAATGTGATTAATTACCACAAAGTACAATTTTATTTTATTTTATTTAGATTCGTTTAAAATACCAAGATTGACATCAATGAGGTCACTGGCGTTGTTAGTGCCTAATGGGCTGGGGTCCTTGTTTTAACTACACAAAGCCCATGTTACCAAATTGAGAATTTGTGGTAGTAGAGGTAAAATTCGAAAGGGGTCAGCTCGATCATCGTAGACTTGCATGCCAACTGCACCAAATATCTCGTTGATTAAATTTGACATCAATAAAATTTTAACGTCTTTTTTAAAAGATCTCAAGAATATAATCCTATTCCGATATAAGTTGAATTAGCACATGTCAGAGAATTTTTATTGACAAATAAATAATGACAGCAATGGTCTAACCTAATTCTTCCATGATCATGTGATCACATGAAATCCCATGTTTATGAACATTGACTCATCATATGAAATCGATTTATTTTATAGGGTTTCAGTTATTTCAGTTATGGAGTTAATTGCACTAGAATATATGCCAAAAACATATAGTACAATTATTATATGAATCTTGTTCCTGGGAAATTAATTCGGAGGTCCTAGCTAGCAAGTTTGGTAGTGTTTATAGATATTTATACACTAATCAAACATTATTTTTATCCATACATTTTATAAGACTCGCAATTTTATTTACTTTTTTTCTTGGCTTCTATGAGGAAGGCGGGCCAAAGGAGGCTCGAGGGTTTGTTAAGGAAGGCAGCAAGGGCCGACGGGACAAATATGATGATTGGCTTAGGTAGGGCGGCCGACCTACTACGGGCACCTGTAGGATTAGTGTGTGAGACTGCACACATTCCGTAAAACCCGATATCTATAATCTACAAAAAAAAAAAAAAACTTTACTAAACAAATGAATTGAAACCGAGGCTTCATTCGTTGGATTAAGACAAAATTTTCCTAGATACATAATATTATGAAACATGAAATGTATAGAATTTCTTGAAAACTAAGTTTAAAATCTTAAATACAATGAACCCACAAAGAAATGAAGAATTTAATTAGGGGCTTTACCCAAGAAAGGAACACAATGAACAATCAAGTGTTGTTCAACTGTTAGGTTGAATGTGTCACTTGTATTGTATTGTATTCTAGTATTAATTATAAATTTTAAGTTAATTATACAATACTACATGTCAAGTTCATTGTATTCAATAAGTCTTAGAAACATACTTTGGCAAAATACTAAACAACATCATACATAGAGTTTAAAGATAAAGGGGCGGACTTGTGTGCAAGGCGAATGATGTTGGTGCACAAGAGTACTTCAACCCACAACCTTCTCCTTTTTATATGTTCTAATTAAGAACCAATGTAGGTATGTCGGTTATTACTTATAGAAGAAAGATTTGCCATATAAAGATTTATTGTCGAGATTTTGTAGATTCGTGAATTACATATTATAAGAAGCAAGGAAAATCGAATCTATGTACCAAATTCTAGTACCTACTCATCCATGACGTGCAACGTCTTATATAATCATATGACATGTACGTACTTATTTTTGCCAATTTTTTTCGTTTAACATACTAAACATAATATTGGACAACTTGTTGACTTCTCAAGTAACTTGATGAACTAAATAAATATCCTAATAGCTTTTAAAATGCAACGTAATTGACAAATGTGGTGGGTCGGGTTTGGTAACACAAGGGAGATATTTGAATCCAGTGGGTACATTCTTCCCTACCATATCGCAAAGCATTTTTAGGTACTAATTAAAAGGGGCTTCATTCATTCAAACCGACCTTTTAACTGAATCTCATCATTGAAAAAAAAAATGTTTAATGAATGTGGAATCATTAATCATCAACTATCTTTTGTACAATAAAA
This sequence comes from Forsythia viridissima, assembly GCA_030279155.1. Taxonomy (NCBI): domain Eukaryota; kingdom Viridiplantae; phylum Streptophyta; class Magnoliopsida; order Lamiales; family Oleaceae; genus Forsythia; species Forsythia viridissima. The sequence continues at coordinate 6,040,164 of CM059036.1, forward strand.
AATGAACCTATCTTTTTAATATTGTACGAGTCGTGCCGTTTAAAGATTTGATTTCATTGAATTTTTCAAAAGATACAAGAATCAATTCGGCATAGAAATGATTATTCTAGTCGATTTAAAATTTATTGAGTTGTTACCATCCTTTGCTAATTTCTTAACGCGTAATTTGGATATTTGACTTTGATAATTACAAAAAGTAAAAAAATAATTTATTTATTTATTTATTATTATTATTATTATTTTGGGATAATTGTATATTTGGTCCTTCAACTTTTCAAAATCGTTGGGGCTATGCCCCTAACATAAAAAAAAATAGCACCACACATCCCAACGTATGATAAATTTGACATGGTAGGTCATTTATGACAAAATTGACATTCCTTTTAAATAAACAAAAAAAAACAAGAAAAAAAAGAAAAACATGATTGAAAACTAATTAAAGGTACCAAAAAAAGAGAGTAAGAAATATACACCCAAAAAATAAAAAGTAACAAAGAAGTAATCTTCTTTATCGAACTCAAAATCTACCCCAAAAAAATCCATCTGAACTAGAGAACGTGCTATCAGACAACAGGCTAACCGTCTCCAACCGGTACCAGAAAGCCACATGGGTGGAGTCGAAGATTCTATTCAAACTTGCGGTACCTGCCATTATTGTGTGTTTGCTTAACAAAATGACTTCAATGTCTACTCAGATTTTTGGTGGGCATCTGGGTAATTTTGAACTTGCTGGTTCTTCTCTTGCCAACAATGAGATTCAATAGTTGAGCAGATAGAAACTGTGAATGAAGGTAGTCATTTTTTTCGCTTGGGTACGCCATTAACATCAAACATTTTGAAAATACTTCAAGTGAATTTTCTTCAAAAATGTCTGCATCTCATCCATAGATGCCATTGACTCGAGAACCAAGCATTTCTTCAAATAGAAAGTTTCCTCATCAGTCAGAGGACTTGAAGAATTTTCTAGTTCAAACACCGAGGATTAGTTCTCCTGCAGGAGCTAGTTCTGGGATTTCAACTCCTGGATATGCAAACATTCCCTCTTCAACTGGACAATTAGCTTTTGGCTCTAGGGCACCTCCTGCCTTCTATTCGCAAGCGAATTTTCCACAAATGTGGAATTGTACCTGTAAGTGGTGGTTTTCAAGGATTCTTCTCTTGTGAGTGGTTTAATATGATAGTTCACCGTCCAAGTATCCGGATTTGTACGGGAAGCGGCTGGGGTTGCTCAATGTTCAGATGCTAGAAAGAGGGATTGGTTTTCTTGATGTAAGTTTGGACGACTCAATTTTCATAGTATAAGTTGGATTTTTTATTTTTATTTTTTGGTGGAATTTAGGTTTTTGGAGAAGATGACCTATTTCTTATTTTTTATTTTTTTTGAGTGCATTTCTTACTTTTTATTTTTTGGGGTATATTTAGTTAGTTTTCAATCATGTTTTTATTCTTTCTTGTTTTTTTTTTTTTTGTTTATTTAAAAGGAAGAGCAATTTTGTCATAAAGAACCTACCATGCCAAGTTTTTTATACGTTGAGGATGTGTGGTGCTATTTTTTTAGGTTATGGACATATTCCCAACGATTTTAAAAGATTTGGGACCAAATATGCAATTATTCCTATTATTTTTATGAAAATACCACTTGGATTTGATAATGCACCTTCTAACCTAGTTTTCTTTGGGTCACATGCAAGCACCACCGATTTTATGTCTTCTAATTGACTAAATTATTTATTAGGGTTTTTTCAATTAAAGTATGTACAATGATAATATGTTTATATATATATATATGCACCAGCCTTTGCTAATTAATGCATATATATATATTTATATATTCAAAAATATCATGGATTACCCAATGACAACTTCGAGATTCTCCAATCCACACCCTATTAGTCGAACATGAACTAACGAATTTTGCTAAGGCGTGAGTGACACTATACGTCTCACGCCTTATAAAAGAAACCGACTAAAGTTAAGGAACACAATTAGTAATTAAATCATAAATTTTGGATACAAAGGCACCCTCTAAAGACAAATTAATTACCTATCTGCAGCAAATATTCCATCAGTTACTACTTAATATATTAGAAAAAAAAAATTAGGGTTCATTAATGAGTCAAACAAGATCAAGAGAAGATTGCCAAAAGGAAATCACAAGCTAAATTATTCTTAATTATTTGTATTATAATTAATAACCCTAAAGTTCTAAATTCATGCTTCCATGTGAACTCCTTTTGAATTTGAATAAAGCTAGTAACCCTCACATTCATACTACAATAAGTAATTTAAAAAACCTGGTTTATCTTCTTCTTTTTTTAATAAAAACTTTTGGAAATTGTGGGTGCAATAAGTGGTTATGTATATCATATATATGTTTAAAAAGTTGAAATGGATTAAATAAATAAATTAAACAAAAACAATGGCAATAAGAAGTAATTAAACAAAGAAAAAATTACTTATAAATAAATTAGTGGAACCAAAAGGCAATCTTATGGGGCCTTTACTAATTAATAATGGAATTAAGCTTAAAAGTACCAATTATTTCAATGATAAATTCTAAGTTCTTGTTTGACCAAGAACAAAGATATCCAAAAGGGAAGTCTTTAAGGTCCAAGAAAAGTAAAGGCAATGAAGGTGAAGGAGAAACTCCTTCCTCTCTTTTGAACATCAAATCATATTAAGTGTCTGTTTGATTTTGCTAAAAATTAGTTTTTAAGTAGATTTTGATAAAGTTGATGAAATATATAGTTAAAAAGTTATTGTAGGTCCCATGAAATATATGGTTAAAATTAATTGTTGACATTGACGACAATTTTTTAGCAAATTTTTAAGTAAATTCAAACATGACCTAAGTTTTCTTTTTTTGATTAATGCAATGTTACAAATTTGAAAAATTTACAAGTAATAGTACCACTTTAAGTAGGTTTTTAACAGTTGAATTTGATATAATTAAAGATGAGATATGAAATAAAAACTATCAGGTGGCGTATCCATCAGCGTCTGCACGAAATTGCTGATAGGATGAAGCCATTATCTATCTATTGGAAAACACGTAATAGTTTGTAAAGTTAAAAGCTCTAGATCGAGCAATTTAGCCAAAATAGAGATGTATGGATGCCTTATATATCTATATGTATCAAGATTCTATTAATGAAGATAAAAAAAAAAAAAAAAAAAAAAAAAAGATCGGCATACCAAACATGTCCTTAAAAGCCAAATTTATCAAAACTTTGGCCAAATTTGCTATTTTCATCTACCTAACATTAAATAAATATTAATGAAAATCGTTGTTAAAAATTGTCGTGTAAAATAGAAGAAGGAATTGTCTTTTTACATTGAAAATATTGATGATGTAATAAAATTTACTAATCCCACATAAATTAATAAATATATGGATAATTAGCACAAAACGTCCCAACATTTTATAGTCATTGTGTAAATCGTCACTTCCTTCGAAATTTTGACATTTTCACCCTCACTTACACCATTTCCTTGCGCAAAACGTCTTTTCCGTCCAAAGTTGTTGTCACCTCACTTTTCCAACACGACTCTTAACACAACTGAAGGTAAATTAGTCCACCTACAATATTCTAATCCCGACTGAAGATAAGCCGCAATGTCACCCTCTTGAGTTAACTCGCCAGCGGATGAATTCTACACTCCATTATCACCATCTTTTTGCACAGGCTGCTCATCCTGATGGCTAGCAAAAACATTAGTGTCAGCCTCCATACTTGGAGAAGTCCTACCCCTATCAAACCATGACCAACTCTCCACAAATTCTGGGTTCCAATCTGAACCATAATTTTTGGAAGATCCAGTTCTTCTTCTCCATCTCATAGAATTTCTTCTCCTCCCTCTCATAGAATTTTTTGACCCGATTGAGTTATATTCATCAGAATACCTTCTGCTGCCAAGGCCTACATCTACAGCAGCAGTCCCCAAACGGGAATGAGCTGATGTACAATCGTCCATAGGTACCTGCATAAAATCCTCAATCTGATTCTTCCAGTCACCATTTTGCCACTTTTCTGAGAGCGCATTTGGAGGTAGAATCCCTTTAGAAACTAAATATTCAGCCGCTAGTCTACATGCTTCCATGAAAAGGTCAGTCCAAAATGCAGTGGTAGCAAGGGTGGCTGAATCGGCCTTGAGTGGCCACCACATCCATAGCCACTGCGATTATAGTTTCTATATTCAGAATTATACATCTGATGACCTCTAATTGACTCAATGGGTGAACTCCTATTGGGAAATAGGTTTTGGACTAATTTACCCTTCCGTTGTGTTACGAGTTGTGTTGGGAAAGTGAGATAACGGCAATTTTTGAACGGAAATGACGTTTTGCACAAGGAAATGGTGTAAGTGAGAGTGAAAATGTCAAAATTTTAAATGTATGGACGATTTACACAATGACTTCAAAAAGTAGAGACATTTTGTGCCAATTACCTTAAATATATCTTGTATAAAAAGAAAGAGATTCATAAAAATGTGGGTATGATCTTGAACACTCATTTAGTTGCTCGTATTTTATCTTTCTTGTTTAACTAATTTTGCCATACTACATTGTTTACATATGAAAACAATAATCAATATTTAAGAGTCCGTGTTACTTTTCACAATTTGATCTATCTAAGCATAGACGAGTAATCGAATTTCAAGATAAGTGGTTATATTGACACCACGTTTTTTTTATAAATATAACAAATTTTAATAGATATCTATACTAATTCTAAAAGCTCCTTAAAGGAAGAAATATTTTTGGACGATATTGCCCCTCGAATAACTTATAATTCCTAAAATCATCTTTCAATTAATATAATTTATTTTGGCTTTAATTTAAACTATTTAATACTATATAAATATTGCATTTTGATCATTAGAAGTGGTTTGTCTCTTTAAATTCCATTATATATTGTAATTAATGAAATTAAATAAAAATATACTAATAAAATTTTTAATATATTGAAATTATTATCTTTAATTGTAAACAATCAAAGAGTCAATCTTATTATGCACAAGAATTTAAACAAATTCCTTCATCAACATAACAAAACAAGATGAATTTGGCTTTGCATTTCGATTTTCTTATTATTGATTCATACTTTCTTCCTCTGTTCCAAATATGGGAGAAACATTTATGGATGATATTGCCCCTCAAATAACTTATAATTCCTAAAATTATCTTTCAATTAATATAATTTATTTTAGCTTTAATTTAAATTATTTAATACTATATAAATATTGCATTTTGATCATTGAAAGTGATTTGTCTCTTTAAATTCTATTATATATATTGTCATTAATGAAAATAAATAAAAATATACGAATAAAATTTTTAATATATTGAAATTATTATTTTCAATTGTAAACAATCAAAGAGTCAATCTTATTATGCACGAAAATTTAAGCAAATTCCTTCATCAACATAACAAAACAAGATGAATTTGGATTTGCATTTCGACTTTCTTATTATTGATTCATACTTTCTTCCTTTGTTCTTCGTCTTTGTTTTTTATTATGCCAAGAATATTTTTTTCCTCGCAATGACGATTTTTAATCTTTGATAATTAGTTTGATAGTAATGTGGTAATAATGGATTTGTTAATTTTTCATGAATGGTTCACTAATTTTAAGAATATATATGATGGTAATATTGATTTTAAATTTTGATTTCTATATCTTTTTTTCTTGATTTAGAATATTTGTTCGATGTAAAAATGTTAATTATTGTGGTAGTCTTGATAACAAAGGGATTTAAGCTCGAATGATGTTTTATGTCATTTTGTAAGCAATTAAACATATATTTATTGTGAAAGAACGAGTTAGAAGAGTTAGAATAAGGAGAATTGGTGTCACTCTAACTCTTTCAAGCACGCGGCTGAGGAAGACATAACTTGGATACAATGAGTCATGTTATGTATAAGGTGAAGGTAAATCTCGCATCATAAGTAGTTTTATGTGATGAGTTAAAATCATTGTCCAAATATCTGGTTGTTTTGAATTTTCTTGAAATTTAATAATAGTTCAGATGGAATTACGAGAAAGAATGCATGAAGAGAACCAGAAAAAAAAAACCCTTAATTTATGGGTACATTAAAACTGAATAGATATTGCAATATAAAATTCTTCTTTATCTTATGTCAAAGAATTTTGAGATTTTTTTCCTGAGAAATAATTACCTAAAAAGGCTAAATATTTTATTTTCGTGTGCTTTTTATAATGATATAAATACAGAAAATCAATGAAAAATTGTGTTATACTTATATCTACTATTTTCATGTATTTTAGAATTTGATACTAATTTTCATAAAAGAAAGTTGCCTTTTCTGATATGCCATTTGATACGTACTTTAAAATATAATTAAAAGGGTATCAATAATCTTTCAAACTTAATATTCACGTGGCCATGTATTTTTTAATGAACCACATATTTTACCAAGAAGTTTGAATATAATTTATTAGTTGGTCATATTCATTGATGAACTTATGATTGAAGATGAGTTTCATTTAAGTGTTATATTCATCGATAATTTTAAAATTAAAAAATTATAATATTATTACAAAATCACGTGCAACGCACGTATTTTTAACTAGTTGCATTAAATGTCTCTAACCTTTATTTATTGTTTCATTTATATTTCTAACTTTTTTCATCGTATTCTTATTTTTAATTGTCTATTAATTAGCACATCTTATCTCTAATGACGATTTTCATCTAAAAACTTTGTTGGCATACTTTAAAATGAAACGCAAATATTTAGTCCCAATTTTGTATTTTCTTTCTTTCTTTGGTTTTTTTTTTTTTGGCTTATTTAAAAATACGTAAGGCAAATAAGTCTTTTACTCCTTCTTAATCGTTATAAGGAACAATATGTGCTAATTAATAAAATGTTGATGATAAGTATGCGATGAAAAAAGTTGAAAATATAAGTGTGATAATGAGTAAAGGTGATGGACCTTTTATGCAATTTAAACGTGATGCTCTTATAAAAGAAATATGGTGCGAACATATTTATCCTTTCAAAATTAATGTTCTCAAATCAACTATCATTTTGCACGAGAATGTTAAGAGTAAAATCTCAGTTAATCAACATACAAGGGCACAAACTGTCTTCTTAACAAAATTGACTTTTTAAGATAAAACTCTAACCCGTTATATATATATATATATATACACACTTTTGCGTTCGATAACTTTAATCCCATAAATTATTAATAATATTAATATTGTTATCTAGCATCATTATCATCAAGATTTGATCAAGTTGTGAGCCATGGCAACATTTTCCAAGAAGCCCACAATATCCTAACGAATTCCGACTTTGTAGAGCTTTCGATCGCCCGTGGATGATCAATCTAACAATTTGGTACTTAATTTATAAATTCAACAAAGAAAGAATATATATTGACACCACATAAAGTCCCACAACCAAAAAGTTGGAAGTAAAATATGAAATGCCATTTTTTTCTTTCAAAAAAGGTCACTTTTTAGGGTTCAATTAATAAAAAGCATATGGTTTAAATTATTTAGTCCAAAAAACTTCTTACTTATTGCAACACCAAATAAAAAGTAGCCCTAATAATTTAAGAAGTTTACTCAATCTTTTAGGGCCAGCTACTTGGGTGTTTTGAGTACTGGTTATGAATGTTTTTTAAAATACCAGTTTTGAACGTTTATGAGGAGTCTAATTTTGAACGATTTTAGTAGCAGTTTTTAAAACAGTCAAACTCATACTTGGAAATTTATTATGCAGCTGTTCTGAAAGTTTTTAAAAGAATAAAATTACATAATATAACCATATATTAAAAAAGATTGGTATGTGTAAAAAATATGAAGTGTGTAAAAATTATTCAACTGCAAAAAATTTCAAAAATAATTCAATGGCACGTACAAAAATTATTGTTTGGAGAGGAAAGACAAAATATGCGTTTAGATCGAAGAGGAATAAGGAAGTAAGTATATTAAGTTTATGGTATATTTCGAAATAATTATTTAGATGGGGTAAAATTGGAAGATAATTTGAAAAACGGAAAAAACTCATCGATTTTGAAGGTTGAGAAATACACCACAAATTACACTACACTGGTGTCCTAAAAAACTAACAAACACTGATTTTTCTAACATCTCATAAACGATACCAACCAAATTCGGTGAAACAAAAAAAAAAAAAATCGCAAGCAGATCCTTACTCGAATAGGTTTAATTGACATGAAACTGTACGGCTTTTATTCTTCTCTCATGTTCATTCTTCCGTGTCTCCACACACACATGCTCATTAAATTTTTTGCCCACCTCAAATTGAAATGTTAGCGACCTCGCTAAGCCCCTGAATAACCCCATTTTAAAAAGAGGAATAATATACGTCATTGAATGCGTTATAAAAATCCTTAAAGTAGGTTAGGGATGGGAGATGGTCCCTTGTAGTACTTGTACCACGCTAGCTTTATTCCGGGTTTGATAAACCATGGTCGCAGTGGCAAAGCATATACGTCTCTAATATATTATAGTATAATTTTTTATATTTTTCTTGTTTTTATATATGAATTCACACTAGCAAAGACACATTGAATGATGAAAGAAAGAACTCTTGTTAAAGATTGTACTCTAATTCCAAAGCCATTGGAGCAAAATTCTAATAACAACAAATGCTAGGGTTCCTATTTGTTGCATGAAAAGAAGAGATTCAACTAAATCGAGGCTTCCATCATTCCATGCACATGCACCCCCCCCCCCCCCCGGGGGTCCCCTCTTTTCTACCCCATGTTTCTACTTTAACTTTGCATGTACACCTAATTTGGCAAATTGTAGTTCACTACTTCCAAATTTTGTTTACCAAATTTCACAACAAACTAAGATTCCAAGGTTTTCACATGCCACAAGATTTATATAAATAAAAAACTGTTGTGATGAAGTGATTTAGTGTATGTTTGACAATGTTAAAATTATAATTAATTTAAATTAGTTAAATTGGTTAAATATATTTTTTAACTATACATTATGTAGGATTCACAATTTACTATTCACTTATTATACACAATTTATAAGCACCTAAAAATAATTTCAACACATTCCATATGGCAAATTGTAGTCCACTACAAAATTTTGGCAGTGCTGAAATTAATTTTTATTGTTCATAAGTTATAAGTCTTACGAAAAGTATGGATAAAAAGTATGTTCGACTAATTTAAATTATAATTTAAGCTTAATCAAACAAATGTGTTAGTAAAAGAGAGAATTTTTGAATTCAGGCATGTCATCATCTCTTTATGAAAATTGTACATTCTTTTAGTCATGATTTCGATTTACATAGAAATGGCTTATTGAAAATAAGTTACATATAAATAATTTTTTCTTTTCTTTAACAATTGAAGTTCGTTTTTAGATTTGAAATTAAAATAGAATGGCTTCATGAATAGATACTAAACTGTTCCTATTTTAGGGTATCATTAAGCTAGTTTTGTCACATTAAATTGAATTGAATTGGATAGGACTGTTTTATCTATCAAACGGCAAAATACAACTAAAATTTTTCATCGAAACCCTCACAATTTTTAAAGTCGGACAGATTTATCTCGTCTACATGTGATCGTTGGATTGATGAATCAGCCATGATCCAAATCCAATCACTTGAGCTCTTTTGCCATGCTACAAATTACAAGGGGATGATGTAAAAACATGTGTTGGGACGTTGAGATATATATGCATAGAATTTGCATTTATAATCTCAATGTGAGTGTGGTTCCAAATTCCAACAGAGAATTGTGAGCCCCCCCAGGTGCAATTGACAGTCCCCATCGCCCACTTCACGTGGTCACTTGGCGCGTATCCTTCTCAATATTTCCTATCCTAATCATCACATTTAGTTCAATTGATCCCCATCCATAATTTAGGGTTGATGGCAACACAAGTTAATACAATGGTAGATTGTTCGGTAAGATGTGTGTTCTATAAAAATATTCTTCTGTCTTCAATTATAGTCTTTTTTTTTTTTTGTTGATAATATAGTTAATTTCTTACTTTTCTAATATGTCCATATTTAATGTGTTTTGTTATCAACAAATATGAACTATCGTTATATTAATTGTAAGGGTACGTTAAGAAAAATATAAATAAAATTTATTATTACAACTATAATGATTAAGTTTTTTATAATACGTGTGAAAATAGAAGTAAGTTTATTTTTGTAAGACGGATGGAGTACAAGTTAAAGTTTATTTGAAGAAAAACGATAATCGCCAACAGCTTTTTCATCACCTATCATCATTCGAAACATCTTTGGTGTTTGATGACAATACAATCAATGGCATTGTAGTCGATTATTGTTGTCAGAGGTACGTAGGTTATCATCTACGATAATGTCATAAGTGGCCAGCTACGGTATTGCCACCAATAATCACAAACAGCTTTTTCATCACCGATTAGCGTTCAAAGCGTCGTCAGAGATTGTCGACGACATCACCGATAGCATTGTATGTTTGGTGCTGAAATTATTTTTTAAGTACTTATAAGTTGTGGTCGTATAGAATGTGTGGGTAGTAAGTTGTGGGTCTTAGAAAATATATGGATTAAAAATATATTTGATCAATTTGACCAACTTAAATTATAATTTAAGCAAACCAAACAAGGGCTTAAGAAAGTCTGATGGTGCAAATGCGGAGTTGGGGAGAACCGAACAGTAGTCCAGTCCTACTTTTGAAAAAAATAATTTTTTAAGTGTAATTTTTTTTCAGTAACAACTTGGTCTTGAAGTACAATTTATTTTTTTAAATAGTAGTCTACCTTCCAAAAATCTTGACTCCGCCACTGAGTAGCACGAGTGTTTGTGGCTATTGGAAACAAATCCCGTAATTGTATATTTTTCTTAATTAGATGATAGAATATTTTGCATATTCTCAGAATATGCTCTTGTATAATTCTATATATACTGTATCTTGTAAAAGTGAATAACATATAGAAAATAATCTCTTCCATTGCCATTACTTATTCTCTTCCATAGCCATTACTTCTTCAATACCTATTACAAATGTATTATAATATTTCTTAACATGGTATCAAAGCAAATTCATCGTCTCTAATAATTTCCAAAGTTTTTTTTTTCACCATCTTTACCAATCTACAACTAATCTCCATCAATGGCCGATACAGAAATTAACCCCCCAGTCGATCCTAGTTCTACCACCAAACAAAAGTATGGTCCTAACCCTTCAACCTACTATTACTTTCATCATTCAGATAATTCATCCATCTCGCTCTCATCTCAATTGCTGAATGGCAAAAATTGGGCAACATGGAGCAAGTTCGTCGAGATTGCTCTTTCAGTGAAGAACAAGTTAGGCTTTATCGATGGCAGATTCAAGAAACCTTTCCAAGACATCAAATCCGGATGAATACATCTTATGGGAAAGGGCGAACGACATGCTGATTTCGTGGTTTTCTCATTCAGTTTCACCAGAACTTGTTCCTAATGTTCTCTTTGCTCCTACAGCCTAACACGTTTGGGAAGATTTTCAAGCACGATTCTCTCAAGGTAATCTACCCCGCATATTTGAAATTAAGCAATCTATTGCATCCCATGTCCAATGAACCATGACGGATGCAAACTATTTTACAAAATTGCGAGATTATTGGGATGAATTAGATTTATATCGCCCCCTCTTGTCCATGTGATTGTTGTAAGTGCGATGAAAGGAAGAAAAGGGATAAATACCACTTGCGCAATTTCTTATCGGACTCAATGAATCATATAAAACAGTTCGAGGCCAAATATTACTTATGAAACCAGTGCCTGACATCCGAGAGCTCTATAACATAGTAACTCAAGAAGAGAAACAGCAAGAGGTCAGTAATGGATCAAACAAGGAGAACTTTTCACTTGCCGCGGCTGTACGACCATCTCGAGGCTCCAATTCGAATCAAAAGTCTTCTAGTAACTCTTCATTTTCTAAAAATGACAAACTGTTTTGTTATTATTGCAAAAAAGATGGCCACACTATTGATACATGTCACAGACTTCATGGTTTTCCACCTGGGCACCCGAGATATGTTCCCAACTTTAAGCCAAAGTATGATCCCAACTACAAATCAAGAAGTAACAAAACACCAGGCAGTCGACAATCACAATCTTTGGGGCATAATTACTATACTGCACATATGACAGCCACCACGCCTGCAGTCATGAACAATACATGTAGTAATATCCATGGGCTTGCAGCCGTTACTTCTTTCCGCATCCTCGACTTGCAGACTATTTTTCTAGGCCTTTTGTCCGAGCAAATTCAGAAATTAACCACTGCCATGGCTAATAAGACACATCTGGCTAATGGTAATAATGATGTTTATGCAAATGCAGCAGGTCTGTCTACTCCCCTCCTCTATTAATTCTATTTCGTCAAACTGCTGGATTTTAGATAGTGGGACCATGGACCACATTGCTTCCGATTCTACATTATTTGTTCAATCACATTCACTTAACACACATTCTGTTAATTTATCAACTAACTCTACCATACCCATTGACTCTACTGACATGATCTTATTTAATAAAGACATTGTTTTAAAGAATGTTCTCCATGTGCCTTCATTTAAATTAAATCTTTTATCTGCCACTAAAATTACCAAGTCCTTGAATTGTTGTGTAATTGTGTTTTCGAATTATTGTGTTTTGCAGGACTTGGCTACGGGGAAGATGATTGGCTGGGGTAAGCAAAGCGGAGGTCTTTACTTCATATCATCGGATTCCAAATCACCCACCGCATATTATACCAACATTGCTAAAGCTACTTGGCACCACCGACTTGGCCATCCATCCCCCTCAAGTTTACGACTAGTATCTAAGTTTATTTATTCTTTTAATGAATCTTTTGAAAATAATTGCAACATTTATTCGTTAGCTAAGCATATTCGTTTTCCTTTTCCGTCAAGTTTTATTTCATCTACTTTACCATTTCAAATAATTCATTGTGATATTTGGAGTCTCCATAAAAATCCTACACATTCAGGTACTCGTTATTTCTTGACCATTGTTGATGATTTCACTTGTTGTACATGGGTATTCCTTATGACACACAAATCTGATGCAACTACATTACTTATGTCATTCTTCACTTTTATTCAGATTCAATGTAACTCACAAATTAAAATTGTTCGAAGCGATAATGGAAAAGAATTTATCTCTCTCAATTCTTTTTCTATTTCAACGTTCTTGCATTTACACTCCACAACAAAATAGAGTTGTAGAACGCAAGCACAGTTATATTTTACAAGTTGATCGTTCTCTACTTTTTCAATCAAATTTACCCATCGCATTTTGGGGTAATATATATTAACTGCTGTTTATTTAATTAACCATTTGTCGACGCCACTTCTTTCTTTCTAACCTCACACCATTCGAACGTTTATATCATATCATCATCTTCATGTTTTTGGTTGCTTGTGTTATACGACTGTAGTCCACCCTACAACCAAATTTGAGCCACGAGCAAACCGTTGTGTCTTTGTCGGCTATCCTACTGGTCAAAAATGTTACAAACTTTTTAATTTAGACACTAAAAAAATTTTGGTCAGTTGTGACGTCAAATTCCATGAACATATTTTTCTTTTTAAACAAACAATTTCCCCTCACATGCTACCATTACCTACTACACTCTAATCCCTAGATATTGACCCGACCACTATCGCACCCGCTCTAGAAATTAAACCACCCAACACCGATCATACTCCTCATCTAGAAACTAATTTAAGTACTAACCCTCCCACTCATCCCAGTTCGCCTCCGTCCATCACACAACGGACTGTCCTCCATCACTCACCCATTTCATCTAGCTCGGACCTTGTCCTTGAGTCTCCTTACCCTACACCCATTCCTATCACTCGTCACTCAAACCAACCCCCAGAGACAACCTGTTGGGCATGCAGATTATTCTATGCACTTCGCTCACACTAGACCCCACTAGTTGTCAACCTCGTCACCTAGTCTTTCCTGAGGTACAAGGCACACTCTCTCTAATTCTTTATCATATTCATGTATTTTCCCTTCTCATTTTTCTTTTCTTGCAAATATTTCTAGTCTCTGTGAGCTTACTAACTATCATCAGGCAGTTGTTGACCCAAAATGGAGAGAGGCAATGCAAGCTGAGCTTGATGCTCTCATCTATAACAACACTTGGCAACTTGTTTCATTACCCGCGAGACAACGCCCCATTGGTTGTAAATGGGTCTACAATATCAAATACAATTCTGATGGTTTTGTCAAACGGTACAAAGCTCGCCTTGTTGCTAAAGGATATACCCAAATTGAAGGGTCAATTATTTGGAGACATTTTCTCCCACTGCCAAACTCACCACTGTCCGCTACCTATTATCTGTTGCTGCTTCTTGTAATTGGTTCTTACATCAGCTAGATGTTCAAAATGCTTTTCTTCATGGTGATCTAGATGAGGAGATATACATGGATGTTGTCCTTGGTCTTCGCCGATAGGGGGAGAATATGGTATGTGGGCTCAATAAATCACTGTATGGCTTGAAGCAGGCTTCTTGTAATTGGTTTGCAAAATTTTCTCATGCTATTCAGAAGACTGGTTTCAATCAATCAAAGGCTAATTATTCCTTGTTTACCAAAACTGAAGGGGACTCATTCACTGTGGTACTTATTTATGTTGACGATATCAATGTGACGGGCAATAATGAGCAAGCAATTAAATCTCTCAAGGACTTTCTCCTACAACAATTTCGCATCAAAGACCTTGGTAATTTGAAATATTTTCTTGGCATTGAAGTTTCTCGTTCTAAAAAAGGAATATTTGTTTCTCAAAGAAAGTATTCACTAGACATTTTGAAGGATGCGGGACTATTGGGATCTCATCTAATTATTTCCCGATAGAGGAGCATTTAAAGTTAAAACCTGATGATGGCGATCTACTACATAATCCTACCAAATATAGAAGGTTAGTTGAAAAATTGATTTATCTTACAGTGACAAGGATTGATATAGTATACTCCGTGCAAATCTTAAGCCAATTCATGCAGAATCCACGAAAACCACATTGGGAAGCTGCTTTAAGAGTTTTAAGATTTATCAAAGGCAGTCATGGTCAAGGATTATTCTTTCCTTCCTCTAATGATCTCATATTAAAGGCCTATTGTGACTCGAATTGGGCAGGTTGCACAATGACTCGACGCTCTATTTCGGCATACTACATCTTCTTGGAGAATTCTTTAATTTCTTGGAAATAAAAAAAAAAAAAAAAACCAACAAACAAATGTGGCTCGGTCATCTGCAGAAGCAGAATATCGAGCTATGGCTACGACATGTTTAGAGATTACATGAATACGATACATTCTACAAGATCTTAAAGTTTCACAAGAACGATCGGTAACTTTGTTTTGTGATAACCAAGCGGCACTTCATATTGCCACGAATCCTGTCTTCCACGAGTGCACTAAACACATAGAAATTGTTTGTCACATTGTGAGGGAAAAGCTACAAGCTGGCGTGATTTCAACTTCATATGTTCCATCATGTTCTCAACTTATAGATATCTTCACTTAGCCTTTGAAAAGTGAACAATTTCGTCTCTTAAGTGACAAGTTGGGACTTCACGATATTCATTCGCCAACTTGAGGGGGAGTGTTGGAAACAAATCCCGTAGTTGTATATTTTTCTTAATTAGATGATAGAATATTTTGCATATTCTCAAAATATGCTCTTGTATAATTCTATATATACTGTATTTTGTAAATGTGAATAACATATAGAAAATAATCTCTTCTATTGTCATTACTTATTCTCTTTTATAACCATTACTTCTTCAGTATCTATTATAAATGTATTATAATATTTTTTAACAGTAGCCAAGAGATGAGTGTGTTGTTCTCAACACTAGAGACAGTCTCTATGTAAGGTGCCAAAACTGAAAAAGTTGACAGAAGAAACACAGACTTACAAGGAATTCAGAGAACAATCCAAAAAGACTTCAGTCTCTCGAGGCATTGATGTTGTTTGGGTGCCATAATATTAAATCAATTTCTTACCCAAGCAAATTATATGCATGAATGCATACATTGAGAGAAGCCACATTTCATCATGTCATATACGAAAAATTAAGTAAAAGTAGATTTCACGTCCCCTAGATATTTTAAAATTTATGAGTGCATGGTATTGAGCAATCTGCAATAATCTCGTTACATTCGAGATTGATTTTGGAAAAGTGCCTTGTCTCTAATCCTTGAGCATTTTCTAGGTAAATTAGATATTGGTCTATTTTCATATTCAATGTTTTTTAGTACACATTGAAAGCCTATACAATATCTTCGTGATTTAAAGTTATATAGTTGGCTACATTGGGACTCTATGCCATATCAACATCGTGGTCACTTATAAAAATTAAGGTTAGAAGATATTTTAATAGAAAGTAGAAACTTTGCTCGATTGGTCTAGAAATCTTTCGTTCCTCCTATAATTGCATATATATTGACTTGCGAAAATTTAGTGTTTATTTGGTTTAACTTAAAATGTTACTAAAAAATTGAAGTCAAAGTCAATAATTAATTGTAACCAACACATTCTATGAGACCTACAACTTTTATCAAAAATTTAGACAATCAGACTCTTAGACAAATGCACTCAAGCCTTGGAATACCTCACCAAATTAAAAGTTTTAAATAATTGTGGATTGTCGGCTATTGGATGACAACTGTCATATCGAGTACCTTAATAATTTTCATGCTTCTCTATTGTAATCATGACTCGTACTTTGTGGGTGATTGCCGAAGCTATTATTGTCACTAATCATCGAGAAAAGTGTGTCGATTACTAACAAAAATCAATATTGACTTTCGATTACACTGATGAAAGGATTTGAACCTCTCAATATATCTAGTACTAAAATTCTGTAGTACTTGACCTGCAATTGCCATTTCTAAGCAAACTGAGCTAACTATTGATCCTTACAATTATTAGTTTACCAAAATTGTCAAGGGTTATTTGACTCCCTGACTTTTTGAAATTGTCCTTTTGCCCCCCCTTATTTTATGTAATTATCTTTCTTGAATACTATACAAATTCATTACAATTAGATATATTTTCAATAAATTGCTCCTTACACCCTAGTTTAAGATAAAATTACACAATTTTACCACTTTATTTTCTTTTTTATTTAAATTTGAACCATGGTGCTCAGCTATGTCAATGGGCACATGGATAAGTCAAAGGTCAAACTCCATACATATTTATTAAGGGTTTGTTCGGTGTATATTTTTTTCTAAAAAATTGATTTTTTTACCCACTTTTTTTTACTATTCAAACTTTGTAAAATGATAAAAATCATTTTACAAAGTTTGAATAGTCAACAAAACTAGGCAAAAAATAGATTTTTTTGAAAAAAAGTTGTACTGAACAAGTCTTGAAGGCTTGTTTGATATAGATTATAAACCAGTTTTTCAACTAAAAATAGTTTGTTTGACGAAGAATGGTAATAATATCATGCTAGTCAAATAAATAATTTTTGGTCAAATAAACTAGTTTATAAACTATACCAAACGAGTACTAAATATTATGTATTTAGAAGGCATTGTTTTTTATTTGGACCATTTCTCGACATTCTTTTGAAATCTATAATAAAAATATAAGGTATTGCTTAAAGTTTACATTGTTTATAATTACTCTTTTTTTCTACAAGACGCTTACTTAATTGGGATCATTACAAACAATATACTCTCACTTATGTACATATTCGTTTTTCGCAGGCTCTCGAGAAAGTTGTAACTCTCAAGTGGACAAACTTTGCATAAGGACCCTTTTGGGGGGTACTGAATTTTAATACTTAGGAGGGGTATTTTAATTATATATTTATAAAGTCATTTTATGGTATGTTGTTATATTGCAAGTGGGGTTTTATCTAATGTTCTTGGTGGACATTTTTATACCACTGGGACACTTATTATGCACTTATTGGATAAGTGTAAATGTCTATTTTATACTCATCTAATGAGTGCGAGACACTTGTCATAGTAGACATTATAATATTAGAGTTGTAATTAGAGTTGTAATAAATGGATACAGCAACGAATTAAATTGAGTTGCAAAAAAGAATTCATGAAATTCATTCTGAATTTATTAAAATAAGAATTAATTTGCAGTAGTCATTTCAGTTGGTATAGAGCTGTAAATTGTGGTCAAAATAGGCTTACTGTGAGGCCAAACTTAGCAGAGGGATATGTGTTGAATATCCAAAGGGTTAACTGACTTTGGGTCCAAAATAGTTTTGACATATAGTTTTACATAAATGACACGTTTGACGTATTAGATTCGACATAATAAAAAATAGGAATTTTGACGCAAATGGTCCTTAACATATATTTTTAGTGTGTTTTTGGTCCCTCGTCTTTTATTTTTAGCTAGAAGGCTCCTAACATATACCATTGGGTGCAAAAGTGGTCCATATAGACGGATTCCGTCCAAATTTACCATTAGTTGGGTGCATGGAGTGGACTTTCATTTAATTTGTCTTTACCTACAGGGATAAATTGGTCAAATCACTTCTTTTTTTTTTTTTTTTACTTTGCATGTCTTTACATTACCCAGCAATGATATGAAAATTTTGAAGAGAAAAAAAACTCTCACCACACTGAAACGCGAGAAAACCCTCCTTCAATCATTGCAAAAAACGTAAATTGAACTTAAGGGGAAGAAAAGCAAATTGCGTTGAATTAACTGTTTTTTAGAACTGATGTGCAGATGGCAAATGTGTAAATGGTACTCATAGTTTGTAGGTCTCAAATGTGGTATCCTATGTATTTTTTTTTATGAAATTTATCTGATTTTACAAATGTGTAAATGGCATCAATTAATTGAAAATTTCTCTGAAAATGTTGTTTAGAGAGAATATTCGTGCAACTTTTTCAATAGGTTCAGAACTAACATTACATCATTTTACATATATTAGGACCAGTTGTGCACCTTTATTGAAAAGGTTAGAAACTACTTGCATACATTTACTGAAAAATGTTAGGAACCACATATGCACATTTACTGAAACGTTAGGGACCATTCACACACCTTTACTGAAAATGTTGGGGACTATCTATGCACCATCTCCACACATTCAACATAATAAAACAAAAGGCAATGTTAAACACATATTTGATCTTATTTTCATTCATTCATCCAACAACTACAATACACATTACAACATGTTATAACATCTTAACCCTTCATCCACATTGTAGCAACTCCGTACATAAAACTCAAAAACCAAATCTTCTAATGATCACCCGTCTTCTCTGGCAAAACAAACTTAAAAAATTATGAACTTTTGCAGATAACTCATTACCAAAGAAAGATAAATAAAAACAATGGCTTACCTGTCTCGTCTGGAAAGCGAGAAAACGTCTTCCAAAGTTTAGATATGTCCAGAAAATCTTTATCTACAGTGGTAGCCCACACCGACAAAGATTAGATTCTATTTACTTTTCCTAATTCTAGTCAAACATTTTACTTCAAAGGAGAGAGAAAATGTGCGTATATATGTAGCAATTGTTTGCAAAAACCAACCAAATGAGAAGTAAAGGGAAGTGACGATTTTGCCTCTTTGGGTAAAGACAAATTACAGGAGAGTCCAATCCACGCACTCAACTAACGGCAAATTTGGACAGAATCCGTCCATAGGTTATGGACCTTTTAGCCAAAAATGAAAGGTTATGGACCAAAAACGCACTAAGGACATACGTTATGGACCATTTGCACCAAAATCCCTTAATAATATGTTTGGTAAAGATTTTTGTACATTATAAACAGTGGGTCCTACGAAATGTGTGGATAAAGTTGTGGATCCTACGAAATGTGTGGATGAAAATGAATTTTGACCAACTTACAAGTACTTATAAACACTACCAAACATACACTAAAGTAGAGAAACGTGTTATAAACTTTAATTCAGTGTACTAAAATATTTAATAAGTGGGTCTTACCAAATATATTGATGTAAAAGAGAAACGTACTTGTTTTGTAAAATTTTTTGTAAATTATAAGTAGTGGCTGTATGAATAAAAAGTATATAAAAATTGTGGAGTCTACAAAATTTATAAATAAAAATGATATTTGACTATATTATAAGTACTTATAAACACTTTCAACAGTCCTGATCTAGCCCCCACCGTGGGGGAAAATTATAGTCCCCACTGCCCATTTGGCAGCTGACTTGGCTGCCAAATGGGCAAAAAAAATTTGGGATTAAAATTTTCCCCTCCCCCACTCCCCACCCCACTTCCTCCAAATCTGGACATTTCTCTCTCACTCCTCCCCCTCCCCTCCCGATTTCTCCCAAATCGCCTATGCCCTAGTTCCGGCCGAGAGAACACCGTCCACTCCGCCGGAGCGCGCGCCGGTCCTGCCCTACCTCTCATTAATCGCGACTATATCTCCGCGGCTCGTCGCGGCTGCTCCCCGCGGCTCGCGACTGCGCGACTGCTCCGACTCGCGACTGCGCGACTGCTCCGGTCGTCTCCTGCGCGACTCTTCTCTCTGCCGCGACTGCTCCGGCTGGCTCGCGACTGCGCGACTGCTCCGGTCCGTCTCCTGCGCTAGTCTTCTCTCTGCCGCGACTGCTCCCGGTGGTCTTGTCGTCTCTCTCGGCCCTTGTTCTAGCCCCCACTGTTGAAGCTCACGATTTACCAAAAATCGGTTGTGACCTAGCTCCCCTCCCATTTCATCACTGTGTATCCCGGTAAACCTGGTAATGAAATTTTTTTTTTAAGTATTCTGAGGGTATAGTGAGATTGGAGAACAACTTGTTTGTTGCCAATTCTAATCGTACCCAATGATTTGCCAAATGGGCAGTGGGGACTATATGATATCATCTGAAATGGTTTATGAATTTGTGATGAATTTGCATGATATTTGTTGTTTTGGTGTGTTGTGGGCTGATTTGTGATGAATTGGGATGATTTGTGATGAATTGGGATGATTTGCCTCAAATGGCATGATCTGGCTGAAGGTATTATTTTTTGTGCCCTATCTTTTTTCTTGCCCAATGATTGGCCCCGTTTGTTGTATGAGGGGAGAGGGAGATAGGGTATGTGATGATAATGTGGGGACTAGATCAGGACTGTAAGTCGGTAAACGGGCTGTGATGATCAATTTTGATGATTTTTATGTGATTGTTGGAATTTGGCAAATACACAAGTAGTCCCGTATCTTGGCTTGGCATCCCGGATGGCATGACTAAAAGGTTGTAGCCCGTACGTTAATGCAACCGGTGTTTGCAGCCATGGCGGTGCTAATGAATGTAGGCCGAAAAAATGATCTGAGCCTCTAATGTATATGTTAAATCGTAATCTAATGTATAGCGTATAGAACTTATTGGTATTCTTGTAATATTGGTGTCACCTTCGAATAACAGATAGGTAAGGATCGATGTCTTCGTCTAGTGGAAATGTTCTCCAACCACGACTTAGATGTAGATGTGGTGCGTATATGAAGATTCATACCTCGCACTCTGAAAGGAATCCACACCGTCGATATTGGAGATGTCATAGTGTGAAGGTAAGTCACTGTTCAAATGTATGTTTTGGATTGTTCAATTGAATTGACTAGAATTATATTATGCTATTACAGGATGGTACAATGTGTGGTGGCTTTAGTTGGGCCGACGAGGTTGAATGTAATATTGGATCGCAGTCAAAAGACCGTGAACATACGCGTTTAGAAGTGGATGAATTGGTGAATTTAATAGATAAGGTAGAGAAGCTAGAAGACAAAGTTCGTTCACTACGGCGTCTTAGTCATAGGCAATACAATTGCGCAGATGTTTTATTCATTTCATGTATCGCCGTAATTGTATTTTTTGTAATGAATATGCTTGTCTAAGTTTGTAATCCAATTAAAATAACTTTTTATTTATTAGTAAATGCACATTAACGTTTCCTTATATGATAATTACCAACATCGAATTCATATGTACTACTGTATTCAATTAAAATTGTTTGGTAACACCTAACAGGTTTAATGTAATAGCCGAATGATTCATGTCATTAAAAGTTGAAAAATTCATCCGTTCTAACAACACACAACAATTACCCAGTTGTTAACAAAGTAAACATAAATGCATTGT
Organism: Forsythia viridissima; assembly: GCA_030279155.1. Taxonomy (NCBI): domain Eukaryota; kingdom Viridiplantae; phylum Streptophyta; class Magnoliopsida; order Lamiales; family Oleaceae; genus Forsythia; species Forsythia viridissima. The sequence goes on from CM059036.1 coordinate 6,062,274, forward strand.
TGAAATACATAAGGTAGCACATGAATCAATAAACTTGCTAGAAATCAAATGTGAAATTCAGATCATCCCTATTCGAACTGCCACCTAATGATGTGAACGTAGCGTCCTCTCTCCAGCTTCCTTGAGGGCCATCATAGTCAAACTGGTTCTCGGGGATGTTTGGTACAGTTGATCTACAAAAATAAATGATATTAGTACAAATTTATTAGTGTCAAATAAATTTCTTGCTAGATTACACTAATGTGCGAAGTTACCTATCAGTAAATCTCGAGCAGGTTCTTTTGTCATGTCCATTTGCTCCACAAACTGAACATTGTCGACTACTTTTAGAGATTGCTTTCTCTTTCGAAGACTTCAAGCGTTTTCCACATCCCTTAGCTCGAACTGCATTTGGATCATGTATCACTTGTTCTACCTCCCGACTTTTGGAACTGGATTTGCTATGTCCGACGTTCCCCCCATTATCGACTTGGTCGATTTTCAAATTCAACAGTTCAAACTCATGTAAAAGTACCGTACTTCTGGCATCTGTTAAGACCGACTTATCCACTAACATAGATGCCTTGTGTGATAAAAATCCATGTCGGGCCATTAAAGATTGGGTAGATGAGTCGTCCATGTTTGAAGTTGCATTTGTTTCGCAAACAGTACCCAATTTGGCATTCTTTGTCCAACGTCGCAGTATGTATTTATCTGGAAGTAAAAGAACTTGTTTTTTTTTCAAAAAACATACCATGTGGCGACATGGATAACCTTCAAACTCGAAAGTGCGACAACTGCAGGACACATAGTCATTGTCCGTGTAATAGGTAACCTCTCGTTGCCTATCAAAATGTTTCTGAGCTTCATATCTAACCACACTGTATGTTTTCCCACCGATGAAATTTGACCGCTTCGAGCATATGTAAACATTACTCTGATCAACTTCCGTCTGAAACAACAAAAACACCTTCTTCGTGTAGATTTCAACCATCTGCTGTTCCATCATAAGACTGGACATCAAGCGGGGTTTTTCATTCAGATCAACATGGTTAGCCACTAGTTCCTCGTGGCGTTGATGACTCAGTGCCCTATTAAACCTTGTAATGAATGCCATCAATGAGTTGTTTCTGTTCACGTACCTCTTAAAAAATGCGTGACCACTCTCAGATCGTTGACTGCTAGACATTCCTGCGCTAAATATATGCTTAACATATGCAGGCACCCACCGACCCCGGATGTCATACATCGATTGTAGCCATTCATTGTCATGTAAACCTGTTGTTAGCATTGCTTCGTTCCAACGTTCATCAAATCCAACTGGTGTCTCTGAATTTTTAATAATAGTAACCAAAATGTGATACTGCTCATTGTATACCATCGCATTGATTTTTTCTGAAAATTTGTTTAGAATGTGCCATATACAAAACCTGTGGAATGTCACCGGCATGACTATTGATATGGCCTTCGCAATCGCAGCGTCCTGATCAGTAATAATCAACGGAGGAGCATGATTAGAGATGGCATCCATGAACCTCGATAACAACCAGACAAAGGACTCTGTTGTTTCGTCACTCAACAAGCCGCACCCAAACAGAATCGTCTGACCATGGTGATTTACCCCGACAAAAGGGGCAAATATCATCGAGTACTTATTCGTGTTATAGGTTGTGTCGAATACCACAGCATCGCCAAAACAACTATATGACCGTATAGATTCAGCATCAGCCCAATAACAACGAACAAATTTCCCAGCTTCGTCTAACTCGTAGTCAAAATAAAAGTTGGGATTTTTTTCTTTCTCAAATGTGAAATGCTCTATAAGTGTTTCAGCGTCATGACCTTTTTGCTCTTCTCGAATGTTTCTTTCATGGTTCCTAATATCTCTCTCCACACACCCAATCGATGATGGACCTCCTGAATCTATCTCCATGAGCCTTAATTGCTGGCATGTTGGAATATTAGCATCAGCAAATTGTTGAGTTAGTGCTTTCTTTGTACTCGACACAGTCCGATGAGATCGTAACAAATGCACTCGACTAGGAGTAGTAAGGGCATGATTGTGTTCTTCGGTAAAGCTGTTAACTATCCACATTTGCCCCGTTTGTTGCTTCACTACGGTTAATCTAGCACAACATCCAACTCGTGTTTGCCCACGCTTTCTTTCCCCAGCACGCGGCACAGAATCTTTATATTTTTTCTGATATGTGTCATTTGTTTTCCCTTCCTTCGAACATACAAACAACTTCCAATATGTCTCACCACTAACCTTGTTCTTTTTACTGTTCTCAATTCGTGTACTAAATCCGGCCTCCCTTGCATAATTATTGTAGAAAATGTAGGCTGCCTCATGTGATTCAAATTCTTGTCCAGTTGTAGGGACACGCTGAGCAGAAACTTGAGGAATATATACGTTGGTTGAACTTTGTGATTCCATTCCTATCAAATACAAACAATAAACACACAAACACCATTATGAATACAAAATTATCGATCATATACATTTTATTAGTTCAACAATGATATTATACAACTACTTCATCCCCATTGCAACAACTTTTCAATCAATAAACAATTATCCTTTCCAATTTGTATAATCTTTTCACATTGCATCTCATAGCACTAGTTCAAATTTATTAATTCAACAATACAATTATACAGCTACTTCATCCCCATTGCAACAACTTTTCAATCAATAAACAATTATCATTTCCAATTTGTATAATTTTTTCACATTGCATCTCATAGCACTAGTTCAAAAAAATTACAGTGATCTGCAATTGGGATGACCACGGCCAGATAGATAAAATTTCCAAGGTGAGACAGTGGTGTTGCCGAGAGCTAGGGCACAATGGTGAGCTTGCGCGGCAGAGATAACATTCAACGGTGGGGAGCTGGCACAGGTTTACCGGGATACACAGTGATGAAATGGGAGGGGAGCTAGGTCACAACCGAATTTTGGGAAATCGTGAGCTTCAACAGTGGGGGCTAGAACAAGGGCCGAGAGAGACGACAAGACCACCGGGAGCAGTCGCGGCAGAGAGAAGAGCAGTCGCGAGCCGGAGCAGTCGCGCAGTCGCGAGCCGCGGGGAGCAGTCGCGGCAGAGAGAAGAGTCGCGCAGCCGCGAGCCGCGGGGAGCAGCCGCGACGAGCCGCGGAGATATAGTCGCGATTAATGAGAGGTAGGGCAGGACCGGCGCCCGCTCCGGCGGAGTGGACGGTGTTCTCTCGGCCGGATCTAGGGCATAGGCGATTTGGGAGAAATCGGGAGGGGGGGGAGGAGTGAGAGAGAAATGTCCAGATTTGGGGGAAGTGGGGTGGGGAGTGGGGGAGGGGAAAATTTTAATCCCAAATTTTTTTTGCCCATTTGGCAGCCAAGTCAGCTGCCAAATGGGCAGTGGGGACTATAATTTTCCCCCACAGTGGGGGCTAGATCAGGACTGACACTTTCAATTGTAATATTTGTATAAAACTCAATAGCGGTTGTATCTAGTCGTGTCGAATTCAGAGTACTAAACATGTCGTAAACTGGGGGTTCGGAAGCTTAATTAGCAGAAAAAGACAATGAAAGCATCCTATTCAAATCCTAATTACAAGCTACCCTTTTGGCCAACTATTTATACCTCTCCACTCCTCTAAACCCCCTCCACACATAACACATTGCTTCAAACACCAAATTCTCTCCTCTAGTCTTTCTTCTGTCTTATTCCTAATTCAAACTTCATAAATCCCCCCTCCAATAAAATTCTGAAAGCTCCAATTCATGTTAATTAGTACCTTTCATAAACATTAATATTCTTGATGAATCATTCTAATATTTGTCCCCCAGCAATGGCTCCAACTGAAGAATTCTTTTCAGGCCGATGCGTACTGGTAAATGGACCTGTAATTGTGGGAGCTGGTCCATCAGGTTTAGCAGTTGGTGCTGGCCTTAAACAACAGGGAGTTCCATTTGTGATTCTTGAAAGAGCCAACTGCATTGCCTCTCTATGGCAAAATCGAACTTATGATCGACTAAAACTTCATCTTCCTAAACAATTTTGTGAACTTCCCTACATCCCATTTCCAGAAAACTTCCCTGAATATCCCACAAAACATCAGTTCATCAACTACCTCGAATCATATGCGAAACATTTTGAAATTAGTCCGAGGTTTAATGAGTCTGTTCAGTCTGCCAAATATGATGAAACGTGTGGGTTGTGGCGTGTTAAGACTGTTACAAATGGTGATTCAAGTTCAACCATTGAGTACATTTGCAGGTGGCTGGTGGTGGCTGCCGGAGAAAATGCAGAAAAAGTTGTGCCGGAATTTGAAGGGTTGCAAGAGTTTAGTGGGAATGTCATGCATGTTCGTGATTATAAATCCGGCGAGGCTTACCGGAGAAAGAATGTGTTAGTTGTTGGTTGTGGCAATTCAGGCATGGAAGTTTCACTTGATCTTTGCCATTATAATGCATTTCCATCAATGGTAGTTCGAAGTTCGGTGAGTCCTTTAAACCACTTTATTTAAAACTTAAGTTATTACAATTTTCCAAAAAATGGGTAGCGGAAAAACATGAACTAAGACCTTCGTCGATATCTGTCTTCCACGTCGTCCGATTGATGTTTTTTCTTTTTATATTTCTGAATCCACAGGTTCATGTATTGCCAAGGGAAATTCTTGGAAAATCTACATTTGAGTTAGCAGTTTCAATGATGAAATGGCTGCCAATTTGGGTAGTGGATAAAATACTGCTGGCAGCGGCAAGGTTAATTCTTGGAAACATAGAAAAGTATGGGCTTAAAAGGCCAAATGTAGGTCCTTTACAGCTAAAGGACACTGAAGGGAAGACCCCTGTGTTGGACATAGGTGCCCTTCAAAAAATTAGATCTGGTGATATAAAAATAGTACCTGGAATCAAGAAATTTTATCATGCCAGTGTTGAGCTTGTTAATGGACAAATTCTTGAAATTGATTCTGTCATTTTGGCAACTGGTTATTGCAGCAGTGTCCCATCATGGTTAAAGGTAACAATATTGTAACTGTTTTGGAAGTCATGTTTCTTACAAATTCTATGTTTGAATAAATGGGCACATAAAATTTAGTAGAATTTGTTCTGACATAGTCAGTGAAGTGATAAAAAGTATAGCAGGCACGCGGCACAAACAACTAGTGTTGACAAAGATGTTGACTTCAAGTCTGAATCATGTCTTATTTTCTTTCTTACTGTTTTGTGGTGTGCAGGAAAATGAGTTCTTTTCGAGAGATGGAATCCCCAAATCACCCTTCCCAAATGGATGGAAAGGCAAAGCTGGGCTATATGCAGTTGGGTTCACAAGGAGAGGACTCTCTGGTGCATCTTTAGACGCCATTAAAGTGGCACAAGATATTGGAAAAATCTGGAAAATAGAAACAAAACAAAAAAATCAATCTGTTAGTGTCTTGTGCCATCGAAGATTCAAGCCACATTTTTAAATTTCAACAAGTCAATTTCTAGTAACCCATGTATGATGTATGTTTTTTTCTTCAAAATTTGACACAAAAATGAGTTTGTTTAGATAAAGAGCAGCCTTCTTCATAAAAATCCCAAAAAATTGAGCAATTTTTGTACGAAGGAAGATGAGGCTTTTCCATTTTTCAGTGTTTTAAGGATTTGTATAAAAGTAAAGCATTACAAGTACGATGAAGAAATCTTCGGCATGTTTGATACCTAGAAATCACGTAGTCTCCGATATGAAATACATCGAAGCATGTTCTGTGACCGTAGTCCTCCGTATATAACTCTATTTCGATTTAGTGCAATAGTCCATTCTCATTTTAGTTGAAATAGTCGACCGGTTCTTTTATTCCAATTAGTAAGGGTTTGTTTGGAAGTTTTGAACTATTTTTTATGAAGGTTTTTTAAAGTATCAATTTTGGACGCTTATGTGGGAGCGGTTTTTGGTGGTTTTTAATAGCGGTTTTGAAATGGTCCAATCCATGTTTGAGAATTTATTACCTAGTGGTTAAATTTTTTTTAAAAAATAAATCAAATTATATATATGCCTTACATTATTAAAAAAATTAAAACTTAAAATTTTTATATATCTACTTATCATTGAAAATATAAAATTAAATGTATGTTCTTGCATTTTTTATTTTTATTTTTTTGCAAATGTATTTCTATTTTTACAAATTTTAAGTTTAGGGTTGTTTTGAAAATAATTGTTTGAGAGGATACAATTGAAACAAATTTTGAAAAACGACCAAAAATTGATGCTCCAAATTACACTAAACCAGTTTTGGAAACCGATACTCCACTTAAAACAAATATTAGTTTTTTAACCCTTCATAAGCGGTACCACTTAAAACCAACGAAAAAAAAATCTCCAAAGCGGGCCCTAAGAGTTATTTTGAACTAAGAAACAGGCTCTAGAAACTTAAAAAATGATATTTTGAAGCACTGTACAAAACAATGAACAAGATTTTAACATAGGATCCTGTGTTTAAGCGGATTTGACTAAAAATAAATAAAGAATTCTTCATTTATTTCTTTGGATATATTTGGTCCACTCTAGTGTTTAATGCAACTGATGGGATTTATCTCAAGAATTTGGTCCATCCAATGCCCCATTAAATATGATGGAACCAGGTATCCATAAATCCTCAACATCCATATTCTATTCGATCTGATGCCGACTCTTCTCTGCTTTTGTTTAGGAGAAGTACATATAAAAACTCAAAGAAAGTCTGTGTTGCATAGCACATGGGTAGACGTAGAACCCACAATATATAAAATGAAATGGGTAAAGCATTCTTTTTTATTCGACTCGAAACTGTTTAGAACCGTAGATCATGTTCAGTAGACAGTACTTAAACAGTCTTGTTCATGAACATTTGCAGTTGTTAATCTTGTTTGGTTGTTGCGACTTAATAAAAATCTTCTTAAAACGTGTTTTTGAAGTTTTTAGAGTAAAACGAGACTAGAAGATTTGTTAAATACAATTGTGGGCAAATACTACGAATTTGGCAAGTCGTTTTCACCAACCGTTTATAAATATCGCAAGTTTCAAAGGAGAATTTAATAGATAGAGACATCTCATTCCAAACCAAAGCTCCCAAAATCCTTCCATCCACAAATCTATGCTTCAATGTCAAAACATATAACATTCATTCTCTATTTCTAAATTTCCCATCTGCCTGCCCGAAATGGATAAACATTTAGGGCATGTCTAGTACGCGTTATTAAATAACTCTACCCAGACAAAATTTTAACTTTTTTATTGTTGGACTGTGTGGAATCTAATTATACTCTACACTAACTGTTCGATTAGAGATCAACTTTAGCTGGGGTTTATGGTAGGTATCGGGTTTAAACAATAGAATTGACATGACATTAACTTCTTTTTCTAGTTAGAATGTGTAGAGTCTAATCAACTGTTTACTTATCCCTTTCGACCGTTGACTGACTTTAGTTAGATGGTTTTTGGAAGACAACAATATGCAGCTCTATATACAATGACTGCAAACTAAATTTTGTCCTTAATAAATTCGAGATTGAATACGTTAATCTTTTTGCCGTCAATCTATCCGGTTCAAACTATATAATTAGCAAAAAAAAAAAAAAAAGGGCTAGGAAATCTTCACATGTTCCTAAATTTCTAGATTATGCACTTGTCCTACTACATTAATCACCCCATCATAAAACCTTGAATGTAAGATTATCCAAGTTAGGACAGAAGTTGTACCAGATCATATATACCTAAGATCTGGTCACATTATTCAATGAAAGAACCACATTAATCACTCTTTACTTATCAATCTTATCCAAGAATTTCCCATTTCAGCATCAATGTATACAACCTGAAAATCCAGGAATAGAAAAAAATTATAACCAAAAAAAAAAAATGAAAAAATAAGTACAGAAATGGACAGCCCACATGAGTTCCCATGCTGTTGATTAAACCATGCAGAAAACTTTTATTTTTGGTCCCATGTAGAGTGGCTTCACCACCACACACACAAATCTTTCTTAAAAGAAAAATAAATTTTAGTCAATTTCAAAGCTTAATGAATGTAAAACACACAGCTCACCTTCACCAACTTGCTTCTTGGGAATATCATGTTTGAATTGTGCACTTGTATTAGCCATTGACATGTGGAAGTTTCAGTCTATTACCAAGTAAAGGACATGGAAGCTACAGTAGTACTTGTGTCCTTTTCCATTGGAGTTTCCGGGTTTCATGACTAGAATAACAAAATAAGTCTTGTTCTTAATAAATTTAGGATGTATAATGTCAATACGTTCTCATTATACGTATATAGTAAGATCCAAAGGTTTAGTGCTTCTTTTAGATGCATTTGGGAGGTGTATTGGGTACTTAATACATATACAGATATACTAGTCATCTTAATATTCCTAAATATATAAAAGGACTTTTTCAAAGCACTTCTAAGTGTGTAAGAGAGGTACGGGGAAAAATTAGCATTCTTCTTTTTCTTCATTATAATGAAAACCACCAACGGCGACTAGACATAGCTCGCATATTAAGATTGAAACACTATAAATCTTCACGCTTGCTTTGATCATTTTCTGATTATTAGTACTTTCTAAAGTAAAGATAGGTAATTGATCCATAACACAAATTCACAAAGCAACTAGATGAACAGTAACCACAACATGTTAACGTCTTGTGTTCCATTTGTCCTTTTTCAAACTTATTCTATTAACATCACATCAATCTTTTGTGTCAACTAAGTAATATCTTCGTTAGACATCACTATTATTGATTGAAGAAAACACGTGAAGGTTAGCAAATGTGCAACATCTTTTGTTCCATCCCTCGTTTTTCAAACTTTTCTATTAACATCACATCAATCCTCGTTTCAACTCAGTAATACTTTCGTTAAACATCGCTATTATCAAGAGAGAGAGAGAAAAAACATGGGGTTGTCAACAAATGTGCCCTCTAGTTCCTCATGAAAAAGCCCATACCTACGTGTTTTGCATTCAATCCTAGCACTTGTTTGGTGAAGTTTTTTAGCATATTTTTATAAAAAGTTGATAAAATGTGTTATTGAAAAATTAATGAACGTTGTGGGTCCCATAAAATGTGTAGCTAAAATTAATTGTTGACTTTAACTTTAGTTTTTTAACAGATTTTAAGCTCCACCAAACAAGCTCTTAGTCTTGTTATAAGCTCGTCTAGGCTACGCCTAGTGCCACCAACGCCTCGTCCTCACCTCGCCTAGGCTCAAAAAATTTAAAGTTCAGCCTCCACGCATATTCATGCTTTACGCTTTTTAGAATACTAATTAGAAGGTAGGCACCATCCTGATATCATACTTCCACAACAAATTGTGACATTTAAGGTGTCGTGTTGCCCTCAAAACTCTGCTCTTTTTAGTTCTAATATTTTTTGGTCTTTTATATATATATATATCTCTTTTTTGACACAACTTGAGCTGGCTTAGACCATATTCAATTCATATCTTTAAATTGGTGCAACTTTCACACCAAATTCATATGTCCTCTCCAATTCATTATTTCGAATTTTGCACCAAATGAAAAGTCTACATTCTCTTTCCTTATATTTTTAATTTTCAATAATTAATTTATTTCAAAAATTATTTAATTATAGTGTACTTATATTAAATGTATAAATTAAAAATTACATTTATTTACCTAAATTATTGCATTTATTAAAAAAAAATAATAAAAGGCACCATACTCAACATCACAATTATAACAACAAAAAAAAAAAATACATTCAACTTCATAAAATAAAATTAAAAAATATTCATAACAGATACAAAGATGAACAATGAACACCAAATTCATCTCCATTATGATGTAGCACTGTTCATTTCTCCATTTTGGCGTCCCAATTTGAAGTTGGGTTGGCATACTCCATTTTTGGCGTACCAAAATGGATTATGGGTTGGAGGTGCCCTTATTAGTTAAAGCATGAATAATAAAACCTTTACATAATTTGTAAAAGACAACACCATATCCCCTACATCAAGGAAGGTCTTCGATATAGCTTATGGCTTTCTAGCCGTTTTTCTGTGACCAGAACAGTTTCATTACCTTAAAAGTCCCCCCGTCCGGTCGAACTCTTATCCTGTTAAAAACCATTTTACCCGAGAATCAGGGCTCGTGTCCGACATAACATGACATGCTTATAGTACTCGATACAGGGTAGGCAAGGCAGTTTGACACAGGGTCGGGGAAGGAAGAAGATATTATTTTTAAAAAAATCAATTTAATGAAGTGAAAAATAACTTGGCAAACAAGCAGTGACGAAAAAATAACCGTACCGATTTTCCCAGCAACCAGAAACTACAATTACATATACACACTCAGAATAGATAAACATTTCAAAGCAAAGATAAATCTTTCCATATATTGGGTTAATACACCCACAATTTCACAAAACAATTATAATGAAACTAAAATTGCATGCTAATCTATTGTAAACTATTGTAATCTAACACAAACACATTGCATCTCTAGTTCTTCAAATTTTCCCTTCTCAAAGATTACCAATGTCCCCTAACATTTAACAGGCTACAAAATATTTGATGCAGAACTATGTTTATTGCAAAATCTGCAACCTTTTTCGTTCACGTCTTCGAGGAAGAAGGCCTCTTCAGAAAACAATTTTTTTTTCCCTTCTGGGAAAAAGAATGGACAACAAGGGTCACTCAAAATATACAGACTGCAGCCTCCATCTTGCCACCATAAAATAGGGTTGGAAGCACAAAAGAAGATCTTCGGAAAAGCTTTGTTCGAGAAACCCTCGACCGCTGAATCAAAGAAGCTTGCTGGTTCTCCGCCTTGATGGCCCTCCGGGGAAGAGCTTCATGATCCATCCCAATACCCTCTCCACCACCTACTCGGGGAGAAAATAATAAATATGAATGGAAAATCATTTAATTTAATCAGTAGAAAGAACTAAACAATGAAAATAGTGTTGAGACCAACAATCTGAATGACATATGGGGACATATGTACTCACTTATTTCCAACTTTGACCAACAAAAAAAAATTATTTTAGAACTTGTTTGTATAAATAAACTTTTTATGCTTAGCCAAACATGCATTTCAAGGATACGATTCTAATTGGTTCATTACCTCATCTCCTTCATCCGCATATGGAGTTTCGTCCTGCGTGGTACGAGGATCTGACTGTCTCACTGGAATATTGTCATTTGCCATACTTTGAGCTGTCAAGAGCTCTAATCTCTGTGTTTGAGCTTCAAGCTTTCGGGTCAATTCCTTATTCAATTCCTTCATCCAGAAAACGGAAGATGTATAAAAAAATAAGAATAAAAAAACTTCAGCTAAAATGAAGTAGCAAAACACAAAAGTAGGCATAAACAAGCACCACATGGTTAGTGTTGATAGTGCTTATTGCTTCATTTTGTAAAGCATACTGATGTAATGTCGGTAAAAGTAAAACAGTTCCTCCACATTTCTTGAGACATACACATCAAAGCACGTAAAATTCTGAAATGAACTATACGTAATTGGAAAGAAGAAAGAATGGAAGCAAACTTTCCATTCACAGAAGATAACTACATTTCCTTTCCTTCTTCCACACCTTTCTCACTTATGGGCTATGAACAACAAACAAACTCCCACTAAATAAATAGGTAATGTCCTTATTTCCTTTTCCCTTTTCCCTCTTCATGATTCCCTACAATAATGCTAAATGTAACTCATCCAACAATGGATTTTATGGTTACAGCTAGCAGTTCATGAATGCAACACGTTCAAAAGTATGAACCACCAATTTAATACAACATTTTTTTTTTTTCTCAGTGAGCTACTTCAATTGAGAGTAGTCAGTATTACAAGCAAGTGAAAGCCAAATTTAATAGTTACTCATAAAATATGCTTCCAGTACACAGACTAAAAAACATAAAAAGTACACAGGATTTAAAAGAAAGTAAATGTCCACCAATGCAATTGTGCCAATCAATTATTTAGCTTCCCAGAATTGTTACTTGTTTCAAAAATCAATTTCTCCTCTCTCAGCATAGTAGAGAGTCTAAGAGGAAAATTTCTCCATAATGGAACACTCAAGATGAAAATACCATAAGCTTAGAGCTTTGGGATGATTCTTCCAAATATAAAGACTCTCTAAGCAGGGTAGAGAGAGACTAAGAAGAAAATTTCACAAGAAAGGATCACTCAAGGTGAAAATACCATAAGCTTAGAGCTTTGGGATGATTCTGCCAACAACGCTTGTGTCACCTGGTCTTTCTCCAAGGCCAACTGCAGTTACGGAATTTCCAGTCAATTTTAGTTCTTGAAAGATAAATGCAAAAATACTAAAATACACTAATGCATCGAGAAAAAGATTAACTAGACGAAGTAGGAATAATCAGTTCCATAATTCCAGGGCACAGAAGCTACCTCGGCGATTAGTGTGTTAATGTTCTGAATCATTCTCATCTGATCAGAAGGAATACTCAAAGATAGAGCCTCAATGTTGAGTGGTCCATTTTCATGTAGAAATTGAGAACTGGAGCCATCATCTCTAAGTGAAGCAGCACCATAATTTTCCAAGTTTGAGGCCTCTGTGGTAGTATCAGCATCTCTCTCATCAGCTGACTCCACAATATTAACTAAAATTAGAACCATGGGAATGTAATAGGATCTTAAGAGGGCGGGGGTTGTCCATGCAAAGAAATGAATAAAGAAAGAAACATCTGAATCAGATAGAGAAAGAATATGAATAGTTGTATGTTTTGGAATGCAAACGGTGAAAACCCACTACTTAGGTCAAGTTTTATTGATGTCTCCACACACCATTAAATACATTAGATATTCTATATACCCAAGGAAACATAACCCCACTTATTCAACGAGTACAGTAACCAATGCATCATGCATCGAATATAGAATTTTAGGAACGATCATGTCTATATCCCATATGCTTACATTTGCATACACTCCATGCCACAATGGTCAGCAACCAAATCATCAATTACCATAATTTTCTGTATTAATGTCTAAAGATGTATATATTGATTGGGAGGGGAAACAGAAGATTGAAAAAAAAAACACAACCAGCCAACTCATATCTCCACACGCATATACCCTCTGTCGAAGGAGAACCCGCTAGTTGCAATGATCAAAATCAAGAATTACAAAGGCAAATTCAAAAGTGTTCTTTTCCAATAATTGGTACTTAATTCATCACTTGCAAAAGTAAAAATGTGCATACCCAGATCCTCTGTGGAAGTTGAAACATCTTTTGTATTAGACACACTCTTTTTAATGTCCGCCGATTTCCCACTCGCAGAAATTTTCCTTAATTTGGACTGTAAGAGCTTCTTCTCTGTGCAAGAGGAAAGAAACAAAGCAAGGCATAACCTAAAGCATATGAAATGCAAGAGAATTCAAATATGCATGCAAAGGCTGAAATATAAACAAATCTAAAAATGTTGCCTACATCATAAAAGTCCTGAGAAAGTGATACACATTTCACATTTGCATCCAGTACCAAACCAGTATTAAGAAACTGGACAACAAGAATGGCCTATCATATATGTTGAACGAGAAATCAAAGTGTCCCCTAGGACAACTAGACCTATCAAGATTAAGAAGGAAATGATAATCAATGTTGAAATGCCTAGGTCATTAAAACTTTCAAAATTCTCTAATCACTAACCTAAAGTAGAAACTTGAATAAATTAAGGTCACTTGCCTAAATTTCTTGTTTTTCAATTTTAAGATAAAAAAAAATGGAAATGTGTTTTTGTTTTTTCTTTCCTAAGTCCCTGTGAAGCATGAATTGATTGATTATTAATTTTTTAGACTAGCAGATCAGCAAAGAATGTGACCAAGAGCAAAAAGGAAACATCGAAGAAGGTGAGTTAAAAATGTGACTAAATTTTCAGTATCTTGCAGTGGCAAAGAATGTGACTAAGAGCGAAAAAGGAAGCACAACTTCTGATAGGAACGTTGAATAAAATCACAAGACAATTGTGCTTTCATCCATTTTATAGAAATTACAACAGAAGGCAAACTTAATAGAAAAAGAGTGGGTGAAGGGATTTCCTTTTTATTTGTAGATTCTCTTCAACCAGATTGATAACATAAATCTGTCTGTAGATGCATTGGATGAAACTCTGATCGAAGAAGCTAATACATCATGACATTATATGCAACTGGTAACCTATCACAAGTCCATCTTCCCAAAGACAAATTCCTTGATATCTCTGACTCGAGAGGATTACCAACGAAGGACGACATATCCTAGCTATAAGACCATCTTTTAAAAATCTGTGATACTCCCACAGATATCTTGCCACCCTATTTTCTCTCTTTGGACAAGTAGCTGGTACATTAGATAAATATAAAAAGGGATTCCAACTTTCGACATACTTTTGGTTTTGGACATGAGAATATATTTTTCAAAATCCCTCGTTAACAATTTTCATCGTGGTCTACTGGGAATCAGTTGGTATCTGGAGTTATAACAAAAGAGTAAAGAGTTTATAGGATTTGCATGTGAGATGTTTGCAGCAATTTTCCTAATTATCTTCATATCCTTCTCAGTGGTCAATTCCCAGATAAAATTCATCGACAATAAAACAATGTTATACAAGCACAGTAAATACTTGCCTTCTTGTAAAGCATCAATCGTTGACTGCAGATCTTGGCGATCTTTCTCAAGACTTGACATTTTCTTCCTGTGAGCAGCAATGAAAATGTATTGTCATAAATAAAATCTAATGCAAAGAAAGTTAAGACACAAAATATACATGTTTTTTAGGCTAAATTTGTAACTTTTTACACCATTCCCCCCAGCGATGATATTGAGAAAATAAAGAATCCCAAAGGAGAGGAGTTGAGGTAAACTCAGAATTAGAAAAAAAAAGTAAAAAAATTGATGTCAAAGATCTATTAACAATCAATAACCAAACCTGTAAGAAGAAATTTCAGCTTGTGAATTCTCCAACTGCCTCTCTGATTTTAGCTCGTTAGACCTCAGTCGTAATGCCTACAAAAACAGATGATACCACAAAATACATAAGAAGAATGGATGAGAACCAAAACAAAGTTGGTTCAAACGAGCTATCAAAAAGAAGAGAGGCGGCCGAAATGGTTAAATACAATAAAAATGTATTTTCTCATAAAGTAAACTAAGGCCAAGCATCTGGAACACACAAGGTCTGCTTTCTGGGTGTAAGTTGCATCATAGCTCTATCTCCATCAAAGTTGTGTCCAACAAGTGTATAGAAAAAGCCCAATTCGTATATGTGAAGTTATTAAAACTAATGAATTCATTTTATGTACATGTTTCCCCAGTGACCAGGATGCCATGTTATTTATATATACATAAGCATGTTTTCCTAAAATGCCACGACTTGTCTGCTCCAAAAGTGGGCTGGCTGGAAGCCCACCATCACCCACAAAGGAAAGTGCAATGTTATTTATGCGTACATATTTTCCCCGGTGACCAGGATGCAATGTTATTTATATGTACATACGCATGTTTTCCTAAAAAGCCACAGCTTGTCTGCTCCATAAGTTGGCTTGCAGGAAGCCCACCACCCCACCACAAAGGAAATTGCACGCACTAAGTGCATCTGACATCTGACAGCAATCAATCATCTGCTAACTAATGGGAGGTCAGGCAGAAAGAAAGACGCAACAACAGCAATACATGATTGAGATGAATTCATGCAACCAATGCAAATTATGATGCTTGCTTAGTATTTGAGGATATGAGTAAAATTCCAGTAGTCATGCATCTTAAACTATGATATTCATGTATCAAAAAGTGCATTTAGTAAATATAAAACAAACTTGACACGAAGTTATTCAATTTTTCTTAACATTATTTTGACTTTTTACAAACAATAATTTCAATTAAATTTTCCCTCATTTTATATTCCAAAATTTAAAATATTGGGCTTGCGTGCCCTTGACATGTCGGGATGGTGTCACTCACACATTAGGAACTCAATAAATATTAAAAAAATAGGACAAGCCAAGTGGAGTTCAGCTGCGTCCCTTGAGTGCCAAAAATTAGAATTAGAAATATATAAAAATATGACACCACTTGGCATGTCGAATACATGTCCAAGGCTTGTTGTCTGATACTTGTCGAACACCCGGACTCCAACCTAAGAGGAGCATCTGTGCTTGATCTGTGATTGCTTCAAGAGTGGCACTTTACTGCCACAGGCTGTGCACAAAAACTCCGAAAATATCGTCCTCAGTTCATCTAAACAGTAAATATTAGAACACAAGTATACAGATCTTCACCTCCTGTTTGCAAGTATATCAGTAACTGGATTGTATCTATATCAGCCAACTTAGAAGTCTACTTACATAACACACAGAGAAACATACACACATAATGTCTAAACCTCTAACTGTATAACTTGAAAGGCAGAAGATCTCAATTTAATTTATAGTCTGTCCCTGAACCTTCGCAATTGGACTGAGATAACTACATCAATGAACTGATAACAGTCACTTAGTCGGCAGTCTCCCCTGTACAACTAAATATATAATTTGATTATGAATTACCTTCTCTTCCAAGCCAATAACTTCAGAAGCCAACAGCTTTGCACGTTCATCAGCCGCATTACATTCGAGCTGGGCATTAGCATATTCGATTTTCACAGCTTCAAGTTCCTTCTGCAAATAATATGAAATACGTGTTAAGTGAGCCTCCAAATTATCTTTACAGAACGGAAACAAGTCGAGTATACTGAGATAAATAAAGAAAATAAGTATTGCAAACACTATTTAACCATGCAGCCATCTATATGCAAGGCAGAACATCTAGCACATTAATCCGGGGGGAGGGGTGTTGCCAGCCATGTTGGACTGAGCTGTTGTAAAAACATTTGGCAGCACATCAAAACAAATTACTGGTAGATTGCACAAACTCCATCAGTTTGATTCTCCATAAAAAGATCATTATGCTTCAGTGGACAAGAAATTCATTTTTCTTTTTCTTTCGGCCCATAACAAAGAAAATCACACCATCTGAGTAAACAGATATCAATAGACTGGCGTCTAAATAATGTATGTCAAAGCCCAATTCACCGTGCCAAGCGGACAAACAAAAAAGTTACCGAATAGAGCAATCATAATATGCATGTGGAAAGACGAAATGGAGTGTGGCAATGACTTACGAAATTAATAAAGAAAGGCCAAATTAAGCAAAGAAAAAAAGCACTGGAAGTAGCAGGTCTAATTGACCAACACTAACCAGATGAGCTTTGATTTCTGCCTGTAACTTTTCCAGGTCAAACTTTAGCTGGTTGACAATGCTTCCCTGAAGAAAATGAAATGAACTATAAAAACTAAGTCGCTGCCATTAATAGAAAGAAAAATGCTTACATATAAAATACTAGTTATCAGCCAGTTCTGAACATAACCAAAAAGAAACAATGATGTCAGAGATATGTTTTTAGACGTCAATATTATCATTCCACCCGTTCTCAAATGTAATATTGAAAAAACTGGGTTTACAGAACAGTCCCAAAACAATAATATCAAGCACTTAGACATCTTTACTGTCCAAAAAATTCAAAGATATGCAATTGCAACTATCGATTGAGGATTTATGTCCATCTTTTTAAAATACAGAAACCATGACAGTTGTGAAAACATTCGGTCAACAAAACCTGCTGATTATAGCTATCCGTCAGAGCCGAATTTTCAGCAGCCAAAGACTCTGCTAAAGTACGTGAAGCTTCCAGAGCTCGTTGCAAGGAAAATTTATCTTGCGTTAAATCTTCAATATGCTGCAAAAAAAAAAATAATAATAAATAAGAACAGAGGAAATCATTTTCATGGACACTATCTCAGAAACATTTCCCCACTTTTCAAAACCCTGCTACAAGCATTCAAACCTAAATCCACCTGAAAATACTCAATTTCAAGTAACAATCAATAATTTTTATCCCAACATAATTTGGGTAAATAAAGCAGGCAGCAGTTATTGTCCACACTCACCCAATGTAAATGGAAATTAATTGTTTCAGTACGTGAATCACATCTTAATACAATTCCATGGCTAAAAACCATCCAAACTATTGCTAGGTTTATACGGATAATGATCATATAGTCTAGATTAGCAGTTCATGTATTATAAAATGGGAAAGATGCTTTGGATTGGCAACTACAACACATGAACTATTTCAAGTCATTTGGGCCCATCTGAGACCAAACAGTAAAAGACAGAGAACTTCTACCAAGAGTGTTATAGCACACTGGGTTAACAACTTTCACATATAGCACTCAGATATATTGATCCAAGTGCATCAAGCACTTCTTGTCATTGTTCGCAAGACATTAATAAATAGAACAATTGATAGCTCAAAAATCACCCCCCCCCCCCCCCCAACAATATCTCAACAACTTCATCTTATTTATATACCAATGAGCTAAACAAAATTCTGCATCATTTACTGTATTACCAAATTAAAGCTGAATAGGAGAGCATCACTGATGGTAAAAATAACAGAAAAGCTATGGCAACAGAAAATAGCAGTAAAAAACCTGTTCCAAAGCAGCAAAGTCTTCATTCTGTTTCTGTGAATAAAAATCATGTTTGTTCTCCACGCTATTTTCCATGATATGATTGAACAGGTCAACCCCATTACCAGAAGCAATGGAGGAATTAGCAGTGTTCTGAGGAAAAGATGATCCCAAAGAGTCCATAGGATAAACCTTTGAACTAGATGAGTCAGTTGTTGCCGCTCCAAATAGGGGAGGTGATGCTGAAGGACCTCTTGAGATGTTGATGGAATCAAGGAAAGATGGACGGGATCTCCTCCCAGTTGCAGGTGGAGATGGTAGTGCATGATTAGATGAGCTCTGGGTATCAGAACTAAAATCAGCATATCCATGGCTTTCAGCCCATGGAGATGTGTTGTTTGTGCTACCCCCATGAGCATCAGATCCACTAAACTTGTTTTCCCCCATGACAGGAAACTTTTGCCCAACTCCAGAGGTAGAATTTCTAACATTTGTTGCAGAATAAACAGAATCTAAGACATTACAGTAAGAGCGTGAGATAAAAACCAACCGAAAAAAACCACTAGTAATTTCTGAAAGGATAGCGGGAGGGGAGAGGGCAATATGTAAAAATGGATATATATATATATATATATATATATTATTACCTTTGTAAGATGATGATGTCACGTTGCTAGCTACGCGCTCATCATAACCCGAATTGTCTTGCAGGAAAGTACTCACTGAATTTGCAGGCAAAATATTTGTTTCTAGAACAACAGAGGTACCAGAATTACCAAGTGAAAGAGCCTTCTTATGGCCCTCACTGGTATTTGACTGTTCATCTACCCCATAATAAGTAGAGTGGTGAGAAGCATCACCCTTAAACTCTGTACCAGTTAAATGAGACTGCGCTAGAACAGATGAGCTGACATCATTGTTGTTCGCCAAAAAAGAAGAAGTGGCAAGTATATCATTGGAAGAAATAAAACCACCTTTCTCGACAATATCAGATTCCTTGATCTCATTCTTTCTAACGACGGTCAACGATTCTAAATCACCTGCATCAGCTGCATCAGAAATACCGACTCCATTAAGATCTGTAGGCCGAACAAACTCTGTTTCTGAAGGTTGCTTCTCGTATAGGACACCATTAGAAACATCATGTTGACTCGTGCTTGTAGCTTTCTTAGCCTTCTCTGCTGCTTTCTTCCGGCGAAACTCCTCTAGCTGCGAGTAAAAGAATTAAAATTCTATAACAAGAACGATGATGATGGTGATAGTAGTAGTAGCAGTAATCATCATCATCATTACAATGATGACGATGATGATATAACAAGGAAATAGTTTGCGCTAAACATGATAACAACAGCAAGGAAATGGTATGCATTAATTCACTAAGGAAGTAAACCGAAACAGATAATGGGTCATTTTGAGCAAAGAAGCTCCAGCTAATGAAAGGAAGAATCAGCAAAATATTAATCATGAAGAGGAAAATTGACACAACCAAAATATGCCACATAAATACACAAATTGAACAGAAAGATCACAACTCAAAAGCCTGCATTTTTCTCAACTTTGAATTTTACTACATTTTTTTCATTTCATACATGCAGCAAGACACCTTAAAGAACCACCACGCTGAAAATTTCTTTAATTGAGACTAAAGATTGTCTATCATGATTTACAGAAACAATGTTTATTTCTCGTCTCCATCCCATTTTCTTTTCAATTCTTTTCCCTTTTATCCGTCAGAACATATTACTCTGCATACTTCAACCTTGAACTTGCATCCCAAAAACTGTTCCTAATTATTGAAAATAAACTACCAAATTCAATTGCATGAAATATAAGGGTAGATTGGTAATACTCAGTGCACAAATAGATACAATTCACATTCTTTACCTAGCACAAGACAGGCACACCAAGAGTACGCTTCTTCAGATTATTTTACTATATGTGCACTATCAAAATTTTCTAACTAATGATGTTTGTAATCTAAAATGTAGACAAAATAAAGACAGCACCTACAATCTTCACATAAATGGTTACTTACTATGATTAAAAATGGTTGTTTTTATTTCAACTTTTGCCTCATGATAATCAACAGGAAGCATAGTAAAGAATGATTTGGATTTGGATCACTGTATTAAGTGTTCCAATTCGCTAGTGTCAAATCACAGAATGATCATGCCGATTTTCAATTCCGTGGGAGTTCATTTCTAAGAACTTGGGGTAGATCTGGTATACGGATAATTTTACCTAATCTGAGTACTTTTAAGAGGTTGACAAATAAAAAAATTGGAGAAAGGTGAGCAGAAATTTCAGAGTTTTCAGTAAATACTGAATGTCATCGATGGCTCCCAAAGCCTATCACTTTGTGCTTCATATAAAATGGACCTCAGACATAAAATAACATCTGTAACTTCTCTCGGCGCACTCTTACAAATAACATCCTTCAGCAACGATTTGTTTTTCCCAAACTTTAAAGTTCAATTCACTGTCCCATTTAGAGCATTTTTGGCTAAGCCTAAAAAAGAAGCCAACCTTTTTAGAAATTAGGTAAGAGCACGCTTTCAAAAAAGCAAACTTTTGTACAAAAATTCTGAAAAAACCAACTTTTTAAAGCAAAAGCCAAACATGTTTGGATAGAAAGTTAATTATAAGTAACTTTTAAAGCTACAAACATGTTTGGCTAAGCTTAAAAGTTACTTTTAAGTAACTTTTATTTTAGGCTTAGCCAAACATGCTCTTAATAATGGCAGCAAGACACTTAATGAACCACCACAATAAATATTTCTTTAATTGAAAATAAATTGTCAATTTAAGATTTATAGAAACAAAATTTTCTCTTTTCTCCGTCCCGTTTTAAAACATAATTGTCTGCATATTCCAACCTTGAACTAGCATTCCTGAAACCAGTTCTAATAATCGAAAATGAACTTCCAAATTCATTTGTATGAAAGAAAATAGTAGATCGGTATTACTCAGTGCACAAATAACTACAATTCATGATATCTACCTAGCAAAAGATGGGGTACACCACGAGTACGGTTCTTTAGATTACCTTACTATATGAGCTATTAAATTTTCAAAATAATGATGTTTGTAATCTAAATCGTTAACAAAATAAAGCCAGCACCTACCAATCTTCACATAAAAGGTTATTTACAATTTAAAATTAAAGTTTTCAATGCAACATTTTGCCTCATAATAGTCCAAAGGAGCAGGCATATTACAGTGTGATTTGGATTTGGTCCCTATATTAAGTATTCCAATTTGACAGTGTCAAATCACAGTATGATCATACTGATTTTTAATTCGATGTGAGTGAAGTGATTTTTAATTACTCGGAGGTTGATCTGGTATGTGGATACTTTACCTGATCTGAATACCTGGTGACGAATAAAGAAAATGGAGAAAGGGAAGGGCGTATAACAAAGCCGAATGGCTAACAAAGCTATCACGCACTTCATATAAAATACACCTCAGACATAACACTATACTCGTGACTTTTCTTAGCGTCCTAATAACATCCTTTGGGAACAACAACCTAATGTTTTCTTACATGGGCTCAAATATATTTGCACAAAACGTATATGCTACACTTTTTATTCTTCCTAGCATTGGACACTGAGTGGTTCACAAAGCCTATCACTTGCAGTTCATACAACTCCACCATAGACATAACTCTGAACTTGTGAATTCTCTTGGCATGCTCGCCACAATGGCATCCTTTGGCAACTACCACCTAATTTTTTTGTTAGATGGACTCACATATCCTTGCACCTAAAGTATATGCTTATTCTTCCTATCACTGTAATTCAACAGACACTAAATGGTTCGCAAAGCCTATCACTTGCACTCCATGAATGAACCACAGACATAATGCTACACTGGCCCAACAGCATCCTTTTGCAACAACCTACTAATTTTGCCTTGTATGGGCTCGCCAATCCTTGCAGCTAACAAATATCCTACACTCGTTATTCTTCCTAGCATCGTAGTTCAACAGAATCCTTCTCCAGCAATATCCTAATACTATATACATTGATCTAACAAACCATCAAAATATGTCTATATGTTGTAGGGGGCTTAAAAATCATTCCACCCAAATGACACCTGATATTTGCAAAGCCTTTCAGTGAGGGCCGGCAACAGGGGGTAACTTCCAGCTGCCTCCAAAATTTTAGAAAATTTTGTTAGATGCCCAGGCATCCCTCCCTTGCTGCAATGTTGAGAGGGCCTTAAACTAGCCTACAATTTCCATAATAATGTGATAGGGTCCACAAGGTTTAGGTACATTACTACAGGTAATATACTAGAATCGGTATACGCATTAAAAAGAAAGAGAGAGCTTCCAATGCATATTTGATATCATGTTCAGCTCAGAGCATTTATTAACATCAAGGTCCCTTGGTAGAAATTAATGAATTTGATAATGAGATAATTTTATGTGATATTTGGGACCAAATATTATTTCCTTCCTCATATGTATATGTACGCATCACTCCCTCTTCCCCGCTCCCAATAAACAATAAAATATATGATCCTACATCCACCCCTGCCCTCCAGACAAGTATTTGCTTTCTAGCAAAAAGAAGAAATACAAGTCTTTGCTATCATATTATAGGTTTGGGTGATTCAAGCAGAGCTTGTGAGTACCTTAACAAGGAACACTACATTTGGCCTAAAAAGTGATGAACAAAGGTAAAATCTTAACATGTGTGAAGATTATCAGCATCCTTTATCTCAGCAACTCCTACCCACACGAGCAAATACTTATACATCAAATTTCACAAATTTTTTCTTGCAATAGTACAATAAAGATTTCACGTGTTCAAAACCCATAAATTCATCAATCACAATAAAAAATTGCAACAAAGGGCAATCCAATTAAATTAGCAGAATGCAACGGAAAAAAAAAACCCATTAACTAATAAAAATTAAAAAGAAACAAAATCAAAGACCTTTTTTCTGCCAGCTTCCAAATGTTCTTGCTTCCTCAACACCTGCGCCGACGCCATTCAAGAATCCCCCTACAACAAAATTCTCACCCCCTTATCAAATCCCCATCTACAACCCCCCACCAAAAGAATTCCCCGGAAATGATCAGATCACAAAATATCAATTTCAAGAAATATACAAATGCAACGTATCGATTTGTATCTATATGTCCATATAAATTATAAAATAAAAGAAGGCGAATGAATATTTTTTCCAGGGATCAAACGGTCAGGATTGCAACGGGCAAAAATAAAAAGTTTTGAAATTTTGAAGAAAAAAGAAAAGAGGGGTCCGAATCCGATCTGATCGGAGAAAAGTGGGAGAAAGAGAAGGGAGAGATTTTCGGTGAGATGTTTTTTCAAAATTTATTTTGTTTGTTTTTACAGATCTCTCTCTCTCTCTCTCTCTCTCTCTCTCTCTCTTCCACACGCACACTGTTTCGCTTGTAAAATTCTGTTACGTTTTTTAATTCTCCACTGTGGCACTGTTGAGATTAATCGTGTTTCGTTTCTACCACCAAATTGTTAACACGATGTTAGTAGGGGTGAAATTAATTTTTAAATATTTATATTATAAATTATTGATATGTGTAAATAAAAAATGGGTTATAAATTATAAATTTTATAAAATATGTAGATAAAAAATATGTTTGACCAGTTTGATTAATAAAAATTATAATTTAAACATCTTCAAACATGTGGTGAACTACTATACGACTTACTTAACTAAAATTCAAATGTAACGTTCAAATTCAATGGCAAGTGAATATCACGAAATTGGGTTGCTTTTAAACAAGAAAAATACTTTGGTGTCACCGAAGATGGGATTCAAAAAATATGTTAACGGCGGGAACCGGTGGTAAATGACATAGTAGAGATATAGATAATGAGAAGAGATTTTAGTAAAGGAATAAATATTATCCAAAATATTGGTGAAGACTGAAAATATGAGGAGTATGTTACTTTTTATTGTAAATAGGAGAGAAAATTTTTTTACGATTGGTGATAAATAATTCACAAACTGGATGAACTTGCTTCGACTATAGTGAACTTTTTAATTTAGTGCTTGTTTGGTAGTGTTTTTAGTATATTATAGTTAGTGGGTCTTACGAAATGTATAGATAAAAAAATTAGATAAATGTTGGAGGTCCTATGAAATGTTTTGACCAACTTATAATTTTGAAAAACACGTTTGAGAGTCTGTTTGGTGTAGTTTAAAAATAGTTTTTAAAAGAGATTTTAAAAAAAGTTGGTGAAATGTGTTGTTAAAAAATTGATAAAAATTGTAGCTCCTGTGAAATATATGTTTGAAAATGAGTTTAGAAAAGAAAAAAAGAGTTTTAAAAAAAAACAATGCTAAACATACTCTAAATTGATTCGGTACAATATTGACATGAATCAAATTAAATTGAAAACTACTTAAATAGAACCAAGTGCTTCTTTTGGTGGAGTTTTTTTTTAAAAAAAAATAGGATTTTTTAATAAAAATAATGAAATGTGTAATTAAAAAGTTGATAAAAATTGTGATCCTATTAAATATGTGATTGAAAATAAATTTGAGAAAAAAAAAATTTATTTTAGATTCTATTAAATATGTGCTAATTGTATGTCTAAACTATTTTGTGTAATTTTGTATTATTTCACTTTTATAGTTCTTCTTTTAGACAGCACATAAATGTTTATTATTCTCAATAATTATTAATTTATATTAGTATACCGTTTTTTTTGCGGTGGAATCCGACCGTAGATGATTTTAATGGATCGAGGAGTTGAGAAAAATGAAAGAGAGAGGGAGAATTTTGTTTGAGGGGAGTTTGATTTTAATGAATATAGAGAAATTGAGAAATTAAGAGAGGGAGATATAAGTTTTGGTTTGAGATGATGAAGATGTAGTGACGGACAAAGAAGTATTTTTTTTTGTACTTGAAGCGAAGTAAACCTACTTACGGTCGATGATAAATTGGTATAAATCTAATCTAATATCGAGATTATGAAAAGAAGATTTTGGAAGTGAACTAGAATTCAATTTTGCAGTTAGAATTGATAATTAAATTAGAGTCGTTCAATTTTCAGCTTAAGAATCAATACGAGTTGTTGATCGAACCAACTAGTTAAGTTTGATTCTGATTTAATATTTGTTTGATTTAGTTTAAAAATTATTTAAAAGTTGAAGTTAAAATCAATAATTAATTTTAATAATATATTTTAAATAACTATAATTTTTATAAACTTTTACTAAAATTTGCTAATTTTTTTATTAAATAGTTATTAAGTAAGTGGTTTTGAATAAAAATGTTCACTCGAGAAATAAAAAGTGAAAACGAGAATCTGGTGTGAAATGAGAGTTGAACAACCTGCGGGTGCGGCACAAGAACGTACAGTGTGGTGACGTAGGTGAAGAGCTGTTGAGTTGACACGTGTAAATGGATTTGAGAAGTTGGACTGTCCACATTAAACTGTTGATGCTAGTAGGCCCAATCCAGTAGAAATATAGTCGCGTGCTTTGGGTAATATAAGGGTGGGCCATTCAAGATGGACTCAATCTATGTTTGGTAATTGGTATTGATCATAGGGCAAATTACACAAACGCCCATAAATTTGGGGACTTTTTGAAAAATCAGTTTAAAAGTTATTTACACATTAAAACCGTATTTCACACGTTCAAACCCAAATCAAAACCTAACCAACTCCACATTCAAACTGAAAACCTGCCCCGCTAAAATCCAAATTAGAAACGAACAAAATTTTCATACAAATTCAAATTCATAATAAAATCGGATCTCTTCTAGATTATAGTAACGAATTTCTCGTTGTTTCTTCTCCAATTTAGCACAATCAAAACTCAAAAATCTAAAATTTCAGGTAATATGATTTCGTCTTCATAGTTTTTATTTGAATTACATAAAATTTGAACTCATATTCTGATTTTCATTGTAGATTTGTGATATCTTATATTTTTGTTTGTGTTAATAACTTATTTCAGAAGATCCTTCTTGATTAATCTAGACATATCATTCTTCATCCACTTCAACCTTAGATCAATAGTATTGAGTAAGATGTTCTAAACATATGTAAATATAAATTACCAATTACAGAGATGCATACAACGTGTTTGTAAAAATGTAAATATGAATATGGTTTTATGGATACAAAAGTGACATGTTCTGTCACTTTTTGCTTGAAAAGTGACAGAACATTGTATGCCAATAAAACAAACAAATTTATATCAAAATCACATATCTTGTAGATTTAAATAGAGGATTTAAGTTCATATTTATTGTGTATTATGGAGTGACATGAATTATTGAGCATAAACAAACATTAATGTATTATTTTTTTTGTCTTGAATATGAATTAAGGTTTGAGGGATAGAAAATTGACATGCTGTGTCACTTGTTCTCTAAAAAGTGACATGCAAATATTAATGTATCGTTATTTTGCTTTGACTATGAATTAAAGTTTGAGGGATAGAAGATTGACATGCTTTATCACTTGTTGTCTAAAAAGTGACATGGTCTGTCACTTTTTACTCAAAAAGTGACAGAACAGTGAATACAAGTTAGAGAAACAAATTTGAATCAAAATTATCTATGTGGTTGATTTGAATGCTGGATTTAACTTGATAATTATTGTGCATTATAGACTGACATGAATCATTGAGCATGACCAACCATTAACGCATCAATTTTTTATCTTGAATATGAATTGTGGCTTGGGGATTGAAAAGTGACATACTATGTCACTTTTTGCCTAAAAAGTGACATGCTCTGTCACTTTTTACTAATGTATCGTTATTTTGCTTTGACTATGAATTAAGGGTTGAGAGATAGAAAATTGACATGCTATGTCACTTGTTGTCTAAAAAGTGACATGGTCTGTCACTTTTTACTCAAAAAGTGACAGAATAATGTATACAAGTTAGAGAAATAAATTTGAATCAAAATTATCTATGTAGTTGATTTGAATGCTGGATTTAACTTGATAATTGTTGTACATTATAGACTGACATGAATCATTGAGCATGACCAACCATTAATGCATTAATTTTTTATCTTGAATATGAATTGTGGCTTGGGGATTGAAAAGTGACATACTATGTGACTTTTTACTTAAAAAGTGACATGCTCTGGCACTTTTTGCTCAAAAATGACAGAACAATGTATGCAACTTAGACAAATATTAATGTATCGTTATTTTTTACTTTGAATATGAATTAAGGCTTGAGGGATAGAAAATTGATATGCAATGTCACTTTTTGTCTAAAAAGTGACATGGTCTGTCACTTTTTACTCAAAAAGTGACAGAACAATGTATACAAGTTAGAGAAACAAATTTGAATCAAAATTATCTATGTAGTTGATTTGAATGCTGGATTTAACTTGATAATTGTTGTGCATTATAGACTGACATGAATCATTGAGCATGACCAACCATTAATGCATCAATTTTTTATCTTGAATATGAATTGTGGCTTGGGGATTGAAAAGTGACATATTATGTCACTTTTTGCCTAAAAAGTGACATGCTCTGTCACTTTTTGCTCAAAAATGACAGAACAATGTATGCAACTTAGACAAATATTAATGTATCGTTATTTTTTGCTTTGAATATGAATTAAGGCTTGAGGGATAGAAAATTGATATGCTTTGTCACTTTTTGTCTAAAAAGTGACATGGTCTGTCACTTTTTGCTTAAAAAGTAACAAAACATTGTATGCAACTTAGATAAGCAAATTTGAATAAAAAATCTTCTATGTGACTGATTTAATTCAGGATTTAACTTGATTTTCGTTGTGTATTATGCAGTGACATGAATTATTGAGCGTGACCAAAAATTAATGTATCGTTATTTTGTCTTGAATAAGAATTGAGGCTTGGGGATAGAAAAGTGACATGCTATGTTACTTTTTGCTTAATGATACATCTATTCAGGATGATCAAACATTAATGTATCATATGTCGGTGTTTTTTTTTACAGATATGGACAAAATAAATGTATTCATCCATTATGGAGGGAACTGGGAACAAGGTAACCAATATACAAATTTTAAAATGGTTGAAATTGTCGTTCCAATAGAATGCACTTACTGCGAACTCAATGGCATGATATATTCAGTTACAAATGTAAGTCCAGCAACACACTCAATAACAATACAATATAAGGTGAAGAAAAACCTGCCTCTGATGAAGATTTCAGACAATAATTCTCTTACATTTTATTTGGAGCTCAAAAGAAGGGAGAAACATCTTGCAAGCTTTCCTTTGTGCATAGATGTCACACCGGTTTCATTATGTCATAGAATTGAAAGTTTTGAAGACATACAACTTTCAGAAGTTGCTACTGGTGAACAAAATGACATGATGCAATTACAAGTTTTTCAAACTCATGGTTCGACAACAACCTCAGTTCAAAGTCTACCAACTATTGAAGACTTAGCTGTTGATGTTTCTTCATGCATACCGGGGGTTGAAGAAATGAGTAATGAAACAGGTAGTGAAATTATTTCATTTGTTAGTATGAATGAAATTGCAGAGAAAAAGGTTTTTAGGAACAAGACATTGGTTAAGAAAAGTATTTCGGTGTATGCGATACATAAAAACTTTCAGTTCAAGGTAAGTAAGTCGGACAAGAAAGAATATGTGCTGAAATGCATAGATGATAATTGCAAATGGTGTTTTAGAGCTTCAAGACTTGGACGAACATAAATGTTCAAAATAAGATATATGAGAAACGATCACACGTGCTCAAATAACATCATCTTGGCAGATCACCGTCAAGCAACAAGCTCAATAGTAGGAGAATGCATCAAGTACAAGTATGTCTCAACAAAAACAACATACACTCCCGCAGACATAATAAGTGACATGATGAATACATACGGAGTGTCGATGAGTTACGAGAAAGCTTGGAGATCTAAGGAAAAAGCTTTGGAATTGGTGAGAGGAGATCCGACAGAGTCTTATGAAAATGTTCCAAAGTACTTGTACATGATAGAACAAACAAATCCTGGATCAATTACAAGAATTGAGACTTACGACAACAACAAATTTAAATACCTCTTCATGGCATTAGGAGCATCTATTCAGAGGTGGGAGTATTGCAGACCTATAATAGTGATTGATGGTACGTTCTTAAAGGGAAATTATGGTGGAACATTATTTACAGCATGTACACAAGATGCAAACAACAACATTTTCATATTATCATTTGGAGTTGGTGACTTAGAAACTAATGATTCATGGGAGTGGTTCTTACTTATGTTAAAAGAAGCTTATGGTGAGTGACAAGGATTGTGTATAATCTCAGATGGTCATAAAAGCATAAAAAGTGCAATCCAGAAGGTGTATAAGAATTCAATGCATGGTCTATGTTCCTACCACCTACTACAAAATTTAAAGTCAACATTTGACAAAAAAAAATGGAAAGAACATTACACAACCATTCAATAGAACTGCTAGAGCCTACACGAAAAATGATTTTGAGTTCCATATGAAACAACTCGATGAAATCCACAAAGGGATTCGATCACATCTGGTATGTACAAAAATATTTATTTTGAATGCATAATAACAATGTATTCAAGAAATGATTAATATTTTGATTGTTCTTTATGCAGGAAGAGATTGGTTACCACAAGTGGTCAAGGGCATACATGACAAATAACAGGTTTTCTACAATGACTTCAAATATAGTTGAATCAGTAAATTCGATAACAAAAACAACAAAAGGTTGTCCTATAGAACTTTTATTGGAATCCTTGAAATATTTGTTGCAAGAATGGTTTGTGAAGCACTTAAACGATGCGCGGGCAACCTTCACAAAACTTGCAAACAAACAAGAAAAAATATTGAGAGAGAAATCCATGGAATCCAAGAAATTGATGGTAAAATGCTGTAAAATGCATGAACTAAATATCATTTATATGCTAGAATGTTATTGTAATGAAAACATGCATGTACCAACAAAGGATATAGTGTGTTTTTGAAAAGTGACAAAGTGTGTCACTTTCTGAGTAAAAAGTGACATAGTGTGTCACTTTCTTACTATAAAGTGGCATGACTTGGATTTCATATCGTTTATGGCTCTAATTATAATTACATATCAGTAGAAGGTTTATGATTTTGAAATCTTATTATATCTGATTGTTATTGTAATGAAAATATGCTTATCTAAAAAAAGGGACATAGTGTGTCACTTTCTAAATAAAAAGTGACATAGTGTGTCACTTTCTTAGTATAAAGTGGCATCACAATATGCTTATCTAAAAAAAGTAACATAGGTTGTCACTTTCTGAATAAAAAGTGACAGAGTGTGTCACTTTCTGAGTAAAAAGTGACATAGTGTGTCACCTTCTTATTATAGAGTGGCATGACTTGGATTTCAGGCCGTCTATGGCTCTATTTATAATTACATATCAGTAGAAGGTTTATGATTTTGAAATCTTATTATATCTGATTGTTATTTGAATGAAAATTTGCTTATCCAAAAAAAGTGACATAGGTTGTCACTTTTTGAATAAAAAGTGACAGAGTATGTCACTTTCTTAGTATAAAGTGGCATGACTTGGATTTCATATCGTCTATGGCTCTATTTATAATTAAATATCAGTAGAAGGTATATGATTTTGAAATCTTATTATATCTGATTGTTATTGTGATGAAAATATGCTTATCTAAAAAAAGTGACATAGGTTGTCACTTTTTGAATAAAAAGTGACAGAGTGTGTCACTTTCTGAGTAAAAAGTGACATAGTGTGCAATTTTTCAGTAAGTTGGAGTTAAATGTTATGAAAGCATGATTTAATTGTCGTAGTTTATTAATACATTATTTTTTTGCATTATTTGCACAGGCATCGGCTTCAAGTTCAATAATATACCAAGTCAATGATATTTGTGCCTCATATGTGGTGAATATTGAAGAAAAGACATGTACATACAATCAATTCCAAGTGGACAAAATCTCATGTGCACACACATTGGCAGTTATTGCAAAGATAAAGGAAGATTCATATTTGTATTGTTCAAAATATTACACAACAGAGATGTACGTCCAAACATACAGTGGTACAGTTTACCCACTTGGAGATCGCAATGATTGGAATATACCAGATGATGTAAAAGCAAGAATAATCTTGGCTCCTGATCCAAAAAGAAAATCTGGACGACCTAAAGAGAAAAGAATACCATCAAAAGGAGAAAAAAAAACAAAGTACAAAATGTGGTAGATGTGGAAAGTATGGCCACAATTGAAGATCGTGTCAAACTCCAGCACCTTTGAAGAAGAAGCCACAAAAGAAAAGAAAGTTACAAGATTTATAAGTTTTTTATTTTTTATTTGAAAAAGTATCACTTATTCATTCTTATTGGGTTTTCTATTCAAAATAGTGTTAACATTCATGTGCTTTACTTTTTTATAGGTCATGACATTATAGTGGAATGTAAAACTTATCATGTAACACTAAATTGTATACATGATACTTCAACTATTAAAGGAATTTGATGAATACCGAAATTGTAACTTTTAGAACAAAAAGTGACACACTATGTCACTTTTTGAACAAAAAGTGACATTTGTGTCACTTTTGCATATTAGTTTTTCTTTTCAAATTCGTGTGACGCACATATTTGTTCGTTAGAACAAAAAGTGACGCACATTGTCACTTTTATAATGAAAAGTGACACATTATGTCTTTTGTTCATTATTAAAACTCCTAACATGGTTGTGAAAGTGTATACATAATTTCCATAATTTAAGAATAAAAAGTGACAAACATGGTCACTTTTATAATGAAAAGTGACACACTATGTCACTTTTATAACGAAAAGTGACACACTATGTCGTTTGTTCGTTATTAAAACCACTAACATGGCTGTCAAAGTGTATACATAATTTCCATAATTTAAGAACAAAAAGTGACAAAGTATGTCACTTTTAGAACAAAAAATGACTCACACTGTCACTTTTATAATGAAAAGTGACACACTATGTCACTTTTTGTTCTAAAAGTGACACACTGTGTTGTTTGTTCGTTATTAAAACCACTAACATGGCTGTCAAAGTGTATACATAATTTTCATAATTTAAGAATAAAAAGTGACACACATGGTCACTTTTATAATGAAAAGTGACACACTATGTCACTTTTTGTTCTAAAAGTGACACACTATGTCGTTTGTTCGTTATTAAAACCACTAACATGGCTGTCAAAGTGTATACATAATTTCTATAATTTTAGAACAAAAAGTGACACACTATGTCACTTTTAGAACAAAAAGTGACACACGCTGTCACTTTTATAATAAAAAGTGACACACCATGTCACTTTTACAACGAAAAGTGACCTACTATGTCACCCGTTCGTTATTAAAACCCATAACTTAGCTGTCAACACGAATAGCATGTCACCTGTATAAAAATATATTTTGTACTTACATTTTTTGCAAAGAAACATTAAAAATTTACATTGTTAATCTCATTTACATGAAACTACATTCACCATATACACTACATTTACATGTCATATGTACTCCTACTACAAAAATATTATTTACAAAAAAATTGCAGCCTTCTCTGTCTTGTCAAATATCCTTTGCCACCCAATCATTATCAGTATCATAATTCTCCACTTGCTTCTTCTTCGCATACACGTACAATTGAGTGGCCAAGTATTTTCGAACCTGTGCAATATTGAATGTCTTTGGCATCTCATTCAACATTCCATTGATTAAATACTCAGCATATTTAATCACATAGATTCCACAATCACCACTGCAAAGAACAAAATGAAACATTAACCAATAATTAAAGGCAAACCATACATTTCTATCTATTCAACATATAAAAATTCAAATTTTTAAAAAGCGAACTAACTCGTTCTTTTGCTGTGGTAGTTTTGGAACCAACTTTACACCAAGTGGTTTTAGCGCCTCTTGTTCTGTAATATTTTTACCGTCGAAGAACCCGGTGTTATACAAAAGATGAGGAATAATAACTGAAAATGGTTTAACAGTTTCAAGTACAACAGGCTTCTTAACCACCTTAGTGTAGGAATTATAAATATTCAAGCACATCTCCTTGATGTCAAAATGACAAAGAAGCCAATGAGCCGAGTTATACATCCTCAAAGGCATAAGGATATGGTCAACTTCTCACCAACTGGTGTTGCAAGGCATGTACAATCCAATTGGATACGACAGTAGAGAAGTTTGCTGAACAAGGACTACTAGATCCTTCAAAAAATCATCATACAACCCCCTAACTTGGCTGTCAAAGGCAAAGTCCGTTGTTGTACCATTGAATTTTATACCCTGTTCATACCTCAACATCTTTCGCAAATAATAAAAACACACATCCATATGCTACAAAACAAGTGTATAAAAAAGAATCAGCAATGTATTAATAAATTTTATACATAAATCTTAAACCAAACAACTAACAAACAAAAACTTACTGTGTCATCCAAAGCCTCATTGCTTGTCACTAATTCATACCACCACAGTTTAGAAGAGATTGAAACATCGCTGAAGTAGAAGCTAGGGCTAATCTTAACATTCTCATCATTGAAATGATTAACTCTGCATTACAAAAAAGAAATGTCACATACAATTACACTGGTACAAATTCTGTAACATGCAGTGATACCATGAATTGAGGCTTCGGATAGAAAAGTGACACGCTCTGTCACTTTTTTCCTAAAAGTGACATGCTATATCACTTTTTGTCTAAAAAGTGACATGGTCTGTCACTTTTTGTTCAAAAAGTGACAGAACAATGTATGCAAGTTAGACAAGCAAATTTGAATCATAATCATCTATGCGGTTGATTTAAATGCAAGATCTAACTTAATATTTGTTGTGTATTATGAAGTGACATGAATTATTGAGCATGATCAAACATTAATGTATCTTTTTTTTTGTCTTGAATATGAATTGAGGCTTGGAGTTAGAAAAGTGACATGCTATGTCACTTTTTGTTTAAAAAGTGACATGGTCTGTCACTTTTTGCTTTGAATCATAATCATCTATGCGGTTGATTTAAATGCAAGATCTAACTTAATATTTGTTGTGTATTATGAAGTGACATGAATTATTGAGCATGATCAAACATTAATGTATCGTTTTTTTGTCTTGAATATGAATTGAAGCTTGGAGTTAAAAAAGTGACATGCTATGTCAATTTTTGTTTAAAAAGTGACATGGTTTGTCACTTTTTGCTCAAAAAGTGACAGAATAATGTTAGCCAAATATTAATGTATCGTTATTTTGTCTTGAATATGAATTGAGACTTGGGGATAGAAAAGTGACATGCCATGTCACTTTTTGTCTAAAATATGACTTGGTCTGTCACTTATTGCTCAAAAAGTGACAGAACAATATATATAAGTTAGAGAAACAAATTTGAATCAAAATCATCTATGTGGTTGATTTGAATACAGGATTTAACTTGATATTTGTTGTGCATTATATAGTGACATGAATTATTGAGCATGAACAATCATTAATGCATCAATTTTTTATATTGAATATGAATTGTGGCTTGGGGATTGAAAAGTGACATACTCTGTCACTTTTTGTCTAAAAAGTGACAAGCTCTGTCACTTTTTGCTCATAAATGACAGAACAATGTATACAAGTTACTCAAACACATTTGAATAACAAATCTTCTCTATGGTTGATTTAAATGCAAGGTCTAACTTGTTATTTGTTCTGCATCATGGAGTGACATGAATTATTGAGCATGATCAAACATTAATGTATTGTTATTTTCCCTTGAATATGAATTGAGGCTTGGAGTTAGAAAAGTGACATGCTCTGTCACTTTTTGCTTAAAAAGTGACATGCTATGTCACTTGTTGCTTAAAAAATGACAGAACATTGTATGAACCTTAGACAAACATTAATGTATCGTTATTTCGTCTTGAATATAAATTGAGGCTTGTGGATAGAAAAGTGACATGCTATGTCACTTTTTGTTTTAAAAGTGACATGGTCTGTCACTTTTTGTCTAAAAAGTAACATGGTCTGTCACTTATTGCTCAAAAAGTGCAGAACAATGTACACAAGTTAGAGAAAGAAATTTGAATCAAAATCATCTATGTGGTTGATTTGAATGCAGGATTTACAGTGACATGAATTATTAAGCATGAACAACCATTAATGCATCAATTTTTTATCTTGAATATGAATTGTGACTTGGGATTGAAAAGTGACATATTCTGTCACTTTTTACCTAAAAAGTGACATGCTCTGTCACTTTTTGCTCAAAAGTGACAGAACAATGTATGTAAGTTACACAAACACATTTGAATAACAAATCTTTTCTATGGTTGATTTAATTTTTACACAAAAACATTTGGATAAAAATAATGTGTCACTTTCGTATTAAAAAGTGACATTATGTCACATACTTACTTGTTTTTCGTCACCAACCCTTCCTTGTACCAACTCTCGAATGCTTCCACATCTGGAGCAAATGAGGGGTACAACCTAACTTTGAATGCGAACGTACCCTTCACCACACACTTCACAGTAGAAGTTCCCGCTGTAGAAGTACCCACCGTAGAAGTACCCACCGTAGAATCATATTGATTTACCCATGGGGACTGAAGAAGTGCGGCAGGTTTCTTTTGCCTCTTCAGGGGTGCATCCGGAGTGACTTTATCATCCGTCTAAAATGTCGTAAAATAATTAAAAAAGTGTCAAGTTATATTGTGCAGAACACACAAAAATAAGTCTTTCAAATGAAAAATAATCAAACAAACAATTGCCTCTTCATGTTTATGTTTAGCTAAAACAGCTGCTGCAATCTCATCAATTTTTTGCCAATCCTCATCTTTCAATTCAACATCATCATCATTTACATCAACAGTCTAATAAAAACGTACAAAAAGATTACTTTTTGCAGTGCAAAAAACAGATTTAACAAAGTAAAAACACAAAATCAAATGTGAAAAAAATACATCTTGATGCATTTTTTTGGCTAAACTATGAGCAGCAACATCATCAACAATCTTCCAGTCCTCTTCATTAAAATTTATTATATCTTCATCAATAGACTGAATAAAAATAAATAAGTCACATTATATAGTACACAATAACAAAAAATTAAATATCAAATTAAAAATACAATTTATTTGGAATTGAATAATACCTTTTCCACATTAGTTTCAGCTGGCATCTCAATACTTTTTCCAGTCGAATCAAACTCAATACCCAATGAAAAACTAGGAACATCAGTTGCATTCTTTTTCATGCCCATTGTATCATTAGCAACATTTTTTGCAGCATTCTAGACATAAGAATAAATAAAAAGTTTCATACATATCTATATAAAAAAGTGACATAAATCTCTTAAAAGTGACATACTCATAGTAAAAAGTGACATAGCAAAAAGTGACACACTTATAGCAAAAAGTGACACACATTGTCACTTTCTTAGCAAAAAGTGACAAACTGTGTCCAAAAAGTGATATAGATCAAAAAATGTGACATACCTTCAACATTTGCAAGTCATTCACTTTGCTTTCAACATTTGCCACCCGTTCTAGAATTTCTTCATTTGATTTCACTTTCTCTTCAAGTTGTTTTATTTGTTTCTCAAGTTGAATATTAAATTGAACTTTGAATTCAAGCTCAGCGAGTCGATTCTGAATTTCTTCATTCGATTGTATTTTCGACTCTATATCTGCCAAGCGTTTCAAAATAATTTCATTTGATTCCACTTTTTCCTCAATTTCTGCCAGACGTTTCAAAATTTCTTCATTTGATTGAAGTTTCACATCAATCTCTGCTAGACGTTTTAATATTTTTTCATTTGATTCAGAACGTCTCTGAAAATACAAAAATCAGAGAAAAACACATAATCATAAGAAACAAATAACAAAAAAGGTATAGAAAGCATAAAAAGGTAAATAAATGTTCAAAAAACTCAACTATCTTTTTTTTCTTCAACTTTGAAGAACTGTCATCGCCAACTAATGTTTCTTGTGCTGTAATCATCAGCTTTGACTAATGAATAACAGGATTTTGCTCAAAGTTGTCATCGTCATCAGGCTTTTGCCCTTGAGATTTGCAATTCTCAAACAACCCCTCAGCATATGCCACATCCTTTTCCGCGTCAGTTATTGTAATGTCATTAACTTCTATCTGCAAAAACACATATTCATAAATTTAAAATAAGAAACAGTAATAAAAAAATGTAAAAGCAAAATTGCATAAATAATAAATAGAGCTTACTTTAATCAAGTCAAAAATACGTTTGTGCAATTGTAAAGATGTCAAATGCACATTAGAACTCCAGCTCAAGATCCGAGGAAGTGATGGCTTGTACTTCACACAAAATTTTTTCTGAGCTATTGCAGGAATAGACTCGTATATCTAAACTTGGAAAGCAAGAAGAAAACTATTAAGCCTATACTCCAAAAATTTCTTTGAAGAATCTAACTTCATGATCCTCTTGCTGAATGCACCCTTCAAAGACATTAAAGTCAAACTATATAACTCCTTCCCCCATGGAAAAAATTCCATTTCACCCGATTCAACAAGTACAAAAATTGAATCATCAACACATTTATGGTATGATGTGGCAAATAAGAATGACGAAGTAAGATAAATAATACCAACATCCACCATATCCTTGTCAACAGTATCAGATGGCAACTCTTTAAACACATTTTCAACACACTTTGTTGAAATGCTATCATATTTCTTGAAATATTTGTCCTTAATAATACTACTACGCATTCTGTACTTGGTAAAATCACCATTACCCACGCACCGAAGTCCAGACATTATACAAAATTCTTCAACAGAAAATCTGACCAGTTTGCCACTGATGTTGAACCATAATTCATTTACATTTGGTTGCTTCACCTGCCTTAATAACAACTGGTGAATCAACTGAGCCTAAATCACAGTTTCTTTTAAATCAAGATATGGTCCAAAGCATGTTTCCTTAAACATTTGCTTTTGTGTTTCAGTAAGCTTGTCGTTTAAGGTTTTGATCACTATATGGGGTGAGTAGAAGGTGACTTTCCTAGGAAACCAATAGGTCTGGAGAATCAATAGCTCACAGTCCTACAAAAAAAAATAACAAAGATGGTTAGTTAAATAATAATTTTATAGAATGAACACATAAAAAGTGAAAAGTGACATGCTCTGTCACTTTTTAAGTAAAAAGTGACAAACATCTCCAAAAAGTGACAAACATCTTCAAAAAGTGACATACATCTCTTCAAAATAATATATATCCAAATATGTGACATTCAACTCTTTAAAAGTGACATACATCTCAAAAATACATTTATCATACAATCTATTTGTTAGTTTAGATGTTCATACTTATTGTTTTTATATATTACATAAAAGTGACATGCTATGTCACTTTTTAAGTAAAAAGTGACAAACATCTTCAAAAAGTGACAAACATCTTCAAAAAGTGGCATACATCTCTTTAAAATGATATATTCTAAAAATGTGATAGTAGGTCTCTTTAAAAGTGACATACATCTCAAAAACACAGTGATCTTACAATCTATTTGTTAGTTTAGATGTTTATACTTATTGTTTTTATATATTACATAAAAATGACATGATCTGTCACTTTTTACTTAAAAAGTGACATGCTCTATCACTTTTTAAATGAAAAGTGACAAACATCTTCAAAAAATGGCATACATCTCTTTAAAATGATATATTCTAAAAATGAGACAGTAGGTCTCTTTAAAAGTGACATACATCTCAAAAACGCAGTGATGTTACAATCTATTTGTTAGTTTGGATGTTCATACTTATTGTTTTTATATATTACATAAAAGTGACATGATCTGTCACTTTTTATTTAAAAAGTGACATGCTCTGTCACTTTGTCACTTTTTAAATAAAAAGTGACAAACATCTTCAAAAAGTGTCATACATCTCTGCAAAATGATATATATCCAAATATGTGACATTCAACTCTTTAAAAGTGACATACATCTAAAAAACACAGTGATCATACAATCTATTTGTTAGTTTGGATGTTCATACTTATTGTTTTTATATATTACATAAAAGTAACATGATCTGTCACTTTTTACTTAAAAAGTGACATACCATGTCACTTTTAAAGTAAAAAGTGACAAACATCTTCAAAAAGTGACATACATCTCTTCAAAATGATATATTTTAAAAATGTGACAGTAGATCTCTTTAAAAGTGACATACATCTCAAAAACACAGTGATCTTACAATCTATTTGTTAGTTTGGATGTTCATACTCATTGGTTTTATATATTACATAAAAGTGACATGATCTGTCACTTTTTACTTAAAAAGTGACAAACATCACCAAAAAGTGACAAACATCTTCAAAAAGTGGCATATACCTCTTCAAAATGATATATGTATAAAAATGTGACATTCATCTCTTTTAAAGTCACATATATATACAACAAAAGTGATCATAAAGTCTATTTACTAGTTTGCACATTCAAAATTATTGTACCTATATAAGTGAAAATTGACAAATATCTCTTAAAAGTGACGTAGATCTCTTTAAAAGTGACATAAATCTCAAAAAACAATGATCATACAATCTATTTCTTAGTTTGGATATTCATACTTATTGTATTTATATATTACATAAAAGTGATATGCTCTGTCACTTTTTAAGTAAAAAGTGACATACTCTGTCACTTTTTAAGTAAAAAGTGACAAACATCACCAACAAGTGACAAACATCTTCAACAAGTGGCATATACCTCTTCAAAATGATATAGTTATAAAAATGTGACATTCATCTCTTTTAAAATCACATATATATACAACAACACTGATCATAAAGTCTATTTACTAGTTTGCACATTCAAAATTATTGTACCTATATAAGTAAAAATTGACAAACATCTCTTAAAAGTGACGTAGATCTCTTTAAAAGTGACATAAATCTCAAAAAACAATGATCATACAATCTATTTCTTAGTTTGGATATTCATACTTATTGTATTTATATATTACATAAAAGTGACATGCTCTGTCACTTTTTAAGTAAAAAGTGACATACTCTGTCACTTTTTAAGTAAAAAGTGACAAACATCACCAACAAGTGACAAACATCTTAAAAAAGTGGCATATACCTCTTCAAAATGATATAGATATAAAAATGTGACATTCATCTCTTTTAAAGTCACATATATATACAACAACAGTGATCATAAAACCTATTTACTAGTTTGCACATTCAAACTTATTGTACCTATATAAGTAAAAATTGACAAACATATCTTAAAAGTGACGTAGATCTCTTTAAAAGTGACATAAATCTCAAAATAAAGTGATCATACAATCTATTTCTTAGTTTGGATATTCATACTTATTGTATTTATTTATTACATAAAAGTGACATGCTCTGTCACTTTTTAAGTCACTTTTTAAGTAAAAAGTGACAAACATCACCAAAAAGCGACAAACATCTTCAAAAAGTGACATGGATCTCTTTAAAAGTGATATAAATCTTAAAAAATAGTGGAATGTTCAAAAATCATATGTTAGTTGGATATTCAAACTTATTGCATTAATTTTTTAGTTTGCATGTTTAAACTTATTGCATTTGGAATATGAACTAACATATCAAACGAGAAGGGACATATCAAACTTATTGCATTTGGTATATCATTGATTTGGCAATGGTTTCAATGTGTTATTGGATTCCTAAACGCACCATCAACCAGTTAATTATTGAACACAGACATTCAATTTCACAGAACAAAATCCCTCAAAATGTAAAAATTTCAATCATCAACCATTGTCACTGATTTTCCTAAAGGCAATATCATAAATTGAATAATAATGGAAAACATAAATTCGAATTAACAAAGCAATCGAAAAAAATATAGAAATACAGAATAAACGAACAATATTTTTCATCTTTTTTGAAGATCCTTCCGCTGAACTACACTTTCTCTTCATCCCTGAAGATTCTGCAACGATGATTTCGCCTTCTCCAACCATGTTGAACAATATAGTGTTAAAATATAGAAGAAACGAACAGAAACTATGAATTAGCGAGTGAATTTGAGGAATTTCGCCAGAAATCGCAGAGAAAAAACGTGAGGAAGGGTTTAAGGCACTGTAGTAATTAATTTTCCATTTTTACCCCTCCATTCTGATATATTAAAGAAGTCCACTTTTCAATTTTTTTAAAAATAACCGTATTTTTCAATTTTTTTTGAAAAATAAAGTAAGGGGCCTAATTTCCACTTGATCATATTATTATTTTTTAATATTTTATTTAAATTTCAAAAATAATAAATATAATAAATGTAACACACTTTTTTTATAAAAAATATAACAATAAGTGTTACGAAAATAAAAACAGTATTTTTAGAATAAAAAAAGTTAAATAGTATTTTCTAAATTATTTTATATTTTATGGTTAATAGTGAAACAATCCCTTTATATTATAAGTTGTGAGTTAATGTATAAATAAAAAGTGGATTATAAGTTTAGGTCCTATGAAATGTGTGAATAAAAATATGTTTGATTAATTTAATCAGTTGAAATTATAAATTAAGTACCAACAAAACCTAAGGCAATTGATATTAATAGCACTAAAAAATTGCTAGGGAAAATATATATATGATTTTGATTCATACAGTTCCAAAATATCCAAAAAGTACCTCCAAAAATCGTTGTGATTTCTAGTCTAGCTCTCATTTGAAACCCTAAATCAACATTCTCAATCGTAATTTTACTCATATTTTTCGATTTATCATCAAACTCTCAAATGGCAGTGACTCGTTCTTCACTCAACAAGAATTCGAAGATATGTGTAATGAGATTGTTGACTTATCATCAACAAAATCGAATAATGCGAATAAACTATATAGAGATGATGCCGGCAAATCATCATCAAGATAAAAAAAAATTGAAAAAATTCATTGCACGCCGAGAACGAGTAAATGTTTAATTGACATCTCATTGGATGAACAAACTTACTTGTATTAAAAGAATAATTCTATCTAGCACAAAGTGGCGTTTAACACTAGTTTAAGTGGGAATATACATGGAATTAAATGATTAGTCGAATTAAATGTAAGAATACGGGGTTCTATTTAATTGAACTTATCATGTGTTGCAACATAGACGGCTCTTAAACACCTAGTGCTAGGAACATTAGTTAC
Organism: Forsythia viridissima; assembly: GCA_030279155.1. NCBI lineage: Eukaryota > Viridiplantae > Streptophyta > Magnoliopsida > Lamiales > Oleaceae > Forsythia > Forsythia viridissima. Next base: position 6,104,878 of record CM059036.1, read on the forward strand.
TTTTGGTTACTATTCAGATTTTCAATAAATTTTCTATTTACGTACGAGTTTGATTTTGTTAAAAATTTGATTATTTGTAAAATTTGATATAATTTGCTGAATTTGTAGTTGGAAAGTTGATAAAATTGTGGGCCTTATCAAATATATGGTTGATGAGTTGATGTGTGGTTGAAGGAGGAAGAAATGTCATTGGAACGATTGTGAAAATGACAGTAGAATTGTCCAAGTTAAACTGGACGAAAGTTCAACTTCAGTTAACAACCATCTAAGATTAAATAGGAAATTCTCAAAATAATATTTGGGAGATTAGGTTTTGCTTGATTTTAATTAAAAGTTTGTTAAATATTTGAAATCAAAGTCAACAATTAATTTTACCTACACATTTTAAATGGCTCACAACTTTTATCAATTTTTTAACTACATATTTCATCAATTTTTATCAAAATTTACAAAATAATCAAATTTTTGGCAAAATCAAACGGGCACTAAAACTCTTAGAAGCTACGGATTTGAAATGCAAGATGACATCTGAGATTAAATACGCAATTGGATCCCCCGATTTATCAGCTAATAATTGAGCCAAATGTGTTTACATCTGTGTTTACTGATAATTGAGATTGTCAACTGGTTAATTGCTAATAATAGATATCTTCTCTAAAAGAAAGTTTACCAATTTTTGTAAATGGTATATATGACTTTTTGTATTTAAAAGTTGCCGTTTTTTCAAATGTTATTAAAAGTTGTCATTTTTCAAAATCAACATTTGTTTGTGGCCACTTTTCTAAATTTTCCGTTTAGAGCTGGAAGCAAGAATGTAAGAACGAAATGTTACTAAGAAAAATCCTTGCTATGCACCCTAGGAACTCAAATGCAAATTTACGAAAAAACAGCAAGCACTAAAATTAAACCACTTTATTATCATAGAACGAAAGGTGTAGCAGCCCATAAAAGAACAAATATAGTATTAACAAATATTTACTTACCTTATTGATAGAATTCTATTTGTAGTAGAATACCATGTAAGTAAGATACCATATGTGTAATATTCCTATTTTAGGTAGAATTCCTTTTCTTATTAGATTTCTATTAGTTTTCTATTAGTATATATATATCTTGTAAACTCATTCATTATTCCATTCAATCATTATTCAATTGAATCAATACAGAAATTTATTTCTCTACACATTACATCAATATACAGAGAGAATTATTTTTCCACATATATTTTCTCTCATATTTTACATGGTATCAGAGCGACGATTTTGAGCAACGATGTCTGTCACAAATGATGATAGAAAAATCATAGAAGCGACGATTGCCCAATCGGATCCCATAACTCTACAGCAATCCGATCATCCCGACTTAATCCCCGTTTCTAAACCACTTGATAGAAACAATTATGGCATAAATACCATAGAGACGATGATTGCCCAATCGGATTCCATGGCTCTACAACAATCCGATCATCCCAGCTTCATCCCCGTTTCTAAACCACTTGATGGAAACAATTATGGCACAAATACCATATAGACGACGATTGTCCAATCGGATCCCATGGCTCTACAGCATTCCGATCATCCCGGCTTCATCCTCGTTTCTAAACCACCTAATGGAAACAATTATGGCACAAACACCATAGAGACAACGATTGCCCAATCGGATCTCATGACTCTACAGCAGTCCGATCATGAAGGGCAACATTCAATCAATTCAATCAATTGGAGATCGAACCGAAAAGGTGACAATCGGCCAACCGAAAATCAGTCGGACCGGTCGACCGATTCGTCCAACCGGTCAACCGTTTCGACCGAAACAAGGCAGAAACAGTGCACCCACTATAGGATGTTTGGCCACATTATTGATACCTGCTATTTCAACCATGGCTTCTCTCCAGGGCACAAGTTTCATGGAAAGGACGTGAAACCACGAAACAAACGCTTCACAAACACTATTACCGCTTCTACACTTGACCTAAAGGAAGGCAGAGTAACGACCTATGTTCCATGCAACAATTAGATTGCAGATTTATTTACTAAAGCACTGGGCAATGAAGCATTTCACAAATTCACTCGCAATTTGAGTACTTTTGACATACATGCTCCAACTTGAGAGGGAGTATTAACAAATATTTACTTACCTTATTGATAGAATTCTATTTGTAGTAGAATACCATGTAAGTAGGATACCATATGTTTAATATTCCTATTTTAGGTAGAATTCCCTTTCTTATTAGATTTCTATTAGTTTTCAATTAGTATATATATATCTTGTAACCTCATTCATTATTCCATTCAATCATTATTCAATTGAATCAATACAGAAATTTATTTCTCTACACATTACATCAATATACAGAGAGAATTATTTCTCCACATATATTTTCTCTCATATTTTACATATAGCACAACAAAATAGAAAATTAACACAGATTTAAAACACACATAAGTAGGACTTTTACCTTTTGCAAGGACAACGAGCCCACAAACAGTTGAAGACGCCACAAATTGAACACAAACGATGTTGTTGCTCAACCAAGCCTATGCCTTGAAAATGGAATGTGCGGACGGCACAGATAACGTTGTTTGTCAACTAGGCCTATGTCATGAAACCGGGGGATTCTTTTTCTATCACATGAGTGAAGACTACAATATGAACTGAAGGACACATGAGTTGACGACAAATTGAAGATAAAATAATGTCGTCATCTGGTCAATTAGACGACAAACACAATATCGTTTTGGATGACCATGGATGAACAATGGACTTTACATCCACTCTTCTTTTATATGTAGAATGTAGGATATCTATGAGTATTAATTTTATTTGCATTTTTGCTAACCAAATTTGGACTTGAAATATTCATCCTTTGAAAATGGTAGATTTCTTAATAAGAAAAGAAAAAACATTGTGGGTCTCTTGGGTTTGCAAAGTTTTTGATGTTTTATAAATGAGATAATTTCACCATATACCATAAAAAAAATGAAAGAATTTAGAAAATATTATTTCACTCTTTTATTTTTAAAGTACTATTTTTCATTTTTGTAATACTTATTGTTATATTTATTACGTTTATTACAATTTTTACAAAAAAATGTGTATTCATATTTTATTACATTTGAAATTTAAAATGATGAAAAATAATTTTAAAATTTTAATATAAAATTAAGCACTTTATCAATTAACCAAAGTCCATTAATTTGCCAAGTCTACTTAGATAAAATTAAAGTGTAGTACCTCAATTGATACAAATTTAAAGTATATTGATCTAATTAAGAAGGAGGTCAAAGTACACTGATCGATAATTGAATTAACAAGGGAAATATTCCATGGTAATTACAATAAAATAAAGAAAAAATTGCAGTCGAGATCTCAAATATCTTCAAAAAGTACCGCAAGTCTCAAACCTTTTATTTGTGGCGCGGCTATCCGAAAAGTTTGCAAGTATATGCATTACAAGGACCTTTGGATTGTAATTGTCCAAAAGTCTGCCGCTTAAACAAGTATGCAACGTTTGACCTTTAGTTGACCATTTATATACATCCATCAATTAACCAAATATGCAGCATTTGACCTTTGTTTATCATTTTAAGGGCATAATGGTCTTTCCACATTTTCTATTAAAACACCAAGAAGGAAAAGAGAAGGAATTATAAAAGAAATCCAAAAAATAGAAAAATAGAAAGAAAGAAAATTGAGAAAAAGAAAATAATATCTTTCCTAACACCCAGCTCATCGTTACCACCACTAAGAATAATTTCTCTCTTAGTTTTTGCAAAAATCAAGATACAAAATGGGATGGATGAGGATTTTAGTGCAAACATCGGAATTATCAATTATCAGTAGATCTAGCAGAGTTAATGGACAAAAGTTGGATGCATTGGGGTGGTAGATCACGAATTAGATTTGGCTCGTGGGGCACAAGCCAAGGCATAGTCTATTCAATTAGATATTGGAGGTAGAGAGTCGCAAAATTTGCAAATTTGCTCTTCGATTTGATATCTACGTTTGCATTAGTGGTGGTGGTAGCTACTGATGGCACAAAACCTTGTCGTTTTTTATGGTTTTTGTTAGTGGGGGCGGACGCCATTGCTACGATTGATTTTGATGGGAACACCTTTCATTATTTGTGGCAGCAGCAATGATAACAACTGATGGTGGGGTTGGGTTGTGGCGGTAAGGGTAGTTGAGAAAAGATAAAGGTGACAGGGTAGGTGTTAGAGAAGATACATATATTTTTTTTCTTTCTATTTTTTGACTTTTTATTATTTTTTTCTTTTCCTTCTATTTTCTTTTAAGTTGTTTTAGTATAAAATATGAAGGTACTATTTTGCTCTTTTTAAAAATGGTCAATTCAAGGTCAAGCATTGCATATTTGGTTAGCTCATGGATCATTTTACTGTCCAAAGGACTTGTGATGCATATTTTGCAAATGTTTGAGATAGTAGTGCAAAAAAAAAAAAAAAAATTGGGACTTTTTTGAATTTTTTGAAAATGTTTGGAACTCCAGCTGCAATTTACCCTAACAAAAATAATTATGGATAAATTACACTCACAGTCTCCGTCGTTTCAAGTTTATAGTAATTTTGTCTCAATTCAATTTTATTCGTACATATCTCCAACTTTTCAATAATTCGCACAGATTGATGCGTTTAATAAATTTGCTCATAACTTAAATAAACAAAAATATCAACAAAAATATAATAGAAAAATTGCATTTGGGGTCCATAACCTTATTAAAAGTACAAATAAATCCTTAACATTTTATTTTTTACAGTTATTCTCTTAACATAATTTAAAATGTGTAGTCATGTCCCGAACCTTCTATTTATAGCACCCACGTCCCTTAGTTTATTTGCACTGGAAGGACCTTTGGAGTTTGGACGAATTTCATCCAAATGTCGGTCTGTTGACCAAAAGTCAATCACATGACCTAAATTTTATCAATTTAACAAGGAAAAAATCGTCTATTTGCATTTAATTATTTTAAACAATTAAAATAAAAAGAAAAAGAAAGAAAAGAAAAGCATATTCTCCTATCCCATCCTCAACCCCATCCTAGCCAGCCAGCCAGCCAGCCCAACTGAATCACTCACCAATTGGGGAATTTCTCCTTCCGATTTACGCAAAACCAAGAAGAAACTAGATTTTTTTATGGTTTTGCACAAATCGGGAGAGATTCTCCCCCCCCCCCATCTCGATTGGCGAATGGTCTGGTTGGGGTTGTGGAAGAAGAACATGCTTTTCTTTTTGTTTTTAATTGTTTGAAATAATTAAATATGTAAAACACGATTTTGTCCTTGTTAAATTAGTTAATTTGAGGTCATATTTTGACTTTTGGTCAACTAACGGATCTTTGGATGAACTTCGTCCAAACTTCAAATGTCTTTTTAGCTCATAAACTGAGAGACGTAGGTACTAATATTAGAAGGTTTGGGAGATACAAGATATTTTTTTATTATTTTAAATGAAGAACTATAAAAAAGAAAAAGTTCATGATTTATTTACATTTTTGCAAAGGTTAGGGATCCCAATTGCAATTTTTTTTTTTCATTTTTTTTTTGCCGTTTTAGTTTATTTAACTTAATGACAAAAGTGTTAAAAGAGACTATCTCCATGAATTACTGGAATGTTAGAGATGATATGTACCATTAAAATTGAACGGGGATTAAAATATATTACAAAATTGAACGAATGGAGACTGTAAGTATAACTTACCATAAAACAAAATAAAAATAAGTTCAATGGTCCATAGCACACGTCCATCGTGCACAAATGGTCCTTAACCTTTTATTTTTTTATGGAGAGGTCATGAACCTACGCTTTTATATGCGCAAAAAATTATTTTGGACGAAATTTTTCCAAAATGTTCGTTAGTTTTGTGCATGAATTCCACTATCTTTTAATAGCAAGTACAAATTTGTCAATTCTAAAATAAATCATAAAAAAAAATAGAAAGCAAAAAAACCATACCACCACCACCACCACCATCAAAGGAGACTATGAGCCTCTTCAAACCGGATTTATTTCTATTGATTCGATGATTCCTATAAGACGCAGTCATCGAGAATTAATTATCAGGGACACACAAACCTGTAACTATTAATGGCAGATTGAGGATCCATTTGTTCCTGCCATCATTAGTGTTAATTGTCATTCTAAATCAACAGTTACTGGCACCATCTTCATGTGTTTGTTGATAAGTGTTATTGAATTACTGTTACTATTGTCCAATAGTTTGCACAACTAAATAAAATTTTATTGAAATACTAGTTTTTGCTACGTGCGATGCACGTCTGTAAAAAATGTAAGGATAAATTTTATGTTAAATATCTAATTCAAATGATAAATTTGTGGAATTTGTCGTTTTCATACACAAAATTGTTTCTCACAATTTATATAAATACTCTACAAAGCATTTACATGTTTGTTTGAGCAAATTAGATAACAAAGATTCATTTATACAAGTACAAGAAGGGAGGAAAGTTAATATTCGTAAACAACTTTTGAATATTGGTAAAATGACCATTTTTATATTTTTATTGAATTGCACCAATTCGAAAATTTGAATTGGACAAAACCCTCATTCTTCAAACTCGGCTCCAACTTTTTAAAATTTTTTACTATTGACTCAAAAATCAAATATTAAAAAATTGTGTACAATTTGCTTATAACATCAAATAAAAAAAATTGGTGAAAAATTGAATAAAAATCTGTACAAATATGTGAATAGTAAAAGAAAAAAATTAAGGAAAAAAATAATAGCATTTTTTTTAGAATAATATGTAATATTATAAGATAAAATAAAAAAAGATTAGTAAAAAATTGAATGAAAAGGTGTAAAAGAAAAACAAATTTAAAGGAAACAAAATTTGCGATTGGCACATACCACAATAATTTCGCCGTCTCTCACTTATCTAAGTAATATAATATGGGGCGGGGCGGGGCGGATTTTTGAGGAAGATGAAGTTATTTTGTATTTTTTAAAAGTTGCAGATCTTCATTTACAATTTTATTTTATTTTTGTTGTTTTTAACCTTTTTTTTTTATTTTTGTTTATTTAAAGAGGAGGTCAAAATCGTTAAAATATGTCAAAAGGACGTGATTTGCAACAAAATTCAAAAGTTGGGGATGGCCAATGCTAAAAAAAAGGTTATGGGTTGTTTTGTTATAAATTGAAAAGATGGGTGAAAAATTGAATAAAAATTTTGATGAATATATGAATAGTAAAAGAAAAAATTAAGAAAAAAATAATAGTATTTTTTAGAATAATCTGTAATATATAATTCAGTAAAAATAAATTATAATTTGCTTATAAGATAAAAATTTTAACGATTAATAAAAAATTGAATGAAAATGTGTAAAATAAAAACAAATAAGGAAAAATAAACTAAAGGAAAAAAATTGTGAAAAAATTAGAAAAAGACAAAGAAAATGGGCTAAAAGCCCACATAAAATAAATAAATTCGAATGAATAGTAACTCGTCGTCAAGTTACGAGTTACTGTTCACTCAAAGAATTTTTTTCCCCTTCATTTGATATCATCAAGGCTTGATCTGTACACATGTAGCTCAAGCTGATGAGGATTATCACAAGCCCTCTCTTCGTTACTTTTCAGAGGTAAGATTTCACAAGAACATGGTGGGGTTGGGGCTCTGGTGAAGGGTTTTCAATGGACATCATCATCTACACAGTAAGACCTTATCTTAATATACTAATTAGCCTTCGGCATGACAATTTTTCAAGACGTGTCCCCAAAATCCCCCTCCCTGCAAAGAAGAGTGAGAACATCACACACAAGTTCAAGATTTTGCACAAAAAAAGACCCATAAATATAAGGGACGGTAGAAGATTCTAGCCAGTGCCAAACCTGGAGTAAACTGATGCAATTAGAGATGTGGACTCGCTAAATATGTCACAATATTCTGCGGGATGAGTAAATAGCAGAAATTGTAATTAGAAAAGTCTAACTCAACAATCAAGTTGGCTGTTGAGTTGCTCGACAACCAAGTTGGTTGTCGAGCTACTCGGCAACCAATACGGTTGCCGAGCTACTCAACAACCGTGGCAAACGAGGTTGGCGAGTTACCTTGGCTAACTCACCAACCGACTACTCGACAACCTTGTCCAGTTAGTTTTCAGTTAGTTTGATGCCATATTGGTCTGGTCTGCTGGTTATGATAATCAAATATCAATCAAGACCCATTGAAATTTGTCATCAACAACATTGGTAAGAATTAAGTTTTGGACAAATATAACGTAGCACCGAATGTATTATGTATTAGAGAATTCGGGAGAAATGTAAGCTTCAGACAACTTCCACATAAATATTTGATTTGAAATTTCCTAAAACTATGGAAAAATTAACAGAGTATAAATAGGAATGAAGTTCTGCTTAAAAATTTTGTCATTGTCATACAGATAATATACACTTACAGAACTTGCTTGAAGAGAACAGTCTGAATTATAAGTTCCAATGGAACAAGTATAGAAAGAGACGAACAATCAGGCGGCTAAATTCTAAGCTCCAATGGAATAGAATGGAAACAAATATGGAAAATGAAGATAAAATTGGCTTTTCAAACAGTAGAAAGTAAAAAGGCAGAAAGTAGGTGAGTGAAGTGGGTGATAAAATTAAATGGTAATTGTAAAACGACGGCATGTTGAACGAAAATTGTACAGTGACAAATTTAAGGCTCTTATATTATTGTAAGGATATGGTTTTGGATATTTGTTCTCATTGACACACAATTAGTAATATGAATCTGACTACATTTTTTCATGTGGCTTAGAATTTTGGATTAATTCACTTCGTGTGCTAGAGGGAGCTCACATGTTCCTACCTACAAATTTAGAATGTCTCTATAGGCATCTAATTTTTGTAGCATTCAATGTTGCTTTTTCATTGAAATAGTATCCACTTTTGTTGTAAATAATGCAAAGAAGATGGCAAGACTGAAATTAAATACATAAAGGGAGTATTAATTTTTTCAAAGTTAGAGCATCACTAATAGGGTAAATTTAAGAAATACACACTCAACTTTCAAAATATTCATACTTACTCATTGAACTTTACCATGTCACTGGTTACTCACTGAACTTTTGTTTTTGTTAATCATCCATCACCCGTTAAGTATCCGTCTGAAGATGTTAACGGAATTTGCCCACGTGTATAACAGAATACACGTGGCACCAATCACGCTGGGTTAATTGTCCAACTCGGATATATCTCCATTCTCAGATGCCACGTCATATATATTTCATCCTCCAAACACGCCTATAACAGAAATTGGGGAGACTTGCATTTTGCCCAAATTGAAATCCAAGAACCCTAACTTCCCTAAATCGTCTCAGTTCACCCGGTGATAATCCATAGTTGCTGCAAATGGCGATGGAAAATGATGGTGCTAATGAAGTAAATGAGCAGACAATGTGTATGTGTGGTCGGATTGCTGCGATGAGGACAGCGTGGACGGAGAACAACCCGGGAAGGAGGTTATTAGGGTGCAGCTATTATGGACGTCCAGATGCGTGTGACTACTTCAAATGGGTGGATCCTCCTCTTCTCCACCCACGATATAAGAGCGTGATGAATGGACTATTGAGAAATGCTAACCGGGAAGGTGTTTTGGAGAAAGAGTGGAAGCGAACAGTATTATATCATCGGATTGTGTTGGGAATTGTTGTGTTGGTGGCGGTTTTTGTTCACTACGTCTTGTGATGACATGGGAATTGAAGTGGTGGGTTTGGTTGTTGATCGGCTTGGTTTTTTTGGTTTAGTAGTTTGTGGCTTTGTGCACAAGGACTGTGATGTGCAAATGGTGTTGAGTTTATGTTCATGTTAAAGGTCTAGGTCTAGCCATTGTAGTTGATGGTAGGATGTATTACCAGAAGGTCTAGCCATTGTAGTTAAAGGTCTAGCCAATGTTCATCTTCTTGTTTTGGATTGTAATGGTAGGATGTATCACCACTGTTTGAATGCATCAGTGGAAATGTAATGGACTATGATTTTAGAATGAAATGTGTCTGTTACTTCATTGGGCTATGATTTTGGAATGAATTCATTGTGCATTAGCATTCTAGCATTGGTATTAATTCATTGTTGTGCATTAGTTTTCAGATATGTTAAGATAGGAAGTCACCAGTTGAAGCTGATAAATTAAATGTGTTGCAAAAAATAAACTGAAACTGGTATCTGGTCTCAACACAGAACTCAGGCTTCAATCTGCATCCCCTATCAAGATGAGCTTCAGCAAAATTAATCTACCATCACAGGAAAAAATTAGATAAGCATAACATGTACTCTGTCATTAATATGTACTCTGTTATTCAATCTATATGGTCATGGCAGCTATGAATATTGAATGATTCAAACATGAAAATTAGCATAAAAGCTCTAGCTCTAAACACTTGAGAAAAAGATGGGGAGAAACAAAAGATTTGAAATAATGTAGAAACTGAAACTGGAACTGGAAAAGAACTTCTCAGATGCCATTCAAACATAAAATGCAAATAGAAACTGAAACTGGAAAAGAACTTCTCAGATGCCATTCAAACATAAAATGCAAATAGAAACTGAAACTGGAAACGAATTTCTCAGATGCCATTCAAATGCCATTCAAACATAAACTTCTCAGATGACATCTGTGGCAGCACAAAAAAAGAAGAAACTGAAACTGGATAAATGGAATCTGATGAATCACAATTTGAAGCTAATAACATAAATCTGATTTCATGATTTCATTAATTTAAACATGGTACCTTACAAAAAAGGAGATGACACATATATGTTGCAAAAAGAAACTGGTATCTGCTGTAATGTATGTGTCATTTCATCAGATTCCTAACTGATAATACAACCACTGAAGCAAAAAAAAAACATATTATGCTAACTGATAATACAACCACTGTATCTCATTTCATCTGGGACAATTAACATAACTGCAAATAGCAAAATACAATGTCTTGCATCTACTCCTAATTTGACTTCAATATGGATTCGTCTTCCGCGGAGCGTGAAAACGGACTGAGTCTCTTAAAACACTTCTATTTTTTGCCCTTTGAGTTTTGATCCTCGATTGTTCTTCATTGTCAATCAGCTGCAAATCCTCCACTAAGTTGTCAAAAGACAACGTTGTTGTTTGCAAATCATTCCCAGTCAATGCTGCCTCTGGTCCTATGTTATGTTGTGGAACGATGCATGGGGTAGGCATAAATTGGAACTCTGCTTGTTCATGCGCATGACTTTGACTCCCAGCTGATTGATTAGATCTTCATGGTTGAAGTTTAGACTACAAACAAGAGACATGTACATAAATTAAACATGTAAAACAAAGGAATACGTGCATCAAATAAAACTGAAGGAAACAGGGATAAAGGAATTTGTATCAATTTGACTTCCAGCTGAATCTGTGCATCTAGTAATACTACAAATCTGTGCATCAGTTTTAAAACTGGAACCTAGTCAATATGGAACTACCTGACTACATGCATTACTTCCGTGATAGCGCTTATTGTGACCAGATAGACCACATATACTACACGTCATTGTCAATGTCCCAACTCTCTTCATCTTGCTCGTCCCACTTTTGTGCTTAACCACGACCTCTTCGGCTTGGAGTCTCCTCTTTTTTTGCCGTCTACCTCTGCGAACCGCAGTCCAACCTGGTGGTCTTATAGGTTCTCTATCTACCGAAGCCCACAACTTATTCCCATTTAAAGGCATTACCAAATGTTCATAGCAACTCAAATATGTGGTGACATTATAACATGCATGCACATAATGAATTGGTTGGTCCCTTTTATCCACAATTGCAGCACAAGCGTGGCCACATGGAATGCCTGTCAAATCCCATTTTCTACATGTACAGCTTCGGGCGTCAATATCGACTACGAACTTACCATCCTTACTACGTACATACCATTGCGAACCCCTTGACCAATCAACCTGACTACCTGAAGCCAATTCCATATTATGGACTAACTTTCCATAGATTTTTGGACACAAAGGTCCTACTACTCTCCGCATTTTATCCTTTCGACACTGGATCCTCTTCATGCAACTAATGTGCAAATCTATCAACATTGTCACTATTGATTTCTCCCTGTCTTCCAAGACTACCTTATTGAAGCACTCACACAAGTTATTTAACAATATATCACTTTTCACCCTTGTCCTGAAATGGGACTTACTCCATTCCTTGGGATCTCTTTTGATTAACCACAGATAAGCAGGCTTGGAGTGCTTTTCCAACTCTTGCATCCAAAACATGTGATCTGCAATCGTAGTAGATTTAGCATCTTTCCAAAGAAGTTCCTTAAGCGCCAATCCCCTAAAATCTGCTCTAAAGAAATTAGTATACATATGCCTAACACAAAATCTATGCTCGGCATTGGGATACATATCCTCTATCACATTCTGCAATCCTTTTTGTCGGTCACTCATGAAAGTCCACTCATCACAATTCACAATCTTCAAGTCACCACCTAAGTTCCTCATGAACCATCTCCAACTTGATGTGTTCTCCCTTTCCACAATAGCAAAAGCAAGAGGATATATACAGTCATTGGCATCTAGCGCTACTGCAACCAACATTTGACCTCCAAATGTACCCTTCAAGAAGCAACCATCAAGACCTATGAGTTGCCTACAACCTGACACAAATCCATTCATGCAAGCACCTAAACAAATGTATATTCCCTGAAATTTTGAGTCATGGACAGCAATCCTACAAGTGGAACCTGGATTTGTCCTCAACAACTCCTCGGCAAAACTCCAAAGCAAACCAAATTGATGGTCATCACTACCCTCAATCATTATCCTAGCAATTCTCCGTGCCCTCCACCCAGTTTGTCTAACAATATTAATTTTCAAATCCTGCAAAACTCTGAGCCTAATTGCACTAGGTTTCCATCCAGGATCTACTCTAAATGTCTCCAAATATCGCTCGGCAATATACTTTGCTGTACAATGCCTATTTGTGCCGTCTCTAATGCAATTGTGATTGGGATTGTAAGACTTTATCTGTATGCAATTCAACTTCTTATTCTCAGACGCCCATATCCTTCAATTACACCCAAGTTTACAAACTGCTTGCGCTCTTTTATCATCGTTCATTTTCAGTCTCAAATTACACCCCGTCGCAACTCCATGGTTCTTTATAGCTTTCCTAAATTGAGGTACATCTGTAAATGTTTTCCCCACTTCAAATTGAGGATCCCACAACTCCTTCTCTTCATTAAAAATAGGGTATCTAACAAGAATCTCCTCTTCAGATGAATAATCAGTGTTCAATTCCTCCGCCGTTGGATCATATGAATCATCTGAGTCACTGTCTTCGCCAATGGCATCTACGTGTTGCTCTTCCACAACAGGGTCAGAGTTCAGACCTACTGCGATGCGGTCTGGATCATTACGGTCATACACAAAATCGTCGTCATTTACATCATCGTCGGAGTCATTAAAATTTGCAACTGGCTCTTCCACATCATCTTCTTCATGCTCTGCAGTGTGATATTTTAGGATTAGAGTTTGGGTATACTTTCGCAATACACTGATGAAAACAGGAACATACAGCTATAATTGAATTATTTATTTCAAGATAAGAGGATCAATTAATTAAAAAAACCAATACCTGGTCCACATTCGTGTGAATCCAAAACAGCTTCGTCCACTATGGTGTGGTCCATCTCTAGCATGTGGGTCTCCTTTGGCCACGAATAACGACTGGGACCACAAATTCCTTCCTTCCACTTTGCTGGGTTGCTGATTTGATGATTTGGAAATTTGGGAATTTAGGGATTCAGATTTAGGGATTGAGTTTGTGAAATACGTTTTCCATTTTGGCGTGTTTGGAGGATGAAATATATATGACGTGGCATCTGAGAATGGAGATATATCCGAGTTGGACAATTAACCCAGCGTGATTGGTGCCACGTGTATTCCGTTATACACGTGGGCAAATTCCGTTAACATCTTCAGACGGATACTTAACGGGTGACAGATGATTAACAAAAACAAAAGTTCAGTGAGTAACCAGTGACATGGTAAAGTTCAGTGAGTAAGTATGAACATTTTGAAAGTTGAGTGTGTATTTCTTAAATTTACCCATCACTAATACAATAATGTAGATTGTTGTATATATGACAGTTGAAATATAGACGAAGAAAAAAGCATCTCCAGTGGAGTTAAAGATTAAAAAAATTGTGGTCACACATGTACAAGAGAGAAGATGTAGATAAATTATAAAAAAGAAAAGAAAAGAAAATTAGCACATTTTGATAAAGATAAATTATAGAAAATTAAGTAAAGAAGGCTTAACTCACATTTCGATGGAGATAAATTATAAACAAATAAATGGGTAATGTACTAGATATCCTCCACGTATTTCTTGCCATGTAAGCATTTAGAGTGATGTGACATATTTTTTAGTGCAAATTTACGGTTATATTGGAGATGTTCTTAACAATTCTAATGGCTCATTCTTCTTTTTTGTTCTTTTCCAAGACACTAATTAGGAAACCAACGGGGGAAACGTCAAAAATCTGTTATTAATGGTAGAAAGAAGGAGGGGGAAAATCCCCTTGTAGCGGTGAGAGCGGTGTGCATAGTAGAGTGTATTAAAGAAGATGATTTTTTTTTTTACTAGGCAAATTTGAACGTTTATTCTGAAATATTTTATAAATGCTATAAAAATAATATTTGAAGATGTTGTGTGAATATAAAAAATAGTTAATACAAATTGTTTGTTCCAATCGATTTATCAATAGATTTTAAGATGTACAAAGTAGCCATGGCAATGGGCCGAGCCGAGCCGGCTCGGCCCATAAATCACGAGCTCGGCTCGTCTCCAATCCGTGGGCTCGGTTCGGCCCACGGTTCGTGGGCCGAACGAGCCGGGCCGAGCCGGCCGGCTCGGCCCTGTTTTTAAAATTTTTTTTTGTTTAAAATTTGAAAATAAATTATTATATTCTAATTTCTATTTATTTTATTAAAGAACAAAATGTAAATATTTAAAATGAATCATTTATTTATCTTTATCTTTATGTTAAAGATTAAATATTTATCTTTATGTTAAAATTTTTATTGAATCATCTTGATTATGTTTTTTAAAATCCTCATATTTGATTAAGTTTTTGTTTTGAATTTGAAAATAAAAAAGAAATTTGAAAATAAAAAAGAAAGTAGAAATAAAAAATCATTTATGTTAAAAATTAAAGATTTAAAATCCACCTCTATTTTTTTGTGTTTTACATTTTTTTAAATTTGAAAATAAAAAAGAATACATAATTGAAAATCGTTTATGTTAAAAATGTAAAACTAAAAACCCTCCTCCTTTTTCCGGGCTTGGGACCGGCTACTTTAAAAGTAGGCGGAGTTAAAATTGTACACGAACAAGATGTTACGTGTACAATTTTTTATTAAAATAAGAAAAATTCTTCAAATACACTACGAATATGATTAATCCATATTCAAATCTTCAAGTTCTTCAGATATTATTCTGTCCACTTTGTCTTGGATTCGAAGTTCGGCATCATCCCAATCCTTTAGACACAGTAAACTTTCTAAAATGTCGGCTTTGAGTCTTGACCTGATATCAGATAAAACCCTGCCACTTATACTAAATGCAGCCTCCGATGCTACAGTTGACACCGGAGGTGTTAGTAGATCACGTGCCATTTTGGAAAGAATTGGGTAACTACGTTGATGTTGTTTCCACCATTTAAGTATATCAAAAAATTTTCTCTCCTCTTCATCTAACATACTAAGCACATCATGTGCAAAATACCTACCTAACTCTACAGGTGTATCATTAGAATAGGGAAGGGAAGAACTAGAAGAAGAACCAACTAATTGTTGACTTTGAGTGGTCCTATGTGTACTGACGTAACTCCATAAGTCAATGTCATCAGTTGATGACGAAGTATATGTTGGATTAGGGGGTCGTACAACGTTTGTACCGGCCTTTTCAGCATAAATCTCATACAGAGAACATAAAGTTTGTTCTAAATTAGAACACGTGACTGGATTTCCAAAAGTTAATTTATCTGAAATTGCCATTATTGTTACTTTTGTACCCTCTAAGTTAAGTCGAGGATCCATGATACATGCTAATGGAAATAACATAGGTAATTGTTCCCAATATTTTCTAAATTTAGCTTCCATGACATGTATAATACTAGTAAAAAGAGCAAAATTTTTATACTTATGAAAATTGTTAGCAATATAATAGAAATGATTTAAAACAAATGGAGTAGTTGGGTAATAAACACCAGAACATGCATTTGTTGCGTCGTAAAAAACTTTTAAAATTTTTTTAACATGACCACATATTTCTCAATCATGTAATTCTAAATCATATTCTGAGCCGTGTGAGTGTCGACCATTATAATATACAGTAATGCAATCTTCATAACCTTCACACGATTCAAGCATAAGATATGTTGAATTCCACCTATTGTCAACATCAGTTGTAAAATATTTTGATTGCAGCCCATTTTCTATACATAAAGCAGCAAAAACTTGTTTTTTTGATGGTGAAACCGAAATATAATTAATAGCAAATCTAATTTTTTCTAATTGTGGGCGTATAAATTGTAATCCATCTTGTACAATTAAATTAAACACATGACACACACAACGAATATGAAATAAAATACCATCAAATTGTGGATTACAATGTTGCATTAATTTTTCAATTACTATATTATTTGGGACTGCATTATCAAATGTAAAACTACGAGCTTTAGAATCACATTTAAATTCATGTAACACACTTAATAAAACTTGATAAATATTATTTCCATTACGAGGATAGTCTATTTGTTTAAATGCTATTATTTTTTTATGCATTAACCAAGTATTATCAATGTAGTGTGCAGTTGCTACCATGTATCCTTTTTGGTTACAACCTGTCCATAAGTCTGATGTAAAAGATACAACACCATTGTAATTATTAATATCATTAATAATAGCTTCTTTTTTAGTATTATATCTAACAATAGTATCTCTACGAAGTGTATTTCTAGAAATACTAACGTACCTTGGTTGTAGATATTTTTGGATGAATGTAGTCCAATGAGGATTGTCCACCAAGCATAGTGGAAACTCGACATTTGCTATCAATTCCGGTAGTCCTTCGTGTCGCAGAAGTTCTTGTGAGTATATCCAGTTGTTGAGAGTAGGACCACTAGACCCGGCCCCCCGAGATCCAAACTGGAGATGTGCCTGATTTGTATCCACACCTCCATGTTTGTATTGACACTTTTTGAAGTGTCTGTTTAGATGGGTCGTGCCAATCCCCTTCTGCCAAGCAAACTTCTCCTGACAGTGTTTACACTGTGCTTTGAACTCAGGGACTCCGTTCACTAGTTTACCAGTTGGCACCAACTGAAAATGCTCACAGCATTTAGCCTTTTGTTTGGTGGTTTTTCGTTTAGTGCTAGAGCCAATGGTAGTTTCATGTGTATTGGCGTCGTCATGAATGTCTTCCAAATCAATTGGATCAGTGCTACCACCAAACTGATCAATAATGTCATCTGGAATTGGAATTTCATTAAGACCTCTGAAATCATCATCACTTCGGTTGTATGCCATTTGGAATAATAGAGAAAGAAAATAGGAGAAGATGAAGATTTAGTAGAACGTAGAAATTAGAAAATAGAAATGTAGAAAATTAGTAGAAGTAGAAAATTATAGCGTAATAGCTAGATAATAAGATATTAGATACTAATTACTTAGAACACTAATATTGAAATTTGAGAATTTATAATAGATTGAGTATGTAATTGAATGAGAGATAAAAGATTGAAGTGTGAAAAAATGAGTTTAGAAATATGGTATTTATAGGAAAATCATGAAAGGAAAAAACACAAAAAAAAAAAAAAAAAAACTGAAAATGACCGTTGCCAACGGTTACAAATGTGACCGTTGGCCAACGGTCACGAAATCGTGACCGTTGTGGACGAGCCACGAGTCGAGCCGGCTCGTGGGCTCGTGTCCACGAGCCCAACGAGCTGGACTCGTAACGAGGCTCGTGGGCTCGTCGGACAAGCCGGCTCGTGGGCTCGTGGGAGCCGGCTCGTTTTTTTGACGAGCCGAGCGAGCTCGGCTGGTTTTTTTTTTTCCAGCTCGGCCCTAGCTCGTGTTCGTGGTTTGATGAGCCCGAGTCCGAGCTGGACCGAGCTTTTACGAGCCGACGAGCCGTTTTGCCACCCCTAGTACAAAGGGTGAATGGATGAACATATTATTGCGTATAATTTTAAATGAATCTAATTGATGTAAAATTATGATTGTATTCATTACAAACATTTTCAACTCTCAACATCAAGTCGCAATATTTATTACACTTGAAAAATGCCACTTTTATAAGTTCAAATAATTCGCGTGGTTAAATTATTTATTACACTTGGAAAATGCCAAAAAAATATATTCACTACCTAAAGTTGGTTTTGTTATTTCTTATGAAGAGATTTTGATATCGCAATATTGCTTGATTTGGAATTTGTTTTTCCTGATTTCAAGATGTCTTTCGCCGTAAAGTTTCTAAATTTTTTAGTTTATTACACAAAGGACATCAATTCAAAGGAGTAATTTTCTCGTTAACACATATAATAACGTAGAAACCAGATGATTGAACAAGGAGTTGAAGCAAAATTGTATTTCTACCCTAGATATGTATTTGAGAGAAAATAAATTAGATTCAATTTTGAAAAGAAGCAAAATTAACTTCTTACACTCATTATATAGCAACATGTGTTAACTGGATTGTCTAGCAATAATTTCATTTAAAGAAAATGACAAACGAAAAAAAGTTATATATCTTAAACAGAAAGAGAAAAAAAAAATTAATGAAGTCTCGGCATTCAAGTGTACGTGAGTGCTAAACCTCTTGATTATGCGATGTAGACTCTCTTATTTCTCACTCACAAATGGCATCAAGAAGGTAAACAAACATAATGAGTGTGTATTTTTGTTTGGGTCTGTGTTCAAAAATTTGTGTGCTAAATATAATGGGATGCATATGTAATAAAAGAGTGGAGATAGACCTGAGTGTCGTTATGTGGAATTTGAATAAGTTTGAAGTAGAATTGGGTGGTGAAATGTGAATGTAATAATGTTGACATGTATATACGTACGTGGGTGAATACATGTATATGCATAAAAATATGTATAGATACACATGTTTTTAATTGAGGGTTCAATGATAAATTAAATACGTATTGAAGAATAAAAATTAAGAATATTGTTGAAATAATTTAAGTATAGTAAGGGTAGAATCGTAAAAAAAATGTTTCTCAAAATATGTATACATATAGACGCATTTAATTGGGGATTCAACGATAAATTAAATACGTATTGAAAAATAAAAAGAAATAATATTATTGAAATAATTTAAGTATAACAGGGGTAGAATCGTCCAAAAAATAATTTTCACATCATGTAATATTTAATATATTATCACCGGCCGTAGGGAGTTTTTTCCTCTATGGGAAGAAAAAAAGATTATGCCCGTATGTTACTACGTCTCAATTTTTTTTCTTCAAACGAAACTCTCTTTCAATCTCCTCCCTCAAATGGTCATCTCCAAACTTTACTCACCACCTCAATCCATTATCCTAAAACTATAAATTGGATTTTTTTTTCTTGGTTTTGTTTTGGTTACGATAGTAGATATTTCTTCTTTTTTTGGGGGGGTTTTTTTTAATATTATTTTTGTTGTCAAATTTTTTATTTGAGAATACATCATACGATCGGATCCTACTGATTAAGTGGTATACTAGTAAATTATAAATAGATAGATTATTTACTTTAAAATTGATAAATTTGTCCATACTATTAAAGGAGAGTGGAGTACACGCGTAAAACTAATGGTCTTTTTGGACATATTTCATTTAAAAGGATCATTTGCGCGACTAAAGGCATAGTTTCTGGATCTTTTTGTCTAAAATGAAAAATTAAGGATCATTTGTCCACGGAGAAGATACATTAAGGACCATTTCGGCCAATTTCCCAAAACGCAAATGAAAGAAGAAGCTTAAACCCTCGTAAGTGCCGGGCTAGAAGCTTTAAAACCCTAAAACCCTAGAATAAACTTCTTCTAGACTCTTCTCTTCGGTCTTCATCTTCATTTACACACCCGCACCCCCATACTCCAGCAACACCCATTCAAACCTATTTCTACTTCTCCATTTCTCGACACCGTAGTTCTTCCTTCTCATTATCTTTCCGCATTTCGTTCTTTTCTGTTTCCATCTAACCCCTTCATCAAAACATGTATCGTTTTGCGGCAAATCTTGCCTCCAAAGCCAGGTACTCTACGAAATCCATCAATACACTGTCTTGCATATGGTTTTGAATATTTTAATTGTTCAGTTTCGATTTATTGAAAAATCCGTTTTCTTCTTGACTGTATAGGCTTGCAAGAAATAGCAACCAGCAGGTAATTTCACTTCCAAGGGGTTTTGTTATTTTCTTTCACTTAATAAATGCGTATTTGATGTGTGTGAATATCGTTGTTTGATGGGTTGATGCAGATAGGTGGTAGGTTGAGTTGGAGCAGAAACTATGCAGCAAAAGACATTAGATTTGGAGTGGAGGCCAGGGCTTTGATGCTTAAGGGTGTTGAAGAGCTCGCTGAAGCAGTTAAAGTCACCATGGGCCCTAAGGTACTTCAACCATCTTGCTAGTGCTCACTGCACCTGTGATCAATTTTCTTTTATTTTTGTGCAGTGGCATCTAATTATACATATTTCCAATTAGCCTGTTAACGAATTTATGGGATTTTCTACTGATGTTTGAAAAATATATACGGACACTTGTATATAGTTTTGGTAGATTTATTTGTGATGTTTTTGTGACAACACTGTGCCTTTTGGTTCATCAATGTTGTAGCTGACTGAAGTTTTGATTGTTTCAATTGGTGAAGGGGCGTAATGTAGTGATTGAGCAAAGTTGGGGTGCCCCCAAAGTGACCAAGGATGGTGTCACTGTGGCAAAGAGCATTGAGTTCAAGGACAAAGTCAAGAACATTGGTGCAAGCCTTGTAAAGCAAGTTGCAAATGCCACCAATGATGTTGCTGGTGATGGTGAGTTTTCAACTTAGTTGAGTTGTAGACTATTGAATCGTCACTGTAAATATATATGAGCGGAATTTCATCTCCATAGTGAAGTTTTTGGATCCAATTGAACATGTTCTGTCTTATATGTTCAGGTACTACTTGTGCTACTGTCCTCACCCGTGCAATATTTACTGAGGGCTGCAAGTCAGTTGCAGCTGGCATGAACTCCATGGATCTTAGACGAGGTATTTCCATGGCTGTTGATGCTGTGGTTACAAACTTAAAGAGCAGAGCACGGATGATAAGTACATCAGAGGAAATTGCTCAGGTTTGTCTACTCTTATGTTCCCTACTTACTTAAGTAGTGTTAAATATGATTTGCAAAATGGTCATTTTGAGGATGGTATCATTTAATGTTACTTAAAGGAAATTTATTAGGAAGTTAGAGGCCACCATTTAGAAACAAGTTAGCCTAGTGAGCTGCAAAAGATGAAAAAGGGTAAACGAATGAAGTATTTGGCTTTACGTCGAAGTGATTTATTCTTGTATAAAATATAATGGTATGTTGCTCTTTTACTGGTTACCGACCTTATTATGCACTTGTAGGTTGGGACAATCTCAGCAAACGGAGACAGAGAAATCGGAGAGCTGATTGCAAAGGCTATGGAAAGAGTCGGCAAAGAGGGTGTCATCACCATTCAAGTAAGTATTCTTTATATATGTGTAAGTGTGGGGTGACCTCCTGGCATTTGATTTCTCACTAATGTGTTGTTACATCGAGGGGGTCATCCATGCCCTACTCACTTCAGTGTTCTCCTCATGGTCAATCAGAAAAATATATTGAATGGCTGGGAGAAAGAGAATCCATCTAAATGTCCTTCTGTTTAGTATCTTGGCTAGTTCTCTAGATGGAAAAAAAAAAGTGTCCTAGTCAAATTCTCAACTAAAATACAATAGATTTATGTAATTCCTGGGTGCACCGAACCATATTTAAATCTGTCTTTCATTGGCTGTTATCTTTAAAATGAATCTTGCTTTTATATGGGCACACTAATATACATCATATGAATATGGAAATAAACATATGTAATTAGCTATCTGTTGCTATGGCTATTTTTACTTTGTCATGCTATCTGTAAATATGGTAGGTTTTCATAGCATATCCCTTGTTCATAGAAAGATGTAAATGCTGAAATTTACTAATGCTAATTGACTGTATTGCTCGTCTAAGTAGTCTTATAAGCTAACATTTATGACAAGCTATCTAAGCTATTATGTCTTGTTTGTGTATTCTTGTGGTCAGTATGTATAAATATCTATTTTTATTTGGAGAAGATTATGCGTAGATGTCCATATAAACTCAAGCTTTATAAAATTTTCCATGCATTTTATATTGAGGTTCCAGTAGTTGCTGTTATATTCAAAGTTTCACATGTTCTGCTCCCCTTGACATTGTTTGTTGACAGCAAAGCTAACTCTTTTTCCTTGGGCCTTCTGTACTTTTTTTTTTTGTAGTTGCTGTCTGCTAGTCAGTCTGTATCTTAAATTTTATGTAAAAGGTGTAAATGAAGGTGTTCATATGCTTTTGTAGGACGGAAAGACGCTGTTTAATGAATTGGAAGTAGTTGAGGGAATGAAGTTGGACAGAGGATATATTTCCCCGTACTTCATAACAAATCAGAAGAACCAGAAATGTGTAAGTACCTCTGCTGATGTCACTGGCAATTCAATGTCTTTTACTGGAAAAATGGACTACTTGCTGGAAGGTCTGCTAACAAGCTCTCTAACAACTGCAGGAGTTGGATGACCCTCTCATTCTTATACACGAGAAGAAAATTTCAAACTTAAACGCTATTGTGAAAGTACTGGAGTTAGCTTTGAAGGTAAATCTTTCAAGGCTTTCTATCGGAGCTATTGATATTCAAAATCAAGATCATATTGTGATTGTATGAATGATTCTAATTTGCCCTATCTGTCCAGAGGCAAAGACCTCTAGTGATAGTTGCCGAAGACGTGGAAAGTGATGCACTTGCAACTCTTATCCTTAACAAGCTTCGAGCTGGAATTAAGGTACCTCTGCTGCTTTTATCATGGAAAATTGGCTTTCCAGGCAGTTACTTTGATTTTAGCTTAATTTTTATTATTACATCTAAAATTTGCGGTGCAGGTATGTGCTATAAAAGCACCCGGGTTTGGTGAAAATAGGAAGGCTAATTTGCAGGATCTTGCTGCTTTAACAGGAGGCCAGGTGAGTGGAGTATTCTATTTACTGCTTCCACACAATTTTTTACTTTTCCCACAAGGCTTGTTAATTGGTTATTTTTCTTTTTTAGGTCATAACAGAAGAGCTTGGAATGAATCTGGAAAATGTGGAGTTGGATATGCTTGGCTCGTGTAAAAAGGTAAACTTTATTGACATTTGACGAACTAGATGATAATGCATTTCATTCTCTTGTTATGGATCTGCTTTTGAGCTTCCAGAGATGCATGAAAAGTTTGTCTTAGGTGATTGACATTTCTATTCTGTTGTTCATGTTCTAGGTCACAATATCTAAGGATGACACTGTGATTCTTGATGGAGCTGGTGAGAAGAAAGCCATAGAGGAAAGATGCGAACAGGTTTGTGTAGCTTCATTCGTAGACCTAATTTTGTCATTTTAGGACTGATCTCCAAAGTAGTGGTTATGACGATGTATTCGAATAAAAAAATTGATTTACATTTAGAATTCATACCGCATATCACTGTTTTTACAGACTGCCATCTATACTTGCAGATTAGGTCAGCAATTGAATTGAGCACTTCGGACTACGACAAGGAGAAGTTCCAAGAAAGACTTGCTAAGCTATCTGGTGGTGTAGCTGTGTTAAAGGTATATTTTCCTATAGTTCACTGTCCTACAAGCATTACTTGTTTAGGACTTGACTATTGTTATGTTTTAGTGTATCTGTCTGCCTTTTATGATGTGTGATTAAGTGTCTTAATTGAATGTACTGATTTGCCCCTGCAGATTGGAGGAGCTAGTGAAGCAGAAGTTAGTGAGAAGAAAGACAGAGTTACCGATGCACTCAATGCCACAAAGGCAGCTGTTGAAGAGGGAATTGTACCAGGTAAATTCATATATTGAAGTCTCATCTTGTGCCTTTTGGCCTCTACTAATATCAACAATGGTATATGCTAAAGCAATTATAATAATGCAGGTGGTGGTGTTGCTCTTTTGTATGCATCAAAAGAACTCAATAAATTGCCAACGGCCAACTTTGACCAGAAGATAGGTGTACAAATTATCCAAAATGCATTGAAGGTCTGAACTTCCGTTCTCGAGTTTTATGTTTATAAATACTCTTGCATATATCAAAATCTGGCCATGAATCTTTTGCATGGCATAATGATTATTGGTTTTTGTCAATTTTCACCTGTCCTCTTGTATTTTATTTATACGAGCTACATGTTTCCGTCAGTTGACTATTGTGAACTTCTAATTGCAGACACCAGTACATACAATTGCCTCAAATGCGGGAGTGGAGGGTGCTGTTGTTGTTGGCAAGTTGTTAGAACAGGATGACCCGGATCTTGGTTATGACGCAGCTAAAGGTCTGCCTTTGCGTGCATATTTTTTGTATATTCTGCAAGTGACTCCAGTTTGTTGTTTGATTGTTCTGGTATTTAAATGCTCCGCTTCCTTGTGCAAACAGGTGAATATGTCGATATGATCAAGGCTGGAATTATTGATCCATTGAAAGTCATTAGAACAGCGCTTACTGATGCTGCCAGGTGAGCTGAAACAGCCTGGAAGCAATTCATTTTCTGTGTCTAACGTTGTGGATCTATGAAATATGTGCGTGCTTATGCACATATATTGACTGTTATTCTGTCACGTGCAGTGTATCTTCTTTGATGACTACAACAGAGGCGATTGTGGTAGAACAACCGAAGGACGAGAAGCCGGCTCCTGAAATGGGCGGTGGCATGGGTGGGATGGACTACTAAGTCGTTTAGAAAACAAAATAAAATAATTTGAAATTCTTACGATTTTTTGATGAGCCCCTTGCGGGAGCGTAAGGCATCGTTTGTAATCATAATGAGACACCCACAAGAAGCATCTGATTAGAATCTTGATTGTGTACTATTTTCTTTTTTAAGACTTGTTTTTCTTCTTGATGTCGCACATTCATGTCATTATTGCCATTTCTATTCGATTTTCTCAGTAGCTATTCTAAAAAGAGTAATAATATTCATAGTCGTTAACACATACGTAGCATTGTCCGATTGGAGTAATTATTTATTCTAATTGAGTAATGTCATGTAGGGTCACTATTGATAATGAGTGAATGAATAGTATTATCTTTTTAGAAAACGATGTTTTGTTATTTAAAAAAGTAGTTAAAATTATATTTGAAAAAATAAGTTACTTAGAAGTAACTTTAATTTTAATTTGCCCTGTACAGTTGCCAACATATGTTCTTGACTTCTTGCCAACTTTAACCAAATCCAACATGCACAAAATTACACTTGACTCACCCAAGAAGACACCACCTAAACCCAATCATTTAACACCTAACAACATAAATTATAGATTACATCTTATCTTATAAAATAGGTATCAACAAAAATAAAAAAATTATAATTTTTTAATTATTAATCATAGCCAAGATATTTGGTTCAAAAGGGGGAAAACAACCGACATAAATGAATACTTAACACGGTGGTGTACGTGGTTAATCTTTTCACTTGTACAAATCTTATGTTCTATGAGTGATCAATTGTAAAGACTGGGTTGGTGTTTACTCTATTGCATGTTAAAAAATTCTCATGTCCTTTTTTAGTTAACGAAACTTATGCACGAATTCACATCATCGTATATGCCATTCAATTCCGCGTGTGTCAAGATTGTCATTTGGTACCATACAAATTGAAAGACTAGTTGTCTATGTGACATTGACATATAATAAATTGATAGTTAAGCTCACATTTATAGAAAATATATACATGATTGAGTACTCGAGTCACTCTGTTTGAACTAAGTTTTTAAATTTAGACATAATTATTCAAAATGTCTATTTTTTTTACCACCACATTGTTTTGATAGTCCCTACAAATTATATTGAAGATGAATTTTTTATACACAATTTATTTTGTTTATGAGAATTTGAGATTCTCAAAGAGTATTTTCAATGTATTTTATGGATTGTTATCCAGGTGAATTTCGATTTATATAAGATTAAAGTGTAATAAATAAATAAATATTCAAGTCTAAAATTAGTTTTCAATAATTTTATTTATAACTCAATAATTCTATCGAGATTGTCTTTTATTTTTTAAAAATAAAAATAAAAATAAAATAAAATAAAATATAAATATACGAATTTTGTCTGCATTGTTTAGTTAAGCATGCCTAATACGAAAAGGGTTGCTTATGGTATAGTTAATTGAAAATGGCCTCGAGCACCGTCCAGTTTTCCGTAACGGTAACTAATGAATTCCTTCAATTTTCCTACTAACGCGCACCAGGGGCCCCATTCTTTCTAGAATCCAAGAGAACTGGTTCAACCCATTTTGTCTCCATCTGTTTGTTCCATTGCTTCAATCTTCATCAACACTTAAAGCACCTCTCACGCCAACAGACTTTTCTACTACAAGGGATTTGTGTTTCCATTATTCTTTTTTCTTTTTCAGTTTTACTCGATCCTCGTGCATAGTATTTTGCATGGTCTGAACAGAATATCCAGAATGCTCGAGCATTTAGTTGGAACCAAAATATGTTATTATTATTGAAGTATGTAACTAATTGAGAAGGTTTGAGCAAATGCCTGAACTAAAATATGTTGGCCTCGAGCACGAGTAAATCTACAAGAGAGCTCGAGTTGAGTTCATGTATATCAGTATCAACTCGATTCGAACTCTTGGAATTTGAATTGAACACATGAAACTTAAATGTGATAGTTGTACAAAGAAAAAAATATATTAATTGTCTAAGTTGGAGAGGCTTGAATAGGTGCCTGTGACAGAGAGCGTGGGAATAGACCTCATTTACTGGAAAGTGGACATTTTTATTGTCGTTTACTCTAAATTCTGCACTGATTATTATCACAAGAAAAGACAGATATGTTTATTATTCATATGACAAAAGGGGGTTGTTAAATAATATGTAATATAGTATAATTTATTCTTTCTTTGAAAAATCAAAAGTGACTTCTGTAGCAGTTTATTTTATATATGTAAGGAGCTTATCTTTCTTGCTGTAGGTGTAGTCACTTGCTGCTCCCAGGAACAACAAAGACAAGGTCAGTCTATTGCTATTCAGTTGTGACTTTCTTGAGTTATCTGTATCGTTTAATTCTTATATTGTTGGGCTGCTGGGATTCATGTAAAAATTTATCACATTTCTTGGGAATTCTATGTATTTTCAGTGTCATGAATGTTGTATATACTGAATTGCATTTGTTGTGAACAATGTGATGAAGAAGCTGGGGGGGTGGGTTAGTAAGCTTGAAGACATTGTCAGCTTTTATCAATTTCTATTCTTTTATGAGAGTTTTCGATTCTTAGGTCTATATAGTCTGAGCGTGGAGCTTGATCATACTATACACTTCCCCTCGACTGCAGATCAACTTAATATTCTGACTATATAAGGACTTATTAAGGGGCGATTTTCAAATGTAAGAGAGGCATGAGGAAATATTATAATCTTACGTAGCTCCTACATTGAGGGTGATATACTATAAATCCATGTTCTTTGCTCAACTTTCGGATGTCAGTCCTTGAGGTGTACTTTCTTTACCTGCGAGGAGAAATCACTCCATTCTTGCTTGGTGATAACTTATCTTTGAGGGATTTCTGATTTGTACTTAGGTAGATGAACAAAACTCGACAGATTTATCCAGATTATCCTTGTTGGCAGATATGTTCTTATACCAGTTGAATGCATTTTTCAAATTATCCAATTTCTGGGATTTGAAACCAAGCCTCAACCATATGTAATGTAAAGGACAATCACAAATTGTGCTTCAAGGTTTACGAACAAA
Organism: Forsythia viridissima; assembly: GCA_030279155.1. NCBI lineage: Eukaryota > Viridiplantae > Streptophyta > Magnoliopsida > Lamiales > Oleaceae > Forsythia > Forsythia viridissima. The sequence continues at coordinate 6,132,958 of CM059036.1, forward strand.
TGTTTTATGTAGTTTATCTTTAAGTGCATTGTCTCTTTAAGGAGATTTCACATATACAGTTCAATTTTTCAGTAGTATATTGTCTAGTGAAAGTAAATAGTCCTGTCTTGCTGCTGGAGTCTACAGGATGGGGGAGATTGGTGGAACTGTTGAATCTATGATAGTAGAAATTGAACTAAGTGACGCTGAAGCTGCTCAATGGGAAGAATTACCTGAGCCGTCAGTGCAGAAAAGTGTCCAGTGCCCAATAGAAAAGAAGAAGTCTTTACGAGCCCGTTATTCCTATGGCATAGTTTTCTTGATAACAAATCTTATAGCTTGGCTCTTTCGTGACTATGGAGAAAGGGCTTTACCACTGTTACATTGTAAGTCAGATTTTTTACCACATTGTTAATGGAAAGAGTTTCTTGCCAATGGAATTGTTACTTATTTCATGTTTTCCAACATTATTTAGAGATATATGTAATAATATCTATAAAAATTACACGCATTTTAATGCTTCTTTACATTTTCCTTTTCGTTGTTTGATGATGTTTTGAAGTCATTTTCCTTGGTTGTTTAAGTACATTAACAGGTCTAAATGTTTTTTAAAAGGTCATTTTGGCGAATCTCATCTATTCATCGCTTTGAAACTCTTTTCGCTGCAGATACAAAAGCTTGTGGAATAGAAGAAGAAGATTGTTTCCATACAATGGGAGTTCTTCGTGTGAGTTTGGGATGCTTTGTATCCTTGTTATAGCAAATCACGAATACCTTCTCTTGTAATTAAATTCTATATATATGTCCCTTTCACAGTCAGCATGCACACGAGTTTGAGAAATTTATTGTTTTTTATTCGAGTCTCTCTTCTACATCTGGTTTGTTAACCATTAGAACAACAAACTATTGTTTCCAATAAATTTGGGGTCAGCTCACGAATTTGGTCTTGTCACTCCGTTCTATTTGCCTAGCTTCCTTGACATGTAAACTAGATATTTTTCTTTACAATGTTTCTTACAACATGTTACACAAGAAAATTATTTGAAGCTCGCAATGCTTGGCATTCTGGATGGTGGGCACTGAAGTTTATTATATTAACTATATCATTGGCGATTCCATTCTTCATTCCCTCATATTACATTCAAATATACGGTATGTATGATAGTGATAAATGAGACTCCTTTAGTTTTCTGAAGCAAAAAGCTTTCATCAAAGCAATATGGAAAGTTTTCTGGTGAACTCCCATTATTTGTTCAAAAGTGTTGTCTCATCATTTTCTACGCTTCTGTCCTGTTATGTAAAAGGATCCTGTCCTTTTTGCAGGTGAACTTGCTCGTGTTGGTGCAGGGTAACCTTCAAATCCTTAACTTCTTTGACCTAAAAATGCCATCAATCAAATTCCTGATTTATCCCTTTATCAGCATTACTGATATTCAAGACTCAAGAGCATTGTCTCGTGTTACAGTGCATAAAAACTAAAGGATAGATGAAGAAGTTCGATGTCAATTTTTTATTTAACTCATGGTGCAGGGTATTTTTGATTCTTCAGCTCATAAGCGTCATTGAGTTTATCACCTGGTGGAATAACTATTGGATGCCTGATGACAGAACTAAATCAAGGTGCATGCTTTTCATTTCTTATTACTACGTACTTACGTGAATTCATCGAAAGTGTGAGACATAAAAGATCCAGGAATTCTGCGCAATTTACAATATTTCTTAAAATTTTCTATGGCAGCTGTTCCCTCGGATTATTCATGTCAACACTATTTTATATAGCCTCTGTATGTGGCCTGGTTGTGATGTACGTGCTTTATGCCTCAAAACCATCATGCACTCTTAACATATTCTTCATCACGTGGACTGCAATTTTGCTTGTCGTAATGATGATTATATCACTGCATTCAAAGGTAACCTTTTACTGTAAATTCATTTCACTAAAAAATCATCAAAATTACAAAAGTTGTGGCAGATCCAATAAAGACAACCCAACTTATTATGTGATTATATCTGATAAGATAATGCTAGTGGAATTAAGAAGATGCATTTTCATAATCTAGTAAATACTAATGAAGTATTTTGCATCTGATAAATGATTGTTGCCATGCTTAAGACAGGTGAATAGAGGCCTTCTCTCTTCGGGGATCATGGCATCTTACATTGTGTTCCTTTGTTGGACTGCTATCAGAAGGTAACGAGTCTTCATATATTGTTAATCTCTCTTTGTAAATTTGGTTGGGACGATTGGATAGTACTTGACAATATTAAAGAAGAAAAAGAAGTCAAAATCTTGTCCATTATATTGTATGCCAAACGTGCACTATGTGTTCAATGCCATCGAAAGATGGTTCGAGAACTAAGTGATACTGCCAAAGGCTGAGGAACATGTAATTTTCACTACAAAACTATATAATGGTATGATTTGTGCAAATTAGTTTTTCAAGATTCTGTTTTCATTTCGTAACAATTCATGACAGCGAGCCTGCGAGTGAAAAATGCAGCCCCCAGAAGCAAGAGAATGCACATGGTGGTTGGTCCACTGTAATTGTAAGACTTGACATTCTCTTTGATCTACCTTTATTTAACTTGTAAATCTATCCTTGAACTTGAAACGATTTGTGTAAAGTCTTGCAATATCTTTTTCAATTAGCAAAATTACCGGTGATAAAAAGCTGTTTCTACATCTGCTTGTAGGGCTTCCTCATTGCTATATGTGCAATTGTCATGGCCACATTTTCCACGGGGATTGATTCACAAACTTTTCAGGTCAGTTAAGCTTCTTCCGACAATGATAAAAAATTAAAATGCAAATTATAGAGTGATGTAGATGTATATTGTTCATTTCCTAAGAAACATTGGACTCTTTTCTTGCTACATGTCCAGTTTCGAAAAGATGCAGTTCAGTTAGAGGATGACATTCCATATAAATACGGATTCTTTCACATCGTATTTTCTTTGGGGGCTATGTATTTTGCGATGCTATTCGTCAGTTGGAATTTAGAGAGCTCGACAAGAAAGTAGGTTACAAATGTACTCAAATCCCTTTCAAAACTTGCTGGATAGTTCGTGTTTTTCCTTTATTAATCTGTTCTCTAAATCAGATGGAGCATCGACGTCGGCTGGGCTAGTACGTGGGTGAAGATCGTTAATGAGTGGTTTGCAGCCACCATATACTGTAAGTATCTGTTTCAACAATAGACTTTATACCCAAAATCCTCTATACAGTTCAAGACTGCCATATTTGGTTACCATGCTTGGCTTGATATCTAAATAGAGCATTTTAATCGAAATTTTTTCGAGCTAGTTTCTTTTTCACTTTGACTACTGATCAAAGGGCCTTTTAGAAAATCTGCCCCAAGTCATTTTGTATGAGCATCGATGAATTTTTCCATAAGGATCAGGGAATATTTTGTCGAACCATCTCAACCAAAATGTTAAACCGTTAGAACGTAGAAAGTTTAGTTTCTCGTCATCTAGAAGACTGCTGTTTCCATTTTGAGCTTTGAGTTTTAGTTTTATGATGCAGTGATGTTTAAATCCAATTAACATGTAAACCTCTGAACGCAGTGTGGAAACTGATTTCCCCTGTTGTGAGACAGAACAAGATCATGAATCATGAAGTGTCCATGGAGGAAGTAAATAAGTCAGCCGCAGCATGATTTTGTTCTATAATGTACAATGTAATCTAGTTTCTATTCTTTTCCATTGATGTTGATGAGGTGGGTCAAGCTTTCAATCAATAATGTTTTTTTCAAAAAAAATTTCCCGACTATCGACAATCCAAAATAAATATATCTATTTTGCGAGATGCATATTTTCATTACATTTGTTTACGCATCAATGTTCTTTCAATGGATTCAACAATGAATCAAATAACGCAATGAAGGAAGATTTATGTAACGAGCCTCAAATTTATTAAGAATAATATTTAATTTGTTGTTGTTAAACCACGAATATGAAATGAATTTCAATCACCAAGGAGTAGAAGGTGGCCCAGCCAAGGAAGAGTTGAATGCCACCGAGGAGTAGTGGTGGCCCATCCGAGGAAGTAGTGGTGGGGTGGGAGATTATGTTCCGGTGTTGTCCGTGGAAAGTGGCATCGTGCAGTTTTAGTATGACTGAGATCTTCACTACCTATTTACATCAAGTTGTGGTTGTATACTGTGCTAGAACACAGGATATGGAAGAATCAAGAGTTAAAAACTGATACTATGATATGCAACAAAAAATGGACAAAGGGGCTTTTCTTCCATACAAATCTTCATTATCCCATTCTTTCTACTATGAAGAGTCTAATTGATAAGCAGCCCTCCAACTAAAAGGGCATAACTCATTGCACCCCATCGAAAATGGCTGGGACCAAAGTTTTGACGTTGTGACCTGCTTCCTCGCACAAAAGTCCCCAAGTAATGTACATTTTCATCCGCCCTCAAGCGTCAAACGTCAGCGTAAAGAATCATTTTATTCACGACCATAGCTTGTGTAAGGAACAGCAGAATAAGCAAATATGCCTATTTGTTAAGCTTCATGCCAGTGAAAGATGATCATAACTAGTGTCATCAACATATGTAAATAAAGGAATGATAATCTATTCCTAGCAATATACAAACTCGAGCAGGTTTGACCGGGACACACCATTTATACGATGCCCAATTACTGAATCAAATGACGCTGATGTTCACACGACGAAGCACAGTAGCTTGATCTAGCGCGTAAAGTGAATCAATCAAGTGCATTCGCAATGAAGCCGGACCTTTAGCCATGTCCATACCTATTTCACTGGCAACACCAAACACGGACAATGCAGAAACAGTGGCTTCAAATGCTCGCGATGGATCGATTGCAACAAATGCAGCAATTAGTGCAGTGACAGAGCATCCCGTTGCTGTAATCTTTTGCAACATAGAAACCCCGTTTTTGGCGCCAACAACCCGTTGACCGTCTGTAACAATATCAACAGCTCCAGATACAGCTACTATACTTCCACTTATTTGAGCCAGGGATTTTGCTGCTTCAACAGCATCTGTTGATTCATGGATGCTGTCTACCCCCTGCAAAAGGAAAAGGAAAAATGAAAAGAGATAAACTAATGAATGATAAGTGTACTTTACTTTCTTTATAAGCAAACAACAATGGCAACAAACTAAGCATTATTTCCTATAATTTTAGGGTTAGGCAACATGAATCTTTCTTCGCCATTCCGATTAACCTTGGACCAGCTTCTCTATCCGTCTCTATCTAGTAGACCGCGAGAACCGTTGCTTACTATTTGACACCTTCGTCGCCAAAGTGCCACGTTGCTTATGGAGTATGACCTAGCTAACCCTTGCCCACTTTTCACTACACCAGGGAATGCAGCACCTCACTTGCAGCGGACGTCCAACGAAATGTGTATTAACAGATTTGACAAAGTTTTATGTTAGATGCCAATCTACTACAACCCTCCTCCTTTAGTGGGTTTGGGACCACATACGAGACACATAGGCGGAGTTAACTTTCTTCAAAAGCTAAACCACCGGGAAATTATGATTAGCCAGTAATGACATGAGTGCCACCATGGGCATGTCTGTCTTCCACTTAATGCTTTTATTAGGCAGTGATACGATACAGCCATAAATTTATCGACTTCTAGGACGGTATAGGAAAATCAGATGACATGAATAAAAAGGATTTTAAAATTATCAATTTCAGAACTTCATGGTGATGACAGGCTCAACTTATTCCTGCTATCACGATTTAAGCAATTAATTTTCAACCGAATATTCTGGTTCATTGTATCGGTCATGTAACAGTGTTAAGAGACAAGCGGACCCAAGAAACCTCGAAAAAGAATTAAGAGGCATTTCCCCCTTTTTTAAGAGATGAGTTTTATGTTATAACTAAGCTTTTCTCTTCACAAGTGATACTAAGCACCGAGGTATTAAAGCCCTTGGTTCTGTGCTGTAATAAATGATTCTTTCGAGAAACAAGGAACCATTCATTCTAAATTAAGGAATTATAAGAAACTTCGAGGTCACGAAATGAATCGCGCACTGTAATATGATTTGTCTCTGATCAAATGTTCTAGAATATATAATACCGCAAAAGAAGGCAAATATAGAGTTTGCCATTGTATGGATAAAAAGAAAAATGTCAGCTAAGTGCAAAATTTACTGTTGGCTGCCAGGAATATAAATGTTGTTTGCCAGAAAGATGACATGCTAACAAGTAGAACCATAACACAACAGAATTCGAAAAGAATAATGATCGAGACGAGAACTAGGTTCTCTGTCCTTAAGACATTTTTACGTCGCCAACACGATGCTTACAGTATATGGTAAAGCGTCTCCCAAGATACAACTATCAAACAACTTGCAGATCAGCACCTTATACTGCAAGAACAGCAAACCAGAGGATGGAGTAGTCTCTGAAAATGCAAAGAACGAAGACGAAAACTGTATGTCTATGCAATGGACGAAACTGTATGTTTTTCTCCTTCTGATATTCTGAGGACTGAATTTTATAGACGAGGAAGGGACGGTTTGAACAGATAATGGAGGTGGCGGTTGAACATTTCCCACTCTCCCACTTGTCGTTTATGTGCACAGTTATGAAGAAACCGATACACCACCACTTTATATTCTAATTCTTTGGAGGGAAATTAATATGAATTTTAATAAATTTTACCCAAAAAATTAATGTTTAACATAGGCCCGACCCGACCCGTCCCGTCCCGTCCAGTCTCAAGCCCAGTGCACGTGCTGAGCCGGCCGGTTGGACGGCGGAGGCGGCGCGCGTGTGGGCTTTGCTCGTTTATGAGCATGCCTACATCCTTTCTCCTCTAAAGACTTGCAGTGCCCCTTGGGGCCCAGACCCATTTCCAAACTTGGAGTTTATTAAGTGGTTCAATGTTGAGTTTCCAATCCATGTGGGACAAGCACTTTTCAATTATTTTCTATTTTGTTCTTATTGTCCAACTTTTAACCATAATTTCTCATTCATAGTGAAATGGTTTAGTACAATTAAATATACTACGTTCATCTACTCGAAATGTAGAATTTAATCGACTATTTATTTTGACAAATCGAAGCTTGAGTCCCACCCAATTATTATGTCAAAGTGGTCTATTTCCAACATTTACTACGATAGCAAGGAGAAACAAATCATGTATTGCAATTTTGCGTATTTTGTAGCATATCATGTTGACCTTAGGTTAACTTTAAACCTTAATGTTTTGATTATAACAAAGAAAATAGTTGTGTTTTCTAACAATCTATTTTCAAGCAATATTCAAAGCGCTACAAATCGAACTCTCATGCAATGTCAAGATCAAGTCAAAATCAAATACAAGAGTTCAAGTATCTCAAGATTCGAAATTCAAAATTCGAAGATCAAGATTGATTAATAGATTTCTAGATAAAATTGTAAAGGTATTAACTCTTTAATCCTTAGCAATTAAATAAAAGAAAGCTCAAAATTTTTTTTTTATCACTTGCATAAAAATATTTTTATCAAAGTCAAAAATCAAATTTTCAAAACTGTAGAAACAGACAATCCGTTTGCTAAACCGGTTGAACCGGTCGACCGTTTGAACTGAACCGGTTGACTGTTTGAATGTCACTTTTCAAAAAGTGTCCGTTCTGATTTTTTACAGTTCAACGGCTAGTTCTGACCAATCTGACCAATCGGCCGTCTGATCATCCATTTCAACAGAAAGTAACGAAAATTCATCTCTATAAATACCACTTCATTTATTATCATTCAACAACACTTACAAGAATATTTATAGAGAGAATCATATTGAAAAACTTCATTACATTTATATCTTCAATATCTCTTATTGAAAAACTTTGTTTGATTAAATCAAACTTTTGATTCATCATTCTCAACAAAGTTTTCTTCTAACACTTGAGCTTTCCTAATCTATTGCTATTCATTAAAGTGTTAGTCTCTCTTAGAACTAAACTTATATTTATCATTCATCTAGAGAGAAATACTCAAATCAATCTCTTTACATCTTTGGGTCATATTGAGGTCTCTTGAAAAGCTCAATATTGTATAAGGATCAGTACTCCTTGTTTGTAAATCACCGGATACATTGTAAAGGTTTGAATTGCACCATAAGTCAATCAAAATAGTGGAAAGGTCATGCTCGTGTTGGAGAGCTTGGTAACGGGGGACGTAGATTATTGGTTGGATCGAACCTCCATAAAAATATCGTTTGCACTCTCTCTTCCCTTTTATTTACTTATATTGTGCTTATATTTTTGTGGATTAATTTTCGTTTCTTAAATATCATTTTATTTAGAATATTTTTCTAAAAAGTTTGAGAAAACCAATTCACCCCCCTCTTGGTTAGTTATTCTTGGGCTATCAATTGGTATCAGAGCTAAGTGCTCATTTTTTTTTAATTATACAATCTTGAGTAATGGCTAACCAAAATTTTCAAAACCTTGAGAGTCACTTTACAAATCGTCCTCCTTTCTTTAATGGCACCCATTACAATTATTGAAAAACGAGAGTGATAATTTACATTCAATCAATTGATTATAACATTTAAGAAGTCATCGTGTTTGGTCCATATGTGTCTACAAAAATTATTAAAGTTGATGATAAATCAGACCAAACTATTTCTAAGCCTAGAGAAGAATATGATGAAGAGGATAAAAGAAAATTGTCTTTGAATGCTAGAGCCAAAAATTTACTTTATTGTGCTTTAGATAAAAATGAGTTTAATTGTATTAGCACATGTGATTCTGCATATGATATTTGGCATGCATTAGAGATAACTCACTTAGGTACCAACAAGGTTAAAGAAACTAAAATAAATCTATTGACAAAAAATTTTGAAAATTTCTTTATGAAATAAAATGAACCTATTGTTGATATGATTACTCGCTTTACCGATATTATTAATGGCCTTAAAGGCTTTGATAGAAAGTTTACTAACGGTGAACTTGTGAGCAAAATGCTTAGGTCTCTATCGGAAGATTGGAACTCTTTGAGGATGTTGATAGAGAATACAAAAGATGTCAACACTTATCCATTGAAGGAGCTATATGGAATATTGATGACGTATGAGTTCAACAATACCGAAACAAAGGAGAAAACAAAAAGAAGCAAAGAAGAGACGAAAGAGCCTCCCAAGAAGCAAATTGCATTGAAATCAACAAACGATGAAGGATCCTCCAACACAAACTTGAGTGATGAAGAACTTGATGACTTAGTTCTTCTTGTCAAAAAATGGAGAGGATTTCGAAACAATAGGCGATTTCAAAAGAAAGATGATAAAGGTGAAGAGAAAAACAAAAAGATCATATGTTATGATTGTGACAAACTCGATCACAAGAGGACTGAATGCCCGAACAAAAAGAATTTTACCAAAAAGAAAGCTCTTCAAGCTATATGGGACGATAGTGATGAAGATGATCTTGAAAAAGATGAAGTTCAAGAAGAAATCGCCAACATGTGCTTCATGGCTATTGAGGATGAGGTAAGTACAAACAACGATGACTCTTACATTGACATATCTACCTCTTATGATGAAATTCTTGAAGAATTTGAGAAACTTATTTCAAAATACTCTATTCTTAACAATAAACACTCATTATTGAAAAATGTAGTTAAGAAACTCTTTAATGCACAAAAGGACTTTGAAAAAGAAAAAGATGATCATAAGTCCTTAATTAAAGAAAATGTTTCATTGAAAGAAAAAGTGGTTGATTTAACAAGTATTATTCACAAATTTACCCAAGGAAAGAAAAACTTTGAATTAATGCTTGGTGAGCAAAAATATGTGTTCAATAAAGGGAGAATTGGGTATAAACCTCTCTTGAAACAAAAAACCCTTGAAACTATATTTGTAAAATCATCCAATTTTTCTCAACAAAACATTACATATAATTTTTGCAAGAAAAGTGGTCATATTGCTTATAATTGTTCAACTAAAAAGAGACTATACTTTGAAAAAAAATACAAGTAGATAAAAGAATCCACAAACACTAACTATCAAGGACCCAAACTTATGTGAGTACCAAAAATAAAAAAATAAAATTATTTTTGTAGGTACCACAAAAAGTCAAAAGCAATTGGTTCTTGGATAGTGGTTGTTCAAAACACATGATGGGAGATCAATCATTACTATCAAATCTAAAAAAAAAAAAAAGATGGAGGTCATGTAACTTTTTGAGATAATGCCAAAGGAAAAATCATAGGCATTGAAAATATTGGTAATCGTTCTTCTCTCTTTATTGAAAATGTTTTATTAGTTGATAACCTTAAACATAACTTGCTTAGTATAAGTCAATTGTGTGATAAATGTTATCTCATTAAATTTGATTCTTTCAAATGCCTCATTGAGGATGCTATATCTAAAGAGGTATTGTTCATGGGGAGCCGAAATAAGGATGTCTACATCATATCTATTGAATTTGAACTTGAAAAAGAAATAAAATGTCTTTCAAGTATAAATGATGATTCTTGGTTATGGCATAGGAAATTAGGTCATGTTAGCATGGACTTACTTCAAAAAATCTCCAAAAATAACTTTGTAAAAGGTTTACCAAATATAAAATTTGAAAATGATAAAATTTGTGATGCTTGTCAATTTGGAAAACAAGTAAAGAGTTCTTTCAAACTTAAACAACACTCATCTACTTCAAGACCTTTACAACTTCTCCACATGAACTTATTTGGATCCTTTAGAACCGCTAGTTTAAGTAGAAAATATTATGCATTTGTTATTGTTGATGATTTTTCAAGATTCACTTGGGTCATTTTCTTGAATTTAAAAGATGAAGCTTTAAATGTATTTAAATATTTTTGCAAAAGAGTCCAAAATAAAAAAAGATACACCATTACCACAATTAGAAGTGATCATGATGGAGAATTTGAAAATATAGCTTTTGATGAGTTTTGCAAATCAAATAGATATGAACATAATTTCTTAGCTCTTAGAACTCCTCAACAAAATAGTGTAGTAGAAAAGAAAAATCAATCATTGCAAGAAATGGCTCGGACCATATTGAATGAAAACAATTTACCAAAATACTTTTGGGCCGAAGCCGTAAATACTTCATGTTATATTTTAAATAGAGTTTTGGTTAGTCGAAAGAAAACCAAAACTCCATATGAGCTTTGGAAAAATAGAATTCCCAATATCGAATATTTTAAAGTTTTTGGTTGCAATTGCTTTATCTTAAACACAAAAGAAAATTTGGAAAAATTTGATCCAAAATCCAATATTAGAATTTTTCTTGGATATTCATCTACTAGCAAAGCTTTTAAAGTTTTTAACAAACGAACTTTAGTAGATGAAATTAACTCTATTGAACAAAAAAAAGTCATTGATGATGAAGATTTAAAAATTTTATTTGAAAAACTAAATGTTCAAAATCAAGACAAATGGAATCTAAATAACATTGAAAGTCAATATGAGGAGGAAACGAGTATACAACAAAATGAAGAAGAACATCATGAAGATCTTAACACTTCATCATTACCAAAAGAATGGAAGTTTGTCTTCTCTCACCCAAAAGATCTCATTATTGGTGATCCATCAAAAGGGGTAATCACAAGAAATTTTTCTAGAAATTTGCATAACAATTGTGCATTTCTTTCACAAATCGAGCCAAAGAACTTTAAAGAAGTCGAGTTTGATGAATTTTAGATTCTAGCTATGCAAGATGAACTAAATCAATTTGAAAGAAATCATATTTGGGATTTAGTTGCTAGACCAAATTTACAAACTGTAATTAGCACAAAATGGATTTTTCGAAACAAACGAGATGAAAATGATATAATTGTGCGTAACAAAACTAGATTAGTGGCTTAAGGTTACAATCAAGAAGAAGGTATTGATTTCGAAGAAACTTTAGCACCGGTTGTTAGATTAGAATCAATTCGCATGCTTCTTACTTTTACTTGTCATAAGAATTTTACTTTATTTCAAATGGATGTCAAAAGTGCATTTTTGAATGGAGTCATTCAAGAATAAGTTTTTGTTGAGCAACTACCCGATTTTAAAAATCATAAGTATCCGGACAAAGTTTTCAAACTTAGAAAAGCCCTTTACGGATTAAAACATGGTATGAGAGATTAAGTAAATTTCTCTTATCAAATGACTTTTTAATGGGTAAGGCGGATACAACACTATTTATAAAAACAAAAAAAAATGATATGATTGTTGTTCAAATTTATGTTGACGATATCATTTTTGGTGCTACTAACATTTTCTTATGTGAAGAATTTTCCAAGTGCATGAGTAGAGAATTTGAGATGAGCATGATGGGTAAACTCAAGTTCTTTCTTGGACTTCAAATCAAACAAACTAATGATGGAATATTCATTAGTCAAACCAAGTATATTTTGGATATGTTCAAAAAGTTCGAAATGGAAGAATTGAAGCCAATGAACACTCCAATGAGCTCATCAATCAAACTAGATAAAGATGAGCAAGGCACTTCCGTTGATATAATAAAATATCGATGTATGATCGGATCCCTTCTTTATTTAACTGCTAGTAGGCTCGATATTATGTTTAGTGTATGCTTATGTGCTAGATATCAATCTAATCCTAAGAATTCCCATCTTAGTGCCGTAAAACGCATTTTTTGTTATCTTAATGGTACTAGATCTTTAGGTCTTTGGTATCCCAAAGAAACTCATTTTGATTTACTTAGTTATTCGGATGCCGATTGGGCCGGTTGCACAATTGATCGTAAAAGTACTAGTGGAAAGTGCCATTTTCTAGGCTTTGTTTTAGTTTCTTGGTTTAGTAAGAAACAAAATTTCGTTGTCATGTCAACCGCCAAAGCCGAGTATATCTCCGCCGCTAGTTGTTGTACTCAAATCCTATGGATGAAACAAACTCTAAATGATTATCACCTTTCCTTTGAAAAAGTTCCTATTATGTATGATAACGCTAGTGCCATCAACTTATCTAAAAATCCCGTTTTGCATTCTCGTACCAAACACATCGAGATTAGACATCACTTTTTACCAGACCATGCACAAAAGGGAGATATAACTTTGGAGTTTGTAAACACCGAAAAACAATTGGCCGATATTCTCACAAAACAATTAGCACTCAAAAATTTTTCATACATTCGACGAAATTTAGGTATAATTGATGAATGTGAAATATGTGGCTAACTCCTTATGTTTTCTATAATTGATTGCATTTTATGTGACAAACATGCTTTAAAATTATTTGACAAAGGATTACATCAATGATTTTGGTAAACATTTTGCAAAGTTGTCAAACCGGACGACCGTTCATTAAAACGGACGTCCGTTTCATGTCAAACAGATGAACCATTGTTAAATTCGGTTCATCATCCGTCTAAACAGACTTTTGCCAAAATTGAAAAGTTTAAACGGTTGACCGTTTTAACTTAAACAGACGTCTATATGATTTTAAACAGACGACCGCCACATCATCCGTATGAACAGAGAGTTCAATTTCAAAAATTCAATTCAAACGGTCGACCGTCTGACGTTTCCGGTCGTCCGTCTCAGCGGAAGTTAGGGTTTTAACTTAGAAAATTTTCAAATTTCTTCATTCCAACTTCGCGCAAACCACGGTTTTTTCTCCAAATCTTCTTCCAATCCTCCAATCTTCCTAAAATCTTTCCAATTTACACTTAAAATCACAAAACCCATATCATTTCACAAAACCCATATCATTTCACACCCAATTTTTTGTCCACGAAATCATCCTATTTCCCAAACGGACGAACTCAAATCCTAGATTTAAATCATCCGTTTCCAACACAATGCCTCGGGTTAAAATAGCTGCCAAGCGATCTAGGAGGGAAAGGCTACCTTCTTCTCCATCCTCCTCCGAAGAAGATCCTTACACAAAACGAATAGTTCGGTGTCCCGTCCTCATAGATAAGAACGTCGACCTTGCCTCCTTCACACACGATGCACCCTCATTCAATATAGAAAACCTTTTTATGGGTATGGGTTGGGTTCTTCTTCTTACCTTAAATGATAAGGTTTATCCCCCATTGTCAAATTTTTTTACACAAATATGATTCTCTCCGAGGTCGGGTATTTCGTGCTTTCTTAGGAACAAACGAATAAAGATCACTCAAGACCTTATTCGTTCCATTCTTCATTTTGAGGATAGTGGTATGCGTCTCTATACCACCAAAACAATTCTTCACACTACCGAATATGATCCGGTCGAGACTTGTTGTCACGTCACTGGCAAGCATTTTGAGACTGCCGCACGTCTTAGCACGAATCAACTCACTCTTCCGTGTCGTGTCCTCCATAACATCATCGCCCACATATTTGTCTCTCGAAAGAGTCATTTGGATGAGGTTAATCATTTTGATGTCTTCGTGCTCGACTCTATCCTCTGTGGGCGTAAGCTCAATTTTTCATACATTATGATCTAACACATGAACTGCATTCTTAGCGGCACTAGAGCTAAGGCACTTCCCTACGGAATGATTCTTATTAAAAAATTTCAACATTTTGAAATCTCCTTCCGTGATTCGGTCGTCATTCTTCCTAAAGCCACTGACACCATTAATATCCTTACTCTCAAACAGATGAAGATTTTCAAAGAAAACGGACAATGGGTGGCAAAGTCAAAAGGGTTTGACGATGAGTCGGGACCCTCTACGCTACCCTTCGAGGGTGAAGATATACACGATGACGAAGATGCTTCTCTCCCGTCCCCACCTCGACAAAAATCACAACGGCCGTCGACCTCCACCTCCGGCTTCAAAGAGGACCAATTTACTTTACTACATGGACGGATCAACTCGCTTTCCTCTTCGGTCGAGGGTCTACACCATACCGTGGGGACTCTCCAACATTCGGTTGACGGCATGACTACATTGCTTCAAGCTCTTCACTCCCGTCTTGATGCCGTGCTTCTCCCGCATCCGCCACCGGAGACCTAGCTTATTTCTTTTGTTTTTGTTGTTTTTGTCTCTACATTTTTTAAAACAATCCTATGTTCTAGCTTTCATTTATGTATCTTAGAACTATGTTTGTTTTTAGATTTCAATTTTATCAACGAATGACATATCTTATTTTATTTAGGGAGAATATGTTTTAACCTTAGTGTTTCGATTATGTTTTTTTTTGTTTGTGCCAAAAGGGAAAAAATATGTGATGTGAGGAGATGAATTTGAAATATATGTAATATGTGATGTGAGGAGATAAATTTGGAATATATGTGATGTGATGAACTTGATGAATAGGATGATACATAAATATTTCAAAATTTGAAAATATTTGACAAACAACTTGGACATTTGATATATAATACAAAATGGTTTGGACAATGATATGTAATACAAAATGGTTTCATATAATCAAACCATGTTCACTTGAAAAAGAAAGGGGGAATATATTTGCTTTAATTTGTCTCATTATTCTATATTCTCACATCGTTTGTCATAATCAAAAAAGGAGAAATTGTTGACATTTGGTTAACTTTAAATCTTAATGTTTTGATTATAACAAACAAAATAGTTGTGTTTTCTAACAATCTATTTTTAAGCAATATTCAAAGCGCTACAAATCGAACTCTCATGCAATGTCAAGATCAAGTCAAAATCAAATACAAGAGTTCAAATATCTCAAGATCCGAAATTCAAGATTCGAAGATCAAAATTGAAGAATAGATTTTTAGATAAAATTGTAAAGGTCTTAACTCTTTAATCTTTAGTAATTAAATGAACGAAAGCTCAAAAATATTTTTTTATCACTTGCATAAAAATATTTTTATCAAAGCCAAAGATTAATTTTTTAAAACTATAAAAACGGACAATCCGTTTGCTAAACCGGTTGAACCGATCGACCGTTTGAATGTCACTTTTCAAAAAGTGTCCGTTCTGATTTTTTGCAGTAGCTAGTTCTGACCAATCTGACCGGTCGATTGTTTGGTCATCCGTTTCAATAGAAAGTGATGAAAATTCATCTCTATAAATACCACTTTATTTATTATCATTCAACAATACTTACAAGAACATTTATAGAGAGAATCATATTGAAAAACTTCATTCAAAGCTTCATTGTATTTATATCTTCAATATCTCTTATTGAAAAACTTTGTTTGATTAAATCAAACTTTTGATTCATCATTCTCAACAAAGTTTTCTTCTAACACTTAAGCTTTCCTCATCTATTACTATTCATTAAAGTATTAGTCTCTCTTAGAACTAAACTTGTATTTATCATTCATCTAGAGAGAAATACTCAAATCAATCTCTTTACATTTTTGGATCATATTGAGGTCTCTTGAAAAGTTCAATATTGTATAAGGATCGGTGCTCCTTGTTTGTAAGTCACCGGATACATTGTAAGGATTTGGATTGCACCATAAGTCAATCAAAATAGTGGAAAGGCCGTGTTCGTGTTGGAGAGCTTGGTAACGGAGGACGTAGATCATTGGTTGAATCGAACCTCCATAAAAATATCGTTTGCACTATCTCTTCCCTTTTATATACTTATATTGTGCTTATATTTTTGTGAATTAATTTTCATTTCTTAAATATCATTTTATTTAGAATATTTTTCTAAAAACTTTGAAAAAACCAATTCAACCCCCTCTTGGTTAGTTATTCTTGGGCTATCATATCAGGGTTTTCAATTTCATTCTCTAGAATGGTTTTTCCACCATAATCACCAAACTGATTACATAAAACTTGAACTTCTATCAATTGAATGGAAAACAAATGCTTTCTTGATTTTGGCAGATCAATGTTTTACTATCAGACTACTAAAAAAGACACATTGAAATGCAAAATGAACAAGTCGGAGACGAAAACTTAATGTTCAACAAAACCAAAATTTACGAGCCTCCCTCGAATTGTATGTAAGAACTCTAATTGAGTCCCACATGTTAACTTTAACCTAGAGTTGTGGGCTTACATCCAATCAAGCACCCACCCCTTACTAGTGAATTGTAAGAGTCAGCTCTACCGAAGTGCTCGTAACAATGAGGCGTTGTTGCGTAAAAAATGGATTGTAATGACTCTAATTGCGTCTTATATCGCTAAATTAAGGCTCAGTTGGAGGCTTATAACTACTAAAGCTGGTTTTAAGTGTTATTTGAACATCCAAATTTCATTGTATCTTAACTTAATGACACAAAATCATCAATAACAGACAACCATGAGCCCAAAACCAAAACATAAATCAATACTAGGTTAAGAACTACGAATTTACCTTAGAATTGGAATCCTCGGACCCCTTGAAAAGAGCCATAATCTCAGACGCATTACCCCTAACAACAGTAGGCTTCGTCCTTAGAAGCTCAAGACAAGCCTTCAACCGGAAACCTGAAGCTCCGGCCGCCACCGGGTCCAGCACCCAAGGCTTTTTATTCTGATTCGCCACTTGAACTGCAAGCTTCATTGCCGGTAGCCAGTCGGGCGTGAGTGTTCCAACGTTAATGTAAAGCGCGTGGGCCTTGGGAGTGAAGTCCAGTATCTCTTCAATTGAATGTATCATCGCCGGCGATGCGCCGGCGGCGAGCAAAACATTGGCGACTAGATCCATTGACACGAAGTTGGTTATGCACTGGATTAAAGGAGACTGCTTGCGTACTGTTGATAGGTAGGCACATGCTTGTCGAGCCCACGTCCCTTCTTCTTCTTCTTCTTCTTCCTGATTTTCTTGTTCTTGTTTCGGAGGGTCGTTAGTTTTGTCTTCCATGTCTGTCTGTGCGCACTATCTCCTTCGATTCAGCTAGTGTTGGTCACGGATGTTCGTACCTAGATTGCATTTATGATGGAAGTTTTTGTGAGTAAGCATTATATTATTCATAATTAATTAATATAAATATTCTAACTAAATAATTCATCTAATTAAATAATACGACGTAAGATAACTACCAATAGTGAAAGACTATGAATAACATTATTTTCTGGGGCTAAAATCACAATCGGCAAGATACTGTCAACTTTATTTTTCCACAGTAATTAAACTTTAAATATTTTTTCGAATAATTTCTATATTGTTTATTTTTTATTCACTATTCTGTTATTATGATTCGTTTATAAAATTAACGATTCTGTTTGTCTAGTTATGAAAATTACTAATTTTCAAATGGAAAGAATAAGGATAAAAAAGTATTGGCATCGAATTCTCCAACCCACCATAACTATTTTATATTTATTTTATTTTTATGTTTTTAAATTTGAATCATATTTAGAATGAAAAAAAAAAAAAAAGCAAATTAATTTGACAGTAAGGTAAATGGGACATTTCAATCTTCTGCCAATTGCCGTCCAGACGGTGTTAGGCATAAAAAATAATATTGAAAGTACAATAACTATCTAAAAAGAATTTAAAGTTTAATATTGAAAAACAACGTTGAAAGTACAATGATAATTTAAATTTTAATTCAAAATTGGATAAATTTATTCTTATACGTATCAGCATGTTTAAAGATGAGAAGAATGATAAATAATTAGTCGACTTCGAGAGATGACAAACTATGTATTGTCTCACTTAGAGAGTAAAAGAACGATAGATAATTAGTCGACTTTGGACTTCCTCTAAGATCGATGCCACCTTCGTGAAAAATCAATATACATATTGATGTGGATGGATTTGTGAGGAAGATGGATATTGCTAGAGCTGGCAAATGGACTGGGTTAGGCTGGCTAGAGTAATCACACATGAAAATTGGAATGGACTGGCTCAGCCCAGTTTTGTATGAGCCAGAAATATGCTTGTCCAGTTTAGTCCATTGACCCAACTTGGTCTTAATTTTCTTTTTTGAAAATAAATTTTTTATACAATCTAATACATTACATCAAATACAATCTTAGATAAATTTAGACTATATATATTTTGAGATTTTTAAAGAGATTAATTTATAAAATTGAAACTATCATGTATTAGTCAATAGATAAACGTCAATTTTTTTTCAAAATAAATTTTTTTTTTTTGTTAATTGTAAACTATTTGTAAACACTTTTAAAAAAAAATACAAATATTAAAAACATGCTAGTCTTATTGCTTTGAGATATAAACGTGTTTGGCTTATATTAAAAAATTTACTTATAAGTAAATTTAAAATAAATAATTTATTTGTCACACCAAATATATTTTGGATTGAAATTTAAATTAAACTAAATTTTAATTAAATCTAAATAATTATATGTTGGATCTTGGGATTTTTTGGACTAATATTTATTGGTGACTTGGATTAGATCATTTTAGATTGATATTATTTGGATTGTGTATTGGGATTATTTACAAAATGAGTGATTAGTGTTAAGGCGCAAAGGCAAAAAAAAAAAAAAAAAAAAAAAAAACATTTCAAAATCGGGTCTGGTTTTATTTGGGTCAGGGCCAGTCCAATCCAAAAATCTGGATTTTATGGGCCAGCCTGCGGGTCGGGCAGATTTTTCCACCTCTAGATATTGCTTTATTTTAACGTTTGTTATTTTTTATGATTTTTTTAATTTTTTTATTAATAGTTGTTAGAAGGTATTTTTTGTTAGTTATAATGATAGGGACTAAGTGAGCAATATTTGTTTAGCTTAGACAATTAGGTTTTGAACTTTTGTAAAAGTTATCGTGCGCACTAAAAGTATTTTAGATCTAAACAGTGATATTCGTCATTAGTGTTGATCATCATTAGTTTAGATAATAGTGAACTTTCTAATTCATTTTTAATAGAATAAATGATTTACAACATTATTCTTTGGCTTTTGATTGAATAATAAAAATACTTGAGCTAGAGTGTTCTTCGACTCTATGTGATCCATTTCTCGACATTTGTATTCAAATCGATAAGTTTTTTAATCGACGTTGTGTTTTTAATAGTTTTTTATGCATCACATATGCTTATTAGTAGAGATATTTTGTTAAATTGTCACGGTTAAGGACCTCATACTAGAACAATACACTTACTATTATTGTGCTTACAAACTAGTATAAAAAAATTATCGAACTTATTTACAATATTCTAAAAAGTGTAAAGCGTGGTTAGACGTGGAGGTCGAGTTTCAAATTTTTCGACCCTATGCAATGTCTAGACGAGAGGAAGACAATGTTAAAGCGAGAACGAAGTTTGATGCGTGGCTAGACATAAATGTCACACTTCACGCGAAATTTAGGCATCTCAAAAAAAAAAAAATGAAAAATAAAAATGTGAGAGATTCTTTTCGACTGGTGAGCCGTGCAACTAAATACACTGTTGACAAGCCCATTTAAATTGACAAACGATCTAGCCCGTTTATCTACCTTGTTTCCATTTCCGGCCATTAATGGATTCTTGATTCCAATTAGCTGTTTGTAATTTTCATATAATTTTGTTCTTCACAAAATTAATCCCCAGTTTGACAAAATCGAAGCACTGTGAATCCAAGAAGCTTTCACAAGAAAGAAAAGAATCAAAATTCCTTCATATAATGCAGCACCACCATCCACCACCCATCTCCACCACCACAACCACCACCGGCGCTGCCACTACTACCCCTTACATACTCTTAGCCACCACCCTTTTCTTCTTTCTCCTTGTACTCTCCTTCACTACTTCTCCTTCCCCTCCACCTCCCCCCATCCAACCCCACCCCTCCCTCTTCCCCCACCACCAACGCATCCTTTTCCACAATCCCAACACCACCCAAAACCAAGACAGTCCTGCAGCTACACCGCCGCTCCCTCCAACCCCTCCCTCCATAGCATACCTGATATCCGGATCCGCCAATGACTCGGATCGAATCCTCAGACTCCTCTACTCCATCTACCACCCCAGGAACCAGTACTTGCTCAACCTGGACCGCTCTGCTCCTCAGGCTGACCGTGATACTCTGGCCCTCGGAGTTCAATCAGTGCCCGTCTTCAGGGCTGCCCAGAATGTCCATGTAATTGGCAAGGCTGACTATGTGCTCCCCACTGGCCCTTCATCTCTTTCCTCCACACTTCACGGCGCCTCCGTGCTGCTCCGTGTTACGGCCCTTTGGGATTGGTTCATCAATCTCTCGGCAAATGATTACCCACTCGTTACCCAAGATGGTATCTTTATATCTGTATTTGTTTATGAGGCTTCTTGTGAGTTTCTTTTTTGGTGTATCAGTTATTTGATTAAATGTTTGTTGGTGTTTACCGTTTTGGAGACGTGGGTTCTTCTGGATGCTGGGATTTCTATTACATTTTGTTCACAATGGTTTCTACAATTCTTCAAACTGTATGTGTATTCATATGTGTTTGCTGAGTCCTGAGAGTGCAATATGTGTTTGTGTGCATTCATGATGTGTTTAATTGCAGCCAGTTCATTGTGTCTTTGCTGCTTATCCTACTTCTCATTCAAGATGGTAGTTTTGTATACATATTTATGCATATATTGGGATTTATGTGTGAGGGGGAAAGAGAGCAATTTGATTGAAAGATAAGATGAGTTTTTTGGTGTTGTTAAGATTTCCATTGCATGTTTCTCTAAAGAGTATCCTTTAACTCTTTATTCTATGTTTGTATTTTAAGTTTATTCTAGTGTTTTGCTGATTTACAGTGTTTTATCAAAGCTTCTGGCTATGCATTCTTGTTTTGGAATAGATTTAGCAATGTAGGTTCCTATTGAATTTTGAAATCCCTCTCACATTTTGCTGAACACAATACATATATAGTTATTGACATGCTCTGCATCTGTGTACGTGTGAATGTTTGCTGGTGCCTAATGAATAGACTGATAATAATTTTTCTGAATTCATCTCAGTATACTGACGTGGGATTTTGTTGCTTTTCAGATCTTTTACACATTTTGTCGTATCTGCCTAAGGATCTTAATTTTGTGAATCACACAAGCTACATCGGCTGGAGAGAGTACAAACTTTTATTTTTTCTCATTTATATTCTCTTATATAGACTGATACAGAGAGAGTTAACAAGGAGCAATCTAATAATGATATAAGTTTATTTGTTTGTTGTTTTTAGATCTCGGAAACTGAAACCAATAATAGTTGATCCTGCACTGTACCTTTTGGAAAATAGTGAGACGTTTTATGCAACTGAAAAGAGACAGCTTCCGGATGCTTATCGTTTATTTACAGGTCAGTCCTACAGTACTTTTATTTGTTTTCTTTAGGAATGGTGGGAAGTTAAATTTGTTAAAGCGTTATAGATATGTAAACCGAATTCATAGAAAAATTGGTGTTGCTCGAGGCTTCTTTTGGCTATATAGCGGAAAGTGATATTGAACTGCACTGCACTCTCATTGTCTCTGAGAAAATTTAATTTATGATGAATACACAGTGAAAAATGTTAAGTAGAGTGATGGGAAACCATCTTACAGTGTATTTTTTAATGTATGTTGGATAAATGGGTAGGGTCTATAATTTGTTTAGCTGAAGGAAAGCAAAAGAGTTTCTTATCTTATTCTAATTGGCCATAAAATGTGTGAAAAAATAATTTCAATAGTTACGATAATTTTAATGCCATGTAACATTGGGAGATTGGCTTTCTCATCCAATGCATGCAATACATTTTATGTAGGTTGAATAAATAATACCTGACTTACCATTTAGGATAGAATTACCAGCTAGAAATGTTATTCAGTTATTGGATATGTGAAGCCTAATTATACTATATACATTTTGCCTCTACTGCGGTTCGGGTGTGGGGACTGTCGGTGAGAGGTGAGAAATTTTGTAAGTATTATAGGGGTACTTTGGGAATTTCGCATATGTATCAGGTCACCCCAATATTTCCTCCTATATAAATGGTATTAGGGAGAGCTTCTTTTGTAGTGTAGAGAAAACGTAACATAGAGGCGTGAGTTTATGTACAGCTGATTGTAATTCTCCTTCTTTGTTATAGTGAAATCCTGGCATTGTGAGCAAACCACTATAAGTAAAAATTATGTGTTCTTACCTGCTTTCGATTTTCTCTGTTTCGTGTTATTATTGCTTTCACTAATACATGATTTGTGATTAATCCATAACAAATGTGAATGCTGAATACAGAAAGACTGTTTGACATACATAATTTCTTCTAATTCTGGGAGTTTAATGCTAGTGTGAACTTTGTGCCAGTTTGGAACGTAGTATTAGACATAAATCAAAATAGTACAATGAACAAGATTTTACTTTCTTTTTTTTCCTTCATGATCTCGAGTGCTGCTATTCCTCCCAAACATGCCATGATCAGTGTTTTTGACATGATATTCCTTGAGAGAATTGCTTAGTTAGAGAAGTAGTTATACAATGTGAAGCTTCATCATAGCTTGATTGAAGTCCTGAAACAACAGGATTGATTAGTTGGGCTTTTGTTGGGGGGATCAGCCTAGCAGTTCCTAGGCTGTAAATTAGTATTCATCGGCATCCTAACAATCATGTATTTGCTAATCTGATGTCCATCCTGCTTCATATTGTGCCCAAATAATATTTCCATAAGATCCATACAATTCTCAGTAGCATGCCAGACAAATTAGAGGTGTAGCCACAACACACAATTTTTATATGCCTGCTGGCTTTACATTTTCTTTCTTTTTTAAAGAAAACATGTATAAATAGTTCAAAATTTTGCCCGAGTCAACAACCTTTATTGGTCAACAGGAAAAGCTTTGTACATGGGGTAATGTTGTGTGTAAAGCATATTTCTGGTCAAACCTGCCCAACCCAACTAAGAAAACTAAACCTGACAAAAGCATACCTTTCCTTTCGGGAGAGTACTCCCACTTGCCACTAGCTCAGAAGGGAATTTTCTCTACTCCTCCGATCTTCACTTTACGCCACGCCTTGCCACACTACTTGTATAATAACGTGTGGAATTAGACTAAGGAGAATCTCCATAGGAACCAGTCTGTTAGCTTTCACACTTGTCATCGAGTACAACCTCAGGGCCTTGGAAAAGATGTAGGTAACTTGCCCTAGATAAACTACTAGATAGATGTTCATTACAAGACCATATATTTCTTCATGTCATTCACTGCCATAAGATCATACCATCACCAATGAGGTTTGCAGGTTTCACATTAAAGCAGTACCTGATTCATAGTTCAAGATATAGATAGATATATAGTTATTTACAACAATACTGCAAGTGAAGATTGTAAAAGTATCGGTAGTTGTGCGTTCTGATCCAAGCAAATAATAGTTTAGAGGAAATGCACCAAAGATAAAATATTTTGAGAGACGTTTTAGATTATGCATATTAGAAGGTAGTTGCAAAACGAGCAAACGCATCTCTTGCAGAAGAAATTCGTATACTTTCTAAGTTTCAGTATTTTGTGCTTATATTAGTTATTTGTTTCCTTGTTCTGTTTAGTGGAAAACAGAAGAAGAAGAGTTGACAGAGATATGAACAAGTTTTGATACACAAAGTTGTATGATATTGTTGAAGCCTTTAGCCTGGAGAGAAATTGGGAAGAAAAATTATATATAAAACGTGGTCAGATTTCAAACCGATGCTTTCACATTTCACTACCTACAAATCATGTGAACTTGTACCCTGACAATGAAGTGCTTGTTTCAGTTTTTCAAAATGAGTAGATTCGTACGCACAGCTACTCATGTATAGTCAATTTTGTATGCATGTCTTTTGCCATCTACTTGTTGAGCTTGCTAGTGTTGTATGGTAGTATAAATCTTCTTTTCCATTCAGTATGGATAATTAAGCAGATAACAAGGGATAGTAAAATTGAATCGTTTGTTCTTTTGCTTACAGGTACATCATCTGCTATTTTAAGTCGCAAGTTTGTCGAGTTCTGCATCTTGGGTACAGACAACCTTCCCAGGACTCTACTAATGTACTTGTCTAACACGCCTGCATCAAATCTTGTCTATTTCCCAACCATTCTATGCAATTCCCGGCAATTCAATCGAACTACTATCAACCACAGCTTGCAGTATGTTTCTTTGGACTCCAGACAGGAGCCCCACCCGCTGAATTCTAGTACATTTGATGATCTGATCCAAAGTGGAGCAGCCTTTGCCACACCATTTCTCCCAAATGATCCAGTTCTTGACCGCATTGACCGCAAAGTTCTGGAACGAAATCCGGGCAAACCCGTACCCGGTGGCTGGTGTTTAGGTGAATCTGAAAACGAGAAATGTTCGGTTTGGGGAGATGCTGATGTTTTGAAGCCTGGCCCCGGAGCAAAAAGGCTTGAAAAACGTCTTGTTGAACTACTATCGAATGAAACAAGTCGATCCCGTCAATGTGTAGAATAATTTTTGCCTCCAATTCTGAGACAAGGTACAGAAGAAGTCGTCTGCATCCCAGTTCTGAAAGTTGTTGTGAATTAACATCATTTAACCATTCATTTATACTAGTAAGTATAGTTCTATATTTAGCTCAGAAAGACTGCTGTACATTGCAAAACGGTTTAATTCCGAACTTTATATACCCGAGTTTTTCCTCGTATTTTTTTTCTTTCTAAAAGCATATTAATACCTGATGGAATGTGTGCAATAGTGTTCTAAAAGTCGTGAAAAGGTGCCACCTAAACACATTTGGGCATGAGGCGTTTTTAAAACGCCTTGCATTTGGGCAAGGCGTGGAAAAAGGTTGTCGGATTGACCTAATGTGGGCCAAGACGAGTACCTTTTTCTAATTTTTGTCCCTTTTTTTTTAAAGCCATTTCTTGGACCTAATGGCTAATGTAAGCGTAGGTGATGTGTGAATTTATTTCACACATTTGCTTAACCTTAATTGTTTTGATATAGAGTGTTGTATGTGTCTTATTTCGTTTGTCTAGAATTTTAAGTTTTTTTTTTTTTTTTTGTTGGGAATTATTGGTATTTTGCAGGTGATTAATTATTGAATTAGGCTGAAATTGGAATGATGTGAAGAGACAGAACTTGGACCAGCCTTAGAAATCAAATTCTAGTTGGGCTGATCTGGTTTAGTCAAGTCAGAACTATTCGATTTTTGGGTTCTTACTGGAGCTAGAGACCTCGGTTTCATGTGTTGTTTAGCTTGTTGAAAAGCTAAGACGTAGGCTTAAAACTGTTATGCAGTGCCCAAAATCCAATTCTGCCATTTTGAAGTACAATACTTAGCAGAATTGGAGAAGTCCGAATCTTTCCACAAGATTACCACAGCCCAGACCCCGTTTCGGTTTTAGCCTATATTTGGAGTTCTAGAAGTCAGAATGCGTTAGAAAGTCGAGAACGAGATTAAAACTTTCTTGAAGGACCATATTCCAAACTGTGTCGTTTTGATGCTCTAAATCTATCTGTAAGTCAGATAAGGCAGAAAAAAATCAATTTCTTTTTGAAAAAAGAAAAATGAGAATCAGTTAGAAAAGAAAGCGGAGGGACGACAGAAATGAGAGAAAAAAAAAAAGGGAGGAGAGAAAGAGAGGAGGGACAGTCCTGCAATTAGAGAGTTGTTTTTCCTCTCTCTAATTTTTAGTTGTTGAATTGTTAGTAAGGATGTTGAATTCGAATTTATGTTTGAGAAATAATGAGATTGGTTTATTCGTTATGATTTGCTAGTTTTCTTATTCTAGAGCTATGATATAGTCGTTGAATTCTTGATATGATTTGAGTTTGGTTGTATTGAATATTCTTTGATAATTGCAATTTGATGGTTTCAATTTTTCATTCTAATTTACTGGTCATGAATTGCATGTTTAAGATGTTGAATGAATTAACGAAAGTTGAAATTCAATGTTAGTTCATGAATTCATCAAACCTTGGTAGTGTAGTTTAGAAATAAATACACACCCATGTCACCTGCATTTAAGAATTTCACATAGCATAAGGAATCTATATTAATTTATGTGATCACGATAGTAGACATAGAATTAATACATGTATAGATGTTATACCTTGAAAGAGGATATCACATAAAAAGAGAATTCGATCGTTGTAATTAGCAAAGCATTAATGAAAGTAACCATATTTAAACTCATTGAAGGAATTCAAGCGATGAATCCAAGCCCTAGGAACCTTTCATATTTGAATTTGTTTGGGTTAATTACACTAATGGTCCCCATTTTTTCAGGTTTGTAACAATTTTATCCCTATTCTTTTTTTTTAGCAGATATCATCCTCATTCCTCCATTTATACTCACAGATGGTCCCAAATCACTATTTTTCACTATTCTGACAATTCATTTATTGCATTCGCTTTGCTTATATTTTTGTGTGTGTACTATTCGCTTAAAATTTTTTGGTTGAATTAGGGGGAAAGCTTATACTTGTTTCGAAGAAAATGTCGAGCTGAGCAAGACCAGTTGCAAAGGGCACCACCCTCTTGAGGCCAAATTCAATTGTTTTCTAGGCTGTTTTGTATTTTTGGTTGTCAATTTACATTATCCGTATTTAGTGTATGCCACGTAATTGCGAGCTAATTGAGCATTTTTATCCAGAAATTGAGAAAATCCTACGTGCACTAAGGAGAAACAAAGATTAGAACAAGAACAAGAACAAGAAGTAGCCATGGAAGATAACCAGAGTCAGATGGTATTACGTGACTATGCCGTACTGAATGTCAATTAGTTTGAGACCTACAGTCAATGCTAATAACTTTGAGATTAAGCCTGGTTTCATTCATATGGTGAATCAAGAGCAGTTTGTTGTAGGGTCGATTGAGGATTCACAAGCACACCTTGCCAACTTCTTGGAGATTTGTGATACAATCAAGAAGAAATTCTATCAATTCTCGTGGATAAGGCAATTTTCCTAGCAAGACAGAGGCCAATTCAAAGTAGCATTGCAAAGCAGTCATCTTTACAAGTGGTAAGCAACTTGGTCAGGTAAGTGGTGAGACTGTAGTTGGTGATGAAGTAGACCATGCAGAGGTGAGCAACAAGGTTGATGAAGAAGTTTGAGGACCTAAGCAAGACACCATCCTCACTACCACCAATCGAACCTTATGTCCCTCGTATACCTTTTCCTCAAATGCTTAAACGAGATAAAATTGATCAACAGTTTGAGAAATTTTTTAAAGTGTTTAGGCAGTTTCACATTAATATTCCTTTTGCAGATGCCTTAGCACATATTCCTGCCTATACGAAGTTTTTGAAGGAGATCGTGTCCAAGAAGAGAAAATTGGAGGATTTCGAGACCATTGCCTTGATAGATGAATGTAGTGCCATCATCCAAAATAAGCTTCGACCACCAAAGCTAAGAGATCCAAGGAGTTTTTCTATCCCTTGTATTATATGTGATGTTAATTTTTCTAAAATTTTATGTGATTCAGCTGCTAGTGTTTCACTAATACATTTATCTGTGTCTAGGATGCTTGGATTAAATGAGTTGAAGCCTACTACCATCTCTTTGCAGCTAGCTGACCAATCAATGAAATATTCTCTGGGTGTTTGGAGAATGTAATGATATAGGCAAATAAGTTTATCATTGCAGTTGATTTTATTGTGTTGGAGATGGAAGAAGACACTGAGATCCCTATCATTTTAGGCCGACCCTTTCTGGACACAGTTGGAGTTGTCGTAGATATTAAGAATGGTAGGTTGACTTTGAAGGTTGGTGAAGAATACGTAGAGTTTAATTTGCTTGAATATGCTAAATATCCTTTTTTTATTGACCATGTTTTTCAGTTGATATTGTAGATGATCGACCAAAGAGGTTTTTAGAGCTGGAAGTACTAAAGAACCTCTCAAGAATTGCTTAGTAAATGTAGGAATGAGTAATGATGATAATTTGGAGGTAGCAGAAGTGGTGTGTACATTAGAGATTACACGTCCTAAGTCGAAGCAGATAGATAGTCATTTTGAGGATCTAGGTAAAGGCAAGCCACTACCTCCCCCTTCTAATGGGCAATTGTGGAGAATTAGATTATCTAATTTTATATCACTGAGAGTAAAATATCGCAAAAGAATAGGCACACACGAACACTCAAAGTTTATAGATGTTCACATCAATGTTAGACTACATCTTCTCCTCGCCGCTACAATAATTCACTATAATGAAAGAGTTGTTTTACAAGAGGAATCGAAAACCTCAACCTTTTTCTCTTTCTTTTCCCTGATGATAATAAAACTCTAACGATGGCTTCCTAATTATAAGAAAAATTAAGGTAATCGAAATTACAAGGTCAATCCACGCACAGCTCTGTGAAAGGCAATAATTAGGCTCCACAACTAAACAGCAAGCTCCAGTTATGGAGTTGAAACCATTACTCTCACATCTCAGGTACGCCTTTGTAGGTGAGAATAATACTTTGCACGTAATTGTGAATGCTTCATTGTCTAATGAGCAACTTGACAATTTTATGCGTATTTTGAGATTGAGAAAAAAAAAACATATGATGGACTATATCAGACATTTGAGGAATTAGCCCTTCATTGTGTGTGCATAGAATTTTAATGGATGATAACCATAAACCTGTTGTTGAAAATCAGAGATGATTAAACCCTAACATAAAAAGAAATAGTTGGGATGAAGCTCTCAAATGGTTAGATACATGGATTATTTATCTTATATCTCATAGTTCATATACCAGTCCAGTGCAGGTAGTACCTTAAAAAGATGGGATGACTATGGTGTATAATGAAAATAATGAATTAATTCCCACCAGGACAATAACTGAGTAGAGAGTCTGCATATGTCTTTTGGTTTGTGTAATGCACCTACTACATTTCAACGTTGCATGATGGCTATTTTTTCTGAGTTTGTTGAAAAGATCATAGATGTTTTTATGGAAAATTTTTTTTTTGTTTTGTTTTTGGATATTCTTTTGATATTTGTTTAGGTAACATGTCTCGAGTTTTACAGTGTTGTGAGGAGAGCAATGTGCTCTTGAATTGGGAGAAAAGTCATTTTATGGTGAATGAAGGTATTGTTTTAGGCCACAATATTTTAGCAAAAGTTATTGAGGTAGACCAAGCAAAAATAAAAATTATTGAAAAATTGCCATCACCTACCAATGTTAAAAGAGTTGGAAGTTTTCTTAGTCATGCAGGATTTTACCTGCGTTTTATTAATGATTTTTTCTAAAATTTATAAACCTCTTTGTAATATTTTGAATGAAGATGGCGTGTTTGATTTTGATAAAGATTGTTTGAACTTTTAACATGTTGAAGAAAGAGTTGGTGTGAGCACCAATTATTGCAGCTCCAGATTGGAGTTTGCCTTTTGAGCTAATGTGTGATGCTAGGAATTTCACTTTGGTTGTTGTTCTCGGCTAGAGAAAAGAGAGAAATTTTCATGCTATATATTATGCTAGTAGAGTTTTAAATAATACACATTTGAGTTATACAACTACTGAAAAGAATTGCTTCTTATTGTGTTTGCTTTTGACAAGTTTTGATCTTATCTTCTAGGTTCCAAGGTAATCGCATATACAGACTATTCAGCAATCAAGTATTTGCTGAAAAGGAAAGATGACAAACCACGCTTAATTTGGTGGGTGTTGTTGTTTCAAAAATTTGATCTTGATATTTGAGACAAGAGAGACGTGGAAAATGTAGTGGCGGATCACTTGTCTAGATTAGAGGGGCAATCAATAGAAGATGAGGTTCCTATTAATAAAAGCTTTCCAGAAGAGTAGTTGTTGGCAGCTCAAGTCATCCGCTGGTAAGCTGATTTGGTGAATTATTCGGTGAGTGGCATTGTTCTCTCTGATTTGAGCTATCATCAAGAGAAAAAGTGTGTGTGGGATGTGAAACATTATTTTTGGAAAACAGCTACTTTATAAACATTGTGTAGATGGGATGATTAGACGATGTGTGCCCAAGATGATATACATGATATCCTTGACCATTGATATTCTTTGGAGTGTGGTGGACATTTCGGTACCTCCAAGAAAGCCACAAAGGTATGCCAGTTTGGTTTTTACTGACCGACCATGTATCAAGATGCTTGACAGTATGTGATCATGTGTGATAGATGTCATAAGGTTGGAAATATTTTGAAAAAGAATGAGATGCCCTTGACCAATATCATGGAAGTTGAACTCTTTGATTTATGAAGAATTGACTTCATGGGCTCTTTTTTTTTTTTTTTTTTTTCAACAAACAGTACATCTTGGTGGCAGTGTCTAAATGGGTTAAACTACTTCAACTCAGATTAATGACTCTCGGGTAGTGATGAGATTTTTGAAGAAAAATATTTTTCAAGATTTGGTGTGACGAGAGCCATTATTAGTAATGAAGGCTCCTATTTTTGTTACCGGTCATTTGAGGCTTTATTAAAGAAATATGGGGTTACTTATTAGGTGGACTTGCCTATCATCTACAAACAAATACGCAAGTGAAACTTGCAAATAGGGAATTGAAGTAAATTTTGGAGAAAACTATGAGCAGTTCAAGGAAGGAGTGAGCAAATAAGTTAGATGAGCACTTTGAGCCTATAGGACAGCTTTCAAAATATCTTTGGATACGTCTCATTACTGACTTGTCTTTGGAAAGTTTTGCCACTAAGTAGTTGAACTGGAACACAAGACTTATTGGACAATTAAGGAGTTGAACATGGACATGAAAGTTATAGGAGAAAAGAGATTGTTACAGTCGAGTGAGTTGGAAGAGTTTAGGTTGGATGCTTATGAAAATGCTCGAATTTATAAGGAAAAGAACAAACATTGGCATGACAAGTTTCTTCATATTATAAACCTCAAAATTGGGCAGTATGTGTTACTCTTCAACTCAAAACTGAAGCTATTCCCATTCAAGTTTCGGTCTAGGAGGTTTGGCATTAACTATAACAAAAGTGTATTCATATAGTGATGTTGAGGTGCATAGTGAGGTCACTGGTGCATTCAAGGTTAATGGGTAGTGTTGTGCGATTTCAATCCCGCAAGTATACGGTTCGTTAACAAGTAATATAGTAATGAATGGAGTGTCGAACTCACGAGGACTAGATATCAATGTAATCAATTAATTTATAACTCAAATTCTAAAAATATGAAAATCACATATTTGTTTTTGTTTGTGATTCTAAACCTATTTCAATTAAATCTAAATTATCAGACAATGAAAGTAAATTTATGAGAACGAATTCAAGTTTTTACTGACACTAGGATTTGCGAATCCACATTCACATTCTTTAATCAATTATTCGTTAATCGCTTTAGCTGCTAATTACCCTAGATTGGAAATCGGTGATCTAATAATAATCAAAAGCCTCTCTTGATGGTCAATCAATTCTATATCGACATGCGAACCTAATTATCTCTAATCAGGTTTCGAACATAAAAATATGCATTTAAATCACAAGAACAACTAATCGAATTTTATAGAGCATAATAGTAATTTCTATCTATTATTAGACTCTATGTTATTCAAAATCATGTGCTAAATTTATATTGAATCTCTCGACTTTAATATAAATCACAGAATTTTCTAATGATGATCAGGTATTAAAATATTAAAAATACTGAATAAAGAATAATCAATCAAGAAGCAATTAACTACTAAAACAGAAAACTTCTAAATTAAAAGCATGAGGTTTCATCGTTCATCTTAGAAAAAGTAAATTTAGCCGGACATGATTTCGTTAATTATTACAATAATTGAATTTATCATGTTCCGAAGAAAGAAAAACAAAAAGTAAATAAAACTCGTCATCCCGGCTCAAGAATCTTCAATATCGTGTCTTGATCTTCGATTCCTCGTTTGTATCTTGTTCCCCCAAAATTTGTCTCAATTGCGTGACCCTTTCAAAAGACCTAGAAGAGATCTATTTATAGTCCTTAGAAAATCTTCAAAATTATATTAAAAGAGACCTAATCCCACTTAACTTTAGAAAATTGCATTTAAAACTTTTCTTCAGCGTAGATCGCACCTAGGTTGTACCTGGCTCGCACCTAGGTCACACTACCTAGGTGTGACATAAGTTTTAAAAACTTACAATTTGGTCCCCGATTTGGCTTCTAATGTACTGTTTTGGTCATTTCTTCTTTAAATCTTCTCAATTCAATCCAAAAGCTTTCAAATACATTCTAATTGGTCCTTACCCTTCTAAAGTCTTCTAAAGTGGCCTTCCAACTATTCAAAAATGTGCAAATTAGTCCTCAAACTTTTAGAAATCTGATTTTTGCTCCTGAAACTTTTGAATTCACCACAGTAAGCGTCAATTAAGCCAAACTCATCCAAATCTGGTTTTATACCTACGTATACAATAATTGAACTCATTTAAATAGAAATCTGCTCATATAGTGAATATATAATAAGTTTACAAGTATAAATAAGCGTATAAAATACACTTATCAAGCAACGTTTGAAGTAGGGATGAAAAAAAAATCTGCCGTCCCAGACCTGCCCTGCGCCCCGCCAAGCCACGCCGAGTAATAGGGGCTGATTTGGGGTAGAATTTCTGCCTCGCGGTGGGTCCGGGGCAGCGCCCCCTCAAAATTATTTTATTTTTTAAAAAAAATCATAAAATATAGTCGAAATTATAATATTCACTAAAAATCGACTAAAGAATAATTGAACCCGGGTTGAAACTTATAAACTACCAACGTTAATTACTAATCCGCAACTCAAATCTTATAATTTTTTTGTTTTGTTTGGTACAAATATTTAAAAAAATTGTATTTTTTTTTATTATTCTTTTCAGTTTAACAAAAGAAAATTTAAAAATTAACAAAAAAAAAAATAATAATAATCGGTGCAGTTGGCGGGTCAAAGGGCCACCCCACCCCACCCCACCCCACCCCACCCCACCCCACCGCAATCCTTAGTTTGAAGCCTTATCTTGCTGATAATGTGGTTCATATAGAGTTGCTTATTCCTTGAACAATCTTACATAGTGTTAAGAATGTAAAAATCAATTCGATCAAAAAAAAAATAATGTAAAAATCAAGCTAATGACTGTAAACAAGTGCTTTTTTGAAAGCAACCCAAAAGAGAAAAACAATCTTTTTGTAATAATGATAGCCATGACCCCGTTTTTTTAGTTGTATTACGTAGGTTTTGAAGAATCTAGCAAGAAGCTAGTTCATGATCAATTCAATCAGACATTCGTTGTGTTCAACCTTTGCTAAAGGGATATTATTAGTCTTTCATTTCACCCAGAAGACAATGTGAAAATTAAGTTTGGGGGAGTCGATGTTTGATTATGCTGGTGCTGGCTATATTCGTTGTGTTCACATTGATGCATATTAATTGGTGATCATATCTAGGTCTTCCAAATTGGAATTTTATGTGAGATTAGGATAAATGAAACTGTATTTTATTCTGGTATGAGACTTATTTAGGATCAACATTACACTTTTGGGTTCTTTATTGTGTTAAGCACAACATTTTTATATTTCGAATAGCGATATCTTATAAAGCAAGATAAGCATACTTGTCTTCTTTAGGAATATTGAAGTACACATTTCCTTACAAAGTTGTGTGAGTATGCATAAAAGATGAGTGTGATGATTTTCTTGTGATTATCCCATTTGATCTAGTCCTAAACAGGGTTTAAGTAAATATAGTGATAATAATTTTACAATTGAATAAATAAATGCATATAAAGTTCTATCTATTCCAAGTAATCATGTTTAAATTTATTGAAAGAATTCGGGTGATGAAATCCAAACCCTAGGAACATTTAATATTTTATTTTTTTTAGAATTTGCAGTCAATCACATCAATTTGGAATCGTCTAAATAATATAATTTTTTTTTCATTTTTTATAAATTCGTATCTGAATATGATATTACTTTTGCCCTATTATAATAATTACGACTTATACACTTGTGGTAGAGTGTTCCTAGGGTTTGGACTTCATCACTTGAATTAGTATGGATACTTTCTTGGTCCATTTACCTGAATAAGGTCCTGTGCTTTTAATTTTCAATTGTCTAACTTTTGAAAACTTGGAAATTGTTCACTTGTAGAAATTATTAAGTAATCATATTAATTATGATTTTAATTGTTCAGTATGTATTATATTATTTATTTAATGGTCTTAAAATTATTAAAATAAAACTAAAAATAAGAAAACATATTTTTACACTTAAATTCGTAAGGCTTGAAAGTTAGGGTGTTTAGGGTTTAGGTTGAAATGTCTTGTACTTCTTGATTTTGATTGTCATGAATAGGAAATTTCAAATTAGCAGCAAATTCTTTCTTCAAAATTTCATATTCCGAACTTGTGGAATTATGCTGAGTCAAGAAAGGATCGTGTTCTCACTGCGTTTCAATTTTGAGTTTTAAGTTTTGAATTTATTTTCAGTTTTCTGTTTTGAGAGTCTGTTTTATTAAAAGCACATTTGATTTGTCATTCTGAAAACAGAGAACTGTAAAACACGTTTTATTTGAATTTTGAGAAATTATTTTATAACAATTTATTCAATAAATTTGATTATTCAGTAATATAGAACAATTTTATACTAATATATTATTAAGTAATATATATATTTTAAGTTATTGCATCTTACAATATTTTTTTGTTAAAAATTTAAAATACAAAAAAATAATAAATTGATAAAATAGGAAATTAAAATTAATAACAAGGACCGGGCATTTTAATCTATTTTTATTTAACTAAAATATTTAAATTTTTAATTTAAATAACCAATAAGGGATTGCATTTTTTTTTTAGTATTTAGTATTTTCATTTTTATAGAATTTTAATTTTTTAAGAATTTAGAAATTTATTTTTTAATTTTTAATAATCTTAATTTTTAAAATTTTTATTTAAATAAAAAAATTTCTTTGTTTTGACTGTTTTCAATTTTTCACTGAAAACACTCAAAATGTAAAAAATGTGTTTTGAGTTTTGTATTATAAATTTAATTTTGTTTTTGAAATTACATTTTCAAAATAACATAGTAACAAGTTTAGGGAATTTTACAAAATTGAAAACTAAAAATAGCAAAGAGAACAGACCCATGCCTGTTTTCTTTCCGTTTCAATTTACAATTTTGAGTTTTGAATTCATTTTCACTTTTCTATTTTGAAAGACTGTTTTAAGATTGATAAAAACGCGTTTGATTTTTCTTTGTAAAAAAACAATTTCTGAAAAAGAGAAAACTAGAAAATACATATTGTTTAAAATTTAGAGAAATTATTCTATAATATTTTATTCAATGAATTTGATTATTCAGTAAAATAGAACACTTTTATGCTGATATATTATTAAGTAATATATAAATTTTGAAATTAGTGGATCTTACAATTTTTTTTTTTACAAAAAAATAGATACAAACAAATAATAAGTTAACAAAATAGGAAATAAAAAAATATAATATAATGACATGGCCAAGAATTTAATCTATTTTCATTTAAATATAATTTTTAATTTTTTTATTTTTTTATTCTGAATTATTTTTTTAGTATTTTAGTATTTTCATTTTTATAAAATTATAAAAAAAATTGTTTTTTTTATAATTTTATAATTTAAATTTAAATATTTTTTTCTTGTTTTGAGTGTTTTAAAAAAAATGTGTTTTTACTTTGGTGTTATAAATTTAATTTTGTTTTCAAAAATGGATTTTAAAAAATAGCATAGTAAACAAATTTTGAGTATTTTTACAAAACTGAATAGCGAAAATAACAAAGAAACTAGACCTTATGGTGTTTCGTAGAATTCTTCATGGTCAAAATGATATTATTGGCTTTGAGCTTTACTCGTTCTTTTTTATACCTCTAATGATGCATATGATTGGAGGACATTTGATAATAGAAAAACCGATAACGAAAAAATTAAATTATTTTATATCCTAACAATATGTTTGTGTGTGCTTATAAGCACTTATAAGAGTATCTACAGTGTACTATGTCTATTATAGTTTACATGGCAGATAAAATAGACATAGTTCCAGTCCATGTGGTATTACGTCTATTGAATAGACGGTTAGCTAGACAGAGTCCTTGTTAATGTGTATTGGAAATGATTTTTTTTATAACTCTGTCTACCAGTGCTTATGTGGCAAATCTAAAAAACAATAGACGGAGTGCATCTCCAATGCACTATGTCTATTGTAGTCTACGTATAAGGTAAAATAGACAGACTTCCAGTTTATGTGACACTACGTCTATTGAATAGACGGTTAAATTATAAATTCATCTCTAATGTATTTCGTCTAAAACTAATATTACCGCTTATGTGACATTATTATTTTTTTAAATTGACAGGTCTTCAATTTTTATTTCCTTCGTCTGACATTTTTTAATAAAATGTTGAGATGGATTTAAATTTGCTGAGTCATTCCGTCTAAATTTAGACGGAGTCTATTTTTTAGTGTGCCACATCAATTAGACGGAGTCTTCGTCAGCATGTATTGGAGATGGTATTTTTATAACTCCATTTATGTATGCATATGTAGCTCGTCTAAAAAGCAATAAACGGAGAAGTGGTGATCTCCTGCCCCTTAGGGGCAGGATATCATTAACCTACCACTGACGTGGATGGAGCCATGTCAGCGGTGGTGCCATGTAAATAAAAAGATGGGCAGCCCATTTTGTCTGCCCCATTTGTATCTACCCAGACATTGTCTCCTCATCTCTCTCTTCTTGCGATCCGTAACACTCGTCTCTTTCTCTCTATCTGTTTCGCGATCCACAACCGTTCTCCCATTTTTGGAAACTATAAGCTACCCAATTTTTTCCGGCGACCTTGTACCTCCTGTCAGCTACCCAATTTTTCCTTTGCTGTTGTGGATTATTCCCGGTTTATTCCCATTTCGCTGAAATCTTAAATTTCACCGCGGCTAACACTCTACACTCCACCGAAGAAGAACATATTTACTCGCGAAGACAGTGTCATTATACATGTTGGTCACAAATCCGACATTGCCTGTATTGTTTCGATATTGATTTTTCTTTTGATAACTTCAATCCTTTTCCGCATCCCTTCGCGATCTTGTATAGTGACACTGTCTTCGCGAGTAAAATATGTTCTTTTCCGGTGGAGTGTGGAGTGTTAGCCGCGGTGAAATTTAAGATATCAGTGAAATGGGAATGCGCCGAGAATAATTCATGTTGTGCGATTTATATCCCGCAAGTGGACGGATCGTGGACAAGTAATATAGTGATAAAATAAAGTGTCGAACCCACGAGAACCAGATATTAATTTAACCAATTAATTTATAACCTAAATTTTAACAATAAAAGAAACACAGATTCAATTTTTGATTCTTAAGATTCTAAACTAAATTAACTATTTTGATTAAATTGAAAATAACAATAAGTAACTTAAAAAAAGTAAGAACGAAATCAAGATCTACTAACTCTAGGATTTGCGAATTCACCAACACTTTCCTTAATCAATTATCCGTTTAACTGTTTTAGCTTATAATTACCATAGATTGAAAATCAGCGTTCCTAAATTAATCGAAAGCCTCTCTCGATGGTCAATCAATTCTATATGTTATGCGAACTTCATTATCTCTAATTAAGCTTCGAACATAAACACATGCATTAAAATCTCAAGAACACCTAAATAGATTTCATAAAGCATAATAGTAATCTCTATCTATTATTGGACCCTATGTTATTCAATACCACGTGCTTAATCTATATTGAATCTCTCGACTTCAATATAGATCACAATATATTCTAATGGTGATCAGGCATTAAAATAATAGAAAAACTGCATAAAGAATAATCAATCCAAAAGCAATTAAATACTAAAACAGAAAAACTTCTAATTAATTAAAAATCATGAGGTTTCATCGTTCATTCTAGAAAAAGTAAATTAGCCGGACATAATTTCGTCAATTATAACAATAATTGACTTCATCATGATCCGGCGAAAGAAAAAGAAAAAGAAGAAGAAATAATTACAACCCGTGACTCCGGCTGAAGAATCCTCAATCCCGAGCCTTGATCCTCGATTCTCCTCTTGTATCTTGTTTCCAAAATTCGTCCCCTTTTGTTATGGCTATCATCTTCCTTTTATAATGCTCTCAAAAAGACTCCAAGACGTGTGTTTAAGTTGTTGAATTGAATCTGGAGTTGTAGAATTTTAATCCAAACAGGTTTCTGCCCAAAACTGCCCGATTAGCCTATGCGATCGCATGGTTGTAGGACCTGCGATCGCATGGTTGAACGAAATTACATTCTGCTGATTTTTTCTTCACCTTGCGATCGCACCATTGGATAACCATGCGATCGCATGGTTATCTTGGACGCCTTCTTGATTTTCTTCCTTTCATATTTGCATCCCAAGTCCTTCAAGTCTCTTTATCTGTTCAATTTAGTCATCTTTTCTTCTCTTTGCGCTCTTTTCATCCCATTTACACTTGACTTTGATTATTTCCTAAAATAATAAGAAAACAACATGCAATTAAACTGAAAACAACTAATAGTACTCATAATCGTCCCTTTTTGTGAGTCCAGATAAGTACAAAATTGTACTTATCAAATACTCCCAAACTTGAACTATTATTCGTCCTCGAATAAACTAGCTAAAAACAATCATGCACTTAAAGAAATATGTAATAACACAATTCACAATATAAATAGCTTTGCCGTTCTTGCTTCAGCTTTTGCAAAAAGAAAAACTTATAATTCATGACGAGTGTTAAGGTATTACTATTGCAAATGTGATTATACTCAAACCACACTTGATACGTGTGTGAGACCCGTTAATCTGATTAACTTAAATTCTATGGTGGTGATAGCCCAACCACTGGGTCAACTTTTCCTTTCCCTCTCGTAAGGTCCACTTCCCCCAAAATGATGTTTTCTCTCAAATCCCGAGATTTTGGTTCAAAGGTAACACTTCGCTCATTATTTTCTTGTTCGAGGCTGGTTGAGAAAAATAATAATCGTGACAACCTAAGTATATGAAGATTCTCCAATTTATGAGCACTCTCGACCAGAAAGTTTCTACTAAATAAGTCAAACCCATTAGTTATCTAATCCCCAAATTTACTTTGCAAAGGATTTTTTTTTTTTTTCAAATATATAGATCTTATATGCAAAACTCAATCCATTAAGCTTTCTAAATGACTCATGTAATGAGCTTGAGGTCGATGATTCCCAGGTCTTTCGAACCTTAGAGCATCAGGTTTTGAGAAACCCCTACGAACCTTTTCACTCAAGTCAAATAGGCTACGAAACGAGTTATAAGATTTTAATAAGGTGCAAAACTCAGTCCATTAAGCTTTCTAAATGACTCATGTAACGAGCTTGAGGTCGATGACTCCCAGGTCTTTCGAACCTTAGGGCATCAGGTTTTGAGAAACCCCTACGGACCTTTTCACTCAAGTCAATTAGGCTACGAAAAGAGTTAAGCAATAATAATAATAATTTTTTTTCTTTGCGTGCAATAAGTTCATGCGTGAGGATTAGATTCCTAACATTCGGTCATTACTTAGTTTCTTCTAACTGGTCTAAAGTGCTCCACACAAATTTTCAACATACATGGAATCAATCATAACCTAGATAGCCACTATCACAGTTTAATTACCACACTTTCTCACTATATTGGTTATTTGTTCGAGATACGGATGATTTTTAGGTTAAAACAGGTATCCTATTATTTTTAACTTAAGTGCACCAACATAGCTAAAAATCATTTTAACTGGCCGACACAACACAATATCAAACATGGTCAAATAGCCTCACATTGAAACAAAAGTAATAATATGTTTACAAGTCATGGATTACATCAGAATTTTTTTTTTAAAATTCATTATTAGCCGGCAAAGCTATTCATATCACACAAACATGCAAACAATTAAATTTAAATAATAATAATGATAAAAAAAAATTTATTTTTTTTTTTTATTTTTTTTTAAAAATAATTTAACAATCAATATCAAGTATTATTATCAGACCAAACATTTTTTCACTACCCCCAAACTTGAAAGATACATTGTCCCCAATGTAAAAATAATTCAAAGGAGTATATAAAGATTAGAGACTACCCAGATGTGGATCGAATGGTGCTGAAGAAGAAGTATAGTATGAACAATTTGTGGAGAAATCTGTACAAGTTGGTCGACAAATCTTTGCTTGAATATCATCCAGCCAGTCCTTAGGTTGTACCCCTAAAAAGAAAAGAAAAGAATTTATTAACAGTAATAAAATAATTTTTTTTTTTTTTTTATAAACGAAATTCAATTTTTTTTTTTTTAAAGAAAAACGAAATTAATTTTTTTTTTATTTATTTAAATTAATGGAAAAACGTACTTATGCAAGATGACGATGATTGTAGCCTCAAAACTTAAAAATTAAAAACCTACTTTAAATGCTAGAAACCTAAAACGTGCAAATTATCAATTGAAATCCTAAAATTGAAATAATACGAAATTTAAATAAAAGAGTAGAAAAATGGGTTGCCTCCCATTGAGCGCTTCTTTAAAGTCATTAGCTTGACTTTGTCGTGGTGATCGCTCAAGACACTTTGAATAAATCTTTTGAGGACCTGTTCTTCTTGCTTTGATCAACTTCTGAACAATTTTTGTTTACCTTCCAGAGCTTGATTTTTCCTTTATCATACTGATATGATTTTGTTTCGCCGCCCTGCTCGAATTCAACTAAGAAAATTTCACCTTCTTCATCATCTTTGGTCACAGAAGACGGATGAAACTCCTCTTTCTGCACATATTCTTCTTCTCGAAGTGGTGCCTCCTGGTGTTGGGTAATAACTGTATCTAAGCTCCCTCTCTTCTGGTCAATGACATCAATTTCGAAGCAGGAATCTGAAGAGCTTGGAAATTTAATTGCTTTGAACACATTGAATGTAATGTGTTCATCATTCACTTTCAGCATAAGTTCTCCTTTTGGAACATCAATTACTGCCCGACCAGTAGCCAAGAAAGGTCGACCCAAAATGAGTGGTACATCCATGTCTTCACACATATCCAGAATAATAAAATCAGCAGGGAATATGAATTTGCCAACTTTCACCAATATGTCTTCAACTATTCCCCTAAGGCGTTTGATTGTTCTATCTGCAAGCTGGAGTGTTACTGTTGTCGGCCTTGCTTCTCCTAAACCGAGCTGCTTAAAAATAGAGTAAGGCATTAAATTCACACTAGCACCCAAATCACACAAAGCTTTATCAAAATATAAACTACCAATAGTGCAAGGAATATTAAAACTCCCTGGGTCTTTTAATTTCGGCGGTAGCTTGTTTTGCAATATGGCACTACATTCTTCTGTAAGCGCGACTATTTCATGCTCCTCCAACTTTCGCTTATTTGCAAGAATGTCCTTCATAAATTTGGCATAGCTAGGCATTTGAGCTAAGGCATCGGCGAATGGTATATTGATGTGCAGCTTTTTGAAAACATCTAGGAACTTCTTGAATTGCTGGTCTAGCTTATGTTTTCGCAACCTTTAAGGAAATGGGATAGGAGGGACGTAAGCCGGTGGTGGAATATAAGCTGGTGGAGAGTCCTGTTCTGGTGCAACTTCTGCATCTAATTTATTTTCTCTCGCTTTGTCGGACACAGTTTCCTTTTCTACACCTGGCCTAGTCACATGAATCTCTGGTAACTGAACACCGCTCCTCGTGGTAATTGCATTTACTTGCTCCTTTGGATTGACTTCGGTATTGCTTGGCCATGTGCCTGGTTGTCTCTCAGTCAACAATTTAGCCAACTGCCCAATCTGATTTTCCATATTCTTGATAGCAACATCCTGTCTTTTCTGCATCTCCTCCTATTCAGTAACAGTTTCTTCCAGTCCTCCTTTTTTCTCTTGTGGCATTCCCTGATTTGGTGGATTTTGAATATTTTGAGTGTTGCCATATGAGAAGTTTGGATGATTTCTCCATCCAGGATTGTAAGTCTGTGCATAAGGATTATTCTGCTGACGTTGAAAATTCTGAGCATATGCAACTTGTTCAGGGGATGATATATCAACTTTGGTCAAAGGACACTCTGATGATTGATGGTTTGCTCCACATGTTACACAAATTGGTAAAGGCATCTGAACCATATTAGCTGAATGAGAATATTTTATTGATTCCATCTGCTTTGCCAATGCATCAATTTTTGCCAATAAAAGTGAATTGGTGTCCACCTCATGTAATCCTGCTGCTTTCTTCTGCAATCCTCTTTCTGGCCACATAATAAATTGTTCACTCATGGTTTCAAATAGATCATAAAGGTCACCGGCGGATCTATTTTGGATAGAGCCACCTGCTGCAGAATCTACTGAAGAACGACTGGTTGGAGCCAGTCCAGAGTAGAAATAATGATTCTGAGCTGCTAAAGGGAAACCATGACTTGGACACTTTCGGAGCAATTGTTTGAATCTTTCCCATGCCTCGTGAAAATTTTCCAACTCAGATTGTTGGAAATTGGAAATTTCATACTTTAGTCTGTTTACTCTGGCTGGTGGAAAATATTTCAATGTGAATTTCTGGATCAGATCTGTCCAAGTAGTAATGCTCCCAGGCGGTAGAGAATCTAGCCATTCTCTAGCTTTATCCTTCAATGTATGTGGAAAGAGCCTCATCTTCAGTGCTTCTTCGTTAACACCGTGGTATTTGAAATTGCCACAGAATTCATCGAAGCGAGAAATATGGTAATGAAGATTTTCATCTGTCATCCCATAAAACGGCAGGTTGTTCGAGAATAAATTCATCACATCTGGCCTCAACTGGAAGTTGTCGTGTCCATAAGGTGGATAGACTATGCTGGACCGATTTTCAACAATCGGTGGCATCATATACTCACCCATAAGAATATCTCGTTCACTAACTTCAACTGGTCGAGCTATTGGTGGTTGATTATTTATCTGATCATGCACTTGATTGTCTGCCATTGTGTCTTGCTGTGTTTTCTTTTCTCGTTTTTCACGTTGTCGTCGGTGAAAGCTTCGTTCAATTTCTGGATCTAAATCAAATAGATCAAGATCTTTTGTACGTGGCATGCACACTTAACAGCTGAAAAATTAGAAAATATATACAACTCAGCAGTATCACGAAGAACTAAAATAATAAAAGAAAATAATCTAAAAATCAAAATCAAAATAAAAATAAAAATAAATAACAATAAAAAAAAATGTTAAAACTAAACTATCAATTAATGTAGCAATTAATAAACTAGTCCCCGGCAACGGCGCCAAAAACTTGTTGTGCGATTTATATCCCGCAAGTGGACGGATCGTGGACAAGTAATATAGTGATAAAATAAAGTGTCGAACCCACGAGAACCAGATATTAATTTAACCAATTAATTTATAACCTAAATTTTAACAATAAAAGAAACACAGATTCAATTTTTGATTCTTAAGATTCTAAACTAAATTAA
This sequence comes from Forsythia viridissima, assembly GCA_030279155.1. Classification (NCBI taxonomy): domain Eukaryota; kingdom Viridiplantae; phylum Streptophyta; class Magnoliopsida; order Lamiales; family Oleaceae; genus Forsythia; species Forsythia viridissima. Next base: position 6,176,953 of record CM059036.1, read on the forward strand.
CTATTTTGATTAAATTGAAAATAACAATAAGTAACTTAAAAAAAGTAAGAACGAAATCAAGATCTACTAACTCTAGGATTTGCGAATTCACCAACACTTTCCTTAATCAATTATCCGTTTAACTGTTTTAGCTTATAATTACCATAGATTGAAAATCAGCGTTCCTAAATTAATCAAAAGCCTCTCTCGATGGTCAATCAATTCTATATGTTATGCGAACTTCATTATCTCTAATTAAGCTTCGAACATAAACACATGCATTAAAATCTCAAGAACACCTAAATAGATTTCATAAAGCATAATAGTAATCTCTATCTATTATTGGACCCTATGTTATTCAATACCACGTGCTTAATCTATATTGAATCTCTCGACTTCAATATAGATCACAATATATTCTAATGGTGATCAGGCATTAAAATAATAGAAAAACTGCATAAAGAATAATCAATCCAAAAGCAATTAAATACTAAAACAGAAAAACTTCTAATTAATTAAAAATCATGAGGTTTCATCGTTCATCCTAGAAAAAGTAAATTAGCCGGACATAATTTCGTCAATTATAACAATAATTGACTTCATCATGATCCGGCGAAAGAAAAAGAAAAAGAAGAAGAAATAATTACAACCCGTGACTCCGGCTGAAGAATCCTCAATCCCGAGCCTTGATCCTCGATTCTCCTCTTGTATCTTGTTTCCAAAATTCGTCCCCTTTTGTTATGGCTATCATCTTCCTTTTATAATGCTCTCAAAAAGACTCCAAGACGTGTGTTTAAGTTGTTGAATTGAATCTGGAGTTGTAGAATTTTAATCCAAACAGGTTTCTGCCCAAAACTGCCCGATTAGCCTATGCGATCGCATGGTTGTAGGACCTGCGATCGCATGGTTGAACGAAATTACATTCTGCTGATTTTTTCTTCACCTTGCGATCGCACCATTGGATAACCATGCAATCGCATGGTTATCTTGGACGCCTTCTTGATTTTCTTCCTTTCATATTTGCATCCCAAGTCCTTCAAGTCTCTTTATCTGTTCAATTTAGTCATCTTTTCTTCTCTTTGCGCTCTTTTCATCCCATTTACACTTGACTTTGATTATTTCCTAAAATAATAAGAAAACAACATGCAATTAAACTGAAAACAACTAATAGTACTCATAATCGTCCCTTTTTGTGAGCCCAGATAAGTACAAAATTGTACTCATCAATTCACAACAGCAGAGGAAAAATGGGGCAGCTGACATACAAGTTTGCTGGAAAAAATGAGACAGCTTACAGTTTCTAAAAATGGGAGAACAGTTGCAGATCGAGAGAGAGAGAGGGAGAGACAGAGAGTCTGGGCATATACAAATGGGGCAGACAAAATGGGCTGGCCAATTTTTTTATTTACATGGCACCACCGCTGACATGGCTCCCTCCACGTTAGCGGTGGATTAATGATATCTTGTCTCTCAGGAGTAGGAGATCACCATTCATAGATAGAGTTCATTAGAGATGTTCTAAACCGGTCAAACATAATTTTCATGTACACATTTTATAATATCCATAATTTTTATCTACATATTTTATAAGATCTATTGTTTATAATTTACAAATATATTTATTAAACATACTTTAAATACGTCCTTAAAATTTTGTAGTTCTAAAATTGAATCAAAAGTTAATCTACGCTAAATCGCACAAGAATTGTCACGTTGGAGACTTTTCAAAATTGTCTCATCTTGTCCTCCTCGAACGAGACACGAATTGAACATTTTCACTATGTTCTCACTCGTAGTGAAAATGAACATTGATTTTATATATTATTTGATCCACAAATTTAAAAAGAAAGATCTAATGCTTTCTAATTGGAAAGACAAAATGTCGAATCAATTAGAACAGTGTAAAAAAACATACCGACACAACTTGTAAATGGCAGTATTATGTAATTATACTTTTATTTTGTCAAAACTAAATTGATTTGACACTATTATTTAATAAGGGTCCCAAATAATTTGACTTATATGTGTCACTACCCAAAAACAGATCATTAAGATTCGAACGCTATAATATCTAATCTTGTCCACTATCTCGAACACAATTTCTAATTAAAAAAAGAGAGTGTATTTCGAATAAGCCACGAAAGGAGAAGGAATGATGAATCATCCGACTCGATAATAGCCATTTCAAGAATGTTCAGTGCCAAAGAATAATTCCACTTTCACATCCGGAGAACATATTTGATGCATGATTGTTCAGAGTCCGGTTCTAATGTCCCCGGTGGGCATTGTTATAATGCCCACCGGAACATTTGTCATGCATTTATTGTATGAGTGTAAAGTCTCTCATACAATAAATGCATGACAAATGTCCCGGTGGGCATTATAACAATGCCCACCGGGGGCATTAGATCAATAGCCTGATTGTTCAATATAATATTTAGTAGTGTTGAAATTATTTTTTAAGTGTTTATAAATGGTGAGTCTTATTGAATATGTAGATAAAAAGTGGGTTATATATTGTGGGTCCTACAAAATATGTAGATAAAAAATATGTTTAACTAGTTTGACCGACTGAAATTATAACCTAAGCATCTCCTAACAAATTGACATATGTTTGAAGGTGCTCAAAATATTTTTTAAATATTTATAATGTATTGGTCTTAAAATGTGTAGATAATAAGTTAATGGTAAATTGTGAATCGTACGAAATGTGTGAATAAAAATAAATTTAATTAATTTAAATTATAATATAAACTATGACAAACAAGCAGTATAATGCTGTCGAAAAATTAAATTAAATTTATTTTCAATAAATTAAAGATGGTAATGACTAATGAGTACTCCAGTCTTGGTGGCTCGTTACCTATCGTATCAAACATGACCCAAGAATCATGCAAAGATGACTTATTCTTCAACTTTAATTTATGATTTTATTCTATCAATTCGTGACTTTTCCCTTCTACTGCACATGACATGCACATGCAGGCTGCCAACTACCTTTGAAAATGGCAACGTGGATGGACCCCACATAACATGCAATTGTGGACCCCACATATATTCTTGCACCGTGTTTGGCTTGGTGGGATGGAAGTGACTAGTGAGGGTGAGGGACTAAGTACAAGAATTTCTGTTTGTGGGGTCGGTCTTATCGTACCAAACAGGTGGACGGACACGATAATGCATCCGGCACGTGCGTGTGTCGGAAGGTCAAAGATTTCTAAATAAATTTTATACGTGTCAAGCTAGGATTGGTTCACTGACGTGGTAGCATCGATGTGGTCGGTGGGACATAGCATGCGGATGCGGTTTCGGTTTCGGTTTCGGTTTCGTTAACGCCTAGGAAGCTTACCTGACATGACAAAATTGCCCCTAAGTATCCCAATTCCTAACATATAAGATATGGGTTAATTTCACTCGCAGTCACTGAAATTTTAGTGAATTACAAAACGATCACTGAACTTATAAAATTTCAGTGCTAGTCACTGAAATATATTAATACATTAACCGTTGGTCACTCTTTTAAATTCTCAATATAAATGGATGACGTGTCACCGTTAATTGTTCATGTGACACACAATCGATTGATATTTGACAAAAATTGATGCCACATGAATTTAATGTACTACTAATAATAAATTTAGACCACAAAAGATGCACATTAAATATGCAGACCTTACTGCAATTTCTTGATAATATCTAAATTAGATCCCAAACCATTTGCACAATTCGATTTTCCCCCAAAAAGATTCCAAACCCTAATTTTCCTCTCCAATTGGTTAAATCGTGTTGTGCAAATGGTTTGAGGATCTAATTTAGATATTGTTCAAAAATTGTAGCTAGGTATTCATGTTTTAGGTGCATCTTTTTGTGGTCTGAATTTATTATTATTATTACATGAAGTTTATGTAGCTTCAATTTTTGCCTAATGTCAACAAATTGTGATCCACATGGACACTTAACAGTGACACATCATCAATTTACTCTATAAATTTAACAGAGTGACCGTTGGTGAATGCATTAGTATACTTCAGTAATAGATATTGAAACTTTGTAACTTCAGTCCGTTCCTCCTACTAATGTATTTGACAAATAATCACGACTCTTAATTACAACCAATCTAACGATCTAGACGTATTAAAATATTTATGAGGATGTGAATGGATGTGGATATAAAATTTTTTAAAATGCTAATACATCTAGGTTGTTATATTGGTTGAATTTAAGAATTGTAATTATTTGTCAAATATATTGGTAGGAGGAACGACCCTTGTATATATGATTTGTAATTTATGAATAAATTTATGTTTCCATAATTAGAATAGGTTTAGTAATACACTCGAGAATTTCTTTGCATTTTTACCAAATATCTAGGGGAAAAAAAAACAATCAAATAATAAAATGGAAAACGAGACTGAGAGAGATGATGTTGAAATAATTTAATTTTCTACTATATTTTTCTTAAGTTTATTAGAAATAAGGAAAAAGTATAAATATTGAATTCTGACATTCAATGTTCAATTAAATGTTTTTGTTCTATACGAATTTGGTTGTTACACCTATTGTTAATGTCAAATCAACACTATATACTACGGTGAGTGGTCACCTCTTCTCTATAGTGGGAGAATTTATGTTGTCTACTACCTATATGATAGTGGGTAATTAATTAAAAAAAGTTACTAATATTAAATGAGTTTTTTTTTTTTTTTTTTTGGGTCCAATTGCCCACTGCCATATAGGAACATAAATTCTCCTCATTGTGGAGAGGAGATCACCACTCATACACTAGTTACAAAGAGTCCAATTAGATTTTTATTGTGGTTTTATCAGACCGCGTAGAGAGAATGATGATAAGGGTGTTTTTTTTCTTCAATATTAAGTTATTGTCATATTCCACATTAACTATAATGAGAGATTTCAACGTTATTTAGAACGATGTGCATTGAACTTCTATAACGACTTAACATTTTAGAAAAGTGAATATGAGTACATAGTAATTGTTTGTGAAGTTCGTTGCAGGGTCAATATTGACTTCCTTGATGTCGTGCTAGTATCACATCATTTTAACGACCATAGACTTTTTTCTACGACCTTCTTGTCTATGGGTTATTCTGTGCACCTTTAGTTTACGTACTGTCTACTGGAAGTTGGGCTCATCTGCCGCGTTCTCAGCGATTTGAACTTCTGACCTCCTCTCTTAAGATGAAATTAAGTAGAATGCTGGTCTTAAGGGAGAAGTCAAGGGTTCAAATTGCTTAGGACGCGACAGAAATTTAGTTTGGAACTCAACTTTCAATGAACAGTACTAAGCTAACAGTGCGCGGAATGGCTACTAGGTGAGAGGGTCGTAGGAAAAGTCCGTGATCGTTATATCATCACAATCACGTTTCAACTTATAACTAATAGCATGTTTGGTACGTTAAAATTATTTTAAAAATATTTATAAGTTGTGAATTCTACTAAATATGTGTATAATAAATAAGTAGTAAATTGTAAATTTTATAAAATTTAAAAAATATATTTGACTAATTTAACCAATTTAAATTATAATTTAAACTTAGTCAACAATAGCTAAGTCAAACTTTTAAGTAATTTTTCTCGAAATAGAAGACAGAGAAAGAAGAAGGTGAATATTTCCACCTATTAATCTCGTGTCATGATATGAAATTATTTATTCTAAAACTTAATTATAAGTAAGGTTTATAAGGCTAGCCAAACATGCACTAAACGGCTCTTTTTGCCAACTTTTCTTCTATTTTTTCAAAAAAATTCAAAAAGCAAAGCCAAAAAAGAAAAAAGAAAAAAGAAAAAAGAAAAATCCACACCCATCATTGCCATCCAAAATACTAAAATCTCTCTCCCTCGCTCAATAAGAAAAAGAGGAAAGGGAGGCTCTCTCTCTCTCCTGTACATTTTTTTTTTTTTTTTATCTCACTATCATTTCCAAAGCCGAAACAAAACCATCTAAAGGAACTTTGAAATGGAGAATTTGGATATAACAGAGGCCAATTTCATGGTGGATGATGACCTTCTGAACTTCACTTTGGATGGTGAAGGAGAAGAAAATGAAGACCGAAAAACTGTTTTTAAAGGCCCTTTTGCTTCTTCTTCTTCCTCTTCCTTGGAATCCTCGAACCCATCAACCATCATTAACCCTGAGACTCAAAGCGGTTCATTTCCTGTAAGTCTTGTTTGCATGCTTGTTTCGTACTGCGTGCGTGTGAAAACGAAAATGGCGTTTTCTTATATGGGGAGTTTTTGTCCGAGCCTTGAGGTGTTGCTATACTGTATGCTTCAAACCAGTGAGTCAACCCTGACGAGTCGGGTTCGGGCCGCGTCAAAATTATAGGTCCGCCTCTCGTGTTTTCCTGTTTCCCAGAAATTCTTTTGATACCGGCTTATTCATCACCACGAAGAATGCTGGGCTTTTATTCCACGGACGATTTTGTCCTTGGGAGCCCTAGATTTTCGTGGAAACAGTGAAAGAACTGGCAAGGGTATTTTCGGAATTATAAATTTTCCAACGCGTCTTCGTCTTCTTTATTACTATTGGAGCATTTGATGTCACGATGCGAATGAGCTGTAAAATTAAATGCTGTGATGTGCGGGCATATACTCATTTGCATTTACTCATTTTCCTAATTTGCAAAGATAATTTTTATCTTGATGAAATTTTCTTTTAATGTGCCCACTTGGAATATGTGACTTTATTGTACACTTTTAGTGGAAAACATCCAACATGGTGTTTCATTCAAATGTAAAATGGTATCCATATTTATTGAAAAGATTTGAATGCTTTTTATAATCGACATTCTCATGTTTGACAAAGCTTAAATTATGCTGGTGGTCAAACATACACATTTAATAGGCCCACAACTTACAACCAACTTTTTATCCACACATTCACCAACAACTTAAAATATATGCACTTAAAAAATAATTTCAGCACTACCAAACATATACTGCGTGTTGATTAAAGAATTAGGAGTCGTAAAGTTGTATCTTTAATGGGCATCTCTTAGCTGATAATGTTCTTGAACTGTGATTAGTTGCTGAGTGAACCTAGCAGCATAGACAAGTTGTGACTGAGATATGCATTGGGTTTTCAGGAATGTCAGGAGGAAGAATTGGAGTGGTTGTCGAACAAGGACGCATTCCCGGAGGTGGAGACTTGCCTTGGTATTTTGTCCAATGATCCGGAACTTATGTTGAACTGCCAGAGCCCGGTATCGTTTGGGAATAGCAGCAGCAGTAGTAACAATGTGATTGGTAACAACAGTGGCAGTACTGTTGCAAGCTGTTATGGCAGCCTCAAAGTCCCTAGAAATTACCCAGTTCGCTCGCGGAGCAACAAGAGGAAAAGAAGAGTGGCCTTAGGCAATTTGGCAAGCCAGCAATGCCTGTTGGACCAAGTAAATGTTAAGAAAAGCAGACAAGAATCACCATTGGCCTTGCCACCCTTACCAATGAGGACAAACAACGGTGCTCCTATGGGGAGGAGGTGCTTGCATTGCCAAGTTGACAAAACCCCGCAGTGGCGGGCGGGACCCATGGGGCCAAAGACACTTTGCAATGCTTGCGGGGTGCGGTACAAGTCTGGCCGCCTCTTCCCTGAGTACCGTCCTGCGAGTAGTCCAACTTTCTTGAGCACCTTGCACTCAAATTCTCATAGAAAAGTGATTGAGATGAGAAGGCAGAAGCAGCTATCAACAGGAGGTGGTGTTACAGTGAGTGAGGCTCGTGGATATAGAGCGTAGGAAAGCATTGAGCAGTTTGCTACAATGGTTTAGCATTTTTCTTATCTTTTTAGTTAGTTTTTTAGTATAGTTAGATTAGGGTTTAAGTATTGTTTTAATGGTCTAGAGGGTAGCGAACCATATTTGTTCCGTCTTTATCAAAATCATTGGGGAATCTTTGACTTTAGCATGTTTGGTAATGCATCAGAAATAGAAGTTTTATGAAGGAAATGCGCTTGGTTTTTCTTATTAATGAAACCTTCTTCTTCATTTGCATGGGTTGGAAATGATAAATGCCTTAAGACTATTGGTTTTGATGATGTTCCAATTGAAGGGATATTTTGATAATTTTACTACAATGGCTTGTTGAAGAGCTACTGTGGATTTGAGGCGTAGACTACAAATTCATTGAAGTCTGAGGTGGGGTGATGTTTTTGTGGCGTATGACTTGAACTTTGCCAAGATATCACGTGTTAATCGGTGTTCTTGTGTTCTTGTCATCTAATCCAATGGAATGCATGTGCTTTTAACAAAATGCTCTTGGTTTTTCTTTCTTTATTTGCATGAGTCGGGAAATGATAAATGCTTAGATGTTGGAATATTGGTTTTGATGGTGTTTTAATTGAAGGGATACCTCAATAATTTTACAATAATGGCTTGTTGAAGAGATACTGTTGCTCTGAGTTCTAAACTTGTAATTCACTGCAGTTTGACATGAGATGATATTTTTGTGGTGTATGAAGCACGTGACTTGAACTTTGGCCAATATTTCATGTGTTAAATAGTTGTTCTTGTCGTTTAATGCAATGGGTTTCATGTGCTTCTTCAGCAGTGTTCTATGTAGTTTATGCACGTGTTACTGTTGAAGAAGTTTGGTATTTTGTTATTAGATGATTTTGTTGTTATTAACCACGCTGCAGTTTTAACTTTGTGATGGGCGTTGAAGAAATTGTCCTGTACATTTTGCATCCCCCCTCTCTTTCCGCCGTGAAGCAAAAATGTCTCCCTATATTTTGTTTGTCACTTGCAGGATGTTAAGGTTTCTTTCTGGTCATCGAATAAGATTAAAGATATGAAGCAATCCCCTCTGCGCCATCACAGGTGTTCTCTAATTCCTTCACCAGTCATTACGTAATCTAAGATGTTGCTGGAAGCTTGCGAATTCCTTTGCCCTTGTTGTTTGTTTGCTTTTTCAGAGTTCGGTTGCATAGACAGTGAAGCTCGGCTTACTTTTGAAATTTTGGACGTTTTGGAAGTCAGAACTGATGAGGCATGGAGTGTGTACTATGAATATCAGAACCCTTGTGGCAAGTTTGGTATATGGTGTCCATTATTCTGTCTTGTCCAGTTTTCTGTACCAAACAAGTTCTGTGTGTACCGAACATGCTCTGGGAGGAGAAAACGCGTTGTTGGTGGTTTTGTTATTATTATTTGACAAGCAAAGAGTAGAAGGATATATTTGTTGAAGAATGCTTCTTATTGGTTTTTTAGTAGGGTTAAAGGAATATGCAGTTTAAAGTGTCTTTGGTGGGATCAAATATGATCTGTGTTTTGTTCATGTCTTTACTGGAAAATACTTTAGAGATGGAGTTGGTTGGATCTTAGCCTTTGAACTGTTCTGGATCTGGTGGTCATTTTGTGATACATCGGTTGAGGGACGTTTGAGAATCAGATAATCTATTAAGGTACGTTTATTATGAGGACAACATTGCATGGGACAATGAAGGTTAGGGCATTCTTTTTCTTTTCGCATACACGGAGAGGTTCCTAAACTGAGTCACAACCCCATATGTATTTAGAAATGGATTTCCTACATCTTAGCTCTTTTTGCTCGGACCAACGTCGTGTTTTATGTATTTGGTACAGGCACAAGTTTTCTCTACTACGTGAAGGTACTACAACGTGAGAGAGATAGACGCTGTGTTTTATATACTCAGTACGGAGGGGTTAGTTTCTCGACTAAATGTATGAGCACGAGGGGAATGTCAAGAAGGTAACCATGTCCTAAAGAGAATTACATGAAATTTTCTTATTTTATAGTTTGAACTTATTGTGTTAATATTATTTTTATGTTCAGTAAGTCGTGTTAAATGTCAATCATTTATGTGAGACTTTCTTGGTTAACCTATTCAATGTCAAAGTAATTAATCTTGAATAATGTATTATGTACATAATATGAAAATCTTTTCACACGCAAAGAATGGAAGTGAAATAGCTAGGCAAAAAGAATTTAATGCCTTGAGTTTAACACATTTTCTTCACATATGTTTGGCTATTTGTTAAATGAAAAATAAACTGTTGAAGATACGAATATAAATAAACAAATTCTTCCATTTATTGATTAGTTATATTTTAAATGAGATGCTAGTTTGATATGATATTTGAACTGATAAAATATCGTAAGTTCAAGTCTTTTTGTCACTCAATTATCAACTACCATTCAATTGATAAAAATTATAGTTTTCTCATAATTAAAAGGATAAATCCAATGATTGATTGATTGATTTGGCTTTTCTGTCAAGGAAAAGAGCATCTCCCATGCAACGTGGATCATTGTGGATGGGATAAATAAAATGGAGACCGAGAGAAAAACATCTTCAATGAGTTGTAGATTGAAAAATTATGTTCTAACACTAACCATACAAGAGAGAGTATATAAATTATAAAAAAAAATTAAATAAATGATGATTAACACACATTTTATTCGAGATAAATTATACAAAATTAAATAAACCAGATTTAACATACATTTCAAATTATATAAAAATTAAATGGAAGATGTCTAGTATACTGTCCAATTTTTTACTTTTTTTTCTTGTTATGTAAGTATTTTGGGATGATATGATATTCTTTTTAGTGTAATCTACAGTTGTATTGGAGATGCTCTAATTTAGCTGCCTTGGAAAAGGGAGCCTTCGTTAGATGTATTAAATAATTTCTGTAAAGTTCTTAACTACGTAGCCACCATGTTGTATCAATTTAGCTGCCTAGTACTATGGACCTTAAGCAAGTCGAACCAAAAAGTTCATTTCTTGATAAGTCGTCTCCTTGCACCTTCCAAGCCCTCGTCCCCGAACAACCCCACCAGCACACTTTCTTGCCTGGGCTCAATAATGTACCACGGTAATAAAATCATACATCATGTTCTTCGTCACGTAATGTCTTCGTGTCAGGACCTGCAGCTATACTTAGCCCATTGACAGCATTTGCAAATGCAGTTGTCCAACTTCGGCTGCACCTTGTAAATATTACTTTCAGTTGTTAGTTTCGTTAGTTTGTTATAATTTATTTTTCGTTATGATTCTTTAGCTTTTAAACGTCTACTCATGTAACTTAAGTTTTTGTTACTTAAGCTATTATAGGAGGTAGTTGGTATTCGAAGTCTTGTCAAACTCAATTGTGTTCTCTCCATGCACCAGCTATTGTAATTTTCAGCTTTCGTTAATCAATGAACAAGCTATTTACAACGCATTCAAAATTTCTGTTGCAAAGCTTTCTTTAAATATTCTTTCATTACTGAATCGATCGAGAATAGACGGAAGATAGTATAGCAGAGTAGACTACTGCTGCACGGTGCCTCTTTCTGTGCTAGAAAGAAAAGTGCCTTGTGATACCTCGGCAGATGTCCCTTCAAATGGATCGTTTTCCAAAGATAAGGGAATTTGCATACTTTGCGGATTTCAAATGTATTTTATTGGTATTGGACTTAGCTAAGCACCGAATCTCCAAAGCAGGTGAATCGAACTCTTGATCGTATAGATCGTAGAATGAGTGGTGAAGGTATGGGCCAACCGTCCTCTCTTACACCTTTTCCTGAAAATTTAGGACTATACATCTAACACTTATAATAACTCGGAGTTGTTTGCAACAGATACCTTACCCTTACAAGCCAATGTAAGCGTGGAGAGGAAGGTGATCTACGATAATATTTGCTTATCCTAATGAACATTAGGTTCACACACTACAAGAGGACCTTGGGAAATGGAGGCCTCGTTAGACAAATTAGATAATTTCTAATGCTTCAATAACTACGTGATAGTCACATGACATCTGTTTAGCCTTATCGAGTACTGTGGACTTAAGCAAGCCGAACTAAGAAGTTCATTTCCTGATAAAGTCATCTCATGTTGCTTTTTGAGCCCGCGTTCTCGAATAACCTTACCAACATATTTTCTTGTCCGAGCCCAAGAATGTGTCACAGCAATAAACCACATATATATCATGTTCTTCATGTACTTTTATTTTTAGTCAAAATAATTAAAAAAAAAAACAAAAAATGAAAAAAAAAAAACCCCCCTATGCCCTTCACTTCTTTATGTTTGGCCTGCCATTCCTAACCACCTAGGGATGGCAGCGGTCCGAGCCTGAAGCCGCCCTCCTTGCCCCAAGCCCCGATAGGAATTTTTGGCAGGGACAGGGTGGAGTGGGGATTAAAATATTCAATTTTTGTGTCCGTTTACTTACTTATTTTTTAAATACGACTTAAATTTAAAAACTTAAAAATAAGAGTTGGGCGCATGGATATGGACCATGTTCCCTGTCCTTGCACCATTATTTTGACAAGACGGAATATTTTGCCATCTCTACAACACCATTTTATCGTTTTCATTTTTATTTTTCTGATCTTTCTTCTACTTTTAATTACTTTTTTATTAAAATTAAATATGTGTGCTTTTTTTACATGAATTTGTTGGTGACAATAATCAATAAGTGCAATGAAACATCCCAACTATGTTAGAACCTCTGTAGCATGAGATATACTTTAGCGGGGAGGTCCTATATACACACATGGTAAGACCATCCACTCAAATCACGATACATCGGACCTTGAATCGTTCAAGTTATGACACCTTAGACACCGAGTTGTCCACCTACTATGTTTCTCTCTTACTTACTTAATGTCTAAGGTGTCATGACTTGAGTGGTTCTGGATACGAGGTGTTATGATTTGAATAGATTGTCCTACCTCTTTTGTATATAGTTTCATCCACTAAAATATTTCTCCCGTAGCACCCTCATCACCTACCAATAAAATTAATAAAGAGAAAGTACATAAGAATTAAACCAAAACTAATCAAGATAACTTGTAATGAACCTGCTAAGAGCATCATAGAAACAAAAGAAGAACAACGCTGCAAAACTAAAAAGTTAAGGATGATAATGTTGATAAAAAATGAGTTAAGGACTGAGTTATAACAATGTCCATAAATTAAGAGTTAATGATGATTTTTCACTTTAATAAATACCATCGACTTTGCTATCACTTAGAGAAGTGTCTTCAATTCATATTTTAAAAGATATCTTAATAGTTATGAATTTGAATAGATTTCATATATTTGAATGGAATTCTACAGAATTTATAAGATTTTAACAGAATTCTAAATTATAGATTCCACTAGATTTTTATGGATTTATACGAATTCTCGCAGATTTGTGGTCTTTTTATTAGAAATAGTAATTTTACATTTATTACTACCTGATTTTGGTAAGGCCTCTATATCATCAAAGGCCCAGCAAAAGCCTCAAAGGCCTGGCGAAGGCCTCGAGGGTCCAGCAAGGGCCTCGTAAATTCTCAGAAGGCCTCGGAGGCCCATCGAACAATTTAGCACTCTTGAATCTATCACAACGAAGCCCATGAAGGGCCTCAACATTCATTTCCAATCTAGAGCGCTTCGCTGGTCTTCACGTTCTCGTAATATAATATTTTGGAATAACCAGAGAAGTAATTAAAGAAAGATTGTGTTTGATTGCCATAAGGATTCTCATAAGGAAAATGAATACCAATCTCCCAATAATTAGGCAACACAATATTGAAAATCTAATAAGATAAAGACCAAAATATGGGAGATTGTGTCCATGTCCGATTACCATTCATCCTATAAGGAAGGAGAATTCAATCAGAGTTCTAATTGATTGTTTACACAGAATAATTAGGACTCTGCAGCTATAAATACAATGACTCTTATTATTTTAAGGTACGCATTTTATTACGTATTATTCTCACCCTCAAACTCTGCTCAAATCTCTGCCTGTTTGTCCCCCCCCCCCCTCCACACTTAATTGTTTTTATTCTTCATATATTATTTTAGACACCGGCAATTAATTTGATTGTCGAAGTACCAACGATCGTCGGACCATTTTTCTCCGGAGATCTTGCTGCCTAATGGTCGTCCTAGTGTGCAGGTAACATACATGTTGGTAGATGAATGATTGGAGATCTGTTGACACGTAGATAGTGCAGATTCCGACGTCAACAACATTGTCTTTATTTCAAATATTTCAATTGACTGTCGTATGTAAACAAATATTTTGAGTATAATTTTGGAAAGAGAAAATTCTTAAAATATAATGAAGTGAAAAAAGAAATTTGATAGAGCAAGGCTTTTTGGGAAAAAATTTAAAATTTTTGCTTTCTCTCTACTTGTCTTTTTATAAAATTTCCTCTTTCATATTCGATACTAGATGAATGATATTTATGATTATTTCTCTTCCAAAAACAGTTGTTTAACCATCTTGTAGAAAAAATTATTTTATGAATTAAGAAAATAATTTGCAGGTATCGCAATTGACGGGCCAATATGTTCAAGTTCAAAAAAGAATTCTGGTGCTATATGCTTCAACCCAATTGTTTGGTTCATTGAATGGTCAAGCAACATTAAGAATGGATTTCAAAGACGATGTTTAACAATTTTTTTTAAAAAATAATACTATTATTAAAATAAGAAATCAAACAATTCAATAAATTTCCATGCTAATATAAATTGAAAATCAAGATCAAGAATTTAGTTCAAAAACAAGTGGCACAAATCAAGACTCCGTCTATTGTTTTTTAGACGTGCTACATAATCACATATATACGGAATTATAAAAAATCTTCTCCGATGTATGCTGATGAGACTCCGTCTAAAAGTTCGTCTAAATTTAGATGAACTTCTAGACAGAGTGATTCAAAAAATTTAAATCTAACTCAGCATTTTACTAAAAAAAAAATTCGGCTAAGAGAAATAAAAATTTAAGACCCGCCAATTTAGAAAAAATTAATGTCACATAAGCGGTGATATTAGTTTTAAACACAACCCATTGGAGATCAACTTTTAATTTGACTGACTATTCAATAGACGTAGTGCCACATGGACTGGAAGTCCATCTATTTTACATGCCACGTAGATCTCAATAGATAGAGTGCATTAAAAATGTTCGAAGAAAATAGTTGGATAGAAATTTTGAGGAGTTTGACTTGAATTTCCAAAGAATTTTGATATTTATATGTATTTATAGACTCGAAATCATGAAAATCTTTTAAAATCTTTTAAATAATGAAATATTTAGAAATTCACTATTTATTGGGAATACTTAAATTTCTAAAGAATCTATTTAAATCCAAGCTGGCAACATCTAAATTTCAATAAATACCAATGGACTCCTTATAGTTTATCGCACGATATTATTCAAATAAATTAAACATTTAAAAGAAAAACTAGTAGAATATTATTTGCTAAAGATTGTGATATAAAAAAAAACAAAAAAAAAAATATACGTTATCCACCCTCCACAAAGATCATATCATAATCACAAACATAAAATCGGACAAAATGACATCAAAATTATGCCTTTTCCTTCTCATATTGACTATGCCTCTCAACTTCTCCACAATTTCATTCGCTCAAGCAAGAAATTATCAATTGAAAGCAGTGGCGAACTAGAAATTTATGTAGGGGACTTAAATTTTGAAAAAAAATCAATGTACAAAATAAATTCATAAATAACAAAAAATTACATTACATACTGATGTGGTATCCGATGATATTCTTATACAATAGATTCTACATTTATATTCGCAGCAAAATCTCTTTCAATGTAGATTGTCATATAATCGGCAAGAAAATCATCCTCAATATTGTTATGAAGTTCCGTTTTTAGAATTTTCATCACTGAAAATGCTCGTTTAGTAGTTGCAGTAGAAACATGCAAAGTCAATACTATATAAATCAATCTAGTCAACTGTTGATAATTCAAGCACCTCCTAGTTACAATCAATTGTTGGCATAAATCAGAAAGTGTAGGTACTTGAAATTGAGGGTTAGATATAACATCGTGCTTATAATGTATTTATAATGTTGTAACTCTACGCCCAAAGCAAAAAACCTCACCCGGTTTGAAATCTTCAGGATAAAACTTCTTCGCATGCTCTAAAATATGATTATTGTTAAATAATTCAAATGAATTTCTAGGATATAAAGCCCCACTGAGAGAAAAGAGTCAACTAATTATTCATTAAATCTCGAATTTAACTCAATCAAAAGGAAATCTATTACTTCGTTAAAAACATCAAAGTGGTAATGATGCTTAACTGTAGTATAATCATGAGAACGACCAGTCTTATATGAATTATTAAGAACATGTATATCAATACTTTTGTTTGAGTAAAAAGTGTTGACTTCCTGAAGGAATTCTTCCTAACCGTCGCCTCTCAATTCTTGAAGAACTTTTCTTGTACTACAGACACATCTAATTGCATTCACGATGTCTTAGGTTTTTCATTGAAGGGATTGACAAAGAATGTCCGTAATTGCTAAAATTTTACGCATTAAATGCAAGACAAACACATTTAAAGCTTGTAAATTTTCTATATGCACCAAGAGCTTCACACATACTTCTTGCATTTGGAAAATGATCATTTAAACCCTCAAACACATTACATGTTGCAGTATACATATCTATCAGGCTCTTTATCGATTCATAATAAGAACTCCAACGAGTAGCTCCAGCTCGTTGCAAATAATCTAATTAGCCTCACTTTCTGACTCGCATTCTCAAATAGATAATAAATGCTCAATATCTTTTCTTTGGACAGCTTGCAACTCAATAATGCGTTTTGGAGAAGAAATAATGATGTTAACAATATTGTCCTCATGAGAAAAGAATTGTCAAACAACACTGACATCTTTAGTCACAAAAACTAATGTCAACTGCAATCGATGAACAAAACAATGGACATATTGAGCATATGGACAATGTTTTAGAAATAATGCCTGAAGTCTATTCCAAGTACAACGCATATTACTAGCACCATCATACCCTTGGCTTCTAAAGTTTTCATTCTAAAGGTTGTAGCGTACAAAAACCTCGAATATCTTGATTCAATGAAGTAGTATCACTAACACATTTGATTGCAAAGAATTGCTCTATTAGAATACCATCAATATTCACAAATCGCAAGATAATATCAATTTTCTCTCGTTTAGCTTGATATTGTGCTTCATCAACAAGAATACAAAATTTTACATCCCCAACTTCATCACGAATTATCTTTCGTACTCTATTAGCCATAATGTTCAAAATTTTCTTTTGAATTTTTAGAAAAGTATATGTCGTATTTTTTTGGAGCATTAAAATAAGAAAAAAAATATCAAATACTAATGCAAAATAATACTTACTACGAATCTGATTAATCCATATTCAAATCTTCAAATTCTTCGAACATTATTCTGTTTACTTTGTCTTGGATTCGAAGTTCTGCGTCATCCCAATCTTTTAAATACAGTCAACTTTCTAAAATGTTGACTGATTCTGGACCTGATATCAGACAAAATCCTACCACTTGTACTAAATACAGCCTCTGATGTTACAGTTGAGACCAAAGGTGTTAGTATATCACGTGCCATTTTTGAAAGAATTTGGTAACTACGTTGATGTTGTCTCCACCATCGTAGTGTATCAAAAAAAAATTTCTCTTTGTCATCTAATATATTAAGCACATCATGCACAAAATACTTAACTAACTCTACAGGTGTATCATTAGAACAGGGAAGGGAAGAACTAGAAAAAGAATCAACTGATTGTAGACCTTGACCACTCCTATGTGTACTGATGTAACTCCATAAGTCAATGTCATCAGTTGATGACGAAGTATATGTTGGATTAGGAGGTCGTACAACGTTTGTACCGACCTTTTTAGCATAGACCTCATACGTAAAATATAAAATTTGTTCTAAATTAGCACACGTTACTGGATTTCCGTAAGTTAATTTAAATTGTCATTATTGTTACTCTCATACCTTCTAAGTTAAGTCTAGGATCCATAATACATGTTAATGAAAATTAACATAGGCAATTTTTCTCAATTTTTTCTAAATTTAGCTTCCATGACATGTATAATACTAGAAAAAAGTGTAAAATTCTTATACTTATTAAAATTGTTAGCAATATAATAAAAATGATTTATAACAAGTAGAGTAGTTAGATAAAACACACCAGAACATGCAGTTGTTGCGTCGAAAAAACTTTTAAAATTTTCTAACATGACCACATATTTTCCAGTCATGTAATTCTAAATCATATTCTGAGCCGTGTGAGTGTCGGCCATTATAATATACAGTAATGCAATCTTCGTAACCTTCATAAGATTCAAGCATAAGATATGTTGAATTCTATCTATTGGCAACATTAGTTGCAAATTTTTTTTATTGCAGCCCATTTTCTATACATAGAACAGCAAAAATGTGTTTTCTTGATTGTGAGACCGAAATATAATTAATAACATATCTAATTTTTTCTAATTGAGGTTGTATAAATTTTAATCCATCTTGTACAATTAAATTAAACACATGACATACACAACGAATATGAAATAAAATACCATCAAAATTTAGAATACAATGTTGCATTGATTTTTCAAATACTATATTATTTGGGTCTGCATTATCAAATGTAAAACTACGAGCCTTAGAATCACATTTAAATTCATGTAACACACCTAATAAAATATGATAAATATTATTTCCATTATGAGGATAGTCTATTTGTTTAAATGCTATTACTTTTTTATGCATTATTTAATTATTATCAATATAGTGTTCAGTTGCAACCATGTATCTTTTTTTGTTACAACATATCTATAAGTTTGATGTAAAAGATACAACACCGTTGTAATTATTAATATCATTAATAATAGCTTCTTTTTTTGTATAATATCTAACGATAGTGTCTTTACGAAGTGTATTTCTAGAAATATTAACGCACCTTGGTTGGAGATATTTTTGGATGAATTTCGTCCAATGAGGATTGTCCACCAAGTATAGTAGAAACTCGACATTTGCTATCAATTCTGGCAGGTTCTTCATAGTGCATGAGTTCTTATGAATATATCCAGTTGTTGAGTGGGACTACTAGACCCGGCTCCCAGAGATCTAAATTAGAGTTGTGCTTAATTAGTATCCAAACCTTCATGTTTGTATTGACACTTTTTAAAGTGTCTGTTTAGATAGGTTGTGCCCATTCTCTTGTGCCAAGCTAACTTCTCTTGACAGTGTTTACACTGTGCTTTAAACTCAGGGACTTCGTCTACTAGTTTACCAGTCGGCACTAACTCAAAATGCTGCAAGCACTTAGCTTTTTGTTTGGTGGCTTTTCGTTTAGTGCTAGAACCGATGGTATTTTGTGTATCGGCATCTTCTTGAAAGTCTTCCAAATCAATTGGATCAGTGCTACCACCAAACTGATTAATAATATTGTCTGAAATTTGAATATCATTAAGACTACTGAAATCATTATCACTTCGATTGTATGCCATTTGAAATAATATAATAAAAAGAATAGGAGAAGATAAAGATGTAGTAGAAACTAGAAAGTAGAAATGTAGAGATTAGTAGAAGTGAAAAATTACAACTTAAAATTATAGATTAATATCTAGATAATGAGAAATTAGATACTAATTATAACACTAACATTGAGAGAATAAAATTTGAGAATTGTTAATGGATTGAGTATATAATTAAATGAGAGATAAGAGATTGAAGTGTGAAAAAATGATTTTAGAATAGGAGTATTTATAGAAAAATAATGAAATTGAAAAAAAAAAAACAAAAATTGTGACCAACGGTCACAAATATGACCGTTGGATGATCATCCAACGGTCACGATTAAGTGACCGTTACACGAGCCACGAGCTGAGTCGGCTCGTGGCTCATGCTTTTGGACTCGTAAGAACGAGCTCGGCCCTCTTTTTTTTTTGGAGCTCGACCCTAGCTCGTGCTCATCCCTCGACGAGCCTGAGCCCGAGCTGGGCTGAGCTTCTATGGGTCGAGCCAGCGAGTCGATGAGCCGACAAGCTTTTTTGCTATCCCTAGTAAAAACAATATGCGCTATTTGTTGTAGGCGAATACTCTAACTAATGAAACTAATTAAACCATCTTTTCTGAAATCAACGAGACTCAGTTTTTCCTTTTGAGCCTCTATACTCCGCAAGTTGTGGTTGATAAGGCCCAACAATTAGATATGACCGTCTAATCCCATCACGCAAATTAACAAGCTGTTTATACATTTGTTGTCTTTTTCTCGAATCTCGTTTGATGTTATGATAAGGTTGCAATTCATGGTCTGAAGATGATTGGTGATTGATTTCGGGACATGTAATTGGAAGAGGTTTCACGATATGGGATAAAGGTATATCTTCATTCAATCCGTCGGGAAGTGTACTTTGACTTATTTGATCACTCTTCTTAAAGAATGAGAACAAGGTTTTTACCATCTTTGCAGGAGGTCGGCATTCTATTTTAAAATTCTAAAAACCAAAAAAGCAAGGCAACAATCAATACAAACATACAATGTACTAAGCCGGCAAGGCAACAATATAATTAATAGCAACTAACAACAAAAATCTAATAATAAACTGACAACACAACAATATAACAAGTTAACAACTTCATTTAAAATAAAATTATATTCAATACCAAGTAGCAATAACAATATAATAATAAGCCGACAAGGCTAGCTACAATACAATTTACAAAAATTCAATAAAAAGATGACAATACAACAATATAACAACTTCACGTAAATATAATTTTTTACGAATACAAATTTGAATGACTCTTCACTTCAACAGTTTTCAAGGTTTACATCTATTTAGGAATCAATTTCAAAAGAAAATTCTCATCATTTATCTCTTTCTGAAATGTTTATCTTAATCAATATAAGTTTCATTGTCCTTTATTGAACAAAGTATAACTAATATCCTTCCATCATCCACCATACTTTTTCTGGAAAAATGGTCCATACATTTGATCACCATCTTTCCAATAAATTGGTGGATGGATTAGTGCCATTAGTCATTGTTCTTTCATGTCATTTTCATTTGAACACCTAGCTATTCTTTCATTGAAACCTTAAAATCCCATTTGGTTTTATAACTCAAGCCCAACTACATCAAAAATTCGAAACCACTAAAAGACTGAAACCAGTGAACTTGCCCTTTAAACAAACTTACTGCTATAGTTCTAATGAATATTATTAATCCAAAATTCCAAAATTTTATGATTTATACTACAAAAATACTGAATCCATAATTTCTATCGTAAGTTAAAAGAAGAAGATAGAGACAGATAAATTTCTACTTTAAAATGAGATTTCTTACACCAATGAAATTGGTTGGATTCTAACATTGAAATGAGTTAGATTCTAACATTGAAATCTTCTCTTTTTTATAGACAGATGAATTTGAAATTGTTTGAAATAGTTATAAACGGTGAAGAGAATGTAGGGTTATATTTAGTAATTTACATGCAAAATTGGGTCAACGGCCATTTTGAAAAATTAACCCGGCCATTCAGCACTTATCCCACGTTTGGGTAATTGTGTCGTGTAGCTGAGTTTTAGATTTGGGCTGGAAGAGAAATGTTTGGATAAATGGCCATGGGGTGGTTAGGGCTCTTTTAAAGAGCATGGCCTGACTACAAATCTTGGGTCTGCTACAACATTAATTTTTTTTTACCTGTTTCTGTCGGATCTGAGCTAGGGTTAGACTGAGCTATAGCCCATGCCCGTCTCCCATTGGATCCGCCTATGGTTGAAAGCAGACATATATATACTAGCCTTGGACGAAGTATTTTTAGCAAAGAAACATCTATTATCCTGTTAGCACTAGCGCATGATCCAAATCATTGTTGACGAGATTTAATATGTACATATTTCACTTTGATCCATTTATAATTAGTTTATATGTTTTCTCGCGTTTTTCTTATCAGGTAGTTGTTGAGTTTTGAACAGTTTGAAAAGCCTATTGAGCGTGTGTTGTATGACTCATTCTTTAGAGTATATAGTGGGTTTTTTTGGAGTACATGTTCGTTTAATTTGTATACGAGTCATTTTGTAACACATGAAGGAGGAGTTAGATGGGCTCACTGCATTTTACGTCGATTTATGCACTATTTGGGTTATTCTATTTCAATAGTTGGTAATGTTTAATTTAGTTTTATTTTGTAAAATGGTTATATGTATTTGGAGGGGTATGTGTTCACCAATTGTTATCGTATGTACGTGTTTGGAGAATTTTGCTGATTTTTTTTAAAATATCTTATAGTGTCTTCTTTTTTTTTTTTTTTTTACTAAATGATTGAAAAGTTATTAAAAATTGTGGGTCGCATGAAATGTATTGTTAAAATTAATTGTTGACTTTGATTTCAATTTTTAGCAACTTTTTAATTAAAAATCAAACAAAGGCTTAATCTCCTCAGGAATCATGCTTATGCAATCTTAGTGCCTGTTTGTTAGAGTTTAAAAGTATTTGTTTTGAAGAGATTTTGAAAAAGATTGGTGAAATGTGTAATTGAAAAGTTGATAAGAGTGTGAGTCCCATGAAATATTTGGTTGAAAATAAGTTTTTTAAAAAAATAATGCTATTTATAATAACCACGGGTGATTATCACTCGTGTATGTAGCAACTTTGTTCGCATTAAACGGTAGGTCCCATGAAATGTGGGAATATGAATCACATTTTATTGAATTTATCATTTAATACCACATATACTAATGATTATCATTACTTATAATATATAGCATTACTCTTAAAAAACACATGCTATACATGCTCTTAATTTAATTTGTCTAGTCGATTTTCGACAATA
The DNA here is from genome assembly GCA_030279155.1 of Forsythia viridissima. Lineage (NCBI taxonomy): Eukaryota > Viridiplantae > Streptophyta > Magnoliopsida > Lamiales > Oleaceae > Forsythia > Forsythia viridissima. Next base: position 6,199,568 of record CM059036.1, read on the forward strand.
TTTTGATGCCAAGATGGATTTAAAGACTGTGCAATTATCTTTTGGAGGATGAACTTTCCCTTAATTATGCAATTTATAGACTCACTTCTTATAGTTTGGAAAGGATTTTGCAGTAATTAATTTATTGTGAAAATAATTAAACACAAATCACTGGCTTAGATCCATTCCCATGCTTGTAATGCTAGAATGATATTTTTTTTTATTAATTTTCTAATTAATTTTTACATATCGACCTATTTGAGCCGGGTTGAGGCTAAAGTAGAATGTGAAATCAGCTTAAATGTATTTTTGGAATGTCAAAGTAGTAAAACAAGGCCATTTATAAAAACTTGGTGAGTCATGTTTGCGTTCTATTTATAAAAATACCGAATATAAATCATGTTATGATGAGTGCACCATAAATCAGAGTTGGCTTAAGGCATTCGAGAGCTTTATAAGAGTATTTCTGCTATTCGAGATGGGTTGGGTTGGATTGGGTCGAGTTCTACGACCCAACCCAATACCTGACCCGATCCGACCCGATAAAACTATAGAAATTTCAACCCGAACCCAACCCAAAGCATCTTAAAAACCGATCCAAACCGGTAGGTTTGGGTTGGGTCGGTCGATTCGACCAGTTTGGGTCGAGTTTTGCCTACCCCTAGTGGTATGTATCTATATATATATGCCCTAAATCCCAAAAGCCATATATTGTGGATATCTTCAATATATCTCTTGGTTATCTTCTAGTTGAAGACACAAATTCTCTGTCGTTTATTGTACTATACACTTATGTTTTGTTCGATAAGTTAAGATTGTACACTATCGAGACACACTATTAACTAAGAATTTTTTTTTTTTAATTTTGTTCTTGTATTATTCAATTCTATATAGTATGCACATACCAAACATGCCCTTAATGCTAATAGTAATTTTTAATTTCTTTTCTCAATTTGTACTCAAAAAATAAGTTGCTAATCAAGCCATATGCTATGGACTTCTCGAATTTGAGATACGAAGTCTCTTTCAAGTAGCGAGTTCGAATGTGACAAGGAGATGGAGAGATATATACTACAATCAACGTATAATAACAAGTAGTATGACTAGGGCGAATAAAATGTAGCTGTTTTTGTATCTTACTTTGTACTCCTTGTCTTAGGATGGAAAAAAGTTTTGTTTCTTGCACTTTTAACTAGAAGTCAAATCAAGTCCCCTCCTAAATGTGTACTATATTTTATCTCCATTATAAATAATATATACTACAAGAAATAACAGCAACAACGACGACAAATAGCGGCGACTTTTTGGGAGAAGGAGACCTATAATTTGGGACGCATGAATAAGAAAACTAAATTTATCTTTATGGAATGGAGTGAGGATATAATATGTTACATATAGCTTTTTAAAAAATAAAAAACCACATACATGATACGTTACAATAATGATGCAGATACAACCAGGGGCGGACTATAGCCCTAGCCCAGGCCCGGGCCCGGGCCCGCCCCCGCCCCGGAAAATATCGTTTTTTACAGTGTAAAAAAAAAATTCTCAATAACAGTCTGTGCGAATTTTTTTTTTTCAGTAATAACCCAAGTTCAGAAAATTTCTGGATCCGCCCCTGGATACAACCAATTCTAAACCACATGAATCATCAAGTAAGATCCAGAATTTCAGGTGTCTCAAACGTTTGCACAAGTTTTTCTGCTCATCAATCCAAAAATGGAGATGATTTGTTCTTAACAATTCCTTAAGACTGTTAGACAGTGTACTGTGAATGATGAAAATGTCTTTTTTCAAACATTAAAATAAGGAAAAACCGGAATTTTTAATAGATTTTGATAAAAAATTAATTGACAAAATATGTGTTTGAAAAGTTGAAAAGAGTTATAATTCTCATGAAATGTTTGGTTAAAATTATTTGTTGACCGCAAATTTTAAATTTTTATTAATTTTTAAAATTTTTAAACTTCACCAAACAAGCTTAAAGTAACCAAGGATTTTGTCCTTTGGTTTTGTAAACAGGTTTTTTTTTAAAAAAAAACCCAAATCAAGTGTTTTTTCTTGAATTTTTGTAACATTCTCACATTTTAATTAAAATTAAGCAAATTTTATTGTTTTCGACTTTTTATCATTCTATTTGGTTCATCATTGAATCTACAAATAGACTAAAATCACGTTAATCTTCGCTTATAAGAAGTCAATGCTTATTTATGTAATTTAATTGGTTAAAATTAGTATTGTAAAAGGCGTAAAATATGGTTTAGCGTAGAAGTTGAGTTTTAAATTTTTCGGACCTAGTTAGACGAGGGCGAAATGTGAGGCGTGACTAGACGTGGATGTCTTGCCTCACACTTAAGCGAATTTTTTAAAATAGTAGTTAAAATTCAAAATACCTCACGATGACGATGCGTAATATCAAGAGCAATAGAAATATTGGAAACTAATGTAAGACAAAGTAGACAAGAAATTAACTTAGTACATACTAAATTCCACAATTCAAAACACAAGAAATACACTAATAAGACCTTAGAAATAAAACTTCAAAACACAAGAAATACACTAAATAATGACACCATGCATGCAAACAATTTGCTAAGACATTACCATCAAGAAAGACACTTTAAAACAAACTTCTCAAGGCAAAATGCCGCCGGCACCGACTGCACCACCAACTCCACCACCAACACCAGCGCCTTTAACACCCACGCCACCAACTTTTCCGATCCCTCCTAGCCCTCCAACACCGCCACCAGCACCTCCAAGGCCACCCGCACCACCGACACCTCCAACACCACCAAGAACTGGCAGCACTGGCAAAACCCCTGCAACGCCACCAATACCAGCGCAGCCGCCCACGCCGCCGAAAGTGATGAAATTTTTCTGATCATCAACGCCGGCAGCACCCGGTACGGCTACATTGTGTGTGTTTTCGACATGGTTTAGAGTATTAGAATTAGGGTTTGTGCCTTTTGTTTCTGTAGGAATGTTTCTTGCAGTTGCATGCACAAGTACAAGTGCAAGCACAAACATTACGTACAATTTTTCCATCTCTCTCTCTCTCTCTATCTCTCTCTCTCTCACACACACAGAACACGTACTGAAGTGAGAATGAATGTTGAGAAGGAGGGGTATTTAAGGGCATTTTCCGAGGCTGAATCGGGTGGATGACAGTTGAGTATAGTAAATGCTGGGCATTAAACTTCTGCTCAAACAGTCTCGATAGTAGCATTTCTATGGGAAGAAGAAGAAGAGTAAATTGTCAACCCACTACATACAATCGAGGTAGAGTAAGTTTTGTTAGTTAAAAAAAGTAATTTTGAAAATATGTTCAGTAAAAATAGGGAGCATACGACCTAACCTCCCGACAACAAAATATAATCAGAAAACTTATTAATCTTTGTTAAGGGAAAAGTTCCGAAGGCGAAATCCCCCAGTGTCAGAGGCCCCTTGACCAGGCTGGTTGTAAATCGAGGGATGTGCACGAGTGGCAGGGACCTGAGGGAGAGAGCCAACAGGCCAACCCCCAGGACAGACCCTCACAATATTTCAGTGAAAATCTACCCCCATACGGAAATCGAACCTGCGTTACCGGAGGATTTCTCCCCACATCACCTCAAGCCTTACCAACTCGCCTATACCCCTGGGGGCAGAAAACTTATTAATCTGTCGAGAAGACTAAGAGTTAAAGAGTTAAAAAATGATCATCATTCATATCTCGTCAGCCCTTTTTCATACTTCGTATCATCATACGCTTCTTTGTAAATCTTGTAATTTCTTTATCACTATCTTCGTTGTCATCTTCGGAGTATTTATGCTAATGTCCAAAATCTCTATCCGGAATGATATAACCCTCGTAAGTACTATCTTCGTGTCGACAACCAAATGCATGCTCTGTATCACGATGTTTGATTTACTCTTAAAAAAGAGAGACGTGTAACAAAATTTGAATTAAACATATAATTGAAAAAGAAAGACACGTAACGAAATTTGAGATATATTGTATTGTTTTGTCTGCGTATCAAAAATAACATTAATGGCTATAATTAGTCAAACCAACTTGAATACCATGCCATGCAAGCTATCTTGCTTACACTTGTTAGGATTGTGGCATGCATATTAAATGTTACTATACAAGTTTTTGTGAATTTTATCATCATCTTGTAATACTCACTTTTTATTTTTATTTTTATTTTTTTTGTAAATATTGGAGTTTATTTTGTTATAATTAACATAAAACTGAATGGATTTATTAAATTGATCTTACGAGTATAAATTGGTAAAAATATCAAATTTATGAATATAGAAATAACCTAGCTAATTAACCTAGCTAATTCCAGTGATTTTTTTAATTAATTAAATTTACAAAAAAGTCAGTGTTCGATATGTATGTTGGCACGCTGCATTAAATTTTATTTTATCAAAGTATCGAGTACTAGTAATGCATTTTAGAGATCGAATATAATAAAGCTTGAACGTCACAATAAATATTTTAATGGATGTAACAATAAATGAACAAAATTACAGAAAAAATGTGCATTTATTCTTTTTATTTTTATTTTTTATATTGCAAAAAAAAAAAAAAAAGTGTATTTATTGGACCTAGGGAACCGTTATAGTATGTGCTTGTAGTGACGCGTCTCAGGTTACAGCAGAAACATATCCAATCTTTATTGTACATATCGATGTATTGTCTTAATTTTGACTCGTTGACTTACCAAACTTTTCTGAAATTTTAGTTACTAATTAAGGGCATATTTGGTGGAATTTATTTTAATTTTTAATTTTTTTTTTCAATCACATATTTCATGACGTAGTAGATAGTTGGTAGATCAATTACGTTAACAATACATGAACTTTACCTTATCTTTCAAAATAATACATGAACTCGCAAATTTGTTTTCTATCCATCATACATAAATTATTGTTAGTAGTGTTAATGTGTAAGTTATATTGTTCTTCACAAGCGTTTGGAAAATTTGCAAAATGATGAACAAGATCTTGTACGCAGTTGTAAAAATTACCCCTTGAGATTTGTATTTTGATTGAATAGTATCTATTTTGGCACGTACTTTGCAGTGAATAAACGATTGTTGTAGAATTTATTTAACATCTTGTGATGTTAAATTTATGTTCAATCGTTCAATTTTTTATCTTAAAGTTGTGAATGGTTCTATTTGATGCCAACTCCTTTTTGTTGCTTGAAGTTGAAGTTTTGGTTGTAGATAATAAATAGATGTGTGAAAATTGAAGAAAAAAAAAATTAATCCCAACATTATTTATTTATGATATTTTGAAGTTATGACGTCTAAATATAATGGAATTAGTAAAAAATGAAAAATAAGGAATTGATTAGAACTAGAGAATAGAGAGAAAGAGCTTTTATATACAAATTGTTAAGTAAACTGTAATACTATCCAGATTTGATAATAGAATATAAACGTAGAGTTCAGGAAACTGCTTTAAATCATCCCCTCTCAAGGTGGACGTCACGATGCAATATTAATTAGAATATTTAAAATATAATAAGAAGCTTTATTTAAGAAAAATTCAAATCTACCTCCAGGAATTTTGTCAAAGCCGTACCACTTGGTTGTGCATTTAGCTACATCATAACTCTAAGATTGCAAGTGCTTCACTAAAGAACACCATATGGAACTAGCATTGCATGTGACAAACTTTATAATTTGGCTGCAAAGTATGGCAATTTAGTGCCTAATGGAAACCAAAAAAGTGCACTTGGTAATAGGCTATAATTTTAAGCCATTAAGGAGAAGTTACATCTAAGAGAATTTTTTCAAAAACAAAGTTAAGTTCATGTATGATTTTGAAATTGGGGTAAAATTTCATGTACCATTCGCGTAATTGACCCGCCAACTATCCGCCATGCCATAGCCACTTTGTCACATAGATTTTTTCATTATTTTTGACTGGCGAAAGTTAATTTATGTATGGATGAGAAACAAATTCGTGAGTACATAGATGATTTTGAAACAAAGTTGAGCTTTCTAATAATTTATCAGCAACACATATATATCAATGATTACCGGTGACGATGTCGTCGAAAATCACTAATGGTGTTTTGGTTGCTCATCGCAGATGAAGAAGCTGTTGTTGTCATCGGCAATTCTTTCTTTAATTTTTAGTTTTCTAATAATTTATTTTCGCAAGTCAATAACTTAAGATATATTTATATTTTTTATTTATAAGCTTACCAATGGGACGTTGATCATTTGCTTGCTAATCTGGAGCGAAATCTAAAATTTTTGAAGGATATGATCGATACAACATTTGTGTAAACTCCATTACATGTTGCTCCTACCATTGTCATTATCGCAACCGCTACACTGGTGAGCATATGGATTACGAATTTGAAATCATGGAGCTCATGTCACCTTTAGGCATTTATTATTTAAATCTCCAAATGCAAAGCCCTATGCATCTTGGCAGTACAAGGAAACAAATTATAAGTGGTCAAAACTATGATAAAAATCGATCAAGAATTGATTAGGGGAGGAGGTGCTCGCATCTATACTCCCTTTCATAATGTCGCAGCCTCAGATAATGTTGATATACTTGAGTTGTTTTTAATTGATTATCCAAGTACACTCAAAGACCACTTAATCAATATCAAAGTGCCCTTCACATGTATTTTTATATAGATAATATGTTAATTAGTTGTCACTGTGTAGTAATCATGTCTTTCAAACAGAGGCGACTCAAGCAATTTAGACTCTTAGGAAAAAAAAATAGGAAAATCTTAAAAAATAATAATAAAAATAATAAAATGGAACAAACGTTCACCGACCAAAATTCTGTCGATGATCGCAAATGGTATTGTTGTCAATGATTTGTAAAGGAAATCAATTTTTCGGTAATTCAAACAAAATTATTAACAACAATACCGTCGGTTATCACCAACACATCTGTGAGAGATTACATATGACAATGTCGTTGACAATCAATCGCGGTGCTTCAATCGCTGATCACCGATGAATAAGATTTTTGGTGTCACCGACAAATCACTCTTTAATTTTTAGTTTTAATAATTTATTGACAAAATATTTTGCCAGTCAGTATTAGTAACTTAGGATATCTTATTATTTTTTATTTATAATCTTATCGCCAGATGTCAATTGCTTGCTTGCTCATTTGGAGTGATGTTGTGCGATTTATATCCCGCAAGTGGACGGATCGTGGACAAGTAATATAGTGATAAAATAAAGTGTCGAACCCACGAGGACTAGATACTAAATTACCAATTAATTTCACAACTCAAATTTTAACAATGGAAATAAACACAAATTCAATTTTTGATTCTTAAGATTCTAAACTAAATTAACTATTTTGATTAAATTGAAATTCGCAATAAGCAACTCTGAAAAATGAGAACGAATTAAAGTTTTAACAATACTAGGATTCACGAATCCACCGACACATTCTACTCAATTATCTGTTAATCACTTTTTAGCTTTTAATTACCTTGGACTGAAAATCGGCGTTCCTAAATTAATCGAAAGCCTCTCTCGATGGTCAATCAAATCTATATGTTATGCGAACTTCATTATCTCTAATTAAGCTTCGAGCATAAGCACATGCATTAAAATCTCAAGATCGCCTAAATGGATTTCATAAGGCATAATAGTAATCTCTATCTATTATTGGACCATATGTTATTCAATACCACGTGCTAAATCTATATTGAATCTCTCGACTTCAATATAGATCACAATATATTCTAATGGTGCGCAAGCATTAAAATAATAAAGAAACTGAATAAAGAATAATCAATCCACGGCAATTAATTACTAAAAAGGAAAAAACTGCTAATTAATCAAAACGTGAGGTTTCATCGTTCATCCTAGATAAAGTAAATTAGCCGGACATGATTTCTTCAATTAACGAAAGAATTGAATTCATCATGGTCCGGAGAAAAGAAAACAAAAAGTAAAATACAACCCGTGATCTTCGCTCGATAATCTTCGATTCTGCGCCTTAATCTTCGTTCTTGCCTTGTTTCTTGTTCCTCTAAAATTCGTCTCTCGCGAAAAGTCTATCTTCTGCCTTTTATACTCCTCTCTCCAGACCTCCAAACGTGTGTTTGGTTGTTGAAGTTATTTGGACTGGTAGAATTCTATTTGAATCAGGTGTCTGCACAATTTCTGTCACGATTAGGCTGTGCGATCGCATGGTTCATCTGATTTACATTCTGTTGTTTTTTTCAACGCCTTGCGATCGCACCAGGATAATACCATGCGATCGCATGGTTTATCCTGGTTTTGAATTTGAATTGCCCGCCTAGGTATTTGCACATCAAGTCCCTGAAGTTTCATTTCTTTAGCAATTAGGTCCCCTTGTCTTCATTTTGCTCTCTTTTCATCCCATTTATACTTGACTTTGATTATTTCCTAAATTGATAAGAAAACACATGCAATTAAACTGTAAACAACCAAAAGAACTTATAATTGTTCATTTTTGTGAGCCCAGATAAGTACAGAATTGTACTTATCAAATACCCCCAAACTTGAACTATTATTCGTCCTCGAATAAACTACTAAAAACAAACTTGTACTAGATGCAATAAGCAATAATAAAGTTCATAAATAGCTTGCCGTTCTTGCTTCAGATTTTTTCATAAAGAAAAACTTAGAAATCATGACGAGTGTTCAGGTTATAAAGTTGTAAACGTGATTCCAATTAAAACATACTTGAATCGTGTGTGAGGGCAGTTCATCTGATCAGCTTAAATTCTATGGAGGTGATAGTCCAACCATTTGGTCAATTTTTCCTTTCCCTCTCGTAAGATACACTTCCCCCAAAATAATTGTTTTCTCTCATAATTCCAAGATTTCTGGGTCTAAGGTTGTTCACATTCTTTTCTTTCTAGAGGCTGGTTGAGAAAGCTAATGATTGTGACAACCTAGGCTTATGAAGATTCTCCAATTTATGAGCACTCTTGACCAGAAATTTTCTACTAAGTAAGTCAAACCCATTAGTCATCTAATCCTCAGGTTACTTTGCAAAGACAATTTATTTTATTTTATTTTATTTATTTATATATATATATATATATTATTATTATTATTATTATTATTATTATTATTATTATTTGTTAATCTTATGTGCAGAACTCAGTCCATTAAGCTTTCTAAATGACTCATGTAACGAGCTTTAGGCCGATGACTCCCAAGTCTTTTGAACTTTAGGGCATCGGGTTCTGAGAAACCCCTATGGGCCTTTTCACTCGAGTCAAATAGGCTACGAAAAGAGTTATAAGATATTTAGTCGTATGCGAAACTCATTCCATTAAGTTTTCTAAATGACCCATGTAACGAGCTTTTGGTCAATGACTTTATCACTCGAGTCAAAAAGGCTTCGAAATGAGTTATATAAAAATAAAAGCCTTGTTCTTTGCGTGCAATAAGTTCATACTGAGGGATTAGATTCCTAACATTCGGTCATTACTTAGTTTCCTCTAACTGGTCTAAAGTGCTCCACATTTTTTCGACATACACGGAATCAATCATAATCTAGATAGCCACCATCACAGTTTACTCACTACAATCACTCACTATATTGGTTATTTGTTCGAGATACGGATGATGATTTTTAGGCTTAAACAGGTATCCTATTATTTTCAACTTAAGTGCACCAACATAGCTACATATCATCGTCACTGGCCGACACAACACAATATCAGATATGATTAATTAGTCTCAGATTTAAACAACAATATAATTTGTTCACAAGTCATGATTTAAAGCTAAAATTAAATGAAAATTTCATCATTAGCCAGCAAGGCTATTCATATCACACAAGCATGCAAACAAAATAATAATAATAAATTTTTTTTAGTCAACAATCAAATATCATCAAATATCATGAATATGTCAAATTGAGCAAAATTTTTATAACCACCCCCAAACTTAAAACGTGCATTGTCCCCAATTGCATGTAAAATAAAGAAATACATAAAAATTTAGGAACTTCCCGGAGGTGGATCAGAGGGTGCCTGAAGAAGGAGTGTGGAGGGGTCAACTGGTGGAGGAGCTAGCGTGGGTGTCGGGCGGCATATCTGATCATGGAGGTCATCCAGCTTGCCCGCACATCTGTCTAGTCGTCGCTTGACCTGGTCACAGTCAGCCCGAATCCGACTCTGCTCAAGGGAAGTCTGACTCAGGGTAAACTCCATAGACGACTGAGTGTGTCTGCTTGCATCCACTCGAGCCCGTAGAGTCGCCAACTCCTGCTGTACTGTGCGGATCTCAGTCCGGGTGGCGATAATGAGCCGTGTCTGCTCAGCCTGACCCTCTAGTAAGCGATGTAACAAAGCGGCCATATCTCCAGGTGGTGCGGCTGGCTGGGGTGCTGCTGGCTGGGGTGTTGCATAGGCCAAATGGCATACGCCTATAAGCAAACGTGCCATAAGGACAGGTAAAGGTAGTCTTTTCTTGATCTTCCGGCGCGATATGAATCTGATTGTAGCCTGAATACCCGTCAAGAAAGCAATAATGGGAATGACCTGCCAATCGCTCCAACATCTGATCGATGAAAGGTAGAGGGAAATGGTCTTTTCGAGTGGCATCATTCAACTTTCTGTAGTCAATATAAACACGCCAGCCGGTAGTCAATCTGACTGGAATGAGCTCGTTATTCTCATTCTTCTCAACTGTGATCCCTCCTTTTTTTGGCACTACCTGGACCGGACTCACCCAAGTACTATCTGAAATAGGATAGATAATACCTGCGTCAAGCAGTTTCAACACTTCAGCTCGGACTACTTCTTGCAAATGGGGATTCAGTCTGCGTTGATGTTGCACTGTTGGTTTATATGCCTCTTCCATTAGAATCTTGTGCATGCATAAAGATGGGCTGATACCTTTGATGTCTGCTATAGTCCAACCGATGGCTGATTTGTAATTCTTCAAAACTCGGAGTAATTTATCCTCCTGATCCTGATCAATAGAGTTCGCAATGATGACTGGAAGAGTGGATGATTCACCGAGATAAGCATACCTAAGGTGAGAAGGTAATTGCTTTAACTCGAGAATTGGTGCCTTTTGGACCGAAGGAGGCTGTTGAGGAAGTGTGGTACCCAGATCCATATACCTACTCCTTCTTTCAATCCGTTCTGCTCCTTGTAAATATCTGGCACATTCTTCAAGGACTGGAGACTCGGAATTTTCATCTTGAGAATGCATAATACACGCTTCCCATGGATTTGTAGGATTTTCCAAGGCAAATGTGTTAGCAGCCTCGTGATCAATGATATCGATCTGAAAGCATGAGTCAGAGGAGCTTGGATACTGAATTGCTTTGAATACGTCAAAAGTGACCTGCTCCTCATTCAATCTCAACATCAGCTGCCCTTTTTGCACATCAATGAGGGCCCTTCCAGTAGCTAAGAATGGTCGCCCCAAGATAAGTGGCACATCTCTATCCTCCGCCATATCGAGGATAATGAAGTCAGCTGGGAATATGAACTTGTCCACCTTCACCAAAATATCTTCAATAACTCCACGTGGGCGTTTAACTGACCGACCAGCTAACTGGAGTGAAATTGTGGTTGGCTTCACTTCTCCGAGACCTAGTTGCCTGAAAATAGAATAAGGCATCAAGTTAATGCTAGCACCTAAATCACATAACGCTTTTTCGAAAAAAGAACTACCAACAGTACAAGGAATAGAGAAACTCCCCGGATCTTTTAACTTTGGCGGTAGCTTATTTTGCAAGATAGCACTACACTCCTCAGTAAGCATAACTGTTTCGTGCTCTTCCAACTTCCGTTTATTTGAAAAGATTTCCTTCATGAATTTAGCATAACTCGGCATTTGTGCTAGAGCATCAGCAAACGGAATGTTGATCTGGAGTTTCTTGAACACATCGAGAAATTTCTCGAATTGCTTGTCTAGCTTGTGTTTTCGCAGCCTCTGAGGAAATGGGATAGGAAGGACGTAAGCCGGTGGTGGAATATAAGCTGGTGGAGAGTCCTGTTCTGGTGCAACTTCTGCATCTAATTTATTTTCTCTCGCTTTGTCGGACACAGTTTCCTTTTCTACACCTGGCCTAGTCACATGAATCTCTGGTAACTGAACACCGCTCCTCGTGGTAATTGCATTTACTTGCTCCTTTGGATTGACTTCGGTGTTGCTTGGCCATGTGCCTGGTTGTCTCTCAGTCAACAATTTAGCCAACTGCCCAATCTGATTTTCCATATTCTTGATAGCAGCATCCTGTCTTTTCTGCATCTCCTCCTGTCTTTTCTGCATCTCCTTCAATTCAGTGACAACTTCTTCCAGTCCTCCTTTTTTCTCTTGTGGCCTCCCTTGATTTGGCGGATTCTGGATATTCTGGTTGTTGCCATAGGAGAAGTTTGGATGATTTCTCCATCCTGGATTGTATGTCTGTGAATAAGGGTTATTCTGCTGACGTTGAAAATTCTGAGCATATGCAACTTGCTCAGGAGAAGGCATATCAACCTTTGTCAATGGGCACTCCGAAGATTGATGGTTTGCCCCGCATGTCACACAGATTGGTGGAGACATCTGAACCATATTAGCTGAATGAGAATATTTCATCGTCTCCATCTGCTTGGCCAATGCATCGATCTTTGCCAGTACAAGCGAATTTGAGTTTACCTCATGTACCCCTGCTGCTTTCCTTTGTACCCCTCTGTCTGGCCACATAACGAATTGTTCACTCATTGTTTCATACAAATCATGGAGATCGCCGGCAGACCTGTTTTGGATAGAGCCACCCGCTGCAGAATCAACTGACGAACGACTGCTAGGAACTAGACCAGAGTAGAAGAAATGATTCTGAGCTGCTAAAGGAAATCCGTGGCTTGGACACTTCCTGAGCAGTTGCTTGAATCTCTCACATGCCTCATGAAAGTTTTCCAACTCAGACTGTTGGAAATTGGAAATCTCGTACTTCAATCTGTTCACCCTGGCTGGAGGAAAGTATTTCAATGTGAACTTTTGGATCAGATCACCCCAAGTTGTGATGCTCCCAGGCGGTAGTGAATCCAACTATTCTCGAGCTTTATCCTTCAGTGTGTGTGGAAAAAGCCTCATCTTCAGTGCCTCTTCGTTGACGCCTTGGTATTTGAAATTGCCACAGATTTCATCAAAGCGAGAAATGTGGTAATGAGGGTTTTCATCTACCATCCCGTAGAAAGGCAGACTGTTCGAGAACAAGTTGATCACATCTGGCCTCAACTGGAAGTTGTCGTGTCCATAAGGCGGATATATAATACTGGACCGATTTTCAACTATCGGTGGCATCATGTATTCACCCATAAGAATGTCTCTCTCATTAACTTCAACAGGTCGAGCTATTGGTGCCTGATTGTTTCGGCTATCTGCTTGCAACGGATTCTGGATTCGGTTATCCTCCATTGTGGCTTGCTGCTGTTGCTTCTTTTCTCTTTTTTCTCGTTGTCGTCGGTGAAAGCTCCGTTCAATTTCTGGATCTAAATCAAATAGATCAAGATCTTTTGTACGGCGCATACACACTTAACACCTGAAAAGTTAGAAAACAGATAAAATTCAGCAGTATCACGACGAATTGAAAATTAAAGATAGAACTAAATAAAACTGAAAAGAATTGTTAAAAGCCAAATTATAAATTAACGTAGCAATTAATAAAACTAGTCCCCGGCAACGGCGCCAAAAACTTGTTGTGCGATTTATATCCCGCAAGTGGACGGATCGTGGACAAGTAATATAGTGATAAAATAAAGTGTCGAACCCACGAGGACTAGATACTAAATTACCAATTAATTTCACAACTCAAATTTTAACAATGAAAATAAACACAAATTCAATTTTTGATTCTTAAGATTCTAAACTAAATTAACTATTTTGATTAAATTGAAATTCGCAATAAGCAACTCTGAAAAATGAGAACGAATTAAAGTTTTAACAATACTAGGATTCACGAATCCACCGACACATTCTACTCAATTATCTGTTAATCACTTTTTAGCTTTTAATTACCTTGGACTGAAAATCGGCGTTCCTAAATTAATCGAAAGCCTCTCTCGATGGTCAATCAAATCTATATGTTATGCGAACTTCATTATCTCTAATTAAGCTTCGAGCATAAGCACATGCATTAAAATCTCAAGATCGCCTAAATGGATTTCATAAGGCATAATAGTAATTTCTATCTATTATTGGACCCTATGTTATTCAATACCACGTGCTAAATCTATATTGAATCTCTCGACTTCAATATAGATCACAATATATTCTAATGGTGCGCAAGCATTAAAATAATAAAGAAACTGAATAAAGAATAATCAATCCACGGCAATTAATTACTAAAAAGGAAAAAATTGCTAATTAATCAAAACGTGAGGTTTCATCGTTCATCCTAGATAAAGTAAATTAGCCGGACATGATTTCTTCAATTAACGAAAGAATTGAATTCATCATGGTCCGGAGAAAAGAAAACAAAAAGTAAAATACAACTCGTGATCTTCGCTCGATAATCTTCGATTCCGCGCCTTGATCTTCGTTCTTGCCTTGTTTCTTGTTCCTCTAAAATTCGTCTCTCGCGAAAAGTCTATCTTCTGCCTTTTATACTTCTCTCTCCAGACCTCCAAACGTGTGTTTGGTTGTTGAAGTTATTTGGACTGGTAGAATTCTATTTGAATCAGGTGTCTGCACAATTTCTGTCACGATTAGGCTGTGCGATCGCATGGTGGACATAGTTGCGATCGCATGGTTCATCTGATTTACATTCTGTTGTTTTTTTCAACGCCTTGCGATCGCACCAGGATAATACCATGCGATCGCATGGTTTATCCTGGTTTTGAATTTGAATTGCCCGCCTAGGTATTTGCACATCAAGTCCCTGAAGTTTCATTTCTTTAGCAATTAGGTCCCCTTGTCTTCATTTTGCTCTCTTTTCATCCCATTTATACTTGACTTTGATTATTTCCTAAATTGATAAGAAAACACATGCAATTAAACTGTAAACAACCAAAAGAACTTATAATTGTTCATTTTTGTGAGCCCAGACAAGTACAGAATTGTACTTATCAAGTGACATCTAGAATTTTTGAAGATACGATCAAGACAACATTTGTGCAAACTTCATTACATGTCCTTGTCGTTTTTGTTGATGGGCATAAGTATTATGTAATTAAAATATTAAAAGCATATGCATTTTTAGGCATTATATAAAACCTTCAAATGCAACCTATGATAAAAGAGTCTAAAATTTTTACTACTTATATTGCCACATGTCAACTTTAAAAGTGGCAGTCTTTTATTTTTTTACCAATTTTTTTCCCTTTTTTGTTTGGATAATTATATTTATACACATTTTTTTTAACCACCCTATATTTTATAATTGTAATAAAAGTCCTCAATAATATCAAAATTTTACATTTATGTCCCTAATTATTTGTTATCACTTTTTTTATCATCAACATATTAATCAGTACATCTTATCTTTGTTTTTGATGATGATTTTTGTTCAAAAAATTAATTAAGAGGGCGTAAAAATATTTTTTCTCTCTCTCATATTCTGTCTTCTATTTTTTTTTACCAAAATTTCCCCCTTTTTTGTTTGGATAATTATATTTAAACCACAATTTTTTTAACCACACCACATTTTATAATTAGAATAAAAGTCCTCAACAATATTTAATTTTTACATTTATGTCCCTAAATATTTGTTATCACATTTTTTTTTATCATCAACCTATTAATCTTATCTTTGTCTTTGATGATGATTTATGTTCAAAAAATTAAAGAGGGCGTAAAAATATTTTTTTTTCTCTCATATTTTTAAATAAACAAAATAAATAGTAAGGTACAAAAGTTTGACAAAATATG
The DNA here is from genome assembly GCA_030279155.1 of Forsythia viridissima. Lineage (NCBI taxonomy): Eukaryota > Viridiplantae > Streptophyta > Magnoliopsida > Lamiales > Oleaceae > Forsythia > Forsythia viridissima. The sequence continues at coordinate 6,215,395 of CM059036.1, forward strand.
TCTCTCATTTTAATGCACATTATCAGAATATTTGGACAAAAATCATCATCTGATACAAGATGTGAAAATTAATTAAAATTTAACAATAAAAACGCGCGAAAAAAAGTTGGGAATTTAAGTGACAAAATTTCATACATTGGTGGACCTTCATTGTAATTAAAACGTAATGTAGATAATAAAAACTGTAGTGGGAATATAATTATCATTTTTGTTTCTTGTTTAAACGTTGTACGAGTGTATATCATTTAGAGCACATGTTTAAAATCTATTTTCAATGTGCATTTAATGGATACACAAATTTTCCTGTATTGAGCTTCTATGGAGATCTGATGATGATTTTTTTTTTCATATTCTTGAACATATATATTCCATGAAATAAAATAAATAAATAAATAAATAAATAATAATAATAATACAATAAAAGAGGTATGGCCAATTAATGATTTTGCTATCTTATGTACCAAATAGTCCAATTTTGTTGACTTTTAAGTTTTTCTAATGTGTTATAATTTTTTGTTTATTTTGACGCTTATAAAGGATCACACTTAAGATTTTATGAACATATTAGATTATTTATGATTTGAAAATGCATATGTTGAGAGCAACTTTTGATAATCAAAGCTCTTCTTGTTTCTTTTTGTCTGTCTATAGCACTATGAATTTGTTTATGAAAATTATATGTATTAGTATTTCTCAACTTCTATTATTTTGTTTAGTAAAAAGTTCGAAAACAGTTATACAATCAATCACAAATTCTTCTAAGTTGTAAATTGTGGTTTGTTCAAATAATTGTTTGCTTATATTTATATTTAAGAAGTGTGTCTTTTGATTATCTATTTTATATTTGTTGAGTGCTAATTTTTTTAAATTATTTGCTGTAAATTATACTCAAACTATTTTATATCCATATAGATTATAAATTAAAATACAATAACGTAAATATCGTACGAACAACTTTACGTGCATCGCACGTCCTACAACTAGTGGTAGTACAAACTCCATTAGATGTTGTTGTGGATGTCACCAATTGGCATAGGTATCACTGTCATGAAAGTGTATGCCACCTTTAGGAATAAAATTAAGGATAATTTGCAGCCGCCGTCTCCAATCTTTGAAATTTTGATACTTTTATCCTTATTATTCATTTTTTTGCACCCATATCTCCAATCTTTCTTAATTTGGTTGCTAAAGTTTCTGTTGACGGATTTACCCTTTGATAATTTACAGCCTCCATCTCTAACTTTTGAAATTTTGGTACTTTTATTTTAATTCTTCATTTTTTTGTACCCATATCTCCAACATTTCTTAATTTGGTGGCTGAAATCCCTGTTGACGGATTTACCTTTTAATATATTATCAATTTATTAGTTTCTTTTAATTTTTTATATAAAATAAAAGTATTCGGACTCATTTGTACTTGCAAATGTTAGAAATCTAATTGTAAATTTCTCTAATTAAAATAAGGACATTTGTCTTTTTCATCAAATAAATACCAATTGCGCACCAAAACACATCAGTTAGAGACTTCTGTATTAAAAAATAAAGGTTAGGGACCATTTGTACAAATTTTCTGTTATTTATTTATTTTTCATTTAATTAATAATAGGGGTAGAACGAAGCGTTGATTTGTTAACATTGACTTTTCTCATTCTTATACATAGATAAACTAAGCACGATAATGATAAACTTGTTGTCCTGATAACTATTATTCAGATAAATAGTTTTATCTACAAGTCAAACAGATCCTTAAGATAATTATTAGATTTTATTCATTTTTGTTAAAAGTTAGAATTAAAATATAGTTATCTGAATAAAACTATTTATTTGAATAATAGTGATAAAACTATTTATCTATTTAAGTAATAATAATACGTAATAAATAATTTTCTCTTATTAAAAATTAATAGTTTTATCACTAATAAATTATATATAAAAATTTAAAAGACACGGAAAATTTGTGCAATTGGTCTCTAACTTTTATTTTTTGATACAGAAGTCTCTAACTAGTGTGTTTTAGTGCATAATTAGTCATTATTTGATGAAAAAGATAAATATGTCCTTATTTTGATTAGAGAAATTTTCAAATGAATTTCTAACATTTGCAAGTACAAATAAGTACGAATATTTTTATTTAGTTTATATGAAAAATTAAAAAAAAAACTAATAAATTTATAATATATTAAAAGGTAAATTCGTCAACAGGGACTTCAGCCACCAAATTAAAAAATGTTGGGGATATGGATGTAAAAAAAATAAAGCATCAAGATAAAAGTGTCAAAATTCTAAAGATTGGGGATGTAGGCTGCAAATTATCAAAGGGTAAATTCGTCAACAGGGACTTCAGCCACCAAACAAAAAAAGGTTGAAGATATGGGTGCAAAAAAATGAAGAATGAGAATAAAAGTGCTAAAATTTCAAAGGTTGAGGACAACGACTGCAAATTACCCTAAAATTAAACCTCCAAATGCAAAGCCATCCGCATTTGGCCATACAAGAAAATAAAGTAAAAATGGTCAAAATTCTAATAAAAATCGACGATAATTGATTTGGACAGGAGGCGCTTGTACTCTTTGTTATGATGTTGTAGCCTTAAATAATGTTGATATACTTGAGTTGTTTTTAATCAATTATTCAAGTGCGATCAAGGACTGCAATAACCAATAGTAGAGTGATCTTCATATGTATTTTCTACCTAAATAGTATGGACATAAAAAAGTTCGTGAGTTGTCTAATTGTGTAATAATCGCGTCTTTTTAAAATGAGACAGCTCATGCAATTTGAGGGTCTTAGACAAAATTTCTTATATGGCCGTTAAAAAATTATAATAAAAATATTTAAATGGGGCAAATATTGATCCTCGACAGAAATTGTATCGATGGTCGTAAATGGCATTATTATTGATAATTTTGATAGAAATAAATATTTATTGGTTATTCAAATAAAATTATTAACAACAATACCATCGATGATCATCACCAAAAGTGCTTCGATAATTGATCACCGATGAAAAGTCGCTGGAGTCATCAACAATTCTTTCTTTAATTTTTAGTTTTTTAATAATTACTAGCAAAATATTTGATATATCTTTTTATTTTTTATTTATAATATTACAAACTAATAAGTTAATTTTCTAATTGTTATTTTATTTATGATGAAATTTTATTTCTAATTGTTATTTTATTTCTGATGAAATTTTTCGTTATCAGTATTTATTTCCTATATTTTTATTACTTAGTTGTAGACAATTTTCATCACTAAATAGCCGTTTGATATGAATTATAAATTAATTTATTTGACAAAAAAAATTTACCTATGTAGCATGATATTTTTGACTATTCTTGGTCAAATAAACCATTTTTATCAAATAAACTAGTTTATAATCCACACTAAATAGGTACTAAATTAAATATATTAAAATAATTTTTTTTAATATTACAAAATGAAAATACATTTGGAATCTTAAATAAACTTTTTAGTCGTTATATAATTACCGAGTGAAATTTTTGAAGGAAATATTTAATTTTTAACTTTTACTGTTTTATATAATGACAAAGTTCTATCTTTAGATTAAAATTATTACGATTTTTTTTAAATTATCACCAACCAAAAACTTTATTATTAATCTTAAATTATTATTGTTACCTATGAATTTTTTCATTGATAATAATAATAATTATTTTTCAATTTTTATTAAGTTATTTTGTGACGGAATTTTTGCCAGAAAATTATTTCTATGAAAATGAGAATTTTTTTAAGTAATACTAGCGAAAAAATCTGACTAGGAGATTCCGTTAATAAAATTGTTTAGAAAGAAAGTCCTAAATTTTAGAGGTCTTACAGCCTAAATTTTGAGCCGGCTCTTCCGATTGGTTAAACTAATTGTCCTATCATGGTACTTAATTCTTAACGATGTGAAAGTTGAATGACTTGATTGAAATAAATACTAAATAAAGTGATCCCAAATTAAAATTTGTTATAAGTTTAGGGATCAGTACTATGCCCATTTGGCAATCTCCTTTGATGCAAAAGGTTAGATCACGATGAAAAATGCAATATTCCTTCTCTAACCACAAATCCAGCGGAATTTTCTCAACAAATAGAATGGAAAGTGGCAACTGTTCCTCTATTAACTTCTTATAACTAACAAAGACCAGTTAACCATAAAACTAAGTATAGAGAAAAATGGCAAATTTCAGAGCATTATCCAAATGCATTCCCAATGAAGATACATTCTTTAAAAGTGCATGGATTCATAGGGGGTTCGTCTCTGCCACAAGGCCATCCCACAAAGCTGTGAGTGTGTGTGTGTGTTTTTTTTCTAGTATTCTCTAGAGTTATGATCACATGTCTGCAAGGGCGGATCCAGGAATTTTTTGAGGCCGGATTACTATTGAAAATTTTTTTTTGCATGGATTGTTACTAAGAATTTTTTATTTTTTTTTAACACAGTTAAAAATGACTTTTTCCAGGACGGCCATACATGTCTGTTTTGCTTAAAAGCATATTTTATAACATGTCAAATTTCTTGATATTGAAATATTAATGTTTAACAGGCGAAGATTGATAAAGAGACATGTGGAAAGATGGTCGAAGCTGCGGAATCAGTGAAAGATGGGACACAAGAAGTGGTTCAAGAAGTTAAACGTGTTGGTAAAGTAGTGACTGACAAAATTGCAAATACTGCTGGAAATGTAATTCTCTTAAACACCCTTTTAATATTATTAATCTTTCTTTTGGTGACAGGTCACAGGTTCATGTGTGAAATCTAGTAAATTAAAAAAATATATTATCACCGACCATAAAGAAGTTTTCTCTGCTATGTAAAGAAAAAAAAATTATATCCGTATATCACTACGTCTTCGATTTTTTTTTTTCAAATAAAACTCTCTCAATCATCTCCCTCAAACGATTATATCCAATTTCTAATCACTGCGTCAATCTATCATCCTAAAACTATAAATTGAGTTTTTTTTCTTCTTCTTTTTGTTTTGGTTACGATAGTAGATTTTTCTTCGTTTTATTTTTTATTGATATTATTTTTATTATCAAATTTTTTATATGTGAACAGATCATACGGTCGTATTCCACTGATTATAAATAGTATACCAGTGTTAGTAATTCTAAAATTATATTTAAATTTTTGGTCAGGTGATTACAAATGCAGCTAAAAAAGGAATTGAGAAAGCAGCAGAGACTGCTGATAGTAAAAGAGGAAAAGATGTTTGGGACACTGCCAAAGTTGCCACTGAAGTTTTTAAGGATAAAGTTGTTGACAAACAAACAAATAATCTCAAAAAAGACTAGGCTGAAAAACAAAATTAATCGACTATATTTGGAGAATTTGCCTATAATTGTATACTATTTATAGAGATGATTTTGTTTTTAATTTCGTTTCAACTACTTTGTCATGGACTAAGTAATAAAGCAATATACCTTTGTTTTATCAATTTTGTTTTGCAAGATGAAATGTGCATGGTTGGTTTTGTATTATTTGTAAAAGTTTTTAGTGGTTTGACTATTTTGCCCTTCACTTGAAAAAATACACGTTAGCCCACATGACTTTGTTAATGACAAAATCTGATGAAAACTGTGAGGAGGGACAAATTCTGGTAATTAATAGAAAGTAGGATATATTATAGAACGTATTGCATTTTTTTTCTTGTGAAGAAAATACCTGATCCCACAAAGAAGAACAAGAAAATTGGATGTCCAACAATAGAGATTCCACATGGATTATTATTTTAGTGTCAGTAGTTAATCTCTAATGTTCAGTTTTGGAATTAGTCTTTTGACTTGAAGTTATTATACAATCTTATACGAGGATCAACATACTTTGGTACCGTTGGATGTTGGACTTGGCCTTCTTGGGTTGCTCTTACAACATCATTCGAGTGTTTTGAGAATCATATGAAGATTGGTAAATGATTCATTACTCTTGAAAATTAAGAGACTATAACGTGTGTTTCATCTATTTAAGTTTATAGATAAATGCATTGGTTAAGGTGAAGTAATAAGTTGAAAAGGGTTTCAAATATAATTTGTTTATGATCAACATAAAGTCGCCACAAGTAATATAATCTTCAATCAAGATTGACACTTCTTCATATGTTGTAATCAGTTGGGTTAGATGAAGAGATTATATTTCTATGGTAACTGATCATCTTGGTTTTATCTAGTGTTATTAGAACTTGTCCGGCACCGCACATCACGTTCAACCGGTAAAATCGGATTCAAAAACCCGCCCAAAAACTCGTCAACTCGCCCCCGATTTTGAAGAACTCGTTGAATTGTTCACGATTTCTCCAGTTTTAAAAATCATTCCTTTTTACAATTAATTGTAACTGACAATTGAAATTCATCTCTCTCCGTTCACGAAATGGATCAAAAGAATGAAAAATAAAAATAAAAATTTGTTTTTGAGCAATTTTTGTGATTTCCAATTTTTTTTTTCATTTTTTACTTTTTAAAAATCACCGGGTCAAATCCAGTTCGATCCTTTGACCATTGACCTTTGCTCTTTTTTGGGTCAATGTCCGAGTCGTTTTTTAAAACATTTGTTTTATCATACCACATGATATTTCTCGTCACAAAGATTGTCTTGACACATTGCTAAATGATAATCAACGTAAATTAATTCATCTAAGTGAATGTTTTAATTTAACATATTTTGATTATCGTTTGCCATAGTGATATGAGTTACACATAAAACATAAAAGGCGAAAATTAGAAGAATTTGATTGAGAATTAATTAATTGACAAATGTAGGACATTTGTGCAAATTAATTAATTAGGTTATTTGAACTATTATTGATGAGCCTAAATTTCTTAAATGGGTTAATATTAATATTATCTAGACATAATATTGGTTAAGGGTGGAACACAATAGACATTACGGTCTTAGTGGCACAAGAAAGCGAAACCCTAATCCTAGCCCTAATTCCCTTTCCACCGTCCTTTACGGCCTACCGCAGCCAGTCTTAATTCCTCCACGAACAGTTTTTATATAGTTACAAGTGTTTTAGAGTAAATATTTATTGAGTTTTAATTCATTTTCGTGATTATAGGACGAAATCTTCGAACTCGAGTTATATTGGTAAAATCGACAAGAAAATAAAAAGAAGTTGATGTTTTGAAGTAAAGATTAAGAGCCATACATTGGAGGATGAGAAAGAGTAAAAATCGAGAAGTTTAAGGTGTTTATGAGTGATAATAAAGAGTTGAAGTGAATGATTAAACACCCAAAAATCGAAAAAGGGAAATGAGAAACCTAAGGACAGAGCATGTAAGAAAATTAGAATACAAAGTTTGATACAAAATCTTCATAAGTAAATAATATACCATTCATGAGATAAATAAATTACGAGCCCAAAATTTTTAGAGATCGCAATTCAGAGTTTTTATGGAAAGTAATGGCCAATTGAAATCGCCAGAGGAGTAGGATCTCGATCCACTTGAGCGGAACATGCTACGAAAATTTCACCTGCTCTGCCCACTTGAGCGACAGTCTTCTGGGCACATTTTGTTTTTATTTTTGGTAATATTTTGGGGATCGTTTCGAATGGTTTTGACACGAATTTTTAGCCCTAAGTTGACTTATTTAAATACAAAGGCTCTTACACTTCAAAGAAGTTGCAAATTTGGAGAGAAATATAGGCAAAGACACGGGTTTCATTGGAGATTCTACATCAATTTCGATTTTACGGGGTTTCAAGCTAAGAAGACAAAGAAGATTGTTCAAGTTCCAATCGTAGACATTTGAGGGATTAAGATTTTTATTCTAGTTCTTCTATATTCATATACTCTGATGATATACTTTTAATTATTTTGGTGATTTTGTAATTCAAAGAAGTTAGGCTAAACGCAATCTTACTAGGATGACGATGTAAACTTTGTGCTTGAAGTTTTAATTCAAGAAATCTCATTTTTTATTATCAACTTATGTTTAGTTGATTATTTGTCAAACATTTATCCCTTCTGAATGATTGATCAACATTTGAACGTTTTTGTACTTATTTTGCTTCCGAGAGGTCAAAATTAGGTTTCAGCATGCCTTTTAAAGAAATAATGACTCTCGGTTTCCTTATGAACACTAGAGGTTTAGTTGAGGATGAGTGTTTCAAATTTCTCATAATGTATTAATTGTTGAAATTATTAATTTTTGAATTTTTTCAAATTAAAAAAAAAAAAAAAACGAGCTAGCCCCATGCGTCCGTGGACGGATCGGCCCAAGGGCCAAGACGAGCCTAGGTTCGTGGACATGAGATGAGCTCGACTAGCCCTTATGGTCGAGCTGGCTCGGTTTAGTCCATTGACACCCGTATATAGGATTAATACCTTAATTTAAAATGTTTAGAAAATAGGCCATTATATTTTGATCATTATTACATACATTTTTTTTAATCACTTTTTAACTACCCTAATAGTCTCTTATTTTTATTTATTGTAGCACTTATCTCACCCTTCTTGTTTGTTGCATTTTTGTCTTCAATTTTTTATTAATTAGTACATCTGGTGTTGATGAAGGTTTATATTCAAATATTCTCTTAGTATGCTATGAAATGAAGGGCAAATAGTAAGTCGCATTTGTGTATTTATTGTTATTTTTGCTTATTTTAAACTATATGGGGATAAATAAATGGGCAAATAGCACTGGAGATCTCGAACCTTTTTGAACCTTGTGATGATGGAGTCTTGAACCTCTGATTTCTAACACTCGGGATCTCAAACCTTTAAAATATTTGTGCATGAGGTCTTTTTGTAACGAAAAACGTCAGTTTAACTATTAAATGATCAAATTTTTTTTTTTTTTTTTTTATTGAAGTGACATTTCTACTCTTATTTTAGTTTAGGGTAAATAGCACTGGGAGTCTCCAACCTTTAAAATTTAAGACAATGAGATCTTGAATCTTTAATTTTTAGTACCAGGGAACCCAAACCATTCAAAGGTTTGCGCTTGAGATTCTTTTTATGATGAAAAACATCAGTTTGACTGTTAAAAAAAATAATAATAATAAAAAAGAATCATTCCCCACTCATTAAAACTAGTAATTTTGTTTAACAATTTAGAAATACAAATATATAATCATAACATTACAAAATAGTACATCTATTTTCCAACCTCAAACTCAAAAATTCAGCAACCAAGTACCTTCATAGATTATTTTTCTGTTCTTGAGCTTGATATCGGCTAGGAATAGATTTGGTGGGTTTGGAATTGGCTGTGATTGGTTTTTTTTTTTTTCTTCTGCAAATGACATGAGTTTTCAGGAGTTTAGAGATGGGTGGTGATTGATGGAGATGGGTGGGTTTGAGAGGTGTGTGGCTTCTCAGGTGCTATAAATACTAGTTAGTTTATTTTTTGGTGGGTAGTGCAGGTAGTGTCGTTGCCACTGGGGTTGGGGTTGTTGGGGTTGGGGTTGGGGTTGGGGTTGGGGTTGGTGGTTTGAAATTGGGGAAGATGGTATTTTGTTTTGGTTTTTTTTTCTTCATTTTTTTTTCTTTTTATTTAATTCAAAATTAAATATGGGTAGACTAATCATTTTACTTAAATTTTGATACTTTAACGGTCAAATTGATGTTTTCCATCACAAAAGGACTTTAGGCGTATATATTTGAAATGTTTGGAATCTCGGGTGCTAGAAATCAGATATTTGAAACTTCATCGTCACAAAGTTTAAAAGTTAGAGACTCCCAGAGCTATTTACCCTACATTAAAATAAGGGTAGAACTGTCATTTTCAATAAAAAAAATTGACTATTTAATGACTAAACTGACATTTTTCGACACAAAAGGACATTAGGCATATACGTTTGAAAAGTTTGGAATTTCTATTGTTAGACATCAAATGTTTAATTCGAAACCTCTAATACTATTTATCCTAAATAAATCTTTTTACACTATTTTTATGGATTTTTAAACAGAAAATGTTATAAACAATAAGATTTTAATTAATAGAAAATTAATGAGTAGATGTGAAGAAAAAGTGCAAAGACAAGTAAAAGTTAGAGAGCTTTGAGCTTAGGAGAAAATTGTGGGACTATATTAGAGTATCTCTAATGCACCATGTATATTATTTTTTAGACGAATTATATAAGTACAGATAGATGGAGTTATAAAAAAATTATTTTTAATATATGTTGACGATGATTCCATCTAGTTGATATGGTACACTAAAAAATAGACTACGTCTAAAAATCTAGATTTAAATCCACCTCAATATTTTATTTTTAAAAAAAATCAGACAATGGAAATAAAAATTAAAGATCTGCTGATTTAAAAAATTAATATCATATAAACGATAATATTAATTTTATATAGTATTTATTAGAGATAAATTTTTAATTTGATCGTTTGACGTGAAGAGAAACTTTACTTTGTCTATTTTAGAGGCTGTGTTTGATTTTGATTAAAATCAGATTTTTTAAAAAAGTTGATGAAATGTATGGTTAAAAAATTGTGAGTTCATGAAATGTATGGTTAAAATTAATTGTTGACTTTTACTTTAATTTTTTAACAAAATTTTAATTGAAAACAAACGAACTCGCTCCAATCTACATTTTGATAGATAGATTGCATTGGAGATGGTATAAATAAACCACCAATAACAAAAACCTCAATAGACAAAACCCTTTAATTCCTTTATTTTCTCCTCTGCCCTCTGCCCTCTGCCCTCTACCTTTTTCTTGGAAAATCGGAACAAGAAAAAAAAAGAAAAGCGCCGGAAATGGCAGCGACGGTGAGGGCGGCGGCAGCGCTATCACAGCCGGTGACATTTGTAACGGGCAACGCCAAGAAACTCGAAGAGGTCCGTGCTATACTCGGCAACTCCATTCCCTTCCGATCCCTCAAGATCGATCGTACGTTATCATATGTCTCTGTTTATGTATGCCTGTGTTAGTAAGAACGGATTATACGTGTTTTCATTCATTTTATGTTTATTGGATGGGGTAAATGAACAGTGCCGGAACTACAAGGAGAGCCTGAAGACATTTCTAAAGATAAGGCTCGATTAGCTGCTAAAGAGGTACTTGACGCTCATATGATACTCAATTGTAGACGTGCACTCAGTATGTATTTAATCGAGTTACAATGCCAGTGTATGGTACAAAATTTTGAAGCATGGGGTACAACTTTTCCTTGCAGTAGTTACCACCGCATAGCCTTGTCATTTCTCCTATTTGTGTGGTGCAATACATATACGAATCTATGGACCTCGAATTCTGCCTGTAATATATCTATGCATTATGTCTATCTACTGGCGAAAATTAAATATTAGAGAAAAACAACACAACAATGCAGCATTGCCATTTGTCTCGTTTGTTTATGTCATGCATGCGAAAAATTGTATTAATCTCTTTTGGGAGTGTTTGTCTGACTTTAACTTTAATCTATATATAGTTAAACATCTATTATGTTATGTTTTATATGCAATATTAAACACAATACATTTTTAATCGATTTTATACATGTTCGTGTCCAAAAGTATTTTTATTATGACATTCGATGATGGACAGTTTTATGTGACTCTGTGAATTCATATACATTAGATGGGTATAAAACAAGGATGTATGTTGAGAATTTGATTCCGTCTTTTTTGTGTAATGGAAGGTGAGTGGGCCAGTGCTCGTGGAGGATACTTGCCTTTGTTTCAATGCCCTCAAGGGTCTCCCAGGTAGTTAAATTTAGAATCATTTCATATTTAGGTTGTATATGTTTCTATTATATCACTAATTCCATTTTTTGTCAGTAATTACTTTGTGTTTATAAATTGCCGACTTCTTTATCTCTGTGCATTGTGGCTAATTATTGCATGTTGCCTTCTATTTTGCAGGGCCTTACATGTAAGTTGCCTATTTCATGCTTATCCTTCTTCTGAGGTGAACTTTCTTTCCATCTTTAGGGTATTGTTTGACCGCCACCCACCCCACCCAGGGCTAAAAGGCATCATGATCTCCTAATTTACTTTGGAATTTTCAACATTAAATTTGGATACCTGGCTTTTCTTCTTTGAGTTATGTTTCGTGAATATAAATAAGCTATGTTGATGCTGTGTACCTTATTATTATTGAAGAATGATAACTTCATTTACTAAATGATTATTATTTTTTTCTTTCTTTCTCTGCTTTGGTTGATTTTTCTTTTACTAGGATATGATTTACATTTTAGGGTATTGATGCATACAATGTTAATGAGAGCATTGCTCTTTGATCGACCATGCTAGGCTCATAATCTGGACATGTCTGATTTGGTTCATTCAAGCTTAGCACGATTCAATCTCTATTGAGCTTTAGCTGCTTAAATAGTCATAACTCATAAGATGTTTAATTATTTTAAAGACATTTGATTCATTTTTATATAACTGTACAGTCTGTACCAAATTTATAATATTTGAAAGCTCTAAATAGGCTTCAATTATATGATTAACATCTTGGACTTAATTCTGTATCTCACATCTCATCTATAGTTTCACTTTCCTTCTTTCACAATCCTCTTCTCTAGTTGCGTATCTTTTCTAGAATCTTTGTAATATACTTTCCTTATATACAAATGAAAATGTAAAAGGAAACACCTGCTTTTGTCTTTGAATGATAGAATTGTCATTGGTAATGAGGAACTTGAACTGGTAATGATCACTCAAAGGATATCCTTGATTTGGTCATTATGTTGATTGATTTTGGAAAACTAAAAGTTGACTACAGTCCTTTTATTTGCAAGATTGAGTCAATTACACAATGAACTTTGTCCTTCTTCGAAGTGTAATTCTTATTCTAATCTTGCTATAATTTTTAACTCTGCATAAGATGCCCCATATAGTATGATTGTGTCCATCTTTCCTCAACATTGTAGTACGCCCCTATTTCTTATGTGTATTTTTGAACCGTACTTAATTGGATAAGTATATTTGCAGCAAGTGGTTTCTTCAAAAGCTTGGTCATGAAGGTATTGTCACTTTTCCTTGGTTTCTTTACATGTACAACTATTGTAAATTCATCCTTTTAACCCACCCCATATCTTTATTTTAAAGTTGCATATTTATATTCTCTTTTAGGTCTGAACAATTTATTGATGGCATATGAGGATAAATCGGCATATGCTCTCTGTGTATTCTCTCTTGCTCTTGGGCCAAATGCAGATCCAATTACTTTTTTGGGAAAAACACCGGTATGATTCTGTGCTTTCAGAAGAAAGCATGTTATCGTTTTGTACTTGATATTCCACTAAAATAGATGTGACAACCCAATCTTCTTCGATCTAATTTGTTAATTGATACTGAATAAGGCTTAACAATTTGAGTGATTACATAAGAAAGAAACAACGGAAATGGAAGGAAATCAGACGGAAAAAAATTTCTAGCTGTTAATGGATAAATTCCCACTTTTTTACTTTTAAAGACTTGTTCTATAGTTAATGTAAGCCTCAGTATAAACTGCACATATAATGAAGAATGTAAATTGTGTTTTCCTGCATTGAATACTAGATTACAGTTATTCCAATGTTACTTGTATTGGTGCGAAGCATTCTTATTATTTTCTAAAGGAAGCAACACCTGATATGATAAAATTCTTTTTCGCACAAAACGTTCTCCACTTTTGCTTTCTTAACCTTGGCCTCTAGCACAAAATAAAAATATTATAAGTTCTCATGGTTTCTCTATATGACAAAATATAGAAGTTGTAATCAATGAACAGAAGGCAGGCCTTTGATAATTGTCGGTATCAATTGATTCTACCTAAAGAACAATGCTACTCTACTATAGCTTGATCTTTACATGCCAGAAGAAAAAAAATTAAGAAGACAAAAGTTTGATTTTCATTCCATTTTGATGATGTGCTTTAACTCATAGTATAGTGGATGTTATGCTTGTGTTCATTAGACAAAAAGAATGCCATGTTCATGGCCCCATGTATTGCTTTCTTTTACATTTATTGGGAATGACAATGCATATTGTTTTTCCTGAATTGCTCATATGACACTATCTATTGAATATTTTTATTTCAAAACTGAAAAGATCAAAAATAATTCTCACTTGTTCACTTTTCAAAGTATATCTATTATGCTCCAACAGTCACTTTAGCAAAAAAAATAATCATACATTTGAAAAGTGAAGCTGAACTTAGAAACTTTAATGGAAGGATTCTTTGGTTCTAACATAATGGCCCACTTTATAGAAGTGATTTTTGTTACGCCTCAGTACCACATGGCACTCCACGTGGACTGGTCAAAGTCAACAGAGCCTAGTGGAGGTAGTGATGTGGCTATTCCCTCTGTTTTCAAGGAGTTCAAGGAGGTATGGGGGAGGCGCTAGAGAGGACGAGGCTGTTAAGACCGACCTTGGTTGCGTGTTGAGTAAGTTTCACTTGATACTCCGCGAATTAGACCCGATAAAACTGATGGGATAGCTTGCCAATGCGTCTTGTCAAAGTCCTAGTCCTCTAGCATGTGGCTAAAAGAGACTTATTCTTTAAACCTAGGACGTGACACCTTGAGTGTGACAAGAGGCTCCTGGGAGTGCACCACTTGTTTCGCATCCAGAGCACTTAGCCAATTGGCATTGGCCTATAACTACCAATGCCATATCTCTAAGAAAAAGATGATGAAAATCTAAATAAGAAATCCATATTAAAACAAAGTCATCTCCATTGATTAATTTAAGTGTACTTATATCACTTAGGGAATTTGTGGTTAGAGGCCCTCAAGCCACTTCCTCGGCCATAACGTGTTCCTCTCACACTCAAACATTTTCTCTACTCTTTTTCTAGCGTGACCGTCCAAATGTGTTTGTAAATTACACGTAGGCAGAGAAGGCGTGGGATTCTGTTGGCAGTCATTTTTGGAGGTCAACAACTTTTTTAATTGATGATTTCCTAACATATTTCCAAATAGAGTTGTGTCATAGCATTGCATATGAGCCATATATGGACCAGTGTCTAGGCTCTAGCTCATACTTAATTTTCAAAAGGTTTAATCCGATCGAACTTGAGCTTAATTTTGAAGCTTGGTGCATCTTGCCTTTGAGCTCAAACTAGATTGAAATTTTGGACATTGATAGCCTGAATTTTACCCAGTTGGGCTCAGGTTGTTTACTGCTATAGTTTTCGGTATCTGTACCATTACACTCCTGATTACAGAGGCCATGTATTTTTCACACACAAACACACACATATGCTGTTGGTTATCGGCAGGTCAAAAAGTTTCAACAGCTTTGTTTTCAGACACGTTAAAAGTGGTAGGAAAATTGTCTTATTTTGCAACTATACTTGCAGTTGAAGCATTCCTGTTCCCATACACAATAAAAAAAGATACTGAAGAGGTTAATACCCATCCTGAAGTAAAAGGCGGAGAAATTAATCATTCTAGCCGATAAAATACCAATGGCCGCAAAACTTTTGCATTCCGAAATAAATGCTACTGTCACATCTCTGTTCATCTTCTTGGAGCCGACAATACTTTCCCATGCGGATAAGATATTCCTCAAGCTAGAGTAGAATTGTCTTATTTAGATACTGGTCTAATTGACCGAGAAAAGAAGTTCCAATGAAAGCCTTTAAAGGGATATAGATTAGTTTAAATTGTTACTGTAAGTAGATGTTTTGGGTGATCCCCACGTTAATGAAAGCCTTTTCATTAAATATAGTAGGAACTTGCTGGGCTATGTTGTATCTCTACGCAATTTTTCGTTGGTAATTTTAGTATCTTACTGTCATTGACTTGTTATAAAGTAATATTATTTTTGTAGAAACTACTAAATCAGATATTGACTTGCATTTTGGAGGGTGTCTGAGTGCACATGTATTTGTGCATTGAGTTGGATTGTGGATAGACAAAGATATCTAATAGCAGAAATGAAGCAATTTGTGGCTCACATTGCAGGGAAAGATAGTTCCTCCAAGGGGACCAAATGATTTTGGTTGGGATCCAATCTTTCAACCTGATGGCTATGGCCAAACGTGAGTGCATCTTCCGACTCTAGCTCATTACCTGCGAGTTAGGACACATGGTTTGTTTATTGGTGACATGACAAAAACTAGCTAACTTAATTATTCTTGTTTTAGTTATGCGGAAATGCCCAAGGAAGAGAAGAACAAAATTTCTCACCGTTCCCGTGCTCTTGCTTTGGTGAAATCCCACTTTGCCGAGGCTAAATATACTTTCAAGACGGAACCAAATATCCAACAGTGAGATATATGCTTTCTTGGAGCCATATATTTTGATTTATAAAATACTGCATGCCATTCAGAAAAAATAGTCAGTTATTGAATTTTACTTTGCCTGTAACTTTGAATTATGATTGTTATATCATATTGGTTAAAAAATTAAATGAATAACTCGTGTTCATTTCTGGTGTCAAATTCTTTAGTAATTTCTATATTATCTTATGCTCTATATTTGGTAGCCATATGAAAGATTATGTAGAATTTGTCTTGATCTTAATAGATTTATCATTTAACCTCGTGACTGTCATTTCCCTCATGGAAATTATACCTCCACCCCACCCCATAAAAAAACCAAACAAACCAAAAATAACCAATCACCTTGTCTGATATCTAGAATGATTTCCATTGCTTATGTCTGTTCACTATTACAACGTAATAGCTGTGAAAAACCCACCCCCACTAATCAAGAGTTGATAGAAAGGCTGAATATTTATGTGAAAGATAAAATGATTCCCATGAAAGTGAAGGAATACTGCAACTAAATATTGAACCTTCGGTTTGTACACTTGTACTGAATGTGACAGTTGCATACATGTACATATAACATGGCTTTGCATGTGGGCTAGCTGGTGAATGCATTAAGAATTGGCCCCCAATGTTAAGGGAGGCCAAGACAAATGCCTCACATGCCTTGTGGACCCAACCTCACATGCATGACTACTGTGTTTGAACCATCTTTGCACGTGAGTTGGAAACTCAGATCACCTTCAATCCCCTATTGTCAGCATTTCATTAGGTGGGTTTGATACGGTGTGCTTAGTACCTCATGTTTGATAAAGTGAACTGGATAATATTGGATGATATTAAAGAAGAAAATATGTTATAATTTTATTTTAATGTGTTTTCTAATCTTGTTTAGTATTGCATACTAAGGATGTCTTCACGACATTCTCCATCCTTCACGTCATTGAGCATATGAGTGAAAATTTTGGTGTTGAAATAATAAACAAAAACAAGAGACTAAAAAGGCCACCATTATCCATTCTTGGTGGGAATAATTTTCTCCACCAAACAAGGGGTGTGGAGCATTTATCTCTGGAGGTACATGGTTCGCGTGTACTCTTTATTGACTCTCTGTGTGATTTGTTGCATATGTGATTTGACTTCTGGTGAATCTTTTTAGGGTAGCGTGACAACTGAGGTCTACGAAAAGTTATAGGAATTTCTATATTTTTCATTTTATCTAGTACAAAAGATGAATTAATTGGGTTAGGGAGTGTTGAAATTATTTTTGAAGTGCTTATAAATTGTGTGTCATATAGAATGTATGGATAATAAATATATGGTAAATTGTGTCCATTTTGTAGATAAAAAATATGTTTGACCTGTTTAAATTATTATAATTTAAGCATTGTCAAACAAGGTTAGTTTTTTGTAATTATAAGTAGTGGGTCCTACGTAATATGTAGATAAAAAATAGATTAAAGTTGTAGGTCTTACGAAATGTGTAGATAAAAAATAGATAAAAGTTGTAGGACATATCAAATGTGTAGATAAAAATAATGTTTGTCTAACTTATAAGCTAAAAAGACACTCCTAAACATATATGCGAACACATGTGGTACCAACAACCCTCAGAGAAGCGAGGAAATCCTGTTTTCAACTCAAACCCTGTACATAGTAGCTTTTCTTCCTGGTACTTGAAAGTAACTTCTTCATCTTTAGACACGAATTTCGAATGTACTTTTTTTTTTTTTTTTAATCTATCAAAAATCCTACGCCAAAGAATTTGCTGGTAATCTGTCATTTCTATAAGATCATAAAGAATAAAAACACTCATGATTAAGGTTAATTATCAGAATTAACAGCAAGGATATATATATATGTATGTATCTACAATGGTACAGACACAATAATTCATTTAACCAAAAGAACAAGATTGCTTCCATTGACAAAGACAAAGCAAAAAAGGCAAAAAAATAAAATAGGCAATGAACTTTGCTAGTATGCATCATCTATTCCAAAAGTCTTTCACTTTTGATAATTCAAGTTTGGACATTCACACTATGGACTGTATAACTTTAAGAAAGCTAAAATACAAAGAAGAAAAAAGAAATTACAAAATCATCTTAAAGTTCTATAAAACATTTTGCCAACACCATATGTAGACTGTAGACTCTTACAACAGATAACAGGAATATGGTGGTAGTTTGGGAGGAAATGGATGAGGCTGAGAAATCTTGGCATTGAAAGAATTATGGAGAAAAACAATAAGGATTTGAACAACGCTTCAGAGCCTGCTCCCGGGATAGCCTTGTTTATCTTTTGACTGGAGCTGACCGAGGTTGCACAACAATGGTGTAACGGGATGGAGAGGAGTGGACGACGATGAACTTAATGAGTGAATAAAAATGTACACTTGCCAATTGTGGAAGTAAAACAGATAGATGTCGGAGAAACAATGGATGTAATATGGATAGAGGGTAATGCTTCATAGTAAAAGTGGAATCTAACAGGAAAGACGTACTAATGATGAACCCCTTGTTGTTCTTTACGTAATTCAGCAAGATTGTTAACACTGGCGGCCCCTGCGGCAAGTAAGGACACCAGCACCAGAAGTAATAGAGCCAATGAGTGATGAAGGCTTGGCACCTAAGCTTGAAGCTCTGGCATAGCTGGCTGAAGCTCCAGCCCCGGACGGGGTGAAATACGCCCCGTTAAGCATCAGGTCACCTTCTGACCTCCAATTCCAACCCTTCCATTGATTTTCAGCAGTTTCAACTCTCTTTGTCACCTGATCAAACCAGTACAACATAAATTTTAATCAAATTGTACAAGTACTGATAATCTTTTACTGATTAACAGGAATCTTGATATTGCAGTACCTCTTTTGCGAAAGGGTTGACTGGGGCAAGATATCTGTTGCCTTGGCTGTTGATGGTCGGTTCTGCACTTCCACCAATGGCGTACATCTCCCAGTGAGTGTAGTCATTGTTCACTACATGGAAGTATCCGTGTCTACACCTGCATTTTCCGTACAATGTTCTTGTATTAGATTACAAAGCCATTTAACACAACAGGTGCCTGAAAGAATGCCATTTAACATGGAACCTTACAAATTACCTTGGCATTCTCTGAATGAGACCCTCTCCAAAATGGTTGTAGGCAATAGTTGCTTGCATTTGCTTGTCTCTCACATAAGAATCACTGTGACCCAACAGCATAACCTGTTTCCATTAACACACAACACCATCAGCATTATCTGAAAGGGTAAATTCTTACAGCAAATCCCAAGTTGACAGTTGACAGACCTCGTTGTGGTGGGTAAAAAAATTGTTGGAGATGGTAATGGCAGTTGAGCCCATGACAGCATCAACAAGGCCGTCAGCACAGTTAGAGAGCGAGTTATGATCGACCCAAATATGGCTTGACCCGAAGATGGAAATAGCATCACCATCAGCCATAGTCCTCCAACCATAATGTGATGGTGAACTTCTTACCATGGCGTTTCCAGTTGGTTTACAATCATGGATGTGCAGGCCATGAATAATCACATTAGTAATAAACTGAATCGTAATACACGCTCCATTAGCAATGTGCACATTGACTCCACGCCCATCAATGGTCTTAAAGCTGTTCATTATGAGTTCCTGCTTCAATGTTATAACCATGTCGCGCTTGAACACGATCCAGAGAGGCTCCTCCTGTATAACAGCATGGCGTAGAGTGCCAGGCCTCGGGTTAACGGGGTCGTCATCATTAGGATCAGTGACTACATAGAATTTTCCATCCCGACCACCAATGGCATTGCGCCCGAAACCGATACCACAGTCAGCCAGGCGCTTCCGGTTCTGTTGCCAATTGGCATCACAACGCCAACAGTCATCGATAGGGTTGCCCGTTGCACACGAGAAAAATCCAAGCTTTCGCCTCTCGGTGCTGTTTCTAGTGATCCTGTGAATAGTGAATACACAACTTTTCATCAACAGCGTTTCATGTATTTCACATGCACTCATGCATACACACGTGTACACATGCACGTACACAATTACAATCAAATGACAGACACATGAACAATAAAACACTCAAATGGTAACTTTACATTAATCAACTCCATGGATTAGGACGGCAAGGAAAAAACAATAGGAATTTAAGTATCAGTTTCAAGGGAAAGTTTAAGTTCACGTTCTGTACTACATTATTCTTAATAAAGTGCATAATCAGGACTAACATTGACCTTTAAAGTCTATAAAGTAGTAAAAGTTATACTGCACATGGCAAAAGAATCATGATCATTAAACCTTTCAAAGAAAACATCCACCAATAAAAAGCAGGAAAATGTGCGATCATCAACAAATGCTAATTAGCGTACGACACGGATCTTACTACAGCAGCATGTGATTAACTGAACGTAAACAAATGAATGACCCAAAATGCATCATATAAGAATATGATTCTCGAATGGGACACCACAATCAATAAAATTTTAAATTCTTTTTCTTCTTTGTATTGTTCACCCCGTGATCTGTACCTTACCAAACAGGTTCTTATTGAAAAATGCTAGAATTGGATATATAGTAAAATACCTTAAAAAATTTAGTTTAGGCCATGTGGGTTAGGTTCAGTAGGTCTGTGCTTTAAAAAATACAGAAATGTGGTTTTCAATTCATGGACCACAACAAGAACTCAAAAGAACAACTAATGGTACTTGGCTACTAAATGCACATAAAGTGATTCTCAAGAATTCTTAAAAGAGAAAATTAAAGGAACAACAAACAAAATGAGACAGATCGAACCCACATTTCAACTGATGCTGCAACCTCTTCTGGATTGTCCACAGCATGTTCATTCAAATCCTCCTCTTTAATTTCTCCTAACCTGAACCACCCACATAACACCATCAATATTATTACACTTACACACACAAATACATACAAACACCAACAAACTAAAAATCGTTATTAATAAATTTAAAATCGAGTATATTAGTTTTTTTCATCTTCGTTCCAAATTCAAAAGAGCATTTATTATTCACATGGGTTGTCAGCAACCGACACTTGCAATCTATTATTCAGTAATATTTGGTGGAGGAAAAAGTGGGGTTTGGCACTAAAGTACAAGCACCGCCAAAACACACACACACAGTGCCGTACACTGTTCAAGGTAGTGGTAAGTGCAATATATACATACGTGTATACATACAAATCTTCAACGTTGAAACCGTCAAAAAGTGATATTTTTAGAGAGAGAGAGACAGGGGGTCAACTGATAACTGCCTTTGGGGGGACGACACGGGTATGTGGTTAGAAAACGTACTAAAATACCCATCTGGATTTTCGTAAGATAAAAGGGTTGGGTGGAATAAACTGAATTGTGAGAGGGCAATTATGTGAAAAGGAGGGGTTCGGTAGCCAATGATGATTTTCTTTAAAAGCAAAAACAGAGGAATCCGAGTATTTGTGTATTAACGGAATAAACGGTTGAGATCAGGTAAATATTGGATCTGAACAGCTGAAACTCATTCTCTTGGGAGTGAAGTGAGTGAGTGAAAATGGTGGGAGTGGGAAGAGATCCAACGGCTTACATTTAAGCTGCTCTAATAATCCAATGAGGGTTAGGAAAATGATTAGGCGCTGGTTTACTGAGTCGAATCAATAGTGAAAAATTAACACGATTACTGAGTTAAAATGCTGAGTTTTCCTGACCTTGCCGCCATTATCGAGTTCTCAGAGCTCTGCAATTGCTCTTTTTCTGCAGCACTGTACAATTGGGGAGAAAAAATCAGAGTTCAATTAGAAGAAATTCTTCAAACCGAAGCAAAAGAAAAGATGAAAACAAGTAAAAATTTCTTTGCGAATTGAAGAAAAAAATTGCATAAAATGCAGGTGAATTTCGAGCACGAGAGGCAAAATATTACCAAAAGAACAAATGCATACGTTGTAAACACACACACACACACACAGAGGAAAGAAAAATAGCAAATTTCGAATGGTGAAAATGCAGAAAATTCCGAAGAGTTTAAAGGCAAACAAACGTCAGTTTTGAGGCTTCATCTTTCTGAACTCTGGCCACGACGACGCCAATGAAGAGCATCAACAGCAGCAAATAACATAGACACACACATTTCTTCGAAAATGCCATTGCCATTTCCACGACTCTGTATCTCTCTCTCTCTATATATATATACACGACTGTGTGTACGTGTTTGTATATAATTGAGCAGAGAATTTGAAGAAAAAAAAAATGGAAATTTCTTACGATCAGAGAGAATAGAGGGACATGGGTGAGAGACGAAGTATTACAGGCAACGTAACGGCCTCGTTTTATAGACTGTGACCTGACAAAACGTTAGATTTAACGACCGTTAACTAACTAAATAATTCCTTTGACCATGGTTAGGGCGTTAGTTAACTGTGGTTAGGGTTACTCTTTACTTTTAACCAACCTACTAACTGCCTGCTGAAAACCACTCTATGTCCCTGTCACGTGCCATCTTCGCCCGGTCACGTGCTTCCACCTCATCCTCAATATGTTTGAACAACTTTCCTAGCTAAATCATATTCTCAATTTATGTTACATTTTAATTTCTTGAAAATCTCTTTCTTTTCCTTTTTGTGCATTTTTCTTAAGATAATGTTTCCAAATTTCGGGAGACATTTTGACATTTTATGAAAAAAATTGACATTTTCTCAGTCTATTTGTCACTCGCATGACGTTTTTGTTTCTAGACGAGAAAAGAGGTCGTAATGATCAAGCTCGGGTGATTCTTTACCAATACTAATTGGTCTCCACAAAGTCATAGAGATAGATCTGGGTGGAGTTGAGTCCTTCCACTAAATATTTGACATCTCTGCACGTCAGCTTTTGTTAGCGAATGAAATATTTTTAAATGTGATGTCACTTGTAGTGTACTGTATTGACGTAACAAAAACTGATGAACAAATGTACTAACCATTTGGTGAAAGGACAACTAAACGGAAACAACAATTTTCAACTCATATGTGGACGGGATGGTGAAGTAGATTGATTAGTTATTACTGTTGACAACTACTTTTGTAACTAACATAGAAAAGGAGAAAGTATTATTTATAATGTATCCTTGTCACTTAGATGAGTCTGTTTATGGAGGTGAGATGAGACGGTGCCGTTTTCAATTAGGAACAGAATTGACGTGCAAGAGCTGATTCCATGGAATTATTAGATTACTACAACAAAGGCAATTTTTGTATTTATCTTTATATTTTATTAGTGGAAAATTTATTTCCAGCATTTGGTTGTGTTTGCGGTGGGGTTTAAGGGATTGGTTTCTATTTTTGGGCCTTGAACCAGGGGGTTAGGTGGTGGGGATGGGGGGTTGTTTTACACGATAATATTCATAAGATGCAAACAAAATTTAGCCCTTCTATTGATTAAATTATAATTTAAGTTAATTAAATCGATCAAATATATTTTTTATTCACATATTTTATAAGATGGTTAATGAGTATGTTTGATAAAAAAATTTGTAGATTATACGCAATTGGTCATATAGAATGTGTGGATAAAAAAAAGGTAAAAGTTGTAGATCTTACGAAATGTGTGGATAAAAATAATATTTGACCAATTTATAAGTACTTATAAACACTAGCAAACATACTCGTGTTGACACTACAATTTCGTATAAGTACACTACATTTTAATTGTACTTAAGGTTCTCAATCTCTGTTCATTGTATTACTTATGTTATTAACTTTTTTTCGTCGAATTCTTATCTTCAACTTTCATTAATTAACAAATTTCATTCTTAATGATCGTTTATGTCAAAATATTCTGTTTGCGTACTTTGAAATGAGGAAGAAAAAATTTTTATCCTACATTTGTATTTATTGTTTTTTTTTTTAAAAAAAAAATATGATGGCCAAATAAGTCATTTTACGCTCTCCCAATGGATTTTTTGGACGAAAATCGTTATTGGACACAAGATGTACTTATTAAAGAAAAGTTGAAGATAAGAATGCGATAAGAAGAGTTGGGAACATGAGTACTACAATGAACAAAGATTTTGAGGACATTAAGTGCAATTAAAATGTGGTATAACAAATAATAAGTGTGGGGTGAATATAATTACTGTATTTCATATGATCCACAACTTACTTCCCTACTTATCATCTACACATTCTATAAGACCTATAACTTATAAGTACTTAAAGAATAATTTCATCTGAACGGGTTATTAGGATTTATGTTGTGATGTTAAGGTACCATGAAATTTTTTGTTTTGCAACTTGTTTCTATGTTTTTGCAATCCCTTTTAATGTTTATCTTTTAGTTTTTTGTATCCAAGGATGTGTTAAAAGGTAATCAAAGAATTCGATTAAATTGGATTAAAAATTTGACATGATTTGAATAAAATATTTTAGAATCAATCTTTCATAGTGTTTGATTTTTGAAAACTAAGTTTGATTTAGAGTCGCTCGATAAAAAAAATATTGTGGTATTCTCAAGTTACTAACTCAAAAACGAAATCGATTGTCCTATTTACAATGATGTAAAATCAACTTTGTATTTTTTTTTAAAAAAAAAAATCTTATGGAGCCATGTATTGGCTTGCACCTTTTGGGGCTCTGTATATTATTCTTTCCATGCAAAAACAAAGTGGCTCCCATCATAACCATATTTCACGCTTGTGACATAATTCCCAAATTTCTACTCTTCCTAACATGCCCAAAAAGTTTCATACACCAAATTATGATATTTTCATCCTACCACAATACATAACCATCCATGGCATGCACCATTCAATGATGGATCACGTATAATCTAAAAATTACTTAATTGGTATACCAAATTTTGTATAAATTTCGTCTTTTGAGTAAAAATTCTTTGTCAAATATAACTTATAAGACATACCCGAGTTTCCTTGTTTGAGTAAAATTATTGTTCAAAGGTGTTCAGTGAGACTTCCACCACTTAAACTCATACACACGCATCGCAAAATCTTGTGTGCAAACCAAATTTTAGTGGTCTTTTATATGCAATGAGGCTTCGACCACTTCGACGGATACAGACGCGTAACAATATCTTTGTGTGCGGACTAAATTTTGGTGGTCTTTTACCTGCAATGAATTTATCATCGAGGTTGCTCGTTGACGTAGGTTTTATTAAGTGAATTTGTGCAAATTTTTGAATCCTATCATGTTATGGTACTAGTTTTGTATCATAACAAGTAAAAACTAAACCAATCATGTTATGCTACTAGTTTTGGACACACACACGCACGTATAGAGAGAGAAAGAGAGTGGGGTTAGCTTGCTTTAGTGACTTTTCACTTAACTAACTTGTTTTTACATAATGAAAAGTGAAAGCTTGATTATGTAGGCTATGTTTGGCCTAAGCCAATACACCTACCTCACTTTTTTTCTAAAGTGGGATGTTTTGAGATCGAACTTGTTTTATTTATTTTTATCGAACTTCAAAATTTGGTAAAGTTGTGAATATAATTTTGTCGGTGTTTTCATAATTCTTCCCTCCAAAAGAAGACTAATTCAAACAATAACAATTTCATTGTATTTTTTTCCCACTTGTTAAATTTTAAAGCAGTAATAAGCACACTGAAGATTTTAACCGTCAATAAAATATGGTCATTCAATAACAATTAAGAAAAACCGTCATTATTAATTAGGAGCCGACCCACAAGCACAAATTCTTGGCATATGATATAAGCCACAAGTCATCCCTCTATTTTGTCATATAAGAAGGATAAGTTGCATCTAGCTTTCGTCTCCTCTAAAAAGTTTTAGTTTTAACATATCGATTAGATTTCTAGATACTAGCTAGTATACCCCCCATGTGTAACTAACCATATGGCATTGAGGCAAGAATTCTCTGGATATATAGAAGATGATGAATTGAATTGAATTGGTTGTGTTGATGGCTCAACAAAAGCAATGAAAATGTCACTTTGGCCACTCCATGTCCCCCTACCATATACATGAAGCACATGCAACTTATTTCAACCATACAATTTGCTCAATAATATATCAAAAATGCATTGGATAATTCCTAAATACACCTATATTTTAGTTGATCTAATCCTCATTAGTATATATATACACACACACACATATACACATCAAAGTCCACTAATTAATTGGTTGGTTCATGTAAAATCGACCTTGCAATCTTGCACCATGTGTGCACCCCATGTGGAAAGTGGAACCATAGGGACACCATCCATCACATCATTTGCTTTAATTCACTTCTTATCAAGCTAGTATAATTTAGGGTTCGTTTGATTTCAATTACAATTTTGTTAAAAAATTGAAGTCAAAGTCAACAATTAATTTTAATTATATATTTTATGGGACTCACAATCTTTTACAATTTTTCAACCACACATTTCATTAACTTTTATCAACTTTTTTTAAAAAAAAATCTGATTTTAATCAAAATTAAAATCAAACACACCCTTAATAAGATTTTCTTTATTTCGATATCTATGTCTATACATGTGAAAAACGATAATGAACCTACGATAGACAGAAAACCGTCAAACTCTCTCGAATTCAAATATCACTTTGACTCTCTCTTAGGATGAACCTGTATATGTTCATTTAGGAAATTGATAATCACTTTACAAAATATAAGATATAATGACACGAAGGAATTAAAATAATTTTTTTTTTTGGGGTCACATAAATGTTTGACAAGAACAAGTTTCTAAGATGTATTGATGAAGAGAAAAAGTGGATCATTGTGTCCCTATTTTTAGCTTGTGCTAGGCAACATATACACATTGAGATTCAATGCCAAAATAAGAAAATTAATATTTATGTCATACATGTAGGCACCCAAAAGGACACAAATGCAAGGCCATTGTGCATCCACAAAGTTATCAATTGTGTGAAGAATTTAATAGCCTAGCCAAACCATTATAATATTCTTTTTTATTGTTATGAATATACAAGAAGGATGTGTCAACTCATTTTCAGTACATATTCAACAAATAGTATTAAATTGTAAGCGATTTTCTTTTCATCGTACAATAGTATAATACAACGAATACATTTCATCTGCATTACTAAAAAAATTTATATATGTCTCTAATTTGCAGTCTATCTAATATTGTAATATTTTGATTATACGAAATGATCTGTTCAAGAAACTTGTTATTAACATTCAACGCTCATTCCTTCTCTCTTCTCAAATTTTAAAATTCTCGAAAAAATTTATATTTATCACTTGGGCACATACAAAGTTTTATCAAATTTTAACTTAATCGTGACGTATGTGGTTTTGAATTTGGAACTGGATCCGCTTCATGTGGTGGATCGGGTTCCCAAATTGAACCCAACTGTTAGCCAATCAGTGTTAACAACCAGATTGCAATAGATAGTCACATGGCCTTTACCAATGAATAAGGAATGCCTAATTAATTAGTTGACCTATGTTGTCTCTTTCTCATTTTTCTTTTTCCATTTACTTGAATTTAAAGCAACGTGACGTAATTATAAAATATTTTATTTTATCATATTTTTCGATAGAAGTAAAATTCAGTAATAAGAATAAGACGAGCAAATTGACATTTCATTAACAATTTACATTTTTAGACGAGGTAGTTTAATATAATATCACTCTGTCACCCGTCAAATTTTTAATAAACAAAAATCGAGTTTGTGCATGAAAAGCATCTTAAATGTTCTTTCAATTACTGTTCTAACAAGTCTGTCTAACTTTTGCCTAGGCGTGAGGTATGGCCTCCACACCTAGCTACACCTCACGTCTCGCCCTCGTATTGACTTTATCTTACTCTCGCCAAGGCCTTACTTAAACCCGGAAAATTTGAAATTCGACCTCCACGCCTAATCACGCTTCATACTTTTTAAAACATTGATTTCAATACAAGTGTTTAATTGAATGAAAAGACCAAAAAAAAAAAAAAAGAATTTAAATAGTCGACTTAGAGTCAACTGAAAGCAAGTCGTAGCTTGTTGCTGATTTTATGCAATAACTTAATTTTGCACGACAAATTTGTTTTTTTGGATAATAAGTCTGAAAATAATATCCTTTCTTGCGGAGTGATTGACGGTCTTCGCCATCACATTTGCCAACTAAACCTTTTGCATTAAATAAGGAAAAAGGGGTAAGTGAAACATAAACATTCTACAATTGTACAATGTCTTTTATATTATTAAATATTATTAAAAATGTAATTAATTTTTCTATTTTATTTTATTTTTTATTTTTTATACATTTTTAATATATTATATATGCCAAAAGAAATTAGGTTTTGAATGAAACCAACATGTTCAATACTATTTCAAACTCGATAAAAAGCTCTTTAAAAAAAATACGAATAATCTGATA
Organism: Forsythia viridissima; assembly: GCA_030279155.1. Classification (NCBI taxonomy): domain Eukaryota; kingdom Viridiplantae; phylum Streptophyta; class Magnoliopsida; order Lamiales; family Oleaceae; genus Forsythia; species Forsythia viridissima. The sequence goes on from CM059036.1 coordinate 6,243,894, forward strand.
AATAAATTAAAATTTAAAAAAAAATTAAAAGTGTACGGAGTTGGCTTCTGATTTGGGATAGGTGTATGGACCAGTGAGGGATTTGTTGTCACAAATATCTAACTAGAGATTAATTGGATGAGAGACTATTTGACATCTAAAGCTCCTATCGTTTTTGACCCTACATGATAGTGGCATGTCTTTCGTTCTTCTTTTAATTTTAATAATATGTTGGGATGGATAAATGATAAGGATGTCACGAAGGTGACAACTTAGTTGAAATGTGGTGGTGCATTTATAACTTCGTATCAACAACAATTTTGTGCAAAAATAAAAGTAACAATAAAATCTTTTTCTCAACAAATTAATAATTAATTACGTGAATTTTTTTGTTAATGTGTACATTTGATATACAATATCGAACATGACGGTACATGTTTAATCCAATTATAAATTACATGTAAATTCAAATTGACCAAAACGCAATGAATTTCCTCCACCAATTAGGGTTAATCACTTCTAAGATTAGATTGAGAATATATTAAATTGATAGGCATGTGGATAGTCGGGCCACGTAAGGGCAACAAATCCTTGCTTATCCAATGCCAAATAAGATTTAATTAGGATTTAATTAAAAATAAATTTTTGTCATGTGAGGGTCCCCACTTTTGGTATATATTTCAGTTAGGTAGGAATCAGGGAATAACAGACTGATTTAATAGTTAATACATTAAATGGGGCCTTTTTTTTTCTATGTTAAAATTTGACTCCACCTATTTATTAATAGATTAATACTATTTATAGTCGCTCACTGTCGGAAATAAACCTATGTGACATTACTCAATTGAAGTCATTATTTATATTTGTTGACTATAAATATATTACACAATTGAAAAATTGAAAGAGTCGAGTTAGATGGTAAAAAAGGTAATTCGAAAATATATTTAATCTAAAGTTTTACAGTATGTCTGACCAAAGATTTTACTATTAGAAATTTGTAAATAAAACAAAAAACGACCCATTTATTTAAGAATCAGAATAAAACACTTAAGTCAAAGTCAACAATTAATTTTAACCATATAATTCATGGGACCCACTACTTTTCGACCATACATTTCATCAACTTTTATCGAAATCTACTAAAAAAATTAACTTTTAGCAAAATCAAATGAGCACTTAGTTTTTGTTTCTGGTTTTGGCATGAAATAAAAATAATGATATTGTAAGTTATGGGAAGAAAAAGAAAAAAGTCAGGGCAGTAGACAACTTACATGAGACTAAAATCAAGATTCAAGACGTGTTTGGTAAGAGAGAATTAGAAAAATAATTTTTCTCTTCTCGTACTGTATAATTGACAAAAATAACGTCAAAAAATAGATTTTTAATCTCATAGGTGATCAAAAGTCCTTCAATTTGCAAATGTCATACAATTCCTATGATCAAACTTCTTTCATGGACTTTTTCAATGTTAGCTTAACAAATCACTATGTATTTTCCATGTACTTAGGTTAGGGCACACATTATAGCTGACAAAAATGCCAAAACACCCTTTTGTCAACATTATAATTTCCGAAGTCCGATCATAATTAGTACCATGAAAAAGAATCTGCTTATTTTAACAAAGTATTGTCTTCAGTGTAGAAATGGTCTCTAACATTTATTTTTTGACATAAAATTTTGTAACGTATGTGTTTTGATGCGTAATTGATCTTTATTTAATAAAAAAGATAATTATGCCATTAGTTTTAATAAAAAAAAATTACAATTAAATTATTAACTTTTGAAAAAAGTAGAAATGGGCACGATGGTTTTATTTTTTATAAACACTTAAAGGAAACTAATGAATACTATTTTTTTTTTAATTAACAATTTATTGACAAAATTGATAGTATAATAATTTTTTTTTTGTATATTTTACGAACTATTATAAAATAACTAAAATTTAAGCTCATAATTATTAACAAACATGTTAAATAAAATTATTTTTTATTATTAAGTAATTATATTTTATCGTTACAACATAAAAAAAAATTTTGTTACTAACTTGATACTCAAATATTTTTATTTAATTGAGTTATTCGTTTATTAACTATAAATATTAGAGCTCCAGCTATATTATTCATATTTTAATTTATCGTTCAAAAATAAAGAACACATAATGTGTAAATTAATTTTTATTAGTATTTTTATGTTAAAGAAAAAAAACATAATAAAATTGGTTCAATGTCATAAAATTATATACGTCAATTTATTATTTATTTAACTTAATATTTATTCAAGTGTGATATACATATACTTAAAGCACAACAATTTTACATTTTTCTCTTATAAAAAATTTAATTGACACGATTATAATGATATATTTCATATGCTCAATTAAATATTATTTAATAAATATATTGTAAACATTTGTACCTTTTGCAAATGTTAAGAATTGAGTTACAATTTTTTATAATTAAAACTAATGGTATATTTGTCTTTTTTATCAAATAAGGACCAATTGTGCACTAAAACACATACGTTAGGAATTGATGTGCCAAAAACAAACGTTAGTGAACAATCCTCACTATATTTTAGATTTCTCAATTTTTCCTTGATTAATTTTAAATGCCTTTAAAATTGACTTAATTAAATTTTAAAAATTTTCAACCCACCCGCCCATTTTATGAATTGGAATATAATTAATTGGAAACACCAGCCTCCAACTTTAACGATCACTCCTTACTCTAATTAAGTACTGTTGTATCAATTTATTCATGGGTCGGATGTTTTTCGTAACAGTAGGTTTAAGATTGTAAACAAAATTGTGAAGGGACTATGGATCGTGAAAAATATAATGGAAAATTATTCTGCGTGCCTATTAGGTAAAGCCCTGAATTGTTATTACCACAAATGGCCTAATTATCTTGAAATTGATATTGATATTGGTACCTCAACAATCGTCGCTACAATTTTGCATTTGGCTTTGGGGTGCACTACGGTGATGACGGTGGACATGGGCTTCTTGGTTGAGGCGCAGTTAAAGCAGGAATTGTCGGAGAGATCGTTTGGTGTTGTCAAGTTTTGTCAAATGAAGATGAATTCTGCAACATTTGTTGATAATGCTATGCCATCAAGGAAAGTTTTGTTTTGCGAAGATGAAAATGAAAATGAAGATGAATAATGGGTTTTATTTTAAATTTTTTCATCGCTAAGTTTATAATTTTTCTCAATAATGATGAAATTTGTGGGAAAACTTGAAATTTTTTGTACATTTTACATATTTGAAGACGCATAGCGCTAATAAATACGTAATCTCTAGAATAAAAGATCTTTAGAATACCAATATCACCACATAGGGCAGTGGAACATCTATATTTTTTAGAGGTTGAAAAAGCAAGACTTTTGTTAAAATTGCAGTGCTAAAGACCAAATTTGTAGAGATGTGTTGCTTCACTAAAAAAATGTACCAAGTGTATAAAGTTGTAAATAACACTTTTACTTGTGTCTTTTATACACGAAAGATAGTTGTACAAACTATGGATATGAGTTACCAATCATTCTTGGCTTATCAACGCGTCTCTTCGTGTGGAAATACCAAATTTAGTTTCTTTATGCTTGGACTTTCGTTGTAACACTTTAAAATGATATATTTGGACTACTATTTTTAAATTAAAACAATTTTTTTACAATTTGTTAATTTTAAAATATTATGGTACTTGAAGTTTTTAAAGTTTTTACAAGAATTTTATATAAAATCGACATCTATATATCTAGTGTACCCATATTAATGAAAATAAGTTTTAAGCGAAAAAAAAAAGGTAACCAGAGACCGATTTTGTGTTGAAATGGCTGACAATAAAGTGGAATATAAATTCAAAACTTTTAATTTTTGAAAAACTAAAATTTACTTTCTCGTTCCTGTCTCGACTCTCTTTTCATATGTTCATGATCAATTATGTCTAATACTCCATTATTTTTCTTAATTTCTAAGCAAATTGATATTACTTGTAATTTTTTAATCCAAGTGACCTGAAGTAATTTGATAAATAAAATAAAGAAATAGTTATCGAACTTTTATTATTTAAAATTTTTAACAAATAAAAATAAATTTACGATGTTATTACAAAATCACATGCAAAGCACATGTTGATAACTAGTATGGGCGGGCGGGCGGGGAGTAAAACCTTTTCTCGTGTTTGGATTCACAACAAAACACAATAAGTGAAAAATAATCTACTTTTAAGATACACAGGACGGGGAAGCCAAATGGGCCAGAAATGGACCAAATTGAAATGGGGAAGGGAAGCCCACATTGATTGTACAAAGGCTAGGGATGTACGGGACTCTTTACGTTATCTGGCCTCAAATTAAAACATCAAGGTAATTGGGCCTTGATTTCTCAATAATTAATAATGGGTCGAATTAGATTTTAGCTTTCTTTTCTTTACAAATAACGACAATAAATAAAATATTTCTTAAAATACTTGTCATACTTTTTTTATTATAAAAATACTATTTTTTATTTTTGTAACAGTTATTATTACATTTGTTATTTTAATTATAATAAATGTGTTATATTTGTTATTAATAAACATAACAAATGTAACAACAAGTGTTACACAAATAAGAAATAGTATTTTAGATTAAAAAAAATTAGATAGTATTTTTTAAATTATTTTATATTTTGTAGTATATGATGAAATTATCACTTCTTTTCTAAATATATTGTCTTAACATCTTATTGAACGAGCTAATTGATACTATATATGTGTCTCTCGCATTGTAATATGATATTTAATATATCACCCATACGATATTACAACAATATACACCTTCTAAAAGAAAATGCGGATTTTTTTTTTAAATTCATTTGTGTTATTAATCCATTAAAAGGACTATTTTTTTGTGCGACACGTAAGCTCACGTAATATGCAAATGCGGGTTTTTTTTTCTTGTGACTGTTGAAGATAATTGTTGACTTGTATTGACTTGTTTCGTGTACTTAATCCAAAATTTTCTTTTGTGTAGTTATGTATATGTATTTAACCTTATGTTTACAAGTGCTATTAGTTGTAGATAAATATTAAGGACGACTTTGTAGTTCATAATTTGTGTATGTTTAGTAAAGTTTTTTTTTATCCGCCTACATCTTATAATTTACAAAAATTTTTACCAAACATAAAAAATTAACTCTAAGTACCTTTTCTAGTTGAAGGTGGACCAACAATCATGAGCTGGTTGCTCAGATTTATCTCTAAGATTATGTTTGGCCATGTCGTTTCGTTGTACAACTGTAGACACTTGAGAGGCTCAATCCAAGGCACAGATGTCACATCTTAGAAATCAGTTGCAATCGACTAAAAAAGGAAACCAAACTAGAGTAATGCTAGATGAACATCAAGTTAAACATAAAGTTAGACCACTATGTGTAAAATGTTTAATCTGTCTTTTAAAAAGACAAAATTCAAATTCCTATTTATGTCTTTTCAAATGACAGATTTCACATTTTACACATAGTGGTCTAACTTTATGTCCAAATTGTTGTTCATCTAGCTTTTTCCACCAAACTATTCTAGACTACTTTATGAAGATGAAGAAGCTTGTAGACATTTTGTCGCTCACTCGAAATTAATTACTGAGAAAGACCTACTATTATATGTGATCGGTGGCCGCGAATCTATTGCCAACATACGCATGAGAAAATCATTGGAAAAACCAAACCAAGAGTGACAATTTGCTTGAGGTACCTCAAAAGCCTTTTACAAGCTTGGTGGTGCATGTAAAAATTGGCTAGGCTTGTTTACTATAAATGATAGATCCAAAAGAGTTGTGGTTAGGTACTGCAGGTCACCAATCGTTGTATATACAAAGTAGGTTTTTCAAAAGGTGCACCATAATCAAGTGTCACATATTGTTGGTGCTCATATGTATATCACACCCTTTTACATTCAAAATATTTGTCTAATTTGCCAAAAGGTCCCTGATGATCCATAGGCATATCAGGTAGCTTCAAACCTAAAAAAAGATGTCAAAGAACCAAGTTTTTTAAGGCCAAACTTGGCATTAAAGTTGTCCACAACTTGCAACCATTGAGTGCAGGTTTGTCGAACCTCCCTCTTGGTGCCTGTTAACACGTTCTACAAACAACAAAAATGCGTAGGATGCATGTCATTAATAAAACTTTCGGTTGAGCAATATATACCGTTTCTTGAAGATACCCATTGAAAGGTATCATTAACATGGGGCACAAAGTCTCAAAATAATCAACAGCAGGTATTTGTTGGAACCCTATAGTCATTGTAACAATCGAGAAAAATAGAAAACATTAAAGTAGAAATGAGATAAAGCAAGATATGCCGTAGCAAATCGTCTTAAGATAGATTTCGCCCATTACAAAGGTGTTAACAGAATCAATGGATGTCTGTATTCCAAGATACAACGCTTCTTCCAAAATCGGTATTGCATTATATCGATCTTGTTAGTCGAATTAAAATATTGATTGTACTCTTCTCGAATGGAATAAAAAATACGAACTATAAAAAAGTTGCACACTACTAATTTGAACATAAATTTGCTCAGAAATTACATAGGCGAAATTTTGAAGAGGGCTGAGAATTTATAAATCAATAATTAAGAATTGATTTGGTGTAAATACATGAATTTAGAGGTCCATATTTATAGATTTTTGAAGTGTCTATTTGAATGGGTCTAGAGATGGCAAAAGGGCGGGCCGCCTGTGGGCCCGTCGGCCCGGCCCATTCAAAATCCGGCCCATGAGTGGACAGGCCCGGACCAAGGCCGAATCACAAAAAAAAGGGGGAAAGTTTCACAAGTAAGCCATCTTATGTTATTATTTATAAAAAAACTGTAACATGTTTTTTATTCCAAAAATACTGGGTTTCATCTAATTTTTAATTAATTATTTAATTGATTAAATATTGTAACAGAATTCTTAATTATCTCATTTACTATTTTGATTAAGATTTTATATATAACTAACTAAGATATTCCCTCTAATCAATCTAATATTTCTCTTGTCTCTCTCTTTCATCATTTACAATTCTAATCATTTCAATATCTCTCCAACATTACAATGAACTGCAACTCGTCTCGGCCAATTGCAGAGTATCTTCTTCATGCAAATTGTGTCCAATGATAACATCCCTATATTTATAATCGAAGCAGGTTTTTGTAACATCGTTTGCAACAGATTAATAACAGACACGAAGCAGATTTTTGTAACATTGTTTGCAACAGATTAATAACAGACACGAAATAGATTTTTGTAACATCGTCTTCAACATATTAGTAACAGAGACAATGCAAAATAATTTTGTAACAATGTTTGCAACACATTACTAACAGAGACAACGAAACAGATTTTTATAACATCGTCTGCAGCAAATTAGTAACAGAGACAATGCAAACTGATTTTGTAACAATGTTTGCAACAGATTAGGAACATGGACAATGCAAATTGATTTTGTAACAACTTTTGCAACAGATTAGTAAGCACCTATTCGCTGGCGAATTCCTTCAATATGTGCATCTATGTGCGGTTCCTTTGTCCGGCGACTGAAATTTCTGCAAATCGAGAGGTTATGGTTACATTTAGATGTAGAACCCTAGTGATTTAGATGATTAAGTGATATGGGTGGCAGAGAACCCTAGAGATTTAGGTGTTGACTGATAGATGAATGGGATGAAGTAGGTTTGGGATGAAGATCTGTTCGCTATTTTTCCAATTCTGATTGTGATTTCAAGCGGGTTTGGTGTGCTGAATAGGGTTTGTGAAGATGACTACTATTTCTCTCTCTCTCTCTCTCTGCGGAATTAATGGAGAAAATATATTATATTTCTTTTTTGTATATATTATAATATATAAAAATAAATATTAATATATAAATAATACCCAATATTTTTAGAATATTTACATTAGAAAAGTAAATTTAAGAATATATTATATATAAATAATAATAGCTGTAATTTCCTCAAAAAAAAAAAAAAAACAAGGTTCGTGGATATTTAAATATTTTGTATAAATTAATTTTATGTTTATTCATTTTAACTTTTAAGTGTTGATATTTAAATTTATAAAAAATTGTACACGTAACAATTTGTTCGTGTACAATTTTAACTCTGCTTACGCTAATAGTAGCCGGTCCCAAACCTGAAAAAATGAGGAGGGTTTGAATTTTTAATTTTATCTTAACTTATTTCTTATTTTCTTTTTAACTTTACAAAATAAAAAAATTTGAATTTCACGTGGGTCCACGGATCGGCCCATGGTGGACCACAGGCCAGTTCGAACACACTTTTTTAAGACGGGCCGAGCCGGACCCTTTATGGCACAGGCTGAGCCGGCCCGGCTCGACCCATTGCCATCTTTAAATGGGTCTGTACCAATTCATGAATAGGTACATTATTTGGTATAATTAATCTAAGCCATTAGATCGCATCGTTTCATATTTTTATATAATATGATGTTTAAGATTAAATCTTGAATGAATGCATTCGTTCATCATACATATTTACCAATTATGAGTGAATGTGTCAATTCATCATACACATTCACCAATTGCGTACTTTCTATTGGAGACTTTTTCAATTCACCCAAAATTAATTGTAATGATCCACATCATTAAATATATTTAACAATTCAATCCGATAAAATTTAATTAATTCCAACAGTGTATTCGGTTAGTTGTTTGGATGATAGGATGTCCACAAGTAGATATTGTAGGAAACTATCTTATATAGTGGTGTTTTTTAAAGTAAAAAGTAGTTGCTCGGTTAAGCACATAGTCTGAATATTGGGCATTGGCCTTGTAGCCAAAATATGTTTAAAAGAATTTTGTCATACCTTTTCTACTTGTCCTATTGTTTGGTATGATAACGTGAGTGCTGGTTCTCTTGCGACAAATGTGATCTTCCACCGACGCACCAAATACTTAGAGATTGATATCCAATCCATACGTGAAAAAAGTTCTAACTAAGGAGTTGGAGGTCTTGGATTTGTGACAGCCATTGACAAGCACTAGATTTTCTTATTTGCAGAACAAGCTTCTATTCGTCCTCCTTAGTTGTGCTTGCTCGGGAGGGTGTTGAAGACAAATAGTTGATTTGTAGTGGCTTGTTTTGTAATTCACTACACGTGTACCAGATCTGGAGTTTTATTGTAATACTGACATATAAACTTTTATTTAAAAGTGCTAATGGTTGTATGTAAACGTAATGACGACTTGTTAAGCACGTGTTTAAGTATGCTTATAAGTGCTTTAACCATTCATCAAATAAAATCTCAATATTTTCTCTCTTTTCTTAAGACCCAATCTTCACTTTTCTCTCATCCTTTTCATTGGCGATTTTCTTCTAAAATGGGGGAAAGGGAAATTATGAGACGGAAAAGGAGATATTTCCAAGACCATGTTTGCGTGGATTTTGATTCTTTATCTACAGCCAATTCTGGTAACTATCGAAGGTCGAAGATTCGTCCAACTATAAAAGGTACACACGTGAACATACTTTAAAATTTAGTGCAAGAAATATAAATGTGAAAATGGTAATCAATATTGAAAGATTTTGCACTTTTTTTTATGTTTATTGTGGTAACATAAATTTAATATTGAACGGAATTTATTTTGTTTAATTTTTTGATGGTCAATTTTTACTTCGATATGGAATTTATTTAAAATCAAATATTTTTTCAATTTCTTACATTTTTTTTATTACTTAACCATTTGAGACGTTTACGAAACTTTCAACCATAACATGACACAGAGAGATATGAAGTTGGTCAACCAGATAGGGATGACAACAGAACGAACGGGGCTGGAGCGGTCATTATCATCCTCATCCTGTAGGGAATTTTTTTTTTTTTTTTGTGGGGTGGGGAAGGGATTGAAAAATTCTCATTTACCGTCCCATTTAATTAATTAATTAATTTTTAGTATTATTTTTATTTTTGTAAATACGATTTAAATTTTAAAACATCAAAATAAAATAAAAAGATTCAGAGTGGGTTTGGAGAATTCGGGACGGAGACTATGATCCACGTCTCCGCCTCGATTATCTAATGTGATGGGGATTCTCCATTCCATTAGGGGGTTGGACAAGGCGAGGCGTATTGGAATTGATGTAGAACTAGATGTTCACACGGTGATGATATACCTGTTTTTACATGGGCAAATGTCTAAAAGGCAAATTAGGCCCAAGATGGAAATTTTATTACAAAATTAAAAACTACGGTCAAATTTGTAATTAGTTGAAAAATGCATTATGTGACTTTTTAATAAATTAACTTAATTGAGATATTTGTATGTATATTCTATTGTGACAAGGATCCTAAAAATTGTAGAATCTATGTATTTATTGCATTTTCTCTATTTTCCACTATATTCGTTGAATGCATTGATTTTGTTCATATCTACAAATAATACCGACACTTATATGTCATTATAGGATAAAAATATCTAAAATATCAAAATACACATTATGTCATTGACAAAGCATGCCACTTTCTAGTGTAGAATTTTTATTAACATCCAACACATTAAAAAAAATAAAATTAGAGCTAAAAATCAGTTTAAAAGATTCTTATAAGCTCATTGTAAGCTTAGTCAAAGATGTTATGTTCAAAAAAAATATATCAAATTACACAATTTGGGACCTTTTAATTAACAAGTGACACTTAATGTCACTTTATAATGCATAACAAATAGGAGAACATATCAATTTCTAAGGAAAATCTTTTTGATTTAGACTGGCATCAAAGGACTATATTAGTGTGACGTTACCAAAAGTTGTTTTGTAGTGTACACGAGCTTAGATTACGAACATAGCTTCCAATAACCTGAAATAAAGGTGCGCAATGTTATCACTGTAGTCCATCCAATGGTTAAGTCAGTTAACTAAGAGAGTATAAGCTTGAGGTCATTGTTATAAATTGAAAAATATGTAGAACATACTTGAATAATAGATGAATTTAAAGTATTTATAGATTTTGGAGGTGTAATCTTACCAGGATTAGGTCACATGTAAGACCTCATGAGATATGATAGTTTGAGATGCCTAATAAGGCTTGAGATTCTTAATGTGATGAGACACTCTAAAAAGACTAGACTTAGTAAAGTTGTAGCACGACTCTTAAGCTAGAGTCCTACTGTATCTAGGATAGATAGGCCTGTGGGTGGCCCATGTCAATCGTAAGAGAAAAATAGGAACCTTGCCCTTTATGGCTCTCCTAGCGGCTAAGCACATCGAGAAATTGGGACAACGTGGCTCTACCAAGTATGTCATAGTAAAGACCTTGGATGGATTTACTTTAAGGCCAATGGAGCGAGCCGGAGCAAAGGAACATCCTAAGGAAAGACGCTTAAGGCCAGAGAACCAGATGAATCCCTCAAAGGCTAGAAAGAGCAAACGTAGTCAAGTAAAATGGCTGTCAGTGACTAAGAAATTGATCTTGTCAATGGCCCTTGTATGTTCGGCCTTGGGACCTTAAGGCTAAGACACACAAAAGTTAGGATCCTTGGTCGCATATGCTTATGCACCTGAAAATGACCATATCAAATGAAAAGGACATACAACTATCCTCGACTGTAGCGTGACATGGATAATAATGGGTTTCCACATGCTCTAGATGGATGCCATATAGCGTGGATGATGGTTGGAGATTTCACCTCTCATTTTGCTTATAAATACTCTATCTCTTTCTTTTTCACATTTTACCTTTTACAATCAGTAAACTTTAGAGAGCTGACAAAGACTAAGCTTTTTTAGAGTCTTGGGTACAATGGCCATAAGGTAAGGTTTTAGACTCCGCCTTTTTGATTTTTCTGGGTTTATAGTTAAATATGGTTAGGGTGAGCGATCTCATTGGACCCGACCTGTATCGTACCATACAATGACCCTGAGGTCAAGATGAGCGATGACGATGTCGTCGAGGAGATTTCCATAGTCAGGGAAAACATAGCAAACACCCCGACGCTCCACATACTCAATCTACCATGCTCTCATAAGGAACACATCATTATGGCCGTAGTACGAATGTTTGGGTTGGTGGAAAGCTACAAGATCAGGTTCTCGGCCTTGAAGATTTACCCAACCTATGTGGGGATGAGAAGTTCACCAGTTTTAGAGATTCCCTGAAGGGAGGTCTAAGGTGGCCACTACACTTTTTTTTTAATTGAATTCTTAGTTACCCACCTCATATACCTGGGATAGCTAGCCCTGAACAGATGGAGGTAATTACTTTATCTTTTTAAGGGTTAATTATACTAATGGTCCCAATTCTTTCAAATTTTAATGATTTCATCCACATTATTTTTTAAGCAGATATCATCTTCATTTTTCTATTTATTCTCACAAATAGTCTCCAAACCACTATTTTTCACTATTCTGACAATTCTATGACAATTTTACCTATTGACTTAAATAAATTAAAATAATAAAAAAAAAATACAATGAAAGCATTGTAATTGGACCCTTAACCTTTTTAAAAGTACAAATGAATCCTAAACAATTTTATTTTATTCAAATAAGTGTTCTTCCCCAACTCAAAAGGAATCATCTTTTCTCACCCCATCACATATATACATACACCAACATATTTCTATTTCACCAATCTCTCTCTCTCTCTCTCTCTCTCTCTCTCTCTCTCGCGCGCACACACACACACACACACACTTATCATAACTTAAAAAATTAAGAAAAATCACAGAATTTCCCTATTTATCAATTTTTCCAGCTGTTTTCTTTGCTTGTTGATCCTTCAAACTTTCCATCTCATCTTTTTCATTATTTCTAGTGTGCGCCGTGGTAGGCTGCAGTAAGCTTCTTTCATTCATTTGTTTCAGAGACAATAACTCGTGCTCGTGTGGCTTGTCTTTTTCAACAGAACTTTTTACACCAATTGAATCCACCACAAGAGTTAGTAAAGTATTTTCCTTTTCTTTTGACAGAGAGTATAAAACACCTGCACTGTCATCAACTTGATTCCCATTTTGATCACCACTTTTTCTATGCACCTCCGCTTCTTTTTTCCCATTGACATCATCATCCCACCAAGAAAACTCCCTGTATTGAAAGTTAAACTTTTTTGGCACATGGTCGATTGCCTTCCATAATTGTGGACCAAAAATTGATGACATTTGTGCCCCCAAGAACAACCCAGGATCGCCACATGATACCTCTTGCACTATTCTTGCTCTTACACTTATCGCAAGCAAATGATTTATCGCTCTTGACGAACCGTGAACATCGCGGATGGGGGTTGGGGTTGGTGGGAAAAGATGATTCCTTTTGGTTGGGGGGAGAACACTTATCTGAATAAAATAAAATTATTTAGGATTTATTTGTACTTTTGAAAAGGTTAAGGGCTCAATTGCAATGTTTTCATCGTATTTTTTTATATTATTTTAATTTATTTAAGTCAAATGGGTAAAATTGTCATAGAATTGTCAGAATAGTGAAAAATAGTGATTTGTGGACTATCTGTGAGAATAAATAGAAGAATGAGATGATATCTGCTAAAAAAAAGAATGATGATGAAATCGTTACAAACCTAAAAGAATGAAGACCATTAGTGTAATTAACTCATTTTTTAGTAGAATGTAGATACCTATATCTCAACTCCAACCTCGACTTGTGTAGAATGGCATTTGAGCTTAAGTACACTCCGCTCCATAATTGTTTTGTATACCTATCACAAAGAATGGGTTTAGGATCCCCAAAATGCCAATTTTCCTTATGGAAAGGAAGCTTTATTTTTCTATGCATGCCCACATAATCTCGAATTTGTTTAAGATTGTGTAGAAATCAGATTTGCATTGATCTTCCATATTTTTCTTTAAAATTGTGAATGGAGAAGTATTTTTTCTCCAATTTTGAAAAGAGCCGTACTTTTTAATTTTAATGTATATTTTAGTGTATTTGTCAAATTTGCCCATGTGTAAAAATGGGACAATAGCCCAGACTCACCAGGCTCAACCTTTAAATTGGGTAAATAGCACTAGAGGTCTCTAACACTTGAACTTTGTAACAATGAGGTCCCAAATCTTTGACATCTAGCAATCAGGATCCCATACATTTGAAATTTTTGTGCATGAGGTCCTTTGTGATGAAAAACATCAAATTGACTGTTAAATGGTCATTTTTATTGAAATGACAATTTTACCCTTACTTTAATTTAGTATAAATAGCACTTGGAGTCTCTAAGCTTTAAACTTTGTGACAATGATGTCCAAAAACTTTGATTTCTAGCACCCAAGACTCGTAACCTTTTAAAAGTCTGCGCTTGAGGTCCTTTTGTGATTAAAAATATTAGTTTGACCATTAAATGTCAAAATTTGAGTAAAATAATTAGTGTGCTCATATTTAATTTTAAATTAAATAAAAAGAAAAATAAATAATAAATAAATAATCATCTTTCTCAATTCTAAACTACCCACCCCAACCCTAGTGGGAGCGATATGTCATGATAATTGATTTGCATTTTCAAATTGCTGATAAAATTATTGGTTTGAATGGGTGGGGGTAATGATTTCATGTTTCTTTTTTTTTCTTTTTCTTTTCTTTTTAACGATCAATTTGATGTTTTACCTCACAAAAAGATCTCATGGGTAGATGCTTGAATGATTTGGGATCTCATGAGCTAAAAATCAAAAATTTGAAACTTCATTGTTGCAAAGTTTAAAAGTTAAGGACTCTTAGTGTTATTTTCTCTAAATTATAAAAAAGTAGATCTGTTATTTCAATTAAAAAAAATTGATCATTGTCAGTTGACATTTTCCGTTACAAAAGAACCTCGAGCACAGACATTTGAAAAGTTTGGGATCCCGAGTGCTATAAATCAAAAATTCGAGCTCCCATCATCATAAATTTCTAAGATTCAAAACCTCTAGTGTTATTTACCATTTAAAATTCCAACCCACAACATGACTTATAACGTGCTAGCTCGAGTAAGCTAGGGCGAGCCTATTTTCTAAAAAAATAAAAAGAAATTAAAATGAGCCAAGATTAATTGAACTCTACATTAATAGATAGTCCAATGCAAAATGGACTTAAAATGTAATTTTTTATAGCAGAAAATTTAATATTATCACATACTACCCCTACACACTTCATAAATTGTTCTATACCAAGTCAAAGTTGTAGACATTAGACAAGAACATTAATAAAAGTTAATATTTTAAAAAGTACGTTTAAGCACGAGACATTTTCAAAATGTTCTGCATATGGACAATAAATGAGAAAAGACGGTCAATTTCTCTGTTGACCACTTAAAAAAATTCCAATTTTTGTTATTTTATTCATTTCTTGGACATCTAATGAGCTAATGACTTATGTTTGGGTACTAATTTATTTTCCAGTTATTTTCTTGGACCCATTTATGTTATTGTAGTTTTGGAAATATCTTATCATTATTACATTTTGAAGTCTTCAAGTCTAATTTATTGTCTAGTTTTTGAAAATTTGAAAATTGTCTAGTATTTATGATTTGAGTTGTTTGATATGCATTATTTTATTTATTTAATAGTTTAAAATAATTAAAAAAATAAAAAAATGTATTTTTTATTTTTAAGTTGAAACCTGATCTTGCCGTTTGGAGTTAAATGTTTGAATAATCACTGAATTTTTAGTCTTGTTTTCATTTATTCATTGAACTTTAAAATAGTGCTAAATGCTCACTGAACTTTACAACGTTACTCGCCGTTACTCACTCTTGACGGTTCATTTGACGAAACAACACATGTGGTAGACAGGGAGCCCATGTGGCATACGTTCTGCCAACTAATGCTGAGTTGTCCACCATGTTAGCAATTTGTATTTTTTGAATAATCACTGAATTTTTAGTCGTGTATTCATTCACTCACTGAACTTTTAGTCGTGTATTCATTCACTTACTGAACTTTGAAAAGTTGAGTGAACTTTAAAATGTTGTTGGATGTTCACTCAACTTTTCAAAGCTACACTTCGTTACTCACTCGTGACCATTCAATAACAACTTATTGACGGAATGTCCATGTGGCTGAAAGAATGACCACGCGTCATCTATTTAGTGCCATTAAATCTACTAACCAGGATAGTTGTGTGTCATATCATCAAACACATTTTCAAAATACATTTTTTAATATGCTAAAATTGGTGAAACTTCTCCCAATTAAACAAATGATTTCATTTAAATTGATCTGAAATTGATTTTTTCTAAATGTTCTATCAAAAATCCCAGTCCTAAGCCATCTTCTCTGGTGAACCAATATGGGATGGAAAACTCTAATTCTTTACTGATTATGAATAGAAAATAGTGTTATTGTGGGAGTGTTCTAGTGTTGAAGATATTTTAGACGAAAAGTTATCCCTGGTCGTTGATTTTAGGGTTGTAGATTATACGGATCAAGGTAGATGCGTGTGATTTTTTTGATCTCGCAGATCTGCACCCTATGCTAGATACAAGTCGGTAATCAATTGGTGAAATGTTTAGGAGAAATCAATTTGAGATCAATCGGAATGAAATTGCTTGTTTAATTAGGTCAAGTTTAACCGTTTTTAGCATCTTAAAAAATGCATTTTGAAAATGCATTCGATGACATGACGCATGACTATTCTGATTGGTAGATCTAATGGCACAAAATAGATAACGCATGGTCATTCTGTCAGCCACGTGGGCATTCCATCAATATGCTGTTATTAAATCGTCACGAGTGAGTAATGAAGTGTAACTTTGAAAAGTCGAGTGAGCATCCAACAACATTTTAAAGTTCAGTGAGTGAATAAAGACATAACTAAAAGTTCAGTGAGTGAACGAAGACATGATTAAAAGTTCAGTGATTATTCAAAAAATACAAATTGTTGACATGGCGGAAACTCAACATTGGTTGGCAGAACGTATGCCACGTGGACTTTTCGTTTGCCACGTGTGCTGTTCCGTCAAATGGGCCGTTAAGAGTGAGTAACAGCGAGTAATGTTATAAAGTTCAGTAAGTATTCAGTATCATTTTAAAGTTCAATGAGTAAATAAATACGAAATTAAAAATTGAGTGATTATTCAAATATTTAACTCTGTCGCTTGCCACGGGATACATTTTTTAAAACATTAATAAAAATTAAAATAGAAATATCAACTTGAATGTATAATAGAACACGTGGCACGAACCCACCCCTCACCACCCCCCCTCCTCTTTTCACACACTTGTACGTCAGTCAACTTGATATTGAATGTATAATAACACGTGGCACGACCCCCTTCACACTTGTACGTCGGTCAGCGAGGGCACAAAATTCCAATTCAATATGAACATTAACATAATCATGTCATGTCATTAATAATCAGTCATCTAACGCCGTTAATTGTTGAAAATTGAAGGCTTTTCCTATGTGATATTACGAAGAATTATTTATTAAAATTGTTTAATATTATTCATAATCAACAACTATAAATAATTCATCTAATTAAGTATTATTACGTAAAATAACTACTGATAATAAGCGACTACGAATAATATTAAAAAATATTTACTAACTTTTTATATTTTTAATTTTAAATATCATACTCACTCTCGATTAAAAATACAAATGACAACTAAATAATTGTAGAAAATGTAGATGTCGAGGCACTTTTTTTAACCATAAAAATTAGGTCAAAATTTTATTTAACTTATATTTTTTTTTTTGATAATATTATCTAATAACGTTTAATTTAATATTCACTTATTGTTGTTTTTCGTGTATTTAAAACTCTCAAGTAGAGTACTTAATAATTTAGATTAACCGCCACATAATCATTAGATCTAAATATTTGTCTCGTTTCTTTACGACTTCTTTATTGTTCTTTGTACATGTGAAACTTCCAAGTGGAACTCTTCAAGTCGATTCCTACCTTTATTCCTTTATGAACTAATCTTACGCGAAATTTAAAAAATAAAAAAAGAGAGATTATTATTTATTAATCACATTTTTAAATTACAAAAAAAAAAATCAATTAAAAAACAAAATCTTGTACGCTGATTCGTTCCTTCCTAGTCACTTCAACTCTACTTCTGCACCAATTGTACAATTCCTCTGTTCCCCAGCTTCTAGTTTCTTCCAATCTTTATCTTCTCCATAAAACCTTCAATCCCAATTTCTTGTTAATGAAAATCCCAGATCAAAGCATGCAGTACAAGAATCTGGGTAGATCTGGCCTGAAGGTATCCCAACTCTCCTATGGCGCCTGGGTGACTTTTGGCAACCAGCTTGATGTCAAGGAGGCCAAGTCCATCCTCCAATGTTGTCGGGACAATGGTGTCAACTTCTTCGATAACGCCGAGGTTTATGCTAATGGCCGTGCCGAGGAGATTATGGGTCAGGCAATCAAGGAACTGGGATGGAAGCGATCAGACCTCGTGATCTCCACCAAGATTTTCTGGGGTGGCCAGGGCCCGAACGACAAGGGCCTGTCGAGAAAACATATCGTAGAGGGTACGAAGAATTCGTTGAAGAGGCTTGATATGGAGTATGTCGATGTGCTTTATTGTCACAGGCCCGATACAATGACGCCCATTGAGGAGACTGTGAGGGCTATGAATCATGTGATTGATAAGGGCTGGGCGTACTATTGGGGGACTAGTGAGTGGTCGGCTCAGCAGATCACCGAGGCCTGGGCTGTGGCGGAGAGGCTGGATCTTGTGGGTCCGATTGTTGAGCAGCCTGAGTATAATCTCTTATCCAGGCACAAGGTAAATTTATTTATTGGGGAAATATAATTTGAGAATCATGGATTTAGTTTAATGATTCAAGCTTTTCTGCTTTAATGCAATTCTATAAATGTCTATCTTAAAAGATTATACAGATTTGTTATGGAGTTTATGCTATCATTTTGTGAGGGTTATTTTTGCCGGAGTTTTTTGGGGACCAAGATGTTCAAAAGTGAAGCCTTACTGTTTGTGAATTGTGATGCATTTTTGACAAGTTCTTTTGCTCTAACTTTTTGAAGATATGTTGAGGGTGTGGGGGATTTTCTGCAGTTATTCATTTCAGTTTCCTTTTGGGGGTTATTGGAGGATCCAGATTGTAAATGATTGATACCAATACTCTTTGAAACTTTAAGCTAATTTTCCTTGTGCATTGATTCCTTTTCGTGGAAATTTGCCATTTTGCAATATCGTTTTTCTCTAATGCAGATCATTTTCTTGATGTGATATAAAGATCTTATATTGGAGTCTAACATGTCATTTAGTTCAATGCTGAGGATTAAGAAAGATTCTTTTTCTCGTTGAACTTAAATTCGTTGAGATATTATCTATTTAATATATGCTGCATAATTTATGTTGTTTAAACAGTTGGTGAAACATTAGTTGTCCTACTATTCTAAGCTGATTTGGGTATATATTATTTCTAACGCGGTGTCATTTTCTGTATCATTTTCTTTGACGTGATATAATGATCTTGTATTAGAGTCTAATATGTCATTTAGTTCAAAGCTAAGGATTAAGGAAGATTCTCTCTCTCTAGTTTGTTCTCATATTTTCTATTGAGGAAACTGTGCATTATTCACGTTGCCTAGCCAGTTGGTGTAGGGATGGCAACTGAGCAGGGGCCTGGCGGCCATTCCTGTCCCCGCCCTGTTGGGGATTTTCCGCCCCTCCCCTCCCCTCCCCTCCCCTCCCCTGTTCCAGCTTAAGGGGGGTGGGGCGGGGTTTTTAAATTTTTTTTTTTTTAGGTCACTTGTAACTATTGTTTATCAACTGTGCCATGATACTTGCTGCTGCAACCGAGCAGTAGGGCAAAGTTCTTGACCTTAGTATAGCTCATAATGATGAAAAAGAAATTGCGAATAGAGTTTTTTTTTTCTGGAATCAATATCCTTCTAACTTATGGAGGTGTTTCCATGTGAGATGGGGATTTTGTTAAGCTTTTGCTTGAAAAAAGAGGAAGAGTATACTTACATAAGGTAAACATTTGCAATCTTCAAAGCTTCCTGGTCTACATCCACTGCGTGTGTGCTCAGTTGAAGAGTTGGGGTGGAGGTGACCTGATAAGATTTCTCCACTGTCTTCCTTTCTGAGATAATATACTGAAAGTTA
The DNA here is from genome assembly GCA_030279155.1 of Forsythia viridissima. NCBI lineage: Eukaryota > Viridiplantae > Streptophyta > Magnoliopsida > Lamiales > Oleaceae > Forsythia > Forsythia viridissima. Next base: position 6,263,918 of record CM059036.1, read on the forward strand.
TGGGTCTCGGGTCTCTTTTTCTTATTGTGGCTGTGTCCCATTTTGTTTACCTTTTACATTCTTTACTTCTCATGCTTCATCTACGAGTTCATACTCCTATCAAGTCTTTTTGGTTGAATGTTGATGGTAATATGGTATTAAACCAAAAAAAAAAAAAAAAAAAAAGGTTCCCGGAAATCCCGATTAAGTGGGGATTCTTTGCCCCATTTGGGGCGGGCCCCCACGGAGATCGAGTTTAACGGAATCCCTAAGTTGGTGAAACATTAGTTGTGTTATTTTACTGAGCAAGCATGGTTAGGAACAACTTCCTAGAGTTATGAGATTCAAGGAATAAAGTCTTTTTATGCTTTCAGTTTATGCAGGAGAAAACAGAAAAAGATAAAGTGATCGGCCCTTTAAGGAGCTACTTGTGAACACCAAAAACCTTTGGTGATGCTTTAATTGACAAAATCCAATACACCCTTCATTTAAATTACTTACAAAAAATCACATGACACCACTGAGATAAAGACACGATAAAGCTACTCGACACCCTTAGAAATAAAAAATGAGCATAAAAAATCGAACAAACATGTTTAAGCAAAGAAAGAATGCTTCCTTGTCTGGTTTGTTGTTCCAGCACCATCATCCGGGGGGGGGGGGGGGGGGGGGTGGGATTATATCTTTTATTGAAAGACCTTTTCGCACTCAGCATACACCTCAGGATCAATTATTTTCAGTTTCTCGTTTCCTATCCATGTACTTCCACTGACTGTATTTTTAACTGTGCTCTGGTGTTGGGGGGTAAAGGAAAAACAAGATCTGAGCTTGGTGAAGAGTAGACCGTTGATAGTATGTCTTCACATTCCTTGAACCTTATATAGTATGCTTCCTTTTCTTCTAATGTTATCTGTCCACAGTTTTTAGCTTAACTTTCTAGATTTTTAGAGATCCGCACTGCATGCGTATATGAGCTCTAACATTTGGAATTTTAAACATAAAGCACAAAAGAAGTCTCTCTCTCTCTCTCTCTCTCTCTCTCTCTCTCTCTCTCTCTCTCGCGTATACTATGTATCATGTAAAAAATAATCTTCCAAGCATAGATTGCAAATTCCCATATTTAAGGGGACACTTGTTTCTACATGTATTTAGGAGTCAACTGAACTTATGAAGTCACAAGGATTCAAAGTCAAATTTTACATGGAAATTTTTTGCACTAGTATTTTAGTGTGAAGTTTTATGGGACCTAGTTTTCTAATTGTGTAAATATTACTAGCTTGTGATATTAGAATCGAAGTTCACTCTGTTATGGCTTTGGCTAGCTGTTTACTAAATGAATTTTTTTTCCTATATGTATCCGGTCATATATAATTCTGGAATGAATTGAACTCTGCAGGTTGAGTTGGAGTATCTCCCTCTCTACAATAACTATGGTATTGGTCTTACAACATGGAGTCCACTTGCATCTGGCGTTCTGACTGGAAAGTATAACTCAGGAAATATTCCACCTGATAGTAGGTTTGCCTTGGAAAACTATAAGGTAAAACTTGAATTGAAAGTTTGCATTTGCAGGTTTAAAATTGAAGTGGCAATTTTTTGTTCGTCCTGGAATCTTGAAGTTAATTTTGACAATTTTTGTGTAATATTTCAAAATATCTATTTCCGTCAATATCATGTTGATTTGTTTGTATTGGTCTAATGATCTTGATTACCTAGGAAGAACCACATGGAGGAGGTTGACATTTTTGTTCCAGTAGGTGTTTCTAAACTGCCTTAGAGACTTATAAGATGCACTTAAATGGACACTTATTCTGGTGGCTGGATTGGTTATTTCATCCGTTCATTTATCATGCTTCTTTTTTATAAACCTTTGAATTAGTGGAGTGTTGATGTACCCAAAAGCAGCAACTGCTAGATGTAACCCAATAGAAAAACGAAGATTAAAAGTCGACGATAATTGATTTATATCACAAACTTAAATTATTATCTTCATACCTATTAGATAAGTTAGAATTGAACTTCTTTGAGAAGTTGTCCATTGTTCTTCCTGTGCATTGTTTAAAAGTGTAGTTCATGAATGGTGGAAATATATCTCTGGCTAGGTTAAGGATTTGATTTCTTGCTGCAGTTTTATGCATGAAGGATCCTATAACTTTGAAGACGTGTTTTTTTTTTTTGCAGCTCTGTCCATAGTCGTACCTTTTTGTGGATTAATCTCTCTTGTGGCCTTGCCCCTGCCTTGCGGAGATCTCTTTGGTGCAAACTAAATTGTGATTTCCTTATTTGCAGAATCTAGCTAGCAGATCATTGATAGATGATGTGTTAAGGAAAGTGAATGGATTGAAACCAATTGCAGAAGAACTGGGTGTGCCTTTATCTCAACTTGCTATCGCGTGGTGTGCTTCAAATCCCAATGTCTCCTCCGTTATTACTGGTGCCACCAAAGAGTCTCAGGTTAGCTTCATTATTGGTTCAGATGTTTCGAGTCATAATTTCAGATACGAAAAATGCCTTCTCTTATGTTGCTTCATTTTCATCCATCTATTTTCTTGCATTGTTATGATTTTACTGTAATTATTAGAGGTTTTAGTCCTAAATTAACCTTTTGTTCATGTCCAACTAATACAGATTCAAGAAAACATGAAGGCTATTAATGTCATTCCGCTGCTCACACCTGCGGTGTTGGAGAAGATTGAGGCTGTTGTTCAGACCAAACCGAAGCGTCCAGATTCATATAGGTAGAGATAAGAACCAATTTATCGCGTCGCAGTCTATTGCTATTGTTTTCCATTGTGTTGAAAGAGTCTTTTTTATCCTTGTGGTTATGAAATACAAGTACTGTAATAAGCTTGTTTTGTTTTCTGATTCTGTACTTTGACCTTTCCTTCGACATCTTTCATGGTGACTGGATTTCTGCAGTGGAAGTTTATTATGATATTTTAAGTTATTTTTGCAATATATTTAACTTGTCACCTTTTCATTCCCCAACCCCACACCCACACCAACCCGAACCCGCACCCGGACCCGGAAAAGGGGGGGGGGGGGGGGGGGGGAACCATTATTCTTTTTGTTTTGAATATTATTTTAAAAAGTCCGCTTAAACTTCGCTTAGGTAGAACTTTCATGCCTCACATCTTGTCCTTATCTCCCTATTGTTTAGAACTCGTCTAAGTTTGAAAAGTTTGAAGTTCAGTCTTCACGTTTAGTTACGTTTTACGTTTTTTAGAATTTTAAAAGCCAGATTTAAAATATTGATAGGCGAATGAAAACAGCGAATGCATTTCGGTCCAACTACAACTATTCCAATCAAATGAAAAGAAAGTCGACACATTGTGGACTACTTTATTTCCATCACGGAAATATAGCAACAAGAGCCATAGTTTACATTGACAAAAAAAGGATATAACATTTGACAATACCACATCGACAAAAAAAGATGTAACATTTGACAATACCACTGTGTTTGGTGCACATTAGAAATCAGAATTGAGACCATGCACCACCCTCAAAGAAGAGCCTATTTCTTCGTTAACTATTATATGCTTGCTTTCGTTGACCAGGGTCGCTTTCGCCCTCCGTTTGCTACGCAATCTCTGGGTCCACATTCTCCCGGTCCTCTTTGAATGCGTTATTGTTCCGGAGTTAATAGAACCACCCTCTCTCCTCCCCGCCACATCCGTGTTCAGCTTCAAGCAGCCAGCCGGAGGCAGCTTCCACCTCGGTGGCACACTATTTGGTACATAGATTTAATAGAATAAAATCGAATAAATCAAAAAATTAAGTTAATTACATATTTTACTTCTTTAATCGTGCCATGTCACGTTCAATTTAGTTTGTCGTACTAATAATTATAGTAGATTTTAAAGTAAAATCATCAAAATCAAAATAAACATAATATATTACGATAAATATACAAGTGTGCGTTCAATGTACTCTCCAAAAGTTGAATCTTCTTTGCAAACTTGATTCCTTTCATACCTTTAGTAGTAAAGCTATATTTGAATGAAATTGTTGAAAATTAATATATATCTTAATATTTATTAATAAAATATTATTATTTTTTAATCACATTCATTATAATGTATTTATCAAATATTGATATACAATATTAGCTAATATTGAATTTTAATGTATAATATCTGTCATAAAATATAATAAACAACCCAAAGCTTTACTCTGCTTGCTGAAATAATAATAGTTTTACTCATCATCTAATTGTCAAATTTTAGTAGACAAAGTTCGAAAGCACTTCTATTGAAGTCTACAATTCAATACGTAATGTTGGTACTAGTGTTGCTAATAAGAAGCGCGTGACTGGGACCGGAGGCCACATCCCATTATGTGCCAGTGGGGCGGGATATAGGGCCGAGCGTGGACTGCCCAACCCATTTTACACCCCTACGCAACATTTATATCTCATCTCATCCATTGAGTGCCATATTTTTCCCCAAGCACGAAATAAGGATCAGATTTTCAAGGAAACAAAGCAGTTTTAAGTATAACCATGAAGTATTCAAAAAGCACAAGCATGCTCCTTTTTGAGTATAGAGCAGTGAAATGTGATTCCAGAGTACACCTTAAACCCAAATGTTATTGCTTGAGAACCTCGTTCCACTTGCAACGTGAAATTGAATTCACCCGAGTCTCAGCATGGATCAAGTTATGGACGACTTGCAAACCGGGCACGATGTTCTTCTCCTCAGCCATGGATCAATGCACTGTTATGTTTAGAAAAGCATTAGACGACTGTGTAGAACTTTTCAAGGTAGATTAATAACATAAATAGTATCTTTAGACACATACACGGGAAAGGAGCAAAACGAGGATGGGGAGTGAGGGGTGATGAGTGAAGAAACAGTCAAGTCATTAGAATTCCGTACATCTTTGTGAAATTTGTGTAAACACGGGAGGTGGCGAATAGTATCTCCCATGGTTGGAGTTTCAAGACAAATTGCACAAGCTTCTTCAAAGTTATTGTTCTGCACATTTAGATCAACAGAGTAATCGAGGATAATTACAAAATTCAAGTAACGTTATCTGCATATAGTTTCATTTCTTAACAGATAGAATCATGAAAATTACCTGAACTGTTGATTGTGGGAGGCCATTAATCAGGTGTATGGATGCACCGCCATGCTGATCATTGTTCTCATCAAGAGCCAATAACATTTCATAGTCGGTCCTATCCAAATACCAGCAAGGAAAATTAGAAGGTAGTAGAAAGTCTTCAAAAATTCATGATCGATAATTAATAAATTTCATATTTTGCATGAACTCTTTCTTGATTCTACTTAACCTAACACATTTTTGTCTCCAAAGTACTCGTGCAAAGTTCTAACTCATGATTTAACCCCCTTGTGATCTCGACGACTAAAATTATGTCTTAGAAGAATAAAACACGCCGGAACCTCATCCTGAATGTGTCTTGTAAGCTCCACAACTAAACACAAATTGTAATGTCTCAAGGCAGAACATTCATGCAAGCCTATTAACGAGAGGAAATTTTCTACTACTGTGGCAGCCAGTACATCTCACACTCCTGACTTATGTACAATATTGATACATAACAACAATAATATGATCAGAGGCTTGAGCAGGTTTTCTGGGCTAATTCCAAATTTTATCTCAAATCCATACGAGCACCCTTACGAGGTAACAATTAGAGTTGGGTCTGAGTAGATAGCCTGAAAAACCTTGCCATTGCCATCCATTGATGAAACAAGGAGGAAGAATGAGGAAAATAACATAAAATTATAGAAAAAATTCTCATGAAGACAAAGGCAATACGATTTTGTTGACCTTCTCACAGGAACATTACATGTCAACAATTAATGGATTCTTACACCCATAAATCATCCGTCACCAACATAGAAGACTTATCAAACTTAAAGGATACCGTCCATAATTACGCAAATAACAACATGCAATATGCTAACAATATTTCGAAATGTGCACTAATATATCTTACTCATTGAAATCACGCTGTATTTGAAGGACGCCACTATCCACTCCCATATCACTGAAGGCCTCCAATGTTTCCAGTATATGCATCCTCTGCATTCGTGAAAGCAGAACAAGTTATTATCAGAAACTACAACATTTAGAAAAAAACAATTCTTAATTGAGCATCATACAGGCTTGCATGTACAAGCAAGAAGGTGAAAATAATATCTTCGAATTTCTAATCTTTCTCCATATATAGACTCCATGGAATAATAAAAAGTAATCTCCAACTAGATTTAAATAACTAAGGCTTGGTTTGATATTGTTGTGCTTTTAAGAGAATCAGCTTTTGTAAAGAATCAGCCATGAGAAGAATCAGATAAGTGTTTGGTAAACTCTTGTTTCAAAATTGTTGTATGTTTCAAAAGCATCATTTGAGCGTTTGGTAAACAAAAGTGATTTATTACTGTAAAGGTATTAAATTACTAAAAAGAATATTGATTATAATAATATTATTTTGTATTATTATTATTATCACGAGTGGTAAAATTTATTTTTTTCTTAGTCAAATATTTTTTTAACAAGACAATACATTCATTATTATTATTTGAAAATAAAATAATAAAACCCTAATAAATTTCAAATTTTATAAAAATTACAAAATAGAAGTATAGTCATATAGTGCAAATATTAATTAAATTTATATTATTTTTTATAATCCAACTTGCATCAATTCGGTTTCTCAAATAGGTATTAAAGGAATTAGTTTAATTAATTAGGGATAAAATGAGTATTTTAATGAAATATAAATGAAAAAGCTAAAAGTAGAATCTGAAAAACTGCCATTTTGCTGCTTCTCAAAATATGCTGCCAGGTGAGTCAGATTATTTTATAATCACTTTTAAAAATTTTGTCAAACGCCTAAATCAACTTCTGATTGTTTGAGAATCAGAAGTTGGGCTCCAAAATCAATCCCAAACGAAGCCTAAGAATGTCATTTCTACTACCTCCTCAAGAAGTCTAAAATATATAGGTTACGATAGATAATGCATTCAGTAGCTCTTTAAATGAGCTTTGGTGCTTTAAATATAAAAACGAAGTCCTAGCACTACACAAGTTAATCACAAAACCTTAGTTATAGCCAGGAATTCCTCTTATAAACCAATGATTAATTTTGCTTCAATTCGTCTTTTAGAAGAGATAATTTCTTCCTTTTCTTGTTTCTCTTAAAGGCATTTCAAAGGGAGGAAATGTCATCTTAAAACCTAAAACACATAATTCTTGCAATTTATTTCTTAATAAACATAATTTCTAAATTTTCTATTTAATCGGGTGGCTTCAAACTATGCTTGATAGGTTCTCTTACATATTCTTTGGGTATTATAATGGGCACGCATATATTGATATACCCAGGGACGGATCCAATAATTTAGTTTGCGGGGACTGAAATTTTTTTGACACGTCTTTTTAAAGAATGAAAACAAGTGTTTCTTTTCTTGGCCAACACTCGACTTTCTATTTGTAAATTCTAAAAACAACATACACACACATACAATAAATATATCAACAATTTAACAATAGACCAGCAAAACACAACAATCTAATAAAAATCAACAAGACAACAAAATAGGCCGACAAGTAACAGACTATAAATATTAACAGACTATTTTGTCCATGAATCAATCCTTATTTCATACCCTTTTCAGTAACACAAAAGTCAAAATGTGCAATTCTTGAAAAGCATTTTAGTAACCCATTTCAATAAGACAATAACCCATTTCATTAACCTTTAGTTCATACTCATTTCATTATCCGAAAATAACATAACAAACATTGACTGATTGGAGCTAGCAAGCTAGATTAATGATAAAAATAAACATTAACTCATATGAGGAAGGTGCTTAAGAACGTATCTCATTAAGACATTAACTCTTATTTCATACGGTCCTACCCATTTCATTATTCATATCAGGAAGGTGCTCAGGAACCCATCTCATTAAGACGTTAATTCTTTAGAACCGTCGTATGTTTGTACTATGTATATCCTAACTTTATTTAATACAATCCCAACTTTACCTGACACGTGGCATTCATTAGCCCACTTGATCAACAAACTTCATCATTGTTTTTTCTTACTCCCCAACCTCTAGCGATCACACGCGTAGCATATTTTTAATATTAGGGATTCATAGAAAAGTTGTCTTTTTCCACTTATTGGAAGAGGCCAGAGGTTTGATGGTTTGCTTCTGCATGGGCTACATAACCAAAAAAAAAAACAATGCCTTGGATTTTTTGTTGGGCCAGCCCTCCCCTCTATCCGCCCATGGATATACCATACCACCTTTTCCCGGTACTTAAAGTTCATATCACACTACGCAGTTGGCGAGGATCAATTTCACAAAAATAATAAAAGAAACATCAAATAATCCATAGAAGCAAAATAACATAGTTAGCTGGTCCACTACCGGAAATATATAAGGCATAATTGAAGTAATTTAGATATAAAAACATCAAAGATTCAAGTAATATTTATACCAAAGTATCAACATAACTAGTACTCCAAAATCTCATATAGATACAAAATGTAGTAAACATATATAAGATAATACCATGTCGACATCCATGTTTGCAGGAAACAGGGAATGTCTTCCTCTCGATGATGATGATGATAGGGTACGAGGTTGTCCTGGAAAACGACCCCTCAACCTTGTTCTACCGGAAGTGGAAGCTCGAGCTTGAGATCCTCTACGCGAAAGGTTCAGCGAAGATCGAGACTGTGATTGTCTACGTAAGTTGGCCATCAATGAGTCTCTCTGCATAGAAGCACGAGTCTCTCAGAGAAAAAATTTCAGCCCAGGGAACAACTATAAATAATATCCAATTATTTGTATTCAAAAGGAAAATTATCAGAATTGGCTGGTTGCAACTAAACATTGACAAATATCAATAATTGATAATATTTTACAGAGGAACAAAGTTAAGTATGCATGTCAATACCATGATGTTTATAGTTAATTAATACATTTCCAACTTGAAACGTGCATTTGGCATGAGCTTGAGGACTAAAATGCCCTCTTAGCTAAAGCATCACAAAAACAGAAAGGCATAGAACCTCGGGATATCAGGTCACTACAAAAGCACATTATGTCATCACCTCAATGGAAATTATCTATCATAATTTCTCTTCCACGAACCAAATCGACACTTACAAAAACTAAGACCAGCATTCCTCTGTTGCAAAATGTTAAGGAAATTCAAAAGTACTCACTAAAGATGAACAGAAAACAATCAATCTGTGCTAAACCAGAAAGATTTTTCATCTTCCATTTATCTATTTATTTTCAACAAGTCACTGAGAAGGTAGTGAAACATAGACCTAGCAAATATATTTAGCAGTAAAACCTAAAAAGATATTAGCACAAGGTAAGAAACAAAGATTTACTATAAGAACACTAATATTTGGAAGTGTGACCAAGAATACCTAAATAATCTCCTTGTGTACCCAATAACATCATTTTACAGTTGGTATCATCTTTATTAGTTCCTCTCATGGTCCGATAACATAAATTGATCAGCAATCCAACCAAAAATATGCAAAGACCATTATACTTGATGCATTCACCCAGAGCTTTTTCGCCATGATAACAGAGAAGGTAAAACATGTTCTGCAATATCCCACTTACATCAATGAAAAATCAATGTCTGACATGTCCAGCTTATGACATAATCAGAAATTTTCATAACCACCACGGTCCAGATGGGACAAAGAAGGACATATAAAATAAACAATCTCAAAGAAAAAGAAATGCAGAGAACATGGTACTAGAGTATTGTCATTTAATAAATTTTCAACACAACTATTCAAGAACACGAGAAGCAGATCTTAAAACGCTCTTACTTGTAAGTTATAACAATTTGAATCACAAAGAGAGACACTTACAGGATCCAATACATGGTTACTGCCTCTAGAAAAATTACGACCTGATTCCTCCTGCTGCAAAGCCAATGCTATATGCTCATCAACCTATCATCATATTGGAGGAAGCATGACAAGAAAGATGAAATTTAAGTGATTGATTATAGGCAAACATGCTAATTAGAATCTGCAGGAAACGTGAAAGCAGAAAGAACCTCGCCAACTCCGAGAACAGGCATTTCATTGTAAAGTTGTTCTTGAAGTTCCCGAGCCAACATTTCATCTGCTTCAAGCTGTCTCGCCCTAGCATCTTCATTGGACACATCACGTTTCAGTTCAGGAGAATCGTCAATTTCAATTATTGACTGCAAACGGCCTACACCACTGGAGGTTGATCTTGAATTTGATGTTTCCCCAGGCGAGCTAAGAAACACAATTTCTGGATTATCATTGGTTGATGCCGAACCTTCACCAGAACTACTTGAGATGGATCCCTGCTTTTGCCTTTTCATTAGTGTGTTTGCTGCAGAACGATGCCCATTGAATTGGCCCAATCGAGGCCTAGGATGGGATGCTGTTTCTCTAACAGGTTGAGTAGGAACATGATGAGAAGAGACTAGATCAGGGTGCCTAGGATAGTCACCAATAATCGCAACACTGCTTCCTGTTTCCTTCCTTGAGAACGTATTCTCATGGTGTTTTTGAGCACATTGTGATGCATCAATTTCTCTAGACAGAAACCCTTCCTCAGATGAACGCAAATTCACCTTTTTAGTCCGGTTATGTGTACTTCTCCATCCGCTTGACTTTTCAGTGCTTTTAGATGCACCCCTGTTGTGGTCAGTGGTTTCCACATCCTTCTCATTGATACTTAGAGAGTTCCTGCAAGTATACAATTGTATGAAGGTCTCATGATGAGAGGACGGATGGTCAATACACCTTTTATGCCAATTAAAGCAAATTTGGTGGAACCATTCTATTATGCTAAACCTGATCCAACCACATAAAACCAACACAAAGCATTTTAGAGATTCATTATTCATAGCAATCAGATACAACCAACACTTACATGTATCTTCTCCAATTCAGTGGCATGGCTCGGGATATTTTCACCGGCATCATTAAAATAATTTGTTAATATGTTAGAATCCAGTCTTAGAAATTCTTAAGAAAGATACGTTCACCAAAAAATTTAAAACAAACACGCTAATAAATAAAAAATAATAGTTCGAACTGATAAGTCTATTAAAAATCTTAATTTTCAACGAAAATTTTTCGAACATCTTCAAGTATAATCTCGAAGGAACCAATATATATATATATATATATATTAGACAAATAATCACGGCCCTTAATTTCAATCAATCATAAAGTCTAAATGTATTAAAACATTTATTGAAATGTGTTTGGATGTGGATATAAGAATTTTAAAGATGTTAATACATCTAAACCGTTAGATTGGTTAAAATTTAGGCCGTAATTATTTGTCAAATTTCTTTGTCAAATACATTAGTAGGAGGAATGGTCCGCTAGTGTGTGTGTGTGTGTACACTCGCACATATATTAGCATATTCACGTGTAGATTTTCACAACGTACATCCATATCATGTACGAAGCAGACTATTCTCTATTCATTCCTTTTCTCATCATGGAGAAATTTATACCAAACACCCAATTCTTCTAATTCCACTTGAAGTATAAAATTGACCTCTTAACCCCAGTCTGCCATGGTTTTCTCCAATTTTAGAATATACCAAACACCCAATTCTTCTCATTCCACTTGAAGTATAAAATTGACCTCTTAACCCCAGTCTGCTATGGTTTTCTCTAATTTTTGTGGGTCACTTTAGAAAATAAAATACTTGAATCTAACTCGTGTTTATCCTCTCCTACTAATACTTCAGATAAATATCCATCAAACTTCCTCCCATGCCTATAGAACTCATTGTAGATTTGACATTTCAAACCATTGTCTACAAAATTGGAAGTTGATAGATGAGGACAATTTCACTGGAGACCTAGGAAGACGATGACTTATTGTATGATTCAGGAAGACATGGAATGTAAAAATGTGTCCAAATTTTCAATTACGAAACTTTGTCCAAGAAAATAGTTCAACCAAACACTTGGATTAGATATAAGAAATTATGTTAGCTTCTGAAGGAGCTAAAGACAACATACAACAAGGAACATAAAATTGTAATCTTTGCAGACTCCTTTTGTTGAATGTCAAGCATTTAAGGGTTTGACACTCCCTGTAACTAAAATTTTATGGTGAAGTAGATATCAAAATCACATATTGATATAAAGGTAAAAATCACATATTTATGTAAAGGGCATGGAAAAGGTTATTTTTTAGGAAGTAATGAAAAATTCTTGACTCCCTACATACAGTAAACTTTAGGTTATAAATTTAAACAAGAGTAAAACTCCCTACATACCATAAACTAACTTCTAGAGCTTATTACAAGCAAGAGAAATCATAAATACTGAAATCAAGTGGTAAACAACCTGAAATATAACCTTACAGTTGGATTGTAGACATTTTCAATCAACACAAATGGATTTGGCCAAAGATCAATCACCACAGATATACTGTTTTTCTATTAAACAGGCAGCCTGGAATTGGTGCATCAAAGGTATCTGCATGTCTGATAATGCAAACAACAAATTCAAAATGTTCAATAATAAAAAAACTGCATAACAAAATAAGTACCTGCTCAACATATGCTTGTTTTTGTTATCAAGCTCTTTTGCTGAACAAGGATGATTTATCACTCCTTTTCCCTTTCCTATATAAGAATTATGATCTTCAGCAACCAATTCCTTTAGATCATTCCAAACTGATGGGCCAGTAGATGCCATAGATCTATTATCAGCATGTGCCATAGACCTATTATCAGCATGTGCAACAGCCACAAAACCATTATCATCCTTTCCAACCAACTGTTTGGCCTTGGCTATGTTATGTGGAGATATACATCCATTTCGCACCAATCTCTTTTGCCTATTGACTCTAGGCGAGGAATTGGGATCAAGAGATGGAAAACCATATTGCCCAGGTTTGTTCCGAATATTAGCAACAACTTCAACCATTTCTCCATCATCAATATTGGAACCACCTTTATACATATTTTCAGTTCTTTCACTGGCTTCGCCTGATGGCATTGAAATTTTTTCCATGATATTTGAAGAAGGCACATTTGCTAAGCCTGTTTTTTTTCTAAAATCATCAACTTGACTGCTCCTAGGTGCCCATCCTGAGAAAGATTTTCCAAGTAGAGTGCTGGGCACATTCCTTCTTGTCGGATCAACAAAATCATCATCTTGAGAAGAAGATGATTTTGAAGTAAACGAAGGTATTTCATTCTGTATATGCGGAATATGAATAGAATCACGGCTTTCATAACTAGGGTTCTTGTCAGCCAATCCTTTCCGAAATATAGGAGTACTTCTAGAGGAGGATGTACTGCCTCCAACAAAAGCTGGAGGATTACTGCGGCGTAGAGGGTCTCCAGAACTGCTATTACCATTCGGAGGGCGGATGGACAGCTTTTTCGTCCTACTATCGATTAACATTGACTGATTTTTAGTCCCCTCATCAAAAAATTCCCGCTTTCCAGAATGACAAGACATGGAAGGATTATGTTTTTCCTCCTTAACATCACTCCTCTCATTAACCGTCCGCTTAGCTAATCTATCAGGAGTGTCAGGAACATCCATGATGTGATCACTGTCCAAGTGATCCATGATCTGCACAACAAACCCATGCCAGGTTCAATTACATAAAATTTAGCTCTTCTCACTAAAATTCAGCAATTACACTCGGGTCGATTTTCAAGACATAATCTCAACAATTTAACATCATATCAAGTTTGAAATATCACAAAAAAATGGCCAAGAAAACATAAAACAAAAGTGATATCAAGTAAAAGGGTTAAAAAAAAATCAAATGCATAAATCTTCATTAGAATAATAAACCTGATGACAACATAAAAAAAGCACAAAAACTTCTACATATGATGTCCAGAAACCTACATCAATTTTCCACATAAAATGTTTGCCAATACTAGCTAGCAGTGACAGGTAATAATTTCAGTTATCTTCATAATCCAGCAGCTATTAAAGTTTCTTCTAACTTTGCAACATTGCAACTTGGGCACAAATATGCACATACATATAGATAAATGAAACTTAATTTATGGAAGAGACGACAATTTTATGCTTCATTTTCAATCAAAAAAGTTAAACTAACAGATCTGAAGAGCTCAAACTTTAATGCAAAGCAATGAATTGATTATTTCAAGAGTAAGAAAATACTATGAAAGAAAAGGCAAATACTATCTTATAGACATTTCAAGACTCAATAGAAACCAAGAGTTGAAAAAATTCATGTAGGAAGAACCAAAGAATGTCAACAATTAGAGAACACAGTATTGTGTTCGATACTTAATTTGCTACCTTTCGAGTTTCATCACAGAAAATTCCAAGAGAAGTGAGATAATGCAAAAATTAGAAATAAAGATTCAGAAAAATTGATCCTTTAAAGGGTTTCAATCGGTGATTAAAATTGGCTTGCCTAATTTAAGATTCCAAATTTCATTAACGATGAAACCTTTAAGATGTTTCCAAGAAAGAACGGTGAATTAAAACACGATGATATCAACATTTTGAATTCTAATGCTCAAAATAGCTAAAGAAATAAAAAATTAGGAAAAAGATAAAAAGTTTGAGAACGAAAAATTAAATAAAAAAAAAAGATAATTAAACTCACAATTCAAGATTTTGAATTTCAAGAAAAACAATTAGAAAAATAAATTTAAATTAGAAAAAATCATCAAACCAGTAAAATCAATACAAAAAAACATATAAAGAACGCACCCAGTTCTAATTTTTAGTTTTAATTCTAAATATTATTTCAAAAACTGGAAAAACTCGTACCTTCAAAGGGCTATCAGAACTGCAAAAAAAATCAAAAAAATCAAAAAACGATTGAAAATCGAATAAAAAAGTAACTACATAACATGAACAACATTCTTTAAATCTATATACATAATAAGATAACTAATCCAAAAGTAGATAAATATGGGGTAAAAGGGCAAAACCTTTAATGGGATATTATTTTCTCTTTCGGATTCTTCAACAATCAAATAAGAGAAAGAGAGCAGAATAAAAAGCAAAATGAAGTGTAGGTTTTTGACATCAAAACATCGATAATCACTTTTTTCTGTCTGTAATTCTTGGATGGTCAATTGGTAACTCTTGGATGCTGCTTCCCATTTGGGCTTACAATTTGTACGGGCCACGGCCACATCCTGGACCTATTTAAATTTGGATTTTGGAACGGCTAGTTTAAAGTCCATTTATTTGTCAACTTAAATGGACTCGAATTTTGAAATTATATATTTTTTAAAATTATTTTTATTTTAAGTTTGGACATTATTTAATAATATTATGTAACTTTAAACTTAGATAAATCTTAGAAGTCTTCAAAACAAACAAAAGCAAACTATTCCATTAACACAAAATCATCAACAACAAATGTCACAATAAAGTACGAAATATAATCAAGATAGTTTGAACTAATCGGTACAAAATTACAAAAGAAGATAGATGACGGGCTACATTATTTCCTCCTCCCTCTGAAGTAGCAAGATCTACATCCAACATTGCCTATAGAGTTACAGCATCTTGAAGAACTAATACCGACGGTGCAAATGAAAATTCTAACTACACATCATGTACCAATTGTTCTGCATCGCACTTATCCCCAATAATACCAATGTCATGGTTTTCTGGCAAACAATAGACCCGCCCGAAAGGCCTTGGCCCTGACAACAACTAGTTAAAAATACTTTGCCTATTGTGAAACGTGTTCCTCGACCAGCATCCCTCGGTGGTCCCTTACCTATTCAACTATATATGCCATTTTACATCTTCAAACTTAACACCTTTGAGGATACTACTTTTTATAGAATTTTAAGTTTGACAAGTTTTGTCTTTTAAGTAAGGATTTGATCTATAAAATGGCACTCGTAGGACTAGAATAATAGTTTTATTGTAATTGGACTTTGTACGTTGTTTCGATTTGTACTTGGATATATGCTGCATATCTACTCTAGAGTTGGGAATGAATTTTTGGGTTTCCATCTCCACGACTAAATTTGCTTACATAAAAACAAAATCAAATACATAAATCTTCAATAGAATGATAAGCCTCGTGACAACATAAAAATGCACAAAATCTTCTACATATGATGTCTAGAAAACTACATCAATTTTGCACATAAAAATGTTTGCCATCACTTGCTACTAACAACAATAAATGTAATAATTTCAGTTATCTTTGTATTCCAATAGCGGGGATTGATCATCTGTCCATAGTGGACAAGAGATATGTTGTCCACTGTATAGACACATTTGTGTGCTCCACTGCTGATGTGGCACTTCCACATCAACCCACATCAATAGTGGACAATATATCTCTTGCCCACCATGGTTAGGAAATCAATCCCCTTCCAACAACTATTCGACTTTTTTCTAACTTTGCAACATTGCAACTTAGGCACAAATATGCACATACATATAGATACTAGTTTTAAGGGCGTACGTTCCACGTGTAGCAATTATAATATTGTAGAATTTGGGACAAATAAATGAATCTTAATTTTCGTAAAATTGTTTACTGCCATTTATTGTGAGTATTTTGTTCTTGAGGCAGCGTGGGTACACTTGATATAAAATTTGTATAACAATGGCATATTTGTATACTATATACAATATAAATTATAGAATTCAATTGACAATCTATATTTGGATTCTATTAAGTTTAAGCAATGGTACTCGGTTCGAAGTGGGTGTAATAGTAAATATCCTTTATAATTTCACTAACTGGAATATATATATATATATGATCTCCTAAGCACCGATGCTTAACATATGTTAAACACCGATGACATGGTACAAATAATTGTAAGATAATGGTGGATCCCATATATTTAATGTATAAATAAAATATACATTAAATAGACATGCACCGGTGCTTAGCATAAACTATGCATCGGTATATATATTTGTATCGAGAATCTAGAAACAAATTGGAATTTCTATTATTTGTCGACAATATTGACAAAATCTTGTTGACATTTTAAATGAGACAAAATCGAAAGTGAAAAAAAAGGGGAAAAAATGCTAAATATATAATCCAGTTGAATTTGATGAAACCTCAAGAGTGAAATGATCCAAATATCTAAAGCAAAATATTAAGTGTACACAATTTGCTTAAAGATTGGTGAAAAATTGAATGAAAATATGTTTGGATTGGAGAAAGAAAAAAAAAGAGGAAAAATTACGTCTATAAACTATTTTATAATTGAAATTTGAAATTTACAGGACTTTTAAAAAAAATTGAAAAATACATATAACAAACTGAATTAATTGAAAAATACTGGATCTTTAATAAAATCTTGATTTTAGCAAATTAACCATTCAAATTATTACTCGGCGGTTACATTTCGTTATTATCCAAAAATATCATCAAAAATTGAAATTCAAAATTCAAATATTGTTCAACAAAATCACAATCAAAATATATTTACTTTGTTCAACAAAATATGTTGAAATTCATCCGAACTGTCCAAAAATTTCAATTTGAAATTTGATTCTGTAGATTGTTATTAGATTGAAAGTCTCTTAACTTAGCATCAATTATTGGTTACAATCATTGGTTCTGACCTTGTTATAGATCTGCTGATCTAGATGATGAACAATATATCTATATATTATGATGTATTAAAGTAACAATACAAACAAAAGAATTAACATTTTTCGATATCACCCAACATGACATAATGCTTATTAACAACAAATCGATAGCCATAAAAAAAGAAAAAAAAAAGATGAAGTAACAATATACAGGAACATATATTGTTAACTACATTGGCAACCATGAAGTAGCTACAACTTTTAGTCACAAAATCTACTATCAACATATGTGATAACACAAAATAACTTCAAAGAGTATGTTTCAACAATATATATTTCAAAACTAGAGAAATAAACCACAAGAATCAGAAAACTTTAATCAACAAGAAATATCCAAGAATCTGAAATTTGAATTAACAAGAAAAAGAAGAACCCACAGAAAAGGTTTTTTTTTTGTTCTCAAAACCAGATATTAGGTTTGTTCTCATTTCCAAAAATTAGCAGTATTGAGTAGTAACCATGAAATCACAAAAAATAATAAAAAAAAATAGATAATATTAATCACCATGCAGCTTATGCTCTGAAAATCGAATTTATTAGATGAAAGTAGTGAAAATTGCCTGGAGAATTGAAGAGAAGGTTAATGTGAGAATCGAAATTTCTTTTTTTCTTTGATGTTGAAAGATTATTGATGAAGAGTTTTGAAATACTAAATTTACTCCACTAAATATGGAAGATATGTTTTGCTCCCTAAAAGTTAGCAACTTTCAATTTTAATAGATTTTAATAATTTGTTAAATAAGAAATAATATATTTTAAATTTATAGTAAATATGTATGATAATCAGTATTAATGAATAAAAAAATTAAAATCAGTATATTTTAAAAAATCAATATAAAAAGGGTAAATTCAAGGCCGGTCACTGTTTTGGCACTTATGGGTTCTAAAATCATATGCTCAAAACTTAATTCAATTAAAGTCACTTTTTAGAGCTAAAAGACCAACATACTTTTAATTGTAAAAAACGCTAATTGTGATACTGTTTTTTTTGTGATACTGTTAAATCTATGACTTTGTACTATTAATGGAACATTTTAAGAACAATATTATTCTCTTGTTTATTCTCTCTTGATTAATTCGTCTACCATTAAACACCCTATATATTTATACTTATCTATCCAATGAAAATCTATGTCCTAATTAAATCTCAAACATGTTCATAACCTCGACAGATCTCTGTAACAAGTTGAAATTTCAACAATATCTAATTCATGGCTTACCTTGAGATTCATGAATCAGCTTAAAATCTTGGAGTTTTCGATATGACCATGTTTTTTGCATAAAATACATTCAAACACCAGTTTTGTGGTGACTATTCAGAAGGTCTTGGTGTTATGAGTAGTCAAGTACAAGTTTATGATTCTTGTAGTGAACCTTGTTTAGGATCTGATCAATCAAGAACTGGGAATGTTAATGAAAAAGGATCAAGTACAAAAGATGTTCAACAAGAGAAAGATGAAGGGTGGCTTCAATAAAGATACATTTATCCGTGATACTGTTTTAGAGGATTTGTGATAATATTTTGACAAAAAAAAAAATTAAAGATTGTCATTTTAAGCTAAAAAGACGATTTCAAATGAGAAAAATCCATCATACGATGCGATTATAATAAAAATTTTGAGCACGTATGCGAATTCTATGTTCATTTCTATTGTGATGCTGTTTTCTGTGATACTGTTTTACATAATACAATATCAAACAACACACATGACTATGATACCATGCTTTTATCTTTGATACTGTTTAATTAGTCATGTGTTTTGTTTGATACTGTATTATACAAAACAGTATCATGGATTAAAACAGTATCAAAATTACTAATGCACATTACCTAAATAAAACAGTATCATAGACAAAACTAAGACATTCAAACAGTATCACATGTTCAAACTTTGCCATAATTAAACAGTATCAAAGATAAAAGCACAGTATCATAAATAAAACTCATTCCACATAGATTCAAACAGTATCATGGAATAAAACAATATCATATATTAAAACACTATCAAAATATACTAATGCACATTACCGAAATAAAACAGTATCAATGGATTAAAACAGTATCATAGGATTAAAACAGTATCATGGATTAAAATAGTATCAAAATATACTAATGCACATTACCTAAATAAAACAGTATCATGGATTAAAACTAAAACATTCAAACAGTATCATATGATTAAAACAGTATCATGGATTAAAACAGTATCAAATTATATTAATGCACATTACCTAAACAAAATATTATCATGGATTAAAACAGTATCATAGACAAAACTAAGATATTCAAACAGTATCACAGATTCAAACATTGCCAAAATTAAACAATATCAAAGATAAAAGTACAGTATCATAAATAAAACTCATTTCACATAGATTCAAACAATATCATAGATTAAAACAGTATCAAACAACACACATGACTAACAATATTTTCTGTGATATTGTTTTTTTATAATACAGTATCAAACATCATGATCTCTTTTAACAATGAGATCTTCTTGCCACTTCCTCAGCACAGAGTCATAATTTTGGAGGATATCATGCTCTCTTTTAATTCTCTCTTTGCAACAGAGATCATTCACTAGCAAATGTCCAGGATGCGTATATAACTGAATAATTTCCTTACCTTGTTGTGCTTTCTCTTTACTAGCAAATATCCAGGATGCCAATTGTTCTCCAATATATATCCAGGACAGTAATGCATCTGAATCAAGCACGACATTGTTGTTCTCATAGTAGACGCAAAATGAAGTTTCTGAAAATTAGTTGCCTCAGATTTTGACTTTTCTTCCAACATCTTGATTGCAGCATTTAAATTCAATAGTTTCCAAGAACAATTAAGAAACATCTCAACCCAATCATTATCCACTATATCGGGTATAAATGACTGCAATTTGGGTAACAAAGTCCTCATATAACAATAACTAATTTTAGGATTGATAAAGGAAGTTGTAGAATATTCTCTTTCAAAAATCCTTCATTCCTTCCATGAATGTTTAGATATCTTTCCAATTTCAATAGCAGATGGCCCAGATTTTACTATAGGGAATTAAAAAGTGACACTGCACCTAGAAGCACTCACCGGAGGTCGCTAGAGGTGGAGGAGGTTGTCGCCGGACGTCGTCGGAGGTGTAGGAGATTGTCGTCGGAGGTGGAGGAGGTTTGTGGAGTTGGAAGATTGTGCCAATGGAAAATATAGTTAAGAGCCCGTTTGACAGAGATTAAAAACTAGTTTATAAACCAATTTTTGGTTTATTTGACCAATATTTGTTTATTTGAGTTGAAATTGTTGATTTTTCATGTTAAAAATAGATTGAAAAGTCAAAAATTACGGCTGAAATAAACCAAAATGGGTTTATAATCTTTGTCAAACAAGCTCTAAAAAGGGTGATTTTGGAATTAATTTAAAATAGTGATGTAAAGTATGACTTAATCACAATTTAAAAAAAAAGTTTTGACCTAATTTGAAACAAGTCATGTAGAGATGACTTATTGGCAATTTTCCCAAAAAGGTAGAGCTCCTAATTTTCTCAAAAAAGGAGGAGGAAAAAAAAACAAAGTGGCAAAATGGGCCTATTTGTCTGAGATGCTTGGGTTCCTAAGCATTAATGTCGGGAAAATCAACTTAAAATTTTGGATCTTACTTTGGGTCATTTTTTGGTGAAAAAAAATGAAAAATTCTATGTATAATACGCAAATAATAAATATGAAAAATATGCCATTTAATACAATTAATTTTTAAATCAATGTAGTAAAATGTTGAAATTCTATTAAGAAAAGTAGAACCAAATAAACACAACTCATACAAAAAAAATTAAAAAAAAACTAAATAACTAAAATTTGTAAACATTAATATTTTATAGACTTTTGGCGAATAGTGATGTTGGTAAAGTGATGTGTGGTGCTTAAACAACTCATTTTTATTGAATTGGATCAACCCTGGAAAATTCGAATTGGACCAAACAAATAATTCAAACTCATGGTGTGTTTGATTTTGATTAAAATCAGATTTTTGATAAAAGTTGATGAAATGTGTGGTTAAAAAGTTGTGGGTCCATGAAATGTGTGGTTAAAATTAATTGTTGATTTTGACTTCAACTTTTTAGCAAAATTTTAATTAAAAACAAACAGGGTCTCAAGCTCCAACTTTTGGAACTGTTTCTCCAAGAAATGACCCAAAAGTCAAATATTAAAGAATTGTGTACAATTTGCTTATAAGATCAAATAAAAAAAATGTTTGTAAAAATTTGAATGAAAAATGTCGAGATTTATTATGTGAAAAATGTAGGAAAATTTTATATAATTCAAATCAGAAATGTAAAAAAGAAATTTTCAAATCAGAAATGTAAAAATGTTCCAAATTTTTCAGCAAGAAATGACACAACTATCAAAAGTTAAGTATTCATGATGTCACAAGATCAAATAAAAAATATTGGTATAAAAATTGAATGAATGAATGAATGATTTTGTAGAAAGAAAAAAACCTTGAAAAATGGCAAATGGGCCAAAGGCCATGCCCATTTGCTGAGTGAATTGGGAACCCCCAATTGTCGAAATTGGGAACCAATTTTGGTTCCCAATTGTCGAGAATCTCGACAATAAAAGAAGATAAGAAAAAAAAAATTGGTTCCCACGTCAAGATTCTTGACACAATTGGAGAAAAAAAGTGCATGAAACAAAACCTCAAGAATTAGAACTCAAGCTTCAACTTTTTCACCAAGAAATGACCCAAATATCTAAAGCCAAATATTAACGAATTGTGTACAATTTGCTTATAAAATCAAATAAAAAAATTGGTGAAAAATTGAATGAAAATCTGTTTGGATTGGAGAAAGAAAGGGAAAAAAAAGTGCAAAATTGGCCAAAATACCCATTTGCTTGGGAACCAGAAATTGGTTCCAATTTGTGTCGAGAATCTCGACAAAACTGGAGGGGGAAAAGTCTAAAATTACGGCACGTTTAATAATTAAAAAACAAAATTGAACGCCAAAACGGTGCGTTTTGGACGAAAGTTGAACAGTGAAAAAAATAAGTGTAAAAAAGAAACTTTCAAATTAGAAATGTAAAAATGTTCCAAATTTTTCAACAAGAAATGACTCAACTATCAAAAGTTAAGTATTCATGATATCACAAGATCACATAAAAACAAAATTGGTGAAAAAATTGAATGAAGGAATAATTTCGTAGAACGAAAAAGAGGGAAAAACCTTGAAAAATGGCAAATGGGCCAAAGGCCATGCCCATTTGCTGGGTGAATTGAGATCTCCCAATTGTCGAGATTCGAGAATCTCGACAATAAAAGAAGATAGCAAAATAAAAATTGGTTCCCATGTCGAGATTCTTAACCAAAAAATAAATTGCTCGACACAATTGGAGAAAAAAAGTGCACGAAACAAAACCTCAAGAATTAAAACTCAGGCTCCAACTTTTTCACCAAGAAATGACCCAAATATCTAAAGTCAAATATTAACGAATTGTGTATAATTTGCTTATAAAATCAAATAAAAAAAAATATTGATAAAAAAATTAAATAAAAATATGTTTGGATTATTGGAGAAAGAAAGAATAAAAAGATGAGGAAAAAAAAAGTGCCAAAGGCTCATTTGCTTGGGAACCATAAATTGGTTCCAATTTGTGTCGAGAATCTCGACAAAACTGGAGGGAAAAAAATCCAAAATTGCAGGGTGTTTAATAATTAAAAAACAAAATAGAACGTCAAAACGGTACGTTTTGGACGAAAGTTGAACAATGAAAAAAATAAGACTCTTATATTATTGTAAGAAAATAAAACTTAATTATTAGTGAAGACAACAATTCTATGCTTCATTTTCAAACAAAAAATTAAACTCCAAGATGTGAAGAGCTCAAAGCATTGAATTGCTTATTTCAAGATTAACAAATATTACGAAATAAAAGGCAAATACTATGTTGTAGACATTTCAAAACTCAAGATAAACCAAGAGTTGAACAAATTCATGTACGAAGAACCAAAGGAATGCCAACAAATAGAGAATACAACATTTTTTTCGATACATGAATTTGCTGCCCTAAAATGAGCCCAGAGATGAGTTCGATCTAGCTCAAGCTTATAAATTATCTAATTTGCACCACAACAAATACCATCTTATGATGTTTTTTAATTGCATTAGACTTAATACATGCTTATACATGGGCATTTCTAAAATGTGATAAAACATTAAGAAAACGAGACAGGTCTACCTAGCAACGACCAATGGCTAAAGCTTCAAATTCTTTATAGACATCTTCTTATTTAATTCAAATCAAGTCTACCTCGGTCATGCTATGCTTGGATGCAGAGCCCATATAGATAAAAGTACAGTGATAATAAATAGTAGGGGTGGACAAAAAAATAGTAAAATCAAACTGAAACCATTGGTATGGATCCATGTGAACTCGTCAACGTTTAAATTTGCAGTTTCTCTTCGTCTGTTATCTTCTATAACATCGTTGTGAACCTAGAAGTAGAGCTATATAGATTGTCAAAGAGCTCTATTGTGGGTTAATTTTCTGATGACTTTTATTTATTGTAATTCTACAATATATATAATATATACATGACCATTTACAAAGAAAGAATATATACAGAATAATAATGAATAAGAAATATCATATAATTAACTGAGAAATAAAGGCAATTACTGATTAAGAATGTTGCACATATCAAACTCTTAATTATAGCAACTTAATTTTAGCACTCACTATCAAGTTGGAGCATAGATATCACACATGCCTAACTCGTATAAAGAATGATCAAAAGCTTTATTGGCTATGTCTTTGGTAAGTACATAGACTAATTGACTTTCAGACTACACAAAAACGAAATATGATAATCCCAACTTCAAGCTTTTCCTTAATAAAGTGTCTATCAACTTTTATGTGCTTTGTCTGATCATGTTGAAATGGATTGTTGGAAATCTCTATAGCTGAAGTGTTATCACAGTACAACTTCAATGCATCCTGAGAGTCAACACCCAAATCTCTTAACAAGTTCATCAACCATAGTAACCCACACACTCTAAAAGTCTTGCATCTGTATTCATCTTTTGCACTAGACCTTGCTACTACCGGTTGCTTTTTACTTTTCTAGGTCACAAAGTTTTCTCTTCAAAGTAAAGTATTCTAAAGTAGATCTTTTGTTATCAGCTAAACATGCACAATCTGCATCAGTGTAACATTCTACCTTTAGGTGATTATGCTTGGTGAAAAGTAACCTTTTACCTAGAGCACACTTCAAATACCTCAATATGCATTCAACGACATCTATATGAAGTTTATGATGATCATGCATAAACTGGCTCGCTATACACACTGCATAAGCAATATCTGGTCTAGTGTGGGACAAATAAATCGATTTTTCCACAAGTCTCTGGTATGTTTTTTTATTGGTAGAAGTTATATCTAAGCAATGAAACAACTTATGATTTTGTTCATTAAGAGTACTAACATGCTAACATCCAAGCACACTTGTTTCAGTTAACAAATCAAGAATGTATTTCTATTGAGATAAGAAAATACCATTCTTTGATCGAGTTACCTCAATCTCAAGAAAACACTTCAAGTCACCAAGATGCTTCATTTCGAACTCTGAGGCCAAGTGTCGATGTAAGCTTTCAATTTCATCTTGATCATCCCATGTCACTACCATATCATCAACATAGATAATCAAGGAAGTAACTCTACCCTTTCGGTTATTTAAAAACAAAGTGTGATATGAGTTTCTTTATTTATAACTGAAGTTCTTCATAGACTTGGTAAATCTGCTGAACCAAGATCTTGGAGATTTCTTTAAACCATATAATGCATTCTTGAGCTTGCACACTATTGTAGTATTTTAGTACTTCTCTATACCCGAAGGAAGATCCTTATACACTTCTTCGGTAAGATCTCCATGCAAGAAAGCATTTCTTTACATCAAATTGAAGAAATGGCCAATCCTGATTAGCCGCAAAAGATAAGAGTACTCTTACTTTATTAAGTTTGGCAACTGGTGCAAAAGTGTCATGATATACTATCCCAAAAGACTGTGTATTACCTTTTTGCACCTGACCAGGCTTTGTATCTTTCAATAGTCCCATCCTCCTTATACTTGACTGCAAACACCCATCTACATCCCACAATCTTCTTTCTCTCTGGTAGAGGCACAAGTTGTCAAGTAGCATTCTTTTCAAGTGCTGCATTTCTTCTACTATAGCCTGGGTCCATCCAATATCTGCTAAAGCTTTCTGCATTTTACTAGGAATAGAGAGAAGCGATAACTTCAATACATAAGATGCATATGACTTGGACAACATTTGGGAATACACATGATCACTAATGTGATATCTAATTTTGATTTTGGGATCAGGTTCATATTTAATGGGTGGTATACCACGATTAGAACGGGGTGGAAGATAATATTGAGACAATTGAGATTCAAGATTATTAAAACGTTCTCATGCCTCATAGAAACACTCCGTATCAAGTTGAAGGAATGCGGGTATATCATTCTTCAATTTTGCCACCTCTGTTGGAGGGAAGTACCTAGTACCTAGCAGTGCATTTTTGGGCAAGATCATTCCATGTTGTGATAGTTTCGATGGGATTAGCATCTAACCACTCACATGCTCCATCTCGAAGGGTATGTGGAAATAATCTCATATGAATAGCCTCCGTTAAGATGCACGAGTAGACAAAATTACTATACATCTTTAAAAACTGCGAAATGTAAGTATATTGATTTTCTTCACTCATTCTATAGAATTGAATATGCCATTTGAAAAGATTAATCACATTCAGCTTGATTTTGAAGTTCGGATGTCCAAATGGATGATATGCAATGCTCGATTGGTTTTGAGTGATCGGAGGAGTCATTAATTGTCCCATTAGCATATCATCTTCATCCAGAACAGCATTTGCTTGATATTGTCCCCCATGTTGCCTTGTTTTCTTGTTGCATTGTTGCTTTTGTTGTTGCTCTTTCTTTGATTCTTCTTCTATATGTTCGTTCGGGTTCGGGATCAAATGAAAGAAAGTCCAAAACTTGTTGTTGTTCCATAAACTAAACAAAAATTACTGCAATAAAATGGAAGAACTCTTTATGGTCTTGAAAAGTTAAAAGGCTCATGTGAATTTTTTTTATAAATGAGTATAATGCCTATTAGATGTGGGGCACATGCTACATGGACGGCTACATGGAGTGTTGATGATCAACACTAGAGAAGTTTGATCGGCTTTGAATTTTGTTGCCCTTTTCAAGATTGTATATTATATTTGAGTTTTAATACTATTTTTTAAGGTTAATCATTGAACGATCGTTTTGTACGATGCCTGAGTCTGGAGCTCAAAAAAGAAAAAGAAAATGAAAGAACGTGATATTAGTTCAAAGTTAAGTAAGAGATAGTGATAAGTACTTTAATCGCAACAAAAAAAGAGAGGTGGAAGAAACAGTGAAAATTTTGGTATTTGACGAACAACCGAATGTGAATGAGAATGAGAATGACAATGTGAATGAATCGATTGAGAATAGGAAAGTGATTCAACCTGCTAGTGTGAATGAAATGAATGATGAAGTGATTGAATCTGTCAATGTGAAAGATTCAAATGAGTTTGATGAAGATAATGTTTAGCATAAAGATTTAAATCAAGAGGATTGCTTTTCTTTGAATTTTGAAGATCCTGGGAATGGAAAGACATTGATAAAAAAAAATGAGAGATTATTTAGTTGAAATTGGTCCAAAAGGAGTTGATGGCGTCTTGTTTCTCAAAAATGGTACAAATATATATTTCGATTCATCACACTATAAAGCGGTTACTACCAAATGAGCAGACAATTGATAGAAGATAGCTAGTATATTCAGTTTCTTTGAACATGAACTTTTTTTTTGTTGTAGATTGTTTAAAATGCCAAAAACAAATAATCAAATTGGACAATTGGGTGATAATGGGTACAAAGATTGTCATAATCTGCATTGATGTCTTAAAAGTCATGATGGAAATGAAGAGCATATGCATTGCATGACTAGTTGGATTGAATTGGAAATCAGGCTTTGAACAAAAAATACAATTAATAAAAGCGTGCAATTGCAAATCGATGAAGAAAGAGAATATTGTAAACAAGTGTTAATGGGGATCATAGATATTGTGAACAATGGTCTATTTTTGCAAATGATAGAAATAGTTGCTAAGTTTGATCCAGTAATGTAAGAGCACATTTGACATGCTAAAGTGCGTGAGATTCATTATACATATCTCAGTAAAAAAAAATACAAAATGAATTAATTTAGATATTGGCAAGTGAGGTGAGAAGTTCAATTCTCAAGAAAGTTAAACATGCTAAATATTTTTCGGTCATACTTGATTGTACTCCAGATTAAGTCACGGGGAGCAAATGTCTCTAGTAATAAGATGTGTGGAAACTCACCAACGATAGAAGAATATTGGCTTGCATATTTTAAGGTAGATGATACAACAAGATTTGGACTTTCAACTGAGCTTAAAAATATTTTAACCAATCTTGAACTTGATATTGATAATATTAGAGGGCAAGGATATGACAATAGATCTAATGAGTGAGACGCACAAATGTGTGCAAAGAAGATTACTTGAAATTAATCCTAGAGCTTTCTATAATCTATGTGGCTGTCATAGTCTTAATATGATATTATGTGATATGGCGAATTGTTGTACTAAAGCTATGTCCTTCTTCGGAGTAATTTATTCTTTCATTTTCCTAAGCGGTAGAAATTTTTCAAAGATATGGTGGAAGGTCCGACGGTGAAGCCATTGTCACAAACACATTGGAAAAGTCATGTTGAAAGTGTCAAACCTATAAAAAAAGCAAACTGCACAAATAAGAGACGCTTTACCTGAATTGCCAAATATTAGTGAAGATCCTAAAACATAAAGTGAAGCTGAGTCCTTAGCAACATATAAACTTGAGAATTTTAAATTTTTGCTTGGCATAGTAATCTGGTATAAGTTGTTGTATTCAGTTAATACTGTGAGTAAATTTCTTCAAGATGAAAATATGGATATTGATGGTGCTATCAACCCTTTAAAATGACTTGTTTCCTTTCTCGAAGATTATAGAGAAATTGAATTTGCAATTGCCATGGATGAAGTGAAAAAAGGGAAAGTGAAATGGGAATTCAAACTATATTTCGGGGAAAACGCACTATTCGAAAGAAGAAGTAATTTGATGAAAGTAGCAGTGAAGTGGTAAAGCAATCAGTTGAATAATCTTTTATAGTTGATTACTTCTTCTTTATAATTGATCAAGCTCGATCTTCTCTTCAAAGCCGATTTGAACAATTTTAACAATATGAAGACGCCTTTAAATTTTTGTTTAATTTGGAGAGGTTAAAGCATGTAACTGTTGCGAGTTTGTTGAAATCTTGAGAATTATCTAGAACAACGTAATGGTTGTTTAAACATTAATGGAGATTATTTATGTTTTGAGTTGACAGTCTTGAGGTACTATTTAACAAGTAAAAACAAGAGAGCAATTGAAGTGCTAAAACATTTGAAGACAATTGATGGTTGTTTCCTAAATGCTTATATTGCTTACAAAATTTTGCTAGCCATACCGGTTACAGTTGCTTCTGCAGAAAGAAATTTCTCTAAGTTGAAGTTGATCAAGACTTATCTCTGATAACTATGTCACATGAAAAATTGAATGGATTGACTATGTTATCAATCGAGAAAGAAATAGTTAAACAACTAGATTATTCAAATTTGATTAATATTTTTGCTTCTAAAACTACAAGATGGATAGTATTTAAGTGATTATTTGGAATATTTCCGGTATTGTTATAATACAAATATTTTGTATGATACATTTTGTTTGTCGTTTTATTGTTAAGTTTTAACTTAACAATTAGTTATATATAACTCTTATAGATTTTGAATGCATATTATGATTTGGGGCTCATAAATGGCATAATTTATAAAGTTCGCCTCATGTCCTGAAAATCATAAGACTGGCCTTGCTTGTGGTCACCTTTCCAATCATAAGTAACTTTCATCCTTGTGTGAGACCTCTTTAAATCTTTCCTCCAACGTGCTAAGATATACTTTTCTGGAAGATTCTGAATATTTAGTTTCAAAAGAACTGATACACCATGCTTGCATAAAATTCATCTAAATTCAAACAAACGACAAACATATTTAACCTCATTTTTTCCTTCACTGCAACAAACAGTTAAATGAATTTATTTATTTTTTTGCTTATCTCCAACCAATATATCATCGACCATATCAAATAATTCATTTTTCTAATCGATACAAGAAACTTCACAATATAACTTTCTAGTCAACTCTTTTTTAAATTGTTTGAACTTTAGTGTATACACTTTCAAAATGCTTTACTATTTCAAAATGTGTTATACATGGAAACCATGTGGTAGGAGACTGAAAATCATTTCCTTCTCAACCTTGCTTCTTAAAGCATTATCATATTGCTCGATAAATTACTTCAATGTCTTTGAGTTTACGTAGTAATCAAAGAATGCATTCATACTCTTGCTACGTTGTGTAGTTGACATACCAGTCCAAAATGTGTCTTTTACAAATGTAGGAACCCATCGATGTCTCTCTTTATACAAATTACCTAACCACACATGTTCACAAAGATTGAAATATCTAATGAATTGCTCTCACTTTTCTTCAAATTCTTATTTATCCAAAAATTCATCGATAACATTATGTATATATATTTTATTTTTTTCGTACAAACTATAGCCCATTAACTTCTCTAGTACCTTTTTCATTATATGACATAGACACCAATGATGTCGAATGATAGGAAATACAACTTCAAATGCTTTCTGCATTGCTTTATCTTGATTTGTAATTATGACACTCAGTGCACGCTCAGACATACATGTTTGCCAAGTTCAAAATAACTAAATAAATGTAGTAGTGTCCTCGTTTGATAGTAACACACATCCAAGTAAAATTGAGTGTACATGGTGGTTTACACCCACAAAAGGTGCAAATGGCATGTCATATTTATTTATCAAGCAGGTTGTGTCAAATGTAACCACATCGCCAAATTATTTATAAGCTGCCCTACTTCGTGCAGCCCAAATTAAGTTCTTGAATCGAGCATTGTCATCTACATCATCATATAAAAGAAGCTTGAATACTTTGCTTGCATGTGAACAAAATAATTATGAATTGCTTAAACATCTCCAATACCAATGAATCAAAATATATTCAACTCCTCGTGCTTGCATAATCTATTAAAATACAAATATAATAAAATGCAAACATTAATTACTAATAATACCACTATAAAACAAAATTATATGTACATATAAAAATACCTTAAAATTCTAAAATCAAGAAATACATATAAAAATATTTTATCAGCTAATATCATTTAGTATATAGCTATGTTCTAATTTTTATTACAAGCACCAAAAGGAATTGTACCCACTTTTTAAAAAATTACACTCTACACCAACTAACATTAATTCGCATGTTCTACCCACCAACACCAGACCCAAGGAACCAAAAAGTTTCAAAAGAAAAAACATCAAATGTCAATTCAATATAAACAAAAACAAAACGAAAAGAAATAGCGAAGAAATTACAGTTCGCTCAAATTGATGGCGTCAAATTCCAGCAACTTGAAACAGTGCAAACAATTTCCTCTTTTTCCGATGGTGGTTCTGGTGGCGATTGGTATGGTGAGGGTGGAGCTAGCATATTGAGGAATTTTTTTTTCATTAAAGAGAAAGAAACGATTGATGAATAACATTAATATCTGAAGAAATTTTTTAAACACTTTTTGGCCTTGAGAAGTTAAAAAACAATTTGATTTTTTTTTAAAATAAATAAATGAGTATAATGCCTAATAGATATGAGGCCCACACCACATGGACTGCCACACGATGATCAGTAATGGAAAGTAGTATTATTCAATTAAATTTAGTTTATATTTCAACAAATCTACCTATAATAAAAGAGGCTAAATTTTTTACTATTTATGTTGCCATGTGTCGGCTTCACATGTGGCTGCCTTCTTCTTCTTCTTTTTTTTTTTTTTCCTTTTTTGTTTGAGTAATTATATTTAAACCACACCACATTTTATATAATTGTAATAAAAGTCCTCAACAATATCTAATTTTCACATTTATGTCCCTAACTATTTGTTATCACATTTGTTATCATCAACATATTAACTAGTACATCTTATCTTTGTCTTTGACGATGATTTCTGTTCAAAAAATTAATTAATGGGGCATAAAAATATTTTTTTTTGTCTATCATATTTTTAAATAAACAAAATAAATAACAAATACAAAAGTTTGACAAAATATTTGTCCTTCATTTTATTGCACATTAAAGTCCTCAACAATATCTAGTTTTCACATTTATGTCCCTAACTATTTGTTATCACATTTTTTATCATCAACCTATTAATTAGTACATCTTATCTTTATCTTTGATGATGATTTCTGTTCAAAAAATTAATTAATGGGACGTACAAATATTTTTTTTCTCTATCATATTTTTAAATAAATAACAAATACAAAAGTTTGATAAAATATTTGTCCCTCATTTTAATGCACATTAAAGTCCTCAACAATATCTAATTTTCACATTTATGTCCCTAACTATTTGTTATCACATTTTTTATCATCAACCTATTAATTAGTACATCTTATCTTTGTCTTTGATGATGATTTCTGTTCAAAAAATTAGTACTCACTTTTTATCCACACATTCACTCACAACTTATAATATAAGCAATTAAAAAATAAATCCAGCACTACCAAACATATGTTTAGTATTTTTCAACTTCTACTATTTTGCTTAGTAAACAATTTGAAAACAGTTATGCAATCAACCAAAAGTTCTTCTAAATTGTAAATTGTGGTTTGTTCAAATAACTGTTTGCTTATTATATTTATATTTAAGAAGTGTATTTTGATTATCTATCTTATATTTGTTGAGTGCTAATTTTCTTAAACCGTTTGCTGCAAATTATATTCGGACTATTTTATAGCTGTATAAATTACATAAAATACAATAACATAAGTATCCTACGAACTACCTTACGTGCATCGCACGTCCTACAACTAGTATTAATGAAAATTTCTTTGACTTCTTCAATATGTATTTATAGAAAGATACTATTGAAATAATATAAAAATACATAAGATAAAATAGTCCATCAACTCACGTATACTTTTAAAGAGAAATTGTATATAAGTTATCTGTTGTTTCAAATTAGGTCAAATCACTTTTTGAAATTGTCATCAAATCATACTCTACAGCCATATTTCATATTAATCTCGAAATTACCTCTTAGATCCATATTTAAACTTCATATCAACAACATATGTGACCACTATCTTCTTCCACGCCTCTCCGCCGGCCACCCAAATATTTTTTTATAGAGAAATTGTTGAAAATTGTCCATAACGTATGACAATAGTACGTAAATGGTCCTTAACCTTTCATTTTTGGTGGAGTGGTCCATAACCTATCTATTTAGGTGCACAATTGGTCCTTTTTTACAGATTCCGTTTAAAACATATCCATTTAAGTTCACAAATGGTCTATCTCATTTTTTTTCTTTATTGGTAGGGGTAAAATTGTCAAGTTACATTTATTTTCTTTCTTTCAATTGGCGCAAATGGTCCCTAACCTTTACCCTTAGTGTGAAAATAGTTCCTAACCTTTGTTTTTTGGCGCAGCAGTCCCTAATCTATGTGTTTTTGTCTACAATTGGTCCTTATTTAATTAAAGAAATTTTTAATTTGATTTCCAACCTTTGCAAAAAGTGAAAATTGGTCGATACTTTAATTTTTTTATAAAAAATTAAAAGAAACTAAAGAAACTAACAAATTGATAATATACTAAATTATTTTGTATATTTTATGAACTATTATAAAATAACTAAAATTTAAGCTCATAATTATTAACAAATGTGTTAATTAAAATTAATTTATTATTATTAAGTAATCATATTATTTAAAATTCAAACTTTAATTCTATCGTTACAACATAAAAAGAAAAATAACTTTGTCACAAACTTGATACTCAAATATTTTTATTTAATTGATATATTCGTTTGTTAACTACAAATATTAGAGCTCAAATTGTGTTCTTCATATTTTAATTTATCGTTCAAAAATAAAGAACACATAATGTGTAAATTAATTTTTGTTAGTATTTTTATGTTAATAAAACATAATAAGATTGGTTCAATGTCATAAAATTATATACGCTATTTTATTATTTATTTAACTTAATTTTTATTCAAGTTTTTCAGATCACATATCAATTACATATACATAAAGCATAATAATTTTACATTTTTCTTTTATGAAAATTTAATTAACATGACTATAGTAATATATTTAATACGATAAATTATATATTTAATATGCTAAATTAAATATTATTTAATAAATGTATCAGACTTATTTGCACATTTAACAAATGTTACAAATCCAATTGAAATTTTCTTTAATTAAAACTAATGGTATTTTTATCTTTTTCATCAATAAAGACCAACTGCGAACCAAAACATATAGGTTAGCGATTGTTTCGCCAAAAAACAAAGGTTATGACCATTTCTACACTAAGGGTAAAGGTTATGGACCATTTGCGCCAATCAAAATAAAGAAAAGAAATGTAATTTGACAATTTTACCCCACCAATAAAGACAAACAAAATTAAATGGACCATTTGCGCACCTAAATAGATAAGTTTTAAACGGAATCTGTCATAAAAGACCAATTGCGTACCTAAATGGATAGGTTAGGGACCACTCCACCAAAAATGAAAGGTTAGGAACCATTTACGCACTATTGTCACACGTTATGGACCATTTGCGCCAATTTTCTTTTTTTATAAGTAATAATAATATATTGACAATTTTTTTGTTCTTCTTCTTCCCAATTTTAAATTTTAACAGTATGCTATTGTTATCAAATAATAACGATGATTCTGAAACGTGTTAGTCAGTCCATGTATAGTAAAATTCTAGAAACCACTGTTTCTTAAATGTTATTTTGTAGGTGGATTCAATTTTTATGAATAGTTTTTTTTCGTATTTTTCTTAAATTAAATTATTTTTGTTGGAGATATTGTTTTTTGATATATAGGAATACAATTGTTTTGTAATCATTTTTTTGTCGAATAAAATAAAACAATATTTATTTCACATACATCAATATTTTTATGTATTTCGAGATGTTACTGTCACACATTCATGTGTGTTGTTTGATATTGTATTATAGCAAATAATATTTTAATAAAGTAGTATCACAAAACAGTATCAGAAGTACATTTGTATCAATATCATAATAACAGTATCATAAATAGCAATATCGTATGATTAAAGATAGCAAATATAACAATATCAGAAGCACATCATTATTAAGCACATGCTTATGTGAGCACAAATATTATATTTTAACAGAAAGCATAGCACAGTATCTAAATATAACAATATATTAATAAAACAGTATCATAGATAAAAATATTTTAATATATCAATATCATACATAACAATATCTTAGTAAAACAGTATTACATACACAAACTACAACCCAATAGAAGAACAGTATCATCGATTGAAATAATATCAAGTATTTTGAATGAAAATATCAATGAGACAATGATCTTGTACTATTAATAGAACATTTTGAAACAGTATCATTACTTCAACCATAAAATATTTAATTTTGAATGTGTGTTTATTTGATAGAGTTTAAAAGTAATTTTTTTGGAGATTTTTTTCTTAAAAGTTGGTGAAATATGTGGTTAAAAAATTGATAAAATTTAGAGTCCCATGAAATATGTAGTTGAAAATAAATTTTAAAAAAAAGAGTTGATAAACCTGACCAAACATATTATAATGTAACAAAAACTAGTGTAATATTAAAAGTAAAATAGTATCAAACATTTTTCATAAAACAGTATTATAATTAAACATTATCGTGTTTGAATTACACTATTTACAATTATAAGGACACGTTAGTCTTTTAGCGCTAAAATGTGACTTTAATTGAATTAAATTTAAACCATATGACTTAAGAACCTATAACCACATAATCAATGACCGACCTGAATTTTACCTACTTTTAATATATATCATAGTATATAGATTATAGATATGGAATCATAATCCCAATTTATGAATTTGTTTAAGGCCGATGTATATAAAATTGACAAGTCAGAGTCAGGCAGATCGCTGTAGTTTGGAATGGCAAGCCCAAACCGGCCAAAAAGTACCCAACTTTCACTGCATGGTCGAGCTTTATTTGCACTAAACCGATATACTTTGATGCATACTTATTTGCACTAAACCGATATACTTTGATGCATACTTATTTGCACGGTAGCTTATAAGTAGAAGTAACTAAGAATTAAAGCTGGTAAGAATGGCAAAGAGCAACATTTTGAATTGACAGCATGATAAATATTCATTTCTCAAAGTTCTGTTATGCAAGAGAGCTCTAGAATTGAAAATATAATCTTCATCAACACCGAAATGAATGTTCTGTTGGCTGTCTGAAAGTGAGCGTCAAGCAAAATTGCCACACCCGTTCGATATACAAAGTGCAAATATGAAGATCCATTGAATAACATTTTTCACTAGGCAACCATAATTAAGACCATATCAACAATTGTAGATTACAGATAAATAATCATCGTAATCACCTTGATTTAATGTATCTTTCTTCTACACCGTTTCAACACGAAATCAACACATAATAATGGACTAAATATGCTAACCAGTTGTTTCGTAAGCTGATTCAACAAACTGGAGTCATTTCCAAAAGAAATTCAAAAATAATACAGAACTGGATCCAAGAACCTTACTCCGGGTCAGGTGAGCCACCAGGAACCAGCTGGATTGGACACCCAAAAAAGAAAAATTTGAATCTTAGCCGAGCTTCAAAATTTAGTCAGCATATGGACAGAAAAAAATAAAGAAACAAAGAGTAAAAGATGGCGCATTTGCCAGTAGCTATGCTAGACTTACAATGGCAATATTGTTTCCATTGAGCAAGATTTGATCAAGCTTCGTTATTCTCCGCCCTTCTGAAGTAATTTCACTGGAACAAGTATGTTTCACTTTAGAAGTATGTGATGTTGTAACACATAAAAGCTATATTAGCAACATAATAAGAAAGATGTAACTTCTCAAGATACAGTAGAGGCTGCAATTCTTTTGAAGAACCATCAACATTAAAAAAGCTTGGATAGGTTTAAATTACAATTTTCTCGAAATAAAAATCGTTTTCATATATGCATAATTTTCATCTACACCAGGAAATAAGAAGTGGAAATGGCCAGCTGGAGAAGGATTGCAGAAATTGATGAGATAAATCATATGATTTCCTACTTCATCACAGTAGCAGAGATAAATCAAATGTTGTCTGGAGTATATACTACTAAAACAGTACGGTTCCTTCAAAAGAAAGTGGTATTCTTTCAAAATTCACATGCTTGCGTTCTATGCTGGCCAGCCACCATAGTTATGCAGAGCAGGTAAAGACGAGAAATGGGGACTCGATAAAGACAGTATCCGGATAGACACGAAGCGGTCAGAAAATCATTGTCTAGCTATTTCATGAATGGCCTGTAAAAAGGCACGTCTCATAATCATTTTAATGCTCTAACAAAAAAAGGGAATTAACATTCTCTCAGAGTCTCCTCCGTCTCAATCTCTCTGTTCCAAAGTTAGCTTCTTCTAATAAACTCAAAATAGTAAATTCACAAATTTCCAAATAAAATGGGTGGTAAAACTACCCCAATCAAATTGAACAGTAAAAGCACCAAATATAGATTCAAAACTCAGTTTCACATGTTCAAATTAAAATGTTTAGATGTGATTTAAGGTGAGCTCCAAACCAAGCTTTGTGTAGGCAAAGGCTAATGTGCTTTGGGGCAATCAGGTAAACCCCTCCCTCACACAGAGCAGTAGAGCTCAAAGAACAGGGGAAGTTTTTGTTTGAACGAGCTTCTTTTTGCTTCATTATATCTTGAGGTGCATACTTGTGTATTAATTTGTAATTATTCTATTATAAAATATATTTCCAAACTTTTATAATACAAAACTTAAATACATGAAGACATAGCAAAGCACTAGGACAAACAGCCTTGCGAACTTCATCACACAGTCTCTTCTCTGTAGCAGTAATTTAGGGTTTTCTTTGGGATTCTTGGATACCTAACATGACTTGCACTTCTTGCAAGGATTAGCCGGAAAAAAACTAAGATAATTAGACATTTCCTAAAAAAGAGCTAGCAAAGATTATTGTAGCTGGGTTTATCTAGTCAGTCACTTAAATAGGTACATTTCTTACAAATATTGGTTCAAACAACGACCTGATTTATCGAATCCTGGCCCCCCCATTCAGTTCTTATGACCTCAACAGGTATAACCATGACAATTTTATGGCTTGTTTGGTAATGTGTATTCTGTAGCACTAGACATTATTAAGAACGAAAAAAAGTTAAAAGTCTTGTCTATTATATTGTCTAGTCCTTTTTAGTATTGGATGTCAAATATGTCTTTAGTGCCAAGCATTAATATGCGGCATCAATTGGCCACAATTACCCTTCAATATTTAGAATGATTATCTTGGCATTTTAGCAACTTTCAAATGAATTTTTTTAAAACTAAGCTCCAGCAATACAACCCGAGTTGGAAACTGCCAACTGGTACCCGATGGTACAAAAATGGAACAAAAAGTTCTCAATGAACATTTTTAAAGTTGAGCTCCAGACCAAGTTAGAAGAAGCCGATGTTACATAAAAAATGGAATAAAAAGTTTTCTGTGCAAATAATCAAAGGGCTTCGACCTATTAACCATATGAATAGCTGCTTTGTCCACAGTTCGATACTTAAACTAAATCATATTTAATTATTTGAAATCACCTTTCTAAGAAGGACCACAGATCTATATCACTTATCCAGTTCCTTACATTTGCTCTTTACAGTGCAGGTGGTTGTTTAAGCATGATAACAAAAACATTTTAACATCAACTAACACTTCCAAAAGAAAAACAACAAAAGGAAATTAATATGCAACTTCTATTTTTATTTTTATTTTTGGATTTCTTTACATAGCGAAATGGAGATTGATGTGATTACTACTCTTCCCCATTCATCAACCTTCTACCGCTCCCGCCCCGAACCCTGTAAACACATAAATAAGCACTTATGTTTAGAGTAAATGACATACTATTCAGTGACATCCTCAAGGACCATGTTAACATAAACATCGAAACCTTTGAGTGTGCCAACCAGCTCTTTGTCCCCTTTCATTATGACCCAGATTTTTGACCCTATGCAACGATCAATCAGCTCTGCATAAAAAGGAACAGATAGAATAAATCAAAATCAATTACTGATATCTCGAATAAATTAACTTCAAAAGTGACAAAAAAATGAGAACGCATTAAGTTAAAGTATAGATTGAAGAGTATAGAAAAGTAATTACCGGACGGGAGGAGCTGTGATGGATTATTTGACGACATGGAGAGGGATTTCAAAGAGAGGGAGAGGGTTTTACTAGGGTTTTACAGTATTGGGAATTTGAGATATTGGCGACAAGAATGCAAAATAAATTAGGAAAAATTCCTGTTGTGGTCCTTAACCTTTAAATCTTCTTGCATTGGGGTCCCAAACCTTCCTATTTTTGGCACCCGTGTCCTTAATCTATAAAATGTATGCAAAAATCATCCTTAACTGATGGAATACGTTACTTTGACCGTTATAAAGTCAATTTTGTACATTAGCTTCATTATTTGAAAGTGCTCAAAAGAGAATTTATAATGTAAATTAACAGTGAACGTTCACAGAAAAAATCGATATATTAATGACAGCAGCCCTGATTTACTCCCCACCATGGGGAGTTCTTAGAGCATCTCCAATGCAACAATATCTAATTTGTATATGTGGGAAAAGACATTAACATTATATCAAAAAACTTATCCAATGCAATAATGTTTATTGTGCAAATGTGGCAAATTATTATTAGCTTTTTAGAAAAAAGAAAGAGAGAGAAATGTATTGATTGGATATAGATTATTAAATTAATGGTGGACATTGTCAAGAATAATGTCTAGAATTAGACATTGTGCTAGACACTTCTAGCATTAATTATATCACATAAGCACTTTTGGTCATTTGTAAAAAAAAAGTACTAGACATTGTGCCTTGACATTGTTGCATTGGAGATGCTCTTATATCCCCCCATTGGATAGTGTCCAGTGGAGATTGGACTAGCAATTGACTTTTAATTCCATCACTTTTGCTTATCCAATCCTCAATTACTTATCCAATCTCCACTAGACACTTTCCAATGGGAGTTATAAGAATTCCCCATGGTGGAGAGTAGATCAATTTTTTTTAATGACAGACGTATACTTTTACAATATGAAAATATAAATTGTCAGTCATAAAAATATATAAAATCTATTTAGACTTTCACGTATTGGATATGGATTGAAAATTAAATAACATTTAAATATTAAGACTACTATAGAGATGTCAAAAATATCCGATTCATTCCAAACCGATGGATATCAGGTTGGAATGGAACAAAAAATTCTCGATCTGCAGATCAGTGTACTCCAATCTGATCCGGCCCATTTGAAAAATATAGAAGAAAAAAAAAGATAAAAAAAGTAGTAAAGTTTGTTTTAACATTTGTTTAATTTTTTGAATGATAATTGACATAAAAAAAAAAAAAACACGAATCAATCTGCAGATCAAAGCAGTGATCTGATCCGCCCCGACAAATGACGGATCAATCCACAGATTTCGATCTTCTAAAATTGATCTGAAACGGACACGAATCAGGCTAATCCAATCTGAATCCGCCCTGTTGCCATCACTAGGCTGCCAAATTTTTTTACAACAATGAATCATTAATAAATATTAACACACTAACCAGTTCTTTAAAGCTTAAAATTAAAATTAATAAAAAAAATAGATTTCGGGTGGGTAAGTTTTTCATTTTTCTTATAAGCATAAATATATTTTTGCTTACCTTTCAATTTATTTTTTTATTTATAGAAAAAATGTTAAAGACGAATTCATTATAACAACACTTGTGCCAAATAACGCAATAGTTCACTCATAATTCTCAAGTTCATTAATTAATCTGTTTAACACCACAATATTAATACAAATTCCCATACAAATCAATCAATATCCAAATGAAGGATGGGAAAAAAATTAGAAATTGTGATTACAATTCCTAAAAGAAAAAGATATACTTAATTTAATTCTAACGGTAAACTCAGATCTCTATTCAGCCGCAAGAAATATAGCCCAAGTTACGGGCAATGGAGAGACGGATAGTTGGCGTTTCTCTATGCTCCACCAAACCGGTCTCTAGTCTTCATCGGTAACACATCCCTTTGAAGCTGCTTGCACACTCTTGATGTACTGAAAATAAAAAGAAACAAGGTATGTTCAATTGGATGCTGCAAACTTCGGAAAAATGTACATTACAATAAACATTCCACGTACCTTGTAAAGAACACCTCGTTCGGCCTTATAAGGTGGGGGAGTCCATTGCTTTCTGCGCTCATTCAATTCTTCGTCTGTTAAACATACATCCATTCTCCTCTTCTCAATATCTATGGTGATTATGTCTCCATTTTCAATAAGACCAATTGGACCACCTTCCTGAAATTTGTATTTCATTTTAGAGTTAACACAATACTTAAGAAACGCAAATGTGCACAAGAGGGGGGACATACGCCGGGAAAATATTTTCAAACATATATAACAAGCAAGAATCCCAGATCATTGTGACCAATACAAAAGCTAAACCCGATATGAGACAAAGTGAAACCCAAAAGAGAATAATCAACCCGTTACAACACAAGCAAGAGACTAGCCAGACACCAGGATATCAGATGAGCACTAAAATTTTGGCGGTCCAAGTCAGATTTAAGGCAGCAATATAGACAATGCTAAAGATTAAACGCACTATTTGGTCAAAGTTCATTGATCATATTGAAAATCTCACGAGTGAGGAAAATTTCAAATCATATGATCTATGAATTTGACCCTATTCAACCAAATTATTTCCAAAAGAGCTTTGGATAAGATTATTTGAATGTGCGCCTCCAATTAAACACAAGCATTTCATTTCCGATTTTTGTAAGGGAAGACACTTGATTCATTCACTATAGTGATACACCAAAATCTCATCAGAAGAAACACACAAACAACAATCTGGTGATACATGGGTCGATGGTCAATTAACAGAAAGTTGTAAGATGATCATATGGAGGTCAACAAACCTGAGCCTCAGGGCATATGTGGCCTACAACATATCCATGTGAACCTCCAGAAAATCGTCCATCAGTCAGCAACGCAACCTCCTGCATGCCCATGAAATATACAAAATAAATTTATGTAAAAAATATGCCGACTTAAACCAATGAAACATAGATTGGAAAGCCATTGCAAGAGAGTATCATAACAAACAATATCTATCTTGAAACATGACAGACACCATTAAGAAAGAAAAGATTATTGGATAAAAAACTAGAAACAAGAATTATCACAACTAAGACCTAAACCAGAACATTACATACCTTTCCAAGACCTGCCCCCATTATTGCACTGGTTGGGGTCAGCATTTCAGGCATGCCTGGTCCCCCTTTGGGTCCCTCTCCTCTAATAACAACAACTTTTCCCTAAAACATGACAAATGTTAAGACAAATTAACATACATAC
Organism: Forsythia viridissima; assembly: GCA_030279155.1. NCBI lineage: Eukaryota > Viridiplantae > Streptophyta > Magnoliopsida > Lamiales > Oleaceae > Forsythia > Forsythia viridissima. Next base: position 6,306,259 of record CM059036.1, read on the forward strand.
TGATTCTATTTAAATTCAACTTATAAATTAATTCAAAAGATAAGCTCAATTTGGCATTGGTACTGTGAAACACAGAACCAAGAAAAAGGCAACCCGGTTACTTCAGATTATACAATCAACTAGAATATTAAATATAAGAGGGTATTGTACTCGAGAAAGAAAGTGCAGTATGGGCATTAACTTTGTCCTTTTAATATGAAAACATAAAAGTGGTGCAATATCAAGCGAGCTAGCATTCGAAGTATATAAAACTTCTAAACTATGTTACAAATAACATAAAGAAGAAAAAAGAGGCTGGGAGAGGGAAGTTGAGTGGAATCTAAGTAAGGGAATTTCCTATCTCTTTTGCAAGGAAAATAATCATAAGAGGAGAAAATATTGTGATTGTGAATAATCATAAACATTTTTCATCAAACAGCTTTCACTTTTGAGTTGAAAGTTAAGGACAGAAAACTAGGGTGTGGAAGAAGTGTAACTAAGTTTTCCACAAAAATAGAGATGAAGAGGACATAGAGTGTAACATTATTAAACATGGAAAGCCAAGTAGAAATGCTTCCAAAGGGAGGAAGACCACTGAGTTCCTTATGATAGGTCTCCGATACAATTAATGCATGCCAAGAGGAGAAAGAAGCAAGGCCAAGGGTTATTGGAACATTTTGCAGCAACCACTTATCAGCCTTATGTTATTAGTTTGGTATTTTGTTTCTTTATTAGTTCGTTATTTTGTTTCTAGAGAGTTCTGTTAGTTGTAACTTGTATAAATAAGGAGGCTGGGTAGTGTAATCAGTCAGTTAAGCAGAAATTAGGGTGTCAATTGGGAGAGAATCGAGCCTCTCGAAAGCTCAACAATACTTTGTAATTCCATTCAGTTCGAAATCAATTCCATTTCCAGATCCATTATTCAACTTCATTTTTATACAGCAATACAAACACCAAATTCACCTTCTGTCATCAATACAATTTAGTACACATTCATACAAAGCACAAACACTGCTGTTTCGTTTCCCTTTTGCTTCAATCTACGGATATTTTGCCAAATTGTTACCGGAACCTATCAGACTACCAACAGATAATTTTCTGTTATCCTAAATCACACAGTAAAATGACATAGTAACACAACAAAACCATGTGTAACCAACAAAACATGGTTAATGCCACTTTACTGATGATAGACTAACCCATTAGATTAAAAGAAAATAAGGCAAATCAAATGAGAACTTATTAATCAGAAGTCCACCATTTTCCATTATCAGAAGCTAATCCCTTGGATAATTAAGGGAAGAATGCATGATTTAAATTTGCTGGATATAGTGAGATACTCATAATATGTCAGAGACTGATCTGATTTCCACTTCACATTATCATTATTACCATGTGTATTGGTGCAACCAATACAAAATTACAGATGAAGAAAATGGAGGTGATTAGTCTCACCTTAAAACTCTGAGGATTTTCTGAGATAGCTGCAATCATAGACTCTTCTCCTTCAAAGACAAGTGCTGGACCTATTAAATAAAAATTTTCACAATCATTATCCATTTAATATTGCAGATAAGTTTAAAATGTTAATAATATAAGACAGCACTAACTGAACTACAAACAAAAATTCATAAAGTGAAACACATCACCAGAGAAATATAACCCTTCTTTCCCCGTGATCTTTGCCACAGAACCCTCTGGTGCAAGATTTCCATATAAGATCTGAATGTGGCCTGTTTCCTTGATGGGGTTCGTCAACGGTCTTATTACTGGCTGGAAATAAGACAAATGACAGGCTTTACTCTTGCCTATTTACATTAGTAATTTAAGTGAACTTTTTTTAAACCAACACAATGAGATTGGCAGGTTGAGCAAGCCTACCTGACCTTCAGGCAAGGATGGATATAGTTTGGCATTCTCAGCCAAAGTCTGCCCCGTAACTACATAAAAGATAAGAATTAGAGCTAGCCTTCAGGCAAGGATAGATATAAATTCACATTCTTGGGAAAAATTTCAGGGTACTTGCCTGTAATACAATCCCCATCTAAAAACCCAAGCTCCAATAAATGCCTAATGATTGCAGGTGTACCTCCTATCTATAATGTGAACATTTAAAAAATTGAGTAAAATATATGGTGAATGGTGACTCACAAATTCATATGGAACTATGATGGTAGAGGCAACAAAAACTTGTGAATACCTTGTGTATGTCCTCCATTACATATTTGCCACTAGGCTTCAGATCTGCAAGGAATGGAACCTTATCGCTGACCTTTTGGAAATCATCAAGTGTTATCTGCAAACCAACAGACCTGCCAAAATTCTAGCTATAAGCCACTTGTGGCAATCATTGTTATAGTGATAATCCTGAACAAGGTATAACTGACCTTGCAATAGCAATTAAATGTAAAACAGCATTAGTAGAAGGTATAACTGACCTTGCAATAGCAATTAAATGTAAAACAGCATTAGTAGAACCACCAAGTGCCATGACCATAACCATCGCATTGCACAGGGATTTTGGAGTGATAATGTCTCGAGGTTTCAAGTCCATCTTAATTAGATCTAGCAGATGCTTTCCGGCAAGGCGGCACTCATCCAATTTCAAAGGGTCTTCAGCAGGTGTCGAAGAACTTTTTGGTAACAAAAAATAAAGATGAGTACAATTATCAATGTCAGAGATCAATCAACCGGTTCAACAACTATGCAATTGTATGCTTCTACCTGTAAGGAAGAGACATTCCCATTGTCTCGATGGCAGAAGCCATAGTATTTGCAGTATACATTCCACCGCATGCCCCTGCTCCAGGGCATGAGTTACGAACTACATTCATTCTTTCTTCGTCATTGATTGAACCATTCACGTACTCTCCATAAACCTACGTGTTAACAACTTGCAATAATTAATTTCCACGCATTGAAGGTGGTAACCTACCAGGCTACCACAGGAGATACCAAGAGCAACTCTGACAGCAGAAAACAGAAACAACAATATCACCCAAAAAAAAACTTTCTGCCAAACATCAAGTTTACTTCGCCAGATAAATGGAATAACAAATTTGCTCCACTAATTTCACACAATTATCTGATGATTAATATCATTGGGAGATGAAATTTTGTCTGTTTTTACTGTTACTATTTATTAAATTTCAGATACTTGCACAAACTGAGAAATTATCTTTATCTTTTTACCCATAAAAGAAATAAGAAAGTAAACATAAGACTTGCAAAAAAGAGCAAAAACACATAAAGGGCAACATATTTGTTTCCACAAGGCATTAGAGCTCCGTGTGTAGTCTTTATACTTCTCAAGTTCTAGCCAAGGTTTTGTTAACTTTTAAACTTCTATTTAGGATCCTTCTATGTAAAGAAATAAACTAATTACTATTGCATTCACATTAACTTGGTCTCCACCTTAATATAAAGATCTTATCTATCAAGGTTTATATGCTAAACTTATTTTTTGCTTCAGAAGCTTGTTGTTTCATTGAAACTAATAATAGATTGAGTTTCTTGTACTTGCTCCACTCTTAGAAATGCTTGCAAGTTGTAATTCCTTCACAGAGATAATCAAATTATAAGTTTCCCAAAAATTTAGCAAACAGAGGCAGATGTGCAGAGATCCACCATATCGTTTTTTGACGTCATTGTTGTCCTTTTCATTACAAGTTTACATCCAAGTTCAAGAACTTCTGTATTTTATAACTTTTCATTCTTCATTTTTTGAGTCGATGAGCGTTTTAATGCTCAGAATTTTTCAAATGAAGCTACGAAATTTCACACATCAAGTAACCTATTTTAGGACATTCTCAAAAATTCCAAATAAAGTGAGATTAATATGGGTAAACTACTTTATTTAGGACATGACAGTCTCCAATTCACATAATATTTATAACATAAACCCCGATATGCAGGCACTAAATTATAGATGTACTAAGTTACCATTCTAACTACTATTATAGAAAGATGTTTTATAAATGATAGTGATTGTAGAAGAACTAGATTTGTTAGTTATGTTGAACAAAGTTGGTTCCTCAAGAATTTTATTAATTATAAAAGATGATTGACTTACAACATATTAACTATTAGAGTGTTGACTGTACTTCCAAACACCAATAAATGATTGCAAGTGATGAGCAAAACATTGGTAAACAAAATTCTCATCTGTGCACATACCTGGAAGGCAGATACAATGTCATATGTGTGACCTCCAAAATGACCAGGCTGCACATGAGAACAACAATACAAAGAATCAGTACTAGTCTCTTCAGAGGCAAAATCTTCTAGGAAACATACTTCACTAACATCCTTTTACATCACTAAATTTCCCATTCACCATCGCTGTGAAAAACTAGCATCCCCTGTCTAAAAAATTCTGCTACACAATCACCAGTTACAGGTGTGTAAATAATGTAAATGCTTGTATGAAGTCAAAATCATTAAAGTTGCCTCTTTTTTGCATGGAATTCAAATTTACGGAACTCCTTCAAACCATTACTCAAATTTGAGTGAAAAATGGGTGTTTGTAGGAAAAAAAAATTGAAAGTAAATATTATTCCATGTGAATTTACATAATGTAATATCAAACTCAAAATATGTATTGTACACAGGAAATACAAAAGAAGAGTTGGTATCAGATAATTTACACGGGATCCTAGAATGCCAAATTATTTAACTTGCCGATGGTTAAACATACGTTGGATAGAACACTAATTTATTGCTGATCACTGACAAGCCCACAAAATATTTTTTTCTTACTGGCATTTCACTTATTTAAAGTGCAGAATATCTCAGAATAATCTTACCCCCATCTGCACATGTTTGGACAACAATAAAAGATGTATTTGACATGTACTAGCGTGTTACTTAAAAAATTTGACTATCGTATGAAAGAAGAGAGTAGGCAATCATAGTCACCCCGGTCTAACCTTTATAGTTCCACCGTAAACCATTATACTTGGCCGGTTAAGTCGTCCCATTGCCATAATGGTGCCTGGCATCTGCAATAATACAAGTAATTTGCAACATTTGAGGACCTCAATAGAAGTAACACCATGACACAACTTTACCAAGGAAATTTATTGAAATGAAGGGAATGTAGCATCATTGACTAATAGACATAAAATATGCTAAGGGAAGTATTACATCAACTAAAACAGGAGATTGTGTGTGTTACAGAGATATATCAATATTCATTATAAAATTTCTTCAAACGAAAACAACAAGAGTGCATTCCTTTCCGAGATCCTTCATGAGTTAAATTAGAATTTGCAAAACAAAGCTAATTTGAATAATTTAATGCAAAAGAGCAATGCATAAAATTTCCACGGATGGCTTCTTCTCCTTCATCTCTCCAGGTCTGAATAATTGTGTATATACTTCAATTCGTGTGAAGTAACCAGCAAGGATATTGCTCGTCCTCATGTTTAACATCCAAATTGAAGCCTGAAAATTCTTTTTTTTACGGCTGTCAAACACACCAAAGAACTCTCATCGAACCCTTCTGTTTAACTCTTTCCATTGCATTTCCAACTATTAACTCACCTACTTTTACAGGTGAGAAAAATGTTCCATGCACTACATTCAGAACAAGAGCATGTTGTTTCTTAGAAAAGCAGGTGCCGATCTAAAGCCACAAATGCCCGCTACTAATAGCCATGGACGCCTATATGAACAATTAATAGGAATGCAGAAACACACCCAAAACATTTAAAATTTCTATTCAAACAATAACCTTGCTTCCACCAAAAAGCTCACATTTTGTTACACTCACCAATGTAATTTTTTTCCAAAATGAGCAATGCCCAGCAAGAAATAATCTTAATCCACACACACACAGAGATCAATCAACATTCCCAAAAAAATGACTCAATTTGTAATCTGAACGATAAAAACACACAAAAAAGAAGAAGCTAAAAATGAATGACAAAGGGGCATTACATTCTTGTCACAACCAGGGATGGAAATATTCCCATCATACCACTGAGCAGCCATGACAGTCTCAATACTATCAGCAATCAAATCCCTTGACAGCAAACTATAGCACATGCCTCTGGTCCCCATTGAAATAGCATCACTAACACCAATGGTGTTGAATCTGAATCCAACCATTCCAGCCTCTTTAACACCTTCCTTAACAGCCTCAGCAAGCTTCAACAAATGCATATTACAAGTATTCCCCTCATACCACACTGAGGAAATGCCCACTTGGGGCTTATTCATGTCATCATCGGAGAGACCCACACCGTAAAGAATGGCCTGTGAGCCCCCTTGAGACTTCGGTTCTGTGATTCTTGAGCTGTATTTATTGAGTTTAGTGGTGGTGGAGGTTTGGAAAGGGGGTGCAGGTGGTGAGGCTGTGGTTTGTGCAGTGGTGGAGGAGGATGAGGAAGAGGCATGGATGGTGAAGGTGGGGGTAGTTGGGGTAGTTTTGAGGTAGGGAGCATACCGGGGAAAGTGGGTTTTGACGGTGGTGTGTGGCAGTGGCGGTGGGGAGAGTAAGAAGGAGGATTGCATGGTGGCGGTGGCGGTGGCGGTGGCGGTGGCGGCGGCGCTCGGGTGGTAGGTCGCGGGGGTTTAGGAGAGGTATTAGGAATATGGATAAAAATGCGTCGGCGACAAAAATGTAACTTTTGAGTAGATAGCATTTGATTTTGATACGAACTTCACTTGCCCAACGGCCTAAAGTCCTAGTGGAGTGACATTCTGTTAAATAATAAATGTACATTTTGAAAATTATATTTATACTAGTATACCGTTTTTTTTTTTTTTTTTTTTTTTTGCGGTAGAATTCAACCATAGAAGATTTTAATAGATTGGGGAGTTAAGAAGAATGAGAGAGAGAGTTTTGTTTGAGGGAGTTTGATTTTGATGAACATGAAGAAAAATATAGAGAAATTAAAGAATTGAGAGAAAGATGTGAGTTTTGATTTGAGATGATGAAGACGTAATGACGGATAAATAAGTACTTTTTTTGTACTTGTAATGAAGTAAGTTTTCCTACGGTCGGTGACTAACTAGTATACCGTTTCTTTTGCGGTAGAATCCGACCTTAAGCTATATTATAATAATGAATTGAGTCAATGAACAGATTTTGAAAATAAACGGTGGAAGAATATGGTCGATTGAGGAGGATGGATTGAGAAGATAAACAGATTTTGAAAATGGTCAATTGAAGAACATAATTCAACAACAATTTTTTGAGGAGATAAAATTAAAAATTTAATGACATACACACATACTTTTTTAAAAACTACATACGATCGTAATAAGCAATATTTTAAAAATCAATTGAAAAATCCACTGAAAAAAGAAAAGAAAAAAGAAAAAAAAAAGGGGGGGTCAAGAGTCAATTAATTGGATCGAACTTGCGTTTGATTGTGATTATCTTAAAAGTTTTAAAATTTTCGATTTTTATCCATTGCATAAACCGGTTTCCAAGTCCTAGAGTTTTGAAATTATATTTTATACTAATAAGTAATAAGTAATATTCTATATTCATGACATTTTTTATTAACAACATTCTATTTTAATTACAATAAAATTTCTCAACTATTTCTTTTTTTTGTATTTATGTCTCTAATTATTTTTTTTCACATTCTTATCATCAATCTATTAATTTGCATATTTTATATTTGTCTTTGATAATGACTCTGTCCAAAAAGTTAATTAGAATATTGTAAAAAATATATATGTTTATATGTAAAATAATTAAATAAATAACAAATACAAAAGTTTGATTAAATATTTGTCCATCAGTTCAATGCACATTAACAGAATATTTAGACAAAAAATTGTCATCAAAGAAAAAATGTAAAAATTAATGAAAAATTAATGAAAAAAATACGATGAAAAAGAGTTGAGGACATAAATGCTAAAATAAAAAAGATTGGGAACCTTTATTACAATTAAAACGTGATGTAAATAATAAAAAAAATATAGTGTGAATATAATTACTCATTTAAAAATTCAATTGAAATGTCGCCTTTAAAAAAAAAAAGTCAATAGTCAATTGATTCGATTAGTATTGAACAAGGTCATACGAACGAATCGTACAATTAGGGGCGGCCAAAAATCTACTATATATTAGGCCAAAAATATGCTATATATTAGGAAAAAAATGGGTGGTTCCAGTTCTTCGATTCGGATAGTAAAAGAACTGGAACCACTCGTTTAAATTCAAGTATTGGGTAAAAAGAATTGAACCCACCCATTTTTCAACCGGAATTGTCGATTTCTGGATTTTTTATTTTTATTTTTAAATCACTAGTTTGTGGTCAATTTAAGTTAATCATATGTACATATAAGTAAATTTGCGTTAGAAAATATAAGTTGTAAACTTGGAATGATTTTTTTCTTAAATCTGTTAGCGTAAGTTGTAAATTTAGAATAATTTTTTTTTCTTAATCAGGTAATGAAAAAGTAAAAAATAAATAAATAAAGAAATTTCGGTTCTGAACTGAGTACACAAAACCGATTTCTAATAATCAAGAATCGATTCTCAGTTCTTTAGAACTATAACCAAATTTTTGATGTTAGGAACTGGACTGAAATTGCTGGTTCAGTTCAAGAATTTTGGTTCTGAATAAAATAACATATATTGTGAATAGCTTCGTCTAGATGTGGCAAAGAAAATAACATATATTATGAAGAGTTTCGTCTAGATTCAAAAACTATGTTAGACAAAATAATTCAACAAGATTTACATTTTCTATGTATTGGTCCCAAAAATCTCAAATAATATCGCTCTAGCACTAGGCAAAACACCATCAAGAACATAGGTAAATACAGTATTTAATACGGAACACGAACAAACTATCATTCTTTCTCTCTAAGAACAGGCTCTCTCAAACCACAAAGTTTCGAAACTCTCTCTTTACATGGATTTACAAGTAAAAACTCCAAACCCTCGTTTGCACAAGAAATGAAAAAGAAGATGAAAACCCCAGAGAGAGAGGGAGAGAGAAAGAGATGTATCATCTATTGTTCTACTGATTGAAAATGAGGCCACTTACATCTCAAAAGCTCTAGAAAAATGCAATCCAACCGTCCAACTAAACCACGTCTCCAACCCATCAAAAGCGCAACTCCAATTTAAGTTGCCAATTAAATAATGAGACTTTTAACAGCAACTAGTTCAGGCATTTGGACCTCATGTGGACTGGGCCAAACACTATTTAAAGGATTAAAAAAGTTAGCACAAACTCAACATGCTCCACATTACTTTCCTTTTTGAGTCATACCAATAGTGCTAGAGATCACCAACATCTTAGTTTCATTTGCTCATCTACATGCACTATTAAGAAATACATAGTTAGTCACAATCAACATTCAAAAGATTTAAACAACTTCTAAATTTGTTTAAATGTAAAATTTTGATTCCCATGTATCGTGGATTACTAAGAATTGAGACTTTATTTAGCCTAATATCTCCATCTTCTATGATGTCCCTTTATAGAATGGTTTTTTTTTACCTAAATATGATTTATCCTGTCATGAAAGACGAGATTCTTACTTAAGTGAATTGTGCTTTGTCCATCTATACCTAAGATTGCCTCTTTATCAATGAATCATAATTCACCAAGTAAACTCCTTAGTCATATGTCTTCTTTAATTGTGTATGTAGTTGTAATGTACTCAGTTTCAGTTGATAATAATGCCACCAACTTCTGCAAGTTGAGATTTTCACCTTATACAACTATCATTAATTGTAAACACATAACCATATGTGTACTTCATGTTGTATTTGTCTTATAATCGGAATCAACAAAGCCTTTAAGTACTATATCATATGTACTCTATTTGAATTATAATACTAAGTTACAAGACCCTTTCAAATATCTAAATACCCATTTCATGACATGACAACTGTACTCTCCTAGATTACTCATGAATCTACTGAGGACATTTTTGCACATGAAAGACAAGGTCTTGTACAGACCATCATATACATAATTGACCCTGCAGTGTTAGCATATAATATTTTTCCCATTCTTTCTAATTTTTGTTCAGTTAAGGCGACTGATGGGGACTGATGAGAGGACGATTTAAAAGGGTTTGATAAAGGTAACGTTAGAGATTTTGCTTATATCATGGAGAACTTTTCAATTACTTTAGTGATTTAATTATGTTGACTGCGAAATAATGTATTTAAGGTCCTACCTATTTTGATTTTCATGCCAAGAATTTTTCTAATAGGACCTAAATCATTCATTTCAAATTTAGTGTTCAATTTCTTCTTAATAACATGAATTTCTTTGATGTTGTAACTTGCTAAAACCATGTCATCAATATACAACAATAGGTAAAGAGAATCAAGACCACCATTATCCTTACAATAAAAACAAAGATAAAAATAATATTTATTAAAGTCAATGATTTGGATATAAGAATCAAATTTCTTATACCACTTTATAGATGTCTGTTTTAAATCATAAATGGTCTTTTTAAAAAGACAGACTAACTAGTTATTTCTAGTTTGTTCCATTGGATATAAGAATCAAATTTCTTATACCACTTCATAGATGCATGTTTTAAACCCTAAAAGGACTTCTTAAGAGACAAACTAACCAGTCATTCTCAGTTTGTTCCCTCAAACTAAGACATGTATATTGTTTTGTTAGAGTTATACTAGTAGTATATTATAGATGTTAGAGTTATACTAGTATATTAGCATTAGGTTAAGATTTGCATTAGTATAAATACGAATTGTATCTATTATTTTATTATGCCGTTTTGCTTAATGATAGTTTCTTCATTGTTCTCTATTTGTTCTTTCTTCATTCTTCTCTTTTCAATTTGATTTGTCATATTTAGAATATTATCATGGTATCAGAGTCTTTTATTCATTGATTTTGTTTGATTCGTTTTCCCTTCCATCTAAAAAAAAAAAAACCTAGTTTAATCTTTTGAACCGGACTGAAAATTTCCTTTTCTCGTTCAACCAGACATCGATTTGCAGATTTGTGACCATATTTGGGTTTCCAATGACAAAGCGAACAATTCTAGCCGGTGCGTGAGGGTCCATTCGCGGCTTCAGCTGTGTTGCGTGAAGCCCACGTGCAGATACAATGATGGTGCGTGGGTTACTGTTCCGGCTTGATTCTTTGAGATAGATTCTTCAGTATGTAATTTTGAATCATTTGGTGGTGTTCGTTTTGGTTGGACGTGCATAAAGGCATATCATTTATTTCGTTTTCTTGTTGGTGGTGTTTGTTTTGCCTTTGGATTTACATAATTTTCGTTATCGTTTTATTTGATTCCAATGGCAACTGAAATGGATGATTCACTTCAATCTATTAGTATAAAACTAATTGGTAAGAATTATTCGTATTAGAGTACTGTGCTCAAGAATTTTCTTAAATGTAAAAAAAAAAATGTGGAGATATACTAGTGGAACTAACGTGATATCTAAGACAGACAATGATTATTATGCCATAGAGATAGATGTTTGGGAATCAAACAATTCGAAAATTCTTACTTGGATTTACAACTCTGTTGATCATTCTATTAGTGCACAATTGACAAAGTATGAAATAGAAAAGAAAGCTTGATATTATTTGCAGAAATTATACACTAAATTTAGCTTTGCAAAACGATATCAATTAGAGATTGATATACGAGCTTTACAACAAAAGAATATGAGTATTGTAGAGTTTTACACTGCTATGACATTGATTTAAGATGAGTTAGATCTTACAGAATCGACAAGAATGAAAGCATGTGAGAAATATATTATATATAAAGAGGAACAACGATTGGTTCAATTTTTTATGTCAATTCGCAGTCACTTTGAGGGACTTAGAGGCTCTATCTTGCATCGTACTCCTCTTCCTTTTGTTGATTCAGTGGTTAGTGAACTTGTGGCTGAGGAGACACGTTTGAAATCTTTAACATGTGAGGTATCTCTTCCTACTTCTAGCACTTCAATTTTGGTTGTCCCTTCTCAGTCATCTACTCGGAATCAGGACAAATGTTATGTGCGGGTTGCTAGTGATGAGTGTAGCTTTTGGAAACAAAAAGGACATTTGAAGGCTCAATGTCGTAAGTTATCAAAGAAGTAGCAACCCCCTACAAAGTCAGCAACAGTAACAATAGCGATTCTATCGTCCCAATGCTAACATAGTAGAAGTCATGCCACCTTGTGATTCATCTATTCTTGGAACACCACCTCCCTCTGGTCCCCCACTATCTAATCTAGCTCAATAGTTTGAAAAGTTCCTCACCACTTGGCTACATGCCATGTCTGTCTCCACTCATGTAGGTGTGTCATCCCAGAGCCCATCATGTATTTTTTTCTCATAGAATTTTTGACTCAAATGCTTACAAACATATGTCATCTAACTCAATACTTTTTTATGTCTATTATGGCTGCTAATGGCACCTCATTGCCCCTGGCGAGAGTTGGTTCTGTTAACAAACATAATTTATCACTTTCAGATATCTATTGTGTTCCAGCTCTTACTTTGAATCTTATTTCTATTGGTCAGTTGTATGACTTTGGATACTTAGTTCAATCTTCTTCTACTGTTTGTCATGTGCATAATCCTCAATCTCAGAAGCTGATTGGGATATGCCATAGAAAAGAAAGTTTATATGTTTTGGACAATCTGAGACCACCATATGCTGCAGCCTCTAGTGTTGATTTGTCATCATTCTCTTTAAATTCTTTTTCTTTTAGTTTTTTTTATAGTATTCTCACCTTGGACATGTTTCTACTAGTCGTTTAAATTTTTTAGTTTCTAAATGACAATTGGGAGATTTGCAAACTCGTGATATTTCTGATTACAGTGGATGCAAGCAAAATAGAAAAATTTTCTGCTTTACCTTTTCCTCAAAGTATTTCTCATTCTGTAGCACCATTTTATCTTGTTCATTCTGATGTGTGGGGACATTCTTCTATTGCTACAAAAGGGAGGTCTAGATATTATGTCTCTTTTATTGATGATTAATTTATTATAGTCGTCATTATTGGGTTTATCTTATGAAGTGACGTTCTGATTTTTTTTTGTTATCGTTCTTTTAGAGCACTTGTTAAAACTCAACACTCTTCTGTGATTAAATTTTTTAGATGTGATTTAGGTGGGAGAATATACCTGTACTCTGCATTATTTGTTTCTGATGGCACAATTCATCAATCTTCATATACTGACACCCTACAACAAAATAGTGTTGCTGAAAGATAGTATAGGTACATTGTTGAAACTGCCCGTTCTTTTCTATTATCTATTAAAGTTCCTAGTAAATTTTGGGTTTAACTGTTGTTTACTTAATTAATAAGACTCCGTCCTCTCACACTTTGGATTTATCACCCTCTGAAATATTGTTTGTACACCCTCTTGATTATTCTCTTCTATGAGTTTTTTGGTGCACTTGATTTGTCCTTCGTCCTCAAGTAGCACGTAGTAAGTTAACTTCACGCTCTACTATTTGTGTCTTTTTGGGATATGGAGAAGGACAGAAGGGTTATCGATTTTTTTATCCTATTATTAAAAAATTATATATTTCCCGTCATGTTGTGTTTCTTGAGCGTATTCCATTATTTTCTATTTTTGATAATATTCATGACATGACTAAGACTGATGTCATTCATCTTGATCCTTTCTCTAATGATATCGATAGCTCACATTTTCGTACCCCTCATGTTGTTGATCCTCCATGCACTACAAGTATACATTTGCCGACTCATGATGTCCCAACTCCTTCTATGGCCTTCCAATCACCATCTGAGATTGTCGATCCTCATAATTCTCCTCGATATCCTCTACGTATTTGTAAGTCCACTCAACTACACGATTTTGCTTATTCTTGTTATTCAAAATATTTTTGCTGTTTCTTAACATCTATTCACAAACTTTATGAACCATCTTTCTAGAAAGAAGTTATTCTAGATCTTCTTTGACAACAGGCTATGGCTGATGAACTCTCTGCTCTACATAAGACAGACACTTGGAATTTGGTCTCATTACATCAGGGTAAACATGCTATTAGTTCTCGTTGGGTCTATAAGATCATGACCAAATCCGATGGTTTGATTGAGCACTACTAGACTAGGTTGATTGCTAAAGGACTTATTCAACAGTATGGTCTGGATTATGATGAGACCTTTGCTCCTGTTGCAAACATGACTACAGTTCGTACACTTACAGCAGTTGCTTCTATTTTTCGGTGGGATCTCTCTCAGTTGGATGTTAAAAATGTATTCTTAAATGAGACTCTTCAGGATGATGTATATATGGTTCTTTCTCCTAGTATCTACCATCATTCGGATATGTCTGCAAACTTAAGAAGGCGATTTATGGTCTGTAACAGGCACATCGCACTTGGTTTGAGAGATTTTCTACTGTTGTTGCCTCTATTGGTCTTACTCCTAGTCATCATGATTTTACTTTGTTCTCTAGATGCATCTCCGCTGGTCATATTCTACTTCTATTAGATGTTGATGACATGATTATCACTGGTAATGATATTAATGGTATTACTATATTAAAATATGAATTAGCTTATCGTTTTGAAATAAAAGATTTAGGTCCATTATCTTATTTTTTTGGAATCGATGTTGCTTTTTCTGCTAAAGGTTATCTTCCCTCTCAGTCTAATTATGCTACTGATGTTATTGAGCGTGCTCGTCTCACTGATACTAAGAATGTTGATACTTCTCTTGAAGCCAATGTTCGATATTCACCTTCTGATGATATTCATTTAATTGATCCTAATCTTTACTGCACTATTGTTGGAAGTCTAGTCTATCTCACCATCACCCCTCCTGATATTGCTTATGTTGTTCACATTGTTAGTCATTTTGTCTCCACTACAACTATTGGGAAGCTGTTGTTCGCATTCTACGCTATCTTCGTGGTACTTGCTTTCAGAGTTTTATGTTTCCATCGACCTCCTCATTAGAACTTTACTTATAGTCTGATGCTGATTGGGCCAGTAACCCAACTGATCGTAAGTCAACTACTAATTTTTGTATATTTTTGGGTGATTTTCTTATCTTTTGGAAGAGTAAGAAGTAGATTGTTGTTTCCCGTTCTTCTACTGAAGTAGAATATCGTGCTATGGCGTCCACTACTACTGAGATTATATGGTTGCGTTGGTTACTTGCAGACATGGGTGTTGCTCTCTCATCTCCAGCTCATATGTATTATGATAATAAGAGTGCTCTTCAGATCTCTCACAACTATGTGTTCTATGAGCGAACGAAGCTTGAGATTGATTGGCATCTAATTCGCCACCATCTTCAGCATAATACTATTTCCTTACTTTTTATCTCATCTTCGTTGTAATTTGCTGACTTTTTCACGAAGTCTCATCCAACCCATCGTTTTTGTTTATTACTTGACAAACTCTCGCTGCTTCTTGCTATAGCGTCGTGAGTTTGATGAGTGATGTTAGAGTTATACTAAAGTTATACTAGTAGTATATTATAAATGTTAGAGTTATACTAGTATATTATAGATGTTAGAGTTATACTAGTATATTAACATTAGGCTAAGATTTACATTAGTATAAATACGAATTGTATCTATTAAGTTATTATGTTGTTTTACTTAATGATAGTTTTACTTAACGATAGTTTCTTCATTGTTCTCTCTTTGTTCTTTCTTCATTCTTCTCTTCTCAATTTAATTTGTCATATTTAGAACATTATCATCATCTAAGTCACTATATAAGAAGGTTGTATTTACATCTAGTTGGTCCAATTCCCAATTGAATTGGGGTACAAAGGCAAGCAAAATCCTAATAAAAGTATATTTACCTACAAGAGAAAAAATCTCATTGCATCAATATCTTCTTTTCGAGTAAAATCCTTTATATGACAATCTAGCTTTGTATCTCACATCAACTTTATTTTTCTCCCCATCTTTTATTTTGTAAATCAATTTACAATCTATCATTTCTGCCATTTTTGGTTATTTACTAAAACCCAACTTTTGTTTTTCATCAAAGTTCGCATTTTTTATTGTATTGTTGCAAGTCATTACTTTGCATCTTTAGAAATTATTGCGTTTTCATAAGTATGAAGTTTGAGTAGTAAAAGCAGACACAAAATCAGCTTCAGCAAACCTTGTTGGAGGACTTATATTTGTTCTTCTTTCTCTATCGCAAGTTAGTTGATAATCTGTTAGAGTTTGAAAGAACCTATATAAGATAAAATTTCATAAATAGATAGGTACGTTTTAACTGGAGTTTTCATAAATTTAGAGGTATTTGAATATAAAATTTGAAATCGCGTTCTAAAATTGACTAATAAGCACGTTTAAATTGAAATTCTAAAGATTTAATTAATTCACATTTTAGATATCATGTTTATTGTTAAAACGATATTTTTTTTGTAGTCATAATTTAGAAGAAATTAGGTTAGGTACTTCTTTTTTAAAATTATTACTAATTTTATTTTTATCTACCTGTTACTTTAAAAATACTATTTGATTTTACAATTTATTGTCTAAATAAAAAAATATTAAAATTTTAATTCTAAACCTTAATTACAATATCCCAACATCACTACCTCCACAATCCTTCTACCACCAAATCCCTTTACCCAAATCCACCATAAAACTAGCTCTCACCCTTCTACCACTAAATCCCTTTACCCAAACCCACCATAAAACTTCCACCTCCTTCCCCCATCATCCACTACCATCCTGACATCACCAAGCACTACCGCACACCACCTGTGATGGACTTAGATGAGCACACCATGAATCTAGATAAGCACACTATGAATCTAGATAAACACACCACCATAAACTACCACCGCCTGCCTTAACACCATCCCATTGCAGTTCTCGATCCACCAACAACATCTCCCTAGTCCTCATCTCCAGGCTTTCTCTCTCTATGTTTTTTCCACTAGCGATCCTCGCCACCACCAGCACCAGCACCAGCACCACAAAGCTTGAAACCCATCGTTCTATGTTCTTCCATATTCTGGAAAAAAAAATCAAATTTTGACTTTATTTGAAACTAGATTTGTTTGGGCGAGTTAGGGACAGTCTGACTTGCCTTTAATTTGGAGTTTAGATTCTCGTTGATGTGGTGGCGATAATGGTGATTTTTGTGGTGGTTTGTGATAGCGGTGATGGTGGGTTTTGTGGTAGTTTTTATAGCGGTGATGGTCATGTTATATAGTTTGTTACATGTTTTACACTTGCGGGGGTGGTTGAATTTAGGTGGTGGTGGTGTTTGGGGAAGTGGTTGTTGTGTTGGCAGTGTAACACAGTTTGTTATAAGTATTATACTTTGTATAATGGCGTCGACTGGTGCCACGGGTGCGTAACACAATTTGTTACAAATGTTATATTTTGTGTAATGACGATGTCGACAGTAGTGGTAGCAACGGTAGTGGTTGCGGGTGTAACACAAATGTTACTAGTGTTACATAAGTATAACAAAAAAGTATAATTTTGTTACAAAAAAAATCAGATAGTGGTTTAAAAGTAAATAAATAAATAAAAAGTATATTGATAAAACATAAGATTTGACAGTACTTTAATAATTAATTTTTTTAATAAAATTATTTATGAAAATTTTTCAATAATTTAAGTCAAGCAACTAATGGTTGATTGGGCGCAGGAGAGTAGACGAAGCCTATTAATTGAGGCACAACCCAAGAAAATGCTAGTTTCACTGGGCCTACTAGTTGCCCCGAAGAATAATTGTAGGCAGTAACATTGGGCCTCCAAGAAATAATTACCTGACCACATAAAGAAGGCAGTTAAGAAAAAATAAGGGATTTTGGTACAAATGGTCCCTAACATTTTTCCTTAGTATGGAATTGGTCCCTTACGTTTATTTTTTAGCAAACAAGTTCCTAACTTACGTATTTTGATACAAAA
This sequence comes from Forsythia viridissima, assembly GCA_030279155.1. Lineage (NCBI taxonomy): Eukaryota > Viridiplantae > Streptophyta > Magnoliopsida > Lamiales > Oleaceae > Forsythia > Forsythia viridissima. The sequence goes on from CM059036.1 coordinate 6,324,081, forward strand.
ATGGTCCTTATGAGATGAAAAATACAAATATGCCATTAGTTTTAATCAAAAGAAATTATATGTGGATTCTTAATCGTTATAAAATGTGCAAATAGGTCCAATACTTTTACTTTTTATAAAAAAATTAAAAAAAAACTAATTATTTTTTTTAGAATTAACACTTTAGTAATAAACATGTAAAATAAAATTATTATTTTTATTATTAAGTAATTATATTATTTAAAATTTAAAATTTAAAATTTAAAATTTAATTTTATTATTATATAAAAAATAACTTTATCACAAACTTGATGTTCAAATATTTTTATTTAATTGAGTTATATGTTTATTAACTACAAATATTAGAGATCTAACTATATTCTTCATATTTTAATTCAATTTATCATTTTATTTTCGTTAAAAAATAAAATACATAATGTGTAAATTAATTTTTATTAGTATTTTTATGTTAAATAAAAATTTAATAAGATATTAAATAAAAATATAATAAGATTAGTTCAATGTCATAAAATTATATACGTCATTTTATTATTTATTTAACTTAATTTTTAAAGTAAAGAGGGAGAAAAAAAAATTATATGTAAATAGGGAGAAAATTGATTTCTCACAATGATTTCTCCCAGTTTGACTAATATAATTACTTAATAATAAAAATAATAATTTTATTTAACATGTTTATTACTAAAGTGTTAATTTTAAAAAAAAAAATCATTAGTTTTCTTTAATTTTTTATAAAAAAATAAAAGTATTGGATATATTTGCACATTTTGTAATGATTAGAAATCCACATACAATTTCTTCTAATTAAAATTAAGGACATATTTGTCATAAAGACTAATTTCGCACTAACACTCGCAGATTAGAGAATTGTTTGCCAAAAATAAACGTTATGGACTAATATCACACTAAAGACAAAAGTTAAGGACCATTTGTACCAAAATCCCAAAAAATAATTATTAGTTGGAAAATTTAGCCATATACACTAGTTTTCGGATATAAATTGAAATATATTTGCCCTGTATAAAATGATAAAAAATTACCAATTTATGATTGTATCAATTGAAAAATACTGAACATTTAAAGCTATGTTATTTATAAAATATTACATTCTTGGAAATCATTACAATTGTTTCAATTGAAAATGTTATCCCAAAAATTCATCTCGATCTTATTTTCGAAATTCAAATTCTCCTAATATAATCAACAAATTCAATGTTGTGCATCTACTTTTTCTCCAGCACCATTTTCATAATTTCAAAATATTGATAATAGTCTTAGAAAACAATTACAAGGAAACTTATTGCAAAGAAAACACAAAATCATTGAACATCCAATGCACATAATTATATATTGCAATCTTCTAACTTTTCGGTTGATTACCATAATCGAGATTAGACGTTTTTTTTTTAAACATATAACATAAACGAAATACAGTTTCTTAAGAAAACTGATTTGAAGTAACAACATAGAGCAAAACAACGCAACACATTACCTCTGTTATAAGAACACAGTAACAATTAACCAATAATTAATTTTAAGTAACAACTTGCATCATCATATACTTGTATATACACATATATAATGTTTGATTGCGTACTTGTGTCAATCGAGATAATTAAATACCATCATACATCGTAGCATAGTGCAATAACATTCAATAGTAGCCAAACTCTATTATTCCAATGATTTTTCTTCACGATGGAAAGGGTGCACATGTTTCTGCTTTTAGATTTGGATTTGCTACCACTACGCGTCGTAGTCATCTCACAATCTGAGAAATTTTGATTTGAAACAAAAAAAACTAATGAAAGATTGAACAAAAGAGATGATCATAAAAATATAAAATTTTCTTATTCAAGAAAATAAATTATAGGTTAAATAAGAAACACGTGATTCTACTATATAGGGTTTGAAATTAAAATAGATTTGATTTAAATGGTGAGCATGGGTAGTAGAGGTAAATTTTAGAAAATAATTTGATTGTTACTTAAATTTGGTAATGATATAATTAAATCTCTTAATAGTAGATGTAATAGTTAATAAATGATAATGATAATAAATAAATTAATTATCTATTTTTATATAGAAACAATACAATATAAATGACAAATAGTATGTGTGTGTGTGTGTGTGTGTGTGTGTGTGTGTGTGTATATATATGGTAAATAATTCGCTATACATGTACAATACACATATGGTAAAATAAGAATATCCTTGCTTACCAAACAAGATATAAGGGTAATGATCATGACACGTGTCATGTGGGCATTGAACAAGTGATTGACAATCACTTGTCCAATGTCTACATGACACGTGTCATGTCAATCACTTTTCCTTCTTCAATGCCCATATGACACGTGTCATGTGGGCTTTATAACTCTTCCCCATGGTGAGGAGAAGATCATTACTCGATAATATAATTTTCACTAACTAGTTTCCTAATAGACCCTTTTAATCGTCATTGGCCCAATGCACAAATTAAAAAGAGAGAGAGAATTAGAAACTGCACCATTTTTTTTTTCTAGATTTTGAAGTATATTTGGCCTTATTTTATTTTTTCGTAATTACTAATTCTCTTTTACATATACTGTAATTATAAAATATATTTTATTTCATAATTAATTAATTAATTAATTTGATTGAATCGAAAACCTAATTTTTAGGAATAAAACATATATTTTTCATACAAATAGAGTAAATTTTGATAGTTTTAAAAAAATTATTTTAGTCTTTTGACCCATTCAATTTTTGAAATGCATCAAAGTCTTTCACATCCAAAGAAAAGAAAACCACCACATCATACACGATATTCCAATATGTAGTTTCTTGCTACCTATCCATTTAACCTAAATCTCTTATGATCTGCAAACTACTGCTACCACCAGTCTCGATGCAGTTATTGGCTGTAGAAACAAGTGACTGAAGCGATGTTGGACAAATTAGATTGCAATCGTGTGGATTTAATTGTAGGATCGAATGAAAATCTAGTCATGGCAGGTTCATCCGATGCTAGAAACTCCATGATTGATTTATCTATTTTGAATTAGCAGTAGCTTTAGGTTGAAGTTTAGCAGCTAGTAATAAATTTTTTAGGTACATTATTTTATATATATATATATATATAAATTAATGTAGTATTTAGTTTTATTTGTGTTGTGTAGTGTTTGATGACTAATGATTTTCAAATAAATTATTTAATTACCTCCATTACATAAAAGTGATGATGATAGCTACACCATGTAGTGGTCATTATTTAACGTCGAATAATGCTTGTTACTAATAATTTGGAAGAATTTTCAAGTTACACTTATTACTGTTTATTTTTTGTTTTTTGAAACTTCATTTGTTGTCGTGTTTTGTTGTTGCGCATTGTTAGAATAATTTGTTATTGCATGCTATTACTACATATTTTATATCGTCAGGATAGTTGATAGAATGGTGCAAATTTATTTTTCTTGGAGTGGATATTTAATTTAATTCAATGATTTAGAATTTTTGATTGGATTGGATGGGTACAATGGAGAAATAATGTATTTTGAAAAAGTAAGAAATGTTATCGTTACCACCCGATTTTCGTAAAGCCTCCACGTCAGCAAAGGCCCAGTAAAGGTCCCATCTAGGCCTAATTCAAGCATCACTAAGGCTTTATAGGCCCAGCAAGGGCCTTCTAGATTCATAAAGTTCCCATAGACCCGACAAAGTCTTCGGGTGCCAAACAAGGGCCTCGTAAATTCTCAGAAAGCCCTGGAGGCCCATCGAACACCTTAGCATTCTTGAATCAGAGTACAGCGAAGCCCATGAAGGGCCTTGACACCCATGGCTGACCCAGAGAGCCTCGCTGGGCTTCATATTTATTATAACTAGCAGACAACACGATATTTTGAGATAACTAGAGAAGTAGTTAAAGACATTATGTTTGATTAGTACACAGATTCTCACAAGGGAATCAAATACCAATCTCCTAAAGATTAGGCAACGTGATAAGGGGAATCAAATTAAATAAGGGATATAATTTGGGAGATTGCATTGAGTTCCGATTATCTTTATCTCATAAGGAAGGAGAATCCAATTAGAGTTCTAATTGATTGCTTACACAGAATAATTAGGACTATGCAGCTGTAAATACAAGGACTTCGATTATTCCAATGTTCGCACAATTTTTATGACACACTCTTGTACGCTCTTTTTGCACTTGAATTCCTCCTTAAACTCTATTCAAATCTCTGTCTGCTTGTCCCTCCCATGCCCAATTACTTTCACCCCTGTGTATTATTCTATATACCGACAGTTGACTTGATCGTCAGAGTACCAACAATCGCCGGACCCTTTTTCTCTAGAGATCTTGGTTCCTAACGATTGTCCGAGTGTGCAGGTAACATACTAGTTGGCAGAGGAGTGACTGGAGATGTGCTGACACGTGGACAGTGCAGGTTCTGACATTAATAGATTGGCACTGTCTGTGGAAAACGAAAAACGTTACACAGCCTAAATCTTGTAGTAAAAACGTGTTTTCTACCAAGAAGAACATGGCTACCGAACACGCTATGGAAGAAGAAGTTGAATCCTACCATACTGACTTGCAGCAGAAAAGCGTTCAAGATCTCCAGAACGTAACCCACTGCAAGAGGAGAAGACAACGATAAAAACGAACAGTTGAGTAGGAGAACCATGACCTGAAGCTAGTCAATGCTCAGATGATGGAGGCGCTTGAATTGTTGGTGAATCAATCTCTTCAACATGGAGCCAAGTGTAGCCGTGCCCAGCAAAGCCCTTCGGAGTCAGGCTCGATCGAAACTCGTCGGTCTCAAGATGATTTGTCAATCCTCAACGGGCAAATTCCCAGTAACCAGGAGAGACCTCATGCCTCGCAAGTGGAAAAGCCAGTCGCCTCTACTAGTGTATTCGACAGGTTGGGGGCTGGGTCATCTATAGCTCGACCTCAATTGTTAAGTAGCCGGTGTAGCGAGCCCTGCGATGACCACCAAGAGAAGAGAATGGACTCCAGGGCTGCGGATGTGAAGCCCGAAGATGGAAGACCAGAATGGTCGTGAGACCTTGACGACGACGACCTTCCATTCTCCAAAGAGTTGAAGGCTAGAAAACTCTCTGCAGGGTTCAAAATGCCTCTCCTATAGAGAAATATAATGGGAGAGGTGATCCCACATATTCTATTGGACGTTTGCTTTTTAAAAGCCTTCGTCATAATTTGATACTCTTTCTTAAACTCTCACGCCTGATATAAATAATAAGCTTGGACTTGGAAAACTATTGTTACTACCCGATTTTGGTAAGGCCTCCACGTCAGCAAAGCCCAATAAAGGTCCCATCTAGGCCTAATTCAAGCCTCGCTAAGGCCTTATTGGCCCAGCGAGGGCCTTCCAGATTCATATAGGTTCTATAGACCCAATGAAGGCCTCGGGTGCCCAACAAGGGCCTCGTAAATTCTCATAAGGCTCCGGAGGTCCATCGAACATCTTAGCATTCCTGAATCAGAGTACAGTGAAGCCCATGAAGGGCCTCGACACCCATGGCCAACCCAGAGAGCCTCGCTAGGCTTCGTATTTATTATAACTAGCAGGCAGCACGATATTTTGGGATAACTAGAGAAGTAGTTAAAGACATATTGTGTTTGATTAGTACACAAATTCTCACAAGAGAACCAAATATCAATCTCCTAAAGATTAGGCAACGTGATAAAGGGAATCAAATTAAAGAAGGGATAGAATTTGGGATATTGCCTTGAGTTCCGATTATCTTTATCTCATAATGAAGGAGAATCCAATCAGAGTTCTAATTGATTGCTTACACATAATAATTAGGACTCTGCAGCTATAAATACAAGTACTCCGATTATTCCAAGGTATACACAATTTTTATGACGCACTCTTGTACGCTCTTTTTGCACTTGAATTCCACTCTAAACTCTGTTCAAATCTCTGCCTGCTTGTCCCTCCCACATCTATTACTTTCACCGCCCATGTATTATTCTATATACCGGAAGTTGACTTGATCGTCAAAGTACCAATGATCGCCGAACCTTTTTTCTCTGGAGATCTTGGTGCTTAACGATTGTCTGAGTGTGCACGTAACATACAAGTTGGCAGAGGAGTGACTGAAGATCTGTTGACATATGGACGGTGCAGGTTTCGACGTCAACAGTTATAAAGAAGAAAGAGAATATAATTGTTTTGAAAAGAGATATTGTTGTTCTTTTATTTATATAACTAGATATATATTATTTGTAATTAATAACTTATTAGCAATATTTTTCAGTAAGATATTTTGATTTGTGGGTATTTTTCAATTAATACATACAACTTAGTATTTTTTTTTTAATTTTCATTTTTATTATAGAGTATATATGTGAAGAGAAAATTCAGGGTTGGTCACACGCTCATGCGCTCCGAAGTCCTATTTCTCAACCTTATTTCAATTAAAGTCATATTTCAGTGCTAAAAGACCTGTGTGACCCTGCGATTGCAAAACCGTTCATTCAAATACGAAATTGTTTTATTAAGATATTATATTCTATGATACTTTTTTATTATGATTTTTTAAATTAAGATACTATTTTATTTATATATTGTGCTATAGTTTTCTGTTAAAACATAATATTTGTTCCCACCTAATCATGAATATTGACTTAACTTGTTTGCTATCTTTAACCATATGATACTGTTTTTAAGATATCGATACAAATGTGCATTTTATACTATTTTTTATAATATTTTTTTACGATGTTGTTTTATTAAAATAATCTTATTATGATATTGTTCCTTTGTTGGGTTAGAATTTTCTATTTTGAGTGTGTGTGTGTGTGTGTGTGTAATAGTGTTTCTTGTTTCCAAATATAGCAATACTAATGTGATTGTTATGTTAATATAATAATGTACTTTTGATACTAAAATATTAAGATATTTTTATTTGTGATATTGTTATAATAAGATGTTGAAATTCTATTATTAATAAAATATTATTTGTGATACTGTTTTATTAATATATTATTTTTTATGATACAATATCAAACAACACATGAATGTATGACGGTAACATTTGAAATACATAAAAATGTTGATGTATGTGAAATAAATGTTATTTTCATTTATTCGACTAAAAAATGATTACAAAACAATTGTATTCCTACATATATATAAAAATAATAATATCTCCAACAAAAACAACCTAATTCAAGAAAAATAAGAGAAACCATTCATAAAAGCTGAATTAACCTGCAAAATAACATTCACAGAAGAAATTGTTTCCAAAATTTTGCAATTCAAGGTCTGCTCCGTTTGTCATACTGTTTTATTAAGATATTATTTTTAATAATACAATATCAAACAACACACATGTTGAGGTATATGAAACAAATATTGCTTTTATTTATTCGACCAAAAAATAATTACAAAATAATTGTGTTTATATATATATATATATATATATATGTATATATATACACGCACACACACACAAATTTTTGATACGTGAACGCACGTAGACATTACTTGAATATATATGTATAAAAAATTTTAATGTATAATACATAAATAATAAATATGATAAACATATTTTTGAACATACCATTTAATACAATTAATTAAGTAAAATATTAAAATTCTATTAAGAAAAGCAAAACCAAATAAACGCATAATTCGTATAAAAAAAATTAAATAACTCGTGCAAAAAAAATTAAATAATTAATATTCGTAAACGACATTTGGATGTTGGTAAAGTGATGTGGTAAAGTGATCATTTTTATATTTTTATTGAATTGCACCACTTCGATAATTTGAATTGGACCAAACCCTCATTCTTCAAACTCGACTTCGACTTTTTTACTAATGACTTAAAAGTCAAATATTAAAGAATTGTGTACAATTTACTTATAACATCAAATAAAAAAAAAGATTGGTGAAAAATTGAATGAAAATTTGGACGAATGTGTGAATAATAAAAGAAAAAAAAATAATAGCATTTATTTAGAATAATTTGTAAACTTGAAAAGTAAAAAAAAAAAAAGATTAGTAAAAAATTGAATCAAAATTAGGTGTAAAAGAAAAAAAAATTAAAGGAAAAAAATTGCGCGTTTTTTTTGTAACGACTAGGATCTCTCTCGTCGGGATCTTACCCAGCCGATACTCATACATACTGTCCGCTTTGAGAAAGCATGAGCCCTCTTAACCACTCACATATTTCTTTCGCATCCCCAATTATTTGAACTCAAGATCTCTCCTTATGAGATACTTAAGTTGAATACTGGTACCAATAAATAAATAAAGAATAAAAAAAAAGTAAAAAACATGTGTGTATAACACAAACACCATAATAAAATAAAATTAAAAATGAGCCAAAGCCCAGCATGTGTCACAATATATATATATATATATATATATATATATATATATATATATATATATATATATATATATATATACTAGTTTTAAGGCCGTGCGTTGCACGTCAGTGAAATCTATAGGAAAAATTGTATGTCGAGAATAGTTTATTGATACGATATAATATGAAATTTGATATTAATAAAATTTGACTTGACAGACAGAAAAAAATAATAATTTCGAAGCTTGAAAGGAAAGAGAAAAAACAACTAAAACGAAATAAGATAGAAAGTGAAGCAAAGTTACGCATGTGTAGGGAAACAATAGGAAATGATTTAAAATAAAGAAAAATAAATATATAAATATTAGTTAATAAAGTTAGAGACGATATATTATATTAATTTAAAATAAAATTTAAATGTTTTTTATAATAGTTATTTTAGTATAAGATATTATATTAAGATTGAGATTGATGAGTTCGTTAAAAAATAAGATCAGAAATTAAAAAAAGAAAAAAACTTACATGCATTAGATAATGTAAACAAAAAAAGTAAACTGAAAAATGAAATATATGCGTTGGTGAAGTTGTTTGAGTATCTTGAAAAACACAAAATCATGTTTGTTGGGTAACTTGATCAAAAGTGTGATACAAAATTAATCTATTCAACAATTTAGGTAACTCGATAAACTGAAAATTGGATTTTTTGAGTTACTGGACGAATGAAGGAAATTTAAAACTTTGATTATGTTGTTTTTTTTTTATTTAAATTATGTAATACATTTAAAAACTTTTTTATTCTTATGTGGGCGTGTTATGAAAATAAATTGTAGTAAAAATTTGTTACAATAGTGGAATTTTTTGTTACAATAAAAATGTCAAATTAGATAATGAAAATAAATGTGTTTTTTTTAATGAGTAATTATAATAAATATTTTAATGTAATTTATAATAATATTTATTATAGAAATTATAAGTACAGTACATAATTTAAATAAAAAAAGAAAGCAAAAAAAATGATAAATATGTATTGTTGAAGTTACTGGAGTAATTTGAGAAACAAAAAATCACATCTGTCGATTTATTTGATGTAAAATGTGACAGAAAAGCAACAATTATAAAAGAGAAATATTTTTGTCAAATAAATTGAGTAAGTTCTTTGATAAATGCAGCACATACATAATTGCATTTTATTACTATTTATTAGAATATAGCAAAATAAAATATGTATTATAAAAATTTAATATATACGAGAGTCAATCAATACAATATATTATATATTGTTTTATTATGATTAATTTATGTAGTAACTTGACAAATATAAATTTGAGTTCCATTAGTTGGTAAAAAAATAACATGAAAAAACAAAAACATAATTTTTTTTAGGTATATTACATAATGTAAATACAAAAAATAAACTATAAAATGAGAAATATGCACTGTTGAAGTTGCCCGAGTTACTCGATGAACGAATCAAATTTATAATTTTCACTATTTTGTTTGTGTTTTTGATTTAAAGTATGTCATATATTTAAATAATTTTTTATTGTTATTTAGTGGTGTTATTTTTGAAGAAACTCGTGAGAGTAACAGTTGGATTTGTCGAGCAAGTTGATAAATATTGCATATATAAAATTTTATTTAATGTATCATTTATTAGAACATAGTAAAATAGAATATATATCATATAAATTTAGTATATATGAGAATCAGTTAATAGAATATATTTTATTGTATTTTATTTTAGCAATTAGTATAATATGTTATAAATAAAAATTGTTATAATAAATTTGTAGCATAATAAAAGCAATTTTTTAGTAATATATTATTAATCAATTATTACATTATTATGAAAATGTAGTGATTAAAATAAATTTTTTATGACACATTTCTACTAAATAGATTTCATCATAAATTATGAAAATAAATTGTAGTAAAAATTTGTTATGACAAGGACTTTTTTTGTTACAATAATTATGTCAACTATATTACAAAAATAAATGTGTATTTTTTAAATTAATAATTGTAGTATGTATTTTAACCTAATTTATAATAATATTTATTACAGAAATTATAAGTATAGTACATAATTTTAATAGAAAAAGAAAACAAAAAAAATGAAAAATATGCATTGTTAAGGTTACTCGAGTAACTCGACAAACTAAAAATCATGTTTGTCGAGTTACTCGATGAAAAATGTGATATGAAAGCAAAAATCATAAAATAGGAATATTTTTGTCAAATAAATTGTTAACTTATTTGATAAATGAAGTACATACATGTTTGTATTTATTTGATTATTTATTAGAATATAGCAAAATAAAATATATATTATAAAAATTTAATATATACGATAGTCAATCAATACAATATATTAAATATTGTTTTATTATGATTAATTTATCTAGTAACTTGACAAATATAAATTTGAGTTCCACGAGTTGGTAAAAAAATAACACGAAAAAACCCAAAAATAAAAATTTTTAGGTATATTACATAATGTAAATACAAAAAATAAACTATAAAATGACACATTTCTACTAAATAGATTTCATCATAAATTATGAAAATAAATTGTAGTAAAAATTTGTTATGACAAGGACTTTTTTTGTTACAATAATTATGTCAACTATATTACGAAAATAAATGTGTATTTTTTAAATTAATAATTGTAGTATGTATTTTAACCTAATTTATAATAATATTTATTACAGAAATTATAAGTATAGCACATAATTTAAATAGAAAAAGAAAACAAAAAAAATGAAAAATATGCATTGTTAAGGTTACTCGAGTAACTCGACAAACTAAAAATCATGTTTGTCGAGTTACTCGATGAAAAATGTGATATGAAAGCAAAAATCATAAAATAGGAATATTTTTGTCAAATAAATTGTTAACTTATTTGATAAATGAAGTACATACATGTTTGTATTTATTTGATTATTTATTAGAATATAGCAAAATAAAATATATATTATAAAAATTTAATAGATACGATAGTCAATCAATACAATATATTAAATATTGTTTTATTATGATTAATTTATCTAGTAACTTGACAAATATAAATTTGAGTTCCACGAGTTGGTAAAAAAATAACATGAAAAAATCCAAAAATAAAATTTTTTAGGTATATTACATAATGTAAATACAAAAAATAAACTATAAAATGACACATTTCTACTAAATAGATTTCATCATAAATTATGAAAATAAATTGTAGTAAAAATTTGTTATGACAATGACTTTTTTTGTTACAACAATTATGTGAACTATATTACGAAAATAAATGTGTATTTTTTGAATTAATAATTGTAGTAAGTATTTTAACCTAATTTATAATAATATTTATTACAGAAATTATAAGTATAGCACATAATTTAAACAGAAAAAGAAAACAAAAAAAATGAAAAATATGCATTGTTGAGCTTACTCGAGTAACTCGACAAACTAAAAATCATGTTTGTCGAGTTACTCGATGAAAAATGTGATATAAAAACAAAAATCATAAAACATGAATATTTTTGTCAAATAAATTGTTAACTTATTTGATAAATGAAGCACATAAATATTTGTATTCAATTGATTATTTATTAGAACATAGCAAAATAAAATATATATCATATAAATTTAATACAATATATTATATATTCTTTTATTATGATTTATTTATGTACTAAGTCGAGAAATAGAATTTTGAGATTGATGAGTTGTTTAAAAAATAACATGAAAAAAATAAAAAATAAAAAAATTTAAGTGTAGTGTATATTTTAAATAAAAAAAATAAACCAAAAAATTTAAAATATGCATTCCTGAAGTTACTCGAGTAACCCGACAAATCTATAAGCATGTTTGTCGAGTTCCTCGATTATAGATGTGATACTAAATCAATCTATTCGATAGGTCTAGCAGCTCGATAAATTGGAAATCGAGTTGGTCGAGTCACTCGATGAACTAATGAAATTTAACATTTTTATTATTTTGTATTCCTTTTTTATTTAAACTATGTAATACATTCAAATAATTCTTTATTTTGATTTTGTGGTGTTATTTTTCAAGAAACCCGTGAGGCTGAAATTTGGATTTGTCGAGTCACTTGATAGACAAAGTATATAAAAAAATTTATGTAATGTATGATTTATTAGAACACAATAAAACAGAATATATATCATATACATTCAATATATATGATCATTGATTAATACAATATCTTTCATTTTATTTTATCTGAGCAATTAGTATAACATATTATAACTAAAAATTGTTATAGTAAATTTAGAGCATAACAAAAGCAATTTTATAGTTATATATTACTAATCAATGATTAAATTATTATAATAATATAGTGATTATAACGAATTTATTATAAGAAATTGATATTATATAGATTTCGTCATAAATTATGAAAAGAAATTGTAGTAAAAATGTGCTATAATAATGAATTTTTTTGCTATAACATTTCTGTGAAATTGTATCACGAAAATAAATATGTTTTTTAAAATTAATAATTATAATAAATATTTTAACATAATTTATAGTAATATTTATTACAAAAATTATAAATATATTATATATTTTAAATAAGAAAAGAAAACCAAAAAATTAGAAAATATGGATAATTTATTACATATTTGTTTTTAATTTTTTTTGATAAATGTTAATATAAATTTTGTTGTGAGTTATACCACATTTTTCATCGAGTAACTCGACAAACATGATTTGAGGTTTGTCGAGTTACTCGATGAAAAATGTGGTATAAAATCAATCTATTCACAGTTCAAGTAACTCGAGAAATTGGAAATTGGGTTCATCGGGTTACTTGGTCAACGAATGAAATTTTAAATTGTAATTATTTTGTTATCCTTTTTTATTTAAATTGTGTAATACATTTAAATAAGTTTTTATTCTTATAAGACATTGTTATTGCACTGTGTTTTTATATTTGATAAAATGAAATAGAATTTATTATTTTAATTTAAAATAATATATTATTTCTTTATATGATATTTATTTTATTATGAGATATTATATTAAGTTATAGATTCTCTAGTATTATTCATGTAAAAGAACTCGTTGTTCATTTTATTGTGTAACTCGACAAAATTAAAATCGAGTTTCCAAAGTTACTCAATAAACTAATGAAATGCATATGTTTGATTATTTTAATATTTATTTATTTAAATTATTTAAAATACTGGCTATGTTGTGTAATTTGTATGTTGTAATGTTTTGATTTGAGAAGCTGGTTAATGTGAAATTTGTATTTGTTAAGTCACTTAATAAACGAAGTATATAAAAAATTGTGCTTTCACGTATTTTATATTAAAATATACATAAAATAAATTTGTGCAAAAAATATAAAATAAAAGAGAAATTACTTAAAAGTCAAAAAGGTGCCAAACCCTATTTTTAATGTTGGACACGTGTAAGTGGAAAAGCATTCATTGTCATTTAATGGGCCATTGAATCTGTCTTAAACGGCCAATTTTTCTTTCACCGTCATTGTTGGACAAACAGTTATCTGTATTTCAGTTTGTGGAGGTTTGAAGGAGGCACGGTTTTGTTTTGCAAAAAAAGTGTATTTTTGGCGATATTTTTTTTATCATATCATAACATCATCATTATAAGGTATGTATGTTTATTTTGTATGAGGCTATAAAATGTGAATTACATTTTATGTTAATTAATGTGTAGATATAGTTATATATATAGAAATCATTGTATATATAATGTGTATTTAGTTTATGTATTTTATTTTTATATTTGTGGTAGAGGTTGGCATATATATTTATTAGAATCACAATGTGAAATTATATGATCAAAATAATTGTTTGTTTTAGAATTAAAAATTTTTGTATTTGTGTACGTTTTATTTTAGATTTTAAATGGATGGGACATTTAATATGTGATATTATTTAGCACATAATTTTTGTTAATACAGTAAGTAATTCTATTAATATATTAAAGAAAATGTTCTAAGATATTTGATATTAAGATATACATATAATAAGTTTGTATGGGAAAATATAAAATAAAGGAGAAATTAGATAAAAGTAAAAAAGGTGTTGAATTCTAGTTTCGATGTTGGACACGTGTAAGTGGGAAATTCTTAAATGTCATTTCATGGGCCATTTAATCTGTCTAAACTGGCAATTTTTTGTCGAAGTTGAATTTTGCAAAAACAGTATTGTGTGTAAAGAAATTGTATTTTGGGCACGTTGTTTTTTAACACATCATAACATCATCTTGATAAGGTATGTATTTTCATTTTGTATGAAAATATGAAATATGAATAATGTTTTATGTTATTTAATGTGTGAATGTAATTATATATATACAAATTATTGTTTTATAAGTTGTTGTAGTCTAATATATGTACACTATGTAGTTTATTTTTATATCTGTGGTAGAAGTTGGCTGATAGGTATGATGATAAATCTTTTTCAGATATGGATGTTGAGTACGTGGTGAGCGAGAACCGCAGATTTGATGGAGTCATTACACAAATTAGTAATTTTACATATGTTGATGTTATAATAGAAAATTATAATGAGGACCAGCTTCAAAAATTTAGGAATAGTTGTTTTGCACACTTTGAATATTTTCATGGTAGGAGATGTCAGTTTAGTGGGAAGTTGGTACATGAATTTTTGTTGAATAGTGTACATACGAATAAGGGAAATGAGGTTTGGTTTAAAATAAAAGGTCAGTTATGTAGATTTGGAATGCAGGAGTACTGTTTGATAGCAGGATTGTTGTGCCATAATAATGACGATAGTCTTACAATAAGAGCTTTGGCGAGACATAGAATTCGTAGAAGGTGGTTCAATAATTTTGCACATATATCCCTAAATGAGCTTGAAAATGTTTTTATTAATTGTGATAACGAGGAAGATAAGTATAAGTTAGGGTTGGCATTATTAATCGAAGGAGTTATTAGGCCTATGGAGAGAAAGAAAATAAATATAGAGACATTGTCTTTAGTAGACAACTTGGATGTTTGTTATGAATATCCATGGGGCCGACATTCATATTTCACGCTTCTTCGTTCTCTGTTGACTTCTTGGGAGAGACGTGCATTGAAGTGTATTGATAGTAGGGCTGCGATTGCAAAATATACCATATATGGTTGCCCTCTTGTGTTTCAGGTAGATATATGAATTATTTTTAATATTTATTTAATGTGCCATAAATATATTGTGTTGATCATGACTTAGTCTTGGTTATCTTCTTTATAGATATGGATTTATGAGACATGCCGTGAAGTTGGTGAAAGATTTGCTCAAAAAGTCCATGATACGTTTCCACGTATTGTAAATTGGGATGCACAACATCGTGTTGGGAAAAAAGAGCTGGCTGTGTTTTTGGAATCAACTGAGGTGCGTGAACAAAAATTTTGTTATGTAGAAGAAATATTTAATAGTTATGAAAGTGATGTTTTTTTTTCTATGTTTTGTAGATGCATGTTTTGCCAATACTTGAACCAACTGCAGAAGAGATAGAACAACCATATCTATACACAATGGTGTTAATAGAGGATGTAGGAGATGTACGAGTTGATGTAGTTGTTCAAAATTTTTTGCATGGGGTCCAAGAAAATGATGAAATTGGGCAAGGAATAGAACCATTTGAGCCTCAAAATGCAGTTGGTCCAGATGTTGTAGAAGTGTATGGAAATATTGTGCATGGGGTTGAAGAGTTTTTTGAAGGTAATGAACAAATTGAACAAGTGGGGGCAGAAAATCTTGGTGGACATGAGGGCTGGTCTCCATACATAGCTGTGGAGGAACCTGTAAATAATTGGCCTTCACGATATGTGGATGAAGGAGAACAAGGTTATGAGAATGAAGGGGCGCGAGGTTATGAGGATGAAGGGGAGCAAGGTTATGAGGCTGAAGGGGAGCAAGGTTATGAGTATGAGCATAACGATGATTATGCTACAAATCAGTTGGTACAATCATTATTTGATGATCAAAGAGTGTATATTGGTGATCAGTTTGGTAGTATAAGAGATGAACAAAGAGATTATTTTGATTATCAATTGGGTAATTTTAGAGATGAACAACGGGATTATATTGATAATCAAATTCGTAATGTAGTTGATGCTCAACGTTCATACTTTGATGAACAGTTAGGAAGCACAAGGGATGATTTGATGCGCTCTTTGAATCAGATGGAATCATCTATATTTAGGAATAGTGAAAAATATTTTGATGAAAAAAAAAAGAGATGCAAGAATATATTGATACGAAGTTGGTGGCTTTTGAGGTTGAACATAGTAACATGATTGGCAGTTTACGTGAAGATCTTTGTTCAAAGATTGAAAGTTCTACTTTGAAGATTCAAGATATGTTGAAGGGGAAATTGGCAGAAAAGCACACTATTGTAGGAAGTCATACAGTAAAACAGCTGACTGCTCCTGTGAAACAAAGAGCAGATGATAAAGATGAGAAGAAGAAGGAAAGTGCGTCTTCTATTGACATTCCTATATTGTGTGACATCGATGAGGAAAGACAAGTTGAATTTCTTCATTGGATGCATAAATCAAAGGATCAGTAAGTTTTAATTTTGTATTTGGTTATTTGTTATATATATATATTATGTTTTTATGGTATTTATCATAATTTTACTATTATAGAGATGTTGTTCGGTTGCGTGGTGGGAGTGGTGGGATTAGATTGACAAAGCAGAAGCTAGAATATATTGGGAATCCTGAATATATACTGGCAGTTGAGGTATGTGTAATTTCTATTTGTTGATCTCTCATGTCTATTGTGAGGTGTTAAAATATATTTTTAAGATAAATATTTTTTTATAGGATATGGATAATGCGATGCATTTGGTTAGAAAAAGAACAACAAATTTAAGAGATATATTCTCATCAAGATATGGGATACTTGACAGTGGATTTGGATTACTTGTTCGAGCCATTGGTTCAAAAATTTTGGATTCTACAGGACAATTGATGCGTAAAATTCCAGTTTCTTACCATGGTTCTATGGAAAGATATGCAAATGGTTTGATTCCTAAAAGTTTTGGTAAAAATTGGAAAAATTATGATCATATATTGTGGCCAGATATTATTGATGACAAACATTGGGTCCTTTTTGATGTTGATCTGTTGGGTTGGAGGCTTACAGTCTATGATAATAATTACCATTTTTATGATGAAGCAATATTGTATCGACATGTTGTTCCTGCTATACATATCATTCCAGATATTATTCAAAAATATGTGGTTGCTGAGCGGGCAGACCTTGGGAAAAAGATGATTCAGCCACTTGAATATTATAGGAAGTCATATGTTGACATACCATAGTCTATTCGATATAGATAAGGAATTAGAATAACCGTTTGTATTTATAATCATATTTATATATACTCACAAGGTTTTTAATCATATTTGCAGTGATAGTGGCATATTTGTTATCAAATATGTTGAGTGTCTTCTGGCTGGAATACCTATTGATGTTGTCGAATTGGAGAAAATAAATTTGTATAGAGGAAAGCTTGTAATAGATTTCTTTTACAATGAATTTTTTTTTGTCCCGAATCAACGAAATGAATAGATATGATGTTTGTGTAATGAAATCAGAATTGTTTTGTCATTTTTATTTTATTCATTGTACTTATGGGTTGACATTGTACATAGTGGAAAATATGTCTGTTTTATTTCATTGTTTGAGCAAGTTTATTAGTTTATGTAGGAAATTTTTATTTTATTATAACATTTTGAGTTTAAATTGGTGCCGGTTTGCTTTTTTCTAGATGAAGAAGAGAAAAAATATATATTGTGTGTTCTGATTTAATATCAGGAGATTAATTCATAAGTTATGTTATTTATTTTGTAAGAGATGTATATATATTTTTATGCTATGAATTTTTAACTATCTAAGCCTTATAAATTTTTTGTTATTGTTGACTTTTATTGTGGGTGTGCGGTTATCTTGTTTTTATAGTAAAATGAATTTAATTTAGAAAGGTATTGACTAAGATTTTATCTAATTAGAATTCTAGAAAATTTAATTAATTGATTAAAATGATTAAGCTGAAGTGATAAGTTTTTTTTCCCCGACAATGTTTTGGGTTTTTTTCCAATAAATTGAGTAATAATTTAAATATAAGAAATGCAAAAGGGGAAAAAATTTAAAAAAAAATTAACGTTGTCGAGTTAACTACTTTGATAACATTGGTAGGACAATATATGTTTTTAATTTATATAAAAAAAATTAACATAAACAAAATAAATTAAAAAATATTAAAATTATCTAGGTTCTTGTTCAGTAATAAATAAAATTCAACAGCTGTGGGAGAAGTGGTTCAGTAATTACGCGACGGCTATGTTGTGATGTATGGTTGTGAAGTTAGTTCTGAAAGTTTTTTGTTATTTTTTTTACTTTGTATTTAATTTGGTTTGAACCATAGTTCATAACTAATAGCTTCGAGCAATTCCTGAATATGAAATTCGGACATCTTAATTGATGTGATAGTGAAGTTTATATTAATTTATCATTTATTAAAAGATAATAAAATAAAATATATATGATATAAATGTAATATATATAATAATCAATTAATGCAATATATTATATTCTATTTTATTGTATCTTAACACTTACTATAACACATTATAATAAAATATTATTGTAATAAATTTAGAGCATAATAAAATTAATTGTGTAGTAATACACTATTTGTTTACAAATATTTATAAGTATTAATACAATATGTTACATTTTCTTTTATAATGATTAATATATTTTGTAAGTCGACAAATCCAAAATTGAGATTCAAGAGTTGGTTAAAAAATAATGTGACAAAATTAAAAAATTAAAAAATATTAAGTGTATTACATAATGTAAATTAAAAAAAGTAAAGTAACAAATACAAAAGATTTAATGTTGAAATTACGCGAGTAACACGAGAAACCTACAATCATTTTAAATCGAGTTACTCGATTTATTAAACACACATGTTTCATTATCTTCTTTTTTATTTATTTAAATTATTTAATATATTAACTATTTTGTTTAATTTTTATGTTGTAATATTGTTTTTCAAGGAAGTCGTCAATATAAAATTTGAATTTGTTAATTTACTTGATAAATGGAGCATACACAAAAAAATGCAAAATATGGATTATTGGAGTTACTCGAGTAACTCGACAAAGCCAAAATCATGTTTGTCGAGTTACTCGATTAAAAATGTCAGACGAAATCAATCTATTCAATAGCTGAAGCAACTCGATAAACTGAAAATCGAATTGGTTGAGTTACTCGATCAATGAATCAAATTTAACATTTTCATTATCTCGTGTTGCTTTATTATTTAAATTATTTAATACATTTAAATAATTCTTCATTGTTATGTTGTGGTATTCTTTTTCAAGAATCCCGTGAGGCTGAAATTAGGATATGTCGAGTAACCTGATAAATAAAGTATATAGAAAATTTTATTTAGCCTATCATTTATTAGAATATAGTGAAAAAGAATATATATAATATAAATTTAATACATATCATAATGCGTTAATACAATATAGTATTAATTTTTTTATTTTAGCAAATACTATAACATATTATAAAAAAAAAATTATAATAATTTTATAGCATAATAAAAAAAAATTTGTATTAATATAAAGTTTTACTTATTAGAATATAGTAAAATAGAATATATATTATATAAATTTAATATACATCATTATCAAGTAATAGAATATATTTTATTTCATTTTATTTGTTTTTATCAATTAGTATAACATATTATAACTTAAAATTGTTATAATAAATTTATAGGAAAATAAAAGAAATTCTGTAGTAATATATTATTAATGAATTATTATATTATTATAATAATGTAGTGTTTAACATAAATTTATTACAAGAATTTCATATTAAATAGATTTCATTCTGAATTATGAAAATAAATTATAGTAAAAATTTGTTATAATAATGAATTTAATTATGATTAGTTTATGTAGGAAGTTGAGATATCCAATTTTGAGATTCACGAGTTGGTTAAAAAATAACATGAAAAAACTTAAAAATAAAAAATTTTAAGTGGAGTACATATTTTAAATACAAAAAGTAAACAACAAAATAAAAAATATGCATTGTTGAAGTTACTCGAGTAACTCGACAAACAAAAAATCATGTTTGTCGAGTTACTCGATTAAAATTGTCACAAGAAATCAATCTATTCAATAATTGAATCAACTCGATAAACTGAAGATCGAGTTCGTTGAGTTACTCGATGAATGAATGAAATTTAACATTTTCATTATCTTGTGTCGCTTTATTATTTAAATTATTTAGCAACTCTAAATAATTCTTCATTCTTATTAAATTTTCATTATTTTCTTTTCTTTTTTAATTTATATAATGTAATACACAATAAAATTAATTTTGTATTAATATATTATTAATTAATTACTACATTATTATAATAATTTAGTAATTATAATCAATTTTTTATAACAAATTTATATGAAATAATTTTTTCGATAATTTATTATAAAATGTATTATGTATGTATTTATAAGTCTTTTTGTAAATATGAATATAAATTTTGTTATAAAGAATATTAGAATAAGTCTAATAAATAAAAATCAATATTATAACACATTGTTACTACAATATGTTTTTATTTTTGAAAAAATCAAATATAATATAATATCTTAATTTAAAATAATATATAATTATTTTATATAATAGCTATTTTATTATAATATATTATATGAAGTTATAGGATATGATTGCCTAATTTATAACAAAATTTATATTCATTTTTATGAAAATTAATTATTATTTAGTTAATTTTCTATTATAATTATTATTATAATATTAATTGCTAAAATAAAAGAATATATAATACATAGCATTACTTGATTATAATATATATTTTATTTTACTATGTTCTAATAATTGATCAATGAAATACAATTATGTGTATTTATTAGACTTATTCTTTATAACAAAATTCGTATTCATATTTATGAAAAAACTTATAAATAAATATGTAGTACATTTTTTAATAATTTATAAAACATTTATTTCATATAGAATTCATATAACAAATTCATTATAATTGCTAAATTATTATAATAATGCAGTAGTTAATTAATAATATATTAATACAATTTTTTTTTATTATATTATAACGTTATTATAGCTATTTTTTCTATAATCTGTTATAGTACTTGCTAAAATAAAAAATTTATTATTATATTGTATTAATGAATTATGATATATATTAAATTTATATTATATATATTGTTTTTGACTATATTCTAATAAATGATAGGCTAAATAAAATTTTTTATATACTTTATTTATGAAGTTACTCACCATATCCAAATTTGAGCCTCACGGAGTGCTTGAAAAATAATACCACAAAATAACAATGAAGAATTATTTAAATGTATTAAATAATTTAAATAATAAAGAAACACAATATAATGAAAATGTTAAATTTCTTTCGTTCATCGATTAACTCAACCAACTCGATTTTCAGTTTATCGAGTTGCTTTAGCTATTGAATAGATTCATTTCGTGTGATATTTTAAATTGAGGAACTCGACAAACAAGATTTTGGCTTTGTCGAGTTACTCGAGTCACTTCAATAATGCATACTTTTCATTTTGTTTTTTACTTTTTTTATTTAAAATATGTAGTCCACTTAAATTACTTTATTTTTTAGTTTTTTCATGTTATTTTTTAACGAAGTCGTGAATCTGGAAATTGGATTTGTGAAGTTCCTACATAAATTGATCATAATTAAATTCATTATTATAACAAATTTTACTAAAATTTATTTTCATAATTCAGAAAGAAATCTATTTAATATGAAATTCTTATAATAAATTTATGTTAAACACTACATTATTATAATAATATAATAATTAATTAATAATATTTTACTACAGATTTCTTTTATTTTCCTATAAATTTGTTATAACAATTTTTAGTTATAATATGTTATATTAATTGGTAAAAAAATAAAAATAAAAAGAAAATATATTCTCTTACTTCATTTTAATAAAAAACAAAACAAAACAAATTAATAAAAAACAAAACAAATTAATAAACATTTTTACTTACTTTTGTTCGTCAAGTAACTCGGGTAACTCGATTTTGAGTTTGTCGAGTTGCTTAAGGTATTTAATAGATTCATTTCGTGTCCCATTTTTAATCGAGTAACTCGACAAACTTGATCTTAGGTTTATCGAGTTACTCGAGTAACTTGAACAATGCAATACAATGAATCAGTACGTTGCATGAATAATATTTGATATCCTATAACTTCATATAATATATTATAATAAAATAGCGATCATATAAAATAATTATATATTATTTTAAAGTGAAATAATATATTATATTTACTTTATTAAAAAAAAAATACACATTGTAGTAAAAATGTGTTATATTATTTTTTTTTATTTATTAGACTTATTCTAATATTTTTTATAACAAAATTTATAAATAAATGTTTTATAAATTATTAAAAAATGTACTGCATATTTATTTATAAGTTTTTTCATAAATATGAATACAAATTTTGTTATAAAGAATATTAGAATAAGTCAAATAAATACACATAATTTTATTTCATTGATCAATTATTAGAATATAGTAAAATAAAATATATATTATAATGAAGTAATGCTATGTATTATATATTCTTTTATTTTAGGAATTAATATTATAATAATAATTATAATAGAAAATTAACTAAATAATAATTAATTTTGATAAAAATGAATATAAATTTTGTTATAAATTAGGCAATCATATGCTATAACTTCATATAATATATTATAATAAAATAGCTATTATATAAAATAATTATATACTATTTTAAATTAAGATATTATATTATATTTGATTTTTTCAAAAATAAAAACATATTGTAGTAACAATGTGTTATAATATTGATTTTTATTTATTACACTTATTCTAATATTCTTTATAACAAAATTTATATTCATATTTACAAAAAGACTTATAAATACATACATAATACATTTTATAATAAATTATCGAAAAAATTATTTCATATAAATTTATTATAAAAAATTGATTATAATTACTAAATTATTATAATAATGTAGTAATTAATTAATAATATATTAATACAGAATTAATTTTATTGTGTATTACATTATATAAATTAAAAAAGAAAAGAAAATAATGAAAATTTTAAGTTTCATTGGTTTGTCCAGTAACTCAAGGAACTTGATTTTCATTCTGCCAAGTTACTTCAGCTATAAAAAAGATTTATTTTGTATCACATTTTTGCATCGAGTAACTCGACAAACGTCCTTTTTGGTTTGTCGAGTTACTCGAGTAATTTCAACAATACATCTTTTGTATTTGTTACTTTACTTTTTTTTTATTTACATTATGTAATACACTTAATATTTTTTTACTTTTTAATTTTGTCATGTTATTTTTTAACCAACTCGTGAATCTCAAAAGCTATCATATAAAATAATTTTATATTATTTTAAATTGAGATAATATGTTATATTTGATTTTTTGAAAAATAAAAACATAGTGTAGTAAAAATGTGCTATAATATTTATTTTTATTTATTAGACTTATTGTAATATTCTTTATAGCAAAATTTGTATTCATATTTATGAAAAAACTTATAAATAAATATGCAGTACATTTTAAAATAATTTATATAACATTTCTTTCATATAAAATTGTTATAATAAATTGATTATAATTACTAAATTATTATAATAATGCAGTAATTAATTAATAATATATTGATACAAAAATCTTTTTATTATACTATAAATTTATTATAGTTATTTGTTTATAATATCTTATAGTACTTGCTAAAATAAAAAAAATTATTAATATATTGTATTAATGAATTATAATATATATTAAATTTATATTATATATATTCTTTTTGACTATATTCTAATAAATGATAGGTTAAATAAAATTTTTTATATACTTTATTTATGAAGTTACTCACCATATCCAAATTTGAGCCTCACGGAGTGCTTGAAAAATAATACCACAAAATAACAATGAAGAATTATTTAAATGTATTAAATAATTTAAATAATAAAGAAACACAATATAATGAAAATGTTAAATTTCTTTCGTTCATCGATTAACTCAACCAACTCGATTTTCAGTTTATCGAGTTGCTTTAGCTATTGAATAGATTCATTTCGTATGATATTTTAAATCAAGTAACTCGACAAACAAGATTTTGGCTTTGTCGAGTTACTCGAGTCACTTCAATAATGCATACTTTTCATTTTGTTTTTTACTTTTTTTATTTAAAATATGTAGTCCACTTAAATTTCTTAATTTTTTTGTTTTTTGATGTTATTTTTTAACGAAGTCGTGAACCTCAAAATTGGATTTGTGAAGTTCCTACATAAATTGATCATAATTAAATTCATTATTATAACAAATTTTACTAAAATTTATTTTCATAATTCAGAATGAAATCTATTTAATATGAAATTGTTATAATAAATCTATGTTAAACACTACATTATTATAATAATATAATAATTAATTAATAATATTTTACTACAGATTTCTTTTATTTTCCTATAAATTTGTTATAACAATTTTTAGTTATAATATGTTATACTAATTGGTAAAAAAATAAAAATAAAAAGAAAATATATTCTCTTACTTCATTTTAATAAAAAACAAAACAAAACAAATTAATAAAAAACAAAACAAATTAATAAACATTTTTACTTACTTTTGTTCGTCAAGTAACTCGGGTAACTCGATTTTGAGTTTGTCGAGTTGCTTAAGGTATTTAATAGATTCATTTCGTGTCCCATTTTTAATCGAGTAACTCGACAAACTTGATCTTAGGTTTATCGAGTTACTCGAGTAACTTGAACAATGCAATACAATGAATCAGTACGTTGCATGAATAATATTTGATATCCTATAACTTCATATAATATATTATAATAAAATAGCGATCATATAAAATAATTATATATTATTTTAAAGTGAAATAATATATTATATTTACTTTTTTCAAAAAAAAAAACACATTGTAGTAAAAATGTGTTATATTATTATTTTTTATTTATTAGACTTATTCTAATATTTTTTATAACAAAATTTATAAATAAATGTTTTATAAATTATTAAAAAATGTACTGCATATTTATTTATAAGTTTTTTCATAAATATGAATACAAATTTTGTTATAAAGAATATTAGAATAAGTCAAATAAATACACATAATTTTATTTCATTGAATAATTATTAGAATATAGTAAAATAAAATATATATTATAATTAAGTAATGCTATGTATTATATATTCTTTTATTTTAGCAATTAATATTATAATAATAATTATAATAGAAAATTAACTAAATAATAATTAATTTTGATAAAAATGAATATAAATTTTGTTATAAATTAGGCAATCATATGCTATAACTTCATATAATATATTATAATAAAATAGCTTTTATATAAAATAATTATATATTATTTTAAATTAAGATATTATATTATATTTGATTTTTTCAAAAATAAAAACATATTGTAGTAACAATGTGTTATAATATTGATTTTTATTTATTACACTTATTCTAATATTCTTTATAACAAAATTTATATTCATATTTACAAAAAAGACTTATAAATACATACATAATACATTTTATAATAAATTATCGAAAAAATTATTTCATGTAAATTTATTATAAAAAATTGATTATAATTACTAAATTATTATAATAATGTAGTAATTAATTAATAATATATTAATACAGAATTAATTTTATTGTGTATTACATTATATAAATTAAAAAAGAAAAGAAAATAATGAAAATTTTAAGTTTTATTGGTTTGTCCAGTAACTCAAGGAACTTGATTTTCATTCTGCCAAGTTACTTCAGCTATAAAAAAGATTTATTTTATATCACATTTTTGCATGGAGTAACTCGACAAACGTGCTTTTAGGTTTGTCGAGTTACTCGAGTAATTTCAACAATACATCCTTTGTATTTGTTACTTTACTTTTTTTTATTTACATTATGTAATACACTTAATATTTTTTTATTTTTTAATTTTGTCATGTTGTTTTGTAACCAATTCGTGAATCTCAAAAGCTATCATATAAAATAATTTTATATTATTTTAAATTGAGATAATATGTTATATTTGATTTTTTGAAAAATAAAAACACAGTGTAGTAAAAATGTGCTATAATATTTACTTTTATTTATTAGACTTATTGTAATATTCTTTATAGCAAAATTTGTATTCGTATTTGTGAAAAAAACTTATAAATAAATATGCAGTATATTTTAAAATAATTTATAAAACATTTCTTTCATATAAAATTGTTATAATAAATTGATTATAATTACTAAATTATTATAATAATGCAGTAATTAATTAATAATATATTGATACAAAAATCTTTTTATTATACTATAAATTTATTATAGTTATTTTTTTATAATATCTTATAGTACTTGCTAAAATAAAGAAATTATTAATATTTGTATTAATGAATTATGATATATATTAAATTTATATTATATATATTCTTTTTGACTATATTCTAATAAATGATAGGTTAAATAAAATTTTTTATATACTTTATTTATGAAGTTACTCACCATATCGAAATTTGAGCCTCACGAAGTGCTTGAAAAATAATACCACAAAATAACAATGAAGAATTATTTAAATGTAATAAATAATTTAAATAATAAAGAAACACAATATAATGAAAATGTTAAATTTCTTTCATTTATCGATTAACTCAACCAACTCGATTTTCAGTTTATTGAGTTGCTTTAGCTATTGAATAGATTCATTTCGTGTGATTTTTTAAATCGAGTAACTCGACAAACAAGATTTTGGCTTTGTCGAGTTACTCGAGTCACTTCAATAATGCATACTTTTCATTTTGTTTTTTACTTTTTTTATTTAAAATATGTAGTCCACTTAAATTTCTTTATTTTTCTGTTTTTTCATGTTATTTTTTAACGAAGTCGTGAACCTCAAAATTGGATTTGTGAAGTTCCTACATAAATTGATCATAATTAAATTCATTATTATAACAAATTTTACTAAAATTTATTTTCATAATTCAGAATGAAATCTATTTAATATGAAATTCTTATAATAAATTTATATTAAACACTACATTATTATAATAATATAATAATTAATTAATAATATTTTACTACAGATTTCTTTTATTTTCCTATAAATTTGTTATAACAATTTTTAGTTATAATATGTTATACTAATTGGTAAAAAAATAAAAATAAAAAGAAAATATATTCTCTTACTTCATAATAATGTATATTAAATTTATATGATATATATTCTATTTTATTATATTCTAATAAATGAAACTTTATATTAAATTTTGTATATACTTTATTTACAAAATTACTCGACAAATCCAAACTTCAGACTAACGAGTTTCTTGAAAAATAACACCACTAAATAAAAATAAAAAATTATTTAAATGTATGGCATCATTTTAATAAAAAACAAAACAAATTAATAAACATTTGTACTTACTTTTGTTCGTCAAGTAACTCGGGTAACTCGATTCTCAGTTTGTCGAGCTGCTTAAGGTATTTAATAGATTCATTTCGTGTCCCATTTTTAATCGAGTTACTCGACAAACTTGATTTTAGGTTTATCGAGTTACTCGAGTAACTTGAACAATGGAATACAATGAATCAGTACGTTGCATGAATAATATTTGATATCCTATAACTTCATATAATATATTATAATAAAATAGCGATCATATAAAATAATTATATATTATTTTAAAGTGAAATAATATATTATATTTACTTTTTTCAAAAATAAAAACACATTGTAGTAAAAATGTGTTATATTATTATTTTTTATTTATTAGACTTATTCTAATATTTTTTATAACAAAATTTATAAATAAATGTTTTATAAATTATTAAAAAATGTACTGCATATTTATTTATAAGTTTTTTCATAAATATGAATACAAATTTTGTTATAAAGAATATTAGAATAAGTCAAATAAATAGACATAATTTTATTTCATTGATCAATTATTAGAATATAGTAAAATAAAATATACATTATAATCAAGTAATGCTATGTATTATATATTCTTTTATTTTAGCAATTAATATTATAATAATAATTATAATAGAAAATTAACTGAATAATAATTAATTTTGATAAAAATGAATATAAATTTTGTTATAAATTAGGCAATTATATGCTATAATTTCATATAATGTATTATAATAAAATAGCTATTATATAAAATAATTATATATTATTTTAAATTAAGATATTATATTATATTTGATTTTTTCAAAAATAAAAACATTTTGTAGTAACAATGTGTTATAATATTGATTTTTATTTATTACACTTATTCTAATATTCTTTATAACCAAATTTATATTCATATTTACAAAAAGACTTATAAATACATACATAATACATTTTATAATAAATTATTGAAAAAATTATTTCATATAAATTTATTATAAAAAATTGATTATAATTACTAAATTATTATAATAATGTAGTAATTAATTAATAATATATTAATACAAAATTAATTTTATTGTGTAATACATTATATAAATTAAAAAAGAAAAGAAAATAATGAAAATTTTAAGTTTCATTGGTTTGTCCAGCAACTCAAGGAACTTGATTTTCATTCTGCCACTTCAGCTATTAAAAAGATTTATTTTGTATCACATTTTTGCATCGAGTAACTCGACAAACGTGCTTTTAGGTTTGTCGAGTTACTCGAGTAATTTCAACAATAGATCTTTTGTATTTGTTACTTTACTTTTTTTTTATTTAAATTATGTAATACACTTAATATTTTTTTATTTTTTAATTTTGTCATGTTATTTTTTAACCAACTCGTGAATCTCAAAAGCTATCGTATAAATAATTTTATATTATTTTAAATTGAGATAATATGTTATATTTGATTTTTTGAAAAATAAAAACATAGTGTAGTAAAAATGTGCTATAATATTTATTTTTATTTATTAGACTTATTGTAATATTCTTTATAGCAAAATTTGTATTCATATTTATGAAAGAACTTATAAATAAATATGCAGTACATATTAAAATAATTTATAAAACATTTCTTTCATATAAAATTGTTATAATAAATTGATTATAATTACTAAATTATTATAATAATGCAGTAATTAATTAATAATATATTGATACAAAAATCTTTTTATTATACTATAAATTTATTATAGTTATTTTTTTATAATATCTTATAGTACTTGCTAAAATAAAAAAATTATTAATATATTGTATTAATGCATTATGATATATATTAAATTTATATTATATATATTCTTTTTGACTATATTGTAATAAATGATAGGTTAAATAACATTTTTTATATACTTTATTTATCAAATTACTCGACATATCCTAATTTGAGCCTCACGAGGTTCTTCAAAAATAATACCACAAATAAGAATGAAGAATTATTTAAAGTTAGTAAATAATTTAAATAATAAAGCGGCACAAGATAATGAAAATGTTAAATTTCATTCGTTCATCGAGTAACTTAATCAACTCGATTTTCAGTTTATCGAGTTGCTTCAATTATTGAATAGATTGATTTTATGTGACAATTTTAATCGAGTAACTCGACAAACATGATTTTTGGTTTGTCGAGTTACTCGAGTAACTTCAACAATGCATATTTTTTATTTGTTTGTCTACTTTTTGTATTTAAAATATGTACTCCACTTAAATTTTTTTATTTTTAATTTTTTTCATGTTATTTTTTAACCAACTCGTGAATCTCAAAATTTGATATGTCAGGTTTCTACATAAACTAATCATAATTAAATTCATTATTATAACAAATTTTTACTATAATTTATTTTCATAATTCAGAATGAAATCTATTTAATATGAAATTCTTATAATAAATTTATTTTAAAAACTACATTATTATAATAATATAATAATTGTTTAATAATATATTACTACAGAATTTCTTTTACTTTCCTATAAATTTATTATAACAATTTTAAGTTATAATATGTTATACTAATTAGTAAAAACAAATAAAATGAAATAAAATATATTCTATTAGTTGATAATGATGTATATTAAATTTATATGATATATATTCTATTTTACTATATTCTAATAAGTGAAACTTTATATTAATACAATTTTTTTTTATTATACTATAAAATTATCATAATTTTTTTTTTATAATATGTTATAGTACTTGCTAAAATAAAAAAATTATTAGTATATTGTATTAATGCATTATGATATGTATTAAATTTATATTATATATATTCTTTTTCACTATATTCTAATAAATGATAGGCTAAATAAAAAATTTTATATACTTTATTTATCAAGTTACTCGACATATCCAAATTTCAGCCTGATGGTATTCTTGAAAAAGAAAACCACAAAATAACAATGAAGAATTATTTAATTGTATTAAATAATTTAATTAATAAAGCGACATAAGATAATGAAAATGTTAAATTTCATTGATTGATCGAGTAAGTCAACGAACTCAATTTTCAGTTTATCGAGTTGTTTCAGTTATTGAATAGATTGATTTCGTCTGAGATTTTTAATCGAGTAACTCGACAAACATGATTTTGGGTTTGTCGAGTTACTCGAGTAACTCTAATAATGCATATATTTCATTTTTTTGTGTATGCTCCATTTATCAAGTAAAATAATTATATATTATTTTAAATTTAACATTTTCATTATCCTTTGTTGCTTTATTATATAAATTATTTACTACACTTAAATAATTCTTCATTGTTATTTTGTAGTACTATTTTTCAAGAAGCCCGTGGGGCTCAAATTTGGATTTGTCGAGTAACTTGATAAATAAAGTATATAACAAATTTTATTTAGCCTATCATTTATTAGAATACAGTGAAAAAGAATATATATAATATAAATTTAATATATATGATAATGCATTAATACAATATACTAATATATTTTTTTATTTTAGCAACTACTATAACATATTAAAAAAAAAATTATAATAATTTTATAGTATAATAAAATTATTTTTGTATTAATATATTATTAATTAATTATTGCATTATTGTAATAATTTAGTAATTATAATCAATTTACTATAACATTTTTATATGAAATAAATGTTTTTATAAATTATTATAAAATGTACTACATATTTATTTATAAGTTTTTTCACAAATATGAATATAAATTTTGTTAAAAAGAATATTACAATAAGTCTAATAAACAAAAATAAATATTATAACACATTTTTACTACACTGTGTTTTTATTTTGCAAATAATAAAATATAATATACCATCTGAACTTAAAATAATATATAATTATTTTACATGATAGCTATTTTATTATAATATATGATATAAAGTTATAGGATATAAAATATTATTCATGCAACGTAACTCATTATTCACTGTATTCTATTGTCCAAGTTAGTCGAGTAACTCGATAAACCCAAGATCAAGTTTGTCGAGTTGCTCGATTAAAAATGTAACAAGAAATAAATCTATTCAATACCTTAAGCAGCTCGATAAAGTGAAAATCGAGTTACTCGGCAAACAAACGTAGGTAAAAATTTTGAATCTTTTGTTTCGTTCTTTATTTTAATAATGTAATACATTGAATTAATTATTTATTTTTATTTAGTGGTGTTATTTTTGAAGAAACTCGTGAGCCAGAAACTTGGATTTGTCAAGTAATTTAATAAATGAAGTATATACAAAATTTAATATAATGTTTCATTTATTAGAATATAGTAAAATAAAATATATATCATATAAATTTAATATACATCATAATCAAGTAATAGAATTTATTTTATTTTATTTTACCAATTAGTATAACATATTATAAGTAAAGATTGTTATAATAAATTTCTACAAAAAAAAAAAAAAAGCAATTCTGTAGTTATGTATTATTAATCAATTCTTGTATAAATTCGTGCATTCAAATATAGTAAAATAAGATATATATTATATAAATTTAATATATATCCTAATGAATTAATACAACATAATATGTTTTATTTTAGTTTCACAATTATTGTAACATATTATAAAAAAAAATTATGATCACAAATATAAAACATGAGAAAATTGAATGTGTAGTAATATATTAAGAATCAACTACTACATTATTATAATGATTTACTAATTGGAATACAATTTATTATAATAAATTGGTATTAGATAAAATTTATTACAAATTATTATAAAATTTATTACGTATTTATCTAAAATTTTTGGTAATAAATATTAATATAAATTTTGACTTAAATGATATTATAATTAATAATTATAAAAGAAAAATGATTTTCATAATAGAATTTCATATAATTATTGAAATATTTAAAAATAATTATTACAACACAATTTTATTCCACTGCGTTTTATATTTCATAAAATAAGATATAATATATTATAATCATTTTAAATAATATATGAAAATTTTATATAATAACTTTCTTATCATAAATTTAATATATATCATAATCAATTAACGCAATATATTATATTCAATATTATTATATTTTAACAATTAATATAACACATTGTAATGAAATTAATTGTGTAGCAATATACTATTTGTCTAGAAATATTTAATTTTTCAAATTATTGAATATAATTTTCTATGGTTATTATTATAAGTATTAATACAATATGTTATGTTTTGTTTTATAATGATTAATTTATTTTGTAAGCTGACAAATCGAAAATTGAAATTCACGAGTTGGTTAAAAAATAACATGACAAAATAAAAAAATAAAAAAATATTAAGTGTATTACATAATGTAAATAAAAAAAGTAAACTAACATGTGCAAAAGATGCAGTCTTGAAATTACTCGAGTAACTCGACAAACCCAAAAGCAAGTTTGTCGAGTTACTCGATGCAGAAATGTGATACAAAATAAATCTATTCTACAGCTTAAGTAAGTTGGCAGAATGAGAATTGAGTTGCTAGACAAACCAATGAAAGTTAAAATTTTCATTATTTCCTTTTCCTTTTTTATTTATGTCATGTAGTACATACTAAAATGAATTTTGTATTAATATATTATTAATTAATTACTACTTTATTATAATAATTCAGTAATTATAATCAATTTATTATAACAAATTTATATGAAATAAATTCATTGATATTTTATTATAAAATGCACTACATATTTATTTATAAGTTTTTTCATAAATATGAATATAAATTTTGTTATAAAGAATATTAGAATATGTGTAATAAATAAAAATAAATATTGTAACACATTTTTACTACAATATGTTTTTATTTTTGAAAAAATCAAATATAATATATTATCTTAATTAAAAATAATATATAATTATTTTATATGATAACTATTTTATTATAATATATTATATGAAGTTATAGAATATGAAATATTATTGATAGAACGTAACTCATTATTCATTATATCCTGTAACTTGACAAGCTGAAAATCGAGTTCCTGAAGTTACTTGACAAAGTAATGAAACAGACTTGTTTTAATAAATGATAGATTAAGAATATTTATTTATTTGCCTAATTTATTAGATAACTCGACAAACTGAAAATTTGGGTGTATGTGTTGCTTAAACGATACGATGACAGATTACAAAGAAATAATAAATAGTTTAATATAAATTTTGAATAAAAAATATAATATTATTTTTTGGAAAATATATAAATCATTATTTACTCGAGCAACTAAAAAAACTCAAATCTTAGTTTGTCAAGCTGCTCGACCAATAAAACGATAGGAAGTCATAAACAAAATTATTTAGTTTATTGAGTTACTTTATAACGTAGATAGATGAGTAATTTTATATAAGTACTTTTTTATATTCTATGATTTAATATAATATGTTAGAATAAGAGAACTATCATATAGAATAGTTATATATTATTTTAAATTTTTATGGTATATTATATCTGATTTTATAAAATATTAATACATAGTAGAATAATAATGTGTTGTAAAAATTAATTTTATTTATTAGAATGATTATATCAAATGATGTTATGAAAATCATTATTTATTTATAATTAGTAATTATAATATTATTTATAACAAAATTGATATTAATATTTACAAAAAAAATTATAAATAGATATGCACTAAATTTTATAATAATTTAGAATAAAATGTATTTAATATCAATTTGTTATAATAAACTGATTATATTCATAAAATTATTATAATAATTTAAGAGTGCAATACAAATTGCAGAGTATGGAAAAAAAGGTGTATTTATTTAAAAGTTATATTCTAAGAATTTAATATAATTCTTTAATATATTCTGTATATTTATAATTTTTAGTGCCTATGTTTATTATTCTGTATGGATATATTTGTTATTATAAGAAAAATATATGATATCTTTATTTAGAGCAAAAAGAAAATATTTTCTATTCTGTTGATTATTATTAATAAGTATATGTATTCAATAATATAA
The DNA here is from genome assembly GCA_030279155.1 of Forsythia viridissima. NCBI lineage: Eukaryota > Viridiplantae > Streptophyta > Magnoliopsida > Lamiales > Oleaceae > Forsythia > Forsythia viridissima. Next base: position 6,358,932 of record CM059036.1, read on the forward strand.
AGGTAGTAGTAAAAATAAAACTATATAAAAATATAAAAGATATAGATTTATTAAATATAATTTATATAATTGCATTGCATTTAAAAAGGCTTATATGTACAAAGCAGAAAACCCTTAAAGTATTACAAAAAAAACCTAATATCCATTCAAAACAAATGGAAAAAGGTGGCAATGCATAAAAGCGTATTATTAGTTTTTAAAGTGTGTCTTTGTCTTTCGAAACTCGTGTATATCTCTCTGTCTTTGGCGCAGACAATTTTTCTGGATTGACTTCATTCTCAGATGAGATTGGATGTTCTTCAAGTTTTCTCTTCTTCGATTTAGACACAGGTGAAGAAGGGAAACTAAGCTGTTTCACTGCACTTGGAAATGTTTGCCCTTGAAGAGGCATTTGTGTGTCAGTGGTATACGCTATATCTTTCCCTTTGTTAATCCTTGATCTTGTACTTGTAGATGTGGGTGAAGTCGAAGGAGGTGGTTCATTGAAGAAGATAATGTCATACTTGTATTCATCGTCAAAGGCATTTTTCTTCATTCCTTTAATATAAAAGAAATGTTCTTCCTCCAATGTGATTCTAATCTTTTCCAACACTTGTGATCCACTATCCATTAACTGTTTGCCTGTGTATTGTAAGAATTTTTCTGCTGGATTCCCAATCATAGTTCCAGAGAATGAGCCTGTGGAGTCCTCAAGTTCCACATATACACGTGCCCTAATACATCAAATATATTAAAAGTGTTGCATGTGTGAATAATTGTTAATAACAAATAATTTGTAAAAAATATAATACCTTGGTACTGCAACTGCATGAGAAAATTTGCAGAAGACACATTCGTATGTTTCATTGAAATCGGAACTTGATATTTTGTTGCAAGTATTGCAAGACATATACCAAAAGGCTTGCTTAAATATTCTCACGTATGCACGTGCGTAAACCCAGAAATACCCCTGTCCTGTCAGCTATTTTTGAAGAGAAATTGTATAAATATTATAGAATAATGAAATGCATTTGTCTAAATACTATTTTAATTAAAATTAGCCTTACTCCAGATAACAAATTTGGAATTTGTTGAATCTCTGTGATATTGTTCATGTCTGGGGTTGAAATATTCTTTGTTGCTAAGGATGGATATATCTTTGTCAAGATCATCTCATCTAACTTGTAAGAATTTGTTTCGACCCTTGCATAATGTGTAAAAATATTAGCAATTTACACACATGTATATATATATATATATATATATATATATATATATATATATATATATATATATATATATATATATATATGAGATAAAGTTTGAATAAAAAATAATGAACAAATAAATTGTTACCAAGATGTTAGCTCAACCACTTGTTGTAAATGGGCATTGAAGGAGAAGATGCTGTTGGCCTTGGTTGAAATGGAAAGTCCTGTGCATGAAATAAATATATAGATATATTTATTCGAAGAACTAAGATTGCTTATAAATGTTGTAATATCCCAAGGATGAATCACAAAATTATTCAAAAAATATTACCACTAAAAGATGTTACTTTTAGATGGTTTCCAATGATGACTTGTTTCTGGCTTAAATTATCAGCAATGTAACGGCATTCTTTCTCCACAAAATTATCCCACATCGTTAGCAACACAGTGTTAAAGCTAGTATAGAAACACAGAAAATATATGAGAAAGTGGTACATGAATTTTGTTAATAATATTGAAATTATTGGAATATATATTTATAATTGAAAATAATATAGTTATATTTATATGAACCTTGTGTCGATGAGAACTATATCTTGAATACATGTTTGCGTTTCAAACCTAGTTTGAACCAGCCTTTTAGGTTTCACATCAATTGTAACTCCAATAATACCTAAAGAATAAGAATAACAAATTAGGACAAATCAAATGTGTTATGAACATAATGGATAAGATGAACATGTAAATGCATAAATATAATAATTTAGATGCACAAAAAGGGGAAAAATTCCTTTTTAATAAAATAGGAACCAATACTTATATCAGAATTTGAGTCCATGTAAGGTTCCAATTTGTTGAAAGGAACAAAATTGTATGTAGAAGCTATCAAAACACTGTGATCTTCATTGACTTCCTCAACTTTTGTTCGACCAGATATCGTCCACTGTATGTTGCCCATAGAAGCTTGATACTCAGGCTTTGTAAATTTGACATTTGCATTTGAGACAAGATATGTTTTGCCAAGTAATAACTTGTCTTCATATGCTGAGATGTTTGCATCATAGATAGTTGCATGGACTTTATTTTTCTGTATAATACGATGCATTCGAATTAGATATTTTGTAAAAGCATGTACATAATTTTGGCTACATATTAATTTTGAATGTGAACAAAGGGAATTGAAAGTTATAACATATTAGAGGAAAATGAAAACTTGTAAATATTTTATGGGGCTAAAATTAAAAAAATTAATAAACATAAATAATAGATTCAAATAATATACCTGAGGATCCATAAATACCATATTTTGGTATTTTGTCGGGCTTCGTTGAGCTGTTCGAGGAAATGATTTTTCCACAACAATAATTTTTGAAGTCCAATTTGCATCATTTGGAGCGATATTTGGTATTAATTTGTATTGTTTTTCCATTGTTTGATCCTGCACAAAATGTCAAATATAAATCAAAGAGTATAAATAGGTTATCAAAATGAAATAATATTTAGACTAATAATCAATTGTAGGAGTATGTGTGTAAATATAGTACGGACTTGCAGTTGAAAGCTTAAAGAGGAGTATAAGGATATTCAGAATTAAAGACTTGACAATAGATATGAAGATAGAATGTTTGTTGTGTTTCATTTGTAATCAGAACTAATGTATATATATAGATTTAGAGAAAACATCTAGACCTCGTGACGGGGTCCAGAGAGTTTTCTCATTTGGCTGCATGTTATTCATGCACCCAAACAATAAAAAAAAATTTACTTTACTTTATGGCCCTACTCCAGCCGCAAAAAACAAACCCTCCCCACTTAATTCAAAAGTCTAAATTTGCATTCCTCCCCTTAAGTGCAAATAAATAAACCCACTCGCACATAAAAAGTTTGAAATAAATTTATGTCCCCCAGCTGTCCTTTTTTACTTAATAATAGAATTAATGTTAACTATATTATTTATTGTATGCTAAAAATAATATATACTCTAATGAAAATTAGTATATATTACTATTTATAAACAAATATGATGAATATAATAATAAAAAATATATTTTAAATTTAATAAATTTCAATATATTAATAATATGGATATAAATATAGTTGTAAATAAATAGATTAAAGTATAAATAAGTTCAAGAAGGGGGTTTAAAGTATAAATAAATAAGAGGATGAGGGATAAATAAGTTGAAGAATGAGATTGAAGGTATAAATAAATCAGGATATGGGAGATAAATAAGTTAAGAAAGGAGGTTTAAAATATAAATAAATGAAGTGGAGTGGGGGGTGAGGAGTGGGGGATAACTATATTTGTTTGCAGGGTGGATTTTTGTTGCCAGACCGGGAAACTTTTCTTGACCCCGTGATGAGATCCAAATCTTTTATCTATAGAGTTATATGGTATCTATTATGCCAAGACTAAGGATATGTTTACCCAATGGGAGTGTAAGTCCTCTGTCCGGATTGATGTGTGGCTTGTCACGCAGTAATTAATAAATGATGTGGGTCCCAATAATGATACCCTAAGAACTCATCCGCACTTCTCCTCATTCTATCTTACTCAGTCCCAATTAACTAAGAAAAGTAATGACTATACTAATAATAGATTTTAACAAGTCAAAATATTAATATGAACACTCAAAAATTTTAGGTTAGCACCTATACTCTTATGTTAAATTATAGTATAGGTAAAGTGATGAAACTGAAATAATTTAAATGTTATTATTATAATGTATATTATGTAAAATAATATAATACCAACAATAAATCGTACAGTTAAAATTTTTTATGAAGATCTTAATAAACATAATTAGTTATTACATATTTGAGTAATTTTGTATGCAAATGAACAAAATATTAGCTAAAAAATAATAAAAAAAACTACGTAGATTAAAACCTCATGGTTAAATTGTGAATATGAAATTTGCTTTACCTAGTAATTTACAAAAAAGGCAAATAAGTACTACAACAGCAGGAACAAATTGGGGATGAAAGTTCAAGCATATATGAGAGTTGAGTAGATTTGAATCTATTATTTTCTAAGCTGAAAGAGTAAAGTAGATAAGGTTATGAAATGAATAGATGAAACTATAATAAAACAATAGGTAAGGAAAACTATAGTATAGTAGGTTTTATAATAATAATTTTTGGGTATACCAAAGTATAAATAATTATTCTATAGTAAATTTAAAAAAAAAACTAATTTAGGATATATGTATAATTTAAAAAAGTTGAAGGGTCCAATTATAATGTTTATAATGTAAAATTTTCTATTATTTTAATGAAGTTAATTCAAAGATCAAAATTGCTAAGAATTGTTAGATGCGTGAGAAAGAGTGGTGTGGGAACTTATTTGTGTCTATAAATAGGAAAATGAGAATGATATGTGAAATAAAAGAAAAAATAGGGATTAAATTGTTTAAAATATAAAAGAATGGATAGTACTTGTTTGAAATTATTGGAGAAGGGATGGGACCCGGCATTTATTAAAGACTGCATATCTTTAGACAAGATGAGGTATAGCATTTATTAATTGCTACGTGGAAAGCTATGATGCAATTGGGGATGAGAATCTGAAACCCGAAGTGAGAATAACGAGGTCAGGCACGATTAAAAGATATTTATATATGTTTATGTATATAGATTTTTGATACGTGTATGGTGAGGATGAATAGATTAAAAATTAGATTGACATGTGTATAATAAAAAGATATTTGTACATTTATGATATAAATTTGTACTTATCTTAGGTATGATTACATGTAGAAGTAGACTACGTAGTAATCTACAGTTTATTGTATAAATTTTTGTCAATTTCATAAAATTAAGAAATAAAGTATAGTTAGATTTTTTTTAGTTACAGGTGTTGATCCATGTTTATTTAAATATAGAAGGAAAAAAAATCATATCATATATAAGGAAAAATTTATAATTTTAAAATGTAATTAATTTGTAACATTTCTAGATAAACTCGTTAAATCGTAAATGGAGTATAAATTTATAATATTAAATCTTTGAATATTTGTAGTACAATATTTACAAAATAAAAGAACATATAATTTTGAAAAAATTTCATGTAAGAATATATTGAATATTTATTAACTACAATATTATTCGCCTCAAAGCTTTATAGAAGTATTGTACAAAGAACTCATGAAATATACTTCAAGAATATTCACTGCAATATCATTCATTTCAAAGCTTTATAGAAGTGTTCTTCAAATAACACATAGAATATATTTGAAGAATACAGCTTTATTTATTGTTTATAAAGTACAAACCCTGTAATGAAAAATAAAATACACAATAATAATTAAAACACTATGAATGCACAACTGATAATATTTCTTTATAAACTACATTCTTTGTATAGCTAAAATGATTTTTGAGTTTATCATTTGGTATAATTAATGCTCTAATACATTTACTTGTTTTTGCTCTAGATAATGCAACATAAAGTTGACCATGAGAAAATACAGGTTCAGGAAGATATAGTCCAACATAATCTAGTGTTTGACCTTGAGCTTTATTTATTTTGCAAAACAAGGACGAATTGGAAACTGCGTTCTTTTAAAAGGGAATGTACTCTTATCACTTTCAAGTGGAATAAAAGGAATTCTAGGCAAAAAAACTTTTTTCCCACGCCATTCTCCAACAGATATTTCAGCATGAATAACATTACGCTCAAATGCACGACAAATTAATCTAGTGCCATTACATAATCCTTCAGATGGACTAATATTTCTCAATAACATAATATGACAATTTTCTTTTAATACAAGTTCATGAGGTGGAATACCATTTGGAGTCAATGTATTAAGAAAATCTTCATGAACAATTTGTTCATTTTTTTCTATTGTTTCGTCAAAGCTATAATATGTAACATTTTCACCAGCAATTTCATTAAGTATAATATTATTTATTTCATCAACAGCATTATTTGTAGGAGTCAAAATAACTCGATTAACCATCTTATCTAATTCATTGCTATAATTTTGTAAATTTGGGTAAACATTTCGGATCAATTCTTTTATAGAAACTGTTTTTGTATCAAATGGTATAACTATTTCATCTGGTAATGTAATCATATTACAGTTATGCTTAGGTTGAATTCCATTGCCTATATCAAGCAATAACTTAGAAAAATATGGGTCAAATTGAGCTCTCATATTTTGTACCAATTGTAACTGTATAAAATTTGGCCATAAGTATGAATAGACTAAACTTGATCCAATGATTGCCTGTTTATTTCCTTTTTGAACTACTGGCAAAACTTGTCGAAAATCACCTCCTAAAACAACAACTTTCCCTCCAAAAGGCAATATAGAATCATTAACATCTCTTAGCATTCTATCCACAGCCTCTATTGCATAACGGTGAACCATTGGTGCTTCATCCCAAATAATCAAATTTGTCAATCTAAAAAAGCTTGCTAGAGCAGACTGCTTGCTAACAGAACAGGTCATATTGTGATTTATTTCAAGTGGTATCTTAAACCTTGAATGTGCTGTTCGTCCACCAGGTAATAGAGCAGCTGCAACACCTGAGGAAGCTGTTGCCAAACCTATAAGATTTTTAGATCGAATTGTGCTGAGCAAAGCTTTATATAAATAAGTTTTACCAGTTCCACCAGGTCCATCTATAAAATACATACGACTTATATTGCTATATACATCTGTAAGAATTTTGTCATAGGCAATTTTTTGATATTCGTTTAAGTTATTTGGATACATAGTATTGTCAGTATAAATAACATTGTTTAATTCTTCATTAATAATCTTAGCTAATATGTCTTCTTGTTCCATATATATCTGAAAAGGTACAACATGGTAATCATTTATATTTTTATTATTTGCTTCTAATATAGAATTCATTTCATGTAATGCTTTCATTTCTGCATTTGCAATAGACATACCATCAGATAAAAAATCTTCACATAAAAATAGGCGAAATTTTTTCCATAAAACATCTGGATTATTAGGAGAACATAGAATGAGTATTGTAGCAAATAATCTACGAAGAGAAGAAGGCATTTGATAACTAATAGCTTCATCTAAACAAAGCTCACAATAATTATTGTCTTGTAATAAACCAAGTGCTATAGCTGTTTCACGAAAAGACGACAAATAAACACCATGAACCATTTTTAAATTTTCAAATGACGTTGCTCCTTTAACATGATTTAATACAATACGTAAATAATATCTTTCTCCTTCAGTTATAGTAGATGTAACTATTCTACCAATAACATTTCCTTTTTTCCTTCGACACCATATTTTTCCTTGGCCGTCCCATACAAAAAACTTTGGAAAATCTTTATACAATAATGTTTTTGCAAATTCATTTGAAAGATTCATATGAAAAAATTCAGTTAACATTGTGCGTTGTCTAGATTCATTACTAATTACTGTCTCTAAATTTTCATAGTCCCTATATGTAATCAAATGGTTATTTTCAAGATGTAGTTGTAATGAGATAACTGAGGGAGACATTTCATACAAAACAAATCCATATATTCTCCACATTGCTTCAGGTGGAGAAATCCAACGTCCATTTTGGTATATCTCAATTTCATCAATAGGATTTTCATTATTAGTATTAGAGATTGAAAAACTCACACGATCATAGCCTTTGTACACATATTTATAGAGGTATTTAACAGCTTTAACTGTGGAACATATTTCCACATTAATATGGCAATCAAACTTCGCACATAAATATGGATTGTAAGGTACAACCCATCTATTGTCTAATAAATGTCCTCGAATCATAAATGATCGTCTATCATTTAACCGTCTATAGGTTGGATAAGAATTATGGCCAATATAAGTATTTGAAATATATTCCTTTGGGTATTTATTCTTACAATGACCTGTTCTATCCATACAAATATTATGAGGATTCAAATGACCACATGGACCATGCATCATATGTTTAACAACAATAGAATGAAGATGCGGATGTTTTAATTTATCTGGAATTTCACATGATACAATAGAATCAATTCTATCAATATTATTAATTTTTGCACAACTTTGTAAGATTAGTAAGAAATGAGCATGTGGAAGTCCTCGTTTTTGAAATTCTACAACATAAATATATGCAGCAACAGGGCCAAAAATTTGGTGCTTAAATAGATCAACTTTAAGCTCTTCTAATTTAGCTTTGAATATTCTAGCAGTTAAATCAGGTCTATTTTGTCCTATATCATTATGCCTTAATTCTTGCTTTATTTCTACCCAATTAGGGTTACATGTCAATGTTAAAAATAAATCAGGTTTACCAAACTTTTGTACTAATGCCATGGCATCCATATATCTTTTTTTCATATCTCTAGGACCTCCAACAAAAGAAGAAGGTAAAATAATCTGACGACCAATTTGTGCACCTCTATTTTGACCATTTTCTACACTATCAACAACTCCTTGATATAATTCAGCACGGATTTCACTTTGATTTTGACGAAAATAATCTAATCGACTTGTTTCAAGTTTAACATACATATCTACTACATATTGCTGTAGAAGTCTACCAGCATGGAGCAAAACATTGTTTTGTGTATCACGTACCTGTAATTTGAAGCAATAATATTCACGACAAGAAACTTGTAAACCTTTTTTATTCTTCTTCAAAACTGCACAAGAAAAAAACACAAAGAAATTTAATAAAAAAAATATTAGATTTAACCAATTTAAGTAAACAAACATAATGGTAATCATTACCTCTTTTTTCTTTCTCTAATACATCAGCTGCACAACTAATGTTTTCAGTAGAAACGAAATTCTCTGTTCTACTATGAATATTAACTGTACTATTTTTTGCCTTTTCAATACCTTCATGCCAACCAGTCTCACCAAAGGGAAATAATAATGGATATTGTAGAGGATCATAACATCCATAATAGTAATGTATTCTATGTGAATGATTAGAGTGACAATAAATTGATATATCACGATATCTTATATCTGCAGATGGGTCCTCATCAACCCAAACTGCAGCAACTTGAGATACAGAAGGTGCATTATACACTCTTTGATCAAGACCAGCATCACATCTTATATGAATTTTGCAAGTTTGAAGACTTTCAATATCGCTTAAGGAACGAAAAAATCTAGAATATGGATTAATCTTTAATAGATTCACTAATATATGTAGTAAAGATGATGAGAAATTGTTAGATGTATTTAATCTATTTTGTATTTCATTGTCTGTATCATAAAAGTATAACTGTAAATATGATGGATTACTATCAATATTTAGAATTGGATTTATGTAATGATATACTTGTCCTTGAACTCTAAAAGTGTAAATACCTTTATAGTTAGTAGATTTAGATAAATCTTTATCAAACTTCACTCCAAAAGAGGTAAAAGCAAAATGGTTATTATAATTTCGTACATTATTTTTAAAATCTAATGCTTCATCTGAACTTGAAGTATATAAATCATATAAAATAGAAGGTGAACAGTTGATATGCAATTTGATTTTTCCATCGGAACAACAAAAACTTTTACTTTCTTTCTCAAACTTTTTTGCAAGACAATGAATACAATTTGTTGGAGTACGTAATACATAACTTTTTGTGGGTACATATCTCATAGTAATATTCGAAATACAAGGAGTTAATTGGAATTCATGATTTTGATTTTCATGTTCTTGATAATAAATATCACTTTCTACGCTAGAATCTTCTAAATTGTTAGAGCCAACAAAGGAAATTCCATGACCATCTTCATTCAATGTTCGAGCTATAAAAAATATGACAAATAAAAACAACATAAATAAATAAATCGAAACAATATATGCATAATAAGTAAAACAATAACAAAAAATATACTTTGCTCACCAAGTAATGGTGAATTATCTATTGAATTGACATCATTGGATTGAATATCTTCAAGTAACTGAATCCTTGTTTTTTGAATCTTCTTGTTAGATTTATAATGCATATGCTCAGCATACGTCTGTCTCCTTTTCTTGTTTTGTTGTTCTTTATTTGAATCAACAATTTTTTCGCCTGTCATCTAATATATTTTTTCATAAAACAAATATAAAAATTAGTCTAATTCAATGTATAAAAAAATACAAATATAATATAAACATTATGAACACAAATAAAAATAAGATTAGTGCATAGATGAAATCACAAAAAGGGAATAAATTACTATTGATTTAAAAGCTTCAACAGTGATTTAAAATCTTATATTGAAGTATAGCCTATAAATATATAATACTAAAAAACAAATCTTGTTAATAAAGATATAATGAAAGAATAAACCAAATAACACAAGTAACAAAGAACTTCAAATTTCCAGCAGTAAAAAATTACAAACCTGTAAATTTAAGTTGTCAGCTTGATGTATAACAACGAATAAAGAAATGATCAAACCAATAAAATGGATTTCAGAACTTCTGCAATCTACGTTCAAACTCAACAGGTTGACGAAGGAGATGAGAATTATAATTTGAAATAGATGAAACAAACTACAATGATTCAAAGTGATAATAAGAGAAATTCAACAAAATTAGGACTGATTTCAACAAAAATAGATCATGAAATCAAATATAACTAACTAAAGCTCTATAGGGTTTGATAAGAGTTCAAATAAAAGAGTAAGGCTCAGAAGAAACAAAAATAGAAAAGAAGCAAGGATTGTGTATATATGTCTCGTACAAATCGAAGAAAAGAAAAAGATAAAATCATACTTCCAAAACAACGCCGTTTAGTTCCAAAACATGAATAGTATACGTATGTATATAATTTTATATGTTATTAATAATAAGTAAAAAGATAAGGATAAAGAAATGGGAAAAACAAAAAAAACAATTAACTTTTATTTTGTACATGAGTACACGTGTTAAGAAACGGTATGAATTTGAAGAAATAAAGTGAAATCATTTGCCCTAATTACCTCGTAACTTGAAAACACGTACTAATATAAAAATGTATGCATCTTTTACAGAATGAATTCTAGATATAATAGACAAATGTTGAAGTCAAACATTGCGGCTGGCATGTAAAATAAAAGTATACAACAAAAATGCAAAATCTAACGGAGGCAAGAATTTAGGTAGGAAAATTGACAGATAATTACTCGAGCAGATCGAGAAAGTACGTTTGAATTTGTCGAGTTAACCGACAGGACAAATTACATAAACAGACAAAATCAATAGTAAAGTTTACAATCATTATTAACAATAATGAAAGTGCATAATTATATAAGAAATTATATGAAAACTACATTTATCATAAAAAATTAGAATAATGAAAAAAAAAAATCAACTACACCAAGATAAAATAATTAACACAAATTTTATATCATATACTGTAAGGATTTAATATAATATATAACAAATTGATAATATATCATAAAATAATTATAATATAATTACCAAACATAATTATAATATAACAATTATTAACAAATATATTATAATAGTTCATAAAATCTAATATAATGTAATCAATAATCATAATTTCATATAATGAAAAATAATTTTATATTATATATAATTTAATGTAAAATCTTATCATAAATGGTAGTGTAAAAAAATTTCATATATATCCCTAATTTATCAATCGACTAAAAAAATTCAAAGTCAAAATCTAATCGTAAAATCTTTACTTTATCAAAAATCTCAAAAAAATCATAATTCACAATGTCAAATTGATCAATAAATTATATAACGAAAATTAAATTTTCCAACGTAAGAATTAATATAAAGAAAAATATAGTATCATATATTGTACAGATCTAATAAAACATATAACAATTTCAAAAAATATATATTTTACTATAACATATTCAAAAAAAAAAAAAAAAGACCATGGGTACATTTGCTATAACATGAAGAGGATGTGAACTAAAAGTAGAAATGAAAAAAAAAAAAAATAAATAAATTCCTAAAACCTAGGCATGGCAATGGGCCGAGCCGAGCCGGCTCGGCCCATAAAATACGAGCTCGGCTCGCCCAAAGGGACGAGCCGAGCTCGGCTCGTTTGGGGACGAGCCGAGCCCGAGCACGGCTCGTCCCCGAAATGTGAGCTCGGTTCGGCCCACGAGCTCGTGGGCCGAACGGGCCGAGCCGAGCTGCCCACGAGCTCGGCTCGGCCCTCAAATTTTTTTTTTGTTTTTTTTTTTAAATTTTGAAAATGAGAGAAAAATACAATATCGGGTATATTTTATGTTGAAAATTAAAGATTGAAAATCCTTTTCTTTAGAATAAGAGTATTTATAGAAAAATAATGAAATTAAAAAACAAAATATTAAAAAAAAAACAAAAAAAATGGTGTAATTCACGAGCCACGAGCCGAGCCGGCTCGTGGCTCGTGATTTTGGGCTCGTGGGCTCGTGTCCACGAGCCCAAACGAGCCGAGCTCGTGGGCTCGTTCCCACGAGCCCAACGAGCCGAGCTCGTGGGCGAGCCCACGAGCCGGCTCGTTTTTTGGCCGAGCCGAGCTCGGCTCGGCCCTCTTTTTTTTTTTGAGCTCGGCCCTAGCTCGTGCTCGTCTCTCGACGAGCCCGAGTCCGAGCTGGGCCGAGCTTTTACGAGCCGAGCCGACGAGCCCACGAGCCGACGAGCTTTTTTGCCACCCCTACTAAAACCCCACAAAAACAAAGAAAAGGGAAAAGACGTTTTTTTTCTTCAATTCTTCCCACTGTGTCGAGTTACTCGGCAAGTGGGATAAATAGAAGGTATTTAATTTTCCCACATTGCCGAGTAACTCGGCAAAGTAGAAAAAATGAAAAAATTATTTAAATTATTTATTTTTTGATTCTTATATTTTGTCATGAAAAAGAACAACAAAGGAAAAATAAAATATTCGTTTTTTGCGTGAGCAAAGTGAGGGAAAAGATATTATTAATTTTTTCTTTTTTTATAATTTGTCATTAAAAAGTCAAAAAAAAAAAAAGAAACATAATTTTTGAGATAAAAATATTTTTTCCGCTGCACATAAATACAAAATCTATACAAAATTACAAGTTTTAAATACAATTGACATAAAGAAAAAATAAAAATTATAACTGAACAAAGTGGAAAAAACGAAAACAAATATTTAAATATGTTAATTTTTTATTATTATATTTTGTCATGAAAAAGTCCAAAAAAGCAAAAAAAAATTTGCGTGACAAATGTGAGGAAAAATATAATCATTTTTATTTGTTTTTTCATATTATGTCATGAAAAAGTCTACCTAATCATATTTTCATATTACATAAAGAAATTTTATATGATATATAATTTAATATAAAATATCATCATAAATGTTAGAGTAAAAAATATATACACATGCGTAATTTATGAATCAGGTACAAAAATTCAAAGTTGAAAATTGTAAGTTATTGAATCACTTACATGCAAAAAAAAAAAACAACAAAAATAGGAAATTTAATAATTAATATACATACAAAATTATAATAATAATAATAATAATAATATGCAAATACTCAATACCTCGACGAAAGTGAGAAGGGATAAAATTGTAAATGAAAAACAATGAAATCATATAACGACTACAATTATTATAATAAATTAAAATAATGACTATAAAAAAATTCAACTATACTAACATACAATAATTGATAAAAATATAGTATCATATATTGTAAGGATCTAATATAATATATAATAAATTCATAAAATATATATTTTACTATAACATATTACAAAAATAAAAAACCCATGGGTAAATTTGCTATAAAATGAAAAAGATGTGGACTGACAGTGGAAATCCAAAAAATTAAATAAATAAATGCATTGCTAAAAATATACAAAAATAAAGGAAGGGGAAAATATTTTTTTTTTTGTCCAATATTTCCCACTTTGCCGAGTTACTCGACAAGTGGGATAAATAAAATGTATTTACCTTTCCCACCTTGCCGAGCAACTCGGCAAAGTTGAAAAACATAGGAAAAATATTAATATATTTTAATTCCTAATTCTTATATTTTGTAATGAAAATGTCCAACAAAAAAAACACTAAAAAAAAAAATTATTTTTTGTGTGAGCAAAGTGGGGAAAAAAATAATATTATTTTTTCCTTTTTTTATATTCTGTCATCAAAAAGCCCAAAAACAAAAAATATATATAACTTTTGAGAAAAAAATAACTTATCCATTGCACGTCCATAGAAAACGTATAAAAAATTGTAAGTTTTAAATATTATTGAAATAAACAAAACAAAAGAAAATATAACTCAGCAAAGTGGGGAAAACAAAAAAAAATATGTAAATATTTTAAGTTTTGATTTTTATATTTTGTCATGAAAAAGTTGAGGAAAAAAAAATTTATTTGCCATGAGGGAGTAGGAAAATAGATAATATTTTTTATTTGTTTTTTCATATTCTGTCATGAAAAAGCCTACCTAAAAAAATATATATAATTTTTGCAAAAAAAATAAATTTTCCATTGCTCGGACATAGAGAAAGCATAAAAAAGTGTAAGCTGTAAATATAAATGTAATAAACGAAAGAAAATAAAATATAAGTTAATAATGAATAAATAAATAAATAAATATGATAAATTGATAATATATTATAATATAACTACCAAACACAATAAAAAATGTTTCTTGTAAGAAAATCCATGAAACTATAATATAACAATTATTAACAAATATGGTATAAGAATTGATAAAATATAAAATAATGTAATCAATAATCATAATTTCATATAAAAATAAAAAAATTTATATCATATATAATTTAATATAAAATCTTATCGTAAATGCTATACTTAAAAAAATTAATAGATGCCTAATTTATGAATAAACTACAAAAATTGAAAAATGAAAAAACTGAGTTATTCAATCACTTACATGCAAAAAACAATGAAAAAAATAGGAGATATAACAATTAATATGAATAAAAAATTATAATAATAATAATAATAATAATATCCATATATTCAATACCTCAATGAAATCTAACAACACAAAAATCTCCTATACCGAGTGACTCGATAATAATATAATGATGAAATGGCAAGTAGGAAAATTATTTAAGTAACTCGAGAAGTAAAAAAAAAAACTTTTATTTCCAATCTCGACAAGGAAAGAGAGAAGACGAAAAAAACAAAACAAGATATAAAGTCAATAAAAATTGCGCATGTGTAGGGAAAAAATACAAAATAAAGGAATGGGAGAAATGATTTGTTTTGACCAATGCTGCCCACTTTGCCGAGTTACTCGACAAGTGGCGTAAGTAAAATGTGTTTAGTTTTCCCACCTTGCCGAGCAACTCGACAAAGTTGAATAAATGAAAAAAAGAATTAAATATTTTAATTTTTGATTCTTATAATTTGTAATTAAAATGTCCAAAAAAGAAAAAAAAAATATTTTGTGTGTGAGCAAAGTGGGGGAAAAATAATATTAAGTTTTCCTTTTTTTATATTCTGGCATGAAAAAGCCGAAAAATAAAAATAAAACAAAATAATTTTTGACAAAAAAAAAACTTTTCCATTGCACATCCATAGAAAATATTAAAAAAATTGTAAGTTTTAAATATCAATGACTACAATTATTATAATAAATTAACACAATGACTATAAAAAATTCAACTATACTAACATACAATAATTGATAAACATATAGTATCATATATTGTAAGGATCTAATATAATATATAATAAATTCGTAAAATATATATTTTACTATAACATATTAAAAAAATAAAAAACTCATGGGTAAATTTGCTATAAAATGAAAAAGATGTGGACTGACAGTGGAAATCCAAAAAATAAAATAAATAAATGCATTGCTAAAACTGTACAAAAATAAAGGAATGGGAGAAATAATTTGTTTTGGCCAATGCTGCCCACTTTGTCGAGTTACTCGACAAGTGGCATAAGTAAAATGTGTTTAGTTTTCACACCTTGCCGAGCAACTCGACAAAGTTGAATAAATGGAAAAAAGAATTATATATTTTAATTTTTGATTCTTATAATTTGTAATTAAAATGTCCAAAATATATATATATATATATATATTTTGTGTGTGAGCAAAGTGGGGGAAAAATAATATTAAGTTTTCCTTTTTTTATATTCTGGCATGAAAAAGGCCAAAAATAAAAATAAAACAAAATAATTTTTGACAAAAAAAAAACTTTTCCATTGCACATCCATAGAAAATATTAAAAAAATTGTAAGTTTTAAATATCAATGACTAAAATTATTATAATAAATTAACACAATGACTATAAAAAAATTCAACTATACTAACATACAATAATTGATAAACATATAGTATCATATATTGTAAGGATCTAATATAATATATAATAAATTCGTAAAATATATATTTTACTATAACATATTAAAAAAACAAAAAACTCATGGGTAAATTTGCTATAAAATGAAAAAGATGTGGACTGACAGTGGAAATCCAAAAAATAAAATAAATAAATGCATTGCTAAAACTGTACAAAAAATAAAGGAAGGGGAAAAAATAAATTTTTTGGTCCAATATTTCCCACTTTGCCGAGTTACTCGACAAGTGGGATAAATAAAATGTGTTTAGTTTTCCCACCTTGCCAAGCAACTCGACAAAGTTGAAAAACATAGAAAAAATATTAATATATTTTAATTTTTCATTCTTATATTTTGTAATGAAAATGTCCAGCCAAAAAAAAATAAAAAAATAAATTATTTTTTGTAAATAAACAAAATTAATTTGTAATTCTTGTCATTCGTGAAATTAGTTTAAATTTCCTACTTTTGATTTCAATTTGTAGCCTTCTTTGTAACGTATTTCTTTTCAAATTAGAATAGTGATTTCAGTTTTTCAAATGGGGAGGAGATATATTGTATTTCAATACGTGAATATTGATTATGTATAAGCTATGAGTTACATGGTATGGGCATTGAGTTTCATGGCAGAATGTGGTGGAACTTGAAAGGAAATGGACAAAATTTCAGTTTTATACTTTGTTGCTTCCAGTCCTGCCAATGTTTAAGTTTTCAACTTGAGCTTGAATTCAATTGTACTTCACATAGATGATTAAGTTCACAACCTGCAAATGTCATGGTTAAGAAAAGTATAATCAATTTTGAAATTGTGGAGATTTTAATATGAATACAAAATTATAATGATAATAATAATAATAATATCCACAGACTCAATACCTCGACCAAATCTAAAAATATAAAAATCTCCTATGCCAAGTGACTCAACAATAATCAAATAATGAAATGGCAAGGAGAAAAAATGATCGAGCCACTCCACAAACTCAATACCTCGACCAAATCTAAAAATATGAAAATCTTCTATGCCGAGTGACTCGACAATAATCAAATGATGAAATGGCAAGGAGAAAAAATGATCGAGCCACTCGACAAGTAAAAGGAAAAAATTATTTTCGAATATCGAGAAGAAAGAGAAAAGACAACACGAACAAAACATAATATAAAGTAAAAAAAGGCTGCGCATGTGTAAGGAACAAATAAAAGATGATTTAAAAATAAAAAGATGCCGGATCCAGAAGAAAGAAACAAGTCAACAATTGCAGCATTTTGAATAAACTTTAGAGAAATAACGAATCCCCAAAAAACAAAGAAAAGTCAAAAAAAGACAGCCACTTTTAATAAGTTAAACAAATGTAAAGCACAGAAAAGTGAGATTTGGACAAAATTAAGGCTAATACAACATCAAAACGACGTCGCGTTGGTTGAAGGGTGAATAGTAAACATGGCATAGACACTTATACTATAGTATATATATATATATATATATATATATATATATATATATATATATATATATATATATATATAATTTTGATTTTTTTTTAATGTTTATTGAGAAATTTGAATTTTTTTTTTTATTTTGATGATTTTTTTTATGTTGTCGAGTAACTCAACAAACTTAGAAAAAAAAAAAATCAAATGTTATCAACTTGACAACATAAAAATTAAAATTAAAATGTTGTCGAGTTACTCGACAACATAAAAAAAAAAATCAAATGTTATCAGCTCGACAAATATAAAAAAAAAAAAATTAAATGTTATCAACTTGACAAACATAAAAAAAAAAATATTGGTATTTGGCAGTGTCGAATTATTCGACAAAGATTTAATTTTTTTTTCTCTTATTGTTTAGTTTATTTTTTTAAACTTTTCCACTGTTAATTATTGGACTCCTATTCGTCCGCTCGACAAAAAAATGGTATGGGGGCAGTGTCGAGCTACTCGACAAAAAAAATGGTATCTGGGCAATGTCAAGTTGCTCGACAAATAAAAAAATGAAAAAAAAGAGAAAAAAAATTGTGTACAATTTGTTTATAACATCAAATAAAAAGAAATCCGTAAAAAATTGAATTAAAATATGGACGAATTAAATGAAAAAAAGGAAAAATAAATAAATATATAATTGCTCTCTAATCTATTTTGTTTTATTAAAAAAATCATATTGTTGAGCTGGGTTAAAAGCCCATTTTGCTTACTCGACAAACTAAAGCCAAGGCATTAATTAAAAAAAAAGTAAAAAATTGCGACTTCAATTTTAAAATAGTGTCATATTAGACGAAAAATATATAATCTTAGATATATAGTAGGATCTATATAGTGATAGTGATGGTAATGGGCCGAGCCGGTCCGGCTTAGCCCTTGAAGAGACGGGCTCGTGTAAAAAAGGTGGGTTCGGACCGGCCCGTGGTACGCGGGCCACACGGGCCGGTCTGCGGACCCAGATGAAATTTAATTTATTTTTTTGTAAAGTTCAAAAAAAAAATATGGAAATATAATTGTCAATTGAAATTTTTTGTCCCCAACTTAAAGCCAGGGACCAATTTGGTCCCTTTTGGACCATGGACCATGGAATAGTCCACAGGTCGGTCTGTGGACTTCACAAGCTCGGCCCATGTGTCATTTTACGGCTCGGTCCGGGACCTGGCCTGTCTTTTTACGGGCCGGGTCGACGGACGGCCAAGTCCGTTTGCCAATATATATATAACAATATCTCCAACAAAAACAACCTAATTCCAGAAAAAAAAAAAACGAGAGAAACTATTAATAAAAACTGAATTCACATACAAATTAACATATAAAGAAACAATTGTTTCTAAAATTTTACAATTTAGGGGCTGCCCAATACTTTTCAGAATCACCATCATTCTATGATAAAAATAGCAAGATGTTAAAGTTTAAAACTTTATATGATCGAGAAGAAAAACATCGAAAAATTGTGAATTCGCAATTATCACTCACAAAAGCAATGAGAAAATATTTGGGTAGCCGACTGTGAGTCGCATAATGTCGGCGGCGAGATACAAGAGCCAGCTGAGAGGCGGGAAAAGACGGTGCCACATACATACTGTTGAAATTTAAATCACGTAAAATTCTAATTAATTAGGTCACAGGTTTTTACAAGATTAATTAAAATATGCTTGAATTAGTACTAATTAATAACAATTTTGAAAAATGTTTAAACATAATTTAGAACAAGTCACGTACTATTAAATTTATGACAATTTTCCCATATGTATTGTCCAAAAAAAAAAAAAATTTAAGGCCTACTATAATTGTTGGCAGTTTTAATTGGGCCCTCAAGCAATAATTGGTTCTCTAAAATGGGAAAATTTGATACATACCAATATTTAACTTTGCTTTTTGATAAATGACAAAACTATCAAAAAATTAGAATAATCAGTCACAAATTGTAAAAATCAGGTGTACCGTGTGTTTTACTTATTTTTCATAAATTATTTAACAATAATAATTGAAACAATATTGTTTAGATAAAAAATAAAATTGTGTAACCGACATTTGAATAAGACTTAAGATAAACATGTAATATAAGTATATAACTATATTATCTCTCATCAAATTCTATCCATAAAATTTAGGATTAGTTACTATCATGTTTTACAATTAAAAAAATATGGTTCGTAGAGAGAGAAAAAATATTATGTTTGTGACTGAAGAAAAGCATTGTAACTCGAATATGAAGCATGTGACCAGTGTCTCTGAATGGACAGTCACATGAAATGGGTCACACAATTAATCATCAAATACTAAACCATTATAGCAGGTCACAAATTATAACCACATAATCAGAGAGAAAAATACACCAGATTATCAGGTCACAAACTAACACCAGAACAACATTTTTTAAATACTTAACATGAAATTAAAGTCACAGCCATAAAAAAGGAGTCACACAATTAATCATCAGATACTAAACCATAACAACGTGTCACAACAGTAAAAAACTATTACAAGATAACTAGGGACAAGCATACACCATATTATCAGGCACAAATTATCACCAGATAATCAATCACATACTATCACCAAATAATCATGATAAATAACACACAAAAATCAGTATTACCATTGAAGATTTGGAGTTAGGATTTTTAAAATTTAGAGTTGAACAAAAATGGGTTTTGCCCAAGCCTAATTTTGAAGGTTAGGGAAAAATAGATTATCTCCCTGGTTCGATTTTGAAACTTCCCTCGCGGATGATAAATGTCGGTCAATTTGTTCAGGATAGTGTTTGGCTATGACAGAGTTTTGAATGATAAAATCTACGTTTCTTTAATAACCTGATATCAGTTCCTAATTATTAGGAAAGATAAATACAAATAGTAATAATAAATTATTTTATTATTAATTAAATATTAAATTAATTAGTTGAATTTTAATTTATTAATTAAAATAATACACGATTCTTCAAAAAATAAACTCTTAACCTGATTTGTCTTAATAAATGTATAAAAGTAGTGTTAAGCCTAATTATCTCATTTAAAAAACTCACCTCAATCGTCCAATGGGCCCAATTCACAACAAAAACCACTAATCGGCAGTCACAGGCGAATCTGCACCAATAAATGGGGCCCAAGATTGGGGTTGTCTCGACTCCATGTTGACTATTTGACTAATTTTGGAGATTTTTTTTATAAATAAGCTTCTTTTTTAAAAGAATCGCAAAAAGTTATTCATGTCACATATATTCTAAAAATATTGTGTATAAAAAGTCACTATTTTAATTTATTATAATATATAATTACCTAGAAATATAGAAACCAATTCTTTAAAAATCGGAATTGGTTGAAATAAATATATTATAGAATCTTTTATTGTTATCAGTTTGCATGCAATAACAGTTGATTGATTCTTGGCCAAAATAAAATAAAAAGTAAAAAACATCATTTCTGAAAATAAGATAGAGGCGAAGAACAAATTTGCGCATGTTAGTAACATAACACATGACTCATGATATACTCAATTGTATCATCTGTATCAATCAGTGATACAAAATATCAATTAAGGGTGACATAATACACATTAACTATTAATATCAAATATGAGTGCTATGAATCAAATATGTAACAATCTATATTAAATTTTGGACATAATAACAAATTGTGTAACATAATCTATATTCCCGAGTAATAATTCAATTAAGAACATTTAATATAAAAAATATAGTTCTCAATCAAAATATCATATTAAACATTAATGATACAAACAATGTATTAACAGTTCGTGTTACATGCAATTAATCAATAATAAGTTGTAACATCTTTAGCAATCAGTGTTACAGAATAACAAATTGTGTGACATGATATGTATTCCCGGGTAACAATTCAATCAAAAACATTTAAATATAAAGAATAAAATGTTCAATCAAAACACCATATTAACATAGGCCGGTAATGTTCGACTCGGGCATACATTCTTTTCTCGTCGACACTTTTTTCGACTTAGTGAGTCTACGATTTGGAGTGTCTATTGTTATATTCTTCAACTCACTCCAAAAATGGTGAAGAATATAGTGAAGTGTTAGAATTTTGGTTACAGAGATTCGTGAAGATTGTTGGAGAAGAATGCGATTATAGAAGATGTTGGTATATTTGGGAATCAAATTTTCGTCTTTTCTTTTTCAGCGAATTTCATGGAAAAACGGTTGTGTATAATTGTATATTTTGTTTTGATTTGGTTTGATTTATTAATATAATAATTTACGGGCAACATTTTTAAAATAAAAAAGTTAAATTTGTAACATTAAAAATATTTTTAAAATAGTAAATAGTGGGTGTAATTTCCACTTAATTTTGACATTTTTACCATTTTATTATATTTTTACAAATGGGTCAAGAATCTCATTTTGGGTCGACAATATCTCAACTGTAGACAAGATTCTCGAATCCAAATCATGTTATGGAGTAAGAATACATATACTCTACTAACAAAGATTTTGTATAAGAAGATAACGACTTTCCTCATACACTAGTTTTTGTTCTATACCATGACAAGAATCGACTAATCTTTGAGATTCGCTCTATACTAAGAGCATGTTTGATTCCCATTAAAATGGGTTTTTTCTTTCCCATTTTTTGACTTTTGGGTCAAAATGACCAAAATGCCCTTTTACTTTTCAAAGTAGCCGTAATATTTGACTTGAAAAAGAGGGCATTTTGGTCAATTTTTCCCAAAAGTCAAAAAATGGAAAAAAATAAACCCATTTTAACGAGAATCAAACAACCCCTAAGTGCAAAATATGGTAACTACGACAAATAAATTTTCCAAAATTATAAATATTTGGATTTTAATCATATATATTTGTGAAATTAAAAATAAAAATAATTATATCAAATCCACCTATATTCAAGTAGTGAAAAGAGTGTGCTTCCACGAGTTTATAAATCACAAATACGAAAAAGAGATATTTTTCATATTTATTTTATAAAGGGTAATTATATATATTCACACTACACTTTTTATTTTTTACACCACATTTTAATTGCACTTAATATCCTCAAACTCATTGTAGAACGCATATCCCCAAAAATTTGTTTATCTCATTTTTATCTTCAATTTTTCAATAATTAGCACATCTTGTATCTGATAACGGTTTCCGTCTAAAAAATTCGTTTGAAGGGCATAAAACGACTTATTTAAAAATAATAATAAATAAAAAAATGTGATAAAATATTTTTTCTTTATCTTAAAGCACGCTAACAAAATATCAAAAACTAACATTAATGATGAAATGTGATAATAAATAGAAGTTGATGATAAAAATTCGACGTAAAAATATTAAGAATATAAGTACTATAATGAATAAATGTTGAAGATCTTAAATATAATTAAAATATAATACACTTATAAAAATTTGTTGTTTTAATATAACCACCCGTTTATAACATCCTAAACTTATAATCCCATAAATAGTCCGTAGCTTTGTTTTTTGGTCTTCATTTTCTATGCAATGTTTCACAAGTTGTATTGTTTCGACAAAGTGAATATTAACATATATTTTCTTGAGTTCGTCTAAAATCTAAGTGTATATAAACGTTCTTCACAATTTTTACACTCTTAAATCCACTTCCATCGTTCAACGAAGTTAGCAATCCATTCAAAATAAAAATGACGTGACCTCGCGACTATGACTTAAGACTAACAAGAAGAGGCCCGAACTTGGCATTTTTTCAAGCCAGGTACATTGAATTAGAAGCAACATGATAATATATGATTTTTCTCCTCCTCCGAGCACGGCGGTGACAGTGGTGGAGACCTGCAAAAGGAGGGGGGGCTTTTTCCCCCGTGGCCACTCCGGTGTGATAATCAGTATTTGATTAAAACATATATGCAGAATAACAATATGGAGTGTATGTGAATTGTGTGTTCTCATTTTACCTGGGGGGTTGGCCTCTATTTATAGGGATGGACTGCAGTTATTGATGATGGGTGTCCCTTCATCTCCCTCATTTGGTAAGGGTATCCTTTCATCTTCCTCGTTTGATAACGGGTGTCCATTCATCTCCCTCATTATTAGGAGTTAACGAGGGATGTTTCATCTTCCCAATAACTGGTGGTAACTGTCATTCCATGGGTTGCCCGCCTATCTAATCTGATGATAGTTGGGTTGTGCAGTCTATCTGTCAGAAGTGTGCTCATGATACCAACGAGGTGTGCAAGCTGGTGAGGCAGGCGAGTCGTTGAGGCGGGCAAGCTGGTGAGGCAGGCGAGTCGTTGAGGCGAGCGTGTCACTATAGATAAATAACATACGGCAAGTATCATTATTTATATCATCATAAGCCCCTCTACTTCCCATAGACTACTTTTCATATACTGTTGTCAATGGGAAGTAGAAATAATCTACTGCACCTGCTATTCTCTAATTTCTTCAAACAGAAGCTCATCGCCTTGTTTTTCAATGGTGGCTATCACCTTGATTTTTAAATAGTGGCTATTGCCTTGATTTTTAAATATAGGCTCATCGCCTTATTTTTCTGACAGAGGCTCATCGCCTTGTTTATCGGGCAGAGGCTCATCGCCTTGATTTTTAATCAGAGGCTCATCGCCTTGATTTTTAAACATAGGCTCATCGCCTTGTTTTTCAGACAGAGGCTCATCGCCTTGATTTTCAGATAGAGGCTCATCACCTTGATTTTTAAAGAAAGGCTCATTGCCTTAATTTTCAACGGTGGCTATTGCCTTGATTTTTAAATATAGGCTCATCGCCTTATTTTTAAATAGTGGCTACTGCCTTGATTTTTAAATATAGGTTCATCGCTTTATTTTTAAATAGTGGCTACTGCCTTGTTTTTTAAATATAGGCTCATCGCCTTATTTTTCAAATAGTGGCTACTGCCTTGATTTTTAAATATAGGCTCATCGCCTTATTTTTCAATGGTGGCTATCACCTTGATTTTTAAATAGTTGGGCAGCTGGCTTTGTTTTTCAGACAGCAGTAGCTGTCATTATTTTTGGGCAGCTGGCCTTGTTTTTCAGACAGCAGTAGCTGTCATTATTTTTGGGCAGCTGGCCTTGTTTTTCATACAGTAGCAGCTGTCATTATTTTTGGGCAGCTGGCCTTATAAGCCCTTCTACTTTTCATAAACTATCGTTAATGAAAAGTATAAGTAATCCAATGCACTTACTCATCTCTTTTTTTTTTTTTTTTTTTTTTTTTTTTGGGAGAGGTCACCTCGCCTGGAGTGAGGTCTCCTTCCCGCCTGGTCGAGGTCGCCCACCTGAGTGAGCTCGACTATATATATATATATATATATATATATATATATATATTTTGGCAAGGTCGCCTCGCCTGAAGTGAGGTCGCCCGCCCGCCTGGTCGAGGTCGCCCGCCTGAGTGAGCTCGCCTATTTTTTTTTTTTTTTTTTTTTGCGAGGTCGCCTCGCCTGGTCGAGGTCGCCCGCCCGAGTGAGCTCACCTAATTTTTTTTTTGGCTAGGTCGCCTCGCCTGAAGTGAGGTCGCCCGCCCGCCTGGTCGAGGTCGCCCGCCTGAGTGAGCTCGCCTAATTTTTTTTATTTTTTATTATTTTTTTTTGGCTAGGTCGCCTCGCCTGAAGTGAGGTCGCCCGCAAAAGCCCCGCCTCCTTTTGCAGGTCTCCACCACTGTCACCGCCGTGCTCGGAGGAGGAGAAAAATCATATATTATCAATTGGCGCCGTCTGTGGGAAACCGCACAAAAAGTTATGGCTCGAACCAGAAGAGCTAAGAATGTAACCGCTCCACCAGCCCCTGTCGGGGATGTAGGCACCGAGTCTAATGCCGCCACTAATCTTTTAGCTCGGCTATCTAGGTGAGCTTGCCTGGTTGACTTGCCTCAGGTTGGACGATGTTGTCTCGTATTGGGTGAGCTTGTCTCTATTATTTTGAGGTTCGGGCTCGTCCTGAATCTTCCTTTTGTTAGACTCATGTTTATTTCGATCATTCATACTCTTGGTAATGAGATATGCTTCTTCAACGTCCACATATTTATCTCCTCTATTGAGTAACTCATGCATCGTATTCGACGGGTTTTTGGAGAGTGACATCTTGAAAGGATGACTTCTAGTTCCACTCATCATGGCAGTGACTACAGCAGACATCTGCAGATCTTTGATTCCCAGAGTTGCTTTATTGAACCGGGCAATAAAATCTTTTAGCAATTCGTCCTTGTCCTGTGTCAATTGCATAAGACTAATGGCAGTTTTCTTAACACGTTTGCTACTGGCAAAATGGGTAGCAAAACTCTTGGAAAAATCGTCAAATGTGCGGATCGATTTTGGGGGGAAGAGTGGCTACCCAGTCCCTGGCCTCGCGCCTAAGCGTTGGAGGAAAAGCCCTGCACATAATCGCATCTGGGGTAGCTTGCAACCTCATCAAGTCAACAAAAGCCCTGAGGTGATTGACAGGATCAGAGGATCCGTCATACTTCTCCATCTTTGGCTACTTGAAGTCTCGTGGCAAGGGGACTGCCATCACTTCTAGGGAAAAAGGGTCTTCTTCCAGCACCATGGATTGTTGCTTACTACTTTTATTGGACATAGCCTCAGCTATTTGGCGACCCATCATTTCTTCTAATCTCTGTTCCAGGCTTAACACTGGTGTCTCAACCAGCGTAGGCGTGGGCATCCATGACGGTTGCCCCCCGTACGGATTTGGGCCAGATGTCAATGAATGAAAGTGGGGCGCGGAAGGTGGAGCTAAAGAAACTGGAGCCTGCAATGGAGCTGCCGTTGGCGGTGTTTCCATTGTTGGAAAGTTAGAAGTTTGGGGAGGAGCCCCTAGCGGTGAGGGCCCTATCGGTGGATGGCTAGGACTCTGGGGCAGAGCCCCTGGTAATGAAGATCCTACCGGCAGAGGGTTAGGACCCTGTGGTAGCTGAGAAACCGCAGCGTTCCGATCTTGGAGTAGAGCCGTTAAGGCCGCCACCTGAACTTGCAGTGCCGCGAGTTGAGTGGCAGAGGCAAATTCTTGTGGTGGGTGATTAGTGGCGGCATTAGACTCGGTGCCTACATCCCCGACAGGGGCTGGTGGAGCGGTTACATTCTTAGCTCTTCTGGTTCGAGCCATAACTTTTTGTGCGGTTTCCCACAGACGGCGCCAATTGATAATATATGATTTTTCTCCTCCTCCGAGCACGGCGGTGACAGTGGTGGAGACCTGCAAAAGGAGGCGGGGGTTTTTCCCCCGTGGCCACTCTGGTGTGATAATCAGTATTTGATTAAAACATATATGCAGAATAACAATATGAAGTGTATGTGAATTGTGTGTTCTCATTTTACCTGGGGGGTTGGCCTCTATTTATAGGGATGGACTGCAGTTATTGATGATGGGTGTCCCTTCATCTCCCTCATTTGGTAAGGGTATCCTTTCATCTTCCTCGTTTGATAACGGGTGTCCATTCATCTCCCTCATTCTTAAGAGTTAATGAGGGATGTTTCATCTTCCCAATAACTGGTGGTAACTGTCATTTCATGGGTTGCCCGCCTAGCTAATCTGATGATAGATGGGTTGTGCAGTCTATCTGTCAGAAGTGTGCTCATGATACCAACGAGGTGGGCAAGCTGGTGAGGCAGGCAAGTCGTTGAGGCGGGTGTGTCACCATAGATAAATAACATACAGCAAGTATCATTATTTATATCATCACAACATATGACACACTCTCGTTCTCCAATTGTTTACCCATGAATCATTATATATGTCGAAATAATTTTCAAAATGAAAATGAAATAAATAGATTATCCATATTTTATAAAAAAAGTTATGTCGCTTTAAAGAACGCATTAACTAATGTTATATCATTTTGTAAAGACAAACGACTAATAAATGATAAGTCATATCTTGTTGTGTCTATTTGAAATGTTAAAAAGAAGTTTATAATAGCTTCTTCTTATAATTTAATAAAGTAGGAGGTCAATTCTTTATATTCTTCTACGTCTCGTCCGTACAAGATGCAATCAATTATATACCAAGGAATTAGGTTTGATTATATTCTGGAAAGTGATTCGTGTGAATAAATTGTACACCGTGGCTAGTGGTGGACACGAATAACACTCTAAGAAAAGTGACTTTGTGACACACTTTGAAACTCACCTTCAATAATTAGCATTGAAATTCATAATATTTTCTAACTTGTTATATGTGATTTGTAGGTAGAATTTCCGGGATACCAAAGTATCATCCAATAGCAAAGGAGCCTAGTAGTTATTATTCGGATCTAGAAGGAGGCTAAAAAAAATTTAAACAAAAATATGAAGAAAAAAAAATTATCCTATACCAAAAAAAAAAAAAAAAAAAAAAAAAATTTGGCCAAAAGTGAGACTTCATTATAGAGGGTCCCTAGATCCGCCCCTGATCAATCATATTCTCTGCCACCCCATGTGTTTGGTTCCAAGGCTACGACCTTATGTAACACATATTCATGGTTCTACATCTTTCTCTACCAAACCCTTGATCCCAGAGGTTTGTATTCAACCAAGTCTCTATATTCTCAGCCTCTTGTGCCTTACAAAGTTCCATTAATTCTAGTCTTTTCAGTTGCATTAAATAATTATACTTTTTTCTTGCAAGTTGGCTTCAGTTTGGTAGCTAAGCAAGTGAACAAATAATTCAAAAGAGAACAAGTTGGTTGCTAGGATATTAAGTGCTTGTTTTATAAAGTTGTTTTTGCAAATTATAAGCAGTGGATTTTGCAGCATGTGTAGATAAAAGTTGTGTACGTATATTACAAAATATATAGATAAAAATAATCTTTAGTCAATTTATAAGTACTTATCCTTACCAAATATTGGGAGTTGTAGAACTTTTATTCCAAAAGTCGGGTTAAGAATCTCAATTTGATACTAAACTTTTCAAAATATTTTTCAATTGTCATTAAACTTTAAAATTTTTTTCAGTTACCACTAAACTTTCTCAAATGTTTTCTAATTACTATTGAACTTTAACTTTTTTTCAGTGAACTTATCAAAATTTTATCACATACGTAACTCTGTTACTCACTGGTTTAAAAGTCAACGGACTTGATGAACTTACCAAAATGTTATCATATCTGTTATTTCATTCGCCATGTCATCAAATTTCTGTTAACTTTTAAAACGATGAGTGACTGATTAAGAGATGTGATTAATTTAGTAGCAATTTATAAAATTTAATATCAATTAGAAAATTATTGAGAAAAGTTTAGTGACGATGGGGGTATTTAATCCCCGTAAATAACCTTCAAAGATAATTTATTTTTGCTAAATATATTTGAAGCACATTTATTATTTGTGCACTATATTTAAATTGTATAAAAGGTCCATATTTTTTACTCATTATTATACTTATTGCCCAGCTTTTTAAGATCACATTTGTATCTTCAATCTTTCATTAATTAGAATATATTATCTTTGATAACGGTTTTCGTCCAAAAAGTTCTATTAAGAGAGAGTAAAAATACTCTTTTATATTTTTAAATAATCAAATAAATAACACAATTACAACTAAATATTTGTCTATCATTTAAAGTACGCTTATATTATTTATGGATGAAAATCGTCATTAAGGACAATATGTTCTAATTAATGAAAGGTTAAATATAAGAATGTAATTAAACAAAAGTTAGGAATATAAATGTAATAATAAATAAATGTTATGAACTTTTAATGAAATTAAAATGTAGTGTCAATATTATCACCTATTTATTTATCATTTTTTTTAGTATAGAGGGCATTTTTGTTGTAGCCAATGTTTCATGAGTAGACTCTCTCTCTCTCTCTCTCTATATATATATATATATATATATATATACACACACACACACACACAATTGATCTTCTAAGTATAAGTTCTTAGTTTGTCTTAAGTATTGATAACATATCATGTCTATCCAATGTACAAGTGTACTTTGTAGGTTCACAAGACAATAGTATAAATTGGAACATTATATATTATAAAAGGGAAAATCCTTATGTCTATGCTATATATAAATATAAGCTGCAAGTTATATTGTAATGTTTTTTTATTATAATTAGTGATTTGTTTATGGGGTTAATTTTACCAACGGTCACTGAAGTTACTTTCAAATTATAAAATGGTCACTGAAGTTCAAAAGTTTCAGTGGTGGTCACTGAAATTAAAAATACTTTCACTAGTGATCACTCCATTAAATTTCTAATTTAAAATGGTGATATGCCATGATGATGTGTCATTTATTTATTGTATAGTAGTCCGTGTACTTTATATAATATTTATTTTAGTCTTTATATTTCAATTAAGTCCTTCAAAAATTATATTTTAGGTCTTTAAACTTTTACATCTTTACATTTTGGTCCCCAAATTTTTAATTATCTTTAAGTTAAGTATTTCAAAATTTGCATCTTAAGTCCTTAATCATTTACATATTTACACTTTGGTCTCTAAATTTTCAATTATCTTTCGGTTAAATACTCCAAAAATTGCATCTTAGGTCCTTCAACTTTTTACATCTTTACACTTTGGTCCACAAATTTTCAATTATCTTTCAATTAAGTCTTATAAAAAATTACATCTTAAGTTCTTCAATTGTATACATCTTCAAACTTTGGTCCTCCAAATTCTTGATTTTAGTGGCCAAAATAAGTGTAATTTTAGTGATCAAAATAAGTACACTTTCAATTAAATCATTGACTTTACACTAAGATTTTTACATAAATGTATAAAATAATATTATAGGGTCTGACCACTAAAATGTCTACTTTTTGTGGTCAACTCTAAGTGATAAGGGCGGATTTTCCACTTATTTTGACCACTAAATAGTTTCTTATTTAATTATATTATTTTATTTGTTTAGGTGAAAATTCGAGTGTAAAGTCAAAAATTTAATTGAAAATACACTTATTTTGATCATTAAAATTATAATTATTTGGGCCACTAAAATCAAAGATTTGGGGGACCAAATTTTGAAGATGTATAAAGTTGAAGGACCTAAGATACAATTTTTTAGAGGACTTAAATGAAAGATAATTAAAATTTTGAAGACCAAAGTGTAAAGATATAAAAGATTAAGGACCTAAGATGCAATTTTTGATAGACTTAATTGAAATATAAGGACTTAAGTGAATATTATATAAATATATAGACTACCATGCAATAAATAAATGTCACATCATTTTGCCACATCACCATTTTAAATCATAAATTTAATGGAGTGACCATTAGTGAAATGATTTCTAATTTCAATGACCACCACTGAAACTTTTGAACTTCAGCGATCATTTTGTAATTTAAAGGTAACTTTAGTGACCGTTGGTGAAATTAACCCTTTGTTTATGTAGTATTAATTAATAAGTCAAATAAAATAAATTTCATTTGATTGTACATATCATTTAATGTCAATATAATTGTCACATAGACTGATGATAATTAATAATGGTAATAAATTGTTTATTATGTTTATTAGGGTTGCCAACTTCATTGATGAATTGTCTATTAATATGAAAATCTAATAAGAGTATTCATATAGTTAGAAAAATGCCCAAATATTTATTATTTTGAAGTTACTTGCATTTATTTTGATTTAACAATTTTAAGAAAAAGTGAAGAATGTTGGATTAAATCTTATTTTTCAATAAATTTTTATGTCGGCAATGAGAACTTTTTTCTGTCATTTTTATTTTTTCATAGACCTATACAAGCCTACAACACTACGTATATTGAAAGTCAAATGAAATTATGTATTTTGCAATCACATCTCTGGTAGCCTAGTATGTTTGATGGAGATTGGATTATTCTTTTAAATCATTGATTCTTTATGTACACACGTACGTTATTAATCTCTAATTTTATTGTCAATTTGTGTTGGCTCCACGTGTTTAAGTGTATCTGCATAGAATTACTTGATTGTTCGGAATCCTTTTAATATTCTTCCGTTTCATCCAACCTATTACTTATGTCGATTAACGACCTCTTATCACATCAAGGGACTATCTATCTTTGTCTCCATATTGTATGTTCCTCTCCTCCACAACTCTATTTTTAATGAATTTTATTACTTGTACATCTTCACTTACATCTTCACTTTTGGAGTGGAATATTTGGCCAAATCATTATTTGCCACATAAACAAGTGTAACTAGGGATGAATAAGTAGCAAAATTCATTTTCGAATACCATTTTAAGCGTACCGTCCTACAGTTGTTCTTTTACCAGAAAAAAAGCTCTAAAGACACAAAAATAAATTAAATAGACACAGATTGTGGACCAAAAACTCACACGATCTCAAAAAAATGCTGCCCATACATGATACATACCTGAATGAATATGGGCTCTGTGTCATTTGTTCATGTACTGTGGTTCAGAGTTTTCTTGAAAAGTCACAGAATTAAAAAGTTTTTTAAAATCGAAGTACTTGATTAATGGAGAACGATATAGATTAAACGTCACAAATAAATTTCATTATAATGATATGAGTTTGATTGATATTTTATTCATATTACATGGAGAAATGATTTCTTGAACGAACAAAACATGTCTCAAGAATTGCTTTTCTTGAAAAACATAACTAATTTATATTCTATTTTGGGTGCAAAAGTTAACAAAATGAGACTTTTTACAGAATGTTTTGGTCGTAAATCTTCGTAGTGGTTAAATAAAAAATAAAGCATTGTTACTCGTACTTGTCAAGGTCCAATTTTGAAGTGGTCCATATATACGACAAAATTAAATGTGGGCACTTTACATATATATATTAGAATATAAATAGAAATTTAAAAATATTGAAGTTGTATATATATTAATTAAAAAATACTCATAAATTTCAATATCTTATTAAAAATTACTGTTAATTATTTATTCATCATAATTAATGTAAATTATAGTTACCTA
The DNA here is from genome assembly GCA_030279155.1 of Forsythia viridissima. Lineage (NCBI taxonomy): Eukaryota > Viridiplantae > Streptophyta > Magnoliopsida > Lamiales > Oleaceae > Forsythia > Forsythia viridissima. The sequence continues at coordinate 6,391,690 of CM059036.1, forward strand.
AATAAAAAACAATAATCTCTCTATCAAAATAATCCAAACAATATTCTCTCTATATTATACAATACAATCCAATCAAAATTTAAAATTTCAAACTATATTCTCTCTCCATATTATACACCTCCAATTCAATCAAAATTCAAAATCCCTTAATCAAATTAAATTTTCATTCCAAGAAAAAGAAAAAAAAATTTGCACATTTCAACCAATTATTCCTACGATAAGAAAAAACTACAATAATATCATGCAGTAACAAATTATTCTACCAATATGCTATAACAAAACATGACAATAAATGAAGTTTTAAACAACACGACAATCTGCTATTTAAATAATAGATAGTAATAAATTATAATAACAAGTATAACTTGAATTTTTTTTTCTAAATTATCACTAACAACAACAATCTGCAATAACGATAAAAACATAAAATAAAGGTTCCACATTAGGGGTGGGCGAGGATTCACCTTTGGACAAAGATATCACCTTCTCCTTTTTGAATTCAATGCAGGAATAAAGATCTTCTATATCTTTGCCTGTGCAACTGAAATTCGAGTCCCAAAATGGAATTTCAAGAGAAAATGAAGAGTAGTGTAGGACAAAAGTGGATCAAAGAAAAGGAGGATGAGATAGATGGAGTTGTTGAATGGAGGATGAAAGCCATTGTTGCAAGGGTGATTATATTCACACTACAATTTGTTATAAGTCCACCACATTTTAATTGTACTTAATATCTTCAACTTTTGTTAATTGTTGCAATTATGTTCTTAACTTTTTGTCATCGAATTTTTATCTTCAACTTTCATTAATTAGCACATTTCATCATTAATGATGGTTTCTGTCAAGATATTTTGTTTACGTGCTTTGAAATGAGATAAAATATTTTATTGTACTTTTGTATCTTTTTTTTTTTTTTAAATATGATAAACAAGTAAGTCTTTTTATGAATTCCCAACAAATGTTTTAGACAGAAAACGTTATCAAACACAATATGTGTTAATTAATGAAAGGTTGATGATAAAAATGTGATAAAAAAAAAGTTGGGGACATGAGTACTTTAATATTCATAGATTAAAGATGTTAAATGTAATTAAAATGTGGTGCAAAAAATAAAAAGTGTTGTGTGAATATAATTACCCTTATTGCAATAGTGGAGAATTAAAATTTTATTTGGTGGAGAGAGATTGTTATTCTATTTTAGTTAACTATTAATTTAATTATGATCAATTAAATATAATTGAAAGTATTTAGAAATTATATTTTTAGTAATTCTCAAAATATTATAAAGGATGGTCAGTATTTTTTGAAAATATAGTATTTACCAATATATTTCAATTTTTTAAAGAAAAATAGGTAGAAACCCTCATTTTTTGTTAAATTGTTTGGAGGCGGGGCTGAGCCTACCTATGCATATATGCATTTTTTTTTTCTTGTATTAGAAATATACTGTTTTATGAAAAAAAATTAATAAATACTAATGTTAACTTCAAATTCTTGAAATCAATGAATCATTATTGTTGCCTATAATTTCTCATTGTTATCATTTATGACTTCCGTTACAAATCGGTTTCATTAGATAGAGTTAATTCCAAATATTTGATATGATTTTGAAATTCAAAATTTCAGATAACCCATCTTCATCAACAATCCAAAGTTGCAGAACCAGTCATTTTCAAAATTCTTAAATTTGTTGATATTTCGATCAGAGATTTACTTTTCAAAAGTCTTTATCAACAATCCAAAAACTTCGAGTATGCGTTTACTTTTTCAAGTAATCAATGGTCCGAGTGCATTAGGAAGTCCCAATCCTGCAGATGTAAAGAATAAAGAGTATCGGGCCAGATTAACAATATCGATGTTTTCAACGAATTTGTAACTTAGAAGTATGGAGTATATTTAGTAGACTACTAATATTGTATCATCACACGGAATTATAACTAATTGTTAACATATAATTTAAATGTGATAAATTCAGTACAAAGATTACATGCGATGTTGATCGGTTTATATCCATATGTTGGTAAAAATATTGCATATACAGTCACATTCAAATGAAGGAGTTAACATTTCTCATATTCCTTCATATGGTATCAGCGTTCTGCACCAAGCATGGTTACTAATATATAATAACATTTTGAAAAAAAATCCTAAAGGTAACATAATAAAGGAACATAAGGAGATTGTAGTACTGTTAACAATATACATAGTGAATTTATATCGTGTCACCGATATGAACCAATGTGAACTACTTGTGATCTGAAATGATAAATAATGGAGAAAATGAAAATTTTAGATGCAAGATTTGTTGCTTATAGCAAAACAAGTGATTTTGTTCCAAAATCTTTGTATTAACAGCGATTAATAGGTAAAAACAGTGAAATCAAAATGAAAATATGAATCTGATTTACATATCTGCCTTCTACTCCGGTGGAAATCACGCTGACAAGAGAATTTTTGTTCAATTTCTTCGGTTGAAACGCATAAAATAGATGAAGATTGTTGAAATTTTCTTGGCCTTTGAGAAGAATGAAAGAAGAAATTATGAGACGTAATTGAATGAAAGACATTTCATTGCATAGCATTGAAAAGTGGGATTAATTTTGGAAAATGGCGAGATTTCCTCCATTAAAATCGGTTGTTATGATTTGGTTCCTGATTTTTAGGAACAACCTTATTAGTAATATTTACTTAATAATATAATATTTATTTAATAACTAGTAAATTTGGAATAAAAATTAAGTACATATAAATAAATAAATTATTTAGAATTAGTATATTTCAAAAGTTGATTTCAGAAAAGGTGGACATCCTAATTTTAACCTTTACAAAATACAGTTTGATGAGGCCCAATATATCTTTCCATTATGATCAGTGTTTCTTTAACTGCATTAATGGGTCAGTCAAAAAAGTTTTCATTTCGACCTGATTGACGAATTTTTAATAGATTTCGATAAAAATTGATTAAATATGTAGTTAAAAAATTGATAAAAATTGTCTGTTCTATATATCGTGCATTGGGAATGGAGACAAGTTTTTTTATTCCCCACAAGATTTTTTTTCAGAAAAAAATAACAAGACAAAAAATATAAAAGATTAGACTTTCAAAACTTTCACTAAAATAAAAAACCGTTACAATTATATAGATTTCATTCACCTAAATCTCTCAAGTATCTTAAGAAAAACAATATCCTAAGCTTTACCACACCCATTAATTTTTACTATTTGTATAACCCACAAACAGAACAAGAAAAAATTAGAATGCTAAACTTATAATTTTTTTTCTCAAAAACCCATACATTACTTACACAAAAGAGGATAAAAGCACGTCAATTTATAATTAATACGGACTAAAGATTTTACTTAGGAGGGTGTCATCAACTCAGATTTTAAAAGATTTGTTAATATTTATGAATTTAAATGAATTTCATGAATTTGAATAGAATTCCACAGAATTTATAAGATTTCAATAGAATTCTATATTTTAAATTTCAATATATTCTTATAGATTTCAAATAATTTTCATGGATTTGTGGTCTTTTTATTAAAAATAGTAATTTTACATTGTTTTTATTCTAAATAATTCGAGTGACTGCCCTACATAAACAAATATTTTGAGTAGAATTTTGAAAAGATAATTTTTTTTTTGAAATATAAAGAACTAAAAACTCTTTTCGATCAAATGGGTGAATGATTTGATGGATTCTGAGGTATACCAATTCGACATCTGTGTCAGCTAAGCTCCTAGGGAATAAACTAATAAATAGGCCATTCGTCGTCTCTAAGCTCGAAACGTAATTAGATCCATTGTTTGGAGGATTCACATTATTATTATTATTATTATTATTAATTTTCTCAGTTTTGAATTAAAAAAATTTGATTAAAAAACAAAGCTACTTAAAAAAAAATTTAAATAAAGTTTAATTTTTACTTTCTTTCTACATGTCTTTTTTCATATAATCATCTCTTTCATATCCGATACTAAATGATGGATATTTAAGATTCATTCTCTTCCAAAATAAGTTGTTTAACCATCTTGTATCAAAATTTATTTTATGGCTTAAAAAGAGAATTTACATGTGTCGTATTTGACGAATAAATCTTTCCAAATTCAAAAAAGAATTTTTAGTCTTATACTAATTTTACAGTCCAATATCTAATTGTCAAAAATGGTAATTATCTAATTAATATTTACCAATATATTATTTATATATTTCAACCCAATTGTTTGGTTTAATGAATGGTCATGGAGCATTAATAATAAAAATTTCAAAGACGATGTTTTACAATTGTACAAAAAGAAATATTAATAAAATAAAAAATAAAAATTCAATAAACTTCCGTGCTAATATAAAAATCAAGAACAATAGTTTACTGCAAAAACTAGTGGTACAAATTGAGGAGAGAGGCGAGAGGAAGATATGCATAAGAGAAGAGTTGAATTGAAATTTTGAGGAGTGTGGATAAAATTTCTAATGAATTTGTTATTCATATTTATGAGCTCGAAATCCATATAAATCTGTTTAAATCTTTCAAATAATGAAATGTTCAGAAATCCACTAGTAATTGAAGACACCTAAATTTCTAAATAATCTATTTAAATCTGAGTTGAGGACACCCAAATTTCAATTGAATCTATTAAAATCTGAGTTGAAGACACTTAAATTTCAATTGAATATATTAAAATCTGAGTTGGGGACACCAAAATTTACATGTATTTTTAAAATCTATTCAAATCTAAGTTGAGAACATTCCTCTTAATTTTTCTTTTCAATTTCGGCTGAACCAAAGTAGGGTGTGGAAACATTGGAAACATTCCGTTCATGGAATCTTTTCTATTCAATTAAATTAAAGGTACAAATTTGATCACCTTATTTCTTTCTATTAATTACAATCGATGCCATTATTTCTTTTGGCCATTTGAGAAAAAAATCCCAACAATCTTCACATTGTCGAAAAATGAGATAAATTTTTTTTACATCTCTTCTATCATTCTTGATCACGATACTTGAAAAAAATTTGGTAAACATTGACAGTCCCAATTCTCAAAATAGAAAATTAATATACTATATCATATAAGTATAATAACTTAAAATTAAAGAATTCTAAGAATTTCATCGGCTCATGTTAAATAAATTTGTTGAAAAATTATGGTGTAACTCCCTTGCTTGACTTACCTCATGTTGAATAAGTTTGCTAAAAAATTATGGTGTAACTCCCTTGCTTGACTTACCTAAAAATTCATCAGCCATCGATATCAATTTCATCACACACCTTGCATTAATGTCAAGCCAATGCTTGTGTGCAGACATGTAGACCCGCTACTAGTAACAAATTTTCTACCATGACAATTAGCGCATACCACGAGAATATAAAAATTTACTCAAGCGACATCATCGCCTCCCATAAATAGAGACATATTGTCCATATCTGATATCGAACAGTTAGCTGAGCCTACTCCACATTTTGGACAATTTTTCCTTACGTGACCAGGTTATCCACAATTCCGACAAGATACTTTCATTTTTATGGAGTTATTCTTCTTCCAAATTTCAGTAACAAGTAACGAGTTTTTAGACTCAACATTTTTTAATTAGAAATTAATGTACTTGTAACTTCTTCAAAACTCACAGTTTCTTTTCCATACATCAAAATTGATTTGATATGTTAATAGGAGGATGAAAGAGACCAAATGAGTCTTTAACGCTTTATCCCCATCATTAATTTTAACTCCAATAGCTTTCAGTTCAGAAACGATCCCATTGAGAAAACTCAAGTGGTTTAAGATTTTCGTACCTATATTCATTCGCAAAGAATGAAACTATTCCTTCAAGTACAATCGATTTGAAATACTATTTGTTTGATACAACTGTTCAAGTTGTTTCGAAAGTTCATTTGCAAAGATATTCCATGAATATTTGTAATAATACTTTTTGTTAAACAAAGACGTATCGTACTTGCAGCTTTCAAATCCAAATATTTCCAATCTTCATCGCTTATACTGGAATTTTCAGTATCTTTGTCGAAAGCATGGGTTGGTTTCCTTTTCAAAGTCTTGTGCAGTCTACACTGAATCAAAACATCATTGACTTGTACTTGTCACAAGCCAAAATTGATTCTCTCGTCAAATATTTATATGTCATATATGATATACATATCTTCTCTATGTGCCAACACTCTGAACGACTTGACGCTCTGATACTAATGATGAAAAAATCTCAATATTGTATAGTTAAAATTAATTGTTAACTTTAATCTCAATTTTTTTTTTTTAATAACTTTTAAAACTAAACCTAAAACTCAATAGATTCCTTGTATACTATTTCCTTCCTTTATTCTGATTTTGCCACTACACAAAATCAATGTTTTAAGATGATGGTTAAGGACATTTTTGACAAAAGAAAAAAATATATATGAGGACAAAATTGTCAACCAAATATTTCTTCAACAACCACACATTTTTATAGAGTGTAGATAGATATATAGATTATAGACATATATATTATTAATATTTTGCAAAACATAAAGATGGGGAAATTCGTTGGGGACGGGCTGGGCCTACCTATGACAAATTGTAAATTCTATGGAATGTGTAAATAAATATGATAGTAAGTTGTGTATTTTATAAAATATATGAATAAAAAGTATTTGACTAGTTTAAATTTAACCAAACAAACTGTAAGTGAGAATTCTCATACAGAAATCCCATTTGAAAAGGTGTGTTTTGTAAACTTTGACGTTCGATCTTTTCTTCAAGAATCAGATTATTCAAGAATATGTATTTTGTAACATCCGAAATTTATTTGTATCGTACGTTTTTTGGATATATTTTGCAAGTCCAGTTCACAAAATAACATTGAGCGTCAAACATTTAAAAAGAGATGAATCAAAGTCAGGCATAACCACAACAAAACCCAAAAGAAGAAAACGACATGATCACAAGCTAACTTCCTTCAACAAAGTATTGAAACGTTCCACAATTGTTTGCAACTATTGCTAGTTGATATCTTTGAAACGAACCGTTTTAGAATTTCTCAACAATCTCCAATTTGGATTTCTTCGTTTATTTGCAAGGCTCATCCACAATTGGATTTGTTGACCTCCAAAAATAATTGCAAACTGAACCGTATGCCTCTTCTTCCTACGTGTAAAATCCTATGCACTTGGACTGCCATGTGATTTATTCAACCACGTAGATGTACCTGAAATTGAGTAGATATGATGTTTGTGGGGGGAAGGCACACGCTATGGTAGAGGTGGTGGCGTGAGGGCCCATAACTAATGATTCCTCTAAGTGATTATGAAGCACTTAAAAGTTCATTAGCATAGAGGACTTGTGTTTTCTCTGTGTTGTTTATATTTTTTCCATCATTTTCTTGTGGAATGTCCTTAGTATTTATAGGTAAATTCTAATTAATTGACCTCCTTTTGATGTTCGACAAGTGGCTCAATCTGAAAGGTCCTCACATCACTTCTTGAGCGTCACATCAATGACTTTATTGAAATGGTCTCTTTCAGCCGCATGCTAGGAAGCTAGGATGTGATAGGCCGTATTGGCAGGCCGTCCCATCATTCGTTGGATATGACGTCGTGTCAGAGGAGGCTTCCTACACATGCAATCGCAGCCGTCCTCCTCGGCATAAAAGAACATTCTCTTCTACTTAACCCCATCTTTCCAACCTCATTGAAAAAGAAGGTGACTGCCTACTAGGCAAGTTTGACTTTAACCAGGCCATGTGGAGCACCACGTGGGATTGGGGCGTAACATGATTCTTTTAACAAAGTTCAAATTGAAAACCATTGTTGATTTAGAAGAACAATAACTGAGAAGCTTGAAACGAAACCCTATTAGAATTGAAATTTGTTACCCTGAATTGATGTCTGGTTTGGATTTATTTTTAATTTTGAATTCTGCAGTGATATTTGGATAACACCATAATGATAACGTTGAACCTGTGAATTTTGGAGCAATTTTCAGTTTTTTCTTTTTATAAAGTGCAATTTTCAAGTAATATTCAGTCACAATCTTATTCTTAGGTATATATCTTATTAACCCCACAATTGTTTGGGGGTACGCTGGCTAGGCCTACTTATGAGCATTTTGAAATTTTCATTTCACAATTTAGACTTTGCCTGATTTTGCTTAAAAATTTGTTAAAAAAATTAAAAGTGAAAGTCAACAATTAACTTTAAGAAAAATGCTACTTTGTACACAACTCCTTACAAAAATCTTTACAGATGTTGACGTGGCAAGTCAAAATATCATGTTCATCTAAAACCAATTTCTCCCGAGATTTTGAATCAAAATGAAATTGAATTAAACATTTTGCACAAAGGTTTTTTTAGCCAAAAGCGAGAAAGGGAAATAGAGTGGCATTTTTCGAATGCTCCCAAACTTTGATACCATCAGCCAACCGACGAGATTTTATTCTCCACCACTCTACTTTCATCTCCGGTGACATTAACAAAATGATTGACACATTTAATTGCTTGATTCCCGTTTTTTGTTAAGGAAAATGCTCAAAATCAAATTTTTTCCTTCGCCGCTCAAAATGAAGCACAAGAGAATCAATCTTTGTCAAATATTGTTACATCCAAATGAAGGAAAACTAAATGGTGAGAGATAGAAAGTTTAGTGAAATCTCCCAAATGGAAAGTAAGTAGTCATTGTCAGGACAGAAAGCTGCTCTTCCACTATTTATTTAAGTGTTATGCACCTAGGCTCAGTCTTTTTGGCATCTATCTTGCTAAACCTAGATTCTTGCTAAAGAGTTAAAGGCAAATTAACGCATTTCAAGGGAACCACCCTATTAGTATAGTAGAAAGACCTATCGGACTTGTGAAAGTCTTCGGCCTTTCGCTTAGTAAACCTTTCTTCGAGCCTCTACTGAATTTCGCTCGCCCCGTTCCTTAGTGGTGTTGACAAAGTCAACTGAGCCCAACCTAAAAAGTGTCACAAAAGCAAGGGCAAGCAATAGAATGGATAGTCCCTCGCACGAACTACAACTAATTTCTAGTGCACCACCAAGGTATTGAGATAGACAAGAACAAAGCACGAGAAATTACTAAAGCTCTTCCACTAAAAAACAGGGAGGTATTTACGTTCTTTATGAAACTTATTTTTATATATTTGAACATATGGACAAGTGTTTTTCTTTTTTCCACACCATTGAATGTCTATGTCTATTTTAGATTGTTTTTGCCCAAAAAAACACATTTTCTTACAAAATTCAAATATTGAAATTAAAATAGAAGGCCATGTATTTCTTTAAGAAATAGTATTGTGGTTGCAATCTTCATGCTTGGATTTGCACGAGTTACTTGTTATTTGTTATATGTGTAATTTTCTTTATCTTATGTGTAATTATTTTTTGTATATTCAAATTTCGTATTTTTATCTGGAAAATCAAAATTCATATTCCGCCAATGAGACAATAAATAGAAATGTTGCAGTTGTAGACAATGAAACTTTGGGAGAATCTGATAATGAGACACTAAGAAGAATGTGGACATATTGGATGATTAAATGTTTGGAGAAGATAGTGTGATTGTGCTTAAGGTTGGGATTACGTTTAAGGATGATAACGGAGTATTTGAATTTTACAAAAGCTGTGCTTATCTCCTAGCTTTTCCAGTTAGAAAAAGAAATTCGAAGATGAGTAATGATGGGATTGTAAGATATGTAACATTTACATGTAGCTGAGAAGGCCGAAAAAGTAGTAGTAGAAGCACTCATCTGAAGCCTCAACCAACCATTCAAACATGGTGTAAAGCTAGGATGATAGCATGTTTAGAGATTTGTGGAATATGGTGAATAAACATAGTCCATCTTGAACATAATCATAAAACAAGTCATTCCAAATCCAGGTTGAATCAATGCAATCGACAACTTAGCGCACATATGAAACGGAAGTTTGAAGTAGATGATATAGCTGGAATTTTATTACATAAAAGTTTTAACTAAGCAGATGCATATGACAATATAACATGTGTTGAAAAAGTTTGTAGAAACTATATTGAAAAAGTTAGGCAATTAAAACTTGGGGAAGCAGATGCAGCTGCAATACAGTCCAAGACGGTTAAGACTTGTGGTTTGATGCCATTGTATGAGGTATATCGACATCCCGTCCAAGACGCACTTCTCGGAGTAGCAGATGAGTTTACAGTTACCCAAGTCATAGACTCAATATATAATTGTCATTTGGTGATACCATTTCAACATTTCACATGAATGCCAATTTTTTTTTTTTTTTTTAAATTTCAGTGATTGAGATTCAATTATGTATTGATGGATATCATAATTCTGAGATTGGGCTTGAGTGATACAGTTTGTAATGAAGTTTATGTTGTTGCTAATTCTATTGCTTGTATGTTTGGATTCTCTGTTTTCTGTAAAGTGAATGTTGTTTCATTACAATGCTGCTTCATTACATAAAACAATTTGTATACATGGATTTAGTAAATTTACATGTTTTTTTAGGGAAGTCTTAAATTTTTTCTTTTCTTTCCATTTCCCTATTTCTAGTTCTTGTATATCTATTTCAACACTTCCACTTGGAAAGCATAACAAACCACACTGCCAAAAAATTACCAAAACAAAATAATAAACATATGTGCATGTGCAATTTTGCTTGGATTCTGATTAGGTGCAACCAAGGCAACTATCAGCATTCACCAATATGAAACCACATCCATTCAAACGAGCCTTAGTTGGATCCTCGACTAAAGCAATGAACACTACAATATAAATTAACTAATTAAACGTACAACCATTAAAATCAAACATCACTCTATCCAGCAAACAAATGTAGCCCATCGTTTACATGTAAAATTAGCAAACATTGCTTAATCATAAACCAAAATTTTTAATATATTTTATGTTTCTCCATTTCCTTTATTGTTCTCTTCCGCACTTCTTTTGTCCTTGCGAATGGTGACTATTGTCGATTTTAATCCCGCAAATGGACAAATCGGTTACAAGTAATAAAGTGCTAAGTAAAGTGTCGAACCCACGAGGACTAGCAATTAATCAACTAATTAATTTATAGTTTGAATTTTAACAAAATTAAAAACAAAGATTCGTTTAGAATTTCAATCATAAGGCTATTCTATTCGAGTTTAACTAATTCTAAATTATCACGCAATCAAAAAGTAATTTAAGAACAAATTCGAGTTTTAATAGCACTAGGATTCGCGAATCCACCTACATTTTCATTAATAATTATCTTATGTTGAAAATCGGTGATCTTACAATAATCAAAAGCCTCTCTCGACGATCCATTAATTCTATATCGATATGCGAACTTAACTATATCTAGTTAAAGTTCGAACATAAAAATATGTATTTAAATCACATGAACACCTTAAAAAGATTTCATAAGGCATAACAGTAATCTCTATCTATTATTGGACCATATGTTATTCAATATTACGTGCTTATCTAGATTAAATATCTCAAAATCAATAAAGATCACAAAACATTCCAATAGTGATCAAACATTAAAACGTAAAAAGGGAATAAAGAATAATCACCCGGAAGCAATTAATTACGAAAAAACTGAAAATTTCTAATTAATCAAAAAGTGTTGTTTAATTGTTCATCCTAACAATAAGTAATTTAGTCAGTAATAATTTCGTAAAATATTACAAAAGTTGAACTAATCATGTTCCAGAGGAAAAAGAAGAAAAGAGAAACACAACCCGTGATTCCTTGTCAAAGAATCTTCATTCTGTTCCTTTGATTTTTGATTCTTGTGATGTATTTTTCCTTTCTAATTTGCCTCCCGCAATATCTTTATTCTATGCCTTTTATATCCTCCCAAAAGCCCCAAAAACATGTTTTACATTATGCTTTTATACCAGAATGAGTAGAGTCCTGTTTCCATAAGGAAACAATAAAACAATTCATGGTTCAATATCTTGCGATCGCATCGTCTTGCCTTGTAACGTTCTGTAGATGAAATCAATGGCTTGCAATGGCTCTTTAACTTAACCATGCGGTCGCATGGTTAGTTTGTTTCCTGTTCTTGAGTTTTTTTCTTTAGTATATGCACGACAAACCCTTTAATTCTCTTTAGTTGTTCAATTGAGTTTTTTTTTTCCCTTCTGTTTGTTTTTTTTTTCCATTTCATTGACACTTGAATTTGGTTATTTTCCTATAATGATAAAAAATAACACGTCATTATGTTGAAAAACATGTAAGAGTACTCATAATTGTCCCTTTTTATGGGCTCCGATCAGTATAAAATTGTACTTATCAGTGACATCAACCGTTATCTCCATATCTTTTTTCTTTAATATTCGAGCAAATATTTTAAATACGCAACAATTCTTTGATTTCATCTTTCGCCACAGGTTTATCCGAAGAAACGCCACTTGATTCACCTACATCATAAGCACAGTTGGATTTGTTGTGATTACTCTATTTGAAATATCCACAATTGCTACTACAAAAAAAAAAAAAAAAAAACTTCTCTATGTTCACAGACTTCTTCTCCACCTCCATCCATTTCACAACCCCCTCTTCACAAACTAGGCATCGTTGTTTTTTTGGGCATGCCGACAAGCAGTGCCCTGACCGCCTACAACTATGAAAAATTCATTTGTTCTTTCTTGGCATTGTAATAGTTTGTTGCATTGTACACCAATTATCAACAATTCATTTAATCATGTGACAACAAAAGTTAAATCCACAACACATATACAATCATTTAGTGTCAGGACAGATTTAAAGGGCTTTAATTCTGAAAATCAACAAGGCATTAAAGTGGTTTTGATCATTTAATGTCGAGGTAGATTTCATTTACACTTTTATTTCGATCATTTTCTTTTTGTTGTTTGAGTTTTTAATGTACTGATTTTTGTTGGTTTTTCTTGAAACAGAATGAGAGGTTAGGATTGGCTTTCTAGGAACAAAGAAAGCAACAAATTGTATTATTTATCAAGAAATACGAACTCAAGATTTAGCTTTTACTCAAATAAAAGGACAAAGAAATATCAAAGGCCCTAATTCAAAAAATGAAGCTCGACGATTTCTTGAGAAAAAATCAAGAACCCAAATAACCTCAATAATGAGGCAACCAAGCAGTACTTATCCGTACAGTGACAGTTTTTCTCCTCCAGGAGACAAAGCTTTTGCCCCGCGACCACCATCTCTCTCTGAAAGGGTGATTTCAAACAAGGACAGCGGAAATGAAAATGTACTTTCTTTCCCCCACGGTTTGGATTACAGAAAAGTAGTGGACAATTTTGGAAAATATGACATAGGTAAATCGATCATTATACTATTTTTCCCACATCAGCATCTTGTACACGGTTCTGTAAGGAATTATGTGTATAAGTAGCATTTTCCTAATTTAAATTACACATTTTATAGTATCTACAACTTTTATCAACTTTTTAACCGCACTTTTCATCAATTTTTATTAAAATTTACAAGAAAATATAATTTTTGGCAAAATCAAACGGCGACTTAAAAATGAAAAATGAAAAATTATCATTATAAAGATTTTTTTTATATCTTGCAATTTAATAATTAGTGAAACTTTACGACATGATGAATTACTATAGTTTAATTACATTCCAACTAGATTTGTGTAAGTTCACTAACTCATAACTTTTTGATATTTTTAATGAAGAAGGTCCATACCAAGAACTCTTAAAGTCGAGTTTATACCGTTCGATTTTAAAAGTATCTCGAACCATGTTGTGATTAGAATACAAAATGCCAATTCATCTTAGAAATGAATTTCGCGGTGTTTTTTTTAGTCTTTGACGCATCTATTTGTTGGGATATTTTTTCAAAATTTGGTAGTCAAAATTTGGAAGACATCTAGGTTGACTAAAATTGAACAAGTTTTCAAATTTTGGACACATTGGCAGTCAAAACTTGGAAGAAAATTAGATCATACGTTAACTATAATTTGACGTTGTTTATTCTCTTCTGTAAATGTGACTTGAGGATTTTTTGAAAGAAAAATTTTAAGCCTAGCATTCAAGTTGTTTTTCTTATTCTCTTTGTGGTGGGTTGTACAAAGAGTAGAAATTGGTGGGTGCGGTAAAATTTAAAATATTATTTTTCTTAAGATATTTGGAGAATTGAGTGAGTAAAATTTATATGATTATAACGATTTTTCATATAATGAAAGTTTTAACGGTTCATAAATATTTTTTTATCTTTTATATATTTTTTATTTTGTTATTTTTTTTGAAGAAAGATTTTATGAGCAATAAATGAATTGAACTAAATTCCTGACACTATTTTGGTGGGTGTAGGGAGAAAGGGGGGCATTGATGATGGAAATAGTGAAACGGGAAGGAATTGGGGTGTGATTAGAAATGACAAGGCGTGTAGGAAATAAAAGATATTTTTGGTGTGTAATTAGTAATTACTTCGAAAATTAGGTACCAAAAGCCTAATCAATTGGAGGGTTTGATAGGCAAGTGCAGGATAAACCGAACCGGGCTGGTACGTCACGTGCCACCCGGTCTCTGAAGTAGTTGACGAACACTTACTCTGGGCTGCTCATCCACGTGAATCTCAGCTACCATCGCCTTCTTCGACCTATATATATACTATCTTGTATCTCTTCACTTTATCACACTAAAACATTTCCAGTTCTCTCTCCGCCACGCATAGCCAACAACTTAGAGGCTGTGCCACCCAAATATTTTTAATTTTCCGGCGAAAATGGTCACCGTAGAGGATGTTCGCCGCGCTCAACGGGCTGAAGGTCCGGCCACCATCTTGGCTATCGGAACAGCAACGCCGTTAAATTGTGTCGACCAGAGCACTTATCCTGATTTCTATTTCCGTATCACAAATAGTGAACACAAAACTGAGCTTAAAGAAAAATTTAAGCGCATGTGTAAGCTCCTGCGTCTCTCTATATCTCGAACGAGCCTACCATAATTGTTTCTTTCATATACGACGCACACTAAATTCTCCATCATTTTCACTTGGGACATTTTTCCAAGAAAAAGTGAAAATCATTTCTTTAATTTGCTTCTTAGGTTATTTCTTTTTATTTGCTGCATGCAAATCTTCATTAATCTATTTTTATAAGTAAAACGCTTCGCGATGCGCCGCCGTGGCGGAGGTGGCGGTGGCAGTGGCGGTGGCGAATAATCTAGTACGTAAAGTTAGGTTGTTGCATGGATGTTTACGTGCTATAATTATATTGCTACTAGGTTATAATGCTACCTGCATTAGCTTTTATTTGGTTTTGCTTAAAAAATTAATAAAATTTTGAGTCAACGTCAATAATTAATTTTAACAATATTTTAAAGGATTAACAATTTTTATCAATTTTTCAACTATACATTTCATTAATTTTTATCAAATTTACTTAAATCCTATTTTTAACAAAATCAAACATGCACAAAGAAAGCACCATGCAACTCAAATTCTGAAGAAGCAGCCCTAAATCAGACAAGTCTATTCTTTTTTGTATTTTATGATTATTAAGCGTCCGTTTAGTTGATGTCAAAGTCAATAATTTTAATCACAAATTTTATAGACCCACAACTTTTATCAAAATATACTATAACTTTTATTAAAAAAAACTTTGTCAAACAGCCCTTTATTAAGCCCAAATATGCTTTATGACGTTTTTGGCTTAACAACACAGTATTAAGGGTGTTTCATTTTGATTAAAATCAATATTTTTTTTGTTGGAAAGTTGATGAAATGTGTAATTGATAAGTTGTAAAAAGTTTTGGATCTCATTAAATGTGCGGTTAAAATTAATTATTAGCTTTGAGTTCAGTTTTTTAGTAAAATTTTAATTGAAATAAAATCAACTCTAAAGGAAAACAAAAAAATTAAAATATCGTCAATTATATTTTACGATTGTGTGTCTCATACTGTGTAACAAACAAACATGATCTTTGCAGGCGATAAATCAATGATCAAGAAACGTTACATGCACTTGACAGAAGAAATCCTGAAAGAGAATCCACATATGTGTGAATACATGGCACCTTCACTTGATGCAAGGCAGGATATTGTGGTTGTGGAAGTGCCAAAACTAGGCAAAGAAGCTGCCCAGAAAGCAATCAAAGAATGGGGTCAGTCTAAGTCAAAAATCACCCATTTAATCTTCTGCACAACCAGTGGGGTCGACATGCCCGGCGCCGATTACCAGCTGACCAAACTCCTCGGCCTCCGCCCCTCCGTGAAACGCTTCATGATGTATCAACAGGGCTGCTTCGCCGGCGGCACAGTACTGCGCATGGCCAAGGACTTGGCGGAGAACAATAAAGGTGCCCGGGTTCTGGTGGTCTGCTCGGAAATCACTGCTGTTACTTTCCGGGGACCAAATGACACTCATTTGGACAGTCTGGTTGGGCAGGCACTGTTCGGTGACGGCGCCGCCGCAGTTATTGTGGGTTCAGACCCTGTGATTGGGGTGGAGCGGCCACTTTTTCAGCTGGTTTCAGCATCACAAACCATACTCCCAGATAGTGATGGTGCCATTGATGGCCATTTACGTGAGGTTGGATTAACATTTCACCTTCTCAAGGATGTTCCGGGATTGATATCAAATAACATTGAAAAAAGCCTCACTGAAGCATTCCAGCCTTTAGGTATTGCTGAACCTACTCATTTAAGAACTTACACTGTGTTTGGCTAAGCTTTAAAACATTACTTATAAGTATAAATAATATGTTTTATTGATTAATTTTGACAGGTATTTCTGATTGGAACTCGATATTCTGGATTGCTCACCCCGGAGGTCCAGCAATTTTGGACCAAGTGGAAGTAAAATTGGCCTTAAAACCTGAAAAACTGCGATCGACGAGACACGTGTTAAGCGAGTATGGGAACATGTCAAGTGCCTGTGTGCTGTTTATTCTGGATGAGATGAGAAAGTCTGCCACCAAAGAGGGGATGAGCACCACCGGAGAGGGGCTGGATTGGGGTGTTCTGTTTGGGTTCGGTCCAGGGCTAACGGTTGAGACGGTGGTGCTGCATAGTGTGCCACTTAATTAAGCAAGCCAGGGTTTGATGTGGATTTGTTGCATTATATATATATTGTTGCTTGTGGATTTGTTGCATTATATATATATTGTTGCTTTAATTTGTCGATTGTGATTTTTTTTTTTTAATGGGTAATTGGTTGTTGATTTGTTTTTCTTGGATGTGGAACAAACCTCTCAGGTTCATGCAATTAATGTTGTTATTAATGGTAATAATATGATTATTATAATACTATTGATTATGAGTTTATTTGATTTTAATTAAAATTTTGTTAAGAATATGAAGTTAAATTCAACAATTAAATTTAATTACATGTGAGACTCACAATTTTTTAAAAATTTTCAACCAAACATTTTATCGATCTTTATAAAAAAATCTAATTTTAATCAAATTGAACACACTATTATCTCAAAAGATTTTGTTTTTATTTTTCCATGTATTATTATAGTAGATGGTCTTTTTGAAAAAGTTTAGTGCATTTACCTTTGAGCCCAGCATTTAATGAGATTAACACGAGATAAATTTAAAGATAAGTATCGTTAATTTCTCTATATTCGTTCTAATTTTGAAGTACCATTTGTACGAATAAGAATTTCCTTCATTACATGATTTCTTTTTCATATGGATAGATATAGGATCTTTGGGGCATTTATTTAGAAGTAAATTTGTGCTACTACAACCCTTCCTATCTAATTGAAAAAGATCTCATAATTCTGAACCGATCTTACCTGGAATTGCAAATCTCAAGTTTGCGAGTGAAGATCGGATGTAATTGTATTAATGTCTATAATTGATTTCTTCTTTGTAATACTAATCGATATGGCCTCATTGATATGTACTATTAAGACTTGGGAGTTCAATCTTCAAAGTTTAACCTTATTAAGAGGAGTACTCCAGGCCTTTATATGTTGGTTATAAGTTCTATATTTAATCGAAGTAAGATTTTTCTCTTAATATGCCTCCCACAAAATAGTAACCAGTTTGAACACTCTAATCTTGAACTCCTAATACTCGTTTGATTTTTAGATGGATCGAATTATTCGATTGAACTTAATGGTATCTGATACTATATTAAGACTCATTGTTCTATCTTAAAAGATCAACTTTATTAAGAAGAGTTGTCCAAATCTCTATATTTTGATTTCAATATTTAATCGATGTGAAATTTATCCTTTAATAAGTGTTATAAAAATCTCGTGAACCCACGGTTATGGACCCGTTGATTTTACTAATACATACGAGTTTAGATTAGTAACAATTTATTGATTACAAATTTAACAGGACACCGAATAAAAGACGAGTATTAAGAAACTCTTCATAATATTTTCATTCTACTCAAAACAAGAAGGCAAACGATGAACTCTGTTTCTTATTTTAATGAAAAAAACCTACTACTTAAAATCGAAAACAATTAATTAAACTATTAATAATAACAAAAGAACTTATTTTTAATAAAATAAAAATGAAATAAAAGTTAAATAAATGTCAAAATTATCTAAATAACCACATCAGCAATCCATATCCCATATTCATCAAGTTTGACTATAATCTTTAGTGAAAATTGATTTGGCACGTATGCATGCTTCAATTTAGTGCATGTTTGACAGTGATAAAATTATTTTTAAGTAATTATAAGTTGTAAATCCTATAGAATATAAAAAAAATAATTTCAGCATTAGCAAATTACATGCGCTAAGTTACTATATTTTTCAAGAAGACAAGTCATGAGATCCGGTTACGTCGTTTTCTTGAAAATGACATACAATAACTACCGATATATTTGTCTCTCAATTTAAATGTACTCTTCAAATCAGTGTTCTAAAATGCGTAAAGCGTGACTAGGCGTGGAGACTGAGTTTCAAACTTTTTGGGCCTAAATAAGACCTAGCGAGGGAGATATAAGGGCGAGACGAGGGCGAAATGTGATGCGTGGCTAGATGTGGAGGCCGAGCCTCAAGTTTAGGCGAAGGCTAGGCGAGCTTTTTAGAACAGTGCTTCAAAGTACTAATTTTCGTTATTTCAAGTTTGGTCTAAAACTAAAAATAAGAATAATTAGCCTGATATTATTTTCTCGAATTTAAAAAAATAAAAAAAGAAGGATCAAAATTTTCTCAATAGATTCAAAAGACGAGCTTTTAACATGTTATTTTGTTTAATTATAAGTAAATAAGTAAAAATAATGAATTTAAAGAAAACATAGAGCTTACCTAACTGCAACATGAATGGGGGACGTGGCCAAAGATTCATCTTTCGAACCAACTAACATTTTGAGATACCATGATTGTATGGGAACAATCTATTAAAGTCTTGTCCCCACACTAACGTTATAAAGTCAATTGTTTTTTTAATCGAAAATATAATTTACATTCTTATTTGTCATTAAAGTAGAATATATAAATAAATAAAAAAGGACAAAACGAAACAAAATTTTCTTCAAATTATAATGATCGATATGAGCATTCTGTTGGAAATTGGTTTAAAATGTCGAGAAATTAACTAAGTGACTCCGTGTCAACTTGGCCAAATATACAAGACCCGACCCAATTCGTTTAGGTAAATTTGTTTGCCACTTCGACGCACGCTTCGGGGGCAACGCCCCCGGAACGGGGATCGACCTGCCTGGTCAGGTCGCGGGGGTAGCGCTCCTCGTGGGGGCTTGGGGGCAACGCCCCCGGACAAAAATTCAGATTTATCTGTATGTTTAAAGGGTATATTTGGCATCTCGAAACCAATATCGAATGAATGAAAAATTACGAAAAAGGACAAAATCAGGTCAAATGTTTGACCATGCGATCGCACAGGTATGTAAACCTGCGATCGCAATATGGCTAAAATTTTAGCAGAGTGTATTTTGGTCCTTCCATGCGATCGCAAGGTTAATCTGGGCGAAGTCTTGTTCTATTTTTTGTGCTATGCGATCGCAGCTTGGTTAAACCATGCGATCGCATAGGTTTGCGTGAACAGACATGTCCTTTTGAAAGGTTGCACGTTTTGGTTCATTCCTTTTCGTTTTTCAACCGATCTTCAGTGTTAAATAGGACCTGTGGACGTCCATTTTGACAGAGAATTGATACAGAAAACAATTGCAAACATAAAGCATTCATTCTTTTCATCTTTGAACCAAATTTATTGCATTTGAGTTGCACAAAATTCTGGTTTTCCATTTTCATTTCATCCGTTGGAGTACAAAGCCATCCTTGGTTCGCTGTACTTGAGTTTTTTGTAGTGCTACCAAACTCAAGCGAAACCATTGTATCTTGGGAGTCATTTGCCAAAGACCGAAAGCACCTTTGCGAGACAATTTTGACTTAAGGACAAAGAGTTCAACTCTTGCCTCGGTTTAATTATTTTTTCCATATTTCGGTTCTGGATTTTATTGTTTGAAGTCACTTTTCACAGAATTCCGCCAACACATTCAACAAACATGTCTGTTAATTCTTTTATTGTATTTGTTGAGTATATAGTTTTGCATGTGGGTCTTCATTCCTCTTGCAACGGTCCAATTTATCCACGGAGGTCAATGCCTTGACACCAACTGAAGCATCTGGCTTTTTACATGCTTAGTGTATTTTTTGTAAATTATAAATTATGCGTCCTATAAAATATATGGATAAAAATAATATTTAATAAACTTATAAATATAATGAATTTTCAATATTCTACGACCGAAAACTAAAGTACTATAAATAGTTTTTGTTATACTTTGACGGGTATGGAGCATACCGGCTATTACAACTATTATAATAATTTTTTTATTGTTCTCATTGTGTGACAAACATTAGCCTTTATAAAAACATTAATTTGTGTTGAGATAAATAAAAGTGGATTTACGTAGCCATGAAATAACTAACACATTGACAAAAAGACCTAAATTTAATGGTTCAATTCTAAGTTCCAAATAAATGTAACGCACTACGCAAGGAGTACATAATATGAGGAATGGTGATAGCTCTTTTGATTTTTGAGTAATGTTTGAATTTGTTGTCCGTACAAAATTTTATCAATGAGAATGGTTTGAAAACGTATATGGGGTCAGGGTGTACAGATTTTTCAATTTGTTTTTATTTTTTAATTAAGGTTTTTTACGACAAGAGGAGACCGTTGTGAATGAAGACATATAAAAGTGAATTTACTACGGCAATTACTTGTCACAAAAACATTTACTAAAATTTACAATTAGTATTTATGTTAACAACCAACCGTCGTATATAATAATTTGTTACAACAAACATTTTTCCTCGTTAATAATAATGACAACGAGTTTATAAGTAAATGTTTACTACGATTTTGACTTGTGGTAAAACCGTAGTAAATACTATTTACAACAGACATATGATGTAGTAAAAGTATTCACTATGACTTTTATTACTACAGAAGTAAATTCATGGTTAATCTATGGTAAAAATTATTTACCATGAGTTTCAATACTTGTAACGACGGTGATCGACTGTGGTAAATAGGCATATTTCTTGTAGTGTGAGTTTGAGTAAATTCTCTAGTTGAAAACTACTTAAACATAAAAGAAAATACAAATAAAATCGTATAGAAATACAAGTAGAGTTCAAATAACTTATCAAGTACAAGACTTCTTGACACTAAAAATTGTACTGTTCTAAAAAGTTTGTTTAGGCGTGAGGTGCGGACGCTTAGCCACGCTCGCGCTAGGCTTCGCCTAGACCCGAAAAACTTGAAACTCGGCCTCCACACATAGTCACACTTTACGTTTTTTAGAATACTACTAGAAAGTATGTTTGGAAGTGTTTACAAATACTTATAAGTTAATCAAACATTACTTTTATCTACACATTCCACCTACTAACTTTTATCTTTTTTTTTTTTTTTTTTTTGTCTATACATTTCGTAAAATTTATTACTTATAATTTATAAAAATCTTTAACAAACGAGCCATAAATAACATAGACGTAACTAACTCAGCATCTACATTTTGATGGGGGTACAGGGACGTGGCCAAATATTCACCTTTTGTACCACCTAACAGTTAGTGAGCTTCCAAGATTCCACGTAAATATGTTGTTAAACCTAGAATTTTCATTTAGGAAGTAAATGTCTGAATTTGGGTCATTAATTACTCATAATCTAATTAAAATATGGAAAAGTCAAGGCAATACTTAATTTTTGACAAAATTGCAACTCGACTTCTTGCTTAACGTTTTGCATAAGTAGCATTAATGGTAGTATTTAATTCTTAAATTCTATTTAATAACAACTAGTCATTTATGTCACTCGATTATTAAAAACGAATCAAATTTTCTTACAACCCAAACATAACATTACACAAATGTTTCCATGAAATCAAATGGCTAATACGGTGTCACGTTACATTAATGGTAGTTTGACGTGTATGAAATTCAAAGTGGAAAAGATTACACAACATCAAGAAAGAGATGTGTGATACCAAGCTTTTTAGTTATATTTATTATTTATGTCTAGTCTACAAAATATGACATTTAACGTATATGAGTTTACAAGGCAACGTGCACTTAATGTATGTTTGGTTAAGCTTAGAAAGTTTATCTGTGACTAAATAAGTTTTAAAATAAATAATAATTTTTAAAGATCAAAATTGAAAATAAGTAAATTGATTATTACTTTTAAAATAAGTATCTTTTTAATTTAAAAAAAAAAAACGAATTTCACAAACATGTTTGGAAAAAATATATTTAAAAGTAATTTTTTTTTTTTTTAACTAAGTCAAACATGCTTTTAATAGATTTTGCCGGTCTCTATAAGGGGGATAAGGGATGAGAATATTTTTTAGTTATTAATGTAGAATAATTTAGGGTTTTATGTGTGTGTCATTCGTCTCAACCTTTGGGCAAAGTAGCAAGCGTGTTACTAATTTTTTTCGTCACAAAAACATCAACAACTTTCTATTAATTAGCAAAATTTGGCCCTTTAATTGACAGGACTAGTGAACCATTAGGTTTGGTACATAATTGTGATTTAAAATTTGTTCAATTTCGAGATGAAAAAAATATTTTATGACATTTATTGATGATCACATATTAAATAGTAAAAATGAGGCATTAGATGCTTTTGTCAGTTACAAAAATGAAGTTGAAAATCAATTTGGTAAGACGATCAATGTATTGAGATTCGATAGAGCTGGTGAATATGATTCGTCACTGTTTGATGAATTATATGCGAAGTTTAAGATTATTCACCAAACAATTGCTTCGTATACTCTTCAGCAAAATGGAGTTGCTGATAGGAAAACAAAAATTTAAAAGACATGATTAATGCTATGCTTATTAGTTATGGATTATCACAAAATTTGTAGGGCGAAATAGTTCTAACTTCTAACTTTATTTTAATTAGGGTTTCTCACAAAAATATTGGTTCAATGCCTTATGAACTATGGAAAGAGAGAATTCCTTCCTACAAATACTTAAAAGTGTAGGAGTGTTTAGCAAAAGTGGATGTTCCACCTCCTAAAAGGATTAAATTAAGTCCTAAAACTATTGATTGCATTTTTATCAGATACGCAATTAATAGTAGTGCCTACAGATTTTTTTGCATAAATCTGACATGAGTGACATTCATGTCAATACTATTATTGAATCGAGAGATGCCGAATTCTTTGAAAATGTGTTCCATAATAAAAGAGATATTCCCGAAAATACTCAAAAGAGAACACGTGATCTACTTTTGAAAGCAGTAAAGAATCTGAACCAAGAAGGACTAAAAGAGCAAAAATTACTAAGTCATTTGGTCCAGACTTTATATTATTCATGATTAAGAACGACCCTCAAACGTTTAATGAGGCTATGTCTAACTCGAAATCCTTATTCTGGAATGAAGCTATAAATAGCGAGATCGAATCCATTATGACTAATAATATTTGGCAATTGGTTGATCTTCCCAATGGAACCAAACCAATAGGATGCAAATGGATTTTCAAGCGAAAATTAAAACCCGATAGTTCAATAGATAAGTACAAGGCTCGACTTGTTGCCAAATTTTATCATAAAAAAGAATGGATTAACTTCTTTGACACTTATTTGCCGGTAACAAGGATTACTTCTATTCGGGTTTTAATTGCAATAACTTCCTTGTATAACCTGCACATACATCAAATTGATGTTAAAATTGCATTCTTAAACGGTAAATTAAAAGAGGAAGTTTATATGGAACAACTAGAAGGCTTTAAAGTGAAAGGATAAGAACATAAAGTTTGTAAACTTATCAAGTCCTTATACGGATTGAAGCAAGCTCCTAAACAATGGCACGAGAAGTTTGAGAGTTTCGTGATTAGGAATGGATTCACCATAAATAAATGTGATAAATGTATATACTCAAAGAAATTGAAAAAAGCATATGTATTAGTTTGTCTTTATGTAGATGACATGTTCATATTCTGGGATTGAAAATATATAGAACATTTAATGAGATAACTTTGTCACAAACTCACTATGTAGACAAAGTGATTTAGAGATTTCATACATATGGTATAAAAGAAACTAGTAATCTATTTTTTCCTTATGTAGTTCTTCACAAGAATACTGAAAATGACAAAAATCAATTAAAATATTCTCAGATAATTGGAAGCCTAATGTACTTATAATGAATTGTACAAAGATAGACATAGCTTACTTGGTAAGTAAGCTATGTCGACAGACAAGTAACCTTAGTAATGAGTATTGGGATGCATTACTTAGAGTGTTGGACTACTTGAAACGTATCAAAGAGTATTGATTACATTATAGAAAATATCATCCATCAGTTGAAAGATATAGTGATGCCAACTAATACAGGTGAATCTGAATCCACTAGTGGCTATGTATTTACTCTTAGTGGTGGTGCTATATCTTGAAAATCTTCTAAACAAACATGTATAGCTCGGTCAACAATGGAATAAGAGTTTATTACTTTAGATAAAGTAGGAAAAGAAGCAGAATGACTTAGAAAATTCTTAGAAGATATTCATATATGGCTAAAGTCTATGCCTGCTATATGTATTCATTACAATAACCAAGCAACTAGCGCCGGGCTAGAAATTTTGTATATAACGAGAAGTCAAGACATATACGTCATAGACATAATTTTGTTCAGCAATTGATCTCAAATTGAACGATATCAATTTATTTTGTTAAGTCAAAAGATAACCCAGTGGATCCGTTTACAAAATGGTTATTATGAGCAAAAATAGACTACACATCGAGATAAATGAGTTTAAAGCCTAAATTCTAATTAGTCAACTTAATGGAAACCTAATCTGGTGACTGGAGATCCCACAGTCTAGTTTCAATAGGAAAGCTAGTTACGAATGACTCGATGAGAAGTACTTCAAAATTTTAACTCATTCTCATCTCTATGATGCAAACAAGTGCTGCCTACAAAGATAGTTAAGGATAAGCTTTATTTTTAATAAAGACAAATTCTTTGGAGTATTGTAGGGTACTCTTTATAGAACATCACCTATGTTAGTGCGAACGTGAATGGTTCTTTGAGAATTTTACTTAGGCAAATTCTCTAAAGCACTCGCTGAACCCAGGTAATTCAAGGGCGAAATAATGAACACAATAGAAAACCGAGTTTGATATGAGAGATGCTGTGTTTTCTATTGTCTAAGCTTGCAATAACGGCTGATAGTTCAAAACGTTGTGTTTACTGATTAGCTAAGTGTGTTCGATAGATTATTACTAAAGAATGTTCAAATCGAAAGCTATCTATCTTGATACGTTATCTTTCAAATAGTATACTTTTTTTGTCTTCCTTGATTTATGTCGATTTCTTCCATTCGATTGTTGGAATTAATTGAATTTTACCGGGTTGAATTATTAAATATATTTAATGATATAGGCCATTACAATTAATTTTAGTTGAATTGAAAAAGTCTCCAATAAAAAACACGTAATTAGTGAATGGGTATGATGAATGGACACATTCATTCAAGATTTAATCTGAACCATCAGATCACATAAAAATATAAAATTGTGCAATCTAAGGGCTTAGATTAATTAGACCAAATGGCTCAGCTATTGATGAAAAGACACACACCAATTCAAAAAGACATTTCAAAAATTATAAATAGAGACCCCTAAAATCAATTTTTTTTTTCACACAAAATCAATTCTGAATTAATTGATTTTAAATTTCTATTTCTCTGCGAAATTCTGTTTAAATATTTTTCAACAAAATTCTGGGAAAATAATTTCTGATTTTTTTCCAAAATATCGTTTTTCTTTCTTTTCGAAAAGAGTGCAGTCATTCTTTAGTTCGACTGGCAAGTTGTTATAATGCACTACCGACTTTTGAAGAAACGTTGTATCTTAGGAGACAGACGTATATTAATCCTGCTATCATCTTTCCAGGAGACAAAATCTGTTTTAAGGATACTACATGAAAAATAGTTTTTTACAACGGGCAGAAAACATTGTCATAGGTCTTTAGCAATGTGCATCTGTATGTTGCGTCTTTTGATGTTGTCGAAAAGTAGATGTCTATGGAAACAGGTAATGTTCATTGCGAAAGATAAAAAGTGTATTGCCTTTTATATTTTAGCAACATACATTTGGATTTTAACAACGTGCATTGTTTGTTGTGGTAAGACTGGACGTGTGGTCTTTTAACAACATTCAAGTGTACGTTGTCATTTATTTTTAACAACGTTCGTTTGCACGTTGTCATTTATTTTTAATAACGTTCAATTGTCCATTTTCGTTTTCTTTTAAGAACGTTCCTATGTACGTTGTTATTTATTTTTAGCAATATTCTTCCGCACGTTGTTATTTATTTTTAGTAACATTTTTCTATACGTTGTCTTTTCTTTTTAACAACAATCTTCTGCACGTTGTCTTTTTAAAATTGCAAATTTTTTAATAGATATTACTTGAATGTTGTGGTTTTTTATTTTTACTTTTTAAAAATATATTTTATATGTTTCTTTGCATTCTAGATATATGTATAAAACTCAATGCATACACCACATACCGCATCAACCCTTAAATGAAATTTATACAAAATTAATGAAATATGAACAAGGCTAAAAAAATTAAATATATTATAAAGCAGTAGAATTTATATTTATTCATACAAAATACATTTACACGATGCACGTTACAAGCTTCAAACTCAAAGTGAGGTAAAAAAGAACAAACATAAAACCACAAGATCTTGAAAGTCCAAAATAGTGTTCAAAATTTCTTCCCTCGCCTCTAGGTCTCCAATGTCTTGATCATTAACAACTTTTCCATTTGGTACCAAACTGCAAAAAATATAATTCAAATCAAGATTTATGACAGAAATGATGAAGCACAAACTGATGCGATCCATGTGAGCCATGGATCTTTGTTACATTTGACTCAAACTAAAGATCATATTGAAGATATATCGGAGGCTAATGAAAAATTGGAGGGCCAAAATGAACATGAAACGAAGTTTGGAGGTCAAAATAAGAGAGCCAAAAAATGACCTGGGCGATCGAGGCCAATTTTTACCCGCATACTATAAATGGCTGATCGCCTAGGCATAATTTCGGAGAAAATTGGATTTTTTGGATTTTTGTTTCCTTTTTTATTTATAACTCTATTTTGATAAGTTTTTAATTATATTTTCGAATTAGACTAGGTTTTAATTAATTTTACTATATAAGCCCTTCGTATTGTAGACAATTTATAACTTTGAAAACTTTGTTTTATTGAGATTCAGATTAAGTGAGATTCACATATTTCTTCCGTGTTCTTAATTGAACTAACCAAAACTTATCAAAGATTTCACAAATCTTTGTGACATTCAAACTTGGTTCTTTAATTCAATTAATCATCAGGTCAAGTCTTGCGACTTGATTTTAGCTTTCTTGGAATTCATATCAATTTTGGCTGTGGTTTCCGAGATTTAATTCTTCGCGGGTTCGCATCAGTTGGTATTAAAACTTTGGCTCTAAGATCAGGTTCTATTTGTTTTTCTTTTTGTTTCCATCATATTCATTTTGAAAAATATCAAAAAAAAAAAAAAAAAAACAAATTCTCTTTCATTATTCATCATCTTCCATAGAGTTTTTTTTTTTTTAATTTTCTTGTTTAGATTCATCACATCGTAGAATTACACCAAAAATATTCAAGAATTGTTTGTGCACGATCTATTCAGGCACCAAAACTAAATCTTCCTAGTTTTTGCTTTGTGAATTTTTTTTTTGTTCCTTGCGTTGAAGTGAAAAAAAAACAAAATTCAAGATAATTCAAGAAAAGTCAAGAAACGTATTCTTTTTAGTTTCTTGTGTCATATTGTCATCCGGTGCTTATATTTTTATTCTTTTTGTAATTTTTCTTCTTGATCGTTCTCATTGTCTTTTATTTCCTTATTATTCTTCTTGAACATTGTAGAGACCAAATTCCTGATTGAGTTTGGTTAGTTTCTTAGAAAATTTGGCAAGAAAAACAAAGAAAGGTAAAAGACAAGAATGGTGAGATTATTATCGGAAAAAAGCCAAATAAAATAAAACACGAGTGTAAACACGTGAGGTTAAATTTTTTTTTTCAATCCTAATTTCTATTTTTTTTATCCCAAAAATGTCTAATAATGAAGAAACAACACCTAGGGGAGAGAACAACCAATTGTTTTTGTTAAAAGCCATGCAACAATTTGAGCGGATGAACATGGTATTTGACGAGATAAGGGATAGTAATAAAGAGATGATGGGTATGATGGATAGGCATGATAGAGTGATTACAACCTTACTAAGGGAGCAACAACACGAGATCCCTGATATTAGAAGACATGATAGGCGTGATCATAACCCTATGACTGAATTTGAGGATGACGATGATTATAATTATGTAGCTGAGATGGGTAGGATGAGGCATAGAGGAGATATGCATGAAAGAGCACCTAGAGGAGGAGACTTTCGAGGCCATGATGGCATAGATAGAAACTTTGGGAATATAAAAATGACAATACATTCTTTCCAAAGTAGGAATAACCCTAGCCTATTTTGAGTGGGAGATGATGTTAGAATTAATATTTGATTGTTATATCTATTCGGAAGAAAATAAGGTGAAATTAGCAATAATTGAGTTCACTGACTGTGCTATAATGTGGTGGCATCAATTGGTGACAAATAGAAAGAGAAATCGAGAGGCCTGTAGAAACTTGGGGTGATTTAAATGTTCTTATGAGGAGGAGATTTGTATCTAGTCATTACTATAGGGACCTCTATAAAAAATTGCATAGCCTTACTCAAGGTTCAAATAGTGTAGAGGATTACCATAAAGAGATGGAGATGGCTATGATCAGGGCTAATGTTGAGGAGGATAGGGAGGCCACTTTAGCCAGATTTTTGAATGGGTTAAATAGGGATATAGCCAATATAGTTGAATTACAGTATTATGTAGAGTTGGAGGACATGGTGCGAATGGCTATGAAGATAGAGAGGCAATTGAAAAGAAAATGGGCAGCTAGGTTTTCTTCGGGATCTAACCCTCTTTGGAAACCAAAGTGGGATAGTAATGATGTGAGTAATAGGGTTGTTTCAAAGGGGAAGACCGAACCACCTAAAAGAAAAGAGGATGTCGCTAGCAACAATAAACTCAAGTCAAATTTCCAACCTTCAAATAATAGGGATATCAAATGTTTTAAATGTCTGGGTTCTGAGCACATTGCATCACAATGCCCAAACAAATGGGTAATGATTTTACGTGACAATGGAAAAGTGGAGACTGAGGATGATAGTGATAGTGATGAAATGCCTGAGTTAGATGATGATGGTGTAGAGTACCTTGTAGAAGGTGAAGTCCTATTTGAGAGACATGCTCTTCATGCATAAATTAAGGTAGATGATTTGGAGCAGCAGAAAAGAAAATGTGAGGTAGAAGCACAAGAAAAGATAACGAGGGAGGAAAAAAAAGAGATTGTAATTAGCAAAACTAACCAATCCCTCTCCAATTTATCTATTTTTTTATTGCAGGGATTTGAGGACGTATCTTCAGATGAGATGTCTAGTAGGTTATCACATATTTGAGACATTGCACATCAACTTTGCTTTATACCTAGAGCTGTTCTTCTAAAATGACCAACCTATAGAAGCAATCTAGATTAGACGAATGAGCTTCAAAGACATCAAATTAAAGCAAAAAAAGGCCGCAGATTCTTCTTTAAGCCTGGTGATTGAGTTTGGATGCATATGAGAACGGAAGGTGATCTTTATCCCTTTGATGCCGGTAATGATTTGAGGTCGAATCCTTTTAAGAAAGGAGTGGATAATGCGATCCATGCGAGCCATGAACCCTTGGTACATTTGACTTAAACTAAAGATCATAATGAAGACATATCAGAGGCTAATGGAAGATTGGAGGGCCAAAATGAGCATGAAACGAAGTTTAGAGGTCAAAACAAGGTAGCCAAAAAAATGGCATGGGTTGCCTGAGGCCAATTTTTACATGCAGAATATAAATGGCTAAGCTTGGGCAATCGCCCATACTTAATTTGGGGAAAATTTAGATTTTTTGAATTTTTGTTTCTTTTTTTCGTTTAAAACTCTATTTTGATAAGTTTTTAGTTATATTTTCAAATTAGACTATGTTTTAATTAATTTTACTATATAAACACTTTATATTGTAGACAATTCATAACTTTGAAAACTTTGATTTATTGAGATTCAGATTAAGTGAGATCCACTTATTTCTTCCGTGTACTTAATTGAACAAATCAAAACTTATCAAAGATTTCACAAACTTTTGTGGCGTTCAAACTTGGTTCTTTGATTCAAGTAATCATCGGGTCAAGTCTTGCGGCTTGATTTTAGCTTTTTAAGGGTTCATATCAATCTTGGTTGTGGGTTCCGAGATTCAATTCTTCGCGGGTTCGCGTCACAAACCCTTAGGAAATTATATTTAACATCAATCAAGAATCCAAGAAATTGATTCATATACCTGTCTTTATTATCTCTGAGTCGGTGAACAAGGTTCAGATTTTCGAATACTTAAACGAGCAATAAATCTTATTCCCAGCCCAAACGGTGAGAAAATTGAAAGATAAGGGTTTTCAATTGGATTTTGAGTTTAGATTTGGGATACAGAGAAAGGTAGGAGAAGGATTTTTAGTTGCCTCCAACATCTAATTTTGAACTTATAATCCTATTTGGCTTCTCTCCGGCCTGCAGCAATCCAAACAATCAACATCTCGAGAAACCATCAAACACAAATATCAATTGCTAAAGAAATCTTGCTTTAATAACACATTTCACCTTCCCCCAAAGCCCGGAACCTCAGTCATACCAATACTAAACGGGCCTCAAATCCATTTGAGGAACCACACATCCAACAATTCCACCAACTCCCCCACCCTCAATTGTCTCCCATTCACGACCACCTGTTTCGGCCTCACTTGATTCACCGTGCACTCTCTATCCACCTTCATTATTCGCTTAACCTCCAAATTGCTACACAATTTCGTTAACAGCCTCGAACACTTCTCCAAGCTCCCATTCATTGTGTCATTAATCAGTTTCCCAATGCATCCCAAACACTTCCTCTCCTCCGACACCGACCCCATCTATAACGTCCCGAAAATTTCTAAGATTCCGGAGTGTTAATAAAATTCATGAACATTAAATTATTGCGGAAAAGTGACTTTAATAAAAGAAAAATCCCAATTACTAAACAATTGGTTAATTCGTAAATATTAAAGGAAAATAGATCGTCGAATGTAAATAAACTTGAAACTGTGACGCTAATCATCTTATTAACTAAAGCATTATAAATAAACTAATTTTATTTGGCGACCATTGGCTTGACAGCTTCACCGACCCGCCACGCATCTATCATTATTACCTGAAATTTGTTAAAATGAGGGATGAGTATAAACAATTATACTCAGTGAGATACTTGCTATTTCCATAAACAGTCCAAAAATTATAATTATGCATAAAATTATTTTACCAAACTGAAATGAGAATTATCACACCATGACAATGATAATTCATGTAAGTACTGCAAATAAACTGAAACTCAAAGTTTTAACTGAACTTGAAAATTTAACTGAAACCCGAAGGTTTAACTGAACTGATTCATGATTTCTCCCGAAGGAGCACTAAAATAAAGTAATCAATTTACATACATAATTACAATAATTAGAAAGTCGTAGAAATCAACAAATAGCACATAGCATCTCACCTTATTTCTTGTGAAAGATTGTACTGAAAAACGAACGTAAAGCTTGCCAAAAGGTGTCACAAGAAACTGAAGAAAGTAAATATTACGCAAATTGTCGGCTGTTTTCTTCAAGACGTGAGGTTGGCCTAATTTTATATAGAATAGGCTTTGCTTTTTAAAATGAAACAAAGTCTAGAATTTTGGTTTGTTTGGAATTGTAAATTAAATAGGAGAGAGATAGAGATAGAGATAGAGATAGGGATAGGGATAGGGATAGAAACAATTTGGATTTCAAATGGTGAACAGTCTTCTGGCCGAAAAAGCTATCCCCAAAAGAGTCCATTTTTATATTCAATTTGCTATAAAAATTTTAATTGTCTCTATCTTGAATTTAACTTATCCAAAAATAGTTTTTCTCATGCTGTTAATTGTAAATAAAAACGAGCTATCCAACGAGTCCAATATTATTATACTAAAACTTGTTCTTTCTCTAATTAATTATTTAGCCCAATTAAATTAATCGATTCTAAAAATTTGGAGTTCTACACCATCGCTTTTAACACAAATTCATAAAGTACTTTGCTCCACAAACAAAGCACCACACCCTTTCTCCCAACAACCTACTACCCTATCCACCACACCTCCCACAAAACTTTCCCTTTATTCCTAGTAATAATCTCAACCCTCTTTTTATATCCTTTTTCCTCTCATCAAAACTCGAATTTTTTTTACAATGATTTAAACTACAGTCTCTTGCGTCATAATTACCATCAACACTTTCCTGCAACAACACACTATCCTTTCCAAAGTTTCAGAACCAAACTTCAATCATACAAAGCATAAATCAAATGTGTACAGCACAAGCAGATTAGTGATACATCGTTTAAACATAATACTCTTATGAACACTGGTTTTTGGTATGTGCTCCAAGTAATGTTTCGCTCGCAATCAGTTGGTCAGTCTCGAACACTCTGCAGCCCTTAGTCACCGATGGAGAAGAAAATAAACGAAGCTGGCTTGCTGTCAAGGGCCGATTTTGGCTGATTGGAGATTGAATTTGTGAAAATGGAGCGAAAATATTGTAATCGGATTTAGGGATTAATTGATTAATTTGGTGTCGTTCATTTTTTTAGGGATATTTGTTATATTTATTGTTAAAAGTATATATTTTAATAACATTCAACAAACATTGCTAAAAATGCTATTTTTTAACAAAGTTAAAGTTCATTGTTAGATGAAAAATTAAATAAATTTGTTTGCAATAAACTGTGAACGTTGCAAAAGGTGCTAAATATATATGTTTTAACAATGTGCGTAAACGTTGCCAAATACGCTATTTTTTGACAACAGTCACTGTTGTTAGACGACGAAAAAAAATTACAACAGATTATGAACATTGCATAAAGATACATTGACAACATTAATGTAAATATTGTTGTCAAATCTCAATTTAGTTAACCAATAGCAATATACATTTAATGATTATTGCGATAAACCCTTTTTTGGCGTCAATCAATTCTATACGATATGCGAACCTAATTATCTCTAATTAAGCTTCGAACATAAACATATGCATTAAAATCTCAAGAACACCTAAATAGATTTCATAAAGCATAATAGTATTTTCTATCTGTTATTGGACCCTATGTTATTCAATACCACGTGCTTAATCTATATTGAATCTCTCGATTTCAATATAAATCACAATATATTCTAATGGTGATCAGGCATTAAAATAATAGAAAAACTGCATAAAGAATAATCAACCTAAAAGCAATTAATTACTAAAATAGAAAAACTTCTAATTAATTAAAAATTATGAGGTTTCATCGTTCATCCTAGAAAAAGTAAATTAGCCGGACATGATTTCGTCAATTATGACAATAATTGACTTCATCATGATCTGGCGAAAGAAAAAGAAGAAGAAATAATTACAACCCGTGACTCTGGATGAAGAATCTTCAATCCCGTGCCTTAATCTTCGATTCTCCTCTTGCATCTTGTTCTCAAAATTCGTCTCCAATCCGGCTCTGAATTCGGCTCTCAAAATGGCTCTGTAATTATGAGTTAATAATTCATATTTATAGTTACCAAATTGTACCCCAGAAGATCTAAAAATATTATAAAATTCGTGGGCCAAAAGGTTTCCTAATCGGATTAGAACTCAAAAAAATAAAAAAAATCCCTCAGCAAAATTAACACTGGGCGACTGTTTTTCAAACGGCCATAACTTTTTGTAGAAAGCTCCAAATTGAGATCCGTAAAAAGTGGTAAACTCGTAATTCGATTATATTTCCAATGGTATATCATTTATTCATCGATTTCACCAAATTATTGCTCTTTTCATCTATTCTTCTCCAATTACTTATAAACAGGTCCAAAACTGAAATAGGAAGAATAATAAAATAAGTTAAGTAAAAATTCAATAAAATGACGGGATAAAAGCTTAATTTAAAAGTCCAAATAAGTGCACAAAATGCACTTATCACATGACATCCGACAGAAGGAAGGAGAAACTGTCAAGAGCTACTTTAAGAGGTTCAGTCACGTTATCAACAAAATTGAGACTGTGACTGATGAAAAGGCCTTGGATGTACTCGTGACTGGACTGCACATGCGCACTCCCTTCTGGAGGGATGTACAGAATAGTCAACCGAAGACCTACAGTCAGCAATTGGACTTGGTCCAGTGCGAAATTCGATTAGAGGAGACGATCGAGAATATGGAGAAGGCTGAGAGGGAGAGAGGAGACGATCGAGAATAGGGAGAAGGCTGAGAGAGAGAGAGAAGATTGCTACAGAAGGGAAGGGCAACGCTCTTCCGAGCTTCGTTTCTCCTGCTTTCAAAAAAGGCGCTCCCTCGGTCTATCGAACAACCATTACAAGAGATTCGATCAAACGGAGGTAGCTTCAGTCCCCCATCCCAGAGCGCCCGTAGTGGCCTCCATGCCCGCCACAACACCGCCCAAGTTCTGTCGGATACACAGGACCAGGGTGCATAATACGAAGGATTGCCCAGACGTGAGAGAATTGATAAATCGCAGAGCCCACGGGCAGGCAGAGGAGAATAGGCCCGCGCGAGGACGTCGAGGGCCACCCACACAGGGGTGAAGACCTCCTTCCCGACGCCAGAACGATGGACCCTGACGTAATGAAGTAGAAAATGACAGAAATAGGGACCCGCCGAGGTTGGAGGGACTCGCGGGGCCTCCCCCTGTTTGAGAGATAAACACGATCATAGAAGGGCCCTATGTCGGAGGGCACATGATGAACTCGTAGCGTAACTACACAAAGACGGTGAGAGAAGAACCTCTGGAGAGTTGGCAGGTCCACGGGCAACGATCAAAAGCACCGCAGATCTCGTTCAGTGAGAATGACGAGGCTGGCATACACTACCTGCACTGCGATACCCTGGTAGTCCGCGTCGTCGTTGCCAAAAACAGCCTAGGACAGATGCTGGTCGATGATGGAAGTGTTGTGAACATCCTGTTTGGCAGTGCCTTCGACTAAATAGACGTGGATCATGAACTAACTGCCATCTCGGATCAGCTATTTGGTTTCACAGGAGATAGCCTCGTCCTGCGAGGAAGGATTACGCTTGCGGTAGACTTTGGAGAACCTCCGTACCACCTCCGGAAGTTCATGGAGTTTTTAATAGTGGACACTCACTCCACCTACCATGGGGTACTTGAAAGGCCCGCGCTGAAGGATTTGCAGGCGGTCACGTCCATACACTATCTGGTAATGAAATTCTCGACGCCCGGAGGGGTGGCCAAAATCTGCGGTAATCAGACGGAGGCGAGGGCATGTTACATGAACGCATTGTGGAAGGCTGCTAAATGCGAGGATATCACCCCAGCGGTAATGACCATACATTCGGAGTCGATGGATGTTGAACGTGAGGGGATGGATGAAGAATTGATACTGGACGAGGGTCTGGATCCTCGGATCATAGGCTCAGATTCTCTTGCCTCCTCGGTCGAGGAGCTAGAAGCATTTCTGGTGAACTCCTCGGAACCAACCTGGGTATTGCAGGTGGGAGAGAAGCTCGAGGAAAGAATGAAGGAGGAGCTGAAGCAGTTTTTCCAGGAGAACGTTGACGTCTTCGCATGGAAGCACAGTGATATGGTCGGGATCGACCCGTTGGTGACGTGCCACGCCCTGAAAGTGGATCCAAAAGCACGCCCCAGGATTTAGAAAAAGAGGCCTTTGAGTGCCGAGAGGTACAATGCCTAGCCAGCGGGTTCATCAGAGAAGCGACTTACCCGCAATGGGTATCTAACCCAGTGCTAGTAAGAAAGAGTACCAAGAAGTGGAGGGTATGCATAGACTTCTCAGATCTGAACCAAGCATGCCCTAAAGACAGCTTTCCGTTGCCGTGCATCAACTAGCTGGTCGATGCGACTGCCGGCCACAAGTTACTTAGCTTTATGGACGCATACTCGGGCTACAACCAAATCCCGATGTTTGCGGGAGACGAGGATCACACCTCGTTTATTACGGACCGAGGGTTATACTGCTATAGGATGATGCCTTTCAGCCTGAAGAACGCGAGAGCCATGTACCAACGATTGGTAAACCGCATGTTCGCAGGACATATTGAGAATACATGGAACTATACGACGACGATATGCTGGTAAAGAGCGTAAACGCCGATGAGCACTTAGAGCACTTAAGAGGGAAGTTCGGAGTCCTTCACAAATATCGCATGAAGCTTAACCCTATGAAGTGCGCGTTCGGAGTTGCGTTTGGAAAGTTCCTCGGCTACATGGTCAATTAGCGCGGAATAGAGGCTAATCCTGAGAAGATTAAGTTGCTCATTGAAATGCGGTCACCATCCTCCTCTAAGGAAGTCCAGAGCCTGACGGGAAGGTTAGTGGCTTTGAATCGATTTATATCCAAGGCGACCGACCGCTGCCAACCTTTCTTTCAGACCATCAACGAGGAGAAGAGGTTTGAGTGGACCGAGGAGTGTGAGAAAGCCTTCCAAGACCTCAAGGTCCTCCTCGAAAAATCTCTACTGCTGTCCAAACCAAAGAATGGAGAGACGTTGCTCGTTTACCTCGCCGTATTCGAGAAGGCAGTTAGCTCGGTCTTAATTCGAGAAGAGGGCCCAGCAATATTTCCTGTCTATTACGTGAGTAAAGCCCTGCAGGATGCAGAAACAAGATACCCAGACATGGAAAAGCTTGCCCTATCATTGATCACCGCCTCTCGAAAACTTCGACCGTACGGTACTTCCAGTCCCATAGCATAGATGTTTTGACAAATCTCTCTCTGAGACAGATACTCCAAAAGCCGGACACATCAGGTCAGCTGATGAAATGGTTAATAGAACTCAGCCAGTTCGATATCAACTACAAGCCACAACCTTCCATAAAAGGACAGGCCTTAGCGGACTTTGTGGCTGAATTCGTCCACATCCCCGAGGGTTCGCTCGAGGCCCGACCCCTGGAGGTACCAACATGGAAGTTATATGTTAATGGATCCTCGAGTGAGGCCAGAGCTAGAGCCGAGATCCTGCTGGTTAGTCCTGATGGCCACAATCTCAACTGCGCGCTTCGCGTGGAGTTCAAAGCCTCCAACAACGCAGTGGAATACAAGGCACTCCTAGTAGGCTTGAGGTTGGCACAAGAGATGAAGGCGATGAAGCTCCAGATTCATAGCGATTCACAGCTGGTTGTCAGTCAGGTTAATGGGACCTTCACGGCACGCGAACAATCTATGGTGGCGTACCTGACAAAGGCCAAGGACCTGTTGTCCCACTTTGAGGCATACGAACTTCTACAGATCCCACGAGTGGAAAATGGCTATGCGGACGCCCTCTCGAAACTGGTGAGCAATAAAGACTCCGACTTAATGAAGGCCATTCCAGTTGAGAGGCTCAACCGACCTTCCATCGATGAATCTCACGCACCTGCTGTCATGACGATATCTGATTCTAGAAGATGGATAAAGGAGATCACTGAATATCTAACCGACCTATCTAACCGACCAGTTACTGCCCGATGACAAACAAGAAGCACAGAAACTCTGCAGAAAGGTCGCGAAGTTCGTGTTGCAAGACAAGATCCTATATAAACGGGGATTCAGCCACCCTCTCTTACGCTGTTTGACACAGGAGGAAGCAGTATACATAATGAAAGAGATACACGAAGGGATATGCGGCAATTATTCGGGAGCAATGGACAGAAAGCCTTGAAACAGGGATACTATTGGCCAACCATGAAGAAAGACTCCCACAATTACGCAAAGAAGTGCGACAGATGTTAAAAGTTCGTCACTATACCGAAGCTCCCGACTCAGAACCTTACCCCGGTCACCAGTCCTTGGCCCTTCGCCAAGTGGAGAATCGACTTCATCGGTCCCCTCCCGGCGGGGAGAGGTGGGGTCAAATTCGCGATTGTAGCGGTGGATTACTTCACCAAGTGGTGTGAAGCCGAACCTTTGGCCAAAATCACGGAGGAAAATACATGGAAATTTGTATGGAAAAACATTGTCTGCCGCTTCGGCATTCTCCACTCTCTCGTTTCTGACAACGGCACACAATTCGCAGGAATGAAGTTTAACGCGAACTGTGAGAACTTTGATATCCGAAGGGTCTTTTCCACCCTCTTACTACCCCCAATCCAATGGTCAGGTGGAAGCCATGAATAAGATCATTAAGCATACCCTTAAGCAGAAACTAGAATCCGCGAAAGAAGGATGGGCTGAAGAACTACCCGAGACCCATTGGTCCTATCGGACCACCTATCGCACGGCCACAGGTGAAACCCTGTTCTCCATGGCATACGGAGTAGAGGCAATGATTTCCGTCGAGGTAGGGATACCCTCACCCAGGCACCTGCACTTCAACGAGGTGACTAACAAGGATTTACGAAGGGCAAGCCTCGATTTGCAAGACGAGAGACACGCGGAATCGCAGCTCCACCTCGCGGTTTACCAGCGGAAGATGGTCCGATATTACAACTCCAATGTCAAGGGCAGGAGCTTCCACATCAACGACTTTGTCCTAAAGAAGGTATTCTAAGCTAATAGAGAGGTCGGGGCCGGAACTCTAGGGCCTACTTGGGATGGACCTTATAAAGTCATCGAAGAAATCTACCCCGGAACTTACAGATTGGAAGATTTCGAAGGCAGAAAGACGAGGTACCCTTGGAACATCGCCCACTTGAGGTCGTGTCATCAGTAGTTTCATTTTTGCACTGTTTTGATTTTTCGACATTTTTGTCTGGCGCCCCGAGACACCGTCCTTTCTAATAAAATCCATCGTTTACGAATCTAAAGTGTTCTTTGTACAACAAGAGCAAGTGAAAGCAATTCGGCAGCGAGAGAGTGTGGTTCGCGGCCAACTCTTTCAACTCACTGGATAAACATTCGACGCGTAGTTAAACAAGTGAAAGCAATTCGACAGCGAGGGAGTGTGGTTCACGGCCAACTCTTTCAACTCGCTGGATAAACTTCAATGCGTAGTTAAACAAGTGAAAGCAATTTGGCAGCGAAGGAGTGTGGTTCGCGGCCAACTCTTTCAACTCGTTGGATAAACATTCAACTCGTATAAAAATAAGTGAAAGAAATTCGACAGCGAGGGAGTTTGGTTCGCGGCCAACTCTTTCAACTCGTTGGATAAACATTCAATGCGTATAAAGACAAGTGAAAGCAATTCGGCAGCGAGGAAGTGTGGTTCACGGCCAACTCTTTCAACTCGCTGGATAAACATTCAACGCGTAGTTAAACAAGTGAAAGCAATTCGGCAGCGAGAGAGTGTAGTTCGCGGCCAACTCTTTCAACTCGCTGGATAAACTTCAACGCGTAGTTAAACAAGTGAAAGTAATTTGGTAGCGAGAGAGTGTGGTTCGCGGCCAACTCTTTCAACTCGCTGAATAAATATTCAACGCGTATAAAAACAAGTGAAAGCAATTCGGCAGCGAGGGAGTGTGGTTCGCGGCCAGCTCTTTCAACTCATTGGATAAACATTCAATGTGTATAAAGACAAGTGAAAGCAATTCAATAACGAGGGAGTGTGGTTCACGGCCAATTCTTTCAACTCGCTGGATAAACATTCAACGCGTATTTAAACAAGTGAAAGCGATTCGGCAAAGCTTTGTAAACATTCAACGCATATGTAATCAAATAAAAAAAAATGAGGCGTATTCAATGACCTACATTTACAGGTCGAAACAGCAACAAATAAAAACTAGAACAGAGAGAATCCTCAAATCTCAGTCGAGAACCACTGGATTCACGTGGCCAGAGGCCTAGAGTTTGGCCAGAAGACCCTGGGCCTTCGACAGCTCGGTCAGTGCTTTGTTCAATTCCTTGTCTTTGGCATAAACCATGTCCTGAAAAGACTTCAGTTACGACTTTGCCGTTTTTTGGGCTTCGATACATGCCCTTTGGATCAGCCTAGCTTTCTCGATATCATACGTTGCGCGAGCCCTGGCATCTTCGGAGAATGCGAGTTTTTTTCGAAGGTCTTTGTTATCTGCGCGCAATGGTAGAAGTCCAATACTTATTAACAGATACAGCTACTTTGGCCACCGGGGGTGGAAGCTTTACTAACACCGCTGGATCCAGCTCGTTCCTACGGGACTCGATGTTGATATACTCGTACTTGCCAGAGGGACGAGAAGGAGAGGCCCGAACCGCCTCCTCCCTACCATTGGCGCCTGCCTTTCTCTTACCCAATTGTTTGGCACTTTTCGACGAAGGCATGGGTCTCACAGGAGATAGGGAGAGGCACTACCAGTGTCATCTCTGGTGTTGGACGGGCAAAGGAAGGACCACTCACTGTTATCTCTGGCATTTGCTCAGCGGCAACCCTGAGATTAGACACTGCGGAAGGTACTGAAAAGGGAGGGAGGATGTTATCCACAACCCCCCACGTCTTATCTTAAACTTTGGGACACTGGAGAAATGAAAACCTGACATGGCCGGCAATAACCAGGATCCGAATAGAGAAGTAGAAGGACAGAGATGAGAAGAATAAAGTAAAGTCCTACAAACACATATATAGGCGCGGCAGAATACTGACAGTCGGAGTAAGTGCACGCCAAGTAAACCCTAGGAAGATGTAAAAGGTGCGTGGGAATGCGCGCTTCGCAAAATTCACCAACGTCAATGCATGGTAATGTCGCGAATATCAATACATGGTAATGGTATAAATGGTGGTAGCTTCGTGAGGCAGGCGAGGACGGCCTGGTCCATATGCCTCGCTATCGTGCGATCGCCAGAACTGTAATTGACTATTCTTCGCGAACCACTAAAACCAGGTGAGATGCGACGTCCCTCCTCTCCCCTCTGAAAAGTCGGCAAAATTTGAAGCCTAAGTACCACAAGCAATCGACATAGACGAAACTACCATGGGAATTTTGGAATAATCATGTTTTATTCAACATGATTCAGAATACAGGGAAAAAATAAACATGCATGATAATTATCCTACTGCCCTGCCGTCTCTTTGGATCGGTACATGCTGGGACATTAGAACTACTAAGCCTATTAACCTGGTCTTCGTCACTCCGAGTGTCATCTGTTGTTGGAGATCTGATTCCACCATGATCGGCAGTCACCCAGAACTAACATGAGTTGATTTGGTGACTAATTAGGCCACACTGCCCAAAAAATACCGTTGACACATTTGGCAGAGGACCCCCAGCCCCACCATCCGAATCAGGGCCCCCCGTTCGGGGCACGGTCAGGCTAATGCTGCTAGGCCCAACCCTCCCGTACGTTTGGTCCTCTGAATGTTGATTGGATGGGCGTTTGGTCCTCTGAATGTTGATTCTCCAGTTGGTTGGTATTCTGGATGCTGTTTCTCTGTCCGCGATTCCATAGCACGTCTGAAACGGAAGGCCCGATCAAACGATTCGAGAAGTTTTGGGGACGCAAGGGTCTAATTCACGCAATTTAATGGATTTGCGTACGCATGAGGAGCACAATGGGAGGCGTTCAATGTATTCTTAACTTATATATAGAGGCTACATTGGGACTTGACACAAAGCAATGAATATGGATATCTCAGGAAAATTTGGAATGCCACACAGTCGTGCTACCTCCCCAAGACATTAAAGGCGCCAACTCTTTAGATTCTGCCAAAAGTCTGCGT
Source organism: Forsythia viridissima (assembly GCA_030279155.1). Classification (NCBI taxonomy): domain Eukaryota; kingdom Viridiplantae; phylum Streptophyta; class Magnoliopsida; order Lamiales; family Oleaceae; genus Forsythia; species Forsythia viridissima. The sequence continues at coordinate 6,433,882 of CM059036.1, forward strand.
CATTAATGCCCAAGGGGATGATTCTCAGATTTGCAGCGTTCCTCCTCACGCACAATCATGCATAACATTAAATGCCGGGACATGAATAAATTAAGAAAAATAAATCTGGCAATTTATTCTAGAATATACACAAAAGTAGATAACAAGATTCCAAGTTCGGATGCCCCACCGCCTCTTTAAGGGTCGGCACATTGCGGGCCTTCCCCCACAATTAGAGGGGATATCTATTCATTGACTTCACCAGGTTCGGTTTCAGGAACCAAAGCCTTGGAGGGAGCCTGTCGAAGGAAAGAGAGGTCCCACTCTGGATGGATCTCCGCGATCCGCTCTACCAACTGTTCGTCCCCAATGGTCATCAGGCGGTGGGTGAGGTCCTGATACTCAGGCGTGTCCACGAACGCGTCTTGGTATGCCTCCACTGCCCTGGCCTCGGCACCCGCACATTCAGCCCGGACTCTCTTCAACTTCAGTTTTGCATCCGACATCAACTTCTCCTCTTCCGCAATGACGATCTCTAACCTGCTGTTCGAAGCGGCTAGCGCGGTCTCTGAGGTAAGGGTACAGTCTTCAGCCAATTTCTGTACCTCCTCAGCACGCTTCTGAGAAGCTTCGGCAGCCATCTTCTGATCTCGGGCCTGTTTCAAACTCTCTTTGGCAGCCTTCAGCTCAATCTCGTATTTGTCCCTAATGTCCGCCTCCTTCGTCACAACCAAGTCCAGCTTGAACTGCGGCCCCCTTTTTTCAGACTTTAGCTACGCTTTCTCGAGGCCCATGGCCTTCAGCTCCTCGGCTACCTTCTTAGATTTGGCCTCTTCCTCACAGTACTGGCCATCATAGGCTTCCAGGGTGCTGAACAATTCCTTGGTCAAAACCAGTCCCCATACCAAGTTCATTTCCGCCATTTGCAGCCGCTCCCGAATAGTGGCTTCCTCGGTGGCCTTCTCCTATTTCTGGGTCCAATATTTGTGCACGCTCGCTGCAATCATCGCAGGATGAGCAGGGAGCATTTCCATGGCCGAGGTTTCCAGTTCTCCCTGGCGTTGGAAAATGCAGACGGGGCTTCCCTGCCCTGACGAAGGGCTAGATTTCTTTGCACCCTCAGTCTGACTCTATTTGTGGGCATTCCTCATAAACCCTCTCGCTGGGACCGCATCACCCGTGTTCTCAGTAATTCTCTTCTCCTTATCCTTGAGTAGAACGGGGCTGGGTGAAGGACATGATGACGAAGGCTGGGGCAGAGGAGGAACGTCCTGGCTGGGAGAGGGATTGGAAGCCAGTGGGTGGACGAGCCCTGATGGTATAACATCTTGGATCTCTTGCGATGGACCAGACGCCTCATTCGCCGACGCTTGGGACGAAGAACCCTCTCCGCTAGTGGGGTGGGCAAGACGGAGCGTAGGGATATTCTTGAACCTGAAAGTTGTTAGCACAAACAACAATTTACAACACCTTAGGGCAATTATTCACATCGACATCGAGGTGTCAAAACTTGAGGACTTACACATCAGTCTGCAGCTAGCTAATAAGCTGTCGTCCTTCAACAGGTTGCTGAGACTCCTGTAGTCGCTGCTGAGGCCCCGTAACTTGTTCCACTTCACTCTCAGCTCTTCCTGGTCCCTCTTAGGGATGGGTGACTTACCACAGTCTGCAAAAACAGGCAAGACATTAAGTCAGGAACAATTACCAGAACCTACACAACTGCAGCAATATATACTGAGTTCCCCGAATCGACGAGGGATGGACACATTGGGACAAGGGTCCCCCGGCAAATATTTCCAGTCCCCACCGACGAAGATGAACGTCTCTTTCCAATTGTGTACTTTGTTGGGGCTGTCGATGGCCGCTCTCCATTTCTGGCCTGGCCGAGGAGAGATGTTGTACCAGCCCGCAGATCGACAAGGCCGGTATATAGACTCGAACTCCCTCGGGGTAAGGTTCCCTCCTGCCTCGGCAACATTCCACAGTATGTATGAGGCAACCATATGCCCCCAGCCATTTGGTGTTATCTGACAAGGGGCTAGGTTCCAGTCTTTCAACACCTCATGGAAGAAAGGATGCATGGGCAGGCAAAGGCCTTGTTGCATCGCGGGTTCGTAAATTACGATGTACCCTTCGGGAGATCGTCGGCGCGTTCTTCTGGACCCGGAGCTCTGAGTTTAACGGATGCAGGAATGTCATAAGACAACCCTATGTCCTCCAACTCTGCCTCGGTGATCCTCGACTGAGCCATAGATGCTTCGGTGGCTGACTGCTTGAGCTTTTTGTCGAGCGCCTTCGCGGCCGGGGCATCCTCTTACCAAATGATCCCCTCATTTCAGGTACTCCAGCGTCAGGTCTCCTTTTTTCCACTGTCTCCTTCACCGGTGCTGATGGACAAGCCCCCCTCCCACTCGTAGACGGAATCGACGAACACACGGCAGGAGGCTCCTGGTTTACTCTCCCTACGACCTCGGAAGATGAAGATGATGTGGCGACCGATGGTGACTCATTCCCAATAATACTAGGGTTTGTCGGGGCATTCGATGGGTTCTGTGAATCGTCGTTTCTGGACGATATTATGCCTACAGGGTATAATTCCCAAGCTATGGAGTCGAGCAATAAACACGACAGGAAACAACGAAAACAAATCACAGCAACTTTCAACGCACTTACCTCGGAAATGTGATTAGAACGACGTACCCACTTGGAGTTTCTCACTTATCGGCAGAGTATTCACAATGAGCACAAAGGCAAGAAGAAGTTGTAGTGTAGGGGGATGCCTGGTTTTATATTGATGCATTCCAATCTCCACTGTCCAAATCCCAAGCGTCACATTTGAACCTGCGGACAGTGGACGAGTGTTTTAAATTGAGCAACAGGCGGGAAAGCGAAACCCCAAACGTTTAGTGAAACGAGAATGCACGCGCCCACGTACGCCCCCGTTCTCTGCCACGCACAACTGCATTAATTGCATATACCCTCTCACTCATGATTGCCTGGCCCTAGATTGACAGCCTTGATTGACAGAACCACACCAACCGCAGACACGTCACCAAAGGTCTGGCCCCCTGAAGCCCTCACCCATCATAAATGTTCGGCTTCGGACTTGGAGGACTATACTGGGTAAGTTGAAGTCTTATAGTTGAACGCGCGAGGACCACATTCCGCGAAACACATGGCAATCGAATTTTCTTCGCCCAAAATTATTTTTTTTACTCTCAAAAGTTCCACGCCTATTATGAATAATAGGCTTGGACTTGGGGGACTATTGTTACCACACAATTCTGATATGGCCTCCACGTCAACAAGAGTCCCATCTAGGCCCATCAAGAGTCCCATCTAGGCCCATCAAGAGCTCCATCTAGGCCCGGCGAGGGCCTCGCAAATTCTGAAAAGGGCCTTGGATGCCCATCGAATGCCTTAGCCTTCTACAGCCAGAATTCTGCGGGGCCCAGAGAGGACCTTGACACTCACGGCCGACCCATAGGTTCTCGTCAGGCTTCGTATCAATTATAACTAGAAGGCAGCACGATATGCTGGAATGACCAGAGAAGTAATTAAAGAAAGATTGCGTTGGTTTGGCGCACGAATCCTCACAAGAAAATTGAATCATAATCTCCTAAAATCATGCAACGTGATAAACTCAGATAAGGAAGGTAATCTTGGAGATTGCCTTGACAAGGAATGATCTCTATCTCATAAGGAAGGAGGATCCGATTGGGTATCTAATTGATTTGTTACCTAAATCAATCAGGACTCTTGCGCTATAAATACGACGTCTCCGGTTGTTCCAAGGTACGCTCTTTTTACACTTGAATCCCACCCTAAACTCTGCTCAAACTTCTGCCTGCTTGTCTCTCCCACACCCAATTACTTACTTCCCCCACGTGTATTATTTCTATATACCAGCAGTTGACTAGATCGTCGGAGTACCAACGATCGACGGACCCTTTTTCTCCGGTGATCTTGGTACCTAACGGCCATCCGAGTATGCAGGTAACATACAGGTTGGCAGAAGAGTGACTAGAGATTTGTTGACACGTGGACGCTGCAGGTTCCAACGTCAACAAACATGTTCAAGCACCAAGCATGAATTAATTAAATCAATTTCTAACAATCAAGAATACATGATATTTAAGATGAAATTTTTTTTTATCTAATTGATTCAACAAGAACAAACTATGAACGTTAAAGCTCTAAAACGGAATTAAACGAATAACAAAATAATCACTTTGCTAAAATAAGGTTTCATCGTCTAAATTGGCTCAAGAAAATTAGAAGAACATAAGTAAATAAAAAAGAAAAGAATTGATAGAATCCGGCCTGGATTTAAGGAGGATAAATTTTCGAAAAACTCTTGATCGCCAAGTCATTGTCTTCTCTTGTTTCTTCCGTCTTTTTTAAAATTCGGCTTCCAAAAATTCTCCCCTTTGTTATGAGTTAATAACTCATATTTATACTACCCTAATTGTGCCCCAAAAGATCTCCAAAAAGTTACAAAATTCGTAGGCCAAAAGTTACCTAACTAGATTAGGGCTCAAAAAAAGAAATAAAAATCGCAGACAGAAAATAACACTGGGCGATTGCCCAGTGCATTTCCAGGCGTTCGCCTAGCCTTGCCAATTTGTACTCTATTTCTGTTGAGCAGTGCTGGGCGCTCGCCCAGCTTATAATTTCTAATTGTGCTGTTTTGGTCCTCTACCTTTTCTTTTCGTCTGATATAATCCTTCAACTTTAGGTCTTGGTCATTTTAGTCCTCAAGCTTTAATATTGTCTTCTTCAATCCTCCAACTTTCTATACTCTCCAATTTGGTCCTTCAAGTTTCCAATTGAGTACAATTGAGTTTCCGTACTTCAGAGACACCTTCCAATTTATTGTTTTTTCATACATTCTTCTCCATTTGCTATTAAACAGGTCCAAAATTGAAATATAAAGAATAACATAATAAATAAAGAGAAAAATCTATAAAATGACGTGATAAAAGCTTAGTTTAAAGGCCCAAATAAGTGCATAAAATGTACTTATCAAACTCTCCCAAACTAAACATTTGTTAATCCTCGAACAAAAACAAAACAAAATATAAATTAAAACTAAGCTAATAGAATCAATGGGAAATTAGCCAATGTTTAATTTCTTACCATATGCCTCAAGTTCGAAAGTAAAGCTACACTTTTAGAAGGATATTAGACAACAACACAAAAATTTTCACTTATCCGATACTCAACCTTTTGTGAGTGTGTGAATAGCAAAAAATTAAACTTATACATGTATTAGACCATGACTAATATTGTGTAGTTGATATTTTAGTAATTCCGAATCCTTTGTAGTCCTTTATTTCTCACACCTCTCGTAAATTCTCACACTTCTAATACTTTTCTCTCCAATCCAGAGGTGTTCTAGCGAAATTAGTTTCTATTGATCAGCACAATATTTTTTTCAAATAAAGTGGTAAAACTTAGAACTTGTATTCTTAGAATTAGGATGGTGAGTGATTTCTAAATTCTCATCTCTGAGGTTCCAACTTAGCAATCTTTATCGAGCACTTTTACCTCTTTTTATTTATTTTACTCATATTAACAATCTTACATCTTATGCAATACTTTTCTTTCACTAGCTTTCTATGTGACCCTTGTAGCGAGCTTTGGGCTGATGACACCCAAGTCAAATGATTATAGGGCACCAGATTTTAAAATACCCTAACATGCTTAATTGTTTGAGTCCCACAGACTAATAGAGAAGTGAAGATGTAAATATATATATGTTTTTTTTCAATTTTTTTTCCTCTTTATATATATATATATATAACTCATGTAGCGAGCTTTAGGCTGATGACTCTCAAGTCAGATGACCATAAGGCACCAGGTTTTAAGATACCCTAACATGCTTAATTGCTCAAGTCAGATATTTTACTTTATTTTATCAGCAGTGAGTAGTGCTTAGTTTAGATTCCTTGACTATAACCTATTCAACGAAAGATGAGATCCAGAAAACCTAAACCATCTAAATTCTCAGAACACAAGTAGTAACTTTAACACCCCCAAACTGTTCTCAAAACAGTTTGGTCACTAGCTTAAGGATCTAGGAACAGAATTTTTCATAATGATACTCAGTCACAATATCAACTCATACACTCAAGTCATGTTTCTAATAAATGATAAGTCAATAGTGGCTATGTGCTTCCTTAATCAGATCTAACATGGATAAGCATTCAGATAAAAAAACGAGTTCAAGTATTGTCTAACATTCTACTAAAAATGTGCTCGATTTTGAACAGATATCATCATTGGCGGTAGGATATTCAACAGCAACTAGACAAATACACTATTAAAAGTTTATTTATTTATTTTTGAAATCAAAATTATTTCAGTTATACAAACCAGAGTGATAAGCAAATTTAAAAGAAGTGCTAAGCAAATTCAAAAACATTTAAGTATCCTGATACTTTTTAACCTACCCCCAAACAAAAATATTAAATTGTCCTCAATATAATAGAAAAATAAAGCAAATAAAGGAGGGAAGAGATCAGTTACGCCCCTGAGGTAGAATGTCCGGTTGAAGTGGGCTCAGATGTAGTACTGGGAGCCTTGGTCAAAAGATGATTGCCTAGATATTATCCAAGCGGCTCGCAAAGTGGGACATCCTACGCTTGACATGATGAGGTTTAATAAGTGCATTAAACAATAAATAAAATAAAAACTAATAAATTATTTAAACTATCTAAAACTACTACATATAAAGCAAGTAAATAAAAGGGTTAGAAAATAGGTTGCCTCCCATTAAGTGCTTATTTATAGTCATTAGCTTGACTTAATGTCTGGCTGCTTTACGACACTTTGAATAGTTCTTTGGAGGACCTGTTTTGCTTGCATCTATTGACTTTGCACTATTTTTCGTTTATCCTAAAAAAGTTGAATATGTGCTTCGCATAAAAATAGGGTTTTAGTGTAGTACTTTGCTTGAACACAACCACGAAAATTTCAACTTCTTTATCGACATTGATCACAAAATCAATCTTAGAAGAAAGGGCACTCGTTGGAAGTGGCTCAATTTTCTATTTCCATTTAGTTGTATCCATGACAGGTGCATCTAATGCTTCTATCATGTCAACATCAGCAACATCCTCATTGTCATATGGTTGCTTGTCGATATTAAAAACATTCAATTTTATTGTCATGTTGCCAAAAGATAGCTGCATAACTCCATTCCTGCAATTAATAATAGCATTAGATGTTGCTAGAAAAAGACGACCAAAAATTCCAGGAATATGTTTAGTAGAGTCTCATACCGGTTGAGTATCAAGTACAATAAAATCAGCAGGAAAATAAAACTTGTCAACCTGTATCGAAACATCCTCTACAATTTCACGGGGGACTTTCACAAATCTATCAACAAGTTGTAAAATCACAGTTGTTGGTTTTAACTCGCCTAGTCCAAGTTTCATATACACAGAGTAAGGAAGAAGATTAATACTAGCTCCTAAATCTAGCAAAGCTTTCTTAATCTTATGGTTTTCTATGATGCATGAGATAGTAGGACAACCTGGATCTTTAAATTTTGGAGGGGTGTTATTTTGAATTATAGAGCTAACCTATTCAGTTAAGAATGCCTTTTTGTACACATGTAATTGTCTCTTTTTCGTACATAAGCCCTTCAAGAACTTAGCATAAGCAGGAACTTGCTTAATAGCATCAAGTAAAGGAATATTTATACTTACCTGTTTGAAGATTTCTATGATATCATTGATAGAACTACCTTGCTTTACCTTTGTTAGCCTCTGAGGAAATGGAGCTTTTGGAATGTAAGATGGCTCATTGTTCTCCTTGGGAGCTTCTTGGATTGAATCATCAGTTGGGGCATTACCTGGAGAAATTGGTTGAGATGTGTTTTGCTTTGAAATATCCACTTTGTTGTCAAACAGTTTGCCACGTCTCAAAGTCATGCTGGATTTAGCCTCCTCCTGTTGGTTGCTTGAATCGGTCCCAATATTGTGCACTCCTTTAGGATTAGGAAATGGCTGACTAGGAAACTTTCCTTTCTCAATGGTTGTTACCAACTGTTGGACTGATGAGGCCAGTTGTCCCATCATGTTTTCCAGATTGGAGATGGATTGTGCCTGTGAGTTCTGGCTAGTGCGTACTCCATTCTTAAACTCAGTAATGGTGTGATTTTGGTGCTTTAATGCAGCTTGTGTAGCTTTTGTCAAGTTTTGAATTGCCTCCTCCCATGGTTTTGGCTGTGAAATTTTTTTATTGAATTGTCTGGTAGTTTGCCGAGGGGCCTGACCTGCCGTACTATCCTGTTGAACACCCTGTGACCAAGAAAAATTGGGGTGGTCCCTCCATCCCGTGTTGTATGTATTGGAATAAGGATTGTAAGGTTGTTTCCTCATCATGTTGAGGACATTCGCTTGGTCAGAACATGCATCTGGCTCTATGGGATTATTGGCTGTCAACGAGGTCAACTTGCGGGAAATATCTTCTATTATGCATTTGACTTCTTTAATTTCTGAGCTAGGTTCATTGCTTCGAATCTCATAAATTTCTCTTTTCTTTGGTTCAGTACGAGAAGATCGACTCTGCTGTTGTGAATTGTCACCCTGCTTTTAAAAGAAGCTCCAAATCTCTGTAGCATTCTTAGACATAAGCTCTCCACCACTTGTGGCCATCAACCATTCTTGAATATGTGATAGTAATCTCTCCAAAAAATATTGGCATAAGTGCCATTTTTCATAACCGTGATGTGGACATTTCATAAGAAACCCATTGAATCTCTCCCAAGTTTCATAGAATGGTTCTTCGTCTCTCTACACAAACTCTGAAATTTTTCTGCGAATAACATTAGTTTTGTGAACAGGAAAATATTTATTCAAAAATTTAGCAACCATTTGTTCCCAAGATGTAGTACTATTGGCAGGTAACGTATTAAACCATGATCTATATCTATTTTTCAGAGAAAGAAAACAGACGAAGTTTAACATTATCAGGAGAAATATTCTCATATTTAAATGTCTCACATACAGCATAAAAATCCGTCAGATGATTGTAGGGTTCTTTACTATCTAAACCATAGAAAGATGGAAGACAATTAAGGACACTCGATTTTAGCTCAGAATTCCTAGCAGTTACTTGTGTGTATTGTATGCATGAGGTGCTCAAATTACCCAATGGACTAAAATAATCTCTAAAAGGTCTCTCTTCAATTTCATCACCCATAGCGATTATTGCTTCAGTTTCTTCAATTTTATCTAGATTGGTGGCTCGTTTTTGTTGGTAAAAAGTTTTTTCAATTTGACTATCTAGATATTCTAGCTTAATTTCTAGAGATCTACGACCAAGCATGCACTATAAATATTTTTGGATTTTTTTAAAATAGAAAATTAAAAAAAAATTCTAAATTATAACTAGTCAAAAATAAAATTAACTAAGATTAAATTAACCTTCAGACGCAGTCCCCGGCAACGGCGCCAAAATTTGATGTCAAATTTTAATTAACTCGCAAGTGTACGAATCTATTGGAATATAGAAAAGTAGTAACGAGGTCGATCCCACATAGATTGCAATGAGGAAAGTCTAATTTAATCCAAATTAACTATTATTCTAGTCTAGTTGAGTCGAAATGAGTTTGGTTGAAATAATTTAAATTAAAGACTAATTAAATATGCTAAACAATTAAGTTGAAAAATCAAGGTGTTTAAAGTACCAAGGTTTCAGAATCCACCATTGTTTAACTCAGTAATTATCCAGTTATTGATTAATTCTAAAAAACAAACGACAATTCGAAATCAATCAATTGTCGTCTCAAGATATATATATCAATTAATTTCAAAAGAAGAAAATCTAATATAGGCTCCCCTTATGCTTCAAATTTAAATTACTTAAGCGTTCTCCGTATCAAATTCAATTAAAAGAAAACAAATAATCAAAAGTTTCCTAAGCATTCTATTTATCCCACATTGATAAAAAGATAACGGAAAATCAAAAGAAATTAATAGAACATGTTTAAGCACCAAGCATGAATTAATTAAATCAATTTCTAACAATCAAGAATACATGATGTTACCACCTGATTTTGATAGGGCCTCTACGTCAGAAAAGGTCCAACGAAAGCCTCATATAGACCCAGCGAGGGCCTCGCAAATCCTAAGAAGGTCCCGGAGGCCCATTAGACATCTTAGCATTCTTGAACTACAATACCGCGGAGGCCATGGAGGGCCTCGGCACTCACGGCTGATCCATAGGGCCTCGTCGGGCTTCGTATATACTATAACCAGCAGGCACCACGATATTCTAGAATGACCAGAGAGTAAATAGAAGACAGATTGTGTTGCATTGGCACACGGATCCTTACAAGGAAACCGAATCACAATCTCCTAAAAATTAGGCAACGTGATAAACTCAAATAAGGTAAGATAATCTTGGAGATTGCCTTAACAAGGAATGATCCCTATCATATAAGGAAGGAGGATCCGATCGGGTATCTGATTGATTTGTTTCCTAAATCAATCAGGACTCTTACGCTTTAAATACAACGTCTCCGGTTGTTCCAAAGTATGCTCTTTTTACACTAAAATTTCACCCTAAACTCTGTTCAAATCTCTGCCTACGTGTCTCTCCCACACCCAATTACTTTCGCCCCCTGTGTATTACTCTTATACCGGCAGTTGACTTGATCGTCGGAGTACCAACGATCGCCAGACTCTTTTTCTCCGGAGATCTTGGTACCTAACGATTGTCCGAGTGTGCAGGTAACATACATGTTGGCAAAGGAGTGATTGGAGATCTGTTGGCACGTGGACGTTGCAGGTTCCGACGTCAACACATGATATTTAAGATGAAAGAAATTTTATCTAATTGATTCAACAAGAACAAACCATGAACGTTAAAGCTCTAAAACGGAATTAAACAAATAACAAAATAATCACTTTGCTAAAACAAGGTTTCATCGTCTACCTTGGCTCAAGAAAATTAGAAGAACATAAGTAAATAAAAAAGAAAATAATTGATAGAACCCAGCATGGATTTGAGGAGAAATCTTTGAAAAACTCTTGATCGCCAAGTCGTTGTCATCTCTTGTTTCTTCCGTCTTCTTCCAAATTCGACTTCTAAAAATCCCCTCTTGTTATGAGTTAATAACTCATATTTATACTACCCTAATTGTGCTCCAAAAGATCTCCAAAAAGTTACAAAATTCGTGGGCCAAAAGTTACCTAACTAGATCAGTGCATTTCCTGGCCATCGCCCAGGCTTGCCAATTTGCACTCTGTTTCTGTTGAGCAGTGCTGGGCGATCGCCTAGCTTATAATTTTTAATTGTGCTGTTTTGGTCCTCCACTTTTTCCTTCCATCTGATATAATCCTTCAACTTTAGGTCTTGGTCATTTTAGTCCTCAACCTTTAATATTGTCTTCTTCAGTCCTCCAACTTTCTATACTCTCTAATTTGGTCCTTCAAGTTTTCAATTGAGTGCAATTGAGTCCCCATACTTCAGAGACACCTTCCAATTTATTGTTTTTTCATCCATTCTTCTCCATTTGCTATTAAACAGGTCTAATACTGAAATATAAAGAATAACACAATAAATGAAAAGGAAAATCTATAAAATGAGTGATAAAAGTTTAGTTTAAATGCCCAAACAAGTACATAAAATGCACTTATTATTTATCCTAACGTATTAAATGTTGTTGTAGTGTATTATATGACACTCAAAACAAAAATGAATTTTCACACAAAAGAAACCTTGGCTATATTGTGACTCTTCTCCTTGGTTAGAATTAACATTAAACGTAGTCACTAATAAGTGTGTTTTACATGATTATTCTAGCTAATAAACTTGATATGTATGTGCCAATGGATGGTATTTCTATTTAATTTGGTATAAATATTAATTGTAGGTAAAACCCAAATTTGTATGTAAATAGAACAAAAAGAAAATTCAAGTTTAATTTGAGTAGATCGGAAGTATTTTAAGACTAACATGATGGTACGAGAGTGATAATAACAATTAAGAGAGCTATTGGAGGATTGTCACAAGTTCAGGATTAGAATTGAGCTCTAGAGACATCTAAACTGGGTATGGGCTTTGTAATGTGTAGAGACCGGATCCTAATCCAATCAGGATTGATGAACTTCTAATTGGATTAGGGTATACAGAATATAATAAATAAAGGTTATGGTCCCAAGTCAATCACAACTTTTACTCTTCTCTTCTACACCATTATAGACAGAAATTTCATTGAGCATTATTGAGGTAATTAGGCTGTGAAAGATCCAACCATCTCAATTTCAACACTAACAGAAACATGTATTCTTTTGAATTAATTGTACTTGATAATTTGGCATGATATATGGATTCTTTAATTATTAGTATGTAATTAAAGACTATAGATTTTATTTATAATAAAACTCTCCTATCCAAGTGGAATCTGTTCAATAATATATGCATGTGTAGGTTTAAGACTTAACTTCGTGCCAAAATATGTCCTTTCTGTCCTTTAAAACTTGCGCACCTGCAAAAAACCAACTTCCAGGTTTAAATCATTGCTTAAGCAAGAAAAATTGTAGGTCCCTTAAACCTCTGACTCAAGCAGCGAAGTCTTTGCTTAAGCAAAATTGTTTACTTAAAAAAAACCTCCACTCTGTATTTTCTCGCTTTAGCAAAGAAATTCTTGCTCAAGCAAGAACATTTTGTGAGTTCTTCATCATTTAATGCATTCTTGATGATAAATATTTTTCCCCTCCTCCGAGTACGGCGGTGATAGTGGTGGAGACCTGTAAAATAGTAGGGAGGCTTCTTTCTTCTGTGTCTACTCCGGTGTGATAATCAGTATATGATTAAAACAGATATACAGAATAACAATATGGAGTGTATGAGAGTTGTCTTTTTTTACATGGGGGGTTGGCCTATTTTATAAGAATGGCCTGCAGTTAAGGCCTTTAATGGTCCTTAATAGGGTGTCATCTCCCTCATTACTAGGAGTTAATGAGAGATGTTTCATCTTCACAATTATTTAGAGATGTTTCATATTCCCAATTGATGGTTTTTGATCTTCTCAATGACCGGTGGTAACTGTTATTCTATGGGTCACCTGTCTGGTTAATTGACAGTTGGGTTATTACAATCTATCTGTCAGATGCGTGCTTATGAGACCAACGAGTCACGCGAGCCGGTGATGCGTGTGAATCATTGAGGCGGGCGTGCCAGGACACGCCACCATTTGTAGATAACATATATCAACTGTTATTATTTCTATCATCATAAACCCATCTACTTCTCATAGACTATTTTTCATAAACTGTTGTCAATGAAAAGTAGAAATAATCTACCACACCTGCTTCTCTATAAATTTTTCAGACAAAGGCTTATCGCCTTGATTTTTAGACAAGAGCTCATCGCCTAGTTTTTCGGACATAGACTCATTGCTTTGATTTTTAGACAGGGGTCATCGCCTTGTTTTTCGATAGGATTCATTGCCTAGCCTTGTTTTTAGACAGGATTCCTCGCTTAGCCTTGTTTTCAGACATGACTCATCGCCTAGCCTTGTTTTTCAGACATGACTCATCGCCTAGCCTTGATTTCAGACATGACTCATTGCCTTGAAATTTTTTTTTTAAGCTTTGGGCGAGCTCGCCTTGGCTTAAATTTTTTTTTGAAGCCTTGGGCGAGCACGCCTCGCCTCATTATTTTTTTTTAAGGCTCGCCTCGCCTCGCCTCATTATTTTTTTTTTTGTCGTCTCGTTTGACCGTTGTAATAGTTGAGAATATTTTTATCGTAGGTCAGGTCGAGTAGGTGCACTAAGACTTTCCAGCTAGCCAGATCCTTCCTTGGTACATTTATCATTTATTGGTCGTAGATGGTTTATTTTCTTCTTACCTTAATCATCTCGATGTTCGGGCTCGTCCTGAGTATTCTTTTTGTTAGACTCAGGTTTCTTTCGATTTTTCATAGTTTTGGTAATGAAATATGCTTCTTCAGTGTTCACATACTTATCCCATCTCCTTAGTAACTCATGCATCGTATTCGGTGAGTTTTTGGAAAGTGACATCTTGAAAGAGCGACTTCGGGTTCCACTCATCATAGCAGTGACTACAGCGGACATCTACAGATCCTAGTGTGGCTCTATTGAACCGGGCAATGAAATCTTTCAGCAGTTCATCCTTGTTCTGGGTCAATTGTATCAGACTAATGGCAGTTTTTTTAGCACGTTTGCTGCTGGCAAAGCATGCAGCAAAACACTTGGAAAAATCATCAAATGTACAAATCGATTTTAAGAAAAAGGTGGCTACCCAGTCCCTGGCCTCCTGCTTATGTGTTGGCGAGAAAGCCATGCACATAATCGCATCAGGGGTGGCTTGCAATCTTATCAAGTCGATAAAAGCTTTGAGGCGATCAACAGGATCAGAGGATCCGTCACACTTCTCTATATTTGACTGTTTGAAGTCTCGTGGCAAAGGGACTGCCATTACTTCTAGGGAAAAAAGATATTCTTCCAACACTATAAATTGTTGTCTACTACTTTTCTTAGACATAGCCTCAGCTATTTTGCGACCCATTATATCTTCTAATCACTGCTACAGTATTAACACTGGTGTCTTAACCAGCGTAGGTATGGGCATCCATGATGGTTGTCTCCATTGTAGATTTGGACCAGATGTCAATGAATGGAAGTGGGGTACGGAAGGTGGAGCCAAAGAAACTGGAGCCAGTGTTGGAGCTGTCGTTGACGGTGTCTCCATTGCTGGAAAGTTAGGAGTCTGGAGTGGAGCCCATGGAAGTGAGGGCCCTACCAGTGGAGGGCTAGGACCCTGGTGCAGAGCCCCTGGTGGTAATGATCCTACCGACGAAAGGTTAGGACCCTGTGGTGGCTGAGAAACTACAACGTTCCAATCCTGGAGTAGAGCTGTTAAGGTCGCCACCTAAGCTTGCAGTACCACAAGTTGAGCGGCAGAGGCAAATTCTTGTTGTAGGTAATTAGTGGCGGTGTTAGACTCAGTGTCTACATCTTCGACAGGGGTTGGTAGAGCGGTTACATTCCTAGCTCTTCTAGTTCGGCCCATGACTCCTTATGCATTTCTCACATATGGCGCCAATTGATGATAAATATTTTTCTCATCCTCTGAACACGTCGGCGATAATGGTGGAGACCTTCAAAATAGTGGCGGGACTTCTTTCTCCCGAGTCTACTCTGATGTGATAATCAGTATATGATTAAAATAGATGTGCAGAATAGCAATATGGAGTGTATGAAAGTTGTCTTTTTTACCTGGGGGTTGGCCAATATTCATAAGAATGGCATGCAGTTATGGCTTTTAATGGTCTTTAATAGGGTTTCCCTTCATCTCCCTCATTACTAGGAGTTAACGAGAGATATTTCATCTTCGCGATTGTTGAGGAATGTTTCATCTTTCCAATTGCTGGTGTTTCATCTTCTCAATGACCGGTGGTAATTGTCATTTTATGGGTCGCTTGTCTAGTTAATCGATCAACAGTTGGATTATTGCTGTCTATCTGTCAGAGGATGCTTATGAGACCAACGAGGCGGGCAAGTTGGTGAGGCGGGTGAATCGTTGAGGCAGGTGTGCCAGGATATGCCACTATTTGCAGATAACATATAGCAACTTTCATTATTTCTATCATCAATTCCAAACCTACAAATCAACTTTCTTTTTCTTAAATCTTCTTTAAAATGCCATCCAAGCTCAAGTGTGCCCTAAAACATTAAAAAGGAGATAGAAATCAAGATAAATTGGTATACTACAAACAAGATAGAAATCAAGCTCAGTTGTGTCTTAAATCTTTTTCATTTTCTTGAAAATTTTCTTATCATTCTCGCATAGATTCACTCAAGATATATAGGTATCCTACAAATTTTTTTCGTACTTAATACTAGATTTGGTAGTGCATTGCAAGAAAATTTGGGTATACAACGGAGGGTTGGGTTGTTGATTGGGATGCTAAAACTTCATCATGTGATAGAAAGCTACTATGGATGCTTGAAATTTGTATCTTCCCATAGTTAATTTCTATGAATACTCATCTCTTTTATCTACAAAATTGACAACCGTATGGGAAAATGTCAATTTTATCTTGACGTAGGTCACTTGTTACTCAAATTAGGAATGATGTTGGAAAATTTATATAGAGTAAATATGAATAGCTTATTGTGTTTTTTTTCTTGAATTGAATAACTTATAAAAGTTTACCTCTACCTATAGGGCTGAGTTACATGTATGTTTGTAACTCTAGTATTGGTGGTTGTGTGGTTGATAATGAGATAGTAGATGTAATGCCAATATTTTGTCTTTGACAATTGAACGGTATAGATATTATAACAAAATGGGTTGTATAGAATAATTTAACTAACAACCCCAAAAGACTATTGATACGTACCAGTACATCTCAGATATTTCGAGTATTTCTAGCATCATTCACCATTAATTACTACAACAATGAAAAAATATAACTGTGATCACAATGCTCAGTAACTATGGCAGTGTACATGTATACTGAGCTTGCACAAAGGATAGACCAATAATATATAACCATCACACATGAGCATATATGATATGTGCATAGGAATGTCCGATTATATATAATGATAAGACATGATCATATATGATATGTGTGAGCCACCACACAAGTATAGCTCACACAAGGTTTACATAGAATACGGCCCAAATATGGATCTCAATACACCCTAGAGTGTTTGACACATCAATGCATGACATATAATCTCATTATGCATGCAGCGCAACACTGTGCTTCCCATGTCACGAGTAACTTGCCGCACAATATCAAGTAATTGATGCCACAATGGTATGAGTAAATCATGTAGATATAAACTTAGATGTTTTTCATTGATGTTGAAAACACCAATACTTACAAATGTCCTTCGCGTTCCTTATTATTCAAGGTCTCGATTATCCATATTTCATATTAACCATCCATTAGAAGTCTATTGTGACCACGAACCATCCTATATATAATATTTAGGTTTAGATATCATGAAAAAAGTGGTCTAGGAGAAAAGAGGTGTAGGGGTCGACAACACTGCCTCCGAGCTCGATCGACACCTTGGATTATGTTATAAATGTGCCTTGTTTTGAGAGAAACATTTCCATTGTCCATTTTTGCTAACTTCTTGTTATTTAAAATTGAATATGGGAAAACTTTCCGGAGGTTGACATTCATGAAATTTTTCCAGTCCAAGCACACTTAACTTTAATTTTCTGATAGAATATTGCATGTTTATACTAATATGGTCTTGCCCAAAGCTTATATTTTGTACCCCATGTGATTCTCGTGTCTTGTGAAGTGTTTCTACTATTTTTACTTATCTCAAGTAATTAAAATAAAATGTAGAAAAGCTTATAACTTTATTACCTTCAGCAGCCTATTTGTTTATGTCTGTCAACTAAGCTTTTCTTCACCAGTTAATAGTTTATTCAAGAGTCTGTAAGAGAATTGATAATTTCAAATGAAATAGAAACCCCTATTTAGAGGTAAGAGGTGTCATTTTGAAATTTCTTAAAATGTGGTTGTTGGGGAAAATAGTTCACCGGATCTTTGATTCTTGCAAGAACAATTGACAGAGATCAGATTAATACTGTCCAACTCCACTAAGGTAACACCAAGTTAAAAGGACAAACTAAGAAGGACCTATTTCATCAAAAAAAATAAAAAGAGGAAAGAGGCTGCAATTTTCACAAAGAAAATATATAACAATGGCAATAGCTTTTTCCTGGTTTAGCTTTTCTGCTTTGGCTGAATTCTCTCACGCCTTTTCACGTGTGGTATATGGTTGTGATTAATGGTGATTCATTCTCTGCCAAACTAACTAATATATATAGTATAATATATATTATATATATGGTATGGAATATTATATTTATATATGGTAATAATATAATAACCCATATTATATTATATCCCCCTAATATATATATATATATATATATTCCCTAAACCTAGCCGTCCCACTTTAAACCGGGTCCAACACACTGGGTCACTGAGCAACGACCCAAATGTACATTAAAACCTCCAAGTGACCCACACACGTCCTTCATTAATTTGGGATGACACACTTGTGGAGTGAACTATACAATTATCATTCAATCCTAGGCTCAAAGCCTATGAAGATATAACGGGTCTATTAATCATCACTGCCCCGGGTTTATTTGAGATCACAAAAATCCCAACAAACCTCCACCTTGATCCAAATATACCTGCAAACCCCAAAAGTAAAAAAATAGCTTAGTAGTTGTTAAAAAAGGATTCCAAACAAATTGGAACTTTACATACCTTTATCGAAGTTTAGAAGTGTCAGCCAACTTCTAAACTTTACCATTGTGAGCACCTTAGTGCCCATATTTGCAAGGTTATAAACTTTCAAATACCTAAGCAACAACTTTAAAGCTTCCTAATATTTGGGACCTGGATTAAACATGTACCTGCTTAAAACACTAATAATAAAGGCCAAGACTGGCCTAGTGCAAGCCATCAAGTACATAACGGAACCAATAACATTTGAGTATGAGTTTTTACTCATAAACTCCTTTTCTTATCCTATTCCTCAGACAAGATAAATTGGTTACTAAGAGGCACATAAGTGGGTTTACAATTAACAATGCCAAATTTCTTCAAAAATTTAAGCACATACAGAGTTTGATACACAAATAAGCATGAATTTGACTTATCTCTATCAATCATACCAAGGAACCTTCTAGAATGTCCTAGGTATTTCATGTCAAATTCTTTACTTAACTCAACACTTATCTTGTTTACCACTTTCATGTTAAGTCCATCCAATAACATGTCATCCACATAAAGTAACACATACACACAATCATCATTTGTGCTGTGGTGCAGATAATACAAGCAATTATCAAACTCATTCCTCTTGTAACAAAAAACATGTGAATCAAACATTCTATACCACTGACTCTTGGCTACTAGCTTAGCCTCGTATCTCACAGGCTCACTCTCAGTGGTATCCTTTTTCACTTTATAAACCCATTTGCATCCCACCATGGATTTATCCTTAGGTTTAGGAACTAAATCCCAAGTTTGATTCCTAACAAGAGAACTCATCTCTCCTCTCATGGTACTAAACCATTCTATGGACTTCTCACTCTTTATAGCCTCCACAAAGGTATTTGGCTCTTTATCAACTAGTTTCTGATAACTAGCATAGGCTATAGTGAAGTCGAATGGTCTTTAGGGTTCCCTACATGGTCTCCTCTCTCTATCTCTAGCCAATTGATAATTAGCCAAAAGATTTTGGTCAACGGGATTTTCCTCTATCACATCCTCGTTATTTTCTGCATCTATGTTCTGCTGATTTTGATGTGTGTCACTCTCCACCTCACTAAGGGTGATAGGGATGTGGGTACTCACTTTCTCCACCTCAACTAGGGACTATTCCCTAATGGTTTCTTGCTGTTTTTCACTCTCTAGACAAGGTATCTCTGACTCGTTGAATTTGACATCTCTACTTATGATAATCTTTACATCACTTTGGCTTCTATCCCACAACCTATATCCCTTAACTCCCTCAGTACAGCCAAAAGTTTTAAGCATAGTATAATCATCACATTTACCATGCCATTTTTCATAAGGAGTATCTCCATTTAAAACAACGGATGGAGTCAAATTAGTCAGATAGCATGCAGTTATAACAGCTTCACCCCAAAACGATTTGGGCACACCAGAATTGAACATCATACATCTAACCTTATCAAACAAAGTACGATTCATCCTTTCAGCAACTCCATTATGTTGGAAAGTGTAAGGCACATTTTTATATCTAGTAATGCCACACTCATAACACAAATTATCAAAGTCAATATTGTAGAATTCAAGACCATTATCATTACACAAATATTTTATCTTTTTACCTGTCTAATTCTCCACTTGGACTTTCCAATTTTTAAATTTAATGAAAGTTTCACTTTTATCTTTCAATAGATAAACCCACACACGTCTGGAGAAATCGTCAACAATAGACAAAAAATATTTGTTACCACTAGAAGTGGGATTGTTCTCGGGACTCCACAAATCAGTATGAATGTATTCTAACATTCTACTTGTCTTGTGTGTGCTAGATGAAAACGATATCCTACGATGTTTTCCAAGCACACAATGATCACAAAATGGGATATGTCCCGGGAGCAATCCCACTTCTGGTGGTAACAAATATTTTTTGTATGAATGTATTCTAACACTCTGCTTGTCTTGTGTGTGCTAGATGAAAACGATATCCTACGATGTTTTCCAAGCATACAATGATTACAAAATGGGATGTCAGACACCTGATTCTTACCAAACACATCTTTGTCGTTAAGGAACTTAAGTCCCTTAACACTAATGTGAGCTAACTTATTGTGTCACATTTGTGTGTGATCAGTGTCAATGGAAGAGATAGTGGAATTTAGACCACTCATCACTTCAGCATGTGTAACATATATGCCATTTCTCCTAGTAGCTTTAAAAGCTCTAAGTACACCCTTACACATTCTAATCATGCCATTACCAAGCCTACCCATGAAACCTGTACTCTCTAACTCTCCTATAGAAATCAAATTCCTACCCATATGCGGAACATATTTGACTTCTCTTAATGTATGCACAAATCCACTGTCAAACTTAACAGTTACATTACCAACACCAGTAATTCTATATGCAACTCCATCCTATGCAACTACATGTCCATGATCAGCCTCATGCAAATGATCAAACCAAAATTTATTTGAAGTGACATGAAAAGATGCACCGAAGTCAAGAATCCACTCATGTATATGGGAGTTCATAGACAGGTTAATCTCACCTGGCTCAGAATTTAAAAGCATGTAAACCTCACCAAACTCATCACTAGAGGTCACTACATTTGTCTCTCTCTGATCTTCTCCTCTCTGTTTGTTCTTCTCTTTATAACATTTACTAATGAAATGTCCTATTTTCCCACACCCGTAACATTTCTTTCCTTTTGCCCTCCCATGTGACTTAGAACGACTTCACCCTTTCTATTGCTACCACTGTTTTGCCCACCTCCACTTCCACTCCCATCCCCCGACTGAGGTCTACCCCTCACAAAATGGACTTTACCATTTTTTCTCTCATTTTTCTCGAACTTCAACTCTCTCTCCTTACTTTTCAAAGAGTCTATGACAATGTCAGGTGTAAGGGTCTCCCCCATGCTTAATGCATTCTTGACTTCCTTATATGAATCAGGAATGGCATTTAACAAAATGATGGCTTTGTTAATTTCAGGGACCGTTTCACCATAGTTTGTAATATCTTGCACAAGTTTATTAAAAACATCAAAATTGTCATCCAAATCCCTTTAGGGATCAATTTTGAAGCTGAAAATTTTTTCAAGGAGATAAATTTTATTTGGATTAGATTGGATTAAATAAAGCTCTTCTAATTTTTTCCAAAACTTTTCTGTGGAATCAAATTTTCCAACTTTTCGCAAAACAGGGTCTAATAAATGCAATATGATAGAAGTGTAAGCAAGTTCATCAAAATCTTTTTTCTGATCCTCAGTAACATTAGGACCATAAGAATTATCAATAGTTTTTGAAACCTTTTGCTGAACCAAAATACCTTTCATTTTTTGTTGCCAAATAGAAAAATCACCTTTACCAGTAAAGACACTCAAGTCAAAACGATATGCAGACATCTTAACAAATAAGAATACACACTAACAAGCACTCCAAGATAATCACGCAGAAATACCTAAGGCCTCAATATACACCGTTTTAGATTCCCAGGGTTTCGTGAGATTCGCGATCTCAGATCAAGGGAATTGTCAAACGTGTAAAGTCCAGGTGATAGTTCTAAATAATAATGCACAAAAATAAAGTATCGCAAATAATCAGCACCAAACAAAAGCTAACATAAATCACAATAATGGGCACATAAAAAATCCTAGCAACAGGCAATGGCTACCCCACACGGTAACCCCAAAACCTACTGGTCACCCCACACGATGACCTACTAGTACTGGAATGTAAAAGAGATTAGCCAATTTACCAGAGCGGACCAAATCTGACGGTCCGTATTAAATAAGAGAGATGCGAAACAAATTTAAAAAGAATTCCAGCAGCAACAGCAACCACACAAGCTGGGAAAACCACAAAGGTTTTGCAAACACCAAATACGTTCACTATCAAACCGCTGTACAAGCTGTCCGGACCACCAAAATTATAACTGACCACCACAGAAGGTCAGAAATAGGACGAGGATCACAACACCACCAGCCACTCGCCGAAATACCCTCATACGCGTCCCCACGCACCGCTGGAAAGAAACTACAGCCGAATTTCACGCGCCACCACGCGCCGCACGCGCTCAACCATCAACTCCGACTTGATGTCAGGAGTCGGAATATGGTCTCCGTTCACAAAGATGACGTCTGCTTTGGCTGGAAAATGGACGGACAGATCTAGGCAGATTTGTGCTTCTTCTTCTTCGTTAATCTGACAACCCAAAATTAATTTTCTTGCACTACGAAATGCCACCGAGGCTCTGATACCAATTGTTGGGGAAAATAGTTCACTGGATCTTTGATTCTTGCAAGAACAATTGACAGGGCTCAGATTAATACTGTCCAACTCCACAAAGGTAACACCAAGTTAAAAGGACAAACTAAGAAGAACCTATTTCACCAAAGAAAGAAAAGAGATGAAAGGGGCTACAATTTAAATCTACAAGAGATACTATAAATGCTCAAGATAAAATAAGAGAACTCGACGAAAATGATTTTTTATCAGATGGCACGGAAGATGAGTTAGATAAAAAAGAAGAGCTTGACTTAGAATCCGATAAAGAGTTAGATAATATTTAAGCTATGTTGGTACGTAATAAAATTGTAGAAAATTATTGAGTAATTTGTGTTTATGTTTGTGATAGTTAAAATTTACTAACTTTTGAAAACTATTAAGTTGGGCTTTTATTTTGTAATCTAATTGTAGACTATGATATTAAAATTAGTGCTGCAATTTTGATTTTGAACCACGTTGAATGTGATATGTTCAACCATGATATATGCCTTAATATAAATCTAATTTTTCTTCATTGTTACAGCGTGCATCTAATTTTGAAAATTCATGTATTTTTTGAAAATTAGGCATGTAATTTTGTAATCTAAATCAGTATATTCTATGTTATGTTATTAAAATTTAAAATTTGAGTATTAAAAAAAAAATTCGAAAACGCATTTTGACGCATAGGCTTCGCATAGGCGCGCTTAGGCTTATAATTCTTGATGCTTTATCTCACCGCGTCGTCACGCATTACGCATTTTAGAACCTTGCAGATATCAGATCTGTGCCACCAGATGATCTGCGAGAGAGATGATGATCAGTCGCGCCCGCCAGAGATGCACCAGATGACCAGTTACGCGCGCGGAGATTTGCGCCCGTCGGAGATGCACCAGATGACCAGTCACGCACGCGAAGATTTGTGCCCGTCAGAGATGCACCAGATGACCAGTCATGCGCGCTGAGATTTGCGCTCGTTAGAGATGCACCAGATGACCAGTCACGCACAGATCAGGCGCTCGTCGGATCTGCGTAGAGATCCTGCGCGCAGAAATCTGCCCGCGGCGGATCTGCTCGGGCAGATCAGACGCTGCGCATGGGTGTCCGACAACGTACTACTCCATTTTTCGTTGACTTGGTGGCGTGTTGGGACTCTGGCCATGGTGTTTTTTTCAGATTGTTGTTTGGACATGAATTTTCAATGAGGAAATCTGGGGGTGGGATGAAAAAATATATTCTTTTTTTTTTTCCTTGAGAAGAACACCAATCTTTATTAAATAAAATAGTTTAGGATTTATTTGTACTTTTGAAAAGATTAAGGGCCTAATTGCAATGTTTTCATTGTATTTTTTTCTTATTATTTTAATTTATTTAAGTCAAGGGGTAAAATTGTCATAGAATTATTAGAATAGTGAAAAATAGTGACTTGGGGACCCTCTGTGAGAATAAATAGAAGAATGAGGATGATATGTGCTAAAAAAAAAATGTGGATGAAATCGTTACAAATCTGAAAGAATGGGGACCATTAATGTAATTAACCCTATATATAATATGAATCCAATCCTTATGGTCTGAAGTTGGATTCAAACCCACTGGTGCCAGAACTTAAATGGGCCATATGTACGCGTTTATTAGCTTGCAAAAATTGGGATAAAGCAACAAAAATGGAATATAGTTGAAATTTATGCAGTTATGGGTTGTAGTGGGTCAAATGGGTTGTGCATTCAACGTCAATAACAAGTGTCTTAGGGAATATCCCCGAGGCATGTTAAGAGGGAAAGCTTGGAGATTTATGTTAATGTATGCGATCCATATTGAGCGGAATATGTATATTGAAAGTGATGTTCTAAAAAACATAAAACGTGACTAGACGTGGAGGTTGAATTTCAAACTTTTCGAGCTTAGGCGAAACCTAAGCGAGAGCAAGACAAAGGAAAAACGAGGGCGAATCGTGAGGCGTAGTTAGGCGTAGAGGCCGAGCTTCAAACCTACGCGGAGTCTAGGCGAAACTTATGCGAGCTTTTTAAAACAATGATTGAAAGTAAGTTGATGTTAAAATGGAGTGGAGCGAAACATATAATCGGCCTTTAAAACTTGATTATTAGTTTGCTAAGAACATCTAATAATTTGGAGGTGTTGAGACAAGTGCGACAATGATATTTTTAAATTTTTTTGAATATCTTGTACATACTAAATCATGTAAATCTGTGTATTTTCTCTCTTGATCTTTTTTATTCCATACAATCTATAAATGACGCACGTTGTTGTGTTCCCGTAATACAAAAGTTTATTTAAAGTATAAATTGGTAATTTGGACATTTTTATATAGACAAAAAAAATTAAGGGCCAAAATTTTGATTTACGAATCTCAAAGTTTTAGGTTGTGTTTGATTGCAAGTGGAAAATTTGGGTGGCAAGAAAATATTTTCCATGGAAATGAATTACCAAGAAAATTTGGATTGGAAAATGTTAACAAATTTTCCATGGAAAATAAATGGGTTGGAAAAGGTTAACAAATTTTCCATGGAAAATAAATTCTCCTATCCCACCAAGAAAATATTTTCCTTGAAAACAAGGAAAATATGGCCAAAAGTGGAAAACATGGAAAATATTTTCCATGGCAAATCAAAAATTTCAATCAAACAAAAGATGGAAAATAAGTGGGAAAATACATTTTCCAGGGAAAATTTTGCTAATCAAACAGACCAAAGTTGGAAAATGGGTGGAAAATGAAAATTTTCCATGGAAAATCAAACCAATCAAACACAACCTTAGAGTTCGTGTTTAACCTCGTGAGAATTCAGTATGAAAATATAAGTTTTATCAAGAGGATAGTCTTTGTCGGTACAATGATAAAAATCTTTATTTGTTATTTATGAATGACTAAAACCCAAAATTAAAGAAATATTTTAGCAAAAAAACAAATAACATTATTATTAATAATACGTGAAAATTGTCTGAATGTAGCCTCACCTTCTTGTATTCTTCCTCCCTCCTCTTTCCCCTATCAGTTTCGTTGAATTCTTCTCATTTTTTCTCTTTAATTACCGATAAAGATTTTGTATTTGGAATGTCATATTTTCTCTTCTCTCTGCAAGAGTGATTTCTTGAATGAAAAGTAAAAAAATTCTTGGCTTCTTCTCAGTACTGTGTTTCACGTGAGTCGTTTTTTGTTTCAATTTTTTATTCCTTGCTAACTGTAATACAGTTTTGCCCTTTGCTTGACTGGTGGGTTTTTCAAATTCTTTCCTTTGATTTTGTGACTTTTCAGTTTTCACAAAACACGCGTATATAACCCCTTTTTTTCTCGTATCCCAATTCCTTGTTCAAGTTCTGATTCTTTTTTCTTTCCTTTACTTGTTTAGAATTTTTTAAACCATCCCCACATGCAATTTCTTGAATTTTTCTGATCTGGATTAGATCGCAGGTATCTCTATTTCTTCCATTCCTCTGGAGAGAAAGAATGAGAGGGGTTTGTTATGGGGTTCAGTAGCTGAGACGCCTTTGAGGCACCAATGAAGATTGTGAGATTTCTTGACCCTTTTGGGATTTTAATACTTGGGTTATGTTTTTGTGTTGTTTCAAGTTGTAATTCTTTGGTTTTTATATTTTTGCATCACTTGGGTTTAATTTTATCGGGGTTTGATTTCGCTTTCTTATATGTTTAATGGAATATTTAACTGTCTGGAATGTGAAATAGGTTGGATTTTCGTTTTGGGTTCAGAGATTTGAAGAATTAATTGACTGCAGCGAGGCAGTTTCATTCATTATATGCTGTTGATTTAGGAGAATTCTTGGTTTGGTTTACTGGTTTTGTGTAACTTGGATAATATATTGTGAGTTGACCTTGTATATACTCCGGAGGCATGTCGAGTGTGGATGTATCCAAGTATTCCCATAGTCCTGTCCATGAAGCCATTATTTTGAAAGACTATGCTGGTCTAAGGAGGATCATAGCAGGCCTTCCACGGCTTTGTGACCCGGCAGAGATTCATACAGAGTCAGTTTCACTTGCCGAGGAAGCTAAAGCTGATGCCATTTCTGCTGTGATTGATCGACGTGATGTCCCTAACCGGGATACACCACTTCACTTGGCTGTCAAATTTGGTGATGAGGCTGCAACGGAGATGCTTATGCTTGCTGGTGCAGATTGGAGCTTGCAGAATGAACATGGGTGGAGTGCATTGCAGGAAGCTATTTGTAATGGGGAAGAAGGGATTGCAAAGATTATAGTTAGGCATTACCAGCCAGTGGCTTGGGCAAAATGGTGCAGAAGGTTGCCTCGGTTGATTGAAACAATGAGACGGATGAGGGATTTTTACATGGAGATAACATTTCATTTTGAGAGCTCAATCATTCCTTTTATTTCAAGGATTGCCCCTTCTGATACGTACAAAATTTGGAAGAGAGGTGCTAATTTGAGGGCAGACATGACTTTGGCTGGATTTGATGGTCTCAGAATTCAGCGTTCGGATCAGAGTATTCTCTTCCTTGGTGATGGTTCGGAGGATGGAAAAGTTCCTCCAGGGTCACTTTGCATGGTATCACACAAGGATAAGGAAGTTATGAATGCTTTGGATGGTGCCGGGGCTCCAGCAACTGATGCTGAAGTGCAGCAAGAAGTGACTTCAATGGCTCAAACTAATATCTTCAGGCCTGGCATTGATGTGACTCAAGCAGTTCTTTTGCCTCAAACAACATGGAGGCGACAGGACAAAACTGAAATGGTGGGTCCTTGGAAAGCTAAAGTGTATGATATGCACAATGTGGTTGTAAGTATTAAATCTAGAAGGGTCCCTGGGGCTATGACAGATGACGAACTCTTTAATTCTTCCAATGAAAATGAAACAGAGAACGAGGAGCTGGATGGTATTTTGACAAAGGAAGAAAAAAGGCAGCTTGAGGTTGCAATGAAGTTGGACTCATCAGATTTAAGCAATGAGTATGGCAATGGTACTATTGCACACCGCCATAGTTGTTATGAGGAAAGGGATATTCCCATTGAGGATATAAATGATTGTAGGAATGGAGAAATAGGGGAAAAGAATGGATGGTTTAACAGCTGGAGGAGACGAGAAAATAAACTAGAAGAGAAGAAAAAGATTGGTCCACCAAGAAGTTCTCTGTGTGTAGAAGAGAAGGTTAGCGATCTTTTGGATGATTCTCCTTCTACAAGTCAAAGTAAACAGGGTAGGCACTCTGTGGAGGCGACTGTGAAGCGGGAAGAAAATCGAAGAGGACATGACACCAAAGCTTCTTCATCAACAAATTCTGATGTTGCAACTCGCCGCAAGGATGGAAGCCGTGAGAATGAGTATAAGAAAGGTTTGAGGCCCATTCTCTGGCTTTCTCCCAATTTCCCATTACGATCTGAAGAACTTCTACCATTGCTCGACATTTTAGCAAACAAAGTAAAGGCTATACGACGATTAAGAGAATTACTCACTACAAAACTTCCCAAGGGGACCTTCCCCGTCAAGGTATGCTCCTTATATTTTTACTAGTTCTCAATTGATATTTGTCCTTCATTTATAATTTTCATTTTTCTTTTATTGGTTAATGGTCTTTGCAAATAAAGTTCCTTTCTTTACTAAACATATTTATTATGTGTATGCGATTATATTCTGTATACAAGGATTACACAGAGTTAGAATTATAGTTGTACTGTATTCCTTATCTACCTAGGAATTAGTATGGTAATAATTGTGTAATTTCCTTCTTTAGATAGGATACGATTTATATAAATATCATTGAAGCTTAATGAATAAAATAAGCAAATTATCAATTCATATTTATCCTTTAATGGGAGTGGGTCACACAGTATACCAAAGCAGAATTATGCATTAGTGCTTTAATTGGCGACACCATAAGTTGGTAGAAACATGAGGCTATTGCAATTGTGGAGACGGAGATTTTATGCGAAATGTGTAGATAGAGGTCCTCAACATTTGAATTTTTTCTTTCATTTTCAGGGTATGACATCAATAATATTGGTAAATATAGAGGTCGTGAATTTAGTAACTGAGCTTACTTTGTAAAGTTTTCTGCTACAACTTTGACATTATAATATTGTGTATAAATATGACATTTGTACTTTAATGTACGTGTGCATTTCTTAAAAATGCACATGCATATCATATTCCTTAAGGTGTAGTGCTGATATTTCATTTTTCCGCTTCTCTTTGGTGAACTGTGACCATTTTCTTAAGGTTCAGTGCCAATAGACATTTATTGGGAGAATTCTGGCTATTGAAAGTAATGGAAGACAGTGAAAATGAATATGGCCGAGTGCATATTTGATTGTGGTGGATTAAGAAGGCAACACGTAGGAAAAGTTGGTACCTATAGGGAGCAAGAAAAGAAAAATGAGTTTTTTTACAGGTACTAGAGTAGGAATGGAGTAGGAATAATCACTGAACCGGGTGAAGGCGCAATCGTAGATGTTAAACAGGTTGGGAATAGAATCTATTAGTTAGTTTTTAGGGAAAACTCGTATTAGCTATTATGCTCTACAAATCAGATTGGATAAGGCAGCAAAGCAGCAGTTTTGGGAAGACATTGATGAGTTGATTTAAGCAGTCCCTAGTTAGGATAAAATCTTTGTTAGACAAGATTTGAATGGTCTTGTGAGGAAAGGTAATTGAAGATATCGAAGAGTAAATGAAAATTTTGGCTTTGGGGATTGAAATGAAAAACGTAATGCTATATTGGACCTTTAGGTTCAACTATACCAAGTGGGTAGACTTGAAAAGTAGTAATGCATATGATTAGATTGATTTGGATGAAATGGAGAAATGCTACAGAGATTTTATGTGATAGGAAGATACATGAGTTTAGAAGGCAAGTTTGTACAAAACAGTTACTAGACCATCACTGTTTCATGGTGGTGAGTGTTAGGATGCATAAATCCCTCGTGCACAATAATGATTTGATCACGATAGAACATTTTAGAATAATGATAGGTAGACTAAATTAAACATGGCCTGATTGGTTATGAAGAGTTGATGATTGCGTTGGATCTTTTAGTAGATGTAGCAACAGATTGAACTAGTTGGAGAAAATAAATAAAAAATAAAGATTCTTGTAGCCTACTCCAAATTTATTGGAAATAGTCTTTTCGTTTCTATGAGACCACCCCTTGCCCCCCGGGTTGAGGGGGGCGGGGGAAATAAATTTAACCCCAAAAATATTTGTAAAAGTTTTGATTGCTTAGAGTTACCAAAATGATAGAATTATTTCTGAGTAAACACAGCTTAAAGCCATACCTTGGTAGATTTTTTTGGACTAGGAATTCCCACCTAAGCACAAACAAATGACTTGGAGCTGGTTTGGCTTACTTTTAAGCGCTGCTTAACATACTTTAATATCTTAAGTTATTCAACAAGGTTTTTAATTGAATATGGTTTTATTTACCATGGGCATGGATCATATTTCCACCACCATAGGTGGTCAGTTGCACCAGATTAAATTTTAATGCAATATGGGTACACGTGCAATTTTTTTTCAATTATCAGACAAATGCTACTGTGAGAAAAAATAAGATCAATTACATGAACCAATTATTTCTGACAGATGATTTTGGAAACAGCTGATTTGCTTCGTCCTCCTTTGCAATTTAATTAATATGTTGTTTACATATTTTTAACTTTGTTTTTTACTAGCTCTGCACCAAATTACAATGGCATGTAGTCATATGAATTCTAGCTTGGAACATAGAGAATTTTTATCTGATACCCATCGCCATTTGGAAACTATACCTAGAGAACATTTGGATTTCATTTTTAAGCATCAAATAATAACAGCGCTGATTGGGCCATTTCTAGATGTTTCATTTGTTTTGGCTTACCATATTATTGGATCAGCATATAGTAGCTGCACTGAACTAAGTTTCAAATGTTTGTACCTGCTATTTGGTTATACTTCTATCGTATGACATCCCAATCGGATTGTTTCCTGTTGGCTTGAACCCTCAACACTGATGTAATGTCGTCAATATTTTGCATCTATCTCTAACAATATTCATAGGGAAAATTTGTGAATGTGCCATTGTTAATTGTATAGAGCTCTGTTTAGTCCAAAGGTGAAAATGAGGTCATCAATACATTTCTATGTTTCTCTCTTCAAATAAACAAGGAGAAGATAATTACCCCATTGTTTGAAGTCTGGGGCTTTATGTCAAAGGACAACAGAGAGAAGAAAAGAAACTTTCTCAAAACTTAACAAAATATCTTCTTGGACAAATTAAATCTTGTTTTTATATATCCCTGTTTAACGCCTGAGATTCAGGAAGTTCCTGAATCCTGTCCTACTAATCCAATATTTTGAAGCAACAATCACTTGGAAACATTTTGGCACCATAAACTTTTAAGGTCTTGCTGTTTATTGTCCTTTGAAACAAATAAGAGTCAGTGGAAATGAAGAAAAACACTACTTGCGAAAGAAATGCCTTTACTTTGTAATTGGGTTGTGGTGCAATTGTCTAGCACCTCATAGCTTAAGAGTGATTGATGAGTTGAGTGTTCAAGCCGTTTTCACCCCATATTCATATATAGGAATGTGACCAGCGGAAATAAACCTGGATGTGGAGCCTTTCACAAGATTGTGGTTCCTAAAAGAACATCTTCCAGACTTTTGCCTTTTCCGTTTGAAGTCATTATGAAGCTTTGGATGTTCCTGTACAACCACTTAAGGTTTTATGTATGTGATCATTTTTTTCTCAGTATGTGCTGAAGATATAAACATAAAAAAAAAAAAAAAAAAATTTCTCCCTTCTCTAATAAAGTAAGCTATTAGGTGAGGTGCATGGTACCAGAAATTTTAGTTCTGGGATTTTATTAGTTCCAAATTTGTGTAGATACGAATTTTAGCTAAGTTCTTGGTGTATATGTAATTTGATGCTTTGATAAGTTAAAAGGAAAAGTGAGGGAAAGCCAGTTTGTTACATGGTATTAGAGCAAACACAGTCTTGTTTTAAGTCTCGCCTTCATATATTTATGGTAAGTCTAGGTGTCTAGCCGTTCATGAAAGAATAAATATGGAACTAGTAAGGGCACGTGTTGAAGATATAGTTATAGATAAATAAATAAATGAATTTCTTCACTCTTTCATAGTTTAAACATTAACAGGTTGTTCAACAGAACAATATGTTCCAGTAGGAGCGCTATGAAAAATGGAGAGTGCTGCTTTGTGGGAAAATGAACTTGAGTTGGGGTAATATGCCAAATACTTGTTTTCTGTCTGTTTTTGTCAACAAAAATTTTGGGATCTTTTCATGGTCAATATCCGAACAAGAAGATAAAAAAAAAAAAAAGACCGAGTGTGCTTTTTAATGAAGGGGAATCTCCTAAGCAATAGCTTGCTTTAGGTGTTGCCAATCGAGAGGTAATTAAGGATCACAAAGGAGGAAAATTTACTCAAAAACAGTTTATTAACGTCATTTCCTCTACATGACTTCAGATTGTGATGGAGAAATGCTGCGTAGAATGTGAAAGAACAATCTCCTGTCTAATAGTCACAATGATAAAATCTTGTCAATTTGGTTTAACACGCCACATTATATCTTTCATTATGTTGAGATGTGTAACGACCACGGACTTTCCCTTACGACCTTTTGCTTAAGGGCTATTCAGAGCGCTGTTAACTTACGTATTGTCCACTGGAGATTGGGCTCCAAACTGGATTTCTTTCGTGTCTCCAGCAATTCGAATCTTTGACCTCTCCCTTTAAGAAGAACTTATGGAGAATGCTAGTACCAATTGGGCAAGTTGCCTCATAAGATAGAGGTCTTGGGTTCGAATCGTTGGGAACGCGAAAGAAATCCATGAGGGGTGAATAGGGCTCCGGCACTCCCAAAGCGGACAGTATGGATGAGTACGGCTAGGGTTAGGATCCCGGCTAGAGGGATCCCGGTCGTCACAAGACGTGCCTTAATTTCGGCAGGCTTGGGTTGAAACTTAGATTGTGTTTTAGCATCATGACCAAGTATAGAGATTAATAGCTTGTTTTTCTAAGCTTAAATTAAGCTTGGTAAACGTATTTTTTATCAATACATTCTGTAGGTTCATAGAATCCACAACTTTTAAGTACTTAAAAAATAATTTCAGCAATGCCAAACATGCACTAAGGGAAAAAAAGGTACATTGGAAGAAGCTTTGTGCACACTTCTTTCGGTCCATGAATTTACTAAAGCTCTACAAAACAATGTTTTGGTAATATAGTGAAATGTTTGCCAGTGTGGAGGAAGAGAAGATGAAAGAAGTTAAAATTATCTTTCCTTCTTCCGCGTTTAGATAAGGATAGAAAATAAAGTTCAAGGAAACAGCTTTCTTCTTGGTGCCACAAATCTTTATTACACATATAGAAAGCATTCTCTCTTTTGATTCTTTGTTTTTCTCAAGCACATCAAGAAAGAAAACAATTGGGAAGAATGAAGGATAATGGTTCATATTGCATTTTTTACTCGGTTTTAACTTGTATTACTAATCTAGAGATATGACGTCAACTTTCTGTTCTGGAAACTATGACCATTCTGTTGATCCACACTGTCATGTTATCTTCTTACATTTTGCTGAGGTTTCTTCTTCATGTTTCAGGTTGCTATTCCTGTGATTCCCACAGTCAAGGTTTTGGTTACCTTTACAAAGTTCGAGGAATTACAGCCGTTGGATGAGTTTTTAACCCCCCCTTCAAGTCCCACCAATGGAGGTGGAGAGAGCCCTGCAGTGATGCAATCCTCGAGTTCATCTTGGTTCCAGTGGATAAAATCTTCTTATCAACGCCCTAGTTCTTCTACAAGTGGTTCAAACACTAAGATCGAAAATCTTCAAGATCCATTCGCAATTCCTTCAGATTATACTTGGATTACTGCTGAAGAAAAGAAAAGGAAAATGCAGGAAAAAAGCAAGTTGAAGAAAGCAAAGAATCAAAAGTCGCATTCATAACTTATTATCGAGGAGGATAATATATATTGGTAAAGGAGCTCTACAGGTACCTTAACTGGTATAGTTGTTTGGTTGATCGACTAATTTCATTAATTAAACGAACAAGAAAAACACCGCAGTACTTGTTGTAAAGATCTCTTATATCTTGTGGACTGGATAAAAATGAAAAATAAGATAACATCTTGTCCATTGTAATGTCTAGTTCTATATAGTATTGCAAACTAAACATGCTCTTAGTATATAAATTTGGGACACCATTGTTGTTTTTTTTTTTCCGTACAGGGGCTGTGGATGGGGTATAAGTATTCAAAGTTGTGATTCTTGTATATGTAAGAATGTTTCACAGATAATTTATGCTACGTGATTATTGTTGTCTAAAGTTCGATTTCGAGATTGTTCTTGCTTTCTTTGCTGACTTGGTAAAATGTATTGTAATTGCTGAAGTATATATAGTGCATTCACTTGTTTCTATCACTGTTATTGGCCATTGATTCATTCCAATTTTGAACAGTAAGTGAAACTTTTGCTTCTAAAGAAAACAGGAATCCCGGAGTACATTGATTCAGTAGTTTTCATTTAAATATTCTGCTCATTAATTCAGCTTAATTTTCTAATTATTAGAGTATTTTTGGCTTAGCAGAAAGCAGCCAAATACTTTTCTTGGCAGTATCAAGTGTGATTCACGATGGAAATAGGTTTGTAGAGAATAAAGATAAAAAAAAAAAAAAAATTCATCTAAAATTATAAGTTCCAAGATCTGACTAGATAATTATATTCGGGTTTTAAAATGTTTACCGAAAATTATGCATGAAGCGTGACTAATCCTTTGATCTAATTTTGGATTGAAATGCTACAACTTTGGATATACGTTCTTGAATCTATTTGCTTCACACTTCTAAATCTTCTTTAGTATTCTCTAAAGTATTGACTTTATGGGTGAGTTCTAGAGAGTTGGTTTGGTATTACTGTGATTTTAAGATAATTAATTTTTGCCGGGTTAAAGAAATATTCAGCTGTCGGTTAAGTTTTGGTAACTTTTGTTTCAAATTTGATGTATGTAGCATTTTAGTGTTTGGTAAAAATAGAAGTGATTTATTCATTTACTTGTATACAATTACTAAAATAGGCATTAATTATAATGATGTTATTTTGTATTATATTACTATCGGTAGTATTGTAAAAATTATTTTTACTTTTAATATTATCAAATATTTTTCTAAGACGACGTATTCACTAATTATTTTAAAATGAAAAAAAAAATTAATATCTATTAAATCTCAAATTTATAAATTTATAAAAGAAAATCATAACTCCATATAGTAGAAAAAGAATTAATTAATTAATTAGAGTTAAAATTAATGTTTTAATTATATATAATTGGAGAAGTTACAATCATAATCTCCTATGCTACATTTTACTGCTTCTCAAAATCTGCTACCAGATGGTAGAGGTTCTTCTATAATCAATTTTTTTTAAATTTATCAAATATCTAAAATAACTTTTGATTATTTGACAATAAAAAATTAGGATCTAAAATCAATATCAAACTGAGACTTCCAATAAACTACAATCTCATAAGAGAAACAATATAAAAAAAATTTCTCACTGTGGGATGTCGACCAGTGCTGATAAGATGTCCTGGTAGTGAACTGACAACCGAAGGGGGGATAGAAGAAGAAGGTTGTGGTGGTGGTGCCTAATGAGATGGTAGGAGCAATGCTGAAGGTAATGATTGTGACAAATATAGATCATATGGGTAATTTTAGAATTAATTTTAAGTATTATTAAAAAATATAACTTAATAACAATTTAAAAAAATATTTTAACCTAATTTAAAACAAATCACCTTAAAAGCTTTCCCATTATCAAATATGCAACAACTTCAATGTACCATCACGGTAGCAATTGGGCCTCTTTACGGTCTGGCCCATTAATGAAAAGGAATTAGCTTCAGCGTTTTATGGCTCATCTCATTGAACTGTTAAGTACAAAAGCCTCCGAAAAAAAAAAATAAAGTGAACATTATAGACGCGGGAAGAGACCGTTAGAGAGAGTGTGTGTGTGTGTGTCAAGATTCAAGAAACAATGAGTATGGCAATAAACACAATTCCAGGGTTTTATTTTACGCCCACAGATGAAGATTTAATCACTTTCTACTTGAAACCGAAGGCTATGAGACAGTCATTGCCATGGGACGGAATTCTGGAGAAGAATCTTTACGGGGATAATGCTACGCCGTGGGTTATACTTACTGAAAACGACTGGGAGATTTCTCGAAAAACTGCACGAGCGTATGAAGATTCTGTTTCAAAAGATGAAATGTATGTCTTTACGAAGGTGAAGAAGATTGGAAAATTGAGGTTTGGGAGAGTGGCTGGTTCTGGAAAATGGGATGATAATAAGCCGTTTAAGTACATCAAGAATCGTCAGGGTGAAATCATTGGCATCAAGAAAAGTTTTACTTTCAAAGTGAAGGAAGAAAAGGGGCACGAGACGAAGGGTCATTGGATTATGCATCAATATTCATTGGCGGGTGTTTCTTTGGTGCATGAAGTAAAGGACAGTGATTATGCTATTTGTCGAATAATTCGGGATTTGTCCAAGTGCCGTACGAATGTTGCTGAATCAAGTGAAGGACAATCGAGACTCTGACATTGATTTGAATAATTGAATGTGGTTTAAGGACTTTTGAAAGCGTTGAAGAATCAAGTGAAGGACAATCGAGACTCGACATTGAATTGAATAATTGAAAGTGGTTTAAGGACTTTTGAAAGCGTTGAAGAATCAAGATTTTAGTGTTCACATGAAAAAGATAAGAAATTTCAGTTGATCATGAGCTGTATAAACCAGAAAAGAATAGCTATGAATCATGTAATTTTTCAAGTGATAGTTCTCTTTTTTGTATTCCCATTTTCTGCAGTACTGTTATATGCCTTGCCTAATAATTGCCTAAAAAATTTGATTGATACAATACGTTGGCTAATTATAGAAATGTGCTATTTTGCTATATATAAAATAGATACGTGCGATTAAAATTGAATGTGGACGAAATTTTTATTTCAGATATGGAGATCTTGAGTGTAATTCACCCTGAAGATAAACATTTCCTAGTGTTAAAGCTGAAATTGCTAGTCTAGTGCCAGCAATAATGGAAAATTCTCCTTCATTGAGCTTTCTAGTTTATGTAGAACCTTAACAAAAATGCAAACATGAGTAATGACTCAAGAATCTAAAACCCAAGATTAGTAGAATCAACCACTAAACAACACCCAACAAGGAAAGACTCGCCAGCATCAAACCTCTTAGTTCGGGGTTGTGGGCAGTCTTTCTTCAAATGACCCTACTGACGGCAGTTAAAACACTTGCATCTCAGCTTATTCTTAGAGCTAGCCATATTGTTGTGCTGATTTACTATTAGCTTAGCTTCTACTTCTTTCTTCCTTTACCTTTTGGCTCCGGGTGCAAGGTAGGATCAGTTCAGTTCAGTTAGAAGACCATCTTCTATATCTTGGATTTTACCATCAATGCTGTCAGGCTCAAACTCTTATTCTTCACATAATAGTCAAAAATAAATGGAGCAAATTATTGAATATAGTATTGAGAACAATGTTAGTGTGAGTCTTAGATCAATTATATTTAGCATATGATCCTTGAACAACATTCTAGTGTCATACAGGTGTTCTACAAAGAGTAAATGACTTTTCTTCTTACCAACCTACTAGGATCCCGGTCGTCACAAGACGTGCCTTAATTTCGGCAGGCTTGGGTTGAAACTGAAGTATTTTAGCAATCAATTAGATTGTGTTTTAGCATCATGACCAAGTATAGAGATTAATAGCTTGTTTTTCTAAGCTTAAATTAAGCTTGTTAAACGTAGTTTTTATCAATACATTCCGTAGGTTCATAGGATCCACAACTTTTAAGTACTTAAAAAATAATTTCAGCAATGCCAAACATGCACTAATGGAAAAAAAGGTACATTGGGAGAAGCTTTGTGCACACTTCTTTCGGTCCATGAAGTTACTAAAGCTCTACAAAACAATGTTTCGGTAATATAGTGAAATGTTTGCCAGTGTGGAGGAAGAGAAGATGAAAGAAGTTAAAATTATCTTTCCTTCTTCCGCGTTTAGATAAGGATAGAAAATAAAGTTCAAGGAAACAGCTTTCTTCTTGGTGCCACAAATCTTTATTACACATATAGAAAGCATTCTCTCTTTTGATTCTTTGTTTTTCTCAAGCACATCAAGAAAGAAAACAATTGGGAAGAATGAAGGATAATGGTTCATATTGCATTTTTTACTCGGTTTTAACTTGTATTACTAATCTAGAGATATGACGTCAACTTTCTGTTCTGGAAACTATGACCATTCTGTTGATCCACACTGTCATGTTATCTTCTTACATTTTGCTGAGGTTTCTTCTTCATGTTTCAGGTTGCTATTCCTGTGATTCCCACAGTCAAGGTTTTGGTTACCTTTACAAAGTTCGAGGAATTACAGCCGTTGGATGAGTTTTTAACCCCCCCTTCAAGTCCCACCAATGGAGGTGGAGAGAGCCCTGCAGTGATGCAATCCTCGAGTTCATCTTGGTTCCAGTGGATAAAATCTTCTTATCAACGCCCTAGTTCTTCTACAAGTGGTTCAAACACTAAGATCGAAAATCTTCAAGATCCATTCGCAATTCCTTCAGATTATACTTGGATTACTGCTGAAGAAAAGAAAAGGAAAATGCAGGAAAAAAGCAAGTTGAAGAAAGCAAAGAATCAAAAGTCGCATTCATAACTTATTATCGAGGAGGATAATATATATTGGTAAAGGAGCTCTACAGGTACCTTAACTGGTATAGTTGTTTGGTTGATCGACTAATTTCATTAATTAAACGAACAAGAAAAACACCGCAGTACTTGTTGTAAAGATCTCTTATATCTTGTGGACTGGATAAAAATGAAAAATAAGATAACATCTTGTCCATTGTAATGTCTAGTTCTATATAGTATTGCAAACTAAACGTGCTCTTAGTATATAAATTTGGGACACCATTGTTGTTTTTTTTTTTTTTCCCGTACAGGGGCTGTGGATGGGGTATAAGTATTCAAAGTTGTGATTCTTGTATATGTAAGAATGTTTCACAGATAATTTATGCTACGTGATTATTGTTGTCTAAAGTTCGATTTCGAGATTGTTCTTGCTTTCTTTGCTGACTTGGTAAAATGTATTGTAATTGCTGAAGTATATATAGTGCATTCACTTGTTTCTATCACTGTTATTGGCCATTGATTCATTCCAATTTTGAACAGTTAGTGAAACTTTTGCTTCTAAAGAAAACAGGAATCCCGGAGTACATTGATTCAGTAGTTTTCATTTAAATATTTCTGCTTATTAATTCAGCTTAATTTTCTAATTATTAAAGTATTTTTGGCTTAGCAGAAAGCAGCCAAATACTTTTCTTGGCAGTATCAAGTGTGATTCACGATGGAAATAGGTTTGTAGAGAATAAGATAATAATAAAAAAAATTCATCTAAAATTATAAGTTCCAAGATCTGACTAGATAATTATATTCGCGTTTAAAATGTTTGCTGGAAATTATGCATGAAGCGTGACTAATCCTTTGATCTAATTTTGGATTGAAATGCTACAACTTTGGATATACGTTCTTGAATCTATTTGCTTCACACTTCTAAATCTTCTTTAGTATTCTCTAAAGTATTGACTTTATGGGTGAGTTCTAGAGAGTTGGTTTGGTATTACTGTGATTTTAAGATAATTAATTTTTGCCGGGTTAAAGAAATGATCAGCTGTCGGTTAAGTTTTGATAACTTTTATTTCAAATTTGATGTATATAGCATTTTAGTGTTTGGTAAAAATAGAAGTGATTTATTCATTTACTTGTATACAATTACTAAAATAGGTATTAATTATAATGATGTTATTTTGTATTATATTAGTATCGGTAGAATTGTAAAAATTATTTTTACTTTTAATATTATCAAATATTTTTCTAAGACGACGTATTCACTAATTATTTTAAAATGAAAAAAAATTAATATCTATTAAATCTCAAATTTATAAATTTATAAAAGAAAATCATAACTCCATATAGTAGAAAAAGAATTAATTAATTAATTAGAATTAAAATTAATGTTTTAATTATATATAATTGGAGAAGTTACAATCAGAATCTCCTATGCTACATTTTACTGCTTCTTAAAATCTGCTACTAGATGGTAGAGATTTTTTTATAATCAATTTTTCTTAAATTTATCAAATATCTAAAATAACTATTGATTATTTGACAATAAAAAATTAGGATCTAAAATCAATATCAAACGGAGACTTCCAATAAACTACAATCGCATAAGAGGAACAATATAAAAAAAATTTCTCACTATGTGGGATGTCGACCAGTGCTGTTAAGATGTCCTGGTCTGTGCCCTAGTTTTTATGTAGACCTAGGGTTTATTCTCTATGTCATTTTCTGTCTAAGAAACTATTTTGGCATTATTGTATGTGTAGTCCTTGAACTTTCATTTCTAGTACAATTAAGTCTAAGACTGTTTCTGGGATTACCAAATGAGCTTGAATGGACCTATATAATATAAACTTCAATAATTAAACCACAGTCAGACCGATCCAAAACTGTACAATATAATTATTAATTCTCACCCACTCCACTAAAACAGACAACTGTACTCTCAAATTATATAAGATCACATAAATAATATTATTTCAATTCCATGCAATTATATTCTCTTGATTTACCAACTTTATATTTTAGCAGTCGGACATCGAATAATTAGATTGGAACTAAAATGACAATTCTCTTCTAATTAATTTTTGACTTAAACTTGCAATTTCTTTAAATATTTTTTTGTGATCATATCACAAAAATCAGTCGTCGCTTAATACTGAGCTTTGATTTACATTGCTCAAAAGAAAATATTTAAGCAGAGTCATATACCCATATGACAAGGCGACGATTTTTGAACGCAAATACGTGCTTACTATTTCGATTCCTCTAAGTTCGTTACATACTGAGATATGTATTTGACCATATCAATTGATCCCACTCATTGACACATCAAAGATCATCGAGTTACGAATATCAACCATTATCTCATAACACATTAGGTAATCCATAAGCAGTGGCGGAGCCGGACTTTTGAAGTTGGGGGTCCCAAATAGGGGTGGGTCGGGGAGGGCTTTCGGGGGTTCGGCCCCCGAAA
Organism: Forsythia viridissima; assembly: GCA_030279155.1. Classification (NCBI taxonomy): domain Eukaryota; kingdom Viridiplantae; phylum Streptophyta; class Magnoliopsida; order Lamiales; family Oleaceae; genus Forsythia; species Forsythia viridissima. Next base: position 6,474,563 of record CM059036.1, read on the forward strand.
TTTTTTTTTCCCCCTCAAACCACAATTACTAAACTTATTCTTATGAGAATCTAATATTTTTTTATAAGTCATAGTATTTAAAAAAACTTACAAGAAGTTATTGAATAAAAATAGAATCTATATCTATTTTATCTAAAATTAAGCTATGTAGTTTATGGACACAAATTTAAATCTTTTTAATAGTGTTATATACAATTATTATTTGAACACGATATGTATTAACAAGAAAATATCTTTATTAATTTTGTATTATCATTTGAGGAATGTGCCAATCATTTGTAATTTTGTATTATTAATTTTATTATGTCAATATGTTCAATTGTCTTACATTAAGAGTCAGTTTGTCTAATTTATGAACTAGTTTATTTGATCAAAATAACTTATTTCATAAAAAAATAGTTTATTTGACCAAAAAATTTACCTTAGTAGCAGGATATTTTTTACTATTCTTTGTCAAATAAACAATTTCAGTCAAATAAACTAATTTTTAAAATATACCAAACAAGCTCTAATTGATATTGGGTCAATGGATCTAATTGTTATCCACTAAAATGATATTAAGTAAAAGTTAAATTATATATTTAAAAATTAAAAAACTTAAAAAAAAAAAAAATACACCCAAAAAGTTGGGGGGTCCAGGTCCCCCCTGGGACCCCCCCCAACTCCGTCCCTGTCCATAAGGTAGTCTGTGAAGTATAATTTATTAACACGGCCATGCTATGGAAATTAAACTACACAAATTGATAATGTCCAATACAATCTCAAGTGTACTAGCGTCATTAATCCTAAAGTACTATGGCCACGGTCAAGACCAACCACATACCCCAATTGGTAGTGTAACTGAACCGCGATGGACTCTCTCCCTTGAGAAATGATATTTCTACTCTCTGTGTTTTTTCCCTTTAGATAGCTTCTTGGTTCTTTTGCATTTGCAACTGTCCTATAGTTATCACGGGTGGCGCGGATGTAGGTACCACTTTCAAATCCGTGAGGAATTTGTTGAGCCAGAAGACCTCTTTGGCTACTTTAAGAGCTGCCACGGATTCAGCCTCCATGGTAAAGTCTGCAATACATGATTGCTTGTTACACTTCCAAATCATGGCTCTGCCACTGAGTGTAAATACATAGCCTGATGTAGACTTTCTAAAGTCATTGTCCGACTAGAAGTTTGAGTCAATGTAACACTCAAGAGTCAGCTCTGACACTGAGTACACAAGCATATAAGTTTTCGTATACTTGAATATATGCATCACAGCTACCCAGTGTATTGGTTCAAGGTTAGATTGGTACCGATTCACTATCCAATTAGCATAGTAAATATTCGGTCTAGTGGATAGCATGGCAAACATGAGGCTACCCACAACCAGCGCATAAGGTATCCGACTCATGCGCACTACCTCTTCTGAAGTCTTAAGACACTGCTCCTTTGAGAGGTAGATTCCATTTCTGAAGGTAAGAACCCCTTCTTGGAATCCTGCATAGAAAATTTGACTAGAATTTTGTATGTATACGATTCACTATCCAATTAGCATAGTAAATAGTGTAATTTTTTTTTTCCAAGTAGTAACTTTGTCATAAAAAAATCCTGATTTCACCTCTGAATATGACCATAACTTATTAACACTTAAAAAATAATTTAAGCACTACAAACATATTTAAACTAGTCAAACATACTTTTTATCTACATATTTCATATTATTCACATCTTACTACACACTTACTATCCACACATTTCATAGGATGTATAATTTATAAACACTTTAAAAATAATTTCAGTATTATCAATGATAAATTCAGGGACGGTCATTGTTCGAGTGCTTATGGGCTATTAAGTCATATGATCCAAACTTAATTCAATTAAAGTCACGTTTCAGTGCTAAAAAACCAACGTGCCCATGCAATTGTAAAAAGTGATAATTCAAACATGATACTGCTATATTACGATACTGTTTTATTACGATAATATTTTCTATGATACTGTTTTCTATAATACTGTTTTTATTATTATATTATTTTCTATGATACTGTTTTATTAAAATATTATTTTGTGAAAAACTTGATACTGTTTTACTTTTAATATTGTACACTAGTTTTCATTACATTATAGCATGTTTGGCAAGGTTTACTAACTCTCTTTTTTTTCGAACTTATTTTCAACCACATATTTTATGGGATCGACAAATTTTATCAACTTTTCAACCACACATTTCTCCAACTTTTTTCAAAATCTAAAAATAAAGTACTTTTAAACTTCACCAAACAAATACACATTCAAAATTAAATATTTTGTGGTTGAAGTGATGATACTGTTCAAAATGCTCCATTAGTAGTACAAGGTCATTGATATACTGTTTTCATTCAAAATGCTTGATACTATTTTAATATATGTTTCAATCTATGATACTGTTATTTTATTGGGTTGTAGTTTGTGTATGTGATACTGTTTTCTTAAGATACTTTCATGTATGATACTGATATATTAAGATACATTTATCTATGATATTGTTTTATTATGATACTGTTTTATTTAGAAACTGTACTATAGTTTCTGTTAAAACATAACATTTGTACTCACCTAAGCATGTGCTTGATAATAATGTGCCTCTCATACTGTTATATTTGCTATCTTTAACTATACGATATTGTTATTATGATATTGATACAGATGTACTTCTAAACCTATTTTCTATGATACTGTTTTATTATGATACTGTTTTCTATGATACTCTTTTATTAAGATACTATTTTTTATAATACAATTTCAAACAATATACATGAATATATGACAGTAACATCCTGAAACACAAAAAATGTTAATGTATGTAAAATAAATGTTTTGATAATAGCTCAAGTATCTAATAAAATAGAGAGAAATAAATATATGTTTTGATAATAACCATGAGCCAGATAAATTGTGCTAGCAGCCCATACATGAATATACCAGAAACAAATATTCAGAAACATTTTACTATACAAAAGTTTCCTCACTACACACACACACAGATCAACCATTCGAAATAAATATAATTGATTATTTAATTTTGATCAATACATTGTTGATAGTATTGATTCCCAGTTAATACTCTCTTTGATATGTTGCGACTCCGACGCCATTTCTGAAACACTCTATATCTTGACAGATTTATCAAGACTCCCACTATACACCACCCATTTTTTTATCGCCGCCGCCTGTGGATTCTTTATCCTTCTCCACCGTAAGAAACTTCACTGGTCCGGTGTGTCCACTTAACACCGACAGAGAAAGTGTGAATCGCAGCCACCCTCCTCCACACGCATATAGTTTTATTAGCTGAACCACTGAACACCATATTCCCCTCTGTGGCGAGGCACAACACCGCCAGTTTGTGGCCGTGGTAGTGAACTGACAACCGAAGGTGGGATAGAAGAAGAAGGTTGTGGTGGTGGTGGTGGTGGTGCCTGATGAGATGGTAGGAACAGTGCTGAAGGCAATGATTGTGACAAATATAGATCATAGAGGTAATTTTAGAATTAATTTTAAGTATTATTAAAAAATATAACTTAATAACAATTTTAAAAAATATTTTAACCTAATTTAAAACAAATCACCTTAAAAGCTTTCCTATTATCAAATAGGGAAAATTGCCTATAAGTCACTTCTACATGACTTGTTTTAAATTAGGTCAATTTTTTTTTTTAAATTGTGATTAAGTCATACTTTCAATAATATTTTAAATTAATTCCAAAATCACCCTTATAATCTATATTTTCTATCCATGAGTTCTTCCACCCCCACAAACCTCCTCCACCTCCACCTCCACCTCTACATCCACCTCCACTTCCACCTTCGGCTCCGGCGAAAACCTTCTCCACCTTCGGCGACCTCCGACGAGTGCTTCTACGGTGCAATGTCACTTTTTAATTCCCTGCGCGTTCAGTGGAGGAGGTCACTTTTTAATTCCGCCGCGATTTGGGTACTATTTTTTGGCGTGGGGGCTGAATTTGATGGTGTGAAGCTGGGTATGGGTGCAATGAGGATGACCGAATGTGGTCCAGTGAAGTCCGGGTCCGGTGGTATTGGGTCGGGTCTACCATAAGAAATCTGGTTCTGGTTTCTTGTTTTCTGATCATTTTGCACACATGAATAGAAATCAAGTCGTGTTTATTAGTTGTTGGAGTCAGATGGGCTTTTGTCTATGATTCAAATTTCAGACGTCTGGGTGAATATTTATATAATGGAAGATTATGCAAGAGAAGAATGGCACATGGTTGACAGGGATGGTGCCTGGCATTTTTCCAATCTGTTAGACTGGTGAATATGTTTTTCTTGCAACACACAAGCAAGTATTGGTTTATCAAAGAAATGGCTGAGTTTGGAAGGAGATGTATTCTGTGAAGAACAATGCCACCCTGCCATTGTGGTTCTCTGTCAATAAGGTATAAGGTGTAGATGCTGGATTGCATACTTGATGTTGGTGATTTAAATTTTGAATGTACATGTCTAATTGAGTTTTTTTTTTCTTATAGTCTTTGGTACTGTTAATGTATCTGTGACTGACTTGCAAAGTTTGCAATTTAGTCATCAACCAAAGCTTTGAAGTAGTGCTAGATTGTGTAAATCAATGATGGTGATAGTTTCATAAAAACATGTTTCATGGTTCTATGATAAAAGTTGGTCATTAGATTATTTATCTGTGTTGTTAATTAGTCATGAAAGTTGTTTATACAAAACAGTATCACAAAATCAGTATCACAATAGAAATGGGCATAGAATTCTCATACGTGCTCATAATTTTTATTATAATATGTTTTTGAAATGGTCTCGACGAGCCGGTCAAGACCAGTCGCTTTGCCACTGCGTACGATGGATTTTAGCCATTTGAAGTCGTCTCTTTAACTTAAAATGGCAATATTTAATTTTTGTTGTCAAAATAGTATCATACATATTAAAACAGTATCACAAAATATTATCATAATAGAAATGGCATAGAATTCGCATACGTACTCGAAATTTTTATTATAATATGTTTTCGAAATTGTCTCAACGAGACGGTCAAGACCAGTTCATTTGCCACTACGTACGATAGATTTTATCCGTTTGAAGTCATCTCTTTAGCTTAAAATGACAATCTTTAATTTTATTGTCAAAACAGTATCATACATCATCTAAAACAGTATCACAGATAAATGTTATACATAAAAATATGTTGTTCAAGTCCATTGATACTATTTGCATTCAATAACATTTTCATAGATTAAAACAGTATCATAGATGTTTTACTAGTTGAAGTAATTAAACTGTTCTTAAAATACTCCATTAGTATTATAAGACCATTGATACTACTTGCACTCAATAACATTATCATATATTAAAAAAGTATCATAGATAAAACAAAGAGATTGATACAGTATTTTAGGTTGAAACATTATCAAAGATAAAAGCATGATATAAGTATACCAATTCACATTAATGGAGATAAAACGGTATCATAGATAAAATAGTATCATAAAACTAAGCATAAGATATTTTAATGATTGAAGAAATGATATTTTTTTAATACAGTATCATAGGTTGAAACATTATCATAATAAAACAGTATCACAGATAAAAACATGATATAAGTATACCAATTCACATTATCTAAATAAACAGTATCATAGATAAAACAGTATCATAAAACTAAGCACAAGATGCACAAGATATTTTAATGGTTGAAGTAATGATACTGTTTTAATACAGTATCATAGGTTGAAACATTATCATAATAAAACAGTATCACAGATAAAAACATGATATAAGTATACCAATTCACAGTATCATAGATAAAACAGTATCTTTTGATATTGTTTGAATCCTATGATACTGTTTGAATGTCTTACTTTTAATCCATGATACTGTTTTGTTTAGGTAACGTGTATTAGTATATTTTGATATTGTTTTAATCCATGATAATGTTTTAATCCTATGATACTGTTTGAATGTTTTACTTTTAATCCATGATACTGTTTTGTTTATGTAATGTGCATTATTATATTTTGATATTGTTTTAATCCATGATATTGTTTGAATCTATGTAGAATGAATTTTATTTATGATACCGTGTTTTTATCTTTGATATTGTTTAATTATGACAATGTTTGAACCCGTGATACTGTTTGAATGTCTTTGTTTTTGTCTATGATACTGTTTTAATCCATTAATATAAATTGATATTGTTTTAATCCATGTTTTAATCTATGATACTGTTTTGCATAATACAGTATCAAACAAAACATATGACTAATTAAACAGTATCAAAGATAAAAGCATGATATCATAGTCATGTGTGTTGTTTGATACTGTATTATGTAAAACAGTATCACAAAAAACAGTATCACAATAGAAATAATCTTAGAATTTGTACACGTACTCAGAATTTTTATTATAATATGTTTTCGGAATGGTCTCGACGAGACGGTCAAGACCAGTAGCTTTGCTACTGCCTATGATGGATTTTGCCCGTTTGAAGTCGTCTCTTTAGCTTAAAAAGACAATCTTTAATTTTTTTTTTCAAAACAGTATCACAAATCCTCTAAAACAATATCACGGATTAATGTACATTCTTTTTGTGCAAATTAAAGCTCTTCCAAGGTATTTCCTGTTACCCTTAAAAGCAAACACATACTTCACCAGAGCAATGCCAAGATGAAGAAAGAATAACTACTCACTATCATTAAAAACAAAGAAAAAAAATCAACAAATTTCACTATCATTAGAAACATTATCATATATTGAAACACATCTATTGAAACAGTATCAAGCATTTTACATGATCTAATATAAAACCCTAACTCACAACAACTACATTATCAAAAACTAGTTGAATCAGTTCATCCAAACTCCATTCATTAACTGCATTGCACATGTTTCAATTGGAACAATATCTCAATATTTTCATGATTATTTTTAACCGAAAATGGTTACTTTATACAAAAAAAAAAAAAAAACAATATGTTCGCCATTGAAATATCAGCTTTCGAATTGTTTGTATGCAGTTACAGGTTATGGTGAGAAGAATCAAACACAAAAAGAAGATGAAAATTGTTAAAAGTAAATGAAGGAGTTTGTAAACAGGCATTGAAATGATTTTGTTGGTTTTTACGTGTTTAAATGACACTTTTTACAATTGGAGGGTATATTGGTCTTTTAGTAATAAAGTATGACTTTAGTTGAATTAAGATTATATCATATGACTTTTCAGTCCACCATGACGTTAACAGTGATCGGCCCAAAATTTTCCCTATCAAATATGCAACTACTTCAATGTACCATCACGGTAACAATTGGGCCTCTTTACGGTCTGGCCCATTAACGAAAAGGAATTAGCTTCAGCGTTTTATGGTTCATCTCATTGAACTGCAAGTACAAAAGCCTCCGAAAAAAAAAAGTAAAGTGAACATTATAGACGCGGGAAGAGACCGTTAGAGAGAGTATGTGTGTGTGTCAAGATTCAAGAAACAATGAGTATGGCAGTAAACACAATTCCAGGGTTTTATTTTACGCCCACAGATGAAGATTTAATCACTTTCTACTTGAAACCGAAGGCTATGAGACAGTCATTGCCATGGGACGGAATTCTGGAGAAGAATCTTTACGGGGATAATGCTACGCCGTGGGTTATACTTACTGAAAACGACTGGGAGATTTCTCGAAAAACTGCACGAGCGTATGAAGATTCTGTTTCAAAAGATGAAATGTATGTCTTTACGAAGGTGAAGAAGATTGGAAATTTGAGGTTTGGGAGAGTGGCTGGTTCTGGAAAATGGGATGATAATAAGCCGTTTAAGTACATCAAGAATCGTCAGGGTGAAATCATTGGCATCAAGAAAAGTTTTACTTTCAAAGTGAAGGAAGAAAAGGGGCACGAGAAGAAGGGTCATTGGATTATGCATCAATATTCATTGGCGGGTGTTTCTTTGGTGCATGAAGTAAAGGACAGTGATTATGCTATTTGTCGAATAATTCGGGATTTGTCCAAGTGCCGTACGAATGTTGCTGAATCAAGTGAAGGACAATCGAGACTCGACATTGATTTGAATAATTGAATGTGGTTTAAGGACTTTTGAAAGCGTTGAAGAATCAAGATTTTAGTGTTCACATGAAAAAGATAAGAAATTTCAGTTGATCATGAGCTGTATAAACCAGAAAAGAATAGCTATGAATCATGTAATTTTTCAAGTGATTGTTCTCTTTTTTGTATTCCCATTTTCTGCAGTGTTATATGCCTTGCCTAATAATTGCATAAAAAATTTGATTGATACAATACGTTGGCTAATTATAGAAATGTGCTATTTTGCTATATATAAAATAGATACGTGCGATTAAAATTGAATGTGGACGAAATTGTTATTTCAGATATGGAGATCTTGAGTGTAATTCACCCTGAAGATAAACATTTCCTAATGTTAAAGGTGAAATTGCTATTCTCGTGCCAACAATAATGGAAAATTATCCTTCATTGAGCTTTCTAGTTTATGTAGTGTTGGGATATTTTTCTCAAAACTTGTCAAAATCAAAAGATGCACCAATTGTTGAAAATGAAAATATATGATATAATATTATATTATATTATATTATATTTGGTGGCTAAAATTGGACAAGTTTTCAAATCTTGGACACCTTGGTAGTTGAAACTTGGAAGACATCTAGGTCATATGTTAACTATAAATTGACGTGATTTATTCTCTTTTGTAGAGTGTGGCCTGAGGGTTTTGAGAGAAAAATTATAAGCCTAGCACCTAGTTGTTTTTCTTGTTTTCTTTGTGGGTTGTACAAAGAATAGAAATTGGTGGGTGTGGTAAAGCTTAGGTTATTATTTTTCTTGAGATACTTGAGAATTTGGGTAGGTGAAATCTATATGATTGTAACAATTTTTCATATAGTGAAAGCTTTGACAGTCCGTAAATCTTTCTCTATCTTTTTATATTTTTCTGTTTCGTTAATTTTTCTGAACAAGGATCTTGTGGGCAATAAAGGAATTGATCTCAATTCCCAACATGTAGAACCTTAACAAAAATGCAAACATGAGTAATGACTCAAGAATCTAAAACCCAGGATTAGTAGAATCGACCACTAAACAACACCCAACAATGAAAGACTCGCCAGCATCAAACCTTTTAGTTCGGGGTTGTGGGCAGTCTTTCTTCAAATGACCCTACTGACGGCAGTTAAAACACTTGCATCTCAGCTTATTCTTAGAGCTAGCCATATTGTTGTGCTGATTTGCTATTAGCTTAGCTTCTACTTCTTTCTTCCTTTACCTTTTGGCTCCGGGTGCAAGGTAGGATCAGTTCAGTTCAGTTAGAAGACCATCTTCTATATCTTGGATTTTTACCATCAATGTTGTCAGGCTCAAACTCTTATTCTTCACATAATAGTCAACAATAAATGGAGCAAATTATTGAATATAGTAAGTGTGAGTCTTAGATCAATTATATTTAGCATATGATCCTTGAACAACATTATAGTGTCATACAGGTGTTCTACAAAGTGTAAATGACTTTTCTTCTTACCAACCTACTATGATGTTTGTAACTGTCTTTGAGATGCTGCATCATATTATAAGCAGTGCTCATGCTTGCATAATTCGATTGTAACGCCATTGACATATATGACAGCATGTTACTATGATGTTTGTAACTGTCTTCGAATTATTGCATCAGCAACAAACTACTGAGTAGTAACACCATTGACATAGATGTCAGTATCCCTACGACCTTATTAGAACAAAATTCCAACCTTTGTTCACCGACCTAGGATAAATTAATTGTCGATCGAAATATAAGTTGTATCTATTTGTGCATCTCTACGCAATCACTAATTATCACCCAGCAATCGAAGACCCTTAATCACTTGCGAATTATCAAATACTAAAGTAAACGTTTAAACAATATAAATAAATAAATAATGACAAACAAAAATATCAATTATTATAGTACCGACTTAACACTATTGGAGACATATCAAAATAAAGAAGTTACAAGATATCCGAACACTTCATAAATAGCATATGCAAAAATAATTGATTCTTTCAATCTTTACTAATTGTTGAAAATTATTGTAACATAATAACTATGAAATATTTGATTTTTAAACAATAATATTAGTGATGTAGAATATAATGATAAAACTTCACAATTTGTGTTAGTTCTCAATGGTAAGAAATTAGAATTTCCATTCTTAAATTACATGGTTTGAATCCTCCAACTATATAGTTTTTTTCTGAATAATGAAGTATTTTTCCCAAGGACGGCTAATATGCGAAAAACGATCATACCAGTTTGGGTCGGTTTTTGTCACTGCATTGGTGTACATGTTGTTCTTAAGAGAAACCAATTGGACAAATCGAACCCGTAAAATAATTTACTTATAATTTTTAAATTTTTAAAATTAAAAGTTAAAGAACGTTATGTTATGAAATCGTGTCTCTCAAACCCAATTAAAAGCGCGCCTTCTTCCTTCAGCTTATTGTTGTGTCGTGGTAGTGTGCGATTCCTCCATCAGTTGAGGAAATGATTGTGCTTTCTTCAAATCATTAACAACCATTGGATTTAATCCAATGGCTGTAATTGATTAAGAGGATGAATACACCCCACCTCTCTGTATTGGGAATCTCATACGGTTAATTTGGTTGAGTTTGTTTTTCTCTCTCCACCTGAAATCTCTCTGTCTGGCTTCATCTCCTTCTAGTTCTTCTCTGGTTTTTCTCCGTTTTCCTTTTCTTTTTCTTTGGGAATAAAGAGCAAGGTTGTTGGCTTAACAATTGGAGAGTTGAGTGAACAGTAATAGTGGTTCATCTGGGTCTGTTTCGTGAAACGGAAGGTGAACAATAACTCTTGGTTAGGAGGTTATATTTGTTGAAGGATGGTGTGGCTTTTGGGTAGATTGGTTAGGTTATTCTTATGATCTGGAGAGACCGGTGCCTATTCTTGGTAAGTAAGGAAATAATATAGTAACTTATGTAAAAGCAAATAACAAGAATTTAGGAAAGAATGATAGTTAAAGCATTTGGACGAACGAATTTACCTAATTGTCATCCCTAATTTCTCCTCTCAAGATTTGTTCCTAAAGTTGTATTTGGTCGAATTTACGAATTTATCCTAATTTACCTCTTTCGAGTTCAAATTAGGCCTATCTAAATAAGTCAACTTAGGCAGTCAGAATGGTCTTTAATTAGATACATTAATTCTCCTAAGAATTCAATCAAGACCGCAACAATAATAAAAGTGTATCTCTACCTTTTATCCAATTGTCGAATTTTACTACGTGATCTAGATTAATAATTTGCTTCTCAGTTTATTACAATCCACGAGATCAATGAAATAATGGCCAGTTATTCCAAGTATTAAGAGAAGAAGTAAAATCAAATACTTGAGCAATTTATAAGTCAAAACTTGATATTCGAAATTAAAGAATTAAAACTATGCAACATCGTTCATCCAAAACTTTAAATCTAGCTACTCATGATTTGGGAGAAAGACAAGATGAAGAGTTTCGAATACATAACCGGATCTTGAATAAAAGAGGAGAAAAAGTTGAGTATCTTGCACCAAGAAATCTTTGTTTTCCTGCTCCAATCTTCTTGATCTTGGTCGTTCTTCGTCTTCTTCGTCGTTCTTTTCTCCGTCTTCTCTTGTGTTTTTCAAAGAATTCAACTCTCCTCTTTTGACCTAGGTTAGGTCTTTATATAGTGTTTTACTAATTTAACAACTCATGTACATGAAAAGACGAAAAAGACCCTGACTGAAATTAAAAATAAGCCAAAAAACGCTTAGACGCGCAGACAGCGCATTGCCGCGGTCGAACCGCGGTTTGCAAACCGCGGGTTCACTGCGGCAAACAGTAATCAAATTTGCCAAAATTGATTCCAATCAAAATTCCATAAATAGTCCTCCAAGGTTTGATGTATATTTTATTTAGTCCCTGCTTTATGTGTCTTCATAATTTGTCCTCTCCGTCATCTTATTTGCATCCAAGGTCCTTCAACTTTTGATTTTGTCCTCTTTAGTCCTCCAATTTCTTCTTTCATGTCAATTTAGTCCTCTTTTATTTACAACCCAAGTCTTTAAACTTTTGGATATTTGCAAGTTGATCCCCATATCCAAGTTTTCGTACACCTTCAGTCCTTTTTTTTTTGCCTATTTTACTTTGTTTTTCTCTAATTCCATCCGATCGCGAGGTTTTAACCTAAAACAATTAAATAGACACATAATTAAGTTGAAAATTATTTAAGATTAAATAGACACATAATTAAGTTGAAAATTATTTAAGAATACTTACAATTGTCCACTTTTGATTGTCCAAATAAGTGTAAAACCACACTTATCAGGCAGAATGCAATGTTCCATAGTGGTTCGTTAACCTGAACCTAAACTTCATCTGTTGGCTGAAGTGACTGCAAGAAGATATGATTGGTTTATTCTATATTGTATAGGATTTTTTTTCATATGTTGTAGTTTTTGAGGTTGTAATCTCAACAAAATTGGTATCAAAGCCATACTTTAAAGTTTCTGTGCTGTGTTTTAGGGTTTGCGATGACATATCTATCAAGATAATGATAGAGTTGTCAGATCGCGTATAAACCTTACATTGATGAACTTGATTCCAGACTTCTTCTACATTGTATTCTCATGTGGTGACATAATTTCTGGTATTCTGAAAACTCATAACAAGTACTGGAGAACTTAGTGTACTGTTTTGACAACAATATCTGGTAAAGCTTTCTGACCGTTGAATATCCTGATTAGTGACTAACTGAAAATCCCTAATGTTTGACCTGAATGTTAATTTCATCACTCTTGTCTGTATAACTTGTATTATGTGAATTTCTTGAGTCTTGCTTATCCAATTCTTGAAGTATATGATTCAGTGAGTAATAGGACCTGTTAGAATATATTGAGTTTCTTTGAATATATATCAGTTTGTGTGCTATTTGCCGTTTGCTAAAACCATCATTTGTTCCCTGCACTTTACTAAAAAGGATTAGTAAATGCAGTATAGAGAAATCACTCTTTTTTAGAATCCGGTATGGGTTCGAGGGTCGAATTGTCAATATTCGATGGAAATAGTTATTACTCTATCTGGAAACAAAAGATGAGAGCCATTCTGGTTCAACAAAGAGTGGCTAAAGCCCTTGATGACACAGAAGATTATCCTGATGAATTAAAAGAAAAACCTATTGATATTGCTAATATGAATGAAATAGCATATAATACTATTATACTGCATTTGTCTGATAATATTGTAAGACAAGTTGATGATTCAAAAACTGCAAGAGAATTGTGGTCTGCTCTAGATGCTTTATTTTTTACTAAGACTTTGCCTAACAAAATCTACCTCCTTGAAAAACTGTTTAGTTTTAAAATGGACACTAGTAAGGGCCTGGAATTAAATCTATGTGATTTTAGTATAATTGTTAAAAGTCTGTCCCACAATGGGAAAACATTTACTGATGACGATCTTGCTGTGATTTTGTTGAATTCTTTATCTGACTCTTATAAAGATGTGAAAAATGCTATTAAGTACTCTAGAGATACTTTGACTCAAACAATTGTTATAGATGCTCTTAGGTCTAGAGATCTTGAGGTCAAGAAAGAGTTCAGGGGAGGGACTAGGGAGGAAAGTCATTTTGTTAGGGGAAGGTCTGAGAAAAGGGAGGGTAGCAACAATTTCAAGAAAGGTAAGAGCACATCTAGAGGTAGGTCAAAATCCAAAGACAAGAGTAACAAGAAATGTTACCATTGTGGTAAAGTATGCCATTTTAAGAGAGATTGTTATGATTTCAAAAGAAAGCAGAAAGACCAATCTGTTGAAAATCAAAACAATGCTGTCCTTGAAAATGAATTAGACAGCCTTCAAGTTATGAATGTGTCTGAGGACAATCATAGTCAAGAGTGGATACTTGACTCTGGTTGCACTTTTCATATGAGTCCTTTGAGATCTTGGTTCAATAACTATAAGGTTATTGAACCAAGAAATGTGTATATGGGGGATAACAACTCTCAGGTGGTTGAGAGAGTTGGAGATATTGCCATTAGAATGCATGATGGCATGATTAGAACCATTCATAATGTGAGATATGTTCCAAATCTTAAAAGAAATCTTATAGCCTTAAGGGTCTTAGAAGATGAAGGTTATTGGTTTAAGTCTGAGGGCAATGTCTTGAAAATAGAGAAGGGTTCTCTCGTAGTGATGAAAGGACCAAAGAAAAGTGGTTTGTACTACCTTCAGGGTGAAGTCCCTTTGGCAAATAGCTCTGACTCTCTTTCAGTTAATGAAGATAGGATAGAGCTTTAGCATAAGATGCTTGGGCAAATGGGAAATAAAGGCTTAAAGTTTATGAATGATCAGCAACTTTTAGCAAAGGATCAGATTTCTATCCTCTCTTTTTGTGAAACATGTGTCTTAGGCAAGTCCCATAGACTTAGCTTTGGTAAGGGGTCTCACAATTCTCTCAAGCCTTTAGCTTATATCCATGCTGATCTGTGGGGGCTTGAGAGGCACCCCACTCATGGAGGCAATAGGTATTTCCTCTCTCTGGTAGATGATTACAGTAGAAAACTTTGGATCTTTTTGCTGAAAACTAAAGATGAAGCCTTTAAAAATTTTAAAAGTTGGCTAACTTTAGTTGAAAACCAAAAAGAAACCAAGGTTAAGACCTTAAGGACAAACAATGGCCTTGAATTCTCTAATCAAGAATTTGACCTTTTCTGTAGAGAAAAAGAAATTCAAAGGCATAGAACCGTAAGGCACACACCTCAGCAGAATGGGTTGCAGAAAGATTCAATAGAACCATTATGGATAAGGTTAGGTGTATGTTAATTAGTTCTGGTCTTTCTAAAGGTTTTTGGGGTGAAGCAGCTTGTATTGTTGTTTACCTTATTAACAGATTCCCATCTAGTGCTGTTAACTTCAAAACTCCTGAGGAAATGTGGAGAGGAAAATCTCCTGACCTCTCACATTTGAGGGTTTTTGGGTGTGCTGCTTATGCACACCAGAATCAAGGAAAATTGGATGCTAGGGCATCCGAGTGTGTGATGTTAGGGTACCCTACAAGTGTTAAAGGGTATAGGTTATGGGTAAGTGAAGAAAGGGGAATTAAGATCATCAATAGTAGGGATGTCATCTTTAATGAGACAGAAATGCCTAAGTATAAAAAGATTGATGATTTTGAGCCTGATCAGACCACTAAGGTTGTTACTGAGATCAGAATGAGAGAGTTAGAAAAAGGTGTCTCTGAAGAAGTCCAACCAAATGATCATCTGACTGATATTAGTACCCCTAATAACCCCAATCCTTCAGAACCTCCTGCAAGTCCCTCTGTTGACACTCAACCTGATACAATTGATCAAACTGATATTCAAAACTATCAATTGGTTAGGGACAGAGAGAGAAGACAGATTAGACCCAATCTCAAATACAATTCTCTGAATATGGTTGAGTATGCTCTAGTTTCAGGTGAAGCCTTAGAAAGCTTAGAACCCCTGACCTATGAGGAAGCTGTGAGTTGTCCTAAGTCTAAACAATGGGTAGAAGCTATGAAGGATGAAATGCAATCTTTAATTAAGAATGATACGTGGAAACTGGTAATCAGGCCTAAAAATTAGAAGGTAATCCAGTGCAAGTGGCTTTATAAACTAAAAGAGGGAAACAGTGACACTGACCCTCCTAGATTTAAGGTCAGACTGGTTGCTAAGGGCTTCTTTCAAAAAGAAGGCATAGATTACAATGAAGTGTTATCCCCTGTTGTTAAGTATAAGACTATTAGATTGGTTCTTGCTCTAGTTGTCCAGTTTAACTGGGAATTAGAGCAAGTGATGTCAAATCTGCTTTCTTTCATGGTGAGCTAGAAGAATCAATTTATATGTCTCAACCTTTGGGGTTTGAAGCTAAAGAGAAGTCTGATCATGTCTGCCATCTTAGGAAGTCCCTGTATGGCCTTAAGCAGTCTCCAAGGCAATGGTACAAATGTTTTGATTCGTTTGTTATAAGAATTGGCTTTTAGGATAAGTGAGTATGATGATTGCTTCTATTTTAACAGTAAGTCTAAGGACTGTGTTGTGTATCTCCTTCTTTACGTGGATGATATGCTCTTAGCTAGTAGCAGTAAGAGTGAAATTGAGAAAAAAAAAAGGTTTTTCTTAAGTCTGAGTTTGATATGAAAGATTTAGGTAGTGCTAGAAAGATTATAGGCATGGTAATCAATAGAAATAGACTTGAAGATAGTTTGACCATATCTCAGGGGTCGTACTTGAATAAGGTTGTCTCTAAGTTTGGCATGAAAAGTGCTAAATCTATCAATGTGCCCTTAGCTGGTCACATGGTTCTTTTATCTAATCAGTCTCCTACTAATAATGATGAAAGAAAGGAAATGGAGCACATTCCCTATGCCAATGCTATAGGATCAGTGATGTACGCCATGTTGACTACCCGACCTGATTTAGCTTTTGCCATAAGTCTTCTTAGCAGGTTCATGGCCAACCCTGGTAAGCTTCATTGGGCTAGTCTAAAGTGGCTATTAAGATATATAGCTGGTTCCTTAAACACTGGTCTTGTATATGTGAAGTCCCATGATATTTTGTCTTTGACTGGCTATGTGGATTCTGATTTTGCTGGAGATAGAGACCAACGAAAATCCACAACTACTTTCTTTTTTACGCTTGGTAAAAATTGCATATCATGGAAATCACAACTTCAGTCTTTAGTGGCTCTTTCTAGCACTGAAGCTGAGTATGTTGCTATCACTGAGGCTGTAAAGGAAAGCTTATGGTTAAAAGATTTACTTTCTGAAATTGACATTCTGAAAAATGAAGATATCCTTTATACTGATAGCCAAAGTGCCTTAATGCTTTGTAAAAATCCTGTTTATCATAAAAATCAAAGCATATAGAGGTGAAGTATCATTTTGTTAGAGAAAAATTATCTTCTGGTGAATTGATATTGTTAAAAATTGATACTTCTGAAAATTCAGCTGACATGGGTACCAAAGTGCTCCCTGTAAGTAAATTCAATTTATGTTTAGCTAAATTTTTAATTGATACAGGTCGAATTTCAATGTTTGCAGGGTCTTGACTGGGAAGCACAAGGCAATGATGAAACAACAACCATTAAAATGGATAGCATTCTACAACCAAGAATACTGGTATGGGTTAGTGATCTAAGGTGAAGAATGTTATGAAATCGTGTCTCTCAAACCTAATTAAAAGCGCACATTCTTCCTTCAGCTTATTGTTGTGTCGTGGTAGTGTGCGATTGCTCCATCAGTTGAGGAAAGGATTGTGCTTTCTTCAGATCAATATCAACCATAGGATTTAATCCAATGGCTGTAATTGATTAAGATGATGAATATACCCCACCTCTCTGTATTGGAAATCTCATATGGTTAGTTTGGCTGAGTTTGTTTTTCTCTCACCATTTGAAATCTCTATGTCTGCTTCATCTCCTTCTGGTTTTTCTCCGTTTTCCTTTTCTTTTTCTTTGGGAATAAAGAGCAAGGTTGTTGGCTTAACAGCCGGAGAGTTGAGTGAACAGTAATAGTGGTTCATCTGGGTCTGTTTCGTGAAACGGAAGGTGAACAGTAACTCTTGGTTAAGAGATTATATTTGCTGAAGGAGTGTGTGGCTTTTAGGTAGATTGGTTAGGTTATCCTTATGATTTGGGAAGACCGGTGCGTATTCTTGGTAAGGCAGAATGCAATGTTCCATAGTGGTTCGTTAACCTGAGCCTAAACTTCATCTTTTGGCTGAAGTGACTGCAAGAAGATATGATTGGTTTATTCTATACTGTATAGGATTTTTTCATATGTTGTAGATTTTGAGGTTGTAATCTCAACACGTTCAAATGTCAATAACCCTAAAAAACAACAATCCTCCACCTCTCATTTCTCTTGCAAACATCTTTCATCTCTCTGTTGATCTCTACCAACTTGCCCATAAAGAAAAAAAATCTCAACGCCTCATCAAAAGAGGAGTTACACACAATCAAGTAAAATATCATATGCATTTCTTATTATATTAGTTTGCATAGGATTTTGTTTTTTCTCTTTTCGACAAATGGTTTTATTTAATTATTTACAGTACTTTTTATTTTTAAATTAATTTAAATGGTCCAATGCGAATTGGAACTATAAATTGGGCCCAAGCTCAAACCGAAGCAAGATGCACCGTGCCCACCCCTAATTTCTTCCTTATTTTTTCTTGCACAGGCGGGGGAAGGAGTGTGATATAAAGATTTCAAAGAAGATATTCTTGTAAATATAACAATGTATCACCTATCATTTACGTAATTATGTTACGTGATTATTTCTCTCTAAAGTTTGACTTGAGATTGTTCTTGGGTTAATTTGCGTAAAACGTCACTATTCATCATATTTTGTTAAAAACGCTATCAAAGTAGTCATATGACCTTCACACAAAACATTTGTTAAGGCTAATTCCATCCATACATTGTTCTATTGTGGAAAAATGTAATGTCTATAAAGTCTTGTTGCCATAGACATCATGGACAGACACTAACTTAGGCAGACACTTTCTTACATGCCAACGTCCGATAGATAATTTATGAAGTATTTTTCTATCCGTGTTAGATTGATTTCAAAAGGTTGCTTTCTCAATTTTTTTTTTGTTTCACCTACAGTGGTTCGAGAATGTTGTTTTTATTTCGTAGTGCAACCGACCAATTTGCGTAGATCGAAAAAGATAATCAATGGCTTGCTGAGGTCGAAGATAAGGTAGAAAAAGTGAAAATTTTGAAGAAGAAGAAGAAGTGATTAGACTGAAAAGGCTTTTTTATTTTTTATTTTTATTTTTGTATGTGGCCTTCTTATTGTTTAGCTAATCAAATTTGGTTCTTGAAAATTTTGAAGAAGAGATGTAACAACATGAGCAAAACAAAATATTACAATTTCATTGCTCCTTAAATACAACATCAAAAACCAACATAAGCAAAAAACATAATCCAATTTCTGAGAGATTTTCCCTAGCATTAAATATTTTACAAGACAAAAAAGACAAAAAAAAAAAAAAACTACAGATCATTCCGAGCATTTGCTGCTGGTTGTGAGCCTTTGTATAATGTCCTATTGCGTCCACTTTGACAACATTTTTAAGTTTTAACAGAATATGAAATAAAAAATATATTTTCGTAAAAGTTGAATTGAGGGCAAGAATACTATGATTGAAATGATAGGGATGATTTCTGCAGGGCAAAAGGAAGGATAAGAACATTTTGCATAAATTAGCCATTGTTCTTGTATCAAAGTAAAAATATTTTGTTTCCATAGAGGTACATAGTGTATTCACTTATTTCTTTCACAGTTATTCGCCATTGATTCATGCTAATTTCTAACAGTTGGTGAAACTTTTGTTTATGCAGAATAATTAGGTTTGTCACATAATTTTCACAACGATTAGCTAATTAAACGTCTAGAATAATTTTTTGTCCTGGTTTTACAATTAAAAAAAAAAGTTCACAAAACAGTTAAATAACGATAAATTTTTAGATTTGTGGACAATAGTATTCATATTTAGTATCTCCCATTAGACAAGATTTTTTTTAAAAAAAAAAATAAGACGTGTAAATTTTTTTGCCTATTATCCAATCTATAGTTTGGCTAAGCTAGTATGTTTGTCAATGTTTAAATTATAATTTAATTGGTCAAACATATTTGTTATACACATATTTGTAGGACTCACAATTTAGTACCCACTTACTATCTATGAAGAATTTAGGATCGGTCATCTTCATTGGACTTATGGGCTCCCAAGTCATACAATCCAAAAAGCCTTTATTTTAAGTCACATGACCAAGCAAAAATATATTTATGCCCTTATAATTAAGAAAGCTTAAATTTCAAAGCGTAAAAAACTCTGCAACCATAGACATACGCTCTCATTCTTTTTTTAATCGCAAAAACTCTCCCATTGTAAAATCACAATGACGAATGTAATTTTTTCTTTAATTTCAGTGATAGTGTTACTGTTTTCAAAGTATTTGAGATGTTATCATTGTCGTTTGCTTCTCTCTCTCTCGTTGTTGATCACTTGATTGTAGTAGGCTGTTTAGTTTTTTCAA
This sequence comes from Forsythia viridissima, assembly GCA_030279155.1. Lineage (NCBI taxonomy): Eukaryota > Viridiplantae > Streptophyta > Magnoliopsida > Lamiales > Oleaceae > Forsythia > Forsythia viridissima. The sequence goes on from CM059036.1 coordinate 6,494,652, forward strand.
TTCATATGTTTTGTGTATTATATTTTGTATTTTAGTTGAAAATGTTAGATATAATGATCGATACTGTTATTGTTTTGATACATTTGAGATGCTACACTTTTTTCGAGTTAGGGTTTTCTTATAACAGTGGTGATCTCCTGCCCCCAAGGGGGCAGGATAATTTCACCCACCTGCTGAGGTGTCAGCAGGTGGGTGGTTAATTTATTATATATACATTAACCACCCACCTACTGACACCTCAGCAGGTGGGTGAAATTATCAAGGGGCAGGAGATCATTGTCCTTTCTTATAATACTATATTTGTCCCGTGAAAAAGTCAAGATATTGTTTGGGTTTTATATATATGTGATACTATTAATATTTTGAGTTATGGTTCACTAAAAAAAGTTATGATATTGTACTTGTTGTGAGCAAGGATTTTCTGCCAAAACATGTGGTTTATGACTGTTTGTGATAATGTTTTCTGAGTTATATATGCTCAACAGTATCATATATATGGGATACTATCTTAATATACAAGTATGTTAAATACCAAGGGTTGGAGTCATTTGTGGTTTTGTTTTGTTACATACTATTTTATTAAGATAATGTTATATTAAGATATTATTATCTGTTATACTTTTCTTATATTGGGTTGAATATTGCTGTTTTGAGTGTGTGTGTGTGTGTGTGTGTGTGTGTGTCACGCTGTCTTTGTTTCGAGTTTTGATATATTGTTAAACAATTATATTTTTTCCTAAGAGTATGCTCGATAGTGCTTGGATTTGATGGAAGATTGTGTGATATTTTCGTAACAAGCATGCTCTAGTTTATATCTTGAGCAGTCTATGATACTGTTTGAATTTAATGGGATACTGTGTTTTTTTCGAGTTATGATTTTATGTTAAAGCGTAACAGTTTGCCCCTTCACATCCCTTCCAAGAATATGCATGATACTAATGTGTTTATATTGTTGTTATGTTGATTTAACTTGTTTGTTAACTTTAACCATAAGATATTTTTTTAGTAAGATACTTTTATGATGAAATTGTTTTTATGATGAAATTGTTCTTCTATTATGTTGGAGTTTGCTATTTCATACTGTCCTTGTGTTTGAGTTATGGTTTATTGTAAACAATTATATTTGCCCAAGAATATGCATGATACTATTTATATATAATGAAATAATGTGTGATATTATTTGCGACAAGTATGTTTTGCGCGATACTATTTATATATTGAGTTTTCTATGATATTGTTCGTCTATTGGGTTAGAGTTTGTTTTTTGAATGTATGTGTGATACTAGCCTTATTTCAAATTATGGTTTATTGTTAGCAATTATATTTTGCACCCAGAATATGCATTATATTGCTCAGATTTAAAAGGATACTGTGATATCATTCGCCACAAGCATGTTATGCGAAATATTGTTATAATTTTGAGCTATCTATTATATTGCATTTATCTTGATAATGTTTAGATTTAATGGGATATTGTGCTTATTTCGAGTTATGATTTTTTGTTAAAGAATAACATTTTGCCCAGGAATATGCTTGATACATAATGAGAAATGTCCACAGCAACACATACGTAAGAAGCTACTATACCTTCAATCCCTATTTATATTATATTGTTTTTAACGTAGATACACGTTGACATATACTAAATATATTTAAATTTTATATTGCAGTGTCGATTGTGGAATATATGTCAGCCACGTGATGGAGTGATTAGCAAAAGATGAACAATTGGAAGAAACATTGACAATGGATGAAGTAAGACAATATAAAGCACATATGATTTCAAACTCCATCAAGGAATACATTGAATATAAATGATATTGTATATTGTAGGGTAATAGTGTCATCGGATAACTATTTTATAAAACTATGAATTAGATAAATGATATTGTATATTGTTTTTATTTTATGTTATAATATTATTATAATTTCCCTCAGTTTCACTAAAAAGTATCGTAAACAACTCTTCATAATGTGGCAAATCATTAACATTACTATATGATAGACATCATACACACATATCGATGATATTATATATTGTTATCTTTCTACCATATTGTACAATAAACAATATCATAACTCATTACCATGGAAAGATCATTAACAATTTTGTGAAAATAGTACAATATATGCGCACCATTTATCTCAAAATTAAAAGGTATCATGAACTATATAGTTGAACATTAGAAAAAAAAAAACATACCGGAATACAATACATCATCCAATATATAATATATAATATACATTGTCAAACAAACATGCATGAATATGTGACAATAACATCCTAAATTAATTTCAAAAATTGAAACAACAACATTAACAATTACAAGAAATTACGATTCATATATTAGAAAACAATATCTCATCAAATTAAAAAAAAAATATCAATTTCCTTCACATAAACAATATCCACATAAATTATAGAAAAGTTGAGAAGCAACCATTGCTTAATTTATCCCCCAAATTTTCTTTCAGAAAAAATGATTCGTTGTAGGGAATGTCTTAGGCAATGCTTCACATTGATCCAACATTTTGATCTAGTACAAATATAAGTTAACGAGTTCTCTGAACAATATTGTACAAATGCTCTAAGAACCACAACCAATTGTTGTGATTCTCGAAATCTACAACAGCAAACATGTATACTAATAATAATATCACCAGCGAAATCATATAATGGCATCATAACGCTACTTGAAATAAATTTATATTAGAACATCAACCTACTCTATAAAAAAAAACCTTATTGAACATAGTAATAATGATACTATATAGTGTTACACATAAAAAACGGTATTAAATTAGAAAAACAGGAGCTCACCTTGGTTACCAATTTTATCAGTTGCAAACAACATCTCATCTTTAAACATTCCTTTCAAAAATACTTCATCCTTAAAAAGCATTGGACGATAATAATTAAAACTATGAATGCATGCATGGAAAGAAACAACAATCCTTGAAATATATTTGAAAAATCAGTCCACTTCTAAAGCATAATGGGTTACCAAATGCACATAAAAGATTACATAATATAATCAATAATTAATAAACAAACAAACAATTACAACACTATCGACTAAGCTAACAAAAATCTGGAAAAATTAGGTCGTGCGCATGGTTATACATGCACAGGGCTATAGCATTAACAAAAATATTATTAAGGATGGTTTCTCTCAATTAAGATTTGCTCGAAATTGTTCCCGAAAAAGAGCACCACAAATATAGTCACAAAAACAAATAGAATTTATAAACAATCAAATCGATAAATAAAATTATAAATAGCGCATTAATATACCAAGTTAACAAGGAAAATTGAAAAGTGATCAAGAGACAATTTCTTAAATCGAAGAAAATGAAGTTGATTCAGCAAGTTCCACACAAAATTCAATAATTAAGAATTAATTTACATCAAAAAATATATGTACAAAAATATAAATGAAAAAAGGAAAATGATTTTGGTTCCTTACCAGAAGAGAGTGATAAGTATAATTTTGTACTTATCTGAGCTTACAAAAATAGACGATTATGAGTACTCTTATTTGTTTTCAGTTTAACGTCATGTTGTTTTCTTATTATTTTGGAAAATAATCAAATTCAAGTGTCAATCTGACGAAAAGGCGAAGATAGAGCAAATAGAAGAAAAATAGATTCAATTGAATAGACAGAGAGACTTGAGGGACTTGACATGCAAATACCAAAGGAAAAAATGCAAGAAATCATAAAAACTAACCATGCGATCGCATAGTTAGTAATGTTTACGATCGCAAGTTGCCAAAATAAACTGCAGAACGTAAATTGATTAAACCATGCGATCTCAAGATTTTGAACCATACGATCGCATGGGCAAGATGCGCAGTTAATGGCAGTTTCCTGATGGAAATAAAACTCTACTAAGTTTAGGATAAAACAACTACCTAATTCACGTCTTGGAGGGTTTTGAGAGAGATATAAAAGGCAGATAATAGCTAGAATAATGAGAGACGAATTTTGAAAACAAGATACAAATGAAGAATCGAAGATCGAAGAACAAGATTGAAGATTCTTGAGTCGGGATCACGTGTTTTATTTATTTTTTCTTCTTTCTCCGGAACATGATGAATTCAATAATTGTAATAATTAACGAAATCATGTTCGGCTAATTTACTCTTTGCTAGGATGAACGGTGAAACCTAGTGATGGCAATGGGGCGGATCGGCTTGATCCAAATCCGCCCCGTAATAATTGTAGGAGATCCAAATCTGCCCCGCGATCTGCCATTTTTCGGAGCGGATCGAGACGGATTGGATACGGATTGGATACGGATCGGGGCGGATCAGAGCCCTAATCCGTATACTGATCCATATTTTTTTTTTTTTGGCATTCAAAAAATTTAAAATATATTGAAACAAGCTTTACTACTATACTATAAGAGTTTAAACAACATCATCCTCCTCACTAAACCTTGTGCAAGGTCCACAATATGTCGAACGTGATAAATTTTTTATTCAAAAAATATTTTAATTATCAAATCACATGTAAAATAAAATATAAATTCAATATTTTAATTTTTTTTTAAATTCGGGTCGGGACGGGGCGGATCGGGGCAGCCCCGATCCGATCTCTCCCGAGATCCGCGGCGGATCACAAATATCTGTCCTGATCCGCCCCACCGATCCGCAGATCAGGTATTTTTTGCTCCATTCGGATCGGGTATCCATCGGGTTCGGGACGGATCGGATATTTTTGCCATCTTTAGTGAAACCTCATGTTTTTAATTAATTAGAAGTTTTTCGTTTTAGTAATTAATTACTTTTGGGTTGATTATTCTTTATTCATTATTTCTATTATTTTAATATTTGATCACCATTAGATTATATTATGATCTTTATTGAAGTCGAGAGATTAAATATAGATTAAGCACGTGGTATTGACTAATATAGGGTGCAATAATAGATAGAAATTACCATTATGTTTTATGAAATCTGTTTAGGTGTTCTTGATATTTAAATGCATATTTTTATGTTCAAAATTTAATTAGAGATAATTAGGTTCGTATATCGATATAGAATTGATTGACCATCGAGAGAGGCTTTTGATTATTATAGGATCACTGATTTTCAATCTAGAGTAATTAAGAGCTAAAGCGATTAACAGAATGCTAGTGTTAGTAAAACTTGAAATCGTTCTCAACAAATTTATTTTGATTATTTGATAATTTAGATTTAATTAAATATAATCAGAATAGTTTTAGAAATAAAATTAAAAAAATGAATATGTGTTCTTTTATTGTTAAAACTCGAACTATAAATTAATTGGTTAATTGATAACTAGTCATCGTGGGTTCGATACTCTACTTCTTATTTTATACTTGTAACGATCCATCTACTTGCGGGAATGAAATCACACAACAGTGAGCAAATGAAGAATGTAGAGAAATGCAAAGATGATCTGATTTGATGGGTTTATGTGTGAGAAAAATGAAGTTGATTCAGCAAGGTCCAAATGTGTTTTATTTCTTTAATTTATGTTAAAGGGTAATTGTGGTATTAATGAGAATTTGCCTGAATTCTTTATTTAAAAAAATAAAATAAAAGCAAAAGTGTGACTTATGGACAATTTTCAGAACTTATTGGATCTAAGAGGTAAAAAGTCCCCAATGTATAACTTAATAGCAATTTTTCCTACTATCTACACCTTCGATATGACCATGGGCGGATCTAAGGGGGGCAGGACTAGTCCGGTCCTATTTCAAGAAAAAATTAAATTTTATAGTGTAAATTTTTTTCAGTAGCAGTCCGATCTTTAAGTGCAAAATTTTTTTTCCACTAGTAATCCGATCTTACAAAAATCTTGATTTCACCACTGGATATGACCCACAACTTAACCCACAACTTATTAACACTTTAAAAATAATTTAAGCACTACAAACATATTTAAACTAGTCAAACATATTTTTTATCCACACATTTCATATTATTCACAATTTACTACACACTTATTATTCATACATTTTATAAAATCTACAATTTAAAAATACTTTAAAAATAATTTCAGTATTATCAAGAGTAAATTCAAGGTCGGTCATTGTTCGTGTGCTTATAGGCTCTTAAGTCATATAGTCCAAACTTAATTCAATTAAAGTCACATTTCAGTGCTAAAAGACCAACGTACCCCTGCAATTGCAAAATGTGCTAATTCAAACACGATACCGTTTTATTACGATACTTTTTTCTGTGATACTATTTTATTATGATAATATTTTCTATAATACTGTTTTATATAATATTGTGTTTATTATAATATTGTTTTCTATGATACTATTTTATTAAGATACTATTTTGTGAAAAATACTTGATACTGTTTTACTTTTAATATTGTAAATTAGTTTTCATTACATTATAGCATGTTTGGCCATGTTTACTAACTCTCTTTTTTTCGAACTTATTTTCAACCACATATTTCATGGGATCCACAAATTTTATCAATTTTTCAATCACACATTTCGCCAACTTTTTTCAAAATCTAAAAATAAACTACTTTTAAACTTCACAAACAAACCTATAATCAAAATTAAATGTTTTATGATTGAATTAATGATACTGTTCAAAATGCTCTATTAGTAGTACAAGATCGTTGATACCGTTTTCATTCAAAATGTTTGATGCTATTTCAATATATGTTTCAATCTATAATACTATTATTTTATTATGTTGTAGTTTATGTATGTGATATTGTTTTATTAAGATATTTTTACATTTGATACTGATATATTAAGATACATTTATCTATGACATTGTTTTATTATGATACTGTTTTATTAATATACTGTTTTATTTAGAAACTGTGCTATGGTTTTTATTAAAATATAATATTTGTACTCACATAAGCATGTGCTTGATAATAATGTGTTTCTGATACTGTTATATTTGCTATCTTTAATCATACGATATTGTTAACTATGATATTGTTATTATGATATTGATACAAATGTACTTCTAATACTGTTTTCTATGATACTCTTTTATTGTGATACTGTTTTTTATTATACTTTTTTATTAAGATATTATTTTCTATAATACAATATCAAACAATACACATGAATGTATGACAGTAACATCCTAAAACACAAAAAATGTTATATATGTAAAACAAATATTCTGATAATAGCTCAAGTATCTCATAAAATAGAGAGAAATAAATATATGTTTTGATAATAACCATGAGCTAGAAAATGGTGCTAGCTGTCCATACATGAATATACTATAAACAAATATTCAGAAGCATTTTACTATACAAAAGTTTCCTCGCTACACACACACGGATCAACTATTCAAAACAAAAATAATTGATTATTTGATTTTGATCAATAATTTGCTGATAGTATTGATTCCCAGTTAATAATCCATTTGATATGTTGCGAATCCGACACCATTTCTGAAACACTCCACATCTTGACAGATTTATCAAGATTTATCAAGACTCCCACTGTACACCACCCATTTTTGATCGCTACAACCTATGGATTATTTAGCCTCCTCTACCGTGAGACACTTAACTAGTATGGTGTGTCCGCTCAACACCGACAGACAAAGTACGAATCACAATTACCTTATTCCACACGCATATAGTTTTATCAGTTGAACCACTGAACATCATATTCTGCCCTGTGGCGAGGCACATCACTGGCAGTTTGTGGCACTGGCGGTGAACTGGCAACCGAATGTAGGGTAGAAGGAAGTGATGGTAGTAGTGATGTTTGAGGAGATGGTGGGAGCAGTGCTAATGGCAATTGACGTGACAAATATGTATCATAGGGATAATTTTGTAATTAATTTAAAACATTGTTGAAAAGTATAACTTAATGACAATTTGAAAAATATTTTGACCTAATTTGGAACAAATCACTTACAAACTTGACAAGGGCTTTACATTTTGTAAAAAAATTGAAAAATATTTTATTTTCATGATTTGTATTTAAAAAATACCTCATTTTCATTAAAATCGATATTTAATAATTTATCTATTTTTATAATTTAATAATAAAATACATTATTTTTATTTAAAATCTATATTTTCATTTTTTTCTTATCTAAAAATTTATTTTTTTCTTTTAAAATCAATATTTCAATTTTTCATTATCTAAAATTATATTATTATCTAAAAATATCATATTTGTATACTATATCAAATATAATAATAATTATTTTAATATTTTATAATTTATTTCCTTTGATAATTTTTTTAACAATACATTATTTTTATTTAAAATTAATATTTAGTTTTTCTATTTGACAACAACATTTTTACATGTGTAACATATGTGTGACAAAATACGTTGTTTTAATTTAAAATCAATATTTCAATTTTTTGTTTGACACCAACATTTTTTACTCGGGTAACATATGTGTTATCATATGCGCCTAAAGGAAAACGCCCAAATAATGTAGAAATTGACTATTAAAGGACCAAGCCCAAATACACATGACCATGTTTGAACTAAGGGGTCTTTTCACAAATAACCACAATAAATAAAATATTTCTTAAAATAGTGTCATACTTTTTTATTATAAAAATATTATTTTCAATTTTTATAACATTTTTTGTTACATTTGTTACATTTGTTATTTTAGTTACAATAAATGTATTACATTTGTTATTAACAAACATAACAAATGTAATAACAAGTGTTACAAAAATAAAAAATAGTATTTTTAGAATAAAAAAAGTTAGATAATATTTTTTTAAATTATCTTATATTTTGTAGTGTATAGTGAAATTATCACTTAAACTAATATTCTCATTTATTGTCATCATGTGAAAATTGACAACTAATGAATCATAAAAGGGTAAATTCAGGGCTGGTCATTGTTTGGGCACTTATGGGCTCTAAAATCATATACTGAAAACTTAATTCAATTAAAGTTATATTTTAGAGCTAAAAGACCAACATACCCTTAATTGTAAAAAAACGCTAATTGTGAGTGGTGATACTATTTTGCAGTAATACTGTTTTTTTGTGATACTGTTTTGTTGTGATACTTTTTTTTGTGATACTGTTAAACCTATGATTTTGTACTACTAATGAAACATTTTAAGAACAATAGTATTCTATTGTTTATTCTCTACTGATTAATTCTTCTACCAACCATTAAACACTTTATTAATTTATACTTATCTATCTAATGAGAATCTATATCCTAATTGAATCTCAAACATATTCAAATTCAAGGGAAGAATTAAAAACATTGTTTATAGTTTTAGATGAGAACCCTTTGCATGACTTCCCATTAACTTGAGAATGATTGGCAGTTCTTCTTTCTTTATTTTAGCATGGCTCTGAAGTGTGTGTTTGCTTTTAAGGGACACAGATACCTTATAAGAGATTTAATTTGCTGCAAAAGGATGTACATTTATCCGTGATACTGTTTTAGAGGATTTGTGATACTGTTTTGAAAAAAAAAATTAAAGATTGTCATTTTAAGCTAAAGAGACGACTTCAAATAGGTAAATTCTATCATCGGCAGTAGCAAAGCTATTGGTCTTGACCGTCTCGTCGAGACCATTCCGAAAACATATTATAATAAAAATTCTGAACACGTGTACAAATTCTATGAACATTCCTATTATGATACTGTTTTTTGTGATACTGTTTTGCATAATACAGTATCAAACAACACACATGACTATAATATCATGCTTTTATCTTTGATACTATTTAATTTGTCATATGTTTTGTTTGATACTGTATTATGCAAAATAGTATCATAGATTAAAACATGGATTAAAACAGTATCAATTTATATTAATGCACATTACCTAAACAAAACATTATCATGGATTAAAACTAAGACATTCAAACAATATCACTTATTCAAACCTGGCCATAATTAAACAATATCAAAGATCACATAGATAAAAATAGTATCACAGGATAAAAACAGTATCATGGATTAAAACGGTATCAAAATATACTAATTACCTAAACAAAACAGTATCATAGATTAAAACTAAGACATTCAAACAATATCACATGTTCAAACCTTGCCATATATTCAAACAGTATCAATTAAAACAGTATCATTGATTAAAACGGTATCAAAATATACTAATTACCTAAACAAAACAGTATCATAGATTAAAACTAAGACATTCAAACAATATCACAGGTTCAAACATTGCCATAATTAAACTGTATCAAAGATCATATATATATATATATATATATATATATATATATATATATATATATATATATATATATATATATATATATATATATATATATATTCAAACAGTATCACAGGATTAAAACAGTATCATGGATTAAAACATGTTTCAAATGATAGTGAAATATTATGATAAAGTTTCAATCTATTAAACATTGCCATAATTAAACAGTATCATAGATTAAAACTAAGACATTAAAACAGTATCATGGATTAAAACTAAGACATTCAAACATTAGATGATGAAACATTCAAGCTCCTATTTACAACAATTTTATGTCCATTTATATTGTGATACTGTTTTCTATGATACTGTTTTGTATAATACAGTAACAAATAACATATCATGACTAAACATTAGATGATGAAACATTCAAGCTCCTATTTACAACAATTAGATGGTGGAGCATTCAAGCTCCTATTTACATAAGATAGTGGAGTATTCAAGCTCATATTTACAGCATTCAAGCTCATATTTACACTATTCTATGCCCATTTCTGTTGTGATACTGTTTTGTATAATACAACATCAAGTTGCTATTCTATAATACATTATCAACAACAGATGTTACCTCATTGTTTATAAAACTGGAAAATGCTCATTGTTTACATAACTGCTAAAATACTCAACCCAAATACTCAACCCAGGATAATCATATAGGTCAGCCTCTTTTGCAGCACGGATAGATCAATGCTTAAGACATTAAGAATAGAGTACAACCACAGAAGATGAAGAAATAAAAAAGCATACAAACTAAAGCTAAGGATTCAAACACTGTGACCAAAGTCCATAAAACATTATCCACTACAGATATTTCAAGCCACCGGAAGCTCTGGCTGCTCCACCGTAACGTGAAGTACGAGAAATTGATTTCCAACCACCTGAAAGCTGACCAGTACCACCTCCCTATACACATGTCTGAAAAAGTCTCTTATTGTAGTAACTTGTCATTTATTTTTGTAGTTTCACAGCTAACAAAATCTTTACCAAAAAAATTGCCTAAAAAGTGATCCAAAATCTTCACCAAAAAAACTGCATAAAAAATGATATTGTGCCTTAGAAGCACTCACCGGAGGTCGCCGGAGGTGGAAGCGGTTGTCGCTGGAGGTCGTCGGAGGTGGAGGAGGTTGTCACCGGAGGTGGAGGAGGTTTGTGGAGTTGGAAGATTGTGTCAATGAAAAATATGGTTAAATTGGAATTAATATAAAATATTGATGTGAAGTATGACTTAATCACAATTTTAAAAAAAGTTTTGACATAATTTGAAACAAGTCATGTGGAGATGACTTATTGATAATTTTCCCATCATAAAACCATCAATTGGGCCAAGCAGGCCTAAAGCCTTATTTATTAGTCCATTATCTTGAGTGTTAAATTCATTATAGTTTTATCAAAATTGAGTAAATACTAATATTTTTAAAATAAGGATATATTTCAAATTTAAAAAAAAAAAAAAAAGGAGGGGGGGGGGGGGGGGGGGGGGGGGATGGTGTTGGAGCTAATTTTCTCTTCAATGCACCATCACGGTAGCAATTGGGCCTCTACGGTCTGGCCCATTAACGAAAAGGAATTAGCTTCAACGTTTTCTGGTTCATCTCACTCAACTGTAAGTACAAAAGCCTACCAAAAAAAAAGAAGTAAAATGAACATTATAGACGCGGGAAGAGACCGTTAGAGAGAGAGAGAGAGGGGGAGAAACAATGAGTATGGCAGTAAACACAATTCCAGGGTTTTATTTTGCGCCCACAGATGAAGATTTAATCACTTTCTACTTGAAACCGAAGGCTATGAGACAGTCATTGCCATGGGATGGAATTCTGGAGAAGAATCTTTACGGGGATAATGCTACGCCGTGGGTTATACTTACTGAAAACGACTGGGAGATTTCTCGAACAACTGCACGAGCGTATGAAGATTCTGTTTCAAAAGATGAAATGTATGTCTTTACGAAGCTGAAGAAGATTGCGGGACTGAGGTTTGTGAGAGCGGCTGGTTCTGGAAATTGGGATGATAATCAGGTGACTAAGTACATCAAGAATCGTCAGGGTGAAATCATTGGCATCAAGAAAAGTTTTACTTTCGAAGTGAAGGGAAAAAAGGGGCAAAAGAAGATAGATCATATGGAGAAGGGTCGTTGGATTATGCATGAATATACATTGGCGGGTGTTTCTTTGATACAGGAAGTAAAGGACGGTGATTATGCTATTTGTCGAATAATTCGGGATTTGTCCAAGTGCCGACGAATGTTTCTGAGTCAAGTGAAGGACAATTGAGAGTCGACATTGAATTGAATAATTGAATGTGGTTTAAGGACTTTTGAAAGCATTGAAGAATCAAGATTTTAGTGTTCACATGAAAAATATAAGAAATTTCAGATGATCATGAGCTGTATAAACCAGAAAAGAATAGCTATGAATCATGTAATTTTTCAAGTGATTGTTCTCTTTTTTGTATTCCCATTTTCTGCAGTGTTATATGCCTTGCCTAATAATTGCCTAAAAAATTTGATTGATACATTACGTTGGCTAATTATAGAAATGTGCTATTTTGCTATTTATATATAAAATATATAGTGATTCCTCAAATTCGACTCACTTCCTGGTTTTTCTCCGATTCAATCGTTCTTCCACACACAATTTTAGTCTCTCTTGAATGCAATACATTTCGCCTTCCATAATTTCAAATCATTTTTTTTCTCTCTTTTTATTCAAATTTGGGTTCTGGGTTTTTCTTTTCGAAATCATATATAAGATGGGTCAGCAGACACTGATCTACAGCTTTGTGGCGAGAGGCACGGTGATATTAGCAGAGTTCACTGGATTCAAGGGGAATTTCACCAGCATTGCCTCCCAATGCCTGCAGAAGCTGCCAGCTTCCAACAACCGGTTCACTTACAATTGCGACGGCCACACCTTCAATTACCTTGTGGAAAATGGATTCAGTATGCACCCTAATTTTTGGATCATTCATTTTTTAATTTATTTTTTTGTTGGTTTGAATGTGGGCATTTTTTGTTTGGTTTTCATTTGATCCAGGTGTTCTATGATCATTTTGTTTGATTTGTAATTATTGTGTGCTGATTCGTCTGCGCGTGTGTATAAATATGGATATGTATGTTACATGGAAATGTGTTTGTTGAGTAAGATGAAGGAAGAAGAAAATCTGAAAATGATTTTCCTATGATGATATTTGATGGGAGGGAAATGGAAAGGAAAGTCCATGTTCCTCTATTTTCGAGTCCTGTCATTCCCATTCTTTCTCGACCGATTTAGTTTCCCAAAACTGATCCTGCAAAAATGGTGAGAAAATGTCATAGGAAGATCTCAATGTGCACCCTCTTGCCTCTTCCTCCCTCAACCTCCTCACACCACATTTTCTCGTTCTCTTTTATGTTCTTTGATGCCATGATCTGGTCTCGCGAGATGCGTCTATAAAGATTGAAAGGGGGGGCATAGTGTGGCAAATAGCCTTCTCTCCTAAGAGCCAGACTCAGATTTGCTTCGTTTAATTGCAATGACGTAAATAAATATAACCAAAGAAATGCTTATCCGAGCACGTTTAGAAACTACAGCTAATTTGTTCCATTCATAATTGAAATATATAAGAATCTCCTATAATTGTGGAGGAAATGACGAACTTGTTTGCTTTTAACTTTTCAATAGCTTACTTACCTCGTATGAACTTAGCAAAACGCACCTAAGTGGCAGGAATAGAGTTCGGAAGGATGTGGAATTACAATTCATCTTTACCATTATGACAATGATTTAAGAAAGAAGGCATATACCACTAGACTCCCTGAGATTTGTTGATGTTGTCAATGATACTTGGGATGTATTGGTGAAGGTTGATGGCAGGCAGCTGTCTGCGACTGCAGGGCACTGAGGCGTCAGCCGAGTAAGATCGAGGGACAAGGTTGTGAAGTAGCCCATGCCTATGACATCTGGGCACATCAACGAGGCAGGATTTCTTACGGGCTTTGAGATGGATTTGTTGCCCTGATCTTCTTGCTCATTGCATGCCACATTGGTCATTTTTAGCTATCAGGATCCATTCTTCCCTGTGAATGGTTTTTTTGCCCTATTATGTGTTCATGTAGTGAGATTTCAATCTACTCAAGTAGCTGCCCTATTACTATACTATAGCTTTCCTCGCGAACGAATATGGACTAGAAAATACCAGTGTTCTAAAAAGTCCGCCTAGACTTGATACATTTGTAAAACGCATCGCATTGAGGGTATGCGTGTAAAAATGCGGTCAACTCTTTTTGTTGACCGCCTAGGTGCGAATAGATGAGAATATACGAGAATAAACGCGATTATGTGAGAATAGGCGCGAATAATCGCGTATAACACACATTAGAGCAAGCAAGCCTCTTTTTAAATTTATTTTCAGATTGGGCCAAAATAAACATTTTTTAAATCTACAAGAGGTGCTATAAATGCTCAAGATGAAATAAGAGAGCCCGATGGAAATGATTTTGTATCGGATGGCGCGGAAGATGGGTTAGATGAAGAAGAAGAACTTGACTTAGAATTTGATAAAGAGTTAGACAAAAGTTAAGCTATGTTCGTATATAATCAAATTGTAGAAAATTATTGAATAATTTGTGTTTATATTTATGGTTGTTGTAATTTACTAACTTTTGAAAAGTATTATGTTGGGTTGTTAATTTGTAATCTAATTGTAGGCTATGATATTAAAATTAGTTCTCCAATTTTGATTTTGAATCACGTTGAATGTTATATGTTTAACCATGATATGTGTTTTAATATAAATCTAATTTTTCTTCATTGTACAGCGTGCATATAATTTTGAAAACTCGTGTATTTTTTATTTGTTTTTTGAAAACTATCCCTGTAATTTTGTAATATAAATCTGTATATTCTAAACTATGTTGTTAAGATTTAAAAATTGAGCATTAAAAAAAAAATTAAAATTCAAAAACATATTTTGACGCTTAGGCTTCGCATATGTGCACTTAGGCCTATCATTCTTTATGCTTCACATCGCTGTGTCGTCGCGCATTACACATTTTAGAACCTTGAAAAACACTATCTTGACAACTTCTTTCAACTCAATCCATTTTCTCATGAAACACTATGTCTTTATGCTTTATTTTGTAGCCTATTGCGTTGTTGCCATTGAGTCTGCTGGTAGGCAAATTCCGATTGCCTTTTTGGAGCGTGTTAAGGATGATTTTAACAACAGATATGGAGGGGGGAAAGCCACAACTGCAGGTGCCAATAGCCTGAACAAGGAATTTGGGTAATTGCTTTTTCACATTTTACATATTTCTTTCCATTCTGTGTGGGCTTTGACGAACACCTGTTGCCGTGTTAGGTCAAAACTGAAAGAGCATATGCAGTACTGCGCTGATCATCCTGAAGAAATTAGCAAACTTTCTAAAGTTAAGGCTCAGGTCTCTGAAGTGAAGGGTGTGATGATGGAAAACATTGAAAAGGTACAAAGTTTCCGATGTTCCCTCAGTATTTGAAAGTTTTGCTATTCCTACTGCTTATCCAGGCTTGTTGCTCGTGATGTTAATTTTATTCTTCTTTCATTTAGGTTCTTGACCGAGGTGAGAAGATTGAGCTGCTTGTTGATAAATCTGAGAATCTCCGATCACAGGTTAGTCTAAGGGCATCTAGTCCACAATGGTAGAAAAGCTCGTAAAGTCACTACACAACTTTTCTTCGAGTGTGTCAAGATCTTCTTAACTTTATTGATGCATGAATATTGTTTTTGTTCTGAAATTTAATTAAGCTTTATGTGTGTTTTGTCCGGTTTTCAGGCACAGGATTTTAGGAAACAGGGGACCAAGATTAGGCGAAAAATGTGGTTTGAGAATATGAAGATTAAATTGATTGTGTTTGGTATCATTTTAGCTTTGGCTCTCATCATCATTCTGTCTTTTTGTCCTGGTTTCAAGTGTGTATAGGAGAACTCACTTGGGGGATTGAGTTTTCTAGGGTGGTCTATTTTGCTTTTTTTATAAGGATGGAGGGATCGGGTTTGTCGTATGATGCTTTCTGCCCTCCTTCCCGGCCCCTTTTTTCCTCTATTTTGAAGTTCCCTTCCCCTATTCCCTCTTAGTTAAGAGCTTTCCTTTTTGCTGGATTGTAATTTTGGATATAATAATGTATAGATTATAAAGTGAATGATGCATGTCTCTCCATATTGGTAAGTACTTTCTTCTGATAGTCTATCAGATTCTATATATTCTACAATTAGTTAGTGTCGTGTTATATACGTTAATATTTATGAATTGTACGGAATGAAAAAAAGAGAGCAGGACGAAAAACGCATAGGTTTACGTTGTTCAACCTATTATATGGGAACGAATTGGCAGTGTTTCCACTTTCCATGTATGAAAATAATAGGGTTACTTTGTATATGCTAACCCTAGCATGTACAAGATATTTGAAAAATTCCAAAAATACTCATGTACCATATTAGAGGGGCATCCCAAACTATTAAGCATCTTCGGCAAACTAACACAAAATTACAAACCTCAAAGGCCGATGTCGTCGTTCTGTTCCACTTCGACATCGGACTGCTTTTAGTATATGTGTTCAATTTGATATGAGTCTAACGGTTTGGTAAATATAGTAGAAAATAATTATTCCCTTAAAAAACTGGAAAGAGAGAATGAGGAACAAATTTGTTATTTTTAATCATAAATGCTCGATCGTTGCGATAACTTGTTGGAATCGTTTTTTAATTAAACAGTTAACGCTTGTTTAATATATAATTTTCATATCATCCTCTTCGCCTATGCTAACAAATCATTTGATCAATTTTGTGTAAGTAATTAGTTCAATTAATCGTCATTAATTTGCACTGCCCAATCAAGTAAATACATAAATATTTCCTATTTCCTATTTTTAAATATTCACATTTTACTTTTTTGGTATCGTATCAAGTTGAGATTTATTGTCCCCGTTTAATTATCTCTGTACTAAATTCGTAACACCTCGATAAATTGACTCTTATTAGCAAATAGGAAAATGCCAATACAATACACTAAATATGATATCACATTTGAAATGAATAAAAATTTATTTTGTGCAAAAAAAAGTAATGGAGAAGGAACCTCATGTGTTTGTAGCATTTGGAATAATGCTTCCATTCTTGGAATATGTTCTGATTTGTTAATATTGAGAACTTTAGAGCGACTAAGATTACAACCACCGTTCTAAAAAGCCCGCATAAGCCTCGTCTAGGCTTGAAGGTCGGCTTCCAGGCTTAGCCATGCATTACGCATCGCCCTCGGCTTGCCCTTATCTTGCACTCGCCTAAACTGGAAAGCTTGAAGCTCGGACTCCACGCTTTACGCTTTTTAGAACATTGATTACAACCCATTATATATAGTGTGTTGTAATCGTTTTCATATACGAGTCATATCATATCATATCACATCACGAGATAATTAATATTTTTCATAGTATATCATATCATATTTTTAATGAATATAAATATATACAAGTACATAAACTAAACTAGTATACCGCTTTCTTGCAGTGAGATCTGATCGTATGCTCTATTATGATGATGGATTGAGGCGGTGAACAGATTTTGGAAATGATCGGTGGAGAGAGATGATCGATTGAGGAGGTGAGCAGATTTTGAAGATAATCGGTTGATGGAGACGATCGAATCAGGGAGATGGATTGAAGTAGTCAGCAAAATTTGGAGGTTATGATTTTGTGAGGGGAGAAATTGAAAACATAGTGGCATACAAATATTTAAGTACTTTTTTCTTCATGTAGAAGAAAACTCCCTACGGTCTTGATAACAAAGCTGGAAAGTTTAACAAGTTATCTTAGAATCCATTAGTATCATATTTTGTTATTTTGCCAGACTTTGTTTAGCAGTTTTGTCTAAAAATTATTAGCAACAATTACCTTTAGTGTCCATTCAGAGGCTCCCGAAGAGACACTACAAATCAACTAATGTGGATTGCTCATTTTCCTGTTTGAATTTATTGAACTGAAATATTCATAAGTACATTTAGTATAAAGATTGAAAAATCTATACTTAGTTTAATTGTTATTTTTATAAAATATCGAACACTATGTTATGAAATTTTATGTTATACAATACAAATTTTATGTTATACTAAAATTGTTGTTCAAATCAAGCAGCAAAAAGACTAAAAACAATGTAATTTACCTTCACACTCAAGTTTTGAGTAATTTGATTTCATATAGGTTCTACTTGATGCATCTCCTTAATTGCAAATGTACAACTATGATTTCTAGTATGTGCCTCAGATTGAGTTGCTCCCACATTTTTAGTGGCATCAGTAGGTGATCTATGATCGTTATTATTAGTCGATTGCGACATAGACGCACCATTATAAGAGCCGCTTCTTTGGTTTAAACCTAGAACGGGATTTGCCTATAGCAGGAGCATGAGCTTCTTTCTCAGGAAAAACATAGCTCTTTGGGTGAAGACGTAGAGAATATCCAATTAAATGGCAGTTTGAAGACCTAACTTGAAATGAAATTTGAGAGTTTGATCAGTAGTTTCATAAAATTTTGAGTATAATGCAGAACTTGTGAACAAAAGAACGTGTATAGAGTTGAGCTTAGCCTAGAGTCTTGATTGCACAGCTGTGCGCTCAAATCCCTGTTTATCATATGTTGGTGCGACAAAATTTTCTTCCAATACACCTAAGGCATAAAGGGTAAGGAAAAAAAGTAAAATTAGTTTAGAAAATAAAGAATTCTAAGTAGAAAAATGATAATTTAAATGTGGCAACACCAAAACATAATCTGCCTAGTGTTGTAGGTGTACTAAATTAGGTTCTTTTCTCGTGTACTGAATTAGGTTCTTTTCTCCTCTTTAGACAAGAAAGAAACTTCGTTAAACTATGATATGATAGAAAATAAATACAAACTATGCAGATTCATAATGTCCTCAATTGGACATCCTCAATCCCAAAATAGAATAACTACAAACTAAGCCTAATTATCAACAAATATGGAGTTCGCTACATGAATCATTTTCGCTACTCCATGCACCTATACATCTAGTGAAAGATAAAATGAATTTGATCTTTATACAACCATATCAATCAATCTCTCGATCTTCTAACATGAGGACTTATTTAGATCCACTCAAGAATGTAGCAACCACCTAAGTCGTCCTACCAAAATTTTAACATCTTCCTTTTACTACATCACTAGTTTGCATTAAAAACTGAAAAGAAAAAGTATGCCCATTATGAAGTATGGGTCGACAAAAACTGACCAAGTCAAGTTACTCCATAGGTATTGTGAAACTTCAACTCCCTCTCACCCAAACTCACACACAAAAAGGATAAAAGAACAAAATCTAAAAAGGCAAAGAATGAAAGGTTGCACAAAATTTTCGTTCTCTTCTCTTGCTAGAGAAGAAAACATATTTCCCTTTTCACATATTATTGGCCGATGAACACGTGTTAAACTCACATCGCAACCAAAACATTTGAAAAGAAGAAGAAATAAAAATAATAATAAAATAGTTTATTTTATTCGCTTCTTTATATATATATATATATATATATATATATTTCAAAAAAAAAAAAAAAATTCATATTCTTCCCCAACAAACCCTCCAACCCCCATCCCACCCTACCATATCGCACACTAACCAAATTGGGGAGATTTCTCCCCCTGGTTTCCAGCCATTATTCGGAGGTTTCAAGATGAAGTGAAGTGGGGCGTGGGGCGGGCGGGGTTGCTACAGGAACTTTGGGCCAAATTTTACATGGTCTATTATCGGACCAGCCCGATGTTAGTCAGATTAGCCCGACGGGCTAATCATGATGGGCCAAATAGGCTCAAATTTTTATAGGGCTATATTTTGATTGGGTAGTCCAGCCTCAAAATTTGGGTTATTTGTGCTAACCACCGGGCATTTTGCCACGTCTAGTTGCAATGATAACAGCAACAAGAAAAATTAAACCTGGGTAAAATCGAGATGGGTATTTATCTTCCTCTTTAGGTCGCCTAGGGTTGGAAAAATTTTGAAAGATTTTTTTATAAAGTGTAATAGTTTAGGAGGCATCTGGTGGTGAATGAAAAATGAGTTATTGAAGAATTGGTAGAAGATGACCAAAAATAGATTTCAACTGAGTGGGAACAAAATTCATATGGAGATGGCCAGCGCCGGAGAAAGAAGTTGTAGAGATTAAATGAACGAGGAAAAGAGAAAATGGGAAAGAATATACAAAAAAACTGCAACACACAAGTGGGTATCTGACACCAACCACTGCTTTGTGAAATAAAAGACTAATCCCTAGTTTTTGAGGAAATAAGAATGTACCGAAAGAAAAATAAGGCTCTGAAATGACATCGTTTTGGTTGAAAACGTGAACAATGTCTCTCAACACCGGCTCTTATATATTATACTAGCCAGGGCACGTGCGTTGCACGTTTTGTAGCTGTCATTGAATTTGTAGTTTTCATTAGATTGAATGAATGAAGTATGGATGAATGTAGTTTGTATATATAACAATAGGGAATGAAACAACATACGCAAATTGGAGTAAATCAATTCAACATCATTCATTTACATATACAAGCTGTGATTGGGATGTTGTTTGCGGTTTTCCCTTTACAAAAGATGAAAACATTTCATGACAATTTTGTAAGTGAAATTCTCCCTATTACATGAAATAAGCAAGAGTTAGTTCGTGGGATGGGCAAAAGTGCTAACATCTTTAAAACTACTGGAGCTGCATATGATGGAGAATATTTGCAGCCACAAAGAAAACAAAAGGAAGCATGCCAATTGAAATTAAACTATTGCTGGACCACCCTTGTTCTTGACTTTGACGGTGATGCAATGGTATCAGAGCTTTTAAGAATTTCATTTTCATCAATGTTGTGATGTTCTCCAGTCTGTCTTTTATTTGAAGTTGAAACGGGCAGAGATTCAAAGTAGAAGGCAGTTAATGTGGCACAAAAATTTGTGTTTTAGAAGTAGAACTTGAATCTTCAAAGTGGAGGACTTATTGTCTCTTCTCTGTTACTACCGATGGTTCAACCATGAATATAATATCTTACTTCCATTGATCTACATGACCATCCTTCTTAATAGCCTTTAGATAAAACAAATGTCTCTCTTCAACTGTAATTCGGATTTCTTCCAAAACTTGCAATTGGTTCTCCTATGGAAAAAGATTACTTACGTTAGCATTATAAAGAGTACCATGTTTGTATCTACTGGCAGTGGTTATGTGAAATGTACTTACTGAAGAAGTTAGCTCCATCAAAACATTGCAACATCTTTTATGCCGGTTCTCCAATCATTCCACCACTAATTGATTATGTTGAGTCTTTAAGTTCAACAAAGATTTCTCTATGCAGATATATGTTTAGGAATAAGATAACCATGAAATACAACATTAATGATTGGGTGGGGTGGGGTGGGGTGGGGTGGGGTGGGGTGGGGATGGGAGGGAATGCAGCAGTTCTGTGTGGTGTACCAAAGAAAAAATGTGCAGTGTATGCTACTAAAAAATAGTTGTTACCAAGCAGTTGCACGTGTATGAGGAGATTTGCAAAATACACAATTATAGATTTCATCGAAGCTTGCACTTGAAATTTTGTTGTAGGTGTTGCATGCCATATACCAGAAAGACTCGTTGAAAACTCTTATATAAGCTCTTGCCTCTATCCTAGAGTAGTTTGCTTCATTCGTAATGACAATTTCACAGTTAGCAAGGCAGTTAGTAAGGTGTGTATTCGGGCATTGTAGTATATATTATTAGGAGTAGAAAAGGTAAACCAAGTTACAAGTGGTTGTTGTGTATTTTTGTGAAAATGTAAAAGTTGATAGTACTTACCACTACCACAAGCCCTTGGATATTTCTAATTTGTCACTTTGGCTTCGCTTGGAGTAGCAATCTAGTTGGTTATTGTGGAAAATTATTAATTGCAAGTGCACAATACCGTTAACAAGTAATAAAGTGGACCTAATGAGTCCGAATTATCATTCTCACAAGACTATCCTATTTATATACTAGTTCAATTAATCTTAATCTTAATCTATTTAAAACACCTTGAAATAAGTTGATTTGAAGATCATAATCCTAATCTAATTAAGACACTTTGTAATAAATTTATTAAAAGATTTAAGTTATAACTATTAATTCTAGAAAATAGTGTGAACGCAGATGTCAAGAATTTATCAAATATAATTATTAAAGGATTTGGAATCTCGAATTCTTCATAGTTGTCATCTCTAATTTCTCCTCTCAAGATTTATTCATATTGTTATACTCGGTCGAATCCACAAATTTAACCTAATTTACCTTTCTCGAGTTCAAATTAGTCATATCTAATTAAGTCAACTCACTATATCTCTATGTGAAGTCAGAATAATTTTTAACTAGATGCATTAAATCTCTTAAGAATTCAATTCAAGAACGCAACAATAACAAAAGTGTATCTCTACCTTTTATCCAATTACCAGATTTTACTACGTGGTCTTGATTAATAACTTACCTCTCAATTTGTTAGAATCCACAATTCAAAATAACAGCCAATTATTTCAAACATTATGAGAAGAAGTAAAATCAATACGTAATTAATTTATAAGCAAAACTTGATAATTGAAATTAAAGAATTTAAACTATGTTACATCGTTCATCCAAAATATTAATTTGGCTACTCATAATTCGGGAGAAAGAAAACATGAAAAGTTTTGAATACATAAGTGGATTTAAATAAAGGATGAGGAAAAGTTGAATATCTTGCACCAAAAATTCGTCATTTTCACGTCTCAATCTTCAAGATCTTGGTCGTTCTTCCTCTCTCATTTTGTTCTCCTTTTGTTGTCTATTCTTTTCTCTCTTTTTCATTATTGTATATGGTATATCTCACATTGTTTAAATCATAATCTCCATTTTACATGTTCCAAAAAAATCCTAATTTAATGTAGAAATCGTGTCCCAAAAGAATTTGTAGGTAACTAAAAATCTAGTCGCGAATGGTGTTTAAGTCCCTAATTATTTGCATGATAATTTCTTTATCTTTTGGATGTTTGCAAGTTGGTCCCCATTTCCAAGTCTTTGTGCACTTTCAGTTATTCTTCGTCTATTTTGCTTTGTTTTTCTCCAATTCCATTCGAACTCGGGTTTCGACCTAAAACAATCAAATCAACACATACTTAAGTAAAAATTTACTTAAGAGTACATACAATTGTCCACTTTTGATGGTCTAGATAAGTGTAAAACAACACTTATCATTGGTATTGTACCAAGATACTCCTTCTTCATGAACATTTGATTTAGTTTTTCATTGTTTTCTTCCACCCTTATAGTTAATATAGTAGGGCGTATGAGTAAAGCATTTTGTATAAAAATATTGATGCCCAACATCATATATATGTTAAGTAATTATTTACCAGTTCTGTAGACAAACAACAGCCTGTTCAATTGGAGCATTGAAGATGAATGTATTGTTAGCTTTTGTAGAGATTGAGACAATTACAAATGAAATAAGCAAATATGTAACAAGAAAATTGGTGAACTAGAGAGTTGGGAGTTGTAACAAAATGTAAAAGATACCAAAAAAAGTAGAGACATGAACAAATAATTGATAGCAATGTTACACAAATTGGAGTGAGTTTGTATTTGACGCTTACCACTGAAGTAAAAATTTCGCAAAGGACAATCTGGAATACAACAACAGCTACTACCTGCAGTAAAATTCAGCAAATTAATGACAAGCTGGAAGCGCAAAAAAACTAACAATACTCATGGTGTATTGCCTACATAAATAGAGTGAAAAATAAAAATATACGTGTAGAGGATGATAGGGAAGTTGTTGTCCATGTTTTTACATTGTGATAATTGATATTGCATAAGCCACTAGCAGAAAAGTGAACAATTAAGAAGTGTATTAATTAATAGCAAACATCCCAAATGCAAATCAACTAAGCAAGTTTATGAAATTAGTGTGTAGTACATTATATATCAAAATTTGTAATTTTCTTTATCTTTTCCAGAGGAGCAGGAAAAAGTCTCCCTTGTGTCACAATATCAATTAAAAGATCAGTAAACATCAATGCAACGACCAAGAGTTGCATTGATTTTCACTAAAAAGCATTACTAATGAATGACATTTCAACAAAAAATGAAATCTCAATTAATTTGATTCAAAGAGGGCCTAATAAATGAACATAATAAACAATGCAGTCATATTCAACAACATAATGAATGGAAATTGTTGGGTTAAAAATATTAAACTATACTAATTAGCTCTTTCAAACCTAGTTGGAAACTTCAAACCTAAAAGTAGAACATAGAGTATTGTTGACTACAATAAGGCATGAGTTCATCAATTAAATTAACATGTTATACAATTATGTGGCACTTATGAGTCAAATCCTTCACTTCAATATGTGTACACATGTGAGTAGATATTAGCAAATGGAATATACACTGAACAAAGGATTTCCACATAGTTAATAGGAGAATATAAAACATAGTTGCATACAAAAACACCATTCTTACTAACATGTAGATAGGTAATTAAATAGCGCCAACATGCCTCGTTCAGTACTTTCAAAAAACTAAGTTCATCTAAAAATATAGATAATAATATGAAATAAATTTTGAATTATTTAAGTAGGAATCATTGATTTATTTGGAGGAGCATGTTTGTAGACTTCGAAGATCGACACATCATCATCGATGAGCTCAAACATGCATATATCCAATGTTGATGCTTTTTGCAATTGCATAATCAGACCATCCCACTATTAGGCAACGTACATCACCATTTTGCCTTAGTGCGGATTGGCTATACATTCTCACGCTGTCGTGAATTTCAATGCTCTTGGTAAATGTCTTCTTGAAAATGTGCTAGGTATATACTACAAATGAATAAAAATATTGTGATAGTAGTGTACATTTTGTTGTATAGGCATAATGCTAGAGCAATAGTTAGAGTATTGCTTTCATACAGCGGGAGGTACCGGAAGTGATAATAAAAGTGGGAATGATGTCACTAGAATGGACCAACCAAATACGGGTGATCTATGCACAGTCATTCCAGGTCCACACATGTTAGAGATAGTTGTTTAATTCTTTATGTTTGATTTCTAATTCTATTTGTTCTAGCTATTTAGATAGGGTAGCTAACATAGGTATAACATTACAAATAATATAAACTTACAAATTTTCGATGTCCTTGAAGCCTTGCTTCTAGTATGACTGAAAAAGCAAGGTAACCAAATGCTAGAGAATTCTTCTTCACTCATGTTTTCATATGTTCTTTCCATAGATAAATCATCAAAAAATGTAACACCGAATGTTGAATGGCCGATGTATTCAAACAATAGGAAAAAATCATTTTCCAGTGCATGATGATCAACAAAATTTTCCCATCCAGTACCAAGAAAGACTTCATTGTTTACCCTTTCCAATTGAACTTCCCAAATTATACCAATATTGTTGATCGAAGTAACTATATGACTTAGGTGACATGCATACTGATCGGCAAAGGATTGAGGTAGCGGCTACAAAATGTATTGCATGTTTTAAAAACAACATTAAAAGATCTTGTTGAGCGTAAGTATGTGTTTTTAAAGTAGTACTTCAATGCATTGGGTAAGAAAGAAGTCTAGAATTATGGAAGTAAATAAAATAGTAGACTTAATGCAAACTAACCAAATGAGTGATGTGATTTTATGGCATGAGGAATATCTGGACAAATCTCTACGGGAATTCGGCTTCGTTTGACTTTTTTTGTACACAATCTGCACTAAATACAAACATACACGTACTAAAATTATACTACTAGCGTACAGTTGCTAAATTTTTTTGTAAACTACATTTTGTATACACCAGAGATGTAACTTTGCTTTCTCATTTGGTACAATCAATGCTCTATTACATTTACTTGATTTTGCTCTAGATAATACAATATATAGCTAACCATGTGAAAATACAGATTGCGGAAGATATAGTCCAATATAATCTAGAGTTTGACATTGAATTTTATTTATTGTCATTGCAAAACATAGACGAATAGGAAATTGAGTTGTTTTAAAAAGAAATGAACCTTTATCATTTTCAAGGGGAATAAATGGAATCTTAGGTAAAAACATTCTATTCCCACGCCATTTTCAGATAGCTATTTCAGCATGAATAACATTATATTGAAAAGCACGACAAATTAATCTAGTACCATTCCATAACCCTTCTAATAGATTAATATTTCTAAGTAACATAACAAGACAATTTTTTTATTACAAGTACATGAGGTTGAATACCATTTGGAGCTTCGTAGATACCTTGTTCAGTTTTTTATAATGTTTCATTGAAGCTATAATATATAAAATTGTCTCCTGCAATTTCTCGTAGTAGTAAAGCTTCATTTTTTGGCGTTAAAATTACTCGACTAATCATTGCATCTGAATCATTGGCATAATTTTGTAAATTTGGGAATACTATATTGATTAATTTTTTCAAAAACATTAATTCGTTATCAAATGATACAGTTATTTCAGTTAGTAGTTCAATCATGTTACAAAAGTGCTCAAGTTGAATGACATCACCAATATTGAGTAACAATTTAGAGAAGCGTGGATCTAATTGAGCTCTCAAATTCTAGACTAATTTGAATTTTATAAAATGGGGCCATAAGTTTGAATAGACCAAACTTGCTCGCATTATGTCCTCTCTACTTCCTTTCTGAACAATTGGTAAAACTTGTCTGAAGTCTCCCCTAACACAACAACCTTTCTACTAAATGGCAACTCACAATCATTAATATCTCTTAACATCATAACTACAACTTCTATGGTGTAACGGTGTACCATTGGTGCTTCATCCCAAATATGCCATTATGAACAAGCTCACTAATGCATTAAACAAGTCATATTGCAATTGATTTCAAGAGGAATCTTAAACCTTGAATGTGCAATTCGTGCTCCAAGTAATAGAGCAACTTCCACGCCTGAAGAAGCAGTTGCTAAAACTATGAAATTTTTGGATCGCACCACTACAAGCAAAGCTTTGTACAAGTAAGTTTTCCTAGTTCCACTGGGACCGTTCACAAAAAAAAAAAATCTTGAAGAATTTTATGATTAGCTATTTTTTATGTTCATTTAGAGTATCTTCGTAGACAATACTCTTCTCAATAATGACATTGCCCATTTCTTCAGCAATTTTTTTATCTAACTTATCTTGTTCTTCCATATATATTTCGAAGGATACAAGGTGGTACACATATATGTTTTTAGCACTTGCTTCTAGTATAGAATTAATATCATGTAAGGCTTTAATTTCTACAGTTACAATAGACATATTGTTAACTACATAATCCTCACATATATGTTCTCAGAATTTATTCCATAAATCAGCTGGATTATTAGGTCTGCACAGAATTAGCTTGGTCGGTGAAAAAAAATGGGCATGTGATAACTAATAGCTTCTCCTAAGCAAAGTTCACAGTAGTTATCGTCATTTAATAAACCTAGTAAAACAGCTGCTTAACGAAACAAAAACATAGAAATACCATTAACTACTTTAAAATTCTTAAATGAAGTTGCTCATCTAATATGAATTAATAAAACTCGCAAGTAGTATCTTTCACTTTTAAATATAGTAGATGCAACTATTCTTCAAATGACATTTTCTTTTTTTCTTTGAGTCCATATTTTACCTTGTCCATTCCATACAAAATATTGAGAAAATTCTTTGTACAATTTTTTTTATTCATTCGGAAGAATTCAGTTAACATTGTTAATTTGTGTTAATTATTGTTGACAAATTTTCATAATTTTTGTAGGTGACTAAATAGTTATTTTCAATATGTAATTGTAATGATACAATTGATGGAGACATTTCAGATAGAATGATTTCATATATTCTCCACATTGCCTCAGGTGGAGAAATCCACCTTCTATTTTGGTACCTTTCGATTTTCATCAATAAGTGCTTCACTTTCGAGAAACTTACCCCTATCATATCCTTTGTAAAACATATTTTTTATATAAGTATTTGACATCTTTCACTATTGAATATATTTCTACATTAATGTGGCAATCACATTTCGCACATAAATAAGGATTATAAGGTACAACTCATCTGGTATCTAATAATTGCCCTCTAACTATAAATGATTGTTTCTCATTGCAGCATCTATAAGTTGGATAAAAATTGTTGCCTTTGGGTATTTGTTTTTACACTGTCCCCTTTTGTCCATACAAACATTACAAGGGTTTAAAACACTGCTTAGACCATGAAATATGTTTAATTACAGTAGAAGGAAGATGGGGTGTTTTACTTTATCTATAATTTCACATGACACAATGGTTTCTATTAAGGTTCCATTTGAAATCAATTAAAATTTTACTAAAAAGTTGAAGTCAAAGTCAACAATTAATTTTAATCATACATTTCATTGGTCCACAACTTTTCAACTACACATTTCATCAACTTTTACAAAAAAATCTGATTTTAATCAAAATCAAACACACCCTAAATCAACATTTTTAATTTTAAAACCTGACTTCAAAATTAATAAGAAATGAGCATGCAGAAGGCTAGATTTTTGGAATTATATAACATAGATATATGCTGCAATTGGTCCAAAAATATGGCGCTTAAATAGATCAACTTTCATTTCTTCCAACTTAGGTCTAAATGTACGAGCAATCAAATCAGGTCTGTTTGTCATATATCACTATGCTTTAACTCTTGTTTTATTTCTACCAAATTAGAATTACATCTTACTGTAAAAAATATATCTGGTTTACCAAATCTTTGAACCAAAGTCATTGCATCCATGTATCTCTTTTTCATATCCATATGGCTCCCAACAAAAGAAGATGATAAAATAATCTTGTGACCAATTTTTTTGTCCTTCTTTTCACCAGTTTCTACACTATCAATAATTCCCTGATAAAGTTCAGCACGTATTTCACTTTGATTCTGACGAAAATAATTGCATCTACTTATTTCAATTTTAACATACATATCCACTACATATTGTTGTAAAAGTCTACCGATATGGAGCAAAATAGAATTAGGTATATCTCTTACTTGTAGTTTATATCAATAGTATTCACGACAAGATACTTGTACTCTCTTTTTGTTTTTCAGCAACACTGCCAAGAAAAAATAAAAATAAAATTTAGCAAAAGGCAAGACGAATAAGCAAATGTAATAATTTCAAAGGAAAAACAATTGTTGTCATCAGCAACCTTTATTTTCTTTCTCTATTAGCACGCCCACAAAATTTATGTTATCTAAATCTAAAATATCATCTATTGTATTGTGACTTTAAATTCTTTCGTTCTTCAACTTCTCAATACCTTCATGCCAATCAGCTTCACTAAAGAGAAATAATAATGGATAACATCCAAAATAGTAATGTATTCTATGGAAAGTGTTAGAATGACAATATATGAATATATCACAAATTCTTATATCGGTAGATAGGTCTTTATTGACCCAAACTGCAGCCACTTGAGACGCAGATAGTGCATTGTATACTTTTGATCAAATCCAGGGTCATATCTAATGTGGATTTTACATGTTCTGAAGCTATCAATGTCACGTAAGGATCGAAAAAATCTAGAATACAGATTAATTTTTAATATATCTATCAATTTATGCAACATTCATTCAGAAAAGTTGTTATATTTTTTTTATCTATTATGTATTTCATTCTCAGTATCGTAAAAGTACAATTGTAAATATGATGAATTATTATCACTTGGTAAAATCAAATTTATATAATTGTATACTTACCTCTGAACTCTAAAAGTGTAAATATATTTTATAAAGATCTTTATCATACTTAACACCAAATGAAGCGAAAGCAAAATGGTTGTTATAATTTCGTCTACTTTTTTTAAAATGTAATGTTTCATCTGAATATATAATTCGTATAGCTCAAACGGTGCACGGTTCATCTACAATTTTACTTTCCCGTCACAACAACAAAAACTCTTAATTTCTTTTTCAATTTTTTTGGCATTGCAATGACTACAAATTGTTGGAGATCGTAATACGTAAGTTTCGGTTGGAACATGTCTGGTAACAATATTTGAACTACACTGAGTATCTTGGAATTCGTGATTTCTTTTGTAAGACATATTTTCACGTTCTCAATATAAAAAATGTTGTTATATAACCGCTTTTAAACCACCACTTTTAACGCTTAACAATTCTTGTCCACTCTATCCTTTGACTACAATACGAAAACTTAAATTTCAACCAAATATGAACAAAAAATAAAAACACAATGCTCATAATTCACCACGCATTGCCTGGAAAGACATAAAGGCTCACCAAATGTTTGTGAGCTTACTACTTGCATTGACATAATTCACTCAAGATCCTCAAGCAATTGAGGTCTTGCTTTAACATTGTCTCTTTAGATTTGAATTTTGTATGCTCATCATACAACTGTCCCCGCTTTCTGTTTCGTATTTCTTTCTATGCCTCAAAACTATTTTCTTCTACTATCTATTTCGTTTTACAAGAAAACAAACAGCAATAAGCATGACGTCCATTCTAAAAATTACAGGAAGATTCAAAAAATTACAAGAATACAGCAAATCAGCCCCACAAAAACTCATCAAATGGAAGCTGACACCATCAACACAACAACGAAAAAAGGAAAAAAGAATGGAATAACAAATTAACGATTTTAGACCAAAAGCAAACTCTATATGCAAAAATAAAAAATAAAAAAGAGAGAGAGAAGTATTTATGTACTCATCTAAAAAAATTGGAAGAATAGCCCAAATAAGCAACACCACACTTGAAAGACAAAATTTCACGAACTTATCGAATAAAAAGTTTTTAAATTCGAGCACAAAAAAATCACAAGTAAGAAAATGAAAAAATCAGTTACGGTCAAACAATTTTAACAACATCATCAAAGATAATTACTACAAACAATGACCAATCTTAGAATTATTGAAGTTTCAATTTCCAAAAGTCCACGAAGATGGGGAAAAGAAGCTAGTAAATGACTAATCTTAGAAGATAATTAACATTCTTTTTAGAAGATAATCACTCGAGGGTTTCTCAACAAAGAGAAATGCTAGTAATATGATAAATAAGGCCTCCTACCAATGTTCAAGGCCACTATCTGATTCTTTGAAGTTGAAAAGCAAAGAAACATTCATTCTTTCCTGGCATTAGGTACAGAAATTGGCATATTCTGAGGCAGGAAATATTGTTTTAAAAAAATTTACAAAAAAAGAAAAAAGATATAGTTTAGGAAAGAGCTAAAAAATTCAGATAAATATGAAAACATTAAACGTATGTAGGGTAAACTAATGAATTGACCATAAATGTGGTGCAAATCAAAATAGCAAACAAGAAATTGAAATTAGAGAAACTGAATGAATCCAACAATTATGTCAAAGTTTTTGAGTTATACAACTCGCAACCACTAACATGTATTATACTATTAATTTCATATTTACACCGAATACACACAATTTCATAAACCAACTCAATTTTTTTTGAGTTATTTATGCACCACTTTCACAAGAATTAAACCCTATATTTCAACACCTAAATCTCAACATTTATCATTTCATTTGGATTCAACTACAAAAAATCCAAGAAACTAAAAGATTAGTAAGAATAGTAAAACTGGCACCAATTCCAAAACATGAAAAACTGGCAACAAAGACTTTGACAGAAATAGAGTTGTCTGGGTAGAGTTATGAAAATAGCACAAGCACAGACTTTTGTTCAAAATGGCTGAAAATTCACTTAAATATTTGAAAAATCAAACATGAAATCCTTAGACTAAAAAAACATAAACAAAAGCGACAAATCAACAATTCTATTCCAAACGCAAGCCTATAATTCAAAAACCATAGAATACAATAGAAATATTTTTGAACATGTCTAAAAAAATGTAAGAAGAACTGCTCTAATTTTAGCCCGATTCAACAGCAAGCATAGAAGTTTACAGAAACCAAAAATCGAAGAAAGAGTAAAATAAAATAGAACTTAACAATAAAGATAAAAAAAAAAAAAATGACAGGAAAGAACCTGAGTTAATTTTGCTGCCAAAACAACTGTTTTAATCTGTTCCTCACCAAAGTACCAATATTCAAGTTCCATCTTTGCAACGATACAAAAAAAAAAATCATAACAAATATTTTTAAAAAATAATGAAAAGTATAAATGGGGAAAAGAAGATGCCCGTAGATGTACAACTAGATCTCGCAACACCCAAGATCTAAATAGATTCAGTGAAGGAGTTCAACCGAAGACACCAAAATCAGCGACCAAAAAAATAAAAGGCAAGAACAAAGAATATCAAACATAAAAATCTAAGAAGCCCACTCAAATCAACGAAATAACAGAGGAATAAGAAAGAAAGATCTAAATAGATCCCCCAGAATTTCGTTGGTTTTCACATCACCATAAAAACACTGCCATTCGATGCAACCAAAAGAAAATGTACAAAAATGCATGGATCTTAAAATACATATTGTAGACACAAGGAATACATAGCACAAAGATTTTTTTTTTGTAAAGAGCAGAAGAAATCACGAACTTGGAGTATGAAAACAGCGGACAGAAGTGTTTTGAGTGTTTGTTTTGAGATTTTTGAAAATGCGTTTTTTTTTGTGTTTTCGAAAATTGTTTCTGAAAACAGAAACTCGAAAACGCGTTTACTTTTGAGAAATTTGGACTTGGAATTAAAATCAATTTAAACTTGAAATTAAAATAATTATTATTTAAAAACAATTTAAACTTGGAATTAAAAACATGTAAACACAATTAAAAATATTTAATTATGGAATTAAAGACATTTAAAAACAATTAAAAATATTTTAACACAATTAAAAACATTTAATTATAGAATTAAAAACATTTCAAAACAATTAAAAACATTTCAAAAGAGTTAAAAATATTTAATTCTGAAATTAAAAACATTTAAAAATATTTAAACACAATTAAAAACATTTACAAATAATTCAAAACATTTAAAAAGAATTCAAAAACTTGTACATGAGCTGGGAATTGAATTTGTTACCTTTTGTTTCCAAACCAAAGCATCTGGCCAGTTGGACAAGCAGCCACCGTTTGTCAAAAAAACACGGGACATGGTTAAATCATCAAATTTTTCGCTAGCGAAAAACCAAAAAAAAAAAGCATTAGGCAGGATTCGAAACGCTGACCAAAACGGCCAAAACGCGCATTTTGGCCGTTTTGGCCAACACCTTCTTTTGTTCACAAAATGTCCAAAATGATAAAAAGTCGCTTTCCGTTTTCTTTGTTTTTTTTTTTGTGTTTTTAAAAATGCCTTTTCGAAAATGGTAAGGAGAACACGTTTTGACTATTTTCAAAAACACAAAACAGAAAACGGATTGAAAACACCAAAGATAACATGGCCTGAGCTTTTCCTTTTATTTGGCAAGAAAGACAGAAGCGCAGTTGTTTAAAGCATATATAAAAAAGCGGTCTAAAAACGACGTTGTTTTGGACCAAAAGGTGAATAATAAATGACCCCATTCACTTTTATAGAGTGGTGATATAGTACCCACAGTGGGCATTAATTATGGTGTCTACTGTCTACGTGGCATTGCCACATTAGTTACTTTTTAAAAAACTCAAAAAGTTGTCAACAATTTTTTAAAAAGTAACCAATGTGGTGAGGTCACATAGATAGTGGGCACCATAATTAGTGCTGACTGTGGGTGCTATATTACTAGTCCACTTTTATATATTAGCTGGTGCAATTCCAAAAGTCTTTATGCCGCTTAATATATGTGTGACCTTGAATTTTGTCTTTTAGTATGAAGATTTAGCGTGTTTCGTAAATAAGTAGATTTTTATAAGTTTTGGAACTTACAAATTGTGTGGACTAAAATGTACATTATAGTGAATCCTATTTATTTGACATATAAACTGTGAAATCTACAATTTTACGTATTTTGGTCCACATAATTTGTGAGCTACAAGACTTATAAGGAACCAACTTATTTGCCAAGCATGTATGACTTTCTCATTTTTAGGATGAAGTTTAGGACTTGATTGTGGGTGCAAGATCTAAATTTTTTTTTCTGATATGTTTGAAAAAGCTTTTTAGTAAATTTTGATAAAAAATTTGATAAAATGTGTGGTTAAAAAATTAATAAAACTTGAATGTCTCATAAAATGTGTTGTTAAAATTAATTGTTGATTTTGACCATAATTTGTTAGCAAAATTTTAAGCTACCAAATAAGCGTTTAAATGAATTTCTGATTTGAAGCAATGTCCGGTTCAACTTGATTCCAAAAATAGAGACAGACCAATAATTCTATTTTCAAGATACTCATCAATACTCGATTCGGTTCTGTTTAGAACTGAACTAGACCATGCCCCACCCATAGCCAGTTTTGCTATGAGGCAAGTGAGGTCATTGTCTCATGCTCAAAAATAAAGGGAGCCTAAAATTTTGGATTTTTTAAATAGTTATACCAAGCCCAGCCTTTAAAAAAAAATTAAATGGTTTAGTTTGGCCAACTAAGAACCATACCTCCAACTTTTAATTTCCATCCCAAATTCTCAATGTACCCAATTTTTATTGCACAACCTCTGTAACTCTTCCGTCTCTGTGCTCATTTCGCAAATTAGCTCTAAATTCTGAAATCTTAAAGTATGTTGCAGCAAAAGAAAGAATGCACATTGTTTTGTTCTCAAGATCAAGTATTAGCTATTCTTGGGTACTTTCAATATATAATTTAAACTCCTTTGATTTTTGTTCCAAGTTTTGAATTTTTTTTTTATTTTTTTTTATTTTTTTGGTTCTTAAGTCATAGTGGTTCTTCTATTTATTGTTGTAATATCTCAATTCAGTAGTTTGAATATCATTCTTGCTATGTGACTTGAAATGTTTGGAATTTAATTTTTGCTCATTTTTTACTATTTTGTATGGGTTTATTTTTCAGTAAATGATAAGTGGTTCTTCATAATTTGATTATTATTTATTTTGTGTTAGATAATTGATACATAGTAGTTATAAAATTATTTTTGTTTTGTACTAGTTGTCAATATTTAGATTTAGGATCTTGCTCTTTCTAATTGATACAACAAAAATACTCGAAAGTCTGTTAAAGAATTGTGTTTCTTTGCTATTTTCTTCTATCTGAATTTTGATAGCTTGAGTTTCAGATTTTTTTTTTTTGTCATAATCTTATATACAGACAACATTGATTTAAAATTACAAAGATAGTAATTTGTCATATGAGAACGATTTTAAGATTTTCCTTTGATATATACTAACGAATTCTTATAGATACAAGACTTACATCACTTTGAATTCGCATGTTGACTCTAATTGTAAGATCATTGAAATGTTTTATTACTATTTTTTTATGTTAATAATCGACCGATAGTCATATACCATATCTGAGTATGGAACGTTTTAGTTATATATTTTTTTAGCATTTTGAATTATTTTTTTTCCCTTTTGGAACATTTTTTACCGTGTTATTTGATTATAATACAAATATTTTGTATACTAGATTTTGTTTGTCGTTTTATTATAGAGTTCTAAGTTAGCAACCAATGCCGTAAAATTCTTATGAATTTTGAAGGAAAAACTTGACAAAAACCTTATATTTTGTAAAAAAGTTGAAAAATGCTCTTTTTGTTATTTTTTTAAAAAATACCTCATTTTCATGATTTGTATTTAAAAAATACTTCATTTTCATTAAAATCAATATTTTATAATTTATCTCTTTCTATAATTTAATAAAATTACATTATTTTTATTTCAAATCTATATTTCAAATTTTCATTATCTAAAATTTTATATTTTTCCTTTAAAATCAAAATTTCAATATTTCATTAACTAAAATTATATTTTTTTTTTTAATCTAAAAATATCATATCTGTATACTATATCAAATATAATAGTAATTATAATAGTAATTTATAATTTATTTCCTTTGAATTTTTTTTTAAAAAATACGTTATTTTCATTTATAATCAAATTTTCAATTTTTCATTTGAAAACCAAGATTTTTACACACGTTCATCATTTTCATTAAAACCAATATTTTACAATTTATCATTTTTACAATTTTCAAAAAAAATACATTTTATTTATTTAAAATCAACATTTCAATTCTTCATTTCAAAGCAACATTTTACACGGTAACATACGGATAACATATATGTTATCCGTATGGTA
The DNA here is from genome assembly GCA_030279155.1 of Forsythia viridissima. Lineage (NCBI taxonomy): Eukaryota > Viridiplantae > Streptophyta > Magnoliopsida > Lamiales > Oleaceae > Forsythia > Forsythia viridissima. The sequence continues at coordinate 6,531,027 of CM059036.1, forward strand.
CCATACGTTACATCCTCATTTTCATTAAAATCGATATTTTCAAATTTATATCTTTCTATAATTATTTTAAAAATAAATTAATTTTATTTAAAATTAATTTTTCAATTTTTCAATTGAAAACAATATTTTTATACCGTTAACATATGTGTTACCATACGTTACTTCATTATTTTCATTAAAATCAATATTTTACAATTTATTATAATTTTTTTTTAAATACATTATTTTTATTTAAAATTAATATTTCAATTGTTCATCTGAAAACAATATTTTTATACCGGTAACATATTTTCCTCATTTTCATTCAATCAATATTTTACAATTTATCTCATTTTTTAATTTTTTAAATATATTATTTTCTTTTAAAATCAATATTTCAATTTTTCATTTGAACACAACATTTTTACACGAATAACATATGTGTTATCATACGTGTTACCATATGTTACTTCATCATTTTCATTAAAATCAATATTTTACAATCTATCTCCTCTTATACATCTATAAAATAAAAAAAAAGACATTATTTTCATTTAAAATAATTTGTTCAATTTTTTCCTTTGAAAACAACATTTTTTACATCGGTAACATATATGTTACCTTATGTGTTATTATATGTTATTTCTGCGTCTTTATTAAAATCAATATTTTACAAATTATCTCATTTTTATAGTTTTTAAGTAAATACATTATTTAATTTAAAATCAGTATTTCAATTTTTTTTTCATTTGAAAATAATATTTTTATACGAGTAACATATATCTTACCATATATGTTACCATATGTTATTTCATCACTTTCATTATAATCAATATTTTACAATTTATATACTTTTGTAAATTTTTTAAAAATAATATATCTTCATTTAAATCAATATTTCACTTTTTTTCGTTTGAAAATAACATTTTTACACAATAACATAAGTTTTACCACATACATACTATTTTCTCGTCTTCTTTAAAATCTATATTTTATAATTTATTTCTTTCGAATTTTTTTAATTCAAAATTCATTATATTCATTTATAATCAATATTTAAAATTTTCATTTGAAATACAATTTTTTACAGGGTTTACATATGGTTTGTTACTTCATCATTTCTGTTAAAATCAATATTTAACAATTTATCTTCTTTTATAATTTTTTTAAAAATACACTTTTTAATTTAAAATTAATCTTTTAAATTTTCATTAGAAAACAACATTTTTACACGGTAACATACGGGTAACATATGTTACTTCCTCATTTTCATTAAAATCAATATTTTAAAATTTTTATCTTTTTATATAATTTTTTTAAAAACACATTAATTTCATTTTAAATTAATATTTTAATTTTTCAATTGAGAACAATATTTTTACCCGGGTAACATGAGTTACCATATCTTACATCCTTATTTTTATTTAAATCAATATTTTATAATTTTTTTAAAAAAATACATTATTTTCATTTAAAATCAATTTTTCAATTTTTCATTTGAAAACAACATTTTTATCCAAGTCACATACTTATTTTTCCATTTTCATTAAATCAATATTTGACAATTTATCTCATTTTATATATTTTTTTAAAATACATTATTTTCATTTCAAATCAATATTTCAATTTTGCATTTGAAAACAACATTTTTACACGAGTAGCATTACGTGTTGACGTCGGAACCTGCAACGTCCATGTGCCAACAGATCTCCAGTCACTCATCTGCCAACTTGTATGTTATCTGCACACTCGAACAATCGTTAGACACCAAGACCTCCAGAAAAAAAAAGGGTCCGACGATCATTGGTACTCCGACGATCAAGTCAACTGCCGGTATTAGAGCAATAAACGGGGGCGAAAGTAATTGGGTGTGGGAGAGACAAGCAGGCAGAGATTTGAGCATAGTTTAGGGTGGGATTTCAAGTGTAAAAAAAGCGTACCTTGGAATAATCGGAGACGTCGTATTTATAGCGCAAGAGTCCTGATTGATTTAGGTAACAAATCAATCAGATACTCAATCGGATCATCTTTTCTTATGGGATAGGGATCGTTCCATGTCAAGGCAATCTCCATGATTACCTTCCTTATCTGAGCTTATCACGTTGCATGATTTTAGGAGATTATGATTCGGTTTTCTTGTGAGGATCCGTCCACCAAACCAACACAATCTGTCTTCAATTATCTCTCTGGTCATTCCAGAATATTGTGCTACCTGCTAGCTAAGGTTGATACAAAGCCCTGCGAAGCCCCATGGCTCGACTGTGAGTGCCGAGGCCTTCCTTGGGCCTAGCGACAATCTAGCTGCAGAAGGCTAAGATGTCTGGTGGGCCTCTAAAGCCCTTTCAGAATTTACAGGGCCCTTCATGGCTTATAAGGAGATTTCGTTGGACTTTTGCTGACGTGGAGGCCCTATCAAGATCGGGTGGTAACAATAGTCCCCCAAGTCCAAGTCTATTATTCATAATAGGCGTGGGACTTTGAGAGTAAGGAGATAAGTTAACTACGAAGAATTTCGAAAAATGCAGAGCGTGACCCTCGCGTCTGGTCTTCGCAAATTGGATAATGAACTAGACTTCATCCAGTATGTATAGTCCCCCAAGTCCAAGGCCGAACATTTATGACGGATGAGGGCTTCAGGAGACCATGCCTTCGGTGACGTGTCTGCAGTTGGTGTGATACTGTCAATCAAGGCTGTCAATCTGTGGCCAGACAATTATGAGTGAGAGGATGTATGTATTTAATACAATGGCGCGTGGCTGATAACGGGGGCACGCTTGGGGCTTGTGCGTTCTTGTTGTACTAAACGCTTGGGGTTCCGTTTCTTGCTTGTTGCCCAATTTTGAACACGTGTCCACCATCCGACGGCTCAGATGTAACGCTTGGAATTTGGACGGTGGAGATCAGAACGCCTCAATCTATAAAGCTTGGCGCCTTCCTCATTACAACTCCTTTTTGCTTTTGTGCCCATTGTGAACGTTGCGGATGCTCTGTGGATAATCCAGAAAGTCCAAGTGTGGGTGCCGTTCCAACTGCATTTTAGAGGTAAGCGCGCTGAGAGTTACTGTGATTAGTTTCGTTGGTTGCTTGTGTGATTATTTCCTGGGTCCGTAGTGTGGGGATTGTATCATGTTACACGTTCCGACAACAATAGGGGCATCAACTTCTGGGGTAGAGAAAGGTTTGGAATGTCGTCTGGAAACGACGACTCCCAAAATCAATCGAACGCCCAGACAAACTCTAGTATTCTGGGTGAGTCATCAACATCTGCTTTATCATCTTCCTCCTCTGAGGCCGTAGGAGAAGTCAACTAAGCGCCTTTAGCCGAAGTCCCGTCGGCTCCGTCCACAAGTGGGAGGGAGGCCCGTCCATCTGCCCGTCTGAAAGGACTACGAAACCGGGAGGTCGAACGTCGGGGTGCTTGAGATGAGGGGGTCGCTTGATAAGAAGGATGTCCCGACAGCTAAGGCGCTTGACGAGGAGCTCAAGCAGTCGGCCACCAAAGCGTCCATAATCCGCTGGAGGATCGCTGATGGGAATTGGAGGATATACTGCTATCCTATGATATTTTCGCATCCATAATACTTAAGGCTCCGGGCCCAGAGGAACGTGCTGATGACCCTCCTGAAGGATTTGTCGCGATTTACGAACCTGCTATACAGCAGGGCCTTCGCCTGCCTATGCATCATTTCTTTCACGAGGTTCTAAAGGATTGGAATCTGGCCCCTTGCCAGATAACACCGAATGGTTGGGGGCAGATGGTGGCCTCATACCTATTGTGGGGCATTGCTGAGGCGGGAGGGAACCTGACCCCGATGGAGTTTGAGTCTATATACCAGCCCTGCTGATCCGTGGGTTGGTATAATATTTCTCCTCGGCCAGACCAGAAATAGGGGACGGCCGCCGATAGTCCCAACAAAGTACATAACTGAAAGGAAAGGTTCATCTTTGTAGGCGGCGAATGGAAATTTATGCCAGAGGACCCTCTTTTACATGTGTCCATTCCTCGTCAATTCGGGGAACTTGGTATATACCGCCGCATTTGTATGGAATTTTCATCATAGTTCCTGACTTAATGTATTTTTTGCTTTTGCAGATTGCGGAAAGCCACCCATCTCGAAAAGAACCCAAGGGGAGCTGAGGTCGAAGTGGAATAAGGTGCAAGCTCTCAACAACAACTTCAAGAGCCTCAGCAATTTGTTGAAGGACGACAACTTATTGGCCAACTGCGGACTGATGTGTGAGTTCTGTATGTTTTGATATATCGGTGTGATTCCTAAACGTGTTACAAATTGGTGTTTGTATTAACAGCTTTCAGGTTCAAGACTATTCATGTACTCCGTCTCGCCCGCCCGGCCAGTTGAGAGGGTTCTTCTTCCCAGGCGCCTGTGAAGGAGACGTCTGGTCCATCGCAAAAGGTCCAGGATGCTATGCCATCTGGGTCCATCCACCCACCAGCCTCCGATCTCCCCAATTCTAGCCAGAATGTTCCTTCTCCACTCCCGCCTTCATCCTCCGGTCTTCTACCTAGCCCCGTTCCATCCAAAGATAAGGGGAAAGGGATTTCCGAGGACGCAAGTGATAAGGCCTCGTGAAATAGGAAGGCTCCCGCATCTGAGTGAGGGTTCACGAGAGATGCCCGAAAATCTAGTCAAGCTGAGGGTGCAAAGAAATCTGGCTCCTCGGCTGGATAGAGGAGTCCTGTCCGCATTTCCCAGCGCGAGGACTTCCATCATGGAAATGCTCCCCTCTCATCCTGCAATGATGGCGGCGAGTGTGCACAAATATTGGACCCAAAAGTGGGAAAAGGTGGCCGAGGAAGCCACAGTTCGCGAGCAGCTGCAGATGGCGGAGATGAACTTGATACGGAGATTGGTTATAACCAAGGAATTATTCAGCACCTTGGAAAGCTTTGAAGGCCAGAGTAGCGAAGAAGAGGCCAAGTCCTCCAGGTTGGCCGAAGAGCTGAAGGTCATGAGCCTCGAGAAGGCGCAGCTGGAGTCCGAAAAGAGAGGGCTTCAATTCAAGCTGGACTTGGTTGTGACGAAGGAGGCAGACATGAAGGGCAAATATGAGATTGAGATGAAGGCCGCCAAAGAGAGTTTGAAACAAGACAGAGATCAGAAGAAGGCTGCCGAAGCTTCCCAGAAACACGCCGAAGAGGCGCCGAAGACCGAACCCTTGCCGCTGAGACCGCGCTAGCCGCTTCGAACAGCAGGGTAGAGGTCGTCATCGTGGAAAATGAGAAGTCGCTGACTGAGGCGAGACTGGAGTTGGAGAGAGTCCGAGCTGAATGTGCGAGTGCTGAGGCCAGGGCGGTGGAGGCATACCAAGATGCGTTCGTGGACACGCTTGAGTATCAGGACCTCGCTCACCGCCTGATGACCATTGGAGGCGAACAGTTGGTGGAGCGGATAGTGGAGATCCATCCAGAGTGGGACCTCTCTTACCTTCAGCAGGCTCCCTCCGAGGCTTTGGTTCCTGAAACTGTCTCCGACGAAGCCAAAGATCAAGCCCCCTCACCGGTTGTGGGAGAAGGCCCTCGATGTACCGACCCTTAGAGAGGCGGCGGGGCGTCTGAACTTTCGTGTCATTTTCTTTTGCGTATGTTCCAGAATAAATTGCCAGACTTATTTTTCCTAATTTATTCCTGTTCCAGCATTTAATTGTATGAATGATTGTGCATGGGGAGCAGCTCCCAAACTCTAGGAATCATTCCTTTGGGCATTAATGGTGCTGACTGTTGGCAGAATCTGAAGAGTCAGCGTCTTTAACATCCTGGGAAGGCGGCGCATTTGTGTGGCGTTCCAAATCTCCCTGGAACATTCACATTCTTTGCTTTGTATCAAGTTCCAATGTAGCCTCTATATATAAGTAAAGAATACATTGAAAGCCTCTCATTGTGCTCCTCATGCATACGCAACTCCATTAAATTGCGTGAATTAGACCCTTGCGTCCCGAAATTTCTCGAATCATTCGATCGGGCCATCAGTTTCGGACGCGCTATAGAATCACGGATAGGGAAACAACGTTCAGAATGCCTACCAACTGGAGAATCAACATTCAGAAGACCAAACGCCCATCCAATCAATGTTCAGAGGATCAAACGCATGGGAGGTTGGGCCTAGTAGCCTTAGCTTGACCATACCCCGAACGGGGGGTCCCTGATTCAGGTAATGGGGCTGGGGATCCCTGATTCAAGGTGTCAACAGCATTTTTTGAGCAGTGTCGCTTAATTAGTCACCAAATCAACTCATGTTGATTCTGGGAGACTCCCGATCATGGTGGAATCAAATCCCCAACAACTGATGACGCTCGGGGTGACGAAAACCAGGGAATAGGCTTAGTAGTTCTAATGTCCCAACATGTGCCGATCTAAAGAGGCGGCGAGGTAGTAGGATAATTATCATGCGTATTTATTTTTGTCATGTATCCCGACTTATGTTGAATAAAACACGATTGTGCCAAAATTTGCCTGGTTGTTTCATTTATGTTGACTGTTTGTGGTACCTGGACTTCGACTTTTTTGTCAACATTTTGGGGCACGTTGTCCCTCGCCAGGTTTTGGCAGTTTGCAGAGAAGAGTCAATACTTGCGCGCCATATTGTAGTTCTGGTGGTCGCGCGATATCGAAGCATATGGATCAGTCTGTCTTCGCCTGACTCGCGAGGCTATCACCTTTTACGTTTCCACGTGGGGTAGGTGTTGGAGATATTACCATGCATTGACGTTCGTGCTATTTGCGAAGCGCGTACTCCCACGCGCCTTTTATATCTCCCTAGGGTTTATCTGGTGTGCATTTATTCCTACTGTCTGCATTCTACCGCGCCTATATATGTGTTTGCAGGACTTCAATTTATTCTTCTCATCTTTACTCTTCTACTTCCATATTCAGATCCTGGTTATTGCCTACCATGTCAGGCTTTCATTTTTCTAGTGTCCCAAAGTTCAAGATAAGACGTGGGGGGGTTGTGGATGACATTCCCCTTCTCTTTTTAGTGCCTTCCGCGACGTCTGATCCTGGGGTTGCCGTTTTGCAAACGTCGGAGACAACGGTGGGTGGCCCTTCCTTTGCTCGTCCAGTGTCAGAGGCGACATTGGAAGTGCCTCTCGCCTCATCTCCCGTGAGGTCCGTTCCTTCGTCGAGAAGTACCAGACAACCGGGTAAGAGAAAGGCGGGTGCCAATAGTGGGGAGGAGGCAGTTCAGGCCTCCCATTCTTCTCCTCTTGACAAGTATGAATATATCAACATAGGGTCGTTGGACCCGGCGGTCTTAGGAAAGCTTCCATCCTCGTCTGCCAAAGCAGCGGCATCGGTTCACAAATATTGGACTTCCGCCTTTGGAAAGGCAGCTGATAACGCGAAATTGTCGGAGTTGTTGAAACTGGCTAAGATGTATACCTCTTGAAGTCACGTGCTTAACTGCGAGTTGTACAAATTGTTGGAGATGAAGTTCGACGAGTTGCGCTCTGCCGCTGGGGGAGATGATGATGTTGAGGCGTTACGCGCAGAAAACAAAGGTCTTCGAGAGAAACTCGCATTCTCCGAAGGGGAGAGGGCTCGCGCAACGTATGACGTTGTAAAGGCCAGAACGATCCAGAGGACGTGTGTCGATGCCTAGAAAATGGCAGAGTCACAGCTGAAATCTTGTCAGGACATGATTTATGCCAAAGATAAAGAATTGAACCGAGCCCTGACCGAGTTGTCGAAGGCCCATAGTCTACTGGATAAGCTGAAGGCCACGGGTGGCGCGCATTCAGAGGGTCCAACCGGGATGTAAGGACCCTCTTTGTTCATGTTTAGCGTTGCTTTCTGATTTGTAAATGTAGGACGTTGAAAATGTATCATCTTAAATGGTCTTGTCTGACAATGTGAGCTAGTGGGGATGCATCATCTTTATTTGTTTAAGTGCGCGTTGAATGTTTATCCAGCGAGTTGAAAGAGTTGGCTGCGAACCACACTCCCTTGCTGCCAAATCTATTTTACTTGTTTGCATATGCGTTGAATGTTTATCCAGCGAGTTAAAAGAGTTGGCCGCGAACCACACTCTCTCACTGCCGAATCGCTTTTACTTGTTTGCATACGCGTTAAATGTTTATCCAGCGAGTTAAAAGAGTTGGCCACGAACCACACTCCCTCGCTGTCGAATTGCTTTTACTTGTTTGCATACGCGTTGAATGTTTATCCAGCGAGTTAGAAGAGTTGGCCGCAAACTACACTCCCTCGCTACCAAATTGCTTTTACTTGTTTGCATACGTGTTGAATGTTTATCCAGCGAGTTAAAAGAGTTGGCCGCGAACCACACTCCCTCGCTGCCGAATCGCGTTTACTTGCAGGGGTTGTATGGGGAACACTTTGAATTCATAAAACGATAAATTTTATTAGAAAGCGCGACTTCTCGAGGCGCTAGACAAAACGTTAGAAAATTGAAAAGTGCAAAACAAGACTATTGATGATACGGCAGCAAATGAGCGATGTTCCAGGAGTGTCTCGTCTCTCTGCCTTCCGAATCCTCCAATCTGTAAGTTCCGAGACGGATTTCTTCGATGATTTTGTAAGGTCCTTTCCAGGTAGGCCTGAGGATTTCGGCCCCTACCTCTCTATTAGCTTGGAATATTTTCTTTAGGACAAAGTCATTGATGTGGAAACTCCTACCCCTGACTTTGGAGTTGTAGTATCGGGCCATCTTTCGCTGGTAAACCGCGAAGCAGAGCTGCGAGTTCGCATGTCTCTCGTCTTGTAAATCGAGGTTTACCCTGCGCAAATCCTCGTTGGTCACCTCGTTGAAGTGCAGGTGCCTGGGAGAGGGTATCCCTACCTCGACGGGAATCATTGCCTCTGTTCCGTATGCCATGGAGAAAGGGGTTTCACCAGTGGCCGTCCGAGAAGTGGTCCAATAGGACTACAGAGTTTTGGGTAGTTCTTCAGCCCATCCTCCTTTTGCGGACTCTAGTTTCCGCTTAAGGGTGTGCTTAATGATCTTATTCACGGCTTCTACCTGGCCATTGGATTGGGGGTAGTAAGGGGTGGAAAAATCCATTCGGATCCCAAGGTTCACATAATTTGTGTTAAACTTCATTCCTGTGAACTGTGTGCCATTGTCGAAGACAAGAGAGTGGAGAATGCCGAAGTGGCAGACAATATTTTTCCACACGAATTTCCACACGTTTTCCTCCGTGATCTTGGCCAAAGGCTCAGCTTCACCCCACTTGGTGAAGTAATCCACTGCTACAACTGTGAATTTGATCCCCCCCTTCCCGTCGGGAGGGGTCCAATGAAATCAATTCTCCACTTGGCGAAAGTCCAAGGGCTGGTAACTGGGATAAGGTTCTGGGCCGGGAGCTTCGGTATGGTGGCCAATTTTTGGCATCTGTCGCACTTCATTGCGTAATTGTGGAAATCTTTCTTCATGATTGGCCAATAGTACCCTTGTTTCAAGGCTTTTTGTGCCAGAGCCATTCCTCCTGAATGGTTACCGCATATTCTCTCGTGTATCTCTTTCATTACGTACAATGCTTCCTCCTGTGTCAAACAGCGTAGAAGGAGGTAGACGAAGCCCCTCTTATATAAGATCTCGTCTTGTAGCACGAACTTCGCGGCCCTTCTGCGGAGTTTTTGTACTTCTTGTCTGTCACTGGGCAGCACTTGGTTGGTCAGATAAGCGATGATCTCCTTCATCCATTTTGGAGAATCAAATATTGTCATGACAATGGACACTGGAGACTCATCGATGGAGGGCCGATTGAGCCTCTCAACTGGGATAGCCTTCATTAGGTTGGAGTCTCGGCTACTTGCGATTTTTGAGAGGGCGTCCGCATAGCTGTTTTTTGCCCGTGGAATCTGCAAGAGCTCGTATGCTTCAAAATGGGATAACAGGTCTCTGGCCTTCGTCAGGTACGCCACCATAGATTGCTCTCGTGCCGTGAAGGTTAATTTGACTGACGACCAGCTATGAATCGCTATGGATCTGGAGCTTCCTTGCCTTCATCTCTTGTGCCAACCTCAAGCCTGCTAAGAGTGCCTCGTATTCCGTAGCATTATTGGAGGCTTTGAACTCCAGGCGAAGCGCGCAGTTGAGATTGTGGCCGCCAGGGCTAACCAGTAAGATCCCGGCTCCAGCTCTGGCCTCACCTGAGGATCCATCAACATATAACTTCCATGTTGGTACCTCCTGGGGTCGGGCTTCGAGCGAACCTTCGGGGATGTGGGCGAATTCAGCTACAAAATCTGCCAAAGCCTGTCCTTTTATAGAAGGTCGTGGTTTGTAGTTGATATCGAACTAGCTGAGTTCGACCGACCATTTCATCAGCCTTCCTAATTTGTCCAGCTTTGGGAGTATCTACCTCAGAGGGAGGTTTGTCAAAACATCTATGCTATGGGACTGGAAGTACGGCTGGAGTTTTTGAGAAGCGGTGATCAATGACAGGGCGAGCTTTTCCATGTCTGGGTATCTTGTTTCTGCGTCCTATAGGGCTTTGCTTACGTAATAGACATGAAACTACGCTAGGCCTTCTTCTTGGATTAAGACCGAGCTAACTGCCTTTTCAGATACGACGAGGTAAACGAGCAACGTCTCCCCATTCTTTGGTTTGGACAGCAATGGAGATTTTCCGAGGAGGACCTTGAGGTCTTGGAAGGCTTTCTCACACTCCTCGGTCCACTCAAACCTCTTTCCCCCCTTGATGGTCTGAAACAAGGGCTGGCAATGGTCGGTTGCCTTAGAAATGAAACGATTCAAAGCCGTTAACCTTCCCATCAGGCTCTGAACTTCCTTGGGGGAAGATGGTGACCGCATCTCAATAAGCGCCTCAATCTTCTAGGGATTAGCCTCTATCTTGCGCTAGTTGACCATGTAGCCGAGGAACTTCTGGATGCGACTCCGAATGCGCACTTCAAGGGGTTAAGCTTCATGCGATATTTGCGAAGGACTCCGAACATCCCTCTCAAGTGCTCTATATGGTCCTCGGCGTTCACGCTTTTCACAAGCATATCGTCGACGTATACCTCCATGGTGTTTTCGATTTGTCCTGCGAACATGCGGTTTACCAACTGTTGATACGTGGCTCTTGCATTCTTCAAACCGAAGGGCATCATCCTATAACGGTATAACCCTCAGTCTGTGATAAATGAGGTGTGATCCTCATCTCCAGAAAACATCGGGATCTGGTTGTAGCCTGATTATACATCCATAAAGCTAAGCATTTTGTGGCCGGCAGTCGCATTGACCAGCTAGTCGATGCGTGGTAGCGAGAAGCTATCTTTGGGGTATGCTTGGTTCAGATCCGAGAAGTCTATGCATACCCTCCATTTCTTGGTGCTCTTTCTTACCAGCACTGGGCTAGACACCCATTGGGGGTAAACCGCTTCCCTGATGAACCCGTTGGCAAGTAGCTTGTCAACCTCTTCCTTCAAGGCATTAGACATTTCGGCACTCAAAGGTCTCCTTTTCTGGATTTTGGGGCGTACATTTGGATCCACCTTCAGGGCATGGCACACCACAGACGGGTCGATCCCGACCATATCGCTGTGCTTCCATGCGAAGACGTCAGCGTTCTCCCAGAGAAACTACTTCAGCTTCTCCTTCATTCTTTTCTCGAGTTTCTCTCCCACCTGCAACACCCGGGTTGGTTCCGAGAGATTCACTAGAAATGCTTCCAGCTCCTCGGCCGTGGAGGCAAGAGAGTCCGAGCCTATGATCCGAGGGTCCAGACCCTCGTCCAGTATTAATTCTTCATCCATCCTCTCGTGTTCAACGTCCATTAGCTCCTGATGTATGGTCATCACTGCTGGGGCGATATCCTCGCGTTTTGCGACTTTCCGCAACGCGTTCATATAACATGCCCTTGCCTCCGTCTAATTACCACAGACCTTGACCACTTCTCCGGGCGTCGGGAACTTCATTGCCAAATGGTGTATGGATGTGACCGCCTGCAAATCCTTCAACGTAGGCCTTCCAAGGACTCCATGGTAGGCAGAGCGGGTGTCTACTATCAAGAATTCTGTGAACTTCCTGAGGTGACATGGAGGTTCCCCGAAGTCTACCGCAAGTGTAATCCTTCCTCGCGGGACGAGGCTATCTCCTGTGAAACCAAATAAGAGTTCCGAGATGGCCGTTAGTTCATGATCCACGTCTATTTGATCGAAGGCACTGTCGAATAGGATGTTCAAGGTGCTTCCATCATCGACCAGCATCCGTCCTAGGCCATTTCTGGCAACGACGGCGCGGACTACCAGGGCATCGCAGTGCGGGTAATGGATGCCGGCCTCGTCTTCCTCAGTGAATGAGATCTGCGGTACTTTTGGTTGATGTCCGTGGACCTGCCAACTCTCCATGGGTTCTTCTATTGCTACCTTTGGGTAGTTACGCCGTGAGTTCATCGTGTGCCCTCCGACATAGGACCCTCATATGATCGTGTTTATCTCTCGAATAGGAAAGCCCCCCGCGGGTCCCTCCAACCTCGGCGGGTCCCTGTTTCTGTCATTTCCACCTCCGTCGCATCGGGGTCCATCGTTCTAGTGCCGAGAAGGAGGTCTTCACCCCTGTGTGGGCAGCCCTCGACGTCCTTGCGTGGGCCGATTCCCCTCTCCCTGCTCGTGGGTTCCGCGATTTATCAATTTCCTCACATCTGGGCAATCTTCTGTATTATGCACCCTAGTCCTGTGTATACGATAGAACTTGGGTGGTGTTGTGGCGAGCATGGGAGCTACTACGGGCACTCTGGGATAGGGGACTGAGGCTACCTCCGTCTGATTGAACCTCCTGTAATAGTTGTTCGGCAGGCCGGGAGAGAGCCTTTTCTGAAAGCGAGAGAAACGAGGCTCGGGAGAGCGTCGTCTCTCTCTTCTGTAGTGATCTCCTCTCTCCCTCTCAGCCTTCTCCCTATTCTCGATCGTCTCCTCTGATCGAATTTCACGCTGGACCAAGTCCAACAGCTAACTGTAGGTCTTTGGTTGACTGTTCTGTACATCCATCCAGAAGGGAGTGCGCATGTGCAGTCCAGTCACTAGTGCATCCAGAGCCTTTTCATCGGTCACAGTTTCGATTTTGTTGATGACGTTGCTGAACCTCTTGAAGTAGCTCTTGACGATTTCTCCTTCTTTCTGCCGGATGTCCTGGAGCTGGGCAATGTCAGCTATCATTGTCCGGTTGCCAATGAAGGTATTGACGAACTCCCTTTTCAGTTGAGGCCAGCTCCGGATACTCCATAGTTTAAGCTTATTGTACCACCTCTTCGCGTCGGATGCGAGCGTGGTATGGAAGTTTCGACACTTCACCGCAGGGTACTGGCCTTGGAGCTTCGTCTTATATGTATTTATGTGATCCATGGGGTCGCCCCTCCCGTTGTATTTATCCATGAGAGGCATTCGGAAGTTCGCGGGTATCTTCATTGCCTTCATGTAGCTGGTGAACGGGAGATTCTCGTCATCGTCATCCTCGTAGCACTGTAGCCTCTCCTTCTCCTCTTCGTGCTTTTCGTAACTTTGCTTCGGGGCCTTCCTCCTTTCCGTGCGGGCCTCACTATGCTCACTGCGCTTGCTATGTGCAGGTAAGGGTGGTGCTATGTAAGGATGGCAATGGGGCGGGTCGGCCCCGCCCCGCCCCGCAAAAAATTTGGCCCGCCCTGCCCTGCCCCGCCCCGCGACCCGCGAATTTGCGGGGCGGGTCGGCCGTTGGACCCGCCAACCGCCCCGCGAACTTTTTTTTTTTTTAAACTGAAAAATAATTAAAAATATATATATACAATTTTTTTAAATATTTGTACCAAGCAAAACAAAAAAATTATAAGATTTGGGTTGTGGTATAGTGGTTAAGGTTAGTAGTTTATAAGTTTTAACCCGAGTTTGATTCTTCTTTAGTCCATTTTTAGTGAAAATCATAATTTCTACTATATTTTATGATTTTTCAAAAAAAAAAAAAAAAAAATTCGGCTCTTGGCGGGGCGGGGCGCGGGACGGGTTCGGGTCGGCGGGTTTTTTTGCCATCCCTAGTGCTATGGAGGATCCCACCCCCAACCTGTCGAACACGTTAGTAGTAGGAACGGGGTGGCTTTCCCGCACCAGGAGAGGTCTTCCCCTCTAGTCATCTTGTGAGGGCTTCGAGGCGACGTTACGAGGGTTTCGGCCTTTCGAAACGGGCATGTCTCCTCGCGAAGCTGGCTTTCCAGTGAACTGGATCGGCTCCTCTGGGCACGACTGCGCTTGAGTCCATGTTGGAGGGATTGATTTTCCAACAGTTCAAGTGCAGCCTTCATCCGGGCATTGTCCAGTTTCAGATCCAGGTTCTCCTGCTCAACCGTTCGCTTTTGTCGCTGTCTTCTCCTCTTGCGACAGGTCACGTTCTGTAGGTCCTGAACGCTCTCCTGCCGCAAGTCAGTGTGGTGAGACTCCACTTCTTCCTTCATGGAATGTTCTGTTGCCATGCTCTTCCTGGTAGGAAACACGTCTTTACCACAAGTTTCTGATTGTGTAACGTTTTTCGTTTCCTATAGACGGTGCCAATCTGTTGACGTCGGAACCTACAACGTCCACATGCCAACAGATCTCCAGTCACTCTTTTGCCAACCTGTATGTTACCTGCACACTCGGACAATCGTTAGGCACCAAGACCTCAGGAAAAAAAAAAGGTTCGGCGATCGTTGGTACTCCAACCATCAAGTCAACTACCGGTATTAGAGCAATACACGGGGGGGCGAAAGTAATTGGGTGTGGGAGAGACAAGCAGACAGAGATTTGAGCAGAGTTTAGGGTGGGATTTCAACTGTAAAAAGAGCGTACCTTGGAATAACCGGAGACGTCGTATTTATAGCGCAAGAGTCCTGATTGATTTAGGTAACAAATCAATCAGATACCCAATCAGATCCTCATTCCTTATGGGATAGGGATCGTTCCTTGTCAAGGCAATCTCCATGATTACCTTTCTTATCTGAGCTTATCACATTGCATGACTTTATGAGATTATGATTCGGTTTTCTTGTGAGGATCCGTGCGCCAAACCAACACAATCTGTCTTCAATTATCTCTCTGGTCATTCCAGAATATTGTGCTACCTACTAGCTAAGGTTGATACGAAGCCCTAAGAGGCCCCATGGCTCGGCTGTGAGTGCCGAGGCCTTCCCTGGGCCTCGCGGCATTCTGGCTGCAGAAGGCTAAGATGTCTGGTGGGCCTCCGAAGCCCCTTTCAGAATTTACAGGGCCCTTCATGGGCTTATATGGGGATTTCGTTGGACTTTTGCAGACGTGGAGGCCATATCAAGATCAGGTGGTAACAATACGTGTTATCATATCTTACATCATCATTTTTATTAAAATCAATATTTTACAATCTATCTCCTCTTATAAAATTTTAAAAAATATATTATTTTCATTTAAAATCAATATTTCAATTTTTTTCATTTGAAAACAACATTTTTATACGGGTAACATGTGTGTTACTATATGTTATTTTATCGTCTTCATTAAAATTAATATTTTACAACTTATCTCATTTTTATAGTTTTTAAGAAAATAAATTATTTAATTTAAAATCAATATTTCAATTTTTTTATTTTAAAACAATGTTTTTACACGAGTGACGTATGGTTTACTTCATCATTTTCATTAAAATCAATATTTTACCATTTATCTCCTTCTACAAATTTTTGAAAAATAAATTATTTTCATTTAAATCAATATTTCAAATTTTCATTTGAAAACAATATTTTTTACATGGTAACATATGTATTATTATATGTTATTTTCTCATCTTCATTAAATCTATATAATACAAGTTGGGTTAATTTCACCAATGGTCACTGAAGTTACTTTCAAATTACAAAATGGTCACTGAAGTTCAAAAGTTTCAGTGGTGGTCACTGAAGTTAGAAATCTAATTATTAATGGTCACTCCATTAAATTTCTAATTTAAAATAGTGATGTAGCATGATGATGTGGCATTTATTTATTGCATAGTAGTCTATATACTTTATATAATAGTCACTTTAGTCTCTATATTTCAAGTACTTCAAAAATTACATCTTAGGTCCTTAATCTTTTACATCTTTACAGTTTGGTGCCTAAATTTTCAATTATCTTTAAGTTAAGTCCTCCAAAATTTGTATTTTAAGTCCTTCAATTTCGTTCATCTTTACACTTTAGTCCCCAAATTTTTAATTATCTTTCAGTTAAGTCCTCCAAAAATTACATCTTAGGACCCTCAACTTTATACATCTTCAAACTTTGGTCAACCAAATCCTTGATTTTAGTGGCCAAAATAAGTGTAGTTTTAATAGTCAAAATACATGCACTTTCAATTAAATCCTTGATTTTACACTCGAATTTTCACCTAAACGAACAAAACAATATTATAGGGTCTGACCACTAAAATGTCTATTTTTAGTAGTCAACTCTAAGTGATAAGTGCGAATTTTATACTTATTTTGACCACTAAATAGTTTATTATTTAATTATATTATTTTGTTCAGTTAGGTAAAAATTCAAGTGTAAAGTCAAGGATTTAATTAAAAGTACATTTATTTTGATCACTAAAATTGTGCTTATTTTGGCCACTAATGTCAATGATTTGGTGAACCAAAGTTTGAAAATGTATAAAGTTGAAGGAACTAATATGCAAATTTTTAGAGGACTTAACTGAAAGATAATTAAAAATTTGGAGACCAAAGTGTAAAAATGTAAAAATTTGAAGGACCTAAGATGCAATTTTTGAAGGACTTAACTAAAAGATAATTAAAATTTTGGGGACCAAAGTGTAAAGATGTAAAAGATTAAGAACCTAAGATATAATTTTTGAAGGACTTAATTGAAATATAATGACTAAAGTGAATATTATATAAAGTATATTGACTACCATGCAATAAATAAATGCCACGCCACTATTTTAAATTAAAAATTTAATGGAGTGACCATTGGTGAAAGAATTTCTAACTTCAGTGACCACCACTGAAATTTTTGAACTTCAGTGACCATTTTATAATTTTGAGGTAACTTCAGTGACCGTTGGTAAAATTAACCCAATACAAGTTATCTCATTTTTATAGTGTTTAAGAAAATACATTTTTATAGTGTTTAAGAAAATACTGTGTTTTCTTTTAAAATCAATATTTCATTATTTAATTTAAAAACAACAATTTTATACAACTAACATATATGTTGGTGTATGTGTTACCGCATATATTACATCATCATTTTTATTAAAATCAACATTTTACAATCTATCTCCTCTTATAAATTTTGAAAAAACACATTATTTTCATTTAAAATTAATATTTTATTTTATTTTCATTTGAAAACAACATTTTTACACGGGTAATATATGTGTTACCATATATGTTATTATATGTTATTTTCTCGTTTTCATGAAAATTAATATTTTACAATTTATTTCATTTTTATAGTTTTTAAAAAAAATATATTATTTAATTTAAAATCAATATTTCAATTTTTCATTAGAAATTAAAACAACATTTTTTACACGAGTAACATATGTGTTACTTCATCATTTTCATTAAAACCAATATTTTAGAATTTATCTCCTTTTATAATTTTTTTTAAAATAAAATATTTTCATTTAATATTTCAAATTTTCATTTGAAAACAACATTTTACATTTTACATTGTAACATATATGTTACTATATGTTATTTCCTCGTCTTCTTTAAAGTCTACTAGTGGGGATACATGCGATGCACGTGTTGTGGTCGTAATTGTGTGCGTAATAGTGTCAAAAATATTATTCATCAACATACAATATGTTTAATAATTTGACAATAAAATTTAATTGAGATAGTCCCTTCTTGATTAAAAGAATGACAAAGTGAAAAAGATTCAATGTTATTATAAAAAGAACTACAACTTTAAGTATATTGAAGAAAATCTCATATCCTAAAATAGAATTACTTTGAAAAAACTCAATAAAATACCAAAACATTCAATCCATATCATAAAATTGTTCCAAAATTTACATTCCAACGTTACACAATCAAAAAAATGGGAAATTTATATTTGGACAAGTTTAGTGATGGTGCAATGCTTTTATCTTACAATGACAATATATACAAGACATATTAGGTTCATAAAGCTAATAGAGCATCTGAAGCTATGAGTATGTCATTAATTGGTATGGTCGTTACACTGCTTAGTCCACACTTGTTACTCATAAGAACCAATAGTCTTTATGAGTCTTGTTTGATAACCTATAACCCAAAAATGATCGAATTGAAAAAATAAATTGTTATTAACATAATAATAAACAAAACTAAAGCTACAGTATATGGAAAATACCACAAAGAATTAGATGCAGGAAAAAGAAAAATGAAAGAGAATAAAAAAAATAATGCAAGAAAAAGAAAAATGAAAGAGAATAAAAAAATAAATGTGGCAGATAAATATATAATAAATGAAGAATCCCAAAAATAACAAAATTGTATACAATTTGTGCTGAGAAAAATGTCTCAACTTCTTGAACTGATTTAGATTCTCCTCTTTTTTATTTTTCACTCAACAAACACTCTTCACTACTATATGGCAGCAAATATTGAAAAGAACAACTCTTGATCAACACTCTGTCATCAAGCTCAGTTTTTATCTCGTTTTAATTGAATGAACGTAGAAAGTAAAAATATAGAGCACAACTTTAAGCAACTATAACAGCTACAGAAGACAATAAAAAGTCAAGAGCAATTGATTAAAGATAAATCTCATTGTAAATAATATTTTTCGTTCATCTATTATGAAGTTTATTACCCATAGTTGACTTAATTAGAACTCTAATAGATTTATTTGTTTTGACTCTAGATGATGCAACATATAATTGCTCATTCTATATTCTTGATTCATTTTTTAACAACATCAAGCATTGCTTAAATATCTACGCGACGCCAACTCATGCAAAATTACATTACATAATTCTAAAGTTAACCATTAACAGTTCTTGTATTTAATATGGGGGATATTGATAAATTATTTACCTTGGCAGCTTGAATTATTGGGAAATAAATAGACAAATTTGAAGACTGATCTTAATCTCAATTCTATTAATTGTAAGAATAGCTTAGATTTTCATTATTTTTTGTCCATTTTTGGTGTATGATACTATGATATTTTATTGCTGCGAAAAAATCCGACTTATGCTTTTAAAGCAACCCGTATACAAGTGGTAGTTCTTAATGAGAAGCTCAAAAGTAACTAAGCACTACATAAAACATATGTTAATTATTTGAAGACAGTAAAAGTTACAATCAAAACATACCGGGCCCAGACAACACGAAAAAGAAGAGAGACTGGCTTGGAGTTTTTTCCATCAAAAGAAACTGAAACCTTCTTCACATGTGAGACCTGCCCAAGTTCAAAAAGACAACATAAGAAATACCACGAGGCACAAATACCGATCAAGATTAAGTAAAACATGAATACCATTCAAGATTAAGTAAAATAAAAATGACGACTAACAAAATCAACCATGAAAATATTAGAATATAATGATTTTTTTTTAACAAGTACAAGGTTAGATTTTGTCATATATTAATGGATCCACTCACCTTCCCAATGAAGAAAGCAATTTTAATTTCAGGTTGTCAAAATTGCCCATTTGAAGGAAAATCATATGTGCTTGTTGTGCATTGTCAATTTTTTGGTAAGTTCTCGATGAATATTTGCCTTAATTGTTTGTGTTTTGCTACAAATTGAAGCTACCTCTAAATACCATCAACTCTGGCAATGTAGCAATTGATAATTGCCCATTTGAAGTTTTTATGTGATTCTGATTATTTTCTGCACACCCAATTTCTTCAAAGTTGACTGCAATTTTCTGTATCATTATCTTTTTTATGCTTGTAGCAAAACACAAACAATTAAGGCAAATATTCATCGAGAACTTACCAAAAAATTGACAATGCACAACAAGCACATATGATTTTCCTTTACAGGGTTTTTTTGACAACCTTTGTGGATCTTTTTCACCTGTGACGATGGGAGCACAACTCATTAGGCAACTAATACTAATTCTAACCACGTTCCATATTTTCTTGCAAACAACTCATATATATCTAGTTTTATTATAATGATTATTTACACGAGCTGTATAAGGTAAATGAAGAGTCGAAAAAAAGTAAAAGGTAAATAAATTATTTAAAAAAAAATATGACCAAAAAAGATTACAACGTTCTAACACATATTGCTAAAACAATTGTACAATTTGCACGTAAAAAATTGTTCCTAAAACATATTAATTAACTATAATTTTGGATGAAATTAACATGAAAGTGAAATGATGATAATAATTTTATACGAAGAAATCTTGAATTCTTTACACAAGCGGAGAAATATTGGAATAAATAAACTCAAATGCCAATCAAACTATGTAGCAATGTAAGCTCAAATCTGACAAGCACAATTGCATTTCTTTGTACTCTTATAACTCAGTTTGATTAGGCTTCATTATATATTTCTAGAATTTGTAGCTCTATAGGACGTGAACGTTGGATTGTGAATGTCGTTAACTGCATTAATGCAATTGGACTCCACCATCGTAATGTCCATTCTGTAGTGTTTTGCAAATTTCGAGTCGGTCTCTTATTTATCAAAATAGAGAAGCATCAAAAGGATGTGCTAGATCGTTTCGGTCTAATACTCGAGTCACAAATCGATATAATAATAATATTAAATGTTAATGAATATCTATTTTTTTTGTTTTACTTTCATGTATAATATTTTTGTTCATTTTGTATAGATAACTATTTTCTCAAAATTGGTCCCGACTTCTGACACATACATGATACATATATGTGTATGTACACGTATATTTTTAAAAAAAATTAAAGTAGAAACGATGCTGTTGGTCTCTAACTTATCCATGACTTTGCAAGTTCATTCTCGACCTTTTTTTAGAGCATTTTTGCGAACTTTAAAATTTAATATTGTGTAATGTTGACATAACATAATCACGTGATTAGTATAAAAAACTTCACTTCGATCTCTTCAACTGAACTTAAAGGAGACTTCAATAATTCAACTTTAGCTTATGAAGGAATCATGTCACTTGGAATTTCGGAAAGTGAATCTTCCACATGAATCTCCAATATTAGTGATGAACTAGGGGGAAATTGGGATGGAAAGCTGGAAGGAAAATGAGTGGAAAGGGGATTTGATAAATCTGTAAAAGTTTCAACGCCTTATCTTTTTGAAGTTGGGATGTTTTGGATGATGAAAATAGAGTAAAGAAGCCATTGATGGATTGTAGAATTCCAGATTTTGTTAATGAAATGGAATTGGAAGACCATCTTAGGTTTTGGGCTCATAGTGTTGCTTCAACTGTAATATAATTATTTAAGTTGGACAAAAAAATAATGATTATTTCACTTTAATCTTAAATGATTTTCTTGAGCAAAAGTGAATAACAATGGATTCTAAGTATGCAATGCTTTTTCCTTCTTCAAATTAGCCACACTTAGAATGAAAATATGGCAGTTAAACTCATTTGAGTGGATTTTGTTGGTGATTTGTATGAATTACTTGGAAGGTATGGAAATGTTAAATCTAAACAATTGTAATAAGTATGTTTAGCTGTAAAAATTATGAACCTTTTCAAACATAGCCTAATACTTGTTGAAGATATGAAAAGATCGTGGTATTATTATATTTCATATTTTTCTTAATGTATGAGATTACTTTCCTTTATAGTTGATTGTGTGGTTATTACACAATCTTTCCTTTTAGGGCTATTGTAACTCTATAAATAAGGTCTTTTACCTTGTAATAAGCATTCATTCAATTGAATCAATACAAAAAATTATTTATCCACATATATTTGCTCTCATATTTTTACATAGTATCAGAGCGTCGATTCTGAGCAACGATGTTTGGCACAAACACCATAGAAGTGACGATTGTCCAATCGGATCCCATGGCTCTACAACAATTCGATCATCCCAGCTTAATCCCCGTTTCTAAACCACTTGATGGAAACAATTATGGACAATAGGGTAGGGCTATGAGAATTGCCCTAATTGCCAAGAATAAAATTGGCTTAATTGATGGGAAGATCAAAGCACCATAAGCAGAAGATGAGAAGTATTCTATATGGGAACGGAGTAATCACATGATGCTGTCTTAGATACTTAATTCGGTACATCCAGATATTTCTGAAAGTATTATATACTCCGAATCTACCACAGAGGTATGGAACAACCTACGAGATCAATTTTCTCAAGGTAATGATGCGCGAATATATCAGATTTGCCAGAAAATTGCTGAGCATCGACAATGAAATCAATCGGTGTCAGCTTATTATTTCTCCACAAAAAAAAAATACCAGTGGATCAATTTAATTTTCAAACTCAATTTGGTTTCTACAACACCATATTGAGTTTGAGGGGGGATGTTGAAGATATGAAAATATCGTGGTATTATTCTATTTGATATTTTTCCTAACGTATGAGATTAATTTCCTTTATAATTGATTGTGTAGTTATTACACAATCTTTCCTTTTAGGACTATTGTAACCCTATAAATAAGGTCTTCTACCTTGTGATAAGCATTCATTCAATTGAATCAATACAAAAAATATTTCTCCACGTATATTTTCTCTCATATTTTACAATACTTGGTTAAGAATAATGGTTGAAGTCGTTAATGACTAATCTCATAATACTATAGTGTAGTTTAGGAATTTAATTCCAATTATACTTGGCTTTCAACAAAGTTTTTCTTATTTTAGTTATATAAAAAAATTAAAATTTGATCTTCTTAGATTGAACTTTTGAATTAGATAATAATTAGATTGTGCTCAAACCCATAACGTTTTGCAGGCTTTATCTCAGGCGATGTTACAGGTTTCAAAGTGCTGTTTGCTCTCACGATCATGTATGGACTCATATCCTATCTTGTATACTCCACCATTCACATGAAGTTCATCATGCCTCTCGATATCGACGCACCACTCGATCGCTTCTCCGAAGCCATTGAACATGTCCGCGTGTTATCGGAAGACATCGGCGGTCGCCAGTTCGGCACCAATCTGATACATAACCTTTTCTCTGTAAACCTATGCATGTGAAGATTTCTAGTACAATACCATACTAAAATCCTGGAAATCCATCACACAAACTATCCTCATGTTTTGACACAAGGCTCAATGTAACTAAATGTGATATCAAAGAAATATAAAAAAAGATATATCATTTAGGACATGTTTTCATATATATTATAAAATATGGTTAACAAGATTTTAGCATACAAATTAAGCCGACTCCCTCTCCACTTTCTGAAGTTATGTCTCTTTACATGCACTGTGTCATTTGATTTAAACAGAAAACGTTGAGGTTTCTTCTTTGAGATGTTGCATGTTTTGTTACTGTTTCTTGAAACATTAAAAGAAACAAATAATTTGACAGCAACTGTGGGAAACAGTCTAATGAATTATTTTGTATGGTATTGATTATATTTTCCTGTCTTTTCCATTTTGTTTCTTGTTGGGATTCTATTAACAGGATCAAATTATGAGTTAGGCTGCAAGAACAAAGATTTCATCTCAGATATGCCGTATAGTATATTTTTTGGGTTCTTTGTTGAAAAATGTAAATATTTAAGTTGCAAGATCTAAAATCCAATTCATTATCTACAACTATATTTTGCATGTCAAAGTGTTAGAATACGTCTAAAATCTGAAATATAGATAGATACAACTATATATGCATATATATAACCATACCAAAGGAACAAAACCCCTTCTATACCCTAATCGCTCGGGTTTTCACAGCAATCAATATCTAATACAAAATAGGGGGGAAATTACCTCAAATTCGAGCCCTTGGCTAGAGACTTCGTAAAATCTACAGAGATTTGAGGAGATTTCGTTGCCTTTGTCAGACAATTTCTGAGATCGGACAATTTTTTTTTTGGGTTCTACAAGAAATTTGGGCATATTTGATTTTTGAATAAGCAAATGAAGGAGAAAGTGAAAAAGAAAAGAAAAGAAAAGAAGCGAAGTCTATACGTGAAAAATGTAGGAAAATTTTTTTAGTTTTAAATATAATTAAAATGACAAAAAAAATACGAAATTAAAATTTTTAAACAAATTTGAAAAACGTAAAAAATTTAAAGAGAATTGTGTACAATTTGCTTATAGGATAAAATAAAAAAAATAGTAAAAAAGTAAATGAAAATCTATTTGCTACTAAATTCTAAAAAAAACACACACACACACACACCAAAAAATTAATAAAGAAAGGTCCAAATGTACAAACACACATCCAAATTTAAAAAAACAAAAAAAATTTAAGTAAGATTAAAATGAGCTAAAAATCTCATTTTAATTGTTGGGGGTGTGTGTTTGTCGAGTCTCGACAAACACACACACAAATATATTTTTTAAAAAAAAATTAAAAAGGTCAAAATGGGCTGCCCATTTTGATTGTTGGGGGGTGTGTGTTTGTCGAGCAACACACCCAAATATGTAAAAAAAAATTACAAATTAAAAAATGTTAAAATAGGCTTTTAGCCCATTTTTATTATTGGGGTGTGTGTGATTGTCGACAAACACACACCCAAATATATAAAATAAAATTAAAATTAAAAAGGTCAAAATGGGCTTGTAGCCTATTTTAATAGTTGGGGTGTGTGTTTGTCGAGTATATATATATATATACACTATTAAATATATATTGCGTAAATAATAAATATGAAAAAAAAAATACCATTTAATATAATTAATTAAGTAAAAGCAGAGTGAAATAAACACATAATTCTTAAAACAAATTAAATAATTCGTACAAAAAAAATTAAATAAATGTTGGTAAAGTGACTATTTTTATATTTTTATTGAATTGTACAATTTCGAGAATTTGAATTGGACCAAACCCTCGTTGTTCAAATTCGGTTCCAACTTTTTCAACTTTTTTACTAATGACCCAAAAGTCAAATATTAAAGATTTGTGTACAATTTTCTTATAATATCAAATAAAAATAATAAAAAAAAAAGATTGGTGAAAAATTGAATGAAAATTTCGATGAATATGTGAATAGTAAAAGGAAAAAATTAAGAAAAAAATAATAGCATTTTTTAGAAAATCTGTAATAAATAATTCAATAAAAATAAATTATAATTTGCTTATAAGATAAAATAAAAAAAATTAATAAAAAAATTGAATGAAAATGTGTAAAATAAAAACAAATAAAGAAAAATAAACTAAAGAAAAAAAATTGTGAAAAAAATTAGAAAAAGACAAAAGAAATGGGCTAAAAGCCCACATATCCAAAAAAAATCTTGTCGAGTGAACATTAACTCGACAGAGAGTATTGTTCATTGTCGAGTTATGAATATTAACTCGACAATGAATAGTAACAATGTTGAGTTACTGTTCACTCGAATTTTTTTATTTTTATTTTTATTTTTTTGTATGTGGGCTTTTCCATTTTCTTTGTATTTTTCTAATTTTTTTCACTTGACAAGATTTTTTTCTTGTCGAGTGTGAACTTCAGAAAAAATGTTAGCTTCCAAGTATTCCACGTAGTTTCTACATTTCAGCCGCCTAATGATCATCTGTTCAATCTCCAAAATACAGCCGTAACAATTATGCATTATTTTGTAGTTCCCAAAACCAAAACATAAGTGTACCGAAGATGCAACAATTACGTGAAGTTCAGAAATTAACTTAATGTCAATGCTTATAATGCATATTTGCTTATTTCAAGACGAATAGGGCAAAAAGCACATGAATTTAGTTTCTTTCCGAACAATAACCTGTGCTGAGAACTGAAACTATCACTAAAATAATGGTACTGGAAACACTTCCGACTGATCAAATACATGCATAACACTGCAAGTATTACATAGATCCCTCACATTAATCTTGACAACAAAAACTCACTCAAGCTCAACAATTTATGAATATTTTTATGCTGCGTTTAATTTGCACATATAGCACTTCCACCATCACATGGCTTCTCTCAATTTAAGAAATAATGCAAGAAATTCTTACAAAACACATACAAAGAATCAAAACATCACCTCCATCACAAAGCCATGAAAATCCAAATTCATAAGCAAGAATGAAAGATTAATCAAATTTGACCTCTATTTTCCGCCCAAATGCAACAAAACCCCTTACCTCTCTAAACCTCCCCAATTTTTGAACGGGTCCTCTCCTCACAAATCTATTAAAGAATTGTGAGTTTCGTAATATGATTATAATAAATAATATGTTATGTCTTTCCAAGTCGTCGCTTGAAGCCTGAGAGTCTTCACTTAAAAGAAGGCCTAGTGGATCATGCAGGTTCTGCTTCAATTTTGAAATTAGAAGAATCTGAAGTGATTCAATGTTGCTTCAGACAAGTACAATATTATTCTAAAGCAATTGTTTGTATTATTGCAATTAGATTACTATAATCAAATCCAAAATATTAAAAAAACTACTCGACAACCATGCATGGTTGGTGTTGTGTGCTGTGAATTAATAGAAACCACAGTGTTGTGTGCCATGAATTAATGGGAACCACATGCCCAATTAAAAGGCTCAAAATTGAACTTCAGCAGCTGAAATCTTATTGGTAGTATCTGATATGTCTATGCAACTCCCATAATTAGTTATCAGTGTGTTTGTAATGCTCGACAACCATGTTGTCGAGTTAACCAACCATGTTGAGTGATATAGTATCGTAGATTCATAGTATAGTAATCTGATTGCTATTTATAATAATGCTAATAATTACATCAATAAATTAATTACAGAAAAGAATTTACTTTAGGAGTAACCAATAATTTCAGAATGATCAGTGTGTTTTTGGTAATGGTTGTCGAGTTAACTCGACAACCATGTTGAGTTAACCAACCATGTTGAGTGATTGTAGTATCATAGATTAGAGTGAATCTAATAATAGATACAAATTACCCATTTTTCTATGTTTATTTATACTGATTAGTCATGTTCAATAATGCGTACAAAATATACATTAAGTTGCTAGACTTCAAGCTGGCCTAGGTCCTGCTCCCCTTGAGGTTTAGGATACAATTTTTAGTTTAATTTGTGTTATTCCTTCTGCTAATTGTTTGTATTTTTATCTGGTGAGAAATGAATTGTTCTAGTGCTATGACTCTAAGGCCCTTTTAGTTGCCTAATGCACTTCTTTTATACAATTGCATAAGTTTAAGAGTTGAAATTTGTTGGTTGTCGAGTAACTCGACATCACTCGACAACCACAATATATACAGTACCTCTTAAGTTGTCCACCATTACTCTGTACAAATATATATCTCCTATTTAAGAAAATGACCAGTCCCTTCCAAAATTCACAAAAATATTTTTTGATCACAAAACAATGTTTAATAGTAGAAATCCCTTATACCCAAAATAAAAAAAATTCAAAATTGAACACAAAAAAGAGTTTCAAATGCAAATCAGAAACCCAAGTTATATTTGTAATCACATCAAAACTCAAATGAAAATTGACAGAATCCCTCATATGAAAATTGACAGAATCCCAAATTACCAAAATAGAGATTTTCCAGTTACCACAAAGGTCCAAACCCTTCAACAAACTAATCAAATCAACTTCTTGAAGTAACTCAAACTTGACAGAATCAAAAAATGCTTTCAAATTTTGGCTACTCTAAAATTGAGCTAAGCATGAAAAACTCAAGTGACCAATTACTTTTCTTAGAGTGGTAAAGAATCTTGATTTTGTGAAGAAGAAGTTACGTGACCAATGATAAATGGGATTGTCGAGTAACTCGACAAACCAAGTCGACAAACCAAGCATTAATCTTTAAAAAAAAAAAAACAAGTCAAAGATTGCGACTTTAATGTCAAAACGATAGCGTATTGGACAAAAAAACTACAATGAAAAAATTTAAGACTCTTATATTATTGTAAGAAAACGTAGGGTGGATGAAAAGTTGAAGAAGCACGTACTAGGTGGGTATTGGTAATGTACTAATGTGTATAACGTGTACCTTGCGTCAGAATTTAGAAGAGAAAAAATGAAAAAAAAACCGGAAACAAATAATAAAATATGTCATGATGATGTTATCAAAACTACGTCGTTTTGAAGGACCACATGAATAGTGCTAACTTTTAAAGTTCTTTTTTAGAAGAGAAAAAATGAAAAAAAAAACTGAAACAAATAATAAAATATGTCATGACGATGTTATCAAAACTACGTCGTTTTGAAGGACCACATGAATAGTGCTAATTTTTAAAGCTCTTTTTATTTATGTAGATATGTAGATGATGACGTTATCAAAACTACGTCGTTTTGAAGGACCACATGAATAGTGCTAACTTTTAAAGCTCTTTTTATTTATGTAGATATTTTACAAATTATCTCATTTTTATAGTTTTTAAAAAAATTATGTGTTTTCCTTTAAAATTAATATTTTATTATTTAATTTGAAAACAACATTTTTGTACGAGTAACATATATGTTATTGTATGTGACTATGTGTAAATCAATATTTTACATTTATTTTTATAAAAAAATTTAAAAAATACATTATTTTCATTTGAAATCAATGTTTTAATTTTTACATTTGAAAACAATATTTTTACACGTTACTATGTTATTTTTTTTTATCATCATTAAAATCAATATTTTACAATTTATCTCATTTTTACAGCTTTTAAGAAAATACATTATTTTTATTTAAAATCAATTTTTTCATTTGAAAACAACGTTTTTACATAGGTAACATATGTGCTACCATATATGTTAGCCTATATTACTTCCTAATTTTCATTAAAATCAATATTTTCTTGTATATCTCATTTTACATATTTTTAAAAAATACATTATTTTAATTTAAAATCAATATTTCAATTTTTTATTTGACAACATTATTTTTACATGGGTAACACATGTGTGACAAATATATATTGTTATAATTTAAAACCAATATTTCAATATTTCATTTAACAACCACATTTCTATCCGGATAACATATGTGTTATCATATGCGTTACTATATGTTAATTCTTTGTTTTCATTAAAATCAATATTTTACAATTTATCTCATTTTATAATTTTTTTTTAAAATAATATTTTTAATTTAAAATTAATATTTCAATTTTTATTTGAAAACAATACTTTTGCACAGGATAAAAATCACCAGGCCCAAATAATATAGAAATTGACAATTAAAGGACCAAGCTCAAATACACGTGGCCATGTTTTGCACTAATCTTCTTATTTATTGTCATCATGTGAAAATTGACAATTAATTTATTATAAAACTATCAATTGGGCCAAACAGGTCTAATGCCTTATTTATTAGTCCATTATCTTGGACAACAGGGTTAAATTCATTATAATTTTATCAAAATAGGGTAAATATTAATATTTTAAAGATACGAGTATATTTCAACTTTTTTCAAAAAAGGGGTAGTGGAGCTAATTTGCTCAATTAATTTTGAATGCATACTAAGATTTGAAGTCCATAAGAGGTCCAATTTATAAAGTTCGGCTCAGATCCTTATCCCATCTTTATTTAAATATGAGATATCTACTCTTGCTAGATGATAATTCCACAATTTTTTAAGATATAAATCTTTTCCTCGTTGAATCGAAAATGCATGTTTTGAGATGGCAAATAGTTCTTACTTCACATAGGCGCAATACTTAAAAATTCACAATTATTTCGTAAATGGCTAGTTCTTTATTTTTAATTTTTAATTTTTAGATACGAATCAAGATTTAATTGATTTTGCTTAAAAATGTGTTAATAGTTGTTAAAGTCAAAATCAACAATTAATTTTAACCACACATTATATGAAATCCACAATTTTTATCAAATTTTTAACAACATATTTAACAACTTTTATTAAAATTTGTTAAAAAACTTATTTTTAACAAAAAACCAAATGAGTACTTAGTGTATATTTAGTGGAGTTTAAAAGTATTTTTTTAGAAGATTTTGAAAAAAATTAGTAAAATATGTGTTGAAATTTTTTATAAAAATTATGAATCCTACGAAATATGTAATTGAAAATAAGTTTGAAAAGAAAAAGAGTTTAATATTTATGAAGCACGAAGACACATTTCAAATTATCACGACTATACAAATTTGTATAATATCTATATTATATTTACCGACTGTAGGGAGGTTTACTCCGCTACAAGCACAAAAAAAGTACTTCTTTATTCGTCACTACGTTTTCATCTTCTCAAACTAAAATCCATCTCCCTCTCTCAGTTCCTCCATTTATCCATATTCATCAAAATCAAACTCTTCTCAAACAAAACTCTCTATCTCTCTCTCATTCCTCTCATCCCCTCAATCCATTAAAATCTTTTACGGTTGGATTCCAGTGCAAAGAAATGCGGTATACTAATAAATATCAAGAATTAAATATTAGCCGCTACTATAATATTACAATTCAAAAGCTTAGGGACCTAGGGTGAAAATAACTCAAAATCGTGATCCCGGTCTAATTTGTCTTCCAAATCGCACTACATTAACCCCTACAAGGCCTGACGCCATAGCCGGAGCGGCTTCTCAGTCCTCGGTTTCGTCCCCACTCTCTCTGGTTTCGCTACTTTGTACGTGTCTTCCTATTTGTTCTTTGTTATATTATTAAACTACTCTTTCTCATGCATTCACACTGGCCCAATTTTTAGAAAATTAAACCCTTTCTTCGTCGTTGATATACAAACTGAATTGCTATTTCAGTTACACAGACTTTTGTATGTACGTTTTATTATTGTTTTTTATGCTTAATTACGTTCTTAACTAGTGGGTAGTAATCGAATGTATCAAATATATGTAATTCCACCCTACCCATTTTGTCAAATGTTAATTTCTTCTATTTTTAGTCGAATTTTGAAACCTTTGAGTTTGTTTATAAACCATGTTTTCGTTTATCAAGTTTAAGTCGAATTTAGTTATATAAGAAAAGTACTATGTAAGTATATCGGCAATTTATTTTGATTTTCCCTTTTGAATTCGTATTCTTCTTCTTTTTTATTTTTTTATTTCTGGGCAGTTCTACGCTGCAGACTCTTTATTGCTACTAAGGAAGTTAAAGTATTTACAAGGAAAAATGGCGGAGCTGAGCTCCGTAACTAGTTCGACTCCAACTGCTCCTTCACAAGATGCATCTGAACCAAAACAAAACAGTGCTACTGCTTATGCTGTCGTGCGACCTTCCTTCTCGTACTTGAATGAAAACAATCTACCTTCTGGAAGTTCACAGCAGTTATCGGCTAGTCCGGTAAGTAATCAGAAAAAGAAGAAAATGTTGTATTTTAGTTAAATATACGAAGGGTTGTTCATTTTATTAATCAGAAGTGCAATCTTTGGTCTGTCCGCAAGTGACCCTCCGTCTTTTTCTTATTCTAGAGACAGTTTCTCTAGAGGGCAACAGTTATCTGCTAGCACGGTAGGGCTCCATGTACTCTTAACTGACACATTTTTGCATTGTATGTGTATTGAGAAACATAGTGAGTAAGAACCTTGTCATTAGGTATGTTCTGTTAAGGCTGCATAAACAAGGAATCTGATGCTTATTGTAAAAGTTCTTTTTTGTGGGGGAGTATAGGATGTGGACTCGTGAATTGAGTAAGTGATTTCCAATGTCAGGACCCTCTTGATTTGCACGCGAGATACATTTCATACAACTGAGTTAACTTGACTAAAGGTATGGGTCCTAATTATTACAGAGAATCTGCGTGGCCCATTGATCTCTTATATATTTTTCCAGTAGTAATTCTAGGTACTATTGCAATGAACTTAGGCTTAATGGTTCTAGAACCATAAGTGATTGGTGGCCTGCCAGATTCATTTGCGACCCACTTTGGAAATATTACCGAAATGGTATTTCTTTCCCGTATCTCAATACTTTGTCCAGTGCCAAATAAATCGTTGGGTGTAACCTTCAGTAATTATCACATTTTTGTTTACGAGGAGACACATGCTAGGCAATGTGTTTAAGAGGGGATTATCACACAGCTAGTTGAAAATCTTAATTGTTGGGGTGGGACATCTTTAGTACAATAAATACCATGTTCTTAGATTAAATTATACTCTTGTTTTCTTTGGTAGATTCTGGTTTATTTGTTGTCACACTGTGATGATATCTGTATCACCTTCTAAGAGTTCCTTGTCAATATCTACTCTCTTACCCACTCCTTTGTGATTAATGTAGAATTAGCTTGCCAGTATTTCCTCTGTTCCTATTGTTCTTTGGGTGTCAAGCTCGTGAGGTTGTTTCTGGGGATTTTAACTTGATTATAATTCAAGTCATAAGAAATTTGATGTGACAGCGTTTTGAGGAATTCGTCTTATACATCCATTGTGGTCCTGGGAAGTTTATGACAATTATTATTGATTCATGGCAGGCTGTTGTGCAAGGTCACTCTCCAGCGGGAAAGAATGCTTCATCTCCTACACCATCTGCACAGCCAGCATTCTTTCATCCTCCTGCTCCTTCACACACCTCTCGACCTGGTTCATTTGTACCAGGAACAACTGCACAACTCATGAACCCTCCAGGCCCTCCGCCTGTTGGTGTTCCTCAAGGAAGCTCATCACATTCTGCAAACTTCTCTTTTAATGGGAATCAGCAGATGATGCAGAATGACCTATCACTGAAAACAGTATGTATTTTGGTTCAATTTCTTGTTCTTAGATGCACTGTCACAAATAACTTATAGCCATTGAATGTGGATATAGGTCCCACTTTATATTGTACGCAAGATAGTCAGAATTTCTGTTGAGCTCATAAGCTTTGTTCTGGCTGTAGAATGTAAGAACTACTCAAGAGATTGGAGCAATTGCTTCTGCACAGGTTTCCATACAGTCTGCTTCTCGGCCTGCTCTTACAAATCCAAGTCCTTCAGTAACTGTTTTTGCAGCTAATAGTTTTAGCAGCATGTCTGTGCGGTTGCCCCCTGTACCATCATTTCAGGTGCCCCCAGGAATGCCTAGAACTCCTTTAACACCTGGCCCTCCTGGAATTGCTTCCTCTGTACCTTCATCTTCAAATATAATTGCTGTCCCTTCATCCGTGGATTCTCCTGCACTCCCAAGATCTTTCATGTCTACTGCTCCTGTTCTCTCTAGTTTCCCAGTTCAGCAACAGACTTTTACTCCCTACCCTACTCCATTTCAAACAGCTCCTCAAGGACCCTGGTTGCAGTCCCCACAGATCAGTGGCGTTGTAAGACCACCATTTTCACCATACCCTAATGTTATTCCTGGTCCTTTTCTGCCAACTCGTCCCATGCTGCCACTTTCTGTTTCATTTCCCAATGCCCAACCTCCTGGAGTTAATCTTGAAGTATCTTCTGTTGTGAACTCTACATCTTCAATGGCTTCTGGTGACCAGTCAACCGTTGGTTCAACACAGGAAGAGTTACCTCCTGGAATTGGTATGTGTAGATTTCACATTTAGGTGAATGCATCTACAATTCCAAAAATTGTATTTTGGTGTTAAACATTGCCGGTATGTTATACAGATAGTAGTAAACGCGTCATTAATGATGAGAGCAAAGATGAAGCTTCAGTCAGAGAACAACTGGATGCCTGGACAGCACACAGGACTGAAAGTGGGGTTGTATACTATTATAGTTCTTTGACAGGAGTATCTACCTATGAGAAACCTTCGGGCTTTAAAGACGAGGTACTGCAACCATTTATGTTGTCTCTGAACATCAGAGGTACAATTGTGTCTTTTTGAGGATCTTTTACATCTTTGGACTATACATTCTTATCATCCAATATTTGGTTAGCTTCAGAAAGAAAACTTCAATAGTTTTCTTTTGGATCTGCATGACTTCTACTCTCTCTTGTTTAGCCAACCAGGATCACATATGGGACTTATTTCACTTGTGAAAAATAAGGTGCGGATACTCGAAGTAGGAAACTCTGAACTAATTAAGTCTAAGGCTGCAAATAACTATCAATACCCTACTTACGATTCATGAATCACAACTATAAGAATGTTACTGCAGCGAAAGGCTCCTCTCATAAAACTTACAGAAAAATATAAAAGCTGATGAGCATCAACTGAAGTAAATCATAGTGAGGAATCTATAAATCAACATCCACACTTTTTAATTCAAAAGAGCTTCTTGCTCATTGAAGGGCCCACAGATCTTTATTATGCTTCCAGAATCAAACATTATACAGACAATTAATTGCTTTCGCTTCCCTAAAAATGCTTTGCATGGATGAATCCACTGTATATTCTTGTAAAGATGCCATTTTTGGCTTTAATGAGGTAACCGAGTGGGCACCCTAGAGATCACTTTGTCTGAGTCAGCTTCTCTAATATTCTCCAGCAATCAATCTGCTTCTTTTATGGCCTTCTTCATAGGCTCTTCCACCAGTTATAACCTCTATGCACGGAAGCAAAGTTTTAACTTTATTTCCATCGTATTTGCTTGACTTTCATGCTCGTGCTGTGACTCAAGTCTAAGAATAAGATCTTTTCCAATTATGTCAGATAAACGAACAAAGAACAAAGAGCTGGAAAGGGAAAAAAGGGAAAAGACCTTATGATGCTCCTAAACAATATTTCTTCAAAATGATATTCTGTTGCCTTCCATGTTACCATGATATAACTTAAAAGAAATTGTTTACTTCTGTAAACGTACCCCTTGAATTTCCTATCTGTTGGCCAACCCAATTTTTTTTCATAGGATTCCAGTTTCTCTTTGCCCCATTTTAATTAAGTAATCTTTAAATCTGTATCAATATTTGTATCTTTTTTTGGAAAACTCATTGTTAACTATAGCCACAATATTTTTATTGTGACATGGGGTGTTGATTGCACTATTTATGGATATTCCATGGCAGCTGATTGTACTGAAATACTGAATAATTATTTTTTCCATATATTCTTGTTAAAAATTATCAAAAACAACTAACTGTTGCGGAGTTCCGGCAAAAATGAAGAAACTGAAGAACCTTATGGCTTGTTTGGTAAGTTAGACGATACAACATTGGACAATGTCGAAAGAGAAAAAGAAGCAAAATTTTTGTAAATTGTACTGTCTATAAACATGCTCTAAAGGAATTCCGTTGGGTAACTATACCTATTGATTGCTGTGTGTGTCACTATTTTCTTGTCTATTGTGCATGTCTTTAATTAGCCTTGTATTATTGGTGCCTAAATTGGTCAGTTCTTATTTTTTCTTTTGTTGCAGCCTGATAAAGCAGCTGTGCAGCCAACTCCAATTTCATGGTAAGTTCTCTACAATTTATGTGGCATACTGTTTTGTACCTTTCGATCATGATTTGATATAAATGATTTAATATATTTCTAGCTTGGACATTCGGTGCCCTTCCAATTTTGTGGTGTGTTTTTCCTCTTGTATGAGATTTATTTTTTGAATACACCTTTCCAAATTGTAAAATGTAACAAGTGTATGCTAATGGATTTAGTAGAGATATAGACTGAAAAGATGATTCATGTTATTATTGAATAAGGAATCGTTGAATAGAAGTAAATATCATTTTATTATGATACCTAAAATATAAAGAAGTAGAACGATAAGGGAGTCAATGATCCTGAACTATGAATTTACTAAACAAAATAGTTGATGGCTTCTACAAGGACAGTGGAACTTTAGACTATAAGTTTCTTTATTGTGTATATGAATCCATGCTGTGGCAGTAAGATAGCCATCTTACTTTCTTACCATTAAGCATATGCTCTTAGTACTTAATTTTGTGGATTTTCTGAAACAGTGTATTGAATATTTTACATTTTTATTTGAGATTGACGAACTGCTATGTTAGATACCTTAACTTTAGAAATCTGTTGGAATTGGGATTGGGAGTGCATGAACTTAATTCATTTTCTAAGAGGTGTCTTGACACCATTCTTCAAAATACATTCTACTTTCTTTAGCGTGACGGAGAAAAAGCTCAAAATACTCTAATCTAGCTGTGATGTAAAATTTGCTTTCTTTAAAAATTATTGAAGAAGGTTTACTTCTAAAATTTTTAAATTTACCTTTTAATTTACTGAACCTTTTCTTCATACCACTTCTTATGGAGAAAAGAAAAATTCAAAAGGCCCATCATGTGCTGGGAGCACAAGAATCATTAAGTGAACAACGAAAAAAATGAAAACTAAGAAAAGATGAACATGATAGACATCTTAAGAACTTTTGGGCGTGGTCTGTAGACAATTCTTTTAAGATGAATTTCATGGTTTATCTAATCTGGAAAACCAACCGAACATTTTGGTGGTTGTGGAAGGGGAAATGATGCCGTGCTATAGAAACTTTATATGTACAAATATGTACTATACTGACGAATCTTTCTATGTGAACTATTTAATTTTGACGAGAGGTTTTCCGAGGTTGAGGATGGGCGGTTAGAGCCCGGGAGCTATTTCTTTTGTATGGAAACAAAGTCTTCGGCCATCTTGCCTTCTTAGCATAGGTGTTGGCCTTTTAATAGGTGATAAAGTCAAGAAGAATATGTCCAATTATTATTTAAAGTTATCCATGCTTTAGTTGCAGGGAGTTTTGACTCAAATTTAGAAAAAATAAAAAATAAAAAGAAGTGGGCTGCAATAGGGTATAAAGGAACCCCGTGCTTTGAGCTACAAAATGGAAAGAAATAAAGGCACCCGCTGCTCGAACAATTTGGGTAAAAGAATAATACTTGCATGGTAGGTAATGTAATTTTTAAGGTAATAAAATAATCATTACCTACCAAAGTTGAGAAATTGGAATTGCACTATATATTCAACATGTACATGGCTGGAAGATGTGGTTTTGATTTTGAGAGGAAAAGTGATTAAAGAAACCTTCAGCAGTGAAGAAAAGAGCACAAACCACATGGCAGGAAGCATATTTTGGTGGCCAAAAGAGAAGAGAGAGAGAGAGAAGGTATGTGCGTACTTTGGGTGTTAGTTTTGTGTAGCGAGACGTAGAGAGAACGGATTGTTTGTGATTTGATGATATTATTAGCCAATTGATTCTCCCTCTCTCGTGGATGTAGGCAAGTTTATCTAATTGTCTCTACCTGTTTTTTTTCACTGCATTCGTTGCGTGTGGTGACCATTTTTTCCCAACAATCAGTAGCTTTAGCTTGTGATTGAGGTGATCATTCACTAGAACATTCTGGTAATTAGATGAGATGGTGAGTACCTTTTTGTGTGTGCGTGGATAACTATCTATTTATCTATCTATATATATATATATATATATATATATATATACAGAGAGAGAGAGAGAGAGAGAGAGAGAGAGGTGTGCGCGTGTGAGGGGGGAATGGATGAGAGATATCGATTGATTGCAGCCGAAAAGTACATTTCTAATTTCAAAATATCTCTAGTGTGAAAAACCAAGTAGATACTGTAACTTTTGCTTGTCAACCTTGGAAAAAATTGTTAGTTTTGAATTAAAAGATTTTAGAAATGTTTGTAAAATGGGAAATCACTATCTTTGAGCTTCTCTATGTTATTGAGATATAAAGTAATCGGGCAATGACTATGGGAGATCAGGGATCTAGGAAGGACCGACATGCCACATGTGTTGGACTCGCCAGTTGATGTGTTCTTTTTTTCGTTGGGTTTTTAAGATACGGATACGTTACTTGACACGGCGAAGACACTAAATAAATTGTCAACAATAAATAGATCAAAAGCAAAGACAAATAAAATAAAACAAATAGAAACTAACCTAGAAGAGGCTGTCGGAGAGAGGTGTGGTAACTAGAAGAGGGAAGAGGGAAGGCAGACATTGCTGTTGTATCTAAACCCTAAAAACTATAAGCATGTTTTCGAACTAAAGCAATTTCAGCCCTAAAACCTAAAAGTGCATTCAGTCCTAAAATTATAAACCCGGTTTTACTATTCCCAAATCATTCTTATTAGTTGAAAATGAGAAAGATTATGGAAATGCGCCATTTTAACTCCAATCTCAAAAAGGCCATGTGATTTTAACTACAATTGCAAAAAGACCCGTGCAATTTTAACTCCATTGCAAAAAGACCTGCACTATTTTAAAGACTAAAAATAAAGAAAATGTTATACACTTTAATTTTTTTTTTTAAATATTATTCTAATCAACGTGTCCCAGACATGTCATGCCCTACTTTTATACAAATCATGAGTCAGTGTGTCTCTCTTGGTGCTTCCTAGTCGGGGATGATACGGCATCAGCTGTGATGTGTGGACTGAAAGATCTCTTGCTCTCTAGAATAAAATATATTTTTTGGTTTACTCTCATCTTGTACAATGATTCAATTTTGAGCTCTGGAGTTTTTGTGTGAGCAACTGACCAATTGTACTTGTCACTTTCTGTCTGGTGGAAACAAATCAGTTTAAGTTCAACAAAATGAGCTTCTTATCTTTTTCTGTCATGTCTATATCAAACTCAGTGTGTACACTGAACAAGGCATCAGTGTGGAAGTTATTCTATTGTTTAATTATGTTCTTGTATGCAGGGAGAAACTGGCCGGTACAGATTGGGCAGCAGTTACCACTAATGATGGCAAGAGATATTACTACAACACTAGAACTCAGGTGTGGTCATTTGGCTGAAGCTCCCATCCCCTCTACCATTTCACCGTGTACTTTCTACAGCCATTTCATACTTGCAATTGAAGCTGATTGATTTGCTGTTTAATTTTCTTTCAATTCAAAGGTTCGTGTCAATTTTCAACATATTTGTTGGATAAGATGTTTGAGATGGAAGAATTTTTTTTTGTTTGCCTTCAGCAGTAAAGTTTCCTAGCACCTTTCCGGGGAGTAATTTTTCATTTATAAAAATTAATGCAAGTCTAGATAGATAAGCAAATACTTATCCCTGCCTACTATATTAGATAAGAAAATACGTATCCCTGCCTATCTAATCATAATAAATGTGATCTTCCCCTGTCCAATTGTCTTCAAATAAAAGGGTCTATTGTCTAATTAGGAAATAACTACTTCATAAATTTTTAAATGAATACTTTGGATCAAAGAGGACAGATTGTTCATTGGTGTTGCATTGCCTTTATATACACTTGCTTATCTATGTTAACTTTTTCAAGTAAAACTCTTAAATTCATCAAGAAGATTGTGATGTCCTTTTTTCTGGATTGAATATGAAGTTTACTGATAGGAAGTTACAACAGTAAAAGACATGGAGTCCACATGAAATTCTGAAAGGATTAATTTAGTTAAGAAATCAGGGAAGATCACGGATTTCCAGTGAGGGCAAATAACTATTTCCATATTTCCCTAGCAAGATAACAATACAAGACTTGACCTGATTTTCTCTCACTGCTAAATGACACTTATATCGTGGGATTAAGCCTTATTGAGCTTCCAGAAAGTCATTAGTGTTAGTTTTATCAAGGGGCGGGGACCAAGTGAAGGCCTCTACCTTCGAAGGGGCTCTGACTTCTAAATAGAAGTTTCCAAAAGTAAAGGAGAAGCTATGTAAGAACTAATTAGATGGGAGAAAAGAGATTCACATGAAAATATGCTGTAACCTCCAAAATCTGGAATCTATGGAAGAAGAATAGTGAAGACCTATCTATTATGACAAGAAAAATACTTCAAATATCCGTGCCTTTGACATTAAGTATACACTGAAATAGATAAATTTTCAATTAAAGACTTTTGATGATTTCCTGTTTTAGGTCAATCTATCCAGCTCACCTGACTGAAATAGATTCTTTTTCAATTATAATCTTTTAATGGTTTCCTGTTTAAGGCCAACGCATCCTGTTGAGTCACTTGAAGATGTTCAAAAAAGAACTCATTTTTTGTTCCATGCAAAATTTACCTTGTGAAACACTTTACTTCATGTGGAAGTTCCTGGAAGTTTTATATTCTTTCCACTTGTTCAATTCTAAGTAAAAAAGAATACTTTGATCCATTCTGGAGCAATTTTAGCACAGAGATAATGCCCTTTGCAATTACATTTTCCCTTCTTTATTGTTTGTCCTCTTTCCATAACACATCTATTATGATGGTGTTTTGTTCTTGGAACCTATCCATTTTTCCCTAAACCTCAATGGCAAACAAATGAGTTTGTGAGCCATTTTTATACTTTTTAATTCACAGCATGTCATTTTGGAAGTTAAAAATATGTTCTTTTCTTGTCTTCCTTTAGCCTCCTTTACTTGGAAAACAAAGTACCCTATATGGTGAAAGTTTTTACTTGGTTTATGGTTCTTGAGAAAGTAATACTAGTTATTTGGGAGGCTTGACCAGTTATTTTTCCTGATGCTGGCCTCTTACATTTGCATCACAATTATCAATGAAATCCACGAGTCTCTATTTGGGTACTGTGATATGGTGGGAAATTTGGAGAAGGCTGTTCATATTTGTGGTGAGACCATTACTTTCTAAAATTCTGTAGATGAACTGTTCCAAATCAAGATTTGCAAATCTGATATTGAATGAGTAGCAAATTATTGTTGGGTTCCATTTATGCATTGATGCTGATTACTTTGTGGATTTGGTCAGAGAGAAATGCTAGGATCTTTGACAACAAATTCCTTCTTGTCATTTACATTGTATAGAGTCAATCTCTTTGCTTCTAGGGCAAGGCTTAGAGGAGTTCCATGAGACACTACTATCAGATCTATAATGTTGTTGGGAAATTATTTTGGAAGAGTTATAATGCGTAGATGTAATTTTTAACCTTTCTTGTCCTCTGATATACTCTATTTCTTCTCCGTCTATTATTTTTTCGTTTTTCATATAAAAGGATGCACTATCCTGTTTCATCTTTTGATAAGTGCAACTTAGTTCATACCTGCACCTGTCACAAAAGGTATGACTCGTATATATGTTCACAAGAGTACCAATATCCTTGATGTCTATTACCCTGGACCTTTCTGTTAATCTGAAGGTAACTTAAAGGAAAAAACACAAAAAGACTCACTTTCAAGTGACCACGTATTTTCTGAAAGTGGCTTTTTTTTATCGCCATAAGAGAACATCTTCTAGAATATCTTGTGTTTGTCTATGCTTTATAGCTTGTTTCTTTATTGTTATTTTGATGACTTGAGGTTTATTAATGGTCTTCTTTGCTGGTATTCTTATTGATTTTTGACTTCTTGTCATATTAATTTGTTGTCTGTCATTTAATCAGTTAAGCAGCTGGCAAATTCCTAATGAGGTGATGGAGTTGAAAAAGAAGCAGGATGCAGATTCTTTAAAAGCTCAATCACTTTCGGTGATAAATACTAATGTAATAACTGAAAAAGGATCTGCTCCTGTTAGTTTAAGTACGCCTGCTGCTAACACAGGTGGTCGTGATGCCACAGCTCTAAGACCCTTGGGTGTTTCTGGACCATCTTCTGCACTTGATCTCATAAAAAGGAAGTTACAGGATTCTGGAATCGCAGCTGCTACTTCTCCAGGCCCAGCTTTGTCAGGAGGGATGGTGTTAGAACTAAATGGCTCAAAACCAAGTGAGGCTGTGACCAAGGTTTCGCAGCACGAGGATTGCATTGAAAAGCGGAAAGATGCTAATGGTGATGGTGATTTATCAGATTCCTCTTCTGATTCAGAGGATGAAGACAGAGGTCCTACCAAAGAGGAGTGCATCATCCAATTTAAGGTTTGGCGGATCTATTTTTCATGTTCTTGAGTTTAGTCTTTCCTTTAAGTTTTCATGCACATCTTACACACAATGGTGTGCACCCTCACATTTATTTATTCTTCTAAAGAGTGGATGTGCACTTCAGTCATTGACAGTTAGATTTTCAATGCACTTCAGTCATTGACAGTTAGATTTTCAATACTCCCAACATTATAAGCCACAAGGCAACTGGCTATATACTTTACCATTCCCACTGATATGTCAAGTTAAGAAAGAGTGTTTTTTTTTTCTAGATTTCTTGAGAATTGAGATGCTATTTCACCCTGAAGACTAAGATTCTTGCACACTGACTGATAGTAAACTGG
The DNA here is from genome assembly GCA_030279155.1 of Forsythia viridissima. Taxonomy (NCBI): domain Eukaryota; kingdom Viridiplantae; phylum Streptophyta; class Magnoliopsida; order Lamiales; family Oleaceae; genus Forsythia; species Forsythia viridissima. Next base: position 6,572,857 of record CM059036.1, read on the forward strand.
GCAAAAGTTTGTCTGAATGAGTAGTGTGCTAATTAGAACACTGTAAAGTCAGTGTAGTTCTATTGACTGTTGAATTCACAACCTATTGGTCTATAAAGTCAACTGGCATTGCCTTCTGTCTACAATTTGAAATCTGAGATGGTACATAAGGTGGGACCATATGTTTGAGATTTCAAATTCTGGTGTTCTTTCCACAAGGGTAGTTTCTGGGTTGCTATATATATATATATATATATATATATATATATCTTTTAATTAAGAAAATAGGCATTCACGTGATGAAATGTTTTGACTGTTCATATGTATTATCAGCTTACTGCTAGCTGGTAAATTTTCAGTTGTTATTGCTTGTTTATTTGTACATAAAATTTTAAGAGTAGAAATGTGGAAGTGCTAAGTAGAAAGTCCGCCACTGACTTCCTAGATTATATAAAGTCTCAACATTGAAAAAATGTTCCCATTAATTTTTTAAATAATTCCATTTTCCGGAATATTTACAGAGACACCAGGTATATTCTCTTTCTTATGCATCCTGAAGACTGAAGAGTGTTTCTTTAAAATCTCATTTTTATGGTAGAAGGTTGTGGGAGCTGGAGCCTCAGAAAATTTGTAGCAAATCTTATTTCTTTAGAATTTCATTTTTATGGTAGAAGGTTGTGGTATGTTGTGATGTGTTTGAGGAAAGCTATTAATAATTATTCTCATACTGTGATGATGTTAGATATTTTGTGTGCAGCTTGCTGAGAGAAGTTGGTTTTAAATGGGATTTTTTTGAAGGATATAGTGAGCTATTTATTGAGAAACTTATTGGCCTTGTCTCAGGAAATTGGTGGAAAACTATGGTTTTGGCTATTTTTGGGTAGTTTGGACGTAAAGGAATTCGAGAATTTTAGAAAGAAGAACTGCTTAGCAATTTATGGGAGAGAGTAAAGTTTTCGCTTCTTTATTGGTGTCTTCATCTAAGGATTTAAGGAGTTTCACTTATCTTAGTTGTTCTTGGTTAGAAGAATGTGATATAAATATTCTTGATCTTTTTTCCGAAGTTTTTTTTCTTATATTTCAAGAGTACTCCTACTCCACTTGATGTATGTATCTTTATGTCATGATTTATAAAATTATGTGTTCTCTGAAAAATAGTTGGAAAGAGTGGTGCAAAAACCATAAGAATATGGTGGTGCAACATTGCGTGTGCCAACATGCTATTTGTGTTGAGAACCAAGAAATACATTTGAAAGTGACTGAAGACTTGCATGATAATTCTTGGACTAGTCCTACCTATTTGGACAAAGAAGTCTTGTGTTATGGGTTGTTATTTTGCACAACAAGTCACACCTTACCCATAGATTTTGGGCTGGCTTCATGGATCTTTTGGCTCACACTATTCGATCCGACACTAAATCCACTAAGGCCCAACAAATTAAATCTTTTCACAACCAACTTAGGCCATATTAATTTTGGTCCACATCTTCCTTTTCTTACTTGTTCCGTTGTCTCAATGTTGTGAACGGGAGCTTCTTTAGGTCTACACAAGACATGTCTCAGCCATCTAAGTTGTCATTCCTGTGATTTATCTTCAATTGGTGCCATCCTACTTGTTGACATGTATCTTCATTTCTTGCTTAGTTGTTTTATGTGTTCTAGTATAATCACACATTCACCTCATTCCTAATTTTTGTTGCATTCGTCTTATGAAGATTTTGTCCTTTAACAGTCTTACGTTCAATCAAATAGCATAGCTGGTTTAATAAGCTTTCTATAAAGCTTGTGCTCTAACTTGGTAGGTATCTTTCGATCACGTAGTGTTCCGTTGTATTTCTCAATTTTGTCTAGTTTTTTTATAATCCCAAGCTTTATATCGTCGTCCTTATTTCTTGTTCATAATCAAATCTAAATACTTAAAACACTTAGTTTGTTGGGACACCATGATTCTTTATTGCAACTCCATTGGATGTCATTTTTATTGTACCATGACTAAAAGGTAATCGAACATGGCTTGTGTTCAGACTTGATTACACTTCCTCGGGAATCTTTTTGAGTTGGAAAAAGGGCAGATTTTTTAGTAACGAGTCTAAAAAAAAATATAGGCCTGGGTTATGTGTCTTCTTTATATGTGTAATCATGGTTCTTAAACTTCATGCTTGAGAGATAAAATGAAAATTCATGTGACCATTTTCCTGGTTTTCCGTGTTGTAGGAATTTGTACAGTCTTCTACTTCACTCGACTTATCACTCGTTTCCCCGCTTCCTTTTAGTATAGCTAAACTCTTATTTTTCGATGTGAGTATAGATGGGTAGTCATTCATGCTAGCCTATACTGTTACCGTCTATTTAATTATGTTGTTGTAGTTTAGATGCTTTGCTATTCAGTTATCCTTTTTACTTTTGGAATTTTTAGGAGATGCTCAAGGAACGTGGAGTGGCACCATTCTCAAAATGGGATAAAGAACTTCCGAAGATAGTGTTTGATCCACGTTTTAAGGTTTGTTGATTTTTTTATAGCAATGAATTAAGTAAGGGTGGCAATTTGATCATTTATCCTTCTACTTTTCCTGGATCCTTATCTCTAAATTATCAGCATTTACTGCAAAGTGGAATCTTATCTTGCGTAGTTATAAATGCTCGCATGCACACATTGCATCTGGTAAATAGAATTATCTTTCTGCTTAATTGCTCTTTAGAATTTTATTTTTCATTTTTTCTTGATAAGGTTTAAAGTTTGAATACACATGAAAACTCGTCAGAGAAGAAAACCATCAGTTATAGATATGAAAATTGGAACATTTTTCTAAGCCTCATTCAAAACCAATATGCTTATTGATTGTGTGGCTGCCTCAATGTGTATTTATTTCATGATGTATATTTCTTCTTTCATGTTTTGAACTGTTAATTTGCACTGGATTTCTTTGGTATGAAGGGAATTATATCTGGATATTTTCTGTCTTCCATTCAACAAATTTGCTTGTTATTGCTTTTCTTTATATGAAGTTCTTCCTATTTGCAGGCTATCCCAAGTCACAGTGCTCGAAGAGCGCTGTTTGAGCACTATGTCCGGACACGCGCTGAAGAGGAGCGCAAGGAAAAACGAGCTGCTCAGAGGGCTGCTGTGGAGGGTTTCAAGCAGTTATTGGAAGAAGCAAAGGAGGTTTGGCGCAGCTGTGTCTTATTAAAGTATCCTCACTTTCTGTTAGAATTAGGATATCGTAAGGTATAGATTTTGAGCTCTAGATATTAGACTTATTTCTGACATTTCACTGACCTTCAGGATATTGATTACAACACTGATTATCAAACATTTAAGAGGAAATGGGGAAAGGATCCACGGTTTGAGGCCTTGTCCCGGAAAGAAAGAGAGTTTTTGTTGAATGAAAGGTATATTTTGTTGTTGCTTTTGATAAACAATTTGCCAATGCAATAGTCATGGTCATTTAGCAATATATATCTACACGTGGGCATCAGTAGGAATGCGTGCTTGATATCTTGTGCTGATTGTTGATCACTGACAGTTCGATTGTTGACAATACAGTTTGATATTTACCCTTCCAAACTGTTCCTTGACCTCCCCACTGCATTTAGATTTTGGGAGGTGAGTCGGATTCGGGAATGGATCAACTTGTGTATTAGGCAGATTCAGGATTGAAGCAAGTTAAGATGCGGTTTGTGGGCTTTGAATTCACATTGCCATAGTCTTAAAATTTAGGTGTCTCCATACAGGAATCTTTAATTGCACCAGTGGAGATTTTTCTGACATCTTCCCAAATTATTGCAATTTGTTAGATTAGTTTCACTGAACCTTATCTATTCTGTGTGTTGTTTTTAATATCTTTTTCTTGTATATGCATGTAACTATAAGATATATGTATAAATTGAAGCTGGCTGTAAATTCAATGCTATTGGTTTCTTTGCGCATCTGAATTTGTTCTTGTTCTAAAACTTCAAAAGGAATCGAGTTTAAATTTGTTGAGTCAGTTTTCCTAAATTTGTGACTTCTTGAAGTTTCACACACACTCAGTCGTCAGCGTATATGTAAATTGATTTCAGTTTTACTGGTCCAACTTGACATGTTCTAGCGTAATTATCTTTTGTTAATCACCGACCGTGGGAGAGGTTTTCATCTCCACTCACACAAAAATCACATGTACGTCTTCACCTCTCAATTTTTTTTTTCCTTCAATTTTTTCAATTTTCTCCTTCCCAAATCTCTCTCTTCACCATTTTCTCCAAATCTTTTCTTCTTCTCATCCTTGTTCCTCCCATCAATCTTTATTTTTCACGGTCGGATTCCACCGATAAGCGGTATACTAGTTAAAATATAGTGCGACACAAAAAATCCTAGTGATTTATTTTTTGTCCTTGAATATAGAGATACTAATGGGGGGAAATGGAAACAGCTCTACGATATTGGCTTTTCAATAGTTTACCCCTACTGGCTGAATTTTTGTTAAGTGCAATATTTGTTAAGTTCTAATTATCTATGTTAGTTGTTGAACTAGATCCATCTTTACCCCCAATCGTTATAGAACCTTGTGCTGGTGGATCAACCGGGGGTCAAAGATATTGTAAAAGTTGGATATATGGTTGATATCCTGTTAAACTGTTTTAAATTGAACAATATCATACAGCTGTGTCATCAAATAATCTATTTTCTTGCATCTTTATTTGAATGATTGTACAACATGCTTTTTGTAGAACTTAAGCTTTGTATCGACTGAGAATATGGACGACAATCATGTGATATATGTACCCACGCCTTAAGAAATTGATTTTTGTGGAACAGAGACTCTAATCTCTTGCCGGAATCAGGGAATTTCTGTTTTAGCCACGTATGTCAAGAAAAGTTAGTAAAGATTTGATACTGAATCCTAAAATATTACTAATAGGATTTTGATTTGCAGTTTTGATCACAGTCTGTCGGTTTGCTCAACTTTAACATAATAATTGTTTTATAATTTAGATTTTTTTATTCTCGGTTGATAATCTGCTTTCAGTTAGATGCCTAGTCAATAGGAATTTCTCTGATGTAGGCTACATGACCTAACTAAGACTCTTCAATCCCAGTTTGTGTCGGTGTTCATGAAGATGTGTGCTTGAGCAATTTAATTCCTTTGGATTTGTTTGCTGAATGCGGTAAAGCTTCAATGTGCATTCTAAAGTGCTGGTTATAACCTAGGATTTTGGTTTTGTTTCAGGGTGCTTCCTTTGAAAAGGACTGCTGAAGAAAAAGCCCAAGCAGAGCATGCCGCTGTTATATCAAATTTCAAGTCCATGCTTCAGGATAGAGGAGATATTACTTCTAGTTCGCGCTGGTCAAAGGTAGGTTCATGCCAACCTTGTCTGGTATGCATGGATGAACATTTAGTATCTCATTGAATATACAGGTCAATAAGAGGGTCTGCATCAATAATTATAGGGAAAATTGCAGTTGTTGTCCTCAACCTTTACTCCCTTCCGCAATTCTGTCCCCAACCTTCCTACCTTGGCGGATGTATCCCCAACCTTTCATTTTTTGGTACCTTAAGTTGCTATGAACAGTTTCTGTAGAAAAAATCTATTAAGTGAGTGTTAAAGATAGATTTGTCCTCAAATAAGGCAAAAAGATATATAAATGAAAAAGAAGGAAAAAAATGAAAACAGAAAATTGACTTTCTTCATACAACCCAACCCCCAATTGAACCACCATCCCTGCCTTTGTTTACAGCTCCCACACACCACTGCAGCAACCAACCACCCCAACGACCAAGTAGTCTATTTTAGTTCATACCTTGTTCTTCCAATATCTGCAGGATATGATGTTTGAAACGTATTATCAGCACAAAAGAGGTGAGCATCCATGTGGGGAGTTGTAGTACCAAACTCCAATGTAGAATAATTAAGGAAAATAGTGGCAAAGTAAGTTCCGAATACAAAAGCATTATTAAGGACAAAATGTAAATCAGAACAGTGGTAATGGGGTTCTTTGAATAAAGTAGTTTGCTTTGCTTCTCCCCATGCTCCACGTGTGAGAATGGCGGACGTTTAAGTTGAATGATGGATGCAAACATTGGCACCACGTTTAAGTAGAATGATGGATGCAAACAGCGGCACCAGTCTATGGTGGCTGGTGAGTGTGGGCAGCACAAATTCCTGGCTTCGGGTTCAATTTTGACAACATTTCTCCTAATTCCTGATCTCTCTATTAAATCCCTCCCCAGTCATCTTCACCATCCATTGCCATTGATGCTGTGCTGGTACATTGAGCAAAAACTGAAGGATTGTAAGCTGAGAAAATCAAAGGGAGGGGGTGGGTTTTCGGATTGTGGGATGGGGGCTTGGGGTTGAGGGTTACAGACTTACAGTGTATAGGGTTGCAGATAGATGGGTGGGGCTCTGGGATTGGGGACGATAACTATTTTTGTATTTGACTTTTCTTTTTTTATTTTTTTTTATTTTTTATAAGTATTAGAATACAATTGTCTTTTAACACACAACAGATTTTTTTGATGGACACCATCCGCAAGGACTACAGGTGCCAGTAAATGAAAGGTTGGGGATAGCATTGCAAAGAAATTAAGGTTGGGGAAAGAAGTGCAAAAGAGGGTGAAGGTTATAGGTGAATAGTGACGGGCCTTGGTAGACTAGTGCATGCCACGAAGTGTAAAGCCATTTCTTTATAACTTTCTCGTAAGAAAAATATCAGAAGGCTCGGCGCACTTAAAATCACGAATAACCTAATGACGTAATGATGCCTCCAAAAGACATGGTTTGTTCAAATGTACTGAAATTGAATCATTGGTTTAGCAACTTAGCATGGAACTGGAATATCAATATATTGAGTCAGAATTATTGTCCTTTACATGTTCTATATTCATCGTGGTTACGCTTGTATCTGTCATCAGCTGCAAGGTGTTTGGTGGATACTTGATTTCATGGATACTAGCAAGACTTCTACAAGTGTTTTATTCAGTTGTAATTTTGATTTACTTTTCTGCTCTGATTTCCATAAGTAGAGTTGTCCAAGGACAGATGTTCCATTGCTTGACATATCTGCTGAGAGGCTATGATATAAGAAACAAAGTAAAGAAGGAATGATATATGGTTTGAACTTGGAATGATTAAGACATTATTGAATACCAACGATTGGCTAGTATCTTATTTCCTTAATAATCACCTCTTCCCTCTTCATATGGATCTTGTTCAGCTGATTTCCTGTTCAGTTTTTATATGAAGGGTCTCTGAGCTTGTTCTTCACTGTAGTGATATGAGATCGCCTTTCATTGCTGACTTCTACCTTGTTAAGAAGTTTTGTATCTTTCCTTTGGTAGGTGAAAGATAGCCTAAAAGGTGATGCCAGATACAAGTCCATTAAGCACGAGGACAGGGAGAAGTTATTTAATGAATATATATCTGAATTAAAGGCTGCTGAAAAATCAATAGAGGGGAAGGCAAAGACTAAACAGGATGAGGAGGTTAGAGAACTCTCTTACCTATTATGGCAATGCTACTTTTCTTATTTTATTTGTATATGCTTTATTTTTACTCTTCTTTCTGTACTTGATGTGCTTCTAATGTCATTACTTGTGAAATGCTCTTGCTCTCACATATTTAACTCTCATTTCATGATCTGGGTTTGTCAGAAATGTTTCTACTTTCTTGCCTGTTATCTTCCACTTTCCTCTCTGTCACCAACACAAACTAGCCTTTTCAAGTTCGTTGGTGTATTGAACATCAGGTCTAATCAGGATGGAAATATCTAAATTCCATACAATCAAAAGGCTTGCATTTTATAATTTCTTCCAAAAGTAGCTGAATTCTTCAAAATTCAATTTGCATACAAATTCTGTAACATAACTCCAGTCTATTAATTGGGTGGTGATAATTGAAATTCTTATCTGAAAGATTTGAATCAGCAGTTACATTTAACTAGGATATGATCCTTTTCAAATTCTTTCTTGTTAGTTTGTCACAAACATGCGTCCTGGAATTTTATTTAGATATTTTGAGCTCCGTTTAAATCACTTTTGATATGAACTTCATTATTGAGTCACAATCTTAGCTTTATTGATGTCTATGTGAAAATTGAAATATCAATGGACACCTCTTGCAAGGGATTACTCATTTGAAGATTAATTTAGCATCTGAATATCTATCCATGTTGATCACTCATTTGAATATGTTCATCCATTTTGAGTGATAAGCCCAAGCCAAAATGGGAAAAAGATAAACTATGCAGAAAACATAGAATTAATCTATGAGAATTATTAAACTAAGGATCTTATCTTATCTTTTTACTATGTTTCCTTTTTATTCTTTTATCTTCTTTCATAATCACCGATCGTAGGGAGGTTTATTCCTCTACAAGCACAAAAAAAAGGTACTTCTTTGTCCGTCACTACGTCTTCATCTTCTCAAACCAAAACCCATATCTCTCTCTCAATTCCTCCGTTTCTCCATATTCTTCTCCATATTCATCAAAATCAAACCCCCTCAAACAAAACTCTCTCTCTCTCTCATTCTTCTCAACTCTTCAATCCATTAAAATCATCTATGGTCAGATTCCACCGCAAAGAAAAGAGGTATACTAGTATAGTATTTGAGGTTTTTTTTTTGTTTAAAGTGAATGGCGTTCACTGTTGTGTGTTAAAGAACTTGCTCATCTTTATAGAACCAGCTTAGGTTAGAGAGTTGAGACAATTCAAATTTCTCACGCCTAGAAACTGAGATACCAGTACGGATAGCTTTTTCCTTAGACCTGCATATATGCTCATCTACATCTTACGTGACAAGATCTACATTGTTGTGTTGGCAACTGCTTCAAGGAATCATAAAAGATGTCATTTGTTATTTGGCACACCTTTGAAAGAAATGCTTGTGGTGGATAGAGACGAGTAGAGAAGACTAATCTAAATTCTAGCCTGGTAGACATACTTCGTAAACATTATACTGACACCTACTGTCCATGGGGGATAGATCGTACCAGAATGTATTACTCCCTCCATTGAAGGAAGATGTCACGTTTGACTTTCAAATTCCATTGGCGTATGAGTCAACTTTCACTTGCCATCCAAACTGTGTCAAACTACACTGAAACTACTGCCACTTGTATATGTTTTTACTTCGAAACACGAAATATAGAAGTAAAATCTGATGTCCATTTGGGTCAGATGGAGTGCGTGTAAATTCTTCAATATATACTATATGCGGAGATTCTGAATAAAATTCAAACATAAGCTTTGAATATAACTGTTTATCTGCGTCTGAGGATAGAAGATTGATCAATGTGCAAATGGTAGAAACTCATAGTATTATCAATTGCTAGGCTAAGCATGTCACTGGATAATGATGTGCATATTACTTGAAATGAAAGATAAGCAGGATGATATCGTATTTGGCATTGTGGATTCTTACCCTTATCTTCCTCTTAGTTTACTGTATTTGCTTCTTTAGTGTCATGGTGGAAAATTATCACACCCAATCATTTGGATTATTGTGATTGATCCTTTGCATTACAACTAAAGGTGGCCAGATATTAACATTGTAGTCATTGACTGTTTATCATTTTTACATGTTATATGCTTATTTTATATGTGATGTGATGTGTGTCACTGCTTATTAATTTAAGAGATATCAAAATTATTTTGCATTGTGCTTATAGGAGAAACTGAAGGAAAGAGAACGAGCACTGCGAAAGCGAAAAGAAAGAGAAGAGCAAGAAGTGGAGAGGGTGAGACTAAAAGCTCGTAGAATGGAGGCTGTTGAATCATATAAAGCTTTATTGGTAGAGACAATAAAAGATCCTCAGGTATTACTATTCTATAATTGATTTTTGGTTGATATCAGATTTAACATAGTACTACGTATCAGGCTGTCTCGTCATATTCTGTCAGAGAACATTCCTGAAATTAATTAGAACACCTCTACATCAAGTGAAATTAATTAGAACACCTCTACATCAAGTATTGATCTGGTCATGCTAATCATGAGTGTGCGGAATTTCATGGAAGATTATTCTATAATTTTACCACTTAGTAATAAGGAAAGGTCTTAAATACACTGGTAGTATTTTGGTAAAAAGTGTTTGACTAACTGTGGGTGTTTTGTCACTCTTTTTGTTATTTCTAGTTTAGTTTTCCGATTTTTATTGTTTAGATATTCTCAAACAGCTGGTGGTGGGGAAAAAATGTTAATTGAGATAATATAATTTTTATCTTCACTTCATGGTAGGGATAAATGCTTTTCGGTCATGAATTCTTTTCCACATGCTACAACATGAGAAGAACACCAAAGGCTAAGCTCTTGTTTGGCTTAGCTTAAATTATATGGTCAAATATACTTTATATCCACACATTTCGTAGGACCCACAACTTACTACTAATTTATTATCCACATATTTTATATGACCCACAACTTATAAGTACATAAGACATAATTTAGCACTGCCAAACATGCACTAAGGCTAAGCTCTTGTGATAAATGCTTTTCAGTCATGAAATCTTTGCCACAAGCTACTACTTGAGAAGAACACCAAAGGCTAAGCTCTTGTTTGGCTAAGCTTAAATTATATGGTCAAATATACTTTATATCCACACATTTCGTAGGACTCACAATTTACTACCAACTTATTATCAACATATTTTATATGACCCACAATTTTTAAGTACTTAAAACATAATTTAGCACTGCCAAACATGCACTAAGGCTCTCGTGTGTGAGCATGCTTTGTGATTAAATTGCTAGACGAGGTTACTATGCTTCTTGGAAGGAATTTAAGCATATGATTGGTAGTGTTGAAACTATTTTTTAAGTACTTATATTATAAGTTGTGGGTGAATGTGTAGATAAAAAATGAGTTGTAAATTGTGGGTAATGTGAAATGTGTGGATAAAAGTATATTGGACCAGTTTGACGAGCTGAGATTATAATTTAAGCATCTCCAAACAAATTACTAGATAATCCACTCCCAAATTTTGTTGAACTTTATTCAATAAAATGGACAAGTTAATAGAAGCAAGTTGCTTAGGACAAAGAAACGTCCGTGGATATTTTTAACCTGCATCCATCTTTGATATATTACTTTATTGCATTTCATACTAATTAAGCCCCAACCCTGGACTTCTTGTTTGCCTTTTCTATTCATATCAATATCTCACTCCTACAGTTGCTTATCATTGAGAAGGTATCATAGAATAGTATAGGCCAATTAATTTTTTCATGGCTTTGTTTAATTCCTAATCTCATTAGCCTCTTTTTTGAAGTATTTATGGTTTTCCTTAGTGTAACCATATTTTGGAAGTGCTTACCTGCATTTTGGCATGTTTCTGGGTTTTATCTGCTTTATTCAAACTAGACTTAGAATATTGGAAATTCTCTTGATACTGTTGATGATATGGGTTTCCTTGGATAGGTGCATTTGATGGAATTTGATTAGAACGTTCTTATATTTTATAGTTTTCCCTGTGTTCCTCCTTCCTCCTCTTACATCTTCATTGGCCTGTATTACGTCTTCTCTTTGTTTTCCCTATTTTAGTAAAAGAAATTAACTCAGCTTTCAGCCCTGCCTCTAAATGAATTGTCATATTGTTTGCTTCACTCACTGTAAGTGATGCAGGTTCTAGGGGCATTATTTAATTTCTATTTTTCTTATTTGGTCATCAAACAGTCTTTTGCTATTTACTTAACAAATATTATAATTTTAACCATCAAATCAATTTTAATGCAGCTTTGCTCTTTTTGCATCTAGGCATCTTTAACAGAATCGAAGCCGAAGTTGGAGAAGGATCCTCAAGGACGTGCAGCCAATCCTCATTTGGATCAATCTGACTCAGAGAAGCTTTTTCGAGAGCATGTGAAGACTTTGAACGAGGTCAGCCGATGTTTCTTAGACATGCTCTGCTGGTTTGTTTTGTAGCTATGAAATTTCTATTCATGAATGATCTAAGACATGAAACTGACTGTTCATTTATTTTCTTCTCTTTTCTTTCAATTTTTACAACTTCCGGATTATTTTCTTTGTTCTCTGTTTGGCTTCCTCTCTTATTTTCTTCGTAATTTATTCAATCATCTGTAGCAAATTGAAAGTGGAGTACAATTTTATTTTTCCTTCGAATCCTTCACTAGCTGGATGCTGCCTTCCTCTTTTATATGTTGACAGGTATATGATCCTGATATTCACCATCTGTGCCACCAGTCACCCGTTTTCTTTGGAATCCTGCCATTAATCAACTTTGCTTTGCCTCCTCTTGGCTTTGTCATTGTTTTATTTTATATTTCTTTTCTGCTTATCATGTATTGTGGCATTAATATGTTTATAAAAAATAGTCTAACAAGCAATTCCTACTGCTATCTACTTCCAGTTATATCTTTTAAGCAATTGTTTGTAATAGTTGAAATTCCTGTGTATATGTAGAGGTGTGCGGTGGATTTTAAAGCTCTCTTAGCCGAGGTAATAACTGCGGATGCTGCAGCTCGAGAAACAGAAGATGGTAAAACTGTTGTTAATTCCTGGTCAACAGCGAAACAACTCTTAAAGAACGATCCTCGTTATAACAAGATGCCAAGGAAAGATAGAGAATCCATGTGGTGGCGACATGTTGAGGAAATCCTGAGGAAGCAAAAATCAGTACGTGATCAAGAAGCAGAGAAGCATGCAGAAGGAAGAAGTCGAAGCTCTGTAGATTCTGATAAGTATATGTCTGGGTCAAGGAGAAACTACTCATGACAGAAAATGACCTCGCCCTTGGCAGAACTTCAATTTTACACCGCGGGACAGAAGAAAAGGCGAGCTAGATCTTTTTTTCGAATTGCAAGTATCTGCCAAATTTGATGTGTATGGGAGCTTTTTTTTCAAGTGAAATTTTGAATTCCACCTTGAGAAACTGCACATACAATATTAGTTTTGCTAGAGTACCCAATGGAACGAATGAGAATGTAACTTCTAACACAGTATAATTGGTTTAATTCTTAAGCTATAGTATATCTATAATGTGAACTTTTGTCAAGTATGACCTCCCTAGCATGTTATTGTGGTTTGTTCATTGTTTAGCCTACAGGAGAATACATAATTTATAATAGTGTGTTTGGAAGTGCTTTTTTGAAGTTCAGAAGTACTTCTTAAAGAGTTAAATTGTAAAAATGAATTTGATTATATTTATGGTTGTTTGGTTGAAGTCATTAAGCATTTTTTGATTGAAAAAATAATTTTAAAAGTTGTTTTAGAGAATTCAAATTTTGAGCTTCTGTACAAAGTTCTAATTGAGCATTTATGAGATGTTGCAATTAAGATTTAGTGAAATTTAAAAATTAATAAAATTATCATTAATATATAAAAAAAGACATTAATTTAGTTGTTACACTAATTATTTATATCAAATTGTCATTTTATATATTTATATAAAAATTATATTGACGTATTAAATAATACATTACAACTAATATATTTGATTTAAATTGATTAATTTTAAGTAAATAAGGTATATGCTAAAATAATTGTATTATAATTTTAATTAGTGATAATTGGGACTCTACTCACTTCTTTTAATGAATTTTAAATATGTTAGATTGTTATTAATTTTTGGGTTAATTACATTAATGGTCTCTATTCTTTCAGGTTTGTAATGATTTCATCCACATTCTTTTTTTTAGCAGATATCATCCTAATTCTTCTATTTATACTCATAGATGGTCTCCAAATCACTATTTTTCACTATTCTAATAATTCTTTGACAATTTTGCCCATTAACTTAAATACATTAAAATGATAGGAAAAAAAATACAATGAAAATATTGCAATTGGACTATTAACCTTTTCAAAAGTACAAATAAATCATAAACTTTTTTATTTTATTCAAATAAGTATCCTTCCCCAACTAAAAAAGAACCCCCAACCTCAACCTCAACCTCAACCTCAACCTTAATGGATCGCACTCAATCAAAGCAATCTGATATCCACGGTCCATAGCCAAGATCAAGCCATCCTGCACTGCCATTGCCTCGGCATCCTCAGCTGAGAGCTACCCAATCACCTTTCTCTCTTGCATTGCCACAAAAAACCCTCCACTCATCCCGAATGACAACACCCGTTGTGTAAAACCCTGCACCAGGCCTTGCTGAAGCATCATTGTTGATTTTTAAGCCTTTAGGAGGTGCTGGTTGCCATCGTTGGGGAAGGGCACGTCTAGTAACTAGCCTATCTTTCTCGTCCCGAACTTCCCATTCATGAATATTTCCAGCGGAATCCACCAATACCTGATTATCCTGTTGCCCCAAACCATGTACAACCTTATTCCTTTCACCCCATAGAACCCACAAAATGCATCCTAGCTATCCTAGTTCTCTCAATAAAAAGGGACTACTACTTCTCAACACAAGATTTGTTCAAATGGGTTACTGGGCTCATATTATTTCTACTTGAATATAGCTTTGTTGAGGAAATATTGTGCAAAACTGAAGTAGATCTAGAGAAAAAAAAATTTGGGATTTTGAATATTAGATAAATAAAGATGGCTGGGAAAAGATTAATATGGATAAAGTGAAATGTGGAAGAGATTAAAGTTTGAGTCAAAGACATTTGCAGAACATTTATTTCTCTTATGGAATGACTTATGGAGGTGGGGTGGGGGTTCCTTTTTAGTTGGAGAAGAACACTTATCTGAATAAAATAAAATAGTTTAGAATTTATTTGTACTTTTGAAAATGTCAAAGGCCCAATTGCAATGCTTTCATTGTATTTTTTTTCTATCATTTTAATTTATTTAAGTCAAGGAGTAAAATTGTCCAAGAATTCTCAGAATAGTGAAAAATAGTAATTTGGAGACCATCTGTGAGTATAAATAGAAGAATGGAGATGATATCTGTTAAAAAAAAAGAATAAGGATGAAATCGTTACAAACTTGAAAGAAGTAGGACCATTAGTGTAATTAACCCTTAATTTTTTAAATATTACTAAGGGTAAATAGCACCAGAGGTTTCGAACCTTTGAACATTGTAAATGATAGGGTCCTGAACCTTTGTTTCCTAGCAGTCGGAGTCCTTAACCTTTCAAACGTATGCACCAGGGGTCTTTTTTGGATGAAAAACGTCAAAATCGTTATTAAATAATCACGCGCGCCACATGCGAAGAATTTCTGAAGGGCAAAATTGTCCACTTTATCTCTCTCTTTTCATGAATCCAACATCTGCCATTGTGGATTACCCACAGAAATTAAGACTCGAAGGAAAAACCATATGTATACACATAACTTATATATCTATACTTATATTTTCGTTCACCTTTCTTTTTCTTTTCCTTTGTTTGGATATCGTACTTCTACTGTAAATACTAGGCTTGGGCGTCGGGTGGGTCGGTTCGGGTATTTCAATACCCAGAACCGTTGGTTCGGGTTCAGGTATTTCGTAAATGAAACTGTTCGGGTTCACGTAATTTTTGGAACCAAACCCGAACCCGAACCCGAACCCGAACCCGAACCCAAACCGTCGGTTCCGATTCCGGTTCGGTTCTATCCATAACAATTTTTAACACTTTGTTAATCTAATGCACAAAATATGAATATAGCATCAAATATCTAGCAAAATAAGTCACAAAATAGCATCCATTAGTAGAGTATAAACATTAAACACCAAATTACATACCCAAAAAACAAACAAAAAAAAAAAGTACTAAATTTTACAAATGCTAAAAATAACATAAAATTTTCCTCTCAAAACAACATAACAATAAATATTATCGAATTTTCCTTCCATCCCGTTGTTTCATTTGCTTTACCATTCATCAACCTTTCAAGACTAGACGAGAGATGCAGCGCAATTTGGGATTTGAGTGTGAGAGATGAGACGAGAGGTGCGGCGCAATTTGGGATTAGATATATTGGAAGTGTGAAAAAGTGAAACTCGAGGCGGAGATTAAGTTTAATAATTGGATATCAATTGGGCCAATGTCGTGATGATTTATTTGTGAATTTTATTTGGGGAATTGGGTATATAAATTTCAGCCAATTAAGTTTGGGCCTAGGTGGTATGTTTTTGGGCATTAATTTTGGATTTTGGCTATTTTAATTTTCTTATTTAGTTGGTGTTGAGCCATTGAATAAATTGTAAAAAAATAAAAATTCGGTTCTAGTTCGGGTACCCACGGTTCTTGTTCAAGAACCAAGAACCGACCCGAACCCGATCGGTTTTCGGTTCTTGGTTCCGGTTCTTAATTTTTTTTTTTGGAACCGAACCGGAACCTTCGGTTCTGATTCGGTTTCAGTTCAAGAGGTTTGGTTCCGGTTAAAATGCCCACCCCTAGTAAATACACTGAACCATATGTATGCACACAACTTATATATCCATGCTTACTTTTTCATTCATCTTTCTTTTTCTTTTCCTTTGTTTGTAACCGTACTTCTACTGTAAGTACTCTGCCGTCGATGATTTCTTCAATGTGAGACTGTGATGATTTTTCTCTCTCTATATTTTTGCTGAGCAAAATCCGATTGGAGGATTGAGATAAATCAATCCGTATCTTGGCATGGTGACCTGGATGGCATGAAATTGGGATTTGTTTCTTGCAACCGGCGATTCGCAGCCATGGCATTGTCGCATTCTCTCTCACTTCGCTTGATTATACAGATCTGAGCCTCAAAATTTTATTTTTTATTTTCTCCTTTAGTTTAATGATATTTGAGTTATGCTAAATAGTTTTGCCTTTCAGAAATTCATCACGTGTGGCGTGCGTGATGACTTAACAGCGATTTTGACGTTTTCCATCCAAAGAGGATCCCTGGTGCGTACGTTTGAAAGGTTAGGAACTCCGGCTGCTAGTAAACAAAGGTTCAGGACCCAATCGTTACAACATTCAAAAGTTCAGGACCTCTGGTACTATTTACTCTATTACTAATTATCACATAATTTGACTGTATTTAACCAATAAATTAGCAATATATATTTTCGAAATTCAAATTCAATTAATAATCAATGTGCTAATTTTCAAGCATCAAATCGTATAAACCTTAATTAGTGGGATTAATACTTGAAATACCCAAAAATTCTCCAGATGTATCAACGTATCCCACAGTTCTTGGTTTCTTCTCTGTCAAAATAGCTAAATCAATTCTCCACACATTTGTTTCGTCACACAGACAATCTCCACCAAAATCTCAGGACTCTTTCACTCTCAGATCGATTAGCGTTCTCACAGATCTTTATTAAGGTGAGTGTATTGCATTTCGTCTCTACGATTTTGAAAACATAATCTTCCATATTTTCATGTAACCATACTTAGGCTTGTTTGTACAAAAAATTAATTATGGCACCGTTCCGTAGCAATAACAAATCAAGAAAGAAAAGTTCGTTCATGTGTAATAGTGCAGCCCAAAAAATAAATCGCCGATGCAGCAAAGCCAGATTCAAGCCCTAAAAGAACAAGATCACTGTAATAGTGATGAAAGTGAAGAGATGCCAAAGTTGAAATTCTGATTGGGTATAGAAGAGATGCCAAAGATTTAATGTATTTTCCTGATTTTTCTTGCGTATGTTTCATAACAATTAGAGATATTGTTGTTCTTGCTGTTGTGGACCCACTACGGCACATTATACCGCATCTCATTCAGAAATTAGAGGTGTTGAAGCACGCAACTCCCAGTATCCAATTGTTATGCAGATTGTGTAAAGACATTCCGCTGCAAAAAAATGGGTTAAGTTTCCAACTTTTACTGCTTTTATATTTCATTCTACAACTTCAAGTTATCACCTAAAATATCGTACTCCACATTTGATTAACCTTCTTCAATGTATTTTTCAGTGGTGATTGTGGGATTTTTGTTATCAAGTACGCAAAGTAGATCTTCTAGAAGATGATAAATGAGATGCCGAAAAGGTTTGATAACCAGATGGCTTGATACAACATGGTGGTTCAACTATACAAGTACGCAATCGAGAAACTTGAAATACCATTGTCAAGGATGTCCAAGTAGCTTGGTATATCAGCTGTATGGATCAAGAGCATTTTGGTAGTAGATCTATTGTATTATAGATTTCTTGAATGGTGGTTTTTTTTTTTTTTTATTTCATTGGATTTTTGCCATGCGTATCGGTTGTTATTTGCTCTATGGAATATGAACATATAACTGTGTTGAAATATTTTGGGAAATAGATATTGTCCTCATAATGCATTGGGTCAGATTGTTAATCCCCTTTTTGCAGTTTATAGATTGTAAGCTTAGTTTGGGTTAATACTACGTTTGTCTAGACGGCATTGTCCATATGATTAACCTGTTTTTTGAATGTAACTAGTAGTTGACAAAAGTATTTTGATAATAAGATTTGTGTCTTGTTAACATTCTATAGCTCATATTTCTTTGGCGTTACATCGTTATGAAATTGGTTACATCCCGGATAAGCTGTTGTTTCAAACTGGTTTCTCTGTAACACATTACATCTAATTGAATGCTTAAGATTATTGTTAACCTATTCATGTACATGTACTGCCAAACACAAAATATGAGCATATCCTTATCCCAAGATGATTTGGACAATGCAACTAGATGTCAACCGATACCATAGCATTAACCTACACACAAACTTAGATTGTGCACATTAAAAGTTAGCAATTGGACACTTAAGTTGTATGTATAAAATTTGAAATGTGAAGTTCTAGGTGGCTATTTTATGCAACAACACTGCAAAATGGAATCCAAAATCTGATTAAAACAATGCAAATTAACAATGGCCTATATTCAATTTATTACAGAATTGAAAACGTAGAATGCAAATTTTAACTGTCATCAAGTTAACAAGATATATAACCAAATCGATAAAATAAATTAGATATATTATCAATTAACAATGTCTTCAAAATGGCTAGTCTGCAGCAACTCCTTTTGAATCAGTTCCTGCAATTATATGTATATTAAAACAAACAAGATTAAAGTCAAGCTAATGACTAATAAACATGTAGTTGAAATTGTTCGCTAAAATGTATACCGCAAGTGCACGGGTCGCGTTCAAGTAATAAAGTGATGAGAGAGTGTCGAACACACGAGGATAGATAATTTTTGTTAAACTTTTATTCAATCCAGCTCTATTTTAAACACACAATTCAAACATATTGATTTGATGATTAAACTACGAATTAAGAGTTGAAGAAAATAAGCTAACAAGAAAATCGTAAAAGAGAATTAATTGGAAAAAAATCAAAAAGGTGAATAAACTAGGAATTTGACTTCACCAATTACTCCACTTTAAAGTTTCATTTTCCATTATCAATTCCAAAACGAGATCATTATGGCAATCAATGCTTCTAAAATATCTAGCAATCTCTCCCGAGTAGAGCCAAACCTATTTTCACACAAGACTCTCAAGCATTAAAAATGCAAGTGCACCCATTTGTGATTTCACAAAGTATGAAAATGTATTCCTACATTCCATAACTTTATGTTGTTAATTAAATGTGTTCACCTAATTTCAACCCCCCGTTAGCAAACTAAGCCACAAAAGTAGTTCAATGGTGATCAATCATCTCAATACACAATAAATCCCAATAATAAACAACCATAACAACCAAGAATATGGAATCAAAAGCAAGATAATTTAACTTTAAAGTTTCATAAATGGATTAATCTCATTCCTAGTGAAATAAAATTAGCCCATCATGTTTACAAAATTAAAATAGCAAATAGATTCAAAATACATCACCGGAATTAATAAAGTCAAGAGAAATGGAAGATTTAGCTTAAACCCATGGTTTTCTTCATTTGCCCACTATGAAACTCCATTCATCTTCTTCGACTTTACAAAATGACCACAATGATGTACCAAAAATCAAAGAAAACCCATTTCCATGGAGTTTTCAAAGAACCTTTTTGTTTTTCTTCTTCTTGGAGAGCTTGTATCTGGGAGAGAGTATGAGAGCCTCCCTGCTATCTAAAAAAAAACGGCCCCTTAAGCTCTAGAATTCGTCAAAAGTTGAATTCCCAAATTATCCCTCAAAAACTAGGTAAAAACGCAGGATGACAAAAAAAAAAAAAAAACCATGCGATCACATGGCTTTATTCCATGCAATCGCATGGTAAGAGTTAAAAGTATTCTGCCCAAAACAAATGCCCAGCGGTGATCGCATGGTAATATGGCCATGCGATCACATGGGCCATTTGACCTGCAATTGCTATTTGGCCCATGTTTAAAATTGCAGTTCTAGTTCCTGAACTTTTTGGAATGTTGACTTTAGTCCTTGAATTCTTGGTTATATTTCAGATAGGTCCTTCATAAATTGCAACTCAGGTCTTCCATCTTTTGACATATTTATCATTTGGTCTCCATAATTCTCAATTTGTACAAATTTAGTCATTTTCTCCATTTTTTGCGTGGATCTCTTCCAATCACCATTCGAGCTTGGTCTTTTTTACCTAAACAATCAAAAGAACATAAATAAGTAGTAAACTACTTAGAAGAAATCACAATTACCCATTTTTAAAGGCCAAAATAAGTGCAAAACCTGCACTTATCAAAAATATTTACCTCGACCCCGATATTAGATTTCGATTTCCTTTTCCACCTCGAGTTTGCACTTAATGGTAATGGATTTTTTTTCATTTTGTTTTATTATGACTGTATTCAGAGCAACGACTACATCTCAATCTCCTCGTAACCTCATAAACTGTATGATGCCTCTTTTGATGTGGTCTTCTAGTGCCTTTTGTCAAAACATGAGTAAGTTCTACCTCTTTCGATAAATTCCAATTGGACTCGTTACCAAGTGAATAAATTGAACCGTGGTACGCCCTAAGATAGGATTTTTTTGCTATAGTAAGGTGAGCAATGATCGTAGATCAACATATTATTTCTATCGTGTACTGCTATTGCATGTGGACATGACATTTTATCAATCTGCAAACGTTTGCAAGAGCAAACCTTGTCATCGACCCTCATCAAGTACGATGTTGTTTCATCGTTAACTTGGTGTGCACTCTCACTTGGTAACACGTGTTTGATTTTCAATAAAAGACTGAAATAAATTAATATGACAAAACTAATACCATCAATGCTACAATTATTCTCATTTAATAGATGGCAATAAAAGGTAGTTAATTAATCAGTGCCTAAAATTATTAACATACCTCCATCTCTAGAGACTTCATCAATCTATCCCTCATCACGCTCTCACATCTTGACCCAAGTCTTGTGAATGTCGTTTCACATCATTGGAATTCTTGTAAAACCACTTTTGTACTAAACAACACAAGGACTCGAACAATGCTTCTATTGAGAAGTTCTTAGATGATTTGGTAGTTGAATTCACCGACTCTACAATATTTGATGTCATTGTAGAGAACCGATTGGATGTCATGTAGGCTCTGGATCACTTATGGTACCCACTTTCCTCCTAAATTAATATTGATGCATCACGTTAGTCACATGGCTTAAAGACGTGTTTACTAAATAAATAAGTATCGAAACTAATCATATATCCCCGAATATCACCGTCAATCAAGTGTAGCATTCTCATTTGAGTTTTGAATTCTGATATTGTGTAAGCTCTCGTTGCCACGTTGAATGGTTGTCTTATGAATTTTGTTTTTTTTACTAAACTGCTTCTTTAAATTCTGATATAGATGGCAACAACATACTTCGTGTATTGCATTTGGATAAACCTTCTCAACTGCATTTTCTATACTACCATACCGATCAGAAACGATAATAAGCATATCACGTTGACTGTATGCTTCTTTCAACCATAGAAAGAACCACTCCTACGACTACGAATAATGATTTTCTGAATCACCAACACCGAAAGCTATTATGAAAATGTTATTATTAGCTCCTTGTGTACACGATGTAAATAGGGTCCTACTGTAACTACCTGTTAAAAATGTTTTATCGATTACAATAATAGGTTTAAAATATTTACATCCTTCTATCGATGCCCCCAATGATACAAAGCTAAACAAAAATCTGTTACTGTCGTTTGTCTCTATTTTTGTAAACGATCATGGATTTCGTTGTTTAAGAATGTGTGGATAAGTAGGTAGTCTTCCAAATGATACTTCAGAACAGCTCTTATTATTTTTAGTGCATGTTCACGAGCTCTCCAAGCCTTTTCATAACTACAGATACACTGTAGGTTCTCATCATATCCCGTACGATGTCAGCTAGCGTGTATACTGTCCTTGTAGAGACATACATGTATTTAATGCAGTTTGCGATCAACGAACATGTTGCTTGTTTATGATCTCCCAAGGCTGCATCAAATGAGCATGTGTGACTGTTCTTAATGTTTCTTATTTTGAACATTGTCGTCTTTACTATTACCGAAGCTCTAAGTCCCCATTTTCAGATGTCATCCAAGCACTACAAGACATGCTCATTCTTGTATGATTTGTGAACCTTGAATTGAAATCGATAATGAATTGCATAAAGTGCTAGACTTGTTACCAACAATTCATTAGTCCTGAATACTGCATTGTTTAACATCCTCAACACTAGAACGGGAGATTACGTCACACTCATTCTCATCAGTAGCATGTTCAGGACATGTAACATATTCACATATTGCAGATCTCATCTTTTCGATAGTTGGAAAAATCGAAACCGAAGAATTACCCAAACAACCATAGGTAGAATTATCCGTGCTAGTCGTGTGTGGATATACACTAGTATCTTGTTATGTCACTACATTACCCAAGCAAATTAGATTGTCTTCATTGCAACATACCTTCTCAACATCTACACATAGTGGGAACTTTGTCAAGTCCGATTCGGTCTTTTTAAACTGTACCGAACTGTCGCTACAAATCTTGATGAGCGGCTCGTTCGCCAGAACTTGATACTGTATCTTAATTGCATACCGTGACTTATCCATTTTTTAATTAATTCATTATCATCTCTACTAACTTCACATAACTACATTCTATAAGACTATTATTCCTACAATTGAGTAAGCATCGTAAGTCCGTAAACGATCTCACTCACCATCGTGGAAAACCAAAACACTAACAGATCCCATATCTGCAACACAAATTATAAAATTGATACACTATTCAATAATACCTAGCATGCAACCTCACTATGTTTTTGAAGCAGATTAACAACGTGCATATATATTGAAGGCACTATATAAAATTCACCTACTTGTTGAGCTAAATCACGTAGAGGTGTTCCAATTAATTTAGTTTGGTAACAATCAATCAATATTAGTAACAATTAGTGGTCTACAATTATAAACGCACTTCCATTCAGTTACAATAAAGTTTATATTGAAGACAATATATAAAAAAATGGTCTACAAATATAAATGCACTTATAAAATTCTGTTATAAGATTAATTCATATATTTATACGTTACTAACTGTAAATGACAATAGGATAAACATGTTATACAATGAACACCATTTGACTGATCTATAAGATAATCTATAGATTTATGATCGTTTTCGACAATTAAAACTGATTGTAATTGATGATACTAAAATAATGGTATGCAATTATAAAGGCACTTTATAAACTTATGTTATACATTAACGGTTAATTCATATCTTTATACCAATTGTAGATGACAATATGATAAACGTGTTATACAATTAACATAATCTGACTGATTCATAAGTTAATCCATATTTATATTTTCGTTTTAGACAAATGAAACTAATTGTAATTGATGATACTAAACGCAGATCACATATTCCTATCATTTATCATCCTCATTTTAGTGTGAAGTATCATTTATCATCCTCAATATTTCAATTTGTTGTATTAATTAACCATTTTTCATCAAAAATTCACATACTTAGTAACCACAATCAATAAGAGTAATGTTATTAATAGTCGCTCACTACTGATAGTCATCATATGTGGCATTACTCAATTAGATTAATTGTTCATAACTAATTGTTATAAATACATTACTTAAATAATTCATCCAATTAAATAATGCCACATAGGATGACTACCAGTAGTGAGCGACTATGAATAGCATTATTCAATCAATAATCAGTAAACACAATTAATAACCACAATCAATACTCAATTAATTTACCAGCCTAACCAACTATTATTGATATTCAATTCTCAATAACCACAATCAATAAACTATCGTTGTGCGTGAATATTACTAATCCAACTCATATATGAAAATCATCATGTTATACACTAACAACGTTAATAGTTATTACCGGTGTTTATTTCAATGTCACGTATTAAACTAGTTATTGGGATAAAAATTAATATAAATACTTGGAAATTGCACAAATATCAGGAATATGATCTTGAGAATGAAATTTCAGATTAAATCTTATAAATTACAATAAGATGACGTAGATACCCGATTGTGTAACTTGCCCATGTTGAAAATGGCTTGTAATATGATGTTTGAATTTTAAATTTTGGAGATGATAATCTTTCCTTTTAGAAGAAACAGATGCAACCAAAATGGAAGGGATGAGGATTGATAGCTGCATTTATTATCTAGTAATTTTGTTATTTTAATTTGCTAATTATTATTATTTTATTTATTTTTTAATTCCAATAGATTTGTAATTTGCAGAATAAATATAGGTATTTATGTTAATAACCATTTTAGTAGTTATTATATGATATGAATTTTTTTTTATATAAAAATAATAATATGAGATATAATAATTAATTATTGTTTAGTCAAATAAATATAAAATTTATATAAAAGTACTTTTATAGTTATGTAATGAAATACTCAATTTAATATTCAGAGCACTTTTTGGATTAACAGTCAAACAGTCAACAACTTTTTAACAAAAGTTCAACTGCCAAAAGCTCAACTACAAAAAATTATAATGCTAAAAATTTTACTCACAAAAACTGTGTCAAACGGATTCTTACGGTCTCTAAATTGTACTTTTATACCAAGCAATTGCACTGACATGTACTCGTCCTAGTAGTCAGCCTAAAATAGAGCGACTAGCCATCTCAGCTCATGACATTTGCAAATGGGATTTTTATAATGATCTTTTTAGATGATTTACAAAATTAAAATTCAACCCGTGAATCAACATTTCTATGACTTTATTCACTCTTTTGAATTTAGTGAATATACAAAGTTATCAAAATACACGTCAAATCTTATTTTCAACGTCTAAAGATCATAATCCTAATATGTCAACTTGTGAGTTAACATACTTTTGTTCGTATTCACTCTTTTAGTGAACATACGAAGTTTTTCTCACTTTCATCATAGCCCCTATGTCTAATATGCCTAATATGTCGTCTCTTCTTACGGCAGTTTTAGCCATCCTTATGTTTGAACAAATCCCACTTTCCATGTTTGAATGTCATAATCCTTATGTCTAATATGCCTAATTTGGAATCATGCCTTATAATGCTCTTAAGAATATTCTAATAACACGTGTGGTAAGAAAATTATATAACACTGAATATTATTAAAAATAAAAAAAGTCAAAATTGTTATAATATTATATAATATAAATATAAATGACTATTATGCCCCTAGAAACCTCTATAAATAAAGGACTCTGGTTATTAATAAAATTCATTCCTTTCAGCGCATTCTCTCTCTCTCTCTCACACACACACATTTTTCTCTGTTTTTTTTTAGATTTATAACACGTTATCAGCACGAAGACTCTAGCCAAATTAAGCGAGAAATATTCCTCAACTAAATTGACAAAGCTATGGCCAACATTACAAAACTTGAGTTTGGTGCCCTCGACATATCAAGAAAAAATTATATATCATGGATATTTGACGCTGACATCCACCTTATCTCAAAAAGATTGGGTGAAACGATAAAAGAGGAAAACAAAGAATCCTTGCAGGATCGTGCAAAAGCGCTTATTTTCCTCTGTCACCATTTCTACAATGGATTGAAAATTGAATACCTCACTATGAAAGATCCACAAACTCTTTGGACAAATATCAAAGAGAGATTTGATCATCATAGGACGATTGTCCTTCCCAAAGCCTGTTATGAATGGATACATCTCCACCTGCAAGATTTTAAAACTATCAATGAGTACAATTTTGAACTATTCAGGATATCTTCAACATGAAAACTATGTAGAGAAAAACTCATTGAAGATGATATGTTGGAAAAAACTTTTTCCACTTTTCATGCATCAAATGTGCTCCTGCAGCAACAATATCGTGAGTGTGGTTTTAAAAAGTACTCTAAATTGATATCTTGGCTTTTAGTTGCTGAATAAAACAATGAATTGCTAATGAAAAATCATGGGCTACGCCCAACTGGTTCCACAGCATTGCCTGAAGCAAATGCAATATTATATCATGGACGTGGACGTGGACGTGGACGTGGACGTGGACGTGGATGCGGACGCAGACACCGACGTAGACGTGGATATGGTTCTGGACATGGAAATGGACGTGGTCGCTATCGTGGACAAGGTGATAAGCAACACTATCAGCAACAAAATAGAAACTTTAAGAAACCTATCACATTTAAAAAGAAGCACGGAGAAAGTTGCTATAGATGTGGAATGAAAGGGCATTGGTCTCGTTCCTGTCGTACGGCAAAACATCTTGTGGATCTTTACCAACAATCAATCAAAGGAAAATGCACAATTAAGACAAATTTTGTTGATTATTCAACTGATGTAACTCACTTAGTCTTGTTTTAGTAGTTTATGTTGCAATTTATTTTGTTGTTTTTCTTTAAATTTTGAGACTTATATTAGTGATCTATTTAATGGCTAATCAAAGTATTTCTTTATGTTTTAAATTTTTTTTTTCGTTGTAAACTTTATTTCTAAAATGATCTATTTGATTATAAATTCAGGATGAATTATCGAGATATTTGTTTAGCCGATAGTACAGCTTCGCATACCATTCTTTAGGACAAAAAGTATTTTCTAGACTTAATGCTCGTAGAAAATAAAGTTATTCTAATAGCAGGTGAGTCGAATATCATTGAAGCTCTGGAAGAGCTTGTATTATTTTATCAAATAATACAAAATTATGTATTGATGATGCACTTTATTCTAGTCAATCTCAAAAAAATTTGATCTGTTTCAAAGATATCCGCTACAATGGATACCACATTGAGACAATGAAAGAAAACAGTATTGAATATTTTTGCATAACTTCTTTTGTATCTAGCCAGAAGCAGATACTAGAAGTTCATTGATCCCAAAAGTTTAATACTTTGGCATGATAGACTTGGACATCCGGGAGCTACAATGATGCGACGAATAATTAACAATTCACATGGACATCCTTTAAAGAACCAGAAGATTCTTTTACCTGATAATCATCCATGTGTTGCTTGTTCTCAAGGCAAGTTAGTCATTAGACTTTTATCTATAAAGGTTAATTTTGAATCTCCCACTTTCTTGGAAAAAATTCATGGAGATATATATGGGCCGATACACCCACCATGTGGATCATTTCGATATTTTATAATTTTGATCGATGCATCAACAAGATGGTCCCATGTTTGTTTGCTTTCAACAAGAAATACCGCTTTTGCTAGACTACTTACTCAAATCATAAAATTGCGAGCTCAATTTCCTGAATACTCAATCAAGAAAATTCGTCTTGATAATGCTGGTGAATTTAGATCCCAAGCATTTGATGATTACTGTATGTCAATTGGAATTGACATTGAACACTCAGTTGCGCATGTACATACACAAAATGGCTTAGTAGAATAATTTATCAATGTCTGCAGTTTATTGCCAGGCCATTACTTATGAGGACAAAACTCCCAACTTATGTTTGAGGTCATGCTATATTACATGCTGCATCATTGGTTCGTATAAGACCAACAGCTTATTATCAGTATTCACCTTTACAACTTGCACTTGGTCAAGAGCCTAATATTTCTCATTTACGAGTATTCGACTGTGCAATCCAAGTACCAATCTCACCACCACAGCGTACTAAAATGGGTTCCCAGCTAAAACTTAGAATTTATGTGGGATTTGACTCACCTTCCATCATCAGGTATCTTAAACCTTTAACAGGTGATATATTTACTATACGATTTGCAGATTGTCATTTTGATGAAACAAAATTTTCAATTTTGAGAGTAGCAAAGCTGCATTTTCAAGAACAACGTAAAATTTGTTGGAATGAACCAACATTATCTCACTTTGATTCCCGAAGTAATCAATGTGAGCAAGGAGTTGAAAAGATCATTCACCTGCAAAATGTTGCAAATCAATTGCCTGATTCATTTGTTGATACAAGAAAAGTAATAAAGTCATATATCCCAACAACAAATACTCCAGCAAAAATAGATATTCCTGTAGGATAATCTGTGGTAGCAAGTGACCCACAAATACGCCAAAAATGTGGCTGACCTATTGGTGCTAAAGACTTGGTACCTCGAAAAAGAAAGGTACAAGAGAAAAACCAACCTAAAGAGGTTGGTCAATCAAATCCTGAAAATATGGTTCCTGGAGAACTACAAGTGTCCGAAAATCATGAGATTTCAATAAATTATTTGTTATCTCATAAATTATGAGAACAAAAGGATATTGTTATGGACAATATTTTTGCTTTTAACATAGCTCTTGATATTGTGCGAAGTAAAGAACCTGAACCACAGTCCGTACGAGATTGTCAAAATAGAAATGATTGGCCAAAATAGAAAGAAGCCATACAGAAGGAATTAAATTCTTTGGAGAAACGCAAAGTATTTGGACCTGTCGTCCGAACCCCTGAAAATGTTATCCCTATAGGATACAAGTGGGTATTTGTAAGAAAGCAAAATAAAAACAATGAAATTACTCGGTACAAAGCCTGACTTGTAGCACAAGGTTTCTCACAAAGACCTGGGATCAATTACGATGAAACATATTCTCCTGTAATGGACACAATAACATTTAGATTTTTAATAAGTTTGGCTATATCACAAAGGCTTGATATGCACCTCATGGATATAGTAACTGCCTATCTGTATGGTTCACTTGATAGTGACATATATATGAAAGTTCCTGAAAGACTGAAAGTGCCAGAAGCACATAAATCATGCAAAAGGGATATGTTCTCAATCAAATTACAAAGATCATTGCATGGATTAAAACGATCAGGACGTATATGGTATAATCGTCTTAGCGAATATTTATTGAAAAAAAGCTATAAAAATGATGATATCTGCCCATATAAAGAAAACAAATATTGGATTTGCAATTTTAGTAGTTTATGTTGATGACTTAAACATTGTAAGCACTCTTGGAGTGATCTACAAAACTGCTAAGTATTTGAAAAATGAATTTGAGATGAAAGATTTGGAAAAAATCAAATTCTGTCTTGGTTTGGAAATTGAACATTTCTAAGAAAGATTATTTGTTCATCAATCATCATATACAGAAAAAGTATTGAAACGCTTTAATATTGATAAAGTGCATCCACTGGCTTCTCATATGGTCGTTTGCTCACTTGATGTGAAAAATGATCTCTTTCGCCCACTCGAAGATGGGGAAAAGATTCTTAGTCCTAAGGTACCATACTTTAGTGCAATTGGAGCATTGTCTTATCTTGCAAATTGCACTCGACCAGACATAACTTTTTCTGTAAATCTACTTGCAAGATATAGTTCTAAGCCAACTTAAAGACATTGGAATGGTGTTAAACATATCATTCGTTACCTGAAAGGTACTATAGATATGGGATTATTTTACTCACAAAAATCTGAGTGTTCTTTAGTGGGATATGCAGATGTAGGTTATCTCTCTGATTCACACAAAGGAAGATCACAAACAGGATATGTGTTTACACGTGAATGAACAACTATATCTTGGCGATCTGTAAAGCAAACCCTAACAGAAACATCTTCAAATCATTATAAAATTATTGCAATCCATGAAGCAAGTAGAGAATGTGTGTGGCTGAGAAATATGACCCATCATATACAAACATCTTGCAGATTACCTTCAACAAAAGAAAGTCCAACAATACTGTATGAAGATAATGCAGTATGTACTGCACAACTCAAAGGAGGCTACATCAAAGGAGATAGAAGAAAACATATTTCTCCAAAAATTTTCTATACCCACGAACTTCAGAAAAATGGTGATATAGATATTCAACAAATTCGCTCAAATGATAATGTGGCAGACTTATTCACCAAGGCATTACCGGCATCTACATTCAAGAAATTGGTATATAAATTGGGATGCGTCGACTCATAGATCTTCAGTGATCAATATCAGGGAGAGTAGCTGTACTCTTTTTCCTTCGTCCAGTTTTTATCCCACTAGATTTTTCTGGCAAGGTTTTAACGAGGCAGCATCACAATACCCCAAGTTAACTATACACATTTTGTAATTGTTGAACAAATAGTCATTTAAGGAAGAGTGTTATACTATTATATAATATAAATATAAATGACTATTATGCTCCTAAAAACCTCTATAAATAGATGACTCTGGTTATTAATAAAATTCATTCATTTCAGCGCATTCTCTCTTTCTCTCTAGTTATCCTCTGTTTCATTTTAGATTTATAACAAAAATCTTATAATTATATACTAATCATGCACTTAATATTATTTGGTATGAAATATATATATTTCTTTAATCTCCTCTAATCCTGCTATTTAAATTTTATCATTTATATTGTACTATATGTATTTGAGAGTAATGATCTCCTACTTACGATGATTAGGAGGTCATTTGCTCACTGATGATGTGGACTGTTACACAATACACAACTGTGTGTGGATAAAATTTCTATCCACACGCATAGGCAAATGATTTCATAACTATCGTAAATAAGAGATTATTACTCATGTATTCATCTTCTTTTCATTAGTGAAAGTTTACGGCATATCGCCTCCAAGGGCATAGGCGAGTTGGTAAGGCTTGAGGTGAGACATCTTCCGGCAACGTAGGTTCGATTCCCGTGTGGGGCAGATTTTCACTGAAATATTGTAGAGGTCTGTCTTGGGGGTTGGCCTGTTGGCTCTCTCCCTCAGGTCCATGCCACTCGTGCACATCCCTTGATTTACAACCCGCCTGGTTAATGGACCTCTGACACAAGTAGAGAGCTTCGCATTCGAGACTTTCTCCTTATCAGAAGTTTACGACATATGACAAGGTGTAAAATAAATTAATGGGGTTTTTTCAAAAATAACCACAATAAATAAACTATTTCTTAAAATACTATCATGTTTTTTTTATTCTAAAAATACTGTTTTTTTAGTTTTGTAACACTTGTTGTTACATTTGTTACATTTGTTATTTTAGTTATAATAAATGTGTTACATTTGTTATTAACAAACATAACAAATGTAACAACAAGTGTTATAAAAATAAAAAACAGTATTTTTAGAATAAAAAAAGTTAAATAGTATTTTTTAAATTATTTTACATTTTGTAGTATAGGGTGAAATTATCACTAAATTAATTACACGATTCTTTCCACAGCTTGACGCCTTGACCCATAACCTTGGAAGAGCCTAATACTTAAATAAATCTACCTTGTCTCTCTCTCCCATCAATCCTTCGTATTCATTCATAAATCACAACCCTCCTCCGACCGCACTTTATACTCCATAAAGGAAAGCAATCAAGGGCTGAATCAACACTTAAAAAAGAGCTGCTTTTTCGTACGGGTACTACTTTTTTCCAAAGAATCTCGCCTTGGAAAAATAAATAATTCTCAGCAAAAAAAAAAAAAAAAAAGATAACAAAGAGAAATTTTTTAGCTTGTTTCTCGATTGTTTTTGCACAAAAGTTGTGATCTTTTTTCGTTTTCTTCAAGTAAATGGGCATGGCATTCTTCGAACTAGTAAAAAGAAATCAGCTTTGGGGAAACAAAACCCAAATGGAGGACAAGTTGGAGCAGTCTATTATTAGAATAAATCTTGTTTCTTTTTGCAAAACGTCAAAATTATTCTCATTTTCAAGAATTATAAATGGGTAGCGAATTCATTAACTTTCCACTATAACAATGTACGTTAAGACAACTTCGATTTAAATGGGATCTTCTTTCTCCTTTATATTCACTTACTTCGCTACCAAGAAAGTTTGTTATTTGATGCGTTTTCGTATTGTAATTTTATCGTTCTAATGTTACCTGTTTGTGGATTTTATGTGCGTATAGTTGTGCTCATGGCAAGGAAGATGTTGATTGATGGGGAGCTGGACAAGCCCAGTGAAGAGGACACTCACTTTGACTTTGATTTGTTTGTGATTGGTGCCGGCAGTGGTGGAGTTCGCGCCTCTCGATTTTCAGCGCAATATGGAGCTAAGGTTTAAGTACAGGGAAAGCCCACTTTAAGATATTAGATGCTTGATTGCATTGTTGTAGTTGGTGTTTCTTAGTCACATCAGTAGATGTTGTAGAGGTATATAAATGGCCTAGAGTTGTAGAAGATTCAAATTACTAGTATACCGCTTTTCTTTGCGGTGGAATTCGACCATAGAAGATTTTAATGGATTGAAGAGTTGAGAACAATGAGAAAGAGAATTTTGTTTGAGAGGAGTTTGATTTTGATGAATATGGATAAATGGAGGAATTGAGATAGAGAGATATAAGTTTTGGTTTGAGAGGACGAAGACGTAGTGACGGACAAAGAAGTACTTTTTTGTGTGCTTGTAGCGGAGTAAACCTCCCTACAATTGGTGATTAAGTTAGAAAGGCTTAACAATCAAAGGTTACTAGATATTAACTGGTTTTGGTGCCTTAAGCCATGTGTATTTTTGTCAAGATTTTGATCACTGAATGATCTTAAAAACAAAACTTTCCTTATTTTTTTTACTTGTATAAGAGCATCTCCAATATAATCGTGGATTGTACTAAAAAGTGTATCACATCACCGCACATTGCTTACATGGAAAAAAGAAGAAATGGAGGATGTCTAGCACACTGTCTACATTTGGACGATGTGCTAGACATCCTTTATTCATTTTTTTATAATTAATGTCCATCGAAATATGTGCTAAACCTCTTTTATTTAATTTTTTATAATTTATCTCTATCGGAACGTATGTTAATTATTCTTTATTTAATTTTTTATAATTTATCTACTACTCTCTTGTACATGTGATCACAATTTTTTTAAACAACTCCATTGGAGATGCTCTTCTCTCCGTCTCCATTTTATTTGCCACTTCTACAATCCACATTGTTGCATTGGAGATGTTCTAAGAAGTAAGATCTGATGTAGTGTTGGGTTGGTAAAGAACAAAAGGAGTTTAGACAATGCATGGCTTATCTATCTGCTTAATCATGTTCTCTATTGAAAATATTGTTTATTTGTTTCCTCGGTGCTGTAGGAGATTTTCAATAAGATATCATTGTGGTGGGTCTTAATTCAAACCAATGGCGAAAGGTTTCCATGACCTGTGGGTATTGATTCTCGATTGACAAGTTTTGGTTTGTACCCGCAAACTAAACTTTTGAAAAGACAGCTGTTTTGAAGCTAAGTGATGACATTTGTTGTTGGAGTTGGTTGGATTCCATTGGCACTCTTTATTAGTGATAAAGAAAAGGTTAATCAGCTCTGGCATAGGTACAGAGATCTGGAATTTAGATGGTTTGAGCTAAACCACACGATCAAATTAGTTATCTACTTGGTTGAAATAAAGAGGTGCCAAAATTATTGGGAATAAGGCTTGTTATCGGTATAAAAACATTACAGTTGTATATAAGTAATTCATGGACTTTCCTTCTAGAATAAGGAACCTGGTTCTACCTAGAAATTACCAATGAATTAATTCCAAGGTCACCCATGTATTAGTAAGGACTCCTAATAAAATGCAAATGGTATAAAATCCTAATTTAAGACTCAAGGACCAAACTTACAACACATCTAAAAAGTCAAAATACCCTCTTAAACTCTATGAAAATAACCAAAGTTGAGGAAAATACTCTAAATTCAGTATGGATACTTTCATTTTGACCAGATTAACTTCTTGCTTGTCATAGGACCCCCAATCTTTTTCTTGAGTTTCCAAATTCTTCCATTATTTTCATACCCAGAATCTATAATTTTGGTTATATGTTAGAAAGCGTTTATGATTGTTTCACTTAATCTTTTGTAGTTATGTTCATTCCATGCCAAGACTTTTATGAGTAGTCTGTTGCTGAAGAACTTTTAATATGTTACCAGGTCGGGATATGTGAACTTCCATTTCATCCTATCAGCACTGAAGTCGTTGGAGGAGTTGGCGGCACGTAAGTCCACAGATTTTCTAATTTCAATAGGTTAATGAGTCATGCCTCTGCTTTTTACATTATGTGTAACTCTCCTAACATTTATTATGGTTGTTGGATTTTACATTAGCATCTGTCTTCATTTACTGCATTTTCTCTGAGCACGTTCTTTGACATTTGCTAGAACAGTCTGTTTTAGTTACTTAAATTTAACCAAAGAAGATCTAACACGGGCCTCGAGGATAGAAGTTTTGCAGTTGTCTGGAATTAAATTCTGAAAAGTAGCCCATAGGATGACCTTCATTTAAATTGAAGGGTTCCAGCCTTTCCTTAACCTGTTTAGTGCTTCTGGGAATTAATTGCCTGTTTAATTGCATATCTTAAGTGATTTCTGATTTTATATCTGCAGAGTTAAGGTGCGATCTTCTCTTTTTTAGTTCAGATGTTATTTTATGACGAAGTAAACATTATATTGCAGCTAATGTCAGTTGAAGAAGGCTTGTCTTGTCTGGGGATTTGATTACATTTTCCTGAACTTTAATGAAATTTTTTCCCAATTTTAGTTTCTTTCTGATGTGGGCTGGTGTAAGATACTTAGCACATGTTTGGTGGTGCTTAAATTATAATTTCAGCTGGTCAAACTAATGAAACATATTTTTTATCCACACACTTCATAGGACCCATAACTTACAACATATTTTTATCCACACATTTACTCACAACTTATAATATAAGCACTTAAAAAATAATTTAAGCACTACCAAACATTATTTTATACAACAAAGGTCAATGATTTGATTCTATTTCATTTCTTTAGAATGCTCAATGCAGAAAAGTCCATATCAAATTTGTTAATAGATAGCACTTTTATGACACAGAACCAAAAAACGAAGTTCTGTCTCACATTTTTTAATTTATTCAAAAATTTTAAAGGTTCAAAAAGAGTATAATGTTTGTTCATTCCAAGTATAAGCTGTCGATATTTCTTAATTTGACATGAAAACATTCTATTCCAGATGAAGTCATGACATAGACCGACTGTTAATGCATTTCAGTTAGGGTTGTTTCTTGGGTAGTTTATAGCCTTTGGACTATCGCAATACAACCTTTTGCAAAAACTCCAGTATTATTCTCGTATTCTGATATTCATAATGTTAACTGGACATGTCAAACGTATGCGAATAGAGGAGCTTGTGATTTCATTGTTGAGCTGGTCCCTGTTAGACATCTAATAGATGGTGCCTCCCGTTTATACCCATGTGTATTATGTTTTTGGAAATAACTTAAAGATTTTTGATTAGTCAGAGAACAAAATTTCTATGAATATTTTTAGAAACATTGGATGGCAAGTTTGGAGAAAACTAATATTTTACATGTTTCAGGTGTGTCATTCGTGGTTGTGTTCCTAAAAAGATTTTGGTCTATGGTGCTTCCTTTGGGTCTGAATTGGAGGTAAGATATGACTTGATAAGATGAAGAATGATAAGGCGTGACTGTTCCTTGAAAAATATTTGTTCAAATTTCAATTATGCTCTTTTCTGGTACATTAGCAAGTTAGTTTTTGAAAATCATGTGAGTCCTTTATAAATTTGGTATGAGAAGGCAATTTATCAGTTGAAGGAAAAAAAGTTCAGATAAAGTTCGGGAAGAAAAAAATAATTTTAGTGAATATGCTGAGACTAACAGTTCACATCAGCACAAAAGGTTTCATTGTTAATTTATTTCTTATTAGTTGTATGTCATATTTTAAAATATTGTGTGAGATTCTTTCTCTTGCTTCTTTAGGGAAGTTTTAAGAAAAGCAACATTTTGGTTTTTTAATTTCAGTTTTATCATCACACCACAAGTGAACTGACCATAGGGCTGTTAAAATCATAAAATGATTGATGTGGCATGCACAGGAGGCGTCCAATATGATAACATGAAGAGATGGAACAAACCCCACCCCCCACCCCCCAAAAAAAAAACCTCAAACTTGACAAAAAAATAAAAAATAAAGGAAAAATTCTGATTGAACTCACTTTATGAGTTACCAAAAGTGCCCCTAATTTGAACTCATACCTAATTTGAACTCACTTTATGAGTGTAACTGTAAGTGCGCCTTGTAGACAACCCATTGAAGAAGTGATATAATTGAAAGGAAAAATTACCACGCTAACCGATGCTTCATTATTGATAAAAACTGCTAAGTTTGTGCTTTTTCAAAGCTTTCCCCTTTTCTCATAAGCAAAAATAGTGTTCTAGACTTCTAGTTTATTAAAGCCACAATGGTGATCACAGCTGGGTCATATGTGATCGCCTAAAACTCTCTCTCTTTTACTCTGGAATTTTGATAGGATTCTCGCTCTATCCCATGGTGTATTTCCTAGTGCACCCATGATGAGGGGACTATGATTGGTCTAATGGGTATATGATACTTGGCGATCTACAAGATAAAAGGTTTATACTTAAAAGAAGTTGGTGCGTACAGTTTACAGTATCTGTGCCCATATTACAAAGTTATTAGGAAACTTTTCCACGTGAATGCAAGATACAGCAAGCCGTTTAAAGTTTAAACTTGTCTGAAACTTATTCTAATTATGTAGTGGTCCGTGTTCATTTAGAAGTTTGAGGTTCTAGGATATTTTATGTAACTGATTGTTTTTGGATCGGATAGATTATTGGGACTTTTCACTGAAATAGAAGCTATATCAAAGCATGCTCTGAACTTGCTTTCATATTTAAGTTATTTTTCACCACATATCTTTGATTTCAGTAAGTTATCATTACTAAATTAATTGGAATCACCCAATATATTGATCGATTTATACCTCTGGGTTTGCAGGATGCGAGAAGTTATGGATGGGAATTGAACGAGAGAATTGATTTCAATTGGAAGAAACTTCTACACAAGAAGGTAAGTACAATATGGCATCATTTGTTCTTTTACATGTTATAAGCTGTGTACCATTCACTATGCACAAACTTCAATATTTCATTGAAGCACTAGCAGACAGCATCTTTTTGAGCAGTCTGTGGAGAAGTGGCTAACAGACACCTCTTTATCAAACATTGAGTTACAGCTTAGTGACGTGTAAAGAGGTGTCATACATTTCGAATCAAGTTTTAAATTTAAGAGTAGTTATTTTTTGGTCAATGGACTAGTCTTGAGACTTGTTATTGTCTTTTCTTTAAAATTTTCCAAATATACTTTGCTTATGCAAAAGCATTAATCATGCTTAATTTAAAGTACTGTTTCATTTTTGAGAAATAACAACATGGTGATCGCGATTCAAGAAATCCATTTTTGTCATATTTCATATGGTTCCTGCTAGGATGCTGATAATAATTATTTTGATGTTAATTTATAATTATTTCTGTTCTAATCATCTTGGTTTTTTTAGCTGCATTGTTTGGATGATCATTAATGCTTCTGTAAGTGTATGTCTTTATTGGTTGCCCCTGTTAGTGGCTCCACATAATTTTCCTTTCGTAAATAGATTGTTTATGGAAATGGGAAGAATGGACCTTTGTAATGTACGTTTCTCTATTTACTTTGTCGACTAATATTCTACTTTTTACCAGGCCTTCTCAACACGACTGCTTACTAAGTTACTTCAATTATATTTTTGAATCTTTTTCTTTATATCCATTTTTCATGTTATTCATCTTTTATTCCTAATTTGCAGACAGAGGAAATAGTTAGATTAAATGGAATCTATAAGCGCTTACTTGCAAATGCGGGGGTTAAACTTTTTGAAGGAGAGGGAAAAGTTGTTGGTCCTAATGAAGTTGAATTGATCCAACTGGATGGCACCAAAATAAGCTATTCAGCGAAACACATTCTGATTGCAACTGGAAGTAGGGCTCAGCGTCCAGCTATTCAGGGGCAGGTATGTATGATTTTTTCCCCAAATGATTGACTCTCTGTTAGTACTTCGCCTATGACTCATATGCATTGAATTGATCTTCAAGATTTATTGTATTTTACTTGATGTCTAACTTGAATTTTGTCACTTCATATCATCATATGGGAGTATGGGACGCCATGTGACAACTTTTCATAAAAAATTCCTTGTCCCTATCTGATACCTCATTTCCCCCCCTTTCTCTGTGCCTTTTAATTTCCTCTAATTCTTATTCTACTTTTTGATTGATACCTTAACTCTTTCTTTATCTGGAGTTTATTGACGTGTATACTTTTCTTTTGGGTTCACATGTAGGAATTGGCCATAACATCTGATGAGGCATTGAGCTTGGAAGAGTTACCCAAGCGAGCTATTGTACTTGGGGGAGGGTATGCTAGCTCTTCTTTGTTTCATTGAATTTGTTTGGTGTTGTAAGAAATGTACATGATTAGTGCTTCTTTGAAATGTAGGTACATTGCTGTTGAATTTGCTTCAATATGGCGTGGGATGGGTGCAACAGTGGATTTGTTCTTCAGAAAGGAACTTCCTTTAAGGTTATAATTTTTTTTTTTATGTTTATCGCTTTACTTTCTATGGTACTAATCCGCCTGGTTTTGTAATGAAGCTTCTGTGATCTACCTCACCACATAAACTTCACAGTAGATGGACTATTGACTGGGAAATTGGGGCTGAGACATAACATAGACTGATGAAACCTCTCGAGTAGTTGAATTGGAATTTTCATGAGAGATTAGATTTTAGGATTTATTTAAATTTTCTTAATTTCCTTACTTTATGAATTATGTTTCTATTGAAGTTTTTTCTTTATAGTTTTCTTTAAATCTCTGGGGACAAGGCTATATAAAGGATTCGAGAGACAAAGATTTGAAACAAGTTTTCTGTGTATATTGATAATACAAATCTATCATATTTATAATACAAAGGAGTAAGTAGAAAAAAGGAAAGAAATAAACATAAAATATAATCTCCTAAAAATAGAAAATCTACCAAATATTCTACAATCAATCACATCTACCAAATATTCTACAATTAATCAATCCCTATAATTATTTCCATAATTACGGGATCTCCAACACTATATATGTTTGAAATAACTCTAAGTTGATGATAATTTGGAGATTAAAATTGAGTTTTGCTATCGCTTTGTTCAATTTTCCTTCTCTAACTTGCTTGCTTTATGTTTTCCCAGCCCTTCTGCAGCAACTATAATATTGAAGCCTCTAAAACTGTGACTTTTTTTGTCAAGTCAAAGTGCCTATCAATAGTTTTGATTACTTCAGCATGATCTTCCTTCTATATTTTGGCCTACGTTAGTTGAGATTTGCAATCTTGTAGATAAATTTGTTAAATTCAATTCATGCTTTTCGCTTAGAAGCTGTAAATTTTCTGCAAATGAGTACCTACTTTTCCTTTTTTCTGTAATGCTCATCACCGACCGCAGGGAAGTTTACTCCGCTACGAGCACCAAAAAAAGTACATCTTTGTCCATCACTACGTCTTCGTCTTCTCAAACCAAAACCCATATATCTCTCTCAATTCCTTTATTTCTTCTTGTTCTTCTCTATATTCTTCAAAATCAAATTTCTCTCAAACAAAACTCTCCCGCTCTCTCAATCTTCAACATTATTCTCAATTCCTCAATCCATTAAAATCCTCTACGGTCGGATCCCACCGCAAAGAAAAGTGGTATACTAGTATAGTCTGGTCTTTCTTCAAAGCAGTTTTAAGTGATCTTCCAGTTTTTACTGGGAAATATCATGGGCTTTGAGGGGTTCATTTGGCAAAGTGAATGGACAAGATTTGTATGACGAATCAATGTTAGAGAAACTAACTTCTGGGGTTTGTCAGGGCACTGCGACCTGTGAAATAGGAACATGGTTGATCATTTTTTTTTTGGTTGTGTTTTGTTCTGTTTAATAAAAGTATCGCCCGTATGAATGTCTTAAAATAATTCCCTCACAGGCTAATTTGTAAATTTCGGGTTCAAGAAGACTGCAACTCCTCATTGTTCATTGTGATGTGCACTAGAACTTTTTAGTAGATTATCTAGGGTATTGATGGAAAACTTTGATGTTCCTCAATCTACATATAGATAATAATAAAA
This sequence comes from Forsythia viridissima, assembly GCA_030279155.1. Taxonomy (NCBI): domain Eukaryota; kingdom Viridiplantae; phylum Streptophyta; class Magnoliopsida; order Lamiales; family Oleaceae; genus Forsythia; species Forsythia viridissima. The sequence continues at coordinate 6,612,925 of CM059036.1, forward strand.
TTTTATGGTTCTAGAAGCAGTAAGGGAAGGGAGAGTTGGAGATTGCCGCGTTAGCCATTACCTGGTGCATATAGCTGCCATTAGGAATCAGCACTTCCATAACATTGGCTGCTGGACAAAGTGTTCCCTTTGGCCTCTTTATGGACAAGGCTGCCACTAGCATTCTTTTTTACTCTCGCTGTCTGGTTTTTTCACAAATGAACCATATTGTTTGCTCAACGTTGGTATTCTCTAGTTTCTTTTCCTTTATGTACAAAGGATGTCTCCTCTGATATTTTTTTTTTATGACTGTTATTGGAATAAAAACTATTTTGTTGATCTCCAAAAATATTTTGGTTAACATATGAATATATGTTGGCTCAAAGAGGTCTCCTACTCCAAATAAAATTTATCTGGACATTAGAAATGTGAGAATTAGAGTTTTGCAACTCAATTTAAAAGTTGAAGACATTTAGTCATTCTTTGACCAGACTATTTCTAAAGATAATTTTAAAGAACAGAGTACCGAGCTGACAAAGGAAGAACAAAACACTAGGATGTTTAAGGTCCCAAGTAAGCTGCAGATTTGATAAGCTGCAGATATATCAAATATTCTTCCTTATTTGCCGTATCTTACATTTCTTTCATGATTCTTATCTGATTGACATTTTTATTACTGTATTAATTGGTGCATTGTGTCTCATGGCATTTATCTATGAACTTTCATTTCAGAGGTTTTGATGACGAAGTGCGAGCAGTAGTTGCAAGAAATCTAGAAGGCAGGGGAGTTAATGTGCATCCTAGGACAACCTTAACTGAGGTTCTCTATGCCTTTTTCTTACATTTATCACATAACACCCCCCCCTCCCCCCAACCCCCCCACCCCACACACACACACACATGCAAAACAAAAAATATGAAAAAAGAAGAGAGAGAGAGAGAGAGAGAGAGAGAGAGAGAAGTAGAACCCCTGAAAAGAAGTGTTGCCTACCAGTTATTACTCTGGATCTTTTGGTTCCTTGTCGTTCTTTTTTATGTTAATGACATTTCCATTTACTTTAAACCTAATTGGGACAAGGATATGGTGTTGCAGTTAGTTAAAACAGAAGATGGTATAAAAGTACGCACCGACCATGGTGAAGAATTGCTGGCAGATGTTGTACTCTTTGCCACTGGTAATTTCAGGCAGTTTCTTATATACAATAGAAAAGTGATTGTTTCATGTTTAATATGTGCTGGTTTGCCTTATTTTGAGAGGCAGTGGTAATGAAAGTGCATTTGATGTTGAAAATTGCTCTGTATGAGAAATGGCATCTTTGGTCACTTGGGGATCACATTGTTACCTTGTTCTGTCATATTATATTCACGGTTTAAAGACGTAGAAACTAAATTATCCCGCTTTGAATTACTGAGTGTAGAAACACCATACAGTATCCACATTTCATTGTATAAGTTGGTGGTACAGTGCTTCTTCTCAATGTACAAGTTGGTGAGATTAGGTTAGATGTACTGAAGTTTAGTTTTGATTATTCAAAAACAGTATGCATACTTTTAATTTGGATTTGGCCTACTTTATTTCTACTTTGAAGACCATATCAGTGATCACTTCATGAGAAGAAAAATATTATTTGGGTAGAGATAGCCTGAGACCTTATTTTTTGCTAATTTCTGCTGAAATTAGGTGATATGCATGGTTAATGGTTTTGCAATAAAATTTCTGTTTAGCCGTTCGTCTTTTCTCATGACAAGAGACTATTTTTATTATTTTCATCAGACATTTGATGCTTTGCACTGCACTTTGTGTGGTGTGTTGTACATGAACTGAAATTTTTAATCAGGAGCAATTTTCTTTTTCCAATTCTTTTGGCCGACTTTTTCTATCCGGTGAGAGGTTGATTATTATTGTCTTGGATATTGGTTGCAGGTAGGGCACCTAACACAAAGAGGTTGAATCTGGAAGCTGTGGGCGTTGAGCTTGATAAGAATGGAGCCGTGAAGGTTTACTGGCCTCTTATTGAATTTTTCCGCATTTTTTTCTTTCCTATTGGTCTTTTTGAAAAAGTGCATGAACTGAAGGCCAGGAAATGATGAAAATTATTGATTTAGTTATAAACATTACATAAGTTGGTCTGAGGGATGTAATAATCTAGTCACCCTGGCCTGAGGCCTGGACTATGAATATGCACTAGACCATGACTAGTTGTGATGCTTTAGGTATTCATTAAGTGTTGCATAGTGTAGTTATGCATCGTTATTTGACCTGGGTGAACGATTCCTAATTATTCTTTTTGCATTTCATTGAGGCTGAATCTGTTTTCTGTTTTTATTTATGGTTCAATTTATAGCTATTTCTATTTATTTTTTTCTTTATGACGTATTGCTTTATATTTTCTCCTGCTGATGGAATGTCACACTACAATTTTCTTGATAATCTTGATATAGTTATCCTCTAGTTTAATTACCCTTTACTTTCAACTTTCAGGTTGATGACTACTCTCGTACCAATATACCTACCATATGGGCCATTGGTGACGTTACAGACCGAATGAATCTTACGCCTGTTGCGTTAATGGAAGGAACCTGTTTTGCTGTATATTTCTGTCAAACTCTCGTTATTATTGTTTTAGTTTTCCAAAGCATTTTTTTCTTTAATGAACTCCCAATTACCATGATAATTGTTTTCATTTATATGTAATATACTTGTTAATTTTATGTTGCCTGCAGAAAACTGTTTTTGGTGGACAGCCATCCAAACCTGATTACAGCAGTGTTCCTTGTGCTGTGTTCTGGTACTACCATCTCTCCTTGGCCAATTTTAAATTGCACTCTTCTTATTCGTCATTGTACATGTTGTGTAAGAGTTTTTACTTACCTGACAGCAGTTGTTTGGTAAATAGTTACACTACAAGTTGTACTCCGTAAATACTGCCATCTATGTTTTCGGTGTTTGTGGAGTACGACAGTCGGTTTATGTTTTTACTATGCAAACTGTGATTTAGGAATGAACTATATCAGTGCCTGTGGAGCAACAGCATATCCACTGAAACTGGTTCTTGGCTTATTAGTAGTTCTTGTGAATTCAGACCAGATTATAGATTTGGGATTGGGACTATTTTGCATTTTGTTATATTATTTTTCTTACATCTACACTGGTAATGCCTTAAAATTTAGGTAATGTCTTATATGTATCTGATTTTTCTCAGTGGATATACTGTGACCGTCATATTTCACTTTCGTCTCAATTTGTATCAAATTCTGTGGTACTTGGGATTTTCTCTTCGTTTATGTATTTAATTTTTGGAGCCATTAATATTTTATGACTTTAATCTTTTGTTGCTTGACAGCATACCACCACTGTCTGTAGTTGGTCTCAGTGAGGAACAGGCCATAGAGCAAGCAAATGGTGATGTTTTGGTCTTCACATCAACATTTAATCCAATGAAGAACACCATTTCTGGGTATGTTGGTGAACGTTAATATAGTATGATTAAAATAAAATAGGCTGACCTTCTCAAAGATTTTTTTTATGCAAGTGTCGGCACTATTACTAGAGACAAATACCTTGTAAACCAAAGATTCTGGTGTTTCAAAACTTCTAAAAATCGAGTGAAATTTTCTTTGCAGGGGTTTGCCAATTCATATTGGTTATGATTATCCAATAACTACATTATTTGCACAAAAAGTATATGCTCATTTTATTAAATGATTTGACTAATGCAGAATGGTGAAAACTTGGTAATAATGCATAAAATTTGCTCTGGAACTGTTAATAATCAATTTCCTGTTGAAGCGTATTCTTTGTAAGTAACCTGATGATGCCTGGTTTTGTTGCATAGACGTCAAGAGAAAACGGTTATGAAGCTCGTCGTTGATGGTGAGACTGATAAAGTTCTTGGAGCATCCATGTGTGGGCCAGATGCAGCTGAGATCATGCAGGTATACATTTAGTTATTTACTCATTTTTTCTTAATCATGTGTATATGTAGGGAATCATGTTTTATCTTCTATTATTGAAAATGGAGAAAAAATTAACTGAATTTGTAGAAGGGGAATTTCTCCTTTATACTCTCGATTAACTTAGAGTTGCCAAATCATGTATAAAATTAGTGTTTTGATTCTTCTCATTTTTGTGCATCATGTTTTTTGGGCCGCACAAGCATCTTGTGTTGCAAACTCCAGTAGGAAATAGAAGTTGTTAATATGTAGTTTGATCCTAGATTATAAGCTTTACGTTTTGAATACCCTATTAATATTTTCAGCTTCCTATGATGTGAGGGCCCTCCATGTCATTTAGAAATGGCTTAGGTCGTATTGAGCTTCACTTTCCTCCATGTTCCTCTCCCCCTTCTTGGAGTCTCTCTCTTCCCTCTCCTGGATTCTCCTACCCATCTCCTTCTTTATTTTATTTCTTTGGTAACACAAAGTAGTTATCCTCATGGAGCTTATAGCGATATTTTATATGCTCGGTATATCTCATTTTTGTGGTTCTACAGTGAATTTTTGTCTATCCTTAACTGTTGACTGGCTTGAATTTCATACTAAACTATTCTTCACGGAAACTTAATCTAGATTTACTATTTGACATAGACATCTCTCTTGCTTTTTCATGTTTTGGACTGTTCGATCTGGACACTGAATTTGACTATTATAGTGAGCTTGTTTGCATTTACATCTTGATGTTCTTATATGTGCATAAATCTTGCACGGTGTTTAAAAGAAGACAATCTTCTGTAGGAAAATACAAGATCTTCTTAAAGTTTTAGCTAAAAGGGCAGATACACAAACTACTTCCTCATGATTTTTTAAGAATTTAGTCTTTGGTCGGTGCCCTCTGCTGCTCTATCAACTTGATGATTGTGGCTTGCATGTTCAATCACCCATTGTTTAATATGCGTCCTGACAAACAATAAATACAGAAGCACCAATTCTTGCTAGAGGTTCAGTCAACTAATATCAAATTTTACTGTAAATGGGCTTTTACTATATTTGAACTGGTGTTTTATAAAATGCCTAATTTTATTTTCGTATTAATGTCCTTACGAGCATTTAATTATTACACTATTCAAGTCAATGGCACATAACAGTATAGGAAAGTACTGTTTTTATACTCATCACTACTGAATCAACTGATGATTATGGCTTTTATTCCTCTTTAAACATTATTTCTCATGTCGCTTGTTTGATGAGATGGATTGTATGTCACTAGTATAAGGAAGAAACAGTCATGTCCATTACTGCACACCGGACATGCTCTTTTGGCACGTAGTATTAGATCGTCGTAAACAGTACAGCATACAAAATGTCAACTTTTAATATTGTCCATACAGTATAATCCACCTTACCCAACTTGTCTTTAGTTTATTAAGAATCAATATTGCTAGCATCACTTTTGACCATCCAGTTCGACTTTCTACTAATTGGGTATGTGCTCGACTTTCTACTAATTGGGTATGTGCTGAATGATTTGTTATCGTACCACAGGGCATTGCTATTGCACTCAAATGTGGAGCAACCAAGGCGCAATTTGATAGCACGGTAAGCTGACTGGCTTTCCAGAGCTCCTTTTCTTTGTTGTGCTTCTAGCTTCATTCGTCACATGCCCGTGACCAAGCCAGGTTTTTCAGAATTGAGCATAAAGACCCCTGTTTTGACTGGAGTAATTTAATAGAGGGAATCCGATACTTCTTATCAACAATAATAATGTTTTCTTAATTGAAAACCCTAGGTTCCCTTTTCATAAGAACTTAAATATCAAAATTCAGTTAAGCAACACTACTCAGACCTAGTTCATATCAACTTCTATTTTTTATCCTATTTCTTTTAGCATCCCAATTATTGCGACTCTTCGCATCATAATGAGCGCAGAATCACGTGCTCTATCTTTGTTCGACTACGAAGCCAAAACTACATCTATTCATTATTGCTGATACATCAATCGATCTTTTTTCCCAGGTTGGTATACACCCTTCTGCTGCAGAAGAGTTCGTGACCATGCGGTCGGTCACTAGGCGGATTGCGGCTGGTAAACCGAAGACCAACCTGTAGACATGAATGTGCAATAAAAACATCGTACTTTATAGCCAGATATAGTATGATCATGAGAAAGCATATTGTAGAAAACAATGTGAACTGGGATTTCAGTCGAAGAATCTTCGCTTGGCAATAGTTTGTTTCTTTCACTTGAAAGATGTTTTGGCTGCAATAGTTGATGAAAAACTTGAACATTATAGTAATTTCAACGCATTGAATATCAAATAATCAATGAAAGTGAATTGGTAGATGCAAATTGGTTGTATAAGTTGTGATGTTTTTGGTTTTATGTTCATAATTTGTGATGTGTACAAGGAGCTGTAGTTTGGTTATTTGCTTTTGATATAACTTTAATGGCTTCTTTAGCGAGGTGGATTGGAACAATATTAAAGAAGTAGAGAAAAGTTAAAAGACTGTCCCCAGTATTATCTTGCATATGTTCTCCCGAATGGGATAGATAATATTTGTGCACTATTCATCTGGCTAAACAAATGCTCTATCTTCGCCACATCTCATGCTCCAGTCGCTCTCCACTGGCGCTTGAGTATGGTCGAAAAGAAGCAGGTCTCGGCAGCCGAGGGTCCGAAAATATATGAATCAATGTTCCATCCCCAACTCGCCACCTCAGCCCCTACTGAAATAGTTCCCGACCCCAACGGAATGCTTCTCCTCATCGTCGAATCACCCCCCCTTGGCCGAACAATCCATAAACCTCTCCCCATTGTAGTACTTCCCTTTCAGCACACGCCCTGCCAAAGAGTTACCCTTTTGCAGCAACCTCCGTGCTTGCTTCGCCACAAGGTCTAAAATGTTTATTTAGACGTTAAATCAGACTTAAAAGGGTAAAATTGTTCAAAAAAATCTCTCTATTCCAAGAAGGTAATTAATTATATTGACAGTACATTTTTTATTATCTTCACCACATTTTAACTACAATTAATGTCTCCCAATTTTTGACATTTTGGCACTTATGTCCTCAACTTTTTTTCACCGTATTTTTATCATTAATTTTCACATCTTGTTTTTTATGACAATTTTTGTCCAAATATTTTGCTAATATGCATAGAAATGAGGAGTAAATATTTTGTTAAACTTTTGTATTTTGTTATTTATTTTTCTTATTTAAAAATATGAGAAGTAAAAAAAATCTTTTTACACCATCTTAATTGGTTTTTTGGACAAAAACTATCATCAAAGACAAAAATAAAATGTAGAAATTAATAAGTTGATTATAAGAATGTGATAAAAAAAAAAGTTGAGACATAAATGAAAAAATTAGTAATAATTGAGAATCTTTATTGCAATTAAAATGTAATTTGGTTATAATTATCCTGGAAATTGGTGCAAATGGTCCCTAACTTTTGACTTCATTGCCAAAATCGTTTTTAACCTTTGTTTTTTGGCGCAGCAGTCCCTAACATATGTATTTTGATATGTAATTAGTCCTTATTTGATAAAAATAACAAATATACCCTTATTTTTAATTAAAAAATTTCAGTTGAATTCATAAGCTCTGTAAAAAGTACAAATATGTCCAATACTTATTTTTTATTAAAAAAATTAAAAGAAACTAACAAATTGACAATATACTAAATTATTTTGTATATTTTATGAATTATTATGAAATAACTAAAATTTAAGCTCATAAAGATTAACAAACGTGTTAATTAAAATTATTTTATTATTATTAAGTAATCATTAAAATTTAAACTTTAATTTTATCATTACAACATAAAAAAAAATAACCGTCACAAACTTTATGCTCAAATATTATTATTTAATTGAGCTATTCGTTTATTAACTACAAATATTATAGCTCAAATTGTATTCTTTACATTTTAATTTTATCATTTTATTATCGTTCAAAAATAAAGAACACAAAATGTGTAAATTAATTTTTATATTAAAAAAATAATAAAATTGGTTCAATGTCAAAAATTATATACGCGATTTTGTTATTTATTTAACTTAATTTTTATTCCAAGTTTTTCACTTCACATAACAATTAAATATACCTAAAGCGTAATAATTTTATATTTTTCTCTTATGAAATATTTAATTGACACGACTATAGTGATATATTTAATATGATAAATTAAATATTATTTAATAAATGTATCGAACTTATTTGCATATTTTGCAAAGGTTAGAAATTCAATTGCAATTTTTAAAACTAAAACTAAGGGTATTTTTATCTTTTTTTTATCAAATAAAGACCAATTGTACATCAAAACACATAAATTTGGGACTGTTGCATCAAAAAACAAAGATTAGAGATTATTTGCGCAATAAGGGAAAAGGTTAAGGACCATTTGTGCCAATTTCCCTAATTATCCACTCCAATCTTAAAAGGTTAGGCATGAATACTACAAATGAAAGGTAGGTAACTACAGGAAGAGCTTACCTAAACATAAATAATTAGTGGAAGGTATTAGAGTCGTTGGATTGGCCTTTAAAAGAGCCATCAATTTATTGAGAAGTGGACAAAACAACAATATCCTTTCGATTGGGTAATCAACCCTTGACATTTTGTAAAGCTGCCAAAAGCAATCTACAGGAGACACATATATATTAATATCTATACAGAGAGAGAGACAGAGACAGAGACAGAGAGAGAGAGCCCTTGAATTTTTTTGACAAGGGTGGGTAGGAAACAGGAGAACCAGAATGTAATATAGAGACGCGCACACACTTCTATCTAAGAGAGAGAGAGAGAGAGTTCTTGAAAGAACAGTATAAAGAGGATGGACTCTTTTGCAAGGCTGCCGGAGGAATGCATTTCAGCCATTCTGTCACTGACATCGCCCATGGACACAAGTAGATTCTCAATAATCTCACATGCTTGCAAATCCGCCACCGATTCCGACAACGTTTGGGAGACATTTTTGCCACCGGATTATCAACAAATCATCTCAACTTCAGTTTCTCCAGTCGTATATGCCACCAAGAAACACCTATATATTACTCTCTTTCATTCTCCTATTCTCCTCCATGGAGGCAATATTGTAAGTTCTTTTTTCTTCAAGTTTGATACAACTTTATGGCAGCTGTTTTCTATATGTTCACTTGCATCATATTAAATAGATCGAGAGCTCCACGAGGAAATGCTCGACTAAGAATATCGACCCAACTTGCTTATCAAGTCAAAGAAAATTAGAAATATATAACAGTAGATTACACTGAATCACGTTTAATCAAGTATTAGAACACTTGAATTGCTTAATGTCAGAACATGATATTTCATTTCATAGATATTCTTCAACTACTCCATTCTGTGGGGTCCGTGCAAGAAAATATGATTTTCTAGTAATATACAAACTTTGTGTATATATAATGATTTCCACTTTTAACCTTGAAACAGAGCTTCTCTCTTGATAGAAGGAATGGAAAGAAGTGTTATATGCTAGGAGCCAGGGAACTTTTACTATCATGGGGAGGATGCTGGAGCTGGACGTCGCACCCACACTCGAGGTGCGGGAGAGACTATATTCAATAATCAACACGTCTCTTCACAAGCAGACTATTTTTCATTCAAATGTCTCGTACATGGAATTCCTATAAAAGCAAGAAAAATGTTTCCTTTTTCATACATAAGTGCGGGAGAAACTATATTCAATATTCATCATCTCGTTTAAAAGTTTAAAGTTTCAAAATCTATTTATTTATACTGATCTGAATGCCCACATTAGAATCTATAATAATCTGAATGTGAATTTATATTTACAGATTCTCCGAGGTGGCCAAGCTTAAATGTCCTGGTTGGATCCATATTCGGGGCATGATAAAAACTCAGATGCTTTCATCAAACACTGCTTATGCAGCATATTTAGTATTCAGCCTTGCAGGAAGATTCAATGGCCTTGAATCATCACGAACAATAGTTAGATTCGTTGATCCTCAAATGGAAAACAGTATGATTAAAACTGTAGAGAGCAGTGAGAAACTTGAATCGGAAGGAACTGGGAAAATCGCACAAGTGAGAGGGGATGGCTGGATGGAAATAGAAATGGGAACCTTTTACAATGGACAAGAAGATAATAGAGAAGTGGAGGCATGGTTGATAGAGATTAATAACCCTGGTGGAAAGTCTGGCCTCATTGTTGAAGGTATTGAGTTTCGAACTGTTTGAGGACAAAAAGAAAGGGAAAAGTATAGAAAAGAATAGGTTTCAATGGATTGAATGTATATGAAAGATAGGTGGTTTCAATTTGCTGTATCCTTCTCCTCAGTGCAATGTACTGAATTGGCAGTGTTGAAGTCCTATTATGGTTGTCTCAACTTAGCCTCAGCCGAAAATGACGATGAAAATGATATTATGCCAATATTTATAAGATCTTTCTCAAAACTACTATGTATTTACTCAAGACAAGTACAATGATCGAAGCATTAATTCGTTACAAATGAGAAATGTAAAATTACATGTCAACCAAAATTATAAAATGTTAATTAATGTATGTATTCTACAACACATGAGGAACCCCAACCCACCCCCTAACCCCTCTTCAAAAAAGAACCCAAAAAAAAAGTATACTTAAGTGGAATACGTACAAGTTAAGCAGTAGCCAATTTTGTTCCCCTACATACATCGCACGTTGTGTATCCAAGACCTTCACAGTACGGACACTTTGTTCCTTCATCTACCCATTCCATAAACTGCATCACAGAACTGTCATTAGTTGAAAACCCACAAAATACTGATATCAGCAACAGTGGTTGCGTTCAAAATAGCCGTTTTGGTTTTCATATGGGAAGATTGACTCCGGGCGCTTCAAAAGTATTATACCCCCTCTTGTTTCTAAAACCAACAAACTGAGCTCTATTTTTAACTCCTAACAAGAGCGGTACTTCACAAGCTAAAAGTGCGCACGCACTGGCTCTGGGATACATGTAAATGGCATTAATCACCCAGAGATCAGCTTTAATTCACAAAGGTCAATTAATTAACAAAATGGAGCCAGTCCAAGAAATCGAACATGTCATTTGTTACAAAAAATATAGCTCAGTACACTCACTGATGTAGAAAATTGATTTTTGGTCGACTGTTCGTTAAACCATTTGATATTGTTGAACCATAAGAAAACATTTAACAATTTCGAACCACAGGCTGTAAGTTGAAGTTACCACTTGTATAAACTATCATTAATAACGACTACAAATAAATCAGATATCCTCTAACCTGTGGTTCAATGTTTGGTTCACCAGATCCATCACATTCTGCAAAGAAACTAGTAGATATTAGTCACAGATAGTGTGACTGATGAAAAATTGCATAATTTTGTGAAGGACGTATATTTAATATCCATGTCACCTAGCTTCCAATTTAAAATTAGCTAACTAGAATCATACAATTCACTACGATGCAATCTAAAGTGAATCAAATTAAATCCAGACCCCAATTAGGTCATGACATTCCGAAACAAGCACGTTCAAGCAGATGATGGAAGCCACAGCCATTTACGAATAGCGAGGATAAATTAAATGGAACTGACTGATATTATAACGACCACGGACTTTCCCCTAGAGGCCTTTCGCCCAGGGGCTATTCCGTGCGCCGTTAGCTTAAGTTTGGAGCCCAACTTCCAGTGGACAGTACGTAAGCTAACGGTGCACGGAATAGCCCCTGGGCGAAAGGCCTCTAGGGGAAAGTCTGTGGTCGTTACAAAAAAACACGCGTTTTGGCCATTTTCACCAACTCCGCGTTTTTTTTTTTTGTAACGACCACGGACTTTCCCCTACAGGCCTTTCGTCCAGGGGCTATTCCATGCGCCGTTAGCTCCAAACTGGATTTCTTTCGCGTCCCCAGCGATTCGAACCCTTGACCTCCCATGCCCAATTGGTACCAGCATTCCACTTAAGTTCTCCATAATGGGAGGTCCCATTATGGAGAACTTAAGTGGAATGCTGGTACCAATTGGGCATGGGAGGTCAAGGGTTCGAATCGCTGAGGACGCGAAAGAAATCCAGTTTGGAGCCCACCTCCAGTGGACAGTACGTAAGCTAACGGCGTACGGAATAGCCCCTGGGCGAAAGGCCTATAGGGGAAAGTCCGTGGTCGTTACAGATATGATGCTCAGTTGTAGAAAAATAGAAACCCTTGGATGACTGCCTATAACAAATTTGTGGTGTTTTCTTTTCTGTTCTCCAATTTTCCTTTTTTTGATCATTTCTACCCTTATTCTGTGATTTATGTAACATTATGATGTCAACAAATCTTGAATGTACAAGTCAAGTAGAGAATTATTAGGATAGAAAATGAATTAGAAAAGAAAGAAAACTTGTACCCATGCATAATAAGCGGCCTTCACCACGGCAAGTAAGACACTTTCTTTCAGTATTGCCACTATCATTCTTGGCTGCAGTTTGTTTGTTTTTCCCAATAAGTCTGGAAGGTTCTTCCCATCGATTCTCTCCCAGAAGAAAAACTCGATGTTGAGATACTTCAACTTCTGTTGTACCTTCTTCGTTTGAAACTGTCTGCAGAATTTCAGATATTGCAGAAATAGAAGCGGCTGGAGCTCCATTTTCACTCTTCTGAGGAAGAACCCACACAGTGTTGTAAGCCATATAACTCGCTAAGAATATTCAGTATCAACATTAAGCTTCAGCTACAACTATTCCCTTTACTGATAAAAATATTACATCAAGGCTACTCGAGAAGGCAGAGGACAATGTAATGTAATCTAAAATAAGGAGAAAACTAAAAAATCTGACTTCCTTGGTACGATCAAGGCAAAGTTCAATAATCGTCATTGGTATCAGCAGAATAGGTCTTAAGATACTGGCATCCACCCTTTGCAATATGGAAATGATAATTTTAGAGGACGCGAATTTATTTAATAGAAACAATGTTGATTTGTTAGTGTTCACAATGCCTATTGAGTATATGCCTCCTCCCTATTAAATACTTATTTAGTTTTGGGACTGACTTAACAATGTATGTATGCAAATTCTCAAGACCCGAGGACTGTAGATCACGAAGACGCAGAACAAACCATTTAAACAAGTAAAATATCTAGCACATCAATTACCTACACTAGATTGTTGGATCAATAATTGACACGGCTGATTCTGAATAACATATCAAAGTCCCACCTAGACAACCCCTTCTTTCAGACATTGGGAATGGAAGGAACTAGCAGACAGGTTAAACTTGAAAATTCCATTTTTCTCATTTACTTTTACGGCTCCCTGCTCTTGTTCTTCCTGTACATAGACAATCAGTTTTCACTTCACTGTCCTTTCTTCCATTTAAATCCAAGATGCATTCAATACGCATGCTTACTTTCTGCTATATTGGTTCATGGCATGAAAAGATTGAGCCAGTTACTCCATAAGCATGCATTGCTAATTTCAAATGACAAGCAGCATTTCTGATATAAAACAGCGAAAGGACAAAATTTGTAGAACCCATGACAAAAAGCTTTTATCTAATTATATCTCCCAATGTTTTTTTCAAACTAGCCACTAGATTAGCCTAATTATGAAAAAAGAAAAATCTTTTGCAGAGGTTTAGGATATTAATGAGTCAAATCAGTTGGTATTTTACATTTTGAGCTGGCAAAAGCGCAAAGGCACCAAATGATGGAACACACCTTCTCTGATAAGTTTGGTTTAAGTCCTTGATTTTTGGTCTCTTCCAAGCTAGAACTTCCAACTTTTTGCTCAATATATAACATTTCAAGAAGCTCTGAGGTCATAATGCCATCTTCTGGAGCTCCCAATGTGGCCTGTCAATAAGAGGGAAAATAAAGGAGGCAACATGTCAATCACTGAGCATTTGTTCCGTGCAAGGAAAATGACTGTATGGCCTGTGACCAGATTTTTTGTGGTACACCTCCTATGAAATGCGACATACTTGCCAAGTTTTTACAGCACGCTCAGTCCCACTAGAGAAGCTCGAATACTCCATGTCCTCTTCACCACAATAAAATCCCAGCTTTTGCAAAGCTTCCTATCAAAAACAGTGTAAAATAGAAACACCTTCTCAAATTTAAACAGACTTACATAAAAGACACAAATGAACAGCAAAACATAATCAAAAGAGATCATATAGTAAATAGGCATGCAAAAACACAACAAAGAAAACCTAAAATTGAAAACATGGGACATGGGATAAATCCTATATCAACGAAATCGAACAAATTATATGATTTAGGAAACTTTAACTTGCAAGTATACCTGCATGGCTCGAACCTTGTCTCCTTCTGATCCTTTCCTTATTGTTTCCCTCTTTTTCCCATTCTCCTCTCTGTCTGCAATTTTAATCACTTCCTTCACAATAACTTCCTCGTCCCCTTTAGCTGCCTCGACTACTAGTGGCACAGCAATTGACCCACTTTCCGCAATTCTATTGACATTCTTCCCTATCTCCCCCTCTTTTAACACCTACAGAAAAACTGAAATATTCATCACTATCACAATTTTTGTGTAATTCATATCGGAACATTTCCCAACCAAGAGTTGTTGCGGAAAGAAAAGTAACATAACAAGAATTGCACTGAAAATCTATTTTCAAATTTGTTACAAAGAAAGTGATGAATTGATTGAGTTGCAATAACTATTATTATTATGTAACAAATTATATTGATTGAAACACCAAAATGGAATTATAAATTAACACCCTTTAACTTTAATTCTAAGTTTCAAACTGATAGGGGGGAAAAAAATCATAACAACAATATCCGATTAGTTCTCCCAATTTTTCTTCAATGCCAAAAACTATGAAATGATTCAAAATGTTAGCTTCAACCCATAATATTTCGCATGATAAAGGAAATAATTTTCATAATATATTGACAGATATTTGAAGAACTACTCATCCAATTATTAATAATTCAAACTGGTTCAAGAACTTCTAATCCAACTCCGAACTCATTTAATCAAAAAATCACAGCTTTACAAAAAAGAGAAAAATCCCCTTCAATATACACCTGCAGCAATTTCGCAATATTCGCAACAGTCTCGGAAACAGATGCACCTTGAACAGAGTTAAGGCGCTCGAGTTCCTGGATTCTGAGCATAAGACTATTAATTTCTTGCAACAATGTTTCCCGCTCAGCCTTCCACCGGGACTCTTCCCGGATCCACCTCTGCTCCTCCCTGAGCCACCGTTGCTCTTCTCTCAGCCACCGCGCCTCCTCTTGTGGGCCATAGTTAAGTGGGGCGTTGCTGCTGTTGCTCGAGGGTGGAAATGCAAAACATATGTGGGATTTTGAAAAGGGTCTAGAGGAAAGTGAGAGGGAAGCGGTGGAGTGTGAGAGCAAGTGGAGTTTATGGAGAAGAGGTGGCTTTATCTTTGTACTTAGAGGCACCGTAGATGACATTTGAGTGAGCGTACTGTGTGGAGATTCTGCAAAAGCTATGGAGTGGTCGATTTTTGCGGGAGATGATATGCGTACGTGTGTGGGAGATAGTACGAAGATAATTTTGAACCTCTCAAGCATGAACGGGCCAATACGGATGTCAAAATTTGTCGATCCATGTCGATTTTGTGCAATGGGTCGGAGAATAGAGACGAATTCTCTTGTATTTTATTTTATTTTGATATTTTTATGTTTAAAGTTTAATTATTTAATAAAAAAATGAATGAAAAATAAAGAAAATAGGAATATTTTAATTTTCTATTCGTTTTAGTATCTCGAAATTCCTTGCGTGTCCCAATCCAATCCCAATTAATAAGGTAGGGTTAAGATTACCTACAAAATAGTTTTAGGACGGGGAGCTCAAAATGAGAAAATAAATATAATAATAAAACAAAATGCAACTGATGATAAATATTTCCAACTCCTCCAAACACATCGGCGATAGTTGTGGAGACCTGCAAAATAGTGGCGGGGTTTCTTTCCCTCACGTCTACTCCAGTGTGATAATCAGTATATAATTAAAACAAATGTGCAAAATAGCAATATGGTATGAGAGTTGTTCTTTTTATCTGGGGGTTGTCCTTTATTTAGAAGAATGGCCTGCCGTTATGACTTTTAATAGTCATTAATAGGATGTCTCTTCATCTCCCTCATTACTAAGAGTTAATGATGGATGTTTCATATTCGCAATTATTGATGGATGTTTCATCTTCTCAATTGCTAGTGTTTCATCTTTTCAATGATCAATGTTAACTGTCATTCTATGGGTCGTATGTCTAGTTAACCGAACGACAATTGGGTTATTGTAGTTTATCTGTCAAAGGCGTGCTTATGAGACCAACAAGGTGGGCAAGCCAGTGAGGCGGGTAAATCGTTGAGGTGGGCGTGCTAGGACATGCCACCATTTGCAGATAACATATAACAGTTGTCATTATTTCTATCGTCACCTGGTAAAGCTGTATATGAAGACAAATTGTTCATATATATATACACATTTTGATTCTTATGGACGTGTGCTAGAGTGGAGGTCCAACTCGTTTCTCTTTAGAAGTTGAGGACTAACTTACATCTTTATCAATAGTTTGGAGACTGACATTTTAATTTCCAAAAATATAGAGACATATCACATTTGTCACCAGTCTTTTAATATAGAATCAATCCTACAGACGAAAATTATTCGAATTTCGTTAAATTGTCACGTGACTACTCAAATTTATGGACGACCCCGTCTTAGTGCTTGTTTGGTAATTTTTTTGTTGATTATAAACAGTAAGTCTTACAGAATGAGTGAATAAAAAGTAGATAAAAATTGTGAATTCTACGAAATATGTGAATACAAATAATATCTAATTAGTTTATCAACTTGAAAAGGCTCATCCAAACATGTCTAAGTTCAGTTCATCGAATCAGACATCTCACATTCCAATTTCCCAAAATTTGAACGTTTTACATAATTTGAAACTAATTTTGCACTTATAATTAAAATTTGTAGACTATTTTGCTCATTTTTAAAGTTGAGGACAAAATAACCATCCAAAACTCTATTAATTTTCGTTTTGTTTAGAAATTTTCTTGAGATTGATCATAATTTAAAGAACATTGACAAAAAATTCGTGTTAATGAGATTGGTTGTTATGATATAAATAATGACAGCTGTTATATATTATCTGCAAATAGTGGCATGTCCTGGCACTTCCGCCTCGTTGGTCTCATAAACACGCTTCTGACAGATAGATTGCAATAATCAAACTGTAGTTCGATTAACCAGACAGGCGACCCATAGAATGATAGTTACCACCGGTCATTGAGAAGATGAAACACCAGCAATTAGAAAGATGAAACATACCTCAACAATTGCGAAGATGAAATATCCCTCATTAACTTCTAGTAATGAAGAAATTGAAGGGACACCATATTAAGGACCATTAAAGGCCATAACTGCAGGTCATTCCTATAAATAGATGTCAACCCCTAAATAAAAAGGACAACTCTCATACACTCCATATTGCTATTCTGTACATCTGTTTTAATCATATACTGATTATCACATCGGAGTGGGCATGGGAGAAAAGAAGCTCCGCCACTATTTTGTAGGTCTCCACCACTATCGGCGTCATGCTCAAAGGATGAGGAAATATTTATCATCATTTGGCGCCGTCCGTGAAAATCTGCACAATAAGTCATTGCTTGAACTAGAAGAGCTAGGAATGTAATCGTTCCACCAACCCCCGTTGGGAATGTAGACACCAAGTCTAACACTGCCACTAATCACCCACAAGTCACAACAAGAATTTGCCTCTACCGCTCAACTTGTGGCCTTAACGGCTCAACTCCAGGATCAAAATGCTGCAGTTTCTCAGCCACCTCAAGGTCCTAGCCTTCTGCCGGTATGATCATTACCACCAGGGGCTCCGTCCCAAGTACCTAGCCCTCCACCGATAGGGCCTTCACCACTAAGGTCTTCTCTCCAGACTCCTAAATTTCCAGTAATGGAAACACCGCCAACGGCAGCTCCACCTCTGGCTCCAGTTTCTTTGGCTCTACCTTCCACACCCCACTTCCATTCATTAAGATCTGGTCAAAACCCACATTGGGGGCAACCGTCATGGGTGCCCACGCTTACGCTAGTTGAGACACCAGTGTTAAGCCTAGAGCAGCGATTAGAAGACATGATGGGTTGCAAAGTAGTTGAGGTTATGTCTAAGAAAAATAGTAGGCCACAATTTATGGTGTTGGAAGAAGATCATTTTTCCTTAGAAGTGATGGCGGTCCCCTTGCCACGAGACTTCGAACTGCCAAAGATTGAGAAGTATGATGAATCTTCTGATCCTGTCGATCACCTCAGGGATTTTACCAACTTAATGAGGTTGCGAGCCACTCCTGATGCGATTATATGCAGGACTTTTCCGTCAACACCTAGGCTGGATGCCAGGGATTGGGTAGCCACCTTCTCCCAAAATCGATCCCTACATTTGACGATTTTTCCAAGAGTTTTGCTGCATACTTTTTCAGCAGCAAACGTGCTGAGAAAACTACCATCTGCCTGATGCAATTGACCCAAGAAAAAGACGAACTGTTGAAAGATTTCACTGCCCAATTTAATAGAGTCACACTGGGAATTAAAGGTCTACAAATGTCTGATGTAGTCACTACCATGATGAGTGGAACTCGAAGTCGACCTTTCAAGATGTCACTCTCCAAAAACCCGCCAGATACGATGCATGAGTTACTAAGAAGAGAGGATAAGTATATGGATGCTGATGAAGCATATTTCATTACCAAAAGCATGAAATATCAAAAGGAACATGAGTCTAACAAAAGGAAGACTCGTAACGAACCCAAACCTCGATATGATAAAGGTAAACAGAATATGAATCATTTTAAGCAGATAAATGATGAGGGTACCAAAAAAGGATCAGCCTAGCTAGAAATTCCTGGTGCACCTACTAGAACCGACCTGCCGCAAAAATATTCTCAACTACTGCAATGGTCAAACGAGCTGACAAACCTTGGCTAAAAAATAAATAAAATTGAGTCGAGGTGAGCTCACCCAAGACGTGGCGAGCTCGCCCATGGCTTCAAAAAAATAAATAAATAAAATTCAAGGCAATAAGTCATGTCTAAAAAATAAGGCTAGGCAATGAGTCTTATCTGAAAAATAAGGCTAGGCGATGAGTCATGTCTGAAAAACAAGGCTAGGTGATGAGTCATGTCTGAAAACAAGGCGAGGCGAGAAATCATGTCTGAAAACAAGGCGAGGCGATGAGCCCCTGTCTAAAAATCAAGGCGATGAGCCCCTGTCTAAAAATCAAGGCGATTAGCCTCTGTCCAAAAAACAAGGCAATGAGCATATGTTTAAAAATCAAGGCGATGAGCCCATGTCTAAAAATCAAGGCGATGAGCCCATGTCTAAAAATCAAGGCGATGAGCCTCTATCTGAAAAAGTTATAAAGGAGTAGGTGTGGTAGATTATTTCTACTTTCCATTGACAACAGTTTATGAAAAATAGTCTATGAGAAGTAGATGGGCTTATGATGATAGAAATAATGACAACTGCTATATGTTATCTACAAATGGTGGCATGCCCTGACACATCCGCCTAAATGATTCGCCCGCCTCGTTAGTCTCATATGCACGCATCTGACAGATAGACTGCAATAACCCAACTGTCGTTAGATTGACCAGACAGGCGACCCATAGAATGACAGTTACCAACGATCATTAGGGAGATGAAACATCCATCAACAATTACAAAAATGAAACATCCCTCATTAACTCCTAGTAACGAGGAAAATGAAGGGACACCCTATTAAGGACCATTAAATGTCATAAGTGTAGGTCATTCCTATAAATAGAGGCCAACCCTTAGGTAAAAAGGACAACTCTCACACACTTCATATTGCTATTCTGCACATTTGTTTTAATTATATACTGATTATCACACCAGAATAGACACAGGAGGAAAGAAACCCTGCCACTATTTTGGAAGTCTCCACCACTATCGCCACCATGCTTGAAGAAGAATGAAATATTTATCATCACCAGGACTTGTATATTTAATTATTTATGCATATATACATATACATGTATAAATGTATATTTCGATTCATGTATACATTGCATCGATAAAATAAAAACCTCTAACAAAATAATTTACTTTTAATTTCGTCATTACATACAATGGAAAAACAAATTCGCAGATTGGGATTAGCTAGATATCTAGTTCTCACCTAGACACCACTTTCATGTATAACTCACTAAAAAAATTCTATACATAGGTCATCTCAAACTATTCTATGTTATGTGCTTTTTTGGTAATAAATTTGGTAGATTATAAGCAATTGGTCATATGGAATCTGTTGATAAAATTTGTAGATCCTATAGAATGTGTGGATAAAAATAATGTTTGACTACCTTATAAATTTGAAAAAGCAATAACAAACACTGATATGTTGATTAGCTCTTTATATGTACTTGGATATATATGTTGGGTGAGTTTTTAGTTGCTTATGTTGGGTGTATATTGTGTAAAGTGATGGAAACGAGAGAACCGAAAATAAATGAAATGTAAGTCGAGGCAAGTGTTGAACACTTTGTCCTTAAGTCGATTTTGCCCCGCAACGGTGCCTACAGTTTATGACAATCAAATTCGAAGATACAACGACTTCTACTTGTGTTTGTAGCACTTCAAAACACAAGCACAACGAACCAGAAATAGTTTTGTACTCCAAAATATGAATATGAATTGAAAAAACCAGAAATCATGCAACAAATACAATAAATTTGTTTCAAGGAATGAATATATGAGTGGATTGTATTTGCATATCAATTTTGTATGTTAAAGGACATCCAGATGGTACTTTTTATAGAAGATGAAGAGTTGGGAACTGTGGCGACCTCAAAATTCTGCCTAAACTTTTTTTTTTGTATTCTGCCCAGTAGGGTAATGGTACCCATATTTGGGGGTATTAGTACCCTTTTACGCAGAAAGCAATTTAGCTTTCTGGTTTGATTAAAAATTGGATTGAAACATGTTTTCTTCATTTTCTTTTGAGGAAAGTAGTTAGAAACTAATCTTAGACAGGATTTGGAGATCACCATTTCTCTTTATGCTTCGGATTCATTTTATATTTGTTGTAAAAGTATGTATATTTAATAAGATCAAAAGCCATAAACAAAAGCATGATCATTTAAACATAGCGGAAGAGTAAAATATGTGAATCTTGTCTTTTTATTCATTCTTCCTCCATCATTTTAAGTTACTTCAAAATAGATGTTTAAAGAAGAGAAGAAAGTACCTTACTTATAACTTTGTCTCAAAGTGGCTCATGACAAATCATTACGTCTCAATAATGGTTCATATGCTTTGAACCCGATTAAAAGTGCTACTAGATACTTTATCAAAAATGGAGGTGCTTGAATGTTAAAGACGAGTTCACCTAATTTATTACATTTCATAGAAACGAGTAGTGAGGTACTCCATGGTCCAATAACCGAATACGCTCACAACAAAGTAGGTAGATTCATATTTTTGTAATCCGGGTACATGTAGATTGAAGGATCATACGCCAATCTTGGTGATCAAATTGTATTCTTGGCCATCCGAAGCTACTTCCCACCTTAGTCCTATGAGTTCATAGATTTCGATCCATTTCATACAAGAGTCATAAAACGATTATGAATTGTGACATTCAATGAGTAAAGTACGGTGCGTGTGTGATATTGCACATAATATATCTTTTATCTTTTTTAGGGTCCTTTCCACAAGCAATATTTGTACACCGAGCGCTCAAAATAAATATTCTTTGTGTATAAGCACAATGGCCAAACTTCTTAGGACACTAATCTTCCTTCTATGGGTTACTTTTGCCCTTGGCCATAGTTGATCAACTCTTGAGACACTTACCATCCCAATAAAGGCTACTGTTGCCCTTGGCCGTTCTAATCGGACTTCAAGTCCGCGCGTGAGTCAATCTAACCCTTGGCCAAAGTTGAATCAACTTCTTTCTTGGGACCCTTATCGTCCCCTTATGGGCTGCAATTGCCCCCTCTGTGGTGTACAAATAGGATAGGAAAAACTTGTTGTTTTATCACATAACTTGTCTTTATTTGCATAGGAACTTTGTTTTCTCAAGTTGAGCATAAATAACGTAAAATAACTTTCTCATTCTCATTCTTCATTCTTATTGCATAAATAGCAAATAGGCTCAAGATGCTCATAATACCTCATGGGTCTCATTGATAACAATCATTTGGAGCACATAAGAGCACATATAACTTATGCACACATGTAGATGTACATTCTTATCATTTTTACACATAAGGCAAATAATATGAGCCATTCACAACTTGTCATATCTTTACTTAAATCAATCTCATTGACATAACTCATTTTGGAGCACATAAAATTTATGAGATATATATACTTATCGTCTTGCATATAAAGCATATAACGTAATTTACTCACAACTTGTCGTTGTTAACCTTGATCCACCTGAAAATGAAAGGTTCTAAACATCATAATCTTATATGAGGTGAATGTTTCTTAAATCTGAAAATGAGGGTATTAGGACCGCGCAGAAACTGGCTTCAGGTATTTCTGGTGCAGAGGTTTTGGAGTATTGGTACCTTATCGTTAAACTGTAAATACAGGGTACTAATACATTTCGGGGCAAAGATTGGGTAAAAGTATTTTATTTGAAAACTAAGTTCTCGGCCCATGGAATCTAACTTCTCCCACCATGAAATATGAGTTTCTTGGTCCATCTATGCTACTGCCCGAAATGGGGCTAAGAAGCTTTGGGTGTAGAGATTCCTCTATTAAATTAGAGAACCTCCTTACCAAACTTTTTCATTACTCGAATTACTCACCTCTTCTCTCTTATTTGTGGGTTCTTCCCTTCTTGTTTATTACCAGAAAACGTGTGAGAGTGTTGTGGTGGTTAAAGAGAAGAAAATGGCCAAAAAGTGACTTGGGGTGAAGTGGTATTTATAGGAAAAATGTATCTCTTTCTCATGATTGCATATCTCCATTAAATGCAAGAATATTGAGAGGGATTTGTTGAAGATTTCCTTTGCCGGACTTCCTTAAATGTGTTTCCCCAACTATCCATAATAAAGACACTAGGTATAGCTTATAGGGCAATTAATGCTAAACTCCAATTAAGGCAGATTTCTGGACCTGTTTTTGGGTCGAGTTTTGAATGTCGAAACGTGCTCATTTTTCGACGTTTCTTATATCATTTCAAATATCTCACGGGGATTTCCGCAACGCACTTTGAATCATAGAAAACAGACCAACACAGAGGTTAAAACATCACTCTAAAGATGGTTGCCCGAAACTGGTTTGCTGGGAGTTCTTCACTGATTTCCAGGTTTTTAACTTTCTGGAACATTTTGGCATAATTTTTCGGGGCTGTTTTCATAGTCAAAAGTATGCATATTTGGTACCATTTCGAAGGTCTCGTTGCGTACTTCGCAACACCATAAGTGTCGTAGAATTCCGACCAATACATAAATTGTACGATGACTCTAAAGTTGGCTGCTTAAAAATCTCAAAAACTTAAACTTCACTTTCTTAATTTTTGAGTTTTCACCCATCATTTCTCTTTCAATCAATCAAGCTCTTAATAAAAGTCATTCACTCTTAAATTAATTCATCTTAGTCCCTTCACAACTCATTAAATCCGATTTTCTCTCTTATTTATTATTCGGATCTAATTTAAATTCTAAGTGTTACGACTTTTGAAGTACTTTTTTGGAATAACTCAACTAAATTCTCGATTTCTTTTATTTTTCATATTTAAATTGGGAATACGAATTTTCGGGGCGTTACAGGAACGAAGTGGTGTAGAGCCAAATCGTGCAACACTTCAAAAAGATATGCATGTTCGCGATTATACCCATACGATCACATGGTTTTAACATGTTGCGATCGCAAGGTAAACATTTGAACACAGAATTTAATCCAAGCTAACTATGCGATCGCATGGCCTTGTCTCCTACGATCGCATGGTAGGACAAAAAAATATTCTGCTTAAAAATTCAGCAAGTTGCGATTTCAGGATAAAATATCAATGCGATCGCATGGTCAAAAATTGACCCGATTTTGTCATTTTCCTTAATTTCTTTTGTCATTAGATATTGGTTTCGAGATGCCAAATATACCCTTCAACACATACAGAGAAATTTGAATTCTCTTTTAGGGGCGTTGACCCAGAGCCCCCATGAGGGGCACTGCCCCCTCGACCCCCGTGACTAACTCCATTTTTTCAAAGCGGTAAAGTGGCAAACTATTTTGCCTAAACGGATTGGGTCGGGTCTATATATTTTGACCAAGTTGACACGAAGTCATTTTAATTGTTTTTAAATACTTAGTCAATTTCTCGAATTCTTTTAAACCAGTTTCCAACAGCTTGTAAGCTGATCAAACGTTATTTTTATCTACATATTATGTAACGTCTACAGTTTTTATTCACTTTTTATTTACACGTTTGGTAGAACTTATTATTTATAATCTAAGAATGATTTGTCAAACAAACATTAGTCAAGGGAGTGGGGACATGAGCATCCAATCAAGAAGACAAGTGCTAAAATTTTCACAAGGATATGCCCCAATTGAATTTTCCTTGCTTGATTTGCTTTCTCTATTAGACAAAGTTCATTAAACAGACAACAACAAATGCAATTTTCCAAAGAAAATATTTCTTAGGAAAGATTCCAAAAACAAAAAGTGTGACCCATTATCACTTTAATAAGACATATAACATCAAAATGTGAATTAATTGTTTGAAACTATTAAAGGTGTAGTGGAAATAAAAGAAAAGAGAGGGACAGCATGGTGAAGTCGAAGGGTGTTCATACTTTGTCCTATAGGTTGCGATCAAGACGTCGACTTCACTCGGCACAACGGTCTTGAAAAATAATCTCTAAAAAAGTGGATGGAAAATTATCTTAAGGGCAATATAATACTTAAGTTACTAAATGAATCAAATAAATTTGTCAAATAATTACGATCATTAATTTCAATCAATTTAATGGTTTAGATGTATTAAAATATATATTGAGATGTGTTTGGAAGTGGATATTGTTAAGGGATAAATTCCATATCATTAAATACTTAAATATTAATCAACATTTACATGATTGGACTACTCATCTTAATAAGGTTGATTTTTTAAGATGGAACTCCAAGTTTTAATATGGTATCAGAGCCCATTAAACTCAAACGAGCAATTTAGTATGTCTAAAAGCTCAAACGAGCATTCAAATTCTAAGATTGGTGTGTTCAAACGAGCTACCATCTTGTGGGGACATGTTCAAAAATAAATTACATATCGTTAAATACTTAAATATTAATCAACATATAAAGGCTTATACTCCTCTTAATAAAGTTAATCTTTTAAGATGGAACCCCAAGATTTAATAGATATAAGGATTTTAAATGTGCTAATACATCTAGATCGTTAGATTTGTTGAAATTAAGAACCGTAATTATTTATCAAATACATTGATACGTGGAACGATCCCCTGTATGAATATAGAGTTTGTATCAAGAGTTATGATCAAGAATGTTGTAGGACGTTCTATGTATAGTTGGTGGAAGTATAGTGTTGTACTAAACTCATAGATTATAGATTATTGTTTCGATTATAGAATTCTATTAAGAGATGTAATTAAGAATGTTGGAACGTGTATTTTATATAAAAATTGAGTGCGAAGTTGTATCGTATTGACTAAGTTGATAGATCATAAATTTGTGTGTTTAGATTATAGAATACGTATCAAGAGATACAGTCAAGAATGCAGCAATGTGTATTTTTATGGAAATTGAGGGTAACTATGAGTTTATAAGAAGTTCTAGCGTGTTATATTATCAAGACATATAATGAAAAATGTTAGAACGTGTATTTTATATGGAATTGAGTGTAAGTGGAGAGTTTGTAGAAAGTTCTATTTATAGTTTAGTAGAGGTACGTGTTGTACTAAAATCCTATTTAGACGGGATTTGTCTACCTAATTAGACACATGTGTATTGCACGTATTTTTATAATCATATTATCAATTTTTAATATTATCAATTTTTTATTTTTTAATTGTTAATAATTAAATTATTAAAGTAGTAATTGTAATAAATATTAAAAAAACACGATTTTAATAATATTGTATTATTAGATATTAATATTTTATTTATATTCATAGAAGTACAATTACAATCATAGATAGATTTTATATAGTGGTAACATAAATAATAACTTGAACATACTGAAGAACTTTTTGTAATTTGAACTTTAATTATTGAGCAACAATTGATATCAAATTTTATAGAATTAATAATATATTAATAAGGATCTTTAGGACTGCATTTTACAAATAATAAAATAATAATTAATAATTCTATTGTGAGAGAATGTAATAGATGATTGTATAATATTGTACATTTATTGGAGTGGTAGCTATGAAAACAACATAAATATAAGTAGGAAATAAAAACTAAAAAAATGTCAATTGAAATAATGTATTAAAAACAATTTTTTCATTTTCATTTCAGTTTGGACAACCATATTTGAATTTTAATGCGGCAATAAAAAAAAAGTTACAATTTTCACATTCATTCTTTTAAAAACCCATTTCTCATTTCTTTCATCTACGTAATGGAAAAATAATTAAGATCATCTTCTCACATTCATGTTTAATTTAATGTATTAAATATTTTTAAAAATTTAATTGTACATTTAATAAATTATTAAAAATTTAATTTACGATAATAATGAACAATAAAATAGTAATAAAGAAAATATTAAAAGATAATTGCAATGGAAGTACAATTACAATCAGAGATGAGTTTTATACAGTAATAATATTAACAATAACTTGAACCCAGTAAAGACCTTTTGGTGATTTAAACTTTGATGATTGACGAAACATTGATATCAAATCTTATGGAATTAATGATATCCAAGGCAGCATTTTACAAATAATAAAATTAATATTTACTAATTTTATTGTTAGATGATGTAATAATTGACTACATAACATTGTGCTTTTATTAGAGTAGTAATTCCTACTAAACGTTATTCTGTGTATATTCTCTTTTTATTAGACGTGTCTTATTTTACGACGCAAATGAAAGTAAAAAAAAAGTAAAGAAGTGACAATGCTTTAAATCGTAAATGTAAGTAAAAAAAAACAAAATTAAAGAAGTGTCGATGTTTTCCTATGTTGTAAGAATATTGTTAAGGGACAAAAATAAGATGAAAAATCGTTCTATATATATCAACAAAATTAAATTAAATTAAAAAAGTTTCAAACGTTAGTTATGAAGTATAATATATATTTTGTGGAGTTTAAAAATAGTTTTTTAGGATATTTAAAAAATTTTAGTAAAATGTGTGATTGAAAAGTTGATAAAAGTTGTGGGTCCCACCAAAAATGTGATTGAAAATGTGTTAGAGAAAAAAAAAGAGTTTAAAAAAATTGAACCAAATATGCTCATAATTACTGTAATATAATGTATTAAAAATAATTTTTTCGTCTTTATTTCAGTTTTAACAACTATGATTTGAATTTTAATGCGGTAATAAACAAAGTTACAACTTTTTCCATTATTTTTGTTTTGTTGAAACTCATTTATCATTCATTTCATCTACGTAATGCAAAAGAAATAAATTTGAGATCATTTTTTTACCTTCATATTTGATTTAATAGATTAAATGTTTAAAAATTTTAATTGTACATTTAAAAAATTTTAAAAAATTTAATGTACAATAATGATGAACAATAAAAGAGTAATAAATAAAATATTAAAAAATAATTATACATTAATGAATGCTAATGGTGAATATGGAATTTTAAAAAAATTGTAAGGCTAGAATAGTCCAAAAATATTCCTCCCTTATAGAGCCTTTTTCATATTTAATTTAATAGATTAGTTGTTTAAAAAATGTAATTGTACATTTAATAAATTGTTAAAAATTTAATGTACAATAATAATGAACAATAAAAGAGTAATAAATAAAATATTAAAAAATAATTATACATTAATGAATAGTAAATGTGAATGTGAAATTTTAAAAAAAAAATTGTATGAAAATGTTTTTTTCTCTTAAGGCCTTTTAGATTTAGTATGAGTGGTTATAATCACACCATATTTTATTATAAATGTACTATATTTTAATTACATAAAAAGTCTTTAACTGTATATAGAAAAATAATTATGGATTTTTTATGCAATTTAAATGTGGTGCATTTATAGAAAAATGTAATGGGAATATATTTAGCAATTTAGTATAGATTATCAAATTCGACAGTGTATTTTGAGAATCGTTTTTACCCTCAACACTATATATAGAGAACAACGGAGAAATTTCTTCCCATTCATCACATTGGCAGTTAAACGGTCTTCTTCTTCTTCTTCTTCTTCAACAACGAAGGTCCATAAGAATTTCTTGGTTCCATTTCCATGGCAGTAACCAGCAAAAATGCTTGCAAAACCTTCACAAAATCACCAGCTATGTTACTCTTCCTTTTCCTTCTCTTTATCGCTCCCCTTTCTATTCGCCGTTTCAACTCTCCTGAGATATTAGCATCAAAGGGAAGAGTCCTCCTTGATTCTGATACGAGAAACCAATCCAACACCAAATTCCACGGCGGAGCAACCACTTCTCCTCTTCCTGTGGCTGCTGCTGGTGGTGGTACCATGACGGCGAGGAGTACTAACCGAGAATTTCAGGTAGCTGCACATGAAGCTCCCAGCGGCGGGAATCCTATTGGCAACAGATAATCATAAACTTCTTCTGCAGTATATATGGCAATATGGCATGAATTTCTGCATTGGGTTATCTTCACCACCATCAGTGCATGTTTGGCTAGGGCTAAAAAGTTTACTTACGAGTAAGTTTTTTTATAAATGGGAATATGTCAACAAATTAAATTAAATAATATTTTTTCTAGTCAAAGTTAAAAAATAAATAAATTGCTTTGAGGAAAAGATTAGCATATCCATGTTTGAAAATAAAAATTTACTTAATAGTAAGTTTACTTTTCGAAGCTTACTAATTTCTCGACAACAAATTTTACTTGAAGACTAGTTTTGACATTACAATTTTTAAAATGATTTCACGTATGGATAAAAAGTAAATAAAAGTAATGAATCATACATAATATGTAGATAAAATATTTATAAGTACTTATAAACACTTCCAAACATGTTATAAATCCATCACTTCAATTTTACTTTTGTAATTAAATATTTACTTGTTACAGTCAAAACATTGATGCTGGAATAATTTTATATACACATTGATTGCTTTCCCCTCTTGCATTGGATTTTTGCAAGAGTGGGGGATTTAAGTGATTTGACATGACACTATCAATTTTCTTAATAAAAAAAGAAAATGTTCGATTTATCTTCTTCACTATTTATATGACATGTTTCTATTGACCAATTTATACTGTACTAAGGACATGTTCGGTGTAGTTTTTTTAGGTACTTTATTGACTTTTCAAACTTTTTTGTAGTATAAAAGGTTGAAAAGTCAAAAATTGTAAGAAAAAAATAGAATTTTTTAGAAAAAAAGACTACTGAATATGCCCTAAATAAATTTTACTTGATCAATAAAACCTGTCATGTAATGTAGATAGTTGTAGGGTGGAGAACGTTTCCCATGGACTCAACCCATTTACAACTAAACCTAACAGTTTGTATACTTAGGCCCCATGGGCTAGCCCACCCCCATAAATTTTCACTATTCAATAAAAGATGGAATAATTATGCCATGTACCTTCATTTTTTCTTTAAAAAAAAATCCCTATTTTTTTAATTCTTTAATTTTTACCTGCATCTAATTTTTGCATTGCATATATATTTAACAATTATAATTCTAATTTAGTAAACAATCCTAAACCTTGAAGCACCCCACCACCAACCCAAAGCATCACTCACTGTCTCCGTCATTGGCTACCTCCTCCATCACTGTCGTTGTGGATCGAACCACCTCATTACCGCCATCGTTCAATCCACAAAATAAAAATCAAATTCGGCCTCTTCACTATTGGTTTACTCTCGTGCTTCCATGTGCAAACAATCGACACCTACGCACCTCTCTGTAGATCAAACCACCTCAATCACCGCCGTTGTCCGGTCATATAACATAAATCAAATTCATCTCTTTAATTAATGATTTGAATTTCCTGCATCCATGTGCCGACAATTGATGTTGGTACACTGCATAATCGGCTTCTATTACTCATCAGCATCAAGCATTTGATCTGGATCTTGATTCGAATGGACCTAGAGGTTAGCATTAAGAGAATTCCTATAAATAATGTTGATATACCAATTGTGTGGATTGAAGTATTAGCATCACCCAATTCACCCTGAAGATCTTTTTTTTTTAATAAAGATGGTGAGATTGACAAAATGATTTATTTTCTTTAGTTTGGCTTTAATTTAGGTTTCCTTCATTGACTTCTATTGATTGAGGATCTCACAAAATGTATACCCATCAAAACCTCTTAGTGCTTGATTATAAAAAAGAAGACACTTCACTTCCCAAAATCACATAAAAACATATTGTGCTTTCCTTCTTTCTTTCCTCCCTTTAGTTGTTCATATCTCTGGAAACAAAACTATGCACATAGAACTTGTTGCATATTTTATTATTGATAACTTAAGTGGTCTTTAAAAAGTAGTAATAGTGTATTTGGAAGGACTTTTTTGAAGCCTAAAAATACTTTCTTTTGATTATTTTTATTATTGTTTGGTTAAAGTCAACAATCACTTTTTGACTTAAAAAACAGCTTAAAAAAACTGTTTTAGAAAAACCCAAGTTTTAAGCTTATCTAAGAACTCTAACTGAGTTTTTACGGAAATTGTAATTAACATTTAATGAACTTAAAAAATAACAAAATTACCTTTAATACATCAAAAAAAATATTAATTTATTTACTACATTAATTACTTATATCAAATTGTCACTTTATATACTTATATAAAGTGAAAAAAAATATTGACGCGTTAAATAATATAATACAAATTATACATGATATGCTTGATTTAAATAATTAATTATTGTTTAATCAAATATACTAAAATAATCATGATGTTATAATTAAATTAATATATTAATTTTAATAGTTATTATAGGATATACAAATATATGATTTCTTTTAAAAAAATAATATGAGTTATACAATAATTAATTATTGTTTAGTTAAATATAATAAAATAATCGTGTTATTATAATTAAATTAGTATATTAATTTTAATATTATTATAGGATATAAAAAAATATATATTTTAAAACAAATAATATGATATATATAATAATTAATTATTGTTTAATAAAATAAATATAAAGTTTATACAAAAGTACTTTTATAGTTATGCGACCAAATACTCAATTTAATATTCGCAGCACCTTTTTGATTCATACACAAACATGATTCATACACAAACAGTCAACAATTTTTAACAAAAGGTCTACTGCTAAAAGTTCTACTAACAAAAATTCTACTGCTAAAAATTCTACTCACAACAACTGTACCAAACGGATCCTAAGTCAGAATCTTGTCTTAGTTGACTGACCAAGACATGCATTTCTTATTAGTATCATATCTCTATTGGATCATTTAGAAACTGAAATTTGCAAGAATTATTCTTTTGTAAAGCCTTCAAATTAACAAAGAGGATGTATCACATATGGTTCCTTCATTTTTGAAAGGGATATACGTCATTTCTATGTCAAAATGATGGTGGTAGTGGTGGTGGTCGATGAGGTGGTTGTGGTGGAAGTGATTATGATTGTGAATGGTGGCAGTGGATCCGAACCCGATTGATGTAGAGGGATCTGATGTTGATGACGAAATAAGTTGGATTAGTTATTTTTCTTTACAATTAATGTAAAGCAACATAAAGCTAGCATCACAACATCTTACCCATATGAAGTGTGATATTTTTAATAGAAATTAGTATGATGGCAGCACAACATGTTATATTGATTTTTTTAATACAAAATAATATATAGTAACACAGTGTGTTACCCGTGTATAATATTGACTTTTTAATAAAAAAAATAACATAAGGTAGCATAATATGTTACCATGTCAAATATTGATTTTCTAATAAAAAACAACATATAGTAACAATAACATGATACCCGTGCAAAATATTGATTTTTAAATAAAAAATAACATATAACACAACATGTTACTCGAGTAAAATGTTATTTTTAAATGAAAAATGAAAATATTGATTTTTAAATGAAAATAAAGTATTTTTTAAAAGAAAATTCAATGGGATGTAAATTATAAGTGTTGATTTGCAATGAAAATGAGGTATTTTTCAAAAAATTGAGAGGTTCTGTTACCATTGTGGCATGGTGGATATGGTGTTTGGTCGCGGGTGTGTGTGAGGTAGGGTGGGGTAAGTTTGGCTAGGAAATATGAAATGTTTATTTTTATTAATTTTTATTTTTGTGTGTGTTAATATGTATTTATTTGTGTTAAGTATGATTTATTTGTACTTTATAAAAATTTATGGAACCTCTTTTGTAAATTTCTCTTATTTTGTTGTTGTTCTATTGCTTGGTTTTATTTTTGTTTATTTAAAGAGGAGGACAAATCTGTCATTTAATAGCCAAAGAAGAAGAAATGACAAGTTTTACTACATAATTAAAAGGTTGGTATGGTTATGCTAGAAAAGGTTGAAGGTAGATTTACTATATTTCGCAAAGTTGATGACGAATGTGAAAATTTTCCTATGGCAAAATTTTATGTTCTTTTGTTTAAAGAAATTTGGCACAAATGGTCCATAATCTATACTATCAGAGTGAAAATAGTCCCTAACATTTGTTATTTTGCACAAGCTTCTAACCAAAAATACCAATATATCCTTAATTTTAATAAGAAAAAATTGCAATAATGTTCCTAACCTTTACAAAATGTGAAAATGGGTCACGTACCTTTATTTATTTTTTTATAAAAAGTTAAAGAAAACTAGCGAGATTTTTTTTTCCTGAATTACGACTTTATTGACCAAATTGATAATATACATAAATTGTTTGGTATATTTTTATGAATTATTACAAAATAACTAAATTTTAAGCTTATAGTTATTAACAAACATATTAAATAAAATTATTAGTTTTATTATTTAACATTTAAAATTTTATTTTATGGTTGTAACAAAAAATAGATATAACTTTGTCACAAATTTGATCTTCAAATACTTTTATTTAATTAAGTCATTCGTTTATTAATTACAAATATTAGATCTAATTGTATTCTTCATATTTTAATTTATCGTTTTATTATCATTCGAAAATAAAGAAAAAACAATTCATAAATTAATTTTGGATAATTTGCACTTTCAGTCTCCAACCTTTCCAATTTGTAATAAATCTACTCATAACCTTTTTTTTTAGCACCAGGCATCTTCAACCTTTCAATTTTTTACAAATCACATTCTCCATTGACATATTTTGATGATTTTAACATCTCCTTTAAATAAATAAAAATAAAAAAAGCTTAAAACAAAAATAAAATAAAATAAAATTGCAAATGAAGTCCCATAACTTTTAAAAAATATAAAAGAATACTATCTTCCCTAAAAATCTTATACTGTATCATTTTCTTTCATCATAACTTCCCAACAATTTCCCAGCATCAGATGCTACTTCTAGGCATAAAAAACTCAAGCCCTCCTCAAGTATCAAAAATTCTCTCTCTCCCGTTCCAATTACAATGTTTGAAACTCAAGCTCTCCTTCAGTTATATCGCCAAACCCGACTCCAGTCGACCCGAATGATGATATAGGCAACACAATTCTATCTAACCCACTACTGGAATCCGGCTCCTTCATTGACGCTAACCAATTCCCGGAGAGAAGCAAGGATCAGGCTCCAACATTACTTCGGAGTCGATTTCGATAGCTGGCCCCCGCTGATGGCTTGGCAAAAAGGCCGGATTGTTTTCATCCATTTCCGAGATGAACTTGGTGGAAAATGACCTGTAATTGTATTGCTCAACTTTCGAAACTTCAAACTTTTTCATCCAACCAACTTTGATGAAGAATTGGGTGAAATTCGAGTTTATTTTTTCCCAAATCTTTTTATGTACATTGTAGCCAAATTTGTTGTCACTGTACTGCTTCCATAGTTCGTCAATGGTTTTGAGATCAGATTCTTGAATGAACTTTACTTCAGATAAGAATACATAGCCTCGTTTCTGGGCTGCTTCTCCGGCGAGGACTATGATGAGGCAACAAGTTTCTTCGTCGGCTTCGCGAAAGTTTCTGGAGGATAAATGTTGTTGGAGGATGTCGAATAAAATGTTTTGACTATTGGAAGGAGTAGCAGTGGTGATGGAGGAGGTGGTGGAGGAGATGGTAAAAGTGGTTGTGTGGGAAAGAGAAGGGATGTTGGTGGTGGAAGTGGTAGTTGGTTTGAGAAAAAAAGAATAGGAATCGGCGGTCGTGGTGGCAGTCTATGGAATGGTGCTCCGGAGTAGAGTTTTGGTGGCAATTAGAGAGATAAGAGAGAGAAAATGAATTCGAGAGAGAGAGGTGAGATAGGGTGGATTTTTAGGGAAGATTGTGTTCTTTTATATTTTTTAAAAGTAATGGGACTTTATTTGTAATTTTATTTTATTTTTTTGTTGTTTTTAGCTTTTTTATTTTTTTCTATTAAAGAGGGGGACAAAATCGTCAAAATATGTCAATGATGACGTGATTTGCAAAAAATTGAAAGGTTGAAAATGCTTGGTGCTAAAAAAAAGTTGGTAGATTTATTATAAATTAGAAATGTTGAGGACCAAAAGTGAAAATTACCCATTAATTTTAATGCATTTTTATGTTAAATAAAACATAATAAGATTGGTTCAAATTCATAAAATTATATATATCATTTTGATATTTATTTATTTATCATACTTTTTATTTAAAATTTTCATATCATGACATGACAATTACATATACTTAAAGTACAACTAGTATATATTGTTTTCTGGCGGTGGATTTGACTTCTATTATTTTACAACACTCCTCATTGGAGGACTATTCACACAATAAATGGCTTGTTAAAAATATTATTTGGTAAAAATTTAGTGGGAAAAATACCAAATGAAGAAAAAAAAAATAGTGCAATTAATTATCAAAGATTTAGACATATCAACGGTATAGATCATAGACCACGTACCCCACCGGTGCATTTATCCCGCAAGAGTCAAATCGTTTAGGAACTATTTGATCGGATCAAAAATCTGGAACAAATGGAATACTATAATCTGCCCCCTAAAAACAATGCTAGCGATTATCAGCACTTAGTTCGGGATCATTTTCAACAAGCGTTCGATGTCCTTCATTTTATTGAAATCTTGACTCGTCGAGTAATCAATGTTGCATCATTAAAACCTTGTCAAGAAAACGTAGTGGCACAAAACTTAAATGAAGGAAAAAAGAGTACAATTACTCCACCTAATTAATCAATGAAAATATTTGTATCAGGTCATTCATACCTTATGCGCTAATGTCTTCAATGCCACTATCTTTCTAAAATTTAGACAAAATAATTTTGGTGAAATATATTTCATGGTATTTGTTGACCTGTGATTGACTTTAACCGTAATGTTTTAATCATAATAAATAAGTTAATCTTATTTTGCTAACAATTGATTTAATGTGATCATAATCTTCAAAACGCCCAATGACAAATCAATCATTATCAAAGATCAAGATTAAGACTATCATTTCAAATCGGACTCTCAAAGTAGGACAAGATCAAAGTCACTTTGTTCGAACATTTAAGATGAGAGTTCAAGAGTCAATTTCAAGAAAGATAAAAAAAAAAAAAAAAAAAAAAAAAAAAAAAAAAAAAAAAACTGCCTTTAGATCAAATGTAAAAATAATAACACATCAACCTTTAGCATTAAATGATAAAAGCTCAAAAACGATTTTATAAACAAAAAATTATTTTGATATCACTTGCATAAAATATTTTGATCAAATTTAAAAATGATTTTTCAAAGCAAAAAGTCCAGTCAATCGAACTACAGTTTGGTCGACCGAATTTCAGCAACCGGTCGACCAGTTTAAAGATAAATCGATCGAAAATGTCAACGTTTGAAATTTTGACCGTTATGATTCTAACATTGTAATATTCAAACGGCTACTTTTTGGTCATCCAAACTTATGTAGGTTGACCGATCTCCTATCCAACTTAACAAAAAAATTTGCACATTGTTATCTATAAATTGTCTTTCTTTTGCAATCAATGAATGCACTTACTAGAGCATTAAAGAGAAAATTATCTTGAGAAAATCGTTGAACTTTCATTACATTTACTTATTCTACATCTTCATTGAAAATTTTTGATTGATTGAATCAAACTTATAAAATCATTATTTTCATCAAAGTTTTTTACCTAACACTTTTATTACTACTTATTAAAGTGTTAGTCTCTCTTGGTACTTAATTTATCTCTATTATTTATTAAGAGATAAAGTTCATTGTAAATTATTGTTCTTATACATTGGGTTATATTAAGGTCACTTTAAAGCTCAATATTATATAAAGATTGGCGCTCCTTGTTTGTAAGTCATCGAAAGCGTTGTAAGAATTTTGATTGCACCATAAGTCAATCAATATAGTGAAAATGCATTGCTCATGACGGAGAGCTTAGTAACGGGAGACGTATATAATGGTTTGAATCGAACCTCCATAAACACATCATTTGTATTCTCTCTACTTTTTTATTTATCTATAGTTTGCCTATAATTGTTACTTAATTAATCTACATATATTAAATTGCTTATTTTGAGATTAATTTTCGAAAAAGCTTTTAAAACCTAATTCATCCCCTCTTGTTTAGTTTTTTTGGGGCTATCAGTATTGTCTTGTTATAGCCTCCAAACAATACTATATTCATACAAAATATTCATTTATCTTAGTTAGATTATAGCCATCATGATGATTTGACACAATTATATTAAAACTAGATCTTGATGTTCCACTCGTCAAGTGTATATACAAGAGTAAAACCACATAGTTATGGTGAGGGTATTTGTCATGTAGATTATGAGAATCCATAACTATAATATTAATACACTCCTTCGTGGATATCTATTACATAATGAATATACATTGTTAAAACCTTACTAGAAAAAACCATATTGAAGGAAAAATAGTACATTATTATTTTGAATATGCTACTAAAGTCGCCTCAATAAAAACCTTGCCAAGAAAACTCAATGACATAAAACTTCAGTCAAGGGAAAAAAAGTATAGCACGCATTTACCCTCCATCAAGATAATATATTATTTATCAACTTCTCAAGTGTTACAGTATATAATGCATTTATGAACATGTCTGCTACATAAATCGTTGTGATAGGTACATGTAAATAAATAACTGATTGGTGTGCCTTATGTAGATCAAATAATACCCTAGATCATCAAAATCAACTACTCCCGAATCATGAACTATTAGTAAGATACAATATTGCATCTATTGCCCTAAGTTATGGTACTTTAAGACCAATAAGTTATTCATTATCATATTGAGGACGAAATTGTCCTCTTTTCACTTCAAGTAAACAAATAACCATCGGGAATCAAATAGGTGTGTCATTTTTACACATAAAATCTTTTTCAATATGAGTTAACAAATGAACAAGATTTCAATTGGCTAAATGATCGATCAACATACAAATAACATATTTTTATATAAAATTTCATACTTCTTCAAAAGTATTAACACAACATTCTTCTATAATATTGAGATATATACACATGTGCTTCCTTAGGAGCAACGACATAGTATTCTTGTAAATATATAAAATTGTGCTTATTTATGAACAACAATACAATTTCATTCAAAAAAATTGATATAAAAGTTATGCTTAGACAGGAGCACTAACAATATTTTTTCACTATATTGATGTTTATAATGTTGTACATTTTCAGGAGTAACAACAAAATATTTTGTTAAAATATTGATATATATAAAGTTTTAATTTTCTTCATGAATGACAACATAATTTTTTTTTAATATTTATATACGTGGGTTGTGCATCTTGAGCAAAATCAACACCATATTCCTGTAGAATATGTACGATTTTTAGTTATGCTTCTTCAGGAGGATAAATATCGTTAAATATTTTTATAAATAATATTTATGTAATCTTACACTACCAAAAAAAATTCACAAATGAACTTACTTGGAGTAGAAATGAAGCAATTAGATTGAAGTACTTTTCAAATTTGATACATGTAGAAATCTTCAAATAGTCTATAAATCTTAGTAGTTCAGATTCAATTTGTTTCTTATTTGTGTGATTTGATTCACGCTTACCACAAATAGATCTTTTCGTATTTCTTTGCACAAAAAGGGGGAAAAAACTCAGTTGGTTAGATATCGTGCTGATAACATGTTATAAAATTAAACAATAAAAGAAAAGAATTGAGAGAGTTAAAAATCAAATGTGTAAATCTATTATAACAATAACATTTATATATAAAATTTTAATGAAAGTTACAATCTAAATAAAATACATTTTTCTAAAGTAAGTGAATCATATAGAGATCTACATAAAATCAAATAAAATCAAATAGTGATAATTTATTACTGTCTATTATTTTACAACATTTGGAAGTGAATGTAAATTTTATATAGGATAATTGTACCATTAGTCATTCCCTCACCTATTTATATAGTGACAAGTTACTCATTTACCTTTAAAAGGATCAAATTGATATGTCCCTTTCACTATAGTTACGCAAACATTGTCATTAACCATTCAAGTTTTCATAAAAATGTTGAGTGGCTCTCATGAAAAATGTGTCTTCACTTCAAATTTTTTAATAATAGCCTCATTTGAGAGCAAATTTTAGTTTCACAAAGTTGGTCACACGATGAATTTAATAGAGATTTGAACGGTTATTGTCATTAGAAGAACAATTATTGCCATTAAAGATTGATTGAGCAATTATGATAAAAGTTTGGAGACTAATTTACTATTTTTTAAAGATAAAAAACTAAATTGTCACTGTGGAAATAGGTAGGGACCAAGCATGCAATTATCTCTCTTAACGCACAAACTGATAGTCTGATACCAAGCCCCAAATAACATTACTTTTTTAGAAACTACTCTAACCTTTCGGGTTTTGAAAAATTCCCTTGTTCATACCATTTGAATTTTGATCGATCCGTGGAGTCTCCAGATATTGGGAATCGGACTTTTTTTCTTGATGCACTCCAGACCTCTTCCACAAAAACATAAAAAAAGAATACAATAATCAGTTCGAGAACTGAAGAAAAAAATATTAACTCTCTTCTACTCTTTTGATCTCACATAAATAAGCAGGCTTACATGTTTTATTCGACATGGACAAGCCAATTCCCTTTAATAACAAGAATTCATCTGTATGAGAAAAGAAAAAAGTCAATGCAATAAAGAAAAAATCTAAGGATGGCAATATGGCATAACAGGGCAGCGACCCGCGAATTCGCGGGGTGAGACAATCTTTTGATTCGCCAACTGCCCCATGAAATTTTTTTAGTTTTTTTTTTTTGGTAAAACTGAAAAAAAATAATTAAAAAAAGAAATAATTGTTTTTTAAAAATATTTGTAGCAAACCAAAAAAAAAAAATTCAAGATTGGGATTTTAGTGTAGTGGTTGAGATTTGTAGTTTATAACTTCAACCCTGGTTCGATTCTTCTTTAGTCAATTTCTAACAAAATTTTAATTTGTATTCTATTTTATGATTTTTACAATTGAAAAAAAAAAAAATTTGATGGGTGGCCAGGCGGGGAGGGTAGGGTTGCCCTAGACCCAGGGGCGGATCTACCATATGGCGAGACCCCGCGTCCGACCGTGCTGGAATTTTGAAAAAAAATGGTGTTGGTTTAGGGCGGACCCACTGGATTTCATCAATTTTTTTTTTCTTCATGCTGTGGCAATGGTTGCCGCCTGCTTGCCTGCGTGTATGTATATATATGTATGTATATAAAGCTAAGGAAAGAATGTGGCAGGTGGGTCACATGGTGTGTGTGTGAGAGAGAGAGAGAGAGAGAGGAGAGAGAGGAGTGTTTAAATTCAAAATTACATTTATGGTCCTCAATTTTGAGAAATTAAAAAATAAGGTAATTACATGAATAAATCTTCAAGTAAGAATTTATTATTTCTCTTTAATATGATAATTGCATAATTTGAAAAGTGGGTCAAAATTGAAGAATATAAAAAGTATTTATCAGTTCTTTTGCTCTTTTTTTTTATTTGCCCTAGATTTAGTTTTATTTTAAACTTTTCAACATATGAAAAATCGTAAAGAACAACTATAAAAAATTTACTACATTTTGAATTATCTTTATTGTCTTATTTTAAATTATTTTTTACGTAAATCTTTATCGCCCCCACTGAACTTTTGCTCTTTTTTTTTTTTGCCATAAATTTGACTTTATTTTAAATTTTTTCTTATGCTAGTGTTAGAAGCGAATCAAATGTGTGGCTGATACTTATATTTCTAACAAGCATCGGTCGTTGACTGGTCAACGGTCAATATTTGACCGTTGACCAGTCAACGTCCGCCCTAACTGAACTTCAACCCTTGATCCGCCCCTGCCTAGACCCGCCCCTATTACCTAAATAAGTGGGGCGGGGTGGGGCGGGGCGGGGCGACGAGTTTTTTTGCCATCCTTAGAAAATCCATCTACTAAAAAGAGAAAATTAGAATCTCTACTTATTTATATTTAAGAAATTGAAATATACTAGCTTATTTTAACATTTTAAAAAAATATTGATCAACTTATAAATTTTATTGATAATTACTAAAACTGTAAAATTTAAATATTTTAATTATCACATTAATTTAGATAATTTTAATTATTACATTAATTACAAGATTAAAAAATATCTTAAACTAAGGGATATGTTATTTACCATAACTTCCTTCCTTTCCATCTTCTGTCAATTCAATATATACCAGAGTCAAAACAACTATATGTATATTAAATATTGATCAATAAAACCTGTAATTTTAGTTGAATTCTTCTTATTAGCTCCAACTTTTTTTTTTGTTCATGTTATATTCTTCCAATAAAGATTGATAAGTAAAAAAATGAATTTAATGAGATTTTGAGTTCTTAATTCCAATAATTCATATAAACAAAATTATAATTCAACAAATTATGGTTTAATTCTTCTTTGCTCCAATGTTGGTTAATTTGTTTTGGTTCTTGTAAATCTTCATCAGTTTTATTTATTGTTGGATGAATTTCTTTGCAAGAAAATTGGTTGGAGACTAAAGATTCTTTGAGCCAGTTTGTTGTGGGAAAATGGAGGTTAATAGATTTATGTTTTTGTGTCATGTTGCTACCTTTTGTTGCTATTAAATATATTAATAAAAAAAGCTCTTACATAAAAAATAAGTTAAGAACATGTAATGACATGATGTGCTGGGGTTTTGGGAGCGGTAGGAGTAGTGGTGTGGCGGTGGCAGAAGTGGCGATGCAGATAGTATCGAACAATTGTTACTACAATTTCTATGTATTGTTAATAACAATTTAGAAAAAAAAAATCATGTTACACTTATAGTTATAATTTATTACTATCTATTTTTACACAACGTGCTATAATAATTTGTTACTGCATAGTGTTACTAGAGTTCTTTTTATCGTCGGAATAATTAGTATATATACTAAATGGAGATTTAATTTGATTCACTTTTGAATTTTTGATTGGATTGAATGTGTATAATATTGACTGAGAATATAAATTAAAAGCGAGAAATTATAAAATTTATTTTGATAGAGAGAGATTGTTGTTGTTTTGTTTAAGTAACTCTAATTTATATTAATAAGTAATGAACAATATTGTTTTGTAACATATTATTATTGATGAGTATTTTTCAATTAATAAATGCAAATTAGTACTTTTCATTTTCTATTTAGATTTTAGTGTATATATTTAAATTGTCTACAAAAAATAAAGTTAAATATTTCAATTAACACTGAACTTTTTTGAATGCTTTTATCTTGCCAACTAAACTTTAAAAGTTTTGTGAGTTTCCATTGAATTTTTCTAAATGTTTTTAAGTTGTTATTGAACTTTAAAGTTTTTCAAGTTGTCAATGAATTTACAAAAAAAAATTCTGTCATTTCGTCACTCGCTATTTTAAAAATTAAATGACTTTATGACATGATAAATAAAATAACGAATGTGATAATATTTTAGTAAGTTCATCTAGTTTATTAATTTTTAAAACGAGAAGTGACATATGTTATACTAGTTTGTTAATAGTATGTTTGTAATTTATTTTTCAAGTGTATAAGCTAATCAAATATAATTTTTATCAACATATTTTATAGGATGTACAATTGTTATCCACAAATTCTGTAGGAACTACAGCTTATAATTCACAAAATTTTTACAAAACAAGCATAAGTGTAATACATTTTAATTTTACTTAATGTCTTCAATATTTATTTATTGTAGCACTTATGTTCTTAAATTTTTTCTGACGAATTCTTATATTTAACTTCTATTAATTAGTACATTTCATCTTTCATGATGATTTGTATTAAGATATTCTATTTTCGTACTTTGAAATTAAAAAAAAAAAACTGTAG
The DNA here is from genome assembly GCA_030279155.1 of Forsythia viridissima. Classification (NCBI taxonomy): domain Eukaryota; kingdom Viridiplantae; phylum Streptophyta; class Magnoliopsida; order Lamiales; family Oleaceae; genus Forsythia; species Forsythia viridissima. The sequence continues at coordinate 6,655,419 of CM059036.1, forward strand.
TACTTTTTATTTTTTATTTTTTTTAAATATGATGGGTAAATAAGCCATTTTAGACATTTTCAAAGATATTTTTGAATGAAAATCAATATCAGGTACAACGTGTGTCAATTAATGAAAGAGTAAATAGCACTAGGGGTCCTAAACTTTTGAATATTGTGACGATGGAGTCCTAAACCTTCAATGTCTAGCACCTCGGGTACCTTTAAAAAACACACAAGCAAAGTCCTTCCTGTTAAAAAAACTATTACTTTGATCGTTAAATGATCAAAATTTTCTTAAAATGATAAAATTACATTTTTTGTATTAAATTAAGAAAATAAAAAAAATTTACAATCCCCTCCACACTTCTTCTTCTCCAATTAACCTTTTATTTTTCTTTCTTCGCATACTAAAACATACATACAAAAATAATATTGAATCTTCTTTTTTGCTAATAATGATTACTAATTGCTTCACTTTTAGGACCCCAATTTGGAAATATCTAGGGGGACTAAACTAATTATAGTAATTTAAGGCAAAAATCTGTTGATGAGATCTTTGTTATAATATTGGTGTTCTAATATTGTTCAAATATTAAAACCATGATAAGAAGAAAAAGAAGCTCTACTGGGCGATTGCCCAGGCCTTTTTGTACTAGTCATAGGCTAGTGCAGTTTTTCAAATTTGGTGCCTTTTCATGATAAATTGTGTCCTTTCCTGATGGTTTAAACACCATTTCGTGATATGTTGATAGAAATCTATATATAGAAGATAGATTTTATATATTAACGACAAGAAAAAAAGATCAAATCAGAAAATTATTCTAATATTCTCTCATTTTCAGATTTACAGATTTTACATAAAAAGCTTCTTTGTTCTAATCTTCCGGATTTCACTTGTGCTTGTGCAATTAGGTTTGAGACCTGTAAATTCGTTAAAACTATTTGCTTGAAGCCCCTTTAGCATCTCATTCAACGAGAGTGCGCAAATAATTTTTTTAAGATAGCGTTCTTCGCGATACAAGTTCGGTTGTTCATTGTTTCATTTGCAGATTTTCTTTTTCAAGTTTGTGGAGCATTCTTATCATATCCAATATTTTCCAACAATCTAAAAGCATTATATTGATATGGCAATTGAGAGTGAAACAACAATGGCAACAATCAAGTTAATGAACCAAGATTTGGTTCGTTTGGATAGGTTTGATGGAACCAACTTTATCTGGTGACAAGACAAGTTGAAGTTCTTGTTGACTACCTTAAAGATCTTCTACATTCTTGAACCTGACTTGCCTGCAATCTCTGAACCGACAGAAGATGATACTGATGAAGTGAGTGTTGAAAGAAAGAAACGCAAATAAGATGAACTCATTTGTAGGGGTCACATTCTAAATACACTTTCCGACAGATTATATGATTTCTACACTAACACAACATCGACAAGGCAGATTTGAATAGAACTAGAGTACAAATATAAAGCAAAAGAAAAATGTACTGAGAAATTTCTAATATCAAAGTATTTTGATTTTAAATTTCTTCATAACATTCAATTATTGTCTCAAGTACATGAACTACAAGGTATCATCAACAAATTGAAAACGATGAAGATTGAACTTTCCGAACCTTTTCAAGTAGGTGCAATTATTGCTAAATTGCCCCCAACTTGGAGAAGTTATAGGAAGAAAATACTTCACAACTTCGAAGACTTTTCATTGGAGAAAGTTCAAAAACATCTCCGAATTGAGGAAGAGTCTAGGACAAGAGATGAGAATGAAAATTTTCATATGGGTACTTCAAAGGCCAATGTCGTGGAAGAAAACAATAAGTCCAATAAATACAACGAGTCCAAGAAGAGGAAGTCCTTCAAGGATGACAACAAATTCCAAAAGAAGTTCAAGGGAAAATGCTATGCTTGTGGTAAAACCGGACATCAAGCAAAGGATTTTTGGAACCGAGAAAAAGGTAAAATTGAAGGCAATGTGAATTCTCTTGAAAATTACAACATTGTTGCCACCGTGAGTGAAATCAATGCTGTTAAAAAATAGGCTCCAGGATGGTGGTATGATACTTGCGCCACCATTCATATTTGCTATGACAAAACATTCTTCAAAACATATTAAGAGGTTGACGATGGTCAACAAATTCAAATGAGAAATGAATGATGCTCCAAAATCATAGGCAAAGTGAGTATGGAATTTCAATTCACATCCGGGAAGAAAGTCATATTGACTAATGTACTTCACGTGCCGAATATGAATAGAAATCTTGTTAGTAGATACTTGTTGGGAAAACCGGGCATTAAAATGGTTTTTGAATCGGGAAAACTTGTACTATCCCGTAATGGAATTTTTTTGGGAAAATGCTATTCTAGTGAAGAAATGGTCAAGCTATGTACTATTGATAACAATGATAATAAATTGAATTATTCTTACTTGTTGTGTTCTATTAAATTATGGCATGAAAGATTATGACATATAGGATATTCGTCTTTAAATAGAATGTTGAAGATGGTATGATATCTTGTAAAATTGAAAAACACAATAAATGTGAAATTTGTGTTAAATAAAAAATGATTAAAAAACCTTTTCATGGTGTAGAGATATCAACTCGATTACTTGACCTTATTCATTTTGACATATGTGAATTAAATGGTATGCTAGAGGAGAAAATAGATATTTTATAACATTTATAGATGATTCTTCTAGGTTTTGTTATGTGTACTTAATGAAACATATAGATGAGGTTTTTAATATGTTTAAAGTGTACAAAATCGAAATTGAGAATCAACTTGGAAAAAGAATAAAAAATTTTAGAAGCGATAGAGGTGGAGAGTACTTCTCTAATGAATTTAATATTTTTTGTGAAGAACATGACATAATACATCAATGTAGTGGTCCTGAAACACTCGAACAGAATGATTTAGCGGAAAGAAAAAATAGGACATTAGTTGAAATGGTTAATGTTATGTTATTGCATGCTAAATTACCAAATAATTTGTGAGGTGAAGCATTGTTAACTGCTTGTCATATAAGTAATCGAATTTCTTCTAAAAAGCTTAAAGTTTCTTTTTATGAATTATGGAAAGGAAGAAAACCAAACATTGGATACTTTAAAGTGTAGGGGAGTGCCTTGCTTATTACAAGAATACTAACCCTGCAAGAAATAAGTTAGGACCTAGAGACATTAAAAGTGTTTTAGTTGGATATGCTTCAAATAGTAAAGCATATAGTTTACTTGACTTAGAATCTCGAGACGTGAAGTTTTTTGAGAATTTGTTAAGTGTTGATGAAATTCATCAAACTCCATTGAAAACTCAAGAGGAGCTTCCAAATTCTAGAGAGTCACTAGAAACATTTTCGAAAAATGTTATTGAGTATAGTGAACCTCGAAGAAGTAAGAGAGTCCAAAAAAAATGTATTAGGACCAGATGAAATAGATTCTCAACGAATTACCTTATGCTTAATAGAAGCTAATAGGGAGGACGTTGTAAGAACAATTCCTTATGTTCTTCAAGTTGAAAGTGCTCCTAAAACCTACAAAGAGGCTATGGCTTCTAGAGATAGCATATTTTGGAAAGATGTTATAAATGATGAAATGGATTCTATAATGTCTAACAATAGTTGGGAGATTGTTGACTTACTTGAAGGATCAAAGCAAATTGGTTGTAAGTGGGTATTTCGAAACAAATAAAATACCGATGGTTCAATCCAAACTTTTAAAGCTAGATTGGTAGCTAAAGGCTATAGACAAAAAGAAGAAATTGATTATTTTGACACCTATGCACCCGTATCTAGAATTACTTCTCTAAGAATTCTTTTTGCATTAGCTTCTATTTATGATTGTGTTCATCAAACGGTATTTTTAAATGGAAATTTAGATGAAGAAGTTTACATGGAACAACTAGAAAGTTTCAAATTACCCGATAATGATAATAAAGTATGTAAATTAGTTAAATCTCTATATGGATTAAAAGAATCACCAAAAAAATGGCATGAGGAATTTGATAATGCTATCATATCTTTTGGTTTTGTGCACAACACGGTAGATAAATGTTTGTATACAAAAACTTGTGATAGATATGTTGCTTTTGTTTGCTTGTATGTAGACGACATGTTGATTAAAAGTAATCACATGATTGGTGTTACAGAAACAAAGAGGTTTCTATCTTCTACATTCAAAATAAAAGATCTTGATCAAGTAGATACCATTTTAGGTATCAAAGTGATTAAAGATAGTGTGGGTTATACATTAACACAATTATATTATATTAAGAATGTGATAAATAAGTTCAAACATTTAAACATAAAAGAGGCAAATACCCCATTTGATCCAAGTATCAAACTTGTGAAAAATGATGGAAGGGCTATTATACAACTTGACTACGCAAGTGCAATTGGTAGTCTAATGTATGCGGTACAATGTACAAGACCGGTCATTGCATTTGTAATAAGTAAACTAAGTAGGTTTACAAGTAACCCAAATGTCGAACATTGGAAAGCTATTGCTAGGGTTTTTGGTTATTTAAAGAGAACCATAAACCTTGGACTCCAATATTCTAAGTTTTTGACTGTCTTGGAAGGATATACCGATGCCAGTTGGATATCAAGTGTTGGTAAAAATAAATCTACTTCAGGTTGGCTATTTACTCTTGGGGGAGGTGCTATTTCTTGGAGGTCAAAGAAACAAACATACATTACTCACTCAACCATGGAATATGAGTTCATAGCATTAGCAGAAACTTGAAAAGAAGCGAAATGGCTTAGAGATCTTTTATATGAAGTTCCATTGGATATGAAGAAAGAATCTTCAATATCTATACTATGTGATAGTAGAGCTACTCTAGCTAGAGCCTACAGTGAGGTCTATAATAGAAAGTCTAGACATATGAGTCTAAGACATGACTATGTAAGAAGTTTAATCAAAAGAGGAATAATTTCTTTTACATACGTGAGATCAAGAGAAAATTTGGTTGATCCATTTACCAAACCACTTACTAAAGAGTTAGTAAGATTAACGTCGAGTAGGATGGGATTAAAACTCCTAAATTAAAATCCGCCAGTGACAGCAACCCTACCTGTCATTATAAAATGAGTAATCAACGGGTTCTAATGGTAATAACAAGTTATTTGATATGTGGATTGTTTTCAGCACTTTAACTTAATTAAAGTCTTATCATTATGACGTAAGTGCTAGGTGTTACGAATGAGAGGGTTGAGTTTATTATACTCCTAATGAAATTCAGTACGTTGTACAAGTGTCTTTAAACGTAACCAAGACACTGTAAGAATTTCACATATATGAACCTAGAGGTGGTGTCGCTTCAAGAAAAGTTGGAGTTACTTTCTGAAAGGGTCATGAATTCGGATGGGTGCAAGGCCTTTAATGCGTTAGAGTAAATTTATGTGGAACATACTGAGCTAGAATGTTTAAGTGTGTGATATTTTCGGTATTGTCACAAGGAATAACGGGTTCAAAGCCCAGGTTACTCAGGATTTCGATAACACTTGGCAATATTTACACTAAAATAAGGTTCAAATTGAAAGATACCTTATCTTATGTGTAGCATCGTCTTTAAAATCTGAGTTGTATGAATATTTGAACAATTGGTAGATTGTTATAATATTGTTCAACTATTAAAACCATGATAATGTTAAAAAAAAAAAAAAAAAAAAAGCTCTACTGGGCGATCTCCCATGCCTTTTTGCACTAGCAGTTAGGCTAGTGCAGTTTTTCAAAATTTGGTGCCTTTTTATGATAAATTGTGTCATTTTCTGATAGTTTAAACTCCATTTCGTGATATGTTGATAGAAATCTATATATAGAAGATAGATTTCATATATTAACAACAATAAAAAAAAGATCAAATCAGAGAATTATTCTAATATTCTCTCATTTTCAAATTTTCAGATTTTACATAAAAAGCTTATTTTTTCTAATCTTCCGAATTTCACTTGTGCTTGTGCAATTCGGTTTGAGACATGTAAATCCATCAAAGCTATTTTCTTGAAGGCCCTTTAGCATTTCATTCAACGAGAGGGTGCAAATAATGCTTTTAGGATATCGTTCTTCACGATACAAGTTCGATTGTTCATTGTTTCATTTGTAGATTTTCTTCTTCAAGTTTGTGGAATATTCTTATCATATCAAATATTTTCGAACAATCTTCTCTTTACATGTAGGTTGGCTTAAACTCAGCTCCAGCACAAGTAGCGGTGGAGGAAGAGCTGGCCTCTAGCAAGCTGCGACAATTCTAACATCGTGTGACCACCAAAATCTGAAGGCAAGAGTGGCAGGAGGAGTGATATTCAAGCCACGTGTCAATGCAAGCAACATGAAAGCCATAGCTGCACTGAGGAATCATTCGGACCTCGTCGTTGGCAGCGTAGGTCAGCTTTGGGAGAGATTTCAGGCCCTTGTTGCTTGTTGGCCACCACCTGGGATGACGGCGGAACGTGGGCGTTTCTACAAGAAATGCAGCAGATCCAAGCGTAGCTGGTGACGGCGACAAGGACCAGAATGCAGATTAGCGCGCAAAGGAGCGCCGCCAGTATCACTATAAAATCTGAGTGGAGTGGTTGATTGTCTACTAGAGGTAACTCCCATGGCGGGGGCGGCGGGGGTATAGGCAAAAGAGGAAGGGTGTTGATTGGAAAAATAAAGTGGGGAGAGGGTTGATTGCAATTTTATTTTTATTTTTCTTAATAAAGTGGGGAGAGAGTTGATTGCAATTTTATTTTTATTTTTCTTACTTATTTTAATTCAAAAATGGTAATTTTGTCATTTTAAGAAATTTTGACTATTTAACGATTAAACTAACGATTTTTTTAACAAGGGATAATTGCATATTTGGTCCCCAACCTTTCAAAAAGATTAGGGATATGCCACTAACCTTAAAAAATAGTACCACACATCCCAAACGTTTGAAAAACTTGACATGTTAGGTTATTTATGATGAAATTACATTTTCTTTAAATAAAAAAAATCAAAAATCAAGAAAAAAGAAAAAAAATGATTGAAAAATAACCAAATTTACCAAAAAAAATAAAAAGTAACAAAGTGACCTTTTTTTTTTTTTTTATATCAAACTTCAAAAAAATGAGAGAAAAAACTTTTTCAAAGCAAATCAAATCAAATCAGTACTAAATATGATGTAGTGGAATTAGAAAATCAAGAACTCACACCATTGGCTGCCACCATCACCACAACCACCTAAATTGCCCGCCGCCACCCACAGTCCTTTCTATTGCGCTCGCCATAGAATATTCCATGTAAACACAGAATCTCAGCCATGTCGAGGTGGTCAACGGCAACATCTTTCAGGTGGATTGACACAAGTTTCTCTCTCTCCCGACGTCGTTTTTCCGGCGGTTGAGGCTTTTCACCTCGTATTTCATGCATACTTGGATCAGCGACTTTAGTCTTAGTATATTCACAACCAGCCTCAAGCCGCTACGTTTGGCGTCGCTTTTGCATTTTTTGGATCTAGATTTTTCCAACTTCTACATCGTGGACACTGTCGTCTGGTCCGTCGTCTCTGCCGTTGAGTCCGTCGCACTTGTCTCTTTCTTATGCTTATTCTTTGTCTTCTGTGGCTGCACTCTATAATCTATCACAATCATCTTCTATTGCAGAGGCGGATGGAGTGGGGGGCAACTCATTTGGGTGGTGGCCGGCGATTTGGGTGGTGGTGGTGGCAGCCGATGGTGTGGGTTCTTGATTTATAATTACACTCCACCATTTTTAGTATTGATCTGATTTACTTTGAAGAAAATTTTTCTCTCATTTTTTTGAAGTTTGATAAAAAAAGAGGATCACTTTGTTACTTTTTTGGGGTAAATTTGGTTATTTTTCAATCTTTTTTTCTTTTTTCTTGTTTTTTGTTTATTTAAAAGGAATGACAATTTCGTCATAAATGACCTATCATGTCAAGTTTTTCAAACGTTGGAGATGTCTGATACTATTTTTTAAGGTTAGGGGCATATCTCCAACGTTTTTGAAAGGTTGGAGACCAAATATGAAATTATCCATTTTAACAAAAAGACTTTGCTTACGCATTTTTTAAAGGTTAAGGACTCGAAGTGCTAGACATTGAAAGTTTGGGACCTCATCGTTATAAGATTCAAAAGTTCGGAACCTCCAGTGCTATTTACTTTAATGCAAAGTTGAGAATAAGAATATAGATATTGATCTCCTACCCACTTATCCTACCTACTTATAATGCCGACATTGAGGTAGCATCACATGGTTGATAGTTCATGACCCTACACTCATGATTTCTACCAATCATGTTTAGCCACCTCACCGATAAGCATTATATTTCTTACCCCCCATGGGTAAGAGATTAGGCTCTATATAATATAATAAAAAAAATTGGAAACATAGTAATAGAATGAATAGAAATTGGTGTTATATGTAATTAAAATATATTGCAATAAATTTAAAATATTTTGCGAATATAATTAGCCAAATTTAGAAAAGCGTAATTATATTCACACAACACTTTTTATTTTTTGCACCATATTTTAATTATATTTAACATCCGGTTAATTAGCACAAAACGTCCCTACCTATTGAAGTAATTGTGCAAAATGTCCATACCTTCTAAATTTTGGCAATTTTACCCTTACCTACTGGATTTCTTGCGCAAAAGGTCCTTCAGTCCAAAAATCAGCCATTAACATATGGGTAAATTAGTCAAACCACTTTTTTTCACATATATATTACTTCTTTTAAAATTGGGGGGCTTCCCATGCAATTTTAAAAATTGCACGACAGGCCCCCGTCCCTAAATCTGCCAAAATGAGAATTTAAGAATTGTCTTTCCAAATTGCACGGCAAGCCACCGTACCAGAGACCAAGCCGGTTTTCATCGGATATGTTGTGAATGTATACATCAATAGGCATCCCGGGGCGCAATGGAGTTCCTTTGTTTCCAATGACATATGGCAGGAAGTCTTTGTAAAAGTGTTGCGCGTTTGTAGTATTGGCATTGGGATAACCATCTGTTGGCCAACCAACCTGTCCAACAACTAGTCTCAGATCAGGGATACCTGCTTTCTTCATTGCCCAGTAGAATGAATCGTATAATAAATAGAATGCATTCGTGTAATTTAGGCCATTGTCGTCCAGCACGAAGAACTTGGACTTGTTATCAAAGAATGCAAAATCAGGGTCTAAATCATTTTCATGGCAATAGTGAATCGGATAAAGGTTTAATGCAGCAGGAGCATTGTTTTCTCTTAGGAATTTTAGTTATTCAACCATTTTAGCCTTTATGTCATCGCGAAAATCTGCGTCGGATGGTTTCATCATGCCTTGCTTCAAAACATCACTGTAATGAGGAATGGTTGCTTTCACAAGATCTCCATAGCCAGCATTGTTCAGAGCCTCTTGGATAAGTTTCAACACATCAACGGCATTATCATATGTTTTATTAATGAATGCTGTTGAAAAGGGTTCACTCCCAACATTGACGAACCTGAAACAAAACCAAAGTCGTCAACAAACAACAACAACAAAAAGATAAAATCTCGAGTTTTCTTAGAACCTTATGTCCACGTTCCGGCTCCTGAATTTGGTAACAGATTTTTGTATCCATTCGCCTTGCAAAAATTGCAGAAACCCTAAAGGGTTTTTGCGTAGTTTTGGCAGATTTGAGGACGGGGTCTGCCGTGTAATTTTGGAAATTGTATGGGAAGCCTCCCAATTTTAAAAGAAGTAATATATATGTGAAAAAAATGGTTGGACTAATTTACCCCTATGTTAATGGCTGATTTTTGGATTGAAGGACCTTTTGAGCAAGAAATCCAGTAGGTAAGGGTAAAATTGCCAAAATTTAGAAGGTATGGACGTTTTGCACAATTACTTGTATAAGTAGTGACGTTTTGTGCTAATTACCCTTAACATCCTTAATCTATGAACATTATAGCATTCATGTTCCCAACTTTTTTTTATCACATTTTTATCCTCAACTTTTCATTAATTAGCCCATTTTGTGTTTGATAACGGTTTTCGTCTAAAATATTTGTTGAAAATTCATAAAAAGATTTATTTGTCTGTCATATTTTAAAATATATATATATATAAATACGATAAAATATTTTTTCTTATTTCAAAACACGTAAACACAATATCTCAATAAAAATCATCATTAATGATAAAATGTGCTAATTAATAAAAGTTGAAGATAAGAATTCGATGACAAAAAGTTAAGAACATAATTATAATAATGAACAAAAGTTGAGAATCTTAAGTACAATTAAAATATGGTACGCTTATAACAAATTGTAGTGTAAATTTATCACCTTTAGAAAAAATGCAAATGGCATATTTAACCCCTAGAAACATCTATATTCCCCTCAATCTCACAGAATACGGAGACCCCGTATAAATAGCATATACATACGGAGTCGTATATATAATTTGTGTGCTTGGGCCGCAATAATGGAGAATCAGGGTAAAGAAGATTATGGTGACATGGAAAGCGAGGAGTTTCCTGAAGAGTTTCAGTGTTGTGTATGCCTGTAAGTATTTCTGATGTTTGTTTATTCTATTTATCTTCCACAATCAAATTATGCATATAAAAGCTTATATGAATGATTTTCTGTTCGTTGGTTTGTTGTTAATTGAATTTTACGGGTAATTTATAATTAAAAGAAGGATACGGCAATAGGTTCCGTCTTTGTCAATAGAATTGTAGATGCGCGAGCGAACTCACGCCAATAATCGCAATTGGCAGCATGCCCAGTTAGGGTTTCGGAATAATGAGATTTTCTGCTGAGCGTAGTTTTTTCTTTTTTGAGGAAAATGTAGAATTGAAAAAATTATGAATTTTAATCAATTCGAAGAGTAGTTTGGACTATAATTAAGTCTTAGCTAATTTTTGTGCTCTTTGTTGTCGACGAGTGACCTCTTGAAAACAATTACTTTGTTGATTATGCAGGGACATAATGTACAAACCAGTTGTATTAGGTAATACGCTTGCAAATACTACTGATTTAATAGCTATTTTGTTATTGAAACTATTCATTACTTTTCTCTGTATGCAGCATGTGGTCACATATCGTGCTTCTGGTGTGTTTTCAAAGCTATGGATACTATCCAGGAGTCACACTGTCCAGTTTGTCGCAACCCATATAATCATTTTCCCAGTATCTGTAGATTGCTGCACTTCTTGCTTCTGAAATTATATCCTTCAGCCTACAAAAGAAGGGAAAGACAAGTTGCAGGTATGTTTGCTCAAACACCTAATCGCTCCATGTCTTATTCATAATATGTTATGAATTTTACCCATACAATATATTCTATATTCTGGAGCTCATGAGCACCGCCCGTTAGTCCTAATGTAGTCACCGACTATATTGCATCCACTATAAGATGCACCAGCTCAATAGGTTGACAGACTTGAAAATTTCAGTAGAAGCAGGCACACCACTAGTTATCTGCTTAGTAGTATTGGTTCTTAATTTCCCGTCTTAGTGGTAGAGATAATGACATCAACCTTGACAAAGAATGGAAGCAAAAACATAGAAATGAACCTCCCTTTTCTTTTCAGACAGACCAATCATTCCCTGAAAAAATAATGATAGAAGGGAGGGAAGGGGCTGTGAAGGTGTTGGGCCAAATGGAAAATTCTCAATCAACATGATATCTGATATGTATTGGCTTTTAGCAGCTCCCTTTTGACCGTCATTCTTCTGATAAACTTCTGATGGAGCCTTTTTTATTTCTTCATATTCAACTCTTGCAAAAACCAAGCTCTAGTTTACATCTACTTATAGTGGAATCACCATATCCGTGCATTATGTGAATCAAATATCTTTACTTTCAATGATATGATTACTAACCTTTGATTAACTATGAGAATTTTATTCTTAGCAAGTATTACCTAGTTTATTATTATATATGAGAAGGAAGGACATGTTTTGCTTTGTTTTTCTCTTTAAGCTTGTCACCGACCGTAAAGAGGTTTACTCTGCTACAAGCACAAAAAAAAAATACTTCTTTGTCTGTCACTACGTCTCATTCCTCTCAAACCAAAATCCCTCTCTCTCTTTCTCCCAATTTCTCCATTTCTCCATCGTTCTCCATATTTTTCAAAATAAAATTCTTTCAAACAAAACTTTCTATCTCTCAATTTTCAACAGATTTTTCTCCACCTCCTCAATCCATTAAAATCTTCTACGGTCGAATCTCACCGCAAAGAAAAGCGATATACTAGTAAAGTAACACAGGATCAAGTAGATTGAGTTATGGATGGCAAAATACTCCTCCGTCATTGTTTTCCCTTCCGTCCCTTTAGGTAATCGGGGCAGGGACACGGAACATTGTCACCGCCGCAAATTTCCCAAATCTGTCTCGAATCTTTTTTATTTTATTTTATTTTTATGTTTTTAAATTTAAATATTATTTTAAAATATAAAATAATATTAAAAAAATAAAAAAATAATTAAACGGGGTAGTAAATGGAGATATTTTACTCCCCGCCCAGCCCCAACTTTCGAAAATCCCCGACGGGGCGGGGACATGGAGAGCTGCCTTAGCGCCACTTGCTCCGTTGCCATCCCTGGACCGAGTTGTCAGAAGAGAAGTGAAGCGAACCACGAAAGAGTTGATTCAGTGTAACTTTGATTTCATTGGAAGAGGACAGACTATGAGAACCTCATACTGCCAATAATGCAACTTGGGGATATTGGAATCCAATATGATTCCCAAGTGGTCCGCTGCCAAACAGCTACACTCTTATCTCAAACCAAAATTTTGTTCCAATTGTCTAATGTTTAGTAAGTATAGACATTGCTGTGTCGATCATAGTTTCAACAATCTTGTGTAGAGAGCATCTTTCCAAAATGCGTGACTGTTGAGAAAGAGGAGATTTATTGTACGGTGCTTTATATGTACTAAGGATGGCAAAAAAGTTGTACACTTCTTTATTTAAAGTGGCTAATGAGATGTGGATGCTTTCTTAAATTTGTGGGGTTACATGAGTTCTGTAGTTTCTGAGAGATTAGTTTGCTGGGTCAGATTTTTGACAGGAGGAAGGGGGATGGTATTCACAAAAGTATTCTCTGTCTTTCCTGGAAATATGAGAACTTTTGATTGAGTGGAGGAGTTGTTTTCCAGCATTAGGTAATAAGATTTTTTGCAACCATTATTTACCAGTAGAGGAATATATGGTGCATAATATGTGGCAACATTTTAATGGATTCAGCTGTGGTGCATCTTTTTTTACTTAAAAATACAAAAAGGAAAGTGGCAATTAAAAATAAGATGAATTGGATAAGCACTTAATTTCAATGTCAATGGAAGCTGAACTAGACAACTTGCCCTTTTCCTTCTGTCAAGTCTTTCAAAAATATATTGAGGACTGACTACAACACTTTTGAAATTCGTGTACGAAAGTAAGTGCCCAGAACTAGCTTGATACTGATATTCCAACAACAGGAATAGAAATGTGTTTTTGATAATAGTCGGACTAATTCTTTCTGAAGAATGCTGTTTCAGAAAATATTACAGGCTCAATCTTGTAATACTCTGGCTTGTCCTGTTGTATTTTTACCTTCATTTAAATTCATCCCTATTCAGACAAAGATGAAAAGAAAAGAAAGATCTTCTTGGAACTTAAAGAAGAATACTGGATCGGGATGATCTATTGTTGTCCTATATTTCTATAAACATCTGTCTTTCTGTTACAAATTTATACAGTTTTAATCACATTGACCCTGAAACTGCATAGCTGGGAAGTTCTCTTGAATGACACTTATTGCTCCATATCAATTGTTAGTCTAATGTTCTGTTTCTTTGTTGTTACAGAAGAAGAAAAGATAGATGGATACGCATCTCCACAGTTTGATGTCTTCTCTGATTCCCGTTCCAGCAAAGAGCTTGATGTTCGAGACACCTCTACACATTCTACAGCTGCCACAGTCTCTAATATGGCACAGAGAGGGGGGGACTCTTCCTTGATTCAAGATTCTTCCGAAAATAAAGATAATATGACCATGATTCCTACAACGAGTCAGGAAAGCACCACCAACATGGCAAAGCAAGGAGATAGTATGGTCGAATCTGAGGTTACAAATGAAACATTCAGGCAGGTCCTTATGGCTGACTTACAATGTGCTGTGTGCAAGCAGCTATTATGTCGACCTGTAGTTCTTAATTGTGGCCATGGTAAGTTTTTCCATTAATTTGCATGTCATGTCGGGAAGAGTTCGTCATCAATAATTATCTGCTTATTGTCTTTCATTTTGCAGTTTACTGTGAAGCATGTGTAAATAATCTAGACAACAAGGTCTGCAGATGTCCAGTGTGTCAAAGTGCGCATCCAAATGGCTTCCCAAATGTTTGTTTGGTTTTAGAGCACTTCCTGGACGAGTATTTTCCCGAGGAATATTCAGCAAGAAAAGTGTCTTTACCTGACCGACTATATGCCAATCCATCTGGAAGTACATTACTTTGCCTTTATCTTGTTTGTTGACAACGTTGTGACTTGATTCTTAGGTCTGAATGTCATTCAGATTCTATTTAAGAAGCCACGTACGGTTAAGACACACTCGTTCACTGGCACAAACATTAACTCATGTATACAGATATCAAGGACCTTATAATCAAGCATGATCCATTAATACAGTGAAGCCATAGACTAGATGCTATGTAATCTGCAATTATGTGAAGTTCATGCAATTCATCTCATACAGGTTTCATGTTCCGAAAGTGGCTTTTATTCTATTCTCCACAAACTATTGATTTCTTAAAACTGCAATATTAAATCTTCTACAAAGCTTGTAGAATTTCATTTGTCACTGAATATCATGCTTCATGCTTCATGCTTCATGCTATATGAACCTCAACACTCATATGATCATATAGGAAGTATTTATTGTTTGACCCTATTTGGACACTTTCCTCCATATATTTTTTCTCCATAGGTATCTGTGTATGATCGCAACAAGCCATTAAATTTTAAAGTTTGAACCGTATAGCGAATCAGTGATGTTTAGGTTTATGTCATGTGGGATGTTTTAGGACAAATATAGTTGTAATATTAAATAAAGAACAGCTGTACTCTTGTGTGTCTGTGACCGTGCTCCCCGCATATAACTGTCGTCTGATTTTGATGTTAAATCAATATCACTATATGTTTGACTTCTCCTTTTATACTGTACTATTGCCATCAGGTACGACGGGAAAGCAGGAGCAAGCGACCCAGTGTTCGTCATTGCCTACAAATGTTTACTCATCATGGCTGTCTGGCGTTGGGCCAAAGGTTCACCCTACAGTTGGTTGTGATTTTTGTGGGGTAATATGATTATTTTTTCTCTTGCTTCTTTTCTTTTTAACTTGCCATTCACAAGGAAATGTCTAAAGAAAAATGGCTTGGTAATTTTCATAATTTCCATGTTGTGCTTTTTACAAGTCTTTTCTATACTATTAGAGCATCCACATTGGATGTGTTCATTTTAGCTAGCTACATAATGCCACATAGATAATAAAGTAAATGTTAATTGACACATCTACATGTTAATTTAACATTAGCTATTGTTTGGCTATCACATTGGACTAGTCAAATTTAACTACTCAACTTTCTATTTGACATTCACAATGTATATATCTATATATCTATAGATTTTTTTTATATATATGAGATTGGAACAAGGAAAAAAAAAGGCAAAAAGTAATTAAATACCACGCCAGCTAGCTAAAGTGCTAGCTAAAGTTAGCAATCTTGTTAATTTATGACAATAATAAATGCTCTTAGCCAGCATACTAATGCTTCTTTCACTAAATATTTCACACCAACTTTAGCGTGTTCTGTGCAAAACTATGTGAAACAAGTATTCATCTCTTTTTTTGAGTTAGTTTCTTCTACTTTAGAAATCTGAGAATCAAGCTCCCAAATTTTACAACGCCCAGAACATCAAAGTTTGGTGAACTTCAGTAGCTATTTGGTTTGCATTTTAATTTCTTGTGGTCGTCAGTTTCTTCTTTTAGGAGTATTTCATCACTACATGCATTTTTTTCTTTCACGGCTTCTACTGCAGCTACCACCATATTCCTGATTTCTACAACCACTGCTGCAGCCATGGTCGTAACTGCATTTTCCACCACCAGTGCCGTGACCACCACTATCACGATAACAATCTCTGAAAGATGCAACAACCACTCTTTCAATTTCCAAATCCTCCCTTTTAAATCACAAGTTTCGAAGTCTCCATCTTTATCCCCATTGATATGCCCGGTACCAAAAACCCATCTTCCTATTAGAATTCTCATTTCAATTCTAGATCAAGCTTTTATGATAAAGATGTGGTTATTCTTTTTAATTTGCACCCATATGCACAAAATACACGTGCTTTGTTTTTTAATAGGAGAAGGCACTGTTGGGATATAGAAGGTGCATTAGCTTTAGCAGTTTGTGAATCCAATGTATTAGATGGAGCCAAAAAATCCAGTAGTTCCGACAGGATTGAGTTTTCAGACTGTCAAGATGATTCAAATCAGTTATCAGGAAGTTCTAATGTTGTTGATTTAATCAGGAGGTGAGGGTGGAGGAAATATGATGGTGCTGGTCGGTTGGGTGGTGGTGGTGGAAGCTGCCGGAGGTGGTGGGGCAAAATTGCAGGGGGTGTTGGGGTGGAAGCTGCTGTAAGATTTCAAGTTTTTTTTTTTTTTTCTTTTCGTTTTTTTTTTCCTGTTTATTTTATCTTATTTTACATTTCATTTATTTCAATTTAATATGGGTGTAATCATCTTTTGAATAAAAATATGATCATCGAGTGGAAAACTATATGAAAATCATTCACTTGGACTAACGGTGCAAAGAAAGTGAAAGGTTGGAGGGACAAATGCTCCTATTTGAATGTTGGGATCAAATTGCAATAGGGGCAATATTGGGACCTCCATTGCTATCTCCCTCTGACACTACTAAATAATAATCAGAAAATGATATAACAGTTTTTCTGGAAAGTCTATAACTACAAAACTTTTGAAAATGGAAGACAATTTTTTGGAAATAGTTTCATGGAACACTATTTAAAGTGATTATTTGCTTGTATATGTTGAATGAGTGGAGCCTAGTGATTAGAGTAGAGGAAATTAAGATCAGTTTGAGTCTTCCAGATGCAACACTCAATTGATTATCTCAACTACTTGATTAACAACACTATTTAAGTGTGAAGTATCAAGGGTATTCTTCTAGAATTTAAGGTAATGGACATGATTTAAGATGAAAGCTACCATTAGGGTGTCTGTTGGTTCATCTTCAGAGATTGGTTGGGAAGCCGTCGTCTTAGCTTATTTTGAATAAGACACTGCTTTCCCAGTGCAATTTACAGATTTGTATAGAAGAAAGAAAGCTTCCCCTAGTATGGCCACTAGGCAGAATTCCTGCGTCAGAACCAGATTGCATACAATCGTGCAAAATCAAAGCATGTAGTAGATGTTTCTCTCTTTTTACTGAGCAGTAATTTCACCGAGTAATTTGCAATTTAATGCAGATGTGTCCTATTATTGGGGAACGATACAAATGCAAAGACTGTGTTGAGAAAATAGGCTTTGACCTCTGCGAAGCATGCTACAAGAGTTCCTCCAAGCTTCCAGGCCGATTCAACCAGCGGCATACTCAAGAACACCAGTTTGAAATCATGAAACCACATATTTTCCATGGTTTTTTGTTGAGTCTTGAAGCCGTTCATCCTGAAGAGCATGGTACTGGTAGTACAGACGACCTTGAAGAAGTTGTTACAGTCACCAACTTGTCAAATGATGCTTCACAGGATGAAATAGATAGTGCAACATCTCTGAATATGTCACCAGAGGACGCTCTACAGGATCTAGGCAATGGTATAGCATCTCCCGGGCCCTTCAATAATCCTTCAGAAGATCAAGAATGCTGACTCTGGAACTTGAAATTGCGTTTAGGTTATTTACGAATCTGCTACACTTTGATGGCTTGTCTGTGAAGGTGTACGTTGTGTATCAAGTAGTATTAAAGGAAAAATAAAAAATAAGGTAAGATTTTTTCTGTTGTACTCCAGTCCTACCAAGTGCTTTATACCTATCATACATTGAATGTACTTATGAAGAGTCTCTCTCAAGTATTGCATCTATAATGTTACATAGTAACCATGTTGTCTAAAGTGTCTAGTTTCCAAATAGGTCGAAAAACTTCTGGCATTGTGCGATGGTGTACTTCCCTTTAACATTTGGTATTTGTTAGCACAATTGCATTGATTAGCTTTCATGTTATAAGCTCACCACCACCTTACCTGCAAGTCTCGAGTTTTCTTCCGCTTTTCTGTATTACGGTGCCTCTTATTGCAGAAGCAACCACGTGCCATTTTTGATATGAAGGAGAAGCGGAAGAAGAGTGGGAGCGAGGGAAGGTGGTGGAGGTGGTGGTGGTAGTAGGGATGGTATAGTACTTTGACTTGTTCTGTTAGGTAATCAGGCAGAGACGGAAAATATGGTTTTTGTCTCAAATTATTTTATTTTATTTTTAAATTTTTAAATTTAAATTGTATCTAAAAAATAAAAAATTAATTAAACAAGTCGGTAAATGAAGATATTTTAATCTTTGTGTCATTCCGCCTTTTCAATATTTTTGATAGGATGGAAATGGAGAGGGTCGGCCCGGTTCTGTCTTGATCCTTTGCCATTCCTAGTGTGGTAAAGGGCTGAAGCTCAAAAATAAATTGTGATGTGTAGAATTAGCATTTTCATAATCAAAATTAATAATTTAAAATTTTGTATTTCTCTCCTAGCTACTTGGTGACAATCGAAATCTACTATTAAAGCTATTCTCTTACTTTATCATCAACTCACCAGGATATTATAACTCGAATAGTTTAAATTACGAGTAGAAAACATGTTTGATTTTATTTTAAAAAATTTTAAAAAATTGAAGTCAAAATAAAAAATTAATTTGAACTACATATTTGATCCACAATTTTTCAACTACATGTTTTAACAATTTTTATTAAAATTTATAAAAAAATATTATTTTTAACAAAATCAAATCAACATAAAAGTTAAATGAAAAAATAACATAAATGAAATGGGTTAATTTCACTGATGGTCACTGAAGTTTCATTGAAATTACAAAACCGTCACTAAAGTAACAAAGTTTCAGCGGTGTCACTAATGTTTACTAAAACTTGCACCAAATGTCACTCGCTAAAATTCTCCAATTAACTTGATGATGTGTTACTTGTAAATGTCCATGTGACGCACATTTGAATGACACGTGGCAAAATTATTGACATATGGACTTTACCCACTAATTACAATAAATTTGGACCACAATGAATACTTTTATAATATAAGGGCCTAGCTGAAAATACTTCAATTTTATAATAAATATCTAAAAAATTGCATCTAAGGTCCTTCAACTTTTTATATCTTTAAAATTGTCTCCAAATTTTCAATTATCTTTCAGTTAAATCTTTCAAAAATTGCATCTTAGGTCCTTCAACTTTTTCTATCTTTACACATTGGTCTCCAAATTTTTAATTATCTTTCATTTAAGTCCTCCAAAATTACATCCTGAGTCCTTCAACTTTTACATCTGTACATTTTGGTCTCTAAATTTTCAATTATTTTTCAGTTAAGTCCTCCAAAAATTATATCTTAGGTCCTTCAACTTTATAAATTTTTAAACTTTGGTCTCCTAAATCTTTGATTTTAGTGGTCAAAATAAGTACAATTTTAGTGGTCAAAATTATTATTTAATTATATTATTTTAGTACAATTATTATTTAACTATATTATTTTGTTCGTTTAGGTGAAAATCGAGTGTAAAGTCAAGGATTTAATTATAAATAATAATTTTGACCACTAAAATCAAGGATTTAGGGGACCAAAGTTTGAAGATATATAAAGTTAAAAGACCTAAGATGTAATTTTTGGAGGGCTTAACTAAAAGATAATTAAAAATTTGGGGACCAAAGTGTACACATGTAAAAAGTTGAAGGACCCAATATGTAATTTTTAGAGGACTTAAATGAAATATAATTAAAATGTTGGAGACCAAAGTGTAAAGATATAAAAAGTTAAAGGACCTAAGATGTAATTTTTGAAGGACTTAACTAAAAGATAATTAAAAATTTGGAGACTAAAATTTGAAGATATAAAAAGTTGAAAGACCTTAGATGCAATTTTTAAGCTATTTATTATTTTGAACTATTTTCAACTAGGTCCTTATATTATAGATGTGTTTATTGAAGTCCAAATTTATTATATTTAATGGGTAAAGTCCACATGTCAATAATTTTGCCACGTGTCATCCAAATTTGCGCCACATGGACATTTACAAGTGACACGTCATCAAGTTAATTAGAGAATTTCAGCGAGTGACATTTGGTGCAAGCTTTAGTAAACTTCAGTAACCACCGTTGAAATTTTATTGTTTCAGTGACGATTTTATAATTTCAATGAAACTTCTATGACCATAAGTGAAATTAACCCTAAATGAAATATCCTCTTCAAAGAGTCCAAAAATAAATAATTTTTTTTTTGAAAAAAAATTGATTACATGTTGCTTATGTCACTGATGGCAGATGGGTCTAATGGAAATGCAGCTGAAAGTCAGGAACCCTAAGAATTGAAGAGGCCAACCATTTGTAGAATTTGACAGTTTTGCTTTTGATGCTCCTTCCAAAGAAAGTTTTGTTTCAGTAATTTTAAATGAGTAACGAATTGTAAGGACTGTCACCAAATTCAATGAACTCTTTCACAGTATATTTTGTTTTTTTCTTCAAATTTATTGTGAATCGAAATGTTTTAATCAATATAGAGTATTTACATATATTCAAAAAATATTTATTTTATCACCACAGTAAGAAGTCTCCACTTTACTCCAAAAAGCACATTTACATTTGTCTTTATTTTTATTCTCAAAATTAATTTTTCTCTATCTCATCTGTTCTTCAAATTCAATATCCTCAAATCAAATTTACAAATACACATTCTTCTTCATCTGCTACATCATTCTCAAAATTAATTTTTATCCATCATATCTCTCGAGTTCTTTAAATTCCTTCTCCTAAAATCAAATTCTTAAATCCACATTCTTCTTCATCTGCTACATATTTAAATTGTTATTAATTTTGAATATGTTGGAAATTTGTTTAAGAATTCGAGAAATTGACTAAATGTTTAAAAATAACTAAAGTGACTTCGTGTCAACTTCGGCCAAAATATTCAGACCCGACCCAATTCTTTTAGGCAAAATAGTTTGCCACTCCGTGTCAACTTCGGCCAAAATATTCAGACCAGACCCAATCCGTTTAAGCAAAATAGTTTGCCACTTCGCCGCTTCGGAACATCGAAAGGAGATCAACCTGCCTGGTGGAGTCGAGAGGACAGCACCCTTCGAGGGTTGCCCCCGAAAGAAAATTTAAATTTCTCTGCATGTTTTAAAGGATATATTTGGCATCTCGAAACAAATATCAAATTAATGAGAAATTATAGAAATGGACAAAATCGGGTCAATTTTTTACAATGCGATTGCAACTTGCTGAATTTTTAAGCAGAATATTTTTTGGTCCTACCATGCGATCTCATAATTAGCATTGATTAAATTCTGTCTTTAAAAATGTACCTTGCGATTGCAGCATATTAGAACTATGCGATCGTATGGGTCTAAGCGCGAACATGCATATCCTTTTGAAGTGTTGCACGATTTGGCTCCACACCACTTCATTTCCAACACTTTATCAACGATAAATAGGACTCTAGAGACGTCCTATTCAGTACAAAATTGATATACAAACACATTCAAATCATATTTTTATTCTTTGAACCAAAATTCTTGCATTTATTGCATAAATTCTGGTTTTTCCATTTCATATTCATCTTTTGGAGTATAAAACCATTTCTGGTTCGTTGTGCTTGTGTTTTGAAGTGCTACAAGCACAAGTAAAAATCGTTGTATCTTGGGAGTTGACTGCCATAAACCGTAGGCACCGTTGCAGGGCAAAATAGACTTAAGGATAAAGTGTTTAACACTTGCCTCGACTTCGCATTTCATATATTTTCGATTTTTTTGTTTCTGCACTTCTTTCCAGTTACTTATACAAATTTCACCCAATAGAATCGTAACTTACGATCGAATCCACCGCGAAAAAGCAGTATATATATATAATGTCAAGAGTCATCCTAACCACTGTTGACATAATATGACCATGGTCGCTTTCAAAATCACTTAAAAATGAAATAAAAGTTAAGAAGTGGACTTTGACTTGACCAACTCTAAATTTCATGTGTTCTCGTTTTACTTTTGTTATACTTCACGCTAACTACTTCTTTAGCATAATGCTCACATCAGTCCTATCCAATATAACTAATTTGCCTGTGTCAAGTCCATCTATTTATAGGTCCAATCACCATGGCATAGTTGAGTTACTCTTTTTTTTTTATTTTCTTCTTCTTTAAAGAAAATGGGAATGAAAAGAGATGACAATATATTGGAATATCAATTTAAAAGAGATTATTTAAGTCATAGTTCATTTTGGCATTTTGGCCATGTATAATGGCACCTTTTATTTCTTCAAAGTGTAAAAGTACTCATATTTTGTACGCCACACAATAAATTATAGTGTTTCCCAAAAAAGAAATGATGTGTGTCAAAAATAATTTATGTTAAGAAACAATTTTAAATGATTTTAAATTTGAAACATGTTGGAATTGTTTAAATATTGACAACGCAATAAAGAGATTGCAAGACACAACAATTTAAAAAAAAAAAAACAACAAAAATAGGATTGTGAAATATAGGGGTTTCATCAACCGACCCTTACTGCTGACCAATTGCGGCTAGACCACGATAAGCAAACCGCAATCTAGCCGGGGCAAATAGGGGCGAATTGCCCCTGTTGGCTTATCGCGATTGGATTGCAGCAAACATGGGCTGTTTTTGCTTCTGGACTTTGGTGTTTTCCACTATAAATTTATGTGGGATTTGATGTTAAAAATAAGATCGAATTATCCTCAAACAACATCAAAGAGAGAAACATCAATTTCATAGAATCAAAACTCAAATTTTCATACTTTCAAAAGTTCCTTTTTGAAGACGTCATTTGTGCTTATGCAATTCGTTTTGAGGCTCGAAATATTCTAAAGCCATTTATGTGAATATCCTTTATCATCTTATTTCAACGAAAGTGTTCAAATAATGCTTTTAGGACAGCGTTTTATGCATTTCAAATCTGAAAATCAATAATCATATTCTTCTTCTAAATATTGTTCCAGTAGAAAATTATCTTGATTAGTGTTTTCATTCTTCATCTTTCAAAGCAAGGTATCAACACTCTAAAAGCATTAATATGGCATCGAATGAAACAACGATCAACAACGATGGCAACTATCAAATTGATGAACTAAGACTTGGTGATACTCGATCGGTATGATGGGACAAACTTTACTCGTTGGCAAGATAAGTTGAAGTTTCTCCTTAGTGCTTAAAGATCTTCTATGTGCTTGATCCAACTTGGCAGTATTTTCAGATCCAGCAGACACAGATACAGGTGCAATAAGGACGGATCGAAAGAAGCGTCAAGATGATGAATTAATATGTATGGCCACATATTAAATGCACTTTTTGATCGGTTGTATGATATTTGGACCAACACCACTTCAACAAGGAAAATTTGGGAACCACTTGAAAATACGTACAATGCCTAGGAAGAAGGTACCAATAAATTGATTTTAAATTTCTCGATAACATACCTATATTGTCACGAGTGCACGAGTTACAAGTGATTGTCAATAAATTGAACTTCTCGGATCTTTTAAGTTGAGACAACCATTGCGAAATTGTCAATGACTTGGAGAGGTTATAGTAAGAAAATTCTCCAAAACTCCGATGACTTTTCATTAGAGGAAGTTCAAAAACATCTTTGAATTGAAGAAGAGTCGAAAGCACAAGATGGGAATGAGAATTGTCATATTGGCACATCAAAAACCAATACCGTGGAGAACACAAACAAATCAAACAAGAGGAACTCTTCAAACAAGGGCAACAACATGTTAAAAAAGAAGCCCAAATGAAATGAGATTGTTTTGTGTGTTGAAAACTCGATCATTATGCAAAAGATTGTCAGTATCGAAAACAAAGCAAAAATGAGGGCAAAGTGAATTCAATTGACACTGAGGACATTGTTACTTGTGAGAGAAATCAATGCCGTCAAAGGAAAAGTTCCGAGATGGTGGTATGAAACTTGTGCTACCGTTCATGTTTACTATGATAGATCTTTTTTCAAAACCTATCAAGAGATCGGCGATGGACAACAAATTCAAATGGAAATGAAGGTCATTCAAGTGTCGTTGGCAGATGAAATATTGACTTGTATTCCACATCTGGAAAGAAAATCAGTTTGTGAAATGTACTTCATGTGCCAGATATGAATATGAGCATTGTTAGTGGGGATCTCTTGGGAAAACTCAGTGTTAAATCTGTTTTTGAGTTGGATAATTTTGTACTTTTTCGTAATGGAATTTTTGTTAGAAAAGACTATTCTACTGAATGAATGGTCAAACTATGTACAATTGACAATGATGTTAATAAAATTACAATGAATTCATCTTACTTACTTGGTTCTTCTAAGTTGTACCATGATAGATTATGACATATTGGTTATTATACTTTACATAAAATGGTAAAAAGTGGTATGATTTCTTATGAATTAGACGAACATAATAAATGTGAATTATGTGTTAAGGCAAAATGATCAAGAAGCATTTAATAGAGTTGAAAAATCTTCTAGTGTACTTGGCTTAGTTCATTCCGGTATTTGTAAATTAAATGACATATTAACTAGAGGAGGTAACAAATATTTCATAACTTTCATAGATGATTTCTCTAGGTTTTGTTATGTTTACGTAATGAAACATAAAGATGCCGCATTTAATATGTTTAAGATTTACAAAATTGAAGTAGAAAATTAGTTAGGAAAAAAGATAAGAATTCTTAAAAGCGATAGAGGTGGTGAATAATTTTCTAATGAATTTAACATTTTTTTTCCTGAAGAACGTGGCATAATACTCCAATGAAGTGCTTCTAGAACACTCGAACGAAATGGTTTGGCAGAAAAAGAAATAGGACTTTGGTTGAAATAGTTAATGTTATGTTATTGAATTCTAAGTTGTCGTATAGCCTATGGGGTGAAGCTTTACTTGCTCCTTCTCATAATAGTAATAGGATTCCTTCAAAGAAACTCAGGGTCTGTTTAGGAGTTATGGGATTTTTTTGAAGTACCAGTTTTGGGCGCTTATGAGATGTCCAATTTTTAGTAGTTTTTAGTAGCGAATTTAAAACAGCTGAACCCATGCTTGGGAGTTCATTATCTAGCGATTCTAATTTTTTTTTAAAGAATAAAATTACATATATGTCCATATATTAAAAAAGGTAGGTACGTATAAATAATATGAAATAAATGTTAGTCATTGCTTACAGTTTAAATGGCATCATTTCTATTGTGTATGGACTAAACTTTAGAGTAATTTTTATTTTATTTTATTTTTCCTATTTTGCTCCTCAATTACATACATGAAAGTTTATTAAAAAACTCAGATTTGAGATATCAATACTTGGAAATGAATATTCTACTGCAAAATTTTTAAAAAATAATTCAATAGTACATAAAATAATTGTTGTTTGGAGAGAATAGAAAGAAGAAAATATTTATTTTAAATTTATGGTAGATTTGAAATAATTGTTTTAGATTGTAAAATTGAAAGATAATTCGAAAAATGGCCAAAAACTACCGATTTGGGGGGTTTGAGAAATTCACATCAATAATTCGAAAAATGGCCAAGAACTACCGATTTGAAGGGTTGAGAAATCTACATCAAATTACGCTACACTAGTTTTGGGTGGTTATTAAATCACCCAAAACAAGTGCCCCAAAAAACTAACAAACGCTGATTTTTCCAACTTCTCATAAGCAGTGCCACTCAAAACTGATTAAGACCAGTAGGACTCTTAAGGTTTCCATTTATGAATTATAGATAGAGAGAAAACCAAACATTGAATATCTTAAGGTGTTGGGGGTGTCTTGCATATTACAAGAACACCGATCATATAAGGACCAACTTGGGTCCAATAGGCATCGATAGTGCTTTTGTGGGATATGCTTTAAATAGAAAATCATATAGGTTAACTAACTTTGAATCTAATGTTATTGTAGAATTCCGGGACGTTGAGTTCTTTGAGAATTCATTAAGTGTGGATGAAATTTCTCAAACTTCAATGGAACATCAAGAAGAACTACTAGAAACATCTTATAAATATGTTATTAAGTCTAGTGAACCTCGAAGAAGTAAGAGAGACCGTATAGAAAATGTGTTAGGACTAGATGAGGTTGATTCTCAACCGATTACCCTATTATTAGTAGAAGTAAATGAGAATGATATAGTAAGGACAATTCCAATTGTTCTTCAAGTTGAGATTGATCCTAAAACATGTAAAGATACTATAGTTTCTAGATATTGTATTTTTTTTAAAAGATATTATAAATGACAAGATGGATTCTATAATGTCTAATAATCTTGAAAATTTATCGATTTTTTAAAAGAGACCAAATTCTATCCGTTGTAAGTGGGTATTTCGGAGGAAATATAATGAATAGATTTTTTGACACTCATGCACCGTAGCTAGAATTATATCTATTAGATTTTTATTTGCTTTAGCTTCTATTTATAATTTATTTGTTCATCAAATATATGTAAATCTGCATTTTTAAATAGAGATTTACATGATAAGGTTTACATAGAATAACCGGAAGATTTTATACTACCTGGAAATGAAAATAATGTATGTAAATTGGTTAAATCTCTATATGGATTAGGACAAGCACCTAAAAATGGCATGGGAAATATGATAATGCCATCATATATGTTGGTTTTGTGCACATCACGGTAAATAAATTTTTGTATACTAAAACTTGTGATAGATATGTTGTATTTGTTTGCTTGTATGTAGACAACATGTTGATTATAAGTAATCGCATGATGGTGTTATAGAAAAGTTCTATTTTCCACATTCAAAATGAAGGATATTGGTCAAGTGGATACCATACTAGGTATCAAAGCAATCAAGAATAGTGGAAGTTATGCATTAACACAATAACATTATGTTGAGTGATAAATAAGTTCAAACACTTGAACATAAAAGGGGCAAACAACCGTTTGATCCTAACATCAAACTTGTGAGGGATGGTTGAAGGGCTACTGAACAACTTGAATGCACAAGTACAATTGGGAGTCTAATGTATGCAGTACAATCTACAAGTTCAGATATTTCTTTTGCAGTAAGTAAAGTTAGTAGGTTTACAAGTAACTCGAGTGTCAAATATTAGAAGGCTATTGGTAGGATTCTTGGTTAGACAAAGACCTTGGGCTCCAATATTCCAAGTTCCTGACTATTTTAGAAGAATATATCTATACTAGTTGGATATCAAATGCGGAAGAAAGTAAATCTACTTCTGGTTGGATGTTTACTCTTAAAAGATGTGCCATTTCTTAGAGATCGAAGAAACAAACTTGTATAACACACTCGACTATGGAATTCGAGTTT
Organism: Forsythia viridissima; assembly: GCA_030279155.1. Taxonomy (NCBI): domain Eukaryota; kingdom Viridiplantae; phylum Streptophyta; class Magnoliopsida; order Lamiales; family Oleaceae; genus Forsythia; species Forsythia viridissima. The sequence continues at coordinate 6,682,968 of CM059036.1, forward strand.
GTTGCAGTAATAAAAACGAGAAAAGAAGTTGAATGGCTTCAAGATCTTCTATATGAAGTTCTATTGGATCTGAAAAATAAGTCTTCTATCTCGATATATAATAGTCAAGACACATTATCTAGAATATATAGTGAGGTTTATTATTGAAAGTCTAGACATATGAGTCTTAAACATGATTATGTAAGGAAATTAATTAAAAGTTGAGTAATTTCTCTTGCATTTGTAAGATCTAACAAGAATTTGGTTGATCCATTTATAAAGCCACTTGTTAATAAGATTGACATCGAGTATTATGGGGTTAAAATTCATTGATTAAAATACATCAATAATGAAATACCTATCCGTCATTACAAAATGAGTATTTCACGAGTTCAAAGGATAACAACAAGTCATTCGATAAGTGGATGAATCACAATACTTAAATTGTACATACCATGTCCTAATGGTGTAAGTGTTGGTGTTACAGTTGGAGGGTTAAAGGGTTGAGTTAAAAACTTTCAATAAAATTCAGTACATAGTTAGTACAATTGTCTTCATTGTAACAAACAAACTTTAAGAATTTTACATCTATGAACTTAGAAATGATGCCGCTTCAAGGGAAGTTTGGAGTTGTTTTCTGAAAAGTTTATGAAACCGATTAGCGCATGGTGATTAACGTGCTAAGCAAACTTGTGGAGAACAAATTGAATGAGAGTGTTGATGTGTGTGACATTGTTGGTATTATCACAAGGAATAACGGGTTCAAAGACAAGGCTACCCGGGGTTTCGATATCACTTTTCAGTGTTTGTACTAAGGTAAAGTTCAAATCGAAAGAGGCCTTAATTTAAACATGAATAATGCTTTAATCTGAATTTTAATTATATATAATTGAACAAGTGGGGGTTATTGGAATTGTTCAAATATTGACAACGCAATAAAGAGATTGTGGGATACAAAAATTTTAAAAAACAACAAAAATAGGATTGTGAAATATATGGGTCGGTTTCATAAACCAACCTCTACTGCCAGCCAACTGCGGTCCAACCGCGAAAAATAGGGTCAAATCACCCCATGTTGCCTTACCACAGTCAGACCATGGTAAGCAAACTGCGGTCGGACTACAGTAAACAGGGGCAATTTTCACCCATGTTAGTTTGACAGTTTAAGATACCAAAAGGTGCCTCTTCGTTCTAAATGTTGTGTCCCTCGAATTTTGGTATCTTTACATTATAAATTCATGTAGAATTTGATGTCAAAAATAAGATAGAATCATCTCCAAACAACATCAAAAAAAGAAACATCAAATTCCTATAATCAAAACTCATATTTTCATACTTCCAAAAATTCTTTTTTTTTCGGATGTCATTTGTGTTTGTGCACTATGATTTGGGACTTGAAATCCGCAAAAACTATTTGTGAGAAGACTCTGTAGCATCTCATTTCAACGAGAGTGTTCAAATAATACTTTTAGGACAACATTCTACTCACTTTAAGTATGAAAATCAATAATCTTCTTCTTCTTCTAATATTGTTGCAACTGAAAATTATCTTGGTTAATGTTTTAATTATTCATTCTTCGAAGCAAAGTATCAACAAAACATTTACCTTTATCCCTTATTTTAACCATTATCTCCCAAATTTCTCCAATTTCCACTAATATAGGGCTCTCTAATTAGATGAAATATGGGAAATAGGGATAAATGTCAAAGTTTCGAACTTAATATAATAATTAATCGGTTGTGACACGTATATTTTTTTTTAGAAATGTCTTTCTAGGCTTACAAAATAACGTTTGTTAGTTTACTATAGTAGTTGACATTGATACGTAGGATTTTATGTAGAAAAACTAAATGATCATTTGTGAAACCGTTATAAACTCCATTAATTAATAGAGTGAACTTTTTTACAAACTTCAGTGATCATTGTCTTTTTAATTCAAAGATTGTGATTTGATTTTTGGTGGAAGGAAAAATTCATTAATTGTTGAAACAAAGAATAAAGTTGTTGCAATAAACGTCAGCAGCGTTTGTGAGTATTTATAAGTACTTATAAATTAGTCAAACATAATTTTTATCCGCACATTCTATTAGATCTACAACTTTTATCTATTTTTATTTCTACACATTTTGTATAACCCACGACCTATAATTTATAAAAAAAAAAAAAAAAAAAAAAAAAAACTTTATCAAACAAGCATTATGTTCATTTATAAAATGGCTATACATTATGTTAACAAAATAAGCTACCATAGTGTCATCTATTGAATTGGACAAAATATGCGAAATTTTATATAATCTTATCCGATTCATTGTTATATATTAAGATTTTATGTCATTCTTGATAAAATAAATTATTGACATTAAATAATATGGTTTTTTTGCACAAACGGTCCCTATCTTTTGTACTTACTGCTGGTTGAGGACCTATCTTTTTATTTTTGACAATGACGTCCTTATTTCAAACATTGTTGGCGAAAATAGTCCTTTCCGTCACATTTAACCGTTAGTTCCGATTTTTTTTGCACAAATGGTCACCGCATGCATTTCACACTCTTCATTTCACAAGGACATTTTCGGTATTCCATTGTTGATAAAAAAAAAATTGCAGCAAAGGTCTTAAACTTAAGAAAAAAATAATTAAAAAAAAAAGAAAAATTTCTTCCCCACCCCACCACACTAGTCCCAACCACCCCAGCCCCCTCATTCTCCTCCACCACCACTGCCTCGACGTTAGAAAAACCACCTCCATGGAACGTCACACCATCAAGCGAGACGAAGTTGAACATCTTTCCTCGGAATCATCGAATATATACAAACCCAAGTCTAAGCCCAGTATATGTACAACATATAATAACTGAGTATGTCACTGCAAAAGCTTTAATTAATTAGGACACATTGAGATTGACAATAGTTTGAACACATCATGCAGAAATTGGGAGAAATTGCAAGATGAGATAGAAATAATCCATCATGGTTACTTGTAATGACCACAGACTTTTTTCTACGACCTTTCGCCTAGGGGCTAGGCGTGGGTGTGGGTCGGGTTGGGTCAGTTTTCGACCCAACCCGACTCGAACCATTTTTGCCAAACCGAAACCAAAAAAAATTTGAAAAATTGGTCCCAAAATCGAACCGAACCGATTTAGGTCGGTTCGGGTTTTCGATTTTGGGCCCGGCTAAAGAATAAATTTTTTTTTCCAAAATCGGCCCGATTCGGGTCGGGTTTTTTGCCCAGTTCTACTATGGACTATTCAGTGCGTCGTTAACTTACGTATTGTCCACTGGAAGTTGGGCTCCAAACTGAATTTATTTTGTGGTCCCCAGCAATTTGAACATTTGACATTTTCTTTTAAGGAAAACTTAAGTAGAATGCTGATACCAATTGGGTAACTAGCGAAATAAATCTAATTTGGAGTACAACATCCAGTGGACAATACGTAAGCTATCGGCGCACGGAATACCCCCTAAAGCGAGAGGCTTGTAGGAGAAAATCCGTAGTTGTTACATTACTAGTAGCACAGATGGATATACCACACCAATTGTGAGCTTCCATGAAGCCTATCTGAATCCAGAAGGGATGTTAGGCGGTTAGAATTGAGGCAACTGTATATATGCAGATAAAAAAACAAATCTGATAGGCTTCTCGTCTCAATTTATAATGGAAAGCTTTATAAAAGAAGACTATGGATGTTTTTGTTTGAAAAATGCAGGTTGTGTTCTTCTTAGAATCAGATGGAACATTAGATTTGGAATCATCTTTTTGTATGTAAAAAAGAAATTTCCTACATGTTTTGGAGCTCAGTTCTCTTTCTCTTTTTCTTCTGTGTGGGTAGTATAATCAAATTGATGAATTGGAAGAATACATAAACAACGAGGAGGATGATGAGGCAAACGAAGATACATCTGGCATCACCATCGCCGAATTACAGAATTGATCGGACGGAGAGATCGATCACTAGAAATTAAATGCAATTGGTAACACCGATCTGCTTGATTTTCTAAACAACGTAGACAATTGAAGTGGCGGTGGAAGTGAATGAGAGGGCAGGGCAGGACAGGACAGGAGCGGGGCGGGGCGGGGCTGGGCTGGGCTGGGCTGGGCTATAAGAGTATTTTTTTATTTCATTTTTTTATCTTAAGTTTAGGGCCTCTGTTGCAAATTTTTTTTATGAACAGTGGAATGTCAAAAATATCCTTATGAAATAAAGAATGTGAAATGCACACGGAGGCCATTTATGCAAAAAAAAAAAAAATTGGAACTAACGGTTAAATGTGACGAAAATAGACAAAAATGACCATTTTCGCCAACAAAATTTGAAATAGGGATGTCATTGCCAAAAATGAAAGGATAGGTCATCAACCTGCAGTAAGTACAAAAGATAGGGACCATTTGTGCAAAAAAGTCAAATAATATCAAATTTGATCTTCATTTATTATAAAATCGAGTACTATCTACTATAACTTAGGAAAAATAGCATATTTGGTCTTCAAACTTTCAAAAACGTAATGGATATTTATATAACCTTTAAAAATATCACCAGACATCCCAACGTTTGAAAGAATATGCATGGTAGATCCTTTATAGTAAAATTGTCATTCCTTTTAAATAAACAAAACAAAAAACAAGAAAAAAGAAAAAGAATAATATATAAATACCCAAGTATTCTAAAAAAACGTAAAACATGCCAAGTTTCAAGCTTTTCGAACCTAGACGAATGTCTCACAAGGGTGAGACGAAAGTGAGGCGTGATGCGCGGTTAGGCTTGAAGGACGTACCTCACGCCAAAGTGGGGTTTTTAGAACAAATTTATGCCCAAAAAATAAAAAATAACAAAGAAGTCATCTTCTTTATCAAAACCCAAAATCTCAAATCTACCACCACCCAAACCCCAAAATAAAAAATTACCTTTTCATATCTCATCTTTAGCTGGATTTGATCTTACTGTTTCAAATTTGGTAGAATCTGGTTCAGCTGTGTTGGCTTGGGCAGACTTATCCTGATTTTTCTGAATAAAGTCAATAATGTCCTCTTTTGTTCTTTCTCTTTTAGACTGCTTTACCATTTGCATATTTGAAGTGCGCAATACGATCAAGTGAAATGTACCACTTGAGATATCGTTTGCAGTTATATCATAAGAATATACATAAGAGATTTTAGATAATATAAAAAAAATTATCTTTTCCTCAATAAGATAACAATTAGAGAGAAACGTAGGGGTGGGCGTGGATCGGGTCGGATTGGTTTTCGACCCAAACTGACAAAATTTTTGCCAAATCGAAACCAACCCAATTGAAAAAATTCGAGCTCGAACTAATTCGTATCGGTTTGGATTTTCGATTTTGAGCCTATTAAAGCTTATTTTTAATTTTTTTTTTTTTTTTTTTTTACAAAAATCGAGTCAATTTTGGGTTGTGTTTATAAAAATCAACCCAAACCGACCCGAGTCGGGTCGGATCGATTTGTCGACTTGGCGATTAATTTGTTCAGCCCTAGAGAAACATGATAAGATAATAATCAAGAGACTAAGGAGAATTTTACCGGTTTCGCAATCATGATATGAGGATCATTTGCAAAAGAGGTGGCAACTTCATCCAAAATTGGAGACAATTGCTTGTAGTATCCACACCACGGTGCATAGAACTCTAGCAGAATTATAAGAGAAAAAGAAAAAAGAAAAATCAAAATTACATAATAACAAAGCATAGATGTCCCAATTAACTCGTACATGTGATTCTTTTTGGATTTTGGAATTTGGGGTAGTGCTGGATTTTGGAGTTTGATAAAGAAGAATTTTTTTTTTCTTACATTTAGTTTTTTTCTTCTTCTTTTCTTTTTTGTTTATTTAAAAGTAAGAACAATTTCGTAAAAAAAAATCTACTATACTTATTTTTTCAAAAATTGAAAATATTCGATACTATTTATAAAAATTAAGAATATATTTCTTACGTCTTAAAAGATTAAATACCACGTATACTAATTTCCCTAAAACCTCAACAAACGAGACACGAAATAGGTGTTTTATCTCCCCGTGCTTTTGCCACCTGAATTTATAACCGACGTAAAAAAAAAAATTCTAAAATCCAGCGTGGACGAGAGCGTGGAATAACATTATATCTTTCTGGCGCGTGAGGAAGCTCCAAAATGACGTACGTAGAAAATTTAAATGCATTGTTGACGTGGCCAATGTAAGGAAAGGTATCCAATGTTTCACTGTAGCGGGTCCAAAAAGTCAGTTATGAATCGTATCGCGATATAATGACTATACTTTGCTTAAGTGTTTGTAACTCCCTAGAATTACTTTTGTTCAAATTCTATTTAATAATTTTTCTATTTTGATTCACATCACATTTTTCTTTATAGAAATTTCAATTACAAGAAAGTTCTAAAATTTTAATTACATTTCTCTGTATTTTATCTTAATATATATAAAAATAGGAGAGTCGTCAAAATTTTTTGTCAAATATTTTCTCCAAAACATTCATTCACTAATGATAATTAATAATTAGTAAATAAAACATATTAATAAAACCATATAATTAATTTATATTTCATAATAATTAATTAATAGTTAACTAACTAACTACACATTTTACAATGTAAAATAAAAATAAGTCAATCTTATTTATAATATTAATTATAGAAGGTACGATTTGTAATGCCAAATAAATTTAAGTCGACATTCATAATTTCAATAAGTGTTTTGTTATATATTTCATTTACATAGACATTAAACATCAAGATAAATTAAGAGATGATATCAATAAAATAACAAATAGAAAATTGAGAATCAATATAAATTAATGAACAAGATAAATTCATTTCAATTATTAGTAATAACAAATTTGAATTCTAAATTAGTTAATCAATATATGATTTATAGTATGTAAATATTAATAATTTATAGTATGTAAATATTACTAATTGTCTACAAATAGAAAAATAATAAATTCGCAAAATATTATTAACACAATCTGTATCTTTATAATTTAGAAAACAATTTTTAAATTATAATATAAAAATTAGTGTGTTATTTAATGAGCCGTGCCAAAAATTAAGTCGGAAGCACTTTTTAAATTTTAGAAAATGATAATCAAGCCTTCTCTTAAATTCTTTTTTTTTTCCACATTTACTAAAAAAAAATTAAAATTAGTTGCAATTTAAAAATATGTATAAATATGTTAATTACATCATATACCACTGAACTTTATACTCTATTTCATTTATACCACCGAACTTTAATTCGTTTCATTTTGACCACCAAATTTCATACCATGTTTCATTTATACTACCAAACTTTAATTCGTTTCATTTATACCACTAAACTTTAAAATTATTTTCAATGAAACCACTTCATTAACCAACTGTTCATTGTTTGACGAAAATTCTAACGTGGCATTAACGGACCGTTAATTGACTGATGTATCTCATCACGTGTATGAAGTTTAAAATAAAAATACGTTTTTGACATCAATTAAACGACTTTGAGCTCAAGAATTGTCGAAATAGTTGATACAAAAACGTATTTTCAAACACAATTTTGATATCAAAAGCGTATTTTCATTTTGAACATTATATATGTAGACAATACTTTCACACGTGACGGGATACATCATTCATTTGACTTTTAAATAGAAATAGGAAAACACATTCATTTGATTTAGACAAATGATAAGATTTAAACAGTTATTGTAACTGAAAATTCATTCAATCTAATAATATTTGTATCGATTATTAAAAAAAATTATCTATGTATACCCAAAAATTATTTTTCAAATTATAATAGAAAATTACTCAATAAATTTTAATATTATATTAGTTACATTTTATATTAAATAATACTAAAGTATATATATTATAAATTATAATATTATTATTATTATTATTATTATTATTATTATTATTATTATTATTATTATTATTATTATTATTATTTATATTTACGCACAGTCAGCAAAAAAAATATAATTAAATCAAATGACAGAATTTTAATATTTTATAATATTAAAATTTTAATTAATTAATTATTCAACTTCCGGTAATTAATAATCAGTATTCCAATATAAATAATCAGTATTCCAAAACAAATTAATCGGGATGAGATTTCCATTGTTTCAATTTCCTATGATACTCGGTTAAAATGAATAATATTAAGAATTAACATTTTAAAAAAAATGCACATCTTCTAGAACAAGATAAATTCGTTTCAAAACATAATAGATGAGATTATGTGTTCCAAGTTCTTAATTTATACAAAGATTTAAATAAGTTATGTTTTCAAAAAAAAATGAAATATCAATGCACAAGAACTATTGGCAATAATACAATAGTTTTTCAAAAATAGACTTATTTTTCCCACAAATTTTTTTATGCTTCCCATATTGGGTTTAAATAAGTTACAATTTAAAAAAAAAAAGCCAATACACGAAAAACATACAATTGTATTATATTATCAAAGCATCTGATTTATTGATTAAAAATAATAAGTCGATTAAACTAATAAACTAGATATGATAATTTCAAAGTAAAATTCATACGATACAATGACCGCTTTAGATTCTAGCTCCTCGAAAGGATTCTAGACAAAGGATAGGCTGAAAACATTAAATAATCAATGTTAAATTTTATCAATGTTTTATTACGTAGGTTTAAAACGTTAAATAATCAGATTCTAGCTCATCAATATTTTATTACATAATAATTATTATTATTTCTTTGTCTTTTAAATTAATTATAGTTGTTTGTTTGTCTCGATTTACAGATTTAGAATTGGGTGATGAAAAAATAAAAAATTATACACTTGCAGAGATTGAAAAAATATCGCGGAGCAGTGAAAAGAGTTTTCGAAATTTTCAAACAATGTCCTTCCTCGAAATCGAAGATGTTTCAATTCGCAGTAATAGACTTATAAATGATGAATAAGTTATGATAGAAACATTGTGACTGGAGAATAAAAAAAATCTAATTTCACAACTGAGCAAAAATAACGTTTATGAAACAATAATGCAACTTGGATGAGATTCTCAACGATTCATTTGTTAAATAATTGCCCAACTTCAGTTAATTAATTATCAGTATTCCAATACAGTGTAAATAGTATTGTTGGTTGAGCTTCCTAATGGTTTGAATTTGCTATGATACTCAGTAAAAATGAATAAAATTATAAATTAAACACGATAAATTCACTTTAATTATTAGTAATAAGAAATTTGAATGCTACATTGATTAATCAATATAAGATTTAGAGTATGTAAATATTACTAACTGTCTACAAATAGAAAAACAATAAATTTGTATAATATCATTTACAATTTAGAAAATCAATTTTCAAATTATAATATACAAATTAGTGGGTTATTTAATGAGTAGCACCAAAAATTAATTAATTGTCTCATACGCTATGAGTATTAATAAAAGTCATGGTCAATCTTTCTCCCGCGTGAGATTATATATGAAAAACTCAATTTTTAATCATGGACAACTTTATGTTGTATTGTCTAGAGTTACAAATCGTACGAAATTGAAGATATTGATTTGCGGTAGGGATTGAGTGCTAACCAATTCGACTACAAACGTGGTTTTCAAAGAAGTGTTTGAAAATATGGATTAATTATGTTATTTTTTTTCAATATCATTGAGCAATCAAATGTTATTTATATGATACTTTTTTTTATTTGAATGTAATAATAAATAAACAATATATTTTTAAAATATTTTAAAATCACAATCATTAAAGAAAAAAAAAGTGTCGTATATCGCACGGATAATATACTAGTTTTATTGATAACAACTTTAGTAGGGCGTTTGATATTCTCGACTATATTTTGTTATAATAGTATTATTAATTTTAATTGTGCGTTTGATATTCTTTCTTTCTTTAATACGAAGTGTTTTATTTTAAAGTGTAATAAGATGTTTCGTAAATTACTAGTGAGCAGAATTTACAATTTCAAGGAAGTAGAAAAACGAATATTCAAAAATGAAAATTTAATTATATATGAAGATATAATAAGATAGTAGCCGTTTTATTGTTGTGACGAGAGATGGTGAGATCGTGGTATGTTATTTTAAAATAAAAACATATTTTTATGTATTCTTTAATATTATTGGCTAAATTTCAATTGAAATTCAAATAGAACTCCATAGCGGGTACTATGTGGTTTTAAATATTTGATTTCGTAAAGTTTATCGATCATACAAATCAAATAAAAATAGAATTTACGAAATAATTTAAAAGAGATATTGTAAGCTCAATTTTAACAACTAAGACAAATCAAGTGAATCATGAAAGGATTTCAATTATCGAAAGTAATGAAAATGAAATATTATTTTATTCATTAAATATATTGATATTGAGGTGAAATTTACTTTGAAAATAAATAAATTTTTTTATTTAAAAAATAGCGATTTATTTAAAGCATTGCACATAAAAAGGTTGTTACACCCAAGATTATAAGAACCAAACTAAACTTACTTCACTGAAAAACTGGATCTGAAACCCGGTCCGATTATGGGTAAAAGTGAAATTTTGACAACTATCTTAATCTTAATATATATAAAAGTAGGATAGTCGTCAAATTATTTTGCCAAGTTTTCCTCCAAAATTTTCATTAATTAATAATAATTAATAATTAGTAAATAAAATATATTAATAAAACAATCCATTTGATTTATATTCCACAATAATAAAAAAATAATAGTTAACTACCTAACTACACGTTTTACAATGTAAGATAAAAAAGTCAATCTTATTTACAATATTAATTAAGGAAGACACGATTTGCAATGCCAAATAAATTTAAGTAAACATTCATAATTTCAATAAGTGTTTTGTTGTACATTTCATTTACATAGACATTGAGCATCAAGATAAATTAAGGGATGATATCAATAAAATAACAAATAGAAAGTTGAGCATCAAGATAAATTCACTTTAATTATTAGTAATAACAAATTTGAATGGTACATTAGTTCATCAATATAAGATTTATTGTATGTAAATATTACTAATTGTCTACAAATAGAAAAACAATAAATTTGCAGATCTGTATCTTTACAATTTAGAAAATCAAATTTCAAATTATAATATAAAAAATAGTGGGTTATTTAGTGAACCGCGCCAAAAATTAAGCTAGAAGTACTTTTAAAAATTAGAAAATGATAATCAAGCATTCTCTTAAATTCTGTTTCTTTTTTCCACGTGAACTAAGAAACAGTTAAAATTAGTTGCAATACACAAAAAATATATAAGTACACAATATGAGTGCTAAATAGAGATAGGAAAACACATTCATTTGATTTAGACAAATGATAAGATTTTAACTGTTATTATAACTTAAAAATCACTTAATTTAATAATATTTGTGTCGATTATTAAAAAAATTATCTATGAATACCCGAAAATTATTTTTCAAATTATAATAGAAAATTACTCAATAAGTTTCAATATTATATTATTTATATTATATATTAAATAATATTAAAGTATTTATATTATATTTTATAATAATAATAATATTATTATTATTATTTATATTTATGCAGAATCAATAAAAAAAATATATAATTAAATCAGAGTCAATCTTTCTTCCGCGTGTGATTATATCTGAAAAAACCAATTTTTAATCATAAACAACTTTATGTTGTATTGTTTAGAGTTACAAATCGTATGAGATTGAAGATGTTGATCTGTGATAGGGATGAAGTGCCAACTAATTTGACCACATACGTGATTTTCAAAGATGTTGATCTGTGATAGGTATAAAGTGCCAACTAATTCGACCACATATGTGATTTTCAAAGAGGTGTTTGAAAATTTGGGTTAGTTATGTTGTTTTTTTCAATATCAATGTGTAATCAAATGTTATTTATATGATATTTTTTTTAATTTGAATGTAATAATAAATAAACAATATACTCTTAAAATATTTTAAAATCACTATCATAAAAAACAAGTGACGTGCATCGCACGGGTGATATGCTAGTTCTAATATTAAACAAAAATAGAAAATTACTCAAAATATTATAAACTAGAGAGAATAATATAAGAAAATAGTGAGAAAGTTGTATATTTCATTATAATGATAGACCTATATATATCTATCTAAATATAGTCATCAATATTAGTTTTCATAATTTTACAACATTCTCCTTTTGATGACCATTAATAATTGCTTCATTAAAAACATTTTTTTCTAAAAATCCAATGGGGGACAAATATCAAACGAATGAAAAAAATAATTATAAAAAATTTGAGGTAATCAAGTCCTGCCTTGTTAAAACTTTATCAGAAAATTCAATGAGACAAAACTTAATTAAATGAAAAAAAAGAGTACAACTACTCCTCTGATTCAATAAAAGTCCCTGTATCGAGCTATTCATATCTTGTACGTCAATATTTTCAATACCACCATCTTTTCAAAACTTGTATAAAAAATCTGGTCAAATTGATCCATGTTATAACCTCCAAGCAATATCATCTTCATACAATATCTCTGTAGTTAGCATGATGGACTAATGCAATTATAAAATAAAATTTTTTGTTACTCTCTTTAAGGATCTCATATACAATTTTTAACACACAGAGTATAACCACAGAGTTATGTTGAGGGTAAATGTATTGTAGATTATAGATATCCATAATTATAATATTTATAACACTTCTCATTCGATGTGCTTTACACAAAGAATATACCTCGTTAAAACTTTACTAGAAAAAATTTCAGTGAAAAAAAAATAGTATATAATTCTTTTGGATAATAGAAGGAAATATCATGTTAATTTTTCTTAAAGCTTATTCACAAAATGTAATATATTATGTTACTTTTATATTAAAAATCAAAATTTCAATTTTACATTTTTATATAGGTTACATGTCGTGTTACATATGTTAATTTTCACTAAAAATCAGTATTTTATACGGGTAACCTGTTTTGTTATTGGGTATTTCGCTTTATTACAAAATTACTGTTTTTAGTGGAGTAATATGTTATGTTACCACATGTTACTTTTTATTAAAAAAAAATAAACATTTTACAGGGATAACACTAACACCACCCTGTCCGACACAATTTTTCATCGCCACCAATTGGGTCGAATTTCTCCAATCTCTCCAACTTCTTTTCATCGACCAACACCATCCCACCAATCGCCCCCCATGTCCACCACCACCACCACCACCACCACCACCACCACTGTCCCTTGCACCACACATCACCAATTCCCAATGGTGGTTGTGGTAGGTGTGGTGGTGGCACAGCAGCGGTGACTTGGGATGCTGTCATGGGATGGTCGACAGCAGGGCGGTGACGACAGCTATCGAAAATTGTGTTGGGTGGGTAGTAGGGTGCTCGAAGGATCAGGGTTAATGACTAATTAAGTTTGTAAAATGTTTATACATGTGACAGAGGTATTTTCCAAAAAAAAAAATACATAATTTAATATTTTTAAATAATAATCTGTTATAGCTTCTGAAATAACATAACATTATAATAATATTCTAGTAGAATATTACTTCTTTCTGATGACCGTAATTTGTAAGATTTAATATTAAGTTATTATTCATAAAGAGCATAATTTTATAAATTTAATATCTTATAAGAATATTGTGTTATTGCACCTAAAGACCAAAGCCCAATACAGTTAAATATTCTAAAATAATAATTTGTTATTACTCTTGAAGAAGGAAAACGTTTTATTTTTAATATTATGGCACAATTGTACTTAGTCCTAAAAACCATGACATAACAATTTTAATATTTCATAAGAATATTGAGCTATTGCTCTTGAAGAAGTATTAGTCTAAATAATATTTTATTGTGCTCTCGAAGAATACCATACTACATAATTAAATGATAAAAAAAGTGATATATATATATATATATAGATTATGAACGAATGCTTATTCTTGAAAGAAAGCATAAACTTATGTCATGTTGACATTGATTACTTTGTTTACGAAAGAAATTGATATATGTTATTCTATTTAATTATTTCGTTGTCTATCTTAATTAATTGTAGAAAAATGTTTTTGAATATTGTTTAGTGTTAAATACCAATATTGTAGAAGAATATTGGGTTACTACTCTCGAAGAAGTAGAAATTTATATATATCAACATTCTAGAAGAATATTGTGTTATTCTTAAATAAACACAATTTAACTATATCAATATTATGGAAGAATATTATGTTGCTCCTGAATAACACTTTCTACACATCAATATTGCAAAAAATCGAAAACGTTTTGTGGCAATACTTCGAAAGAAGCAAAACTTTGGATTATATCAATATCAGAATATTGAATTTTTGCTCGTAAAAAAAAAGCATAAGTTTAGTCTATTAATATTTTGTAACAAGATAATGTTGATGTTCTCGAAGAAGGACAACTTCAATATCTCAATAATTAACATACGATAATTCTATAAGAATATCATATGATTTAATTTCAAGAAGAGATTTGATATTCATGCGAATTTCATGAAATTTATGAAAGATTGTTTTTTCTAGAAGGAACACATAAATAAGTTTTTGTGTTAATGATAATTTATTTTTCATATGTGTTTATGAATACTTTGATTTAAGAAAGACTGATATTTAATAAAACTTTTAGGATAACCTTACATAATTTAATTATGTACAAAATACATTTAAATCTCAAATATTGGATAAATTGTACAAACATGCTTTGGTATCATTTTGTTGGAGTCATGTTGCGAAAAAAATTCTTTACAAACTTCAATTATTTGATTACAGGTGCTTTGTACCATTAAGTCTTTTGCTCTAATGAATTTAACTAAAGAAAAAGGGCGGTGATATTGTTTTGTCCATGTTTGGCAAATATAGTTTGTGACTATTACTTATTTAGTGCCTCTTTTGTCCTCTTTATTTTGCTTAATATTTATGTAAATGTATTGACTTGATATTGCCCAAAGTTTTCACGTCGAAAAAAAAATTGCTATGTTTAAGGGCCGAATAAAAAGACCTAACCATGCTTGATGAACCAATTTGAGATTTTTTATTCAACAATATTTGATTTTGATTATTCTGTTTGAGAATTTAATTAATTGAAAATAAATTATTCATTTTAATTAAGTGAATTGGAGATGCAACTTTAAATGTCATTTATCATATTTCATAGATGGTTATTGGTTACTTTCATTCAAAAGATTGTAAAAGATGATGATTTGAATAGTATGTGACATACACTCCAATGTATATCCACTATGTTCCATTTATATATTGTAATTTATTTCAATAATAGAGTTTCTAGTTAAGCCTCATTCTTAATCGTGTGACATATGTGCAATAGTGCTTCAAGCATGCGATATAAGAGCTATATGCACTTTTTTTCGTGAAAAACTATAGAAAAGCTATAAGCACATGACTCCCTAAAGGGGAAAGAGAAGAGTGATGTAATTAATATTGTGTTACGCATTTTTTTAATTTGTAATTCATAAATTTTAGTACAATTAAATCAAGTACTACATTCAACCAAAAGTTCATTGTCCTGAAAATCTTTATTAATTGACATGACTAGATTGCTCATCCCGGATCAATATGATGTGATAATTAATGAGATTATCTATTGAAAAATCAAAAGATTATACAATATAAGGAATCACTAAGTGTTGAGTGTTCTCATGGTGTAAACTAGTATACCTTTACTAGCTAAAATTGAGATTAATTCCCTATATTTCTATAAATTATATTAGGATGATGTATAAGATCTGCCATTTTGCATGTTGACCATTTATATATCATTTGTCTAACAGATATATCTACTAGATGATTGTATGGTGTTATTATTCTCAACTTGAAGTTTGCGAAGTTACTTACTCAAAGTTTAAATTATGAGCATGATTTTTAGATTATACAATCAATACATGTTTTTTTGTTAATGCTAGTGAGCCTAAACCTCAAACTTTTAATAAATGCTATATGAGATGATGATAAGTGATTTAACACTATTATTTGTTAAACGCCTCTAATTAATTTTTAAACTATTACTATTTGAGAAAAAATTGCTTTTTATTTTTGTCTACAAAATGCTATTTATATTCAACAACACTTAAATGCATCATGTCAATATCAAAGTTATCTCCACTATAATTGGCTTATGGTCATAGCCTAATATTACATATCTAATAATTTTTTTTAGTGCAATATATGTACAATCGGTCCACCATAGTGCGGTGAGATGGACGTTAAAGAATGCTAGTGATATTTTATATAATATCTTAAATCCTAACTATTGATATTTTAAATCCTAACTGATGATATTTCACCATAGTGTACTGAGATGGACGTTGAACCCTTATATAATATCTTAACTCCTAACTGGTGATATTTTATGTCGCTGTTTATTGATTGTCATTTTGATAAGACAAAATTCTCAACATTATGAGAGAAATTAAATAGCTGGAAAGAGTACATGAAATGAATCATATCATGTTTTTTAGATCTTTGCACAATACAAACTAAAAGTTCCACAAATAATATATTTGTGAGTTATACAATTGACAGTTGTAAATGCTCCAACTCGAACTGATGTCCTGGAAAGACAATACGTTTATATTATATATGGTAAATTAATAGTACGCCTAAAGTGTGGGGCATTTGATTCCAAAACAAAAATCCTCAAAAGAAAAATAGAACAAATAGTAAAAATGGTCTCATTGAGAAGACTTACACTATTTGAGAGTATATAAACATAATAATTATAAAATCCTAGAAGAGATTCAGATACATTAAATATTGAAAATGAAGAGATCTCGAAAATAGATAGTTGTCGAAAATACTGGGGAAAGAAATGGAATCGAAAATAGATAGTTGTTGACAATATATTTACAATATAGTGCACAATATCGTGAACGAAAACAGGGATGTTGAATCAAAATCTGTCAAAGAATACCAACATAGAAATGATTGACCAAATAAAAGGACGTAATCCAAGTAAAAATTGAACTTACTAAGCGTAAAGTTTTTGGATCTACCGTTCGAACACCTAAATGTGTATAATTATGCGAAAATGAAATGAGGAAAATGAAGTCATAACATGTAATGTACAACTCTTAACATTATGAATTTCGCATAAATTTATGTAAAGTAATCACAATTTGATATCTTGTTAACTTATCAATGCATATGCGTCTAATGAATATGATTATAATCAATTCATCTGGCATGACTAATAATACTATATATATATATATATATATATATATATATATATATATATATATATATAAATCTCTTGAGAATTTAATATACCTAAAGCATATAGTTCAATTTTTCGAGAAATTTAATAGATCAAAGTACAAATCTCAAGTAATATTATCTTGATGAGGGATTAAATATGCGTTGCAGTCGTAATTTTTCCTCCACTGAGCCTTTGTCCTATTGGATTTTTCCTAACAATGTTTTTAATGAGGCAACTTTCTTAGCGTATTCAAAAGAATAATGTATTTTTTTTCTTTTTTTGATACTTCACTAAGGTTTTTCCACGTGATTTTTCTAGTAAGGTATTAATGAAACATATTCTATACATGACAGATGTTATAAATGTTATAGTTATAGATGTATATAACCTACAATATATTTATCATCAATATAACTTTATGGTATCCTTTCATGTGTTACAAATTGTATGCGAGACTACTAAAAGGAGCAACAACAATATCTATTTTTTAATGTAATTGTATTAAGTCATTGTACTAACAACTGTCAACTAAAGATATTGTATGAAGATGATATTGTTGGAAAGTTTTAACAAGACAACAACATGGAACATATTTCACCATAATTGTTTTATACAAGTTTTAGAAAGACGGTGGAATTGAAGACACTAACGCATGAGATATGGATGGCTCGATACAAGGATTTTCATTGATTGAAATCAGGGGGAGTAGCTGTACTCTTTTTCCATCACTTAGGTTTTGTCCTATTGGGTCAGGTTTTAATGAGACAAATGTTGACTACTTTAAATTTTTGATAACTTTATTTTTCCCCTTTTATTTGATATTTAGTCCTACTGGACTTTTTTCAAACAAGTTTTTAACGAGATAATTATTGACTAATATTCATCAAAGGGGGAATGTTGTAAAATTATGAAGAATTATTGATGACTATATTTAAATATGTCTGACTTGCTCTACAAAGTCTTTTAAACTTTATAAATATGGGTATCTAGTTATAATAAAATTAAAATTCAATTTGCATCTCTTATATTTTTCTTTTTTCTCTTTTCGATTTTATAACATATGTTTAAATCTTATTACCTAAGAATCGGCCGATTTACTCTGATATCGACCAGGTTATTGAATAAATAAAAATTTTGCTTTTATTTATTTATATATAAAATCCAATTAATGCATTATATCATTCAATTGAAAACAACAAATAATGTATCCAAATAGAAAAAAAAATAGTAGATTATCATAATTATAACTACAACGTTCATCACAATAAAGGGTAAATTTGGTACAAATGGTCCTTAATCTTTTCCTTTTGTGCGGAAATAGTTCCTATCATTTATTTTTTTGCATAGATGTCCTTAACCTATGTATTTTTTGTTGCAATTAGGGATGGCAACGGGTCGGGTCGGGTCGGGTCGGGGCGGGGCGGCTTACCGCCCCGTTTTCTGCCCCGTTTATATATTTTTTTTAATTTTTTTTTTGTAACCATTATTTTCAAAAATAAAAATATTTAAAAAAAAATAGTATTTCGGGTCGGGTTCGGGGCGGGGCTACTCCGCCCCGAATCCGCTACGGGTAATTTTCCCCGCCCCGTACCCGACCCGAATACCCGATTATTCGGGACGGGGGACGGGGCGGGGGACGGGGCGCGGGGTAAATTACCATCCCTAGTTGCAATTGGTCTTTATTTGATTAAAAACATCAGTATGTCATTAATTTTAATAATAAAAAATTGAAGTTGGGTTGTTAATATTTGCAAAAAGTACAAATACATCTAATACTTTTATTTTTTATAAAAAATTAAAGAAAGCTAACAAGTTCATTTTTTTTAACTAAAATTTTATTGACAAAATTGATAATATACTAAATTGTTTTGTATATTTTACGAACTATTATAAAATAACTAAATTTTAAACTCGTAATTATTAACAAACATATTAAATAAATTCATTAGTTTTATTATTAAGTAATTACATTATTTAAAATTTAAACTTTTATTTTATCGTTATAACGGGAAAAAAAAAATCTGTCACAAACTTGATATAGAAATACTTTTATTTAATTGAACTATTAGTTTAGTAACTACAAATATTATAGCTACAACTATATTATTCATATTTTAATGTATCACTTTATTATCGTTCAAAAATAAAGAACACATAATATGTAAATTATAATTTATTAGTATTTTTATGTTAAATAAAAATATAATAAGATTGGTTCAATGTCCTAAAATTATGTACGTTATTTTGTTATTTATTTATCATACTTTTTATTCAAATTTTTTACATCACATAACAATTACATATACTTAAAATACAATAATTTTACATTTTTCTCTTATAAAAAATTGAAGGGCAAAGGTTAAAGACCATTTGCGCCAAATTCTCCAATAAAGGTCAAAACGTTTAGCTAAGCTTACAAAGTATACTAATATTTTAAGGTAAATTACACTCACAATTCTCATTCTTTAAGCTTAAAAAGTTTAATCAATTTTTGTAATACAAAACTGAAAAAATTGATAATAGTAATAAGAATCTCTCAAGCAATGAATCTAATTGCGTTTCGAGTTTAAAGATGACGAATGACGTATTTATTAGTTTATTTTCTATGAGCTTAGCTGACACAATTGTTGGATTGGTAGACCTACCAACCCATCGGACCATTCACTTCTTTAACTGAAAAGAGTTTTTACTTATTTATATTTCAATTTTTTTTTTCAAAATTTGACTCAAAATATTTGTTTATGTAAGACAGTCATTTAAACTATTTAGAATAAAAACAATGTAAAGTTACTATTTTTAATAAAAATATCACAAATCCATGAAAATTCGTAGAAATCTATAAGAATATATTTAAATTTATAATATAAAATTTTGTTGAAATTTTATAAATCCTGTAGAATTCTATTAAAATTCATGAAATACATTAAAATTCATAAATAATGACAAATCTTTTAAAACCTGAGTTGAGTACACTTTCCTTAGTAATTTTATACAGTAGCAACAATAAATCACTTTTGTTTATCAAATACTCAAATGCTGATTTTGAAACACACAATAATTTTAAAAAAAGAATTTACCAAACACTTATTTTTTTTGAAATTTTGGCGCAAATGGTCCCTAACTTTTGTCCTTAGTGTGGAATTGATCCCTAATGTTTATTTTTTGGCAAACAAGTCCCTAACCTATGTATTTTGATGCGAAATTGGTCCTTATGGAATGAAAAAGACAAATAAAGCTTTAGTTTTAATTAGAAGAAATTGTATGTGGATTCTTAATTATTACAATATGTGCAAATAAGTCCAATGCTTTTATTTTTTTTATAAAAATTAAAGAAACTAATTAGTTTTTTTTTTAATTTAGAATTAACACTTTAGTAATAAATATGTCAAATAAAATTATTATTTTTATTATTAAGTAATTATATTATTTAAAATTTACACTTTTATTTTATTGTTGTATAAAAAAAATAACTTTGTCACAAACTTGATGTTCAAATTATTTAATTGTGTTATATGTTTATTAATTACAAATATTAGAAATCCAACTATATTCTTCATATTTTAATTTATCGTTTTATTTTCGTTCAAAAATAAAACACATAATTTTTAAAGTAAATAGGGAGAAAAAATTTTACAAGTAAAGAGAGACAAAAATGATTTCTTACTAGAAAAATGATTTCTTACAATGATTTCTCCCTCTTTAAATAATATAATTACTTAATAATAAAAATAATAATTTTATTTGACATGTTTATTACTAAAGTGTTAATTCAAAAAAAAAAATTCATTAGTTTTCTTTAATTTTTTTACAAAAAATAAAAATATTAGACATATTTGTAATGATTAGGAATCTACATACAATTTCTTCTAATTAAAACTAAGGACATATTTGTTATAAAGACCAATTTTGCATCAAAATACATAGGTTATGGACTTGTTTGTCAAAAAATAAACATTAGAGATTAATTCCATACTAAGAGCAAAGGTTAGAGACTATTTGCGCCAAAATCCCTATTTTTTTTTCTTACATCTAATTTTTTTTACAGCACAACAATACCAACAAAACCTAAACTTGCTAGTTCACCGAAAAGACTCGAATCCAATCATGAGTAAAAAATCAGAAGCTTAAAACCCGTTACCTAAGAACCAGCCAATTCACCATGATATCAATCATTTCATTTATTAAAAAACAGAAAATTTTGTTTTAATTTATTTAATTATTTTTTTACCATAACAGATGGTTAAAATAACAAATAAAATTTATCTTATCCATCTAATGTCTAGATATATTTTTATCCGAATAATAATTTAAACAAAATATAAAGAGAATATTTATCCTTAAAAAGAAGAGGACGAACTTTTTATTTGGATATGGATTAAATTAATTTTTTTAAAGACAAACGTATATTTTATAACATAAAATATATTTATTTTTGGACATTCGTATCTTTTGATAAAACGCCACCGTCTCTGTCACTCCCACCGTTGCTCTACCCCAATTTTTTTTCTCTTTTAAATTTTTTTATTTACCTTTTTATTTTAATTAAGAATAAGGGTATAATTATTTTTTTTTATGAAAACCTTATTTTTAACAGTAATTTTTTCTATACTTATACCCACCGAACCAAACAATATAATGATAAAACCTATTATCCAAACAAATTTTATTTAGATAAGCAGTTTTATTTACAAACTAAACGAACCCTAAATTTTAATCGATGACAAACCCCGATTTAAGCCCTTGACCCATCAACTTTGCTCGGTCAATTCTCCGTTCGATTTTTTTAATATTGCTTAAAAATAACTTGTTTGTATTTGCATAAATTACAATTTATAGTATGTCTATGTGTGCTTATAAATTCTTATAAACCGATCAAACATTATTTTTATCCACACATTTCATATGATTCGTAACTTTTATCTACACATTTCATAGCAGTCACTGCTTATAATCTACAACTTTTTTTACCAATTATACACTAAGCTAGTCAAACTGATCAAATATACTTTTTATTCATACATTTCGTAAAATCTGTAATTTATTATTATTCACTTATTATTCATATATTCTATAAAACTTATAACTCACAAATATTTAAAAATTAATTTTAACACCGTCAAACATACTATTAATTTATTGCCAAACATGCTAAAGAGAAGGTAAATTCAATTTCTCTCCATTGAGATAATCATCTAAAGAGAATACATCTCCCCTTCTTCTACACCCCCCCCCCCCCCCCCCCCCCCCCCCCAAACACCTCCCCTACGCCTCCTTTGTTCAAAAACCAGGTTCTTACACACGCACGGGTTCGTACCCTTTTTTTCCCATCTGTCCTCTCACTCTCTCTTCCTCTCTAACCAACAACAGCAAAATAACCTCTCCTTTTCCTAACCAACAACCGAAAGAAGTAAACACGCACGCGCACAAAGAACTGAGACTAATCTCTCTATCTATTTCTCTCTACGAATCCATTTTGTTTAAGAAACTGTACCAAATGATTTCTTGACGAAATTTATACACATGGTGAACAGCGTGAGAGAGAAGCAGGAAAAAGGAGAGCGAAAAATGGGCAAGTACATGAGGAAATCAAAGGTAATAGGAGATGTTGCGGTTATGGAGGTGAGCCACGCCGCTGCCCAATCCTCACTCGGTGTTCGTACAAGAGCCAAAACCCTAGCCCTTCAGAAATCATCGGCGGCGGCGATTAGTGGTGATGATGGGTCGTATTTGCAGCTGAGGAGTAGACGACTGGTGAAGCCCGCACCCCCAATTGTGACAGAAGCTAAAAGACAGAAACACCCTCAGCTAAAATCGCGAAAGGGTAAAGTGGGTCCGCAGAGTGAGAGAAAATTTGAGGAGGAAATTGATGGCGGGGAGGGAAAATTGGGGGCGGAGGAAAATAATCAGAAGGATGAGAAAAATGGAAATGGTGGTGATGGAGAAATTGTGGCTTCATTTGGAGAGAATTTGCTGGAATTTGATGACAAAGAAAGGTGGGTTTTCTATCTTTTTTTTTTTTTTTTTGTTTCTGTTTTGCATGTTTAAAGATTCAATCTTTTTGGTGAATTTGGTCATTATAAGTAATTTGGGAAATTTCTGCCTGCTGAAAGAACCGATTTTTCTTGGTGAATTTGGATTTTCATTTGAATGACAAAGAATATAAATTTTTTTGTTGGGTTTTTTGATATATTAGCATGTTTCAAGATTTTATTTTATTTTATTTCTGGATTTTCGTTGATTTTATGAGCTATTTTTCTTTATTTTGTTTCAAAAATTCCTTCTCAAATGTGTGTGTGTGTGTGTTCGTGGGGGGGGGGGGGGGGGTTTGTTTTGTTGGACAAGTTGTTTTAAGTTTTATTTAAAATTTAATTATTGGAAAAAAATTGGGGTAAAGGATTAGGATTATTAAATAAATCATGAACTTTAGAAATTCAGATTTATGCTCCATGAAAAGGGGAAAATGTAAGAAATTTGAAATTTCTTTCTCTTTTGGTTCTTCTGAGTCTCATTTTGACTGATATGGAAACTGTGAAAAGTTGAAACATCATTGTTTTGGGTTTGGAAAAATGAAAAATGTTAATTTTAGAGAAATTAATTTATTTTTTATCCTTGCTTGTTTACGATGTTTGGGGCGTGAAGATAGTGATAATTTCTCTGCCGTTGACTGCACGTTTTCTGTTCAAGCCCCGTCCGTAGATTTTCTATTATGGTTCTTCCTTAAAAATGTCTTGCTTTTGAGCTTTGCTGGTGTACAGTTGTCCTAGATGAATTGATATTTTTTTCATCATCGAGCACTTTGGAGTTTGACTTCATTTTCGGTTACATTTCGAACTATCTTTTTCCTGTCGAGTTTTTAGCTTTTCGATTTCAATTCTGCATTACATTACACAGCTTGTGATCCAAAAACTTCTGTATTGCTTGTTGATCTTTAATTTCTGTCAGAACTAAGTGCTATATTTAAATCTTAATTTGTAATCAAGAATTCAAATTTTATAGTTCTTCCAATTTAACCTTTTATTCTATCATTTTCTCATGATGCGATTCTCAAAATCTGGTGCCTTATTTTATACTACTCTACTGCCGTTGACTAGCGTCGTACCTTGTTAATTTTATTTGAGGAAAGTGTTTTCCCTTTTGTACTTTTGGTCGATTATGGTCCAAAAATGCATTTGGGAATATTATTACTCTTCCTTCTTTTAATATGAATTAATCATTCTTATTTAATAGAAAAAGGTTCATTTGCCACTGCCTTTATTAAATTCTTATCCATTTTGTTGTTGTTTGAGTTAAATTCTTTCTTTAACGTCTTCTTGTTGCTCTGTTTTGATATTCATTTTTGATTCACACTATAGAATTTTGCTCACCCATGGAACCCAATCTTATTGAATTGTGTTAAGAAATTGAATAGCTGTATATTCAGAACCCGCTCCTCTCCCATCTAACGAAGATCATCTGCAAAACAACTTTTCTGGTGCTTGCTTGATCAGCCGTGGTGTCTACAGTAATACATAAATTACTCGTACCATATGCAGACACGCTACAAGCGTGTGCACTTGTGTGCATGTAGTATAGGAAATGGATCTTAGAGCATGTTTGGCTAAGCTTAATAAAAAAAGTATATACGTTTAAGTAACTTTTTATTTTCATAAATGTTTGGATTACTTACTTTAATTTTAAAACGTAACTCACCGTCAAAATAAGTAACTTATTCCAACTTTTACCAATAAAAAGTTTATTTTATTTTAAAAACAAACTTATTTACTTATAAGTAAACTTTTTAAGCTTAGCCAAACATGCCTAAATGTTTGCTGCATTGGCGTTACACTGGATAGTAATGTTATCTGCAGTAGCCTTGCATCTTGATCTTAAATTACCATGCACAGAACATGACAGTGGAACTAATTCTTTTGGTCTGTTCCCTGGTAATATATAATGCTGACGGATTTAACACTATAGGACCACTAGGGAGAGCACCCCTTGCAGTTTGATCAGGGATCCGAACATCATCCAAACTCCAGGTTCAAGTAACCGGCCCACCACTCGTAATGAAGCCAATAGCAGGATGCAAAATCCGATGCTAAGACACATCCCAACTTCAGGAGAAATGGATGAATTTTTTGCTGGTGAAGAAAAGCAGCAGCAAACACAATTTATCGAGAAGTATAAATTTACGCTTCCAGCATATCTCCGTTTATTTACTTGGGGACATATCAGCTTACTAATATTTAGATGTCCCGCGTTGATTTTTCTGCAGGTACAACTTTGATCCAGTGAATGACAAACCCCTTCCCGGACGATATGAATGGCTGAAACTTAAACCCTAGATAGCACCCCATCTCGACTTCTGCACTTTCTTGATTATACTAGGAAAGGTGAAGAAAGCATAGGTACTTTCACTTTTGCATGGTGATGGTGATGTTCATATTTTCCGTTACCATTACTTGTAAAAACATTAGGCAGCAAGTGTAGACAGTAGACTAATGATCTGTAACATAACAGAGCTTGTGACTTACCTATACAACAAGATCCTTTGTCTAACAGATCATGAAAGATTGAAGGGAAAAGAAACCGGGTCGTAGTGGTAGTATTTAATGAATTAGGTTTAGTTGTAGTGGTATAGAAGTTAACTTGAACGTTGTTTTCCTGTAACTTCCGCTGGTTCCGTCTGTATATTTGTACTGATGGAAGTTTTAAGAACTCTGAATAAATTGACACCATTTACCCTTCATAATGTCTTTACCCGTCCATTGTTATCTTGTGAAGTGTACATATGTAGTTCTCTTTCGTCTTCTTTCTCTACGTTAAATACGATGCACCTTTCATTATTTCTACTATCTTATTTGGTAGAGAGAATTGTATATCACTACTTTGAACTGTCATTAGGGTCTAATATTGTGTACCAAATATGCACTACTTGTTGTGCGTGTTTCACGGGCTCCATGAGAATGCATTTTTGTGGATTGACCTACCACTTTTTGGCCTTTTCTTGTGAAAATGTGTGGTGCTAATACTGGTGGTTGTGGGGTTGGTGGGCATTTGTTGGAAAAATCTTGTCTTCTTTGTATATGTGTCCTATATGCACTTTTTATTTTGTGCAACTATGAATTGTGTGTTCAAATTCAGTAACGCTAGCAAAAAATTACTTTGTTATGCAAACTGACAAGACTCAACAGTGTAATAGACAAGATTTCAATTTACCGTCTACCGGGTCAAGACGTGCTCGATTTTTTATTATATGGGCTGTGAATTTACTCAATTTAGTACTGTGTTATCTTGTTTTGCATGTTGGTTGCTATTTAACCAACTAAATTGCCGGTGGCAAGTAGTAAAATAATGGTGGTGGTTATAGTGTTAATGGCATTTGATGAAACCGAGGAAATGTTCAAGTTTCAATGGTCACTTCTTAAAAATCAAATCTTAAATAATGAGTTCTTAAGTGGGCATTGATTTGATTAGCTACTTAGCCAATGAACATTCTTCATTAAGAATATGTTTCTTTGGATGATGAGTTTGGCTTTGAATGCTTATACCTAATTTAGTTGAATGCCAATTGACTAAACTAGCCTAGTTGTTGCCACTCACAAGCATTTACATAAAAAAAAAAAAAAAAAAATCAGAGTCTTTCTTCTTTAATCTTGCTTATTTGAATATAGTGGTGTGACGGGGTGTCGGCCGAAGCTCACCAGTCTGCTCGTGAAAAATAATGCATATCTATTATAGATCACCACTCATCTATTATATACTATATTCATCCTCAAGACTCAAATTTTGTGGTCACCTGGGTGTGGGTGGGGGGAAGGGGTGTTGAAGAGTGAATCAGGGAGACAGGTACAGCCATTTCCTAAATGGGTTTTTGAAATCTGACTGTAGATGAGAGTGAGAATGAGTCATAACTGATAACTGTAAACAGTGTATCTCAGAATATGTCTGGTGGGGCTCTCTCTCTCTTCATCTGAAGCCTCCTTTTCAAAGTTCTGCCATTGTTCATGCTTCATAACTCATTATTGGACAAGAAAGGGAGGTGCTGAGGGCATGTTTGAGATGAAATAAAAGATAGAACTGAACAATATAACTGATAAAATATTAGTTTCTTAAGACGTTTTGATATCGTCAATTTATCTTGTCAAACGAGTCATGAGTGTATTATCGTGAGCACGTTGTTCTCGCTAAGCATGTCGAGAATGCCTTGGCAAATATAAAAGGGCAAAGGGCAAAGGGCAAAGGGCAAAGGGCAAAGGGTTGCCCCGGTAGTTAAAAAAAGAAAAAAGAAAAAAAATTAAATAGTAAAACATAATTTTGGAGGCGAACCGGCTGGTTTTTGGGAGTGAACCGGTCGGTTATGTAGTTATTTTAACTAGTTTTAAATTTTTAGTTCGTTAATATAATTGGACCAGATTTTGAATCAAGTTCTCAAATTTTTCTAGATCGAATTCAACTTGTCGAATATGTAAATATAATTCGTGTTATAGAATACATGTGATTTGAAGATGAATTGGAGTGGTGGACTTAAGAAATCTGTGTTTATTAAAGAAGACACAAGACAGAAGACAGCATAGTAATCTGATTTTGTATGATATGAAAAGGGATACATCCAAAATTGGCATTGGAAGAGAAAATGAAATGTCCAAAATAGATTGATGTTTTTCATAAAAAAATGAAACATTTTCAGTCTTAATTCCATGAAAAGATGAGCAAACCCATGCATGTCTTTTGGTATGTCTCTGTCACCCATAATTCAAGGACTCCGCAACCTTTATTATTCTGTATATACTATATACTGTTTGGGACCAGAATTAACTTTCACTTCGGATCATGTTTGGCCAAGCTTAAAAAGTTCACTTTTATACAGTTTGGGACCAGAATTAACTTTCACTTTGGATCATGTTTGGCCAAGCTTAAAAAGTTCACTTATAAGTAGATTTGGACGATTTTCTTCAAAATTTCCATCATTTCCTTATACTGATATCAAATTGATAATTGGGCTGAATAATTTTATTTTATACTATTCAACAATATTTATACAAGTGCAATCTTATTTAAAATATGAAAACTATGTGGTCCTATTACCATATTAATTTCTAACTATACCAGGAATACAAATCATCTATACATTTTAACTCTCCCCCTTCTAAGAGCATATCTAATGCACTCTATCTATTGTAGTTTATGTAGAAGGTAACATAGACCGACTTCCAGTCCAAGTGACACTACGTTTATTGAATAGACGGTCCAATTATAAATTCATCTTCAATGAGTTCCATCTAAAACTAATAATACCGCTTATGTGGCATTAATTTTATTTTAAATTGGCAGGTCTTCAATTTTTATTTTTCTTATCTGACTTTTTTTTTAATAAAATGCTGAGATAGATTTAAATTTGCTGAGTCACTCCGTTTAGAAGTCCGTCTAAATTTAGATGGAGTCTATTTTTTGGTGTGCAAATTAGCTAGACGGAGTCCTCATCAGCATGCATTAAAGAGAGTTTTTTTATAATTCCGTCTATCTATGCTTATGTGGCACGTCTAAAAAGCAATAGACGTAATGTATTGGAGATGCTCTAATGTAGGGAACCTTTATAATCCCAGAGTCAAGATCACCCTTAATGTAGTTTATGTCAAGTTAACCGTGATTGATTCGATCGTGTTGCACTGAGTTATTTGCAATCTCAATAGTTACTATGATATCACATAAAATCACAATAGGTTTTGTTGGACCAAACTCAAGTTCACTAAGAATAATTTCCAACCACATAAGTTCCATAATTGCATGAAGAAGAGCGTGGTATTGAGCCTGCACTAGACAAAGATACCATATGTTGTTTTTTTACTCCCAGTTACCAAATTGCCTCCAACAAATGATACATACTCTAACCTAGACTTTCTATCCAATTTGGATTTAGAAAAGTTAGAATATGTGTAATCCACAATATCTATATGTTCATCTTTAGAGAACATATTACCCTTTCTTGGAGAGTATTTTAAATATGCTAAGATACGATTAATTGCATTCATGTGCAGGTCACTTGAATTATGCATGAATTGACTCACAACACTGATTGTATATGATAAGTCGGGTCTCATGTGAGTCAAATATGTCAACTTTTCTATTAATATTTGACATCTCTCTTTGTTTGTCGAAATTTGATTAGGATAGATAGATATGTCATGATTCACCTCAATATGAGTGTCCAGTGTCATAGATTGAGTTACCAGTTTCTGTCGAGAGATCTAATGTATATTTTCATTGAGAGAGAATAATCCTTCACTTGGACCAAGATACATCAATGCTCAATAAATATTTTAGAACTCTTGAATCTTTTATTTCAAATTCTTTGGTCAGATAGCTCTAAAGCTTCTCTATCTCACTGGAGTTACTATATGTAGCAATCGTGTAATCGACAAACACAATAAGCTACGTGGTCTGCTTAAAATCATACTCTTTCATGGAGCAATTCAGTCTTCCAAACCAAGCCCTTGGTGATTGTTTCAAACTGTACAGGGCCTTTTTCAACTTACATAACTTACCTCCTGGATGTATAAATCTCAGAGGTGGGTCTATATACACAGTCATATCATCGTTGGTTCCTCTTCAGTGGAAGATTAATAATAAGAAAGATGAACGAGTGTGGTTGGAAGAGAAGATGTTGTGGATTTTAGGTAAGTGACAGTCATTAGATAGACCTTAGTTGCTCCTTAGTCAGAAATTGAAGAGTTGGGTGAAATTAATAGTGAAAGATCTCACAGGTTGTTTCAAAAATGTTATACTAGAAGGAGCGATGATGTTATTATAGACCTTTCACTAGACTCTAATAATATTGTTTGGCCTTCTTCAAACTCCGACACTCACATTGATGATACTATTGTGTCATTGGATGACTCTTCCATGATTCATCGTAAAGTACATGTTTATTTCTCTTATGACTCCATCTCCAGTTCTTGACTCTAATATGTAGCTTCAAAAACTGTTTCCCTCAACCTACTAGTTGATAATCAGGGTATAAGATACCCTCTTTGTGATCTTAAGGAACTCAATAGGTTAAGTTTCTCCAAATCTACTTCTAATGATGTTTATCATGTCTCTAATTTTATTTCTTATCACTGTTTATCTAAGACTCACTTAACATTTTCCCTTCAACTATCTTATATGCCTATTCTTAGTCATTTTCAATAAGTTCTTGAGATTCCAAGTGGAAATCTGCTATGGTAGAAGAGATGGGGTTGTCTAGAAGAACTCTGTTTGGGAGATAGTCAAGCTATCTTAAGAGAAGAAGACAGTAGGGTGTGTGTATTCAGTGAAGTATAAATTAGATGGGATAGTAGACCCAAATCTAGACTAGTTGCTAAAGGTTATATACAGACTTACGAGATCGACTATCAGGAGACCTTTGCTCTAGTAGTAAGATGAACAACATTTTGAATTCATCTTATCTCAAGGAGTTAATCTAGACTATTAAGGCTATTTGATTTCCAGAATGCATTCATCGATAGTAATTTGATACAAGAGGTGTATATGGACCCACGTTCAGGATTTACACTTCTAGGAGGTAAGCTTTGTAAGTTGGAATAGGTCCTATATAGATTGAAACAGTCACCAAGGTTGGTTTCTTAGGCTGAGCTGCTCTATGAAGGAGTATGGTTTTAAACAAGCTTTGTCAGATCAAACTTTGTTTTATAAAAGAGATGCAATGATATCACGCTGCTCTACTGGGGAAAAATTTCTATTATGGTATTGTCATTTAAGCCATCAATCTTTATTTTTATTTTACTTAGAACGTTTATTTCCTAAGTTGTTTTCAAACATTTATACTTCTAGTTTATTATGTGAACAATGCATTTATGCTATGCTAAGAATCATCGTGTACCTTTTAAAATCAGTTTAAATAAATGTTCATTTTCTTTTGCTTGTGTTTATACACAGATGTTTGGAAAACTTTTCTTACTCCTTCTACGTCAGGTTTGGTCTAAGATTCTGGAGATGCATATTGCAGGTCAGAAGAAAAATAGTTAAATCATGGAAGGGCGAAGATGCTTTAGCAAGTTTTGGCTCATCATTTCCATGTCTCATAATCTAATGTCGCATTTATTCAATGTGGAACAACTAATGAGGCTTGTGATGCGGTAAAATAGAGTTATCTTGATGTTTCTGACTCTTTACATGTATAAGAATTGATGAAGATGTCACTCCAATTGCGTTAAGGTGGTCAGCCTTTTACTGAATACTACAACAAACTAAACTTCATATTCATGGAACTCAATTATTGGAGGCATAGTGATATTGCATGTGCAGCTAATATTGAGAAATAAATAAGTATCTTTGATGATCGAATCTATATGTTTGTGGCAGGTCTTGATCACACATTGGATCAAGTTAGTTCTTATCTCCCAAATCTGGAAGATGCCTATTTACTAGCTCGTTGTAAAGTGCAAAGACAAGTCATTATGGAGGCAAATCTCCATTTTGAGGTTTCATATTTGGCTGTCTAGAAAAATAACTCTCGGGTAGCTACTTCAGCCACCTCTACCGGGTCCTGAACTTACTGTTGTAGCACTAGACACACAATTGATGTTTGCTAGAAGCTACATAGTTATCCGGAGTAGTTCAAACTTAAGCAAGTTGAAAAGAAAAAGAAATCTACTCAGATTGCTACCATTGACACCTCTCCATCTTCTGCTTCTTATATATCTTGAGTATCCCCTCAAGGATGTACTTATGATTCGGTTGTTATCTCTGTTATAACTAAGAGTTTGGTCATTCATTCAGTGGCCACTAATCATATGACTAATAGTTATTTTATGCCTAATTCATTGATATATTCGCTGGTCTGTTCAGGTTGCTAATGAGACTCATATGCCAATTTCGGGAATCGAGAATGTCTCACATTCTCCAACTATCTCTACAACTTTTGTGTTATTTGCACCTAATATCTCTAATAGCATTCTGTCTATTAAAAAAATCACTAAGGATCTTAATTATTATATAACATTTTATTCTACTCATTGTGTGTTTCAGGACAATCTATCGAAGATGACAACGGGCATTGATAAAAAATGAGAGGTCTTTACAACTTGGAAGAGGCAATGAAACTGCAATTAAAATCTTGCTATGGATTTCAAGTAGCGGGAGAAACTTCTACTATCCTCTTTCTTTCTCTTGATTGAGCCCTAACCCTAGCATCCCTGATCACAAGCCCTAGCAATCAACTTCTCCATCTTGATCGATTGGTCAGATTTCTGATGGCTCGTAGTAGGTATTAATTAACCTTACCTTGGTGCCCAAGCTCCTACTGACCCTGGTGACCTCTTGGTGTGTGCGTAAGGCTCTAGTAAGCCTTCTACCTTGCGAGCAACTATTCATGTGCGTGCGAGGCCACTTTCTCTATGCTTGACCCTTTGGCGACCCTAACCTTGCTACGGGACCCCAATCTTGTAGTACGCCCCAGGGTTCTGTGTGACCTTTCTTTATGTTGCTCGACCTTCTCCTTGTTAGACCATTGTAGGTCTTCTCCTTTAGTCAATTTTTTGCCCTCTCGATAATTCTCCAATAGTCAAATTATGCCCTCTTGGTGTTGCTAAAAAATTCAAACCCTAGTCGTTAAGATGACTAAAACAATTGACATGATGAAGTCTTTTGACAACAAGAGTATTTCTTTAGTGACTGTTTATGAAACTTCATCTCCAATTTGCATTAAATTGGATGTGGTTAATTATCAAAGTTTGATCAAGATATATAAATAAGCCATGATTTACCTCAATAAGAGTGACTACTGGCTCACAGACTGAGTTATCAGTTTCTACCAAGAGATCTAGTCTATACTTTTTCTAAGCCTAACCTATTATGCTCAATGGCACAAATTACCTTTTTTTTTTTTTTTTTTTTTGGGTTAAGTTAGGTTTGAGTCATTTAGTATGTTTGAAAATGTTATTTTGTAATTTATTCATTTTAAGGAGTATAGGGCATAATTTTCTCAATAGTTGAGAAAATTACACGCACTACTTACATTTTTAAAAACAAATTAAAATTACAATGTGTATGTTTTTATTTTAAAAATACTGCATAATTATTTTATATTTTATTTATTAAATTAAACAAACTCAAAATTTTAATTTCAAACAAAAACATCACTACATCCCATCCATATTCTTCACATTTTTCACTCACTTCCGATCACCACTACCACAATCGAATAATCTACTCAAACTGCCATAAAAAGCCTAATCGTTACCACCCATTAAGGCTATCGACCCAAAATCCATCACCGGTCACCGACCATCGCCAAAAACATCACTAAATCTAGATTTGAAATTTCACATTCGGTCGGATTATTTTCGTGATACACCAC
This sequence comes from Forsythia viridissima, assembly GCA_030279155.1. Lineage (NCBI taxonomy): Eukaryota > Viridiplantae > Streptophyta > Magnoliopsida > Lamiales > Oleaceae > Forsythia > Forsythia viridissima. The sequence continues at coordinate 6,716,482 of CM059036.1, forward strand.
CACAATTGCAATCCACCATAAAGACCATTGCCGCTACTGAAGCGATATCATGATCTACCACCATCACTGCGATCTACCACCGCCATAAAACCCGCTACCAAATCTAGATCTAGATTTGGTATTGCGATTACTACCCACAACCACTGGTGGAGATATTTTGTGAGATTAGATTTTTTGGTGGTTTAGATCTGAGTTTTTTTTTTGCATCTTCAGATCCGATTTTTATACTTCCAGTTTTAGATCTGGTTTTTTTTCTTTGTGAGATTAGATTTTTTTGGATGGTATTTATGGTTGTACTTACCCTCATATTTGATTTTTTTTTTTGGTTGTGAGATTGAGTTTTTTGGTAGTGTGAACAGATGGCAGCAGAGGCAATTGTTTCAGCAGAGTTTTGTGGCTACGGATCTGGTGGTGACAGCGCCCGTGTAATATTTTTTATTTCTCGTGTTACAAGTATTATACTTTGTATGACGGTGACGGTGGCGATAACGGTGGTTGTGTAATATAGTCTGTTACATGTGTTACACACTGAGTCTTTGTTGGTCCCTGATTCATTCTGGGACATGGAGGTATTAGTTCCACTTTTTTTGGGTACAATAGACCTTTTAAGGTCGAGTTAATTACAAGTGTTACAATTTGTGAGATGACGGTGTCGATGATAATGATAGCGGTGACAGCATAATACAATTTATTACAAATGTTACATAAGTGTAACATAAAAGTGTAACTAGTAGTGTAAAAAAAAGAATAAATATTGGTCTTTAAAAAAAAATAACTAAAACAATATTTTGGTCAAAAGGTAAAAAAAAAAAAAAAAGTTAAAAATATTTTGAGAATTAGTTTATTTTTCTAATTTATTTATGAAAATTCCCCTCAATAGTTTTTGTAAGATAAAGGCTACCATAATAATTATTGGCCAATAATTGTGATGGATGGTTCATTCTATTGGGTCAGTCCAGGCCTTTAGGTTACTTTGAAAGTTGAAAGGATTTTGACTACTTATATGGGCCTTAAACCACTAACAAAAGCTCGTCAATCTCTTCTTGTAATTTTAACATGTCTTGGATGCTATAATTGATTTTGAGAGGATTAGGAAAAAATTGCTTTTTTTATAAATAACTACAATAAATAAAATATTTTTTAAAATACTGTCATACTTTTTTTATTATAAAAATACTATTTTCAATTTTTATATCAATTTTTGTTATATTTGTTACATTTGTTATTTTGGTTACAATAAATGTGTTATTAATAACAAATGTAACAACAAGTGTTACAAAAATAAATAACAATATTTTTAGAATAAAAAAAGTTAGATAGTATTTTTTAAATTATTTTATATTTTGTAGTGTAAGGTGAAATTATCACGAAAAAAATAGATGTCGTTTTGATTAAGTTGTTCAAAAAAACTATGTAATTTTTTCCTTTATTTCTTATTGTTCTTCGTTAGTAAATTATTTTTTTTTATCAACTATCGCATGAAATTTTCACCCCTAACAAAACAAAAAAACATATACATTTATCTTCATCAAAATCAATTGTTAAGAATTCATGTTCTCATACCTCCTCTCTTCAACTCTACCTTCTTCTCTCTTTTGCAAGATTCATCTGTTGCATTTAAATTGCATTCCTACGGTCAGATCCCATCGTGCATAAGCGATATAGTAGAGTTAAATATTTCAATAATTACTAAACTTTTAATCGCATCTTTGATCACTCATTAAACTTTCAAATGTTGTTGCGTATTCACTGAACTTTAAAAAGTTACACTCCGTTAATCACTCTTCATGATTCCGTAACTGCCAATTGACGGAAGCATACATGTGGCTAACGGAATGCCCACGTGACACGAGTTAAATATTTCAATAATTACTGAACTTTTAGTCGCGTCTTCAATCATTCACTGAACTTTCAAATGTTGCTGTGTGCTCACTGAATTTTAGAAAGTTATGTTTCGTTAATCAATCCTTACAATTTCGTAACTGCGAATGGACAAGAGTACAGATGTGACTAAAAGAGCGTCCACATGGCTGACAAAATGCCAACGTGGAACACATTTGAGGTTAAATTCTGCCAACCAATTGAAACTGTCCATCTCTATCATCAAAGCGCTTTTTCAAAATACGATTTATACATGAGAAATATAAAATATTTCCCCAAAATGAAATATCTCAAAGTCTATTTCCCTAAGTTCAATTCCTCCAAATTCGATTCTTAACCATAATCTCTTATCACCCGCAACAAAATGACAGTGCTACCCCACAAACCAGCATAATTGAGAACCACCATTCTGTTTAGAAATCAATAATGTCGCACGTGGAGGTAATGTCAAAGACTATTAGCTTTTTTTTTTTGGTCGTATTATGTACTCAAAAATTTATCTGTATAGAGTTTTTATCTAGGAAACCTAGCCCTAAATGTGAAAAGTATTTATTTTTTTATGATGAATTTCATATTGCATGTTGTTTATTAGAACATATATTTTACGCTAACAATATGCATTTTGGCCATATTAAATCTCTTTTAACAACTAACTATCTTTTCTTTTATTCGTGTTGCCATATTTGGAGGAGGATCCATACTTCATTGATCCTGAGAATGATGATGATCACTGTATGATCAAAATGTTATAGAAGGCATTGAAACGAGCGTTAAATATAGAGTATTTGAACCAGCCGAAGATGTTGACAATGAAGTAGATGACTTAGAGTACCCATGTTTTGAAAAATTACTAAGTGATTTTGCATCTGATGATGAAGTTGATTTCTTAACAGAGTGGTAATCCTCGATTAGACTTGTTTGTGGGGGTAGTACTTTTGTTTTGTTACAGGAGAAAATGGGTTAGGGTTAGGGAATTGAATTTGGAGGAATAGACTTTGAGGGATTTTAATATAGGAGAAGAATATATTTGTTGTCATGTATAAATCGCATTTTGAAATAGCGATTTGATGACATTGATGGACAACTTTAATTGGTTGGCAGAATTAATTTCAAATGTGTGTCACGTAGGCGTTCTATCAGCCACCTGTGCGCTTCTGTCCATTGACAGTAATTGAATCGTGAAGAGTGATTAATGAAGCGTAACTTTCTAAAGTTCAATGAGTGATCGAAAACGTGACTAAACGTTCAGTGATTATTGAAACATTTAACTCGTGTTATGTATGCATTCCATCAGCCACATGTATGTTTTCGTCAATTGGCAATTACAGAATCATGAAGAGTGATTAACGGAACGTAACTTTCTAAAGTTCAATGAGTATGCAGCAATATTTGAAAATTCAGCAAGTGATCAAAAACACGACTAAAAGTTAAGTAATTATTAAAACATTTAACTCTAATATACTTGTATAGTATAAGTGTAATGCACTACGCATTTATAGATTCTAGTTTTTTGGCTCGTGCGTTGCATGTGGCGTATTTTTTATATTGTAATTTTAATTGGTTTGATATTATTGTATACTATATAAATAGTGGTGTAAAACATACAATCAAAAATGGGTAACATAACTGCCTCCACCATATTTTTCGACTTGTGAAGAAACAGTTGTTGAATTTGGAACACAAAAAAAAAACTTATTTTATTATATAAACACTTGTACACCTCACTTTAGTTGATGTCACTCACCATTCATTACACCTCACCACTATACTAAAACTCTATTTTTTTATTACATTTCTAGAAAGTTCTATTAATAGAGTTTAGAAAATTCTAGTACTAATTCTCTATGATTATTCTAGATCTTTATTGAAATATACATACATGGAAAATTCTAGAAAAATTATTTTAAAGGAAATAATGAAAAATATCTAGAACCTTCAAATAAGTTGGTGATAACCTTCAATTTTCTCATTTAGCACCAACTATTTGATTTAACTCTTTTCTTTTCATCATTCTCATCCGTGTCCGAAACTCTTCGAATTTTGAAGCGCTTCCTTTGTCAATACATCTACCACTTGTTCTTCAGTATTGATATGCTTCAAGTCGATCTTTCCTTTAAGCACCTTTTTCTGACGAAGTGATAGTGCACTTCGACGTGCTTAGTTCTTGCGTGACACACTGGGTTCTCCGTTATGCGAATAGCTGATTGGTTATCACAATATAGTTGTGTTGCATAGCTTACCGATTGATGTAGATCCGCCATCAACTACATTAGCCATGTACTTTCTTGAGCTGCCATTGCTGTTGCTCTATATTCAGCCTCTGCTGTTGACAGGGACATTGTTGGTTGTCTCTTATTGCACCATGATATTGCAGCTGACCTAAGACTGAACACATACCCAGTTGTCGATCTTCGTGTATCTCGACATCTAGTATAATCCGCATCACAATATCCAACGACCTTTCAAACTTTATTTTTCTTATAAAAGAGTCCATAGTCAATTGTTCCCTTTACGTACCTTAGTATCCGTCGAACTATTTCAAGGTATGGCTTCTTTGGCTTTTCCATAAAGCGGATTGCTATTCCGATTGCATATGCAATGTCAGGTCGTGTCAGCGTCGAGTAGATTAAACTACCTACTAGTTATCGATACATGGTTGCATTTTCCAAGTCCTTGCATTCATCTGCACATAGCTTAGACTTAATCTTGATCGGGGTCGATATTGCCTTGCAGTCGATCATCCCGAACTTATGTAGGAGATCTCTGGCATACTTTTGTTGACACAAAAATATTCCTTCTTTTGTTCTTTCCATCTTAAGCCCCAAAAAATGATTTAGCTCTCCAAGTTCTTTCATTTGAAATCTGATTGACAAGTTCGTCCTCGTTCTTTGGATTTTGTTTTCGTCATCTCCAGGGACGATAAGATCATCCACGTATACTAGCACTATTCCCAGTCTTTCGTATTGAGCTTTGACGAAGAGGCTTGAATCTGCTGGTGCCACTGAATATCCGTACAAAACTAAAAATTCTGCTATCTTACCGTACCATGCTTGTGGCGCCTGCTTTAATCCATAAAGAACCTGTCTTAACTTGCATACATGTCATGGATTTTCTTTATTTTTGAACCCTTTAGGTTGCTCCATGTAAATGTCTCTGTCAAGTTCACCATGGAGAAATGCTTTTTTCACATCCATTTGCCGTACCTTCCAAGACTTGCTTGCTGCAAGTGCTATTAACACTCGTACTGTAGTGATCTTGGCCACTGGACTAAATGTCTCATCATAGTCTAGTCCATATTGTTGTGAGAATCCATGAGCCACTAGTCGAGCCTTATACCTCTCGATTGATCCATCGAGTTGCCACTTTATCTTGTATACCTATTTGTAGGATATAGGCTTTACTTTGTCAGGTATTGGCGTCAAGTCCCAAGTTTCATTTTGCTTTAGAGCCACGATCTCTTTTTTCATTGCCTTTCCACACTCCTTGTGTTGGACTACCTCTTCAAATGTCTCTGGATCTTTAGTATTTTCATATTCTTCTACCACTGCATTAGTGTACTTGAGATTTGGCCTTCGTTGTCTAGTTGATTTTCTTAATTGTGGTTGAAGACTCGTTGGTACCTCAACCTCTTCTTGTTGGCTAGGCCTATTCTCTTCTGATATTGGTTGATGCACACCAGTTTTCCATGGACCTTACGTTGTCCTCATAGGCTCTTCTCCGTCGCTTGACTCCTATGAATTTTCAATTTCCTCAGGGCTCTTTTGTACTTCTACGATTTCTTCTTGCAACTTATCTCCAATTTCTTTTGAATCTGGTAGTTCCACCCTTTACGGTGTCCATCAAGAAGATGCTTCATCAAACACTATGTTGTGCGATGTGTAGCAACGGTCTCTTGTAGGATCGCAACACCTCCATCCTTTTCTTTGGCTATCATATCCCACGAATATACATCTAATAGCCTTTATGTCGAACTTGCTCCTCAAGTGACTAGGCACAAACACATAACAGACGCAGCTAAAGACACGAAAGTGACTAATTGTGGGCTTAATTTTCCACAGTTTCTCAAATGGTCACACGAACCCTAGCTTCGGTTGCGGAAGCCTATTTATCACACGTGCTGCTGTCCTCATACACTCTACCCAAAACTTTCTTGGTACATTCTTTGCATGTAGCATACTTCGACATGTTTCAGCAAGATATCGATTCTTTCTTTCTGCTACACTGTTCTGTTGTGGAGTGTTTAGACATGTCAACTGATGGTGTATTTTATGTTCTTGTAGATATTAGGAGAATTCTCTTGATGTGTACTTTTCTCCGTTATCCGTACGTAAACACTGAATCTTATTTTCGACTTCTCTTTCTACTTTTACTTTAAACTCTTTAAATTTTGTAAATGTTTCATATTTTTCTTTCAAGAAGAAAACCCAAACGTATCTTGAGAAGTCATTGATGAATGTCACCATGTAGCGCATACTTCGAATTGATGGTTGCTTGACAGGTCCAAACACATCAGAGTGTATCAACTCCAATGGTTTCTTTGCTCTATAGTTTGACTCCTGATATGGTAGTTGATGTGATTTACCATATTAATAGCCAACACACACCATGTCGTCTCTGATCTCGATATGTAGAAGGCCCTTGAGCATCGTATTCTTCATCATTACCTTCAGCTTGTGATAACTTACGTGTCCTAGTCTCGCATGCCATAAATCTGCCGTCTCGTTCTTTCGAGTCTTATCTACGTATGCAGACTCCACTGACATTACATAGATGGACTCTAGCTTTCGTCCTTCCATTACTGGTGTACTTAAAATTTTGATACATCTTAACATTTTTTGGTTCAAACAAAACATAATTACCTGAGGATGTCAGCTTTGCAATTGATAGGAGATTTTTCTTCATTCCTGGCATGTGATAGACGTCTTGTAGATCACCTGACTAGGACTAAAATGGAACGTGATAACTGTCTTACCGATATGGGTTATTGGCAATCTCAAGTTGTTGGCAGTTACCACCATCCGACCTCCCTTATATTTTGTTGTGTTTTGCAGCTTCTCCTTGTCGCCTGTTATGTGATTGAAACATTCTGAGTCGACAATCCAATTATTTTCATAATCTATTCATCTAGGGATGACCATCATCAGTGTCGATTCTTTCTGAAGTCCTGAACTACTCACCTCCTCATGAGTTTGTTCAGTTACTGCGAGCGATGCTTTCGCATCCCACTTTTCTTTATTATCATATTTTTCTCGCTCGTTGGAAGTTGCAATATTTCCTTCCTCTGGCTTTTTCCTTAATCGACAATCTCTGGTGTAATGACCTCATTTGTCACATACAAAACACGAGCCATTAGGTCACTATATCTCTTGGACAACTGACTTCTCTCGTCGCGATTTTCTTGAGCTCCCCTTGTTTGAGAACCTTCTATGCGTTTTTCTTCTTTTTCTTCTTTATTATTTTGTCGAGGGGATCGGCCTTTTCTCTTATAGCTAAACAATGCTTCATCTTCTTTGTTGAGTGAGACCTCTAACATTTGCTTAGTCAACACTTCTTAGTCAGCTAGCAAATTTTTAAGGTTGACCAGTGAAGGTTGCTCTGGCCAACCTTGTATTGAGGCAATAAAGCCTCTGAATTCGAGTCTCAATCCATGTATGATTATTCTTCTCATCTTAGACTTTGAAATTTTACTCGAAGAATCTAATTCAAAGATTTCGCAACATAGATATTTTACCTTGTTGAAGTATTGGTTTATCGTCCTCTCATTCTGAGTGATGGACAGTAGCTTGTTCTCTAGAAGCAGCAACCTTAGATCATTTTTCTTAAAAAACAGTGCTGTATATGTGTCCCATGCTTCCTTCGGTGTATTTTTGTCTCTTATGTACTCCAATAATTCCTCATCAATAGTTGTGTTTATCGCAACTATGGCCTTACCTGCTTTAATCTTTCATTTCTTCAGAGCCCCGGCGTCCTCTGGCGGTGTCACTTCACTGCCTGCCGCCAATTACGTCCCACAAGTCTTGGCCTTAGAGATAAGATTTCATGCATGTCTGCCATGTGGTGTAGTTTTAGTTGTTGAACTTCTTCACTTTGCTTATTACTTGTAGGTCGTCCATTGTGACTTGAATAACCTCTTTGTTACCAAGCAAGCTTTATTGAAGCTTCACAATCTCAATTTGTGCACGATCTACATAAAGCTCGAAAATAATATCCACTCGACTGTCTTGCTCTGGAAACATGTGGCCCTTGATCAACTCGCTCTGATACCACTTGTTGAATTTGGAATACAAAAAGAACTTATTTTATTATATAAACACTTGTACACCTCACTTTAGTTGATCTCACTCACCACTCATTACACCTTACCACTACACTAACACCCTATTTTTACTTGGTTATTACATTTTTAGAAAATTCTATTAATGAAGGTTAGAAAATTCTAGTACTAATTCTCTATCTAGATCTTTCTTGATATATACATACATGAAAAATTCTAGAAAAATCATTTTAAAGGAAATAATGAGAAATATCTAGAACTTTCAAATAAGTTGGTGATAACCTTCAACAGCAACCTATCAAGTAGAAGCAGAATTTCCAAAACAGATCCTAGAGCAACACAAAGAGTCTAATAAGGCCCAATCAATTCGTGCAGCGAATTAGTACATCAATCATAGGAATGATATTGCAAATATTTTAAACAAAAGGAATCCTTGTTATAATTTTTTATGAATAGTTCCAACTCCTCATTACTAACAAAGTATAGGTAATTTGAACAATTCCCAAACATAAATAAGTTATGTTACCAAATTAGTCCAAGCCAAACCAAGCCCCAAGAAACCCGAGTATTTCATGCACTGCACATGTACACACAAATATAAATACATACTTAAAACATATCTATAACACAACTAAGAGCCAATTGGTTGTTACTACTTGGAACATTGAGTGTTTTTTTCAAGCCTTGGGGGTTATCAAGATCCACAGGGAAAATGAAGTTAGACAGATAGTTAAACTGGTAAAATACGAGAAAGAAATATAAAATTCGAAGAGGAACTTACGGAAAATGGTTCAACTTGCTTCCATAACCCAAAAAATTGAATATCCTATAAATTATGTAGACCAAGCCTATGTAGTCCGTAACTGTAGAACTTCTCAAACATTGAATATCCGTCAATAGGATTGGCCTCACAATTTCTAGAACTCCAATGAGAAGAATCCTCGTGAAACGAGACAGCATCATTACAGGTTGAACCTGCTAAATAACACCAAGACAAAATTTACAAGTAAAATCAGAAATAACTCGACTACATATCTAAAATGTCTTTGAGGTATCTCTTATATTATCCACAAAAAGAAGTTGTATTTCTTGAAAAACAATTTTAGCAGAGGTGGGTAAATATATTGAAGTTAGAGGAAAAAATATTATGTTGTGGCATTTACCGTCTGAAAGGCAACACGAAAAGCATGCAGCTCAAAATTATGAAGGCCAACAGTATAGCTCAAACCCCTCCATTAATTAAATAAGGTCATCCACATACCTTGTAAAAGGTCAATAAAAAAAGATTTTAACAATGAATTAGAAAGACCAAAAAAAAAAAAAACTAGAAATAAATACCAAGACCCAAGATGTTAAGCCAAACCCAGGAGAACACAGTGAACAGTTCCATATCAACCATAATGCATAAATACACCTAAATTTCTGAATTCCTGCTATTGTAATGCATTGGTAAAAACATAGTTTAACTAATGTACGATAGTGAACTTAGAACTTCAACTTCCCTAAAAAATTGAGCATATACAAGCTCATAAAATTCAATCAAGTAGAATGCAAATGAACCTGACAAGCAAGATCCCAGACATTTTTCCCAAGCGATAGACCAGCAGATTTAAGTATTTACTCATTAGAAAACCACATTGAGTATCAGCTTCTATGATGCCTTCTGATAGCAAGTTGTAACAACAACCAATGCTAATCACTGCTCTAACATCAGCGCATTCTATAAATGTCCGACATAAAATAAATTACTTATTTCTCACTGTACTATATATATAAATTAGCACATACTTCCAAGTTCCAAAGAAAGACACACAAATGATGTCATTACGATCAGGTTTAGCAAAGTATTAACGCATTTAGAAAAATGATAGTTAATTAAAAGGAGCTTTAAATCTTAATTCTTCTTTTGTAACACGTATCTCAGGAAATTAAACAGCCATTGTGCTTAACACAGATAATGTGGATTCTGGTAATGTAAGCATTGTCACAGATCTTCACAGGCATGTAGTCCAGCAAGAATTAATGAGGACTTGCCATTTGCGTACAAGGAAGAGGTAAGTTCATTTCGAGCAGATCCTTCAAGTGGCTTTTCATTGACATTCCATCCATCATAGAGTTGTAATAAAGTTGGGGATGATGAAATCAGTCTAAAAAAATAAAAAGTTATTGAAAAATATGAAAAGGTAGAGACGGCTGGTGTGGTACTGGTATCCATAGAGAGGGAGATAGAATGTGGGGATTGTTTTAGGTTTTTGAAGTTAAAAAAATTTAAAAATAAAATAAAAGCCTATTAGAGGTGTTTATTTTTACCCTCTAATTACAATAATTGCAAATTTTTAGCGGTAAATTTCAAGGCGAATTTTTTTTGAAAAATATTATGGGCATTTTTATCCGTCCTAATTAATGTTAATAGAGGCCAAATAAACTTTTGCCCCTAACAAAAATATTAGGGACATTTTTATCCGTCCTAATTAGTGTTAATAGAGACCAATTAGACTTGTGCCCCTAATACTCTCAATTTTAGTAGTAATCAAGATAAGCCAAACTCTTCTTAAGCTACCATCTTGAAATTCTTCCAAAGTTATAGTGCCCTTCGAAATTAATCAAACCAAATTTAAATACAAATTGTAGATAAAATTGGGTCATCACGTTAAAACTCTATCTACAAACAAAACCATACATAGAGAGAAGAGTGGTTTATAATAAATCTTGAATATACAATTATTTTTCAAAACTTCATGAAGGTTAAAGAAATCAATTAAATTTGTTTGATATCAAAAAATGTAAATTTTTCAGTTTAAGAAGGAACCCATGAAATTAAAATTGCTAATTTGAATGCAGAATCTTATAACCAATTGAATAATCACATGAAATAACTACAAATTCGTATTATTAAGGCAACAAATAGCATTTCTTGATTCATTGCCAATTCTAAAATTAACTGAATGGTTTTAGAATAAAAAATTATAATAACTGAATGTAGAATCTTATAACCAAAAACGATTGATTTCATAACATTGTCAAACCCCATGCTCAAGTAAATAGAAGATGAAAACCAGACTTACAAACTCAACAAAATGTGCTACGAACCAAAGAAAAATAAACTATTCCATACCAAAAAAATTCAATGGACCCAACCCAAGCAAAAAAAAAAAAAATTTAAACAGTAAATAAACCATGTATAATACACAAACCTGCAAAAAATCAAAATTTCTGCAATGAAGAGAAAAATATTCAATTCCATACAAATAAGAATCGACTAACCCAAGCAAAAGAAAAGAAAAGAAACGGGAAAAAAAAACTTTGTATAAATACCTGAAAATTTGTGAATGAAACCCTCTGAATTGCTGGTTAATAATTGGGTGAATTTGTGAGTAAAATTGAAGTGAAATGCTAGTTAACGAGAGAGTGGAGTTTGCAAGAGAAAGACTGGTCTGCAATCGGAGAAGGAAAAGGAAAAAAATAAAGAAGAACCAAATTCAGCACAATAAAAAAAAAAAAAAAAATTTGCTAGAATGACATCGTTTTGAGTGATATATGAATAGTAATAGTAATTAAGACTCTTATATATTAGTAGTGATATAATACTGTCAAATATTCTTTTAAAACAATGTTTCAAATGAAATGTAAAATCATTAAAATCAACCCGATTTACATTTTTAGTATAGCAATAACATTATTGTATATGCACTACTCTTTGCTGATCATATTCAAATTCGTTCTTGCGAACTACATATAAACTCGAGATGTTTCATAGCTTTTGATATTTTAAGTTATATTCGAGAATGAAAAATCGACCCGATTTACATTTTTTTTGTTGAGCTCGAGATTTTTTTCGAGTAAGAGCATCTCCAATAGGCTCTCTATTTATAAAGAGCATATTTGGTATTTTAGAGAGTATCTATAAATTTAGAGAGTAAAATTTTTTAAGTGCTCCAATATCTCTTTATCTTTAACACTTTATTTTACTTCTTTTCATAAATATTTATTATTTTTTCATTTATTTTCTTTTAAAATGCATATCTCTTAATTATTATATGATTTTATTCTATTTTTTCTATATTATTTTGCATACACTATTTAATTCAATCATTATATGGAGTATTGAAAATTAAAATTCTTTGAATACATTTAATTATAGAGAATGGATTAGAGAGCTAAACCCACTCTCTATTTTAAAAAAGTAAAGAGTGTATTGAAGCATAATTTTAAAATTTGAGATGCTCTAAGAGCATCTCCAATGCAACAATGTCAAGGGTATTTTTTTTGACAAATGGCCAAAAAGTGCTTATGTGGCACAATTAATGCTAGAAGGTGTCTAGTACAATGTCTAATTCTAGACATTGTTCTTGACAATGTCCACCATTAATTTAATTATTTATATCCAATCAATACATTTCTCTCTCTTTCTTTTTTCTAAAAAAACTAATAATAATTTACCACATTTGCACAATGAACATTGTTGCATTGGAGAAGTTTTTTAATATAATGTCAATGTCATTTGCCACATAGGCATAATAGACATTGTTGCATTGGAGATGCTCTAAGAGCATTTCCAATGGTAACTTCTATTTTGAATGTCTAGATGATGTGTCGATGAGGTGGAGGGGACAAAACCAATGTGACATTATATATTATAGAAGATTGTTCAAAAGGATGTTTATTTCTAGACAGATTGCTAGACACCTTCTACCATAAATGCTGCTACATTGTGTCTATCTCTCTCTTCTATTTTTTTTTCTCTTTCCTCATTCTACAATATCTCTTTTCATTTCATTTCTCTCTCTTGCCACGTAAACTTTTTAAAAGATGTATAGGAGAAGCTCTTAGTACGCGAACGGTGAAATTAATTTTAGTTATAAAAATATATATATAAAGTAGAATTCAGCTGGGAACTTTGCCCTTCCGTCAAGAAATCCCACAAAGAAGTCTCAATTTCCATCTTCCCCAAAAATTCTAAATCCTCTGTCTCTGTTGATTTGCCCGAATAGTAGTATTAAAAGCAGTTTTCTTTTTAATCGCCTCTCCAAAACCCTGTTAACATTTTCTTGAATCAAAATCTTAACTTTTGCAATTGTATACAATTTTTTCTCAGTAATAATTGAGAGAAGTTGAGGAAGATGGCTGCGGCGGCAACAATGGTGAGCTCGGCCGGTGGGCTACTGGCGATGTTGAACGAGAGCCATCCGGCGCTTAAGCTACACGCGCTCTCTAATCTTAACGCATTCGTTGACTACTTCTGGCCTGAGATCTCCACATCCGTTCCCATCATGTACCTTTTCCCCTTCTACATATTTTATGTGTTAATGTATGTTTGTATGTGTTGATGTATGTGAGTGTGTATGTAAACTAGGGTTTTGTGATGGATTGGTATTTCTTGTTTTTCTCGTGGGTTTTGTTAAACTTGGATGCTCTGTATTATGGGTTTTGGAAAAAGGATAGACACTTGTGGGAAATTTCGTCTGAATTTGGAAAATTCTGAACTTTTCGGGCTTTTTAATTATGTGGGAATTAGTTGCTGTTTGCATTTGTGTTTTGGAGGTGCTTGATTCTTATTTGTTGTATCACTAGGGTCACTCGGGAACTTTGAGAAATTTTGGATTTTTATGGAAATCTAGGCTTTAGAGAAGATTGAAGAGAGTTTAAATATAAAGAAGTTTGAGTTTTTGTGCTTGAATCAGGGGTTCTTTTCATTGCTGTAATAAGTACTAGAAATGGATAATACAACTTCTTCTGAAGAATGATGAAATTTTGCTCCAAAGAGTTGGGGAATCTTGTATGGATTTCTGTTTTTGGGTTATTGAAAAGATGAAATTTCAACTTAAACTTTGCCTTTTGGCTTGTAGAAATATGAGCTATTTCAGTAGTCCTAGAATTATTGCTGATCACTTCTGGCAATTTATTAAGTCACTGGCCTTTTGGAAACTTATTTATCACTGAAATCTAAATTATGTAATTTTCATATACAAATTCTTTATCTTAGTTATGTATCTTTGTTGACTAATTGTTTGAAAGCTTTTTGTGATAATTTTTTTTTTTTTGAGTTTCACTTGGGCAGTTAAATTTGTATTAATCTATATTCTCTAGATAATACTTGTGTATCTTTTGGTTATGCAGAGAAAGTTTATATGAAGATGAAGAATTTGACCAGAGACCACTAGCTGCATTGCTTGTTTCCAAGGTAAAAATATGTTCCTCATGTTTCACTGTAAAACTTTTACAGATTTACTTCTTACCTATAAAATATTAGTGTAAAAGATCTGGAAGTAAGCCACAAGAAGGCGTATATGGATCTTAACGTTATAAAATTAAAGGTGCAGTGAATTGGTGAAATATTAAGGTGGGAATATCTTAGGCATAGCAGATGTATGCTTATACCAGTCCATTATAAATCATTATCTTTCTTTTTGAATATTTCTTCAACTAACTTACTTTGTTAACTACTATAGCTTCAACAGTGTGAGTGTAAAAATAACGTAAAAGTGTGTCATCAAGTTCCACGGTTTGAAGTATTTACATCAACAAATCCATCCTCCTCCTTGGTTCCTTGGGACCATCACTATATTTCCCTCCATTAAAATGCTCATTTCATTAAAAATAAAGTTTACAGTTCAAAGTTATGTCCATTTTGCCATATGGCCTGGTACATTTCATATTTTTAAAATGTACAATTATTTATTTGGCATTGATAATCACTATATTCATTTTCTTGCTGTGTTTTCTGTTAGTTTCTCTGATGACATTTGTTTACCAAACTAATTTATGGAAGCACAACTTTCTGCCATTTCGTTTTGGGAGTCGTTTGATGTCAAGAAGATGGAGGGTAACAATTGGGCATGGAAATGTTTGTTTTGAAATGATTGACATGAAGTTTCCTCTGCAGTGTGGAGATTTTGAGGGACGAAGTATTGTGGGATGCTCTTCTTCTATGCATCAATTTACCGATTCAATAATTTCAGTAGGATTTATGATGGATGGCAAAAGCCCTCCCCGTCCCCACCCTATCAAGGATTTTTGGGAGGCGGAGCGGGGATTAAAATATTCCCATTTAACGCCTCGTTTAATTATTTATTTTATTTTTTAAATACGATTTAAATTTAAAAACATAAAAATAAAATCAAATAAAAAGATCCGGGGTGGGTACAGAAAATTCAGGGAGGGGACCATGCACCGTCCCCGCCCCGATTACCTAAAAGGGCGGGGATTCCTCAATGCAGGTGGGTCGGTGGCGGGGTATTTTACTATTGATGGTGGCAAAGTCTTTTAACTTGTTGACACATCTTATCACACTCCCATTTTTTCAGAAACTTTAAGATTACTGGGTAGGAGTATCATAAAAGGTTTTACATGCCTTGTTTCACCTTAAATTCGTTAAATTTTCTCACTTGTCCATTTCTGGTATTATTCTTACGAGAATTATATATTCGTTGAGCCATCAGGACACGTATTAATTTTTCTCATTAGTTTCCGTTTTTGTTTTCTGTGCATTTCTACTTATTCTTTAACTAGTTATTATGTGTCTGGCATCAGGTTTTCTATTATCTAGGTGAACTTAATGACTCATTATCATACGCCCTTGGAGCTGGTCATCTATTTGATGTTTCAGAGGATTCAGACTATGTTCATACTCTTCTTGGTAAGCATTTAGTCAATGCCCTGTATTCTCTATGAAAAATAGTATGCTAAATACTTCTGTCAATTCAAAAAGTATGTAGAGCTTATTCAAAATGAGAGTGATCTCTTGATAGCTATTACATATAGCCAAGTGACCATATAATATTATTTAGGTGTTTCCAATCCAGGCTAGTTAACAGTTTTCTATTTTGATCTTGCTTCGCTCAGCTAAAGCAATAGATGAGTATGCCAGTCTCAACACTAAGGCAGCTGAGGCACACGATGAATCAGCAACAGTGGACCCTAGACTGGAGGCAATTGTTGAGAGAATGCTTGATAAGTATGTAATTATAATCTTTGTAATGAAAAAAATTGTTGTGTGATTTCCTTTTGCCTTAAATTGGCCTTTTCCCTTTATTTTCAGATGTATCTTGGATGGAAAATACCAACAAGCTATAGGAATGGCCATAGAATGCAGAAGACTGGATAAACTAGAGGAAGCAATTACAAGGAGTGATAATGTTCATGCAACTGTTAATTATTGCATTGATATCTCTCATTCCTTTGTTAATCGAAGAGAATATCGGCGTGAGGTAAAATCACATAGCAAGCACCGTAATCTTTTATGTGTAGGTCTTTTCAGATACAATAGTAATAGGCTTCTCTGTTTTTGGTATTATCTTTCATTTTGTGAGAAAACAGTTACACAAGTATTGGTTGCTGTTTGTACATTGCTCTCTCATGCTTACAGAAACATGTTGCTAGTTATGTAAAAAATCCCGTGGCATGAAGCCCAAAGCCTCTGCTGGTTCAGTAAACAAAATCTACGACAAGTGGATTTAAAAGTAGTAGTAAATATTAGTAGATTAAAGGAAACAATAATCGGTCATCTTGAAACTTGGAATATTATTTGAATATATCCATATACACATACGTCATATATTCATGGAAGTAATTTCCTTTTTAATTTTATTTACTGTTTTTGGAGTTGCATGACTTCTAGACCATGTTGACCTTCAATGTAAACTTTTCGTTGACCTTCAATGTAAACTTGAATAGATCGATAATGGTTTGACCTAACCTGAATTGGATTCGATTGATTTAAACAATGGTTCATAGAGGAGAAGTCTCAATATTCAGTTTGTTGATGTGAATTTGAATGGATGTTAAATTGTTTGCTCTGATCTGAATCATGGTGGAATCAACAAGAGTAAATCCGTGGTTACATATGGATAATTTAGATTAAATTTGGTACAAGATTTCTTTTCTATTAGTTTCTGAGTGAGGGTGATAGGTTGTAACAGTTGAGGCCAAGATCATGAGACGGGATGAGAATTATAAGCATGTATAAGCATGAGGCAAAGATTTATAGTGTTTCAGCTGAATTGTGTAGATAGAAAATCTTCATAGATAATAGCAATGTTGTCCAATGCCAGTGGTTGGTGTAGATCACTTTATTTGCGAAAACAAAAACACGGTGCATTTACATTTTTCCAATTTCATGTTATATACATGGGTAAAATCTGGATTCTTTTCATCATATTTAAGTTTGCATACACACACAACCACATATGTATCTCATGTTATATTCTATGATGATATGATATTAGGTAGTGGCTATCAGAGACACCCAGTGACAAAAAAATTCTCAAAGCAATCAGGAATTAGGATTTTTCAGTTGCTCGATGATTGTAATTACGCTCATTCTCTGAACAATTTGATTGCTTGTATAAAGAATTAATTGACAATAACAGAGAATGAGTTAATATTTTACTTTCATCTAGAGACATGATCAGTCAACCTTCAACTTGAACAGCTGTAGTGACTTTGGTATAGGATTTGTAGCTGCAAATCATGGCTGACACTACCTTGAGCAGTTTGTATTGGGAAATGTCTTCCTCTATATATTGTTTCTTTTGCTATAATCAGATTTTTGTTTCTTATCAAAAAGTGGGCACATTTGTTAACTTTTGGCATTCTTGTTGTGGTTAGCAAGCACCCCTCTGCCTCCTCCGTACTTATGTTTGTGTTGCTGTCATTGTTGTATATTAAATTATCTTCTTAGTGTTTCTTAATTAAGGAAAAGATTTTGGGCAATTCAAACTAGATGTTCAAGAACAAACTGAATTATTTTTGAATGTGATCAAATATCAACATTCTGATCCTGAGCCTCAATACAGGTGCTTCAGCTTCTTGTCAAAGTATATCAGCAACTGCCATCTCCAGATTACTTGAGCATTTGTCAGCGGCTAATGTTTTTGGATGAGCCAGAGGGTGTTGCAAGCATACTGGAGAAACTTCTACGATCAGAAAATAAGGAAGATGCACTGCTGGCCTTTCAGATAGCCTTTGATCTTGTGGAGAACGAGCACCAAGCTTTCCTTTTGAATGTGAGAAATAGTCTCCCAAGTCCCAAGCCACAACCTTCAGAACCCGTGCATTCAGGGCCTCCTGGACAAGATTCTGTGCAAAGCGGAAATACCACCACAACTGAGGATGTTCAAATGACAGATGGGAGCCAAGTAGATGGGAATGCGCCAAGTCCTGATCCTCGTGAAGCAATTTATGCTGAAAGGTTGACAAAAATAAGAGGAATTTTGTCAGGAGAGACTTCAATACAGTTGACTCTGCAATTCTTATACAGTCATAACAAGTGAGGAAGTCATCATTTCATTGTTTCTTATATCATATATTGACACTTATCAGATTCAAAAGCAATTCCTTGAAGAAGGTTATCAATTGTCCAATAAATGTGGGCTCCTTATCTTTTTACAGATCAGATCTCCTCGTTCTCAAGACAATAAAGCAATCTGTTGAGATGAGAAATAGTGTCTGTCATAGTGCAACTATATATACTAATGCAATTATGCATGCTGGAACAACTGTGGATACATTTCTTAGGGAGAATCTGGTAAATGAATGTTTCACCTCCTACTACTTTTCTCTCTTTATTTGATCATATATCGTTCATTCAATTTCAGAAATTTCTAACTTATGTCATGCGAGTGAATGATCAGGACTGGTTAAGCAGAGCCACAAATTGGGCTAAATTTAGTGCAACAGCAGGACTGGGTGTTATTCACAGAGGCCATCTGCAGCAAGGGAGATCGCTCATGGCACCTTACCTGCCGCAGGGTGGGGCTGGCGGTGGTGGTAGTCCTTATTCTGAAGGTGGAGCACTATATGCTTTGGGTTTGATTCATGCTAACCATGGGGAAGGCATTAAACAATTTCTTCGTGATAGTCTACGAAGTACTAATATTGAGGTACTTGCCTTTGTTATGCTAGGATATCTCCCTATTCATCCCCATGTTTCTCCATTTAACATTTGCAATTGGAAATATTGATTGGTGCAGGTTATACAGCATGGTGCCTGCTTAGGTCTTGGTTTGGCTGCTTTGGGAACTGCCGATAATGATGTCTTCGATGACATTAAGAACGTGCTCTACACAGACAGTGCTGTAGCTGGTGAAGCTGCTGGTATTAGTATGGGTTTATTGATGGTTGGAACGGCAAGTGAGAAGGCTGGGGAAATGCTTGCTTATGCACACGAGACACAACATGAGAAGATTATTAGGTAAAGACCGCTTCTGTTATCAAAGCCTACGATGATGACGCTTTCTAAATGCTACTTCATTATTTTGTTTGGTTATGATGCCTTGGCAGGGGTTTGGCATTGGGGATAGCTCTTACTGTCTATGGAAGAGAGGAAGAAGCTGATACACTTATTGAGCAAATGACTCGGGATCAAGACCCTATACTACGTTATGGTGGCATGTATGCTTTGGCATTGGCATACCAGGGAACAGGTAACAATAAGGCCATCCGTCAACTGCTTCATTTTGCTGTATCAGATGTGAGTGACGATGTAAGGCGGACTGCTGTTCTGGCCCTTGGGTTTGTCTTGTATGATGATCCAGAACAGGTTGGTGCCTTCTCTTTTCTGTTGCTTTGAAGCTTATACATTGCCGGTTCTCTCTGGTTTTGGCAATCTCAACTTGTGACGACTTTATGTAGTTAGGAAATATATTTTCAACACTGAAAAAGCTGGCTTTCTTCTGATATTTGCTTTTTTGGATGATATAATTTAATGAACTGTTTTGACATGATAATACAAAAAAAGTCCTGTGTGTGTGTGTGTGTGTGTTTATATTTTTATGTGTATAAATGACAAGAAACTGACTGGGCGTGTTGCGTGAGGTGTTCCCCCACACCTATCCCCACATGGATGATTTCTGCTTATTGCATTTACTGCTGTTCAAATGCAGACTCCTCGAATTGTTTCTCTGTTATCCGAGTCCTACAACCCACATGTTCGGTATGGTGCAGCACTGGCCGTTGGAATTTCATGCGCTGGTACTGGTCTGAGTGAGGCCATATCATTGCTGGAGCCTTTGACATCAGATGTTGTTGACTTTGTTCGTCAAGGTGCTCTGATTGCAATGGCCATGGTGATGATCCAAATCAGTGAAGCCAGTGATTCTCGCGTTGGTGCGTTCAGGTATTGCTTGTTTATTTACATTTGCTTTGCTTATTTTTTTATTTTTTGTTTTTTTCTCTGGCTTAGCATTTTCACTTTACTTAGGCGTCAATTGGAAAAAATAATTCTTGACAAGCATGAAGACACTATGAGCAAGATGGGTGCAATTTTAGCTTCTGGAATCCTGGATGCTGGTGGAAGAAATGTGACTATCAAATTACTTTCAAAGACAAAGCACGATAAAATTACTGCTGTTGTTGGTCTTGCTGTGTTCAGTCAATTTTGGTACTGGTACCCACTTATATATTTCATTAGCTTGTCATTTTCACCGACTGCTTTGATTGGTTTGAACTATGACCTGAAAGTGCCAAGCTTCGAGTTCCTGTCACACTCAAAGCCGTCGTTGTTCGAATATCCTAAGCCAACTACTGTACCCACCACCGCTTCGGCTGTAAAACTTCCTACCGCAGTTTTATCAACATCTGTTAGAGCTAAAGTAAGGGCTAGTAAGAAAGAGCTAGAGAAGGCTAATGCCACAAAGGCATCTGGGGCAGAGCCAAGTTCTGCCGTCACAAGTTCAGGAAAGGTGAAATCAAGCGATAAGGATGGGGACTCCATGCAGGTCAGTACCATCATTTGCATTCATATATGGTGCCACGCTTTATATCCTTGACTCCTTTTTCTTCTCTCTTTTTGTGTGGGATATGGGTGGTTGCATTACATGCTGGTCAGTGCCGTATCTGAGTGCCTGGGGGATATGGAGTTAGCATGCTAATATTTTGCATGGTGGTGTTACTTGTGTTGACTAACTGGATTATTATTTACTAGCCTTTTCACATTTCAGGTTGATAGCACTGCAGAGAAGAAGGCAGAACCAGAGCCATCTTTTGAAATCTTGACCAATCCAGCCAGAGTTGTTCCTGCTCAAGAAAAATTCGTCAAATTCCTTGAAGAAAGCAGATACGTGCCAGTGAAGTCAGCACCGTCGGGATTTGTGCTGTTAAAAGATCTTCGTCCTAATGAACCTGAAATATTGACGCTCACTGATGGACCCTCGTCAGCAGCATCGAATCCCGGTGGATCAGCCACTGGACAAGAGAGTTCTGCATCTACGATGGCTGTTGATGAGGAGCCCACACCACCACAGCCATTCGAATACGCACCATGATATGTTCAAATTAAAAGTGTCCTTGTTAATGAGAGCTTTTGTGGAGAAGCTTGTGACATTCCAAAGGGGCCTAAAAGTATTAATCTGATCATAGCACATTTGCGAATCGGTGGAGCTATAATCAATGTCAATGTGAGCCTGTGGGCTCTGCTCTTTAAACCCTTGCTTTTCAGTCTCTTTCTTGTGTCCTTCAGCATGATATATACTATATATATCACTTGAAATGTAGGGAGAGTTTCTGAAACTATATAAGTTGTATCGATAATCGAGATTGCAGCAAGTGGTGAATTTAGATTCTCAAGATCATTTTAATTTCAATTTTTGTTCACAGTACTGGGAAATGAGGATTGTTGGTATTACATTTTCAGATGCTTATTTCAATGAATTCTATTGTAGATCTGCCGTTATATATTGATTGTGCGCTGTGTTCGAATTTTATTTGCATTTTATGTTTTGCACTTCAATGATGTTGGTAATGGGAATTGAAACAGTTAGTATTGGTAGTCATGATTAGCATATCATTGCAGTAAACTCTGCAATTCTAGATACCAAAACCTGAAAGACCTGAAAAGTTCTATGCATTCTTGCACATTTTCAGAGTTTCCAGAGTTTGCTTTTAGTTTCGTATTTGGAAATGCCTGCACAGTGCACGTTTGGTATCTAGTGTTGAACAAGATTGGACAGTGCCAGCCTATGTGCCTCTTCCAAATGATCAAGTCCCGGAATATGCAAAGAAACGGCTGATAAAAAACCATGCTTAGCAGATGCTAATGTTAAACTTTTAGGGTTTGATGACCTAATCAAGAGTTTATCAAGATGGCCTGGACAGGTGATTCAGACCATTGCTGCACTAGAAGAATATTAGCAACTTAACATTCTTCATACAAACATCACTACAATTGAACAGACTGTTCTCTATGTTTTGAGTGTTAGGGTATGTAACAATTTACAAATTTAACTTAGTTTGGCATAGGATGTTTAATCGAATCACCGTGGTTTTAGTGTGAATGCAAAGTTTAATCGAGTCATGGGGTCTTAACAGAAAACACATGAAACTTAAGAAGGATGCATCAACTAAAATGTTGGACTAAAATTAATTTATAGTTAACTATAATACATCTCAACTTTGTTAAGTGGGACAATCTCAGTTTTTATATGTTAGTATCAAAGGAGACAAGTGTCCTGAGTTCAAGTTTCGTCGTCATTCATGAAATTATGCTCTTACGAGCTTTGATATAAAACAAAAATGAGCGCCGCTTACACGCTCAAATACAAAGTTGAAATAATATACATATATTCTTCTCTAATAGCTTAAATTTTTAAATCAAGTGATTTAACGAAATATATGTTGTATGTATGTGTGCAACAATGATTTGTCTACTAGTGAAAGCTTTCCATGATCATTTGACTCACGAAGTGGATTACACCAAAATAGAGTTTCTAATATGACTAAAAGCTAAGATCAAAATTTCTACTCGATTCAAAATTATCCTTAAGATTATAATATAGAATAACAGTTAAAAAACTTATATAGTCAAATTTCACAACACTACGTGTCATACATGATTAGGGGTGGAGCTAAGATTTCGATCATGTAGTACAACAAAATTTTCCGATTCATTAAAAAGTTTGTGAATTCAAATTATAGCATAAACTGATTCATTAGTACCTTGCTTCCAGTCATCAAAACTAGACTGCAATCCTATCGCCATTGAAGGCCAAACAAAAGCTCTACTTGAACTTATTGTGTCCCAAAATGCATTATTAAATTACGGGTTAATTTCTTTTTTCTAAAACATAAACTACATATTCACACTCAATCTCATCAACGGAATTAAGACATTTTGAACTTTTAGTAGTTCTTTAGAGCATCTAGAAGTCTACCCAAAACAATGATGCTATAAGAACAAAGAAAAGTGCAACATTTTCACAAACTCAATTAACAATTTTACTTTTTCCATGTGAATTTCATGGTATCAAAATTCAATTCACTTGAAATAATTAAATGAAGATCTATATGAAGGATACTCAAAGGAAGCCAAATTTTCAAGTGGGGATCGAGATAATTCAACTGACCAATAAAATTTCAGTAGTGTATCATATACAAGCAAAAGCGGATCAAGATTAAACCAGAACGAAATTACCTAGTATAAATTGAAGTTTTCGAGATTACATGCACGCACACACATGCTAATGCTAGAATTTATATTAATAATGATTTCTCACGTTTCTTGGCACAAGAATTGTTAGGATATATGGAATTTGGACAACAGATTTTATTTATTAATTAGGATTGGGAATGAAGGTCAAATTAGCTCCTAAACGATTTCTAATTCAGGAGTTTGTGTGGTGTTGGCTGAGCTTTCAAAAATAACATTATTGGTGTATATTAATTTTCTTTAAAAACTCAAAAAAGAAAAAAGAAATTCCCAAGTCTGCAAGTGTCCCAGCCCCGCTGGGCGTGTAATGCCTTTGCCCTTGTTGATGATGGTCCATGACGGTTTACTTATTGAAGGTCATGAAAACAGTTTGTTTCTTAGCGCCACAATGCATATATCTTTTTCGAAGTTGGGGACAAGTTATTGATAGAGGTTGACAGCGGTAGTAGTCACTAGTTTGCTTCAGTGTTGGTTGTGAATATAGAAGCTACAAATCATACAAATTAGTATTAATTGTACAGAGGCTAGAGATGATAAGCAAAACAACGTTGTTATTGATATTTTATTGAAAAGTTCAGCACTCTGAAAATATGAAAAATCAGCTTGCTGATGACAAAACTAAAATGGGCGAAAATCAAACATGTATTATCAACAAGATGGAGTCCATGCATGCACAAAGCTGCTACGCGAAGATGAGAGCACTGACCAGTGTAAATTAGGTCATTTTGATATATTTGCCTCCAATATTTACATATCGTGTCAATACTTCCTCTGTAGTGGAGTTATTATTTGGAAATAAACTTTTTAAGCGAGGGATGTATGTAACAATGTCGTTGGCTAACCTCCTGCAACCACTTAAAAAAAAATCCATGTTCGTAGAATTGGCATATTTATAGCTTTCGCTTAATTTCAATAACATATTCAATCACTCTTCTAAATTGTTTGTTACCTAATTTAAAACTAACAATTCCAAATTTTACACTCTCAAATCCAAATCCCTGATGAATCTCACACCAAACCATATAAACATGATTAACAAAACCCTAACCTCTCTCTCCCTTCCCCTCATTCCTTGAATTCCCTTTCCCTTCCTGTGTATTTGAACCATTTGTTACAAAATTTTCTCTTTTCAAACTCACATGTGACACTTCATTCTTTAATTCCGCCCCTTGCAATCCTAGCCAAGTGTTTCTATTGATTAACTCACAAGTGCACTAGATGATAGAACTTGAATTCTAAGGCATGCAAGGAAAAATCGTTACATGTGAGAAAAAGAGAGTCAAGAGATAAATGTACAATTTTTTACATTGAACACTCTATGAGTGTTACGAGTATGCTTTCTCACACTCACAAGCTCTCTTAGCTTGCTTAGTTTATCATGCTTGGTTACAAATGAGGCCAATATTCATACTTCCACCACTTCTTGATAGACGATGAAGATTGATCTTATCTTACGGTTGGTATTCGTTCTTTAGATTATTTTGTTTAGGTATTTACAAAGAGTATTCTAGAGAAGATTCTCTCCAGAACTTTCGATCAGTTTTCTACATCTTTTTTGTATGAATCAATCTAGAATGTTTCCCTTCCACATCTCTCTAAAATGTTCCAAGTCACTTTATAAGACTCCTTTCAATTCTAGAATGTAGTCACCATTTGCCTTTCCATCAATTGTACATGCATCATGCCTTCATGTTTTGCCAACTTTAATTTTCAAACGCATCCTTTTTTATCATTGAATATTTCATCATGTTTATAAGTAACTATTTTGTCAAATACAAGATCAATTATATACCATTTTTATAAATGTACATGTTCCAAAAATATATATAAGGGTACGTTTGATTTTGATTAAAATCAGATTTTTTGTAAAAGTTGATAAAATTTGATAAAATGTGTGGTTGAAAAGTTGTGAGTCCATGAAATGAGTGGTTAAAATTAATTGTTGATTTTGATTTCAGTTTTTTAGCAAACATTTTAGTGAAAACAAACAAGCTCTAAATAAAAAATTTCATCAGTTTGTTTACTTTATTAGGTCTAGTTAAATTTTTTTTTATAAGTTTGCCAAATGAGGTTGTCAAAGAAGAACAAATTTGTGAAGCCAAAGCAAATAACGAAAAGCACACCATCTTCTTCCCCACTTTGCTTTGTTGTCGGCTTTCGTTTTTTTTAACCAAAAAAAAAAGAGAGAAAAAAACTTCTAAAAAAACTCGATTCACGAAAAGATACTCTCTGAAGGAGGAGTGTACATTGCGAGTATTGAACTACTTCAGCAGCATTTGTACTTGATGGCCTCGTATGCTATAATGCTGTACGGCTAGCTTTCATCTCATGACTTTTGACCTATCATCTTGAATAGTACAATATCGATTAATTTTACATCCTCACCTATAGTTGTCTCATTACTCAGTGATGCATTGCTTGTGGTATACGTCCCTTGCCAATTTCGATTTTAATTGACTTAGATTATTTTAACTAAAATGAGATTAATTTTGACTGAGTTAGGTTGATTTAGTAATTAAAAGAAGAAGCCTTTTACAATAAGTATACTTGAGACATTTTACATAATAACAAAGCCTTTTCAAATAAAAATAGAATGTAAGCTCATTGTATAAAGTCAAAAATTAATCTTTAGCCATCATTATAAAGCCCATTAGAAATGGATCTATGTATAAATGGGCTTATAAAGCAATTTTAGCCTAGGTCCAAACCAATACTCACCCATTTATAAGAAGTATCAAAACCCTAGGTTGTGTAAAACCAGCGGCAGTCCCCTAGAGAGATTTAGAGAGAGAGAGAGAAAATGGTTTCCGGGTCGGGTATTTGCGCGAAGAGAGTGGTGGTGGATGCCAGGCACCACATGCTTGGCCGATTGGCCTCCATTCTAGCCAAGGAGCTATTGAATGGACAGAAAGTGGTGGTGGTCAGATGCGAAGAAATCTGCCTCTCCGGTGGACTCGTACGCCAGAAGATGAAGTATCTGCGGTTCCTCCGTAAGCGCATGAACACCAAACCCTCTCATGGCCCGATCCACTTCCGGGCTCCTTCCAAGATTCTCTGGCGCACCATCCGTGGGTATGAAAGTCAATGTCTTTATACATTCATTTTACGAAATATGTGTGCTATTAATTGTCTGTTGAAAAGAATGCTTCTTTGAGGTGTATTACTTGTTTGTTGTTTCTGTTCATACAGACAGCTGCACATCCTCTAGGGATGTTTAGGCCTACACTGCATTTTTCTCATATCTAATGTTTGTAAATTGATTTATGTTTGATTTGGAAGAAGGAGATGGATCATGTTAGTAATTTTTGATAAAGACTAACTCAGGTTTTTATTATTTGTTTGTAACACATTTAATTTGCGGAATGCAGATGACATTGAGGATGCATGCACAGGGCACCTATGCTCATCTGTCGTTCTGTGTGTACTGTATAAATTGTCCTTAGTGTGATGTATTATATCGTTAGCACTTTATGTTCTTGTCTGTATAGATGTATGCTCTTAAGTTTGCGCATTTCTGTTATAAAATATCCATGATATTCATTCCAGTTATTTCAATTTCAACATGGTGTCATAATTTCTAGTGGGATTTATGGGAATCTGAATCCCACATTGGAAGTATGGGCTTCCTTTGTGTGGTTTATATGGAATTGGGTTCTCCAACCACACTGGCTAGCTTTTGTGGGCGGGCTCTTCCAAGTTCTATGACATTGGTATCAGCGCACGCACCATGTCTTCAAGTTTCGGTTACCACTTAGGGTGTATGGGCACCTGCTCGACGTGGACGCCGAGTCGGAAGCGTGGTTGTTTGTCATGATTTCTAGTGTGATTTATGAGAACCTGAATCCCACATTAGAAGACTTCCTTTGTGTGGTTTATTGGGTTTGGGTTCTCCAACCACATTGGTTAGCTTTTGTGGGCTTTGTGGGTTGGCTTTTCCAAGTTCCATGACACATGGGTAGTTGGAGTGGGAATCAATGTTGTTAAAAGTCTTACAGTTGTATGAGGGTAGAAACGAGCTTTGTATGCTTGTGTTGGACTAGCATGTTTTACATTTTGTATTTGTTCTATAGAGATGGATTTGTATGTTCAGGTTTATGTAGGAGTGAATTTTTTTTGTATCAAGGATTGCATTGTTGAACTAACATCTTATTGGATGATTGCATTTATTGTTTTGGTTACAGAAGTGTTGACATTACACAAATGCCAATTTTTCTTGTATTTGAGGATGAATTGTGTGTATATAGATAGTTTTGTGTATTTGTGGACCATAATCCTAGCCTACTTTCCAGTGAAGTTGTCAGCCTTGTGTAATGTTATTCTTGATTCACTTGTAGGATGATTCCCCACAAGACTAAGCGAGGAGCAGCTGCTCTTGCTCGTTTGAAGGTTTATGAAGGCATCCCACCCCCATATGACAAGATCAAGAGGATGGTTATACCTGATGCTCTCAAGTGAGTTTTATGGAAGGAATGTTTTTATTCTGCATATTTTGTCCCAATCGGTTTAACTAATTGGCTTTTTGATGATTAGGGTTCTGAGGCTCCAAGCTGGACACAAATATTGTTTGTTGGGTAGACTCTCATCCGAGGTTGGATGGAACCACTATGACACAATCAGGGTGAGTTTAGATGCTATGCTTTGTTTTTTGCTCGTGTTGCCAAATCTGCCTCCCTTTGAGTTTTATATAGTTTAGTATCACTTGATTTTCTTTGTTTCTTTTCGTCACCTTTATTTTGTGAATCTTTTTCTTCAAGAATGTTAATTTAGTGGGCTCTTCTTGTTTGGTATCTTTTTATAACTGTTTTTGTTTCTGCTTCCATAATATTATGAATTTTGCTGATGTTATAGAACATATCTTGATTAATGTCCATGGTACATTTACTTCTTGAATGCTTAGTCTCACACAATTTGTTAGTGACTGGTTCCAGACCTTTTTACACGTGAATGAGAATGATGTTGAATATAGGGTTCTTTGTAGGAGGTTTTAAAATTCGATTGTCCGATTCACAGTTCATATTCTGTGTTACATGGCTTTACAACAAATCGTCAACTTTTTATGTTGTGATTTTCTTTATGATTAATATACGAGGTTAGTCACCCTCTCTTAAACATTAAAAATTGTCCACTGTAGGAGCTTGAGGAGAAGAGAAAGGAGAGGGCTCAGGCTACATATGAGAGGAAAAAGCAGTTGACAAAATTGAGGATCAAAGCAGAGAAGGTGGCCGAGGAGAAACTTGGCAATCAACTTGATGTTATTGCCCCTATCAAGTACTGAAATAGGAAGTTTGTTGTTTCAAATGACAATTTTGTCGGGATTGATTTGTCCTTCTGATTTTGTTTCTGTTAGTTATGTCTATTTCCGAGCAATTTATTTTTCTCCTACCAATCCTAGAAAACTGATTTTTCCTTATATATGTGACTTCATTCTGGAAATTAAACGCTTATCTATGTTGTTTGTGTTTGCAAAGTTGTCTGAAATAATTCTTCTCTGTCGGCTGCTTAGAGTACTCGATGACTGCAGTCTGCGGCTAAGAACTTTCTATTGTTTTTTTCTCTGTTAATGGATTGGAAAATGCATTGTACATTCAACTTAACGACTTCCCGTGGTGCCATTAACTCATTTGTTCATTGTGACTGTTTGTCTAGGCGAGAACAAAAACAGAAGAGTGTGGAGTACTCAATATTAGTTGACAGATGTATTTGATAATTGGGATCCAAATTTATACATGTCAATTAAATAGTAACAGGGAGTACTGAGTTTCATGTTCCGTGCGTGTTTTTGCGAAAAAGATTGCACGAGTGAATTGAAAATTCTAAAACTTGGGCACGAGTCAAAAGTTGATTTTACTCGAAAATGCTATAAGATCTTTCTTAAGATTTCCAAGTGTAGCATGGTTATAGATTGAAAAATGCTTCCTAAGGTTACTTATGTGATCAAATAATGAAACGACTAAATTCTATTAGAATCTTGCAAAATAAAATAATATAAGTTAAAATTTTGTTTATTATTATAGTGTTCGATTCTCAGATTCGAACTTCTTGAATTTTCTTTTATTATTATCGTTATGGAACGAGTGCTTTTGGCATGAGAACAACCACACGCTGACCGTGGACAAAGAAAGGCTAGGGAATACAAATCAAAATATAGAACATGGCAAACAACGTTGTTTTGTACCCCATAATTTCCTCCTCAATTCTGAAACGCTTTCATTAAAGTAAAATGATTTTGCTCATCTTTTTTCCTCTTTTGATGCACGTTCATAAATCCCCTTTCAACTCAAGAATTGTACATTTGTTCACATCATGATGAACGATGATACTTAAGCAAGACTGAATGTACTAGAGTTAAATTTACGTTTTCTTTATCTTTTAAAATATATTTGGTACGTCAGACTAGACATGATTAAAAATGAGTAACTGTATAACAAAATTTATTCAATCTAACGAATCAAACATGTTGCTAAAATACATTACCGTGTCGTAATTGATACGTCATAAATCAAAAACGAAACCAACTTATCTATTCAATTGGCTTCTCCCCTTCCTTTTCCTCATAAATTAGCTTTTTCATTTGTATTAGTTTCTACTTTCAAATCTAGCAACTGAAATCCATCAAATCTTTTCATTTTTCCTTGTAATAAATTCAATTAAATGCCACCTTTATTCATTTTCTCCACTAATAATTCCTTTTTTTCTTAATTTAATCACACAAAAATCCATTTTCCTTCTCTCAATTAAATACAAATTAATTTTCTGAGTTTTTCTAATAAATGTACGAATTCTAAATTGCTAGAATATCCAATTAGTCCTATCTAAATTTTCTCTTTAATTCCATTTCCATTTCTTTTTATGGTATATTCTTAAATGCAATTCTCACTCTTTTCATAAAATATTTTCTTGATTGCTCTATGTATAGCACATATAATGTTACATAAATAAACCTATAAAATCCTTGTTTTTTCCAAAGAGAGAAAAAACAGTTCAAGAATCTTGAGGTTTATGTTTAATCATACCTCAGTTTCTCAGAATTTTGTCCATGATCTCTGATAACACACTTCCATTCATTGTAAAGTTTGTTTCTTTTTCCAGATTTTCAATATCTTTTGAGTAAAAATGTCATCTTTTCAAAGGTTGTTATGTGGATTTCTTGTGATGTTCATAGTTATGAGTGGCACTGATGCTAAATTACGAAGACAGCCTCGAAGAACATCATTGGTTTATCGAACAATCTATGTTGATCCGTCAAGTAAAGGTAATTTCACGACTATCCAATCAGCCATTGATTCCATACCTTCAAACAACAATAATTGGATATGTATATTCGTCAAAGCTGGCATATACAGGTAAAATATATATTAATTTTCGTTTTCATACAAGTTTTTGAAATATTTTGTGTCATTTTTAATTAATTTTTTATGCTTTTATGTAGAGAAGCTGTGAAAATTCCTTATGACAAGCCATTTATCTTCCTTAAAGGAGAAGGAAAATGGAAAACTTATGTTGTTTTGGATAATCATGACTCAATTGCAACAAGTGCTACTTTTACTTCTGATGCAGACAATATAATTGTCAAAAGCATGACTTTCACGGTAAGAATTTTCATAGCAACTTTCACAATAATTGATTGTGCACTATAATGAACAAGATTTTAGCTTATTTTTACGTCTATTGGATTATTTAGAATTCTTACAACCATCCCCCGGGGAGCTCCGGTAACCCTATTAGGACGGCGGTAGCAGCAAAGATATCGGGCGATAAATCTTCCTTCTATCGATGTGGATTTTTGGGATTGCAAGATACATTGTGGGATGTTCAAGGTAGACACTACTTCAAACTTTGCAGTATCCAGGGAGCTGTTGATTTCATCTTTGGTTCTGGCCAATCCATTTATGAGGTAAACAAAACGTTCATACGAGAGAACTTCTAGTATTTCCGGAGTATGGAACTCAATACTCCTAGTCAGCATTTAATTGTCATGTGTATGTTTGGGTCCCAATTAAACAATGGGTCCTAATTATTCAATACGTTAGTCAATTAAACAGCGAGTAGTACTCCGTATTCTGGAGTTCTAGAAATTTAATCGTTTTGTACATGGTACTAGACATCACCGTACAAAACTCAAACATGATTTCGGGTTTTGAATTCTTTGCAGAGATGTACAATATCAGTCATTGCAAGCGCTCTAAATGGACTTGTGGGATTCATAACTGCACAATCAAGAACGAGCCCGTATGAGACCAATGGGTTCGTGTTTAAGGATTGTAACATAGTTGGGAATGGACAAACATTCTTAGGAAGAGCATGGAGAGATTACGCTCGTGTCATATTTTATAACACAACAATGTCTAACATTGTTGTTTCTGAAGGATGGAGTCCTTGGGATGTTCCATCGGGTCGCGAGTAAGGATTATCTGGTTTCAAGTCTTGCCGCTACTCAATATGTAAAATCATTAACTTGCATTGGTTTCCTTGTTTTGAACAAATTCAGGTACCAATTGACGTTTGCAGAGTATAAATGTCGAGGAGTTGGAGCAAATACTGCAGGGCGTGTAAAGTGGGCAAACAGGTTGAATGTGGACGAGTTGACTCAGTTAACGAGCATGTCCTTTATTGACGAGGAAGGATGGATGAGCAAACAAGTTTTCAACATGATGGACTAATCGACCATCTATTTAATTACTTTGTCACATAGTTTTTTCCTTTATTAGTGCTTGAAATCAAAGATGCAGTCACTTGTAAAATCGAATAATGTTAAAGTTTCAAAATCTTAATATCCATATCTTGGACTTTTTTTTAGTTACATTAATTGCTTCGGTAAACATATTTACGACTATTGTTTATACTCGTAATAACAAAAATTAACACTATGAAAATCTATTATATTTGAGATTTTGGTACAAATGATCTCTAATCTTTGTCCTTTATACATTTTGGTAGTCGAGTGAGTAGTAGAAGATGGTTACATTTTATTTTTTGCTTTTTTAAAATTCTTTTCTTTTTTAATTATATTTTTTATTTGACAAATTTGCTCTACGAGTAGAAGATGGAATGTAAAACTCACGAGCAAAACTAACGGTACTTTTAGATGGAATCTGTCTAAAATGACTATTGGGCACCTGAAATATATTTTCGATATGTTTTCGCCAAATTTAAAGGTTATGGACCATTTGTGTCAAAATCCCATAGTAGTATAATAATGATATTGTGAGAGTAGTAATTGCTATACAATTTTACAATACATTAAATCTCATTATACAATCATTTAATTAGTTTTTTATGACTTTTAATTTCCATTACTAATGCTTTGAATTCCACACATGAATTGTCGAATGAGTATTGGTTTAACTGCAATGCTCTAAATGTGGTATTTCCATTCCATAAATGTATTTTAATTTAGACTAGAAATTGCATTTAATTCCCATTCTTCAATACATATTTCTCCCATTCAAGAAGCTTTTAAGGTATCTAATGGAGAATAATTGTTTCAATCTAATTTTAAAAACCATACTTGTCGATGAGTTTAGGTGCCGATGGAATGCCGCTAAAATTGGCATAAGCAGTATGACTCGTGTGCTCAATAGACGCATCTTCCACCTCCAACGAGGGGAGTCGATGAAGATGACTCACTCATGCCGAGCCACCAAAAAAAAAAAAGGCACAGAGCAGCTGTAATTTTTTCTATTTAAAACATAAGTAGATTTGTGACATTCATCACTAAAAACAAGATGGTCTGAAATCAATCTAGTTTTTCAATCAAAATTATGAACTGGATTGGAATGGATTGGATCAAATAAAAAGGAAAGAAGCGCTGTAGAATTTTTTACATAAAAGCCCTTGACTCACTAATCAATTCTTGCAAACACTGAAAAATAATTAATCGTCTTAATTTTAGCAGCTCTTGATATCTGACTTGTCAATTGGACAGGCACAACAATTGTGAAGGTAAATTTTGGGCCCGGGATATGAAAATCTTTCAAGAACCCAATGCCAAAAATATGAAAATTACTAATACTTCTCTAGTTTCTGTTATTTCCCTACACACGATCCAATTGCTTGCTAGCTTCCTCAAACGACAAGAGCTCTTGAAAGAGCGATGCAAGCTTTGCCTCATTCTCTTCACGGATATGAGCTGGAACTTTTTCTTGGTAGCCAGACGCACTAGTTATTTTCATCAAGCTATCACGTTGCCTGAAAAACGCCTCAAGTTATTAACTCAGCAAATGAATAAAAATGATGGAACTATTTTCTTTCAATGAACTATAGGATTGACTCACTTTTCTATCTCCTCCATCTTTTTCTTGAGCTTCTGGCGTTCAGCTTCTACGTTAATGTTTCCTTGTAGCTTGAGGAATACCGAGAGAGCTTCATTAACCACATCTACCTTACAACCCACCGGAGCATCATCACTCTCGCTTAAAACCTAAGAAATTTTACGGTTGAAAATTTTCACGGTATGAAAAGGGAATAATAGAGAGAGAAAGGATGTCAAAACTGAAAAGGGTCTTCATCTCTTTAACTAAGATTTTCAGCAAGGTATCGTAACAAAGACATTACTATAAAACTATAGGCCATAAATATGAATTTCCAAATACATACTTCCAGAGATGATAGTGTTGCTAGTGTAGTAATCTCCAGTTCATGGCTTTTAATGATATTGCACGCATCATTTAGACGGCAACGCACATAAGCTGCTCGCCTGGAGGCAGAAAATTTTCATGTTAATCATGACAAAAATTATGGAATTGTCGGTCTAGCCCCAAATTACAGTACAAATCCATCTTATTGTCGTGTGACTGGCAAACATGGCGCAAAACATATATAATATATGGAAAAAACAAACACTAAGTGCATGTTATGTGCACAACACATTTATGGCATTGAGTTCATGACATTTACCTTTCATGTCTCTCCTTTGGTGCCAGAGTTGACCGAAGAGACCTGAGCGATTTAACCACTGACTCGATCATATCCATCTCCAGCTCCACGTTGTCATTTGTCCAACACTGTAGAAAGAGGAATAAGGATAGGATGGCAACTGAGCTTATGTTATAAACACAATTTTGATATAAGAATAGTTTATAATTAATACAAATAAATTGGATAAATATGAAAAATTACTGCAAAAATTCAACAGTGGAAGCAGAATTGTGGAGCACCCTATACAACATTACTAACAGTCACATTAAGCGTGCAGATGAAAGTGGATGGGAAGTTTGATCAAAATTAGGATTGTCAGTGGTCTGTCAACAACTCAACATTACATTATTGAGCAGCAGATCAATTTTTAACAATGTTCCGATTTAATTTTTGCAGTACCTGAAATTGCCAAACTGGGGATTTCCTTACCATTATTTCTACCAAAAAATTGGTTTATTTTTCCGTTTGGTGGTAGTTGTGGTGGCTAGGTGGGTGGGGGATCTTGACTCACTAATATCACTATCCTGAATTTCCAACCAACATAATATCATAGCAAGACATAGGTGATGGCACTGGATCATATTTACTTCTATTTTATTGCAAGATTTGCTAAGCAAACGAGACTGAAAGCGCTTCTCCTAGCTTGATCTACTTGCATAAATGGCCCCTTTAACTCCTTGCATACAGAAGTTTATGATCTTGGGCATAAAAAGAACTCTCTTCTCTTTTGAATGTTAAAAGACAAACAACTTTCGAATGTACATGATTATAGAGACGAAACAAAATAATAATGCCCATCCCAGTATTGTAAACTAATATATCAGATGAGATGTGCCTAATTTCATTTGCTAACCAACAAAGATGTTTCAAAATCACACTATATTAACAAATTATAATTAGTCCAATTTTATGGAGTTGTGTGTTTGTGTGTGTCTATATATAACATATATACAAAAAACTTGGGGTGGGTTTGGGTTGGAGGGGTTAGGGTGGGGTGGGGGGGGTTAATGGTTGGTGTGTATGTGGGTACAAGGTCTTTGTTTACTTATTAGGAAAGAAGTTGAGTTCAAGTCTTCAACGATATCATGGTGTGTAAATTTTGGTCTTGTATGGAGGCTTCTTTAAACATTCAAGATCAAAGCTAAAACAAGATTTTTTTTGTCTTTTTTTTTTTGGGCAATAAGTTCTTACAGGTTTTTCTAACTAATAATAGAGTTTTGAACTATTTTTTCACAAAGACTACATAAAAGTTATTGCTAATTATACCAGACAACTGTTAGAGTAAAAATTCAATCAAGGAACATAGTAATTAGCATAGGAATTCCATTGGAATGCCAAAAATGATCTCAACTGTTGTTTGTTGTCATCCCTTAAACTGCATAGATATGTACATAGATCTTACCTCGACAGGTGATGGATATTCACTTATCACAAGTGATTCTTTCCTCATAGAATCTTTTCTAGAAGGAAGACGCTGCCACAGTTCTTCTGTGACGAACGGCATAAACGGATGAAGTAACCGTAAGCCATTATCCAAACACACCCACAAGGTATCTTGTGCTAAACTTCTCGCGGATGCAAAATCTGGATCATTGCTGGCAAAATAGGGCTTGATTACTTCAATAAACACATCGCACAATTGAAACTGCCACCATGAGTATACAGCTGTTGCTGCGTCAGAGAACTCATAAGATTCTAAAGACAACACTGTTTTTGATATGGCTTTGTTCAAAACA
The DNA here is from genome assembly GCA_030279155.1 of Forsythia viridissima. Classification (NCBI taxonomy): domain Eukaryota; kingdom Viridiplantae; phylum Streptophyta; class Magnoliopsida; order Lamiales; family Oleaceae; genus Forsythia; species Forsythia viridissima. The sequence goes on from CM059036.1 coordinate 6,752,711, forward strand.
GAAAGTATCCACTTGCAGCCAAAAGGCATGACATCAGGAACTATCTTTGTTGGAGGGGTGTAATCATCTCCAAGTTTACTCATGGCAAACCTTATAGCATTCCACAGCTTGTTACACCATTGGCGATAGCCAACCACCCTTTGAATGTCCAGATTTATTTTATCCGACTGCAATGAAATGATGTGAAGTTACCCAACTATCAAAAAAGAACAACTTTTAAAAAGGAAAAACACAAAACTATTACCTGAGCTGTGTAGGAAACAAGGGCAAAACGTAGAGCATCTGCACCACATTCAGGTATTCCATTAGGAAAGTCCTTCACCTGCCCCTCTTTTGCAGTTTTCAATTCATTCGGATCCAAGTTACCCTCCTCCAGCCTTTTGTGAAGACCTTGCAGGGTTATTCCCTTAATCACTTCAAGAGGGTCAATAACATTTCCCAATGACTTAGACATCTTGCGTCCATGTGCATCACGAATCATTGGGTGCAAATACACCTGGCACCAGTTGAAAATGCATCTTAATTTGGAAAAGAATAAACCACCGTTTGAACTTAACTGTCTTAAGAATAGAAGCATAGCCAAAACTGATTAAACTTCAACCAGATAGGTTTAGCTGCTTTCTGTCACAAGTAACAGAAGCAATGAACCATTCTCAAAAGTCATCCGGTTTTTCTGAGAAGAACTTTTCTCACTATTTTTCCAAAATTGAACTTAGATAATTATACACATGGGCACCATCAATCTTGGGCAAAAAGCTTAACAGTTAACACTCAGGCAGTGGAACCATCACCATAGTAGAGCATGGTGAGCATCAGTGCGACATGAAACTTAGAAATGGAAGTTTGAAACACTTAATTTCAACAGTTAAAAAGCTTAACAGCTACCTACGACGTACAAAAGGGTCTCACCTTTCTGAAAGGAACATCACCGCCAAGCTTCATTCCCAACATCACCATACGAGCAACCCAGAAGAACAGTATATCATGCCCGGTTTCAAGAACAGATGTTGGATAAAATGATTTAAGATCATCCGTATCATCTGGCCACCCCAACACAGATAATGGAAACAGACCAGAAGAAAACCAGGTGTCCAGAACGTCAGGATCTTGTGAAAGCTCTAACTTCTTCCCAGCAAAGATTCTGCTAGCTTCCTCCCGAGCCTCTTCCTCGTTTCTAGCAACCACCCAGTGATTATTGTATGCACCTAGTTCCGTCAGTTCATCATCCTCCAATTTTGCGTACCATGCAGGAATACGGTGACCCCACCAAAGCTGCCTCGAGATGCACCAATCACGAATGTTCTCAAGCCACCTGCAATATCCAAGATCCACTTACTGGTACCAAAATCACACTCATGCACGCACATGAAAGTACACACAAAAGGAAATGAAATGATGACCATCAAATTCAATAAAAATATCAATACTTAGCAACTTAAGTTTTATTGGAAATGAATCAAAAAGTGAAACAGCCTGCACATCAAACAGAGAAGTAAAATAGAGGATAACGTTAACATAATATTTCTATTAAATTGTATCATTTCAGAAGATACCTCTTCCATTCAGCAACATACTGTTTTGGTATAATCTCCATTCTCCTACTTGTGTCATCCATTACAGCATCAAGAGCTTGCTGGGCCATGCTTTTGCAGTTAACATACCACTGGGGCTTAATAAGGGGTTCCACTACGTCATTGCTTCTTGAACAAATGCCAAGACGCATCTCATTATTTTTGTCACCTCTGTAGAGTCCCTGAATTGCAGAAGAAAGTAAATGCCAACATATTTGTGATGATTACATGCTCACACCAAGGAAAAAACAAAAAACCTCAAGTTTGCTGCAATATTTCAAAAATCATTAGTCCAATGTTCAATAAGGCCCTAAATACTCTTGGTAAATGAAGGAACAATTAAAGTTCACCGAAAGACATCAAAGCTCATTTGTAACCGGTGTTTGGGTTTGGCACTTTTGTTTGTGCTAGAGCTATATCAGAATTAAGCCGTTTTAGAGTGTGGGCACTAATGTATATAGAGATGGGTAGGAATACCTTTTCCTTTAAAGCCTCAGTCACAGCCCCACGAGCTTCAAAACGTGGCATCCCTACAAACTCAGGACCACCATTGCTGTTTATTTTTCCATCATCAGTGAAAATATTGATAAAATCAAGATTATGACGCTTTCCGACCTCAAAATCATTTGGATCGTGGGCTGGCGTTATCTGCAAGATGAGGGAGGTAGCCATTGGCATTGAACTTTCTGGAGAAGAAAGGAAAATTGAAGGCCAGCATTCTTAGCACAGAAGAATAACCCTTACCTTCACAGCGCCAGTCCCAAAATTCATGTCCACAAGCACTGCATCACAAACTATCGGAAGTCTCCTTCCATTGAATGGATGAATGGCAAACTTTCCATGAAGATGGGTGTATCTTGGGTCTTCTGGATGTATAGCAATCGCGGTATCACCCAACATTGTTTCCACTCGAGTAGTTGCCACAACAATCTCTCCCAAGCCTCCTTCCAAAGGATAAGCAAATGATGTCAGCACTCCAAACTCCACGGGTTTTGAATATCCGGGAACCCGTAATGGTGTTCTCTCTTTGATTTCTATATAATCAACCTGAAGACACCAAAGAAGTTCATAAACTTGGGATACAATCGCAACCATGACTTTTAAACGCCGATGGGCCAAAATAGCTCTATCTACCTCAATATCAGATATTGCTGTCCGCAAGACACAATCCCAGTTCACTAGACGGAGATCCCTATAAAGAAGAAAAGATGAAGAATATAAATATGCAGAAGAAAGTGAAGAACCTCAGGCAAACACAGAACAATGCGCATGTTTGGTAGTACTGAAATTATTTTTTAAGTGCTTATATTTTAAGTTGTTGGTGTATGTGTAGATAAAAAGTGGATTGTAAGTTGTGGGCCCTATTAAATGTGTGGGTAAAAATATGTTTGACTAGCTGAAATTATAATTTAAGCTTTGCCAAACATGTGCTAATGACCTTCTGCAGGTAAATGGGGAAGAAATTGAGTTAACAGTTTATTAGAAGAAATAAAATAGTGAAAAAATAGAAAAAAATAACTATTGAGCCGTGACAGGCAAAACTCCAACTTTGCATTAAAACAAAGCATTATTGAGTCAAAATCAAAACTCATAAACTGGCGCACACGCATATAAAGTGCATCACATATGATAGAATAAACTATTTGTTGTGCCTAACAAGTGTCAAACAAGTGATTATTCAGTCAAAGGAGTATCCTGTGAGGCTGAACACCAACTAGTGGTCAAATCAGCGGGCATAATTCGAGAGTGCCAAGGGTGTGACAAATGCCAAACTCAACCGCTGAAACAAATCTTGTTGCCCCTCAAAGCTGGCACGGAAGATGTCTCGTGACATGGCAGGCACCACGAAGAAAGACAGTACAATTAGTCGCAGCACAAGTGATCACCTAGAGAAAAACGTTAAAACAACGGATGTTGAGATATGAATATACCTATATATAAGACCCTCCTTGTAAAGTCTAACAAACGCCTCAGTCACAGCCCTTGATCTTTTTTCGTCCATGGTAAAGCACTATGTGAAGAAGGGTTTGATGGATAGTTAGCAGGAAAGAACATCATAAAACCAATTATCAAAATTGAAATTGACCATACAACACCACTAACAGTGTCCATATTATATTAACGATGAAGTGATAACCAAAATTTATACCTCACGAGACCAATCCAGAGAAGCACCCAAACCACGTAGTTGTTTCAGTATGGTGCCCCCATACTCATTCTTCCATTTCCAGACCTATTAACAAAAAATCTGTGAATAAGTATGGAAGTTTAAATATATTATATATGAACTTCATTTCTTCTTATTTTTATGTTTAGAAGTCTTTATTATATGGGTAGCGTCATATTCCTATTAGGCCCAAGCACCAGTCAAAGAATACAGAATGCAAAGGAAACAAAAAAAATTATTATAAGAGAAATAAGATATAGGTGGCTAGACTCACTTCAGCTACAAAGCTTTCGCGACCAATATCATGCCTCGTCAATTTCTTTTCCCTCATAATCTTCTTCTCGACAACAACCTGAGGCAGTTCACATAAATGCCAGTTAAATATCATAGGTCAGCAAGTTTGACAGATACAGATTAGTCAACATACACATAGTAACAACGCTCCCCAAATTTTTAAGAGCATATTGAATATTTGCATGGGTCATCTCCATATTTTCACAAAACAAAAGAATCTCACTAGGATAACTAAGAAAATTACCCGATATGTCATTTTAGCATCCTATAATTTATCTGTATACAAAATGTTAATCAGATGAAGTGACTTTTTGAACATTTTCTGCACTTAATCTGGTCATATACAAGTCAAAAAAACCCTTATCAGATTAGTTTTAGTATACAAGTCATGCAGACTAACGTCATTTTCAATCATTATTCATTCCCAAAACTAAATTTTGAGAAAAATTCTCCCATGAAGAAATTTTTTTCCCGCAAACTACTGTCTTATTAATAAATCACGAAATTCAAGAATTATTGACTTATACACTATTTCAACATTTGGTCACCCATCATGCCAATAGTCTGACACCAGAATGCTCACTGCAAGACAGTTGGACTAAAATAGCCAAAGTCTCATGGAAGGGCAAGATGATAGTCAGCAACTTGTATATCATGCCAATGCACCAGACAACCAAATTCTCCCCGAAAGAAGTTACAGGAAATTAGAAGGTTATGAAGGTACAACCTGTGTAGCAATTCCAGCATGGTCGGTACCAGGCACCCATAATGTATTGTATCCAGACATTCTTCTCCAGCGAATAATTGTATCCTGCAGGTGAAATATTTCGACATAAAAAAAGGCAGTCCTGGATAAACTTTCACAATTGAAATATCAAACAACACTAGAAGACCTGGATTGCAGCAGTAAGGGCATGGCCAATATGTAGAGCCCCAGTAACGTTAGGAGGTGGCAAAACCTGCATTCACAAGGAGAATAATATATAGGAGTAATTAAAATGCACAGACAATTCGAATGTCACGTACAGACAGACTCGCTTCCTCTATTCCTCTTCCTGCCCTTCCTCTCATCTACCCATATAATGATCTCAAGCTTATCTTTCCCCCATTCAACCCATTGGATACTTCCAAGTTCCATCAAAACTGAATATGTTAATTTCATAAGAAAGTATGTGAAGTTGTCTTTATCATCACCACAACAAGATCACATCACACAAAAGCACGCCATCATTCCATGAGAGACCAGCATACACTTGTACACTCCAGAATAAATCATTATTTAAGTCTCAACTGGCATTAACTTTGTGTGCTTGTTGGGAATAACATAAAGAAAATAGAGCATATCATGCTTTAAAAACACCTTATCTGCAAATAATAGGAAAACAAAACAGCACCAAAACATTTTCGTCTTCTCTAGTTTAATTTTTTAGCCACTTTACGATGGCAATAAGTTATCATATTTTTAGTTTGAAAATTTAAAATTGGAAATGATGTATATTAGCACTTACAACTCACCAGTTGTAACGTAAGCTTTACACAAAATTGTGTGATCTTATAACTAACCTTGTAGAAGTTTGTTAAGTTCAGTCGTGAATAGTACTCTTAGGATTCATAGCAAGATTGCTAATAATCCAAAAATCACTGAACTAAAATGTATGTAAAGTCCACTTGCACGTATCATACTTAGGCTCAAATCCTCTTAATTCTTTGTCATTTATTTTATGTACATTGTCTATCAACAGATTGAATTAAGAGAACCGTATACATTAAAATTGAAAATTCGAATACATGGGCATTTTTTTTTTTTTTTACTTTTACTACTTGGCAGGGCTCTTTGATCTCTGCCATGCTATCCTTTTCGACACAGATTTAAATTGTTTTTCAAACATGTGACATGATTTGGTATTTTCACTACTTTGTCCCTCTGTGGGCTATTAAGAAATGGGCAATCCCTCGCCTATTAATTACTTATTTGCAACTTGGCATACATTCCAACTAATTTTTTCGGTTTTACTTAATAACACAAAACAAGTCTCCCCCTTGCTCTCTCTTTATGTGTGTTTGATACCAAAGACACTTAAATATTACTTATCTCATGATTAATTAATTTCAATAGCTAGGTCTTCTGAACCATTTAATAAACGGGTTGTGTTCATGTCTAAACCATGTGACTACCCATCTCACACATGCCATCGAATTACTCGTGCATATCTAAAGACAGTTTTTCAATTACTATTTACCACAATAATTATCACGTGTGCATATCTACAGGTTCAGAGTCCACTTCAGGTAGCACATTCTCCATACACAAATTAATTTAACTGTGTAACTAAGAGAGTTAAACCCATTTACCTTCGCATATGCACGTGAAAGGGGTCAACAAGACACTTCATACCAAAATATTAATGGGATTATTTCACGTGCATATGCAAAGGTAAATAACAAGTTTGAATGAAGAATGTAAGTGTTTCAAGTAAAATTTGATATGAATTCCACAAGCAGTGTGCAAAAAACATGCACACGATTTGGTCAACATGTCCTTGTACCATGAATGTGTGTGGCGGCACCATAAACGTCTAAATTGAATGTTTCTAACAATCTCTCTGAGAACCTGGTTAGCAGAACTAATGTTCTTTTGTACTGGCTTGAAAACGAAAATATGGTGAAACAGCCAAAAATTGAAATTGATAAACATAATGTACTAAAGTAAATGAAACACTTTTGATGTCCAGAATACATACGCATACAAGCCTGGAAATTGACACTGGTAGACAGAAAGATAAGGGAACAAGAGAGACGGATCTAGAAGATGAGAAAATTGGGAAATCACAGTTACAAGTTTCTTTTTCAACAGGTCCACTTCAGTTCAGTTCCATTTGTAACTATATTTAATTTTTTGAATGGCTTTTCAATATCCCAGGATACGCACACAGACTATCCACCTATTCTCCAAAATAATCTCATCACTGTGTTTTTCTTATGCAAGTAATAATTAAAATAAATTTAACAATTACAATTTACAGCAACACCAAAGAAAGGTTCATAGAGAGACTCACAATGACAAAAGGCGGTTTTGAGCTGCTAGGATCTGCCTCAAAAAATTTTGACTTTTCCCACCATGCATACCACCTAATTAGAAATTAGAAGAACGGAGAAAATATAACAAATCTAGCATCCAATAACAGTGAAGGAAAAAAAATTATAAGCCCCATACTTACGATTTCTCGACAGCACTTGGATTGAACGTCTTTGCCATTTGACGAGACAGCTGTTTCTTCTCGCCCACAGGTGTTTCTGGGTCAATGTAATCCTCAGGGTTTTCCTCCTCGGCTTCTCTTTTTACATTCTTTTTCTTCCCCGACTTGGGAGCATTGGAGGCTTGCTGTGCCTTCGGTTGCAAATGAAAAGCATGAATATAATAGACAAAAGAAACAAGGAAGAATAACTGCATTATTCCTTTAAGGGTCGCAAAGAGAAACTCCAAGTTCAGAGGGCTATCAATGGTAGTACACCTGAAGTTTGGCTGCCTCTGCTTTTTGTGCAGCCTTAAGTTTCTTCAACTCTTTCTCTTTAGCCTATGGAAGAACACGTCAGATACAGTTGGTTTGGTCAACAGTTCAAATAAAATAAATAATCAGAAATCAAATAACAGCACCCATTTCGCTCAAAAAGCCAAGTCTAAAACCAAACCAGGCAAACTAAAACAAAACAATGGTCCATAGGAAATCCAGGGACTCTTGTCGTAAACAAAAAACTAGTTAACAATTTGCCGGCACTTGGTCTCAGGATAACAACGCTGCAATGCCACATTTAATCAAGAGAACTTAGAACAAAAAAGATTATTTCTTTTAATTCAAAATAGTACAGTGTCTCAGAGAACATATATGTTCCGAAGAACCGACTTCGTTTCTAATTTTAAAACCAAGGTCCCGATCGCACAACTATGTTGCCCAACCTAGCCTAAGAGAAACTCGAATTCCTTATATTCTGAATTCATGATGATTATAACTAAATAAATAATGAAGAAATTATGATGGAAGCTCAAACCTTTTCTTCTTTCTTCTTCTTCTTTTCCAGCTCCTCCGGTGTTAGCTCCCGCAAGTCCATCGACGATCCCGCCTATCAGGGAATAAACTAGCCGTCTCAGAAAAAAGAACCAACCCAAATTTTCTTACATTCTTAAACAGTATCAAGAACAACAATCCACAAGACCAAGCAAATAATACTAAATATTGCAAGTTTAAGCTACGGAAGATATAAGCCCCTTCTGTGCCTACCAAAATCAATAAAATATTTGATTATGGAGGATGACGAGGAAAGAAGAAGACACCTGATAAGAGAAAAATAGTGGATTCAACAGTGGCGTGAGAGTAATGGACGAGGCAGAGATAGGAAGGGTTTTGGGTATTATGGACTGGGGATAATGATTTAGTGAATTGTAACTTATTCCCCAGAAGAATTTAATCATGGAATCTTAATTTGAAAATTAAAGTGCAAGACTCGTGCACACAAGCAAACAAATGAAAGCGTGAGTGCTATTAATGAAGAAACGAGCTATAAGAACAAAATTGAAACATCAAAAAAAGAAAAAATCAACACCGAATTATGCATCCTTAACTGCATTTCATAGTTTCACGCTTTCACGGGATAAAATAAATACAGAAGAAGGAAAAATTTCAGTGGACAATATGGGTGAGCATGGTCGGTTCCAAATCAAACCGAGCACCAATGGGTATCTTAAAAATGGAATCATTGGTTCCATCCCTTATTATTGAGAAAAATGGAAAGGCAAAAATGGGGGCAATAGTGAGCCTTACTCTTCAATATGCATATTTAACACAATACCTTAACTTAAAAGTCCAAAACGAAAAACGTATACGATGTTTTTTCAAGTTAAATGCATTGTACGATGCCTTTTGTTTTTTAAAGTTAATGTATATGATGTATTAGGTCTTATATTGTATACCTACAATGTATGAAGTCTTCCAATATTTGAAGGTTGTATAAATCTATAAATAGGAATTGGAAGAAATCATGAACAAGATAAGAAAAGCTATAAAGATTGAATTGGCGGCAGTAATGAAGCAATAAAGATGTCAAAGGCAGAGACTGGAAGTTAACAAGTATTCACTTGAGGACCTAGAAGAAAGCGAGTGAATGAGACTTGGACACTCTCGCACCAAAGACCAAACGATAGGGCCACTAGCACGGGCTCCAGCTCTGGGTCCATTAATGTGTACAGTTCAAGGGACTACAGCACAGAAAGAAGACTATTTCTTTTCATGGTATTCAAGTATAAAAATTACATTCAAAATATTTTCTGCTGATATGCACTCTATGTTCAATAGTTGAAGCTTTGACTTTATGAAATCATTTTTAGTTACTTCACTTCCAGGTTGATCTCAATATATATTCGAATATTAAAGGAATGTATCAATTTGAAGGCCAAGCAATTTTGTCATACATAAAACAGAGTGATTTTTGTTTTTATCATAGAGATTTATAGTTTAATTTATGTAAATTTCGGTTGCTATTAACTATTACTGCATTCCCGATCACTCCCTTTCAATTTCAACTTCTACAATTCAGATTCTTTCCTCTTTTTTTTTTTTCAAAAATTAGTGTAAGGATTAACCATCCACTCCGTACTCAATCATCCAATAATTAATTTGACCACCCACTTTATTTATCATACACCACATATATTCACTCTATCATGAACACAACATCATGATAATAACTTATGCAAGTAGTAGACAAATAATCACTGGCTTAAAATCATAAATCCAGTATCCTTACAAAAAATAAGGAAGGTGGGCGAAATTCATAATACAAATCTTTTGTTACCATTTTTACAAGACTTAAAATAAAAATCTAAAACTTATGTGCATTGCACGTTGACTTCGATCAGTAAATATACAATACAAAAATCATCGTGTGCAACACACACACAACTCTTGAATATGACAAAGAGTGTTAACCCAACAAGACAGCATTCTTCAATAGATTTAGATCATGATTTTAGACAAATTATAGCACAAACAAAAAGAATCAACTGCATTAGATAACAACTACAATAGCGAATAAAGTGCAGTAACATTATACTAAAATTAAAAAAATAATAGTGAAGCACCTAAAGTACCAATCTGGAAAAACAAACCAGTAAAGGTTAAAATTTTGAAATCCATTTCACTGCTTAATAAAGAAATAAATGAAAAGGTAAAGAAGATGAAAGATTTGACCATTTTTCACAAGTAGATGGAAGAAGAAGGGTACAATTATTTCCAATCAAGAATTTCACATAAACAGTGCAACTTTCAAATCCCCCAAGGAAATGAAAAAGATAAATTAACAATCAAAGGCAATTCAAAGAATTTGGAAATGCATAAAAATAAAAATAAATAATGTTTTGCTTATAGAGGAAACGAACACAGGAAATGTAAGGAAAAACGAAAAGTAGCTGAAATCCATTAATTTAGTCTGGGAAAAAATAAAATTCACTAAGTATCGCTCTAAAAAGACTTTATTATGTATGCAGAGAAAATATTACCACAACTGAACAACAGCTGAAAATTGATGTTCAACTTTACCTGGGTGGTGTAACTGGTGTTGGTGACTGTTGATGTTGGTGTTGGTGCCCTGGTGGTTTAGGGAGGCTGCTGGTTGTCAGGCAGGGAGTCAGAGGTGGACTTGTTGGTGGGGCCGCGGGGTTTTGGGTTGTAGGATTGGTGATTCTGATTTTAGGCTGAGAAAGGCTTGATTTGCCTGGGCAGTGGGTTGGGTTAGTGAATTTATTTGGGCTGGATTTTTCCACTTTATTTGGGCCGAATTGATCATCTCTGTTGCCATTTTTTCCTGGGGCTGGACGGTCTTGAGCCTACTTAGACCAGGGCTAAACATCCTAGTTCTAACAAATCAAAAAGAGGGACGATTGTCATATAAACAAGTGGAAATTGCACTCCTTACTTCAATTAGTTTCCAAATTCCAATTTTACTATTTAAGTTTTTTTATTTCAGAAATATTATTTTCAAAAAAAGCCCAAATATATGAATCCCAAATATAATATCAATATCCGTCCAACTATAAAAACTCACATTACTTACCTATAACCCAAATACATATAACAGTGCTTTCACTCCCAAATTCAAAACATCGACCTTTCTCTCGTCAAAAGGATCCAAATCACGTTTGCATAACAAGAATCTCCCAATATCACTACCAAATTCAGAATCTCCTAATTTCACTCCCGAATTTTGAAATAACAGAAATTGTTACATTTGTAATTTTGAAAATAACAGAACGTGTTACATTTGTAATTTTGAAAATAACAGAACGTGTTACATTTGTTACATTTGTAATTTTGAAATAACAGAACGTGTTACATTTGTAGTTCTGAAATAACAGAATGTGTTACATTTGTTACATTTGTAATTTTGAAATAACAGAACGTGTTACATTTGTTACATTTGTAATTTTGTTACAAATGAAAACATCAGCAACATGCATTATAAGAAACAATTGTATTGCAACAGTTTTCACAGATGATGTCTGGAAGTGAGATTTCTGTCTAATTTGTTCTGCAATTTCATGGATAATGGCTGCAAATTCGCTTTGAATTTGTTTATTTGGATAAAATTTCACAGATGATGGCTATAATTGTAACAAAAACATCAGCAATCTGCATTACAAGAAATAATTGTATTGCAAGATGATGTCTGGGAGTGAGATTTTCGTCCAATTTGTTCTGCAATTTCATGGATAATGGCTGCAAATTCGCGTTGAATTTGTTTATTTGGATAAAATTTCACAGATGATGGCTAGAATTGAGATTTTCCGTCCAACTTTGTGCTGTAATTTCGCATCCATTTTTTGAGGATCAAATCTGAATTTATTTGGAATTTCACTCTTCCTTCCCGTCGGCTGTGTGTGATTTATAGAGAAGGAAATTGAGTTTTTTGTGATTTTGATAAATAGAAAGCTCCTCAGCTTTTTTTATTTTGTTTCTTAAAATGTTATATACAGTATTTTTAAAATTTAGAAACTATGACAGTATTTTAAGAAATACTTTATTTTTTGTGGTTATTTGTAAAAAAAACCCTATAAACAACAATAATGTTAGTGAAAATTTTATCATATACAACAAAATATAAAATAATTTTAAAAATACTATTTAATTTTTTTTATTTGAAAAATATTGTTTTTTATTTTTTAACATTTGTTGTTACATTTGTTATATTTGTTAATAACAAATGTAACACATTTATTATAACTAATGCAACAAATGTAACAAGTGTTACAAAAATTAAAAAAATTGTATTTTTAGAATTAAAAAAATATGACAGTATTTTAAGAAATATTTTATTTATTATAGTTATTTCTGAAAAAACCTCATAATGGTATCCATGCAGTAGGATTCTTGATTTATTGTTCAATGCATTACAATTTTACTTGATAATTAATGAGAAGACTCGCAGCCAAATAGACTAGTAGTTAGGGGTGGCATTTTAAAAGAAATCGAAACCAAAGGTTCTGGTCCGGTTCCAAAAAATAATTAGGAATTGGAATCGAGAATTGATCAAGTTCAAGTCAATTCTTGGTTCTCAAAACGAAAAAGTAAGTACATGACTCTTAAATCAAATTTGTCATTTTTTATAAGTTTCGGGTATTGAAATACTCATGCCGATCCACCCAAGTCCCAATACACGTATGTATTGGTATTGATATTTGCTAATGATAAATAATACTACTCAATAAATAAGGGGTTCAATATCAAAGATAAACAAATATTAAATATTAGAGATTCACTCTATCCAAGGTCTAAGATCATTTTCACCTTCTATTCTACAATTCAACCTATCAGACAAGTCACGCAAGTGTTGAGAGAAATAGACTTCTCTTTTTACTTGTAAACTGTAAAGATCTTCGTGGTGGATAGAATTGTAACATGTGTTGGCATTGTTTAATTTATTTATTTATTAAAATAAAATAAAATTAACACTTACTTTCTAAAAAAGGTAAATTTTGTTAATAAAAAAACTTTAACAATTATATTTGATAAAATAAATAACTTAGTTGATTTACTTTTAAACACAACATCACATACTTGTTAATGGATACATGGATAAGAAAGAATGAAAAAAAAATATATATTAACATTTTCATCTAAAGAAAAGGTCAAAATGTCTCCAACTAATTTCATTTTCTTATGGAAGCATTTGAGGCTAATAATTTATAGTAAATAAATTCCATCCAAAGTTAGATGTGTCAATTCGGGTCAGGTCCACTTCCGATGAAGTTCGGTGACGGCCCACATTAAAAAAAGTTCGATTGCGAGTCGAGTCAACCCAGCCCACAAAAATTGGACACGAACCCGGCCCATATATCGACTCATTTAGGTCGAGCCCATGTGGACCACGGTTCCGCTTGTATGAAAAAAAAATGAAATTACTAACTTATTTTACTTTTAAAAAATATTTATATTTATAGCAAAAAATATGTTAAATTATTAAATAAAAAATAAATAACAATAATAAATTCACATTTGTTATTTATAACAAGAAATGTTTACATGGAATTTATATCTTATTTTACATTGAATTATTTCTAACTTTGTGAATTTGAATAGAATGCAAACAAATTACAACTAAATACATCACTATAATTAAGTACAAATGTTTTTTTTTAATATTAAATGGGCCATGGTTTGATGCTGATCCGCCGACCCACGCTCGGGCCGGCAGATCAGCGTCATCCAGCCTGTGTACAGCCCGTTCGATTCAAGGGTCGGCCCGTAGTTACAGGTTGATGCAGGTGGGCCGATGTAGGTTTGGTCGACCCCCCCCCCCCCCCCCCCCCCCCCCCCCCCCCGTCTTGAAATATCTATCCAAATGTATCCACTTTAAAAGATATTAGCCATTTTTTATAGACTAAGTTAAATTTTTATATATGCATATATGTCTTATGTAACTGTTGAACAAATATTATTCTACCAAACATAGTCGAAGCATTAACATAGTATTAAGATACGATATTGTATATTGAAATTTAAGATTGTGGAAGTTTGTGTGCACGTTCTCTCATTCTAATTTTGTTTGTTGGAATATGTTTTACTTTAATACGATACTTGTTCAACTTAAAAATTCAGTCAATAATAAACTTCATGATCAAGGGTGGATTTGGGAAATGCAGCCCTAGCCCATATGGTAATTTAGTACTAGATTAAAAAAAGAGTAAATTCAGGACTGGTCACTGTTGTTGCACTTATGAGTTCTAAAATCATATGCTCAAAACTTAATTCAATTAAAATCACATTTTAGAGCTAAAAGATCAACATACTCTTGCAATTGCAAAAAAACGCTAATTCAATGACACTTTTTTATGATATGATACTGTTTTATTATGATACTCTTTTCTATGATACTGTTTTATTTAGATAATGTACATTGATATATTTATACCATACTTTTATCTTTGATACTGTTTTATTATAATAATGTTTCAACATATGATACTATTATTAAATATGAATAGTATCGATCATCTTGTACTACTAATGAAGTATTTTAAGAACAGTATTATTACTTCAACCATTAAAACATCTTGTACTTAGTTTTATATATGATATTGTTTTATTTAGATAATGTACATTGGTATATTTATACCATAATTTTATCTTTAATACTGTTTTATTATGATAATGTTTCAACTTATGATATTGTTATTGAATGCAAACATAATAAATGATCTTGTACTACTAATGGAGCATTTTAAGAACAGTGTCATTACTTCAACCATTAAAACATCTTGTAATTAGTTTTATATATGATACTGTTTTATCTATGATACTTTTTTATCTTATACTTATACTATGCTTTTATCTTGATACTGTTTTATTATGATAATATTTCAACCTATGATACTGTTTCAATCTATGATACTGTTATTGAATTCAAACAATTTCAATAGTCTTGTGCTACTAATGGAGCATTTTAAAAACAATATCATTACTTCAACTAGTAAAACATCTCTACTTAGTTTTATCTATGATACTGTTTCATGATACCTTTAGTTTTATCTATGATACTGTTTTCAATATCATTACTTCAACATTTATCTATGATACTGTTTTGATTCAAAATGTCGTCGTAAATACTGTTTCATGTGATACTGTTTTATTAAGATACTTTCATGTATGATACTGATATATTAAGATACATTTATCTATGATACTATTTTATTAAGATACATTTATCTATAATACTGTTTTATTAAGATACTGTTAAGATATGACAAACTAAATATTGTCGTTTTAAGCTAAAGAGACAACTTAAAGAAACTAAAGATGATGCTAGTAATATGTGTGGTACATAGAACGAACTTCAAGCGTTATTTCTTAAAGAATGTCCATATACATACTATATTTACTATTTTGCCCACCGACTACAATTGACATTAGTTTCTACATCCAAGGATGTGATTTGTCTCATTTGGACAGCGTTGTTAATATTATTAATTCTTCTTCTAAGCGCATTAATATGTTGCAAACTGCTCAAATAAGTAAATTTGATTATATGTTAGCTAGTGGAGAATGGAAATCTGGAAGTGGGGCCAATCAGATTGGTAATTTGCAAAAATCAAGCTCTACTCGTTGGAGTTCACATTATCAATCGGTAAAGAGCTTGATAGATATGTACGCTGCAATTTGGAAGATGCTTGAGTATCTTATTGTCCATTTTCCAAATGGAAGATCTTGAGTTGAAGTGAATGGTGTTCTTGAAACCATTACAAGCTTTGAATTTGTGTTTTCCTTATATTTAATGATAGAATTTTGGGACTCAGAGACGTTCATTGTCAAGTTCTTCAAAAAAGACCTTAAGACATCCCGGCTGCTATCAAGTTTGTCTCTACCACAAAAGCTATCCTCCAAAAATTAAGAGAAGATAGTTGGGAAGAATTTCTTCATGAAGTGAAAATATTTTGCTTAAGAAATGATGTTGATATACCTTATCTAAATTATTTTATAAAATTTGTCGTTCTTGTGACCAAGTTACACTTGAGTATTATTACCACTTCAATATCTTCAATGAGGCAATATATTTTCAAATGATGGAGTTAAATACAAGATTTAATGTCTCCAACAACCAATGGCTAAGATCTATTGTACGGTCTCTACGTGTGGCGTTGGTAAGTCAACGTTTTTTCCTTTGGTTGTACAATCCTTTCACATGCTCTCTCTCTCTCTCTAAAAATTGGGAGAAAAAGAAATTGTACCAGATGCTTTTGCTCTGGTTTTTTATCGTGGCTGAATCTCAACTTATTCTTCTCTTTCTTCTCCGATGATCTTGTGATTGAATGTCCATTGATCTAGTTTAAAACACATTTGTTAACGAGTAACTCTGCTTTCTCCATTAAGGTATGGGTTGAAAGGAAATGGTTGATTGATTTGGGGCTCTTGCCTAAGGATCTGGTAAAATCTGTGCCCATGTTATTAGATGGCTAGCGCGTTGTTTCAATGCTATTTTTGTCTAAGCCCTTGGAAGAAGTTGAAGGAAAGATTGGAGAAGGAAAAGTGGGTCGATCATGTCAATCGACTTTAAAGAGCATGACAGGGATTGGGTTGTTGTTTGGTTTGACTTGTGGAATCAAATATTCAGGATTAAGATTTGTTGTACAGTTTGATTCCTGTGTATTTTCTCAATAAAACTGGTATCAAAGCACAGATTCGTGTTCTTAGAGAAAGAAATCATATGAATATACAAGATTTGAGGGTCAGATTTCTAGGTCATTGAAGAAGGCATGTGAGAACTTAGATCCCGATCATATATGATCCTATTTTGTTGCGTGGACACCGAATTTGTGTTCACAGTGTCAAGGTGTGTCGAAAGAGACGGTGCGTGTAACTCTGGCAGCGATAGACGACTTTCGATGGTGGTGCGTGTGGGTTTCCACTGGCGTGTGGTGGAGCATACTGACATTTTCCTTGCTGTTGATATACTGCACACCTCTATGGCAAAAGTAAGTGGCCCTAGAGTAAGAAAAAAATTTGTATCTCTCCTTAAAACATGAACAATGAGTTTGTTCGTTCGGTTTGCTTCTCTTTAACCTTCTCACTAAAAATTTGTAATATCACTTTGTTGCTTGTAAATTTCGTGTGAATGATGCATTTGTGACTGAGAGAATTTTAGCATGTATAGTTTCTGATTTACCTATATTTGTGCTCATATAAATATCTTGAGATTTTTGCTCTAGAAAATCTGATTCATGATTGTAACGACTACGGACTTTCTCTTACAGGCCTTTCGTCTAGGGACTATTCCGTGTGCCGTTAACTTACGTACTGTCCACTAGAAGTTGGGCTCCAAACTTGCCCAATTGGTACCAACATTCACTATAAGTTCCTTTTAAATGGGAGGTCAAGGGTTCGAATCGCTGGGGACGCGAAAGAAATCTAGTTTGGAGTCCAACCTCCAGTGGACAGTACATAAGTTAACAGCGTACGGAATAGCCCCTAAGCAAAAGGCTTGTAGGGGAAAGTTCGTGGTCGTTACAAAAAAATACGCGTTTTTTTTTGTAACAACCACGAACTTTCTCCTACAAGCCTTTCGCCCATTGGCTATTCTGTGTATCGTTAGCTTACGTACTATCCACTAGAGGTTGGGCTCCAAACTAGATTTCTATCACGTCCCCAACAATTCGAACCATTAACCTCCTCCATAAGAGGAACTTATAGTGGATACTGGTACCAATTGGGCAAGTTGTTCAATTGGTATCAGCATTCTACTTAAGTTCATCTTAAGGGATGAGGTCAAGGGTTCGAATCGTTAGGGATGCGAAAGAAATCCAGTTTGGAGCCCAATCTCCAGTGGACAGTACATAAGTTAATGGAGCATGTAATAGCCATTGAGCAAAAGGCCTGTAGGGGAAAGTCCGTGGTCGTTACAGTGATGTTTTGAATTTGAGAAATTTGCTTGTGATAGGTGATTCCAGTTGTCTGTCATTGTTAATTTTGGCATTCATTGTCTTAGAAGAGTAATTTATGTGAAAATTCTAATTCAACAAAGGATTTCAGAAGCCATTGATCATTCATAAACTTTTTCAGATGATTTGAAATCAAAATCGAACAAAATTGTCTATAGTTCTATCATTTTGCATTTATATGATAATATTGTTAGGTAAGTTGAAAATTCGAAAACTGCTAGAGATCTTTGGAAAGTCTTAGATACTTTATTTTTTTACTAAAACTTTGCCGAATATAATTTATTTGCTTGAAAAGTTGTTTAGCTTTAAAATGGATACAAGTAAAGACTAAGAGGCAAACTTGAATGACTTTAGCATTATAGCAAGGAGTCTTGCGCATAATGATAAGAAATTTGCAGATGAGGATTTAGCTGTAATTTTGATAAACTCTCTCTCTAGTTCGTACTAAGATGTAAGAAATGCAATAAAATATGCTAGGGACACTTCAATACAAGTAATTGTTAATGATACCTTAAGTCTAGAGAGTTAGAGGTGAAAAAAGAGTCAATAAGTGGGAGTTAGAGAAGCGAGCATGTATGTGAGGAATAGACTAGAAAAGAAGGAACACAATAACAATCAAAACAAGAAGAGTAGATGTAGGTCCAAGGGAAGGTCTAAGTCTAGAGACAAAATTAATAAAAAGTGGTACAATTTTGGAAAGTTGGGACACTTAAAAAGAGATTGGTTTGACCTTAAGAAGAAACAAAAAGACCAGGCTTTAGAATTCTAATATAATGCTGCTTTAGAAGCTGATATTGATAGCATTCATCTGTTAGTAATTGTGAGATGAATCAAGAATGGATTATTGATTCCGAATACACTTTTTATATTTTTCTCGTAAGGGGCTGATTTTATAACTATAGGCAGATTGAGCCTAGAAAAGTCTTTATGGGTGATAGTAACTCACAAATAGTTGAGAAAATTGGGGATATTTCCTTCAAATGCATGATTGCTTAATTAGATCTCTTTGCAATGTTAGATATTTGCTAAATCTAAAAAGAAGCTTAATATCATTGGATGTACTTGAAGATGAGGATCACGAGTTTAATTCTGAAAATTACACTCTAAAAGTAATTAAGGGTTCATTAGTTGTCATGAAAAGTCCTAAAAAAAAGTGACTTGTACTACTTACAAGGTGAGGCACAAGTGGTCAATGGCTCGAGTTCTTTCTCAGTTAATGATGATAGAACTGAGATATGAGATAATAGAATGGGACACAAGGCATTTGATAAACATGTGTCCTAAAATATGTAGCAAGAAACTGACATTGTTTGTATGTAATTTTAGTTTGCTTACCTTTTTGACATAAATTACCCACACTTTCAGGCTTTGCAATGATACTAGGAACTCCTCGTAGTGTATTCAATTTTGTCAGTTTCAAGATATCACAATAGTTCAAATTTTCCAACTGATTGTACCACAACTCTGCAAAATCAGTCTTTAAAACATGACACATAATTTTGGTGTCAAAAAGATAGTATTTATCACTAGACCTAGTACCATGTAAGATACAATTACCATCATATTTCAAGATTTTGCATGATTTTTTTGAAAACATAACTAAAAGATTATCATTCCATAATTGCCTACATTAATCAGATTAGCTTTCAAACATTCAACAAATAAAACCCATTTTAAAGAGGGCAATCCATCAACCAGGATAATACATACACCTTCAATTTTACCTTGCGCCTTGTCACCAATCAAGGCTGGTTCTAACATTTTTCTGGGACCCGAGGCGTAATCCAAAAATTAGGACCCCAAGAAATTTTTATTTTTATTTTTTTAAAATAGGCCCCTTCGATTTTGGGCCACTAGTCAGGGGCTGACGAGTCACACGGCGAAACCCTGCGTCCGCCCGTGCTGAAATTTCACAAAAAAAATGGTGCGTAACATGTTTTGGACCCGGCCCAAGTTCTGTAGCACAGTCCAACCCAGTCCATATCCATTAGACTGGAATATTTTTTTTAAAAAAATTGTAGTCCATGTCCAGCCCAATTAAATTGATCCATTACCTATTTGCAGTCCAATCCAAAAACCCAAAATCAGTTGAAATCTGAAGAAATACCCAATACAGCAATACCCATCTAAACCCAAAAATCAGATTCAATAAAAAAAATTAAGAAAGGAGAAAAAACCTACAAAACGAGAAGAAGAAAGCCGACTCCGGTAGAACTTAGAAGGCGATTCCAGCACAAGTTAGCAGTGCCTGAAAAGTGAAGCTGAACCGCTGAAGGACGAAGCACAACAAAGCGACTCCGACGACTTACAAGCAAAACCGCAGTCCGCAGAAGACAGATTGGCTAAAATCTGAAGAAAGGTATTTACTTTTTATCATCTTCAATGAGTTCAATCACCTTTTCTTTACCGCCATTTTGGAGTTTCTGTGTGCGCAGCAGTAGAACGGTTTGGAAATTAGAATGGAATTTGCATTGTGTTGTTTACAGTGTACTTGTGTATTTGTGGCTTTGGCCTTTGTGCCTTTGTCATATCTAATCATCGCCTGCTAGTCAAAATAGGTTAAATTGTTTATTAGCTCTGATTGCTTATTACTTATATTTGATTAGGTTAAATTGTTAATTAATAGTTTAATGGTAGAATTAGTTAATTAATACAACAGTACATTTATTACTTATTAGGCAAAATATGGTTAATTAATTTTAGTTATTAGTTTAAATGGTTAATTAAATTATTTATTAGTTATTAAATTTTATTATTATATTTACTTATTAATTATACTGTTGCCTTGCCGGCTAATTATTATATTGTCGTTGCTAGTTGTTATTGTTTAAATTGTTGCCTTACCGGCTAATTATTACATTACTGTTGATAGTTGCTTTTGATTATATTATTATATTGCCGGCTAATTATTATATTGTTGTTATTAGTTGCTATTGATTTTATTATTGCCTTGCCGGCTTAATACATTATGTTGGGAGTTGGGACTTGGTACTTGGGATTGAATAGTTTGATTGAGAAATAATTTTCGTAATTTGATTACTTGAAGTCTTGAACCGTTGAGTGACTAATTTACAGTCTACAGACAAGACATTAGATATGAAAAAGTTTTTTCAACCTCAAAGAAAGCCTGAAGCTGGACCAGCTGGTACAAGTTGCTCTAGTGCTGCTTCTAATGCTGTCAATACTTCGAGTTCGACACCTTCACAAAGTTCATTACCTGTTGATAATGATGGTACTAAGAAGTCTCGAGTTGATATTAATATAGATGCCCTTGACCTTGAGTATGATCCTGGGAAACGGCCCCCAATCGAATCCTATGACCCTAATATTAGAGACGAGGTTAGGATGATTTACTTGGAGAGAGGTCCCTGTCAACCACACGTACATAGTTTTCCAAAAAAAAATTATGGGAAAAGATAAGAGGTGTTTTAGGAAGGAATGGTTTACCGATTTCCATTGGTTGGAGTATAGCATTGAGAAGGATGCCACTTTTTGTTTGCACTGCTATTTGTTCAAACCCGATAGAAGGGGTCAAGAAAGTGGAGAAACATTCACAAAAACTGGTTTTAGTTATTGGAAACACAAACAAATTTTGAAAGATCATGCCGGTCTTGTTACTAGTGCTCACCATCATGCTCTCACAATGAGCACCAAATTGATGAATCAAAGGCGAAGTATTTCTTTTGCACTTTCAAATCAAAGTACTGAACAACAAAAGAGGTACACGACTAGATTGACTGCGGTGCTAGCTGTTACCATATTTCTCTTGATGCAAGGATTGACTTTTCGTGGACATGATGAGTCGGAGAAATCGCTTAACAGGGAGAATTTTCTTGAGTTACTAAGCTGGTACGCATATAGATGTGAGGGAGTGAATGAGGTAGTTTTTGGCAATGCTCCTAGAAATGACCAAATGACTGCACCAAGCATTCAAAATGATTTGGTTAACTGTTGCACTGTGGAGACAACAAGGGCTATCATGAAAAAGTTGGGTGATTCTATGTTTTCGATCTTAGTGGATGAGGCTCGTGATAACTCAGTGAAGGAACAAATGGCAGTTGTTTTGAGGTATGTAGACAAATCCGGATCTGTCAAAGAATGTTTTTGGCCATCTCTCATGTCACTGATACCAGTGCCCAATCACTAAAGGATACAATTGATGAAATCTTTTCTAGGCACGGTATGAGCATTTCTAAGCTTAGAGGGCAAGGTTACAATGGAGCTAGTAACATGTCAGGTGAGTTCAACAGGTTGAAGGCTTTGATTTTAAGAGAAAATCCATGTGCACAATATGTTCATTGTTTTGCGCACCAACTCTAATTATGTCTTGTTTTTGTTGCGCGTAGAACTGAAGTGCTTGCTGATTTGTTTAACATGCTGAGTATCACAGTGAATTTGGTTGGTGCTTCATGTAAGCGTGTTGATGCTCTCAGAGCAAGCTACCACTCCGAGATTCTCGTGAAGCTCAATACGGAAGAACTTTGTAGTGGTAGTGGCAAGTTTCAAAACATGAGTTTGGCCCGACTGGGTGATACTAGATGGAGTTTACATCTACTCACAATTACCCGTTTTATTGGTATGTTTAATAACATAATTGATGTGCTTGAAAATATAGCAGATGATGGCATATGTTTAGATTTGAAAGGAATGGCGGGAAGATAACTGAGTATTATGCAAGACTTTGAGTTTGTGTTTTGTCTATATTTTATGTTCGAAATTCTTGCAGTGATAGATGATTTTTCTCAAGCCTTACAGAAGAAAGATCAGGACATTGAAAATACTATGAGATTATTGAGTTTGTGCAGGGGTTCATTGCTAAATATGAGGGACAATGACTGGGATAATTTGTTGAGCAGGGTAATTGAGTTTTGTGTTGGTACAGAGATTGTAGTGCCCAACTTGGAAGATATTGTAGTGAAGAAAGGTCGACCTAGACGCGGAACTCATCAGATGACTTATCATGATCGTTTTTATGTTGACTTGTATTGCCATGTCATAGACTCAATCTTACAGGAGTTGAATGATCGTTTTTCAGAGACTAACACCGAGCTCCTTACTTGTATTTCATGCCTCAATCCAAAGAACTCATTTGCATGTTTTGATATGACTAAATTAGTACGTTTACCTCAGCTCTATCCTATAGACTTCACTACTGAGGACATCATGTTACTCAGACCTCAATTGGATAAGTTCCTTATGCTTGTTAGAAGTGATGCGGCATATGCTGATCTCAATAGCATATCTTGCATCACTGAGAGACTTGTTCAAACAGGATGTCATTGTTATTTCTCATTGGTTTATAGGCTCATCACATTGGTTTTTACTCTACCAGTGGCAACTGCGAGTGTTGAAAGGGCATTCTCTGTTATGAATCTTATTAAGAATGATTTGCGCAACAAAATGAGTGATGTTTAGTTGAACGATAACTTGGTTGTTTACATAGAGCGGAGAATATTCAAAGAAATAGAGAATGAGGCGATCTTGAAACAGTTTCAGACTATGCGACCTTGGAAAATGCAGTTATCTAGTTTCACAAATTGAAATTAGAGTTGTACTAAACACTTTTTAGCATTATTACGGCTTGTATCGAATTATATTTCACTATTATATGATTTTCTTGTTGCTTGATAAGTTACGTATTTATTAAAAATATTTTTACATTATTTTTTCACAAGCATCGGTCGTTGACTGGTCAACGGCCAATATTTGACTGTTGACCAGTCAACGTCCGCCCTAGCTAACTTCAACTCTAGATTCGCCACTGCCACTAGCTACCTAATAATAGTCATGATCGTCATAGAATATAGCTTGCTTTGCTTTGTTGGATTTCAAACTTTTGTACAAATATTTTTTTAGAGGGCAAATTCAGTAATCACAAATAAATATTTTTTTTTAAAAATGAAAATGGGCCCCCTTCGATTTTGGACTGAGGCGGTTGCCTCACTTGCCTCGGCCCAAAACTAGGCCGGTCACCAATGGTAACTAGTCCACCTGCATGACTCTTGTAATCAGTCAGAAAAGCGCTATCATACGTCTAGATCCACTATCAAAATACCATTAGATATGAAGAAGTGTTCTATAGTCAACATCAATCATATAACAATTTAAATTACTTTTTTTTTACCCAAACTTGCCTCGCTTTAATGTTACCACAGTGTTTCATTGTCTACCAATCAAGTTCTTATTAGATAAACAATAAAAGAAATCATGTCCAAACTTACCACGGATGCTACATTTAACAAAGTATTGATATTTACCTCTCCGCATTGGGGCTTGATACCTCAGCTGTTTGACTGATGAAAGAATCTGAATTGGAGTCTTGACGTTGTTCAAAACCTACATAGGCGAGTGAGGTAAGTCCCCACAACATTTTTAATATTTTTGAATTTATATAAAAATACACACACATATATATCTTAACATAAAAATCCTGTGGAATCGTGTCTAAGAATAGAAACTTAATATTAAATTATTGATAGATTATTGACAATGTTAAACTCATTTATGAGTTATTTGCAGATTTACCAATGGAAATATAGGCTCGTATGATGTTCTAATCAAAAGACACAAACATTTGGTAACCTCGACGTTGTTAATTCATTAATTAAGTAGTTAATGCATTCTGATTTCAATAGATTCTGGAAGCCAAAAAAGACAAACACTATTATCCAAAATGTTTTCAGTTTTGGGTGATTTCGAGAATGTTAAGACTTAAGACACCGCTTTACATTAAAATTTATCGTTTTCCAAAACAAAATTTCACATTGAATATTTAAATATCTTATCTCTATTTTCAATTTCTTCTATCTTTTAAGTTATAAATCGTACAAAATGTGTAGATAAAAAATATATTCGATCAATTTAAAGTATAATTTAAGCTCTGCCAAACATGCTATTAGTTAGATATGAACCTTAATTTCTTAAAGACATCATAATTTTTAAATATGCCCCAACTTTGACATACGTTTTGGTAGAAAAAGCGGATGCATTCAAGTAGTCCTTCCGTTCTATAAAGATATGTTTACAGTCTTTATTCATCTATCCTAAATTATAATTCACTTTCTTTGTTGATAGTATAATTAATTACTTAGTTTTCTAATATGTCCAATATGAACTAATATTATATTAATATAGGAGTATATAAGGAAAAACGTAAATAAAATTTATTGTTTCAATTATAATAATTACATTTTCTTAATCTGTATGAAAATATAAGTAAATCTATTTTTATGAGACCGAATGAGTACTATTTAAGTCGAGACACGAGGAGAAGACAAAATATGTTTGTAGCAATGTTGACCAAAATGAAGCACTTTTTTTGAAGGAAGAAAGTAACTTTCCATCCTCTATCTAGGATTCTACAAAGATTGAAGTCTTACCATTTATAACATGTTTGGCAGTAGTGAAATTATTTTTAAGTACTTATAAGTTGTGAATTATATGAAATGTGTGGACAATAAGTTGTGAGTCCTATAAAATATGTTGATAAAAAATATATTTGACTAATTTAATCAATATAGATGAAATTTAACTTCAATGTTGGTTTCAATATTTTAAAAAAGAACATCTTGGATATAGACAATTTGAAAGGGTTATTATATTGACAAATCTTGGACAATGGGTTCGTGGAAGTTTCTTATTCGAGAAAGCGAGCCCCACAATGTGCATGCATGTTATTAGCCGCATTAATCGGTGTCGTATTAGTCTAGGGAGGAGTAGACTTGGTTCCATAGTGACCACAAATATTCTTTAGAAACATCCGTTGACTAATTTCGATTTTCAAGATTCTTGACGACAAAGATACATCATCATAATTGTCCTAATATTAATATTTTAATTTATAGTACTATTAAGTTATTACTGTTGTTGGAATCATGTTTCCATATTTAAAAGATGATTTTTAAATAAATAAATAATTTTTGTATAGTAAATTAATATAGAGCGTCTCATTCTTTATCATACAACATCTTTATGAATAATACTATTCATAATTGTTCATTATCGATAGTCATTTTACGTAACATTATACAAATTGATGAATTATTTACTTCAATTATGTAATGTATTTATAGCCAATAATTATAAATAATTCATTTAATTGAGTAATGCCACACATAATGACTATTGGTAGTGAGCAACTATGAATAGCATTACTTTTTATTTAAATCATGATCCAGAGAATTTAAAATTATAATTGTATGAGTTGATTCATTTCCTTGATTTTCATTGCTCTTTCTTGTTATATTCTCGTAGGGCCTGTTTTATTTGTGGATAAAAGTTATTTGGATAACAATTTAAGTTAAAAATGAGGATATTTTTTGTCCTCGAAAAGAGGAGGATTTTTTTTATTTGGATAATGATTCACTCATTGTTTTTAAAAGACGAATGTACTTTTATATATAGAACAAATTTATTTTTGAACATCCATATCTTAAAATAATCACTGTCACCCGCCCTCTGTCACTGCCATCTACCACCGCCCACCCGCCAGCCAGCCAATGCTCGCCACCACCCTCCGCCGCTCTATCCATTTTTTTTTCTTTTAGTTTTTTATTTACCTTTTTTCGTTTAATTAATATTAATGGTATAATTGTTTTTTTCTAATCAAAAATTAATTTTTTAACAGTGATTTTTTTCATTTTTATACCTAACTCAATCAGACATGATAATGATAAACCTGTTATCCGGATAACTATTATTTAGATAACTTTTATTCAGATAAATATTTTTATCCACAAACCAAACGGTGATGATAAAAACTTATCTTCATTTTTTTCTTAAATTGTTATCTAGATAAAAATGTATCTGGATATCAATTCCGCCCAAACAAGATAACACAAATTTTATTTATTATTTTTAACCATGCATTGACCATAAACCAAACGGTCCGCGGTGAAATTTCTTAAATTTTGTACCGGTTTTGTCATGCCAAATTTGAAATCGCCCAAGATTAAAGCAAAAACCACATGCTAACAAATAGGGTAAAAGCGTGTTTTTCACAACACAACTTTCAAGTTCAATAAACTAAATTTTTTAAATAAACAACAAGTTAAGCATTTTCTCAATAAATTTTGAATCGACTATCTACATGAATCATCTACGGCCCCTCCATTCAATTTATTGCCAAGAAGATTCATTAGCCAAGTAGAGGATTATGACAATATAGAGTTTTCTATCATGAACAAAGTCTAGGCAATGATCTGCCACTGTTTGAACAGTTTACATCAAATTTCTTAGCATTTGCTGCTTTTATCTGCCTTTTCCTACATTTCTTCACCTTCTGCATATTCATTCCAAATTGGCCCCTATCCTTTGCTGGAAATTTTGCATTCTGGGATAAATGTATCAGAGAATCCGATGATAACTTGTCGTAATTCAGCGCGCGACAGATTTTTATTCTCTCTTCTTCATATAGATAGTTGTGAGCCTGGAAAAAAAAAATCAGTCGAGTTATGCCGGTTATTTTGGGTTCGGCTACATAAAATTTGGG
The DNA here is from genome assembly GCA_030279155.1 of Forsythia viridissima. Taxonomy (NCBI): domain Eukaryota; kingdom Viridiplantae; phylum Streptophyta; class Magnoliopsida; order Lamiales; family Oleaceae; genus Forsythia; species Forsythia viridissima. The sequence continues at coordinate 6,780,211 of CM059036.1, forward strand.
CGCCTATATCTACTCGAAGATAAATAAAATGCAAATATAGAATTGTAAATGGAAATCATACCCGAAAATACATGTCCATTGCTTCATAAATTCTGTCATGAGAGTCTCTTGCAAAATCAGGCAGACCGAAGACTAATGCACGAAACTTGGAAGGTTTAAGATGAGGATCGGGAGCGACTTCTGAGATGTACAAATCCATCAAATGGGCAACTTTCTTCAATCGGCGTAGGACTAAATGTTTCGTGCTAACTTCGAGAAATGTTTTCAAGAATCTGAGGACTAAATTCACGTCGTACGCATGACTTTTTTTCGGGGGAGAAGGGACTAGTAAATCATCCAATGTAGCTTCATCCAGCCTAGAACCAATCAGACATTCTAATTTCTTCATGGAACTTTTTGAGATTTTTAAGGTAAAGGATACTTGAAGCATGTTACATAGGCTTCTGAAAGAAATGAAGCTTCCATCAAGTGAACACAGCAAATTGATCACAATCACAATAAATTTACACTTCCCTGATGATGAAAGACTCCTAAATTTCATCCTCTGATAGTAATTAAGGAAAGAAGATATCGTCTCGTGATCTAGCTTCATCAAGATCATAGTCTTCGCTACTTTCTCAAACAAATCAACGCTCAAGAATTCAAGATCTCGAAACCAAATAGTCGATAGGGAACTGCTTAATTGGCTGCTATAAGTACTTATTTCACCAGATAATTGAACACTCGAACTCTCTGAGGATGAAGAAGAAGCACAAGGGCTTGAAACACGAGGGGGAAAAAACCTTCCAATGAAACAATTCAAGATTTTTTGCAGCATACACGAAGAATTCGTGAAAGGTACTAATTCTTGAAACTTTTTTAAGCAATCAATTAGCTCAAACCAGGTCCATTGATGGATACTTTCAAGAAATACTTTTGTTTGGTCTATCAAATCATTAATTTCCACGAAATTAGCAGCAGAATGTAGTAATAATACATTACTAGGAGTTATGCCAATTCTGCCTCCATTGTAGCAGAATCTAACAATGAGTTCGAAACCCTCTGCTCCACCGGGGAATTCGTGGAATATAACTTTGAGGCCTCGACAAGTCGATTTTTCAAATAACTTTCTGAATCTACCAGAGAAATATGTAACAACTTTCTGCAGAACAATCAAGAAAAATTAAGCCAATGTGGTAGAAAATGAATTAATTATCAGCAAAATTGTAGCCAAAACATGTAGAAAAGCGCGATTCAAGCAAAGATACCTCTTGCACGAAGAAGGTCTCATGGCCATTGACATCTACTTCAAGATTACACGACATTCGCGCATAGTATAACGTACTACTCAGTACGTAAAATGGTATCAAACAGGGCCTAAGTTTTTCCTTTTCAAGTAAGAAATGCTACTCAGTACAAAGTGACTGAATGCAGATGGATAGAGAGATAGGACTGTTAAGAAATTTCTGTTTTTTGTTCGTGTCTTGGCTTTGGACTTTTGAAGCGTTGTTTTGGACCTTTTGGTCAATGACAGCTGAGAAAATTGCTTGTTAGTATGGGGACAGTGCATGGGGTTAGAAGCATCTAACACATAAAAAAGAGGGTCTATTATTATATAAATAAAGGTTCCAAAATCAAAGAGAAACATTAATTAAATATACAAGATTCACTCTATCCAAAGGTCTAAAATCATTTTCAACTGCTACTATCCATTTACTTAATTAGGGGATGATGGAGATCCCCTGGTGGGGAGGAGTTATAACCCCCTACTGGACACGTTATTCTTTCTTTTTCGCAGCTAGTTGCAATAGCGCTTTTCACGAGTAGTAGTATTCTATGTGGCATTAAATGATATATTCAATAAAATAAGTTTTATATCTTTATATTTTATTGAGTCTATTATTTAATGTTAACACAGTTCCCACATACACTGATGATAAAAAAACATTATTCCCCTTTACACTGCAAGCTAGATCCAACACAAGTGCCTTGGTTCTCCAATCGAGTTTTACTATAAATTTAAGTTTAGTATACACTGCTCGACTGGATTGAATTCGAAAGGAGAGAAAATTTTAATCTTTTTTCTTCTTTAATACTATCTAAGAGATTAGTATGGAATAATCCATTTTATCAAATAAGCAACAAAGGATTTAAGGATTAAGCAGCAGAGAGAAAACGATTATTTTCTTTCCCTTTAGAGAGCTTCATGATCAATATAATAATTATTGTACTTGAAAGCAACTTTTTAAAAAGTAATTTAAGCTAAGGCTTACTTTGTTAAAAAATAATTTTTGTTAGCATGTTTGACCATGCCTAAAAATCAAGTAAAGTTACTTTAGAGCTTAACAAAACATGTTTAAAGCTTTAAAAGTTAATTTTGAGTATTGTTTTCTCTAACATATTTTGATTTTCTTTAAAAGTTAGCTCTTTCAGAATTTTTTGGTACAAAAAAAAAATTATTATTTTTATTTATAATAATAATGGAGTTTTATTGAATTAAATCGCCACGAATTTCGTGGGAGATAAAAAAAAGGAATACAATCAACCCAATTAACAATAACCGGGGAGAATGTAGCGTAGGAAACCAACTTGTGGGCCACTTTGTTTCTCGATCTAGGTACAAATGTAAAGAATAATGATATTTGTTGAAACTCTACAATGATACTATTGCAATAGAAGTATAAACTTATATAGAGTAGCTATCAACATTATCAACAAGATAAGCTAAAGTTCCTATCTAGTCTTAGTTATTACCCTATTGCATACTTGGCGTAGGTGAAGCCAAAGTCCAAGTTTGATCTTAAGACCATCAAAGAGTGAGCATGAGAGAGGCTTGGTGAAGATGTCAGCGAGTTGCATGGAGGATGAAACAAAGTAGGTGATAACACTACAAGAAATATGATATTCAACCACCATACAAATGGTCGCAGAATATACATTTTTGGTTGTTAATTACATTCAACGACCAAAATCAGTTGGTCGTTCGTTGGTTGGCAAATGAGTGTTGGTGATTGTATTCAACGACTACAAAACGATTGGTCATTACATGTACTGTTTCAGCAACTAAATTAATGGTCGTACAAGGTATGTATTGACAACCGATTATATTTATCCCAACCACTTATTTGATTGTTGTATCAAATATTTTAGTCGTTAAAATACAATAAAAGTAATCAAATTTTAGTTGTCTTTTATTTCAACAACCAAATAAATAGTCGTTAACATTTAATAGTGACAACCGATTTTTATTTTCCAACCACTTATTTGGTTGTTGTATCAAATATTTTTGTCGTTAAAATATAATAAAAGCAACCAAATTTTAGTTACCTTTCATTTCAAGAACGAAATAAATAGTCGTTAACATTTAATAGTGACAATCGATTTTTATTTCAACAACTACTTGATTTGTCGTTGTATTAATTATTTTTGTCGATAAATTACAATGAAAGCAGCCAAAGTTTAGTTGCCTTTCATTTCAACAACAAAAGAAATGGTCGTTAATATTTATATTGAAAACCGATTTTTATTTCAACAACTGTTTGATTTGTCGTTATATTAATTATTTTGGTCGATAAATGAACATTGAAGCAACAAGAATTTAGTTGCCTTTCTTTTTAACAACGAAAGAAGTGGTTGTAAAATGTTTACTTTAACAACCAAACTATTAAATTAACGAGAAATATGCTTGGCAACAATAATATTCTCGGCTCCATAACTTTCACACATTCACATCATACTACAAGCAAATCTTACCCACAACCATAAATAATTATAAGATTAAAGGAAATAAATAAGATTAACAAAAACTAAAATTTCTATGGGCCTTCAATTAATTAAAATATCACAATATCAACTACAACTATATGTCAATATCAAATGTTATGACTAAAACAAAATATTACACCCAGTTCAGACATTGGTGTTCTCAATATAAAAACAAACAATGTAGAGATGCAGACTATTGTCTCGAACGAAGAAAAATATGTATCTATTACCACCATCACAAATAATAAAGTCAAAAACTCATTAATTATCACCATTTGAACCATTAGACGGAGACGCATCAGGTTGAATAGGCTGCAGAAGAAACTCTTTAGGAATGTGATTTAAGAATGTCTGCATAGATTTCAACTGAGAACGAAGATCTTGAACCTCATTCTGTAAAGCAGCATTCTCTACAGAAGTACCACAATTTTCCAACCTTGTCTTCTTTGGATTTTTCTGTTGATCAACGTAGCTAAATCTCTTGCCCAAAACTTGCTCACATATTTCAGATTCTTTCAAAGGTATAAGGTGTTCATTCGGGTCTAGTTGAGAATTCTGTTCTTGTAAAACGTCCTGCATTTGATTCTATGGATTAATGTAAATTATAAATAAATGATTATAATTTTGAAATATATATTATACCATTGCAACAAATAAAACTACTTATATAATGGGACTCCACTTCTTTGGTTGTCCACCCACGTTCACTACAGTTCATGTCATAGAAAAATTTAATCTCACCATGTAGCTCTTTTGTAAGCGGATCCCTCTGTTCAAAAAAAAGAATTTGATGTATGAAGTTCATGAAATATAATATTGTATCATTATTTATGACTTACCATTTCATGTGCATGTGCAGCATTAGATTTCGATCCTTGAAGAGTTACCAACTTTTTTTTGGCACGGTTTGCTTTGCTCACTTCAGATTTTTTCTACAATGCATATGTATCACAATTCTAATCAAAATGCATAATTAGAAGCATTGTTAATGATAAGTGCGTTTTGTGCACTTATTTTGACCTTTGAATTAATCATTTATGCTGTCATATAGTTGATTTTCTACTTAATCTAGTTTATTATTTTTCTATTTCAGTTTTGGACCCGTTTATAAGCATAGAAAATATTAGACGAAAAAAGCATAAAATTTGGTGAAAATCGACGAGTAAATGACATACCATTGGAAAGATAATCGAATTACGAGTCCACCACTTTTTACGGATCTCAATTTGGAGCTTTCTACAAGAAGTTATGACCGTTTGAAAAACAGCCGCCCAGTGTTAATTTTGCTGCGGGATTTTACTTTCCTTTTTTTTAGTCCCAATTCAACTAGGTAACTCTTGGACAAGAAAATTGTAATCTTTTGGGATATTTTAGGGCACAATTAGAGTAGTATAAATATGAGTTATACTCCCATATCAAGGGGTTGGATTTTTGGGAGCCGAATCAAGAGAAGACGGAAGAGAAGAAGAGAAGACAACTCTTTGACGATCAAGACTTCTTCGAAGATTTCTTATCCTATCATCCATGCCGGATTTTATTAATTCTTTTCTTTTTAGTTTAATTATGTTCTTCTAAGTTTCTCTAGCCAAGGTAGACGATGAAACCTTGTTTAATTAAGTGATTATTCCGTTATTCGTTTAATTCCTTCTTAGATCTTTAACGTTCATGGCTTGTTCTTGTTAAATTAATTAAACAAACTCTCTTTCATCTTAAATATCATGTATTTTTTATAGTTAAATATTGATTTAATTAATCCATGCTTGATGCTTAAATATCTTCTATTAATTGCTTTTGATTTTTCGTCATCTTTTATTCGAATTGGGATACATAGAATGCTTAGAGATTCTTTGATTCTTTGTCTTCTTTCAATTGAGCTTGATACGAAAAACACTTAAGTAGTTTATGTTTGAAGCATAAGGGGAGCCTATATTTGATTTTCTTCTTCTGGACTTAATTGATAAATCTTTCGGGACGACAATAGATTGATTTCGGGTTGTCATGTGTTTTCGAGAATTAATTAATAATTGGATAATTGCTAAGTTAGACAATGGTGGATTCTGAAACCTTGGTCTTTTACACAACTTGAATTCTCAATTCATTTATTTAGCTTATTTAATTAATCTTTCGAGTAACTATTTCAACAAAAATCTCTTCAACTCAACTAGCATAGAATAACAGTTAATTTGGATTAAATTAGACCTTCCTCATAGCAGTCTCTGTAGGATCGACCTCGTTTTTACTTATCTATATTCCAATAGATTCGTACACTTGCGAGTTAATTAAAATTTGACATCAGTTAACCACAAGTGCAAAGTGCTTATACAACAAGAATTATAGAGAATGAAAAGTGACAAAATACTAGTCAAGGAGTTGCACACAAGAATTAGAGTTGCAATTCATAGAATTTATTCAATACCAAAGAAAATAGAATAAATTAGAGAATGGTAATAATTAATCTAAGAGTCCATCATATGCAATTTTTTATTTTTTAATTGAACGTCATTGAAATAGAATAAACAACTGAGGCAGTCCTTAGTAGAAACACTAACCACACAACTTTTCCACGGTATTTGTACTAAGATTTTGAAGCATTTGTATTTTTTGAGACATAGTTAACACATTGTTTTGAGAATATTAGATATGTCCATAAACCCACTTTGATCAATCATTCTGAAAAATAACCAAGCAATAAGCCTTGATCGTTACTCTCAAATCTTAGTACCACTATTCAAAATCATCTCGACTCTATTTTGTGTGGGATTACATTTAGAGATTATCGTAACTTAATTATAAAGAAGGACTCCACGAACGAGGGATGGTCAAAGTAGGAGAAATTTGTATCTTATTTTCACTTTAAGTGATAAATCTGAAAAAAGGACAACGTAGGCGAAGATGATTAAATGAGAACAAAATCGCATCTTGTCTTTCCTTTTAATTGATAGTGGGGGTGAGCCACTCCAAGTAGAAAGCAATAGTGAATCCCAAACTTGGTTATGCTCATCCAATCCTGCGAAGCTTCAAATAATTAGAAAAATGAGGCAGTAAAGTCCAAGTCCATGGCAATTGTAAGACCCCTATGCAAGCCCTTGGTCACCAAGTCGACCTCGTCTACTCAAAAAGCTACTGTAAAGATCACTACCCAGGCACCGCTAAATGTAATCAACTAAGCCCTTGGTTATTAATTCTCATTTTGGCCACTACAAGAAATATAGGATCAACAACTAATACTTTGGTCATTACAACATATTTCTAGCTAACTCAAAATTTGATTGTATACGATTCATTGTCAACAACCAAGCATATCATTTAGTTGTTGAAAATGGTTTCTAATGACCAAGTTTATTGGTCGTGAATAGTATTTTAACGACCATCTAATATGGTAGACAAATATTCCTTTTAACAACCATCTAATATTGGTTGTAACTTTTTATCACTTTTAGCGACTGAAATAATATGTTCGTTAACTTATTCTAAATACAAACAATTATTCGGTCGTCAAATATATTGTTTTAGTTGTTTTTTGTTTTGGCGGGTTTCAAGGTTTTGGCGCCACACATACAACGACCGGCTTTATCTTGGTCGTAAAACATTTACAACTAATGTCGTGGTTGTTAAATCTCATCTCCAACTTACTTAATAGTGCTCATGTTTGTGACACACTATTTACGACCAACGATTTATTCTAGTAGTGGATAAACATTTGTAACGACCATATGTATTGGGTTATCAAAAAATTAATTGTTAATTCTCATTCTGGCCACTACATAGAAATATAGGATTAACAACTAATACTTTGGTTGTTACAACATATTTCTAACCAAGTATATCATTTAGTAGTTGAAAATGATTTTTAATGACCAAGTTTATTGGTCGTGAATAGTATTTTTAACGACCATCTAATATGGTTGACAAATATTCCTTTTAACGACCATTTAATATTGGTTGTAATTTGTTTATCACTGTTAACGACTGAAATAAGATGGTCGTTAACTTATTCTAAATACAACCAATTATTCGGTCGTCAACTATATTGTTTTGGTCGTTGATTGTTTTGGCGGTTTTCAAGGTTTTGGCGCCACACACACAACGACCAGCATTGCATTGGTCGTAGAATATAAATACTTTACAACTAATGTCGTGGTCGTTAAACCTCATCTCCAACTATCCCAAAATACAATAGGTGTGACACATTATTTACGACTAAACATTTATTGGTTGTAATGTGTTTTTATCACTTTTAACGACTCAAATATGATTGTCGTTAAATTAGTCTAACTACAACTAATTATTCGGTCGTCAAATATATTGTTTTAGTCGTTGTTTGTTTTGGCGGGTTTGAAACTTTTGGCGCCACACATACAACGACCAACCTTAACTTGGTCGTCGGAAATAATAAATTTGCAACTACTGACGTGATCGTTAAATCTAATCTCCAACTCGCTCAACATACAGTTGTTTGTGACACACTATTTACGACTAAATTTTTATTTTGGTTGTTGATAAATATTTGTAACGACCATATTTATTTGGTCGTTAAAAAATTGATTGTTAATTCTCATTTTTCTTGTAGTGTAAGAGTACCGAGGGAAACTTTCTCTCGAACAAAGAAATAATGAATTGCAATATGTTTTGAACGTGCATGGAACACCGAATTCATAGACATTTGAAGTGCAGAGATATTATCACAAAATAGGACTTGAGGCTTGTCCTGATAAATACCAATATCACAAATAATGAGCATTGGCATTAGCAACAATTGGTTGTTAAGATGCCATAAGTGTGCCAATGGATTTGCAGTTAGCCATGTTTGTATTATCAAGCAAATCAATCATATATTTAGATTGAGACGAAAAAATCCTACCATTAAAATTCTGAACCCGTATACCCAAGAAATAATTCATCTGACCAGTGCTTCTATAGAAAATTCAACCCCTAATTGTATGACAAATTCATCCAATAAACTAGGTTTGTTGCCACAAAATTATGTCATCAACGTAAACTAATAAAAGCATGAAATGGGCACCATCACAAAACACAGAGTGATGAATCAACACAGCTACATTGGAACCCATAGGCAACATTAAAGGAGCTAAAGCGGTCGAACCAAGCCCGTGGTGCTTGTTTTAAACCATGTAAAGCACGCTTTAACTGACATGCATGGTTTGGCATATGAAGATCTTTGAAACCGGGTGGTTGTTCCATAAACACACTCACGTCAAAATGCCCATGCAGGAAGGTATTTTTAACATCAAGTTGGCGAAGACTCTACCTTTTTACTGTAGCAATAGTAAGATGTGCGAATAGTTGCAAGTTTAATGACGGGAATGAATGTCTATGTGAAATCAACACATTCTTGGTGATTATATCCTTTGGGGACTAGGCGAGCTTTCAGTCGATCTAGCAATCCATTAGATTTGAGTTTTGTCTTGAACACCCATCGACATTCAATTATAGTCATGTGAGGTCGCTGTGGCACAAGATTCCAAGTGTGGTTGTCATGTAGAGCTTGCATTTCATCGACTATAGTTGCATGCCAACCAGATGGTTTAATGCACTTTTAAAGGTTTTGGGTCTAGTATGAATGTCTTGCAAACTGATGGTAAGGGCATACTTGGGATTGGGCTTGACAATACCAACACGAGATCATGTAGTCATGGTGTGGGTGGGTAGATTAGGTGGTGGGGAGTGATTGGTGTTGGTATTAGGATATGTATGTTGCAGTTCAGTACGTTGTGTAGCAGAGTTTGGGAATGCAGGTTGTGAAGATAAAGGTGCATGTTGATGTTCAAAAGGTTGTGCATGTGTAGGAATTGTAGGTTGCAAATCTAGCTGCTGAGTTATGGTTTCAGGTTTGAAGAGACATGCATGGTTTTGATTAAGAGATGGCAACACATGAGCTATAAGATTAGTGGAAACTAACGAGGACAGTAGAGATGGTGGAGAACAATGTCAGATCCACGTGAAATCATGTTGGAACAACTGACCCCACATAATTTTCACAAAAATAAAATAAAATAAAATATACATTTTATCATACCTTAGGCCTAATGAATAAAAATAGATTCCCATTAAAAATTCTCCAATGAAGATTGGTCAATCCCCCATAAACTCCAATCCAAACAGAGAGTTCACTTTGTGTCCAATCAATTTCTTCACCCCATCTCATCTCACATCTTCACTCTGATATTCTCCAATTTATTTCTTCTTCTTTCAAATTTGTTGATTGGTCTATCAATTTTTTTCTGCTTCCAACACTCCAGTCACAACATTTGAGGTAAGGTGGCAGTTGAATCGATTTTTATATAAAAACCTAGTCCTATACCGATTTCTTTGTATCTTTTTGCATATTTATTAACTAGTTTAGGGTTTCAAATAAAATTAGTTCAATTATTTGTTGAATTGAGAAGTATTTCACTAGTTTTTGTATCTGTTTGAGTTGCTGTGAAATTTTTTGTTGAAATTTCTAAATTTTTTTGGGTGGGTAAGGGGTTGTAGAGATAGCTAATATTACCATTGTGAAATATAATAATGTTAGCAACTGAATTTACTAAATTTTTACGGAAACGATAAGAAAAATAAAGAAATTTTAGTTTAAAAAGCATTAGTATTACCAATCTAGTTTCAATATAAATTATATAATTGTGGTGAAAAAGCCGAAGGCATATAATGTTTAAAGAACTTGAACTTATATTTGATTGACTGATTCAGAATATCTTCATTTATGTTTCATTTGCAAAAAGAATTGGATAGTCTTTGCTTTCTACTAACTACTTTGATCATTTCAAAATTTACTATGTACTGAATTACGCCAGTTCTCTTTATTCATTTTTTTTAAATTCTGTGTTTGGTGATGATTTACTTTTATTATTTGTTTGGACTTTATTTGTGATTTCATAGACATTATATAGTCATTTGGTTAAGCTAGCTTCAATTATTTTACCACTTTTTTCATCTTGAGAATTGGAAAATTTGATATAATTTATTGTGGCTTCAATCTATTCTCTTCTACCTCGTAAACTCTTTTTTTTCTTTCTTAATTCATAGACAAACAATCAAGTTGTTTGATAATATTGATGACAATGTAAATATACGACGTTTTCAAAGTATGAAAACGTGTAGGCTACGATTGTAGTAATGTATTGACTTATTTTTATTAATGTTATATTTTTTAAAAAATAAAATAAAATTGCATCTGTATTTTTGTGCCCGCAATTGAAAATGTCTGGTTCCGCACTTGTGGAGAAGGACAATGAAATGAGTAGTTTTTCTCATCGAATAAGACATGCCTAGATATGTTTATACTCCCTGTGGGAAGATAAAAGCACCGATATGCTTTGTGTTTCTCATCGAATAAGACATGCCTAGATATGTTTATACTCCCTGTGGGAAGATAAAAGCACTGATATGCTTTGTGTTTCTCACTATAGCCCATGAAAATACAAGGAACGGATCAAGGTTCAAGTTTATCTTTCATGTAGAATCGAAGATACAAGTAACATTGGTAGCCAAAGGTTCTTAGAAAGTAATATGAGGATTGTTTGTGGTAAAAAAAGATAGTAGAATGTGTTCATGTTAGGGAAAGGTGAAGGTAATTGGTTTATAAGAAATGTAGAGGTGAGAAAGGCTTCTGCCCACAAAAAAAAAATGGTAATAAAGTATGTAGCATCATTGCAAGTCCTAATTCAACCACATAACGATGTTTCCTTTCCGTGACACTATTTTGTTCCGGTGTACCATGGCATAAAAATTGATGGATTATACCTTTGTGAAATAGGTGAACAATAAACTCTTGTTTTGAGAATTCTCCACCATGATCTGAGTGAAAGACCTGTATATTTGTTTTAAACTGCTTTTCAACCATTGCTTGGAATGAAAACATATCTAACAAAAATCTAATTTATTTTTGAGAGGATAAATCCAAGAGAACCGAGAAAAGTCACAAATATTGCATAATAACGAAATCTTTGATTAGATAAAATAGGTACCGGACCCTATAAAACACGATGTATCTTTGCAAGCAGCTTGTAGGCCTTGTTACCAGAAGGAAAGAAAGGAAGCTTCAATTTTTCAATGCGGGACAAGCCAATTGCTTTACTTTCCAACCAATCATTTTTCTAACTCCACTTTGAGTTTCAATTTCTCATTCACCCAAGCATCATTTTAGACAAGTAAATACTAAATATACGAATTCGATATTCACACGAGGAGAACATGAATTTATTTTTATCTTCTACAATGAAGAAACAGTTCCCATACAAAATTATGCCTAGATATGACATAAATCTCTAAATTTTCCAACAGATTGTAGATCAATTTAGCGTCTTGAAAGGTATATGGTAGATCAATCAATTAATTAGCACCTTAAAAGGTCTGTTCATAGATGATCTAAGAAGAAATTGCTTTTCTTGTTTTTTCTATTCTTTTCATTTTTCAATACCTCGGTATGTCTCGAAAATAACTTTAGTTTTAGATAGAATCTTTAATGGGGATTCAATTGTTACAATTTTTTTTTTTGAATATTATGGATCTAAATACCAATGAAAATTGAACAAAAAAAAAATAAAAAATCATTTGAATGTAAAACGTGCGGTGACTAGGAAATTCGAGATAGGTTAATGAAAATGTTTTTGTCATTTGATAAAACACTTCACATTTCGTGAAAGTGTTGTGTTATTTATACATAGAAAGTAATTATTTATTGAAATTATATTTATAATAAAGACTCTATCCTAAAGATTATACTTTAAAAAGTAATTAAGCATTTTTAAAGAGTAAGCTAAAAGTACTGTTATCTTAAATAGAAATAATGTTATTTAGTATTAGTGGTGCTTACTACTTAGTGTAGGTGGCAATAATGATTTATTTACCTTTGTTGGACAATTAAAGCTAAAAATAATGTTATCTAGATTCAAACTAGTATTCACATACAATTTATAATATAAGTACTTAAAAAATAATTTTAACACTATCAAACATATGCTAAACATAAAATAAAATCTATAAAAGTCAATAAACAAATCTATAAAATTCAATCACTTAAAAAATATCAATTAAAGTTTTTAAAAGTTTAGATTAAATACGCTCCTAAAAGTAAATCAAAAGAATTCACACTCTTTTTCTTTTCAATTTCCAACAAGAAAGTAGAGTTACAAAATATTGTTTTATTAGGAAACTTAAGTCGACGTATCAAACGAAGCAAACTCCTTCATAATTTGAAAGCCCACAACCGCTATTCTCGTCTCAAAAGGAAAATAAAAAATCAAGTATTATAGAAATGTATAACCACCAAAATAAATTTCATTATATACGAGCGCAAATTTCTTTTTCTTTTTATTATCAGTGACTTAAAAAAGAAGAAGAAGAAATTGAGTCACACTATGGCCAAAAACATAAATTGAAGTGTTATGGAACCTATGAACCTAAGAATAAAAAATGAATGGTAATCCAGGAGTCATCCAAATTCCAAGGTCTTCATATCCAATTATACCCTTGTTTATATCCTTATTTTCACCAAACATACAAGGCAATAAACAGTCATACAAAATGGATAAAATATTTTCTTTAGGGTTGTATTTCATTCCAATTCCATTTAAAAATAAAACAAAAAACTCCCCATTATATACACGATCTATTAATGAAAACATAGAAAAATGAACAGTTAGCCTATCTTTTTAAGATTATCTGCACATGCAAACTCTCTTTCTTACACTAGGGTGTCATTATATACAAAGACATTTCTTTGATCTGGGGTCATTATTTTTACCATTTTACAGTCATTATTCGGTAAGATCTTTGGGTGTTATTTCATTATAATAATAATATGTCATTTCACTCTATAAAATAATCTTGCCTGCTTATATATAATAGAGAGTTAGAGACTAGAGAGTATAAAGATTGCATTTTTCTTGATTCTTGGGATCCCCTGAAACGAAGGACATTGCCGATGTTGAAATCACAAGATGGGTTATGTACCAAAATGGATAAAAATGGAAGTCTTAAGATGGGTTTTGTGTAGGGTTAGTTTGGGGTCATTTTCATTCTTGGTTGAGATACCCTTTTTGGGTTTCTTGAGGCAGTGCCCCACAAATCTTACTGAGTCAGAGAAAAAGGCATAGTATAAATGAATAGACCTATGGATCTTGTCAAATGCATGCAATATTTTATGGGCATCTTTATATCATTACTACTATTTACATGTTATATCTTCCCAATGTCAGCCAAAGATTACATAGGCCGTATTAGACCTGCAGTATATCCTGTTCATTCATATAAATTTACATATACTAAAGCATAAATATAAAGAGTTAGTCTCTCTTGTCCAAATTTAGGCACTAGTCCAAACAAAATATTTATTTATTTAAATTTAGTTTTTGTTTAAAGATTTATTTTTTTGATAAAGTGAAAAATGGTGAAATTTTAACACTAACTTTTGTAATGGTGCTAAAAAGTCTACATTTTTTACGTAGTTGAGGTAAGGGGGTGGGGGTTACTGGGTAAGGGTGAGAGGGGCAATACTTTTGTTGTCGTCAATGTCATTTATGAGCAAAGGCCTAATAAGGGTCTCTATGCATAGCTTCAGTGTATTTAAATATCTGAAGCGTGATGAGGTTTTTCTGTTGCATCTTTTGGTACTCTGAGAGAATTCATGGCTATGACAGTCTATGTTGTACTATGTGCTTTTCTAGGGGGATTTGCTTACCGGTAGTTATTTCATCATTCAAATTGGGGTGTCTTTGCTGTTCTGATTTGCATTCATAATTTCACAACAAAGAAAATGCCCTGCTCTATTGTCCTTTCAGTGCTTATGACTGGTGATTTTCATTCTCTGTTCATACTGGGTTTTATCTTTTATGTGCTTTCACCCGTTGGATTTCTATTTTTTTTTTTCTGTCTCTCTTTTGCTTCAAACTTTTGGCTTTTCTACTTTTTGGCATGTATGTTTGATGGGATTTTGTCTCTTTTCTTTGATATCCCTTTTGCATGCCACAGTTTCTACCTCCAAGAATGTGAGTTCCACTTTGCCGACTGTTCTTGAATCACTTCTCTTTCCGCCTGATATGCCTGGTTTTTGATGATTTTATAACCACACACACACATTATGTGCACTTTTGCTTTACAAGTTCTGCAACTCTTACAATCTGGCAAGTATTGCTCATGGTACTTTTTGCTTGTTTGGCACTGTATAGTGTCCAATATTCAAGACAATATTGAAAAAGAAATTGAAATATTGTCTATTGTAGCATCGAATATTATCCAAAAGCAACATATTTTATTCTCTTATTTGTGTGTTCTTGTTGATGAGTATATGGAACAATGTATGAATTGTGTGCACTTGTGTTCTTGACATGCAGTGTAGGCTGAAAAGCTAGTAAGAGGTAAAGGATGATAATGATGGAGTGGGGAATGGCAGCAGACAGTTATCATCCATATCCACCTCCTCTAGCAGCATATGAAGAGGTTGTGGGCTCCCGAGAACTGTTTATGGATACTCTGAAGAAACTTCATGTTGCCATGGGAACCAAATTCATGTAAGCTAGTTTATCTAGAAATTTTATTTTTTACACATTACAGTGCTTATGTTTATGTTTTGTAAATGTTGTACATTCTTCATGTCTAATATAGTGTATATTAGTTCAAAAACTTTAATCGGCAAATGTTGTGTTTCTCTGTTTTCTAAAATGAAAAACAGAAAGTGCTATAACATTTCAAATTCTCTCACATTGGGAAATTAGGAAAATTTGAACCAAGATATCACTATGGGTAGTGTACCTTTATGGACGGTCGGGTTAACCATTTTCCCAAATTTAAGACAAATTCCTAGTAGATACTAGTAGAACTTGTTATACCAGGAATATTAATTAATAAATTGGTTGAATTCAATTATTCCATATACTTAAATCATATCTTTATACAAGGTACAATCCTATTTAAGGTAGGACAATTAATTCTATTTATACGTAAACTCCTAGCTAAATAAGGAATATAATTCATACAAAACATCTATACACACACACACACACACTACCTCTTCCCCTCAAGTTAGTGCATAGATATCACAAATGCCTAATTTGGATAGTGATATATAAAATGGTCTACTAGCAACTGCATGGGTCATTATATTAGCCAGTTGGTTTGCACTCTTAATGTATGTCACCTCTATACTATGAGAATCGAGGTTATTTTTGATGTAGTTTTTGTCAAGTTCAACGTGCTTGGTTTGATCATACTGTATTAGGTTATTTGTAATCTCAATGGCTGCTGTGATAAAATCACAGGAAAGCATCATCATGTGGGTTTCTTATGATCAAACCAAAATTCACTAAGAAGAATCTTTATCCACGTAAGTTCGGTAGTTGCATGATGAAGTTTGCGGTATTCAGCATCTGAACTAGACAGTGATACCACATTTTGTTTCTTACTCCTCCAAGTTAGCAAATTTCCTCCAACAAATCATACAACCCTGACGTAGACTTCCTATTCAATCTCGATCCAGCAAAGTTGGAATTTGTGTTAACCTACAATATCTAGGTACCTATGTTTAAAGAATAAAATACCCGTGCATGGAGAGGATTTTAAATATGCCAAGATATGATTTATTGCGTATATGTGCCGATTACTTAGATTATGCATGAATTGACTCACAACATTCATTGCATATGATAAGTCAGGTCTTGTATCAGTCAAATACATCAACTTCCCGACTAGTCTTTGATATTTCCCTTCGTAGGAGTTTGATCGAAGTAGATAGATAGCCTATAGTTCACCTCAATAAGAATATCTACGGGCTCACAAGTTATCGGTTTCTGCTAAGAAATCTAGTACATACTTTCTTTTTGGGAGAGAAGAAGTCCTTGCTTAGACCAAGATACTTCAATGCCTAAGAAGTATTTTGGAGCTTCCAAATCTTTCTTTTCAAATTCTTTGGCTAAATAGCTCTATAGGGTTACTACCTGTAGCAATCATGTTATCGACATACACAATTAGCAGTGTGATATCATCACTATGTGATCTGCCAAAGTCTGCTTAAAACCATTCGCCTTCATTGAGCAGCTCAATTTATCAAACCAAGTCCTTGATGAATTTTTCAATCAATACATGGCCTTCTTTAGCTTACGTACCTTACCTCTTGGAGGTATAAATCTCGGAGGTGTTTCTATATATACTTCTTCTATCAAATCACCATGAAGAGGAACAGTTCTAGAATAGGACTCTAGTTCACAAAACTGAACATTTATAGATACATAAAATTTTCTTGTAGAGGATGAAAACATTTATAGTTTTTTTTGGAGTTAGAATATCCAAGATAGACACAGTTAAGAGCACGAGGATCAAACTGATCCTTAAGGTGAGTTTGTACATGAACATAACACACACAACCAAACACTTTAAGATAAAGATTTAGGGTAGAGGAAATAGAGTAAAATTGTGATATCATCCTCAAAGGGGTTTGATAGTCAATGATACGAGCATGCATCCGATTTATAAGAAAGACAAAAGTCATGACAGCTTCAACTCAGAAACACTTAGGAACGTGCATAGTAAAACATAATACTCTGGCTACCTCTAGGATATGCCGATTCTTACGTTTCGCTATGTCGTTTTGTTGTGGTGTGTAGGCGCATATTGTCTGGTGAAGGATGCTATGTTTTTTGAAAAAAAATGATTTAGAGATTCATTCACAAATTCACGACCATATTTCGAACCAGTATATTAAGTTGTATAACAATCATTTTTGAAAATTGATAAATAACACTTACTTTTAGATTTCAACAAATATACCCAAACTCAACCTAATACAGTTATCAATAAAAGATATAAAGAATTAATAACCTCACACAGACAGAGTAGAAAACGAGCCCCAAACATCAGTATAAATTCAAGTAAAAAGAAATGAATTTTTATTGAAAATGATTTTAAAAAGTACACGATGATTTTTAGCGTAAATTCATTGTTCGCATCGTAAATTAGAACTATAAATTTTGAAACAACTCAAGAAATAATTGCTCTAAAGTAAAAAAAAAGACGGGTGACCTAAACGACAATGCCATAACAGGATTTTCTCCCTAGCTAATATTTGTTCTGTTACATGAAAGTAACTATCAGATTCTGATTTCACATTTCTTGTCCTTTCCAAGTAGTACAGATTCCTCATTTCTCTATCAGTGCCAATCACCATCTTCGTGAAATTGTCCTGAAATATACAATGGGTAAAAAGAAGGTTACACAACAATTAAGATTTTTGGTGATTTTGCTAATAGAGAGAAGACTATTAGAGATGGTCGGTGCAAATAAAATAGAAGTCATAGAGAGAGTAGGAGAGAATGAGACATTCCCGACCCCCAAAATTGGCATAAGAGTCTTATTAGGAACTTTGACGGATGTAACAGATGAAGATATGAGCAAGTTAAGTGAATAAGAGTTACGAGTCATATGGTCAGTGACCCCTATAATAATCCAAGTGTTAGAGACAGCGGAGATAAATGTTGAACCAAAATTACCTTCGTTAGGGGATACTTGAAACATGAGAAGCACAGAGAGGTGTTAGTAGTTGCAACTTGAGCATATTTCTTTTTCTTTTTTGTCTGCTTAATTTTGAACAACTCTGGATAATCATGTAGCTTCCAACAAACATCAACTGTGTGTCTAGTGCTGCGGCACTGAGTATAAGATCTGGTAGGGGTGGTTATTCTTCTAGATAGCTAAAGCTGAAACCTCATATTAAACCTTTGTCCCTATAGTAACTTGCCACTGCACTTCACGACACACGACAGACTAGTGAATAGTTTCTTTTCAAACTTGGGAGAGGAGAGGTAGCCAAAACACGACTACTAACTTGATCCAATTTGTGATCAAGACTAGCCAGAAGCGCATAGAACCGATCCTTAGCTATACGCTTCTTTTATATCTTAATATCAGCTGCACATATCATATTATTAGGCCTCCAATAGCTAATAAGAGGCCGACCACCTTGATGCAATTAGAATGACTTCTTCTTCAGTTCGTATATCTGTGAAGAGTTAGAAACATCAAAATAGCTCATCTTTACTGCATCTAATACTTCCTTAGCCGTTCCACATTGGAGAAAGTGTGACATTAGATTGTCGGTCATGGAATTAATGAGCCAAAGCATCTTCATCTTCCCATTCATCATATGCGAGATCATTCTCCGCGGGTGCAGCCTTTTGTCTCATGATATAGTCTTTTTTCTTCCGCAATATAAATCTCCAAAATTTTAGACCAAGCCTGATAATTAGTCCCATCCAATTTAATATGAACGAGGGAAGAAGTATCATCAATAGTCATGTGAGAGGTTCTTGCTGTCAGAAGTGTTAGTGTCAATCTTTCCAACCACCTAGGTGGCTAAAGTTTGAATTTTACACTTGAATAAACAGTACTGTGAACAATACCAATGAAGAGTACTGTAAACAACGATGTAACCGTGAACAGTACAATGAATAGTACGATAGAATTTCAGCACAAAAAAAGAAAAGACTATAGCGGAAATCATTTGCTTAGTTTATAATACCAAATCAGTGTTCTAAAAGCGTAAAGCGTGGCTTTGCGAGGCGGAGGCGAGGGCGAGGGCGAGGGCGAGGGCGAGGGCATGGAGGCTGCGCCTCAAGCTTAGGCGAGCTTTTTAGAATAGTGTACCAAATTAATAAATTGGTTGAAATCAAATTTCCCACATACTTCAGTCATATATTTATACAAGATATAATCTTATTTAAAGTAAGACAATTAATTTTATTTCTATGTAAATTCCTAGCTAAATAAGGAATATAATTCATATAAAACATCTATACATATATTCTAACTATATTGAAAGAATCACATGGCAAATTAAGGCTGCCTCAAAAGTGGATTTTGACTTTTCTTTCTTTACTTGGCTACATGATTGAACCCTGGAAAGGATCAGCCTATAGCCACACGGACTTAGAAGGAAAGAAAGGAAACCTGCAAGGAAAGCCGAGTGGATTGGGGTCGAGAATCTTGCATCCTGTTGGGTGACCAAAGGAGCAAAATCTGGTGAAAAATTGTGTGAGATAACAAAGCATTTGCGGTCAAGAATTTCGCATCCTGTTGGGGTGACAACTGGAGCAAAGTCTAGAGAAAATGCAGTCATGCCCCTACTGGACGAGAGTCTTTGCCCCTGCCTATTAGGTTCCACTTCTAGAAGTTCTGCTTGGTTGTTGACAAAATAAACAAATTCGACCAAGTATTATTAAGAGGCAAAATCACTATCACTTCAAACAAAATATACATGCAAGCTTTGTTAAGGAATACTGAGCACGAGACTAGGAACAGGCAACTGAATAAAACATATGCTTGGCAATGCAATAGTGGCTCGACAAACGGGATGTGATGCCAAATTCAAGTTTTTTAAATGGAGTCTCTGTGGAACATTTTTCAAAGGCAATTGAGTGCATATGCACAGTGCAACGCATTCGATCTGCCTATACAAGAAATATGCGTTTCTCGCCATTATTCCATACAATCAAGTGGATGGTTCACCTTGTTAGATATTAGAATGCTACTAATTCCACTAGGATCAGTGGGATGCAAAATAAATTTAAATTGAGAAGAACCAAAAAAAAAAAAAAAAAAAGTTGAAGTAAGATACACAAGAATTTAACGTGATTTGATAGTCGTGCCTATGTCCACAGACCCACACCAATTTCTCCACTATATCAACGAAAGAAAGAGGAATACAAAAGAAACACTTCTGTAACTTTTGTGCTTACGCAGTGGCTTCAATCTTATCTCGTTTAACCCTGTGTAGACTCACTAAAGTTTTCTAACTCTATGCACTTACACACTTGTTTGGCCTTTTCTGCATTCTCTTTATAGAGAACGCATGACATAAATCCACCAAATCTGTAATGTGAAATCTACACCTTTGACAATCATGCACAAATACATGTGCACACACTGTTCAACATTAAATGCCTTGAGAAAACTTACATGTAACGATGCATTTCACCAATCTTGCAAGAAACCATGTACAGTGTCTTCACATTTGAAGCCATAATCGGTCTCCTTCAACACACCTATTGTAAACGAATATTTCAAAATTTCAATAGTCTTTTAAGTAATTCTCCAGATATTTCTGCCAACCCTTGAAGAGATTTTCTTGAATTTTTTGACTCACAAAAAAGCATTGGCAAATAAGGTATATAGATTGCTGATTTGAACTTCTCAATTATTCTTTATTTTAGTGCTTCAAAAGTGTATTGAACACGCCAATTTCAATCACAAAATGCATAATATTTTTATCCGTTTCATCTTCTAGAAAATCACATTTTATTGAGGAGATGGCATGATGTAGAAGCAACATTGATTTTCTTTTCTTTTTTTGCATAGTTTCCCTTGAAGTTTCTGTTATGTTGCTAGGATCATGCAATTCATTGCTGCACTTCTTCCTATTCTTATTTTCTGTGAAGCCCTTATATGTCAATCTAAATTTGTTTGCTAATGCTTCAGGATCCCCATCGTGGGGGGCAAGGACTTGGATTTACATCACCTCTTTGTAGAAGTTAGTTCTCGTGGTGGTATTACAAAGGTTAGAATGATCTTTATTTGATATCACTTTGACTTGAATCAGTAGATGTTTATGAACCCCCACTACGATTTTCACTATTTGTCATAAAGGTACATCTAATAGGCTTTGTGAATTTCTGCTTAGACATATAATGCTTAGCCGGCCGGCACAAGACTTGCAACAGATTAACTTTGTTAACTTTTGTAAAGCTTTGCAGGTTACTGAATTGAAAGTATTTAATTGAAATTCAAGAGAGGAAATTTTTTTTTCTTAATTTGAATTCTGCATTATGTCAATTACGTACAAATATCCTAAAACATTAACCAATCATTGTTCATTTATGTTCTCATAAAAACAGGAAATTACACCAAACAAACTTGAATCTTAAGAGAGAATTTAGAGTTTCTAATTTTTCATTGTCTCCATGCCTCTTATGGCTTTCAATATTATCTGTTCCACGAACAATATGCATTTATGAACCTCAAGTGCAAAATTGTTACAGTTGGTGTTGTATTGGCAAGGGAGCACATGAGACAATCATGAGTTTCTGTAATGTGAGTCACTTGTTAAAGGGATTTGGGTTTTCATCATCTATTTATATAAAGCCCGATTATAGTTCTGAGCACCTATTGAAACAAAAAGAAAAGAAACGGAAGAAATCAATCCAGATATTGTTTGTCGCCATTGTCATTATATTCATGGGTTAAGGATCGAGTTAAACTTGGTCTGTGTTTCCATGCTTAACTTTTAAACTTTTTGCTCTCAAATTTCTTCATCTAAACTTGGTCTTTGTGCTTATGGTTGATTACATGCAAAATCTTTACAGGCCTTGCAACATAATTACTTATGATTATTAGAAGTAAAGTTTCACCTAACCTATATTTTGTTTGGAAAACATACCTAGAATCTCCTACACAAACTAATAGTGAGAAGTCTGTCCATCCATGAAGGATCTTTTTTCGTATGGGTTTTAGTAGTTCGCTGGGAAAGTGACCATATACCATGTTGTTGAAAAAGTTGGGGGGGGGGGTGCGGAGTTCGGCTCTACGTAAAACACGTTGGAAGAGTTTATAAGGGTACAAAGGTTTAGCAAAGAGTTTGTAGGAGATTACAATTAGATTGTGATTACCATACTATAATCTGAGACACTAAATTTGCTTGTATTTTGAGGTGCGAAAAAGCAGCAAGAAAAGGAAAAGAAAGAAAAAAAAAAGATAATGCTTCCCCTACTCCTATCTTACAGTAAAGTTTGAAGCTCGTGATAAATCTGGTACAAGTGAATTTTAAGATGTACTTGATGATGGACGAAGTCGAACAGGAACTAGAATTGGAGAAGAGAAGATATGAGAAACAGAGGGGGCAAGATAGAAGGGGTGAAGAATTAGGAAGAATGGGGAGAGAGATTGAAAGGAAGGGGATAGGCCAAGAGAGAAAAATTGTAGAGAGGAAATTCTTTGTTTATTTAATAATCACGTGTTCTCCAATACAAAGAAAAACAACTCATACGTATTCTAAAAACCCATAGATTGTCTTATATTATCCCAAGGATCTCCATCTGTACTTCAACAGATTACTTGACTTCCAATGGATTTTGAAGTCCTTCGTCTAATGACTAATCCATTTTTGTTTCATTGCCTAATGGACTTTATCAATATCCATTTTCTCGTTTTCTCAACCCGATTTTTTGTTCTCCTCTGTCATTTAAATTTTCCTTCTTGAAGCATGAATCCAATAAGTTGTATATTCAGTGCATGTTTGGTATGGCAGTATTCGACAAGATTGGACAACATAATGAAAAAGATTTTTACTTCCTTTTCTTCTTAATATTGTCCATTACTGTCGAATCCTCCCTACCAAACATGCCATTAATGTCTAAAGTGTGTACAGTACGTCAATGCAATGGTTACTTTCTCTGGTTCAACGAACTTGTAATTTTTTCCACTGAAATTTATGTTCGACATGAACTACAGGTTGTCAAGGAGAGAAAATGGAAAGAAGTTACTGCTGTTTTCAACTTCCCTTCTTCAGCAACAAATGCTTCTTTTATACTTCGCAAATATTATATTTCATTGCTTTACCACTACGAACAAATTTACTTCTTTAAGGCCAAGTGTTGGACTCCTTTGTCTACTGGTGCGTGTAAATGCTTTAGAACCTTTACTTTCTTTTTAGATGCTTTTTATAATTATGGAGCTAAATCTTCTACAGATGCTTTGCAAAATGTGTCCACAATTACCGCTCCGCCTCATGGATTGGCGGAAAATGTTCTATCACCACGAAACCAGGAAGCTTCACCACAACAGATTATAAATACTGCGACATCTTTGCCTGAAGGTAGTCTTCTTCTTCTCCCCTACCTTCATTTCTTAGTTATATTTTATTTTTTGAATTTTTGCTTATGTTGTTGAATTTGTGAATTTTCTCGATACATACTATATCATTGACAATTATGCGTAGGATTTGTCTCTTGTGGAAGAATAAAGGGATCTCCATTATTTTAAAACTAATTATTTATTTCAATCACTATTGTTTTGAGTTAATTAAGAGGTGGATCAAATCAAATAAATTACCCGACACAAAATTAACAGGTAAAAAGGAAGTTTTCTTGACAGAAGAAACTGAAACATACTGGTTATTCGTGAGAATCCCCGGCCTAGCCCAACAAGCCTATGAAAACCACAAGATTGATATGATAGTTCATAGAAGAAGCCCACTTACCCATTCTGCTTACCTCTGACCGCTAGAACTCTCTTGCTCTTGACTCAATATGCTAGAGTGACGGGGGGCGGTAATGCAAATTTCTTAACTGCAGCGACATTGCGGAACAATCATTGCAGCTGCATTGGATCATAAAATGCCCTAGTGGCCTTCGGGTTAGAGAGACTTGAAATCCAAAATATTAATCCAAGAGCACTCGCTGCACTCCCTCTTCCTTCCCATCCTCCGCCCTCCTATTAGTGACGTATTCCAATATTTTGATCACCTTTCTTAATTTTGTCGAAAGAATTTGATGGAGATCCTATTATATATAATATTAGTGACTTGCCAAGTTTACGTTACTTTTATTCTAGTGTATTGTAATTTTATAGTTTTAGACAATTATAGGTTTATTTCCTTAAAGTAATGCTAGCACTAGAGGGGTTTAGCACCAGTCTTTGTGGCATTATAGGGATATGTCCAATTAAATGGGTTTCATATCCCTATATTTAATTAGACCTAACATTTAATGATATTGTTATGCCACGTACATAGCACTATTCATTTTCTTATTTGAGTTTCCTACCTTAGTTAGGCTTTGTAAAACCCTTTCCCAATTGTTCTATCTCTCGCCTCTCCCCTTCTCTCTCTAATCTATCGTTTTTCATCTATCTCTCCATTCATTTCTCTTCTCTTATCCCTTCTTTCTCTTCCTCTTAAACGGTTCTATTCATTGATACTAACGTCCATCGTCAGAATTCTTGAAGGTTATGGCCGGAGGTTTGTATATTTGCATTTTAACTTAAATTTTTGTGCATAGAATTCTTAAATTGTGGTATTGGAGCCACTTTTAGTCTTAGATTTTTCAATTTATGATTTTCCTAAATTGATTTGCTTTGTGATGTTGAATTTGGCATGTGGAGTGGAGCGAGATCCGATTCTTATATGATATGTATAATAAATTTTAAAAATAGTCTATTACTTAATTTGGTTGTTCCGAATCAACATATGTAGGCTCTCTTAGTCCTCATCAATGTGGTCTTTTGACTCGAAATAGGTATTGAAAAGTTGACACGCCATCAATAAGTTGCTTCTACAATGGTTTTGGAATACTTGGATATTGGATTTTGCCTCCGTTACGCCTCGAGGTGCTTCAAGGTGTAAGCCTCAAGATAAACCAATAGAATAATTCAAATGAAAAAAAAAAAAAATTATTATTATAATAACTTTAAAACATCAAAAAACCCAAAATATAATAGTAAAATTAAATTAAGAGTCTAGTTTGCCACTATAAGATAGCAAATAATGAAGTAGCGGTCAGCTAGTCACATAAAAGACCACTAATCCACAACTGGAACTGAAAGTCTTAAATAACTGAAAAAGCTGACCAACTATTTAAGAATTTTGCTTGCTTTATATTTTATTTTTTGGAAAAAAAAAAAAAGATAATAGAGACAACAAGAAGAAAAAATAGAAGAAAGAAAACAGTGGAGTTCTGACTTAGGTCTCTTATCTCTATGCATCTACTTCTGTTATCTAATTTTCAAATCTTTTATGTCTAGTTCTAAAATGTTGATCTGTGTTTAAAACAACCAGAAATCTTCTAACCATTCTAGGCTATGAAAAAAAACCAACCCAAAAAGTTGAGGTCAGTAGAAAAAGCAAACAAAGGGCAAGAGTAAGAAGTGCACAATGGTTGTCATGAGGCTTAAGCTTTGAGGCGTAAGCTTTGAAGCTTTTCACGACGGCCTCTCATGAGGCGCCTCATGGAATAAGCCTTGGGCTGTATTTTAAACAATGCCTATAGGTATACAATTTGTTTTATTTGTATGATTGTCATTTTTTTTTGGCACCATCCCTTCCTGTCGATAAATAACCAATAAGTACATTGAGGGGGACATATGACCTTACCTCTTATTTTTACAAACAATCCTGCTTCCTGGACATCTAACATAGCGGCACAAATGGAAATTAAATAAGGGAGCACTACTCCCCTTACGTATTTAGACTAATTCTAGTAATTGTAGGCTTAACTAAACTTGTCTCGATTCTTGTAGCATCCAATTCGATGAAGCATGTAAAAGACCTTTATAGATGACCATTCCTAGAGCCTATTCTTCTAGGACATCACACTTAAATATTAATCACACAAAAGCAATCACATATTGAGCACACGATATCATATATGCCATAAGCACACCACAAGCACTCAAATAAGTTGAAATCGTGCTAAGCATACATCAGACAAAAATCAAGCACACATCGTTGGGCCATTGTCATCAATAATGATTAATTCATCCACCTCGTCATCAGAATCCACTGGCTTCCCTTTATTCTCAGCAATTGTCATCCTTTTTATATTTCATAATGATCTCCATATCATTTTCTTGCCCAGTACCTTAGGGATCCACGGAATTGTGCCTTCTTTTCTGAGATTCGTAGGTAGGGTATGCCCAATCTGTCAGTTAGCGGAATACTTTGCCACAACCCTCTATGTCGTTGATTTCTACCTCAGTATTTCTTTAATCTGGATCCTCTTGTTTGCGCATCAATTTGCAGCTTTGTTGGCTTCTCTAGAGACATGAGTAATGTTTCCCCTAATTTCCAGCAACAGTATTCTAGTGCTGTTGAATAAGTATATTGCTTCCCAAAGGGCCCATCTGCTTAGTCCTTATAATGTTAGCTAAGCTTAACAGAGTCCACTTCCACCTCTAATGTGTTGTTAGTTGCTACATAAACTGAGGCCTCTACGTAGAGCCTTTACCTCAGCCATGAAGCTATTGCATTACGATAGTATTCATGGAAAGCAAAAATCAGCTGGCCATCATGACTTCTCACTATCCCACCTCCTGTTGCTTGACCTAGTGACGACTTGTAGCATCCAACTGTGTTTGGCTTATATGGTCCTTTAGGGGGTTTGTGCCATCGGATTATTCTTGGAATAGGATTGGTACAAGTTGCCATTTAATGCCATATTAACTTGCAATACTTTGATCCCCTTTCCAATTACTTTTCAGTAGAAGCCCAGCTGTTACTAGCAGCTTAATTAAGTCTTCTATTCTCAAAACCTCCAAGCTTGAAATGCCAATCTGATGCATTGCCTAGACATGTTATTAGTTCTCTCTGGGGATGCGAACAATATTTGAAACTACTCTCAAACCATCACACGGATTCCGTTGCTCTTGATTTTTTCTTTTGATCCGCTCGAGTGACTGGCTTTACACTCTCAGTAGCTCTCAAAGTCTCACCCTGGCCCACAACTGGTTTCTCCTTGGCTCCATTAGGGTTCATAGTATCTTCCTGCAAAGGTTCTTTGCCTTTATTGATAACATGTTTGGTGTTGCATTCATCTAGGATTAACCCATCTTTCTGTCTTTCTTTGATACTGACATCCTAAGATGTAGAGGTGACTTCGGCATGCAAAGGATTCAACTGCTTAGCCGAGAAAGTGCCAAGCTCAATTTCATGGTTATGGGTTGCCACACTATGTGCTTTCTTTGCTTCATCTTTCTCTGTCACCGTGGATTCCTTTTTGTTTCAAATATTCGGTCAAGGCATTTAATGGACAACACTGGCACTTAGATGTCAAGGAAACTTGACATCTTTGTTGCACAATGTTATCAACCGGGCACCAGTGATTCCATAATTTCTAGCAGAAAAACGAAATTCAGTGGTATAGCTTTGTGCCACAGGAATTTGAAGGATGTTGAATAGGTCTTTTTATTTCTAATTTCCTCCCAGCAAGATTTACAGAAAACTCCTCATAACTAGATGGTATCTAGTATATCTGATCCTTTCTCTCTTGTCTCAGTGGAATTTCTCTAATCCTTAATACCCAATGCTCTGGTAGCACCCTTTGTAGTTTGGCAGTGTCGCATTCCCCATGTGCCCAAATTCACAAACCTATGCAGGTAAGCCTTGCAAATGTGGATGTGTTGCAGCCAATGAAGAATTTCCAGTCCATTGATCATTCCAGAATGATATATGACCATTTCCCAATTTCCAAGCTATAAACTCTTCCACCTTATGCCTTGTTCTCATTAATCTTTTCCACGTAAATGAATCATAGACCCTTGCTGGCACTTGCATAGGGTGTTTATCTTTGCAGTATTTATCTCTCATCACTTGTGCCTATAGTGATCCTTGCGTCCTAAATCTCCACCATAATTTCCATTTAAACATTTGAACTAAGTCCTCCAATTTCCTAAACCATAGACCTCCTTCCTCAATGGGATAACATACCCTTCCCACCTAGCATAGTGTATTTTCTTATCTAACTTGGATCTTGTTTGGTTAATTGATACTTTGAATGATATACGCATACAATATTTATAGGCTATCAAGGTACTCAAAAAAGGAAAAGAATAATTAATAGAATAATTATACAACTCACTCTCCTAATTTACAACAATAAATCTCAGCATAATATTTTCAAATCTCAGCATGATATTTTTTTCTTTTCAACACTCCCCCTCAAGCTGGTTTGAAGATGTCTTCCATAGCCAGCTTGTTCGTCAATTTTTCAAACTGTTTCTTGGATAGTCCCTTTGTAAGAACATCTGCAATTTGTTCATCAGTTGGTATATAAGTCATACAAATCTGCCTGTTCTCTATTTTTTCCTTGATGAAGTGTTTGTCTACCTCAACATGCTTGGTTCTGTCATGAAAACAGGATTATGTGTTATTGAGATTGCTTCTCTATTATCACAGTATGCCTTTATCGGAGAGGGACTTGCGATTTTCAGTTCGTCTAAGATTCTCTTGACCCACAACACTTCACAAATTCCATGGGCAACCGATCTAAACTCGGCTTCAGCACTGCTTCTTGCTACCACATTTTGCTTTTTACTACGCCAAGTAACAAGGTTTCCACCAACAAAAGTACAGTAGCCAGAGGTTGACCTTCTATCAGTTATATTCCCAGCCCTGTCCGCATCTGCATATACTTCAATTTGTAGGTAACCGTGCTTTTCAAATAGCAAGCCCTTCCCTGGAGATCCCTTTAAGTATCTTAGGATTTTGTACACCGCCCTCGAAGTGTTCTGGAGCTGGTGAGTGCATAAATTGGCTTACCATGCTTACTGCAAAAGCTATATCTGGACAGGTATGTGATAGATAAATCAATCTATCAACCAGCCTCTGAAATTGTTCCATGTTCTTCACATCTTCAGGTTTAGCAGATTGGAGCTTAAGATTAGGCTCAATTGGTGTCTTTGCTGCCTTGCAACTGAGTAAGCCTGTCTCTTCAAGAAGATCTAGCACATATTTTCGTTGAGAAATGAAGATACCCTTTTTAGACCTAGCAAACTCCATTCAAAGAAAATACTTTAAAGATTCCGAGTCTTGATTTCAAAGTCATCAGCAATAACTCTTTTGAGTCTATTGATTTCAACATGATCATCACCTGTTAATATTATATCAACATAAACAATCAAAATAGCAATCTTTCCTTCTTTTGAGTGTTTATGGAACATAGTGTGATCTGCCTGACTTTGCGTATACCTGTGGCCCTTTACAGCTTTCCCAAATCGTTCAAACCATGCCTTAGGAGATTGTTTAAGGCCATAAAGGGATTTTCTAAGTCTACACACTTTTCCTTTACCAAGATTTTCTTAAAAGCCTGGTGGTAGGCTCATAAAGACTTCATCTTCCAAATCCTCATTTAAGAATGCATTTTTTATATCTAGCTGGTGCAAGGGCCAGTCAAGACCAACGGCTAAGGATAGTAAGACACATATTGAATTAATTTTTGCGACTGGAGCAAAAGTCTCATGATAATCAATACCGTGTGTTTGTGTGAATCCTTTTGCGACTAATCATGCTTTGTACTTTTCTACACTTCCATCAGCTATACACTTAATCGTAAAAACCCATTTGCATCCTACCGTTAACTAACAATCTCTCAAGTCCCATTCTTTTTCAGAGCATTCATCTCTTCCACAATTGCTACTTCCCAATCCGAATTATCTAAAGCTTCCTGAATGTTTCTCGGGATAAACAGGTGGGAGATTTGTGTGGTAAAAGCTTTATAAAACTTCGAAAGCCTATGATAAGACACGAATTTAGCAATGGGGTGTTCTGTACAGGTTCGGACTCCTTTTCTAAGTGCTATAGGTACATTAAGATCGACAATAGTGGGAGTGGTATTTGAAAAAGAAGGATTAGAGTTACCTAGAGCAGTAGATGGGCCATCGCTCGAAGACGGTGGTTGGTCTTGTGTTAGAGTTGTAGACATGTCTTTATTTTGTTGATGAGTACCCCTCCTACTGTAAACACGGAGCTTTGAGGTAGGATTAATGTGATCATTTCTTAGAATTTCTTCCCCTGTTTATGAGTTATCCAAGTTTAGCAATGGTAGACTAGTATTTCTTATATTTTCATTATTGTGGCTATCAATTTCTTGATCATTAGAGGTGGAAGGATCACGAGCGGGTACATGAAAGAAGTTATTAGACAGCGGAATAGCTTGCTCACTATCTTTCCCTGAAGACAGGTTTGCCCAAAGTAAGACTGACTTTCAACAAATGAGACATCCATACTTACAAAAGTTTTTTTTTTGTATGTGGATTATAACACTTATATTCCCTTTTATTTGGTGCATAATCGGTAAACACATATTTTCAGCCCTAGGATCAAGTTTGGATCGAAGTCTACTAGGTATGTAAACAAACACAGTGCACCCAAAAACTTTCAAGGGTAAATCAGAGAAAAGTCTACATTCAGGAAAAAAACTTTTGAAACACACTAAAGGTGTTATATATTTCAAAACATGTGTAGGCATTCTATTTATCAAATAAGAGGCCGTCAAAATAGCATCTCTCCATAAATATTTTGGTACATTCATTGAGAACATAATGGCACGTGCAACTTCAAGTAAATGTCTCTTTTTTATTTCAGCGATACCATTTTGTTGAGGAGTATCACTACAAGTAGATTGATGTTGAATCCCCTTTTCCTTTAAAAAATTCCCCAACAATTGATTGAATTACTCAGTTCCATTATCAGAATGAAGTATTCTTATTTTTGTTTGAAATTGGTTTTCAACCATATTATAAAAAAAGTTTGAACAAATTTTCAACTTCATATTTATCATTCATCAAATAGACCCAACATAGTCGAGTGTGATCATCTATGAAAGTTAGAAACCATTTTTTTTCTGAAGATGTGGTAATTTTTGAAGGACCCCAAACGTCACTATGAATCAAGGAAAATGGTTTTGAACTGTAAGTAGAATGATGGCTCTTTGATAAATGACAAATTTCACATTGAAAAAACGAACAATCCACATTTTTAATTAGTACAGGAAATGGATATTTCAAATAAGGAAAACTAGGATGTCCTAGTCAAAGATGCCAAATCATTATTTGTTCACGAACAGAGAGATAAATAATACTAGTACTAAAGCCTTGAGCTTGTTTATTAATAACAGAATGGTTCCGAATGTCTTCTTTTGTGAGAAGGTATTTCATTATATAGGCAATACTGCCAGTTTATACGAGGAAACTTAAATCTGTACATGTCAATCACATAGAGTGATTTTAGGAAGCTATACATGGTAAGCTAAAGTCTAGGAAACCTATTAAGGAGAGTATATACAGCCTAGATTAATAGCTATAAACATGGCAGAAGTTATGGCCGTCTATTGACATCCTCCCCTCAAATTGATGCGGGTTATCCACAAGCATCAATTTGTTTGTGAGAAAATTATGCCATTGCCGTGTGAGAGCTTTGGTGAAAATATCTGCAACTTGAAGATTGCTAGAGACACGAGGAAGAGAGATAGTTTGAGCTTTAAATGCCTCATGGATGAAGTGGCAATCAACCTAGTTATGTTTAGTGCGTTTATGGAAGATAGGATTGGCTGAAATGTGAATGGCACTAGTATTATGTACATGAAGAGAAGTAGGACCACCAGGAGAGAAGCCAAATTCAGTCAATAGCCCTCGGAGCCAAAGTATCTCAGCACAAGCTTGGGACATGGCCCTATGTTTAGACTCAGTAGAGGACTTTGAAACACGGTCCTCTTTCTTGCTTTTCCAAGAAATAAGGGCCGGACCAAGAAACATACACCAACCCATAGTAGAACGTCGAGAATCACTGCACCTGGCATAATCGGCATCACTATATGCGGCAAGGTCTAGTGAAGTACCAGCTGGATAGGAAAGTCCCCTCAAAGTTGTGCCATGGACATAGCGAATGATTCGTCGAACTGCAGCCATATGAAGGTGTCGAGGAGAAGCCATGAACTGACTAACTTGTTGGACTGCACAGGAAATATCGGGTCTAGTAATTGTAAGATAGATCAAGCTGCCAACCAGTGTACGATAGGGTACAGGGTTTGATAACAAGTCACCCTCTTCTTTGTGCAGCTTGAGATTAAGTTCCATTGGAGTATCAAGAGGGGTAGAGTCTTGAAGACCAGCCGCAGCCACCAAATCCTGGGCATACTTGTGATGTGACAAAAAAATAGCATGTGCACCAATAGAAATTTCTAGACCAAGAAATAACGTAAGAGATCCTAGATCGTTAATGTGAAAGGAGTCCTGTAAGTACTGCTTTTATTGGGAGATCAGAGCCGAATCAGTACCCGTGATGATTATGTCGTCAACATACACCAAGAGAAGAAAAACACTATTCTCAGTTTTGCAAATAAATAATGATGCATCATACTTGCTCTTGAGAAAAGCAAACTTGAGTAGGGTAGAAGTAAATTTCTCATACCATGCACGAGGGGCCTGTTTTAGACCATACAAGGAGCGACACAACTTGTACACTGTCGAAGTAGGGGTAGAAAATAAACCTGTAGGAGGACGCATATAAACATCTTCCTTGAGATCCCTGTGAAGAAAGGCGTTCTTCACGTCCATTTGGTGCAAGCCCCAATTTTGAGAAGCAGCAATAGCTAAAATGGTGTGGATGGTGGCCATTTTGGCTACCGGAGCAAAAGTCTCCTTTTAATTTACTCTGTATTCTTGATTATTTCCAAGGGTTACTAAGCAGGCTTTGTACATGGCTAAACTACCATCAGACTTAACCTTAATAGAGTAGACCCACTTACAGCCAAGTGGAGTCACACCTACAGGACAATCCATCACGTCCCAAGTTTTATTAGCCTCAAGAGCACATAGTTCCTCCTGCACGGCCTGCTGCCAACATTTCTCTTTAACTACCTGTGAGTAACTAGTAGGAACAACAGTAGAAGATAGAGTGATAGATAAGGCAGAAGTAGTATTACCTGCCAATAGGAACCTATAACGGTGAGGAAGACCAGATACTCTAGAGGAGCAGCGCAAAGGAGCAGGTGGTAAGACAGGTGCGGAAGGGGGCAGCTTTGGAGATCTCCGCTGGTATACCATGTCTGGCTGAAACCTTTCAATCTGAGGACTAGGAGCATTCAAAGTGTTATCAAAAGAAGGCAAGAAAGCAATGGGAGACTCTGATGAGGAAGACATGGGAAAGAACCATTGATTTTCAAAGAAGAGTACATTCCTTGAAACACAAACCCGATTAGAGTTTAGATCATGGCATAAATAACTCTTTTGTGTGACACTATAATCCAAGAAGGCACAACGAATGGATTGCGCAGAAAGTTTGTTTCTGTCTGGTGGGGGAATATGGATAAAGCATACACACCCAAAAATGTGAAGATTTGTATAAGTAGGATTGTGATGATAAAGCCTGAAATATGGAGACTCAAAATTCAAAACTTGGGAAGGAAATCTATTTATAAGAAAAGTAGCAGTGGTAAGTGCTTCTACCCAAAACTTAGGAGGAACTGAAGACTCAATGAGAATGGTCTGGACAATATCTAAAAGATGACGATTTTTCTATTCAGCTACTCCATTTTCTTGTGGAGTATATGGACAAGAGCATTGAGAGATAATGCCTTTAGATTGCAAGAAAGATTGGAACTCATGTGATATATATTTCCCACCCGAGTCGGACCGGAGAATTTTAACAGCAGCAGAAAATTGAGTGTTAACAAGAGCTAAGAATAGTTTGAACATATGAAAAACTTCTTATTTATGCCGCAAGAAATACACCCATGTATTTCTACTGTAGTCATCGATAAATGTTGCAAAATATTTGTATTGGGCATGAGAAATAGTAGGACTAATACCCCAGACCTATGGATGATCTCAAAATTGTGGGTGGCTCTACTTCCTTTTAGAAAGAAAGGGTAAGGTCTTACTTTTGCCAAGTTTACAAGTTGCACAATCAGAAAACACAGCGGAAGAAGAATGCTCTTTAGTATTCAATAGACCAGTTTTCAACAAATAAGAAGAATCCTAGAATTAGGATGACCAAGGCGCTTATGCCAGACTTCATGTGACACTCTAGACTTATGACAAAGTAAAGATAGGAAAGAAGGTAGGCTTCGTGGGGCAGGTAGTTGTAGAGAAAAGAGACGTCCATGCTTAGGCTCTTTCGCTATCACCTGTCCTAACATTTGATCATGCACAACACAACTATCATGAGTAAAATTTACATCGTAATTTTAGTCCACAAGCTGGCCAACAGAAACTAAATTCACAGAGAGATTAGGTGACACAAGAACATCTTTAAAGGAAGAAGATACATCACCAACTGCCACAATGGGTAGAGCACTACCATTAGCTGTTTGAATATGTGAAGAACCACAATATTCTCGGACATTACTTAAACTATGGAGAGAATTAGTCATATGATTAGAAGCACCCGAGTCTAAGATCCAAGAGGAAAATGAAAAACTAGTACCTTGAAGACCTAATGCTGACCGTTTCTCGAGTTAGAGAAGGTGTTGGAGGCTGTAAAGCAACAGCAGAAGTGGTAGTATTAGTAGCAAGCATAGCTGGCTATGAGTCACCAGTAACAACAGCATGATAGACTTTGTTGGAGTGTGAAGACGAATAGCACAGTTATTGATAATGTGCTTAGCTGCTCGCAGGAATTACAAAATTTCTGAGGATAGTTAGGGGCAATATGGCCATATTTCTTGCAACTATAGCACTGTGTGGTGCTCATGTCACGGCCCTTCCCTTTGCCATAAGCAGCATAAGCGACTGAGACAGTATTAGAAGCAATACGAGATTGCTCCATAATATTCTGAGTATTGAGACGTTGTTCCTCACGAGTTCTCAAAAACATCCTCCAAAGTTGGAACCGGGTCTCTATTAACTAGAGAGGCACGAATAGATTCAAAATCAGGCCTCAATTTCATGAGAAATTGATCTCTTTGACTGGTTTTGTGGATATGTTGTACTACGCCAAACCTTCAGCAGAGACCTTGGCTGTAACAAGGTCAGAATAGTCATTCCACAGGTCAGAAACCAGAGTAGTAGTCTTGAACTCATAAATCCCCTTGAGTATAGTTAGCAATGGCCAACTCAAGATGAAAACGCCTAGCATTGTTGTCTTGGTGATAGACCTGCTTGAGATAGTCCCACATAGCAGACCATGAGGACGCAGAGAAAGGATCAGATGTGGCTCCATAGAGTAAAGAATCCAGGACATGATTTGATTGTCTTTGGCATCCCAAGCTGCCATGTCGGCCGCACCAGAACCCCCTTTGCTGCTGCCATCTATATGGCTCCACGACGCTTTACCCTTGAGAAAGGTCTCCAATTGAAACTCTGAAGCAGTATAATTTTTGCCAGCGAGTCTGACACAAACATTATCCGACTTTTCCATAAGGACTGCGACTATGACTGAGAAAACTAGGACTGAAATTTCTTAGAGAATAGCTTTGATACCATAACAGAATGATTCCGAATGTCGTCTTTTGTGAGAAGGTATTTCATTATATAGGCAATACTGCCAGTC
The DNA here is from genome assembly GCA_030279155.1 of Forsythia viridissima. NCBI lineage: Eukaryota > Viridiplantae > Streptophyta > Magnoliopsida > Lamiales > Oleaceae > Forsythia > Forsythia viridissima. The sequence goes on from CM059036.1 coordinate 6,815,993, forward strand.
TATACAAGGAAACTTATCTGTACATGTCAATCACATAGAGTAATTTTAGGAAGCTATACATGGTAAACTAAAGTCTAGGAAACCTATTAAAGAGAGCATATACAGCTTAGATTAATAGCCATAAACACGGCAGAAGTTGTCATCAAGATACTAGAGACCGTCTACCATTCTAGCACTGCCAATCATCATCCCCGTGCTCATGTCCTGAAATTCACAGCGAGAATAAAAAAAGGTAACACAACAATTAGAGTTTTTACAAATTCGGTCATTCTCCACCATTTTCTTTTGGTGATTACAATCATCAATGTTCTTCCATTCATAATCATTAAATACATCTAGATCCTGCCATAGCTTTTTCATACTATTGAAATACTTGGTGACGTTGTTTCCTCCTTGTCGTAGTATCTCACCAAGTTGCAGTTGCAATTCATAAACCTGAGACTGATTACCAATATTAGAATACATCTGGTTGATATTGTCCCAAAGTTCCTTTGCAGTTGAATAGCACATATAGTTGGAGGCGATGTCTTCATCTATGGAATTAACAAGCCATGCCATAACCATGGAATTTTCTGCATACCAAGTGGCATATATCTTGTCCTTCACATCCAGGGGCCTTTGTATCACAAGTCACCCAATCTTTCCTCTCCCTCGAATATACATACGCACTAATTGAGACCAATGTAGAAAATTGTCTCCATGAAGGCGTATAGTGGTTATTTGAATAGAGTGCAAATCAGAAACACCACGGTTTTCAATAGGCCTTAAAGGAGGGGTGAATTCAGATGAGACTTCAGACATGGCGAGAGACTAGGGTTTTAATTGGAGAGAAAAAGAAAAAAAAGTGTACCAAGGAATAAGTCCTGGTAAATTTTCCCAAATGTAGAAAAGAGTCAGAAATAAAGTTCCTGCTCTGATACCATCTTAACAACAAGAAATTAGGAAAGAATTGTTCTAGTGAAATAATATTTCATTGATACTTTGAATGATATACACATACAATATTTATAGACTATCAAGGTACTCAAAAAAGGAAAAGAATAATTAACAGAATAATTATACAGCTCACTTTCCAAAATTTACAACAATAAATCTCAGCAGAATATTTTCAAATCTCAGCATGATATTTTTTCTTTTTCAACATACCCACAATTTTTATCAACTTTTCAACCACATATTTTATCAATTTTTATAAAAAACTCCTAAAAAACTACTTTTAAACTACACCAAACAAACACTTAGTATCGCCACAAAGATTAGCTCAATTCTATTGAGCACACATGCAGGAGGGTGTAAGACTTGCAATGAATGCAAAGGCATAGATGCTAGTTCACTCTTTATTAGTACAAATCTCTCTCCTGGTGATAAAATGTTTTGCTCCCATCCTGCTAGTTTGCCTATTATATTTCTTATTAATTCTTCATATATGTTAAGAAATCCAGTCACCACCTGAACTTTCCAAATTGTATTTGTTATAGTCGTTTTAGACACTATAAAGCAACTCTTGTCCCTATTCACTAGCTGCCCAGAAGCTCTTCCATATTGTTGAACAAATTGAAGAACAGTCAGACATTTCCTATGTCCATTGGTAAAGATGAGGATATCATCGGCAAAGCATAGCTGTGATACCACAACATCTCCTCCACACAGATATCTTAGGGCTGGTTTCCTTTCAAACAGATACACAAGTCCCCTAGACAAGCACTCGGCCATAATGACAAATAAGTTCCTTGAGCTTGAGATTTTCAAGCCATTTCTAGTGAATTTCATTCCCAATTCTCTCCCTTTAAAATGTGGACCATTCAATATTTCTTAAAACTCACATGAGGGAAGTTGGTCAATTAATGAATCACTGGCCATTATGTTCTAGCAGTGGGAATTGTAACGGTAGGGTAGCCACACAATTCCTCTATTCCAAACACTACCCAATTATTTCAGAAGGTACCCGTATGTACTCATAGTTATTCCTTCTGAAAATTCTGTAATATCTATCCACATGAATCTCTAATTAAGAATAGATTAATTGACAAAAACAGTTAAATATGTTTTAACAAACCTAAGTGAATGGAATAGCTCTCAATTGTTTAAATTATTCTTCAACAAGTTTCAAGTGAATTTACCAGAGTAAACCAACTATGGAATTTCGTATTCTTGAAAAGTTAAAAGAAGTTGAAGCAAAATTTAACTTAATAATAGTCTAGCCTTACACACACATAATATAAAAATATATAAAAAATAAAAGACTATTATAACTGGGATTAGGTGGTTGGTGGTTGAAGGTTAACAAGCCATGCATTATATCTATTCTGGTTGCTAATGAAGTTCACGTTACGGTGCCAATAAAAACCCATCCTATTCAGTTGAATCACGAGATAATATAGTACTCTGTGTTACTGATGAAGGAGCAACACGTATCCTTCTTGGACTAGTGTTCTTATTCTTATTGGAGTTAGATTTTTGTTCAAGAGGGATTTTAGATTTGAAGGCACTCTTAAGTTAGTACTTTTTTAGGTTTCCAATTAGAGTTAGGGTCACACTTACTAGTGCTTTAAGCTTTCTGACCTACAATCAGTTTTAGACGTTTTGCTAGTGACTTAGAACATGTGGATAAGCTTAAAAGTTACTTTTCTAGAAAGTTTTGTTACTAAAAGAAGTAATATTGGAAATTATGTTTGGCAAAAAGAGAAGCTTAAAAGTAAATTTTTCTTCTTTTCAAGTTGACTAGCCAAAAACGCTCTAAAGCTTTCCTAGTTAGAATAGGTTTTGGAGCCTTTATGGTTTGAAGAACCTATAAATATGCATGATTATTCCAGCAAAAGTTACTATTCCAAGAACCTAATTTTTCAGCCAGGAAAACTCTGCTGAGGGTTAAATCTAGATCACTAATTCTTAGTGTTTACTTCGAACTCCTTCAATATTCCTTTGTTCTTTCAATCTCCTTTATTATCTTGTTGGTTAAAGCTTTTTCCCTCATCACTGGAACAAAGGGATTGCTAAGAAAGGCATCAATCACTATGAGACTTCTGCCCGAGTTTCAAAGCATTCATCTAGAATTATCGTGGTATCTAGTAGCTCATTTTGACTCAAAGTTATGTCAAGCTGACGTGAAAATGGCATTTCTTAATGGAGATCTTGAAGAAGAGGTATCCATGGGTCACTTAAAGGTTTCTCAATGACATGGATAGTCGTTTAGTTTGTAAGCTAAGAAATCTATACATAGGCCAAAATAGACCTCTTACCAATGGTATATTGAGTTTAACCTGGTTTCGATATTTGGTTTTGTGGAGATTATTGCCGATGAGTGTATGTACCTTAAGATTAGTTGGAGTAAATAAATTTCTTAGTACCATATGCGAACTGTATCTTAATTGTGAGAAGAGATTTCAGACTTTTACATGGGACAAATGATATCTATATATAAGTTTGAGATGAAATATATGGGTAGAAAGTCTTTTGTGTTGTTTGCACAGAGGTTCACAGAGATACAACCTGGAATTTTGGTTCTATCTCTATATGACTTATAACGAAAGGTTCTAGATAGATCCAGAGTTGCAGATTGTTCACTAGTTTCAGCAACTATCATGAAAGGGGACAATTTTAGTTTGAATCAATATCCTCACAACGGATTGGAACAAGATCAAATGAAATTGTGTAGGAAAAATAATTTTCGGCAGCCATAAGAGAATGATATTTTGTTTCTTTATTTTCTATTTTCATTTCTGGAAGGGTGGTATAATTGTAGGAAAAATAATTTTTTTTCTACATTTTGATTCTTGCAGCAACTTTAGCACCATCACCGTTTATCCCAGTGTCTGGAGTGATCGATGGAAAGTTTGAAGGTGGATATCTTATAACTGTCAAAATTGGCTCAGAGGATTTCAAAGGTGTTCTTTATCAGGTTCCACACTCTGAAGCACAAGAAGTATCCCAACATCATAGCGGGCCCGCCAAAAATATGGACAGTTCGTCGTCAAAACCAGGGGTGCCTCGTCGAAATCGGAGGAAGAAATCTGAAATGAAAAGACGGGATCCTGCACATCCGAAGCCTAATAGAAGCGGGTACAACTTTTTCTTTGCCGAACAGCACTCCAGGCTGAAACCTCTTTATCCTGGGAGGGATCGAGACATCAGTAGGATGATCGGTGAATTATGGAACAAACTAAAAGAGCCTGAAAAATCCGTAAGCTCCAACTCGTGCACAAAACAAGACTCAGAGACTGTTACTTCCTATTTTTTTTTTTTTTTTTTTTTTTTTTTTTTTGACGTTTACATCAAATTTCCATAACTATTTTGCCATGCATCAAATTGTGGTGTATTCAGGTTTATCAGGAGAAAGCGCTAAGGGATAAGGAAAGATACAGACTAGAAATGGAGGACTACAGGGAAAGACTGAGGACTGGACAAATCATCAACAATGCAGCGCCAATACAACAGTTTTCTCCAATGCCAGATGCTGGCATGATCCATCTTGACAAAAATGTTCAAATTGAAGGTGAAACTTATGCTCAAATGGCGGAGAATGAAACAAGTTCTGACAAAAGCAACTTGGAAGGGCATGAAAAGGCGGATGAGGACTCAGAAATGGGGGTGCCTTTCCAAGCTAAAATGGAGCCAAAAAATGTGAACATTGAGATTTCACAGAATGAAGAAGCATCTGAGCTGCATACGGGACGAGACGTGGTTGGATGTGAGGACAGCAGTGTAGGACATGGACAAATCATCAAGAATGCAGTGCCAATGCAGCAGTTTCCTCCAATGCTAGATGCAGGCTTGATGGATCTTGACAAGAATGTTCAAATTGAAGGTGAAACCTCTGCTCACATGGCAGAGAATGAAATGAGTTCTGACAAAAACAACTTGGAAAGGTATGAAAAGGCGGACAAGGACTCAGGAATGGGGGCGTCTTTCCGAGCTGAAATGGAGATAAAAAATGTGAATATTGATATTTCACCGAGTGAAGAAACATTTGAGTTGCAGACAGGACGAGACGTGGTTGGATGCGAGGACAACAATCCTGGACATGGACAAATAATCAACAATGCAGTGCCAATGCAGCAGTTTCCTCCAATGGCAGATGCCAGCTTGATGGATCTCGACATGAATGTTCAAATTGAAGGTGATACCTCTGCTTATATGGCAGAGAATGAAATGAGCTCTGCCAAAAGCAACTTGGAAGGGTATGAAAAGGTCGCTGAGGACTCAGTAATGGGGGCATCTTTCCAAGCCGAAATAGAGCTGAAAAATGTAAATATCGGGATTTCACCGAATGAGGAAGTGTCTGATTTGCAGATGGGGCCAGACACGGTTGGATGCAAGGACAACAATCCGGGACATGGTGGAATGGAGGAAAAGAAAATGTTGTCATCTGGTGGGGAGAGAAATTCGGTCTGTGTTGAAGATGCAATGTCAATTCCTGTGGAAGAGGGAGAAGTTGGTCCTCTTAACGTCGATGGATCAGTTGCTATTACTGAGGGGCACGAAAAACCTTGATGGCGTGTGTGGTAAGGTAGACTAGACAATAGTGAACCATAGTATTAAGGGAAGGAAAAAAAGCTAAAATATTGTGAAATATACTATAGACTATAGAGTCTCATTCCGTACTGGATAGCAAACGTTCCCCAAGAGTATAACATAGCTCAGCATCAGTACTTGAACTTGTTTCTGGCATATCTGTACTTTGTTTCTTGACAGAAGACCTTTTTCTTGTTTATCTATATTTTCTTGATTGAACAATGTCCCAGATAGAAATGTGATGAATTTATTCTGCTCTCATTGATAATCTTCTTTGGCAAAGATATGTAGAAATATGCTCGTTTTTGTCGGTTCCCAGAGAAAATACTCGATGGAACACCGGATCAATGCTAATTAAAAGCATACTTGCGTAGTCACTGGCATTTGATTTTCTGTACCAAGTCAGTTTAGCCATTGATTAATTGCATTGATACAAAATATGTGCTGTTACAACAAGTATACAAAAATCATGATTTGGGATGATAATAAAAAGAATACATAAAATATTTGATTTTGACATTTTTATTTGAAGTGGGTCAATGGATGCTAAGAGCATATCTGGCTTAGCTTATTTGTAAGAAAGAGGCGAAAAAAATGAAAATTATGAAGCATTGAAATTCATCCAACTTCTCCACATATATTAGAAAAGCTTATATTATCAAAAACTAACATAATCATAAAGTCTAAATCGAACAAAAGGTAAACACGAAGTAAAATGTTTTCAGATCATGCTCAAGCAAACAAAAATATTTTGAAACTGATATCTATTTGTGATTGATGAACATATGCCTCCTGAATTAACATTAGACCTTGTTTCTGTGATAGACATAAGGCGCAAATACAAATGGCGCGTCTGATGAGGTGTACTGTAGACAATATTGGACATGACTAAAGACGAAAAATAGGTTAACAATTTTATTCATGGTGCTGTTCAAAGTACGAGAATTCGTGGATTTTCACGATCAAATCCGGCTTCTGTGTTCATGAATCTGAAACAAGAAGAGCATCCCAGATTGTATCCATGTCCAGAGATGGCATTCTGCTTAACTGAACTGTATCAATATCCGATAATCCTTCTTGAATATTCTTCTTGTTCTCAATCACCTGATCCAATCCATCTTTGCTCTCCAACTCCATTAGTGGCCATTCTTTTCTTGAAGATGATTTTTGCTTCAAATTCCCTTTAACCATTGAATCTTGTTGCAGAAATATTGCCTTCTGATCATGATCAACGGCCTTATTTGAAGCAGGAATTCCTTGTGATATTGCTCTCAATTTCGCTTCGAGAAGGGCTGCTGTATTGTTATTCATGGAGTTGGTCTTGATTTGATGCTTCAAATCTGGGAAATTCAGATGTGCATAATCACCTCTTAGTATATAAGCAGCTGTATCATAAGCAAAAGCAGCCTCTTCTGCTGTGTCAAAAGTCCCCAACCAAACTCGTGTCCGGTTTCGCGGTAATCTTATTTCTGCAACCCATTTTCCCCAATGCCTTTGCCTTACTCCTCTGAAAAGCTTTCCTGAAGAAGACCCGCGTTGGACAGACACTTCTAGAGCGCTAGCGTTTCCATTTCTGACACGTTTTCCACTTTCATTTTGATTTCTCCCTGTAAACTTCATTGGTTGAGTTTTAGTAGTGCTAAGCCAGTAGTCACTGAAACCTTTTGAAGAATAATTTGTTAGGTTTTGATTCATTTTCAGCCATTCTTTTCCTGTCTGAAGCTGGTTTTGATCAAGTTGAGGCATGGAGAATAATGGGTTCTGTGAGGATGATGGATTCTGAAGAAACAGGCCTAAATTTGGGAATCTTGAATTGATAGATAAAGAAGGAGATGATGAACAAGGTTCAGATGCTTGAGCTTTATTTAAAGCTGGAAATGGTTCAAGAAAATTCAAAGGAACATAATTTATTCCTTCAATATGAGAACCTACAGCAGAAGATCCATTTTGGTTGAATCCAGGAAGGATAGAATGTGCATGATATTGATCTTTGAACAAATTTTCTTCTGAGAATCCATGATCCAAAGTTGTACCGGATGCCTCATTTACTGGAGAACTGGATTCTGAACTTGAAAGCACTCTATCTGGCGATAATGACGATGACTTCATTCTGCCGCCACCGCTGCCGCCTGCAGCCTCCCTTGGATTTTGAAAAGTGTTGGGATGTATGAATAATCTTGATTTATCAGCCATTCCTTCTAAACAAGTTGGTAGGAGCTTATTGTCCATCCAATTTGTAGAGAAGAAATAAGAGAGAAATGGTACAAAATGTAGGAAGGATGATATATATACTAACACTTGATCCAGATCATATCGTGTTTTCGACGACGTAGTATTGAATTACCTCATCTAGAAGCTTATATGTAAAATACACATGATAAAGTTCTATTTTCACTTCGTGTGTAGATTGGAACACGGAACTTTTATAAATAGGAAACGACTAAGTTTGATTACAAGATTCTCGAAAAATGATAAATTAATTTCTGTTTCAACTTCAACAAAGTCATTTTGTACGGAAATTAATCAAATTCATTTTTTTACTTAAGGCCAAACACATGAAACTTTTCGTATGTAGTCGACATTTAGATGTGATTACAGGATATTAAACTACTTCGTTTAAAAGTTTAAATTATTGAGAAAAAAAATAGTTTAACAAAAAATGAGAATGAGATTTGTATTTGGTAAGAGAAGAAGCCCTTTGCACTCAATTCTCTACACATTCGTGCTCTCCAATTCTAAATATTCTGCTTGAGAAACCAATCAAAACATTACAACTGTCCTTTTGTCTTTCCTGTCTTTTTAGGGTTACCAGGATGGATGTATATTCTTCCATGACACTGACAACAACAACATTAGATTTACTTTATTAGCAATTTTTAATGTTTTTTAATCAATGATCATGTGATTTATCAATCACCCACATGATCTTAAATGCCCCTTCACTTTATGGTGAATATAGAATGATTATTCAAAGTGTTTAATGTTGGATGTGTACAACTTAAATTGTAGGATTTTTTTTTCTTTAATAGGAGATAAGCTTAATATTTTATTTCTGTGTAGAAAAAAATAAAAGAGACGTAAAAGTTGACGTCAAGTGGATAACTCTGAATTAGAAATAAATCACTTTAAATCATATATTTTTTACTTGCGTTCGATTATTTGTTTTGTGCAATTATTGTTGTCGACACTAGACATTTATTCCATTACATTATGGTCGATAAAAGCAAGGGTTACAAGTAAATTTTTTATTAGTTAATGTAGTCATTAGACTCAATATAATATCCTTAATTAAAAAGCAAATTGGCGCAAATGGTCCATCACCTTTGTTCTCAGTGCAGAAATGATATCTAATGTTTGTTTTTAGCACATAAGACCTTAATTTATGTGTTTTGGTGTGCAATTGATCCTTATTTGATAAAAAAAACAAATATGCTCTTAATTTTAATTAGAGAAAATTGTAATTGGATTTCTAATCTTTGCAAAATATGCAAATGAGTCCGATAATTTATTTATTTATTTATAAAAAATTAAAGAAAACTAATGAGTTCTTACTTTTTTGGAATTAACACTTTATTGATCAAATTGATAATGTACTAAGTTGTTTTGTATATTTGACAAACTATTATAAAATAACTAAAATTGAAGCTCATAATTATTAATAAATATGTTAAATAAAATTATTTTATTATTATTAAGTAATTATATTATTTAAATTTAAATTTTTTATTTTATCGTTATAACATAAAAAGAAAAATAATTTGTCACAAACTTGATGCTAAAATACTTTTATTTAATTGAGCTATTCGTTTATTAACTACAAATATTAGAGCTCCAATTGTATTCTTCATATTTTAATTTATCGTTGAAAAATAAAGAACACATAATGTGTAAATTAATTATTATTATTATTTTTATGTTAAAAAAAACATAATAAGATTGGTTCAATGTCATAAAATTATATACATCATTTTGTTATTTATTTAACTTAATTTTATTCATGTTTTTCAACTCACATAGCAATTACATATACTTAAAGTGCAATAATTTTACATTTTTCTCTTGTGAGAAATTTAATTGACATGACAATTAATAGTGATATATTTAAGATGTTAAATTAAATATTATTTAATAAAATTTCGTACCCATTTAAATATTTTACAAAGATTAGAAATTCAATTACAATTTTTTCTAATTAAAACGAATGACATATTTGTCTATTTCATCAAATGAGGATCAATTGCGCATCAAAACACATAAGTTAGGGTCTTCTGTGCCAAAAACAAATCGTTAGGGATCATTTATGCATTGAGGACAAAAGTTAGAGACCATTTGCCCCAATTTCTCTAATTAAAATGTGGCCCATCTAATGATTAGCTCTAATTACAGGTATTTTCAGCAAAAGCTGCACTATATTAATTAAAAAAATAATCAGGTTATTAAAACTATTATCATTAACTAACAGAGAATTCTTAATTAGGGTTTTGTGCTGGCATTTCTACGTGTCGTTTGACATGAATTTGGAGGCACTTTATCAACTAATAGAAGCCATATACCGTTCCAAAAATTCAGTTCCATATGATTAGTATTGTCCATTATATTTGGTAGTGTCTCTTTGCAGCCATCTTAAGCTACCTCTTCACTATAAAAATAAAAAATAAAAAATCTTCACCGACGAAAAATTCTATGAGTGAAGCTTATTTTTTCGTCGAAAATCACCAATTCTGATGAAAATACACTGTTGAAAAATTAGTGGAAAAACTGTCGGTATAATTTTTTTGATAGAATAAAATCCATCGGTAATTAATTACTGTAGTCAAACTTTTGTCAGAAATGTCTAACGGCATTTAGGTTCCTTTGGAAAATTAACTTTTTTAATTTACTTTAAATATTTTTTGGATTCCGTTGGAAATTCGTAAGTAATTTGTGAAAATATCAAGAGAGCTAGATCAATCGAAGAAATTCCGTCGATAAAGTCTTATTTTTTTAGTAGTGTGTATGCTAGTGGCTTAACAGCCCTCCACGTCAGATGAATAGCTCGTTATAAAGTACAAGTTGTTGGAGATGAGATCAATTTATTTATTTTATCTTATCTTCAATGTAAGATGCTCTTTCACGTACATACTCTATTCAGGTCTTATAAGCAAAAAATTTCATACAAGTAAAAAATCATAGTTTACTTTTCTCAATAGTGTCTTTGTCATTTGATCCAATAATATTCAATAAGATAGGAACATATTTGATAATGCTGATAAAACTCTCGAATAAAGTAAAAGGTCTATTAGATAATGAACTATTGACAACGAAACTTAAACTCGAAGACTTTGTATGTTTTAATATGTGTTAAATTGCAGTTGAACTTTTAGACGAAATGATTTATGACAACATATTAATGCACGTCTTTCACACGCGAGCACATAGAGAGAGAAGGGAGGGGGAGGGGGAGGGGGAGGGGGGATTCCCATCCAATCTCTTTTTTACTTCTGTATGTGAGTGTTGGGGGGTTGGGGGGGGGGGGTAGCACATGGTATTGGCTAAGCTAATTTGAGTTGTCCTTGATTTATTGTGTTTGATGATTAACAGATAGAGACATAAAATGTTTGTCAAAGTTGCTTTTGCCTTTTCTTCCTTTTTATAGTTTTCTCTTTTCTCCTTTATTCCTTGCTGTGTTCTTTTTTTGGACCTTAAACACAACAATACGAAAGATCATGTAATAAACAACATCCTTGTACGTATCAACACATCACCACTGCACTTTGGTTAATTTCAAAACAAGGGTTATACATGTGGATTGATGAGTAACTAGCACTAAATTCCAAATCATGTGCCAGTGCCACGTATCCCATTAAGTGCATATTTCGCATGCAGTTTTGGACGATATTACATAGCATGAATAATATTATAATTTAGTTTTTGTTTAAAAAAATTGAAGTCAAAGTAAACAATTAAATTTAAGTACATATTTCATAAAATTCGTAGTTTTTATCAATTTTTCAACGATATATTTCATCAACTTTTATTAAAATCTGCTAAAAAATAGATATTTAGCAAGACCAAACAGACACTTACACTATATTCAATCTTCTTTATCAAACGTGACATATAGTTGCTCTAATCGTGATGTCATTTTAAATAGCTATCTTTCAAGTTAAGATGCTTTTATCGTGACTTTGGCTCTTTGTGTACCTTTATATACTATTTTACAAATACGTTTTTCATGCTTTTTGAAATAAATCAATATCCTTTAATCGTCTCACTATATTCTGCAACAATATTAGGACTTTCATAAGGTCCTACTACTCTCTCTGGCTATCGAATAGAGAACTAGAACTATAACTAAAATATTTTTTTATCTCACATTTGAAGAAATGTATTTATATAAGAACAATTCTACACGATACTCTTACGTATAGGTCAACTTTATTTTTTAATCAAAAGTTTAGAGAAAGAACAAGGCAAGATGTGTTAGAATGTGCTACAAATATCACTTTGTCTCCTATTTTTCTCAGAATTATCAATAAGATAAGGAGACTTTGCCAGCTTCTTCACCAATCTCAACACTATTCTTTTACATATACAAATAATGCCTCGAGCGTGTTTGAGTCTACACCAACCATATATATTTTGTATTTCGTCCCTTCACTTTGGCACTATCAAGGGCCTTAATATTCTCATCAACCCAAATTAATATATTATCGAGTAATAGTTCGATTTTAAATAATGTAGTTTAACGTGATTTTAGAACATACAAACGTTATCTAATCAACTCTTAGTGTCATGCGCTTATAAAAATTTCATGTAGGAAAAAAATGAATACGTTCTACTCATGTAGGCTATGCTTGGTCTAGACGGGACAAATAGTGTTGTTATGAGATTTTAGCCTCTTTTTGTATTTTTGAATATTTTCTCTAGAATTCACCTTATCAAACAAATCAGTAGTATATTGTGCTCAATATATTGTTAAGGAATATATTCTATATCAATTAAATATAGAAACTACAACTAACATAAAAGAGTTTGGAGCTACTCTTCTTAAGATGAAACATTAAATTTTAATATGGTATTATAGTCCATTGAGCTCAAACGATATTGTTAAGGATTAGAGCTCACATTGGTTAAATATAGAAACTACAACTAACATATAAGAGTTTGGGTTACTCTTCAAGTCTTATAATTATATGGTATATCAGAGTCCATTAATCTCAAATGAGCAACTCGATCTATTTAAAGCTCAAACGAACATTCAGATTCCATTCAAACGAGTCACCATTTTGCATGACATGTTAAGAGATTTATCCCACGTCGATTAAATATCAAAATTATAATAAATATATAAGAACTTCGACTACTCCTCCTAACGAAGTTGACATTTTAAAATGAAACCTCAAGTCTTAGAAATCAATTAAATATTGAAACTACAATTAACGTATAAAAGTTTGAGCTACTTCTCTTAAAAAAGTTGATCTTTTAAGATAGAATTTCAAATCTTAATAAAAATAAGCATAAATAAATAAATTTCTCCCTCTTTTTCGTGAATCTATTTTCATCTTTAGTGTGCCACTTGAAGTTCATGATAAGAAAATAAGCTCAAAAGAAGATATTTGAAAAAGTGAAATGCATATTCTTTACTTTAATTGCATACCACAAACTCTCCTCTTGCGTAGCTCAAAAATGTATGCACGAGCAATTGAGAATATTGGATAGAATCTATCTTTACATTTTGTCACACACCCATCTTCCAAAAGAATCAAAATGCACATTTTAAAGTATAAAACGATTACGTTTTGCACGTTCTAAATATATGATTGATGAAAATATTCTCTGTACGAAGAAAATGAAGTCAAAATATTTTGTCCATGTAATTCTAATCTGATAATTATGTTCGAATCTTGAGTTATATCAAGAAGCAAGAAAGACGTGATTAGAAAAAACGTTATTCTTTACATTTTCCTCTTATCAATCAAAAAGTAAAAATTAAAACTTTATAAATATAGAATACATGAAAATACAATGGAGTATATGCATGATTTGTGATTAATTATCTTCTTAATTATTTTCATATATTCATTTATCTCATATAGCATGAATTTTCAAAAGTCCAAAAAACAAAACTAAATTTAATAAAAATGAATTTGCATATTAAATGGCTATGAATCACATGTATAATTATCTAGATATATACGTAGATAACCAGCAAACTCTTTGAATATATTGATTAGAAAATCTTATCCTCGTCCTTTGAGAACTCAGTTGTGCCAAAAGAACACATTAATAAAACTATAAGTTTGTTCATTTTAATGTACATTGAATTGAATAAGAATTGACAAAATTAAGAAAAAAATAGCACGTGAGATGTTTATATGTTGTTACGGATCATTGGACAGAATATGTTCTTTATAATTTGTATTTGGCAACATTAAGAATTGGCAAAATTAAGAAAGAGATGTATTTTGTGAGATATTTATCTGTTATTCATTCAAATTTTATATCGTTTATCGTACCAAACTTGCTCTTTGTAGTTTATATTTGACGGAGCAAGATTATCGAGTTTTAGTATTATTAGCAAACTCAAAAACTAATGGAGTTGGGAAAAATAGTGGGCCAGAGTCACCATAAATTTAAGACAAAAGTTAAGTAAAATACAATACCAAATGGGGCAGTTCAATGTATCCAATTTTTTGTGACTAATTAATTTTGGATCACTATTAATTAATATTAGATAATCAAATAGTTTAGCTTAAAACCCATGTATTAAAAGTGTTAATGGATACATGATATTTATATCTTGTATAGAAGTCATAAGTAGCTAGCTGTTCTCTTAGCCAAATTCATTATTCATCCACCTTTGACATGTGAAATCCTAGGATAATTTAGTTTAGTCCAAACATGTCTCTCCAAATTATGAGAGTCTGAGTTTATATTATGATTATTAATTATATGATTATATAGAGTTAATTACAGTGTTTTATTTATTTATTTATTATTTATTTCATTTTACAAGTTAATTAAATTATTTTTATTTTGAATATATATATGTTAATGCCCACAAGAAAGGATAAAAAGAATGAAAATAGCTACATAGTGTAGTTTTTATGTTTAGGACGATGACAACACTTGTTTGGTGAAGTTTTTTTTAGCAGATTTTGATAAATGTTGATGAAATATATAGTTGAAAAATTAATAAAAATTATAGATTCCATAAAATATATGATTAAAATTAATTGTTGAGTTTGACTTCATAATAGATTTTAAGCTCCACCAAACAAGATCATAACATGATTCAAAGGAAACTTTCTAGGTGGACTTTGTGTAATTTAAGAACAACATGTATTTAATTAATATGTTGTATTCGATAGAATTAAACATGAATCGTTATCCTTTGAAAACATCAATTTTGAGTTGATTGTTTAAAATTTTTGGGTTCTAATATCAATCATATTGAACTTGGAATTCCATCTTAAAACATGAAATGTTTCTATGTTGATTATGTTTTCAAATTACAAAGTATTTTATGTAGGATTGAATTGGACAATTGATATACATTACGTCAAACATGTCGTAAAGGTATTTCACACGTCTTTCTTTCTAAATTTCGTCAAATTCGAAGTATGAACCAACCTTAAATATTGGACCAAAAATGTAAAAGAAGTTTCAAATTAAGTAAAAAGTCTTGTACAAAATAAGTAAAAACAAAGGTAAGAGAAGGTAATTTTATGCAAAAATTAGGGGTTGGGGAAGGGATACATGCACGGGTGGTGGGTTTATAGTTTATTAAATGGTGGCTTGTTTGGTAAGTGTCGTGGATGGCACGTCAACTTTGGACCACATTACAACGCATCAGATTGGCATGCTCTCATTACCAAAACCTCTACGCTTCCAATTTTATATAATATTCTTCAAATTCAATGTATGAAATTAAAAATACATACATTGCTCTATATAAATTTTTTGTAGTCAGATTCTAAATTTAACATAGAAAAATTAGAGCATTTGTGTTTTAACATTTTTAAGTATACCGTGCTAAGTATAATACAAGGATCTAATAACTACAATAAGGGACATTTACAATTTGTTTACCAGTGACATTGTTTATCAGTACTTATAAATTGATCAAACATAATTTTTATTCACACATTTCGTAGGACTCATAACTTTTATCCACTTTTTAACCATATATTACATATGATTCACTGCTTATAATCTATAAAAATCTTTATCAAACATACTCTTAAATTGTTATTTCAAGAACACTTGTATCCTAAATCCATCCACATTGTGCATCTGTTATTTAACCTATCCAGCTCCAAATTTGTTAATCTAAATGAACTGGCCATCTTTCGAGCTTCTTTAGGATAATATGTTCGTACATATTAATTTCGTAACAAGGGCTATAAAAATAGTGACTTCTCAGGATTAAGGAGTAGCTTAAGAACATCTCCAATGCACTATGTTAATTACTTTTTAGACGTGCCATACAAGTACATACGAAATTATAAAAAAATCACCTTCAATGCATGCTGACGCTGACGTTGACGAAAACTCTGTCTAGTAGATGTAACACATCAAAAAATAAACTCAATTGACTCAACAAATTTAAATCTAATTCAATATTTTCTTAAAAAAAAGTCGGACGAATGAAATAAAAATTGAAGACCCGCTAATTAAAAAAAAAAGTAATGCCATATAAGCAGTAACATTAATTTTAGACAAAATTCATTAGAGATAAATTTTTAATTTGACTGTCTATTCAATAAACATAGTACCACATAAATTAGAAATCCGTTTATTTTACTTACTACGTAAATTTCAATAGACATAGTGCATTGAAGCATCACAGTGCTAACGTAGATTACTTTAAAAAAATTACTACATAAACAAAATATATAGTGTCTAAAAAAACCATCTCCAATGCTGTCAAGTTGATGTGACCAAAAAAAAAAATGACATTATCCAAAACTCCACCTAGATTCGTAAACATTTTGACCCAATAATTTATTTGATTCTATTTTTGTTTTTAGAACATCTGATTTTCTCTCTCTTCCTCTCTGTTTATTTATTTTTATTCATTTTATTTTTATTCATTAGCCATTAATGACACAATAAATCTTTCAATTTACTTACCATGTAGGTTGCAATCTATAGATCCTCTAAACCTGTAAAAGTTGAGGAAGACCTACATTCGACAATTATTTATTTATTTATTCACTACCGAATACTTTAGAACATCATTCGCACTTTCACGTTTCATTTGATTTTCCCATTCCAAATCCACCACAAGTCATTGCTATTTGCATCTCTAGGAGAATGTAGATGTAAATATATCAAGGAGAATAAAAATTCATGCTAGCTGAAAGGGTCCAGTAAAACTATTGAATAAGCCATATGGAAAATCAAAGTTCTAAAAGATGTAATTATTTCTTTTATTCAACCTTAAAAAGAATAAAACCAAATTGGACAAAAAAAATAAAAAAATAAAAAAGAGCATGCCTTTTGGCGCCTCGGCCTGCATTAGGAGGTCAAAAATAGAATTGACCGTTTTTTTCCACCCTTCTCCATGTGTGACCTTAGACCCAGTCTTTTCCCGACTTTCAGAACACCGCAAAACTACTCTCTCCTTAAGATGACCAGAGAAAAGAAACTTCCCAACATATGATTTTACAACTCCAAAATGCAGAGCTCATCCCCAGAAAATCTCATCAAACCTTTGAAACAAGTTTTAAATGAGCAAAGGACAAGATGGTGTGACAACTTTCCGATACAAGGCAGATAAAAAACAATTTCATTCTTACGATACCACATAATTAGTGCCTTCTCTTGATGCATTCTCAAAAGCGCACTTACGACGATGATTCAAGAGTCACAAGTTCAACCCCTCCTTAATCCCACTTCCATAGTTCTTCAAAAATATAAAGCAATTTACACGCCACTCTATCTGACTATAGCAGACACAACACAAGCAAAGAGCAATTGAATTTCAAACTAGCAAGATCTTTTAGTGGTATCAAGCTTTACAGTTGGCCAAGAGACCATCGACTAATTAACAAATCAAGCAAGTCTAAAGGACCTCGCAACAAAAGATGCATTTTAAATTCACACACAATGCCGATTTGTGGAAACATGAAGGCAATAAAGGGGCATGTAATCTTAGAGAAAGAGGAAATTCCAAGACTGGAGAGATCTTTCATGCAGATTAGTCCAGAGTTTAAGTACTTCAGTTTTGGTTGCTTTACATAAAGACAAGTGACTAATTAACAAACTAAGCAAGTTTTACGAACCTTGTAACAAAGGATACATTTGAAATTTATGCACACAAAACTAATTAGTGAAATCGAGATGAAGGCAACAGAATGAGCAGTAAACTTGAAAAAAGAGGAAATTTCTATTGGAAATTATAGTGCCCAAAAGGTACAAAATTTATATTCTATAATACCAGTTCCAGTTCCAGCTCTTAGATCTTTCTTTTCCCGTCTCGTATTGTTCGGAACTTTTTTCCTATCTCGAATCCCTCCAAACCAAATCCTCATCGCAATTAGTGGTAATATCATCTTCATTCCACTACCCAGATTCAATATTGACATTACAAAAGATCTCCATGCATAGTGGAAAACTCAACCATAATGGAGGAACAAATCAAGTTAAACACATTAATTGAATCAACAAAGTGGATTTAGAAATGTCAAAGGACAAAGAACTAAATCCAATGTCTAAACTCTAAAGAAGGTTGTGATGAGAGAGAAGCCAACTTCCAAAACTTTAACCTGAGCTTTTAAGAAGAAAAAATCAAATATTATGCATGAGAAATGGGGCAATCTATGGTTGTGGGTAGAAATATTGATGCCGATAGCATTCCTCATAGTGCCAACCCTTTACAGATTTAGAGAATTCCGAAAGATTAAATTAATTTAAAAAATTCCTCTCATGTCAATATCGGCATCTTTTTCAACAAACGTTTAATAGATATCCTGCACAACAGAAGACTTGTTGAATTTGTATTTCCATATTTCTTAAATATATTTTGCATTTTCATGATATTTAAAAAAAAAACTTTGTTGAGTTAAATTGAGTATTTAGAGAAATTTCCTGAATCACAATCCTTAAAAATGCTCAACCATGATTTACCTATAGAAATTTTTCGAATTGATGTTTCCAGTCTCACTCTCAATTAGTAAAATCCAGTGGGAACATGCAAAAATAAATGGAAATGGCCCTTGATAGAGCAGAGTGAAAGAAGATAATAAATAGAGTTGACCCCCATTTAACTATGTTTGGGTTGTCAAATCAAGTCGAGTTGAAGTATAAGCAAATACGTGCACCGGGTAAGCCTTTTGAATTTAGTATATAGAAAAGACTATTAAATGGATAAGGAGTACGTGAGTGAAAGACTCCTCACTAACCTGAGCGATTTCGGTTATTTTTTCTCAATTCCAAGGCAAAATACTTGATGTTTTGTGGGCGAAAAAAACCACTAGAGTATTGAAGGGATCACAATGATCAAGAAACAAGGAGAGCCAAATTCAATTTCTTTATAACCACTAGCCAACTCACAAATCTATGTGATACAAAATCAGGTGTTTAAGTAGGTACATCTTCGTACTACAAGGACATCATATACATGAAAGGATTTGTTAACATGAGCCCGCAGCCATAATTAAATATAACAACTTTCAAATTGAAAAACACACAAACATCTCAGTTTTACTTTTACAATGTAATTGAACTGATCCTTAAGATATTAGACATCAAATCGGGGGGGGGGGGGGGGGGGGGTACAACATGCTTAAAAATAAGGAAGAAATATAGATTGTGAAACTCATGAACAAGAAAATTTCCTATTTCTTGTTGCTTTTACCTCCAGCATCGGTACCCCCCTCACCAGCCTGTGCTGCCTTCTTCGCAGTCTTTTCTTGAAGTGCCTTTGCATCCCTATATAACCACAGACATAAAAAACATATAATAAAAGGTGAACCACAATCAAAACATAACAAAATCAGACCACTTTTTATGTACACTACCGACCTTAAATTCATATGTTTTTATGGGAGTTAATAAATGATTATAAAGAAGTGAAGAACCAAATTATAATACAAATTACATCTTGAAGCGCTTGCAGAGTGGGTAAAAAAATACAAACTGAAAGTCAGACCATAATTAAACATTTCATACATGTAGTCATGGTTTGAAAAGGTGCTCGTAAGGCGCGCCTTGAGGTGCGCCTCACCATGAGGCGCATCATCCAAGCCTTGAGGCGTGGATTTAAGTGCTTTTTAAAGCTCCTTGCGCCTCTCTATGTGAGGTGTATGCCTCACGCAATAGCGCCTCAAAAGCGTGAGGCGTACACCTCACATCTAACTTAATTTTCAGTTGGGCTTTTAGTTAATTTGGCCAATTTTTTTAATTTTAACAGTTGGGCTTTTAATTAATTTTCAATTGGGCTTTTAGTTAATTAATTTGGATCCAATAATATAAGTACATAACATATAATATCAAAAGATTTGGGCTTTCTTACAATTCAAAATAAAAGCCCCAAAGGTTGCTTGGTATAGCAATAGACAAGTCACTAAGTCAGACATCAGGAGCAGATCATGTGTTTGAAAATCATGTTTTTGAAATGAGTAAAATTTGTCAACAAGCACATCATGTTTTTGATAGTATACTTAAGAAATTTCAATTAAGGTTATGCTCTTTACTTGTTAAAATAGACTATTTTATATTAATTTATAATCTTTTGACTAATTTTTTAGTTCGTGGTGAGGCTTACGCCTCAAACCACCTCGAGGCTTACGCCTCGCCTCACAACTGAAAAGCACCTCAGAACCTATTTCTGCCTTTTTAAACATTGCATGTATGTAAATGATTTATACCTGCACTTCATGACTAAGATAACTTTTTTATTAAGAATCAATGGAAAATATTACCTTGGAAATTTTGGGGAAGAAAAAAAAAATGAAATTTAATGTATTAACTTTAAAGAAGATCCAGGCATGCAGATTAGAGATGATGCCTAAATACGATATCTAAAATAGAATCTTTACAAAGAACACTAATAATGAAGTCAAATCTTGGAAGATCTTGGAAGGGGGAAAAGCAAAATTAGAAATCTGGTCCTAATTTGGAATAGAACTTCAAAGTTGAGCAAAATCAACAAAAATTACTAACACTTAGACCAGAAATATGAACTGCATCTATTGATGATATAAGGACAAACATAGAATTTTGAAAGCATGGTAAAAATTAAGAAGAAAGAAAGGAAATTACCTTTCACGGCGTTGTTCTGGGGTCAAACCATCATCTTTGTTCTTGCCTTTGCCGGTCCGAGCCTGAGCCCTTTCTCTATCCTTTTCCCTTTGGTTTCCACGTTAGACCAGTTAAGGAAAACAGGAATACAAACACTAAATACATTGAATTCACCATGAAAAGCAATAAAAAAACAAAATTCAGATGCAAGATTCAAGATTCAAGGGCACGAGTAATATACGCAGTATTCATTCGTCAAGTCACTGTAAAATAATGAAGAATTGAAAAACTGCAGATTCAAAAAAAAAAAAAAACATTATAACACCAAGTATATTAAACAAAAATTGCGCCGGAAAACATTTAATTCGACAGAAACGGAAAATAATTGCAACAGGATATGAGTCATGGTGATGAGGTGAAAGATTTGCTGTTGAAACAAATTCTGAAGAGAGAGAGCAATTTGAGGCTGCATTCTCAATTCTGTATATATATTTCAACAATTTATGATAGGGGTTGACTTTAATATGAGGACTTAATCTCCACCGTTGATTTGGAAAAAGGCTGGGCCTAAGGCTATGCATTGTGGACAATTTTGGATTTGGGTCGGGTAATACTTTTATTTGGGAATAAATAAGAAAGCGTTAGTTTTAGCATCCAATTTAGATAGCGCTGAGAAATAGAAGCGATTTTCGTCCAAACTGGAGAAAACCGGAGGGCGCGCCTATGATTTCTCTCACTCTGCCTCCAACTCGCCACAGCTAAACCCCTGTAAGTTTCTCACAATGAATGAATGAATGTTTTCCCCCCAACACACATACGATTTATATGTATGTTTCTATGTATATGCTCCATGTAATCCCAATCTTTTGATGCTAAATTTGTATTTTACATTTTCATTAAAGATGAAGAATTTACATTTTTGAAAATCAGTAAAACTGGATTCAGATGGGAAAATCTCCTTTGTTTTTCACAAATTTTTGTCTCCGGAAAAGTCTCAAACCTGTTCAAAACACTAAACCCCAATTCCGAATCCCGAACCGAAACCTCTGTGTTAACAGAATTGATGGAAAGTATGAAGAAATTGGAAAGAATTCGCAGAACCCAGATGTAGTTTTTGCTCAAGAGATCTCTAAGGTTATTCAGACCCGGCCCAGATGGGAACAGACGCTTTTATCCGATATTCCGGGTGTGAATTTTGTGGATCCCAATGTTTATAACGAGGTATTGAAGCAGCAGAAGAATGTGTTGTTATCGGTCCGGTTCTATTATTGGGTCAGGTCTCGAAATGGATTCTTGCCGGATCCAGTTTCGTCTAACATGATTTTTAGTAGGCTTGTGGAAGCCAAAGCTGCAAGAGCCGCAAAGAGTTTTCTTGAAGAAACAAAGTTTGAACCGGAACCGGGGTGTTTGGAGTCGTATATTGAGTGTTTCTTTGAAAATGGGTTGGTTGAGGAAGCCTTAGATGTGTTTGAACAATTGAAATTGGCAGGCCAATGTGTGTCGTTGAAGACATGGAATTCGTCTATGCTGCAGTCAGTCAAAGCAAAAAGAGTCGACGTTGTGTGGAAATTGTATAGTGACATGCTGGAATGTGGCATTGTCGGTGATGTCGATACGATTGGATACTTAGTCCAAGCGTTTTGTATGGAAAACAATGCTGCAAAAGGCCATGAGCTTCTTCGACAGATTTTGGAGGCGGGGCATGTTCCGAGCAATACTGTCTTCAATAAGTTGATATCTGCATTTTGCAAGAGTGGTAATTATGCCAAAGTGTCTGCTCTTCTTCATACCATGATTGCAAAGAATTGTTCTCCGGATATACATACATATCAGGAAGTTATTCACGGGTTATGCAAACGACGAATGAGGCATGAAGCTCTTCGAATTTTTAATAATCTGAAGGATAGAGGGTATTTTCCGGATCAGGTCATGTATACAACAATGATTCACGGTCTTTGTAAAATGAAATGGCTTGGAGATGCTCGGAAATTTTGGTTTGAGATGATTCAGAAGGGAATCATTCCCAATGAGCATACGTATAATGCCTTAATTAATGGGTTTTGGAGGACTGGTAATATTGTGGAAGCTGAGAAGCTTTACAAGAATATGTGTGAAAGAGGTTACGGAGAAACTACTGTGAGTTACAACACCATGATTAACGGCCTGTGCTCAAATGGAAAATTAGACGTAGCCCATGTCTTGTTCGACCAAATGACTGAGAAAGGTATTGTTCCTGACATAATCACTTACAATTCTCTGATTCAAGGCTTCTGCAAGAAAGGGAAGATACTAGAGGGTACATACCTTCTTGATCAGATTCTAAAGCAGGGCTTGCAGCCTTCGACTGCCTCGTACACCGTGTTAATTGAAAAACTTTGTGAGGCTGGAAATGTGGGGGAAGCAAAAGCATTCTGGAAAGATATGGTAGATAGGGGTGTGGAACCTGCAGTTTCTGCTTATGATTCAATGATACTTGGATTGAGTGAGCAAGGAAATGTTGCAGAAGGAATGCAGTGGTTAGGCACTATGCTTAAGAGCAGGCTCAAACCACAGAAGAAGACTTTTGAGAGACTTGTTCAATGTTTATCTGAGGCTGATAGGTTGAGTGATGCTTTATTTGTTTTAGATTATATGCTGAAAATGGGTTTTGTAGTAAGTGAAAGTATTTTCCTTTCTTTGGTAAAGAAACTTTACCCAAGTAATTCTTCTCATGTTGAGACATGTTTTGGGAAAATTCTGGAAAGAAGTTGAGGTTTTTGAGGCCCTTAGATCTTTTGCAACCTTTTGACTTTGACAAAATTACTAGGCATAGGGTATTTTTCATAGTATACATTTTTCTTTCCAAGTCGACTTACCATCTGTCAAAATAAATTTGATGATTCTCCCAAAATTTTGGGTGTGGTGGTATCATATCTTGGATGATTAGATGTGATTTATAGATTTAACCAATAATGTGATCAACCATTGTATTATATCTCTAGTTCCTAAAGTTTGTCTTTAAGCACAAGTTATATAAAGAGCACTACACTTTCATACCCCCTGAATTTTGTTCGTTGACGACTAATATAGTTAATTGGTGATTCTCGACACAACGTGTTTTGCCTTGGATCATTTGATGTTGGTTTGCTGTCTATCTTAGTAGTAAAAAGATAGCTACGAGGAAATTGTACATCTCTTTGCATTTATGAATGCATTTTTGCTACTTTGTGAGTTTTATAGTTGAATCAAGTACTATGATAAACATGCAGAAGTCTTCTTTAACAAGGGTATATTTGGTTGTATGCCAACATGTGAATTTTGTAATTCCTGCAACATACTGGTGACTTGTTTGGTGGAGTAAACTGTGCAGCACTCGACAATATTAAAGAAGAAAAATAAGTTAGAGTTTTGTATACTCCCCGGTAATTCCTGCACTTATGACACGTTGGTATGCAGGACTAGTTAGTGTTGAACGAGATTAAGTCTATTATCCTATGCAGTGTTGATAAATATTGTGTACCAAACATGTGTGTGTAGTATTATTGTAAACAAGCTGCTATGGTTTTAGAGCAGTTCTGCTGTTTTGAACAATGTGAGAAAGTTGTTCTGCATAATTTGATGAAGTAGGATGGTCTTAGAAACCATTAACCAGTTGCCAACGTAGAGCAGTCATGGACTTGTTTCTTGATATGATTTATTGACACAATGTCACTCTTATGAAGCATGAAGTTTATTCTCATAAAATTTAAATTTGTTTACATCGTGTTTTTCGAGTAGTTATGATGAGAACTTTGAGCGTTTTAACAATAAGAAAACAACATTAGATATTACATTAGATGTAGGGATGAATGAAACACGATGGAAAAAGTTTATATAACAAACTCAAAATTTATTGTTAAAGAAGCCTAGTTTGTTTATGTTGTAAGGTGAATTTTTATTCAATTTAGACCTGAACTTATATTTTGTATTTCTTTACAATTTCTTCTTGTTAATGGGTCCAAGTTAAATCATGCACAAGTGCATATATATTTTTTCCCTTTAAATTAGCAGTCATGCTATGTGTGACATGCATTGAGATATACAAAGACTCAAATTGAGCACCAGGGAGTTCTAGGAGGTTGTTTTTTCTCTCAATTTTCATTGATACTTGCATATGAGATATGGTATATCTATTATTCACGAGGATGGAGATTATTATGAGATTCTGGATCGGCTGCTGTTGGAGATGGTTTCACCAAATTGGAAAAGTTAAGCTTGAGATAGTGCTCTAAAGTAACAGGTGTAGGATAAGTTCTATTGCATAGAACTGTACATTGCTGAAATCTCTTGATTTACATGTGATCACCTAGAAGTTTTAATTTTATTTCCATTTTATCCTTCGTATTATCGTTCTGTTCGAGCAGTACTCTAGATTTGATCAAAATATTGATGTTCTATCTTTGGATTAGAAAATTGCATTTGCATTATACGTGAATTTAGAGTATGAATCTGGGTTCTATTTGCAATATAGCTTTGGCTTATAGCTGCTCTGTAGCAACATATGTGATTAGGCTATGGTATGATAGAAGTTGAATGGAATGGGAAATGGGGAGTGCAACAGGGGAAATTGTCTCTCCTTTGTTTGATTGGAGGCGAAGGTTGCAAAGGGGGAAGTGAATGGAAAATGATATGTTTCCCCCGTAAACACATGTCGGATTTTTAATTAGATCAGTAAGAGAGAGCTAGAAAAAAAAATTCCCTTCTTATTTTACCTTCCCATACCAAGCAAAGGATGGAGAGTGTTCCATCTCTCTTTCCATTCCACCCATCTTTCCCTCGTAACAAATGGATTCTTTTTTTTTTTTTTTTAAAAAAAAAAAATCTACGTGGCAGATTTTAACGAATTTTTGTGTCACATAAGATTCTGTCCGTCACGTGGCATTTTTCGTTAAGATTAATTGACGGAAACGAATCGGGTGATGGATGAGTAATGGTTTGAGATATATAAGTGAGCAATGGGTAATACTTTAAAGTTTGGTGAGCAAGTGGTAATGTTGGGTAAAGTTTGATGATTATTTATTAAATTTACTCCCAATATCACATAGCATCTAAATGTAGGAGTCTTCATATTATCTTTTCTGGTGCCATGTTAGCCTTACACAATATTCTACAATGTGCATTGGAGAAGTAATTTTAATAGACATTGTGTATTTGATGATGTGGCATATCATTTTTTCCAATCCATTGAATGCATTGGAGATGTTCTAAGTGGGGGGGAAAACGGGTGGTTAGTTGATTATGGAGTGAGGCAGTTAATGGCAGCACAGGGACGGGTTTTTCTTGGCAGCAAGGCGTGGTTTTTTGGCAGTAAATTGGCTTGTTTGGTTGAATTTTGGGGGCTAAATGAACAGGGTTTTGGGATGAATACGGGTGAGGACTTTGGTCTAAAATAGTGACCAATTTTGGCTTCACAAGGGCAGTTTATGGGCTGAAAATTGGCGCTTTTATATGGTTTTATTGCTAATAATTGGACTAGAGCTTAGGACTGGAATGGTGCCGAAATAAATGTAGAAAAATTTCTTGGTTTTCAAATTAAATGGTTGGCCAAAAAATTAACCAAGAAATTAACTCAAGATAAATTTATTCGATCTAAAATTTTAACGAGACTCGGTGATAAAATAATATTTCATAATCGTCAAATAAAATGTAAAGCAAATGCGTGCAACTTTTGATGTGACCAAAATAATTAAATTCATAATAGGAAGTTAGCAGTGACGCCAAGAATTAAAATTTTTTAATTTCATGAAATTAAAAGATGTAATATTTTCTGGTCGCTACAATTCCAGTAGTGAATTTGTATTAATATTTTGTTGTCAGGTCTTCTCTTCCTTGGTGAATGTTTATAAAGTTCTTCCTATTTGTCTAAATATGATGAAAAAATCCCAATGCTTGGCCACCTACCACTCCTCAAGAATCTAAACTTGAGCGGTCTGACTAACGTAAGATTAATAGGATTGTCATTCTATGGTGCGAGTGATTGCAGCTCAACTAGTAGAAACGATGGCCAAGAGACACGAGTATCATTCCCGTCACTTAAAAGTCTCATAATAGAGGAAATGCCGAACTTAACAGAGTGGGCAGAAGCACAAACAAGCGGAGTGCAGGTATTTCCTTGCCTTGAATATTTGAAGATTAAGAATTGTCACAAACTGAAGACTGCTCCAAATCATTTCCCGTGCCTCAAAGAATTGTACATTTATGATATGGATAATGATTTGCCATTGTCAAGCATCATATCAACCAACAATTTAACTTCTCTGGTTCAGCTCTCAATCCTGTGTATATCAGAGCTCACTTGTCTTGTTGATGACCTATTTTACAAAATTTTATGTGTACAAATTTGGCTTACATACCCCACTTGCGGGGGTTGTGGAGCTTCTCTTAAATGGCTGTGGATTACTGGTTGTGATGAATTGAGGGAATTACCTGATGATCTAGGCAGCCTCGAATCTCTTGAGACATTGGTAATTAGTTCTTGTGAAAATCTGCAATTAAGTCCATATCCAAATGGACAAAAAGGCTTCTCTTCCCTTCGAAACTTGAAAATTTGTTATTGCAATAGGCTGAGCAACCTGCTTAGTGAAATGCTTGAGTCTTGTACGTCTCTACAGAAACTAGAGGTGTATAGCTGCGAGAATCTCAATTTGTTTCCTGAATTGAGTGGGATGGTATGGCTTAACACTTAAGAGAATTGGTGATTGGGGGTTTCTCAAAT
The DNA here is from genome assembly GCA_030279155.1 of Forsythia viridissima. Taxonomy (NCBI): domain Eukaryota; kingdom Viridiplantae; phylum Streptophyta; class Magnoliopsida; order Lamiales; family Oleaceae; genus Forsythia; species Forsythia viridissima. The sequence continues at coordinate 6,843,468 of CM059036.1, forward strand.
CCAGATACTCTCGAAGGCATCGGACACATAAAATCCATTCCGAAATTAACATTACATGGTCGGGATGATTGGGTCTATCTGCCATATCAGCTTCAGAATCTCACTTCCCTGAAAGAATTGCATATAAATATTTTTGGAATTAAAGAACTGCTAGATTGGTTAGGGAATTTGTCATCTCTTGAAGAATTATGCTTATGGAACCGTGGAAAGCTTAGGCATTTGCCATCTAAAGAAGCTATGCAACGACTTGATGGGCCACAGATCAGAATTGAAGTTTGAAGATACAGCAATGGCAGGATCCAAGCTTCTTCAAGAGGATTAGAGATAGGCGTGTAATTTCTGTTTGTAATAGTGGAAAGGAATTGAAAAGAATGAATGCTGCAATTGTATATATGGAACTCAAATGTAAACTACTGTATTACAGAGAGTTCGAGAACTCTGCTTTCTCCACTGTTCATGCTGATTTTCTCCAAAATAAAACTGAATGTGTTATTTTCCCCAAACTCCCTTATTTATACTCCCCACCCCCCTTTCACAATTCAATAACTAATACTAAGATCAATACTACAATTTAAAAAGTGTTTATTACATTGCAAATGCTTATAAGCTAAAATGACCGCAAACTAGACAGCAATTAAACAATTTGAAGTCTCCGATTCAGCTCTTGTTGCGTCTGTCATACACGCGCTTGATCTCCGGCCTCGAACTCAACTTCCTATCACAAATTAACAAGATTAGAAATCTGGTATTGTCCTCTATTGGAAGAACAAAGCAGCCCTGATAATTCTGAGTGGCCAAAGATTTCTCATATTCCTGATGTAAGGAAAAATAGAGATAGCATTATATAAGGATTTGGTCTTCATGTAAGTATATTTTACTTTTCATTTATTTTATTATTATTATTCGAATGATTTTGTGCAAAATTAAACTTCTCCAATAGAAATTAAAGGTCGTCGAAACTATAGGATTTTAAAAAGGTTCTTTATATACCCATTAATCCTTTTGAACCCAATATATATGATATGATAATTAGTCACTACTCATATTAATTAATTGCTAAACCCAATTTCTATATGCCTTAATTGATTTTATAAAGTCTGCATAAATATTTTCCTTCTTTCTGGTGGCAGCAAAAATGTAGCTTCACTGAAAATTTCCCTTTACAGAGTTTTTCTGCTTTTATAGAACTTTATGTGGGATGTAATGCAATATACAGCTAGTTCTCAAGATCTAGGAATAAACATTTTGATCTGATGAGATGCATGATGTTCCTCTGAATTTTGAGACTCGATGACTAGTTCAAGATTTACTTCGTAAAATAGAGAGTGAATCCTCCATACTTAGGATATATCATGCTCGATAAAACCTAATCGAAGTAGTTAATGTGTGGTTCGCATATCTCGTGTTTTTGAAATGCAATTCTGGAGACACGTTTAAACCAATAATGGGAAGACCAATAAGGATTTGACGCGTGGACTTCACTAACTCTTGCTTTAAAAGGGGTGTGAATAGTTAGTGCACTCATTCTCTTTCTTCTCTTTTTATTATGTGGGTTTGGTTTCTCTCCTCCTTCCTTCGTTTCACTTGCTGTGAATCTTCTTTTGTTAATAAGAAGTACATAATCTAATTTATAGATTCTTATATTTCCAGTGTCAAAGTGGGGTTCAAGTTGATAAAATATAACACATCGGTGTACTCTAATTGTTGTCTTACTTGGTTATGGTGGACTGTTTGTGTGTGGGCTGCCTCATCTATTCCCCTCAAAGTGGGCCCATTTTTTGTTGAACTGGGTTACCAATCTCTGGTGTTATTTCTTGTTTTATGTTTGATTGCTAAGTGTTTGCAAGTTATTGAAGTGTTAAACGTAACATAAAGTAACACTAATAAACTAGTATTTACATATTCACAAAAAGTACTGAAGATATGTATTTACTTGGCAGATGCCTTTAAAATTAAACTTGTGTCAAAAATCTTAAAAGTTTCAATTATAAACATCACATGTTGCCACATTAACGCGTACAGTTTCAATGGCAATGAGATTCGAATACGTCCATCATCTTACGTGGAATCCAAGCTCTTTATTTGTGATCGTGAGTAAAGAATTAAGTGAATTTACATGGAACTGTTGAAAGTTGAGTACTTCATGCACTTACCATGTAAGACTACGTGCATTCGTGTACATACAGAAGATGGAGTTACGAGTAGCCACAAAAAAAGAAGGCATATTTTGAGGAGTCAAACTACAAGAAATTTCACTTTTAACAATAAAATTTTTTGTCGTAAAAAGTCATTTTTAGGTTATTTTGTCGAAACATGGTCGTCAAAAGACTTTACAAGACCAAAAATTTTGTTGTTAAAAGTGAAATTTCTTGTAGTACCAAATCATCTCTCACTTCTATGTTGACCTCTAATCTTCTTCCGTAGAGAATGTGTAAGCGGAACTGTTTTAAATGATCTGTAGTCTCGAGATTCACCCTGAAGTCTTCACCTCTGTAGTATGTCTTAAATGTTCCTTGATGTCTGTTTTTAGATACGTTTGTCTCGTTGTACTTGAATTAAGTATTTTAGTGTCACTAGCACACGACTCCTTTGTTGAAAGATTTGTTAAATACTACTATTTTCGATAAATAAGTTGCCGTGTACAGTTAACAACTAGTTGATGAATAACTAAAAATCAAATGTTATTTATAAATTTCATAAATACCATTCAAAAAAATTTGTGAATAATATGGTTTAATTTTTAAATTACTTAACAGTGTAATAAGTTTTTTATTTAAATACTTTGGTTAGTAATAATAACAGTAAGAGTGTTGCGGTAAAAATTCTAGAATGTTGATGTCATAAAATACGTAAAAGTCGTTACTAGTGAGTTGGACAGAGTTGGGTTAATATCGTTGTTAATTAGCTAACATATAGCATTATTTTACATTGATCACCGAAGTTTATTTTTCGAAAAAATCGGGATTGGGCTTCCTAACTTTTCATGGGTGTGGTTATGAATCTTCAACTTTTAAAAGTGTGGTTCTGAAATCCAATCTATTTAAATCTGTGAATTTAAATCCCTACGTGATAAAAATCATCAATATGGATATTAACATGTGGCGTGAGATTTCACATTATTTATGCTTTATTTGGTGAGGATGTTTGGCCAAGCTTAAATTATAATTTAAGTTGGTCAAACACACTTTCGATCCACACATTTCGCATGTAGCGGAGATTTTTTCATCTTTTAATTTCATGGAAATAAAATTTTAATTCTTGGCGTCGCTATGAACTCCCTAGTACAATTTAAAATATTTTTAGTGGCGTTAAATGTTGCACGTGTATGTCTTATATTTTATTTGACGAATATAAAATTTTATTTATCACTGAGACTAATTAAATTTTTTTAACCCGAATGATTTTTCTTGAGTTAATTTTGGGTTAACTTTAGACAAACCGGTTAAATTAAAAACTAACAAAATTTAAACATCTTCTAGGCCGGCCCAATATCAGTCGATTTATTTAGGAAAAATTGTCAATAAGTCATCTCCACATGACTTGTTTTAAATTAGGTCAAAAAATTAACCAAGAAATTAACTGAAGATAAATTTATTCGATCTAAAATTTTAACGAGACTCGGTGATAAAATAATATTCCATAATCGTTAAATAAAATTTAAAGCAAATGCGTGCAATTTTTGATGTGACCAAAATAATTAAATTCATAATAGGAAGTTAGCAGTGACGCCAAGAATTAAAAAATTTTATTTTCATTGAAATTAAAAGATGTAATATTTTCTGGTCGCTACAATTCCAGTAGCGAATTTGTATTAATATTTTGTTGTCAGGTCTTCTCTTCCTTGGTGAATGTTTATAAAGTTCTTCCTATTTGTCTAAATATGATGAATTTTAAATGCTATGGTATGAATTTTGGAGAATTTGATTTGTTCGTATTGCTTTGTAGTCCGTTGATGGTATTGCTTTGTAGTCCGTTGATGGTAGTGTAATTGTATTAGATTTCAGTTGAATAATTTATTATCAAACCATTGGCAGGAGGCAGATGTTATTAGAAATAAATTGGATGCCGCAAAACAGCAGAAGCTGGTGCTAGCGGCTAAAGTTCGGTATGCAATTTTAGCCTTATTATTAAGATTTCCGTGTCCTAATAAGATGGTCAAACATCATTTTATCTACACATTCCATATAATCCACAACTTTTACTCATGTTTTATCTACACATTCTGTAAGACCCACTCTATTTATAATCTATAAAAAGTTAACAAACAAGCACTTAACGTGTTTGGTATTTAAATCATGAATTACAGATTAAATTAGTCAGCATCGCGAGCTACTTATGGTTACTTTTATATATGCAACTTCTTTCTTTCTAAAGAACTTGGGTGAGTTGATGATGTGTTTCACATGAGAGCATCTATGTGGTTGCCAGCAATTGGCAATTATTACTCGTGACTCGCTGCAAATTGCGATCACACGCCGCATGCTCGTGCACACGAGTTCAACGCCACAATTCTGAGTGAGTGTTAATTTTGTGAGACCTTAATGGATTTTTTTTGAATAAATCGAGACATTTGCACTGTGGTAAAATAGTGCTTGCATTTAGCAATGCAGTTGGACTGATTTTTTGACGTTAGTTGGACTCTCCTTGTAATCTGTAATTTTTTAAGACGGGAGATGTAAAATGGCTACTAGAAATGAAGACTTATAACAGCAACATATACTAAGGAGGAACATTTTTTCAGCAGAATAGGAACCACTCTACGTAAGTTACCCTCTATCTCGAACACTAAACTTAAGAGGAAACTTAGTATTGGAAAAGAAGCTGCTCTAAGTAATGCATCTCTGTTTAATGATCTGAAATGTAGGTAAATATTACGTGGTGGAAAGGAAGCTAGCCATCGCAGTTCAACTCTTGTTTCTGATAGGAACAACATAAGAGGAATAAGCTGTTGGAAAGAAACCTTGGTGCAAAGCACGATCCCGTCCCCTGATTTGAACCAGAAGGAAAGAATATAACCTTTGCTAATTCTGATTTCAACCAGGACAGTGATCTTAGTGGGAAGCTTGCTTGCCAAGTCGAGCTCCACTCTTCGACTTAAATGAAATTTCGGTATGGAACTATTGACTTCATCAAGTTATGAAATTTTGGTATGTTTTATACAATTCAATCCTATGTCATATACTTTGTGGGATTTGTCCCTAGAGGTGGCAAAACCGGGATTGGTCCGTCCCCTTAGCTGTTTCACCGCTAAAATATTGAACTGTATGTTGTCCCGACTTGACTGTCCCACCACTAAAAGTTTTCACCAGACACAATAAATTAAGAAGATTAAGATGCACCACCAGACACAATAAATTAAGAAGATTAAGATGTACCACTAAACCCAATAAATTAAATAAAAAGACTAATTGATCTCAGAATGAAATACCAACAAACAAAACTATTTAATAAATAAATTAAGAAGACTAATTTCTCTCAGCTGCAATGCCCTTCTATGATCATACATTCTTCAACTATTGGTAATAAATTCCCATTTGTCAAATAAATAACATTATTGGTAATCCACAATTATTAGGGATTAAGTTTTAATTTTGACAACATGAATACATCTTTTGATTAAAACTGGTATTACTTTTAATATTGACGACAAGTTTAATATGTTAAATTGAATATAATTAGATTGAAGACTTCAGTTTTTTTTTTACTTTTTTTTTTATTAATTGATATATAATCTTATTTACTTTTGATAAGTTCTTGTCTCGTGTCACTAAATTAAAGTTGCTTGTAAGATGAATAAAATGTCTTCGGCACAAGCTCCATGCCCAATCCTTTAAATATAATATGTTTTTATATTCATATATATGTCCCTATAATTTATAATGACATATTTGTAATCTTTTTTTTTTTTTTTGGGTAAATAAAAAGTTGTAACACGATATGTTACTTTTTATAAGGCAAAGTCAACTGAGCAGTTGAGCACGGCTAAGCAATTCATTAATAAAAAGTGAATTCAATTTCCACTCCGAACTAGAAAATTTAATGAATTTTCACTTGTTAAATATAATAATTACTTTCTCCTTGGAATCAAATTAGAACATGTATTAGATGAAGGATATGATCTCTCATCTGTTCTAATACCAAACCACAAACAACTCCAAAGCACTCAAGATCTCCCTCTCTCCTGAAATCAATCAGTCACACAGAGCATAATTCCAAAGCAAGAAAATGGATTCTGTTGTTACAGTACTGGAGAAGTTGCTTGCAATCGCCACTGAAGAGTTCAATCTCGTGTGTGGTTTCAAGCAAGACTTAGCAAACTTGACTGATTCATTGCTTTCAATCAAGGCAGTCTTGGAAGATGCTGACAGGCGCCAAGTTACTGATGAGGCTGTCAAACTCTGGCTCAAGAAACTTGAAGATGTTGCTTATGATGCTGACAATCTTTTGGACGAGATCAAATATGAAAATTTGGGTCGTACCGTCCAGATCCGGAACCAGATGAAGCCAAAGGTGTGCTTATACTTCTCTTTCTATACCCCACTGGCATTTCGATGGAAAATGGCTCACAAAATCAAAAACATAAATGTCAACTTGAAGAGGATTAACGACAAAGCTGATCGTCGTGGCTTCGAGAGGAGAGTTGCAGAATCTGCTCCCTCTCGGCCTCTGGTGAAGGAAACTAATGACATAACTGCTGATCCAGTTTTTGTTGGAAGACAAAATGATGAATCAAAATTTGTGGAGAAGATAACCGGCAGAATCAACGAGGTTTTTTCGGTACTTCCAATTGTTGGAATGGGAGGGATTGGAAAAACAACTTTAGCTCGCCGTATCTTTAATCATCCACACACAGAGACACATTTCGATGAAAGAATTTGGGTATGCGTGTCAGAAAATTTTGATGTTTCTATGATTTTAAAAAGCATTCTGGAGTCCCTAAAAGGAACTTCCCATGGAGATAGCAGACAAGCTGTCATGGATACGCTTCGAGAGAAATTGAAAGACAAAAGATGCTTGCTTGTTCTTGATGATTTGTGGAATGAAAAACCAGAAGATTGGGATGATTTAAAAAATGCTCTCATGGGAGTTAACCCGAACAAAGGAAATGTCATTATTGTCACCACACGTAATGAAAGCGTGGCCTCGATTGTCAACCCACATAATTGGTATAACTTGGAAAAATTATCAGAGGATGATTGCTGGTCCATGGTCAAGGCAAAGGCATTTGAAGGTGGAGACGTACCAGAGCATTTTCAAACCATTGGTAAGGCGATTGCTCAACAATGTAGAGGTTCGCCATTAGCTTCAAAAATGATGGGGGCAGTTCTAAGAGGAAAGGAAATGGATGAGTGGATCTCAATTCAAGAGATTGGGCCTTCAAATATTGAAGGAGATCAAAATAGCGTGATACAAGTCCTAAAGATAAGCTTTGATCGTTTACCTCGTTCATCACTTGAAGAATATTTTGCCTATTGTTCAATATTTCCCAAGGATGCAGAGATAAAGAGAGAATGGTTAATCCAACTATGGATGGCCGAAGGATTTCTTACAGATAATCAAGGATTTGATATGGAGACTATAGGCAATAAGTTTTTAACATTCTGTTGCAAAGCTCCTTCTTGCAAGAGCCCGTAAAGGACAAGTATGACAATATTAAATGCTGCAAAATGCACGATCTTGTGCACGATCTTTCATGCTCAGTTTCAAAATCGAAAATGTTTTTTATTGCGAAGGATCACACTCGAGATGACATTCCTCAATTTAGACACCTTACGATACTTGAAGAAAGCGCGCCGGAGATCACAAAAGAGAAAGCAAGTTATGTACGGACACTGGTCTCAAAAAGCAGTGTACCATGCAAAAATTTCCAAGACTTCAAGCACTTGCGTCCTCTGGTTTTACGCAATGCAGAATAAAAGATTGCCCAACCTCAATTGGCAAGTTGATACATTTAAGATGTCTTGATGTGTCGAACAATGAAATCATGACATTGCCTAGTTCTGTTTGCAAGCTTTACAACTTGCAAACTTTCAAAACTATTGATTGCTACCTTGAACAGCTTCCAGAAAAAGCTGCAAGACTTGACTAGTTTGAGGCATCTCTATTATTGTCCTAACGAAGATTTTCCCATGCCACCTCAAATTAGAAGGTTGTCTTGTCTTCAAACCTTACAATTTTTTAATGTGAGTGACAAGGAAGGCTGTCGAATAGAAGAGTTGGGGCATTTGAATAATCTTAGAGACAAAATAGAGATACGCAATCTTGAACTAGTGAATAGCAAAGCAGAAGCTAAGAAGGCGAATTTGAGTGGAAAGACAAATATAATAAAGTTGAAGTTTTGTTGGAGAAATACAAATGAGGGCAACACCACTTATGAGAGTGTCTCAGAAAGTGACACGAGGAACAAAAATGTTTTGAAAAGTAATATCCATGACCAGAGTGTGCTCAATGGCCTCCAACCTCACCCAAATTTAAGGATCATAGGGATTGAAGGATTTAGGGGTAAAAACTTTCCGTTATGGACTATGAAGATGTTGAAACTTGATAAGTTGATCAAGATTGAGTTAAGAAACTGTTACAATTGTGAAAAAATCCCAATGCTTGGCCACCTACCACTCCTCAAGAATCTAAACTTGAGCGGTCTGACTAATGTTAGATTAATAGGATTGTCATTCTATGGTGCGAGTGATTGCAGCTGATGGCTGATAGCGATTTTATGTCTTTAATAATTTCCGCAAGTGCACGGATCGCTCAAGTAGTAAAATGGATTTTGAGTCCAAGTATCGATCCCACGAGGATTTAGATAATTCAATTTAATCACGCTAACCTTAACCGAATCTAAAGAAGTTTGAAAGATTTTGTGTTTTATAACTGATTGAAAGAGTAAAATAAAAAAACAATTAAACGACTATTTCTCAAAATAAATGAAAGGTTGAGATTAACTAAAAATGAAATTAACTTTTTAAAAAGGGAAAGGCACTAGAATTCCGAATCCACTTGTAGTTGTTATTTCGTTTATCTTGATTCTTGGTCTTGACAAATTAATTCAGTTATGAAGATCAATATCCCTAGATTGTTCAACAGTTTCTCTCGAATACTATTAAACCTATTCATATGCATGACTCGACTATATTTCTATGACGAATGCGAATACAAATGAAAGCATTAAATTTCCATGGATAATTAGAGATCACCTAAAGCATATCGGTATATTTCTATCCCCTATCGGACTTTAAGATAATTAAAATAGCGTCTAGCATGCTTTCGACCTTTCGATAGTAAAACACGCCACAACAATCATACAATTACTACGTATATAATTGTAGATGCAAACAAATCAAAATTAATTATTCAAAACCATATTGAAGTAAATTGTCAAAAGCCAAGTCTCAAGATAAAAGAAATTAAACGACAAGTTTCATCGTAATTCTAGCGCTAATTAAACTAGCCTAGCATACTAATAATAAGAAAATAAGAAGGGGAAGAACACATGGAATTCATCACCCAGATAAGAAGAAAACTTGGAAGAATAATTGCTCGTCGTTGATCTCCGTTCAATTCTTCAAAGAAGCAGTCTTGATCTCCGTTTAATGCCTTCGTCTATGTTTTTCGCCCAAAAACTCAACAACAAAACCACCTTTGATATGAGTTAATAACTCATATATATACTTACCTAATTGTGCCCTAGAAGATCCCAAAAATTCATTAAAATCGTGTCCCAAAGGTTTCCTAAGTGTATCAGGACTCAAAAAGGAAAGAAAATTACGTTTCTGCCGAAAATACACTGGGCGATCGCCCAGTGCAAACCCGGGAGATCGCCCAGGCATGATGTTTTACATTCTGCTGTTGAAAAAAGGTCCCGGGCGATCGCCCCGCTTTGTCGTGGGCGATCGCGCAATTCAGCATTTTTTTCTCTGCGGCGGCTGTTTTTCAAATGACCATAACTTCTTGTAGGAAACTCCAAATTGAGATCCGTAAAAGGTGTTGGACTCGTAATTCAATTATCTTTCCAATGGTATATCATTTGACTTTTGGAGATATCTATATCAAAAGTTGTGCTTGAATTTCCCAACTTGCTGCTGTAGGTAGTTTCTCAATTCGGTTCTTTAGCTTTCTGGTGTTTGATCCATTGATTCAACTCTTCATTGTCACTCCAAAACACCTTAAACTTATTGATTTTATCTTCTTCCTCATGCTCCAATGTTTGGCTCTTGATATTCACTTCAAAAACTCCATTTACTTGTCGATTTCACCAAGTTGTTGCTCTTTCCGTCCATTCTTCTCCAATTGCTATTAAACAGGTCCAAAGCTGAAATATGAAGATTAAAACACAAAATTAAGTAATAATTCAATAAAATGACGGAATAAAAGCTTAGTTTAAAGGTCCTAATAAGTGCACAAAATGCACTTATCAATGGCCAAGAGACACGAGTATCATTCCCGTCACTTAAAAGTCTCTTAATAGAGGAAATGCCGAACTTAACAGAGTGGGCAGAAGCACAAACAAGCGGAGTGCAGGTATTTCCTTGCCTTGAATATTTGAAGATTAAGAATTGTCACAAACTGAAGACTGCTCCAAATCACATTTATGATATGGATAATGATTTGCCATTGTCAAGCATCATATCAACCAGCAATTTAACTTCTCTGGTTCAGCTCTCAATCCTGTGTATATCAGAGCTCACTTGTCTTGTTGATGACCTATTTTACAAAATTTTATGTGTACAAATTTGGCTTACATACCCCACCTGCGGGGGTTGTGGAGCTTCTCTTAAATGGCTGTGGATTACTGGTTGTGATGAATTGAGGGAATTACCTGATGATCTAGGCAGCCTCGAATCTCTTGAGACATTGGTAATAAGTTCTTGTGAAAATCTGCAATTAAGTCCATATCCAAGTGGACAAAAAGGCTTCTCTTCCCTTCGAAACTTGAAAATTTGTTATTGCAATAGGCTGAGCAACCTGCCTAGTGAAATGCTTGAGTCTTGTACGTCTCTACAGAAACTAGAGGTGTATAGCTGCGAGAATCTCAATTTGTTTCCTGAATTGAGTGGGATGGTATGGCTTAACACTTAAGAGAATTGGTGATTGGGGGTTTCTCAAATCCAGATACTCTCGAAGGCATCGGACACATAAAATCCATTCCGAAATTAACATTACATGGTCGGGATGATTGGGTCTATCTGCCATATCAGCTTCGGAATCTCACTTCCCTGAAAGAATTGCATATAAATATTTTCGGAATTAAAGAATTGCTAGATTGGTTAGGGAATTTGTATTCTCTTGAAGAATTATGCCTATGGAACCGTGGAAAGCTTAGGCATTTGCCATCTAAAGAAGCTATGCAACGACTTGATGGGCCACAGATCAGAATTGAAGTTTGAAGATACAGCAATGGCAGGATCCAAGCTTCTTCAAGAGGATTAGAGATAGGCGTGTAATTTCTGTTTGTAATAGTGGAAAGGAATTGAAAAGAATGAATGCTGAAATTGTATATATGGAACTCAAATGTAAACTACTGTATTACAGAGAGTTCGAGAACTGTGCTTTCTCCACTGTTCATGCTGAATTTCTCCAAAATAAAACTGAATGTGTTATTTTCCCCAAACTCCCTTATTTATACTCCCCACCCCCCTTTCACAATTCAATAACTAATACTAAGATCAATACTACAATTTAAAAAGTGTTTATTACATTGCAAATGCTTATAAGCTAAAATGACCGCAAACTTGACAGCAACTAAACAATTTGAAGTCTCCGATTCAGCTCTTGTTGCGTCTGTCATACACGCGCTTGATCTCCGGCCTCGAACTGAACTTCCTATCACAAATTAACAAGATTAGAAATCTGGTATTGTGCTCTGTTGGAAGAACAAAGCAGCCCTGATAATTCTGAGTGGCCAAAGATTTCTCATATTCCTGATGTAAGGAAAAATAGAGATAGCATTAGATAAGGATTTGGTCTTCATGTAAGTATATTTTACTTTTCATTTATTTTATTATTATTATTCGAATGATTTTGTGCAAAATTAAACTTCTCCAATAGAAATCAAAGGTGGTCGAAACTATAGGATTGACTTTAGCACAAACTAATTTATTTTTGCTTTCAATTATTGTTGAAATTGTACAGGTGGGTCGTGAGTATTGATTTGTCAAATTTTGAAGGGGAAGGACGTGATTTGCTTTTGTCGTAATATTATTGACATTTTAGTAAGAGATTGAGCAACTCTCCTACAACACTGGCGAATGATCGTGAATTTCAGAATCTTCAACTTCTTTGAGTTGTTAATAGTTTATATTTCTAGTTTGTTAGAACAATTAGTAAAACTATTATGTTTTTTCAGTAATTTCTTAATGTTTATTTTTGAAAAGGTTCTTTATATACCCATTAATCCTTTTGAACCCAATATATATGTAATGCTAATTAGTCACTACTCATATTAATTAATTGCTAAACCCAATTTCTATATGCCTTAATTGATTTTATAAAGTCTGCATAAATATTTTCCTTCTTTCTGGTGGCAGCAAAAATGTAGCTTCACTGAAAATTTCCCTTTACAGAGTTTTTCTGCTTTTATAGAACTTTATGTGGGATGTAATGCAATATACAGCTAGTTCTCAAGATCTAGGAATAAACATTTTGATCTGATGAGATGCATGATGTTCCTCTGAATTTTGAGACTCAATGACTAGTTCAAGATTTACATCGTAAAATAGAGAGTGAATCCTCCATACTTAGGATATATCATGCTCGATAAAACCTAATTGAAGTAGTTAATGTGTGGTTCGCATATCTCGTGTTTTTGAAATGCAATTCTGGAGACACGTTTAAACCAATAATGGGAAGACCAATAAGGATTTGACGCGTGGACTTCACTAACTCTTGTTTTAAAAGGGGTGTGAATAGTTAGTGCACTCATTCTCTTTCTTCTCTTTTTATTATGTGGGTTTGGTTTCTCTCCTCCTTCCTTCGTTTCACTTTCTGTGAATCTTCTTTTGTTAATAAGAAGTACATAATCTAATTTATAGATTCTTGTATTTCGAGTGTCAAAGTGGGGTTCAAGTTGATAAATTATAACGCATCGGTGTACTCTAATTGTTGTCTTACTTGGTTATGGTGGACTATTTGTGTGTGGGCTGCCTCATCTATTCCCCTCAAAGTAGGCCCATTTTTTGCTGAACTGGGTTACCAATCTCTGGTGTTATTTCTTGTTTTATGTTTGATTGCTAAGTGTTTGCAAGTTATTGAAGTGTTAAACGTAACATAAAGTAACACTAATAAACTAGTATTTACATATTCACAAAAAGTACTGAAGATATGTATTTACTTGGCAGATGCCTTTAAAATTAAACTTGTGTCATAAATCTCAAAAGTTTCAATTATAAACATCACATGTTGCCACATTAACGCGTAGAGTTTCAATGGCAATGAGATTCGAATACGTCCATTCATCTTACGTGGAATCCAAGCTCTTTATTTGTGATCGTGACTAAAGAATTAAGTGAATTTACATGGAACTGTTGAAAGTTGAGTACTTCATGCACTTACCATGTAAGACTACGTGCATTCGTGTACATACAGAAGATGGAGTTACGAGTAGCCACAAAAAAAGAAGGCATATTTTGAGGAGTCAAACTACAAGAAATTTCACTTTTAACAATAAATTTTTTTGTCATAAAAAGTCATTTTTAGGTTGTTTTGTCGAAACATGGTCGTCGAAAGACTTTACAAGACCAAAAATTTTGTTGTTAAAAGTGAAATTTCTTGTAGTACCAAATCATCTCTCACTTCTATGTTGACCTCTAATCTTCTTCCGTAGAGAATGCGTAAGCGGAACTGTTTTAAATGATGTGTACTCTCCAGATTCACCCTGAAGTCTTCACCTCTGTAGTATGTCTTAAATGTTCCTTGATGTCTGTTTTTAGGTACGTTTGTCTCGTTTTACTTGAATTAAGTATTTTAGTGTCACTAGCACACGACTCCTTTGTTGTAAGATTTGTTAAATACTACTATTTACGGTAAATAATTTGCCGTGCACAGTTAACAAACTAGTTGATGAATAACTAAAAATCAAATGTTATTTATAAATTTTATAAATACCATTCAAAAAAATTTGTGAATAATATGGTTTAAGTTTTAGATTACTTAACAGTGTAATAAGGTTTTTATTTAAATACTTTGGTTAGTAATAATAACAGTAAGAGTGTTTCGGTAAAAATTCTAGAATGTTGATGTCAAAAAATACTAAAAGTTGTTACTAGTGAGTCGGACAGAGTTGGGTTAAGATCGTTGTTAGTTAGCTAACATATAGCATTATTTTACATTGATCACCGAACTTTATTTTTCGAAAAAATCGGGATTGGGCTTCCTAACTTTTCATGGGTGTGGTTATGAATTTTCAATTTTTAAAAGTGAGGTTCTAAAATCCAATCTATTTAAATCTGTGAATTTAAATCCCTACGTGATAAAAAAATCATCAATATGGATATTAACATGTGGCGTGAGATTTCACATTATTTATGCTTTATTTGGTGAGGATGTTTGGCCAAGCTTAAATTATAATTTAAATTGGTTAAACACACTTTCGATCCACACATTTCGCATGTAGCGGAGATTTTTTCATCTTTTAATTTCATGGAAATAAAATTTTAATTCTTGGCGTCGCTATGAACTTCCTAGTACAATTTAAAATATTTTTAGTGGCGTTAAATGTTGCACGTGTATGTCTTATATTTTATTTGACAAATATAAAATTTTATTTATCACTGAGACTAATTAAATTTTTTTAACCCGAATGATTTTTCTTGAGTTAATTTTGGGTTAACTTTAGACAAATCGGTTAAATTAAAAACTAACAAAATTTAAACATCTTCTAGGCCGGCCCAATATCAGTCGATTTATTTAGGGAAAATTGACAATAAGTCATCTCCACATGACTTGTTTTAAATTAGGTCAAAAAATTAACCAAGAAATTAACTGAAGATAAATTTATTCGATCTAAAATTTTAACGAGACTCGGTGATAAAATAATATTCCATAATCGTTAAATAAAATTTAAAGCAAATGCGTGCAATTTTTGATGTGACCAAAATAATTAAATTCATAATAGGAAGTTAGCAGTGACGCCAAGAATTAAAAAATTTTAATTTCATGAAATTAAAAGATGTAATATTTTCTGGTCGCTACAATTCCAGTAGCGAATTTGTATTAATATTTTGTTGTCAGGTCTTCTCTTCCTTGGTGAATGTTTATAAAGTTCTTCCTATTTGTCTAAATATGATGAATTTTAAATGCCATAGTATGGTATGAATTTTGGAGAATTTGATTTGTTCGTATTGCTTTGTAGTCCGTTGATGGTATTGCTTTGTAGTCTGTTGATGGTAGTGTAATTGTATTAGATTTCAATTGAATAATTTATTATCAAACCATTGGCAGGAGGCAGATGTTATTAGAAATAAATTGGATGCCGCAAAACAGCAGAAGCTGGTGCTAGCGGCTAAAGTTCGGTATGCAATTTTAGCCGTATTATTAAGATTTCTGTGTCCTAATAAGATGGTCAAACATCATTTTATCTACACATTCCATATAATCCACAACTTTTACTCATGTTTTATCTACACATTCTGTAGGACCCACTATTTATAATCTATAAAAAGTTAACAAACAAGCACTTAACGTGTTTGGTATTTAAATCATGTATTACAGATTAAATTAGTCAGCATCGCGAGCTACTTATGGTTACTTTTATATATGCAACTTCTTTCTTTCTATAGAACTTGGGTGAGTTGATGTTGTGTTTCACATGAGAGCATCTATGTGGTTGCCAGCAATAGGCAATTATTACTCGTGACTCGCTGCAAATTGCGATCACACGCCGCATGCTCGTGCACACGAGTTCAACACCACAATTCTGAGTGAGTGTTAATTTTGTGCGACCTTAATGGATTTTTTTTTGAATAAATCGAGACATTTGCAGTGTGGTAAAATAGAGCTTGCATTTAGCAATGCAGTTGGACTGATTCTTTTGACGTTACCTCGTAATCTGTAATTTTTTAAGACAGGGGATACAAATGGCTACTAGAAATGAAGACTTATAACAGCAACTTGTACTAAGGAGGAACATTTTTTTCAGCAGAATAGGAACCACTCTACGTAAGTTACCCTCTCTCTCGAACGCTAAACTTAAGAGGAAACTTAGTATTGGAAAAGAAGCTGCTCTAAGTAATGCATCTCTGTTTAATGATCTGAAATGTAGGTAAATATTACGTGGTGGAAAGGAAGCTAGCCATCGCAGTTCAACTCTTGTTTCGGATAGGAACAACATAGGAGGAATAAGCTGTTGGAAAGAAACCTGGGTGCCACGATCCCGTCCCTTTATTTGAACCAGAAGGACAGAATATAACCTTTGCTAATTCTGATTTGAACCAGGACAGTGATCTTAGTGGGAAGCTTGCTTGCCAAGTCACCTCCACTCTTCGACTTAAATGAAATTTCGGTATGGAACTATTGACTTCATCAAGTTATGAAATTTCGGTATGTTTTATACAATTCAATTCTATGTCATATACTTTGTGGGATTTGTTCCTAGAGGTGGCAAAACCGGGATTTGTCCGTCCCCTTAGCTGTTTCACCGCTAAAATATTGAATTGTATGCAAGTCTGTCCCACCACTAAGATGCACCACCAGACACAATAAATTAAGAAGATTAAGATGCACCACCAGACACAATAAATTAAGAAAATAAATTAAGAAGATTAAGATGCATCACCATACACAATAAATTAAGAAGATTAAGATGCACCACTAAACCCAATAAATTAAATAAAAAGACTAATTGATCTCAGAACGAAATACCAACAACCAAAACTATTTAATAAATAAATTAAGAAGACTAATTTCTCTCACCTGCAATGCCCTTCTATGATCATACATTCTTCAACTATTGGTAATAAATTCCCATTTGTCAAATAAATAACATTATTGGTAATCCACAATTATTAGGGATTAAGTTTTAATTTTGACAACATGAATACACCTTTTAATGAATTTTCACTTGTTAAATATAATAATTACTTTCTCCTTGGAATCAAATTAGAACATGTATTAGATGAAGGATATGATCTCTCATCTGTTCTAATACCAAACCACAAACAACTCCAAAGCACTCAAGATCTCCCTCTCTCCTGAAATCAATCAGTCACACAGAGCATAATTCCAAAGCAAGAAAATGGATTCTGTTGTTACAGTACTGGAGAAGTTGCTTGCAATCGCCACTGAAGAGTTCAATCTCGTGTGTGGTTTCAAGCAAGACTTAGCAAACTTGACTGATTCATTGCTTTCAATCAAGGCAGTCTTGGAAGATGCTGACAGGCGCCAAGTTACTGATGAGGCTGTCAAACTCTGGCTCAAGAAACTTGAAGATGTTGCTTATGATGCTGACAATGTTTTGGACGAGATCAAATATGAAAATTTGCGTCGTACCGTCCAGATCCGGAACCAGATGAAGCCAAAGGTGTGCTTATACTTCTCTTTCTATACCCCACTGGCATTTCGATTGAAAATGGCTCACAAAATCAAAAACATAAATGTCAACTTGAAGAGGATTAACGACAAAGCTGATCGTCGTGGCTTCGAGAGGAGAGTTGCAGAATCTGCTCCCTCTCGGCCTCTGGTGAAGGAAACTGATGCCATAACTGCTGATCCAATTTTTGTTGGAAGACAAAATGATGAATCAAAATTTGTGAAGAAGATAACCGGCAGAATCAACGAGGTTTTTTCGGTACTTCCAATTGTTGGAATGGGAGGGATTGGAAAAACAACTTTAGCTCGCCGTATCTTTAATCATCCACACACAGAGACACATTTCGATGAAAGATTTTGGGTATGCGTGTCAGAAAATTTTGATGTTTCTACGATTTTAAAAAGCATTCTGGAGTCCCTAAAAGAAACTTCCCATGGAGATAGCAGACAAACTGTCATGGACACACTTCGAGAGAAATTTAAAGACAAAAGATGCTTGCTTGTTCTTGATGATTTGTGGAATGAAAAACCAGAAGATTGGGATGATTTAAAAAGTGCTCTCATGGGAGTTAACCCGAACAAAGGAAATGTCATTATTGTCACCACACGTAATGAAAGCGTGGCCTCGATTGTCAACCCACATAATTGGTATAACTTGGAAAAATTATCAGAGGATGATTGCTGGTCCATAATCAAGGCAAAGACATTTGAAGGTGGAGACATACCAGAATATTTTCAAACCATTGGAAAGGCGATTGCTCAACAATGTAGAGGTTCGCCATTAACTTCAAAAATGATGGGGGCAGTTCTAAGAGGAAAGGAAATGGATGAGTGGATCTCAATTCAAGAGATTGGGCCTTCAAATATTGAAGGAGATCAAAATAGCGTGATACAAGTCCTAAAGATAAGCTTTGATCATTTACCTTGTTCATCACTTAAAGAATGTTTTGCCTATTGTTCAATATTTTCCAAGGATGCAGAGATAAAGAGAGAATGGTTAATCCAACTGTGGATGTCCTAAGGATTTCTTACAGATAATCAAGGATTTGATATGGAGACTATAGGCAATAAGTTTTTAAGATTGTTGCAAAGCTCCTTCTTGCAAGAGCCCGTAAAGGACAAGTATGACAATATTAAATGCTGCAAAATGCACGATCTTGTGCACGATCTTTCATGCTCAGTTTCAAAATCGAAAATGTTTTTTATTGCGAAGGATCACACTCGAGATGACATTCCTCAATTTAGACAACTTACGATACTTGAAGAAAGCGCGCCGGAGATCACAAAAGAGAAAGCAAGTTATGTACGGACACTGGTCTCAAAAAGCAGTGTACCATGCAAGAATTTCCAAGACTTCAAGCACTTGCGTCCTCTGGTTTTACGCAATGCAGAATAAAAGATTGCCCAACCTCAATTGGCAAGTTGATGCATTTAAGATGTCTTGATGTGTCGAACAATGAAATCATGACATTGCTTAGTTCTGTTTGCAAGCTTTACAACTTGCAAACTTTCAAAACTATTGATTGCTACCTTGAACAGCTTCCAGAAAAAGCTGCAAGACTTGACTAGTTTGAGGCATCTCTATTATTGTCCTAACGAAGATTTTCCCATGCCACCTCAAATTAAAAGGTTGTCTTGTCTTCAAACCTTACAATTTTTTAATGTGAGTGACAAGGAAGGCTGTCGAATAGAAGAGTTGGGGCATTTGAATAATCTTAGAGGCAAAATAGAGATACGCAATCTTGAACTAGTGTTTAGCAAAGCAGAAGCTAAGAAGGCGAATTTGAGTGGAAAGACAAATATAATAAAGTTGAAGTTTTGTTGGAGAAATACAAATGAGGGCAACACCACATATGAGAGTGTCTCAGAAAGTGACACGAGGAACAAAAATGTTTTGAAAAGTAATATCCATGACCAGAGTGTGCTCAATGGCCTCCAACCTCACCCAAATTTAAGGATCATAGGGATTGAAGGATTTAGGGGTAAAAACTTTCCGTTATGGACTATGAAGATGTTGAAACTTGATAAGTTGATCAAGATTGAGTTAAGAAACTGTTACAATTGTGAAAAAATCCCAATGCTTGGCCACCTACCACTCCTCAAGAATCTAAACTTGAGCGGTCTGACTAACGTTAGATTAATAGGATTGTTATTCTATGGTGCGAGTGATTGCAGCTGATGGCCAAGAGACACGAGTATCATTCCCGTCACTTAAAAGTCTCTTAATAGAGGAAATGCCGAACTTAACAGAGTGGGCAGAAGCACAAACAAGCGGAGTGCAGGTATTTCCTTGCCTTGAATATTTGAAGATTAAGAATTGTCACAAACTGAAGACTGCTCCAAATCACATTTATGATATGGATAATGATTTGCCATTGTCAAGCATCATATCAACCAGCAATTTAACTTCTCTGGTTCAGCTCTCAATCCTGTGTATATCAGAGCTCACTTGTCTTGTTGATGACCTATTTTACAAAATTTTATGTGTACAAATTTGGCTTACATACCCCACCTGCGGGGGTTGTGGAGCTTCTCTTAAATGGCTGTGGATTACTGGTTGTGATGAATTGAGGGAATTACCTGATGATCTAGGCAGCCTCGAATCTCTTGAGACATTGGTAATAAGTTCTTGTGAAAATCTGCAATTAAGTCCATATCCAAGTGGACAAAAAGGCTTCTCTTCCCTTCGAAACTTGAAAATTTGTTATTGCAATAGGCTGAGCAACCTGCCTAGTGAAATGCTGGAGTCTTGTACGTCTCTACAGAAACTAGAGGTGTATAGCTGCGAGAATCTCAATTTGTTTCCTGAATTGAGTGGGATGGTATGGCTTAACACTTAAGAGAATTGGTGATTGGGGGTTTCTCAAATCCAGATACTCTCGAAGGCATCGGACACATAAAATCCATTCCGAAATTAACATTACATGGTCGGGATGATTGGGTCTATCTGCCATATCAGCTTCAGAATCTCACTTCCCTGAAAGAATTGCATATAAATATTTTTGGAATTAAAGAACTGCTAGATTGGTTAGGGAATTTGTCATCTCTTGAAGAATTATGCCTATGGAACCGTGGAAAGCTTAGGCATTTGCCATCTAAAGAAGCTATGCAACGACTTGATGGGCCACAGATCAGAATTGAAGTTTGAAGATACAGCAATGGCAGGATCCAAGCTTATTCAAGAGGATTAGAGAAAGGCGTGTAATTTCTGTTTGTAATAGTGGAAAGGAATTGAAAAGAATGAATGCTGAAATTGTATATATGGAACTCAAATGTAAACTACTGTAATACAGAGAGTTCGAGAACTCTGCTTTCTCCACTGTTCATGCTGAATTTCTCCAAAATAAAACTGAATGTGTTATTTTCCCCAAACTCCCTTATTTATACTCCCCACCCCCCTTTCACAATTCAATAACTAATACTAAGATCAATACTACAATTTAAAAAGTGGTTATTACATTGCAAATGCTTATACGCTAAAATGACCGCAAACTTGACAGCAATTAAACAATTTGAAGTCTCCGATTCAACTCTTGTTGCGTCAATCATACACGCGCTTGATCTCCGGCCTCAAACTCAACTTCCTATCACAAATTAACAAGATTAGAAATCTGGTATTGTCCTCTGTTGGAAGAACAAGCAGCCCTGATAATTCTGAGTGGCCAAAGATTTCTCATATTCCTGATGTAAGGAAAAATAGAGATAGCATTAGATATGGATTTGGTCTTCATGTAAGTATATTTTACTTTTCATTTATTTTATTATTATTATTCGAATGATTTTGTGCAAAATTAAACTTCTCCAATAGAAATCAAAGGTCGTCGAAACTATAGGATTGACTTTAGCACAAACTAATTTATTTTTTCTTTCAATTATTGTTGAAATTGTACAAGTGGGTTGTGAGTATTGATTTGTCAAATTTTGAAGGGGAAGGACGTGATTTGCTTTTGTTGTAATATTATCGACATTTTAGTAAGAGATTGAGCAACTCTCCTACAACACTCGCGAATGATTATGAATTTTAGAATCTTGCACTCTTGGAGTTGTTAATAGTTTATATTTCTAGTTTGTTAGAACAATTAGTAAAACTATTATGTTTTTTCAGTAATTTCTTAATGTTTATTTTTGAAAAGGTTCTTTATATACCCATTAATCCTTTTGAACCCAATATATATGTAATGCTAATTAGTCACTACTCATATTAATTAATTACTAAACCCAATTTCTATATGCCTTAATTGATTTTATAAAGTCTGCATAAATATTTTCCTTCTTTCTGGTGGCAGCAAAAATGTAGCTTCACTGAAAATTTCCCTTTACAGAGTTTTTCTGCTTTTATAGAACTTTATGTGGGATGTAATGCAATATACAGCTAGTTCTCAAGATCTAGGAATAAACATTTTGATCTGATGAGATGCATGATGTTCCTCTGAATTTTGAGACTCAATGACTAGTTCAAGATTTACTTCGTAAAATAGAGAGTGAATCCTCCATATGTAGGATATATCATGCTCGATAAAACCTAATTGAAATAGTTAATGTGTGGTTCGCATATCTCGTGTTTTTGAAATGCAATTCTGGAGACACGTTTAAACCAATAATGGGAAGACCAATAAGGATTTGACGCGTGGACTTCACTAACTCTTGTTTTAAAAGGGGTGTGAATAGTTAGCACCCTTGATCTCCTCCCCACTAGTGGGGAGCTTATGCTCCCCACTAGTGGGGAGGAGATCGGGCTTGGAATAGTTAGTGCACTCATTCTCTTTCTTCTCTTTTTATTATGTGGGTTTGGTTTCTCTCCTCCTTCCTTCGTTTCACTTTCTGTGAATCTTCTTTTGTTAATAAGAAGTACATAATCTAATTTATAGATTCTTGTATTTCGAGTGTCAAAGTGGGGTTCAAGTTGATAAAATATAACGCATCGGTGTACTCTAATTGTTGTCTTACTTGGTTATGGTGGACTATTTGTGTGTGGGCTGCCTCATCTATTCCCCTCAAAGTAGGCCCATTTTTTGTTGAACTGGGTTACCAATCTCTGGTGTTATTTCTTGTTTTATGTTTGATTGCTAAGTGTTTGCAAGTTATTGAAGTGTTAAACGTAACATAAAGTAACACTAATAAACTAGTATTTACATATTCACAAAAAGTACTGAAGATATGTATTTACTTGACAGATGCCTTTAAAATTAAACTTGTGTCATAAATCTCAAAAGTTTCAATTATAAACATTACATGTTGCCACATTAACGCGTACAGTTTCAATGGCAATGAGATTCGAATACGTCCATTCATCTTACGTGGAATCCAAGCTCTTTATTTGTGATCGTGAGTAAAGAATTAAGTGAATTTACATGGAACTGTTGAAAGTTGAGTACTTCATGCACTTACCATGTAAGACTACGTGCATTCGTGTACATACAGAAGATGGAGTTACGAGTAGCCACAAAAAAAGAAGGCATATTTTGAGGAGTCAAACTACAAGAAATTTCACTTTTAACAATAAAATTTTTTGTCGTAAAAATCATTTTTAGGTTGTTTTGTCGAAACATGGTCGTCGAAAGACTTTACAAGACCAAAAATTTTGTTGTTAAAAGTGAAATTTCTTGTAGTACCGAATCATCTCTCACTTCTATGTTGACCTCTAATCTTCTTCCGTAGAGAATGTGTAAGCGGAACTGTTTTAAATGATCTGTACTCTCGAGATTCACCCTGAAGTCTTCACCTCTGTAGTATGTCTTAAATGTTCCTTGATGTCTGTTTTTAGATACGTTTGTCTCGTTGTACTTGAATTAAGTATTTTAGTGTCACTAGCACACGACTCCTTTGTTGAAAGATTTGTTAAATACTACTATTTACGGTAAATAAGTTGCCGTGTACAGTTAACAACTAGTTGATGAATAACTAAAAATCAAATGTTATTTATAAATTTCATAAATACCATTCAAAAAAATTTGTGAATAATATGGTTTAATTTTTAAATTACTTAACATGTAATAAGTTTTTTATTTAAATACTTTGGTTAGTAATAATAACAGTAAGAGTGTTGCAGTAAAAATTCTAGAATGTTGATGTCATAAAATACGTAAAAGTTGTTACTAGTGAGTTGGACAGAGTTGGGTTAATATCGTTGTTAATTAGCTAACATATAGCATTATTTTACATTGATCACCGAAGTTTATTTTTCGAAAAAATCGGGATTGGGCTTCCTAACTTTTCATGGGTGTGATTATGAATCTTCAACTTTTAAAGGTGAGGTTCTGAAATCCAATCTATTTAAATCTGTGAATTTAAATCCCTACGTGATAAAAATCATCAATATGGATATTAACATGTGGTGTGAGATTTCACACTAATTCTTGGTAACATATGGAAAATTGCGATACTGAAATTTCTCGATAATGTTGAAACTTGATCAATTAATGATTAAGCACTCGAATTATATTCAAATAGGGGGGAAAAAACTTTAAACAATTAGGGTGTGTTTGATTCGTTTGATTTTCCATGGAAAATGAAAATTTTCCACCCATTTTCCAGCTTTGGTCTGTTTGATTGGCAAAATTTTCCATGGAAAATGTATTTTCCCACTTATTTTCCATCTTTTGTTTGATTGAAATTTTTGATTTTCCATGGAAAATATTTTCCATGTTTTCCACTTTTGGCCATATTTTCTTTGTTTTCAAGGAAAATATTTTTTTGGTGGGATAGGAGAATTTATTTTCCATGGAAAATTTGTTAACCTTTTCCAACCCATTTATTTTCAATGGAAAATTTGTTAACATTTTCCAATCCAAATTTTCTTGGTAACTCATTTCCATGGAAAATATTTTCTTTCCACCCAAATTTTCCACTTGCAATCAAACACAACCTTAGTAAATAGCATACGTATCTTTCTTTACACACGTGTAATTTTAGCTACAAGGAAATTAACAAGTTTATATGTCGGTAAAATTCAAATGAATTTTATGTACGATGGTTAAAACAATCGTTAACATTTTTAATTATAACTACTGTATATTGGAATTATAAATTTCATGCACACTGTTCAAAAATTTACTAAATGATATAACTTAATGTAATAAATCTTTATCTTTTATTTTTTGAAAAAATATGTTTAGTAAAAATCAATGTTCAAAAAACCAAACCGGCCATCGACTCATAAAAAGCAACAGGTCAAGGGTCAAAAGGTAAAACAGGGTCGAACCGGTTTCAATCAAAACTTAATAAATTAATCTAAAAATCTCACAAAATTTCTAAAAATAAGTTACTTGCAAATAAACCAATATTTATAAACAAAATCACTCACAAAAATTGGCTTCAAATCGACTTTTCACAATGTCCACTTCCAATATTAGTAGAAATACATGTTCAAACTTCAAACTTCAAAACATAAACATAGCACAAATCTGATTTGCCCTAATATAATTTTTGTTTTCCCTTTTTGGCCCATAAATGATTGGAAATTACAATTTTCTGTAAAAAAATTTCGACCCAGAAAATCCATTAAAACTGGACTGGTTCTACTGGTCGCGGTTTAACAGCTAAAAACCCTAGTTCCAGTCCGATTTTCTAATGCCCAGTTAAATTGGTAGCCTGTATTGGTTTTGAGGCCGGTTCCCAATTTTCTCAGTTGAACTGACCGGTCCAATTCGATTTTCTAAACCATGGTAAAAATAGCTAGAGAGAGATAGAAGACTTATTGTTACTAATTAATTTATTAAAAATTAAGAGAGAAATATTATATATTAAGAGAGAAATTAATTTAGAGAAAATTAAGAGAGAAATTAAGTTCGATTTTCTCTATTAATTTATTAAAAACTAAGAAATTAATTTATTAAGAGAGATTTGACGTTCCAACAGTCCCCTTCAAGTTGGAGAGTGGATGTCTTGCACTCCCAACTTGCAAGCCATAGGCATGAAAACCTCCTTCCCCAAAGCTTTGGTCAAAACATCAGCTAACTGATTTGCAGAACTCACAAACTTTGTCACCACATACCCATCTTGAATCTTGTCTATTATATAATGACAATCCATCTCAATGTGCCGTGTACATTCATGCAATACAGGATTTGCTGCTATGTGCAATACAACTTTATTGTCACAATACAGCAATGCACCCTCTTGATGCAAAACTCCCAATTCTCTGAGTAAATAACGAAGCCATGTCAATTCACAACAAGCTCCTGTCATTGTACAATACTCTGCTTCGATCGAAGAAATAGAGACTATTTTCTAGCATTTTGACCTCCATGAAATCAACGAAGAGCCTAAGAATACACAGTACCCTGTAGTAGATCTTCTCGTAAGTGGGCATCCTGCCCAATTCGAGTCACAGTAGGCCCGCAGTCGAAGATCACTGGTTAAGGAGAAGAAGAGGCCTTAGCCAGGCGCAGATTTCAAATAGTGCACAACTCGTAAAGCTGCTTCCCAATGATCCATTCGAGGTTGGTGCATAAACTTGCTCAATATATGGACAGAATACGTAATATCTGGCCTTGAAACCATGAGATATATTAATCTCCCAACTAATCGCCTATATTTCACTGGATCTTTGAGTGGCTCACTCTTATCAGACAGTTTTAAACCACGTTCCATGGGAGTATCGATTGGAGCTGCCCTAATAACTCTGCATCCTTAATGATTTCCAATGCATACTTTCGTTGAGAAATAAAAATGCCATTCCTAGATGCAGAAATCTCATTATTAAGGAAATACTTCAAGTCACCAATCTCTTTAAGGTAAAATTTATTATGCAAGCATTTTTTGGTATCAGTTATACTCACAGGATCATTGCCAGTACATATTAATTTTTTGTTTTTTGATTCTTTTTGTAATTTATTTATTTATTTTATACTAGATTGACAAATTTACTCTTGCTTTAAAGGGAGAGTGGAGTTCACACGCATAACTAACGGACATTTTGGACAGAATCTGTCGACAAGGACCATTTGCGCATCTAAAAGCATAGGTTTGGGACCTCTCTACAAAAATGAATAGCTAAGACCATTTGCGCATGATGAGCATACGTTAGGGGACCATTTTTGCCAATTTCCCCTATTTGCAATAAATCAGCAAAAATATCATCGGTACCATCCCACCCGATCGAAATTCCCAATGTGTTCATCGACGGCCACCACTTCATTTTCCTCCATGTCCAACTTGTAAGTATTTTTTTTTCAAATTCGATTCATTTTTGGGTGTTTCCTTTTGTTTGGATGCCGGAATTGATTCAAGAATTCATATGGAGTCTATTTTTAATTCAGTAATGTTAAACCATATTAGTATTTCCTAATCTTGATGAAACTTTCATCTATTTTCTATTAGTTTTAGGTCTTTCTAGATAGAACAAATGTCCTTTCTTTCTCCTTTTTCTGTGGAATTGCTGACTATATAATCCACATGTGTACTCTCTTTTCATTGAAAGAATATAATACAAAATCATCATTCCTTCAACATATTATCTTCTATCATGGTATCAGAGCTTTGAATAGTATCCATGGTGTCAGAAATCAACTCCTCCAGTCCACCACCACCGCCTTCCCCACCACCTCCACCCCTAAACACCCCTACCCCGAACCCATCTGCCCCTCCTTTTTCTCTATTGACTGTTTGAGTAACTTCTTCCCTACCAACTTTACCTTCTGTAAATCAGCCTCTTGCAATCAAGTTGGACGAAAATAACTATTTGGTATGGAAAAATCAATTGCTCAACATCATTATTGCAAATGGACTGGAGGACTTCATTGACGGCACTCGATCGTGTCCATCTTGCTTTCTTGATGCTCTGGCGACACAACCCAATCCAGAGTATCATGTATGGCAATGCTATAATCGACTCATAATAAGTTGGATTTATGCCTCTTTGAGTGATTCAATGCTAAGCTAAATTGTTGGTTATTCTTCTGCGTTTCAGCTCTGGCAAGCTTTGGAACAACTCTACTCAGCGGCTTCTTTTGCTTGATTGACTGAATTCACAACACAACTTCAACATATGAAGAAGGAGGACCTCTCTGCCCTCGCTTATATTGAAATTCAGATCTATTTGCAACACCCTTGCTTCCATTGGTGAACCAGTCACTTACAGTGACCATCTCAGCTACCTGCTCGGCGGTCTCAGTAGGGATTACAATCCTTTTGTCACCTCTTTTCAAACTATATCTGACAAACCTTCCATTGAGGAGGTCCACAGTCTTTTGCTCAGCTATGATGCTCACCTAGAAAGACAGACTGCTGCTGAATCTTTGAGCTCCTTTCAAGCCAATGTCGCTAATCTCCCACATTACAAATCCAAGTCGAAATCATCCCAGCCACACTACAACAACAACTGTTCTCCTAAAGGCCCTCCTCACCATCCCCAATTCCCAGAACATAACCAATAGCCACGTCCTCCACAGCAACCTCAATCCTGGTCCCCATCTCCATTTTCTCCACAACCACGCCCACAAAATCGACCACGATGCTAAATTTGCCAAAAACCTACTCACGCCGCTAACATATGCTACCACCGGACCAATCTGCAGTACCAACCATCTACTCCAAAACCTTTTAATGCATATCTATCTCAACAATCAGCACCTGCAAATACCTCCACTGTTTGTAACCTCTGTTGATATATGGACTCGGGTGCTTCGCATCACTTTACACTGGATTTAAACATGTTAGAGGCAGCTCAACCATTCACCGGGGCTGATCAAATTACGGTTGGTAATGGTAAGCTTGCTCCCATTTCTCATGTTGGTCATGCTTCTCTTCCTGTCTATCATTCTTTTCTTAGATTATCTCAGGCATACCATTCACCTTTTATATCCAAAAATCTATTAAGTGTATCCAAACTTTGCCAAGACAATAATGCTTTTGTGAAATTTTATCCTCACTGTTTTATTGTGAAACACCAGGTCAGCAAGCAGGTCCTTCTCACGGGTCAACTTGACCAAGGTATCTATCGTGTCTGTGATCCATCTCCAGCTAGCGGCTCCGCCCCACAACTCCTTATAACTTTCAACAATGACCCCAACTTGTGGCACTCTCGCTTGGGACACCTGGCTAGTGACATTGTTTCTCGAGTCTTGTCTTCTTGTAATGTGTCCAAGTCTAATTCCACACACCGTTTTTCATTTTGTAGTTCATGTCAATTAGCTAAGTCTCATAGACTTTCTTTTCCAAACTCTGTATCTCGGGCTTCTAAGTCCTTCGAATTAATACATACGGATCTATGGAGAGCTTCTCATTTTCAATCCATTACTGGTGTGAAATACTTTATTTTATTGATTGATGATTTCTCTAGATTTAGTTGGTTATATCTACTTAAATCCAAAGATGAAGCATATCAAACATTTCTCAATTTTAAAACAATGGTTTTCATTCAATTTGAATCACACAGTAAACGAGTTCGCTCAGATTGGGGAGGGGAGTTTCGTTTACTCTCCTCCTTCTTCACTTCTCATGGTATTCTCCATGAGCTGTCATGTCCCTACACACCCCAACAAAACGGGCTCGTCGAACACAAAAACTGTCATGTTGTCGAAACTGGCATTACCTTACTTGCACATGCTTCTCTTTCCATGAAATTCTAGCCATATGCATTTATTGCTGCTGTTTATTTAATTAACCAGCTGCCCACTCGTGTCTTAGGTCTCTCCTCTCCATATCAAGTTCTCTACAATAAACTCTCTTCTATTCTCACTTACGAGTTTTTGGTTTTGAGTGCTTCTCATTCTTACGACCATTTAAGTCCAACAAGTTCGAATTCCGCTCCAAGTCATGTGTCTTTCTCGGTTATAGTAGCCAACATAAAGGCTATCTTTGTTTGCACTATGAGACTGGTCATATTTACATTACTCGTCATGTGGTTTTTAATGAACTCATCTTTCCTCATAAAAAACAGCAGCCTCCACCTGTTCTTTTACCTTCACCACCTCTAGTAATTCAGTCCCTACCATTTCACACCTCCCCTATTCCAAATCATTCACCACCGCAGCCTTGCCATACACCTAGTCTTATCTCTTTTTCTACTTCTCAGTCTCCTACCACTCCATCACCCTCCACTGCCTCTGTTATTCATTCCACTCAGCCTCCCAATATTATTTCACCTCCTTCTATACCCCTGGCAGCAGAGTTACATAGCTCTCATGAGAATCCACCATTACCCCGTAATGACCATCCAATGGTGACAAGAGCCAAATCTGGCATTTTTAAACCTCGTGTATTTTTTAGTGTTGCTGCAGGTATACCAATCGAACCCTCTTCTTTCACTGAGGACAAACGTAAAGAATGGTGGGAGTTGGTTCTTTAAAAAATGTTATGCAGCTTGAATTCTTGGCTCTGAAATCTCAAGGCACTTGGGAGTTAGTTCCTAAACCTAATCATTACAAAGTGGTGGGATGCAAATGGGTGTATAGGGTTAAACTCAAGGCTGATGGTTCTGTAGATCGATTCAAGGCATGTTTGGTAGCGAAGGGGTTTTATCAAACACATGGGTCTCGATTTTCATGAGACTTTCAGTCCGGTTATTAAGCCACCAACTATACGAATTGTTCTCAGCATTGCTCTCACCTTTGCATGGCCTATCCAACAACTCGATATCCAAAACGCTTTTCTTCATGGTGACTTGATTGAAACTGTGTATATGAGCCAGCCACAAGGATTTGTTTATCCTCAATATCCTCACCATGTATGCAAGCTGTCCAAGTCTCTACACGGACTCAAACAATATCCTCGCGCATGGTTCTTTAAACTCAGCAATGCTCTCACACAATGGGATTTTATCGCTTCAAAAGCAGATGCTTCTCTTTTCATTTATCATTCTGGCTCGGTTGTCCTATTTCTACTCGTCTATGTTGACGACATTATACTTACTAGTTCATGCTCTAGTGCTATTTCACGCCTGCTTGCCTATCTCCATTTGCAATTCACTGTAAAAGGATCTTGGCCCTCTTCATTTCTTTCTTGGTGTGGAGGTTCATCGCTCATCCGCTGGTCTTCACCTCAATCAAGCCAAATACATATGCGACCTCTTAACAAAAACTGGTCTTCTCGATTCAAAGCCAATCCACACTCCCTTGGCTCTCAGCACTTTGTCTATTCATGATGGTGATCCTTTGGAAAATGCTACTAAATACCGCAGCATAGTCGGGACATTGCAGTATTGCACTTTCACAAGGCCAGATATTTCATTCTCCATCAATAAGTTATGCCAGTTCATGCACTCTCCTACCACTGTCCATATGCAAGCAGCCAAACGAGGTTTTCGCTATCTAAAGGTGACTGTCTTGATGACAGACGAAGCACTAGCGCCTACTGCGTTTTTCTAGAAAATAACTTAGTTTCTTGGTCTTCATCAAAGCAAAAAGTGGTGTCCCGTTCGAGCACCGAATCTGAATACCGTGCACTCGCCAATAGGGCTGCTAAAGTATCCTGGACTACATCATTACTAGCCGAACTTGGTCTTCCTCTACCTACACCGCCTATTTTATTTTGTGACAACATGAGCACCATTCACTTGGCTTCCAATCCTGTGATGCATGCTCGTATGAAGCACGTCGAAATAGATCATCATTTTGTCCGCGGACAAGTGACTAACAAGTCCCTCTCACTATCTTTCACCAGCTCAGCTGATCAACTCGCGGATTGCTTGACAAAACCATATATTAGTATTTCCTAATCTTGATTAAACTTTTATCTCTTTTCTATTAGTTTTAGGTCTTTCTAGATAGAACATATGTCCTTTCTTTCTCCTTTTTCTGTGGAATTGCTGACTATATAATCCAGATGTGTACTCTCTTTTCATTCAAGAAATATAATACAAAATCATCCTTCCTTCAACATATTATCTTCTATCAAGTAAGAATTATAAATAATTGAAATGTTTCCATGAGATCATACCCACAAAAGGTGCAAACGACATGTCATACTAATTATTTGTCAAGTAGGTAGTATCAAATGTAACTACTGCCAAATTCTTCATAAGCTGCCCTACTCTTTGCACCAACCCAAAAAATGTTTTCTAATTCAAGCATTATCATCTATATCTATCATATAAAAGAAACTTGAATTTTTCGTTAGCATCTGGACAAAATAATTATGACTTTAGCATCTCCAATATCAAGTTTTAATCTTCTTTTCTTATCAATGTAATTTCTTCAATCTTTTATAAAAAATGAGACCTTATGATGACCCTCAACTTCCATTACAAAGTATTGATAATTCTACCAAACCCAACCGATCATTCAATTCAACCAATACTAATTTCTCTATTATATGAGTAAAATCTTGATTTTTGTAAACTCAAAATATGATTGTGCTAAGTGTATTACTATGGCTTTTGTTTATTTACATGGAGTTTTTGTTTGGTTAAATATTCATAAATAAAATGGACTAACGTAGATGTAGTACATTGAACAATGTACAATCTATTTTTGGGAAAAATAAGTAAATTCATGAATTTTACTTGATTAAACAAATACATAGAATTGTTAATTTGTAAAACGAGAAACTAAATACAATGAACAATATTTAAGAAAATAAAGAATACCTTGATAAATTAATAATTTATTAATTATTGAATATTAATAATTTATCGATTATTTAATATTTTCTAATTAATAGATTTTCCTTGATCACAAAGCTATTAATTTATAGAGATTTAATGGTTTTTTTGCACAAATGGTCCCTGACTTTTGTACTTACTGCAGGTTGAGGACCTATCGTTTTATTTTTGACAGTTTAGCTCCTACTTCAAATATTTTTGGCGAAAATGGTCGTTTTCATTATTTTCCGTCCAATTCCTTCGTTAAATTTGGAAATTTTTGGATTTACAAAAGAAAAATTTGTAGCAAAAGTCCCTAATCTTTCAAAAAGTGTCAAAAAATCTCTAAACCTTATAATCCTAACACATATGACCCAAACCTTTTTGACAATTTTACCCCTAACTTAAATAAATTAAAAATAACTCCTAAACATTTTCAAAAATACAAATAAGTCCTAACTCTTTTTTTTTTTTACAGATTTACACTTAAAATAATAAAAAATGTGTCATCAAGTCCCAAAACTTTTAATTTTGTTCACCAAAATGACATTTAAAATGTGTTTGATTAAAATAATAGTTTTTGGTAAAAGTTGATAAAAGTTGTTAAAATGCGTGGTTAAAAAGTTGTGGGACCATAAAATCTGTGGTTAAAATTAATTGTTGACTTTGACTTTAGCTTTTTAGCAAAATTAAAATTGAAAACAAACGGACTCTTAGATTCTCTACAAATTTTGTCCAGTTGTCAGTTAATTAAAAAAAATTATACCCATGATCAAAATTTAACTAATTTAAAAATTAATTTATTTTTCATACCAATTACTAAATAATAATTTTTTAAAAAAAGGTTATTCACCATCTCGACCCCACCCCACTCCACTTTACCCTATCCTACCCTACTCTACCCTACCCTACCCTCGCGAAATCGACCAAAGGAGGGAGAGGGATTTCTCCACATTGGACACTGCTGATTTGGTCGAAACTAGGGAGAAAAAAACTCCCTGGTTTCGCTGAACCATGGTTTCGCGAGCTTTCGCGAAACCAATGAGATTTTTTCTCCCTGGTTTTGCATACATGTTTCTGGCACTAGTGTCGGTAACAAGGGAGAAATTATCCCCTGTTTCTGGCGAGGGGGTGGGGTGGAGATGGAGATGGTGATGGTGAAGAACTTTTTTTTTAATTATTATTTAGTAATTGGTATGAAAAATAAATTAAAATTTTAAATTGGTCAAATTTTGGTCATGTGTATAATTTTTTTGTTAATTAACGGATCACTGGACAAAATCTGTAAAGACTCTAAAAGCCCGTTTGTTTTCAATTTTGATTTTGTTAAAAAGCTAAAGTCAAAGTCAATAATTAATTTTAACCACACATTTTATGGTCCCACAACTTTTCAACCACACATTTCAATAACTTTTATCACCTTTTACCAAAAAATCTAATTTTAATCAAACACATTTTAAATATCATTTTGGTGAACAAAATTAAAAGTTTTGGGACATGATGACACATTTTTTTATTATTTTAAGTGTAAATCTGCAAAAAAAATAAAAAAATTTAGGACTTATTTGTATTTTTGAAAAGGTTTAGGAATTATTTTTAATTTATTTAAGTTAGGGGTAAAAATTTTAAAAAGGTTTGGGTCATATGTGTTAGGATTAGAAGGTTTGGAGGCTTTTCGACACTTTTTGAAAAATTAGGGACTTTTGCAGTAAATTTTTCTTTACTTTTTAAATCCAAAATTTTTCGGGTCAAATTTAACGGAGGAATTGGACGGAAATTAACGAAAAGGACCATTGTCGCCAAAAATATTTGAAATAGAGGCTAAATTGTCAAAAATGAAACGATAGGTCCTTAACCCGCAGTAAGTGCAAAAGTCAGGAACCATTTGTGCAAAAAAAACTGAGATTTAATTGTATATAACTTTATACAGTATAATATATATTTTTGGAGAAAAAAACAACTTTTTGCTACTGCGAGATTTACTTTACTATATGCAATAGTTTTTATGATGTAAATATATACGAGTCTTATGAGAGACAGTGGTAAGTATGTTTGGCAAAGTTTAAATTATAATTTAAATCGAACTAGTTAAATATATTTTTTATTCACACATTCGTGAAATCTATAACTTACTATCTACTTATTATCTACACACTTATTATCTATATATTCAATAAGACTCATAACTTATAAACACTTTAAAAATAATTTCAGCACTACAAAACATGCATTATATAAAAACAATCTACTCTTTGGGATTAGCTTAAAATTGACTAGATGGCTTTTATTTTCTTTCTTTCTTTCAAAGATTCGACCGGACAAAATTTTGGGAGATTCATTTAAAAGGCCTAATCAACCAATGTCTTTATTTAAAAAGCCTCTCTTCAATGTCATTTGGCTAAAAGGCCTAGAGGTTAAAAAAAAAAGAAAAATAGAATATTAAATGACTAAAATGTCCTTGTATAGTTGTGTTTGTAACGAAACGAGATAAATCTTGTTACTTTCTAAATGAAACGACTTTAATGTAATTATAGCTGTATTTTTACTGAAATAATATCAATGTCGTTTTCTTAGAACTAGAACGAACCCAATGTCGTAATGTGAGATCAACTATCGTTTCACACTCCGGTCAACTCAAAACATCATTACTAAGTGCAAGCATGACAAGTGAGAACCGTCGACTCGGATTGAGGTACGTTACCATATCGACTACCTTCGAAGTTCTCAGTGTTGTTAACCACCTTCGAAGTTCTCTAATGAAAAAAAAAAGTCACTTTGTTCGCCTTTCCTTCGCCGTCCGAGTGGGATCAACTCGCTAGATAACTTTTTTGGACCTCCTAGGTATGTCAGAGGCATGTCGGGTGACCGTGGACGATCGATTCGACTTTTTTAGCCAGAATGAGATAAATCTTATTACCTTCTGAATGAAACGATTTCAATGTAGCTGAATTTTGTACTAGAATGACAACAATGTCGTTTCCTTAGAATTAGAACGAACCCAATATCGTTAAGTGGGTTTGACTATCATTTCATACTCCGGTCGACTTGAAGCATCGTTATTGGGTGCAAGCATCACTCCCAAGTGAGAACCTTCGATCGACTCGAGGGACGTTTACGTATCGTCCCCCTTCAAAGTATCCAGTGTTGCCAACTACCTTCGAAGTTCTCCAATGGAAAAAGGTCACTCCGTTCGCCTTTCATTCGCCGTCCGATAGGATCTACCTGCTTGATAAAATTTTTTGAACCTTTTAGGTATGTCGGAGGCATGCCGAGTGGCCGTAGACGGTCGATTCGACATTTTTGGCTGGAACGATATCATTCTCATTACCTTCTGAATGAAACGACTTTAATGTAGTTGTAACTGTATTTACTAGAACGACATCAATGTCGTCTCCTTAGAACAAACACAATGTCGTTACGTGGGTTAGACTATCGTTTCACACTTGAAGCATCGTTACTGGGTTCAAGCATCTCTCCCAAGTGAGAACCGTCGATTTATTCTAGAGAAATGTTCCCATATTGACCCCCTTCAAAGTTTCCAGTTTTGTCAACTACCTTCGAAATTCTCCAATGGAAAGAATGTCACTCCGTTCGCCTTTCCTTTGCCGTCCGAAGGGGATTAAGCCGCTTAATAACCTTTTGAACCTCCTAGGTATGTCGGAGGCATGCTAGGTGGCCATGGACGGTCGGTGGACGTTTTTAGTTGGAACGATATCAATCTCGTTACTTTCTGATTGAAACGACTTCAATATAGTTGTAGATGTATTTTGTACTGGAACGACAACAATATCGTCTCCTTAACGAACCCAATGACGTTACGTGGGTTCGACTATCGTTTCACACTCTGGTCGACCCGAAGCATCGTTACAAGCTGCAATCATCACTCCCAAGTAAGAACTGTAGATTCGACTTGAGGGACGTTTCCGTATCTACCACCTACAAACTTCCTAGTTTTGTCAACCACCTTTGAATTCTTCGGTGGAAAGAAAAACACTCTGTTCGCCTTTCCTTTGCCATTCGAGTAGGATCAACCCACTTGATAACCTTTTTTGGACCATCATAATGACTTCAATGTCGTTGTGTCAAATCGATACATGCATTACAAGTTATATATACTAGAATGATTTCAATGTCGTTACATAAATGTCTTTAACGTGAAGAACTGATAAAGTGAGAAGAAGAAAGTGGGTTTAGAGGTAAATGGTATCAATTTCTTTTTTCTTTTTATTAAGTATTCAATTTTTATTTAGGTAATTATATTTACACCACATTTTTTGTGCACCGCACTAAAATTTATTGCAATGAAGATCTCCAACTATTGCTCATTTTTGCATTTATGTTCTTAACTATTTTTTATCACATTCTTTTCATCAACTTATTAATTTGCACACATTATATTTGTCTTTGTTTATGCTTTCTGTTAACAAAGTTAATTACGATGGCGTGAAAAAAAATTCCTCTTTTATTTTAAAATAAACAAAATAAATAATAAATACAAAAATTTGACAAAATATTTACCTTTCATTTTAATACACATTAACAAAATATTTGAACAAAATCGTCATAAAAAAAAAGATTGAAAATTAATTAAATAAATATACGGTAAAAAAAAATTAGAGACATGTCAAAGGTTAAAAACCTTTATTTAATTATGTAAATTGTTGTGCAAATACCATTACCTTCTTATTTTTATTTTTAGTTTGGTCAATAATGATAAGAAGTATGGCTGAACAACGAAACCGTCAAATTGTAAAATCGAACCGAAATTGTCTTTTCAAAACCGTTGGTTTGAACCCACGTGAATCCGTCAACGTTTTGGTTTTGAACCGAACCAAACCACTCCGAAGTGGTTTGGTTTAAGTTTCAATTTTTTCAAACCGTTCAATAAAAAATAAATTAATTTAAATTTTATTCAACTCAATTAAACTTAAATCCATCCATTATCCATATTAGACCCAACTCAATTAAACCAAATACTCAACCCAATTAAAATATACACATCATCCATAGTGGATATTACACCCACTACTTAGCAAAACTAAAATAATTCTAAATCTAACAACTTAGCTTATTTATTTCAAAAATACTACATTCTTAAAAATAAATTAATTATTTTAATATTCAATTAATAATGGATGAAAACAGATTTAAAACTGTAAATTATATATTACCAATTTAACCTTCCTAGATTTATGCACCTTCTACAGTGAAAAAACTCCAACCGTGAAGAAACCTCCCCCATTATCAAACATGTGTAAGTTTTTTCAAAATTTCTGCAAATCTTCAACTGAAAGTCCTAAATCGTAATTCATTTTTCAACATTTTTCACCTCCTTTGAACAATGGAGACTCCAAACCGCAAATTGGCAAGGTCGAATGGAGCGTCGCCTAGTGGAGAAAGTAAATCGGAGTCCAATGTGTATAGTTTTCGGCGAATAACCTTCTCTACACTCACTAAAGATTCCAAAACAAAAGAGACAACGTAGATGAAGGACAATCTAAACTCAATTAGGCGAGGAAAAATCTGTATGAAACATTTTTTTTATGACATAATATGTAACTATAGGTCTGTTAGAATTTATTGTATATATTAATAAGATTTTGTTGAAGTTTAGATTTGGTTTTGGCTGTTGTAACAATTGTAACAGATTCTCTTTAATATCAATATCTGATGCTATTGTTATAAATGATATTGTGTATAAATGTTTGATACATATGTTAGGAATGATGTTATGAATCAAGTTCTGATACAGATGTTACAATTGATATTTTGTAGCAATTAATATGTTACTAAATATGTTACAGATTAAGTTATGCTACATATTGGGTTATGTTATTAAATCATGAGTTAAATTTGTTCTCACTGTTACATTCTGATGTTACAATGTGTCAATTTGTTTTAAAGTCCAGTATGTATGTAAATATGAAATTGTTGAAGTTTACAGTTCGTTTTGCAGTTGTAATATTTGTAACAGATTCTTTTTAATATCATGGTCTAATATAGTGTTACAAATGCTATAGTGTATCACTGTCTGATACATATGTTACAAACGACATTTTGCATCACTGAATATGTTACAGATGATATAATGTTATTTTTACCCAGCACATGTTACATGTATTGGTATTTTCTACCACTGACATTACATATGTTACAACTGATATTATCATGAGTTTTAATATGTATCACTAATTTTATTTATCATACTAACATGTAACATACACAGATGTTCTAAATGTAATAAACATCTACGCAAACCAGAAACTTTCAAGTGTTACAAGATCAAAACAGAAATATAATGTAACATATGCAAATGTTCTCACTGTAACATAAACACAAAATATCATGAATTCTTAGATTTTTTTGTAACATTTGTTTTAGAGTGATGATAACATAAAATAATAAGTTACCAACATCTAAATGTAACATATGTAAATGTAATACACGCAAACGTAACACACGCAAATGTAACATACGAAAATGTAACATGCTCGATTGTAACATATACATATATTCTAAATGTAATAGACGTCTCCGCAAACCAGAAACTTCCAAATATTACAAGATCATGAATGAAATATAATATAACATGTGCAAATATTCTCACTGTAACTTAAACATAAAATATCATGACTTTCGGAATTTTTTTGTAACATATGTATTCAAATAAAGAATTTTTTGAACTGCTACATATAATCACATTTATTCAAAATCAGATTACATATATTTGGATTGATAAATAGGTTACAATAATTAACATTATGTAATTATTTTGATCCTTCACGTTCTGATTTTCTTCATCGCCCTTCTTCACGGACAAAAGTTTTTCACAGACTGATATTCTTCGCAGACTGATCTTCTTCGCTTAATGATGCTATTCATGGAATGAAGTTTGCATGATTTTCTGAAATTGTTTGTTTTCTATTTGGACAAAGAATCAATTAAGATATTCAATTTAATGGAAATAACTGAAAATCTCCCTTTTTAGGCTAACTGTTACAGCTGGTAATTAATATATGAAAATAGAATAAATATATTTTAAAAACAGTATTTTTGGAATTTCTGCAACAGAATAAGCTTTTTGAAATTATTTTCAAAACATGGCTCATTTATGAAAAAAATCCCTCATCCATATTACTGTTTCTCTCTCTACATTTTGTTCTTGATCTCGACCACTGCTCCTGAAATTCTTGATTTGCCTTCGCCTAAACAACAACCATACTTTAATTTTCTTTCATCAAAATTTCTATGAGTTTTAAGGAGTGATTTGATCTGTAATTAAGACAAGTTCTCTATTTTCTTTATAGTGATTTAGTTTATTTTCTGTCAAATTTGCAGACGTTTTAAAGAAATGATGACTACATCATTAGTTCTATCAAAAGATGCTACTCAATCTGATAGCTCAAGTCTTTCACAAGCTCCTTTGGATATTTTCAAACAAATTTTATCAATTTTTAAAGCTAGACTTGTTCGAGAAGCTCAAGCTGATATTGTAGACTAATATTTATGATTTAACTTGTTCGATATATTTTTTTTGTTTGTTTGTTAAACCGTGGTTTTAAATCAAACCAAACCGTAAAAAGTGATTTGGTTTAATTTGATTTCAAAAGTGAAGTGGTTTAGTTTGATTTGAAAAAATTTCAAATTACTTTAAATAATTTGGTTTGAAAATTTATCATGAACCGTCCAAATCTAACCGGCTTCTCCCTAATAAGATGAGCCATCTCGCCTCGTACCCCAAAAATTTTCACATCAGCATTTTAATTT
This sequence comes from Forsythia viridissima, assembly GCA_030279155.1. Classification (NCBI taxonomy): domain Eukaryota; kingdom Viridiplantae; phylum Streptophyta; class Magnoliopsida; order Lamiales; family Oleaceae; genus Forsythia; species Forsythia viridissima. The sequence continues at coordinate 6,883,276 of CM059036.1, forward strand.
TTAGCAGAGGTTAGGGTTTCCTCTCCTCACTCCTTCCTCCCCCAGCCCCGCACCGGTGCCGCCGCGACTCCCCATTTCTCGCTCCGCACTGTTACACCCACTCCTGGGTATAGAAAACCGGGAGGTGGGAGGGATGGAGACGCAAGGGTGGTGGGGCACACAGCGGGGGCGGGAAAGGGGGAGGACGGGGCAGATTTACTCGGGAGAATTGTGAAAAATTCTTTGGTAAGTTAATTATGCGAATACTATGTGTTTGATAGAATTTCTCATTGAAGTTTCATGCCAACTCTGATACTGTAGGACTCGCTTATTTCCCAAATAATCGTTAATTATTTCCTGAAAAATGATTCATTAGAGCTTCAATTTCTTGAATTATTCCTTTCTAATTTAACATTTGTGAATTTCAGTGTTGGGATTTTAGTAAGATCGATCCTGCATTTTGCATATCTTTCATTATTTCTGATTTGTTATCATTAAAGTCTCATTTGCTTCGAGCATTTTTTTCTAATGTAATATTTGTGAAATTTAGGTGTTGTGTTTGAAGTCAGATCCTTCCTGCATTTTGCCAATTGAGCAAAGTGTTGTGTTTGAGTCACATCCACCAGATTCTGTACAAAGCCTCATCGGTTATGTTTTTGCACTCTAGCTTCAGAGATTTCAATAGAGGGCATCCTTTAGCTACAGAAAGCAAACATTGGTTGTGGATGAGTTGTGAACTTAATGGTTGAAGTGTCAAGATATCTACACTGAAATGCCAGACTTCTAATGAGATGATAATATCTGATAAATTCTAAATTATTGGTCAAACGTATTATAGGTTGTGGCATTCCACTACATATCTCTTGAAACTTCATCATTACATTCATAATTCATCCACATTAGATGCTTGCTTTTTGTAGCTAAATGATGCCCTCTAGTGAAATATTTGAAGCTACATTGCAAAAAGGTATTTGTTGGGGCTTTGTACAGAATTTGGGTGGACAAGGCAATATAAGCCCTAGGTGAAGGTTGTCCATTACTATGAGAATTGGCACTATCACAATAACAGACTTGGGTCTCGGCTAGGAAGTGCACACAACCGGTTATCGAAGGAAATATCGGCACTAGGTGAAGGTTGTCCATTACTATGAGAATTGGCACTATCACAATAACAGACTTGGGTCTCGGCTATCTAGCTAGGAAGTGCACCCAACCAGAGTATTGCCACATGGTTTGTTGTTGTGTCATTTCTAAATCTGGAGTCCTAACTGTGATTACAAGTTGAAAATAAAGAGGGTATCCATTCAGAAGTGTTAAATTAGCTTGAGGACCAAATGCATGGAAAACAATGTTGCAAAAAAGGATATGACCTTCTTCGAGAGGTTTTGAGGCTTGGCATGCTCCAATTAATTCTGCGTTCAATATTTGCATTTTGGGGGTGTAGTGATTATGCTAAAATGTCTGCTCCTCTTCATACTATGATTGCAAAGAATTGTTCTCCAGACATACGTACTTATCAGGAAGTTATCGTCGTTTATGCAAAAGAAGGACGAGGCGTGAAGGTTTCCGAATTTTACACAAGCACTTACATTTCTCTGATTCAACACGTCTGCAAGAAAAGGAAGATATCGGAGGGTATGTACTTTCTTAGTCAGCTTCTAAAGCAGGGTTTGCAGCCGTCAACTGCGTTAATTGAAAAACTTTGCGATTCTGGAAATGTGGGCGAAGCAAAAACACCGTGTAATGATATGTTAGATTGGGGTGTATATCCTGGTTTCTGCTTATGATTCAATTATAAGTGGATTGAATGAGCAAGCATGCTGCAAAAGGGATGGAATAGTTGGGCAATATGCTTAATAGTAGGCTCAAACCACAAAAGAAGACTTTTGAGAGACTCGTTTCAATGTTTATCTGAAGCTAATAGATTGAGTGTTGCTTTATTTGTTATAGATTACATGCTGAAAATGGGTTTTTGTAGTCGGGGAATGTATCTTCCTTTCTTTGGCAAAGAAACATTGCCAAGATAATTCCCATCGTGTTTAGACATGTTTGCAGATTTCAATGTCAAATGTTATGTTCCTCTGGCTGGAATGACATCTTAATCTGTTTCACAATTTTCAAATCTATGATGTTCATGGTTTGATTCGATCATCCTATGATGGTTGACAATGTTTCTGTGATTTTCCTGCTCCCCGTATAACCTGTTTATGTTATAGTATTCTTCAAATATTTTCTGCTGCTGCAACTTCATTTTGAATGTTTAGATCATCTACAAGTAAAATTTATGCTAACTAGGTCATCATATTCATGATCATCTCTGTTTGTGATTGATTTTGGAGTCTAACTTCTGATTGATTGACAATCAATAGTTGTTTTAGGCATTTGGTAAAATTAGAAAAAGTGATTATAAAATAATCTTTATCAAATTTTGAGAAGCAGCAAAATAGTAGTTTTTTAGATTCTACTTTTGGTTTTTTCACACATCTAATATTAAAATATTAATTATGACCTTAATTAATTAAAGTAATTCTTTTTATATCTTAGATTTATTAGAATTCTAATTATAAGAGAATTTGCAATGCACTCCGTCTATATATCAACTTCCAATCCGTGTGGCACTATGTCTATAGAATAGACGGACAAATTAAAATTCATTTTCAATGCATTCCATCTAAAATTAAATTTGCTGACTCACTCCGTCTAGAAGTTCGTCTAAATATAGACGAATTTTTAGACATAATCTATATTTTAATGTGCCACATCTGATAGATTGAGTCTTTGTCCGCATGCATTGAAGATGATTTTTTATAACTCTGTCTATATATGCTTATGTGGCATGTCTAAAAAGTAATAGACGGAATGCATTGGAGATGCTCTAATGCGTCTCTACGAATAATTTCAATTTCAATTTAATTAATTTTTGCACAACATGACTATGCTTTTATTTTATAAATTTTGAGATATAATAGATATTTTTATTTTTATTTTAAAATAATTATGGTAAATATATTCTCTTGAAAATATATTTGATAATATTATATATTGTTATTAAAGTAAAAATAAAATTTACAATACTACTCATGATAATAATAATAATAATAATAATAATAATAATAATAATAATAATAATATAACAGACATTATTATAATCAATATTCATTTTAGTAATTCTGTACAGTTACAACAATAAATTACTTTCGTTTACCAGACGCTTAAATACTGATTTTGAAAAGTAAAGAAATTTTGAAACAAGAGTTTACTAAATACTTATCTGATTTTTTCTACAGCATAGCAAAAGCTGGTTCTCTTAAAAGCACAACAATATCAAATCGAGTCTAAGTGCCCGTGAAAACAATTTTGCATGAGGTTACTGGTGATACAAGATGATACTTAGTCATCTCGTCATGGTTATTACATAGTATTGGAGGTACTTAATTGCTGATTCTCTCTACCTGAGGTTCTTAAAGCCCTTCGATCTTCTGAAACTTTTTGGTTATCATAATAAATTGCTCGAGAACGGGGACGGGTTCTGGTTTTTTTTAATCCTTGTCTTCGATTGCTTTCCAATTTGTAATTTCCATCTTTTATGCTTAAGTAATCGAGTAGGTCTTGTTCTCAATAAATTTGAAGTCGACTACATAATTCTTTTTCTTATTTTTGCGTTCCATTTGATTGGTTGCATTTTTTTTTCTCTTTTTTTTCTTTATCCAAATAGAATGTTGCATTTGTTTGAATATACAATAAAAATTGTAAAAATTACACCTACTACATACACTTTTTAAAATAATTTTATTATTACAGACTTAATTTTTTTATTTTGAAAATATTGTTCATAATTTTTTTTAAAAATAAAATACATATTTTTACACAATCCTTCATACATAACTATATTTAAAAATTGCACAGTCGATTGCTCTATATCAACCACTTAATCTTCCTCAGACATCTTTTCCTCCTTGATAATCGGACTAACCACTTCAGGCTACATAATAGAGATCGAGATAGCCTCGTAAGCGTGATTCTTAGTCTCGTGGTTGAGATTCGTGCTCGAATGAGCCTATAAAAAAAAGACATCTTTATGTTGATTTTGTTCAAAAGGCCTTTCTTATTCTGATGGTCTGGCCTGGTCCGTACCTAGCTTGTCTCCTCTTTTTTTTTTTTTTTTTTTTTGTTTCATACTCCTAACACTTGAGGTGCGGGATGCCACATGAGGTAAGAGATATCTAATGAAAGTCTTTTCGTAGGAAAAGGAAATGCACGCTTTTCTCCTAAATTGTATGTGAAATATTTGATTTCCAAATTTACTGGCATCTTCTATTTTCAAATTTTTCTCCAACAATCTCAACCACTATCTGAATCCGAAAACACTAATCATTTAAACCAATCATCTTATTTCACTGTAATGTTCATCATTCTAGAGTAGGTTGAAGAATTTAACAATAGACAATCCAAACTGAACCTAAGTAGTTCAAACTATTCAAAATACGTGATTTTTGCAATTAATTTTTTCATTTATATAATTCGAATAAATGAAAACTATATGTCATATTTCCCCGTGCATTTAGTTTACTCACAAGGATTTTGTAAATATTAGGTTGTGTTTGATTGCAAGTGGAAAATTTGGGTGGAAAGAAAATATTTATTATAGAAATGAATTACCAAGAAAATATGGTTTGGAAAATGTTCCATGGAAAACAAATGGGTTGAAAAAGGTTAACAAATTTTCCATGAAAAATAAATTCTCATATCCCACCTGGAAAATATTTTCCTTGAAAACAAGGAAAATATGGCCAAAAGTTGAAAACTTTGAAAAAAATTTCCATGGAAAAAAAAATTGTTGCAATCAAACAAAAGTTGGAAAATAGGTGTGAAAATGGCTTTTCCATGAAAATTTTCGCCAATCAAACAGACGAAGGTTGGAAAATTGGTGGAAAATTTTCATTTTCCATGGAAAAGAAAGGGAATCAAACACAGCCTTAGTGAATTGCTTGTAACATGAATTGTATACGATATTTGTAACATTCGTGTTAATACAAATGTTCTTGATTGAATTGTTATTATTATTTAACATGAAATGAAGCAAATAAGCATAAAAATGAGTTAGACCCATTGTAATAAATGTTTGTAATTGTTTCAAACTAATTTGTACCACAAATTATTACAAATGTTACAATTGAACTTATCATGAGTTCTACTTGTGAATTGTTACAATTGTTTTTGACACAAATTATATATATTTGACAGCCATGTCAACTAATTGTTACATGTGATTGTTACAGTTGTTTTTAACACAAATAATATGTATTTCACAGTTCTATCAAACTAAGTGTTATATTTAATTGGTTACACAAAATGTTACTTCGATGTTTGATAATGAAGTTAAATGTTATTAATTGATTTGTTAACATCATGTAACACGTAATGAAGCGTATGAGAATGTATACATGTAATATTATTTGAAATATTGTTCTGATTTTGCCCTCATGTCATTGTATCATAGATTGTTAATAATGTCACATTTCATGAATTTTATGTGTAAAAGTTGGTGCTACATGTTACTTTTATGGTCATATCTTGTTTTGAGGAGAGATTTTTTTTTTTTTTTTTTTTTAATATTTAGCCAACAGATTAATTAAGAATCAATTAGCTACATTTTTTTTTGCCAGCCGATTACAATTAAATATTCCACAATATATTGATTACAATCAGGTGCAGAATTCCATTTACTCTATTTTAGGTAATTAAATATTAACATTAATAAATAAAATAATTACTAAAAAGTAGTATTTTTAAAATATGTGTAACATAAATGAGTTTTTGTAATTATTTTTATAAAATAGCTTATTTATGTGAAAATCCCTAAAAAAAATTCTGGATCACGAAGATCGTGAGATCGACACTCGAATCCTCCTTAAAAGAGGTTTGGTTTCAAATCTCGATTTGAACAAGAATACATCATGTTAATGTGTCTTAAATGATCTATTTAATCAAGATCACGCGTCGACAAATACGTTGAACTATCTACTAACTACGTAGGCGAGAGTCTCCACAGCTCAAACACAATAATTCATTATCGGCCTCTCCAATGAACTAATAACCCGTTGTGTGAACCTCCCACCAAGGCCCTCCATGACAAAAAGTGGAGAATCCCATCACTCCATCTCCTTCATTACGTCCCTATTTTAGACCATATCAAACTCGATTTCAATAACAAATTTAAGGAATTAATTATTAAACACTATATATGCAAATTGACGGAATTGTTATTAATAAGTAATATAATATGCAGTAAATGATTTTTAGCTAGTTCCAATCGCCAAATTACAAAAAAAATTAACTGTTAATTCAACTATTAAGCATGTTTGGCTAAAATTATTAATTGACTTTAAATAACTTTATTTTTTACTTGTGCTTTCATCTTGAATTCTATAATTTCAAAATGAGTTACATTTTTTCCCCCAACGAACCTATGGGCACTAGAAAACAAGAATGTTTGTCTACGCCAGACAAAAGCCGAACTCCATAGAAGAGTCATAGAGGAAAGAGCACAAATCAAGATTTTGCTTCCAACCATCATGACCTCACGACTACTTCCTTTCGTAGTGCACAAGTCGGTCCATGCCAATGTTGATATCAAATTGACTAATCCGTTCATACGAAGCTACTAATTTTGCATATCAACAATCAATCTTTAAATTTCACTCGAGAAATAACTTTTGTGGACAACACAGTCCAAATCTTATAAAGTTGAATGGCCAAATTCATCATGTCAGCAAAAATAAAAACTCCACCATTAAATTTCTTTATCATGCAATCACAAATTACCATAAAACATTAATTCCTCAATTAATTCATTCAAACACAAAAGAGAAAGCACAACAAAAAAAGAACCAAAAAGAAAAAGAAACACAGCCAATAATACAGAGAACAAAGAACAATTTGATTCACTTTCTAGACTGTACAGCATACAGATAGTCCACTTCCCTCCACCCCCCACCCCCCACCCCCACCCCCACCCCCACCCCCACCCCCACCCCCACCCTCTCTCTAGAGGTACCAGAGATGGCAGCAGCAGAAGCACCACCGTTCATGGTGGTGGCACTGCTATTCTTTCTGTACATCACCACCAACAGGCCACCCTTTTTGGTGGTGGAAGCCACCTGGTGTGTGGTGAGGAGCGACGCCAGCGACCAGGCTATGCTAGCAGGTTTAAACTATGCCTGTGCAGGTGGGGCAGATTGTGTACCCATCCAGTCTTCTGGGCTGTGCTATCTGCCCAACACAATTCAAGCCCATGCATCGTATGCCTACAACAGTTACTACCAGCGCAGGGGCAGTGACCCAGTCGCCTGCTACTTTTCTGGCACTGCCACCATAGCCAAAACTGACCCCAGTTTGTACTCTCTCTCTCTCTCTCTCTCTGCTGCATGATTTATGCTTTTTCTTTTTCTTTTTCTGATTTTGATATGGGATTTTTTTATTCAGGCTATGGATCCTGTGTTTATCCATCATCTCCAAGGTATGTTCTTGTATATCCTTGCTTCTTCTTTTTCTTGTATGTTTATTTTCTTTATTAATCTTTTTACTACTTTCCTAAAGTAGCTTTTTTTGCCCTTTTGGACTTCAGTTATATTATCCTGTCAAATTACTTAGATCTTATATTCTTGAACTGCATAGGAATTTGTTTGCATATTTACATTAGAGTTTATTAATGTATTGATTTTAGAGTAGGGACTTGATGGCATGTTTGGTAGTTAGGGACGATTGAGTGATAAGCAGTATTAAAGAAAAAAAATAAGTTAAAATCTTATTCATTTTACTATCTACTACTGAATATCAAACATATAATTACAAGATGGGATTGGAAAATGAGATCTTCATCACTTCTTTCTCATTTTCTTCCATTTAGAATATGCTTGTATAGATGTATTATATAAGATGTAAATTTTTATGTTTTTTCAATTTTGTTTGATATGTCCTTGTGTAACATGAAAAATGAACATTACTTCACAAAGAGGAAGTTTCACATGTTATGTTGGTACTTAATTTTCCATAATCTGGAAAATTTTGCATTTTGCCACCTAGATTTCTTCTTTCCCCTTTAACAGCATGCTTACATTCTAATGCCCTGAATTTTGCAATTTTCCAGCACAGCAGGAGGGTCGGTTGCACCAGGAGGGACGTCGGTACCCGGAACAACGCCAGCTACAAGTGCAACACTGCCACCACCAGGAACCAACACTGCACCTTTGTACGGCGGTAGAGGATTAACACCGGACATGGGATCGGCAGTTCCCAACTCCCCAAAATCTAATGCTTCACCGGAACTGTCAATAAAAGCAATCTTGTTCCATGTATATTTCTTCATCTTATCATTTACATTCCAAACCATGTAGACTCCAGCAGCATAGTAACTAACTTTAGTATGTCGACTAGACTAGTACGTAGTAATGAACAAGATTGAACACTGTAATACATAAAACTTCCAACTTCTTTCTGCCCTCAATTCTATTCAATATCATATAATCCACCTTACCAAACGAATGATTTGGGTTTTACTCCTCGGTTACAGCTTTCATTGTCTTCCATTGTTTATCAATGGAAGACAAAGTTTAAATGGATAAAGTTGTTCCTTCTTCAACAGTGTAAGCTTTTACATGCACTAAGAAAACACGGGGAAATTGTGTTCGGAAAATAAAGGTGGTATATTTCGAATCGGAAATTCCATTTGAAGTTCAAAACTTACACATATGCTGTAGCATCAACAAAATTTATTTTATTCTCACTATATGAGTATTTCAATTTTCTATGTGTCTGCACACAGTCACAAATATAATGAACACAATCCATATTGCAACTGATATTCCATCTGCTGCTTCTTTGATCCATGATTCCTTGGGATTTCATACACAGAAATTGCCACTAGGAGAAACCCTTGAGATTGAAAGAGAAAATCGCATGAATATGATTAAATTATAAAAACATGAATTTACACGAGAGCATCTAATGTCATAGGTTAAGCTCCGGGCTAGTAAAATGGCATTTGATCGATTCATTTGGTGAAAATCTATTTCTGTCAGTAAAATACATTTTTTGGCTTTCATATTCCCCAAAGTTTAATTACCTTAGGTTCGACTGGACATCTTTTGGGCTGTCTCACTATATATATCTGATCTCCAACTTTGTTGTACATGTCCTGATTCCGATGCCATGTCCAAAGAGCATGTGTCTCATTTTTAACCTGCAAGTCGAATGCAAAAGAAAATATTCTATGTTATTTATTTACCTAGAAAATAAGTCATGCTACCAGCAAAGAACTCAAGTAACAGAACATGCTCTAACCGAGATGGTTTTACTACTATGAAATCATAGTAATTGAATAGGAGCTAAATGTTGCCAAATGTGAAAATAATTATGTAATTCTAAGAAAATTATATGTTTATATCATGTTAGCTTGACATAATTTCTGCCGATGCGTATGTTAATGTGGCATTAACCAATAACAAGTCACTGATAAGGTAACTTATGTTGCCCATACGGGGGAGGAAAGATATATAGAGATAGATACGTTGGATTGCATGGAGCCTAATCATGCTATACCTCTCAACTGTGGATTGACGTCGCGGTAAGGTTGACAGGAGGTAGTAGGGCCCATTGCTTGAGGGTTAACTGGCAGTAGGCCCTTATGCGAATCTTTTAGGTGTATTTTGGGTATTTCATACATATATTAGGTAGTCCTAATGTGTATTAAGGATTTAGAAAGGGTCGTCAAGTGTTTTTAGGAGAGGTGTGAGATGAAAAAAGAACCTGTATCCTCCTTCTCGGTTGAAGTGAACTAACTATAAAAATCTGTGTGCGCTTTTCTCATTTTCTGATTTCGTTTTCGTTTGTTATTGCTCTCTAGAGTAGGATTAGGTATTAATCCAAAACCAGAGAGAGAGAGACCAGGTACCTCTAGAATTCCATGGCCAAAGCTGCTTTCCCTGTATGCACTATATTCAGGTTGTTGATCCCAACAAAACTTACCAGCTGCTAGACCAGATGTAAAATTGTACGCGCAGAATCCACCCATAAATTCATCTGGCGTGGTGGATGGTTCGGGACATTTACCTGGCTCATCAGCATGTGTAATTGCCATCTTCTCTCTATTTCCACCATCACCAATTGTTATGTAGACTGGACCACAAGGATCCAGGGTATAGTTATAAACTCTATTCGACCTCTCGTAAGCATGGACCTGCAGATTTTTGCAACTGTGACTTCTCTATTCTTCAATTTGTTATTGACACAGAAAAAAGGTGCATAAAATGATATACAAAGGCCTCGACAGGGCAACTAATTTTGCATAATATGTGGCATGTTTTGAGTAAACACTTACATGTCCATTAAAGACTATATCCACTCCGTACCAATACAGTAGATCTTCCATCGCTACCTTCATACATTCAGCTTCTCTATAGTGTGCCGTGTAACTGCTGTACCAGGGTGGATGCCATGTAGCTACCAACCATGGAGTAACTTCTCTGTTAACACGGGCCAGATCCTTCTGCAACCATTTGTATTGATCAGCTGCAATGGAGAATCCACAGATTCAGGCCAACCGTATACAGAGAGAAATAGTGAACTGTAGCAAGTAGACTCGTTTTTACCTGTTATGCTATATGCAGCGTATCCACCAAGCACTACAAAATGTATGCCCCCGGCATTGAAAGAATAGTAGAAAGGAGACAAAGATCCACTTTCTTTGTATGGAAATGCATATCGAGAACTGTAGGATGCAAAAGTCCGATTTTCAGCTTGCAATTCAATTTCATGGTTCCCTTGTACCATCATTATTGGAACTTTAGAAACCAGTGGCTGCATAAATCTGAAGAGAGAAATAGAGCGTAAATCACCGACCACTTGGGGTAGTAAAGATCCAAAGAAGCAAATTAAAGAAAATGAGAAATTCATGAATATACAAACAAAAATTGAATCAATAAACTTAAAAGAAATTCTGTCAGACGAAGTATCACGCAGAGTGTAAACTTTTCAATTTAAGGAATTTCTAGGAAACAAATATTTTAAAGGCATTTAGGAGATGCATTAGATCACTGTGAATAATGACATACTAAGCCCCTTAAATATTTCATGCTGAGACAGATGCAATTGCTTATTGAAAATTTTAACCCTATTCCATTTCCGGTTTGATGATTTCGAAATTCACGCAAGGAAGAAGACTATACAAGCTTTCGGATTTGGTCAACAATCAGCTCGATCTTTGAGTGTTAAGTAGACATAAAGCCTCTTCTTGAAAAGTTTAACAGTTCATAATGGCATAAATTTTTAGCTCAAGAAAAGATTTCAAACTGAGTTAAGGGATTCGAGTTTTCACCTTCCCCAATAATCCCAACGAGGCTGATAGGTCTCATGTACAGGAGTATCTGGAAACGAGCAAGAATAGCAATCCGAACTGGTTCCATTTGTAAGATATAAGTTAGCGTAGGACAAGTCTCCGACCAACAGAACTAGATCAGGTTTGTTGCTCGTCAAATGGTTGATTGTTGAAGAAGAATTGTAAGTGAGACCGAGATCTCCTACCACAGCTATTCTACTCGGATATCTCCTCGGACCAGAAACCGGCATTGTCTTGAAGGAATAGATATCACTCAATGATGGTAACGAAGGATCTCCACACCTATAGTAGTATAATGTGTTGGGTTCCAACCCTGCAGGAGATGAAGCAAACTTAACACTCTAAAGTGTTAATACAATTTAGCAAATAAATAGTCCCCCTTTCTATTAGTTATAATTTTTAGATGAGATGATTCAACGTGGTACCAGAACAAATAAGATCCTAAATTCAAGTCTTGGGGCTACACATTTATAAAAATTGTGCACATGAGTGACACCTTCGATAAAAAAGAGAGAGTTCGACTTGCACATGAGGAGGCATGTCGAAACTAAATTTAAATAAATAAATGAGTCTTCTAACAACTTAACAATTTAGATGAGATAGTTAAACAGTAACAAATCATTTCTGCAATATCAGAAGCAGATATGTTTTACGAAAAGGGAAGTAAACAAAGTGGAGAGTTAGATTTATTGTTCAAACAAGTTATCAACAATAAGACTCGACTCAACACGTAGAAACAGAGTAAGTATTACTGGAAGCAACATTTATCTTAGCATACCCGTAAGACGAACATGATGGATAATTCCAGAAGTGTAATTCTGTAGGCCTTCAAAAGGATACATTTGACTATAAACAAGAGAATAGCCAGTTGCTTTGTGAAACATCGGAAACCTTAGCTTCCCATAATGTACAAAACTCGCAACAGTTTTCGGATCCAATGGTTTAATGTTATCACCAATTTGGAATTCCCCTGTAAACAAAATAATTCAACTGCAAATTTTTAGGGTGTTCTTTCTTCAACAAATTCATCAAAGAGGCTCATCCAGCAAAACTTCATCAAGTAAACTATATAAAAAAATCATTGCATTACAACAAATATGATAATATTCAATAAAACTAACTTGCCTATCCTTGAAATAGATCAATTTCAACTTATGGAAAAATTAAAGAGTATCCCAATGATTTCTTGAATTCAAGAAAATAATAGATGAAATCAACACCAAAAACCCCAAGAATTGCCTAATCTATATATTGTTGGGGAGCAATATTGCTCTTAAGCCCATGGGTTGGTCCAATGGCATAAAAGGTATAGCCCATGCTCACTAGACACCAATTGGTATTCAAAGGAGATGGTTAAAGCCCGATCCTATGTATCTTCTTGCACGCTATTGAATCCAAACCAAATTGAGCAGACAAAAAGCAAGTTATTATCTAACCTGTAATCCAAGAAATCCAAATAGAATCATGAGTTGAAGAAAGAGATACAGAAATTTGCTCAGGCTCAAACCCCCAATAAAAATCCTAGTATACGTGTGTGTAGTTTCACTCCTTTGCAACCTAGGATCAGTGTCTGGCAAATCTATTGCATGCCCCCTAAAACTTTTATCCAAAGGAACAGTCACGGGCTTGAAGGGCCCTTCAAGGGTTGTCGGAATTTCACCATAAACTTCAATTAAATTCAGTATAACCAAAAAAATCACAGCCACTAGTACTTTCCCTGAGTAAAAGCCCATTTCTTCAATAACTTGCATGCACTAAAAATCCCGATCCCAGCTATAAATACCCAATAAAAATCCTAGTATACGTGTGTGTATATATATATATATGTCTGTATGACTGTATGTCAGTATGTCAGTATGTGTGTGTGTGTGTGTGTAGATTCACAATTCACAATTCACAAATCACATGTCTATGTCTGTATGGAATCGAATGTATGGAAAAAGAAAGAAGAATCCCTTTTGAGGATGTGAGGGATGGCGTGAGACTGGGGGGCGGGGGTGTGTGAATGGTGTGGACAAGCGGTTTTATATCAGGTAGCCTGCGAACTAAGTACAAAAACATCCTCGTTTTATGTAAACTTTGGTCTGAAAATTTGGCTTTTCGAGGACTTCGTTTTCCCACTTGGCCTCTGAGATACTGTTTTCAGATTTATCTAAATTTTTATTTAACATACATATTCTTTTATGCAAAACAAACATTAATTAAACATATGTATATCCATACCAGTCGCAATTTATAATTACATAAACTAGTATATCGCTTTTGTTTGAGGTGGAATTCGATTATAGAAGATTTTAATAGATGGAGAAGTTAAGAAGAATGAGAGAGAGAAAGAATTTTGTTTGAGAGAAGTATGATTTTGATGAATATGGAGAGGAATATAGAGAAATTGAGGAATTGAGAGAGAGAAAGATGTGAATTTTGGTTTGAGAGGATGAAGACGTAGTGACAAACAAAGAAGTACTTTTTTGTGTGCTTGTAGTAGAGTAAATCTCCCTACGGTTAATGATTATAGTTTAAGTATGATAGAAAATGCATTAGATATGATTGAGAATAAGATATAAGATAGTTTCACATAATTTAGATAAAGTTAAGAATAATATTATTTATGTGACATTATTCAATTGATGGTCATATCAAATTTATTAATTTTGCTAGATTAAGTATGACCAATCATGACAATCCGATCAAGTATGACCAATAATGCACTAGATATGATATGATTGTCCGATCAAAAGCTTTGTATGATTTTGCATAAAAGGTAAAGTCAAAATCAATAATTAATTTTAATAACACATTTTATAGAACTCACAATTTTTATTAACTATACAATAACATATTTCATGAACTTTTATAATAAAAAAAAGTAATTTTTAGCAAAAGTAATTTTAAAAATTTAAAGATTGTAAAATTATTTTTGTGTATTTAAACGTTTTACATAGTTCAATTCAACCTACTTATTTAACGGTACTTGAGTTAAGTATTGGACTACGAACAATTCGTTTAACAAACTAAGGCACAACTCGACTAGATAACTAGACTTTCACACACTTATGCATTGCCCAATTCAATTTATATGTAATAAGTCATATAAGAATTATTACAAGTGAAAAAATTAATTAAATTAAAATGGAAATGTTATATGAATTGAAGCAAACAAGATTTTAAAAATGATTAATTAAATAAATAGTCATTTGAAAAATATTATGCGTTATTACTTAATAACTGGACTTTGAAGCGTATCTTAATGGTTATTGAATATTTATAGAATTTGTCCATCCATTACTAGGATGGATTTCGTTTCACGCCCTTAATAGAATTGCCCATGAGGAAGGCGGGAATCCAATGTGGCACTATTTGAATGTTAAATTACGTCATGTCAACAAAATACTTCCAAACAACATTTAAAATGCGATTTTAGAGAAGGAAAAAAAAAAAAAAAAACATTACCGATAAATGAAATACAAAAGTCGAAAACCCAACACTTTACTTTCACTTACTCTTCATCATTTTCCCCCAATTTAGACATCCTAATCTTTCTATCATTTTCGTCAAGATATGTGACCCTCACACTTCACAAATGGACGACAACTCGAGGAATGAAAATGGATTTTTGGAATCGAATGGACCACATGGACCTATGTGTGAAGCACACTATTTTGGAAAACCTGTATTTATTGTTTTGTACTGTACTTGAAATATGTGATTTTTTTGTTCTGATCTAAATAAATGTTGACTATTTAAGGAATTGAAATCTAATTTTTTGTTTTTGTAGTGAGAAACAGAGAACCATAAACTTAAATATTGTTTAGCCAAAATTTTAGAAATCTTATTTATTGTTTGTATTGTACTTCAAACATTTAATTTTGTTGTTAGGATCTTAATAAATAGGGTAATTTGCAATTTTAGTCTCCAATCTTTTAAATCTGTTACTAATATACTCTCAATCAATTTTTTTAGCACCAGACATTTCTAACTTTTCAAATAATTACAAATCACGTCATCATTGACATATTTTGATGGATTTGTCCTCCTCATTAAACAAAAAAAAAATAGAAAAAAGCAAAAAACAAAAAAAACAAAAAAAAAAAAAATTATAGATGAAGTCCCATAACTTTTAAAAAACACAAAATAACTCCACCTTCTCCAAAAGCCTACCCCACCCATGACTAAATCACCACCATCCAACCATGAGATGGAAAATCCAACAAGCCAGCCAGATGAGCAATCAATCACTACCATTCATGCTGTTATAGATGAGCAATCAATCAATCATCCTATTCATGAAGTTGCGTCGAAGGCTACTGCGAAGGATTTCGGGGGATTTCACGCAAGCACTGATTCCGTCTATGGATTACACCACTCCGATTGACGAAATCCCTTTGGTTATTGTCCAATTAATCAGGTTTGATTTGAATGCTTAGTTTAACTTCTTTTTAGCTTCATGTACTTGTCTTCTTGTTGTTTTTGTTAAAGTGTGTTGTGGGCACGAAAAGGAAGCTGAGAGAATTCCCAGTAACTGAGGATGCTCTTATTCCAGTCGGTGCATGCATTGGTGTTCACCATTTTGTTCCGGGGCAATATGTGGATATCACTGCGATAACTAAAGGAAAAGGTTTCCAGGTGACATTCACTTCCTTGTCCTTTCGCCTTTTGCTTTCTTTTTACTAGTGATATATGTTTGTGATTTATGCGAGTATCATTGATACGATGCATTTGCATTCTCAGATAATTTCTAAAATTATGCATAGCCCAGCAATACTGAACACAAGCAACACGACCAACTAACCAACCACCCCACCACCATACATACACACAGTCGAGAAGAGAATATAATGATAAAGAAGAGGGAAAAAAAACTAGAGAAACAGCTGGTTTTTTCGGCCGATGCATGACAAAGTTATTTTTGATATTATTCTGAAACAAAGCCACCGCTAATACAGCAGATTTGAAGATGGTGTAGGTTTTTGGGAAAGATGAAATTATTTTGTATTTTTAAAAGTTATGGGACTTCATGTACAATTTTTTTATTTTTTTAGTTGTTTTTAGCTTTTTTTTCTATTTTTGTTTATTTAAAGAGGATGGCAAATCAGTCAAAATATATCAATGGAGACGTGATTTGCAAAAAAAATATAAGGATTGGGGATGTCTAATGCTATAAAAATTAGTTAATAGTAGATTAGTAACTAACTGCAAAGGTTGGGGACCAAAAGTGCAAATTACCCTAATAAATATTTGATTTTTGAGAATTTTGAATCATAATTTTATGTTTTCCTAGGGAGAATTAGAAAACTCTAACACTAACTATTGTTTACGCAGGTTCTATAGTTGAGGGCCACACAATGGTTGGTGTTGGTAGTGAGTTCAACAATTCTGATAATAAAATTGACGATGATGATTTCCAAATTGATAACACTGCACCTGAATGTGTCTTTGTAGTTATAACCAGGTTCTAGATGAAGAAGATGAACGTGATACAGACTCATACTAGTCATATTATCCACCTTTTTAAGATCTGAAAATTGATTATTCATCTTGGGAAGAAAACAATTTTAGTTTTCCAAAGTTTTGTGTTGAAATACCCAGATGGATTTTAAGCAAGA
This sequence comes from Forsythia viridissima, assembly GCA_030279155.1. Lineage (NCBI taxonomy): Eukaryota > Viridiplantae > Streptophyta > Magnoliopsida > Lamiales > Oleaceae > Forsythia > Forsythia viridissima. The sequence continues at coordinate 6,900,253 of CM059036.1, forward strand.
AACTGAACAGAGGTTTAGGAACATTGAAGAATTCAAGAAATGAGTGAAATATTATGGAGTTATGAGCATGTGCAACGTTAGATTCAAAGTTGGTGACATAAAAAGAGCTCAAGGGGTGTCTAAATTGGGCTATGACGAAGATATGGACATAATTATGCGCAGACTTTCATAGGGCCTAAAGGAGGGCCAGACCCCGCTCAATTTAAGAAAATATATATATATTTGTTTAATATGTTTGGATCTAACTTAAGGGTGGCAATAGGCCGAGTTAGCTCGACCTGTGTGGATCCTAGTTGAGCCTGAGTCAGTTCATTTTTATTTTTAAATTTTTTAAAGTAAAAATTGTAAACAACTTCAAAATTTCAACACAAGCCAGCTTGTAAAAATATTTGAGCTCGACCCTAAATGAGCCTAAAATGGCTAGGACGGGGCATGGATTAGGTTGGGTCGGTTATTAGTCCAACCCGAACCCAACCCAACATATTTAATTTGACAAAAAATCAAACAAAATCAACTCAACCACAAGTTGAAACTCGACCCAACCCCAAACTGACCAAGCTTAGGTCGATTTGGGTTGGTCAGTTTGGGCTTGGGCCCAATTTAAGTTGGGGTAATTTTTTGGGAGAGACAAATTTATCTTGGTCAATTTTTTTTGGGCTCAAATACACTTTAGGGCCTTTTTGTTGATTTTGTTGAGAATTTTTTTAAAGTTTAAACACAATTCAATTTGGACCAACATAATTAATTAAATTTTGAAATTTGAAAGGGTTTGGCTCGATTTAATTAATTTTTAATTTTTAATAAATGGGTCGGATTTGATTGGGTTGTGTTGATTTTTATGATGTAACCCATAACTCGACCACAAAGTAGATTTTTAAAACTCAACCCAGCCCAATTTATGGCAAAAATCGACCCAAACTTATCAGGTTGGGTTGGGTTGGGTTGAGTTGGACGGGTTGATCGATTTTGGTTGGTTTTTGCCCAACCCTAGAATCGGCCATAGGCGGAGTCGGCAAGTCCACGTGCCGCTCAGCTCATTTGTCACCTCTAATCTAACGGATTCATTTTTAGCTTTTGATAAGTCCAAATTAGTTCAACTTGCTAGGTTTTATCTAAAGAACTTTTCTAATGTTCAACTTGTGCTACGATGATCAACTAGATAATTATATCATGGTGTGCACTTCAATCAGGGGTAGAGCTAGGAATTTTAACCTGTGGGGACGCTACGGCGATTAGCAGGACTACGGTGTTGAATGACGACACTGCGGTGACCCGTAGCATCTATAGTAGTAAGCGACATAGCGGTAGCTGATAGAGATAGCTGTGTGAATAAAACAATAAAATTACTTATTTTATTCAAACAAAATATTTTATAAAAGTAATCGACTTTGAGTTAGCTATACATAAAAATAAAATAAAATAATAAAAAATAGAATCAATATTTTGTTTATTAAAAAAAATATCAAGTTTTAATTAAACCAAACTTGAAAAATAAAAAAAAATGGGAAAAAAAATAAAAATCATAGTTACTTATGTATATACATATGAAAATAAAGTAAATAAAAGATATATAAAAAAAAGATATTCCCATAAGTGAAGAAAAAAAAATTATGTTCATGTTAAGTAAAAATTTAAAACTCAACTATATTTTCACGAGATTTGTATGTCGAAAAGGAAAGAGTAATTTGTTTTATTTTTTTCAGATTTTGGAATTGAAAATCCAAAAAACATAATGGTCTAAAAAATTAAGTTCGGTGTTAAGCATAATATTTTGCCAATTTTATCTTTCTAAAACGTGAAAAAATTAGCGTTAAAATTTGTAGAATAATGTATAAAGACGAAATATACAAATGGAACTAAAGATTGAAGATTTAAAAGACATTTTTTAAAGTTGGAGATTAATTGCATAATTCTTTTTTTTAAAAAATAGCATTACCGCTGGGACTTGGACCCAAATTTGCCCAGACAAATGGCAAGCTTTACCACTAGAATAGAGGCGCTTCGTGTAAATTAATCTACGTATAAGGGTAAAATTATAAAATTCAAATTTTCTTAAAACAAAACAAAAATTTTGAAATCAGCATAGGGGCAGTCGCCCCCACTGCCCCCACGCTAAATCTGCTCCTGACTTCAATATAGAATTTTCAGGTTTGAAATGGATCTTTGGGCAGTGGCCTTGTACAAAAGTTGATTGTGACAAAGAAAAAGATAAGATTTATCCTTTAATTTATTTGCTCATCAAATTGGTTATTCTTTTACCAAATGCAACTACCACAGTAGAAAGTATGTTTTCATCTATGAATGTCATAAAAGATCAATTGCACAATCGGATTAGAGATGAATGAATGAACGATTGCATGATTGCATACATTGAGAAATATGTTTTTGATAATATTTGTAATTATGATGATGTTAAACGATTTAAGAATATGAAAACTCATCGTGGACAATTTTAATATATTGAAAATTTTTAATTTTTTCTTTCTATGTATAATTCGTCTTGAGATTTGTTGTTATTATTTACATAGTCCCCCTTGAGTAAAATTCTATGTCTGCCACTGCATCGTGGACAAAAAACAAGGGATGCGTGCAAATCAAGTCAAACACTCCTACTCAGTACAAATAGGCACTGCACATACAAGTATCTTGCTCAGAATTATTTGGAGAGATTTAAGGTTGATCTCGACTAGAAAATAACTTTTTTTTATAAGGATCGTGAAAGAAGATTTGAAGTTGAAAATAAATAGGGCCGCCACATGGACGACTAAGAGATATGCTAGGGTGTTGACAAAAGGGTCAGATGAACATAGGTTTGGATTACTACATTTGTACGCTGCAGAAGTAGTCAGAACCAATCCAGGATCTACAATTATAATTGCATTCATAATTTAAAAGTTTCAAGGGATATATGTTTGCTGAGAAGCAAGTAAGAGAGGATTTGGGAAGGGGGAGTGGAGGTTTGGGATTTGTAGGCAGTCGATAGGCTTAGATGGTTGTTTTCTGAAAGGCAACTTCAAGTCAGTTGCTTTCACTCGTTGGTATCGATGCTAATGATTGGATATACACTGTTGTGTATGCCATTGTGGAAAAAGACAATACAACTACTTGGGGTTGGTTTCTTAGTCATTTGCTAAGTATCCTAAAGTTGAACACATGTTATGTATTCTACACATTTACTTGAATTTCTTCATGAAAGACTACAAGGGAAAAACTCTTAAAAGATTACTTATGGAGTGTAGCAAAATCCACTATAGTATTGTTACAATTTTTGAATGGAGGAGATAAAGAAGTTGAGTGAAGTTGCATACAAGTGGTTAATGGATAGGCTCCTAACGCAGATGAGTGAGTCTCATTTCCAGCTTAAACCTAATGTGACATACTGGTGAACAATCTATGTGAGTATTTCTATAAGATAATCTTAGAGGATAGGGAGAAATTAATTTTGACTACTGTGATAGACATACAAATTAGCTTTACGTAACGGATTTAAGTGAGGAGGGACAAGATGAGAAAAGCCAAATGACATTTGTATCCTAAGATTTAAAAGAAGTTAAAGAAGAGCATTGCAATTTCATATGAGTGTAAAGACATAAGGTAGACTGGTTTGGAGAACCTCATTATTACTTGACGTGAATCTAGGGATTCTGTTGTTGATTTGCCCAATCACAATTGTGCATGTAACAAGTGGGAGTTATTAGGCATCTCATGCGCCCAAGCAGTTGTTGCAATTAAAGATCACACGGATGAGCCTCATACTGGTAGCCCCTCGAAATGAAAAGAAAATGTGTAGCAGAAATGACCTACAATGTTTGTGGATTAACATGCCACGATAAGATGTACCATGCCAGAAGTGATGCACCAGTTGAGGAAGGTCATAAACGTTATTTCAAAAATGTTACTACATATTACAAGATTTGAGATTCGGGTTTACAATTACGTCTCAAAGTGATTGATTTGGAAATGAATTTGGGGTTTTTATTTGGAAGAGGATAAATCGCTTTTTCTAAAATCGTGCTCCTGTTTCTAAAGTTGTGTTTTAAATGTTGTTAGAAAGTGGCATTTTGTTGACATGTAACGCTCAAATGGTGCCAAGTCGGATTTTTGTCTGCTACGTGAAGCATGAATAGAGTCTTTCCTAGTGATGGATAGGTAACTTGTAAATGTTCAATGATCATGAAATGCGTTTTATAATTGTACCACTTTCCTTACTTTTGGTCTGCCGTCCCGTAAGCTGCCTTCAACATCGATAAAATCCCTATCAATAATAGGCCAGAATAGTAGGAAAAGTATATACCAATAAGACCTTGACCAAAGATAAATCATCAATTGGTACCAGCATTCCACTTAAGTTCCTCTTAACGAGAGAGGTCAAGGGTTCGAATAGCTGAGGACGTGAAATAAATCATGTTTGGAGCCTAATCTCCAGTGGACAGTACGTAAGTTAACGGCGGACATAATTGTTCCTAGGAGAAAGGCCTGTAGGAGAAAGTCTGTGGTCGTTCTTTTTGTTGTTTTCGAAAATTGTTTCTGAAAACAGAAAACTCGAAAACGCGTTTACTTGAATTTTTTTAGAAATTTGGACTTACTTGGAATTAAAAAAAATTATTAATTAAAAAAATTATTGTTGAAATTAAAAAAAATTAAGAACTTGGAATTATTTAGAATTAAAAATAATTATTAATTAAAAACATTTATAAAAAAATAATATGTCAATTACTGTTGGAATTAAAAACAATTATTGTTGGAATTAAAAATATTTAAAAATAATTAAAAACTTGTAATTATTTGGAATTAAAATAATTATTAATTAAAAACAATTATATTAATTCAAAAATATTAAAAAGTATATTAATTCAAAACAATTAAAAAGGGGTCGTGCATGCTGGACTCGAACTCCTGACCACCAATTGAAAAATCGCGCATCTGGCCATTTTGGAAAAAAGAGACGCATTTTGTAAAGAAAACGCAGAAACATGGTTAAATCATCATTGTTTTGTCCAGCGTAAAATTAAAAAAAAAAAAAAAAAAAAGGGCCGCATACTGGACTCGAAACGCTGACCTTCAATACCAAAACACGCGTTTTGGCCGTTTTGGAAAATGCCCATGTTTTGTAAAGTAAAACGCTTAAAACGATGAAATCATTGTTTTCCATTTCCTTTGTAATTTTTTTTTTTTTAAAAAAATGCATCTTCAAAAATGACAAAGAAAACATGTTTTCACTATTTTCAAAAACAGAAAACGGAAAATGGGTTGAAAATGGCAAAGAGAACGAGCCCTTAACTTTCAAAGAAATCCAAGAGCTTGACTTAACAATATCAAAAAAGAATCGAAACTTAACACTTCAATTTTTGTTTTCATGTCCATGTGAAAGTCCCATCGGACCATGTTCACATAGATGGGAAACAGAGAATATCTGTTATAACGACAACCTTTCGTGGGATGCTTTGGGTCTTGGGATGGACCGGCTTAATGGTGTCATTCGTACTCTCATGCGTCCAATAAAGCGAAGGATAGGGATCTCCGCTCGTGTCTTAGTAGAAATATCGTTTCGTAGCCCACTTTTGATAAGACAACCTTTTTATTCATAACAGTAATGCAAATCCATGTCTCTGATGATTCAGGAAAGAGGTCGAAAAGACCAATTCTGTCTTGGGGTATTAAGCTTCATTCGACTCCAACGTGATTTCACGTTTCTGATAAGAAGTTAAAGTTAAAATTAACAATTAATTTTAACCACACATTTAATTAACCTTTCACCACATATTTCATTAATATTTTATCAATATCTACTAAAAACTTTATCAAACAAAGGCTGAATTTACTCGACTATAAAAATAACAAAAGAAACTAAAGAAAGACAATATAGTAAGTTACACAATACTCTTTCCTTGAGTGGAGATTGGGAGACCGGCCGGGGGCGAAAATCACCAAGAGGGCAGGGACACTGTAGTTCATCAATTTTTTTTTTTTACTTTAATTAAGCAAATTAAGTACATATATGATAGAATTTAAAATAAATTCTTCTTTTTTTTTCAAATTTATTTATATTTTCAACCGTATATATTTTATGAAAGTTACAACTTTTATTAATCAATTTTTTTCAAATCACTTAAAATAAATTAAACTTACCACGAGAGGCAACACCACCCTTGTCACTCCCTTCCCTGCTTACCTGCGCCACCGCCGCTAACCACAGCCAATAATCTTCCACAGGCAAGTTTCTGTATTTCAATTGAGTGTATATGTGACGGTCTCTGCAACAATATCCAGTAGGATTTACTCGTTTTCTTTCTTCACATAATTAATTTATTCGTCTATGCCCAAAGAGCGAAATAGGTTCATGATTTTGCTTTCACATTCTCTCCAAGTTCCTTTTTTATTTTTTTATTGCTGATTTTGAGTTTTTTTTGGCAGAAACTGTCAATTCTTGGAAGAATGTTTCTCACAAGGGTGTTCGGAAGGACACTTTTTGCTGCGGCCAGATCAGAGGCTTCAGCTGCCGGGGCCGCTGCCGCCTCTACTATTGCTAAGCGCAACCCACTTGAGGAGTTCTTTGAAGCTGACAGAAGCCCAGATGATGACAAGCCTGTTGTCTACGGTGAATTTTCTTTCCTTTCAATTTCCTTATAAGGGTTGTTTTCTTAATCCGGCTGGGGTATGGGTGTTGTTCGGTTTTTCTTTTTCGATCGCTGCCCACATTTTGTAGGACAACGATTTTCATAGGTGTTCATGTTGGGTTAAAAGGAATGAATTTTAGATTATTGGCAGATTTTATATTTGGGTTTGAGAATGAATTAAGCTAGAATATACATGTTTTGATCTTCTTCAAACATGCTCGGTATTTTCTTATACACCTCCAGATTTATTGGGAAAATTGTTGGATCACCCTAATATTTTCCTCCTACATAAAGGGTAATAGTGCGAGCCTCCATTCTGTGTGTTGTAGTAGAGATAAAACAGAGGGAATTCTGAGTCCAATCTGCACCAAGCTCTGGCATTGAGAGTGAAGCACCTTATGTTGTATTTATTCTTGCTTTCGTTTTTTCTTATTTCGCGTGATTAGTCGTTCTCAGTAGTTTAATCCCTTAGAAAAACGATATGAAGTAGGGTGTGCATATCCAAGAAAGATTGAAAATTGCACCATTGAATTTCATTTAATAGGCATTAGATGCCAGTTCACTAGATTTGTACTGGAAGGTTCAGGAAATGTTCGACTAATAGAATGTGAAGGCGCTTGACGTCTCAGCAAATACAGTTTAGCAGAAAGCAGACTTTTGATTTGTATTTACAGATAACATCATGTGGCGATTGGCATACTTGATGTTAAAAATTTAAGTTCAAATTATTTTTATGGTCTGTAAATTCACGTGGAGTCATTTTTTACACAATTAGATCTGGAGAAAAACTCAGGAAGGAGAATGCTGAACTATGCTTACAATTCTTATTGTCTATCATCTGTTAACATATCTATGGTATTTTGCTGTCTCCTATGTTTATTTTATCATCTTGTTCGCTGCTAAATTAGTATTGACTGATGACTGATACTTGTATCATCTCAGCTTCAAATGGAGATTGAGTTGGATAAAAGAAAGATTTCTTTCCCTTTTGACATGGATGTTGGTATAATGAAAAGTTTCTGTATTCACGATACGTCCATTTTAAATGACAATTTCACTTGCTGATATTTGAGTGTATATGGTTCATGTTTTCAGTTATTGTTGGTTTTTCTAAACTGACGAAATGCTTGTAGGGTTGACAAATCCTATCCATGTGCTTTTATGATACGTCCATTTTAAACGACAATTTCACTTGGTGATATTTGAGTGTATATGGTTCATGTTTTCAGTTATTGTTGGTTTTTCTGAACTGACGAAATACTTGTAGGATTGATAAATCCTATCCATATGCTTTTATGAGCTCTAATTTCTTTTTGCTTCACGTTCCTTGTCATCCCTTATATTGAGCTTCTTTTGGTTTCACATGACTGTTATTTTCTCCTGTTGCCGTTGCATGTGAAGTAAAACAAGTGTCTGTACAGTCTCTTGTTAAATGAGGTATAGATGTTGAAATTAGGGCCACAATATTGAATATAAGAGCCCGTTTGGTTTAGTTTATAAACTAGTTTATTTGACCAAAAATTTTGCCTTAGTAGCTTGACATTTTTTACCATTCTTGGTCAAATAAACTATTTTGAACAAATAAACTAGTTTATAAACTATACCAAATGGACTCTAAGTTCAAAATGTGTAAATGCGTTCCAAACAATTTGAAATTTATTCTTTGGTGATAAATGTCGGAAATTTATGATGTGCTCAAATTTTGAGAAGCCTATATCCTCATTAGGTGATTGCTCTTGCATAGCTTGGTATTGGGTCCCACAGCTTGCCTGGAGTGGGAACCCTTGAAATTCCCGACTAACCCCCAGCATTTTTTGTCAAAGGTGAAAGTTATATTTTATGGTTGTACTTGTATGGCAAATGTAGTATTTTTATAAGATGGATTTGTTTGCAAGATATGATTATTATGGTTGGAAATTCAGGGTTTGCATTAATGTCTTGCTCTGAACCTGGTGCAATAGCAAGCACCAGACATACTTGCTGCACAGTATTTGGTCTGCGGAGATTCTTCATTTCCATATGATCTGTTTAAGTTCTGAAACTTAATTTCGTGGAAAAGATAAAACCATAGAGCCAATGTGTATGACCACTATGACTGGAGGGCTTTGCTCCATTTTGTGCTGGGTGGATAATGTGCTAATCATTACTTTTCATAATTACAATCATGAATGATGCCATTTCTTAGTTACAAGAGTTCATGTTGCATAGATTCTTCATTAGCTGCTTCCTTGATGAAATAGATTGCTTCTTTAGTTACTAATATCTATGATTTGGAATGTAATCATACTATTGATATGATACTCAACCAAGTCAGCCTAATTAATAAATATTTGTTGAGGAATTTTTATCTTTAGAAGAATATCCGCCGAAGGACCATATTATCAAGTAAGAATGTTTTAAATTTTGTGAATGCATGTGGTTGGTCACCACTGTTGTATGGTTGAAAATTAAGAGTATTTTAGCACAGCGCCTTGCAAAGGATTTACAAGCACTTTGTATGCGTACGTATGCATGAGGTATAATTACTCTGTCTTTCATGAAATTTGAGACTCAACTGTGTAAGATGTTTTAACATAACTCCCATCCTCTCTGGGTATTTTATTGATCTTCATCATGGAGAGCACCATTCTTTAATTGGTCGTTCTACTTTGTGTGTCTTTCCCATAACCTAAATCAGTTATACGATAATTTTTTTATAAATTTATTCAGGTCGGAGTTGGAAGGCTCCAGAACTACGTCTCAAGTCTTGGGATGATCTTAACAAGCTCTGGTATGTTCTCTTGAAGGAGAAGAACATGTTGATGACACAGCGCCAGATGCTTAACGCTCAAAACCTACGCTTTCCCAATCCAGAGCGTATTCCCAAGGTGTAGCTTTGTTTCTCTGCTAAGATTTTTGAAATAATTTTATAGTGTTAATTCTCAAGACGTACAATGTTTCTTTATCATACATTATTTTGGATAAATGTTTGGAAAGAAAAATTTGCCCTTTCCATAGACGTGTTTGCCTTGACCAAATCACTGTGTGCAAATGAATAGTTTTTGGTGTTATCCCTTGCCCATAACTGGGAAGACCCACCGTCTTCTTTGTTTTTTGTTAATTTAGACTTGGAAGTACTAATTTAATGTATTTGGGGAGATTATGTTTCTTCTAATATACTTCAATTGAACACCCGCCTCCAACTCCCAAAACAAGAAAAACATGCTTTAGTGAATCAAAATACAATATTGACTCAGGAACTATAATTTTTTGTTCACGTCACCTGATTTTGAGGTATATTATTTTTTTATAATATACTTTAATGTTGGTACACCCATTGAACAATTTTGGCATTGCTGTTATGTTGAAGAATGTGAGAGAACAAGGAAAATTAACTTCCTTAGTAATGAGTTTTACTCGTTGCGCCATCTTTATGATGGTGAATTTGAATTCTTTTGGATAGTGTGTAATGGTTGAGAGTGTTTTTCGTGACTTGTTGGTGAAGGCGTCAACCGCCAACACACCCAAAATTACCTCTCTTACCATGATTGCGATGATTGAACAGGTAAGGAAGTCAATGTGTCGAATCAAGCACGTACTCACTGAGAGAGCCATTGAAGAACCAGATCCTAGGAGGTCTGCTGAGATGAAAAGGATGATCAATGCTTTATAGTTTTCGAACTGATGGAAGCTAGTTGGTGCTCTGGTGATTCTGTCTTGTTCCTCTTTTCTCTTTTTGTTAGGTTTGATCTTGGGGCCTGGTATGTATGCCATATGCATATTGAATAATCACTGGTCAAGATTCTGTGATTTCATGAATGAACATTTTGTACCCAGTTTTGATCAAAATGAAGAGATATTTAGTTAGGATACATTTACATGATTGTAGTGTGGAAAGAGATACAACAAACCTCCTTCATGGCTCGAAAATTTACTCCAAATGGCATGTTTGGCTCGAGGATTGGTTAGTACTAGACAATATTAATTATTAAAGAAGAAGAAAAAAGTTAAAATTTAGTTTAAAATATTTTCAAGCTAGCCTCTTATACGTGCCTATACGTGCACGCAGAGACGTGTTTGTTAATGACAAGAACTCTCTAAATATATTTTCTGCCTTTCCAGATACGATAAGAGTTACATTTGTTAGATGTCTTTTATGTTTTTCGATCAACACTATATTCTCCCATTTTCCTTGTAAGGGATGAGACATTTCGTAACTAATTATTTTCGACACAAAACTGTATTCTCCCATTTTCGTTGCGAAGGGTTACATATTTTGTAACTAATTTTTTGTTGCAACGAACAACATATTTTGTAAATGATTATTATCGACACAGCAAGACCAATATTTATCGTGTGTTGAAACTAATCAATAACATAGCAAGAACACAACATCTATACGAGGAATCAGAATGGCATGCTAAGTAGTCAAACAAATTACAAGTTTTATCAACTTTTCTCAAGACAGAATAGTTCTAAACAATATAATCAATTTGAATAAAAATATCTTTTTATCTTCTTAATCATTTGCAATGAGAGCCATTTCCCTTTTTGCTTTTTGAAGGAAGAAAATAAAAAAGAATTGAAGAGAGAAAAGGTTAATATTATAGTCACATAAAAAAAAAAAAGTTTATTTTTCTTTTCCGGTTCTATTTTACAAGAAAATAAGAAAAAAGAAGAAGAAGAAATCTATTTTCTAGGCTCTTCAAGAAAAAAAGAAGAAGAAAAAGCTATAGTTTTTTCCCGGTTGATAAACACAGACACACGCCAAAGAGCGAGAAGAGAAAGATTGGAGTTCCATCTTAAAAGATTAACCTAATTAAGAGAAATAGCTCAAGCTTTTATATATTTGTTAATATTTCGGTATTTGATCGATGTGGGATTTATTCTTTAACATGCCACTGCAAGATGGTGATTTGTTTGAGTACATCAATCTTGAAATCTGAATGCACGTTTAAGTTTTTGACGGATCGAATTGCTCGTTTGAACTTAATAAACTCTGATACCATCTTATGTTTGATGAATTGTATATTTTCATTTATATAACATCTGTATATTTACAGGGTATTTATAGATTATTCATGATATAAATTCTAGAATCAAGCTATAATTATGATCTCTCAATTACAGTTTTACAATCTTTTATAATTGAGTCAAAACAGGACTTGAGAAATATGAAAGGTGAACCGCAATAGGTCCGGGTGAATTTGGAATCAGTAGCACGGGGAAAAATGTAGGTGAATGTGAAGATTATATGCCAACATTGACGCAAACTTTGTAATATTCTTCCAGTTAAGAAGAAGATCTTATGAATATTCATACAAGTTCTTTTCTGTGCAAGAGAGGAAGGGAGAAAAGTAACAATTCAAGTTTCCAAAGCATATGCATTTCGAGTTAGTTGCTTGGCATTTTCGTTTAACCCGAATTTGACCGGAAGCAAAGCATTTCTTAAGAAGATTTACACAAACGTGTAACCTTATGTCTTGTTTGGTAAAGACAAATTGTACAGTCCTTAAGTCAAAATTTTGTTCATTGTACAATCGAATTTTAGCTCAAATTATCTGGCATTTTGGTTATCAATTCATTTACAGATTCTTTCTAGTGTCACATCTCTAGCATAGCTATACCAAATTGATAATTATTTGAGGGGTTTGTTATAGTATAAGTTGGTTTTGCTAAAAATCAACTTTTTAACAGATTTTGATGAAGATTGATAAAATTCGTAATTAAAAAATTGATAAAAATTTTGAACCCCATAAAATGTGTGATCAAAATTAAATGTTGACTTTTACTTCAACTTTTTAACAATTTTTAAGCAAAACCAAACAAACCCTTAAAATTAAATATAGACAATCATTAGAATTTATAGTCAATTAAATTTTTCCAATTATTGAACTTGTTAACTAAGTTGCTTTTAATTTATATTGCATTATATTTAGTATATTTGAATGCATTCAAAATTGAATTGATGTTTGATCTCATCAAATTAAATGCAAGAGTAGATTTACATCAATTTATTAATTGGTCACTTTTTGAGAGTGACAATTAACTCGATGACTCGAATATAAATCTTTAATCAAATGATGAATTTTCAGCCAAATATAAATCTTTAATCAAATGATCAGATAAAAAGGTTAATAAATACAAATATTGTAAACTCCGAAAAAGAAAATCAAAATTGGATAATTCTTATCAAGCAATGATTTGCATTATCCAAAAAAATGGACCAAGATTTATGCCAAGGTGCTTATCTTAAAAAAATGGCACCTCTGTAAGAATACAAGCAATCCATTTACAGAAACTAACAATCAATTCTGGGCAGTTCAAACTTACATCTCTATATACTCTGAAGAAAGGATGGTCCTCAAAAGCTCCTTCAAATTAGCTAGAACATGGCGCGGTCCTAAGCTCTTGCTTCCAATAAAATTCAGGAGCTGCTCTAAATCCTACAATATGGTTTACGAGTAACATAGAAAAGGTCATCGACATGGCACAGAAATAGCAATGTAATTTTTTACAAAGTTGATTACAAATTATGTGCAGAAATCGAAACTGGAGATGAATAAAGCCAATGTCATCTAGCAGGTTTGTTATGCATTTTCGTATCTAATAAAATCATGCTGGTGGATTGAACAAGATAAATGCATGTACAGATTAAATTCAGCACCTACTCCAGAAATCCTCACCACAATCAAATAGATACAAAAAGTAGATAATATCATTGTCTTAAGAAATAATTTTCGTAACTGGCATTCCATGCATGATGGATGCTTTGGTGTTGGTTCTTTCGTGATAGGGAGGTGAAAGTAAATGAAAAGAATGCAAGATAAGCAGATGGTGTAAAGTGGCAACTTGGGCAAATTCCATTGCAACAAATATGCCACATGAACAAATGTAATGACCACTCAGATTGTCATAAAATTCCGATTTTATGTCCAAACAGTTGAAGATTAGTGAACTACTAATCCAAAGTTTATCAACGGGGAAGTAGGCAAGAAAAGATAAATGATAAAAGAAACCTAGGATGTACGGAGGGGCAAAATCAATTTTCATTTTTGCCACTCTCCCTCGCCTTCTACACCTAGCTTAAGTCCAATCTGTTTAAGAGACCAGAAGTGATAATAAGAACCTTTGCCCTGGGGATAAGAGAGTTTTGAGTGTGGTAGGCCAAAAGTTTCTTTAGAAAGTTCCATTATTCTAAAGACATGGTTTTCGAGTCAGGAGGGACAACCAAGACTTCGCCGGAGAGAGATACTTTAAGAAGAAATAATCTGTGTCGAAAGTATACTACTTGGCATTCCTAAAACAGAAACCATGGAATCTTTTTTATATGGTGCAATGATTGTTAGGAGTGATCTACACCATTGGCAGTAACACGTCACTGCTCTTTATTTATTGATTTATTTGGTCTTTCTCCTTTTTCTTCCTGCTTTTTTTTCTTGGTTGGAGAGTGGGGAACAAGTATAATGGACTGGGGATGCAATCGGAAGTTGTTTCTATGTATACATGCCACCTCATCAGAATAATAATTTCTCTAAGACTATTCGAGACCATATTGGAGTTCCTAAAGAAAAATAAAGAAGAAAAAGAAATAATAGCCGACATACAATCAGGACTCGGTCAAACATCACAGCTTATATCTATCAACATTAAACATTTCTACTGCTCAAAACTTTGTACCACTATACGTGGGAGAAAAGTGAACTTCACCACAGCACAATAAACCCCAATGAGGATATTAAGGTTCAAAGCCTAATCTTTTCCAGATGTTTTCGTGTTTAGATTGTTGACAGTTACGCAACAGAGAATTGGTGTAAAGAAATTTGGGTAATGAACAAGATTTCTGTGGCATTTTTAGTGCAACCATGGCACATAGCACCCAGTCACATTCTTCAATAAATGTAAATATTGAAGAACTAGAGCTCCTCGCGTGTCACTCAACTCTCTCCCTTAAAGCAAGTTTACTGAAGTGACAAAGCAACGCAAACAATAGAGTCCAAAGATAAACTAAAATATTACTCAGAAAAGTTGGACTGTTACCTTTTGAGAATCATGGTTATGATGAACAATTTGTAAGTGACATTGCCTTATTGTTGTCAAGTTGGCATATAATACATTAGGTTACAAAGATTTTACAACTCCTAGTTCATGAAGATCCTAATCAATCTAAAATGCCACTCACATTAATGATTCCAAAATCTACAATAGGATTAATGGCTGCAATGATATAAATCTATCTACGAATTTCAGTCCAGAAAAATCCTCTCTTTAATTTAAGTAAGAATATCCGCTGAAGAATAGGTATAGAAAATGTTAGAATCTGAGTAATGAGCTCACACCACATCTAGATCTACACATCAGTAAAAGAATCTATACTCATGCGCAAAAGCACAAAAATTGGGACAGGAATAAAATTAATAAGAACAAATTTATATGCCCAACTCTGTCTTGTATAACAGAAAAATATATTCATGTAAGATCGTTAGTAGACCATCTTATGATGCTCCAACAATTATGAATTTGTTTCAATATGAATTAACCCACTGGAAAATTAAGAAGTGCTACACACCTTATTCAGCAAGAACACAGCATAAGCTGCTCTTGTCGAGTCTTGCCCTTCTATAAAGAGAGGGAATTCTACCGGCTTTGAGCTAGTCAAATTTATTGAATTAGAATCTGAACTGGACATTGAATGATCAATTGCAGGTGCATAATCACGTATATATGATCGAGAACCTCCTAGCCGTAAAGGATAACGCAAAGGAACTTGTAAATAAGAAGCAATGAGTGAGACAGCCTGCATAAACAACAAACCATCATGATTAATAGATATTAAATTGCTGGTTAGTGCTCTGGCAATTAGCTAATGCCTACAAAAGAAAAGCAATAATCCAAGAAAGAGCACTTAAATCCAAAACAGGTATAAAATAATTGCCAAGTTGATGACAAAAGCGACTGATCCCAGAGACATAATAAAGCACAACTCCCGATATATTTAGACGTCCTATCACAATTCATAGCAACTAAAGCAGATTACGATTGAAAAGATATATAAGTTGATAAAATAATGCCAGGCAAAGAGGAAGAACACACGTGTGCTACATATCCCAGGGCAGTTGAAGATCTCTGAACCTCCTTCTTATCAGTGAAAAAACTCATCTTCGTAAAAGGGATCACAGTGAGATGCAGACCTGAGATGGTCAATGAGCCTTGATCAACAGGTTTTGATCCAGATGGAACACCTGCAAGTGGTGACAAGAAACACAACATAATAGAGATTAATCAAAATAAACCAATCAATTTAAGGAATTCCAAGCCGTAATAATTATGGCAATAACCAAGACCATCAATTGCAGCTGTAACACTTTTATATAAAGCAGAGTCAGCATATGTTGCTTGCAGTCGCACATTGCTTGTATCAACTTGGCTCTGACTCGAGCATATACAGATTTCAATTTCACATATTCAAATTGAAATCTGTACGTAATAATGAAATTACAAACAATTGCAAAAATGCCAAGGATAGTTCATGGAAGCCTTGACATGCAACGCCTGAGAAAATCAAGAAGCTATATATAAAAACGATCCTAACTAAGCTAAGGGAGTCATCCATCTAACATGAATATAAGAGATACAAGCCATGCACCGCTTAGCAATTTCCACAGACAGTCGGTTCTCGGTGCTTGTATATTGACTTTGCAAATTTAGCAACCTTCAGTGTATGAAATACCAAACAGATAAAACCCCTCTACTTTCTTACCTATCAGAACATGAATTTGAAGCATTAGTGGCTTAGAGGATTTCCCTAATTTTAAGTCGTATAGGTAGCAATCTTTTAAAGGCTGAGCAAAATAAATACAAAGTGAAAACAACCAAAGGAGAACAAAACCCGGTATATAAGACATTTCTAATGGAATGAGAACACACTTCCAAGCCCACACAAGTACAAAGATGGTCACACACACACGCACATCCTTTTTTCTCTCTTCAGTACAACATAACATGAGATTATAGCAGTAAATGCAACCAGAGACTACATATCTTAGTAATACTATTGCCGTTGATGGCCATTAGCAAGTAAAACAATTACTACCAATTTTCTAAATTTTGTGTACCCTAGTCCACACAATCATGCAGACGGCAGACCATGCCTAAACATGCAAAGTTATTTCCTACTATTTTATAGAAAATAACATCACAAGAGGACAAGAGAATGGCAAACATGACTTCAACCCTCAACATCTTTGCAGATAACTACAACCATTGACCGTCTTTGTTTGAAGCCCTATCCTACGAAAGCAAATATATGAATGATATAGCTGTGTCCCAGTCACGTTTATGTTTCCATATTCAAATAATTGGGGTAAGTCCTATCGTGGATTCGTCAATTTCTATGGCATTTAGGCATAAGACTTAGTTTTTTTCCTAAAAAGAGTGAGTGCAGTAAAATATAAGTAGACAACTTTGTTATTGTGTTTGACTTGGAACAAAGCTTGCAACCAAAGCTAAATAAACACGTATGCATCTGTCCAACAGTTGAAGCAAGTTATTGTCTTATTGCTTATCGTAGAATATCCTTCATTCTCCTTCGTGGTTCAGTAAATGTAGAAATGTATTCATCTACATGACGTGTTGACAATTTTTAGTGCTTTAACTAAATAAAAGATCCATTACCTGATTTGATAGTGCTAGTGAATGATTCAAGTTCTAGCTCAGGAGCACGTCCAATTACAACCTTCACAGGATAAAGCAATGAAACCTGTGATACCATATATTGTTGCCTCAGTCTCAATAACTTCTGCAAGTTTTTTAGATGAACATAGCCTTTTTCTCCAGCAAATGCCCTATTTGAGTCCTGCATTGAAAGATTAAATTAAACTTCAGATGTGCAAAGGTAAATATAAAGTGAATGCAAAATTTATAATTTATAATTTGATAATAACAAGGCAAGATTTTCAACAGCATGAGGTGATAGAAAAGTTTCTACAAATAACTGTTAAATAAAGAATAGATTTACTCATCAGAAAGTGAAAATAAAAGACGCTAGCTGCTCCAACAAATGGCCTATATGCTCATATGGGTGTGTGTGTGTGTAGGAATTAATACAAACTTACAAGTAGAAATATGGGTGCCAGACCCAAAAAGAATCTACAGAAGGCAAAACCAGTAAGTAAATTCAGCTAGAAGATGCTGCCAAGCACAATCTTTTTCTTTTATAATCTAATAAAAATAGCATGGGAAAGCTAGTAGAACCAAGTCCAACTTTTTTCCTTTGGAGAGAGATCTAATTTTCCATCTGGAGAACGAGAAAATACAGCCTTCCTGGTAAATACAAAGCACAGCCATGACTCAATTTATTAGGAACTAAATGATTGGTCAAATAGAAGAAAAACATATATCAGATATTGACTGGGCATCAAATGTCCAAGAAAGGCACAATTTCGTTCTCAGAGAGTGTGTACACGCAATTCTATGTATCAACATTCGCCAGGGATGTTTGGACCTCTAGGAATTCCACAAGTAATCTATGTACCCATGAGAACCACACATACATTATTCCCAATCCAGAGAAGATGTGGTCTGACAAAATGGAGGTCCAGAGGAGGTTAACAAATAAAGTAGTAAATGCAGTAATGCAATCATTTTCAACAAGTACTCCTCCAACTAGGAGCCTTACAATTCTATATTCTTCAAATAATACACTCCCAACCATGCTAAATCAAAACTATCGTTCCCATTCTATAACCCACAAATCAGATTGGTGGAATGAAAAGAAAGGGAGGAAGAAGATCCAGAAATTCACTAAGGAACCCTTGAATCCACGAGGATCATAGATGAACTTTGGCATTTCGTTAACTAATTAATTATTAATTCCATGCATGTAATGTATCCCCTATATGTAGGGGCTTAAACACAAAGCAAAAGAAGTTGCTTTGTGACAAGAAGCAGATTGAACTTTTAAGTGTTAGTTGAAAATCAAAACTTCCAACAAATGAAGCAGAGATCCAACTGTCAATTTTACATCACTGCCAAATTTTCTCCACATGACAAGAATCACAAAAACAAATTGTGGCAACCATCTGGAAGCAACAAAATTGAGGTGGCAACCATCTGGAAGCAACAAAATTTGAGGTGGCAACAATTTTCTTTTGGAAAGCTTGATGATATGAGGTATCAAAGAGGAAATTTTAGGAGCATGTCACACATTGACCACTCCAATTATTAATCAATTATGTGAGAAATAATTATCTTTAGTGATCCCCTCGAAATACCATAAAAGATCTCAATAGTTTGCATACTGATTATCCATCTCCTTGCTTTTCAAGAACCCTCAATACCCAATAAAAGCAGCACCAAAGGTACATATAACAATACATGACTCCCCGCACCCCATACAAACATGTCAGACAATGTCTAATAATGGCAAACCCCACTCCTTCAAAGTACTGCCTTTCCAAAAAATTCACTTCAAATTTATGAGTAAGTGAAAGTATTTACAGTGAAAAAAATGTTTTAAGTGTGACACCCCGAACCTTGTTTACTAGCCGTTGGATATTTTATTTGAAAGTCTAGAAGTTAGAAGACCAAAGTAGGATCTTTCTATTGTTGAGCGACTATAATGCAAGCATTGAACTTTTAAGTATAAATATTATTTTATTTGGGCTTATATAGAGTTTGCATTAAATAGCCTTAAAATTATGCATTTTAGGCTAACAAACTTATATTGTACAGTCCATTGGAACCACTAAAACAAATTTTTGGCCATGCTGGAAAGGAGGGAAAGAAAATGTTGACTTAAGACCATGATTTGGAGAGAAAGGAAGGAAAAAAGAGAATTAGGAAAAGTCCAGATTCTTCTTGCAATTAAAAGGGAAACAAGAGACAAGGAAAATATTCTCAACTTATTTTTTGGAAACAAATAATTCTTATATGATTTGATTTACAATTTCATGGAAACAATATACTTTTGGGTGCGAGAGCAAAACCCTACTTACCTTTCAAGAAACAAGCCTTAAGTAGTATTCAAACCCATAGAATACACACCACAAACACACCCACACGACACACTGCATGGTGAAACACGCACACACATGGATTCTTGTGTTTTCTTCAAAATTTGAGAGAAGAAAGAAAGGAGAGGGAAAAACATTAGTATTGGTGAGTAAATTTCAAGAGTTCTCCAAGAGATTTCAAGGCTTTTCTCTAGATTTTTCAAGGAGTTCAAGACCTCTTCTTCTACCTTTCTTTATTTTAACCTTTTCCAAGTTCTCTATATCAAATCAAAGGTAAACATGCTTGCATGTTGTTGAATATGTGGGATGTCTTTCAAGTTATTCATGATTGGGTCCCATAAGTTAAGTTGAAAAGGACCGGAGTTTGTAGTGCTACTTTCATCCCTTCCCCTTAATCCCCACCTTCAGGAAATTAGGTTCGCGGCGACTGGAGTATGAAAGTTGCTAGTGGTGATAAAATAAAAGAGAGTATATATCAAGCTTTTTATTTATTTTATTGGAAATTGGAAATTGGAAATTGAACACTTTGAGTTTCTCTTAGCTCTTCATTTACTTTTCACAAGTGATTGATAGAGGATGGGATTTTTATTACTTAAAGTTTTTGTTCTGTTAGGATGTAAGACTTTGCATTCTAATGGTTACAAGATTTGTTAATGTTTTAAGAATTACTCTGGTTTTGCTAGTCATTCTGTAACCATTTAAAGTTATGTTTCTCATTCTTTTCATGCTTTTAAGTAGCAAGTTTTAGTGACACTCAAGTCATAGGTTACAGGGCGTCACATCAAGGCCTATGATTTTCAAATAGACAGGAACAAAAACTATACAATAAATGGAGCTATAGAGAACTTATCCCTATCATATTCACTTCAAAGAAAATAAGCAGCTCCAAGAATCTGGGAGATGGTCATAACGATAGCCTCTACTATGGTAAAATAGATACAAACGTAAAAATAGACGCAATATGAGAGCACAACTTGATCTCAAGCTTCACAGAAAATTCAAAAAAAGTCGAATGATAAGAAAAGAACCAACGCCCAAGTGCTAATCTAGAATTAAGGAAAGAAGAAGCAGAAAAGAAAAGCTTAGTCACTGATGTAGACTGAGATTACCTGCATGCGTTTGCTGGCTGCAGAAAGAGCAGTTCCAGCAACCAATAAAGATCTAATTTCAGAACTAAGTTGTTCCTCCTGCTTTCTTACTTTCTCCTCTACAACCTTTGAATGCATTGACATGTTTCCCATCACCAATTTACGAGATTCCAATTTTTCATGCATCTCATCGAGCTCATTGGACCGGCTTAATGATTGGGCTTCTTCCTGTGAACGATAAAAGTAATCATAAAGCACGGGAATTATAAAAGTAAACAATTTTCATTGAAAAAGAGAAACAAGAATAGAAGGGATTCAAGGGAATAAGAGCAGCCTCTTCTACTTTCTGAGATAAATACTCTCTTCAACTATTAACAACTAAGATCAGAGCAAGTA
The DNA here is from genome assembly GCA_030279155.1 of Forsythia viridissima. Taxonomy (NCBI): domain Eukaryota; kingdom Viridiplantae; phylum Streptophyta; class Magnoliopsida; order Lamiales; family Oleaceae; genus Forsythia; species Forsythia viridissima. Next base: position 6,921,346 of record CM059036.1, read on the forward strand.
AATGAAGACTAAAACTAAATCACACACTCTTTTTCTCAATGACTAAGAGGGAAACTTTTCTAAAGTACCAACCCCCAGTAATTGTGGTGGCTTTATTTAGTTATGTCAAACAAAATGCAAATTACGACAAAAACCATAAAATCATTAAGAGAAAAGGATGAGATATTCTGTCGTCTCAGTATCAATTTCAATCCAAAATGATACTTCTTTCCAGTTATCCAGCCAATAGTTTAAAAAGATAAAACATTAACTTGCTTTACTTTTCTAAACAAAAATAAGTAAACAATGTTGCATAAGGATCACAAGATTGCAGTTCCATTCAGAATGATTTGCACAATGTTGTCTTCTTGATTCAGACATAGTGTGATGGGGTTGCACCCTTCATCAACAGCAGAATGGGAAAATTTCAAAAGCAGAAATATAGGAGGATATATTTTAGTTTAAATATCTTGTCTGTTAATTTCCGAAAACCATATAGAAACATGACTACAGTGACAACTTTAGTTGTCTTCTTGCACAATGTTGTCTTCTTGATTCAGACATACTGACATAGTGTGATGGGGTTGCACCCTTCATCAACAGCAGAATGGAAAGATATCAAAAGCAGAAATATAGGAGGATATATTTTAGTTTAAATATCTTGTCTCTTAATTTCCGAAAACCATATAGAAACATGACTACAGTGACAACTTATGATACACTATATCTGTTGTATAAAAGGAACAAGTAATTGCAGTAAAACTGGCCATTTACATGTTTCACATAACTATTTTCAACAAGTGGTATCCCTTCATTACAAACTGGCCAGTATTAATTGACATTTGGTGTTGTATAGATGCTTGCAATTGTTGTTTACTTCAGTATCAATAACTTTTTCAAATCGTAATAAATACAACTATATAAACAACTTCACATAATTGAGCACAATGGGAAATGAAAGACACTCAGTTAGTAACCCAGTTAATGCAAAATGATACTATGTCTATTTAACAAGCATTTAGCATCCCTTTTAGTCATGTCTACCCCACACGATTACCGCCAAATTAGGGTACCCCTATGCCGTGCCTGTGCCGCATATGGCATATCTTGACACTTGGCACAATTGAGTGCAAGTAGCAAGTTATAACTAACACCTTATTTGAATTTAGCAGAAATTTGAATTAAATTTATGGTTTAACCAGAAATTAATGGCATAAACTCTTCTAATTATTATTTTCTTACAAAAATCTAAATTCCTTGATAAGAAGCATATTGCGTGGATTTGTTTTTTCACCATATGAAGTTTTGCATATAACCATTTCATCGATACATTTCAAACATAGTTTAAGAAACACCTTTGATTACTTAAAATTGACCTTCACCATTAAAAGTTCATTACATGCTTCAAACTCACGAAGAGAGTGACACTACTCACCTCAGATTCATGATAACCAATCCGAGTAGATTATAAAACACTTACACCCCAATTAAGCTTGTTCTCCATCTGCAATAACCCCTAAAAAGCTCGTTCATTTACCAATTCTTTCTATTTCAAATTAACCAAACCAAGCATAAATTTCAAATATATAACAGAATGAAAATCAAATCTAGGATAATTTAAAAGGCACCCCTATGTTTTCCTCTAGATAATTAAAAAGGCACTCCTATGTTTTCCTATTTATATTTAATAATCAATATGGTCTATTTGCACATAAAACCAAAATAAAAGGAAACAATTGCGAGTTTATCACTGATAATAGAACAACTATCACTACTAATATCATTTCCAAAACCACAACAAAATAAGCCTTATCCCACCCCCATTCCCCCCCCCCCCCCCCAATCCCAAATAATAACAATAATAATAATAATAAATAAATAAATAAAATTAAAATAGGAAAAGACCATTTACAAATCATATACAGAAGAATAATATAACAGATTTACAATCATATCCCAATCATGAAATTTAAACAAACTGAGAAAGAGAATTGGGATAAAGTGCATACTTGTATAAGGGAGTGGAGTTTCTGTTCAACAATATTTTTCTTGCGCTTCGTTTCTTCAAGGGCAGATGTCAAACTGCAGAGTCGCGCCAGGTCTTGCTCGTAATCCTCCCATTCTATTACTTTCAGTTTTTGATCTTTTTGTCCCTTCTGCTTCTCTTCTTGAACCTTCACAATAGGCTTCTTCGATTCCATTCACAATTCACAATCCAAGAATCAACAATATTTAATTTCAACAATAAAAAACGATCGTCATGGAAGCCCCACCAGTTCTTCACCATCGTAGTACGGATATTGGGAGAAATTTTAGGGTTCCGATGATGTTAATTTCAACCTCATTATATTGAGTGAAAAATTGGGAAATTGTGAATCTTTGATTTTCACGAATGCTGGAGACAAATTGTTGTTGATATTGACAAGCAAAGCACTTTCCTTTTATTTTTTTAACTTTCCGATATTGGGAAATGCACTCTTCTCGTGTCCGAATTGGTTTACATTTTAGAACGACGCGAGACTCTCATTTAATAAGTTTGGAACTATTATAAATTGATGAATTATTATTTATATTCATGTAAGAGTTACAATTTATATTTATTTTTTATCTAGCGTTCTATAAAATTTATCACCTATATTTTACAAAAAAAAAATTACCAAACAAACACTTACTGCCTGCTTGGGAGTTTTGGAGTAGCGATTATCAGCGTTTTTTAAAATACTAATTTTTGATGTTTATGAGCGATCCAGTTTTGAGTAGCGTTTTTAGAAACTGTCCAATCCATGATTGTGAGTTTATTATCTAGCGGTTATGAAAGTTTTTTAAAACAATCAAATTACATATATACCCATATATATAGAAAGTAAAGAAGATCTGTGTAATAATATAGTATTGTGTAATTTTTCTCTCCACTTTTTTTTCCTATCTTAATTTTTTCTCATAATCAAAATTATATTATTAAATTTATATTATTGAACCAAGTTATACCAATGATTATACCAATGGAAAATATACGCACAGCAATTACAATGGATACCAATGTGGAAAACTTTCCAGGTGTGGAAATATTTGTGAAAAATCTGAGGAAAAATCTGTGAAAAATCTGTGAAAATATACGCACATAAATTTCAAGTGTGGAAAACTTGCTAGGAGCACATATGGAGCATATAAATTTCAAGTGTGGAAATATACGCACAAAAATATGGAGCACATATATACGCACATCATAAATAGATATATGGAGCACATATATACACACAAAAATATGGAGCACATATATACACTAACATATATACGCAAAAAAATATGGAGCAAATATACACACCATAGATGCACACAGATATTTCCACACGCACACAACATAGATACACACGTATATTTCACAGAGGAATATTACATTTTTTAAATTGGTCAATTTGATTTTCACTGTAGCAGTCGGATTTAGAAGAAGAAGCGTCTAGTCTGTTGGTGGAGAGAGGAGTTGAAGAAATGTTTTTATTTTTTACAGATTTTAATTGTTTAGAAGGGTAAAGTTGGAACAAATTTTGAAGAACGGCCAAAAATCGCCGATTTGTGGGGTTGAGAAAAATACCCAAAATTACACTACATCATTTTTGGGTGGTTTTTAAACCACCTAAAACCGGTGCTCCAAAAAACTAAGCAGCACGGGTTGTTCCAACCCCTCATAAACGGTGACATCCGAAACCGGTTAAAACCGGTGGAAAAAATACTCCCAAGCAGGCCTTAATTCATCATAATTATCATAAAAATAATACTATCGTGAATACTAACTAACTTAATTATCAAAATCAAATTGATCCCTCCGTGTATATCTTGATAAAGTTTACTATTGATTGTTTAACAAATTTTTCAACATGAACTTAAATGTCACACTTGATAATGATCCAAATTCATAACACTTTCATAGAATCTCCCCCATATGTGATGAAAACCAAACTCCTATCACATAAAGAGTCCCAAAGCCATATAATTCCACAAGATACAACAAGTAATTATACAACAAAGGATTAGTTTGAAGCAATAATTATGTGATATGCAGGCACAATGGCACAGCACACCATACATGGTTCGAGACTTATAAGTGCAGGCACACACCCCTTCCCTCACCTCCTTTCGAACTAGCACACATATTTGATTTCTAGCAGAAAATGCCGAGCCGGGAAAAAACGAAGAAACAGAAACAAGGAGAAGTGGTGGAGCAAACGGCAATGCATAATCTCAAAACCTCATAATCATTTATGTCTACCATTAGTACAAAACTTGGCTATAGCTTTTATTAGCTGGCGGGGTACGTGCAGCATCATTTAAGCCGTGGAATGAGACACATAATTGGACTTGAAAGGACTCCAAACACCAGCTCAAGGGTGCTAATATTGACACAGAGAGGAGGACTGATGATGGGAAGTTCCCACTGTAAAGCCATCCGAGTTGAGTCCAACATGCGCAGCTGAAACTTGTAGCTCTAAAATCACAAAATTTGTGACATCGAGCTTGATTCAATGCGCGGTGTTCACAACCATAGAGGGCATAGGTGGTGGATTTTTCGTTACAAAAGACATTGTAGCAAAAATTAGCACCTTTCCTATCCTGTTTTCCTAGTCTTTTGTGGCTCGGTGACACGAAAAAAAATGGTGGTACAACTACAGATTACAGAGAATCTGCTTCCGAGGATAAAACTATAAATCATTACTTGTAACAAGTTGAGTGCAATGCTAACAAGGCAAAAAAGTTTGTCTCAATGTTTCACATGGTTCAAACTAAAAAGACTGAAAAACATCACATGTGAATAGTGGTTTGGTCGAAAAATGAACCATTCAATCTTTATGAAATCGAACTCTTAAGCTTGTAGCAACAACTAACAACTAACGATTGCTCACCCCGACATAATAATAACTTCACATCGTGATAGATATACCTGGTTAGGATCGTATGTAAGAGTCCTAAAGCCTAAAAAGCACGGACACGTTACTAGCACTAGCATGCCGGTGTCGGACACATATCGAATACCGACACATATCGGACACTTCGTCGGATATTTGATTAGAGCTTACCAAAAATAGATCAATCCTTATAGGTCTGTCAACATTTTAATTGGCCAATTATTTGTTTGTTAATGTTAAAATGGGTTAATCATTTTTGAGTATTTATTTTATATGCAATAAGTATAAAAACTTTTATTTTCTTTACACTATAAAATTTGAAAAAAAAAATTAAAATTAATCGACGTGTCGTCGGCTTGTCGGTGTAGGTAGTTTTTCTAAAATTGCCTGTTGACGTATCTGATATGTGTCGTATCAGACACACGTATTCGTATCGGTGCATCATAGCCTAAAGCTATACGAAGTCTATCTTGCATGCTACAAGAACTGATTATACTATAACTAATTATAGATTTTTCAAGAATGATTGACAAAAAATGATAGAGAATTGTACAAACTATAATTCAGACAAAATTGATCATTACAATATCACAAAGTCTTCCTACAACTAAATTCATTATAGCATGAATTAATCAAAACCCGACTAAACAACAAAACGAGTCCACTCATCATCGAAGGAAATCAACTCGTCAAGCCAGAGAATATCTTCATCAGACGTATCCGACATGCCATAGCAATTCATCCCTTCATGATCATCCAAACATGGCAGAAAACTTGCTGATTCTGCAGGCTTAATTTCATCTACAGTTGTCACTATCCCAGAGTTCATATCATTATCATTTGAACTTTTTTCAATGCAAACCCTCTTTTAATTAGGATATTCAAATTCAAATTTCCTCTTTCTTGATTCATCAATTTTTTCGTTCCAAAACCAGTTTCAACAACACTATTAGATTCATCATCCCTAAGGCATTTTGGCAAATCCCACATTATTCGACAAATAGCGTAGTCCTTATTCTTCACCCCCTCCAAAGAAATTCCCGCCAGTGAATATTCATGCATAATACAATGACCGTTCTCCATATGAACCATATTAATATCCTCCGGCTTAAAATCTCCATTCACTTTAAAAGTAAACGATTTCTTGATCCCGATCACTTCACCATTACAATTCTTGATATACGTCGGTTTGGATTTCCCGCCCCATGTTCCACAACCCGCGATTCTCACAACGTAGTGCTTCCCCATATTTATCAACTTCGTATTGACAAATATTTATTTCTTCGAAATCGAGACTTCACACTCCACCAACAACTTCCCATGAATCGTTTTCAGAAAAAACAACCCAAGGGGTGCCATTCTTCCCATAAAGATCTAGGGATGGCAATGGGGCGGGTCCGCCCCGTCCCGCGAAAATTTTGGCCCTCCCCGCCCCGCCCCGCGACCCGCGAATTCGCGGGGCGGGGCGGGGCGGGTCGGCTGTTGGACCCGCCAACCGCCCCGCAAAACAATTTTTTTTTTTTTTTGTTTAAACTGAAAAATAATTAAAAAAATATATATACAATTTTTTTAAATATTTGTACCAAGCAAAACAAAAAAATTATAAGATTTGGGTTGTGGTGTAGTGGTTAAGGTTAGTAGTTTATAAGTTTTAACCCGAGTTTGATTCTTCTTTAGTTTATTTTTAGTGAAAATCATAATTTCTACTATATTTTATGATTTTTCAAAAAAAAAAAAAAAAAATTTTTAGGGGCGGGTCGCGGGGCGGCGGGGCCCCGGACCCGGCCCGGGGCAGATTTTTCTGTCCCAAACCGGTCCCTATTGCTTCGTGGGGCGGGGCGGAGCGGCTCTTGGCGGGGCGGGGAGGAGTGGGGTGGGGTGGGGCGGGGCGCGGGGCGGCGGGTTTTTTTGCCATCTCTATAAAGATCTTTATCAAGAATAGCATCGGAGGCAATGGCAATCCATTTGCCTTCGCTTGCAAGTACAATACGATAACCTGCTGATCTGTAGGCATAAAACGATACACAGCTCGTGATGAGAATGCCATACTCAATTTCTCTACCTATCTACGCAGACTTAAAAAAATTCTCGAAGGGATTTGAACCCTGTATCTTGAGGAAGGAAACTGTAGTTTCAACAGTTGGAGCACCCAGATTCCTAAATGAGACTTCTATTTATTCTCTATAACTATGAGAAGATTTGTTTTGATCTTTGTTATATACTAAAATCTCGCGCGAATATCTTCGAAAAGGAAACTTCAGTTCCGAATGTTGGGGTAGAGGTGTCAATCCGGATCGGCTCGCCTCCGATGAAGCTCGGTGACGGCTCACATTAGAAAAAGTCCGTGCCGCAACGGATTGCGGGTCGGATCAACCCAGCCCACAAAAATTAAACACGAACCCGGCCCACCCGTTGGCCCATCCGGGTCGAGCCCATGTGGGCCGCGATACGGCCAGTATAAAAAAAAAAAAAATTGAAATTACCAACTTATTTTACTTCAAAAAAAATGTTTACATTTATAGTAAAAAATATGTTAAATTACTAAATAAAAAATAAATAACAATAATAAATGCATTACTATAGTTAAAGCATAAACGTTTTTTTTTTTTTAATATTAAACGGGCCAGCGGTTAACCACTAGCCCGTTTGTCGCTGAACCGTCGGCCCGATTCACGGGCCAGCCTGCGGTTATGGGTCGATACGAGTTGGCCGATGTGGGTTTGGTCAACCCACCCGTCTTGACACCACTACGTTAGGGCACCAAGGTTGCTTGTTGAGGAAGCTAATTACATTCTAGTACAATTTCAGAATCAACTATTTCATTATTTTTTTCCTTATTAATTACAACCGTTTGAAAGAATATATTATTCGGTTATTTTTTATAATATTGATGAGATTATTTCTATGTTGTAGTGGCTATGAAATTTTTATAGGTTACGTGTTAAATTAATTGGAGTATACATACATTAGTTTTGAATTTTTGTGCATTTGAGCTTTTTGGTAGAGGGTTTTGGCAAAAAATAGTTTTTTTTTATGACATTTTTTTTCTTTTCAAAATTTTTGAATGTGAAATAACAACATTGCCCTTATGACTTAGAAATGTAATTGTGTTGATTAAGGGCACTTTTGTCATATATTTTTTTCAAAACTTTTGAAAAGTCAAAAATGTCATTCCAAAAAACCTCATTTTTTCTATAGAACAAGCTCTTTATAAAGTCCTTAGAATGTATTTTAAGGGAAAAGATCTCCTGCCCCCAGTGGGCAGGAAATCCTTGCCCACATGCTGACTTGTCAGCATGTGGGCTGTTGATGCAAAAAGTAACTTTTTGCATCAACAGCCCACATGCTGACAAGTCAGCATGTGGGCACAAAATTGCTGCCCACTGGGGGCAGCAGATCAGGTCCCTGTATTTTAAATGTTACATTAGTATATGATTTATTTTTTTTTTGGTCTTCCTTTAGTGTAGTATAAACATTGCATTGCATTGTTTGTCATTCGTCGAGTATGATACTTTGAGATAAATTTAGAATATATTTATTGCATTTTAGTTTTCCATTAGACATTGATTTGAATTTTGGCTTATGACTATAATATAAGAGATAAATCTCTTAAGATTGCTTTTTAAAACTTATGGAAAACTAAAATTGCAAATTATAATATGCTAACTTGGTATACCGAAAAGTATCAAATGTTCAACATGTTATTATATATCATCTATAATTTTTGAATTTTGTTGCTTTCTCTTCTTGTTCGACTACAGATTCAATGGCATTTCTTTATGTTCACCAAATACGGTGTATTGTTGCAGTTAACTTGGTATATCACCATGTATGAAGCAATTACATATTTGATACATGCAAGAACAGCGCCGTTCTCCTACGCACAGTGGACGAAAATTATAGCACCCCACTGTGGATGTGGATTGCTTCCTCAACATTTTAATCTATTTGGCAATCTTCCACGTCATCTCCCATAACCCATCCCCGCATAACATTCATCCCTAATTTCTCTCATCTTGGAGGAGATTTCGGTGCCCTAAAATCAACAAATTTCATTCAAATTTATCCTTCAGTAAATGAAAAAGAATTACTATAATCAACAATCCGGTTCCCCAATAATTCTGCTGCCACCATCTCCCACTCTTCGCCGTCGAACTCCACCATTTACGACCATCTGCCAACATCCAGATCTAAATCTGTTCCAACCACCAAAATGGTCACTACCGCCACCTCCTTGTTGAAGGACCTCGGATTTGGCACCCAAATGGCAACCAAATCTGGTCGGAAGGGAAGAGACTTAGATTTGGCGGCTCGGAAGTGAAGAGACTCAAATCTGGCGACCACTCCTTCGCCTCCTCTCTCTTCCGCCACCAGCCATCAGATTTGGCGGCCAGATTTTGCGATTCGGAAGTGAAGGCCCTCAAATCTGGCGGCCACAGCAGCGGTTGTGTTTTTTGCCCGAAATGGAATTGCTCCGGCGAAAGGAAGATGTGCGGCGACGCGTTGGCGAGGAGATTTTTAGGGAGATGACTTATGAGAGAAATTGGGGATGATTTTTATGCGGGAGATGGGATTATGGAAAATGACGTGAAAGGTTGCGAAATGGATTAAAATGCTGAGGAAGCAATCCACGTCAACATTGGACGTTATAATTTTCGCCCACTGTGGGCAAGAGAACGACACTGCATGTAAGAAATCAATTCAATTTTTTTTAAAATAAAAATAAATATCAATACATGTCACTTTTTCATACTGAACAATATTTCACACAAATATAACGCATCATAGCACGTTTCAAGCATAACTAACTATTATGTGTGCACTAAGCCAAAAACTACATAGTATTTAAGCTTTTAATCACAAGGTATCACAGTATGTTACTTCAAACATGGCAATAACATTGCAACATCATCCCTCAAACATACCAACAATATTCTCCTTTTATATTTGTTCATAAAAAATAAAAATAAAAAACCATAACATAAATAAAAACTCTGTGTCTAATTCAAATCAAATACATTTTAATCAACAATGGTAAATAACTAAATATGTCAACAGAAATTGTCCAAAAACGCTCGCTACACATCCCAATATGCAAATAATTAAGCGAAAGCCAATGATAATTACTGTCTCAGTTATCAAAAATAAATTTCTGGAAAATCAAAGTTCTAAAAAGTGAACAAAAGCAATTTACTTTATTAATAGTGCATGAAATTAATATCGAATTTTAAATTTGGTTTCCCTTGGAAAATTAAGTCAAAATTCTGCAAAATTTCAAAATTATAAGTTACGAAATCAAAACTAAAGTCAAATGAACAATTCCGAAACACAAAAAGGGTCGAGCAATAATAAAATTCAAAAAGTATTGAAACAAAACGATTTTAAAATTAGCTTGAAACAAAACTATAGTAGGTAATCTAAGGGAAATTGGTGCAAATGGTCCCTAACGTATTACGTTAGTACGCAAATGGTCCCTACCATTTCATTTTTGGCACAATGGTCCCTAACCTACGGTTGGTTGCGCAATTTGTCCTTTTTGACGGTTCCGTTAAAAATTCGTTAAAAACCTTTCATTTAGGTGAGCAAATGGTCCCGAAATTTTTTTTTGTCTTTATTAGTAAGGATAAAATGGTCAAGTTACAGTTTTTTTAACTTTTCAATTAGCGCAAATGGTCCATAAACTTATTTTTAATATAGAAATTTGCAATTGGATTCCTAATTTTTACAAAAAGTGAAAATAGGTCCGATACTTTAATTTTTTTATTAATTTTTTTTTATTATTAAGTAATCATATTATTTAAAATTTAAATTTAAATTTTATCATTACGACATAAAAAGAAAAATAAATTTGTCACAAATAGAAATTTTAATTATGCTCAACCTAACGATTTTATACGATTTCGTATTTACTAGGTCAACTCAGCCCGCTTTTGTGCCATAGAGTTACTAGGTAGCCCAATTTTAAATTTTCATTTATTTTTTTATTTAAACAAAAAAGAAAAGAAAAAAAAAGCAAACACTGACTATTTTACCCCTATTAATAAAGACAAAAAAAAAATATTTAGGGACCATTTGCACACCTAAATGAAAAGTTTTTAACAGATTTTTAACAGAATCCGTAAAAAATGACCAATTGCGCAACCAATAGTAGAAGGTTAGGGACCATTGCGCCAAAAATGAAACATTAGAGACCATTTGTGCACTAACGTGATACGTTAGAGACCATTTGCGCCAATTTCCCGGTAATCTAATTATATAATGAACCTCCTCCCTTTGCTTGCATAGTGTGGGCAAAATTCACCGGTCTGTTTGATCTGATTCTAGAGTGTAATGGTAAATTCATGAAAGTTGACCCACTCTAACTAATCCTCTGTGAGATGTATGAAGAAATTAAAAGAAAATTATAATTATAGATCAATCAGACACAAGTACAGTTCAAAATAATGGGCACCAGAAACATTACTCAATGAAAGTGCTACAGGATATAAGATTGTAAACAGAGACTTCAGATTGGTCCATCAAAGATACTCAAACCACATATTCTTCCTATCAATTAAAACTTTTAACAAAAACCAATCGAACAACAACCAATTATAAATGTTGGAAATCAAGGCAGATTTCGGGTTCAACGCCTTTCTTTAACCAAACTTTTGCTCAATTGCTCGCAAGCTGTTTTGTTCGTTCAAGAACATTTTCTACATGAAATCAGACCATATACTCCGGTGTGTCAAGATATCAATACAAGTAAATCCTAGTATGTCAATAAATTGTCCCTGTTGTCTGTCATTAAGTGAAATTGTTATTCTGTGTGTCAATGTAGTCCACTTCCAAACTAACTGTTGGTGGTGCTTGTGTGTTATTTCTCTCAGTAACTGCATCAACTAGAAGTCGAGAACAAGAACAGAATGTTTAATAGTTAGGGAAGACGTAACACTGCAGAAAAATGGAAAAGGAATCTATAAATACTAGTATGGAGTAACACTGCAGAAAAAGTGAAAAAGAATTTTAGAAAATCTCTGAATACAAGGCCGTGTCATGGTGACAATTTAGTGCATGTTCAGGTGTGTGAGAGTGCGAGTGAGTGTAATTAAAAATGACACTAAATCCTTATTTTTGCTTTTTCATTCCTAAATCTTCATACTGGCCAGAATCTGAGAAAAATACTATCTTGGAACTACCTTGTATGCATTGTGGGAGCCTTTACAGCAGTAAAAGAACCAGGAGGGGCACTTCCCGGGAGTGGGGTGCGGGCACAAAAAGAGACAGATATATATTCTAAGTTTCAGAAATCAAATGTCAACATATCAGGGAAATACTCATCAGAATAAAAAAAAATACAAGCTGGCAGGGGAGACTAACAAGAAAATGTATTCCAGGTTTGAGAAATCGAACGTAAACAATTGCAGGGAAATTTTCACTAAAAACAAGTAAACAACCCAAATAGCCCTTCTTTCACTATAAACAAGTTTCTTCAGAATTTTCTGTTCTTCGGGGGTAAATATATCAAAGCACCTGAAAAACTTCATATCAGATAATGCAAAGCTTCAAATCCACAATAAAATAAAATGTGTTATCTTATTTTCTACTATACACTTCCACCCGCAGACCATTTTTATACAGTTTTGTGCAGTTCATTCTCGATTTGGGCTGGCAGAGTATTTTTGCTTTTCCTAAGATATATTTTTGGATTATTTGTATTTTGCAAATTTTTCAATTTTTTAAGAATGCTTGACAAAAAATGATAGAGAATTGTATAAACTGTACAGATTCAGACAAAATTGATCATTACATTACCGAGGGAATTAATGACTAAATGTCCCAAAATCTTCCTACAACTAAATTCATTATAGCATGAATTAATCAAAACACGACTAGACAACAAAACGAGTCGACTCATCATTGAAGGAAATCAACTCGTGAAGCCACAGAATATCATCGTCGCACATATCCGTCATGCCATAGCAATTCATTCCTTCATGATCAGCCAAACATGGCAGAAAACTTGCTGATTCTGCTGGCTGAATTTCATCTACAGTCGTCACTGTCCCAGAGTTCATATCATTATCATCTGAACTTTTTTCAATACAAACCCTCTTTTCATTGGGGTATTCGAATTCAAATTTCCTCTTTCTTGATTCATCAATTTTTTCCACTCTTCCAAAACCAGATTTAACAACACTATTAGATTCATCTTCCTTAAGGAATTTTGGCAAATCCCACAATATTCGACAAATAGCATAGTCCTTATTCTTCACCCCCTCCAAAGAAATTCCCGCCAATGTATATTCATGCATAATCCAATGACCGTTCTCCATTGGGACCATATTCATCTCTTCCGGCTTCAAATCTCCATTCACTTTAAAAGTAAACGATTTCTTGATCCCGATCACTTCACCATTACAATTCTTGATATACTTTGGCTTGGATTTCCCGCCCCATGTTCCACAACCCGCGACTCTCACAATGTGTCTCTTTCCCATCTTTGTCAACTTCGTAAAAACAAATATTTCTTTCTTTGAAACCGAGACTTCACACTCCCCAACAACTTCCCACGGATCGTTTTCAGAAAAAACAACCCAAGGAGTGCCATTCTTCCCGTAAAGATCTTTATCAAGAATAGCATCGGAGGGCAATGGCAATCCATTTGCTTTTGCTTGCAGGTACAATTCGATAACCTGTTGATCTGTAGGCATAAAACGATAACCAGCTCGTGATGAGAATGCCATGCTCAGTTTATCTACCTATCTGCGCAGACTAAAAAAAATCCAGAAGGGATTCGAACCCCGTATCTTAATCTTGAGGAAGTAAATTGTAGTTTCAACCGTTGTTCAACCGCAAGATTCCTAATTGAGACTTCTATTTATTCTATATAACTACCAGAAGATTCTTTTTTATCTTTGTTATACACTAAAATCTCGCGCGAATATCTTCGGAAAGGAAACTTCAGTTCCGACCGTTGGGGCACCGAGGTTGCTTGTTGAGGAAGCTAATTACATTCTAGTACAATTTCAAATTAAGTCAACTATTTCATTGATTTTGTTTTTCTTATCAATTACAACCGTTAATTTGAAAGAATATATTGTTCGGTTATTTTTTATAATATTGATGAGATTATTTCTATTTTGTAGAGGATTTTTATAGGTTATGTGTTAAATTAATTTTGGAGTATACGTACATTAGTTTTGAATTTTTGTATATTTGAGCTTGTTCGGTAGAGGTTTTGGGCGAAAGGTTGATTTTTTTTTTTTAACGACATTTTTGACTTTTAAAAATATTTTGAAGGTGAAATAACATAATTGCCTTTATTATTTAGAAATGGAATTGTGCTGATTAGAGCACTTTTGTCAATTTCAAAACATTTGAAAAGTAAAAAATGTAATGTAAAAAAAAATTCATTTTTTGCTCAAAACCTCCATGGAACAAACTCTTCATAAAGTCCTTAGAATGTATTTTAAATTTTATAGTAGTGTAAGGTTTTTTTTTTTTTTTCTTTTTTTTTGTCTTCCTTTAGTGTAGTATAAACTTTGCAACGCATTGTTCGTCATTCGTCGAATATTATAGTTTGAGATATATTTAGAATATATTTACTGCATTTTAGTTTTTCATTAGACATTGATTTGAATTTCAGCTTATGACTATAATAGAAGAGATAAACCTCTCAGAGCATCTCCAATAGACTCTTTATTTATAAAGAGCATATTTGGCATTTTAAAGAGCATCTATAAATTTAGAGAGTAAAATTTTCTAAGTGCTCCAACAATCTCTTTATTTTTAACACTTTATTTTACTTCTTCCAATAAATATTTATTACTCCCTCCGTCCCAAATATATAGACTACATTTCTTTTTTCTCTTGTTCCAAATATATAGGCTTGTTTCTATTTTTGAGGTGTTTTTTTTGTTCCTTTACTAAAATACCTTTATTTAATTTGCTTATTTATAATCATTTTTTTCAACTTAATCTTGAAATTGTACATTAAATGATACTCATTAAATAAGGGTAAATTAGAAAAACTATTGGTAAAATTTACTTTTCAAATAATATTCTTAATCCGTGTGAAAAATCCAATTAGCTTATATATTTGGGACGGAGGGAGTATCTTTTCATATATTTTCTTTTAACATGCCTCTCTCCTAATTATTATATGATTTTATTCTATTATTTTTATTTTATTTTGTATACACTAATTAATTTAATCATTATTTAGAGTATTAGAAATTGAAACTGTTTGAATGAATTTAATTATAAAGAGTGGGTTTGGCTCTCCAAATGTGGAGAGCCAAACCCACTCTCTATTTTGAAAAGTTAATTTAGAGAGTCCGTTGAACTATAATTTTCAAGTTTGGCTCTTTAGAATAGAGAGAATCTTATGTTTAAAGAGTCCATTGGAGATGCTCTCAAAATTGCTTTTTAAAACTTATGGAAAACTTAAATTGCTAATTATAATATGCTAACTTATACTGAAAAGTATCAAATGTTCAACATGTTATTATATATTATCTATAATTTTTGAATCTTGTTGCTTTCTCTTCTTGTTCGACTACGGATTCAAGGGCATTTCTTTTATGTTCACCAAATACGGTGTATTGTTGTAGTTAACTTGGTATATCACCAGACTTGAAGCAATTATTTGTTTGATGCATTATTTGATGAAAAAGACAAATATATCCCTAGTTTTAATTAGAAAAAATTGCAATTAGATTTCTAACATTTGCAAAATTTGCAAATGGGTCATGTACATGTATTAAATAATATTTAATTTAACATATTAAATACATTACTATAGTCAATTAAATTTTAAATAATATGATTACTTAATAATAATTAAATAATTTTAATTAACATATGTGTTAATATTTATGAGCTTAAATTTTAGTTATTTTATAATAGTTTGTAAAATATACAAAATAATTTATTATATTATCAATTTGTTAGTTTCTTTTAATTTTTTATAAAAAAAATAAAAGTATCGGACCATTTGCACTTTTTGCAAATATTAGGAATCCAATTGAAATTTTCTCTAATTAAAAATAAGAGCATATTTGTCTTTTTTTATCAAAAAAGGACCAATTGCACACTAAAATACATAGGTTAGGGACTACTGTGCCAAAAAATAAAAGTTGGGGACCATTTTCGTACTGAGAAAAATGGTTAGGAACCATTTGCGCCAATTTTCCTATTATATATCATCTACAATTTTTGAATCTTGTTGATTTCTCTTCTTGTTCGACTACGAATTCAAGAGCATTTCTTTTATGTTCACCTAATACGGTGTATTGTTGCAGTTAACTTAGTATATCACCGGGCTTGAAGGCCAGAAATCAATTCAATTATTTTTTTTTAAAAAAATATCAATACATGTCACTTTTTCATAGTCACACAAAAATATAACAAAACTGTAAAGAAACATCAAATTGTTGTGTTAAATTTTTATATAAATGACATTTTTTTGTTAGCTAAATATTTTATACGAAATAAATTCAGTATATTACTGTTTTAATTGGAGAGTGTCAAGACATGAAACGTATCATAATTTTCATTTACTGGACATATGAATAAATAGAACCAGAACATTATATTTCACATTACAAAAAAAAAAAAAGGAGCTAAAATATTATTTTGAAAGATCTATGTGATTGCTTTTATGTTTAGCCAACCATGCCATAGAGATAAAACAAAAACCAACAACCAACATAACAAAGTACACGACACATACTTATCAAATAAAAAAAAAAAAAAAAAAAGGTACACAACACATGTTTTTTTAAAATATATTGTACCATAAGATATCACTTTTAATTTTACATATATATGTCATAGTCAATTGTCAATGTAACAAATCGAAAAAATAAAATCCAACATAACAATATCCACTCTACCAACCATTTTTAAGTATAACGCACGTACTAACTTTTTAAGTATAATGCATCACATCACTTTACTTGTAAATACCGTCAACAAATTTTTTAATCCTATTATAAGCCATAAACTACATAGTATTTAAATTTTTAATCAGAAAGTATTACAATATGTTACTTCAAATAATAGCAACAACATTGCAACATCATTCCTCAAACATACCAACAATATTCTCCTTTTATAATTGTTCATCATTCAAAAAAGTAGAAAAAAAACAGAAGGAATTGAAGGGATGCTCCGATAAATTTTTCTCTATTTTGTTAAAATAAAATACAAAGAATCGACCTATATTTATACAAGAGAAAACACCTACATACAATACATTCAAATGAAAATACCTACATACAATACATACAAATGGACACCGTCACATATGGAACACTTCGTCGGGTATGTGTTTAGAGTTTAGAAAAAATAGATCAATCTTTATGGACCGGTCAACATTTTAAATGGGTCAATTATTTATTTATTAATGCTAAAATGGGTCAATCATTTTTTAATATTTATTTTTTATGCAATAAGTATAGAAATTTTTATTTTCTTTTCACTATAAAATTTGAAAAAAAATTTAAAATTAATCAACGTGTCGTCGGCTTGTCGGTGTTGGTAATTTTTCTAAAATTGCGTGTCGACATATCTGATACGTGTCTTATCGGACACGCGTATCCGTATCGCTGCATCATAGCCTAAAACTATACGAAGTCTATCTTGCACGCTACAAGAATTGATTATACTGTAAATTATAAGAGATTTTTCAAGAATGCTTGACAAAAAATGAAAGAGAATTGTACAAACTGTAAAAATTCAGACAAAATTGATCATTGCAATATCACAAAATCTTCCTACAACTAAATTCATTATAGCATGAATTAATCAAAACCCGACTAGACAACAAAACGAGTCCACTCATCATCGAAGGAAATCAACTCGTCAAGCCACATATTATCTTCATTAGACGTATACGACGTGCCATAGCAATTCATCCCTTCATGATCAGCTAGAGTTTATCTGCAAGCTGAATTTCATTATCATTTAAACTTTTTTCAATGCAAACCCTCTTTTCATTAGGATATTCAAATTCAAATTTCCTCTTTCTTGATACATCAATTTTTTCGAGTGTTCCAAAACCAGATTCAACAACACTATTAGATTCATCTTCCCTAAGGCATTTTGGCAAATCCCACATTATTCGACAAATAGCATAGTCCTTATTCTACACCCTCTCCAAAGAAATTCCCGCCAGTGTATATTCATGCATAATCTAATGACCATTCTCCATATGGACCATATTCATATCCTCCGGCTTCAAATCTCCATTCACTTTAAAAGTAAACGATTTCTTGATCCCGATCACTTCACCATTACAATTGATATACTCCGGCTTGGATTTCCCGCCCCATGTTCCACAACCCGCGATTCTCACAATGAGGCGCTTCCTCTTATTTATCAACTTT
The DNA here is from genome assembly GCA_030279155.1 of Forsythia viridissima. NCBI lineage: Eukaryota > Viridiplantae > Streptophyta > Magnoliopsida > Lamiales > Oleaceae > Forsythia > Forsythia viridissima. The sequence continues at coordinate 6,939,599 of CM059036.1, forward strand.
GTAAAGACAAATATATATTTCTTCGAAACCGATACTTCAAACTCCTGTACAACTTCCCATGGATCGTTTTTAGAAAAAATAACCCAATGGGTGCCATCTTTATCAAGAATAGCATCGGAGGCAATGGCAATCCATTTGCCTTCGCTTGCAAATACAATACGATAACCTGTTGATCAGTAGGCATAAAACGATACCCAACTTGTGATGAGAATGCCATACTCAGTTTCTCTACCTATCTGCGCAGACTAATAAAAATTTTTAGGAGGGATTCGAACCATGTATCTTGAGGAAGGAAACTGTAGTTTCAACCATTGGAGCACCCAGATTCCTAAGCGAGACTTCTATTTATTCTCTATAACTATGAGAAGATTTGTTTTGATCTTTGTTATATACTAAAATCTCACGCGAATATCTTCAGAAAGAAAACTTCAGTTTCGATCGTTGGGGGTAAAGGTGTCAATCCGGGTCGGCCCGCCTCCGATAAAACTTGGTGATGGCCCACATTAGAAAAAGCACGTGCTGCGGTGGGTTGCAGGTCAAGTCAACCCAGCCCACAAAAATTGAACACGAATCTAACCCACCCGTCGACCTATCTGGGTCAAGTCCATGTGGGCTGCGATTAGGCCCGTATGAATAAAAAATTAATTTTTTTTGAAATTACTAGCTTATTTTACTTCAAAAAAAATGTTTACATTTAGAGCAAAAAATGTGTTAAATTACTGAATAAAAAATATATAACAATGATAAATTCACATTTGTTATTTATAACAAAAAAATGTTACATAGAATTTATATATGCTGCTACCCAATTTTGATAAGGCCTCCTAAGCACAGTAAAGAGACTAAGTCCAACGAGGGTCTCAAAATTCATAAAATGCCTCCTAGGCCCAGTGAGGGTCTCGTAAATACATGGAAGGCCTCGAAGGCCTAGCAACACATAATCACTCTTAAACCAAGTATAGTGAAGGTATATAATAGCTGCTTCGAAGAATCCACGAGTATCTCTGCGAGGAACTCCATCATATGATTCCAATTAGTGCAAAGCAAAAAAGTGGAGGATTAAAAATTTTTAAAGCCCAACACCTACCATAAATAATATTATTGGACTTGGGAGAATATTGTTGCCACTCAATTTTGGTAAGACCTCCTAAGCCCAATAAAGACTCGAACTAGGCCCAATGAAGGCCTCGTAAATTCATATAAGGCCTCCTAGACCGGGCTAGCCTTAGCGAGGGCTTTATAAATACATGGAAAGCCTCAAAGGCCCAGCAACACGTTAGCACTCTTGAACCAAGTATAGTGAAGCCCATGAAGGGCCTCGACATTCATGGCCGACCTTAGGCGCTTCGCCGGTAATTGAATCTGTCATAGATTCGCGAGCATTATGATATTTCAGAATGACCAGAGATATATTCAAAAAAAAGATTATGTTTGATTGCTAAATGGATCCTTACAAGAAAGTCAAATCACAATCTCATAAAGATTAGACAACACGATAATAGGAATCAACTAAAATAAGAGCTAAAATTTAGGAGATTGCATTGCCAACTGATTGTCATTATCCTACAAGGAAGGATGATCCAATCATATATCTAATTGACTGTTTTTCTAAATCAATTAAAACTTTGAAGCTATAAATAAGACATATCCAGTTGTTCTAAGGTACGCATTATTCTCACCCTTAAACTCGGCTCAAATACATGCCTACTTGTCTCTCTCACACCCAAATACTTACTATCTCCCATGTATTATTATATATACCGGTAGTTGACTTGATCGTCAGAGTACCAACTTTTGACATATGGTTAACTTTAAACTTTAATTTTTTAATTATAACAAACCAATTAGTATTGTTTACTAACAATCTATTTTCAAGTAATATTCAAAGCGCTACAAACCGAACTCGCAAGCATGTCAAGATCAAAGCCAATCAATACAAGAGTTCAAGAAATTCAAGATTCGAATATCAAGATCGAAGAATATATTTCTAGATAAAATTTCAACGGTACTAATTCTTTGATTTTTAGCAATTAAATGAATAAAAGCTCAAAAACATCTTTATGCACAAAACCTAATTTGATATCACTTGCATAAAATGTTTTTATTGAAGTCACAAATCAAGTATTCAAGATTTTTCAAAGTACTAGAAATGGTCATCCGTTTAAGGGAAACGGTTGACCGTTTGATGTAAACCGGTCGACCTTTTGGACCAATAGGTCGACTGTTTAGCTGTCATTTTCTAAAAAGTAGACCGTTTGACTTATAGGTCGACCGATTGGTCATCCGGTTGGGCAGAAAGTTGTAAAAATTTATCTCTATAAACACCTCTTCGTTTATTATCATTTAAAAAAAAAAAACACTTACAAGAGCATTATTAGAGAGAATTACATTGAGAAAATTTATTCAAGCTTCATTATATTTATATCTTCAAAATCATTCATTGAAAAACTTTGTTTGATCAAATCAAACTTTTGATTCATCATTATCAACAAAGTTTATTTCTAAGACTTGAGCTTTTTCATCTATTGCTATTCATTAAAGTGTTAGTCTCTCTAGTACCAAACTTGTATCTATCATTCATCAAGAGAGAAATACATTCTCAAATTTATTTCTTTATATTCTTGGGTCGTATTGAGGTCCATTGAAAGCTCAATATTGTACAAGGATCACAAGGATCGGTGCTCCTTGTTTGTAAGTTACCGTATACATTGTAAGGATTTCGATTGCATCATAAGCCAATCAAGATAGTGGAAATGCCATGCTCATATTGGAGAGCTTGGTAACGGGGGACGTAGATCATTGGTTGCACACTCTCTCTATCCTTTTATTTATATCTTAAACTTCTTGTTTTGAGATTATTCTTGAAAAAGTTTGTAAAAACCAATTCACCCCCCTCTTGGTTAGCTATTCTTGGGCTATCAATTGGTATCAGAGCAATGTGTTCATTTATTTTAAAAGATTTTACATTCTTGAGTAATGACTAACCACAATATTCAAAGTCTTGAGGGACATTTCACAAATTGTCTTCTCTTTTTTAATGGCACCCACTACAACTAATGGGAAACTAGAATGATGATTTATATACAATCAATAGATTATAACATTTGAGAAGTCATTGAGTTTAGTCCTTATGTACCAACAAAAATTATTAAGGTTGATGATAAACCGGACCAAACTATTCCTAAGCCTAGATAAGAATATGATGAAGAAGATAAAAGAAAATTATCTTTAAATGTTATAGCCAAAAATTTACTTTATTGTGCTTTAGATAAAAATGAATTCAATTGATTTAGCACATGTGATTCCGCCTATGATATTTGACATGCATTAGAGATAACTCACTTAGGTACTAACAAGGTTAAGGAAACTAAGATAAATCTCTTAACAAAAGATTTTAAAAATTTCTTTATGAAGCAAGATGAACATATAGTAGATATGATTACTCGCTTTACCGATATTATTAATGGCCTTAAGGACTTTGATCGAAAGTTTACTAATGGTGAACTTGTGAGTAAAATGCTTAGGTCTCTTTCGAAAGATTGGAATTCCTTAAGGATGTTGATAGAGAATACAAAAGATGTCAACACTTATCCATTGGAAAAACTATATGGAACGTTAATGACTTATGAGCTCAACAATGCCGAAACAAATGAGAAAACAAGAAAAAGCAAGGAAGAGATGAATGAGCCTCCGAAGCGGCAAATTGCCTTAAAATCAACTAACGATGAAAGCTCCTCAAACATGAACATGAGTGATGAAGAACCTGATAATCTAGTTCTTCTTGTCAAAAAATGGAGAGACTTTCGAAACAATCGGCGATTTCAAAAAAAAGAAGATAAAGGTGAAAAGAAAAATAAAAAGATTATTTGTTATGATTGTGACAAACCCTGTGACGACCTCTAAATTTTCGGTAAAAAAAATAAATTTTTTTTTTAAATCTTTGCATCAGGCCTCAAAGCTCTTAGTAGCTTCAAGTTGAACTAGAAAATTTCATTTTTTTTAAAGGAATTTAATATCATTGTTAAAGAACACCTGACATGTATTTCTCTTTTTGCTTCACTACTGAAGGCTTCTAGTATCTTCGAATTTAGTTAAAAAATCAATTTCTGATGGATACTAGTATCCTTATATTGGTCTTTGATCAAACATGTATATTTCTATTATCTTAACTCCTTAAATTAAACTTATAACGTATGATTTTTAAGACTTTAAAACTGAAACTAGAAATAAAATTTTAAGAATATACAAAACATAATAATTTATAAACTTGATTATATAAACTTGACTACAAACGTAGTACATGAGATACTCTTTCTTCTAATTATATCGGGTTTCTAAATTTTACAAAATTATGTTTTCCTATTTGCACCAAAGAACCAAAAGCAACATTTTACCATACAAGAGAATCTTCAAAAGAGTTTGAATCAAAAGAAAAATGTCATATTTCACGTGATGAAGTGTAAAGTCCTCAAAAGCTCCATTGACATCGCGTTATAAATAAAAACTGTTTTATAACTTCTTTCTTTAACATATACTCCGGGCCATTGCGGAAAGTGAGTCCAAACTTCTCTTCTTTGTAATGATATGAAATTTTCTCCCATTATTGGACGTCCTACTCCAAGTCATCAATACATCGATGTATTGTTTATCCATTCTCTAAAAAAAGGTCATAAAATGACTTGTAAGCAGTGAAGCTTAGTAAGTAAAACAACAATCAATGCACAATGGATACCAATATGTTATCATTTAATTCATACAATTCATGAATACCACTTCTTAGCCTTAGCTTATAATTTCATATGTGCTCAATGAAAATTAATACATAATCATTCAATATCATAAGGAAACATCATCTTCATATTAATCACCACATTGATACACATATGTGAGAAAAACATAAGGCTGCTCTTAATAAAATTTGCATTCAAAATTCATCTAAAAATCAATCATTTATACTTGAATACATAATACATATGCAACCAAAATTTATCTTGTCTTTGGGCCCGTTCTATACATAAAAACTTGTATACCAAACGCTCAAACTTTGTGCTTAAAATAGCACTAAGGTCATCATACTTTTCTCGAGCAATTCTTTGCTCGTTGGGATCCCAATGCTCTATGGACTTAACTCCTCAAACAGCCTTCGTGGCTAGGAGTTTATAAAAAGGCCCTTGTGGCCTCTTTTTTAATATGGCCCTCGTGACCGATGCCCTCACTGATTGGACCCTAAGGTCCATAAGGCATCAACATCCTTTGGTGTATATCTATGTATAGAACTTAGTTATGATTCATGATTCTTTCATTACTCATAAATTAAGACTTCTTAATGATCATGAATCCACATAAATATCTTAAATCTTGTCAAGCATGTTTTCATTTCAATAAAACATAATAATCATGCTTAAATGAAACAATAATCAGAACATAACATATGCACAATTTCTATATGTTGTTCTGTAAGAGTGCTACTAGAAGCTCGTATCCAGAATACCAGAAGTATGAATACACGATATTAGAAGCACGAATCTAGGGAACATTCTGTACCATATCATCTTACTACAGCATATCATTTATCAATCATAAAGAAAGCCAATGTCCATTCTAGGAGTGATTGTTGAGGAAGCTAATTACATTCTAGTATAATTTCAAAATCAACTATTTCATTGTTTTTTTTTTCCATCTTAAGTTGACAAAGGAAAAAGGTCTACACTACCCTGACCTACCAACAGAGCCTGCTCTCATTGAAGAGGATTTTCCACCGCCAGCAAAAAGAGCATTGTTCCAGCTACCGGATGAGGACAATGTTGCCAAGAAGAAAATTGAGAAAAATACCAATGATCCGAACTTTCTGAGTGCTCAAATAAACGTCAAAACAAAATCAGAATAAACCACTACACTAGCTCTCAAATGTAACAATTCTGATCCAATCGAGTACTTTTGTTTCTCTTTTGCTATCTTCAATTCAAGGATACAATGAAGTAGATGCAGCATTCCAAACCTCTTTTGCTCTCAATTACATCATAGTGACAATTCTAATGCAACTCACCACTTTTGTTTTACTCTTTTGTAATCTTCAATTGAAAGATACAATGAAGTAAATACAGCACCAGTCCACTTTTGCTCAGTGATAATGAAGTTAAACTACATAAGAATTGTATATTTAACTTCATGATGTTTTATTTTGTATAGAGTGCTTGAGTAACTAACATAGTAATGTCAAATTGTAAGCAAGCCAAAAAAATACTTGTTTTGAATGGAATGCAAGGCTGTTGTATCACAATATATTGTAGTTTTTCAATTTATCTTATTGGAGTTATTTGTTGATAGCTTCAAATTAATTGTAGTTGTTTGAGAAATAGAGTCCCATCTAAGCTTTCTGCATTTCAAAAACAGTTTTCTGTTGATTTGAAATTTATTGAGACATAGCCCGTTATCCAATTGCCACAACTCCTCGGCAGCTGTTGGACTCAAAATACCTATGGAACTCTGGTCACATAAGGCAACGAATGATTGACGTAAACTTGAGAATTTTTCGTTGTGCTGCATACAAACATGTAAATGAAGGGAAGTTTGATACAAGGGCAATGCAAACTTTTTTCTTAGATATCCATTGTTGTAAAGGATTACAGGGTGTGTATCAGAAAAGAAAGAGAAATGTGTGTTTTAAGTAGGAAAATGTTGAAAAAAGTCAAAACACAATGGAGCAGCCACAAACCATTGACTTAACAAAGTACCAGTCGATTTTAAAAAGAGAATCTAGAGAGATATGCCTTAACAAGAGAGGACAACAAGAAATATGAGATCACGTCAAAGGCATAGACATGTTGACTTAGCATATTTCATTACCTCAACAGATGATATTACTAGAGATGAACTTAGCTTGATATATACATGGACGATATCCTAATCACATGTAAATATAAGAAGGAGATTCGGAGGCTTAAAACAAAGTTGAATGGGGAGTTTGAGCTAAAGTATTTGGGCAAGAAAAATTCTTGTGATTCTTAGGGAGATAAAACAAAGATTGCTATGTATAACTCGAGAGACAATGTATCCCAACTCAAGTTATCCTCTGATATGTGCCCCAAGACATAAGATGAAATAAAAGTACATAGAGCACTACCTTATGCCTTTTACAAAAGGAAGTGGAAGCAGCATTGGAAAGCTATCAAGTGGATTTAAAATATCTAAAAGAAGTAGGATTAACATATGGCAAGGCTAAAATTTCAAGAAATCGGCTAGCTAGATTTGTAGATGCCGACTTTACTAGTGACTTAGACAATAGATGATCGATAACAGGATATGTCATCAGCACGAAGGCCACTCTTCAAGCAGTGGTGGCTCTCTCAACAACCAAAGCTGAATTTGTTGCTACTACAAAAGGGCAATGAATCATGTAAGGACGAAGCATATTGATGTGAATTATACTTCATAAGATACTTGATTGAACAAGGGAAGTAAAGATTAAAAATGTATCGACTGAAGACTATTAGTGCACTAACAGGGAACAAATTAAACTTTAATAACCAATTTGAAATTTGTCGAAACTTTAGTGATCAAATGCATATTTTACCCTTTAATTTTTTACTTTTACATTTGAAGTTTACGAACTAAGCATTTTTTTTCGTAAAAAAATCTAAAAACTATTAAGCTAATCTATTATGTAAGGAAAAATTAGGTCTGGACTTCCTAAACTTTCAAGAAGAGTGATTTTGGATCCTTGATCTTCAAAACTGAGGTTATGGATCAATGACTTATCTAAATGAATTAGTGTGACCAAAACCATTAATGTGATGTCAAAATTGCACGCGACTTTTACCATAATTTAAAGTTGGATATTAAGTAGTTTGACGGTTTTTCTTTCTAACTTCAAGTCAAGTGAAGGTTGCTTGCAATTTTAACGTTTATATCCAACTCTTTCTTGTTGTTTCCTTCGCCATTTTTAGATACTCTTATTCTCCACCTCTGCTCTTTCCTTCATTTTACCCATGTCAAGTGCACATCTAACTAAACACATTAAATTAATTAATGCATATTTTCCTCAACAAATTTTAATATATGTTTAACTTATTCTTTAATAAACAAAAAAATAATTAAAAAATCCATTAACAATTACCACGCTATTACATACTTAATTAAAATACAACACGTGCCTTGCACATGCATTCCACTAGTATAAGAGATAAATCTCTTAAGATTGCTTTTTAAAACTTATTGAAAACTTCAATTGCAAATTATTACATGCTAACTTATACTAAAAGTATCAAATGTTCAACATGTTATTATATATCATCTATAATTTTTGAATCTTGTTGCTTTCTCTTCTTGTTCGACAATGGATTCTTCTTTTATGTTCACCAAATACGGTGTATTGTTGCAGTTAACTTGGTATGTCACCGGGTTTGAAGGCAAGAAATCAATACATAAAAAAATTGTATCAATGCATGTCACTTTTCATACTGAACAATATTCACACAAAAATATAACATAACTGTAAAGAAACGTCAAATTGTTGTATTAAATTTTCATATATTAGACATTTTTCTGTTAGCCAAATATTTTATATGAAATAATATATAGTATATTACTGTTTCAATTGGAGAGTATCAAGACATGAAACGTATCATAATTTTCATTTACTAGACATGCAAAACAAAAAAGAATTATGCAAATTCCACAAAACATAAAACAAAAATCACATATTCTTCCCTAACAATTAAAACTTTTAACAAAAATCAATCGAACAACAACCAATTATAAATGTTGGAAATCAGGGCAGATTTCGGGTTCAATGCCTTTCTTTAACCAAACTTTTGCTCAATTGCTCGCAAGCTGTTTTGTTCGTTCAAGAACATTTTCTACATGAAATCAGACCATATACTCCGGTGTGTCAAGATATCAATACAAGTAAATCCTAGTATGTTAATAAAATGTCCCTGTTGTCTGTCATCAAGTGAAATTGTTATTCTGTGTGTCAATGTAGTCCACTTCCAAACTAACTGTTGGTGGTGCTTGTGTGTTATTTCTTCCAGTAACTGCATCAACTAGAAGTCGAGAACAAGAACAGAATGTTTAATAGTTAGGGAAGACGTAACACTGCAGAAAAAGGGAAAAGGAATTAGAGAAAAGAATCTATAAATACTAGGCTGTGACAATTAGAACATAGCATTCAGTAGTTAAGTATGACATAAAACTGCAGAAAAAGTGAAAAAGAATTTTAAAAAATCTCTAAATACAAGACCGTGTCATGGTGACAATTTAGTGCACCTGGCTTTTGGTCAAGACTTGTAGTGATCAATTTGCCGCAACGTGTGAATGAATAGGGATCAGAGGGATACCTGCACAACTTGTCGGTCGAGTTTGGTAAAGTGATATGGCAGCTCTTGGAAATGTGGACTACCATATATATGTTTCTGTCAATATCCTACTTATTTACATCAGACGTTAAATTTGATGCTATTGATTCTGAATCATCAATCCTTTCTGTTGCCTACTGGTTGTCTAAGATATCCAAACATTATCTGGTGGACATTTATCTGCAGGATTCACCGCTGATGTTTGGCAAAAGCACTCAGGCTAGGAATTTGTATAGAATGATTCAGGTGACAATCGCTTGTGAGGCCCACCGAAATTTGTGCTTAGCATCACTTGTCTAACAGCTTCTTCAAAACCTGTGGTCTGCCCCTTCTTGCGATTAATAAAGATAGGGGCAAGAGCTTTTCTATCAAGCCGAATGGTTGGACAGAAACCATAGTAGAGGCGGTGGCCAAGGAGATTATTTGCCCATCATATGTGGGCATGAAAATGTCGGCGAGGAGACAAACATTGTAATCCACGGCAGAGCCCAATAAGCCATGCATATTCGTCGCCAGCTCGCCAGTGGTGTCTACTGTGCTATGATTCTCAAGGCGAGGAAACAAGGACCGAAAAGGTTCATAAATCGATGACCTCCAAATAGTTCGCCAGCTGCTAGATATATCCTGGTAGAGTTGTCAAACCCAATTGAGCGTAAGATGAGACCTATCTGCAGACCACAGGTGCACAAATATAAAGAATTATAATAAATTATAATTCTTTGAAACTGCCTGCAGCAAATTGATAAAGTTGGTATTGAAGAAAATGCTGATTTTTTAACTTCCCAGCATCATAAACTTCATTTCTTCTTTTCCAAATCTCCAAAAAAAAATTCATGGAATCGATATGGTGCCTTTGCTCTCCTAAAAGACCAGAATTGAAGCAACCATTAATTAGTCAAGATACCAGTTGCAACTTTTGCATCAACACTTACTGGTCCTTAAAAGATACAAAGGATCTTGACTATTTACCATGACCATACTAAAAACAAGTAAACAACCCCAATAGCCCTTCTTTCGCTATAAACAAGTTTCTTCAGAATTTTCTCTTCTTCAGGGGTAAATATATCAAAGCACCTGAAAAACTTCATATCAGATAATGCAAAGCTTCAAATCCACAATAAAATAAAATGTGTTATCTTATTTTCCACTATACACTTCCACCTGCAGACCATTTTTATACAGTTTTGTACAGTTCATTCTCGATTTCGGCTGGCAGAGTATTTTTACTTTTCCTGAGATACATTTTTGGATTATTTGTATTTTGCAAATTTTTCAATTTTTTAAGAATGCTTGACAAAAAATGATAGAGAATTGTACAAACTGTACGGATTCAGACAAAATTGATCATTACATTACGTACCGAGGGAATTAATGACTAAATATCCCAAAATCTTCCTACAACTAAATTCATTATAGCATGAATTAATCAAAACACGACTAGACAACAAAACGAGTCGACTCATCATTGAAGGAAATCAACTCGTGAAGCCACAGAATATCATCGTCGCACATATCCGTCATGCCATAGCAATTCATTCCTTCATGATCAGCCAAACATGGCAGAAAACTTGCTGATTCTGCTGGCTGAATTTCATCTACAGTCGTCACTGTCCCAATATCATTATCATCTGAACTTTTTTCAATACAAACCCTCTTTTCATTGGGGTATTCGAATTCAAATTTCCTCTTTCTTGATTCATCAATTTTTTCCACTCTTCCAAAACCAGATTCAACAACACTATTACATTCATCTTCCTTAAGGAATTTTGGCAAATCCCACAATATTCGACAAATAGCATAGTCCTTATTCTTCACCCCCTCCAAAGAAATTCCCGCCAATGTATATTCATGCATAATCCAATGACCGTTCTCCATTGGGACCATATTCATCTCTTCCGGCTTCAAATCTCCATTCACTTTAAAAGTAAATGATTTCTTGATCCCGATCACTTCACCATTACAATTCTTGATATACTTTGGCTTGGATTTCCCGCCCCATGTTCCACAACCCGCGACTCTCACAATGTGTCTCTTTCCCATCTTTGTCAACTTCGTAAAAACAAATATTTCTTTCTTTGAAACCGAGACTTCACACTCCCCAACAACTTCCCACGGATCGTTTGCAGAAAAAACAACCCAAGGAGTGCCATTCTTCCCGTAAAGATCTTTATCAAGAATAGCATCGGAGGGCAATGGCAATCCATTTGCTTTTGCTTGCAGGTACAATTCGATAACCTGTTGATCTGTAGGCATAAAACGATAACCAGCTCGTGATGAGAATGCCATACTCAGTTTATCTACCTATCTGCGCAGACTAAAAAAAATCCAGAAGGGATTCGAATCCTGTATCTTAATCTTGAGGAAGGAAATTGTAGTTTCGACCGTTGTTCAACCGCAAGATTCCTAATTGAGACCTCTATTTATTCTCTATAACTATCAGAAGATTTGTTTTTATCTTTGTTATACACTAAAATCTCGCGCGAATATCTTCGGAAAGGAAACTTCAGTTCCTACCGTTGGGGCACCGAGGTTGCTTGTTGAGGAAGCTAATAACATTCTAGTACAATTTCAAAGTCAACTATTTCATTGATTTTTTTTTTTTCTTATCAATTACAACCGTTTGAAAGAATATATTATTCGGTTATTTTTTATAATATTGATGAGATTATTTCTATTTTGTAGAGGATTTTTATAGGTTACGTGTTAAATTAATTTTGGAGTATACGTACTTTAGTTTTGAATTTTTGTATATTTGAGCTTGTTCGGTAGAGGTTTTGGGCGAAAGGTTGATTTTTTTTTTTTTTAACGACATTTTTGACTTTTCAAAATATTTTGAAAGTGAAATGACAGGATTGTCTTTATTATTTAGAAATGGAATTGTGCTTATTAGAGCACTTTTGTCAATTTCAAAACTTTTGAAAAGTAAAAAATGTCATGTAAAAAAAAAATTCATTTTTTGCTCAAAACCTCCATGGAACTAACTCTTCATAAAGTCCTTAGAATGTATTTTAAATTTTATAGTAGTATAAGTTTTTTTTTTTTCTTCCTTTAGTGGAGTATAAACGTTGCAACGCATTGTTCGTCATTCGTCGAATATTATAGTTTGAGATAAATTTAGAATATATTTATTGCATTTAAGTTTTTCATTAGACATTGATTTGAATTTCAGCTTATGACTATAATAGAAGAGATAAACCTCTCAAAATTGCTTTTTAAAACTTATGGAAAACTTAAATTGCTAATTATAATATGCTAACTTATACTGAAAAGTATCAAATGTTCAACATGTTATTATATATTATCTATAATTTTTTAATCTTGTTGCTTTCTCTTCTTGTTCGACTACGGATTCAAGGGCATTTCTTTTATGTTCTCCAAATACGGTGTATTGTTGTAGTTAACTTGGTATATCACCAGACTTGAAGCAATTATTTGTTTGATGCATAAAAAAAATCAATTCAATTTTTTTTCAAAAAAAAGAAAGAAAAGAAAATTGGTGCAAATGGTTCCTAACTTCTGTCTTCGGTGCGAAAATACTCTGTAACGTCTATTTTTTTTTTGCACAAAAGTCCTTAACCTATGTGTTTTTTGCACGTAATTGGTCCTTATCTATAATTTTTGAATCTTGTTGCTTTCTCCTCTTGTTCGACTACGAATTCAAGGGCATTTCTTTTATGTTCTCCAAATACGGTGTATTGTTGTAGTTAACTTGGTATGTCACCAGACTTGAAGCAATTATTTGTTTGATGCATAAAAAAAATCAATTCAATTTTTTTTCAAAAAAAAAAATAAAAGAAAATTGGCGCAAATGGTTCCTAACTTCTGTCTTCAGTGCGAAAATACTCTCTAACGTCTATTTTTTTGAAAAATCTATATGATTGCTTTTATGTTTAGCCAACCATGCCATAGAGATAAAACAAAAACCAACAACCAACATAACAAAGTACACGACACATATTTATCAAATTAAAAGAAAAAAAGGGTACACAACAACACATGTTTTTTTAAAATATATTGTACCCTAAGATATCACTTTTAATTTTACATACATATGTCATAGTCAACTGTCAATGTAACAAATTGAAAATATATAATCCAACATAACAATATCCACTGTACTAACCATTTTTAAGTATAACGCATGTACTAACCCTTTTTAAGTGTAATACATCACATCACGTTACTTGTAAATACCGTCAACAAATTTTTTAATCCTATTATAAGCCATAAACTACATAGTATTTAAATTTTTAATCAGAAAGTATTACAATATGTTACTTCAAACAATAGCAACAACATTGCAACATCATTCCTCAAACATACCAACAATATTCCCCTTTTATAATTGTTCATCATTCAAAAAAGTAGAAAAAAAACAGAAGAATTGAAGGGATGCTCCAATAAATTTTTCTCTATTTTGTTAAAATAAAATACAAAGAACCGACCTATATTTATACAAGAGAAAATACTTACATACAATACATACAAATGAAAATCAGCACATATGCATGATGAACAACCCAAGCAACTGAAACCTAAATTAAAGGAAGAAGAAATGGTCAATTTGTTGGAACTAAAGACCAATCACAGACAGAAAGCTCCAATTTTGCAAAAAGTGGGAAAATGTAAAAAGTACTATTTGATGAAGTACGTTTATGTAAGTTGCCTTTTCTGTATCAGCCCCTGAACTTTATGTATAGCTATGTTGATCCATAATTCCAACTCCCCCTTCAAAATGGAGTGAGTCTGATCTATTCCAAGTTTGTCTCTCAAATATAGATGTCTTGAATTTGATAAGGGTTTGGTGAGAATATATGCAACTTGATCCATAGTTGACACATAATCAACTCTCAGTTTCTTCTCTAGAATCTTGTCACGAACAAAATGTACATCAAGTTCTATGTGTTTTGTTCGTACATGGTAAATAGGATTAGAAGCCAAAGCCTTTGCCCCTAGATTGTCACACCAGATTCTTGGTATTTGATCTTGAGTTATACTTAGCTCTTGTAGGAATGAATGTATCCAAGTAATTTCTGCAGAGGTGTGTGCCAAGGTTCTATATTCAGCTTCAGTGCTTGATCTTGCAATCACCTGCTATTTCTTGGAACACCAGGACACCAAATTTTCACCAAAGTATACACAATAGCCTATGGTTGATTTCCTGTCATCTGGGCATGATGCCCAGTCTACATTATCGTAGGCAGTTATGTTGAGGCTTTGTGACTGCTGAAAGATAATACCAAGATCAAGTGTTCCTTTGAGATACCTAAACAATCTTTTTAGTAGAGACCGGTGTACATCAGTGGGGTTTTGTAGGTATTAGTTCAGTCTGTTCATAGCAAATGTAACATCTAGACTTGTGTGTGTTAGATATAGCATCCCTCATATGGCACTTCTGTAGTAGATTGGATCTTTTATACTTCTTCCCTCAGACTTAGATGACAACTTCCCAGCAGCCATAGGTGTTGCACTATCCTTTAGATGTTCAAACCCAAATCTTTTAATCAAGCTCAAGGCATATCCTCTTTGTGACATATGCAAACCAATACCATCCCTCCAGAATTCTATCCACAAAAATTTCTTTAGCACTCCCATGTCTTTTATAGCAAAGGTGGAGTTTAATCTATCAATCATTTCCTGTAGCCTTATTCCATGATTCTCTGTTAGTATGATATCATCAACATATACTAACAGGTATAAGATTTTACCCTGAGAGTTCAAGTAGAAAACTGAGGTATCTGCCTTTGACTGTTTAAATCCCCACTGCAGCAGAGTATCCTTTAAGATATCATGACATGCCTTTGGTACTTGTTTAAGCCCATACAACGCCTTACTTAGTTTACACACAAAAGTAGGCTTCTTAGGATCTACAAAACCTTGTGGCTGTTCCATGTGTATAGTTTCATCCAACTTTCCATTTAAGAAGGCATTATTTATATTCACTTGTCTGATCTCCCAACCTCTTGTGGCTGCAATGGCTAGTATAATCTTCAGAGTAGGTGCCTTGGCTACAGGGCTGAAGGTTTCATAATAGTCAACATCTGGAGTATGCAAAAAACCTTTGGCTACTAGCTTGGCTTTGTGCCTTTGAACCTTACCATCTGACCCCATTTTCAGTTTAAATACCCACTTACATCTTATCACTTTAATACCAGGTTCAGGAGATACCAATGTCCAAGTTTGATTCTTAACCAAAGCCTCATACTCTTCTTTCATAGCATTATTCCATTTCTGACTCTTTAAAGCTTTAGTGGCAGTCGGAGGTTCAGCTTCATTTACTTCCTCTGTTAGAACACTAGAGTAAGTTTTAGGCTTGAAAATCCATTCTTCGGCTCTAGTCACCATATGATGATCATTCTTTGCAGTGATTTCCTGTCCTTCAGTTATGTCAATTCTTGTTTCATTCTCAGAAATTTTCTCATTCTGATCTTGATTTTCCTCAGTTTGAATTTCATTTTCATATACCAATTCTCTGTCTATAAAACCACTTCTTGCTTCACCTTCCTCATCCAATCTTGCACCTTCATTAGCAGAAGATTATGATATAGAGGTGGTTGAAGGAGACTATATACTAGCTGATAGTGATTGGTGACTCAAAGGATAATTGACTTAGGTTTAAAGGCACATTTTGAGGTTGAGAAGATTTATTAAGAAATCCTTCTTTGAATGGAAAGACACTTCAACAAACACAACATGTCTAGATAAATTCTTCTTGCAGAGTTCAAACACTTGTCGCCTTTGTGTGAAGCACTAGGTCCTAAGTATACACATTTCTGTGTGTGAAAATCAAATTTATGTTTCTGATATGGCCTTAGACAGAGGTAATAGGCAAAGCCAAATGTTTTGAGTTGTTGGTAGTCTGGTTTTTGTTTGAATAACTTTTCAAAAGGTGATTTGTGGTTGAGAATTGGACTAGGCATTCTGTTAATAAGATAAGCAGCTGTTAGAAAAGCTTTCCACTAGTAAAATAAGGGCATTTTGACTTGTGCAAGAAGAGTTAGTCCAGTTTCTATAAGGTGTCTGGGTTTCCTTTCAGCCATCCCATTGCCAGTTTGTTTAAGACTCTAAATTCACCACCCCAATCAGATTAAATTATCATAATTTTTCTTTCAAATTGGTTTTCTGCTAGATTTTTAAAGAGTGTAAAGTAATGTAGGACATCTGATTTTTGTTTTAAAGGATAAACCCAAGTATACCTAGTGCAGTCATCAACAAACAAAGCATAGTACTTGAACCATGAAGTTGAATTTATAGGAACTGGACCCCATACATTTGTGTGAATGAGATCTAAGGGCATTTGTGCATGAGGAGAAGATAATTTGATGGTAGGGCACGTGACTTTCCAAATTGGCAAGCCTCACAAAAAGAGATTCTTTTATTCATGATACTAGATTTATTACAACTCTTCAGAACTTGATTTAGCATATGTTTGGCAAAGCTTAAATTATAATTTCATCTTGTCAAACTGGTCAAACATAATTTTTATCCACACATTTTATGAGACCTACAACTTACAACCACTTTTTATCCACACATTCACCAACAACTTATAATATAAGCACTTAAATTATAATTTCAGCACCTCCAAACATATGCTTAGTATAGAAGATGGTGGATGACCCAGTCTTCTATGCCAGACTCTAGAATCTGACTCTAGTTGACTGACTTTGGAAGATACAATGGACTCATTTGCAATAACAGTAAGGGCATGAAATGTATTGGTGTTGACATCATAGTGTTGATTAGGTCTTGTGTTTAGGGATCTTGTAATGTGATAGGGCAGGTTCAGCTCGTATAGTCCACCTCTAATTCTATCCTGCACCAGAATCTTCTTTGTTTGAAGGTCCTTCACAACACAACCATCAAGAAAAAATTCAACAGATACACCATTTTCAGTTGTGAGTTTTGAAACACTAATTAGATTTTTTTTTAATCTTAGGCACATGTAATAGTCTATTGAGAATTATTGCTTTATCATCACTCACATGAAAGCTTTTATAACCATAACTTGAGATGGGTAGAAAATTACCATTACCAACAATCATTGTTTCTTTACCTGCATATTCCTTCATACTAGCAATATTCTCCTCATCTATGGTGACATGGTGACTAACTCTAGAGTCAGCATACCAAGCCTGATCCACTATTAAATTTGGACTTGCAACATAGGTAATTGGCCGGATTGTCTTCTGATCATCAGGCCTTCTTCCCATATAGTTTTCATCATACCTATTATAACACTAGCTTGCAGTATGATTGTTTAACCCACATATTTGACATGGATTCTTGAATTCATTAGATCACCTTGATCCAGTCCTTCCTCTGCCTCATGTTCTTCCTCTGGGACCAGATCCTCTTCCTTCTCTATTGGTCCTTCTACTGAAGGAATTGCTCTTTTGACCAACACCTTAGGCTATGTTAATAGATCCAAAACCATTATGACTTGGCTCAAATACTCCATTTGTCATAAGTATGGAGGTTAGCTCACGCCATGTTATCTGTTCTCTGCTGTTTACTTGTACCACAATTGGTGTATATTCCTCATCCAGGCCTGCCAAAACTTGAATAACTAGATCACTGTGATCTATTTTCTTCCCAGCAATCTCTGGATTGTCTGCAAGTTGTTTAATGGTTCCCAAATACTTGTCCATAGACATGGAACTCTTTCTAGTTCTTTGTAATTCAGAAACGAGGAATGTTACCCTGGATCTATTCATAATGCCATAGTTTTCATTAATGGCTTTCCATAGCTCACTGGAGCTGCTACATCCCATCACCCTCATCACAATTTCAGATGTCATGGATGAATAGAGCCATCCCGTCAATAACTAATCTGTAGACATCCACCTAGAGTATTCAGAATTAGGCACCTTCTCAACAGTGATATCTCTATAAGTGGTGGTCTGAGTTGTGATGAACTGAGCTGGGCACTCATTCGTTCCCAGCAGATAGCTCTCCAAGTTGTGTCCCTTCACTATGGGCATGATAATATTTTTCCACAAGAGGAAATTGTCCTTGTCGAGTTTTACTGAGGGTGATTGGGTAAGGTTCATTCCAAAAGGAGACATGTTGTTTATCAAGGTAGAGCTCTGAACTATTAAGCTTGAATCTGAGCTGATAGAGTTACTGGTGGCCATGATTGGCTCTGATACCAAGTAGAAAAAAAAACAAAAGGAATTGAAGGGATGCTCAAATAAATTTTTCTATATTTTGTTAAAATAAAATATAAAGAATCGACCTATATTTATACAAGAGAAAATACCTACATACAATACATACAAATGGAAATCAACACATATGCGTGACAAGCAACTAAAACTTTAAATTAAAGGAAGAAGAAATTATCAATCTATTGGAGCTAAAGACCAATCACAAACAGAAAGCCCAATTTTGCAGAAAGTGGGAAAATGAAAAAAGTGCTATTTGATGAATTACGTTTATGTAAGTTGCCTTTTTTGTATTTGCTTCTTCAGCTCTTGAACTTTATGTATTGTATAGCTATGTTAATCCATAATTCCAACTAAAAATACCCAAAAAAAAAAAAAAAAAAAACATAACATAAATAAAAATTCTCTGTCAAATTCAAATCAAATCCATTTTAATCAACAATGGTAAACATGTCAACAAAAATTGTCCAAAAACGCTCACTACACATCCTAATATGCAAATAATTAATTGAAAGCCAATGATAATTACTGTCTCAGTTATCAAAAATAAATTTCTGGAAAATCAAAGTTCTAAATAGTGAACATAAGCATATTACTTGATAAATAGTGCATGAAATTAATATCGAATTTTAAATTTGTTTTCCCTTGGAAAATTAAGTCAAAATTCTGCAAATTTTCAAAATTATAAGTTACAAAATCGAAACTAAAATCAAATGAACAATTCCGAAATGCAAAAATTGTCGAGCAATAATGAAATTCAAAAAGTACTGAAACAAAATGATTTTAAAATTAGCTTGAAACAAAACTATAGTAGGTAATCTAATTATATAGTGAACCTCCTCCCTTTGCTTGCATAGTGTGGGCAAAATTCACCGGTCAGTTTGATCTGATTCTTGAGTGTAATGGTAAATTCAATCATTTGACTCACTCTAACTAATCTTCTGTGAGATGTATGAAGAAATCAAAAGAAAATTATAATTATAGATCAATCAAACACAAGTACATTTCAAAGTAACGGGCACCAGAAACATTACTCAATGAAAGTGCTACAGGATATAAGATTGTAAACAGAGACTTCGGATTGGTCCATCAAATATACTCTAAACCATATATTCTTCCCTATCAATTAAAACATTTAACAAAAATCAATCGAACAACAACCAATTATAAATGTTGGAAATCAGGGCAGATTTTCGGGTTCAATGCCTTTCTTTATCCAAACTTTTGCTCAATTGCTCGCAAGCTGTTCTGTTCATTCAATAACATTTTCTACATGAAATTAGACCATATACTCGGCGTGTCAAGATATCAATACATGTAAATCCTAGTATGTTAATAAATTGTCCCTGTCGTCTGTCATTCAGTGAAATTGTTATTCTGTGTGTCAATGTGGTCCACTTCCAAACTAACTGTTGGTGGTGCTTGTGTGTTATTTTTCCCAGTAACCGCATCAACTAGAAGTCGAGAACAAGAACAAAATGTTTTATAGGGAAGACGTAACACTGCAGAAAAAGGGTAAGGGAATTAGAGAAAAGAATCTATAAATACTAGGCTGTGACAATTAGAACATAACATTCAGTGGTTAAGTATGAAGTAACACTGCAGAAAAAGTGAAAAAGAATTTAAGAAAATCTCTAAATACGTGGCCGTGTCATGGTGACAATTTAGTGCATGTTCAGGTGCGTGTGAGCGCGAGTGAGTGTAATTATCCAGACAGCTAATTTCCCAGTTACAAGAAAACATATTCCAAAAGATTATATTAGCTCATGAACTATGATAATATATTTGTTTTTCATTTGTATTTGCAACTCCTAATCAAGATTTACTGAAGCAAATCTACACAAGGCCTAAAACCATCAAGTTATTTTCTATGCTAAAATCAGAAGTCCGTTTCTTTCAAGATTAAGCTTAATATATCATGATGTGACTAGTGGAGTTACTACAAAATGAAATCACTTCAACAGAGATGTGTGAATGAATAGGGATCAGAGGGATACCTGCACAACCGAATTAGATAGCAACCCCCACTTGTCGGTCGAGTTTGGTAAAGTGATATGGCAGCTCTTGGAAATGTGGACTACCATATATATGTTTCTGTCAATATCCTACTTATTTACATCAGACGTTAAATTTGATGCTATTGATTCTGAATCATCAATCCTTTCTGTTGCCAACTGGTTGTCTAAGATATCCAAAACATTATCTGGTGGACATTTATCTGCAGGATTCACCGCCAATGTTTGGCAAAAGCACTCAGGCCAGGAATTTGTATAGAATGATTCAGGTGACAATCGCTTGTGAGGCCCACCGAAATTTGTGCTTAGCATCACTTGTCTAACAGCTTCTTCAAAACCAGCGGTCTGCCCCTTCTCGCGATTAATAAAGATAGGGGCAAGAGCTTTTCTATCAGGCCGAATGGTTGTACGGAAACCATAGTAGAGGCGGTGACCAAGGAGATTATTTGCGAAGTTGCTTGGCCCATCATATGTGGGCATGAAAATGTCAGCGAGGAGACAAACCATGTAATCCACGGCAGAGCCCAATAAGCCATGCGTATTCATCGCCAGCTCGCCAGTGGTGTCTACTGTGCTATGATTCTCAAGGCGAGGAAACAAGGACCGAAAAGGTTTCATAAATCGATTACCTCCAAATAGTTCGCCAGCTGCTAGATATATCCTGGTAGAGTTGTCAAACCCCATTGAGCGTAAGATGAGACCTACCTGAAGACCACAGGTGCACGAATATAAAGAATCAGAGTATAATAAATTATAATTCAATGAAACTGCCTGCAGCAAATTGATAGAGTTGGTATTGAAGAAAATGCAGAAATTTTGAATATCCCGCCCCGCCCCGCCCCGCCCCGCCCCGCCCCGCCCAGCCCAGCCCAGCCCAGCCCAGCCCAATACGAATAAGATATAGTTCCATATTCTGGAACTTCTAAGATGCAGAGAGATTATTTCCAAGCTAATTATAATTCCAGACAATGTATAGAAAAGGAAATATAATTTCTAAACCTCACAATTACCCACTCTTCAAACAACATGAAATTCTCTCCTCAGCTGATGCGGGAAAACTTATGATGCCTCCTAAATCTCTCATTGGCCTGCCAGAGTTTTTACTTTTTAACTTTATTTACTCTAGTTATTTAAATTCTCTTAGGGAAAAGGCTGCCCTGGGTCTGTTGAGCTTTTATTTAAATATTGGGTACTATTGAGTTTAGGTTCCCTTCACTTATCTCTTAGAATGCTGATTTTTTAACTTCCCTGCATCACAAACTTCATTTCTTCTTTTCCAAATTTGGTTGTCGTGTGGGGAGATTAAAATAAGTAAAAGTCAAAATGTTATTTTTTAATCTTTCTCAATACTTAAAAGCCCAACATGAGAACTTCTACTTCAGATATATTATCCAAACCCACTTCAGCAGTAATGATGCAAAGTGGCAGGACTAAAGTGATCAAATCTTGGAAAGAAGTAGAGCAATTAAAGAGGTTTTCCTCAAAAAAAAAATTCATGGAATTTGCTATCCTAAAAGACCAGAATTGAAGCAACCATTAATTAGTCAAGATACCAGTTGCAACTAAGAACATCATTTCCCTCTGGATAATAAAACATTTGTTTAGATCAACACTTACTGGTCCATAAAAGATACAAAGGATCTTGACTATTTACCATGACCTTACTAAAAACAAGTAAACAACCCCATTTTAGGTTTAATGTGAATGACTGAAAACATTCAGTCAATTCACAGCTAGATACAAAAACAAATTTAAATTTAAAAACTACCTCTTCTGGAGTTAGTGGGCATTTTCCAATAGCCCTTCTTTCACTATAAACAAGTTTCTTTGCGGCAAAATTTTCCTGTCGATATTTCTTCAGAATTTTCTGTTCTTCGGGGGTAAATATATCAAAGCACCTGAAAAACTTTATATCAGATAATGCAAAGCTTCAAATCCACAACAAAATAAAATCTGTTATCTATTTTCCTCTATACACTTCCACTTGCAGACCATTTTTGTACAATCTTGTGCAGTTCATTCTCAATTTAGGCTGGCAGAATATTTTTGCTTTTCCTGAGATATATTTTTGGATTATTTGTATTTTGCAAATTTTTCAATTTTCTGGCCTTATGTGTGTGTGTATTATCCCCCTTTTGGCGCCTATTTCATAAACTTCCTGAAGAAAAAATCACCGATTCCCCCTCTTGCAGCGCAAGCAAGGGCTAAAAGGCTTGGGATTGAGCAATCAGTCTTGCCCAGCTGTGCCCATTTCTGAAGGAAAAAGATGATATTTTCAGAAACATCACTTGCTTTTGGAATTCTCTTTCCGATTTTCTCTCTTTTCTTTTTTTTCCCCTTTTTCTTGGGGTCCTCAATTTCCAAAGACGGCAAGTATGGCAACATAAATAGGTACTGACTTACCCAGCAAATGCAAGCATATCCATTTCAAAACGAAGATGTATAGCCATGAAGTGACCTTGTGCACGAAGTCTATTGACTATTGTGTTACTCAGCTCCATAATATGTGGTTTAAATCTTAAGGCATGATAGTTCACCCTGCATCTTAGCCGCTGATACTCAGGGTTGTCAATCTCTTCTGCCAGGCGATGTGAAAACGGGGTAAGATAAATAGCACTGTGTTCCTTCATCTTCTCTAAAGCGAAAGTTGTATACCAACTGATGGGAGCATCTCTAGGAGGCCGAATCTGAGAATGAAAGAAATTTGTATTCAAATTTGTTGGGAACTGAAAATAATATCTGAAAAACTTCACTAGTGATAATACACTTCACCTGAAAAGCTTTTATCTTCTTGATCTTCCCATTTTTACGGAGTTCAGGAATGCTTTCCACAATTTTTACATCGTACCTCAATGACTTGATAAAATGCTCAACATCGTAGATACCATGGAAACCACTAAGCACACATAAAAATAAGCACTTAATATCTTAATCAATTGCTACAGGTGAAACAGCAAGAACTAATGAAATCTGTATTTTTTAAACCAGATAAATTAGTAAATACTGGATCAAAGAACAAACTTGCTTAAAATATTAGGTTGCAGAAGGGTTCAAAAACTAAATATCCACGTATA
This sequence comes from Forsythia viridissima, assembly GCA_030279155.1. Lineage (NCBI taxonomy): Eukaryota > Viridiplantae > Streptophyta > Magnoliopsida > Lamiales > Oleaceae > Forsythia > Forsythia viridissima. Next base: position 6,963,211 of record CM059036.1, read on the forward strand.
TTAATTAAAATAGGGTAAAATTATCATGCAGTGGTTTGGGAGTTACCTGTCATCACGCCAAAAGGAATTGGCATCCAACTCAGGCAGCACAAGTGTAGCATTCATAATTCGCGCAGCAAGAACAGCGTTACAGATCTAGAAAATAACAAAACAACTCTTGTATCATTTGGAGCACACCAAATTTGAACCACCAAAACTAATGTGTAGAAGATGTGAAGTTGGCGACTTCATAATAGTAAAACACGCATAATGAAAATCAACGTGTTTTTCCTTTTTATTCTTTTGATCCTATCTGAAGAGATGTCAAAATGAGATACCATACGGGAAAGAATGACAGATATTTGAAATGGTCCAACTAATGAAGGAATAAGTAAAAGTTCTAATTATACCCCGAAAGCCAAAGGTTTTGCTAAAGATGCCTTCTTTCTCTATTTGGGTATTGAGAATCAAGTTGCTGTTGTGGGAAAAAACTGAGGCAGAAAAGAAAATAAATGTCCTTTTGTATGTGTCAACTAAAGGGTTTGAAGTTTATTTTCCATGACAAGCTATATGGAAGTCTGAGGCATGGAATATTTGCATAATAAACAGCCCAAAGAGCCTGTTTTGACAGGTGACTGATGAAAGAGAACTTAGCTATAATTTAACTGTTGTTTAATAGGTAAGCATGGATTAAATGATGTCGTTTATTTCACAGATTAAATCTCCAATGATTCAAAAAAATAATTAATTATGCTTCTGGCATCATCTGGAGTTGTGTAAAATTTGGTTTGAAGTAGCTGCTGAGACGTCCCTGTAGAGAGAAAAAGCAGGGGGTGTATGGAAATAGCCCCATTCCCGCAATTTTATCTTCTTTCTAAAAATATATGTTTCTATCAGACCATGCAATTTTCCATGGTTGTGTGCATTGATAGTTGAACCACATGTCACCTGCTTCAAGAGGTGCATCTCCATAGGAGCACCAAACATAAATTAATTTAAAAAATGGCATGAGAAGAAAAATAAAAGGTATCAATAAGTCAAGTGCTTTGGAGAACCCTATCACAAATAACTATATTAAATAAAGAAGTAAGTTACGCTATTGAATTAAATCTCAAATTCAAATGAACAAGAACAGAACGTGTTCTAAAATCATCCCCTGGCATTTAAATCAAATCCACAGCACAGAGGCAATGAATGCGCCACCCCTAACAGCTAAAAGAGCTCTTCGCTCTGCTTGTTCAGAGCATGAAACCCAGCAGAGGATCCTCTCCCAGAGGCTCCCCCTGCTTCCAATGACCAAAGCTGCTCCATTCTGGTACCCAAGAGATGAACCAAAGAGCAAGAGGCAGCCCTCGCCCCGGAGAGGTTGTATTGGACATATCCTTATAAGGGATATAGGGATATGGGTGTGTTAGAGAGCTAGAATAAAGGCCCTGAAAGGGCTCTATACATAATAGAGCTTGCCTTGGGTTAAGTCCTAGGAGAAAATTCAAGAATCACGAGATACAAAGGGTTCGAAAAAGATGCCTTAAGCCTACACAGAGCCAAAGAATCAGGTAAAAGTGTAAAACTAGCAAAAGGAACTACTAAAGAAGAATGTGAGTGATATGACTATGTCATTACGAGATCTTGTTACTTACCGCACTGCGTTGCTGATTGAGACCACCATTACAACGAACACGTAAGTAGCCATTGGTTTCCGTCAGAGGAGCTGCATGAGGAAATTTACATGAAACTCTATTATTAAATCTAAATAAGTGCATGTACAAAATATACTAACATTCTTATAATGAAAGTGCAATCCATCACAACAAGCACAGCCTATCTAAATAAGCTGCAGAAGCTCATAGATATTCAAAATGAATCCCTAATCAATATAAATAAGCATAAATGCCAAATACTACAGAACACATACGAGGCCAAGCAGTCCGTGGAGCAGATGATGGCCTCCATTCACCAGAAGCAGCAGTGCCCCAAAGAGTATCCACTTTTATCTGCTTAGACATGACAAAAGATAAACATCTACAAACATTATTGACGAGATGGGAAACCCTGAGACCAGCAATCGCAACAAAACTTTCACCAGAACGTTTGGAACCCTCGTTTAGTCTTTTTATAGTTTGGAACCCTCGTTGCTCTTTTCTGGAAGCTGGAATAAACCATCTTTTACTTGGCAAAGCATTTTGCAGTCTTGCTCGGATATTGAACATGGTGCTACTTCCATAATATATGCAAATTAACTAACTTGATTATTTATTTAACGAAGAACTCTACAACCAAGATTGTCAATTCCTGCATTTCACCATGTTTTCCAGTAGTAATTTCCACATTTCTAATAATTTTATGCAGTTAATCGATTTCTTAACTGCTTACAAGAACATAAAATAACAGAATAATTCCCGAAATTAAATGGCAATTCATTTAATTTAAAAATTCAAAACCAAAACTAATATGCGAATTGTAAATTTTATTTTAATGTAAAAAGAAAAAACTGACCTCGGATTGAGATAAAGATCTAGAGGTACTCTTTATGGTGGATAAAAACGAGACTGCACAGATCACGAATACAATTACAGCAATCGAGAGCCTGCCAAACATGGCCTTAACACCTGATTGCTTCAGCTGGTGCCTGTGTCCAACTCTGCTGAAAAGATCAAAATTTCCGTCAGCAGATCGAAACCAAGTGTTGATACTGATTAATTCAAAATCACGTATACATGTAAGTAAACAGAGTTTCAAAGAGAACCTTCTCATTTTTGGAGATGATACTAATAGATCCAAATCTTAGGAATTAATTCCGAGTTGGAGTGAAGTGTGTGTGTGTGTGTGTGTGTGTGTGTGTGTGTGAGAGAGAGAGAGAGAGAGAGAGAGAGAGAGAACTAAATCTAGGTGATGGTACTGATATAATAAAACGCGTTCAGTTTTATATGGCGATCTATTGAAAATCGCTCGAGAGAAATTGGGTAAATTCTTGATAAAAATATTCTCCAACTTTCTATTTTTGTCGCGTTCATGTTTTCAATCTTTTAATATCGTGCATGCATTTTACTTAATGGAAAAAATCTATTTAAACATAAGGATTTGTTTGATTGCATGGAAACATTTTGGATGAAAAGAAAATTAATTCTAAAGAATTGAATTGCAAAGAAATTGTTAATTGAAAAAGGGTAATTTAGAAGACAAATTTTATGGAAAATAAAGCATCATCCCCCTAAGAAAACATTTTCCTTGAAAACAAGGAAAATGTGGCCACTTAGACTGTGTTTGATTGCACCATTTTCTATAGAATATATCACATCTATGGAAAATAATGTCATATCAGAGAAAAATATTTTTCAACTTTGACTGTTTGATTACATGCGGAATAGGGATGGCAAAAATATCCGATCCGCCCTGAACCTGATAAATACCCGATCCGAGTGGAGCGAAAATACCTGATCCGCGAATCGGGACAGATAGTAGTGATCCACCGCGGATCTCGGGGCGAATCGGATCGTGGTTGCCTCGATCCGCCCCGATCCGTTTTAAAAAAAAAAAAGGATTAAATTATATAAAGATCAAATATTTGGGTTGAGACTGAAATTGCAATTTCCTAATTCCTAATTTCATATACGTAACATAAACCAAGAAAGAGTAAACCTAATGTTATTCTCTTCCTTCCACTTCTAGTTCTTCGCCGCCTGTTTTGCCGCTTGACGCTTCGCCGCCGCCCTTCGCTCACTATTCATTATCTCCAGCTCTCAACTCTTACGGTGATATCATCAGTGACCTTTTGCGCTAGTTTGATTGGAGGCTTGGGCTTAACACCAATGTACGTCCAACCTATTGGTCTTTTAAAGGTCACTTACATTAAATATTCTTACTTGACTTTGTCTTTGTATACAGCTGCAATTTTGGTGAATGAGGCATTGCTCTTGCTGAGGTTGTACATGGTTCTGCCCCTGATATTGCTGGAAAGGTTTGCATCAAATAAACTCTAATTCTTTACTCCTGGCTGTATGAATTGACAGTGTTAATTATTCATTTATATTCTTAGTAAGTCACTTTGGTTCAGATGAGCATTCTATATCAGTTATACAATTGAAAATGAGGTGTAAGGTAGAATAGAATAGTGCAATATGAGAACTCATTTTAGGGAAGATGACGTATTTAAAAAAAAATGGATCAGTATACAGATCAGATATCTGATCCGCCCCGATCCGTATCCGATCTGCCCCGATCTGCTCTAAAAAATAGCAGATCAATCAACGAATTTGGATCTCTTACAAATCTTGCGAGGCGGATATGGATCATGTCGATCCGCCCCGATCCGCTCCATTGCCATCACTAATGTGGAAAAAGAAAATGAATTCTAATGTACAATCACTTTTAAAACATGGATTTGACCACTTTGTTGGAAAATGTTTTCTCACTACATTTGTGGTTTTTATTTTCCTTGTAACATGGAAATTCTTTTCCTTTTCCACCCTTCTCAATCAAACACACCCTTATTTGAAAATGAGAAAATGTTTTACCTGGAAAAAAAAAGGTTACAATCAAACATGTAGTTGGAAAATAGGTAGGAAAATACTTTTTCTATGGAAAATAATGTCTACCAAATATATCACTTGGAAAATAGGTGAAAAAAATGCTTTTTCCATGAAAAATTTTTGACAATCAAACACAGCCTAAAACTTTTAGACGGTACGCACAAGATGAAAAATATTTGAAAAGTTGATTTAAAAGTTTTTAATAAAGACACATTCAAAAGCATATTTGATAGAGTTTATTTTAAACTCTTTTTTTTTTTTTTTTTGTCAAACTCGTTTTTAATTATATATTTCATAGAATTCACAACTTTTATCAATTTTTCAGTCACACATCACGTCAACTTTTATTAAAAAAAATTTAAAAACTATTTTTAAACACAACCAAACAAGTATTATAGAGTATCTTTGTGTATGTTTATAAACACTTATAAAGTGGTTAAAAATTATTTGTATCCACACATTTCGTAAGACCTACAATTTTTATCTATTTTTTATCCATATATTTCGTAGACCCCACTACTTATAATCTATAAAAAAATCTTTACTAAACATACACATATTTAAGTAAAAACCAGACATTCTTGACAAAAAATTTAAAAATATATTTCAATTTTAACCATGAAAATGGGTGTTGTGCAAAAAATCACCACTTATTTATCTTTATTGTATTCAACCCTCAACAAAATAAATAGGCCTAACGCCAATAAATTCTCATGGTTAGAATGCTCGAAGGGTTCCTAAATCTTACCTAAGTGTGAGTACTAAACATTTTTGGCATCCATGTTTCCAACTTTTAATATTGTGCGAGTAGTATCTTTTATCCGATAGAAAATGTCTATTTAAACATAAATTTTTCGAACAATAAGCACGTTACAACAAAATAATTTTAGAAGAAAAATTAAAAACCTAATGAAAAAATTATATAATGAGAAACACTATTCTGATTACTTTGTTAACCTCTTTTAACATAGACAAGACAAAGGAGAATAAGTCATACAAAAAAGTTTCATTTTATTATTGCTATATGTGGTAGTTTATGTACAAGGAGATCACAAAATCATATAAAAGGAAAAAAAAAATTGAATATTGATAAGAGTATATTTTTCAAATGAGGATTGTGGAGCAAAAATATTCTGAAATAATATGTCTCTCTCTTTTTTTGAATGGGAGATGTGGTTTATTTATAGATAGGAGTTGCAGCGATACCACGGTCGATAGTTCACGTACATTTTCGGTCGGGGGTTTATGTACAACTCCAATCGAGAATGAAACTATTTTAATTTACAAAATAACTCAACCGTTCTTAATTAAAACTCGACCGTACTTAATTAAAACTCACTCCTTATCAGTTGTCCCCCACTCGCAAGTTTATAAAAATTTTAAAACTTGAGTGTGATACAAGTTGTTGCTATCGTTGACTTGCGCGGTCGATTTCTTTCTGCTTTTCTATATTGCCCATTCAATCAAGCTACCACGGTCGACTTCATTAATGGCTAGCGCCTCTCTAGGGTTACATGTGTTAAAAAGGTGGCGTTAATGACTTTAGAACTTGTGCCGTCATGATTGCTTTATCCCGCCTTTTCATATTTTCAATTTGTTTTAATTAACGGTTGAGCTTCCCTTATTCAAGTGTATTATTTTATTTTGACTCATTTTCAAACATGAAATCTTTACTTCATCTTCCTCTTTTCTTTCTTCGGTCTTTCCAACGATTCCATTTCTTTTCTTCTCAAGCAGCCTTTTATGAATGTCATTAACCTAGATAGTTCTTCAGAAGAGCAAACATCACTCGTTGTTTTGTCCGAAATCAAATTTTCTTTTAACTCTTTGGCATCCATTGAACCCCTCGGATTTCCTAATACTTGTGTGTTGGAAGTGAACAGCATTCCCTTGATTGGCAACCAGACCCCAAGATTAAATACACCCGGTAGGTTTCGTATTTCAATTATATTATTGATGACATACATTCTTCATCTTTCTTTCCTTCACTTGTTTTCTTTTGTTGCAATGGTAATTCGTCGTATTAGAAATGACAACGCCAGTCGATCAACTCGCGTTCAATTTGATGATCGATCGAGCACTACTCTTCAAAAAATACCCCGTCATCCCAGCACATATAGCGATAGATACCTTAAGCACACGATTAACCATTTTTTCCTTAGCCGTGCACATACATATAGAGCTCCAGGCCTGACCTAGTATCTTCTCGTAGGAGAGCCTGGGAAAAGTGGCTATTTATCAAGATAGTCTTAATGCTGGTCTTAGATTCCCTCTTCATCTTTTCTTGGTAGAATTTTTCTACACTTATAACTTGTCTCTGGGACAACTTGTACCAAATGCATTAAGGATGTTAAATTATTACATCCTTGTATGTTTATGGCATGGTCTTGAACCGTCAGTCGATATTTTTCGTATCCTTTTCAAAATGAAATTGCTCGACCGTTACGATTGTTATGTAGTCTTCTCTCATCGTGATCGAGGCCTCTCTCCCCATGACCACTTTAGGATTCCCAACTGTCTTTCCTCAAACAGCGGTTGGAAAAATAGATATTTTTTTGTCAAACCGGTTGATGGAATGTTTGCCTTCCCTGTCGATTGGCACACCCATCCACTTGACGATTTCAATACAACACCTATTCTTACCTAGTCTGAAATTGATAACTTGATAATTTTACGAGCTATCGAGCCCCTCGGTCGTTCTATGAAGGACATTCTAACTGATGACTCATTGGTTTCTATTGACATCGGCCGTCCTTATGGTAGGCGTATTTTTTTTTTGTCTGATGTGATACTTGTCATGCAATGGTACTTGGCACGTGATGCTATATCTTCTTTGTTCATTTTTTTTGTAGACATGTCTACTAATAAATTTAGCAAATAGTTTTTGGATGAGTTAGCTCGAAAGAATGTTCATGGCCAAAGAAAGAGGAGTAGCAATGCACCTTCTGCCGATCTTCCGCCTATCCCATCGACTAGTCAGCCACTCGGTCAACAAGATGAGTCTTTAACACCTCCTCGAGTAAGAACTCAAGTTGTTCCGTCTGTTGATGCAGCTTATTCTATTTCTGTTCGTCGTACATCTGATCAACCATTGACTTGCAATATGAGACAAATGATTGAGAAAGTAACCAAAGATTGCCAATTTATCACTAGTTGTCTAGACTGGGAAGTGATCGAGGCAAGCAAGGCTAGATCACCTGAAAGTCTAGAGAGATCAATCATGATGGAAGAACGACGGGTACGTACTTTATTATTCTCCTTCCCTCTTTTTTTTTTACAGTGACATAATTTTCTCTCTCTTTTTGGCTTTTATAGATACTTTCCCTTCGTCATGCTGCTTTTCGCAAAATTCGCGATCAAGCAGAGAAAATTGAAAAAATTGGTCAATCTCTTGAGAAAAAGATAAAAGCTTTAAATAACTATCGCAGGAGTTTTATCGAGAAAATAGATTTGGTCGTCGCTGGTGAAACTCGAATTGCTGAGCTTGAGAAAAAAATACAAGAACAGGAAGATCTTCTGAAGTAATCAGAGAACAAGTTGAAAGAGTTTGAGGGATCTATTGAGAGTTGTTCCAAAGCGGCGGTCGCGATATTTAAAAAGAGCGATAAATATATGACCACCGTAAGCATGGTGGGTGTTTGTGGGCTAGAAATGGCCTTTAGAAAGAGTCGAGAGTTGCTGATGGAAAAATTTCCCACTATGGATTTCTCTAGGGCACCCTTCATGCCTGAAGATGATAAAGATGATAATGACAATCAAGCAGAAGGTTGATGTTACTCCTGAAAATACACTTCTTCTTTTTTTTTTTTATCAAGACTGGGTTGTTGTTTTCTGTCTTTTGAAAAAACTTAGTCGACCGGATGTAGAGGTGGTTTATCCTCGTCCGTGTCTCCAAACTCACTTTCTTCTCCTGCATGTTGTTTTTGCTTTTGTTTGGATATTGAATCTTGAATCTTTGTTGCCATCCTTTATGACTTTGTGACTTTTACCTGTTCTTGTTTGATTTACTTTTGACTGTGGTCAATGTTCACCCTTCTTTAGAAGTAGATCGACCGTGGTCGACATTACTTAATTATGACCGTAGTCAAGCAGTGTCAACATTTGATTGTCATCGAAGTTTTGTGACCGTAATTATATTTTTCAACCTTGGTTGAAGTTAATCTCGAAGATTTATGACCGTAGTCTAATTCTTGGGGATTTTTATTATATTTTTCAACCTTGGTTGAGGTAAATCTCGAAGATTGATGACCGTAGTCTAATTTTTGGAAAGTGGTCGTATTTCTTGGTCTTGACTAAGTATCTTCATCGTTTGTTTGGATAAGAATGTAGTCATAAAAAAAGAAATTGGTTATGAGGAATCAGAGGACGCACCTAGTTAAGCCTTAAGATGACCTAAATCTTTAGCGTCCTCATCATCTATCCTCACATCCATATATTTATTCATATTTGTAACAATGACAAAGATATGCAATATAGAGATATGCAACATAGACTAAGGGTATAAAGGATATGTAGAAAAGACTATAACTTTTTAATGGTAATACTTTTTTAGATGCTCGATGTTCCACGGTCGACCAAGTGCTTTTCCTTAATGGTTTTTTAAACTGTATGTCCCCTGCTTTACCTCTCTGATGACTTCAAATGGCCTTTCCCACTTAGGGTCTAACTTGCTTGGTTGATGTCCCACTGCAGACGTCTTTTTAAGAACTAGATCTCCTTTTTCAAACTTTCGCAGCTTCACTATTCGATCGAAATATGCAGCTGTTCTTCGCTTATACGCCACCATTCTAAAAAAGGCCTTCTCTCTCCCTCCCTCTAGTAAGTCAAGCTCGGTCTTATGAAGATCGACGTCGGCTTGCTGTATCATTATGCGTGGTGTTGGCTCAATTACTTCGGCAAGTACTACTGCTTCGAGTCCAAAACACAGTTTAAATGGGGTTTTCCCAGTTGATTCTCTGTGATAAGACCATAGTACATTCGGGATTTCATCTGCCTAGGCTCCCTTGCACTTTTCCAATCTAGTTTTTATGTCCCACAAAATAGTCCAGTTTGTAACTTCTACCTGACCATTTGCTCTTGGGTATGCAACTGATGTTTTCCTTAAGTCAATTTTATAGCTTGCGCAAAATTCTTCGAACTATTTGTTATAAAATTGTTTTCCATTGTCGGATATTAACACTCGTGGTATCCCAAATCTGCAAATAATATTCTTCCACATGAAACTCTGTATTTTCCTGGTGGTTATAGTAGCTAGGGGTTCAGCCTCTACCCACTTAGTAAAGTAGTCGATAGCTACTAGCAAATATTTTTTCTGTTGACTGGCAATTAGAAACGGACCTAACAAATTGATCTCCCACTGTTAAAATGGACATATACCGAAGATTGCAATATGATATTCAGCTGGTACGTGAATAAGGTTGGCATGTCTCTGCCAAGCATCGTATTTTTGCACTAGCTCTTTAGCATCAGTCTTCATTGTTAGCCAATAATATCCCTGTCTAATGGCTTTAAAGGTTAGCATGTTTGCTTCTTGATGATTTTCGCACATTCTAGGATGTATCTTCGTGAGTATGACAAAACCTCGGTTTGCGTCAATACATTTAAGATAGGGCATCGAAATTTCCTTCTTAAACAAATGATTGTTGATGATAGTAAATCCAGCCGCACTTATCCTCAACTGTCTTGCTTCGATAGGATCGGTCGGTTGAATTCCTTCAGATAAATATGATTTCAAAGAATCCATCCACATAATCGTTTCTCCAACTTCACATACATCAATCATGGTTATAAAACTGGGTTGCCGCAATGTTTGTACGGGTATCATGCTTTCCTGATTTTTAGAATTAGCGGAGGCAAGACGGGATAATGCATCGGCTCGACTGCTGTCCTCTCGGGCAATCTTTATGATTTCGAATTCTTGAAACTTTTGTTGTAAGTCTTCATCAAGTATGTCGCCATTCGATCGTCTTTTGTTTCAAATACCCTAACTTGCCCGACCACTAATTGATAATCGATGTTCACTTTAATCGACTGAGCTCCCATTTTAAGGGTATATTGAAGCCCTATTATGACCACATCATACTCCGCATCATTATTGGTGGCCTTAAATTCGAACCTCAACGAGTACTTCATCTCGTCTCCACTAGGTTTTATCAATATGACTCCTGCGCCCGATATGTTTCTTGGTGATAATTCTGTTATGAAATCAACTAAGACCTGTCCTTTTATGGCTGACCGAGCTTTGAATTCTAAATCATACTTGCCCAGTTCTACAGCCCATTTCATTAGTCGTTCGGATGTCTCTAGTCGATGAAGGATTTGCTTCAGAGGTTGATTTGTCAAGATAATGATTGGGTGTACTTAAAAATATGGCCTCAATTTTCTGGCCGTTATTATGAGGGCAAGGATTTGTTGTTCTACCAAGTTGTAACGAGTTTCGGCATCTTTTAACACATGACTTACATAGTAAACAGATCGTTCTACTCGTTCCTCCAACCATATAAGCACCGCACTTACTGCATGAGGAGATACCGCTAGATATAATCTCAAAGTTTTCCCAGAGTCCGATCGACTAAGTATAGGGGAGTGTTGGAACAACATCTTAAGTTTCACCAACGACTCTTCGCACTCGGGTGTCCATTCAAAGTCATTATTTTTCTTAATTTCTTTAAAAAATAGATGGCATCTATCAACCGCTCGAGACATGAACTGTTTAATACGGCAATTCTTCTAGTAAGCCTCTATACTTCATTTTTATTCGCCGGGCTTGTCATGTCTATGATTGCTTGATTTTTGTCAGGGTTGGTTTCTATTCCTCTTTGAGTTATCATGAAGCCTATAAATTTTCCACCGGACATACCGAAAGTACATTTCTCGGGGTTGAACTTTAGTTTACTTCGCCTTGCCAATCTAAATATTTCTTTTAGATCTTCCACGTGTTCTTCTTCTTGATCGCTATAGGCGACCATGTCATCAACATATACTTCAATCTTTTTACCCACTAGACTTCCAAAAACTTTACTGACCATGCGTTGATATGTTGCCCCAGCGTTTTTCAAACCAAATGGCATAGCTGTGAAACAGAAAGTCTCGAAGTCCATTATGAAGGCCGTTTTCTCTGCGTCTTCAGGCGCTAATGAAATTTGGTGATACCCCGAGAATGCATCTAAGAAACTGAATATTTTCTTCCCAGCCGTAGCATCTATCAATGTATCTATTCTTGGGAGAGGAAAAAATCTTTCTGGCATGCTTTGTTTAGGTCGGTAAAGTCGATGCACATTCTCCACTTACCGGTTGACTTTTTCACCAGAACGACATTAGCCAACCATTCTAGATACTCCACTTCTTTTTATAAAACCTGCTTTGAGTAGTTTATCGAGTTCTTCTCTTATGGCATGTTGCCTCTTGGGTGCAAACTGCCTCTTTCGCTGCTTTACTAGCTTATAACCAAGAATGTTGTTTAATCGATGTTGGGCAACCAATGGATCGATGCCCAATAAATCATCTGTACCCCAGGTGAACACATCAATGTTCTCTAGAAGTAGGTTCAAAAGTTCTTCTCCGTCTTCTTTGTTCATAGATCAACCGATTATAATTTTTCTGTTTTCTTCTAATTCTACCGATTCGACTTCTTTTGCTGACTCGACGGGATGTGTCTGTTGACTGCCATTATTCTCAATCATCAATACCATTGGATCAGCTCATATACTATCAACATAACATCTCCTGGAGATTAGCTGATCTCATCTCACTACTCCAATTCCTCGACTAGTCAGAAATTTCATGACTTGATGTTGAGTGGAGATGTTGGCTCCCACAGAATTGATAATCGGGTGACCATAGATCGAGTTGTAAGCCATAGAGGTCTGTACCACTAAAAAAGGGGTGACCAATCTAACATAGTATGGATGTTTTCCTAACACGATCGGGAGGTCTATTGCTCATTCCGGGATCACAGTTCCCCCTCCAAATCCCTATAAGGAAGTGTTTACGAGTTTTAATCAGTCGACCAGTATTTTCAACGCCTTGAAGGCTTTCTAGCTCAACACATTTGCTGCACTGCATGTATCCACCGGCACTCGTTTAACATCAAAATCAACTATATTGCCTGTGATTACCAATGCATCATCGTGCATGATGGATACTCCTTCTAGATCTTCATAATTGAAGGTGATCGACTGGCCAAACCTGCTAGATACTCCAATTGAGTTAATCTATAGCGATCGTACATAACCCTTTCTTGCATTTTTTGAATCTCCTCATGTAGCTGTTCCTTCAACAATGATATTTATTACTCCTACTCTACGCTTTCTTCCATTTTCTTCAACTGCCTGTTTGGGTTTGTCTCTTCCACTTTTTACAAAATATTTTAGCTGTTCGTCAGATATTAATCTCTCAATTTCACTGCATAAAGTCCGGCACTGATCGGTCGTGTGACCATGGTCTTTATGAAAATCCCAAACTCGATTGAGATCTCGAATGGAAAGATCGTATCTCAGTTTCTCAGGCCACCTCACATTTCTTAGAGTATTCACCTATCGGAGTATAGTGGATAATGGGGCAGTCAACTCGAACTGAGATATCGCGTTTACTGCTTCTGTGCTCGACCGATATTTGTGATCAGATGCGCTACTCACGTGAGTTTTATTCGGTTGATTTTCATCATGTCTTCTTTTCTTGCTATTTCTTTCATACATTTCTCGATCATTTTTAGTTGTCTTCATTACCTCCTCATCGATATATTTCTCTCCTCGTCTTAATAACTCAGTCATGGACTCCGATGGTTTTTTTTAGAGACTTGCCCAGAAAGTGTGATTTCTCAATCTGCTGAGTAGAGCTGTTACTACCAATGTCATCTGAAAATTCTTTATGCCTAACGTTGCTCTGATGAATCGAGACATGTCCTACATCACTTGCATAAGTCCCATCACTGTTTTCTTTTTTTGAGTGCTGCTAGAGAAGCAAATTGCAAATTTATTCGCGAAATCTGAGAATGAAGAAATCGACCACAGCGGCAATGTATCAAACCATTCTCTAGCATCTTTCCTTAAGGTCATGAAAAATGCTCTGCAAGCAATAGCGTCTCGCCAACCATGTAGTCTCACTCTGTCTTGAAAAGTTCGTATATGATCGATGTGATCAGTTGTTCCATCAAAGTCACAACTCAGTTCTCTAAATATTGACGGCAATGGTATACTCATCAATTCTTCGGTAAATGGATCTTCTTTTATGGAAATAGGTCGTCCCCTGTTTTTTCTTCGAGCGATTGCTTTGTCAACTTTTTCATTCAAAATATTATTCCAATTGGTTGGAATCGAATAACGGCTAGTAGATGTCATCTCCTGTGTTTGCATAGTTTCAGAGGATGGAATTTCAACTACTGGAGGAATCTTAGTCAGCGGTGGATTTTCTGCTGCCGGGGATGGTCTACCACTGGTGGATCTACAGTCGTTGCGATATTCTCTGCTGCTGTTGGTGGAGCATTCATTCTTTGTAACATATTCACTATCGCGGACACCAGTTCTTGCAAAGCTGCGAATTGTTCAATTGTTACAAATTGCAACGGAGGGTGTGATTTTTCTGCATTTTTTTGTAATGGAGCATATGGATTATTTATTCTCGGTCTTCCTCTCGCTCTGCCTGATATACTTGGTGTTCTATTTATTTGAAAAGAATAAAAATGTTTCCCACAGACGGCACCAAATTTTTAAGAGTATATTTTTCAAATGAGGATTGTCGAGCAAAAATATTCTAAAATAAAATGTCTCTCTCCTTCTTTGAATGGGAGATGTGATTTATTTATAGATAGAAGTTACAGCGGTACCCCGGTCGACAGTTCACATACATTTCCGGTCGGAGGTTTATGTACAACTCCGATCGAGAATGAAACTATTTTAATTTACAAAATAACTCGATTGTTCTTAATTAAAACTCGACCGTACTTAATTAAAATTCACTCATTATCAAATATCTTAAACAAAGGGATTGTACAAATATATAAATTGATTTATACAAAAGTTCTATGGTTGATGTGAATTGGCGGATCTTGATCCTTCAATTTTAATAGAGCCGAATAATCAATATTGACATGAGGTGATAATTAAACGGCTAAAAATATAATTGGGTGAATTGAAATAAGTTATCAAAGTACATATCTTGAAAAAATTTAAAATGTTGTGATAAAAAATTTGTCAATGGTACAATGTAAGAAATGAGAAGGAAAAATAACTTGCATATATCTAACTTCACTTCAATAGTAATTTGGTGAAATACCCCTCAACTAGCCTTGGCTAATAACAAGAGATCTACTAGGGTGGTGCAATGCACCACCGGCGCATAGAAACATCGTAGAGGATGCATGAGGGACGGGTGTATTTTTTCACTTCACATCTACATGATGTGTCAACCAGTCTATTGGATTGGCAAATAAATACAAGTTATTAGGTGCATAGAAATGGCATGATTGATGATAAGTAGTGGGTATTTACATTAGGATGTGGACCATCACAAAATGGTGGGATCTAAACTGTCAGATTGCATTCAGTTTGAAGTGACGCGATGTAATAGTTAAGACATACCATGCCCAAAGTTGAAAAATTCAAAAATCAATTCATAATATTGATTTATGTCGTTTCTTTTATCTCAAAATTCATATATTTGTTGTTTTTGGGTTTTTTCAAGTTTTCTTAGCATTCAACTATTCGAGGGCAAACTATTCAAGAAGAGTATGATAAAAAAAAAAATAAAAAAATCAATACAATTAGTATTGTGTTATGCTAGTTGATGAGTGTAATATTTACACTAATATCTACTCATAAATTTACTTGTGTTAGGCACTTTAAGTATCAAATTTAATTATTCTACTTGATTTCTTGTTTTAGGGACACCCTCAAGCATAGGAGACGCATTTGTAATGAAAAGTGGACTAGAGACAGCAAGCTAATTTATCGAAAGATGGCACATTTGCAAAGAAGAAGGTCGAAATGAGCATTCGACACTCGAGATGGGAAGCATAATGCTCGCCATAGTGTGTCACTCTGCTCGCTCAGTCGATAACAAGGAGAACAATTAGAAGCTCGCCTTAGCGAGCCATAATCTTGCATTTGCAAGTAAGACATGCTACATACAACCATGTTTTACTACTTTTTTTAATCTTTTAAGGGTAACTTGGAATTTTTTATGGCGAATGGATTATTCAAGACGACTTAGGAATAAATAGGGAGAAAAACTTCTGGTAAAAGAAGAAGATGATGGAGATGCTTGAAGTCTTGGCTACAAGTTGATTGATTCGTCTTCCTACTTTTGGTCCCAATTTTTTCAATTTCAATTTGAATGTTCATGACTATAGTATGGATTTTCTTAGTTTGATTATGAACTAATTTCGTTGTCTAGGACAATGATCTAACCTAATTACGAAGATTTAAATTTTATTATCTTGTGTTTGGTTAAAAGTATGATTCCATGTTGAGTATTCATTATTATGTTTAATACTATTAAATATTTGGCCAATATTTTATTATTATTTGAGAATCATATTGAATCCATGAAATGATATAATGGATTAATCTATGGAAGTACTTATTTGGTTTTACTCTTGGAAGATTATTAAAAGTAATTAGGGTTATTCAACTCTTTAATAACATGGTAAAAGGAATTAAAAATGATTAATTATTGTGAAATTCAACGCCCTAGTGTTTAGTCATTTGAATTTTCTAAGTTGTTTACTAGATCACTTGAGCTTTCATTAAATTTTATTATTTAATCTTTTTTAATCGATTTCTTTGAATGAATTTATGATTAGTTATTTTCAGTAATAAGGTAAACAATTCTCGTGAAAATGATGCTTTTCTTTACTTTATTATTGGTTTAATTTGTACACTAGTAATTTTGCAAAAGTTTATGGCACTATTGCCAAAGATTGTTTTAATTTTTATTAATATCTATCCCGATTAATTATAGTTTTAATTTAAATTTTATTTTTTCGTTGTTTTGAGTGCATTGTCTGGGACTTGTAAAATTCAACGAGCATTGATCTTGAACTCTACATCCAGAAATTGAATGTACATTCCAAATGCGATGCAAGTAACATAATGAAGCCCTGACAATGCAACAAACTACCATGGGCGATGCAATGGAATTTGCTGAGAAAGCTAGAGCTTCGAGGGATAATGTTGTTCATACTTTTTTAGTCTTGTAGGCTGCTAATCATGGTTCAAACGCTCATATATCACAAATTTTTAGCTAAAATTTTCTCGCCCACAAAAACAACAAATATGAGGAATGACATCACAACATTTGCTCAATTTGACATGTAGTCCCCTGTATGGGGGCGTGAAAAGGTATAATGATATGCTAAGAAGATATCCACGTTATAGGTTGCTAAAGTACTTGCAAGTTCGAACACTTTTATAATGATTGAGTAGAACAGAGCAGAATGGGGTTGATGTAAGAGCTTTGAATGGAAAAACACATGATGAAGCTTTGTAGTACTTGGATCGCTTAATGCTAGCAATAATCGAGAGAATATATGAATATGATGCCATCACATCTTTAACTGTGCAAGAGGTTAGAGGGCACTCTATCTAAAATGTTGGCTAGTTTGAGTGTTAATATTATTCAACAACTCACACTTGTGACTTATGTGGAGGGAATCATGCTAAAGTTGAATGTAATGTGAAAACCTTGTTTGAAATATTTAGAATTCAACAAATTAGAGCTTGTTCGGTATCATTTTAGCCTAAAAAATGATTTTTTTACTTGATAAAACTGACTTTTTAAAATTTTTGAAGGTGAAATGACTATTTTGTCTTTAAACAACACAATTACATTTCAAAATAGTAATAACAATATATTCATTTTACCTTCAAAAACTTTGAAATGTCAACTTTATCAAGCAAAAAAACCTCATTTTTTAAGTCAAAATAAAAATCAAACGAACTCTTAATTTCGTGTCGATTATTAAATGTAGGTTGTTAAACCCTTATTATTCTGATGGGAAATCCAAATCTTTCATTGAACAACACTCAGATTGTCTTGAACACATCTCGATTCATAACAGAGATCGATATAACTTTGCAAAGTCAACCTTCTTCTATGTGAATGTTGACTGATCAATTTGAAATAATCCAACCTAAAATAAATCCGTAAATTAGGTTGAGACGTAGAGTGAAATTTTCCTGTATTGCCCACCTCCGCGCATTTTAGCTGCCCAAGTCTTAAACCCCACGACTCAAAAAAGAAAAAAATAAGCAAATTGATAAATAATGAAAAATTATTTGCTAACACGCCAGTAATCGTAGATCTACCCATTCTTTGCAAAGCTCAATCGATGGTGAGTTTTCTTCAAATTTTTCACACACACTCGGTATAGTCATTCATGTATAATGTAGGTGTATTTTATTAATCTGTAATTATGAACATTGTTGTTATCAGTATTCTTTTTTTAAAATTGTAGGCGAACACATCGCGATTATATTTAACTTGCATTAGAAACACTCTTGAAGCTGCGATGTGCTTGCAGGTGGGTTAGTTTAAATTTTCATTATTTTTGTAGATCAAAAAATATTGTAGAAAATTAATCGAAATGCATATGTTTCTGCCAATTTTAATCAATTTGAATTTCTCTGTTATCTTCATTTGTTGCAGAATTTTCCTTGTCAAGAAGTTGAAAGGCACAACAAACCGGAAGTAGAACTCAAGTATGTGGTGTGTGTGTTTGTATACTCATCAATGTTAAGGCCTTCCTCTTTGTTTGATGTTTTAAAATTGATTTATAAAATTAGTCGGGCCAGTGGAATATGAACACGGGGAAAAATAGAAAAACACATAGGAGTGCTGCGTCATGTGCACGAGTTGCGATCAACCACAATCGTCCCTGGCATTTGTAGAAAAAGGAAAAAGTGAAAAAAATAAATTCAAACTCAATGAGTAATATCTGTACCTCATTTATGCATATCCATGCTTGACTCCTAAGTGGATAACTAATACTAATAGATATGCAAATAGCCTCTTATGCATCGGTTGTAAGGCATTGCCCACTAGGACTGCTTGTTAAAAGAGCTTGTAGAAGCTAATGTGCTATAGTTTCACTGCTATTACAGAATGTCCCTGTCATCCAATGATTGAATAGACATTGCCATTTACAACATTATGATATATGACCTCATGCATATTCTATCCTAGTCTTTTTTGCGTGCTTGTCAAGTTCTCACACGTTGTGGGTTGACAAATAATAAATACACGAGTGATGCATAATGTCTGTTAAAGTGAAAAATCCTTGCATTGGCGTGGCACAAATTTCAGTACATACATACACAATACAGGAAACTATTAAAGTTGCAATATTTGCATGCACGGGCTGTAAGTAAAAGTTGGATGCATGTTCTTATGTGAATTATATGACACTACCTAGACTACATATTATATGCATGTTATATATGGATTGACCATTATATGTTGTTTGATATTGTCATTCCGTGAAGTCATGGAAATTTTTGGTTGATGGCATCAACTTCGAATATATTCCAAGTCCAGCTATAGGATCAATTGCGCGTGGGAGATTTTAACATTTGCTTTATGATTTTCAGGACCAGTCCAGAACTTCTACTTAATCCTGTAAGAACTCTTCTTTTCTCCATATGCTGCATTTTATCTTTCCACGTGTTATCTTTTGTACGAGGATTTATTTAAAGTTGAATTTTTAACCTGTAATTGTTTCTTCCTTTCATATATCTGCTACTTCGGAGAACTTTGATGGTATCAAATTAAAAATGATCCTTAGTGTTAAAACCAACCTTTGCAGCCATTTGCTTAAACCAGTTTAGTTAATTGTTATAACATGCCATGAAATTATGAACTTTTATCACAGGCACGAGAAGAGCTTGAAGGAGGGACATGGCAAGATTTAATAAATTCTGAGAAATGTTATTTACAAATTTCCTTAACTCATTACACACATATCCTCACATATTGAGTACCCTCTACCAAGATGAAAAAATAGATTTAGAGGCACCTGAATCATACAAGATTCTATGATAGGAAACCTTCATATGCTAATTGTCATTATATCGCACCTCAGCATGTTAATATAAAATGACTTGAAAATGAATGCCTTGGCTTTATCTTTCGGGTTAGGGAGAGGTTGGGTATGGCAAGAATAAAGATTAGATGGGATGTAGCTTTTAATGTCACAATTTGTGAGCCTTATTTTCCTTGGATGTGGCTATCGATACTTGAATTTTTTCCAGAGTATGGTTATCAAGGAATTAATGTCTCTATTGCTTGATATGCATTATGACTGCTGGCCATACATTATGTAGTAATTCTTACTGAAACTCTAAGATATTTACCTGCTCTTAAGTATTCACAGTCCCACGCGCAAGAGGATCTGTCATCATGACACAATTTGTATATAAAATACATAAGTATGATGCCCACTATGAGTTTTAGGCTGGCTATGAAATTTCTTACGATGTACCTAAGCTGATTGATGGATTTTAGTTACAACAAGCTTTAGGCAACAGTATTTTACAAATGCAACGGACCTTTTTCTGGTAAACAGTTCAAGGTTACTTTGCACATGATTTCCTTTCAAGTATTAGCTTCATATATTGCACAAATTTTTCTTCACTCACCGCATTTTAATGAAGCCAAATGTTCTCTAAACCTAATCCTTTGAATTCGAATATTGATCAACTCAAGACTAACTTGGCACAAATCATTCTAATAGCTTTGGGGAAACAATATTACTTAATGTGCTGAGAATTGCCACATTAGATCACAAATTCAACTTTTATTCAGTGATGGTGTAAGAGTACAAGTTACACAGGACTGAAGCACACAGTTGCCTTTCTCGACAATAAATGTTCTGCAATTTTGCTGCTAGTGATTCCTTCCACTCATGAATAGAATTAAGGTTGAAGTTGTCTAGGGTCTTGCTTGCATGCAGATGATTTTTTGACTTTGTCTAAGTCAAAGTCATTATTAGTTCTCATGGGCTCTACTACCCAAATTCAAAGCTTGGATGGATATACTGCCAGCAGGGTTCAATTCTTTTACTCTGGACTGAGCTTGTATTCAAGATAACTTGATGCATTCTGTCATCATGAGTTTTTGAGGTATGGATGATTGAGGAGGATTTCTAAGAGTTTGCATAAGTTGCGCAGTTTTCATCTTGAAATCTACTATTTTTGAATAATGCATTTGAGAAGATTATTAAGGGATGATTTTGGAGTCATCAATTATGCATTATCAAATACCTGTTGAAGGCCATCAAAGTCATTGAAGAATTGTTGAGGCCTCAGATACGAGTCTACCTCTATGTTGTCTGAATGATCTATATTTGTTTCAATGACATCAATTGCCTTGAAAGGTAGTTGGGGCAAAATTGTTTCTTAGATCTTAATACCTTTCTTTGCTGATGCCTTGAGTGTTCCTTCGTAAAATTAAAAGAGAAAAGGGTGGCACGATGACTGGTAGTTTGGCAACTTATTGCCCAAAACTGAAGAGTAAGAATAAAGCACTTAGGTCCTAGTATTTTTCATCTCTTGTCAGGATCTGTTAGTGGGAAATAATGAAATGGAATGTCGGTAGTCTGGTGGAGCCAACACTGTGAATTTCATTAAAAACTGGTTGCCACCTCATCCACCTCAACTTCTACGTTCTAACTGGAGAGAGATAATTAGGTAGAGGGAGGGATGGAGGATTAAGAACCAAGAATGTCTTGAGTGCGTGTTTGCACTCTTGTGAGAGAGAGAGCCATTCAAGAGGTTGGGGGTCACATTCTGAATTTCTGAAATTGCATTTATAACAATCATGTTTTATTTTATAGAGAATTTTATTGTCTTCTAAAGCTATAATAACTTCAATGGGCTCTTTCTCCACCCTTATAATCAAAATTGGCCTCCAGAGAAATGATTTTTGGCTATGTCTGCGGGGTAAGATAGAGGCAGCTCATTTACCCTCAACGGTCCTAGTTTTTGTTTAGCGTACAATTTCTTTCTCCCTGCTACTTGAACATTTTAGTTTGCGCATAATTTTTTTTTTTCCTATAATTGAACCATTTGCCAATTTTGTCTACTTTTCATTGATAGTCATATCTCAGCTAAACACCTAATACTATTTATTTTGTGAACTGCCATCTCTCAGGTGTTGATCTGTAGAAATGAAGCTGAGAAATGTTTGATAGAATCATCGATAAATTCTCTGCGCATAAGTCTTAAGGTAAATTCCCGTAACTTTGATATATTGATTGATTTTACTTTTCTGCTTTTAACTAGTTCATCAACTTTACCTCTATGATTTCTGAAAATCTCTGCACCTTCCCCGTACGATTTCAGAAAGTCTTCCCATAATAATTGTGCCATGATAAGAACTTCATGTCTCGTAATTTTAACAGTATAATTACATCTTGCAATTTGCTGTCACATGTTTATGTGTTGAGTCCAGATATAAATTATGTTACTTCATCAAAGTCATAAAAAAAATTATCAGGAGCCTGCTTTAAAATGCTAGGTGAGGTATTCAGTTTTGTCTGTTTCTTGGGAACACCATAGTGATATTTCTTGGCAATTGTGTGGGTGTGGTTTTTTTTTTTCTCTGTGTTTTTTCTTGAGAGGGGGCGGGTTTGTGGTTGTCTTTCTAAAGTGGAGTTTAAGGCAGGGGGAAGGATGGTCTATGGAGGAAGTCAGTCAGAGATGATGGTGTTAAAATTTGAATTCACAAATTTATTGGAGAAGATGTAATACTGCTAACTTCAAATTTTAGCTATCGCTTTTATTAATGACGTTTCTCAAACTAATTAAACGAGGATACCTTTGACAAGTGGTTTTATAACTACTTGAAAGCTGTTGCACAAGAAGGATGAAGCCACTCAGACCAAATGCTTGAATACTGGCACCTCCTTTGATGGGACACTTTGAAGAAGAGAAGGAGGATGATGGTATCAAGGCACTCAGAATACAACGTGGACCACCAGTGGATATTTACCCCAACTGTGTTGATTTGTGGATGCATCTTCTAAATTACATATATTGTAGTCAGAACTAATGATCATGTACTGATTTTATACTAGGTATTTCCTGTATGATGTTCACGAAAATGCCACTAGGTATATCCTGTATGATGTTAAAAAAAATTCTCAGTTAAAGCTTATCTCGTCCTAGAGTTAGATGTTTTCTTAATGAATGATCCACAAGTTATATTGATTCCCTCTGTAACTCAGTTTGACCTTAAAGCCTCACAACTGAGCTCAACTAATTATAAATTATTGCTTTCAGAGCTCTTGGTTCCCTTATGGGGGAATGCAGAGCCCTACAAAATAATACAAAATTGATAAATCCTCATGCCCTTATGTGTGTATTTGATTTTATTGGATAGGTAAAGCAGGCAGATGAACTTGAAAACATACTGACAAAAAAGTTCCTTAGATTTTTATCAATGAGAGCAGAAGCATTTCAAGTGTTGAGGAGAAAGCCAGTACAGGTACATATTTTTTTCTTTTTGTTCCAGGCTGATGATTTTCTAGCTTCATTTCCTACTTCAGAAATAAAAAAAACAGAGGTAATAAGAATTGTTACGGAATGTCTGGCATTACTCATATCTTGCGAAAGAAGAAAGTAGAGTGACATGAAAAGAAGATCTTCTATTGGAGAATCTTCATGGCTTTTGATTCAAATTTCACACCAGACTAACTTTTTGCATCGAGTTGCACGTTGTATATCCTTTCCTATTCTTTAATTTTGACAAATGACCATTAGCATTATAGGTTGTATTATGTAGCAAAATGAAACTGGGAGATGCCTAGACCAATAAATACGATCTAAATAATGGGCTTGCATAAATTATGTCTTTGATCAATGACCAAAAACAACATTGATGTTGTCATATCGTCAAAAGGTTTGGGTCTCAGACTATATATTATTACTGTTGCTATGCCATCACTATAACATTCTTCTATGGTCAATATGTCCTCGTTGGTTATATTGTAGAAACTAGTGCTTGATTTCTTTGTCGATGTATATTGAAATCCTTTAGCCTTTTAGTAGTTTATAATTCCTTAAAAGTGTTATGTTTGCCATTGCTTATAAGTGCTTATAAGTTGGTCAAACATCATTTTTATCCACACATTTCGTAAGACCCACAATTTTTTTCCACTTTTTATCCATACATTTCATTGGACCCACTGCTTATAATCTACAAAAACCTTTACCAAACATACACTAAATGTGTTTTTAGAATCGCATCTGAAGAAGCTATCCTTGACTATTCCTCAAACGAAAGAGCTAACGAACCACACCAATTCCATTCCAATTCTCTCAAACAGTGTAGGATAGTTGCCATCAAGTTGCCCCTTTAGAGCGAGGGGTAGCCTCCGTCCTCTTTTGAGTAGAATTATGGGCTCTTAGTAATAGAAGTGGGCATGAATGGAGCTTCTAGGACTGTGTTGACTGAAGCTCTCTCTGTCCATTTAATCTTGATTTGCTGTAAATCCCTTCCCTATAAAGAAGATAAAATATGTATCCCCTTTTGTCTGTTCTCCCATCATTTCGCTACAAATGGGCTCATGGAACATGGGAATATAAAAAGTGGAAATTTTGTAAATATCTGAACACAATTGAACGTGTATTCATCTTGTCTCTCCCCCTCCTCTGCTTATTCAGTTATCAGTTCAAATTAAACTAGGAGTCTTTCTCACCTTGTGCTTGAGATTACTTTTCCTACATTTTCTCACTTCTTTGTTTGCATTGATGCTCCTAGCTCTCAACGTATTGTGGCATCCTTGAAAATGAGAGCAGTCGTGATTCTTACACTTCGAACGAGACCTTAGTCATGCTTCTTTTTAAATGAATGGTTGACACTAGGTGTTGGATCTGTAGGTGGTAACGTGCAACCCCCAAAAAAAAGTTTCAAAGTACTGTTGAAATTACTTTTGAAGAAATCGCATTTTCCCTTGACACACATGCATCAAATTCTTCCAAAATATGTGAAGTTCCCCAACAGATGCTCCAATCTCAAATCTTGGATCTATGTCTAGCTCAATCAATCACTTCCATTGTATGTCCACAAGACATTGGAATATCATTAATACAGATAATCAGTTATATTCATCTCATATCCAATATGTCCCATATGAAGAAATGTAATATCATCATCATGAAGTGTTAATCTGAATATTTATGAACAATGTAAATTTCTAATTTGTTTTGATTATAATGTTTATCACCATCACACTTAAGAGTTCATAAATTTTGTGCTTTTCAATGGTGTAATTTTTTCAGGGTTATGACATTAGTTTTCTTGTAACTAATTATCACTGTGAAGACATGCAGAAGCACAAACTTATAGATTTTATAGTGCAGTTCATGGAGGTAATATTTCTTTTATGTTTTGATGCAATTAACTCTCTAATAATTTGCGAACATACTTGGATAGGGATTCTTTTCTTCTATGCATATTTGATACAAAAGATGAGCAATAACGAAAATGGAGAATAAGAAGATGGTAATATGAAGCCCCAAGTTTCCCTTTTGTGTAAAGCTAACTATGTACCATTAGGTATCTTCACTAGAGGAATTATGATTTGTGATACCTTAATGACAATCTTTGCATTGCCTTAAAATTGGGTAGAGAACTGGTGCAACTTATTTGTATTTTAATGATTATTATCCAACACGAAGGATCAGAACATTTACTGTTTAGTAGATACCATTCCCTTGTTAAGTTGATGAGTTGGCCTCTGTTTACCTGTCTATGCCGCAAACCTTTTTCCTTCTTCCTTTTTTTCTGATTAAATATCCAAGCTAATTTGGAGATGGCAAGAAAACTGGCTACCAAAAGTTATACTGGTCCTTTTTACCTTCACAGAGCTTGAGTGTTTTATTTGGGCACATAAACAGCTATGACCTCTTTCTTGTTATTTTCATCATTCAAGTTCTTTTGCATCACTATTTCATTTTAATTGTATGCTCAAAAGGTATTGAAATGCTAATGTGCTACATAATACCCTCCGAAGTGACATAAGAATGACTTGTATATATAATCACCCTTAAACCCTCTGATTACCTAGTCAAACCAATTATTCAAAAGTGCTTATAGAACTCTTCTGAATAATGTGAATAATACGTAGTGCAACGCTTTTGTTTGACACAGTAGGTTCTAATTTCCCTTTTGTTGGCATAAATATTGTTTTAAGTACTGCTAATTTGTTTCGAGTTTAGTAATTGAAAATTTGGTGCCTATAGTGTTGTACGCTTATAGTAGTTTCTACTACCGAGTAATCTTGATCAGCTTCCGATCCCCCAAAAATACATCGGCAGTAAGGGTTATTAAATCCTTTATGTTCTTTCTTTGAACTAACTGCAGGATATTGATAAAGAAATAAGTGAATTAAAATTATCCGTGAACACAAGAGGAAGGCTTGTTGCTACGGAGTTTCTGAAGCAATTCATCTGAAGACTCGGTATCTTTCCCTATTTCATGAGTCAAAATTCAGTTATCTACTTGAGGATGTTACCAGGAAGATATGATATGATAGTAGCATAATTTGGCAAATGATGTTCTTGAGAGTCGGTGCATCGAGCTAAGAATTAAGCATATAATTCTCGTCGTGTAAATTGAATTCATATTAGTTCATAGTTTCATTGACGCGCATTGAAGGAAAGTTTCAGAGTTTGATTAATTGTCAAGTCTTTGCTTGCAATGCCTAAGTGGAACACAATATTCATATTCTACCTTGCCAAAATGATTCTTTTTTCTCGATTTGAGGATGGCAAAATACCAATACTTGACCCACCCACCCGCCTTGCCCCGACCCGTCCCGAATGGTGTGGGAAATTTTTATTTTTTATATTTTAAAATTTAAATCGTATTTATAAATAAAAAATAATTTATTATTTAAACGAAACGATGAATGAGGATATTTTAATTCCCTTCCGTTTTGCCTCTCAAAAATTTCTGACGGGATGTGATTGGTAAGGGCCGTCTTGATCCTGTCATGTTGTCGTCCATGTCTCGATTTGAGTTGAGACTATTGATGCTGGCTGGCTCATGACTCGGTTCGTGTGTTTCCATCAGGATCCAAATGCTGGTTGACCCAAATCGAAAAAATAGAAATTAACAAAAATATTTCTTAACTCAAATTGAGAAAATAAAGAAGTGAAAATTTGAAATATGCTTTGTCAATATTTGTCAGTGTTTATAAGTACTTATAAGTTGGTTAAATATTATTTTTTATCAATTCATTTTGTAGGACTTACACCTTTTGTTTATTTTTAATTTATACATTTCGTAGAAACCACTACTTATAATTTACAAAAATCTTTATCAAACATATACTAATTCAATATCAAGTAAGATCTCAGATTTTTTGGCCAAATGCTATGCTATTTGGGAAAGTTCGAAATTTGCTAGAATGCATGGTAGTGACGAGGAAGAAACAAAAGGTGATCTTTACATGGTATTTTCAATATTTTATCTTCTTTTTCGTATTTAATTTGTAGGTTTGCGAAACGTAATCTCTCGCTTACCATGGTGTGCTTTGTAGGTTTTTTAATTTAATTTTTATTGTTGACGCTAATTTAGAACTGAATAGATAATGTTGGGATAAAAAAAAAAAAGTATTCCTAAAAAATAAAAAAGGTAAATTTAATAAATGGCCACAAAATTAATTAGGTTATTACTTGTTCACTTAATTTGAAAAAGTTTTCAATCGCTCATCCAATTTTTCAAATAGTTTACTATCCATTACTCATTGTGAAAACGTTAAACTGAGTGGACAGAAATTACCACATGACGAATGAAAAATTGATGTGACATAATTAAATCGTTAAAATCGTTCACGTAACAAAATTGTAGTAGCCAAACACGCCTTTAGATTATTTTAAAAAAACGTTTCTACAACTTTGAAAAAACGTCTCTCCAATTTTGAAAAAAGGTCTTTAGCTTGGAGAAATGTCTTTTAAAGCAAGTTAAAGGCGTGTTTGGCTATTGCAATTTAGTTACGTGGATAATTTTAGCAATTTAAATATGCCACATCAGTTTGTTGTTTACCATGTGTCAATATCTGTCCATTCAGCCTAGCGTTTTCGAAATAAGTGATAGATGATAAACTATTTGAAAAGTTGAGTAAGCAATTAGAAATCTTTTTAAATTGAGTGAGCAATTTGTATTGGCTATTTATTAAATTTACCCAAAATAAAAACAAAGTAAATAAATTATTTGTAAAACCTCTCTTCTGCCCGAAATCCTCAAAACCCCAGCAGGTCTGTGGTTCTCGCTCTGTCGGTCAATATGTCACTCTCCCGCTACCTCCTCCGCAAACCACCGTCAAAACACCTATTCATCCGCCACAAATCCACCGTTCCCCACCACGTCCCCATCTTATGCAGAACATGTCAACAAAAAACCCGGCAACCACGAGTTCCTTCATCCCAGCACCTTCATTAACTCTTGGAAGCCCCCTCGCGATCCGAAGCAGGTCGAAGCTCAAATCACCTTTCTCCGACGAGACTACGCCCGGAAAGTCAAGGAAATCTGGAAGGCGTACATCAAGGAAATGGAGTTGCAGAGACTCGAGAAATTGCGCAAGGACGAGGCTAAAAAAGAGGCAATGAGGATCGCAAATGAGGAGAGAAAAGCAGCAAAGGCTGCAAAGAAGAAAACCGGGGCTATTGAAAGACAAGCCGTTGAAGAAGAGTTCCGGCGAACCTTGGTAAGCGAAATTAGCTTTATGCCTTCCCTCTTTGATCTCTATTTCAATTTGAGGATGAGTAGTGGCGGAATCAGACTTTTGAAGTTGGGGGGTCTTTTAGGGGACGGGCCAGGGAAGGGGCAAAGCCCTCACGGGGGTTCGGGGGCAGCGTCCCCGAATTTTTTTTTTCAAACTACAATTACTAAGCTCATTTTTATGAGAATAATATTTTTTTAATAAGTCATAGTCTTTAAAAATTTTATAAGAAGTCATTGCACAAAAATATTCAATATCTAAAATTAGTCAAACTCTTCTTATTGACGTTGCCTTCTATACAATTATCTTCCAAAATAGGAATATCCGATTTACAAATGAAATTAAATATTACTCAAGCTCAAAAGAAGAAAAAAAAATCAATTGAACACGATATGTATTAACAAGCAAAATACATTTATTAATTTTGTATTATCATTTGAAAAATAGGCCAATCATTTGTAATTTTGTAATCCTATATCAATTTCATCTTCCCAGAAACATAAGATTTTACTAGAAAGAGGGACTCCCCATTGCTGATTTGCTGTTAGTCTGTTACGTTACGCGGTGAACATGATATATGGAATCGCCAAATCAATTGTTCGATTTGAATTTTGTAGAAGATGAGAAAGTGATTCAATTTTTTTTATTTGCGTATTCCGAAATAAGGACTGAACTGCTGAAGTTTTACTGATTGTGTATTTACAATTGCGTTTCTGACTATCAGATTGAAGAAGAAGTATGAATTGGGCTTTTGGTTGGTTGGGTAATTGGAATTTGGGTTGGGTAATATTTGTTGGGTTTACAGCATTGTTTAGAGTATTTTATAGCTTGGGCCATTTTCTTATGTTTTAGTTTGGGCTTGTGGTTATTACTTACAAAAAAAAAATTAAAAAAAAAAAAAAATAGTTTCAGAAATTTGGGGGTCCTGGGCACCCCAAGGACCCCCCCTCCCTCCGCCCCTGAGGATGAGTATGCATATTATGTTTTTAAATTTACGATTTTGCGGCTGGATTTTGTTTTGTGTTCTCATCGTTGTTGATTCATTTTTTATTAGAAAAGTAGCGTTATTGTTTTACGATTATTATTCAAATTGAAGTTATAAATTTGTTTTTAGAAGCCATATGTGCTTGTGCTTTGATTCAATCTGTGATTCATGACAGGAATCATTGCATTGGTATAGTGCTGGCTTATTTTTGTTATAAATAATTTGCCATATATTAACATGTGTATGTTTCTCATAATTGTGTCTTTATCTATAACATTGTAAATGAATTATATAATAACCCGTGCTCAAGTTCATTCACAATTTGCTGTGAACAAAGTTCATTTCCATATTTTTATGCTTGGTGAAGTTGTGTGTTCTAAGATTCTGTATGCAATCTCTATGTGGATTTGGATAACTATTAAACATAAACTACTGAATTAGGGGTAGCCATTGTGTCTGATGTCTGTTATTCAATATCAACTTTTAACCAAAAATATTTTTTGTTTTTGTTTTTTGATACTACCTACTGCTAGACGACAAAGTCATATAATTAAAGTGCATGGTAAAGGAAACAGATGACCATAATTTACCCATCTAGTCTTGGGTTTGTTTTCTTATATAAGAAAGGATTTAATTTGAGATTGCCTCCTTCATGAAATTCCCAAACTAGTACCAAGCACGAGAATCATAGCAACTTTTTTTTAACATATTTCACCTTATGCGATAAGAAATCATTGATGGATTACCTTATGCATAGTTTGGCATGTAAACTAGATTTGTTTGGACCAAGAAATTATGACTTTTCCTCTGCTCTTCTTCGAGGAAAAGTTATGCAACATGTTATTTAACTATATATGCAATATATGTGCATTCATGACTGTTATATCCTGTCTTTTCTTCCCTAGCTTTTAATTTTAATTTGTCCGGCCAGAGACGGGATGAGGAGTATGTTCTTTATTTATTTCCTTGAGAATATAAATGTATGGTACATTCATTTGTTTGTCCTCTATTTACATTTCAAGAAAATGAAAAAATAACCATCCTGTCACTAAGTTTCAAGATACAAATCTAAACATATAGCAGCTATTTTCGTGATTGGCACCTGTTAATTTGTTACGACTATCACTCTTTAATATGATAAATTTTTAATTCAAGTTCCATGTGTTGCAATATAATTTATTTCGATACATGTGCTTGAAGTAGATAACCTGCAATCTGGTTGAGTTTTTATATGTTGTGTGCGAATAATCGAAAAGTTATTAATTGAATGTTGAGGCATCTATTACTTAAATTTGAATTATGTCTCCTTTCTTGTGTCTGTATTTATCTTTTTCGTTCATTTATCAATCAATCTTTTTAGGGGATTGAGGATGCGAAACAATCAAGAAATTTCTTATAAAATTGGTATAAAATTACCCCCCCATTAGATGAAAGAATAAAAGTTGCTGCCTTTTATGATTTGCTCTCTCAACAATTTGACCCTAGCACCATGCTTTGTGGCTGATATATTCTAATTCTTATGACGCAGATGAAAGAAAGAGCGGAGAAGCTTGAATATTGGAGGATGAGAGAAATGAAAGTTGAGGAGAAGAAGAAGGAGCTTCTGCATAGACAAAGTTTTATATGAGTTGATGAATCGGAATTGGAGAAGAAGACACTGGAGGCCATTGTTGATACTACTACCCTTTGAATGAGTTCTCTTTCAAAACTGGTTGCACGAGTTAGGATCGTCGATCCTAGGATACTAAGACTTGAAATGTCGTGTTTCGAAATTTTCCAAAATTCAAGTTATTTTACTGTTGTTTATGGATGTAACCTATTTTTAATGTCTGATAGATTTGTTCTTTCCTTTTCGGATAATTGTCAAAAAAAGTCTAGAGGTGAATGATGGTACCCTAAAATAAAGTGAATACTTTGCTTGTGTTTATACTTGTTAGAGAGCTTTGCTGGCTAATGTTGTAATTTTGTTGAAATTGCTATGATTCATGGATTGTAGACATAAATGCTACTTGTGGTTTTTGATCAATAATACTTATTCCATGCTAGCTACCTTTTAAGCACTTTTGTCATGATGTTCATTGCATGCAAATGTTGAGTGCACTTGTTCTTCATACGCGGTTTCTAGAACTTAAACAGTGTTATCTATTACCTACATATCATCTCTTTAATTTGTCCAAATGGAAGGATAGTTTGAAAATGGTTGAGCCGTGATTTATCTCCTTAGGAGTGTGTTGATTCCATGCTTGTTGAACATGTACGTGGAGTAGTTTTGACTAACTAGTGGAAACTAGGTAATGACCATATGCTTGGAATCTAATACTCATATAAAAGTTTGCGGATTGAGCTCAAGATGGTATACTTTTGCTCTATTTTTAAATTTCTCTTACCTTACGTCGTAGCCTATTTGACTTGAATGATTAAGTCCATTGGGGTATCTCAAAACCCGTTACCCTTTGGTCTCTGTAAAACTAAGGAGTTACAGACCTAAAGCTCGTTACATAGGTCAAATAGAAAGCTTAATGGAATAAAGTTGCAAAAAAAGAAAAAAAAGTGTAAATGAAATATTCATAGCAAATCTTGCAAGTTTGAGCTACTGTGACTACTTTTCGGAATTTAGATGACTAGTGGGTTTGAATTACTTGGTGGAAGTTTGATTGTTGAACTACTCAAATTTTTGGAGAATCTTCACAAGCCTAAGCAGTTACAATAATTGGCTAAATCCAACCAAACTTGAGCGGGAAAGATTGAGTGATTTGAGAAAAACTATTGAATAGACACTCCGGGTTAGAGAGAAAATATCAAGTTTAGGAGAGTGCATCCAATGAGAAGGAAAGGAAATTTTGACCATTGAGGGTTGGGTATTCACCGATTTTTGTTTTGCAATGATTCAAAGTGACTATGCACACACATACATCTAACATGGATTAAGTTGAAAAGTTTCTTTTGTTTTTAGCATTTTTATAGATTTTTCATGAAATATAAGCAAGTTTCAAAAGATCATGGGAAGGTGGCAAAATTCCTAACATTTCGCGTGTTTGTAGTCCTTTAATAGTTTGATTATGTTTGTGTGCTTGCATGATATTTATAGATCATTTTGTTTGAGGACAAACAAAAATGCAAGTTTGGGGGTGTGATAAGTGCGGATTTTGCACTTATTTTAGCCTTTAAAAATAGCTAAATGAGTTCTTTAAAGTAGTTTACTACTTATTTATGTTCTTTTAATTATTTAGGTAAAAACTCGAGCTTGGATGGTGATTGGAAGAGGTCCACGCGAAAAATGAGCAAAAAGGACTAAATTTGTGCAAATCAAGAATTTCGGGGACCAAATGATAAATATGTCTAAAGATGGAGGACCAAAGTTGCAATTTATGGAGGACCTATATAAAAGATAACAAAAAATTCAAGGACTAAAGTCAGCATTTCAGATAGTTCAGGGACTAAATTGCAATTAATCGAAATTAAACTACAATAGCATGGTAGTTTTGCCCATGCGATGGCATAGGCAAAAGTCTTGCCATAGCAACATGCAAAATTTTTCAGCAGAATGATTTTGTACATTACCTTGCGATTGCATTTCTGGCAGTCCGCGTTTTTTGTTCAGATTTTCAAAGGCTTTTTTGTCTTTCAACTTTTATCTCTTCTAGGGTTAAAGGAACTGTTTTTCTTACATTTTTGGGGCATTTTCTCATACTCTTTCTCACATTGAAAGCTCCCCAAGAAGAAGAAAATTAGGACTCTTTGAAAACTCTATGTAAATGGGATTTCTTTGATTTTTGTACATCATTGTGAACATTTTGTAAAATAGAGGATGATGAATGCAGATTCATAGTGGGCAAATGAAGACAACCATGGGCTCAAACTAAATCTTCCATTTCTCTTGGCTTTATCAAATTCGGTGATGTATTTTGTATCTATTTTCCATTTTGTCTTTATAAATACTATAAGCCAATTTTATTTACTAGGAATGAGATGAATCCATTTATGCAGCTTTAAAGTGCATTTTTCTTGTTATTAATTCATTATACTTGGCATTACTCTAACTTAGTTGTCCTATTTTAGTTTACGTATTCTTAGTTTTCCAATTTAGTCTGACTTATTAATTTAGTTATTTGCTTATTTTATTAATTTAGTTTAGTTATTTTGCATATTTTAAGTAGTTCTCAGAATTGGTATCAAAGCTTGTTTTAAGTCAATTTTAATTAGTGTATGAATAAAATAGAATGTTTAAATTTAGAGCTTTTAGGAAATTTAAAGAGAAAAGATAATTTAGACAAAGAAACTTTAGTTTGTAATTTTGATAAAAGCTTTAAACATCTTTTAAATTCAGAAGATAAGCAGTTAAATAGTATAGTACATTTAATAATCAATTTAAGCGAAAATCTAGAAAAAAATATTTCTACAAATAATAGAAAAATAGAAATAGTTTTAGAAAATTTTAATAAAAGCATAAAAATTTTAGAAAATAATTTAGAATATATTATAAATCAAAATAGTGAAATCTTAAAGAAGTTTTCTTATAATAAAGACATAGAAAATATAACTTAGAAAGTAGAATAACAGTTTTAGAAAACGTTAAATCCGTAGAAACTCCTAAAGAAGATTTGAATAAATTAATTGGTAAATTAGAAAAGTTAGATTTAGGAAAAACTAAAGAAACAAGTAAATTTAAAAAGACTAAGTGGATATATACATAATGAATAAAGAAAAACAAGTTGTAGCTAGTAGTAGTAGAATTTTAGAAAATCCTTTAATGAGATCTTCAACTAGAAGAATGAAATCAGAAACCAGATTAGAATCCTTAATAGATATAGAAGAACAAATAGAAATGTTTAGACAAAATAAATTAAAATTAATAAAAGTTTTAGACATATATAAAAAAGGAAATCTTTTTAGTAAATCTATTATTTACCAACATTATGGAGAAAGATATATTTCTTGTACACACGAAGATCAGTTCATATCTTTAGATTTAGTAGAAAAAGATTCTTATAAAGAAATAACAAATAAAAACCTTTAACAGACACATCTAGGACTAATAATGGTAGGAGTAAAAGAATTACACAGAGAAAATTTAGGAGCCAAGACATTAATATGTTTATATGATAATAGATTTACATACATAGAACATGGATTATTAGGAAGCATAGATTTAGACATGAATAACAAATGAGGTATAGTTTATTTCACACCTGATTATTTAGTCAAAACAAAGAATTTCTATAATGATATTAAAATAGGAATAAGACCAAGGGATACCAAATGAAAAGAAATGAAGAAAATCTATTAATATGCACATGATTTGTAGGAAGACTTAGCGAAAATAGCACCACTAAATATAAATTAGAAAATGATCAAATCATCACTTTATTAGGACAAAAAGGTATAAAAGCAATCCCAGCAAAGAAATTTTCTTCAGAAACAAATACAGGATTAGACTAGAATTTAGCAAAATTTTTAGAAAAACCAATTTTACTACCAGAAGATAATATTATGCATAAAAATAGCAATGAAACTTTAAGTATTAGATTTGGAAATTACAATTATCAAGCATAAGAAACAAAGCAAGACGAAAATGAAGAAGAAAGTTGTAGATATATCGAAATAGAAGACTATGAAAGTGAAGAAGAAATTAATGCTTTAGATGAAGAAAGTGAAGATGATGATAAAGAATTTGGGTATATAGACATGGAATATTACAAAAATCTTAGGAGAACAAGAGAAGTAGAAATTAAGACTCTATTAGAAGAAAAAGATCAACCAAACATAGAAATTAAAATGGAAGAAAGCAGTAGTAAAAAAGCCTAAAGCAGAAACAGACCAAGAGTTTGGAAAAAGAAAAGACTCCATGAACAAAGAATACGATATTGGAGGAAAATGTCCTTTTCCCCCTGCTCGTTTGTATGATTGGGAAGACAAAAAATACAGAAGCATAAGAAAAAGACAAACAGAAGAAGGATGTAGTCTACCAATAGCAAGTGATAGATGATTAATATTAGAATTAAATAATTGCAAACCCCAAGATAGACCTAGCACTTTAACTAAATTGAAAAATTCTGTAATTAGAGCATGTAGTAGTTTACCTATACAAATGACAGTAGAAGAAATGTGGGCTTATTTAGAGATATATTTAGGAAAGACAGCTTTAGATATTTATGTTACAGCCAAAAAACTAAAACCAGATGAAATAAGACTAAGAATGGCTGGAGGAGAAAATCCTAGAAATTTCACTAGTTTTATCCGAGAAATAATTATAGGAACTGACCCATGTAGAGACAATGTTTATGAACAAAATAAAGCCTTAGAAGAATTAGAAAAACTAAGTTTAAGTAATATGAAGTACATACAACCGTTTTTATTGACTTTGAAAGACTAGTTAGTACAGCAGGATTAGCTTTAAATGTAAATGTATTAGATAGACTATATAAAAAAATTCCACCACCATAGAATAATAAAATTAAAAATGAAATAGAAAACTGGAATGGAAGAGGAATAACTATTAGCGCTACCATAAAATTTATAACAGATAAATTAAAAGAATATTGTATAGAAAAAGTAGCTAGAAAGCAATTAAAGAAATTAAATTATTCTTTTTGTTCAGATTTATAGACACCTCGAAGCTATGATTATAGAAAAAAAAAGAAAAAAGTATATAGAAAAGATAAATGATATAAATATAAAAAACAATATCAAAATAGAAAAAGATACAATATTAGACCAAGTAGAACATACTATGAAAATAGGAAACCTAATTATAATAGATACGTTAAAAGACCAAAAAATAGAAAAGATTGTAAATGCTATATTTGTGGAGATCCTAGACATTTTGCTAATAAATGTCCAAATAAAAATAAAAATAGAGAGACGTTAAATAAATTTATAATAATCGAATAAATACAGTGTCATATCACAGAGTTATCAGACAATGAATTTTGTAGTTCAGTATATAGTATATACACAGATGACGAGTTAGACAATTTAGAAATTGTAGAAAGTTTTAATGAAAGCAATAATAGTACAGAAGATTTAGATTTCTCAATTCTTGATATAAAAATGATGAACATAGAGCAAGAATGCATTCACGAATGGATTAGAGGACAAGGATCTATGATAGACAAATATACAATATGTAGAGTATATCCAGGACTTAGAAATGGAAATTAGTGTAAAAATTGTTTAGAAATTCATTGTAATAATTGCTTAGGAATCCAATATGAACCTCAAAATAAACCCAAAGACTATAGTGAAACCATAGAAAAATTAGAAGATAGAGTAACCAACACTAATAATAGAATTGATAAAATATATGAAGCTTTAGGAGAAATACATTACAGACTTATAAATCTAGAAAAAGGAAAGCAGCCTGTAGAAAGCTATACTGAGAATAATTATTTAGAAACAGAAAATCAAGAAGAAATAATATGTCAAATATCTAGAATAAAGCCAACCAAAAGTATTAGAATACCTATAGAAGTTAATAAGATGATTAAATTAAATTTAATAGCTTTAGTCGATACAGGATGAACATTTAATATAATTAGAAAATATTTAGTCCCAGAAGATTGTAAACAAAAATTAGAATATGAAATAAGAGGAAGTCAAATGGATGACATTAAATGGAGTTTGAAAAAAGACTTTTTGACGATTGTAAAATTAGATTTCAAGAAAGACAATATAACTTAACAACTACTTTAGTAAGTCAATTAATTAAAGATGAATTTGTTATAGGAATAAAATTCTTATTAAATAGGAATGGAAGTTTAACAATTACAAATGATGCAATCATTCTTGGGAAAGATACGTCTATTATACAGACTATAGAAACATCAGAGTTGCGAGCTAAGCGTGGTGGACATTTACCATCAAAAACACAAAATGATGAAGAAGACTTAGAAAATTTAGAATTTTTAGATTATTTATCGTTAGAAACCTTAAAAACAGATTTTGTACCAAGAGTAAAAGACTTAATTATTTTTAATAAAAAGATATATCATGTAGAAAGTATAGATAAGATTTTACAATCAGCTGAACAAACCCAAATAATAGGAGAATACCCTCTAAAACATTGTGATAGAAATATAATAAAAGCTAAAATAGAAATCATAAATGAAAATATAAAGATTGGGACCGCAGAAATAAAACATACTAATCAAGATATAGAAAACTTTAAAATTCAGATTAAAGAATTGTTAGAGTTAAAAGTAATAAGATCTTCAAGATCAGCAGCTTTTATGGTTAGAAATCATAGTGAAATCTAACTAGGAAAAGCTAGAATGGTTATAAATTATAAAAGACTAAATGATAATACTGTAGAAGACAGATATAAAATACCAGATAAAGACATGATTTAAATAAAATACAAAATGGTAAGATCTTTTCAAAATTTGACTGTAAATCAAAATTTTAGCAAATTAAAACGCATAAAGATTCTATGCCATGGACAGCTTTTACAACACCGCAAGGTCATTCTGAGTTGATTGTCATGCCACTTGGTTTAAAGAATGCTCCATCTATTTTTCAAAGAAAAATAGATTCTATTTTTAATTCTTTACCATTTGTTTGTGTATATATTGATGATATTTTGGTACATAGCAAAAATCATAAAAAGCATATAAATCATTTAGAAATTGTTTTAAATAAATTTATAGAAAATGGTTTAATTATTAGTAAAAAGAAAATATAAATAAATAAACAAAAAATAGAAGTTCTAGGAATAATCATAGGAGAAGGAAAAATTCAACTTCAACCCCATATAGTAAAGACTATTTTACAATTTTAAGATAAAATAGAAGAAACTAAAAAATTGCAAGCCTTTTTAGGAATATTAAATTATGCTATAAGTTTTATTAAAGAATTAGGTAAAAAGATTGGATATTTATACAATAAATTATCGAGCAAGAGTCAAAAGTATTTTAACCAAACAGACATAGAATTAGTAAGACAAATAAAAAATAAAGTCCAACAACTACCACTTTTAGAATTACCTTTAGATAGTGAATATAAAGTAGTGAAAACAGACGGATGTGAATTATGATGGGGATGAATTTTATATTCTAAACCAAATAAATATAGTGATAAAAAAGAAGAAGAAATTTGTAGATATGCTAGTGGTAAATATAAAATAAAATACTTAACCAGCCTAGATTATGAAATAATGGCTATAATTTATAGTATAGAAAGTTTTAAATTATTTTTAAATACTAAATTTACTATTAGAACAGATTGTGAAGCAATTGTTAAATTTATTAAAAAGACTAATTTTGATAAAATTAGACATAAAAGGTGGTTAAAATTGTATGAAATCTTAAATAGTTATAAGGTAAGTATTGAACACATATATGAAAAAAAATAACATTTTAGCTGATAATTTAAGTAAACAAGTTATTGACTTTCTGACCAATTTTGTTCATATTGCAGATGGATCAAAGGATGATGAATTTTGGGAACATCACTTTAAGAGTGGTCTCTAAAGGATCTAATCTTCGATTCAGAGGAAATAATTTAGAAAGACTTTCAGAAAAAGAAATGTGTCTACTAGATAATCTCTAGATGGCAAGAGACTCTAGACAGAAATTAGACAGCATTAATACTTTAGCTAATTATTTTAGATAGACTCATAATCAAATACAAAGTAAAAATTTTAGTTTCTTTGTAATAATCAAAGGAAGACAACCATGAGTTTATAACTACTGGCCATAAGTAATTGAACAGATAGATAGATTTCCAGACCTCTTTTTAAAGGATTTTACTTTCTTGAAGAAGTTTTAAATCATTGTAGACAGACCATCGAATTTAATTTTTACATATTTGAAAAGTTAGACAGATAATTCATGCATCTACTTTTCAACCATCATCATTTTCTTCTCAAACATCATCTTCATCTTTGCACTGTGTAATAGGTGTGAAACTATGACTAGAGTAGTTAGAGATCTTAATTGTAAAAAGCATACTTTGGAAGTAAAACTAGAAATTTTATAAGACCAAGTATTTTCTCATTGAGAAATAACTAAATACCAAGATGAAATATTTAAATTATATGAGACCCTAGAAAGATTTAATACTGATGAAGAAAATTATTCAAAAAACATCATTACTTTTTCTAGTAAAAAATATCCGCCTAAAATAGAAAGACTTATTGAACTAACAAATTCTACAGCTGCAGGGTAAGAAAACACTCTTTTTGATCTACAACAAAGTATTGGAGATTGTGCCAACATTGTTCGAAATTCTATAAAAAATTCACTTATCCAAGAAATTATTGAGTTCTCCCAAACTCTACAATATTATCATAATGAGAATCAATATTTCCTTCAATATGACCCTCTCTATAAAACAGCTATCCACGACTCTTCATTTCTTAGACACAATTACCCTACTATTTCATTTGACTATACAGTTTCTCAAGAAGAAGACGATATATTTTATTCAGCTTTACAATACGGCATGATTGACACAATATATATCTTAAACAAACCTTTTAACTTTTTTCCACATTCTCTTAAAAAGATTCTTGATCAGCTTAAACAACACCCTTTAATGATTCAATTTACATCCTGACCACCAATTGTAAATAATGGTATTATTATCCCAACATACCATTTTATTAAAATTTTTGAAGGTTCTAGAAAATCCAGGCCTTATTCAAAGACTGATATCAAGATTAAAATTGGACAGATTGATTATGAAAAAAAAAATTCAGAAACAACTGATCTCATAGAAATGCAAAGGACCCACTACAGACTTGTGGCACAATGGAATAATGGAATAATATTTTGTGAAGAATTTCTAGCAATAAATATCAAGGTA
Source organism: Forsythia viridissima (assembly GCA_030279155.1). Lineage (NCBI taxonomy): Eukaryota > Viridiplantae > Streptophyta > Magnoliopsida > Lamiales > Oleaceae > Forsythia > Forsythia viridissima. The sequence goes on from CM059036.1 coordinate 7,003,229, forward strand.
GAAAGATTATATGTTCCGAATACTCATAAAAAAGATTTATATCTGATGACTTTTCAAGAAAATTATTGTATTGAAAGCTATTGTGAAGCATCAGAGAACCATTCAGATACAGATAATATTTCAGACGGAGCAAACAATGAAATGGATACTGATCTGGAAGAAGCCTATATTGAAATGATGGACATATAATAATTAGATTTGACAACACATGGATTCAGCACAAGGACAATAATTCAGCACAAGGGCAATAATTTTAAAAGAAAGGTAAAAAAGCCTACAAAAAAAAAACCAATAATGGAAGGAAATGCTGCGTAGTCAAAGTGTGTGCAGAGTAAATAGTACAAGTATTCATGATAAACAGTAAAGTGTGCAGAGAAAGCTTTGGATTTTTCTTATTTCTTTTTCCAATCTTACACTTGTAAAGATTGTACGATTATTTTATTATTTCTTTTGTCTATAAATACATTTGTTCATAGAATAAAGAACACACGCAAAAACACTAGAAAATAGAACACACACAAATTTACATACTCTTATATTGCTCTTCATTGTAAAAATTTTCTTAGACATTTTCAATAAAAGTATGTTCTTCATCTTTTCTTATTTAATTATCTGTTACTTTATTATATTTTTGAGAAAGGCCTAAAAGAGAAAAAAATTTAGTAAACAATTAATTCCTTCAAAAATATTTTCTTTATATTTCAAGAAATTTTTGTTTAAATTAACCTCTTTTGTTTAAAATTAACATCTTTTTCTGAATTAAGGTTGAACTAGTCTAGGGTCTTGCTTATGGGCACGCAGATGATTTTTTGACTTTGTCTAAGTCAAAGTCATTATTATTTCTCTTGGGCTCTACTACCCAAATTCAAAGCTTGGATGGATATACTGCCAGCACGGTTCAAGATAACTTGATGCATTCTGTCATCGAGAGTTTTTCAGGTATGGATGATTGAGGAGGATTTCTAAGAGTTCGCATATGTTGTGCAGTTTTCATCTTGAAATCTACTATTTTTGAATAATGCAGTTGAGAAGATTATTAAGGGACGATTTTGGAGTCGTCAATTATGCATTATCAAATACCTGTTGAAGGCCCTCAAAGTCATTTAAGAATTGTTGAGGCCTCAGATATGAGTCTTACTCTATGTTGTCTGAATGATCTATGTTTGTTTCAATGACATCAATTGCCTTGATAGGTAGTTGGGGCAAAATGGTTGCTTAGATCTTAATACCTTTCTCCTCTGATGCCTTGAGCGTTCCTTGGTAAAATTAAAAGAGAAAAGAGAAAAGGGTGGCACAATGATTGGTAGTTTGGCAACTTATTGCTCAAAACTGAAGAGTAAGAATAAAGGACTTCGGTCCTAGTTAATTTCACATCTTATCAGGATCTATCAGTGGGAAATAATAGTCTGGTGGAGCCAACACTGAATTTCATTAAAAACTGGTTGCCACCTCATCCACCTCAACTTCTAAGTTCTAACTGGAGAGAGATAATTAGGTAGAGGGAGGGATGGAGGATTAAGAAGCAAGATTGTCTTGTGTGCGTGTTTGCACTCTTGTGAGAGAGAGAGCCATGCAAGGGGTTGGGGGTCACATTCTGAATTTCTGAAATTGCATTTATAACAACCATATTTTATTGTATAGAAAGTTTTATTGTCTTCTAAAGCTATAATAACTTCAATGGCTCTTTCTCCACCCTTATCATCAAAATTGACCTCCAGAAAAATGATGTGTTGGCTTTGTCTGCGGGGTAAGATAGAGGCAGCTCATTTGCCCTCAACGGTCCTAGTTTTTGTTTAGTGTACTTCTTCTTTCAACAGTTTCTTTCTGCCTAGTACTTGAATATGTTATATAATTAAAATCCCATTGTTTGCCAATATTGTCTGCTTTTCATTGATAGTCATATCTCAGCTAAACACCTAAGACTATTTATTTTGTGAACTGCCATCTCTCAGGTGTTGATCTGTAGAAATGAGGCTGAGAAATGTTTGATAGAATCATCTATAAATTCTCTGCGCATAAGTCTTAAGGTAAATTCCAGTAACTTTGATATATTGATTGATTTTACTTTTCTGCTTTTAAATAGTTCATCAACTTTATCTCTATGATAAAATCTCTGCACTTTCCCAATATGATTAGTCTTCCCATAATAATCCTGCCATGATAACAACTTCATGTCTCGTAATTTTAACAGTATAATTACATCTTGCAGTTTGCTGTCACATGTTTATGTGATGAGTCCATCTATAAATTATGCTACTTCATCAAAGTCGTAAAAAAGATTATCATGAGCCTGTTTTAAAATGCTAGGTGAGGTATTCAGTTTTGTCTGTTTCTTGGGAACATCATAGTGATATTTCCTGGCAATTGTGTAGGGTGTGTTTATTTTTTTTCTCTGTGTTTTTTCTTAAGAGAGGGGGCGGGTTTGTGGTTGTCTTTCTAAACTGGAGTTTAAGGCAGGGGGAAGGAGGGTCTATGGAGGAAGTCAGTCAGAGGTGATGGTGTTAAAATTTGAATTCACAAATGTATTGGAGAAGATGTAATACTACTAGCTTCAAAGAGTCTAAACTGGTGAGAAGAGGTAAGGAGTGTCGGGATAAACCTAGCAAGGGACTCTCTGATACTCAGGTTGGTACAAAGCATGTCAGTTTAGCTAGCGCTTTTATTAGTGACGTTTCTCAAACTAATTAAACGAGGATAACTACGACAAGTGATTTTATAACTACTTGAAAGCTGTTGCATGAGAAGGATGAAGCCACTCAGACCAAATGCTTGAATACTCTGGCACCTCCTTTGATGGGACACTTTGAAGAAGAGAAAGGAGGACGATGGTTTCAAGGCACTCAGAATACAACGTGGACCACCACTAGATATTTCTTGCTCTTTGTTCATCACTGGAATATGCTGCCTATACACCAACTGCGTGAATTTGTGGATGCATCTTCTAAATTACATCTAATATTTTGTAGTCAGAACTAATGATCATGTACTGATTGTATACTAGGTATATACTGTATGATGTTCAGAAAAATGCCACTAGGTATATCCTGTATGAATTTCACAAAAACTATCAGTTAAAGCTCATCTCGTCACAGTGTTAGATGTTTTCTTAATGAATGATCCACAAGTTATATTGATTCCCTCAGTTTGACCCTAAAGCCTTACAACTGAGCTCAACCAATTATAAATGATTGTTTTCAGAGCTCTTGGTCTCCTTATGGGGGAATGCAGAGCCCTACAAAATAATACAAAATTGATAAATCCTCATTCCCTTATATGTGTATTTGATGTTATTGGATAATACAAAATTGATGGATCATCATGCCCTTAGGTGTGTATTTGATGTTATTGGATAGGTAAAACAGGCAGATGAACTTGAAAACACACTGACAAAAAAGTTCCTCAGATTTTTATCAATGAGAGCATAAGCATTTCAAGTGTTGAGGAGAAAGCCAGTGCAGGTACATATTTTTTTCTTTTTGTTCCAGGCTATGATTTTCTAACTTTATTTCCTACTTCAGAAATTAAAAAACAGAGGTAATAGGAATTGTTACAGAATTTATGGCCTTACTCATATCTTACGAAAGAAGAAAACACAGTGACATGAAAAAAAGATGTTCTATTGGAGAATCTTCATTGCTTTTGATTCAAAACACCAGACTAAACTTTTTGCATCAAGTTGCGCGTTGTATATCCTTCCCTATTCTTTAATTTTGACAAATGAACATTAGCATTATAGGTTTTAGTATGTAGCAAAATGAAACTGAGAGATGCCTAGACCAATAAATACGATCTAAATAATGTGCTTGCATAAATTATGTTTTTGATCAATAACCAAAAACAACATTGATGTCGTCATATTGTCAAAAGGTTTGGGTTGTTCTCAGATCATGTATTATTACTGTTGCTATGCCATCACTATAAAATAACATTCTTCTATGGTCAATATGTCCTCGTTGGTTATATTGTATAGTGCTTGATTTCTTTGTCGGTGTATATTGAAATCCTTTAGCGTTCTAGTAGTTTATAATTCTTTAAACTATTTAAATTTGCTTTCAGAATTGCATCTGAAGAAGCTATTCTTGACTATTCCTCAAACGAAAGAGCTGGCAAACCACACCAATTCCATTCCAATTCTCTCAAACAGAGCAGGATAACTGCCATCAAGTTGCCCCTTCAGAGCGAATGGTAGCCTCCGTCCTCTTTTGAGTAGAATTATGGGCTCTTAGTAATAGAAGTGGGCATGAATGGAGCTTCTAGGACTATGTTGACTGAAGCTCTCTCTGTCCATTTAATGTTGATTTGCTGTAAATAGACAATAGTGTCAATTGGCTTATTCGATGCTATCCCTAAACTTTCACCTATTGTTATCTCAACCACACCCTTCTCTATAAAGAAGATAAAATAGTTAGCCCATTTTCTCTGTTCTCCCGTCATTTTGCTACACAAGGGCTCATGGAACATGGGAATGTAAAAAGGGAAATTTTGTCAATATCTGAACACAATTCAACGTGTATTCATCTTGTCTCTCCCCCTCCTTTGCTTATTCGGTTATTAGTTCAAATTATACGAGGAGTCTTTCTCACCTTGTGCTTGAGATTACTTTTCCTACATTTCCTCACTTTTTTGTTTGCATTGATGCTCCTAGCTCTCAACGTAATGCTAGGAATTATCAAATCATGGAGTGATTATCTGTTGCTGCATCCTCGAAAATGAGAGCAGTCATGATTCTTACACTTCGAACAGGCCCTTAGTCACGCTTCTTTTTAAATGAATGGTTGACACTAGGTGTTGGATCTTTAGGTGGGAAGGTGCAATCCCCCCTACCCCCAAGTTTCAAAGTACTGTAGAAATTACTTTTGAAGAAATCGCATTTTTCCTTGACACACATGCATCAAATTCTTCCGAAATATGTGAAGTTCCCCAACAGATGCACCAATCTCAAATCTTGGATCTATGTCTAGCTCAATCAATCACTTCCATTGTATGTCCATGAGACATTGGAATATCATTAATACAGATAATCAGTTATATTCATCTCATATCCAATATGTAACATATGAAGAATTGTAATATCATGAAGTGTTAATCTGAATATTTATTAACAATGTAAATTTCTAATTTGATTTGATTATAATGTTTATCACCATCACACTTAAAAGAGTTCATAAAATTTGCGCTTTTCAATGGTGTAATTTTTTCAGGGTTATGACATCAGTTTTCTTGTAACTAATTATCAGTGTGAAGAGATGCAGAGGCACAAACTTATAGATTTTATTGTGCAGTTCATAGAGGTAATATTTCTTTTTTAAGTTTTGATGCAATTAACTCTCTAATTTGCGAACATACTTGGATAAGGATTCTTTTTTTCTATGCATATTTGATACAAAAGATGAGCAATAAAGAAAATGAAGAGTAAGAAGATGGTAATATGAAGCCCCAAGTTTCCGTTTGGTGTAAAGCTAAATATGTACCATTATGTATCTTCACTAGAGGAATTATGATTCGTGATATCTTAATGACAATCTTTTCATTACCTTAAAATTGGGTAGAGAAAACTGGTGCAACTTATTTGTAACTTATGATTACTACCAAACACGAAGGATCACATTTACTGTTTAGTAGATACCATTCCATTGTTAAGTCGATGAGTTGTCCTCTGTTTACCTGTCTATGTTGCAAGCCTTTTTCCTTAATTTTTTTTCTGGTTAAATATCCAAGTTAATTTGGAGATGGCAAGAAAACTGGCTGCCAAAAGTTATACTAGTCTTTTTCACCTTCACAGAGCTTGAGTGTTTTATTTGGGCACATAAACATCTATGATCTCTTTCTTGTTATTTTCATCATTCAAGTTTTTTTGTATCACTATTTCATTTTAATTGGATGCTCAAAAGGTATTGAAATGCTAATGTGCCACATAATACCGTCCGAAGTGACATAAGAATGACTTGTACTTATAATAGCCCTTAAAACCTCAAATTACCTAATCAAACCAATTATTTGAAAGTGCTTATGGAACTCATCTGAATAATGTGAATAATACGTAGCACAACGCTTCTGGAGGCGTGGTCCACTTGATCCACTTATCTTGAACATCATATCAAACCAATTATTCGAAAGTGCTTATAGAACTCATCTGAATAATGTGAATAATACGTAGTGCAATGCTTCTGGAAGCGTGATCCTGTGATCTTGAACATCATATCTTGAAGTATATATAAGCTTTTGTTTGACATGGAAGGTTCTAATTTCCCTTTTATTTGCATAAATATTGTTTTAAGTGCTGCTAATTTGTTTCGAGTTTAGTAATTGAAAATTTTGGTGCCTATAGTGTTGTAGGCTTATAGTAGTTCCTACTACTGAGTAATCTTGATCAGCTTCCGATCTCCCAAAAATACATCGGCAATAAGGGTTATTAAATCATTTATGTTCTTTCTTTGAACTGCAGGATATTGAAGAAATAAGTGATATAAAATTATCCGTGAACACAAGAGGAAGGCTTGTTGCTATGGAGTTTCTGAAGCAATTCATCTGAAGACTCAGTATCTTCCCCTATTTCATGAGTCGAAATTCAGTTATATACTTGAGGATGTAACCGGGAAAGATATGAACTGATTGTAGCATAATCTGGCAAACGATGTTCTTGAGAGTTGGTGCATCGAGCTAAGAATTAAGCATATAATTCTGGTCGTGTAAATTGAATTCATATTAGTTCATAGTTTTTTATTGACACGCATTGAACAAAGTTTCACACAGTTTTGATTAATGGTCAGGTCTTTGCTTGCAATGCCTAAGTGGAACACAGTTATTCGTATTCTACCTTGCCAAAATGATTCTTTTTTCTTGATTTGAGGATGGCAAAATACCAATACCCGACCCACCCGCCTTGTCCCGATCCATCCCGAATGGAGTGGGAAATTCTCACTTTTTATATTTTAAAGTTTAAATCGTATTTAAAATATTAAAATTAAAATTAAAAAATAATTAATTATTTAAATGAAACGGTAAATGAGGATATTTTAATTCTCGTTCTGTTTTGCCTCCCAAAAATTTCTGACGTGATGGGATTGGTAAGAGCCGTCCCGGTCCTATCCCGTTGTCATCCATGTCTTGATTTGAGTTGAGACTGTTGATTCGGGCTGGTGCACGACTCGGATCGTGTGTTTAGATCAAAATCCAAATGCTGGTTGACTCAAATCGAGAAAATAAAAATTAACAAAATTATTTCTTGACGAAAATAAAAAAAAGTGAAAAATGCTTTGCCAATATGTTGTTCAGTATATACTATTTAGGGGTTTTTTCAAAAATAACCACAATAAATAAACTATTTCTTAAAATACTATCATGTTTTTTTTATTCTAAAAATACTGTTTTTTTTAGTTTTGTAACACTTGTTGTTATATTTGTTACATTTGTTATTTTAGTTATAATAAATGTGTTACATTTGTTATTAACAAACATAACAAATGTAACAACAAGTGTTATAAAAATAAAAAACAGTATTTTTAGAATAAAAAAAGTTAAATAGTATTTTTTAAATTATTTTACATTTTGTAGTATAGGGTGAAATTATCACTACTATTTATAAGCAGGGGCGGCTCCAGCCCAAGGCACGGGCCCAAATTTTTTTTTTAGGAAACTTTTTAATGGGCAGCCCAAAAAAATTGAAAAAATTAATATAATAGCATAGCCCATACCCCATACATAAGCCCAAAGGCCCCAAACCCACTTTAAATTTAATCCCATTTCCACCATTTCATTAAACCATTTTCACAGAGAGTGAGACACAGATTGCCGGCGAATTTCCCAAAATTTGAAACCCTCGCCTCACCTGGACTCCCTCTCCTTGGTCGTTCACTGTCGTTCGTCCCTCATAATTCAAATCTCAATTCTAATCTTTCACCGGTTCACCCCGCAACCGACGTTCGTCAATCGTATCCCAAAAGGCCAAAAGTTCGCTTTCTTTTGCCAGACTTAGCCCTCAGGTTTGGTCACTTGTTGACTTGTTGTTGCAGTGTTGCTGTTAATTTTTAAATGATTTAAAAGGGTTTTTAATTTACAAGGATTGTTAATTTTATCATTTTTTTCAGTTTTGTTAATTTACTCTTTGGACTTGGAATTGCCCTCTTTCGCGGCCTGCTTTTCCTAATTGTCTGGCAGTGTCTACAATTGATTGAAAGTACGAGATGGTTAACTTACACTTTTGTAATTGTATTTGTCATTTGTGAATTGGGAGTTTATGATTTAATTTATGAATTGGAAATTTGAATTTGTATATTGTTATTTGTGAATCGAATTTTTGAATTGGCAATTTGAATTAAGCCGTTATTAGTTATTTGTTAAAGAGAAATTTGAATGACTGAGATTTGAATGTGTATTTTACAGTGGTGTGCTGTGCAGTGATTTGCTCCTCCCTTTGATATTGTTCAATTGGTATTCACAGTGGACATGGAAATGTATTAATATAAAAGATTAAAAAATTGAGAATTCTAATCCTTCAATCCTTCTTAAGTAATTGTGATTTTTTTTTTTTTATTTTAAAAAAAATTGGGGGCGCTGCCCCCAAACCCCCGTAAGGAGGTTCCCCCAACCCACCCTTTTGACATATCCTAGATCCACCCTTGTTTATAAGCACTTATAAATTAATTAAATATTATTTATATCACTCATTTTGTAGGACTTATAATTTTTATTTATTTTTTATTCACGCATTTCCTAAAGAATCACTATTAATCTACAAAAATTTGTATCAAACGTACACTAAGTCAATATCAAGTAATATCTCACATTTTTTTGCCAAATGCTTTGCTATTTGGAAAAGTTCAAAATTTGCTAGAACACATGATTTATTTATATATACGAGACTGATGCAATGTGGTGGTGACGGTATAAAAAAAAAAAAAACAATACCTTCCTTTTTATCGACAGAAGATGATCTTTACATAGTATTTTCGATATTTTATCTTCTTTTTCGTATTTAATTTGTTGTTTTGCAAAACATGAAGTCTATAACTCACTCTCTCGCTTATCATGGTGTGCTTTGCAGGTTTTTTAAGTTTTATTGTTGACGCTAATTGAGAACTGAATGGAAGAATAATGTTGGGGTAAAAAAAAAAGTATTCCTAAAAAATAAAAACAAAATAAATAAATTATATGTAAAACCTCCCCTTTGCCCGAAATCCCCCAAACCCCAGCACCTCCGTCTGTGGCTCTCACTCTGTCGGTCAATATGTCACTCTCCCGCTACTTCCTCCACAAACCACCGTCAAAACACCTCCTCCGCCGCCACAAATCCACCGCCACCACAACGTTCCCATCTTCCACGGAACATGTCAACAAACATTCTGGAAACCACGAGTTCCTTCATCCCAGCACCTTCATTAACTCCTGGAAGCCCCCCCGCGATCCGAAGCAGGCCGAAGCTCAGCTCACCTTTCTCCGACGAGACTATGCCCAGAAAGTCAAGGAAATCCGGAAGGCCTACATCAAGGAAATGGAGTTGCAGAGGCTCGAGAAATTGCGCAAGGACGAGGCTAAAAAAGAGGCAATGAGGATCGCAAATGAGGAGAGAAAAGCAGCAAAGGCTGCAAAGAAGAAAGCGGAGGCTATTGAAAGACAGGCAGCCGAAGAAGAGTTCCGACGAACCTTGGTAAGAGAAATTAGCTTTATGCTTTCCCTCTTTGATCTCTATTTCATTTTGAGGATGAGTATGCATATTACATTTTTAAATTACGATTTTGCAGGCCGGATTTTGTTGTCTGTGTTCTCATTGTTGTTGAATAATGGTTTTCTTATAAAAGCAGCGTTCTTGATTTACTAATATTATTTAAATTGAAGTTATAAATTTTCTTTTGTAAGCGTAAGTGTAAGTGCTTCACGCCATATGTGCTCATGCTTTGATTCAATCGTGATTCATCATTCATGAGAAGAATCATTGCGTTGGTTAATACTGCTGGCGTAATTTTGTTATACATAATCTGCTACATTTGTATATTTGCCATAGTTGTGTCTTTGTCTATAGCATTGTTAATGAATTATATAATGTCCTGTGCTCAAGTTCATTCGTAATTTTGCTGCCTAAAAGTTTATTTTTATATTTTTTGTGCTTGGTGAAGTTTTCTTCTAAGATTCTGTATGCAATCTCTATGTGGATTTTGAAAACAATTAAACATAAACTACTGAATTAGGGGGAGCCATTGTGTCTGATGTCTGTTATTCAATATCATTTTTTAACCGAAAAAGTATTTTTATATTATTCGATATTACCTACTGGCATATGACAAAGTCATATAATTAAAGTGCATGGTAAAAGAAACAGAAGACCATAATTTGAAATAATTTACCCATATGCTCTTGGATTTGTTTTGTTATATAAGAAGGATTTGATTTGAGATTGCGCCTTTATGAAAATCCAAAACTAGTACTAGGCACGAGAATCATAGCAACTTTTTTTTAACATATTTCACCTTATGCGATAGGAAATCAGTTATGGATTACCTCATGATGTAAACTAGATTTGTTATGCAACACGTTATTTAACTATATATGCAATATATGTGTGTTCATGACTGTTGAATCCTGTCTTTTCTTCCCTAGCTTTTAATTTTACTCTGTCCAGCCAGAGACGAGATGAGGAGTATGTTCTTTATTTATTACCTTCAGAATATGAATGTATGGTACATTCATTTGTTTGTCCTCTATTTATATTTCAAGAAAATGAAATATAACCATCCTGTCACTAGTTTCAAGATGCAAAATCTCAATCATATAGCAGCTGGCACATGTTAATTTGTTATGACTATCACTCTTTCATATATGATAATTTTTTAATTCAAGTCCCACGTGTTGCAATCTAATTGATTTCTATACATGTACTTGAAGCAGATAATCTGCAATCTGGTTGAGTGTTTATATGTTGTGTGCTAGCTGGATCTCGTCACCCTTCTATGTGCGAATAATTGAAAAGTTGTTATTTGAATGTTGAGGCATCTCTTACTTATATCTGAGTTATTTCCCCTTCCTTGGGTCTGTATTTATCTTTTTCGTTCATTTATCAATCAATCTTTTTAGGGGATTGAGGATGCGAAACAATCAAGAAATTTCTTATAAAATTGGTATAAAGTTACCCCCATTAGATGGAAGAATAAAAGTTGCTTCCTTTTATGGTTTGCTCTCTCAACAATTTGACCTAGCACCATGCTTTGTGGCTGATATGTTCTAATTCTTATGATGCAGATGAAAGAAAGAGCGGAGAAGCTTGAATATTGGAGGATGAGAGTAATGAAAGTTGAGGAGAAGAAGAAAGAGAAGAAGGAGCTTCTGCATAGACAAAGTTCTATATGGGTTGATGAATCGGAATTGGAAAAGAAGACATTGGAGGCCATTGTTGATACTACTACCCTTTGAATGAGTTCTCTTTCAAAACTGATTGCACGAGTTAGGATTGTCGATCCTAGGATACTTATATCATAGACTTGGAATGCCGTCCTTTGAAAATTTCCAAAATTCAAGTTATTTGACTATTGTTTATGGATGTAGCCTTGTTAATGTTTGGTGGATTTGTCCTTTCATTATCGGGTAATTGTCAAAAATAAGTCCGGAGGTGAATGATAGTACTCTAAAATAAAGTGAATACTTACTTTTGGTATGCTGATTATAATAGTCAATTCTTCATCTTCAAGGCGTAATCAACTCTCCAAATATCATATTGAAACTTGAAAGGTATCAAATTTCTTGAAATTGAGAATGTCCTAAAGGAAAATAAACTTCCATAAAGTGAACTATGCGAATTAACCGGATAATGATTGCTGGATGTCATGGGGTTCTCCCTCCCCTTATCCTTGGTATGATATTGGGTGATGGTTTGATTGAAAACTTGTACTGAAAAGAAGTGAGTGATTCAATATAGGCAATATTTTCATTTGGTTTGCAGTCCTTTGTTCTGGGACCAAACCAAATCAAACTATGATGACTCTGCTGGCACAAGTACTTTGTCAATTAGAAGTATAAACTTTTAGAACAAGTTATTATTGGAGACGTCGTAAGTAGATCTTCATCCTTTAATTTGTAGCAAGTAGGTTTTCAACTTTTTAGTTCTGTACCAAGTGATCCTATTGGACGGTTTCGCGTGACAACCCAAATGGACAGAAATCATCCACTAGAGATTCACTTCTTACAAAACTTGAAGGTTGAGAACCACGCTACTAATTGAAAGTTGGGAACATGTTTCATTTCGCATAGGAAGGAGTCCCCAGTCGTAAACGTTTCACAAATGGATGGTTCTGGCAAAAGACATATAATAAGCAGGTAAAGTATGGATTCCTTTCAAGAATGTAGTGCAGCAACGTAATAGAAAAGGAAAAACAGGACACAAATGCGTACATAATTGCAGTTTGAGCAAAAGAGAGATGACAATATGCATAATTGCATATTGCAGCATACATCTTTGACGCAATACAATGTGCGCCCTTAAATGAAACCAAGAAACAATCTTTCTCATTATATCATGATAGCAAAACCAATCCATTTGAAATAGAATTAAATCAATAATACCGAGTTCATGTAATCTTCCGTTTAAGCATGTGAATATGGTACATCTGGAAAAAACTAACTTTACAGTCAAAATTTAACAACTATCCAACCAACCAAAATGATTCCCAGTTATCATTTACATTATATTCTTCAAATGAAAAAAATAAAAGAATCGTGACCACTTCCATTTGCCAAGAAACAGAAAACAAGCACCAGCGACGCTCCATTTTGTTGAGCACCGAGTACTACTGGGCCTTTGGTTTTTGAATTTTCACGTAGGGAAAAAATCCCAGAAAGTGCTTAATTTTGGGATCCCACTCCCGTTGTTGAGCGCGACAGTACATCAGGAATGCATTTGCAAAGTACGAATTAAAACCCATTAGAACATGCCACAGAGCATGACCCTGGGGATTGAAGTACCAGTGTGATATGCTCTTGCAGAACAAACTGTCAATTAACCAGCACAGACTCCCAAATAATAGAGTGGCAACGTGCAACTTGCAAGCCGCTTAGCTGATTTATCTTCTGTGTGAATGTAATATTTATACATCCGAGGAATGCAAAGAAGACAAAGCAGCGCGTAGTGCACCTTCAAACCAATATCAAAGCGCAGCTGTGAATGTGCTATGGCAAATACTGCACCATAAAGGAATAAAAAGGTTAGCATTGTACTTCGATAATGCCAATCCGGTGAGTAGAGGATGTAGATATAAAGGAGCATTTCCCACACCATAGGAGTTTCGTCACCCTGCTGTTGCCTAGAAATAAATTTGGAATTTGTCACAGATAGATTCTATAGAGATTACATCATTTAATTCAAACAGCCAAATATATTAACTTGAAGCAGTGTTAGACCAACATTTTCACCACTCATGCCATAAGATTTTTCCAGATGGACCTTTCTTCAAACAAATAAGGACTTTCTCTTAAATGTTTATTTGTTGTTTTAGATCTTTCGAAAAATAAAGAAGCAGGCAACACTAACTAGAGATTTTTACTTCTCGTCTAGTTTAATATGGAACCAGCATGTATCAATGAACAAAGATACCTTAAAACGAAACCATAATTCTACAGCAGGAAAACAAAACAATCTTTTCTTCTACTTCGGGCTACTCTATGAGCAGAAGCCCATTCCAATGCACCATTCCAAAATGCAAAGACATGAGATACTTTACGATATCAACTTACCTTGTTCCAAATAAGGAAAATTTGGCATTAGTTCAACATACGAACTAGTGAGAATTTTCTGCTATAAAATGCTTTTGGGTTCCATGGAATGGTTTTCTGCTGTGGTTTCTCAATGTATATAATGGTTTCAAGAAGTTATTTAAGTGGCTTCTTCGTCTTTTTATTTGTGTTATTTTACTTTTAAATTTTTGGATGCAGTGTGTTCATTCTTTGAAAGCTCATACACTTACAAAGGTACACTTGCACCACATTTAGCAAAAAATTTCTAATGTTCATTTAGTAAGAAAAATCTCCATCAATGCCTCTATACAGCTTACAGCCTTACACAGCCATTTCAATACATAAACCAGATTGACAAGAAAATAAAAGGGAAAAAAAAAAAACTTACAGCCGCTGCAGCGTGGCATGATATAGCATGCGGCCTGTACAACGAATTTCGTGTATTAAAATACAGAAACTGTTACAAATTGAAATTTGATAAATTACAAAGTGGATAATCTTCTTGTGATTGCGTAACTGCAGAATCCTCTGATTAACGATCCGAGTGTTGAAGACGAGGGGCCACGTGGCTTGAATCCTGGACTTCGAGACTTGTTCAATTTGCTTGAACCTTCAATGTTTGGACTTGGCTTGAATGTGATTTGTGAAAAAGCTTTAATCTTCTTAGACTTGCTTTAATTTGAAGAAGATTTTGATCTTCTTAAAATTTTCCGGGTTTTGGATTTTCTGCCGGGTTGTGAATTTTCTCCTGGACTTGCTTCTGGACTTTTGGCTTTTCTTCTGCCGGAATTTCACTTGTGATTTCTCTTGGACTTAATGTCCTATTTATAGAGAAATCTCAAACTACCCACTTTCTATTTATAACCACCCAATACGTATTAAATATAAAAGGGGGACGAATTTTCTACGTGGGTTAGTTTTAATATGAACGGGTCATAAATAGACTTGGGCTTTAATCAATTTAAATGGGCTATTTGTTTTTTTAATAGGCCAAACCCATTTCTTTATTTTATTTTATTTTTTTGGTGTCTACAAATGTCCCCTCAAGATTTATTCATTTATTATGAAAATAAATAAATAAATAAATCTTGACAATTTGAAATTTTATTTAGAGTTTGATTTACACTTAAACTCTTTCAAATAATTATCTCCTAGTTTGAATAGAATTTTGAATTCTAAACACAAAAAGAATTTGGATGAGATTGTATAGGTTGAGTTACAATAGAATTATACAACTTCAATCCTACTTGACTTGGATGAATTAGAATTTCAATTATATATATCACAATCCAACATTGCAAGTAAAAATTTATTCACTCAATACTACAAAAATTATATTCTTGTGAAAGAGTAAATTCAGTTAATCATAGGAAGAAGGAATCCAACATTGTTGACGTAGGAGTAACTCAAAATTTAACAAGGTCAGAAGAGAGATTTTAGGCTTGGATTTCATCAATTTCAAGAGTGATTTGATTTCTCATTCATACTTTGCAAGTAATCATGATTTTTTTTTAATAAAATAGAAATTGAAGTACAAGAAATCGTTCATCATCTTGTTATCCCATCTTTTTTTTTTATTATTATTATTTCCTTTTTTACGTGTACAAGAAGAAAAGAGAAAAAAAAAAATAATAATAAAATTACTGTTCATTGTGTGTGTGTGTGTGTGTGAGGGAGAGAGAGTAAGCCGAGTCTTGGTTTGCGTGCATGTGTGTAATCTTGGTTTCTGTTTTACACTTTTTTTTTTTTTTTTAAAGAATATTTATATATATATGGTATATACACGTGTGTGTGTGTGTATACCATGTATATGTGTGTGTTTTAGTGTGTGCATGATTGTGTTTTGACTTTTGTGTGTTGTCTTCTTCTTCCTTTTTTTTTTTTTTTTTCAATTTTAAGTTTCTGTTTGGCGTTATGTTTTATTTTTTTGTTTTTATTTTTTATTTTTTTGACAAACAGAAACTTGGTTTCAAAATGTTTCAAGTTTTTATTATTATTATTTTTTTTTTCAAGTTTCTGTGATTTTGTTTTTGTTTTTGTTTTTTTTTTTTTTTTAACTTCAAACTTTTGTAAATTTGAACTATTTATTTATTTCAAACATTCACTAATTTTTTTTTTTTTTTGTTATTTTGTTGACAGGATCTTTGGAGCAGACCAGAAATTTTGTGGTTCGGATGATTTTAGTTGTGAGAAATAAATATCTCCATGATAGAGGTGTTTCAGAAATCCAGAAAATTTTGTGTTAAAGACCAAGGACCGAAACTTTTAATCCAAGGCATTTTATGTATTTGGAAGACTTGTTGTTCCAGACATTAAATTTTAAAATACTTGAAAGATTTAGTGCAAATAACTATTTCAATTAGTTGTTTTTTTTTTTTTTTTTTCTTAGAGATTTTTTTTGTTTGGAAGACCTGGAAATCGAGGCTCGGAACGTATCTTTTTAGATATTCCCTGAAGACTCATCCTTCCAGGATGGAGGATTTAGAAGACCTGAAAATAGAGGCTCGGAACGTATCTTTTTAGATATTCCCCGAAGACTCACCCTTCCAGAATGGAGTTTCAGAAGACCTGGAAATAGAGGCTCGGAACGTATCTTTTTAGATATTTCCCGAAGACTCACCCTTCCAAGATGGAGTTTTTTAGAAGACCTGGAAATAGAGGCTCGGAACGTATCTTTTTAGATATTCTCCGAAGACTCACCCTTCCAGGATGAAAGATTTTAAAGAATTCAAAAAATTTAATGTTCATAATTACTTTAAATTATGGACCCTTTTTTTTTTAATTGTTTCTTTGACTATTTTACTATCATTTTGTTTTCTTGTTTGCTTTTATTTGTTTATTTATTTATTTTATTTCTTTGTTTGTTTGTTTATTTTACAGGAATAGCACAATCAAATTCTAAAAGCAAAGAGAATTTGAAATTACCTGAAATTATTGAGCTTAATGATACGGCACGGAAGGGTAAAGTTCTTTGCTCTCCTAAGACAATTGTGATCACAGCCAGACCAACGCCACAGGAGAGCTCAAGCTTACTATCCACAGGCCGATGCCATGTCCTTCGACTTTATGTGTCCCTTTAAAGGAGCTGCACATGCATATTCTCAGTAGCCGCCAGAGGAACTCGGATGCCATCCAACATCCTTCTTTGGGTCCACCTCCACATCATTCTCAGGATATGACGATTATTCCGAGAGCGATCATTTCCGAGATGATTTATCAAAGAGAAGTAAAATGGGGAAGTGCACTTAGCAGCCGTGGAGAAACTTCTTATCTTTCAAAGTTTTGGGAGTGGTCGGTTTGGATCCATAAACTCTTAGTCAAAAGAAATCTTCCTGAGTTAGCTTCTGCAGTTTATTCTGCTACAAAGGAATATTCTCGTCCCAATTCTATGTACAGAGCTCTTTGTGAAGTTTGGTGTCCGAACACCAATACCTTTATAACCACAAATGGAGAAATTGGTATTTCTCTTTGGGATATTCGAGAAATCACTGGACTCTCTATTATGGGTGATTATTATGAGGAGGTAGTTCCAAGTCTTTCAGAACTGTTGAATTTGCTTCCCCGGTCTTGCTTATATTTGTTTAAAGCATACTCACTGATAGTCGACAAGAAGAAAACTGATCGAATTCGCCATGTCGATTGGATTGAGTTTTGGTTCCAAGAAGATGATTACGTTCCAAATCCTCGGAAGAGTAAGCTTTTCAAGAAAGCTATGGAATCAAAGCCATATAAAGAAGGTCAACGAATAGTAAAAGATAGGATACGGAGACCCGTCATCACAGACAAGCCAAAAGATATTTTGCGCAGGGACAGGAGTCATTGGAACTCTTCTTTATCTGTCGATGAGGAAGAAGAGTTAGAAATAGCGGCCTATCTTACGCTTTGGCTTTGTCGTTTCATTTTTCCTTCCAGAGACGACTATCTTAGAGCCGGGACTTTCAAAACAGCTTCCAGAATGGCTGCCAAGTCGACTTACAGTTTAGTTCCTCCTATTTTGGCTAGTATTTATCGAGGACTTACAGAAACATCAAATTGTGTGGCAGGTCATGACATTGGATTGATCAAATATGCATTTCCTGGACATTTTCTGTATGCTTGGGCTGCAACCTATTTTCTCCGAGGAATTTACAGCAACATTGACAAAAGCATTGGTCGCCCTATTATCAGAAGATATGCCGGAACTTTAAATGATCTCCAGCCTTGGGAAGTTGACATGTTTGATTGTCGAGAACTTGTTCGTAGAAGGATGGATCACAATGATTTTTGTTGGAACCCTATTCATTTGCCTCCTCATTGTGGTATATGCACAGATAAGGACGATAGATCTACGGAGATTTCGGAGTTCATGATTAGCATTCGACCTGGATTTGTTTCTTGTCGCCGGGGATCTGGTTCGTACATTCTTGAAGCATATAACCCTCATCGATTTGGAAGGCAACAAGGCTTCAAACAAAAACTTCCAGGCTCACCAAAAGATATGAACCTAGTAGTAAATCCAATGACTTTTTATTGTGCTTGGTTATCTTTGACACAAGTAGGGAGTGGATGTTCATTCCATATTCCAGGGAGAACCAATAATATACAAAATCAAGTTGATTCTGTATACGAAGATTGGTGGAATAATGAAGTACTTTCAAGATTGAACAAAGTTCAAGTGAAGGAGTTATCATCCAGTGAGGATACAGACTTTAGACTTGAGCAACCCACACCTATACCAAAGCATAAGGAGAATGACAAAGCCAAAGAGATCAACCCTTCCCGTGTAGCTTCCCAAAGAACTTTTCAAAAAAGAGCATTGGATGTTCCAGATGAAGGAGGTCCTAAGAGGCTTAAATTTACATTCCCTTCAACAGGAATCGTTTCCTCTTCAGAGCGTGTAGAGAAGATACCTGGGACAATTTTGGTTTCAGAAGACAGTAATTCCGGAGATCAAGCATCTCGAGGACTTGAAGCAACTCTTGTTCCGGAAGATAGTAGTTCTGAAGATCAGGTATGATTTAAATTTCTTTTTTTTTTTTTTGTTTGTTTTTCTTAATGTATCAACTTTTGACTTTAGGCTACTGTTTCTTTGGTACATCGTCGAAAGCGGTCGATACGACTGAAAAAGCCTCAATCTATTCAAAGCAACCACGAAGCTTGTGCTAAAACTTCAAAAATGGATTTGAGCATCCTGGATATACCTTTACATGACGAAAATTTAGACATGTCGCCTCAAACACGAAATGCAGGTGTATATCTGTTCCTTATTATTTTACCTGACTATTTGATATATCGGTGTGCAACTTCCCTTCATCATTTTTTTTTTTTTTTTTTTTTTTAGGATTTCCAAAAATTCCCGAAGAACTGAATTTTTACACAAGTCCAAGTCCTTTACTGGATCAGACTAGCGAGAATCTTGACATGATTGATGCACTTGAAGGGATTGATGGCCTTAATGGTTCGAAAGATCTTCCATGCGATTATCAGTGGTGGTATTTTGACATCCAAGCTGACAGATATCAATGATGAGGGGGAAGTAAATTCTGGAACTTCAGTAGTCGAGATTCTGGGGAATGGACAAGAAGCACCTGTTACCCCATCTTCGTTGTCTTTGACTGTTGTTCCTACTTCAAATATAAACAATCGTGGGATTGCGCCAATTTGTTCTTCCATGTCTGAACTTCCGCTTGGAATTACTGAAGATTCTTCTTTTCTAAAAGATGTTTTTCGAGAAGCCATGACTAAGTATCTTAAGAAGTCATTCACGGATGTGATAAAACACGGTTTTTCAAATCTTAGGACTTGGTGGGCTAAAAGCAATCAGAGACTTCAAAACCTGATCACCGAATCATTTCAAGCGGATCCAGCACCTTTGACGAAGCGTATGGAAGTGTTTCTTAAAAGAGTTGATGCTTACCTTTCCGAAAGAAAGCAAATTTTAGAGTGTCCGACTTTAGAAGAAATGGACCAACAATTGGAGTCTTTGGACAGTCGAATAGATGTAGAGATGACCATATTTTCTTCTTTGGAAAATAAGACTGACGAGTTGACTTTTCAGCTGGACAAACTCCGTGATGAACTTCAGACTCGTAAGGAAAATCTGGATAAAATAAAAGAGGCCAGGATCACTCTGAGACAGTAAAAAATTAAAAATATCGCCAACGTGGAATCCATCGATCAGGAGAGGAAGACTCTTGAAGACAGCTTCTTGCAACTAGCTGAAAGTGATTGATCCTTTGAGCTGACACTCTACATTTCTGTTTCTTTTTTTTTTTTGTTTATTCTCTTTTGTATCATCCCTTTTTTTTTTTTTTGCAAAGACAAATAAAGAGATATAAATATGATTAACGATTTTGACAGAACTTGGATTTACATATATGATGATTTTTTTTATTTTTTATATATATAGCCGTTCACAGTTTATCCTCTTGCGGGCCAGGAGCATTACACAATTTTTTTTTTTTTTACAAAGGAAAACAAAACAAAGTTTAAGCGTAAAAACGCTTCAGAAATTTTCCGTTAATAGGTCCAATCTGCACTCCATCTTTGTCAACGATCTTGTATGCCCCATTGGTGAACACATGAGTAACGACAAATGGACCATCCCATTTAGATTGGAACTTGCCCCCTGTCTTTTTTGTAATTATGATAGGCCTACGTACTGAAAGTACTAAATCTCCAACTTGAAATGATCTTGGTCGTACTTTTTTATTGAAAGACTTTGCCATCCGAGCTTGATAACATTGCAGGTGCATTTGAGCTTCTAATCTTTTCTCATCCAAAGCTTCCAGTTCCTCAAGTCGAAGACGGGCATTTTTCTCTATCGTCAAACCTTCTTGGATGACAATTCTCAATGATGGAATCTGACACTCTAAGGGAAGTACAGCTTCCACACCATATACCAAGGCATATGGAGTAGCTTGTGTTGGAGTCCGGTAAGTGGTGCGATAAGCCCACAAAGTTTCTCCAATTCTTTCATGCCAGTCTCTTTTGGATTTGGAAACAACCTTCTTCAACAAATTGCACAATGTCTTGTTGAATGCCTCTGCCAATCCATTAGCTGCTGCATTATACATGGACGAGTTGTATTGTCTGAATCCAAACTTGGTACAGAGATTATCGATGTGACTATTGCAGAATGGTTTTCCGTTATCAGTGATGATGTATCGAGGAACTCCATACCGATAAATTATTTGACCGCGAATGAAATCTGCAACATTTTCTTTCTTTACTTCCCTCAATGGTATAGCTTCGGCCCACTTAGAGAAATAGTCAATCCCAGCGATGATGTATGAATGTCCAGCTGAAGACTGTGGTGTTATGGGTCCAATCACGTCAAGACCCCATGCATCAAATGGTCAGGAAGCTACTGTCGGATGTAATAGTTCTGGAGGTTGATGAATGAAATTTGCATGGACTTGGCAAGCTTCGCATTTTTTTGCAAAATCCATAGAATCTTGAACCATAGTCGGCCAATAGTATCCCATTCTTTTTATCCAAAAATAGAGTTTAGGTCCTGATTGATGAGCACCACATATTCCAGAATGAGCTTCCTCCAGGGCGTATGTCGCTTCCTCACTACTTACGCATCGAAGGAATACTCCATCAAACGAGCGTCGATAGAGTGTGTCCTTATAGAAGATAAAGCGAGAAGCACGTCTTCGAACTTCTGTTTTACGACGAGGGCTATCAGGTAATTTATGATGTTGGAGATAATCAATTAACGGTTGCCTCCAATCATCCACTTCTTTGCCACTAATTTCAACATTATTGTTCTCCTCAAGATTTTCAAGCAGCAGTGGTGGAATTATCCATCTTTGAACAATTGATACTGGGTGAGAAAAATCCTCATCTGACCTGGCCAAAACAGCAACCAAATTAGCCAAGGCATCTGCTTCTCTTTTTTCATTTCTGGGAACGAATTTGATTTTTACTGATTCAAATTGTTTTAGGAGTGTTAATGCATATTCATGGTATGGCTTCAGGTTTAAATTCCAGACTTCATACTCGGAAAGGAGTTGGTTGATTATCAACAAAGAATCTCCAAAGACTTCTAGTTGATTGACTTCCATATCCAGTGCTGTTTCCAAACCAATAATAAGAACTTGATATTCTACCATATTGTTGGAACATCTTTCTATCAAAGTAAATGAATAGGGCATGACTTGATCATGGGGAGTAACAAATACAACTCCTGCTCCAGCACCATATCTTCGACCTGCACCATCAAAGAATAGCCTCCATGAAGGTATAACTTCAGTGTAAAAAACTTCTTCGTCCGGAAAGTCTTCAGAAAGTTCCCACTCTGCCGAAATAGGATGATCAGCGAGAAAATCTGCCAGAGCTTGTCCCTTAACAGCCTTTTGTGGAATGAATTTGATGTCAAACTCGGACAATAGAAGTGCCCATTTTCCTATCCTCCCAGAAAGAATCGGTCTGGACATTATGTATTTTAATGGATCAATCTTTGAGACAATATTGATTGTGTGTGCTAGCATGTAATGCCTCAACTTTTTAACTGCAAAAATCAATGCAAGGCATATTTTCTCAATAGGTGAATACTTCATTTCAGCACCTACCAATGTCCGACTTAAGTAATATAGTGCATTTTCTTTTCCTTCGTCATTGATTTGGACAAGAAGTGCACCTAAAGAAGATTCTTGTGCTGCGACATAGAGAGTCAATGGCTTTCCCGGGATTGGAGCTGTGAGCACCGGTGGATGAGATAAATATTGTTTAATGCTTTGGAAAGCATTTCGACAAGTATCATCCCATTCAAATGGCACATCTTTCTTCACCAACCTGTTGAATGGATGGCAACGACCAGCAAGATTGGAGATAAATCTTCGAATGTATGCCAACCTTCCTTGAAGACTTTTCAATTCATGCAAATTACTTGGCTCTGGCATGTTTATTATAGCATCAATTTTTGATTGATCTATTTCAATACCTCGATGTCGAACAATGAAGCCAAGAAATTTTTCAGAAGTAACACCAAATGCGCACTTTAATGGATTCATTTTCAACTGGTAACGTCGGAGTCTTTTAAAAACATCCCGCAAGTCTTGTAGATGATCATCTCGTTTCTTTGTTTTGACAACAAGGTCATCCACATAGCATTCCACTTGCTTATACATCATATCATCAAAGATCTTTTGCATCGCCCGTTGATAAGTTGCTCCAGCATTTTTCAATCCAAATGGCATGACCTTGTAACAATATATGCCCTTAGGAGTACGGAATGCCGTGAGCTCTTCGTCTTTTGGATTCATTCGAATTTGATTGTACCCTGAAGACCCATCCATGAAAGATAGAACTTCGTATCCTGTAGTAGCGTCCACCATCAACTCTATTATCGGAAGTGGAAAATCATCTTTCGGACAAGCTTGATTCAGATCTCGAAAGTCAACACAGACTCTTATTTGTCCATTCTTTTTCATGACTGGAACGATATTAGCAATCCAAGTTGGGTACTTAACTTCGCGTATAAACCCAGCTTCAATAAGTTTGTTGACTTCTACTTCAATTTGTGGAATCATTTCTGGTCGAAATCTTCTTTGGGGTTGTTTGATCGGGCGAACTCCATGCTTTACCGTAAGATGATGCACTGCAACTTTAGGATCCAACCCTAGCATTTCTTTGTAGGACCATGCAAATACGTCTTTGTATTCTTGGAGCAGGTTGAAGTACTCGGATTCCTCCTTTTCACTGAGAAGAGCACTTACAAACACCGGCCTCATATCTTCTTCTGTTCCCAAGTTTAACTGCTTCAAATCATCTACGGTAGCTTGCCCCCCTTCTTTGAATATTGGCGGAGCTGGTTCAGGTTCATTTGCCGTGGTTGAATTTTCAAATTCAGAATCTGAGTCAGAGGCTTCTTCAAAAGCAATGTAATTAATTGATACCTCTTCTTTATCTTCGCCATTCTTTTGAAATAAGACAGTTTTCCGATTTCTATTCCTTCTTCTTGACTGTTGAGGCTTCAAACTTGAATTAGAAGTCTTAACTCCAAGTCGAGAAAATGTAGACTGTCTTTGAGAAGATTCTGGATAAGCCTGCACATTTTTGTCAACTTGAACAGAAGTAGGAGAATCACCACTTAACCTTTGAAAGACGGATGTTCTACCTCTTGGATCAACTATTGTGGAAGTCTCTCTTTCCAGCCTTTCGAATAGTGAAACTCTGACATTCTCACTTTGAATTCGATCAAATACTGAAGGTCTTGACTCTTTTGGCTTTTCTTTGGCAGTCTCATAGATTTGAATCATGATTGGATTTGAGGACACCTTCTTGACTTTAATTTTTCTTGGTGGACCTGGATTATATCCCAATCCATACTTTGGTTGTGCAATAAATGATCCACCAGAATCTGAAGGAACACGTCCACCTAAAAGAACAGCATCAAGATCACCCAGTTTACGAGGCTCTCCTTTCCCAAATTCGGCATTCTCGAACAACTTCTTAACTTGCGGATTGTAATGTCCCTTAAAAGTTTGTTTCGTGTCTTCAACTTCATTGACATGTGGCATGTTTCGTTGGGATGAATTAGAGATACAGAGCTTTTCTATATTCGGAATACATGTTGAAACTTTTCTAGTCTCTGGAACTGTAACAAGTTGATAGGGCAGAGCCAATTTAGGAATGTTGGGTATTGGAAAAGTTAATTCTTTTCTCAATACCTTAACATCTGCTAACGCCGTTTGAGGTTGTTTGCCTTTGGAGAGCTTTCCATAAGTAAGTTTCGATCTACCTGTCATAAGTTGATGAGGCGGCACTACAACAAGTAAGTGATCATTGTTTGTATCTTCTTTGATTTCAAATCCAGCTGCGGATAATCCTGCTGAATGAAACTCTTCACCTTCCGAGTAGAACTTGGCATCTGCAAAATAAGATTCTTCTTTGAGGAATGGTTTTGACTCAGCCACCACAGTTTTGACTTCTCCATCTAGGCTATACTTGAAACATTGATGCCAAATTGAAGGCACCACTCCAGTTTCATGCAGCCAAACACGTCCAAGGAGCAACTCATATGATGTTTTGGCATCAATGACATGAAAGAGAGCTGAGGAATTTAACTCCCCTATTTGCAACTTCAGGCGAATCATGCCAATAGCTCGTTGACCCTTTTGATTGAATCCTTGAATCATGATATTGCTCTTTGATAGATCATCAACATTTATTCCAATCTTCTTCATTGTTTTGATTGGCATAATGTTTACAGCTGAGCCACAATCAATCATTATTCGATACAATTTACATTCTCTGATACATCCACTGACATATAGTGGTCTATTAAGCAAGCGAGATCCAAGTTGTAAATCATCATCGTTGAAGGTGATAGTGGCCATACAGTCTTGATAAGTTGTAGATTTAACTGGTTCCAGTACTTTTCCTTGGTAAGCTTCCGGATCAATCAATGCTGCGATTAGGACCATACGATCATCAAAAGAGAGATTAAGGGCATCTGCCAGGCTCGTGTCGGAAGGAATGTTACTGAGTTGTGATATGACCTTCCTCGTCTTTGAACTCTCTCCTGGTAAATTTTTTGACTCACTTCCTCCATCTACATTGATGACATTGGAGGTGAAACATTGTTCGTCAAAGAAACTCTTAGGAAAATATTCTCCTAGGGTTACTGGTTTAGAAAAAGAACGTGGTGTAGCCTCTGTTTCTGTTGATTTTTGTTTGCTCTTGCTTTAACTTTGGTTTTCTTCTTTTGACTGTTTCTTGGCGTTCTTCTTGATTCTGGTTTCTCGTCATGGGTGTCAGGACTTGGAAGCCGTGGAGCTTTCTGGCAGCGTCTTTTCACAAGAGTCCATGCCCCCTGACTTTCTTCAGATGATACTTCATCAATAGATTGAACTTCAGTACTCCGTGCCTCCAATGTCAGTCCTGCAAGAGGTACAGAAGATGATTTTTTACCTGTTTCATTTGATCTCTGATATTTCTCCTTCTTACTTATGAAAGTAGACCATCCATCCCCAATTTCATCTTCAGATTCAGAGTTAGAATCCCAAACGTCTAAATCACCAGTCATGATTTCATAGAAGGTTGGACGATTACCGCTATCTGGTTTGACCATCTCTGGATAGACATACGTGATGGTGACTTCTTCGTCTACTTTGAGTTGTACCGGAATAGCTCTTTTCGAAAGTTGAGGTCCAAATTCAGCTACCTTGGATAATGACTTTCCAGCATCATATGGAGTAAGGAATGTCTGCTCTTTATTTGAAATGGGAATTGGATCAAATGATCCAAACGAAACCATCGAACAGCTGGCAGTTGGATTTTCACCAGTTTCAAGTTTGATTTTATTTTCTCTGTCTAAGCGGACAATAAGATCCTTTAGCATAAAACACCTCTCCACTGGGTGACTAATGATTTGATGGAATCTGCAATATTTAGGATGATCAACTTGACCAGCCTCTTCCGGCCTTTTTGGTGCTGGAAGTTCAATTATCTTTTGTTCAAGGAGTTGATCTAAAATCCCAGAAACTTCAGAGTCTGAGAATGGATATTCTTTTTCTTCAAGTTCCTTCAGAGTAAGAAGACCTTTCCTTTGGACTTGTACTTTGTTAGGTCTGAACTCCGGTTTTGGCTTTGGACCCGGACTTGAACTTGATTTTTTAAAAGTGATTTTTGCAGGAACAGTGGAAATTGTCATGGCCTCTTTGGGCTTACCTGACTTACCATCCCTCTTGATTTCCTTCTTGGGATCTTTCTTGTCACGTAAGTCACTCGGTAAGTAACTTCCGTGTCTTGCAATCTGGATTTCTAGATCATGGGCACGCGTAGCCAACTCTTCAAAAGAGTGAGGCATATTTGCTTGAAGATTATAAAGTAGTCCCCAATGCATACCTTGGACACACATGTCAATAGATGATGCTTCGCTAATGCATTCTTTGCAGTTAAGAACGAGATTTCTCTATCTTTCGATATACTCTTCGACCAGCTCCTCCTTGCTCTGTTTTGTTCGGGTAAGTTCCGGAAGGCTGACTGTCCGCCTGGTACTATAGAAGCGTGTTAGGAACTCCCGCTCAAGTTGATCCCAACTATCAATTGATCCAGCCGGTAAGTCTGTATACCATTCAAATGCTGCGCCTCTGAGGGAGCGTACAAACTGCTTCGCCATGGTGTCGTTGTAGGTGCCAGCGTTGTTACATGTTTCAATGAAATGAGCAACATGTTGCTTTGGGTTTCCTTTTCCATCGAAACATTGGAACTTCGGAGGTTGGTAACCAAGTGGCATCATCATTTCTTCAATCTGACGGCTGTAGGGTTTAGCATAAACCATTGAAGATTGTGGCGAACCACCATACTGGGCACGGATTGTGTCAGCAATCATATGCTGGAGTTGTTGGACAGACAGAGAGCCAACATAGAGTTGAGTTGTATCACGCAATACATTTTGCACTACCGTCCAGTCATGCATATCTTGCTTCTGTTGGTGCTCTTGGATTTCTGGATCCTTAGTTTTGGAAGAGCTTGTATTTTTTGGACTGTCTTCTGACAATGGACTTGAGAGTTCGAGTCGGTGCATGAGAGTGGAAATTTGTGCCTCTTTGTCTTCCAGCGTTTTTGTTAGCTTTTCAATGGCCAAGGCCATTTGTTGAATTCGGTCATCAGAGTCAGGTGTCATTTCTGCTACCATCACTGGCTCGAGAGATTCTTCAGAAGTGGTATAATCACCCCATTTTTGCGGAGAAGTGACATGTGTGGATCCGGACACGGATCCATTACTGGAATCAGAACCGGAATGAGAACTTTTTACTAAGTTCTTGGATTTTTCTGCAGAACAGGAACCGGACTTCCTAGACTTGAAAATTTTGACTTTGCCCTTGTTAGAAAACTTCCTCAGTGGTGAAACCAACTGAATTTTCCCGGTCTTCGTTTGGGCTCTAGTTGTATGGAAGAGTTCAGCAAGTGTTTCCTCGAATGGAGTCACGATTTCTTTCGATTTTTCGCCTGCCATAGTTGATGTAGTGATTGACTTAAAGATTTTACGGAATCGGAAGATGAGAGGGCAAAAAGGTCCCACTGGGCGTGCCAAGAAATTTGTACAACGAATTTCGTGTATTAAAATACAGAAACTGTTACAAATTGAAATTTGATAAATTACAAAGTGGATAATCTTCTTGTGATTGCGTAACTGCAGAATCCTCCGATTAACGATCCGAGTGTTGAAGACGAGGGGCCACGTGGCTTGAATCCTGGACTTCGAGACTTGTTGGAAATTTAATTTGCTTGAACCTTCAATGTTTGGACTTGGCTTGAATTTGATTTGTGAAGAAGCTTTAATCTTCTTGGACTTGCTTTAATTTGAAGAAGATTTTGATCTTCTTAAAATTTCCCGGGTTTTGGATTTTCTGCCGGGTTGTGGATTTTCTCCTGGACTTGCTTCTGGACTTTTGGCTTTTCTTCTGCCGGAATTTCACTTGTGATTTCTCTTGGACTTAATGTCCTATTTATAGAGAAATCTCAAACTACCCACTTTCTATTTATAACCACCCAATACGTATTAAATATAAAAGTGAGACGAATTTTCTACGTGGGTTAGTTTTAATATGAACGGGTCATAAATAGACTTGGGCTTTAATCAATTTAAATGGGCTATTTGTTTTTTTTAATAGGCCAAGCCCATTTCTTTATTTTATTTTATTTTTTTGGTGTCTACACTGCCAATGGCTAGAATCATATTTGATAAGTGAAGGACACTGAACCTTTTCTCAAAACGTTGTCTCAAGGAATTCACGAGACCAATCAGTGCCAAAATCATGCACGGGACATTAGAGATGGTATTGAAAAATTCAGCAATATAGGAAGAATGAACATAATTTGGCTCACACCACTCATGCGTAGATGTGACGGGCCCCCAAAAGCTTGATATTCCATCTTCCATTCTTCAATGTATAGACCTCAAATGTAATTGTTCTATGGAAGAACTTATCAAGATGTTGTTGATTTCAGATCCTGCAAGCGATGCATAAGTAAGCACACATGTGGACATATGTACGTTAATTATAGATAAAATTTAAATCTCCTAACATCATCCTACAGCGATTCAAAGATAGAAATTTGAAAACCATTTGTAGATGCTGACATAAGGAAATCAAGTATTGAATACCCATTAGTTCAATGAAGTTTCAGCTAGCACTAAAAAGGATACTCCTAGAAGAAATGGTAGAATTATTCCAAGTATTTCAGCTGGAACAGCTATGTATATTTTCGGCTGAGCATGTGGAACTTGTACAGTTCAATATTTCATACCTAAGTTTCAAATCTGGAGTAACAATTCTAAAACTTTCATATTCTTTCACTGAAGGAAGCTACATAAACTGTCTGCATTCAAAATATCCAGAAACATCCTTCCGACCCCCAGAAAAAGAAAAAAACAAAAAACAAAAACAATAAATAAACTAGAATACCGCTTTTTCGCGGTGTGATTCAACCGTAGGATTTGAACCACTTTTATGGTGATAGATTGAGGCGATGAACAGATTTTGGAAATGATCGATGGAGGAAGATGATTGATTGAGGGAGATGGATTGAGGAGGTGAGTAGATTTTAGAAATGATCGATTGAGAGAAATGATCAAATCAGGGAGATGGATTGAAGCAGTCAGCAAATTTTGGAAGAGATGATTTTGTGAGGGGAGAAATTGAAGACGTAGTGACACATGGAAATTCAAGTACTTTTTTCTTCCAGTAGTAAAGAAAACTCTCTACGGTCGTGATAAATAAAACCAAAAAAAAATGCTCTGATCTCTAATAAAGTTGCACAATATGAGACAAATCACAGAAGAAGCTATCCTGAAAATGAAGATAGTCTTAGCTTCACATTTATATGAATAGCCAGACAATATCATAGATAGTCTTAGCTTCACATTTATATGAATAGCCAGACAATATCAGACATCAGGCTTCCAGACCACGGGCAGAACCAAAATGACGCCTTTTGCACGAGATTGAAAAATACAATGCATTGATTGTGAGTAGGTCCAAGATATCAGCAACATAATTTGGTTAAATTTGATTATCTATGCATGTCAGTGAAATTAGAAATTTATCTCAATTCTCCACCAAGATTAGCGTGAACTCATTGGTGTGATGCAGATACAACACAAAACCATCAATTTGTTTCACAAATTTACGAACCAAGTGAGCCAGTACTTGTCAAACACATTAAACAGAAAGAAAAGATCCAAGAACAACATTCGAATCATAAACTGGACGTCTTTGTCACAAGTTAATGTCTCCTTCCTGTTGTCAAGGTCATTCATTTACAACCAATTCTGGTTTCTAGATAAGTAGGCATATCTAATGTTCAACTTGGACAAAATGGACACTGATATGTTTTCAATGTTTGAAAAATAGCATTCAATAGCACATGATAAGAAACTAAAGAAAATTACTTGTGTTGACTTCCAAAGGGATGGGAGAGATGATTAACTTTTTGCTGAACACTCATAAGAAATCATATAGGAAGACAAAAATATTCAGACAGATCATTTTCAAGAAAATTATTACATTAGGTATAGTAACTGTCTCTTTGCTGCAGTAGAAAACCATAAACAATCTATGCATTGTGATAGTGAAGAGCTTTCGTTTGAAACCCCCCCCCCCCCCCCCACCCCACACCAAAATTTATATTTCTCATTACAATAACCAAGAAATCCTATAGAAACAATAAATAATGCATATTTTGAAGCTTTCTTGAACAAAAAAAAAATAAAAAATTCAAAGTTCAACTCTTTCCAGCAGACTACCAAGTTTCAAAATGTGTGCGTGCAAGTGCATCTGCGTAGAACTGAAGTCACTAAAGCACTCAAAAGCTCACATGTTATACCTACTGTTTCCATCAAAGAATTCTTGTCATCTATATTGGCTTCATATAAGTTAGGGACAAATCCTCACGTCCTGTGTCCTAAAATCACCCAACAACTTTAAAACAAGTAACCCTTCTATCGACTGCTATTTTATAAAAACTTTTACATAAGCACCTATAGTGCTGTGTAGAAATCTACAACACATGCGTTTATTCTCCTTGAAAGAAACAATTAATTAGTCTCAAAAATAGGTTCCGATTATTTCAAAATAGGCATTGAACCTCCTAACCATTTTAAAGAACCATCTAGTTGTCAAAAATTACAAACACGGAATGGTGCTAAGCAATTGAACAGTACCCAAAAACCAAAAAATAAGAAGAAAAAGAAACCCTAACATAATCATACACTTTAATATTTAAATTCAATGCTCATTAATTAGGAAAAGAACACAATACACTTTAGTCTGGCAATTAAGCATCAGCCACAGATTAATTTCAGCATTTTACTCCCAACAAACCACCAGTTGCCATATACGCGCACACAAACGAACAGGTAAACTAACACATCAACATACATTGAGAAAAAAACAATAATACACACACATACGGACAAAACACACCCAATACCTTCCAAATTCAGATCTGAATTGCGCCAAATCCACGCACATAAACCTTCCACTTCCACGCATAAATCTGTACGTATATCTAACGGTATGTACGCGGTTGAAAATTTATAGCCTGCTTTTTCTTTAATCTAGAATAATTATATTCTTTAGAAGTATGGGAAATTTTTTGGATTTGAGCGGGTAAATTTAACCAATGGGCAATGAACCGGTTAGTACTTAAACATTCAACTTTGAAGTCCACTCTTCTTTCTATTATATCTTACTCATTCACCACTCAATGTCTAATAATATTTAATTAATAATAATACGTCCTACATGGCAACTTAAAATCTGACATGGCTTGTTTACATAATTAAATCAATCCTAGTAATTAAAAATGCCCAAACACCCCCTTAAATCATACATGCAAAACACGTTTTTGGCCTCCCAGAATTCCAGAAATCTGGATACCATCTACGACTTCTATGAAGTTTCAATTTGGCTTCCCAGAATTCCATGTACTTCCCAGAAATCTGGAAACCATCTACTTCCTTCAAACCATCTCTGCAATTAGATTTCTTCCGTTCAAAGCTAATTCGAAAATCCAAAAGCTGAATTCATGAAGAATGGAGATTGGGTAGTAGTATTTGTCGGGTTTGAGTTGTTGTTGCTTGGGTAACTTTTTTGTCTTATTGTTGGACTCTTAAATGAACAACAGATTTGCATATTGCAAATCTGCTGTTACAGTAGATTGCTTGCAATCTGCACCAGCAGATTTGCATTTTAATCTGCTGGTGCAAATTGTTGCACCAGCAGAATTGAACCCAAATTTCCAGCCTCAGGTGAAAATGTAATCTGAAAATATGAAACAATGCAAATGGAATCTAAAAATAATTTTAATATAATTAATATCTCAAAACATCAAAGGCACAAAGCTATCATCCCATGGTTTTGATAAACTAACATCCCTCAAAATACATTTGATAACTGTGTTTCAAAATAGATACATCACCCAATTAAACTACGTATATTCCAACTAATAACTCATATACAAAAGTCCACACCCTATTGAGTAGCATAACGGTTTGTAGTTCTTGGAAGAACTATATGGTGTGAGGATATAGCCATTCTCCGTGCTTTGGCCTTTTCCCTCCTTCTTGCATCCTCTTGTTGTTGCATTTGCTCCAGATCATCTATCATATTGTTCAAGTCCATTGTTCTAGGAACGTTTTCTTGAATTGGAGATGGTACCACTAAACTAGGAGTTGGCATGAACTGGAAGTTGGAAGGTGGTGGCTCATTGATCATATTGTCCAAGCCCATTGTGTTCTTTGATCTTCGAGGATAAAGCTTGGAAGGTTGTTGCTCATTGATCATATTGTTCTGACTGCAGCCATCTGGAATGATAGTTTCCACACAATGTTGAAACCAATCCTGTGACAAGCAAGTATTTGTAAATTGTATGATTAACTTAGTTGATTGTATTACAAAATGTATAAATGACATAATTTACCGTATCTAGTGCATCTGGCTTATCGTGATATCTTTTGTTATGTCCTTTGGCTCCACAAGTGCTGCAAGTGATAGAGATTGATCCTGTCTTCTTCATTTTTGATGTGGCCCTTGAACGTGTGATCACATCTTCCTCGTGCTGCCTCCTCCTCTTCTGTTGCTTCCTTCCCCTTGAAGGCACACACCACTTCGGTGCTTCTATAGGCAAAGCATATACTTCAGGCCACAACTTCTTTCTATTGATTGGCATAACAATATTTTCATAGCAGCTAAGGTAGGTATTCATCGAGTAACATGAATGTACATACTTCTGTGGATCATCGAAACGGTCCAGTATGACAGCACAGGCATGCCTACACGGGATACCAGTCAGGTCCCACCTTCTGCAAGCACATGTTCAAGCTTGAATATCTACAACATATTCTCCGTCCTTGCTCTTCACATATGACTGATGCCCTCCTGACCAGTCAACCTCAACTCCCTCACCGAACTCCATACTTTTCAACAATTTTTTTTGAATTTTGGGGCACAACAGTTCTGTAATCCTCATCATCTTATCCCTACGTACTTGTATCCTCTTCATGAAGCTAACGTGGATATCAATCAACATGGTGAGAATAGATTTCTCCCTATCTTCCAATACAATTTTATTGAAGCACTCACACATGTTGTTCAATAGAATATCACTCTTCAGCTTCATACCAATGTGTGACTTACTCCATTGCGTGGCATCCCTTTTCAACAACCACTCATAAGCAGGTTTGCTCTCTTTCTCCATCTCTCCCATCCAAAAATTGTAATCAGACATTGTAGTTGATTTTGCAATCCTCCATAAGTAATCCCTAAGAGTCAAGCCTTTGAATTCAATCCTAAAAAAGTTTGTATACATGTGTCTTACACAAAACCTATGTTCTGCCTCCGGGAACATCTCCTCAATAACATTTTGAAGCCCCTTCTGCCTATCACTCATAAATGTCCATTCGTTGCTGTTTATGATGCCTATATCCTCACTCAAATGTCCAATGAACCACCGCCAAATAACTGTGTTCTCCTTCTCCACAATGGCAAATGCTACTGGATAAATGCAGTCATCTGCGTCCATAGCCATGACAATAATCATTTGACCCCCAAAAGTTCCTTTCAAAAAACATCCATCCACTCCAATCAACTGCCGAAAACCTGCAATAAACCCCTTCTTGCATACATCAAGACATACATAAATGCCTTGAAATTTGTTTTCATGCAACGCAATAAAGCAACTAGATCCAGGGTTTGTCCTCAACAACTCTGCAGCAAATGGCCTAAGCAAACCAAACTGATGTTTATCAGACCCGTGTATCAAAATACTTGCCCATCTCCTAGCCCTCCAAATTGTTACTTTATTAATGGTTAATTTCAAATCATCAAATACAACTTTTTTTTATGAGTTTTGGTTCCCACCCAGGGTCCGCCTTAAATATCTCCAAGTACCACTCTGCCACGTATTTAGCGGTGCAATGCCTATTCGTTCGATCTCTAAAGCAATTGTGGGTGTGAGTGTAAGACTTCACTTGAATGCAACTCAATTTCTTATTCAAAGATGCCCAAATTCTCTACTTATAATCTTTCTTGCACACAGCCTAAGCCCTATTCTCCTCATTTGGCTTGAACTTGATATTGCGCCTAGTGGCTACTCCATGATTTCTCACTGTTTTCTTGAAGTGTGACATATCCCTAAATGTCTTCCCAACTTCAAATTGTGGATCAAACAATTTTTTTCTTGATATTGCGCCTAGTGGCTACTTCATGATTTCTCACTGTTTTTTTTCTTGGATCAAACAATTTTTTCAAATTGTGGATCAAACAATTTTTTTTCTTATAATCTTTTTTGCACACAGCCTAAGCCCTATTCTCCTCATTTGGCTTGAACTTGATATTGTGCCTAGTGGCTACTCCATGATTTCTCACTGTTTTCTTGAAGTGTGACATATCCCTAAATGTCTTCCCAACTTCAAATTGTGGATCAAACAATTTTTTTTCTGGATCAAAAGTTGAGAACCTATAGTTGTTGTCCTTGGCGGATGTATAATTAGTATTCAGCTCCTCGGATGAAGGGTAATAATCCTTATCTATATCTAATCCCAACTCACCAACTCCTTCATTTGCCTCTTCTACAATTGGATTTGCATTATAGCCTACATAGATACGCTTAGGTGCATTTCTGTCAAACTCAAAATCACCATCATTGACCTCGTCATCAGAATCACTTAATTGCAGGCCTGGAATTTCAGCTTCTTCTTCGTCATTAGCATCTGCAAGAATCCACCTTAAATTCAATATTCACATAATCAACAAATAAACTATTCCAATAACACAACCAAACATAATGTTGTACTAAGGGATTATATCATTCAACAAAATCCCAAGTAAATATAATTTGATCAAGCTAGCTTTTCTACAAATTTCATGACCAAATAAAAAATTCATGAGTTCCATCATTATTTTAGCAAGTGGGGTAGATAATAAAGAAAAAAAAATTCAATAACTTCTTGTGGTCCAAAATCCTTTGCACCCAATAAAGCATCTTCAATAATAAATGAGTGGTCCATTTTCGAATTGAGGAAGGCAATGTATTTTTCTTTGGGTCACTCACATTCGAGGACAAGTTTAGGGCATGGAAATCGAATTCTTTGGAGGCATCAGGGCTCGGTTGAGGACGAGAGTTAGGGCCCTAATTGCAGAAATGGGTTTCTGAGAAGGGAGGAATGATATCCCGATTTCTAGAATTCTGGGAGGCCAAAAACGTGTTTTGCATGTATGATTTAAGGGCGTGTTTGGGCGTTTTTAATGACTAAGATTGATTTAATTATGTAAACAAGCCATGTCAGATTTTAAGTTGCCACGTAGGACGTATTATTATTAATTAAACATTATTAGACATTGGGTGGTCAATGGGTAAGATAATAGAAAGAAGAGTGGGCATTGAGATACCTTTCAAAGTTGGGTAGTTCAGTAGTAACCGGGTTAAAGTTTAGTGGCCATTGGTTAAATTTACTCGAATTTCGAAAGGGTTTGAAATACTTCTTTGAATCGGATTCCTCATTCCTTACAGCGGGTTGAGAATCTGTGATTTGATTACACGCGTCGGATGCATTTCACGTGTAAGAAATTATATCCGTCCGATTGAGAAAATGGGTGGTTGAGATTCTTACACTTTGTGACTGAAAAGAATACTAGTATACCGCGACCACGATGGCATTTTAGGATCAATGAGAATGGAAATGAGATCTGAATTTTTTTTTTTTTTATGGAGTCTGGACGAAGGTGACAATTTGACTTGCAATGGATGTGATTTTAGGATTGAAATAGTTGTAAAACAAGGAGAATATCGTAGCTTCGTTTAAGAGGGGATTGAAGACGTAGAGATACACGAATGTAGATTTTTTTTTCTTTCAATAGCAAAGAAAACTTCATACAGTTGTGATTATGATATTTTTAAACTACTATATCTCTTCTTTGTGATGGGATCTGTTTGTAGGCTCTAATATGATGATGGATTGAGGCGGTAAACAAATTTTAGAGTTGATTGGTAGATGGAGATAATCGATTGAAGGAGATGGATTGAGGAGGAGATGATTTTGTGAGGGGAAAAATTGAAGACATAGTGGCACACGGACATTTAAGTACTTTTTTTTCGTAGTGGAGAAAATTTCCTACAGTCATGACTAGTATATCGCTTTCCTTACTATGAGATCAACCGTAGGATCTATGAGAATGACTCGCTAAGATTTCAACACTCCTATTTTTTATGGAGTCTTGATGAGCGATAATGACGATCTAAGTTGCGGTGGTTATGATTTTAGGATTGAGACAGTGAGTAGAGTAAGGAGAAGATCGTTTAAATTAGAGGTTCGTTTGAGAATGAGATTAAAGACGTAGATACACACGAACGTATATATTTTTCTCTTTCAGTAGTTGAGAATTCGACCTGGTTCCATAGTTGAGGATTCGACCTGGTTCCATAGAGGGAAGAGTGGCAGGGCCTGTCGTACGAAGGGAACTGAGAGTGCACTTTGCCATACGGTCTTGATAATCGAGTAATGAAAATGCAATTTTAATTCAAATATTATTAAGATTAATATATTAGAATTTTAATGAATTAATAAATAATACATAAATCAAGACAACGACTGCACTCACCAATCTGGTCCCCTATATCACAAAGTAGCTTGATGTCCGAACCACTCCCAAGCTGAATAGTGTCCTAAGGGCGAACCCTACACTGTTCAATAACATGAATTTCACTCAGTGAAAAGAAGAAAGCTCATTTATGGCATTCACTCCTTGGATTCGAACATGCTTCTCTCTCTCTCTCTCTCGACCATTCACCCAAAATGATGGCCGAAGGAAATAATCCATTAAATATTTTTGAGTTATTAATATATTCAAATTTTAATGAATTATTAATTAATACATAATAATTTGTACTCTAATATATTTTAAATAAATTGTAACATACATTTATTTGATATTTGATATATTAGTTTAATTTTGAAAAATTATATATTCAAACTATTTGGCTATTTAAATAAAATAAAAAAAAGTGCTTAAGATTGACATTATTTAATAAACTGGGGAACACCATTTTTCAACTAAATTTAATTTTAATTTATCCTTTAAAGTATTAAAAAAATTATTTTTGATGGATTATTAATCTAATTGGAAGCACAAATAACTACCAAACCAAACCATGCAATGCAACACATGATATTGATATTTTGTTTGACTTTCCTCTCAAATTTGTTAAAAAAGTCAAAACTAACAATTAATTTTAATCAAACATTTTATAAAATTCACAATTTTTATCAAAATTTCAAGTACACATTTCATCAATTTTTATCATAATCTAAACAAATCTACTAAAATTCTGATTTTTAGCAAATCAAATTTCAAAAAAATTGAAGAAGCAAATTTTTGGCATCTTAAACAAGAAAATCAGGCAATTTGTTTGTTTAAAAATAAAAGGCAGTATCTCAAGAATAACTAGTTATCTCCCATCTTTCCATCAAAAACAAAAGATCCAAAAAATAACTTGATTCAAAGTGCATCACCTCTACATAAAGAAACTCAAAATTAATGGGAAAAGAAAATAGAACTTAATTTAAATGCATGTTTGGCAAAGTTTATTTTTTATTTTTATTGATCAAATATATTTATTATCTACATATTTTTAAGACCCACAATTTACTATCCACACATTTCGTAAGAACCATAGCTCATAAACACTAAAAAACATAACCAAATTGCCCACGAGCAATTTGTTTCTAGGAAACACAATTCTGAAAACTATTAAAAATTCCAGAGGAAGAGGGGGGAGGGGGGGGGGGGGGGGGGAAAGGCACTTTCTTTATGCATTACAAACTTCATTAATAAAAAAGAAAACAACCATACAATTGTCCAGACATATAAAAAGTTACACGGGGAATCCTGGGTATGAAATTGACTCACCATAAATGTCTAAAGTACAATAAAGAATATCTTGAGTTGGTTTGGAAATCGACCCTCAATAAAAAATCCAAGAGTAACGGCAACAAGTGATTGAGTTCGACATAACAAATTGTAACCTTTGTTCTGATATAATCCACTAAACAAGTGGAGTCCATACGATAATCATGGTATAAGAGTCTGCATATCATCAGGCAATTTCTTGAATCCTTTGCAATTGGAATGTCCAAATGGGGAACGACTTGGAATACCGGTGACATGACATAAAGTCCAGTTCTTCGAGGCAAGGAAATACTAGTACCCCACGTGTTGGTGTTCGTGATACCAACATGACTTCTGCCTGAAACTTTTTAAGTGCAAGGGAACACCACTTGTCTCTTGGCCTCCAGTTGGATATTCAAAATTGAGATACTAGAGACGTGGGAGATGACGATAATTTTGTGATTCCTAAAATATGTGGCAATTTAGTAATTCAATTTCAATCAACTTAACCTTGCAAACTTTCATGAGGTTGGAAGCCTTCTATGACATGCTCATCGTGAGTGTTGCTTTCCATAACATCCTCATTATTGTTATCTCCTCCAATCAACTAAGTGTTTCTCCAAAAAATATTTGACTTCCCAACCAAATTTGCATCCATAGCTTGTTCTTTGCTTTCGCTGCTTCAAGATTGCGCATCTCTATTTCGCAAAGACAAAGATGGTGTATCTCTATTTCTTTGCAAAATAGAGATACGCAATCTTGAACAAGTCAATAACAAAGAAGAAGTTATGACTGCAAACTCGATCACAAAGTCAAATTTCTTTGGAGAAACAATAAAATGAGTGGAGATAACAGTTGTGAGAGTGTTTTGGAAAGCAGCACCAACCATTAGAGTGTCCTCGAAGGCCTCCAACCTCGCCTAAGTTTGAAAGGCATAACAACTGTGATAAGTAGATCGAGATCGAGATTGAATTAATAAATTGTCACGTATGTGAAGAAATCACAGTGTATAATCTGAAGAGATAGAAAACCACCCTGTAAACAGAATTTAACAATAAAAAAAACCAGAGAGTTCAATGAAAATAGAAGTCTACAGAAGGAAAACAAAACAATCTTTTTCTACTTCTGGTTATTCGATTAGCAGAAGCCAAATCCACTACTCATTCCTAAAAGCAACGACATGCCAGTTGCTACCAACTTACCTTATTACAAAATAAATAAAATTTGATATAAATTTTATTGTTTTGATTTACTTATAAATTTTTGGATGCAGTTCCAATTTTTAAACGATAATGTTTAAACTGCGGAAAGATCGGAAATTTAACAATTAATGAAATTAGACACATTAGATACCAAATTGAATACCTTGTAATTATAAACCAAAACTTAATTCTCAAAAAGCCTTACTGTATTTTGATTGGTGCCTCTGTATATAATCCTTGCCTCACTCCTGGATTTCTGCACTTACACTCTGAATGGCCACCTGCCTTTGGTGTTTTGGCTGAAAAATGGAGATCCGTACAAAAATGATATATAAAGAGTAGAGAAATTAGAACATAGTTTTATTTCCACAAGGCTTAAAGAGAAAAACTCTCTTTAGCTTATTTGATTACAGAGGTTGATCCAACTGGATCTAATGTATCAAGGTAATTTTATTTACAATACATTTGGAAGGCTAACAAAATTTTTCCAAGAAAAACTTCTGAGTGAAAATTTCTTCCTTCTTCGAATGTATGTTTGAGTCTCTTTAAATAAGCAATCAAAAGATGCTATACAATGTCCGTGATTCCACAGTTCTTCCACTTTGCAGAAAGTAGATTCTTTTCTTTTTGTCTTTTTCCAGCTTTTACTGTTGATGAACAGTATGTCGGCCATGAGAATCTGCTTTTTACTGTAGATAAAAAGTTTTTTTGTCGGATAGGATTTCACTTTTCTGAAAGATGTGATCTCCGTGATTTGCAAGATAATGGATGGTTCCCACCAACACAATTTTTTCAAAGATGCCATTCTTTTGTCTGTCAAAAATGTCTGAATTTGTTTGAATGTGGATTATTGTCCTTTTGGCACACGTTTCACCGGGAAACATCAGGCCAATAATGTGGATCACAGATACTACTCTGAATGATAGGCACTATCTGCGTGCTGACTGTTCTTTTCAAATCTTGAGCACTCATCTTCAACAAATTCTTCAATATCATCAAGATGAACTACTTTTTCTTTTCCTTTATTTTTGGTTTCCTTTATTTTGCAAAACTTACAATTGTGATAGTCCCCAAGACTGGACTTAAGAGCTTCACACAAATGTCCATTATATTCTGAGTAGTGTTAAAAAGATTGTAAAAACTTTTTTCAAAATTACAAATAATTTTGACTGCCTCAGATGTAATGGGAACGCCAGTTTTGCTAGTTACCAAAATGTATTTTGAATGAAAATTTACTTTAGCTTTTGACTCGCCATTGAATGTTTTTAAAGATGTAATAATTCTTTGGAAAGACAAAGATCTTCAATCTTCTAATATCAATTCATTGACACTAGAATATTGTCCTTCTTTAGGTTGTTCCAAATAAACTTGTTGAGAAGTTTTAATTTGGA
This sequence comes from Forsythia viridissima, assembly GCA_030279155.1. Taxonomy (NCBI): domain Eukaryota; kingdom Viridiplantae; phylum Streptophyta; class Magnoliopsida; order Lamiales; family Oleaceae; genus Forsythia; species Forsythia viridissima. The sequence continues at coordinate 7,043,924 of CM059036.1, forward strand.
TATGATGATATCCTTTGTACAAAATGTTATTTTCATCCCAAAAAGGGATAGTGCTGGAGAATTTCAGAATAATTTGTAAATCAGGGTTTTTGACAACGTATTTTCTGAAATCTTTTAAACACTGTAAAAGTTTTGGATCAATTAAGGATAATTCTTTGAAATCAGGGCTTGGAATTATCATCTTAATTAGACCACAGAAAAATGCATTTCGTACAAATGTAGGTTCAGCTCCTTCAAAAAAGATGAATTGGCTAAACTTTTTCTCAAAAGTTCCAATGTATGTTTGTTCTGGGGCAGAGTCACAAATAACTCTTGCTTCACCTTCAAGAGAAAGAAAATCTTGAAGTGTAATGTCAGAAATGGTTGCACTCTCTTTACTTGGGGTTTTTCCTAGATTTTTGAATCTATCTGGGAGAATTTCTAGGCTGGTTTGAACAGCTTCTTTGTAAGTGAAGTTTCTAAATCGTTGGTTTTCTGAGATGGGGAATGTAGGCATTCTTGGTCTTGAACGGATATCCTTTTGGAAAGGTTGTGGTCTCAAATAAATTTGAGAATGTTCAATAAGATGTTTGTAAGGACTTGCATTTGTTCCTTTGGCTTTATGGAACTCAAGAAAAGCTGTTTGGACTTCAATGAAAGACTTAAAGCTTTTGTGTTTGTATGGTTTGCCCTTAACAAGAGGTTCAACTTGTTCCCAGTTGGTGTAATATCCTCGGCTTGGGCCATCAAATATTACGTAAAATTTCTTTCCAGGTAGAGATGTGCCAAATCCTACAAGAGGAGTACTGTCTTTTTGTTGGGGATTCGAAACTGGATTTTGAAAATCCACTGGCTCTTGCGAGCTTGTTCCACAATTTGGGGTAATGTATCATTGGTTTCATTACTCTTGGTAATGTCGCCTTTTTTATTTTTCTGAAGATTAGAAATCAATTTCTTTATTACCTGGATTTCCATTTCTTTGATTTCTAATTGTTCCTCAAGTTCTTCGAGTTGTTTTTCAATGTCTGACATTTTTACCTGCACAAGTGTAATTCACGAGTTAATGAATCAACAAGATAATTATCTTTACTTTTAATAATTTCAATGTCAAAATCATAATGGCTAAACCACATTTGCCATCTGATTAATCTGCCTTGTTTATAATCAGGATGTATTTTACAATTTAGAAAAGATTTACAAACTGAAGAGTTTGTTCTTACCAGAAATTTGTTAGAAATAATGTAGAGTCTGAATTTTGAAATCGCTTTCTTCATAGCAAGGATTTCTTTTTCATTAATGTGATAGTTCTTTTCTGAATCTGTGAAAGTTCCACAAGAGTAACTACATAATTTTTCTTCTTCAGAAAGACTGTTTTTTGCTTTTAATACTTCCCTCCAAAAATCTTGAGAAGCATCAGTTTCAATTATCATTTTATCATCTGGTAAAGGATGATAAAGAGAAGGAAGATTTTTAATCTTTGATTTGATCTTTTGAATGTAAAGATTATCTTCTTTTGACCATTGCCATTTGTAATTTTTCTTAAGTTTCTTTTGGAGAGGTGCTCTCATTTTTGCAAGGTTTGAAATAAATGATTCAGCATAATTTAAACAACCTAAAAATCTCATAAGTTGTTTTTGGTCTGTAAAATCATTTGGAAAATTTTGATGTGATCAAGGATATGGGGCTTAAGTTGTTTGAAACCATAAGCTATTTCCAATCCAAGGTATCCAATTTTTTCTTTGAAAAGTTCTGCTTTCTTTTTTGACAAAACAATTCCTTCTTTTTGTACTTTTTTGAGGACATGTAAAACATGTGTTTCATGATCTTCTTCATTTTCAGAAAAAACTAAGATATCAACAATGTATACACAACAAAATTCGTTGAGTTCTTTAAAAGTATTATCCATGTGTCTTTGAAAAATACCTGGGGCTTGTTTGAGGCCAAAAGGTACAACTGTCCACTGAAAGTGTCCTTGAGGACAACTAAAAGCTGTAAGAGGTTTTGTTGATTCTTCAAATCTAACTTGATGAAAGCCAGATTTTAAATCAAATGATGAAAAAATCTTTTTTCCTTTAATGAGGTGGAGGAGGCTTTGCATGTTTGGAAGGATATAACCGTCAGCTTTTGTGATTTTGTTAAGCTGGGAATAGTCTATAACCATTCTAGCTTTTCCTCTTCTTTTTTCTGCCTCTTTCCTAACCATGAAGGCTGGAGAAGAGAAAGGAGATTTACTAGGTTCAATGACACATAGTTCAAGGAGTTCTTTGATTTGAATAGAGAATTCATCTCTATCTTTTGGACTGTATGCCATTGCTTTGGCACGTATGATTTTGTTTTTGAATTCATAAAGAATTTCAATTTTAGCTGTGAAGGTTCCTTTATTGATACAAGGATCAAGAGGATTTTCAGAACAGCAGAGTTCAAAAAGTTTAGCAATTTCTTGTCTTTTTGTATTAATTTGAAAAGTTTCTAATTCTTCATTAGAAATGAAAATGTTTGAATTTTTAAACGATAATGTTTAAACTGCGGAAAGATCGAAAATTTAACAATTAATGAAATTAGACACATTAGATACCAAATTGAATACCTTGTAATTATAAACCAAAACTTAATTCTCAAAAAGCCTTACTGTATTTTGATTGGTGCCTCTGTATATAATCCTTGCCTCACTCCTGGATTTCTGCACTTACACTCTGAATGGCCACCTGCCTTTGGTGTTTTGGCTGAAAAATGGAGATCCGTACAAAAATGATATATAAAGAGTAGAGAAATTAGAACATAGTTTTATTTCCACAAGGCTTAAAGAGAAAAACTCTCTTTAGCTTATTTGATTACAGAGGTTGATCCAACTGGATCTAATGTATCAAGGTAATTTTATTTACAATACATTTGGAAGGCTAACAAAATTTTTCCAAGAAAAACTTCTGAGTGAAAATTTCTTCCTTCTTCGAATGTATGTTTGAGTCTCTTTAAATAAGCAATCAAAAGATGCTATACAATGTCCGTGATTCCACAGTTCTTCCACTTTGCAGAAAGTAGATTCTTTTCTTTTTGTCTTTTTCCAGCTTTTACTGTTGATGAACAGTATGTCGGCCATGAGAATCTGCTTTTTACTGTAGATAAATAGTTTTTTTGTCGGATAGGATTTCACTTTTCTGAAAGATGTGATCTCCGTGATTTGCAAGATAATGGATGGTTCCCACCAACACAATTTTTTCAAAGATGCCATTCTTTTGTCTGTCAAAAATGTCTGAATTTGTTTGAATGTGGATTATTGTCCTTTTGGCACACGTTTCACCGGGAAACATCAGGCCAATAATGTGGATCACAGATACTACTCTGAATGATAGGCACTATCTGCGTGCTGACTGTTCTTTTCAAATCTTGAGCACTCATCTTCAACAAATTCTTCAATATCATCAAGATGAACTACTTTTTCTTTTCCTTTATTTTTGGTTTCCTTTATTTTGCAAAACTTACAATTGTGATAGTCCCCAAGACTGGACTTAAGAGCTTCACACAAATGTCCATTATATTCTGGAGTAGTGTTAAAAAGATTGTAAAAACTTTTTTCAAAATTACAAATAATTTTGACTGCCTCAGATGTAATGGGAACGCCAGTTTTGCTAGTTACCAAAATGTATTTTGAATGAAAATTTACTTTAGCTTTTGACTCGCCATTGAATGTTTTTAAAGATGTAATAATTCTTTGGAAAGACAAAGATCTCCAATCTTCTAATATCAATTCATTGACACTAGAATATTGTCCTTCTTTAGGTTGTTCCAAATAAACTTGTTGAGAAGTTTTAATTTGGATATGATGATATCCTTTGTACAAAATGTTATTTTCATCCCAAAAAGGGATAGTGCTGGAGAATTTCAGAATAATTTGTAAATCAGGGTTTTTGACAACGTATTTTCTGAAATCTTTTAAACACTGTAAAAGTTTTGGATCAATTAAGGATAATTCTTTGAAATCAGGGCTTGGAATTATCATCTTAATTAGACCACAGAAAAATGCATTTCGTACAAATGTAGGTTCAGCTCCTTCAAAAAAGATGAATTGGCCAAACGTTTTCTCAAAAGTTCCAATGTATGTTTGTTCTGGGGCAGAGTCACAGATAACTCTTGCTTCACCTTCAAGAGAAAGAAAATCTTGAAGTGTAATGTCAGAAATGGTTGCACTCTCTTTACTTGGAGTTTTTCCTAGATTTTTGAATCTATCTGGTAGAATTTCTGGGCTGGTTTGAACAGCTTCTTTGTAAGAGAAATTTCTGAATCGTTGGTTTTCTGAGATGGGAAATGTAGGCATTCTTGGTCATGAACGGATATCCTTTTGGAAAGGTTGTGGTCTCAAATAAATTTAAGAATGTTCAATAAGATGTTTTTAAGGACTTGCATTTGTTCCTTTGGCTTTATGGAACTCAAGAAAAGCTGTTTGGGCTTCAATGAAAGACTTAAAGCTTTTGTGTTTGTATGGTTTGCCCTTAACAAGAGGTTCAACTTGTTCCTAGTTGGTGTAATATCCTCGGCTGGGCCATCAAATATTACGTAAAATTTCTTTCCAGGTAGAGATGTGCCAAATCCTACAAGAGGAGTACTGTCTTTTTGTTGGGGATTCGACACTGGATTTTGAATATCCACTGGCTCTTGCGAGCTTGTTTCAAATGTATCCTTCATAATTTGGGGTAATGTATCATTGGTTTCATTACTCTTGGTAATGTCGCCTTTTTTCTTTTTCTAAAGATTAGAAATCTTTTTCTTTATTACCTGGATTTCTATTTCTTTGATTTCTAACTGTTCCTCAAGTTCTTCGAGTTGTTTTTCAATGTCTGACATTTTTACCTGGACAAGTGTAATTCACGAGTTAATGAATCGGCAAGATAATTATCTTTACTTTTAATGATTTCAATGTCAAAATCATAATGGCTAAACCACATTTGCTATCTGATTAATCTGCCTTGTTTATAATCAGAATGTATTTTACAATTTAGAAAATATTTACAAACTGAAGAGTCTGTTCTTACCAGAAATTTGTTAGAAATAATGTAGAGTCTGAATTTTGAAATCGCTTTCTTCATAGCAAGGATTTCTTTTTCATTAATGTGATAGTTCTTTTCTGAATCTGTGAAAGTTCCAGAAGAGTAACTACATAATTTTTCTTCTTCAAAAAGACTGTTTTTTGCTTTTAATACTTCCCTCCAAAAATCTTGAGAAGCATCAGTTTCAATTATCATTTTATCATCTGGTAAAGGATGATAAAGAGAAGGAAGATTTTTATTCTTTGATTTGATCTTTTGAATGTAAAGATTATCTTCTTTTGACCATTGCCATTTGTAATTTTTCTTAAGTTTCTTTTGGAGAGGTGCTCTCATTTTTGCAAGGTTTGAAATAAATGATTCAGCATAATTTAAACAACCTAAAAATCTCATAAGTTGTTTTTGGTCTGTAAAATCATTTGGAAAATTTTGGATGTGATCAAGGATATGGGGCTTAAGTTGTTTGAAACCATAAGCTATTTCCAATCCAAGGTATCCAATTTTTTCTTTGAAAAGTTCTGCTTTCTTTTTTGACAAAACAATTCCTTCTTTTTGTACTTTTTTGAGGACATGTAAAACATGTGTTTCATGATCTTCTTCATTTTCAGAAAAAACTAAGATATCAACAATGTATACACAACAAAATTCGTTGAGTTCTTTAAAAGTATTATCCATGTGTCTTTGGAAAATACCTGGGGCTTGTTTGAGGCCAAAAGGTACAACTGTCCACTGAAAGTGTCCTTGAGGACAACTAAAAGCCGTAAGAGGTTTTGTTGATTCTTCAAATCTAACTTGATGAAAGCCAGATTTTAAATCAAATGATGAAAAAATCTTTTTTCCTTTAATGAGGTGGAGGAGGCTTTGCATGTTTGGAAGGATATAACCGTCAGCTTTTGTGATTTTGTTAAGCTGTGAATAGTCTATGACCATTCTAGCTTTTCCTCTTCTTTTTTCTGCCTCTTTCCTAACTATGAAGGCTGGAGAAGAGAAAGGAGATTTACTAGGCTCAATGACAACTAGTTCAATGAGTTCTTTGATTTGAATAGAGAATTCATCTCTATCTTTTGGACTATATGCCATTGCTTTGGCACGTGTGATTTTGTTTTTGAATTCATCAAGAATTTCAATTTTAGCTGTGAAGGTTCCTTTATTGATACAGGATCAAGAGGATTTTCAGAACAGCAGAGTTCAAAAAGTTTAGCAATTTCTTGTCTTTTTGTATTAATTTGAAAAGTTTCTAATTCTTCATTAGAAATGAAAATGTTTGAATTTTTTGCAATATTCTCCCCTTTTGGAAGAGAATTTTTTTTTTTGAATTTGGGGTTTTGAACATGTCTAAAAAATTTTCTTTTAAAGAATTAAAAGCTAAGGCTTTTCTTTTCTTTAAAATCCAGATTTTTTTGTTCTGTAAGGTGACACTTACTGAGTTGATTTCTTGTATAAATGGATGGTATAACTGACAAAAGTTATTTCCAATTATGAAATCAATTTCAGTTTCAAGTTGATAAACTGTTGGAATTTTGAATTCAAAAGTTTGGATAGAGGAGTCATGGCTTCCACAAATTCCTATACTAATGTTTTTAATTACTTTTGAAGAAGAAATTTCTGAATTATTTGCAATTTTTAATTTTAAGGTTCTTTCAGAAAGGACCCAAAATTGTTCTGGAATAATCTATTTGCTTGCAGTGCATACAGATGCTCCTATATCAATGTAAGCATGAATTGTGAATTTTCTATATCCTTCAAAACTAAGTTTGATAGGAATGTAGATAGAATTGGGATTGGTAATGTTTTTGTTATTCATAATCAGAGGATTCTTATGATGAATAATCAGATTCTGTATCTGTAGATAAGTAATACAGGGATTCTGTATCACTAGGATCTTCGACTGGGTAAAAACCTTGTTTTTCAAAGGTTTTTAAAAGTTTAACACGGTCTTCATTTCCAATTCTTGCAGGGTACTCATTTGCATAGTGTCCTGATTCATTGCAGAGCCAACATTTGCAATTTTTCTTCTTTTGCGGACAAAACTTTTTTTTGTCTTCAGTTTTTCCTTTTTTAGGTTTACTGTATTTTTTAAAGAATTTCTTTTTCTTAAAGAATTTCTTTTTATATGGTTTTTTGTATTTTTTGAACCTATAACTTTTCTTCTTGGTTTTTGTGTTGATTTTCTTTTTCTTTCAGGATAGCATCCATAATGTCCTGGAATTCTGTCAATGTATTTACTACAGCAAATTCTAGGGTTTCTGTGTATTGTCTTTACACTGGTTCTTGTTAGATGTGCTTGCTTGCATTTTTCTGCAAGTAAGTTTCTTCTTACAGTAATTGCTAATCCTAAAGAGGAATCGATTTGCATATTAGCTTTGAAGTTGTCTGTACTGGGTTCTTGTATTTTAATGGCTTCATTAAAAAGAATGATGACTTCATTATTGAATGGGTAAGGAAGTTTTCTCATAAATTTTTCTGTTAATTGTTTCCATTCGGTTGGGGGACAAATGTAATAATATTTTGAGAATTCACATGTGTATTCTTCAAAATAGCACATGTCACAAATTGTCATTTTTTCTAAGTGGTTTAAAGCATCTCCTTGATCAATTGTTGATCTGACGCTTTTGTAGGCTTCAAAGATTTGACCAGTAAATTGTTTGTAAATTTGTTCTACAATCCTTTTAATGAATTGAGGAATATTTCCACGGGTTTCAAGCCAGAGAGCATTTTTTGCTTCATAGCTAAAAGTTGTAAGAAATGCTTTCACATTTCCTCTTGTGCTTGAAATAACATAGTGCCATGAGTTTTGCTCATCTCTATGTATTTCTTTATGTATGATCATTGAAATCATGATATTATTATACCAATCTTCAATGACTGTTTCTGGATTAATTACACAATCTAAGTCAAGAATTTTAACATCGACAGGTAATTTCTTTGGTTTGTGAAGAAGATATGAAGGATCAATTTCATTATCTTCATAAGGTGCTAGTCTAGGAGTGAAGTCTCCTATGGGTCTTTTTCCATCCCCTTTTGGGTTTGAAGATAAAGGTTCATAGTCCATTGGGAAATCTTCTGATTCAACTTTTGGTTCTCTAAATTTTACTCAAATGTCAGTATTTGTGAAGAATCTTTTATGTATGATTGTTTCTTCTTCAGAACTTTCTGAATTATTATCAATTGTTATTGGTTCATTAATTTCTGGAGGATTTTCAAAGGATTGAGCTGTGAGAATGAGTTCTTGATTATTTATGTTGACTTTTTTGAAGATAGAAGCGATCTTCTCAAGTTCGTTATCTTCAAAGGCCAATAGAACATTGAGATGTCCTAAATCATTGGATGATTCATAAATGTCTTCAAGGAATTTTCTCACATTATTCATTCTGATTCTGAATCTTCAAAATCGAATTTTCCTTTTCTTGTGTTTTTCTGTTTTTCTGTAAATTCTCCCCTTTCTTGAAGAATTCCATAATTTTTAGTTTTTTCTGGTTTTGAGGTTGAGGCTATTGGTTTCTTAACTTCTGCTAAGATAATAGCTGAATGTTGATCTAAAGATTTTTCTGTTCTGGATTAAAAATCTTTAATGTCTTCTTTTAGTTCTTGGATAATGTATTTCTTTTATTATATCATTTAAAGCCATTATTGTTCTCCAATAATAAGCTTAGTTAGTTTATTTACCTTTTCTTTTACATCTTTGAGTTGTCTTGCTTGACTACTTTCTGGAATGTCCTCTTTCCATCTATAACTAGGATTTTTCCTAATTGATATAGAATGCAGGAGTAAGGGTCTTTGTTCTTTGACTAAAGTCCTACTTTGGTCAAGGTCAATTTGAAGGGATCTTCTTGCAGGTTGTACAAGCCAATCAAATTCGGTTTCTTTGTGTTCAAGGTAATCTGAGAATAAAGGATCTATCTTTATTCCTTTAGGTTCTTTGACAATTGTCATATTATGTTGGTTATGTATTGCATAACTCACAAGATATGAAATTGAAAAATGAACATTGTTGTCTTTGACTAGATCTTTTCTTCCGTAATTGAATACGAAGGAAAGAATCCCATCAAAGTCTTGGTCATGAAGACTTACGGAAAGTCTTGGATGTGATGTGAAAATTAATTTTCCACATGCAAGGTTTCCATTTAGGGTGCCTAAGCATCCTTCTCTAGGATTTTTGATTCTTTCATCAATCAATCCCATTACAATAGGTTGATCAATTTTGTCAGATAAGGTGCTACGGAGATGAATCCGAATAGCTCCTATTGTGATCCAATAAAGGTTCTTAGTGTCATCTAAGTCAATTTTTTGCTTAGCTTTGTTAATGTCTTGTTTAGTAAGAAGGGAAATTCCTATCTTACCATAAGTGTGTTGAATGTGAATAGCAAATTCCTTTTGGGAAACCCCATAGTAAATATGCTTATTTCTATTCATAAATTTGTTAATGAAATTTGGTTGTACAAACACTTCACTTGGATGTAATGTCAAATTTGTTTTACAAATTTTTGCAAGTTTTTTATCAGAAATTAAAATTTCCTTTGAAAGATTTCCAAGTGACTCAGTTTGTTCAACAACTTCGTCAACATCAAATTCAGTAGTAATTTCGTTACTCATGATGATAATAAAGATAATGTAACATAAATGTTTTAACACAATTATAATGGTTACTTAAAGAAGTATTCATTTTTTCTTTTTGCAGGTTTATTGCAATTCTGTGTGCTCCAACAGTGCACAAGTATGTGTATCTATAGTAATGATATGTGTACATACCATAATGTTGTGTAATTGTAATAATGTATAAATTACATAAATGACATTCAATCATTATGTAATGTGATTTAAGGTATAATGCATGACAAAACATTCCATTTCAAAATTATATTTTGTTAATGCAATATTTTTATTTTTTATGTTCATGAAATCTATATGCATATCTGTACAAACTTATATTTCTATAAGCTTTCATGAAATTTTTCCAAGAAAAACTTCTGAGTGAAAATTGCTTCTTTTTTTCGAATGTATGTCTGAGTCTCTTTAAATAAGCAATTAAACAAGCTAAAGAGAGTTTTTCTCTTTAAGTCTTGTGGAAATAAAACTATGTTTTAATTTCTCTACTCTTTATATATCATTTTTGTACGGATCTCCATCTTTCAGCCAAAACACCAAAGGCAGGTGTCCATTCAGAGTGTAAGTGCAGAAATCCAAGGGTGGCACCGCCAGACACCCTGAAACCCATTTCAACCTTCAGCTATCGTTTCCATATACACATGTTGAGAACCTGAAAAAGAAATTCAATTTAAAGAACATAAAATTGAATCAGAAGCAGAACCAATGGATTACGAACCATATGGACCTTCATCCAACCCAGTTGGTGATGGAAAAAGACCAATAGGAGATTTTACTCCTAGGCCAAAACCTTCATATGATGATGAGATTAGTCCATCATATTTATTGCACAAACCTAGTAAGTCCCCAATTGATGTCAAAATCCTTGACTTAGATTGTGTCAAAAACCCAGAAACAGTCATTGATGATTGGTATAATAATATCATGATTTCATTGATTATTCACAAAGAAATACATAGGAATGAACAAAATTCATGGCACTATGTTATTTCTAGCACAAGAGGAAATGTTAAATCTTTCCTTAGCACAATTAGCTATGAAGCTAAAAATGCCATTTGGCAAGAAACACAAGGAAACATTCCCCAATTCATCAAAAGAATTGTTGAACAAATCTATAAACAATTTACAGGACAAACGTACGAAGCTTTTAAAAGCACAAGAACAACAATTGATCAGGCAGATGCCTTAAATCATTTAGAAAGAATGTCAATATGTAATATGTGTTATTTTGAAGAATTTACTTGTGAATTTTCAAAATATTATTACATATGTCCAGTTACTGATTGGAAACAATTAACAGAAAAATTCATGAGAAAACTTCCATACCCCTTTAATAATGAAGTTATGCTTCATTTTAACGATGCCATTAAAATACAAGAACCGAGTAGTGAGAACTATAAGGTAAATGTACAAGTTGACTCTTCCTTAGGATTAGCAATCACAATCACAAGAAACCTCCTTGCAGAAAAATGCAAAGAAGGATATCTTGTTAGAGCAAGTCAAAAAACAGTCCCCAAAAATCCAAAAATCTGTTGTAGCCAATATATTGACAGAATCCCTGGTCAATATGGATGCTATCCTGAAAGAAAACAACGAAAACCAATTAGAAGAACAAAAAGAAAAAACTATAGGTTTAAAAAATATAAGAAACCTTACAAAAAGAAATTCTTCAAAAAGAAAAAATATTTTAAAAAATTTGATAAAAAATCTTCAAAAAAGAAAGCAGATGACAAAAGAAAAATCTACCCTCAAAAGAAAAAGAATTGCAGATGTTGGCTCTGCAATGAACCAGGACATTATGCAAATGAATGCCCTGCAAGAATAGGAAATGAAGACAGAATCAAACTCCTAAAAACCTTTGAAAGACAAGAATTTTATCCTGTTGAAGACCCAAGTGATACAGAATCACTAAATTACTTATCAACAGATACTGATTCTAGTTATTTATCTTCAGAATCTTCTGATTATGAATAATAAGAATATAACAAATCCAAATTCAATTTATATCCCAATCAAATTAAGTTTTGAAGGATATAAAAGTTATACAATCCATGCATATATTGATATTGGAGCATCTGTATGCACCGCCAGTAAATGGGTTATACCCGAATCATTTTGGGTAAAAGCAGAAAAGGCTTTGAATTTAAAAATTGCAAATGAATAAACAATAACTACAACAAAAGTGATTAAAAATATAAATGTTGGAATTTATGGTAAGCATAATGGAACCATAAAAACATTTTATTTTAAAATACCCACAGTTTATCAATTAGAAACTGGGATAGACTTTATAATTGGTAATAACTTTTGTCAATTATATCACCCTTTCATACAAGAAATTGATGATATCAGTTTCACCATTAATAAAAATAAAATTTGGATTTCAAAGAAAAGAAAAGTTGTTGCTTTCAACACTCTAAAAAAGAAATTTTTAGATTCTCTAAAAATTGGAAATAAAAAAGAAATTTTTCAGGGAGAGAATATTGCAAAATCTTCGCATATTCTTATAACAACTGAAGAAATTGAAAAATTAAAAATCAATACAAATAGAGAAAAGATCATTGAGTTATTTAACCAATGTTGTTCTGAAAATCCTTTAGATCCTAAAATCAACAAAGGATTCCTTACAGCAAAAATTGAACTACTTGAAGAATTTAAAAACAAAATCATTAGGTCAAAAGCTATGGCTTATAGCCCTAAAGATAGAGACGAATTTACAGTTCAAATAAAAGAATTACTTGATTTAAAAGTCATTGAACCAAGTAAATCACCCTTTTCTTCACCAGCATTCATGGTAAGAAAAGAAGCAGAAAAAAGACGAGGAAAAGCTAGAATGGTCATTGACTATTCAACACTGAACAAATATACCAAACCAGATGGGTATATTTTGCCTAACATGCAAAGTCTTTTACAGCTTGTAAAAGGTAAAAACATCTTCTCTTCCTTTGATCTAAAATCAGGTTTTCATCAGGTAAGATTTGATGATACTACAAAACCTTTAACAACATTTAGTTGTCCTCAAGGACACTTTCAATGGACAGTCGTGCCTTTTGGCTTAAAACAAGCACCAGGTATTTTCCAGAGACACATGGATAATACATAATGAATTTTGTTGTGTTTATATTGATGATATTCTTGTTTTTTCATATAACGAATATGATCATGAAAAGCATGTTTTACAGGTTTTACAAACTATCAAAGAAAATGGAATTGTTCTGTCATTCAAAAAAGCAGAATTGTTTAAAGAAAAAATAGGATACCTAGGCCTAGAAATAGCATTTGGTTTTAAACAATTAAAACCACATATTTTAACCCATATAAATGAATTTCCAAATGAAATACAAAATCAGAAACAATTAATGAGATTTTTAGGATGTCTAAATTATGCTGAATCTTTCATTAAGGATTTAGCAAAAATGAGAAGTCCTCTACAGAAAAAATTGAAAAAAGATTACAGATAGAACTGGACTAAAGAAGATAGTCAATATGTTCAAAAAATTAAGAATAAAATCAAAAATCTTCCATCCCTTTATCATCTTAAAAAAGATGATAAGATGATAATTGAAACAGATGCATCCCAAGAATTCTGGGGCGCAGCCATTAAAGCAAAAGACAGTGAAACTTTAGAAGAAAAGCTATGCAGTTATTCTTCAGGAACTTTCAGTAATTCTGAAAAAAATTACCACATTAACAAAAAAGAAATTCTAGCCATGAAAAAGGCAATTTCAAAATTTAGATTGTATATTATTTCTAATAAGTTTATTGTTAGAACTAATTCAACAACATGCAAATCATTTTTGAAATGCCAGGTACATCCAGACTACAAACAAGGTAGACTTATCAGATGGCAAATGTGGTTTAGCCATTATGATTTTGATATTGAGTTAATTAAAAGTAAAGAAAATTCTTTAGCCGATTCTCTTACACGTGAATTGTCTTTTGCAGGTCAAAATGACAGAAATACAGAATCAAATTGAAGACATGGAGCTTCAATTAGAAACAAAGCTGATGGAAATATCAACAAGACAACAAGAAGTTGTTATCTTAAAGAAGAAAATCCATCGATTACAGTAAAAATTTCCTTCAAAAAAGGGGGGAGTTGAAATTGACAGTAGTAGTAATACTGCTGGAAAGCAAAAACTGGATGAAAATTCAAAAATTGACAGTAGCAATACTGCAAAAGGAAAAAACAGATTGCTCGCAAGAGCAAAAGGATATTCAAAATCCGAAAGAAAATCTTGTTGGCATTGGAACCTCCATACCAGGCAAGAAATTTTATGTAATCTTTGATGGTCCCAGCAAAGGTTTCTATACAAACTGGACTGAAGTTGAACCTTTAGTCAAACATAAACCTTTCAAACATAAGAACTTCAAAACTCTTACAGAAGCACAACAAGCATTCAATGATTACCACAGAAACAACCACAACCAGATTTCAAAAGTCCTTTTGAAAATTTTAGTCTAAGACCAGATTACTAGCAAAAAGATATCAGGTCAAGGCCAAGACTTCCAAACTTTCAAACCAGACCATTTTTCCCAGAATTAAGATTCAATTCTTATAAGGAAGCCACACAGTCAAATCCAGAAAAAATTCCTGATCGATTCAAAAGATTAGGAAAAACCCCAGTCACAAAAGAAACAAAAACCATTTCTGATATTCATTTTCAAGATTTTTTACATCTTGAAGAAGAAGCCCGAATCATAGGTGCTACTGCACCACAAAACTGTTACGGAACACTTGATAAAAAGTTTGGCCAATTCATCTTCGTTGCAGGAAATGAACCAAATTTTGTTAAAACAGCATTTTACTGTGGATTAGTTAAGCTGATAGTCCCAGGAAAAGATTTGGAAGAAATAAAATTAATTGATGACAGGCTTTTCCAGTCATTAAAAGATTTTATGAAATATGTTATTAAAGACCAAGATTTACATCTTTTACTGAAAATCAACAGCACCATTCCATTTTGGGATAAAAATAACACCCTCCTCAAAGGATATCACCATATACAGATCAAATCTGTAAAAAATCCCTACCTTGATAATCCTATTGAAGGAGAACCAGTTGATGTCAATACAAAAATTATCAATGATTGGAGAGGTTTATCCTACCAAAGAATTTTCACAGGATTAAGAGCCATCAATGGTGAATCAAAAGTAAAAGTGAACTTCAGTTCTGATTTTATTTTGGTAACTAGTAAAAACAGTTCTTTAATGTCAAAAGAAAACATAAATACCATTTGCAAATTTGAAGAGGTTATTTATGATACATTCAATGTCCCAGACAGTTATTCCGGTGAACTATGCAGACATCTCAGACAAAGTTTGGGTAAAGATCATCAATGCAGACGGTGTATCCAAGACAAAGAAGATAAGATCTCAAACAGTGACAAAAAATCTGATAAAGGAAAAGACAAGATTTTTGATGATGAAGTTGATGATCAATTATCAAAAATTGGATCCTACCACAGTGGAGAAGAAGACGTGGCAGACACTCTTTTCTCTGATGGACAAGAGTCACTTTAATAAAGTAAAGTTCTTACTTTATTGAAAGCTCGTGAACAAACAGTAAGATTCCTTTGGGAAAAGACAAATCAAATGGCAGACAAAGTGGAGGACATCTTTTCAAAAAGCAAAGAACTTTGCAAAAAGAAAGAGGACGCACTCAAGAAAGAATCTTTGGAGACTGCTATAAATTGTAATCAATTTACCAGAGTTAGGCAGAGTTGTTTTGGTTCATCTTCTGTTTTTCTTTCAAAGAGATTGTAATCTTCAAAACATGAGTCGAGGCTAAAAACCTCAAAGACAGTAGATCCATTGGATCAAAAAACCTTTGTATTTAAATAAGCTCTGAAATTCAACCTTCTGGAATAAAAGAAATGTTTTTCTAAATTCCTTGACTTCCTCAATTTTCATACAAATACATATATACTGCTAGATTAGCTGAAGGTCAGGTGATCGCTGGAGTACCATTGAGGCAGGTGGCCGTTTGAGGGAAATACAGATCTACGCCATTGCAGAAAAAAGGCAGTACATACTATTTGGACAGAAAAGAAAAGAGGAACCACCAATCCATTACTGTAAGAAGGTTTAATTTTGTTATCTTATTTTTCTTAGGTTTGCATCCATGGATACTATTG
Organism: Forsythia viridissima; assembly: GCA_030279155.1. NCBI lineage: Eukaryota > Viridiplantae > Streptophyta > Magnoliopsida > Lamiales > Oleaceae > Forsythia > Forsythia viridissima. The sequence goes on from CM059036.1 coordinate 7,059,684, forward strand.
TCTTTGCATTTAACCATACTCACTTTGATCATAATCATCCACACAAATACAACAAAGTTATGAGTTTAAGCATCCGCTTAAAAGTTGGTATCAGAGCCTAGTTTACAGTAAACAAACATGATAAACTGCAGAATGTGTAATAGATACATACTAAATTTAGACTGTTATTTCTCACAGTATGAATTTCATTATAATAGTTATACATACATGAAAGAATATGGTAACCATGGCATACATAGATTTGCTTATGAACACCATAGATACAAAATGGATTTAGAAATGTCTAAGTATAACAGTGAAATGGAACTATTCATCATGCATTATGCTTTATATCATATGCAATGATTAATTGTGACATATGTGAAATACACATACGTATTATTACATCTGAATATGAAACCTTTAAGTTTCATGAAAATACATACAGAGAGAACATTTTCACAAATGTTCATTATCTTTCTTTGAGAAGAATGAAACAAAGAATGACAAACACTTTAAAAAATTTTGAAAAAAGTGTACAAGAATTTATTATGCACTATGTCTTACATCATCATTCATCATGATCGATTGAAAATTATGTAATGCATACATTTGTTCTTTTACAAATAGATACAGTTTGTATGACTTCTATGAAGAATACATGCATCAATTAACAAAAATTGATACTGAACTTATAGTTGAATCTATAAGAGAAAACATTAAAACAGAAGAGATAAACATAAAATATCTTATGACGAAAGTGTCAAAGAATTTGTGCTACATTATGTTATTTCCCATTATTTGAATTAATGGAAAATACAGTAGAAACTGAGATTGACGAAGTTTTTAAACAAACAGAGTCAATAGGAAACAGTTCAAAAGAAATATTAATTTCAGATAAAAAACTTGCAAAAATTTGTAATAAAGAATTAACTTTAGATTCAAAGGAAGTCTTTGAACAACCTAACTTTATTAACAAATTTATGAACAAAAATAGACAAGTTTATTATGGAATTTCCCAAAAGGAGTTTTCCATACACGTCCAACATACTTATGGTAAGATAGGGATCTCCCTTCTTACAAAACAAGACATTAATAAAGCTAAGCAAAAAGTTGACTTAGATAACAACAAAAACCTTTATTGGGTAACTATAGGAGCTATTAGGATTCAACTCCGTAGCACGTTGTCAGATAAAATTGATCAACCTATTTCAATGGGTTTGATTGATGAAAGAATTAAAAACCCTAGAGAAGGATGTTTGGGATCCTTGACCGGAAACCTAGCTTGTGGAAAGTTGATTTTCACAAGTCATCCAAGACTTTCTGCAAGTCTGCATGATCAAAACTTTGACGGAATCCTTTCCTTCATATTTAACTATGGAAGAAAAAGATTTAGTTAAAGACAACAATGTCCATTTCTCAATATCATATTTAGTTAGTTATGCCATTCATAACCAACACAATATGACTATTGTCAAAGAACCTAAAGGAATAAAGATTGACCTTTTATTCTCAGATTACCTTGAACATAAAGAAACTGAATTCGACTGGTTAGTCCAACCAGCTAGAAGATCAATTGATATTGATTTTAGTCAAAACAAAACTCTTGTTAGAGAACAAAGACCTTTATTAACTCATACAACATCCATGAGGAAAGACCCAGTTATAAGATGGAAAGATGAACTTCCTGAAAACAGTCAAACAACAAAAGAACTTAGGAAACTAAGAGATACAGCAAATAATTTAGCTAAAAACATCATTGGAAATCAATAATGTCTTTAGTAGAAATTTTAAAAGAATTAAAACAATTAAAAGACACAATTGAAGAACTAAGAATAGAAATTAGAGATTATCACTCTAAAACAGAAAAATCGTTAAATCAACACTCAGCTATCATTTTAGCAGGAGTTAAAGACCAACCTTCAACATCTTTAACCTCACAAAAAAATTACAAAATTCGGTAATTTCTCAAAAAGGGGAGAATTTACAGAAAAACAAAAAAATACAAGAAAAGGAAAATTTGATTTTGAAGATTCAAATTCTGAATGACAACCATTAGAAAAGTTTTAGAAAACCTTTATGAAAAATCTCAAGACTTAGGACATCTTAATGTTCTATTGGCTTTTGAAGATGAGGAACTTGAACAAATTGCCTTCATGATCAAAGGAGTCAGTATAAACAACCAAGAAACAATTCTCACCGCAAAATCTGTCGAGAATGAACAAGAGCCAGTTATGATTGAAAACTCAGAATCAAGCACTGATGATGAGACAATCATACACTAAAGATTTTAAATCCGCTTAAACTCATAACTTTGTTGTATTTATGCGGATGATATTCTTGTTTTTTCAGATAACGAATATGATCGTGAAAAGCATGTTTTACAGGTTTTACAAACTATAAAAGAAAATGGAATTGTTATGTTATTCTAAAAAGCAGAATTGTTTAAAGAAAAAATAGGATACCTAGGCCTAGAAATAGCCTTTGGTTTTAAACAATTAAAACCACATATTTTAACCCATATAAATGAATTTCCAAATGAAATACGAGATCAGAAACAATTAATGAGATTTTTAGGATGTCTAAATTATGCTGAATCTTTCATTAAGGATTTAGCAAAAATGAGAAGTCCTCTACAGAAAAAATTGAAAAAAGATTACAGATGGAACTGGACTAAAGAAGATAGTCAATATGTTCAAAAAAATTAAGAATAAAATCAAAAATCTTCCATCCCTTTATCATCCTAAAAAAGATGATAAGATGATAATTGAAACAGATGCATTCCAAGAATTCTGGGGCGCAGCCATTAAAGCAAAAGACAGTGAAACTTTAGAAGAAAAGCTATGCAGTTATTCTTCAGGAACTTTCAGTAATTCTGAAAAAAAATTACCACATTAACGAAAAAGAAATTCTGGCCATGAAAAAGGCAATTTCAAAATTTAGATTGTATATTATTTCTACTAAGTTTATTGTTAGAACTGATTCAACAACATGCAAATCATTTTTGAAATGCCAGGTACATCTAGACTACAAACAAGGTAGACTTATCAGATGGCAAATGTGGTTTGGCCATTATGATTTTGATATTGAGTTAATTAAAAGTAAAGAAAATTCTTTAGCCGATTCTCTTACACGTGAATTGTCTTTTGCAGGTCAAAATGACAGAAATACAGGATCAAATTGAAGACTTGGAGCATCAATTAGAAACAAAGCTGATGGAAATATCAACAAGACAACAAGAAGTTATCTTGAAGAAGAAAATCCATCGATTACAGCAAAAACTTCCTTCAAAAAAGGGGGGGAGTTGAAATTGACAGTAGTAGTAATACTGCTGGAAAGCAAAAACTGGACTTTGTTGTATTTATGCGGATGATTAGGATCAAAGTGAGTATGGTTAAATGCAAAGACAATAGTATCCATGGATGCAAACCTAAGAAAAATAAGATAACAAAATTAAACCTTGTTACAGTAATGGATTGGTGGTTCCTCTTTTCTTTTCTGTCCAAATAGTATGTACTGCCTTCTTTCTACAATGGCGTGGATCTGTGTTTCCCTCAAACGGCCACCTGCCTCAATGGTACTCCAGCGATCACCTGACCTTCAGCTAATCTAGCAGTATATATGTATTTGTATGAAAATTGAGGAAGTCAAGGAATTTAGAAAAACATTTCTTTTATTCCAGAATGATGAATTTCACAGCTTATTTAAATACAAAGGTTTTTTGATCCAATGGATCTACTGTCTTTGAGGTTTTTAGCCTCGACTCATGTTTTGAAGATTACAATCTCTTTGAAAGAAAAACAGAAGATGAACCAAAACAACTCTGCCTAACTCTGGTAAATTGATTACAATTTATAGCAGTCTCCAAAGATTCTTTCTTGAGTGCGTCCTCTTTCTTTTTGCAAAGTTCTTTGCTTTTTGAAAAGATGTCATCCACTTTGTCTGCCATTTGATTTGTCTTTTCCCAAAGGAATCTTACTGTTTGTTCACGAGCTTTGAATAAAGTAAGAACTTTACTTTATTAAAGTGACTCTTGTCAATCAGAGAAAAGAGTGTCTGCCACGTCTTCTTCTCCACTGTGGTAGGATCCAATTTTTGATAATTGATCATCAACTGCATCATCAAAAATCTTGTCTTTTCCTTTATCAGATTTTTTGTCACTGTTTGAGATCTTATCTTCTTTGTCTTGGATACACCATCTGCATTGATGATCTTTACCCAAACTTTGTCTGAGATGTCTACATAGTTCACCGGAATAACTGTCTGGGACATTGAATGTATCATAAATAACCTCTTCAAATTTGCAAATGGTTTTTATGTTTTCTTTTGACATTAAAGAACTGTTTTTACTAGTTACCAAAATAAAATCAGAACTGAAGTTCACTTTTACTTTGGATTCACCAATGATGGCTCTTAATCCTGTGAAAATTCTTTGGTAGGATAAACCTCTCCAATCATTGATAATTTCTGTATTGACATCAACTGGTTCTCCTTCAATAGGATTATCAAGGTAGGGATTTTTTACAGATTTGATCTGTATATGGTGATATCCTTTGAGAAGGGTGTTATTTTTATCCCAAAATGGAATGGTGCTGTTGGTTTTCAGTAAAAGATGTAAATCTTGGTCTTTAATAACATATTTCATAAAATCTTTTAATGACTGGAAAAGCCTGTCATCAATTAATTTTATTTCTTCCAAATCTTTTCCTGGGACTATCAGCTTAACTAATCCACAGTAAAATGCTGTTTTAACAAAATTTGGTTCAACTCCTGCAACGAAGATGAATTGGCCAAACTTTTTATCAAGTGTTCCGTAGTAACAGTTTTGTGGTGCAGTAGCACCTATGATTCGGGCTTCTTCTTCAAGATGTAAAAAATCTTGAAAATGAATATCAGAAATGGTTTTTGCTTCTTTTGTGACTGGGGTTTTTCCTAATCTTTTGAATCGATCAGGAATTTTTTCTGGATTTGACTGTGTGGCTTCCTTATAAGAATTGAATCTTAATTCTAGGAAAAATGGTCTGGTTTGAAAGTTTGGAAGTCTTGGCCTTGACCTGATATCTTTTTGCTGGTAATCTGGTCTTAGACTAAAATTTTCAAAAGGACATTTGAAATCTGGTTGTGGTTGTTTTATGTGGTAATCATTGAATGCTTGTTGTGCTTCTGTAAGAGTTTCGAAGCTCTTATGTTTGAAAGGTTTATGTTTGACTAAAGGTTCAACTTCAGTCCAGTTTGTATAGAAACCTTTGCTGGGACCATCAAAGATTACATAAAATTTCTTGCCTGGTATGGAGGTTCCAATGCCAACAAGATTTTCTTTCGGATTTTGAATATCCTTCTGCTCTTGCGAGCAATCTGTTTTTTCCTTTTCAGTATTGCTACTGTCAATTTTTGGATTTTCATCCAGTTTTTGCTTTCCAGCAGTATTACTACTACTGTCAATTTCAACTCCCACCCTTTTTTGAAGAAAGTTTTTGCTGTAATCGATGGATTTTCTTCTTTAAGATAACAACTTCTTGTTGTCTTGTTGATATTTCCATCAGCTTTGTTTCTAATTGAAGCTCCAAGTCTTCAATTTGATCCTGTATTTCTGTCATTTTGACCTGCAAAAGACAATTCACGTGTAAGAGAATCGGCTAAAGAATTTTCTTTACTTTTGATTAACTCAATATCAAAATCATAATGGCTAAACCACATTTGCCATCTGATAAGTCTACCTTGTTTGTAGTCTGGATGTACCTGGCATTTCAAAAATGATTTGCATGTTGTTGAATCAGTTCTAACAATAAACTTATTAGGAATAATATACAATCTAAATTTTGAAATTGCCTTTTTCATGGCCAGAATTTCTTTTTCGTTAATGTGGTAATATTTTTCAGAATTACTGAAAGTTCCTGAAGAATAACTGCATAGCTTTTCTTCTAAAGTTTCACTGTCTTTTGCTTTAATGGCTGCGCCCCAGAATTCTTGAGATGCATCTGTTTCAATTATCATCTTATCATCTTTTTTAGGATGATAAAGGGATGGAAGATTTTTGATTTTATTCTTAATTTTTTTGAACATATTGACTATCTTCTTTAGTCCAGTTCCATCTGTAATCTTTTTTCAATTTTTTCTGTAGAGGACTTCTCATTTTTGCTAAATCCTTAATGAAAGATTCAGCATAATTTAGACATCCTAAAAATCTCATTAATTGTTTCTGATCTTGTATTTCATTTGGAAATTCATTTATATGGGTTAAAATATGTGGTTTTAATTGTTTAAAACCAAAGGCTATTTCTAGGCCTAGGTATCCTATTTTTTCTTTAAACAATTCTGTTTTTTTGAATGACAGAACAATTCCATTTTCTTTGATAGTTTGTAAAACCTGTAAAACATGCTTTTCATGATCATATTCGTTATCTGAAAAAATAAGAATATCATCAATATAAACACAACAAAATTCATTATGTATTATCCATGTGTCTCTGGAAAATACCTGGTGCTTGTTTTAAGCCAAAAGGCACGACTGTCCATTGAAAGTGTCCTTGAGGACAACTAAAGGTTGTTAAAGGTTTTGTAGTATCATCAAATCTTACCTAATGAAAACCTGATTTTAGATCAAAGGAAGAGAAGATGTTTTTACCTTTTACAAGCTGTAAAAGACTTTGCATGTTAGGTAAAATATACCCATCTGGTTTGATATATTTGTTCAGTGTTGAATAGTCAATGACCATTCTAGCTTTTCCTCGTCTTTTTCCTGCTTCTTTTCTTACCATGAATGCTGGTGAAGAAAAGGGTAATTTACTTGGTTCAATGACTTTTAAATCAAGTATTTCTTTTATTTGAACTGTAAATTCGTCTCTATCTTTAGGGCTATAAGCCATAGCTTTTGACCTAATGATTTTGTTTTTGAATTCTTCAAGTAGTTCAATTTTTGCTGTAAGGAATCCTTTGTTGATTTTAGGATCTAAAGGATTTTCAGAACAACATTGGTTAAATAACTCAATGATCTTTTCTCTATTTGTATTGATTTTTAATTTTTCAATTTCTTCAGTTGTTATAAGAATATGCGAAGATTTTGCAATATTCTCCCCTTGAAAAATTTCTTTTTTATTTCCAATTTTTAGAGAATCTAAAAATTTCTTTTTTAGAGTGTTGAAAGCAACAGCTTTTCTTTTCTTTGAAATCCAAATTTTATTTTTATTAATGGTGAAACTGATATCATCAATTTCTTGTATGAAAGGGTGATATAATTGACAAAAGTTATTACCAATTATAAAGTCTATCCCAGTTTCTAATTGATAAACTGTGGGTATTTTAAAATAAAATGTTTTTATGGTTCCATTATGCTTACCATAAATTCCAACATTTATATTTTTTATCACTTTTGTTGTAGTTATTGTTGATTCATTTGCAATTTTTAAATTCAAAGCCTTTTCTGCTTTTACCCAAAATGATTCGGGTATAACCCATTTACTGGCGGTGCATACAGATGCTCCAGTATCAATATATGCATGGATTGTATAACTTTTATATCCTTCAAAACTTAATTTGATTGGGATATAAATTGAATTTGGATTTGTTATATTCTTATTATTCATAATCAGAAGATTCTGAAGATAAATAACTAGAATCGGTATCTGTTGATAAGTAATATAGTGATTTTGTATCACTTGGGTCTTCAACAGGATAAAATTCTTGTCTTTCAAAGGTTTTTAGGAGTTTGATTCTGTCTTCATTTCCTATTCTTGTAGGGCATTCATTTGCATAATGTCCTGATTCATTGCAGAGCCAACATCTGCAATTCTTTTTCTTTTGAAGGTAGATTTTTCTTTTGTCATCTGCTTTCTTTTTTGAAGATTTTTTATCAAATTTTTTAAAATATTTTTTCTTTTTGAAGAATTTCTTTTTGTAAGGTTTCTTATATTTTTTAAACCTATAGTTTTTTCTTTTTGTTCTTCTAATTGGTTTTCGTTGTTTTCTTTCAGGATAGCATCCATATTGACCAGGGATTCTGTCAATATATTGGCTACAACAGATTTTTGGATTTTTGGGGACTGTTTTTTGACTTGCTCTAACAAGATATCCTTCTTTGCATTTTTCTGCAAGGAGGTTTCTTGTGATTGTGATTGCTAATCCTAAGGAAGAGTCAACTTGTACATTTACCTTATAGTTCTCACTACTCGGTTCTTGTATTTTAATGGCATCGTTAAAATGAAGCATAACTTCATTATTAAAGGGGTATGGAAGTTTTCTCATGAATTTTTCTGTTAATTGTTTCCAATCAGTAACTGGACATATGTAATAATATTTTGAAAATTCACAAGTAAATTCTTCCAAATAACACATATTACATATTGACATTCTTTCTAAATGATTTAAGGCATCTGCCTGATCAATTGTTGTTCTTGTGCTTTTAAAAGCTTCGTACGTTTGTCCTGTAAATTGTTTATAGATTTGTTCAACAATTCTTTTGATGAATTGGGGAATGTTTCCTTGTGTTTCTTGCCAAATGGCATTTTTAGCTTCATAGCTAATTGTGCTAAGGAAAGATTTAACATTTCCTCTTGTGCTAGAAATAACATAGTGCCATGAATTTTGTTCATTCCTATGTATTTCTTTGTGAATAATCAATGAAATCATGATATTATTATGCCAATCATCAATGATTGTTTCCGGGTTTTTAACACAATCTAAGTCAAGGATTTTGACATCAATTGGGGACTTACTAGGTTTGTGCAATAAATATGATGGACTTATCTCATCATCATATGAAGGTTTTGGCCTAGGAGTAAAATCTCCTATTGGTCTTTTTCCATCACCAACTGGGTTGGATGAAGGTCCATATGGATCGTAATCCATTGGTTCTGCTTCTGATTCAATTTTAGGTTCTTTAAATTGAATTCCTTTTTCAGGTTCTCAGTTTGGATAAAATCTTTGGTGCATGATTGTCTCATCATCAGTGCTTGATTCTGAGTTTTCAATCATAACTGGCTCTTGTTCATTCTCAACAGATTTTGCTGTGAGAATCGTTTCTTAGTTGTTTATACTGACTCCTTTGAGCATGGAGGCAATTTGTTCAAGTTCCTCATCTTCAAAAGCCAATAGAACATTAAAATGTCCTAAGTCTTGAGATTTTTCATAAAGGTTTTCTAAAACTTTTCTAATGGTTGTCATTCAGAATTTGAATCTTCAAAATCAAATTTTCCTTTTCTTGTATTTTTTTTGTTTTTCTGTAAATTCTCCCCTTTTTGAGAAATTACCGAATTTTGTAATTTTTTGTGAGGTTAAAGATGTTGAAGGTTGTTCTTTAACTCCTGCTAAAATGATAGCTGAGTGTTGATTTAACGATTTTTCTGTTTTAGAGTGATAATCTCTAATTTCTATTCTTAGTTCTTCAATTGTGTCTTTTAATTGTTTTAATTCTTTTAAAATTTCTACTAAAGACATTATTGATTTCCAATGATGTTTTTAGCTAAATTATTTACTGTATCTCTTAGTTTCCTAAGTTCTTTTGTTGTTTGACTGCTTTCAGGAGGTTCATCTTTCCATCTTATAACTGGGTCTTTCCTCATGGATGTTGTATGAGTTAATAAAGGTCTTTGTTCTCTAACAAGAGTTCTGTTTTGACTAAAATCAATATCAATTGATCTCCTAGATGGTTGGACTAACAAGTCGATTCAGTTTCTTTATGTTCAAGGTAATCTGAGAATAAAGGGTCAATCTTTATTCCTTTAGGTTCTTTGACAATAGTCATATTGTGTTGGTTATGAATGGCATAACTAACTAAATATGATATTGAGAAAGGTACATTGTTGTCTTTAACTAAATCTTTTTCTTCCATAGTTAAATATGAAGGAAAGGATTCCGTCAAAGTTTTGATCATGCAGACTTGCAGAAAGTCTTGGATGACTTGTGAAAATCAACTTTCCACAAGCTAGGTTTCCGTTCAAGGATCACAAACATCCTTCTCTAGGGTTTTTAATTCTTTCATCAATCAAACCCATTGAAATAGGTTGATCAATTTTATCTGACAAGGTGCTACGGAGTTGAATCCTAATAGCTCCTATAGTTACCCAATAAAGGTTTTTGTTGTTATCTAAGTCAATTTTTTGCTTAGCTTTATTAATGTCTTGTTTTGTAAGAAGGGAGATCCCTATCTTACCATAAGTATGTTGAACGTGTATGGCAAACTCCTTTTGGGAAATTCCATAATAAACTTGTCTATTTTTGTTCATAAATTTTTTAATAAAGTTAGGTTGTTCAAAGACTTCCTTTGAATCTAAAGTTAATTCTTTATTACAAATTTTTGCAAGTTTTTTATCTGAAATTAATATTTCTTTTGAACTGTTTCCTATTGACTCTGTTTGTTCAAAAACTTCGTCAATCTCAATTTCTACTGTATTTTCCATTAATTCAAATAATGGGAAATAACATAATGTAGCACAAATTCTTTGACACTTTCGTCATAAGATATTTTATGTTTATCTCTTCTGTTTTTAATGTTTTCTCTTATAGATTCAACTATAAGTTCAGTATCAATTTTTGTTAATTGATGCATGTATTCTTCATAGAAGTCATACAAACTGTATCTATTTGTAAAAGAACAAATGTATGCATTACATAATTTACAATCAATCATGATGAATGATGATGTAAGACATAGTGCATAATAAATTCTTGTACACTATTTTCAAAAATTTTTAAAGTGTTTGTCATTCTTTGTTTCATTCTTCTCAAAGAAAGATAATGAACATTTGCGAAAATGTTCTCTCTGTATGTATTTTCATGAAACTTAAAGGTTTCATATTCAGATGTAATAATACGTATGTGTATTTCACATATGTCACAATTAATCATTGCATATGATATAAAGCATAATGCATGATGAATAGTTCCATTTCACTGTTATACTTAGACATTTCTAAATCCATTTTGTATCTATGGTGTTCATAAGCAAATCTATGTATGCCATGGTTACCATATTTTCTCATGTATGTATAACTATTATAATGAAATTCATACTGTGAGAAATAACAGTCTAAATTTAGTATGTATCTGTTACACATTCTGCAGTGTATCATGTTTGTTTACTGTACACTAGGCTTTGATACCAACTTTTAAGCGGATGCTTAAACTCATAACTTTGTTGTATTTATGAGGATGATTAGGATCAAAGTGAGTATGGTTAAATGCAAAGACAATAGTATCCATGGATGCAAACCTAAGAAAAATAAGATAACAAAATTAAACCTTCTTACAGTAATGGATTGGTGGTTCCTCTTTTCTTTTCTGTCCAAATAGTATGTACTGCCTTTTTTCTGCAATGGCGTGGATCTGTGTTTCTCTCAAACGGCCACCTGCCTCAATGGTACTCCAGCGATCACCTGACCTTCAGCTAATCTAGCAGTATATATGTATTTGTATGAAAATTGAGGAAGTCAAGGAATTTAGAAAAACATTTCTTTTATTCCAGAATGATGAATTTCACAGCTTATTTAAATACAAAGGTTTTTTGATCCAATGGATCTACTGTCTTTGAGGTTTTTAGCCTCGACTCATGTTTTGAAGATTACAATCTCTTTGAAAGAAAAACAGAAGATGAACCAAAACAACTCTGCCTAACTCTGGTAAATTGATTACAATTTATAGCAGTCTCCAAAGATTCTTTCTTGAGTGCGTCCACTTTCTTTTTGCAAAGTTCTTTACTTTTTGAAAAGATGTCCTCCACTTTGTCTGCCATTTGATTTGTCTTTTCCCAAAGGAATCTTACTGTTTGTTCACGAGCTTTGAATAAAGTAAGAACTTTACTTTATTAAAGTGACTCTTGTCAATCAGAGAAAAGAGTGTCTGCCACGTCTTCTTTTCCACTGTGGTCGTCTTCTTCTCCACTGTGGTAGGATCCAATTTTTGATAATTGATCGTCAACTGCATCATCAAAAATCTTGTCTTTTCCTTTATCAGATTTTTTGTCACTGTTTGAGATCTTATCTTCTTTGTCTTGGATACACCATCTGCATTGATGATCTTTACCCAAACTTTGTCTGAGACGTCTGCATAGTTCACCAGAATAACTGTCTGGGATATTGAATGTATCATAAATAACCTCTTCAAATTTGCAAATGGTTTTTATGTTTTCTTTTGACATTAAAGAACTGTTTTTACTAGTTACCAAAATAAAATCAGATCTCAAGTTCACTTTTACTTTGGATTTACCATTAATGGCTCTTAATCCTGTCAAAATTCTTTGGTAGGATAAACCTCTCCAATCATTGATAATTTCTGTATTGACATCAACTGGTTCTCCTTCAATAGGATTATCAAGGTAGGGATTTTTTACAAATTTGATCTGTATATGGTGATATCCTTTGAGGAGGGTGTTATTTTTATCCCAAAATGGAATGGTGCTGTTGATTTTCAGTAAAAGATGTAAATCTTGGTCTTTAATAACATATTTCATAAAATCTTTTAATGACTGGAAAAGCCTGTCATCAATTAATTTTATTTCTTCCAAATCTTTTCCTGGGACTATCAGCTTAACTAATCCATAGTAAAATGCTGTTTTAACAAAATTTGGTTCAGCTCCTGCAACGAAGATGAATTGGCCAAACTTTTTATCAAGTGTTCCGTAGTAACAGTTTTGTGGTGTAGTAGCACCTATGATTCGGGCTTCTTCTTCAAGATGTAAAAAATCTTGAAAATGAATATCAGAAATGGTTTTTGCTTCTTTTGTGACTGGGGTTTTTCCTAATCTTTTGAATCGATCAGGAATTTTTTTCTGGATTTGACTGTGTGGCTTCCTTATAAGAATTGAATCTTAATTCTAGGAAAAATGGTCTGGTTTGAAAGTTTGGAAGTCTTGGCCTTGACCTGATATCTTTTTCCTGGTAATCTGGTCTTAGACTAAAATTTTCAAAAGGACTTTTGAAATCTGGTTGTGGTTGTTTTCTGTGGTAATCATTGAATGCTTGTTGTGCTTCTGTAAGAGTTTTGAAGCTCTTATGTTTGAAAGGTTTATGTTTGACTAAAGGTTCAACTTCAGTCCAGTTTGTATAGAAACCTTTGCTGGGACCATCAAAGATTACATAAAATTTCTTGCCTGGTATGGAGGTTCCAATGCCAACAAGATTTTCTTTCGGATTTTGAATATCCTTCTGCTCTTGCGAGCAATCTGTTTTTTCCTTTTCAGTATTGCTACTGTCAATTTTTGAATTTTTATCCAGTTCTTGCTTTCCAGCAGTATTACTACTACTGTCAATTTCAACTCCCCCCTTTTTTGAAGGAAGTTTTTGCTGTAATCGATGGATTTTCTTCTTCAAGATAACAACTTCTTGTTGTCTTGTTGATATTTCGATCAGCTTTGTTTCTAATTGAAGCTCCAAGTCTTCAATTTGATCCTGTATTTCTGTCATTTTGACCTGCAAAAGACAATTCACGTGTAAGAGAATCGGCTAAAGAATTTTCTTTACTTTTAATTAACTCCAAATCATAATGGCTAAACCACATTTGCCATCTGATAAGTCTACGTTGTTTGTAGTCTGGATGTACCTGGCATTTCAAAAATGATTTGCATGTTGTTGAATTAGTTCTAACAATAAACTTATTAGAAATAATATACAATCTAAATTTTGAATACACCCGGGGGGAGGGGGGGTGTTCCATAAATGCAATGAAGGTAAGGAGAAAATGCTTTCATCTCTTTCCCTCAATTAAATCTAGATCTAAAAAAAGATTCAAAAGTTTGATTACTTTACCATAACCGTTGTAGCCCTCTGACGGAAAAGAGATAACAGAATGTGCCACCCAAATGAAAACCCATCGAATAAGTGACAGATCCACACAACCCAAAGACTCAAAACTGATAGAAGAGGTGAAGGGGTTAGAGAAGAAAGAGAGGGGGTAGAAAAACATAGACGGCGGCAGCGCCTCCCCTCCTCTCTCCCTCAAGGGGCGGAAAAAAAGGTTTTAGAAAACTTTTAGAGAGAGACTTTTGCAACCCTAGACAGAGAGCAGAGAACGGGACATAAAAAGCTGCTTTAAGCAACTTCTATTGTCAAAATCCCAATATTAAAATATTTGATGAAATTGCAATACAATTTGGGTAAATAGTCATGGTTCCAAACTTTTGAATTTTATGGTAATAGGAAGTTTCTAACATATGAAACATTTGTGTTCGACGTTCTTTTATGACGGAAACTGTCAATTAAACTATTAAAAGTTCAAAATTTAAGTAAAATAACAAATCTGCATCTTCTTAAAATTAACAAAACAAAAAATAAAGAAAAAATTGTAATTGAAATTTCAAATCTTTTCAAATAGTACAAATAAGACACACTTTTTTTTTTTTATCGAAACAAATAAGACACACTTAAAACAATTAAAAAGGGATTAACAAAGAAATAAAGAAAAGAAAATTTTCAAATTCCCCACCCCCGAAAGCACCACCAAAATCAAAAAAGAAAGAAAGATAATTTTTAATCCCCCAACCTAAAAGCAACAACAAGAACCAAAAAATAGAAAAATCACCCCACCCCACAAGAGCACCTCTTCTCAAAATCTCACTCAAAAGGTGTTGAAAAATATATTGGAGGCAAATAGATTTTCACTAATGAATGTGAAATTGAATTCCACATTGCTTGAGAATTGGAATTGGGAGAAGAGTCTTAAAAGGGATTGCAATCCCACATTGATTAGAAATGGAAAAGTGGAAATTTATGAGAACTATAAATATTCCATCCCACATTGGAAAATGGATAAAATATGAAAATGTGTGGAAAACTTAAATAGTTGTCCCACATCAGATAAAAACGAGATTGTGGACCAATTTATATATAGTTAACAATTTATAATGAACCATTTGTTGCATAGAGACTCCTCCATGGCCTACGCGCCCACAAGGGGGTGCAAATCTTGAACCGACTTGGCCTTCTAGCCTTGAACTTGTGTGCGGGCGCGTCCTGCACACACGAATGTCGGACCGAATGAACCAAAAATGGGCGACAAAGTGCAAGCTACGTTTTGGAATTTAAAAACGTAACTCCAAAACTGATAGGAGTAAAGGCAGTTTGTACTGAATGCATAAAGCTCCTCCTTGCCTATATATACAGCAAAGCGCTATTAATTTTACTGCTTACGCTTACTGTAAATATGCTTAAGTTCACTGTTTAACAAATTTCTGTAACAATCTTAAAGCAATATTTTTTTTTTGTTAAACATTTTCCAAAACTGGTTTTAAAAACTGCTTCCTTACTTTTTTCAAAACAGAGTCCTTACTGTTTTCAAAATAAATTCCTTAGGCCATGTTCTCTTTGGTGTTTTCAACCCGTTTTCTGTTTTGAGTTTTTGAAAATAGTCAAAACGTGTTCTCTTTACCATTTTTGAAAATACATTTTTGAAAACAAAAAAAATTGCACACAAAACGGAAAACGACCATTTAGTCATTTTGGGTGTTTTGTGAACAAATAGACTTGCTGGCCAAAACGCGCGTTTTGGCCGTTTTGGTCAGCGTTTCGAACCTTGCCCCCAGCTTTTTTTTTTTATGCTGGCAAAAAGATTGACGATTTAATTATGTTCAATGTTTTTTTTGACAAACGGCAGCTCCTTGTCCAAATGGCCAGACGCTTGGAATTAGTTGCAGAAGGTCACAGGTTCAAATCCGAACTCCATTACAAATTTTTGAATTGTTTTTAAATGTTTTTAATTATATAATTAAATGTTTTTAATTGTGTTTACATGTTTTTAATTGTTTTTAAATGTTTTAAATTGTTTTAAATTGTTTTTAAATATATAATTAAATGTTTTTAATTGTGTTAAATATTTTTTATTATTTTTAAATGTTTTTAATTGTGTTTACATGTTATTAATTGTTTTTACATGTTTTTAATTTCATAATTAAATATTTTTAATTCCATAATTAAATATTTTTAATTATTTTTAAATGTTTTTAATTGTGTTTACATGTTTTTAATTGTTTTTAAATGTTTTTAATTATATAATTAAATATTTTTAATTGTGTTAAATATTTTTTATTGTTTTTAAATGTTTTTAGTTGTGTTCACATGTTATTAATTGTTTTTAAATGTTTTTAATTTCATAATTAAATGTTTTTAATTGTTTTTAAATATTTTTAATTCCATAATTAAATGTTTTTAAATGTTTTTAACTCTTTTTAAATGTTTTTAATTTTTTTTAAATGTTTTTAATTGTGTTTACATGTTTTTAATTTCAAGTTTAAATTATTTTTAATTAATAATTATTTGTAATTCTAAGTCCAAATTTCTCAAAAGATTCAAGTAAACGCGTTTTCGAGTTTTCTGTTTTTACAAACAATTTTCGAAAACACCAAAAAAAACGCATTTTCAAAAATCTCAAAACAAACACTCAAAACACAAAACAAAAAATGAATTCAAAACTCAAACGCAAAGAGAACACCACCTTACTGTTTTCAAAACAGTTTTCTTAACTGCATTTGAATTCTTCTATTTCTTTTCTACTAATATTCTGATTGTTTTCAGAAATGGAAAATACAAGTACCAATAATGTTGTGGCATTCGAAAATGAAACTGTGCCTCCAATGGTGCCGAATCTACCGAATGTGGCTCAGGCTGTGGCTATGCCAAGTTCTGATGTGGCTCAAGTAGTGGCTCCAGTAACACAGACTGTGGCTATGCCAAGTCTAGCTGATGGCCCAAGTGGAACTAAGACTGTGGCTTCCATGCCAAGTCTGGCTACTGGTCCAACTATGACAGTCCCGGTTAATCATAGGGAAAAGTCGGAGAAGTTCAACGGTTCGAATTTCAAGAGGTGGCAACAAAAAATGTTGTTTTACCTCACGACCTTGAATCTTGCGAGATTCTAGACTGAAAATGCTCCAGTGCTCCAAGAGGGTCAAGGAGACATTCAAGCAATCAGTGCAGTGGATGCTTGGAAGCATTCTGATTTCTTGTGCCGAAATTATGTTATGAACGGTTTGGTCAATTCATTGTATAATGTGTACTGCGCAATAAAAACGGCTAAGGAATTATGGGAGTCTTTGGACAAAAAGTATAAAATTGAGGATGCCGGGGCCAAGAAGTTTCTTGTTGGCCGCTTCTTGGAATACAAAATGGTGGACTCCAAATATGTAATCAGTCAAGTACAAGAACTACAAGTGATCTTGCATGAAATTCAATCCGAGGGAATGGTTGTGAGTGAATCCTTCCAAGTGGCATGTATAATTGAAAAGCTACCTCCTGCATGGAAGGATTTCAAAAACTGCCTAAAGCACAAGCGAAAGGAAATGAACGTTGAGGAACTAATTGTTAGACTTTGAATTGAAGAAGACAACAAAAGTTCTGAAAGAGGGTTCAATCCGGTTGTGGCCAAAGCCAATGTTGTGGAGCATGGTCAAAGCTCCAAGACCTACAAGAAAAAGTATGGGTCATCTGGTGGAAAAGGGCCCAATTTGGGGCCTAAAGGTGGAATTTCTAAATAGAAGTTTCCTGGAAAATGCTTCAATTGTGACAAGATTGGTCACAAGTCTACAGAGTGCCATTTGTAGTAAAAGAAAAAAGAAGCAAACATAGTTGAAGATACATCTATCATGAATCTTGCAGTTTTTCATTTCTGAAGTGAACCTGGTGGGTTCAAATTCGAGAGAATGGTGGATAGACACCGGTGCCACCCGACATGTTTGCTCCGACAAGGAGATGTTTAGTGGTTTTGAAGAAGCAGGTGGAGAAAAGCTGTATATGGGAAATTCAGCAACCTCTGAAATCAAGGGCCATGGAAATGTGGTTCTAAAGATGACATCTGGAAAAGAGCTGACTCTAAACAACGTGCTCTATGTGCCAAAAATTCGCAAGAATTTGGTGTCTGGCTCACTGTTGAACAAGCATGGATTTCGTATAGTGTTTGAGTCAAACAAAGTTATTTTGTCTAAGTCTGGAATGTTTGTAAGAAAATGTTATGTAAGTGATGGGCTCTTTAAGCTCAATGTTATGGCTATTAAGCCAAAAATGAATAAAATGAAAAACTCTTCCGTTTACTTGCTTGAGTCTTCCAATTTGTGGCATGGTAGACTAGGACATGTTAATTACGACACTTTGCGTAGACTAATTAACTTGAATTGCATACCTACATTCTAAATTGATAATAAACATAAGTGTGAAACTTGTGTTGAGGCAAAATTGACAAGGTCATCATTTCAATCTGTTCAAAAAAAAAATGAACCACTTAATTTAATTCACACCGATGTATGCGATTTAAAATTTGTACAAACAAGGAGAGGCAACAAATATTTTATTACTTTTATTGATGATAGCACAAAATATTGTTTTGTGTATTCGCTTAAAAGTAAAGACGAAGCTATAGCGAAATTTGTTCTCTATAAGAATGAAATTGAAAATCAACTCAACAAGAAGATCAGAGTGTTGAGAAGTGATAGAGGTGGTGAATATGAATCACCATTTGCTGAATTATGTGCACAACACGGAATTAAACATGAAACAACAGCATCTTATTCACCTCAGCAAAATGGTGTTGCTGAACGAAAAAATAGAACATTGAAAGAAATGATGAATGCAATATTGTTAAGTTCTGGATTACCTCAGAACATGTGGGGAGAAGTTGTGTTATCATCTAATTACCTTTTGAATAAGGTACCCTGGAAGAAAGAAGATAAGAGCCCCTACGAGTTATTGAAATGAAGAAAGCCATCCTACAAATACTTACGAGTGTGGGGGTGTCTTGTCAAAGTGGCGGTGCCTACACCAAAGAAGGTGAAAATAGGACCAAAAACTGTTGATTGCATATTTATCGAATATGCACATAACAGTAGTGCTTATCGATTTCTTGTGTATGATTCAAAAATTTCTGATATACATAAAAATACGATAATGGAATCAAGAAATGCACATGTATTTCCATACAAGTCCAAAGAAGAAGTGAGCTTTTCTAAACGGACATATGAGACTATGATTGAGAATAGTCAGGACCAAGAAGTAGAAGAGGAAGTTGAGATTGAACCAAGACGTAGCAAACGAGAAAGGATAGAAAAATCTTATGGTCCTGATTTTCTGACTTATATGCTAGAAACTGAACCTCAAAGCTTTAAAGAAGGTGTAAACTCTTCAGAAGGACCTCAATGGAAAGAGGCCATTAAAAATGAAATAGCTTCCATTTTGTAAAACCATACATGGGAGCTGGTGGATCTTCTCCCGGGAAGCAAACCACTAGGCTACAAATAGATTTTTAAAAGGAAAATGAAAGCAGGTGGAACTATTGATAAGTACAAGGCCAGACTTGTAATTAAAGGTTACAAGTAACGAGAAGGCCTTGACTACTTTGACACTTATTCTCCGGTAACGATAATAACTTCCATTTGGATGATATTAGAGATTGCAGCTTTATACAATCTCGAAGTACATCAAATGGATGTCAAAACTGCTTTTCTAAATGGAGATTTAGAAGAAGAAATTTACATGGAACAACCTGGGGGGTTTTCTGCACCAGGACAAGAAAACAAGGTGTATAAATTGGTGAAGTCATTATATGGCTTAAAATAAGCACCAAAACAGTGGCATGCAAATTTTGACAATGCCATGATAGAAAGTGGATTTAAAATCAATGAATGTGACAAATGCGTTTGCATCAAAGACACAGAACATGGTTATGTCATTTTATGTCTTTATGTTGACGACATGCTCATCATTGGTAGTAACGATAAGATGATTAAATCTACTAAAAATATGTTGAATTCAAAATAAGACATGAAGGATATGGGTTTAGCTGATGTGATTCTTGGAGTTAAAATTTCAAGAACATCAGATGGACTCGTTCTAAGTCAGTCACATTATGTGGAAAAAATTTTGAAAAAATTCAATAATGATGATACTGGCATTGCTAGAACACCGATAGATACAAGTCAACATTTATCGAAAAATAAAAGCAATGGTATTTCTCAAGTTGAGTACTCTAGAATAATCGAAAGTCTTATGTACTTAATGAGTTGTACAAGACCAGATATAGCTTACGCAGTTAGCAAACTGAGTAGATATACCAGTAATCCAGGGTCTGACCACTGGAAAGGAATAGTAAGAGTACTAAGATACTTGAGATATACTCGTGATTATGGACTGCACTATACCAGATATCCCGCAGTTATTGAAGGATATACCGACGCTAATTGGATATCTGATATTAAGGACTCAAAGTCTACCAATGGATTTGTATTCACTTTGGGAGGTGCAGCGATATCGTGGAAATCCTCTAAACAAACAGTTATTGCAAGATCTACCATGGAATCCGAGTTTATAGCTCTGGATAAATGTAGTGAAGAGGCTGAATGGCTACGCAATTTTTTAGAGGATATTCCAAGATGGTCAAAACCTGTGCTAGCAATTTGCATACATTGTGATAGTCAATCTGCAATTGGAAGGGCACAAAGCAACATGTACAATGGTAAGTCTAGACACATACGTCGTAGACATAATACTATAAGACAGTTACTCTCAACTGGAGATATATCTATTGACTATGTAAAGTCTAAAGATAACATTGCGGATCCGCTAACCAAAGGGTTAAATAGAGAGTTAGTTGCAAATTCATCTAGAGGAATGGGACTTAAGCCTCTGAAAGAATAAGTTATTGTAATGGAAACTCAACATAACTGACTGGAGATCCCAAGATCTAGGTTCAATGAGAAAATCTAATTACAAATACTTAATAGGATCACTGTGGGGGTTAACTCCTGTCCATTCCTAT
This sequence comes from Forsythia viridissima, assembly GCA_030279155.1. Taxonomy (NCBI): domain Eukaryota; kingdom Viridiplantae; phylum Streptophyta; class Magnoliopsida; order Lamiales; family Oleaceae; genus Forsythia; species Forsythia viridissima. Next base: position 7,080,387 of record CM059036.1, read on the forward strand.
AATAACAGTGATGCCCGTGGAAAGAGGACAAGCAATAGACTTTTAATGATTCTTATGCGTCGGAAATACGAACGGAGTAATGCGGGTTACTCTTAATTAAGAAATTACCTATGTGAGAGAGAAGTGGGGCCGCTTCGAAGGGAATTGTGAGGCTCAATTCTTAATAACTCTCACTGAACCAGGCATATGTTCATGGCCACAAACAAACATACCAATGAGAACTGAAATGTGTTAGGAAGAATCCTATGTGAGGTACATCATCGTTTACACAAAAGGCAAAATAGTTCAAAGACATCGTATCTACTAATCAGCTAGTAAAGTAAATGTACTTTAACAAGGGAAGGTTCAAAGGTAACTCCTACCTATCCTATGCAGGTTTCAACTATGGAACTTCATCACTAAGTATTCCATGTCTATGTCAATTTCTATTCATGTGGGGGATTGTTGAAAAATATATTGGTGGCAAATAGATTTTCACTAATGAATGTGAAATTGAATCCCACATTGCTTGAGAATTGGGATTCGGAGAAGAGCCTTAAAAGATATTGCAATCCCACATTAATTAGAGATGAAAAAGTGGGAATCTATGGGAACTATAAATATTCCATCCCTTATTGGAAAATGGATAAAATATGAAAATGTGTGGAAAACTTAAATAGTTGTCCCACATCGGATAAAAACGAGATTGTGGACCAATTTATATATGGTTAACAATTTATAATGTGTAACCATTTGTTGTATAGAGACTCCTCCATGGCCTACGCGCCCGTAGGGGAGGTGCAAATCTTGAATCGACTTGGCCTTCTAGCCTTGAACTTATGTGCGGGCGCGTCCTGCGCACACGAATGTCGGACCGAATGAACCAAAAATTGGCCACAAAGTACAAGCTACGTTTTAGAATTTTGTTTTACGTTTTTTCATTTAAAAACGTAACTCCAAAACTGATATCTATTTATTTTGTAATTCCAAAACATATGGAGTAAAAGCAGTATGTACTGAATGCATAAGGCTCCTCCTTGCCTATATATACAGCAACAATCTTCAGTCCAAAACACAACAATTCTTACTCCACAAAATCTCTCCGCATTCTCATTCCTGTCTACCTCCAGTCGCTTGGTGATTCCGTTCTGGCACATTGTCAATTCGACTGCTCAGTTGTAGTTCAAGCTGCTGTATCCTAGGAAGCAATCGCTCGAGTTACTTCGGTGAAAGGGCGAATATTGTTTTAAGGAGACTGTGTTGAACACAAGCCCCGGCTCCAAGGCGTTGATTTTATTTGCCTATCCAGCGCTGTTAATTTTACTGCTTACACTTATTGTAAATCTGCTTAAGGACACTGCTTTGTTTAGTTCACTATTTAACAAATTTCTGTAACAAAAGGTTCTCAGTCACCCCCAAAGAAAAGAAAAGGAAGAAAAAAAAATTACATTCTCCAACCAACTCCACCCACGCCCAATCAAAATAGCACTAGGATCTCAAACCTTTGAATTTGTGTCAGTAGAGCCTCACATCTTTAATTTCTAGCATCCGGTGTCTATAACATATAAATATTTGCGTCCGATGTATTTTTCTGATGAAAACCGTCAATTTGACCATTGAAAATTGAAAATTTGAATAAATTAATATATCTGCATCTTCTTAACATAAATAAAAAGTAAAGAAAACAACCAAAACAAGAAATAAAGAAAAAATTGAAATTGAAATTTCAAATCTTTTCTAATAGTTCACTTAAAACAATGAAAAAGAGATTAACAAATAAAAAATTCCACCTTCCCCCACCCCAAAAGCACCACCAAGAACAAAAAAAAAAAACAGAAATTTTTCACATTCCCCTACCAACTCCCACCCACTCCCTACCTAAAAGCACCGAGAGGAACAAAACACCACCCAACTACCACAACCCTCACCCAAAGTAAATTTTTAATTCATCTTGGAAAATTGAGAAATTTTTTAATTTTTTTTTTTTTACTTTTGAAAAAAGAAAAAAGAATCAATGTTGGTGGAGAAAATTGGCTTTATTAAAATGAGTTTGTTTTACTTTCCACAATTTTGATCAAGAAGTATACTTAGGAATTGTTGTACATATACATACAATTATGTATATATACATTTACGTACATATTAATAATTAATAAATTTATATGTACATATACATACAAACATTCATAATTCTATGAATTGCTCATAATTGGATCATTCAACCATCAGACACACCACGACCAAATTAAACACATCGAGATCCACTACTCGAACTCTTCTATATCCACTATTGATTCACTTATTGATTGAGCAGGGAGCGAAGCCTCCCACAGTGAGAATTGAGAGTGAATAACCCGAAACGAAAGAAGAGACATTTCTCCCTTGACGTCTAAAGCGCACTATGCTCCGCTTCAACAAATGAGAGTTTTTGATGGAATCAATGAACCACGCGAGCTGGTTCTATAGATGCGTGGGACGGAGGGCTCGTAGTACCTACTAGCACAGCTACGTAGTGGAAGGGAAGGGAGCCTAAATCGACCCCCTTCTTTCTTTCTTTTTCAAAAAAAAAATAAAATAGTACAAGGAGACTTTTATGTCGGATGAGAAGCTACCGACCGTTCGGAAGCGCTCTTGACCTATCTTGATTAAAACATCATTCACTACTCTTCTTCTTTTTTCACGAATTATAAGTTCTCTTTCTCTCACTACCTATATATACATGTATAATTGGAGAAGAAGAAGTGGTGGGATGAGAGGTTGATTGTAATTTTTATTTTTTTTCCACTCTTTCTTTTTGTTATTTTTTTTTAATTCAGAAAATGATAGATTGGTCATTCTAAATAATTTTGACCCTTTAATGGTTAAATTGACGATTTTCGAGATAGAATAATTATGCTTGTATGTTTTTTAAAAGTTATGGACTCGAGGTGCTAGAAATCAAAAGTTTGGGACTCCGTGTTGAAAGATTCAGGACCTAGATTGTTCTTAAAAAATTAAAAAATAATTTATATTTTATTAAAATTTTGATACCTTCAAATTGTAGTGGAGTATCAACGACCGACCTTCCAAGTCGTTTAGAGTCTCCTTTGTTTGAAAGACAAAATACTTGGTATGTTCATCTTGTCGACATATAAACACTTTTTAGTCATTTTTTGTAAGTTAGACACAATAATACTAGATAGAATTAGGAAAAAAAAAATTTAAATCTTACTATGTAAAGTGTTATTTAATTAAGTTATATAGATATAAGAGTTATCCGAATAACATATTTATTATTATCAAGTTTCGTTCAGCTAAGTATAAGAACGAAAAAATCACTTTTAAAAAGTTAGTTTTTGATTAAAAAAAAATACAATTATACCATTATTCTTAATTAAACAAAAATAAATAAAAACTAAAAGAGAAAAACAAAATGGGTGGAGTGACGATAGCCGGGCGATGGCGAGCAGACGGTGGTGGTGGTGGTGGTGGTGGTGGTGGTGGTGGTGGTGGTGGTGGCCGAAGGATGGTAGCGGAGGTGGTGGTGATAGGGATGGCAGCGGGCTAGGGCGGCCATTACCATCCCCGCCGGTTAGAGGTTTTTAGAATACATGGCGGGAATGTCATGAAAAATGATATTGGACGGCAATCATTTCTCACTATTCTCACGATTTCTATGTGCTACACATAGGAGTCGGAAAATTTCTCATAACCATTTGAACCGACTGGTTCCATTTAAAAAAACATTGGTTCTGGTTATTTTAATCAAGTATCGGACTCTATTATATTGTAACCGGATCAATCCCAAATTCCCGTTTCATTTTGAAAATTTATAGAATCTAAGCTATAAAATCTAAGACCGTGCTGCACAAGTTGGAATGAAGACCGTGTTTCGACAAAGAGTTTGAGATGATGAGAAAAACTATACTCTTGATTCAAGCTTTCTTGAGTGATGCCGAAAATAAAAATAATTTTAAAGTGCAAAATTTATTATTTTTTACTAGCACCCCAGTCTTGAAGTATAAACTATATATATTTTTTAGGAATAATTGCATCAAAGGTCCCCAACGTTTCAAAATCGTTGGAGATATGCCCCTAACCTAAAATAATTGCACCAAACGTCTTCAACGTTTTAAGAAATAGGCATGGGAGGTCACTCTTCACACTTTTCGTCAAATTTTGTCGTTAAAATCAAAGTGTGGATTGCATGCGCAATTTGGGATAAATTAAATAAAGTGTCTGTGTGTGTGATTTGGGTTGGGTTTTGAGAGAGAGTAAAAGAGATACCTAAAAGTGACGTGAGTGGCCGGAAAATGACGACGGGGATGGTACAAGAGAAGAATCTGGAGAAACATATAGAAAAGCAGATGGGTTGTATGGCTGGTTTTCTTCAAATCTTTGATCGCCACCAGATTTTGACCGGGAAACATCTCTACTCCCCCAAACGCCTCCCTCCTTCCTCCGTTAGAGTTTTAATTCCATTATCTCTTCCTTTTCTATATGGTTCTGTTATTTATAGTACGGTGGAAATTTATAATGGAGTGATTCTTATTTTTATTTTTTTGAATTAAGGGTGTTGTTGCTTCATCGGAATCGGGAATATCCACGGCTACATCGCCGGAGATATCAAGGGAATTGGGAAAGCCAAAGCATGCAAATCTAATGGCATCACCAAGTCAAGAACTACCTAGAGTTTCACCAGCAATGATTCGATCACCGGTGCCGGGGTTGCCGCCTAAATCACCGCCTGATAAGTTTCCTTAAAGGGTGGTGTCTTTTCCCGCCATCAGAAAACTTATTACCATGTCTCTAACCATTTCATCATCAAGTCCAGCACCCAAAAACCTCAACAAAAGATCATTTGCTCCATCCTTTTCAAGTTTTCATTTATTGGCTTGAATTATTTCATTCACAGAGCTATGAATAAAATTCACAGATTCTTTAAACTTCTTCTCAGAGCCTAAATTCAGCGCTCTCTTGCATTTCCAGACAGCAGAAACTGGCTCCACCCCACGCATTGCAGAGAATTTGGAAGCGCCGTCGAACGCCTTCACGAGTGGCGGCACCGGGCTAGAAAGATCCAAACAGGAAGGGTTAGTGCCTAATGACACCTCACAAATAGTATCAAATGCAAATCTCCTCAAAACCTCTTGCATGTCCAATATTATGTTGTTTTCTGGAGCATTTTCAAGCATAGGAAGAAGCCTATTTTCGACCTCATCTTTAAGAATTTTCACTACAAATTCTCTCAAAGACTTTGCACTACAGTCATGGCTTGCTAATTTTCGCTGGAGGCTCCACTTTCCACCATTAACATTAAATATTCCAACACCAAGAAAATCCCCAAGTAAATCAGTAAAGGGCTTCCCTTTTGGAAAATTCTCAAAATTTGTTTTAAGAATATATTCAACATTGTTTGGATTTGCTGTAACAATTATTCTTGGTGCACCAAATCTTTACACCACAATTGTATGCGTCTTAGATTCAGACAAGAGTTGTGTGTACCAGTCCAAGAGACGATAGCGATTCTTGTAGAAGGATATGAGGCAGCCAATGGTTGGACATGATGGTAGAGTAAGATTTTTGAACTTAAGAGATGATGAAAACAGAAAAAACCCTAAAGTCACAGAAAGAAGAAGAGAGAAAATCATGGTGTTTAAAGTCTTTTTTGCAGTGATGTATAATGGAGGAGATTGAGTTGAAGTGTTGAAGATAAAAGGGTTATATATATATATATATATATATATATATATATATATATATATATATATATATATATATATATATATATATAGAGAGAGAGAGAGAGAGAGAGAGAGAGAGAGAGAGAGAGCTGCAATTAAGGATAAGAGCGAGACAGAAAATTGTGCGTGCAGACTTTGAATTTAACGGCGAAATTTAACGGAAAGTGTGAAGAGGGACCTCCCATGCCTATTTCTTAAAACATTGGGAGCGTTTGGTGCAATTATTTTAGGTTATGGGCATATTCCCAACGATTGTAAAACGTTGGGAGACCTTTGATGCAATTATTCTTTTTTTTAAGTATTACTCTCCCTCTAAAAAATTATGTCTCCCTCAATTGGATGAGTTCAACTATGATCAACTAATCAGAAAAATTCCACGTGTCTCCATCCTATACAAGATAATTTTACATTTCATATCCCTTTTGAGATGAAATACCCATAAATGAGCAATCTTAGAACCCCAATATACCGAACACAAATATTTTTGATTTAGGGGGTGTATTCAATTAAGAGTTGATAAGACTTTTAAAGACTTTTATAGAGTTTAAAAGTTGAGGTGTACTCAATTTAAACTTTTTAAATTTCATAGAAGTCTTAGGATATTCAATATAAATTTGTAAAGACTTTTAAAAAGTCTTATAAAATCATGCGATATTCAATTTAGACATTTTAAAATCTTACGAAATTCAGGGGTATTCAAAACGTCGATGACTTTTAATAACTTTATAGATCATTTTATATGTACAAGCTTTAAAGCACAATATATAAATAAACGATATCACAATTTCTCTCTTATTCACCCCTAAGATTTTGAAAGACTTTGGGGGGAAAAATTTTCATTCCTTTTTTTTTTTTTATGTAACACTTCTCTTTTCTTTTTTCCTTCAACAAATTGTAAAGTCATGATTAATATTTGTCTTTCTTCAATGTGATTTTTTTCCCTCTTCAATATATTCTTCTAACTAATTTTTTTTTCCTCTTCTTTCTTTTTCCTTCTACAAATCCTATAACCATGATTAATTATCAATATTTTTTTATGAAAAAGAATATTAATATTTTTATCTCTAGGCGATTTGATTTTTTTTTTTTTCAATATTCTCCTAACTATTTTTTCATTTTCTTCTTTTTCATTCTTTAAACTTTTAGAGATTGTGATTTTTTTCAATATTCCCATAACTATTTTGTTCATCGTTTTTTCATTTTTCATTAAACACAAGATATATTTATAATTAAATTCTTATATAATTGTTGATTATAGTTTATTAATGAATTTCATCGGGTTAAAATTTAGTTTTTTATTAATGTATTTTTTTTTTCATTCTTGTTTTTTTATATAATGGTTGCATTTTTATTTCTTTGTAAATTGGTACTTTGGTTATTTATTATGCAATTGTCGTAATTAATAATAATATGTTACCTATAGATTATTAAATATAAAAAGGAAGATTATAAACTGGATAAAAAAAAATTGGAAAATATTTTTAAAAAGAATTGCATGCCATTATTTTTTGAATTTTTCCACAAGCCATTTGAAAGTTTATAGTTTTACCCAAAAGAAAAAATAGGATGAGTTAATAATTTATTCATTAACTTTTGACGTAGTTACTTGCAACAATTAAATAGAACATTTTTTATGAATTTAATAATATTAATACAATTAAATAAATTATTACTAGACTTTTTTCGCGACATTTTTTTTAATCGTAGGATATTAAATTTTTATATTCCAAATTTTTAATTAAAAAAAGTCTATAAAAGTTCATAAAAGTCGGTGAAAGTCTAAGAAATTCTTTCAAAATGAAATCTATACAAATCCATAAAAATTTGTAGGAGTCTATTAAAATCTATAGAAGTCAATAAAAGTTAATGAAATCCATCAAAGTCAATCACTTGAAAAATGTCAATCAAAATCTTTAAAAGTCTAGATTAAATACATCCCTCTTAGATTTGGCCACATGCAGTAATATACGTCCTGTTTCACATAGAACAATTCCTTATACTCTCCATAGCCGCACATTACAAGAACAAAATCGGGTTTTTTATCACTTGCAACATTGATAAACTGTACAGTTGAAGCAATGGAGAAGACAAGGGAGGACACAGACAAGATGAAAAGGAAAAGACATAATTTTGATGTCTTTTGTTCAATTCTTGGATTTTGTAGTTTTGATTTGTTCTTTCTCCACTCTCTTTTTATGGTTTGAAAATATTTTGCTATTATTAATACATGGAAATTGCAATTAAATATAAAATGTCCTCACTTATTTTGATATGGATAATTTATAATTTATCTTTTTCCAAGTACTTTATATGTTGCCTATCCCAGTTCCTAATCACAGTAGAAAATGAAGTTTCTGATAGTTCTGATAACTATATAAGGTACCCAAGTAAGTAACATCAGACCATGACGTATTTTTTTACGATCAAATGAATGAAAAAGGTCGACTGGAGATCTAAGTGTTACAAAAATGAAAGGTCGAGGAGGATCATATGTGACAAAAAAGTAGTAAATTTCAATAGTTTCACAATCACCAGAAAAAAACCATTTAGTTTCCCCCAGCAAATCTAGCACTGCATAATCATGGCTCTGAAATTTTTTCGGCACCAAAATCGAGTGCAGCATGGCTTATTGATTTCAGCTATATGAATCAGAACCAATTTAATAGATCGAATCTTTTTGAAAGTGATGATTAACAACATAGGAGTGGTACAACCATGGGAGTAGCCGAGAAGCGAAAAGACAATACAGTACTTGCATTATAAGGGTGAACAGAGAAATGCTATCTCACATTCCTACTGTGGATACCTGTCTTAATGTGTTAGCAATCTCTTCTGCTGTTGCCTCTCCATTCACGTAGGCGACAAGTGGACTGTCTCTCGGAACTATATCGTCTCTCAGGTAACTTCCTGCTGTTCTCAGCAATTCCTCAGAACCTTTCTCCACAACCCCTTTCAAAATAATGGTTTTATGAATCCCAGCAATCAATTCTTCGTAATCTGTGTCTCCGGTTTCACCAAGTATCACGTACATATTTGCTATGCTCAACCGCCATCGAACAAAAAGATACCTATAGAAACGGGGAGGAAAAACAACAATCAAAATCCAGGAACTCGATAAGACCTGACAGTAATTGACATTAATAAAAAAAAAAAAAAAAGAAGCTAAAATACTGTCTAGGAGAGAATCAACATTTAAACTTCAACTCAAGTAAACCATACGTGTCGCATACCATTTCAGAGAATATGCAAATGAAGAATTCAATTACATGTAATATTTAGATGCCCCTTAACCCATAAAATTTACCTGAGAGCCTGTGAGCGAGATGCAAGGAGAGGAATAACTTGCATTCTTGTGGAGTTTCTGCAATACATCAAATGGCAACGGAGACCCCGAATCCTAAGCTTCTGCCTCATATCATCCACTTTTTTCGCCTGCAAAATCAAATATCATCTGATGTAAAAATTATCCAACCAAAATTCATAAAGTTTAAATTCCTGTTTCCAAAAATTTATATGCACCTTATTGGGATCCTTTATCAAGTAGGACAGGCAATGGGAATTGCTCAATTTGGCATCTTTGTCAATAACAGTACCGGATTTGACATCATCTACTGATGTATTCATTAGCTTCCAAATGGTCTTCTTCAAACCTTCTGAACCCCATCGATATTCAATATGTGAAGCATAATCTGGATCCGAACAAAGCTTTCCATTGTCTTCTGTATAAGTAGACGGGTAATAGACTTCAGTGCCACTGCTACAGATTAAAGCATCAAAATCATTCACTCTAATATTCCCCGACCTCAAAAATTCAGTCAATTCTGATATAGGCATAGCTGTTGATATTGCAAATCCCGATAATCGTGCATTTTGTGTATCTAATTTAATGGCCTTAAAAAGTTTTTGTATTATATGAATCATCTTCTTCTCCGGTGCTCCGTTGATATCATAGCAATCAAGTGCTATAATGATCAATTTACGACGCCTCCTCAACATTGGATATTTGCTCGAGATATTGTCAGTCGGCGGCATCCCATCAACTTTGGAATCTTGTGTCCCCTTTTCTTGCCTTTTCATTTTACTCATGACTAGCTTAACTCGATCTTGAACATCGGGGTTGTCCCCAACTGCAGCCGCATCAAGTGATTCATTTAGCGAAGTTTTCTCTCCATCAATGGATAGCCTTAGGGACATATCTTGGACGTCTTTAAGCGAATCATTCAGGGATTCCTCTGCTGCCAGGTCATCTACTGATGTGTCAGTTTGCCACTGAGGGTGCCTCATCCGACACGATGCGACCCTTGTCAAGTATGTTCGGCAATGTTCGGGCCACGAAAACAGATGTATGTTCTTCCAGCCATTCCTTCTGCACTCATGCCACAAGCTCTTTTCCGACACTAATTTCAGCAGTGCATCAGCAATTGCGTGCTGATCATGAGGGTCCACAAGCAGCCCATTGTTCAGTGCCTACATTACATAAGAAAATTGATCTATTATTAATTGATCAAATGACAACTTTTTATTTATTTATTTTTTATTCCACGTATTTCCACTTATATAATTCCTTACAAAAATGAAATAAAGCAAAGTAAGATAGCCAGTCATCTTCATAACAAGCGTCTCCTGATCTTAAGATTTCTTTTCCTCAAATCAAAGTTACAAGTTACTATTTAACCACCTCATGTAAAAGTGTAAGCTGCTAAAGAGGGACCACTTCTATTTATTTATATTTTGCCTTCACCACACCCCCTCATGTGCAAGTCAGATTCATTATTCAATCAAAGGCTGAAACATGCACAATTTTCATAAATAGGTGGTAACGAGACTCGAACCCAGTATCTTTAGTGGCTCTAATTTTGTGTTGGATCACCTCATCTAGAAGCTTAATCTCACCTCCAGCAAGGTAGTGCACTAAAGAAAGGGATTAGATGCCTCAAGACTATGTATAGTTCAACAAGGATTACTTTACCCGATGAATATCGACTGGACCACCATTCTTAGTTGCCACCAGTGGGAGTCCATGCGCTGCAGCCTACAGTATTCCAGACTCAGATTTCGAAAACTAATTCTACCAAAAAATGAAGTATTAGAAAAACAGTTGATTGAAATAAACCTCAATCAAGGTAAGTCCGAAGGGCTCAATGAAAGCTGGGTTTATGAAAACTCCCTGTCACATTTTCAATCAAAAATAGAATTAAACCATAAGTACAACTATAAAATTCACCTAATACGTTGCAAGGAGCACGACATTAATGAACCTTTGTTTTGGCAGCCAGGCGGTAAATGTCTGGAACGTCGCTTTGCTTGTGATGTTTCGGGAAAGCCACTTGCCCATAGAGGTCGTACGTATCAACTAGCTTCAGCACTGTAGTTAGCACACTTGCACTTCCGGCAGACATCTCGTCTATATCATCCCTATTCCCCATTATAAGAGTCTATACAAAAGGACATTGGTTAAATATTTAGCGGTGTTGTCTATGTCCGTGGATGCATAGCAGACTATATATCGCTCTACTTACAAGATTAGCGAGCTCTTGTAACAGGCGGCATTCTCCAAAGGCTTTGACGAGAGTGGTTATGTTCTTTTTTGGATCTGGTCTTGACAATGCCAAAATCATTGGCTTGTGAGGATTCGTTAAAAAGCGCATCACCTGAAGAAACAAATTTAATAATTTGATCTCCGATACATGAAAAAGAAAAGGCAAACAGTTTATAGTTTTGAAAGTCGAATTCTGTTACGAAGCGGGAAATCATGAAGATTTTGGTGCTTACTTCTGACCATATAGTCGGGACAGCTTTGGGGGACGCCCCATCGCTGTTGGTTAGCGCTGAAAGGTCCCCATCAGCTTCTGCACTATCTTCTTGATTCACCTCAACATTGCTGAAGTCCATCCCAGGAGGAATAACCTGCAAAATAATTCCGCTAAAATACTGAATTTTAGTGTTCAAAAGATGGACTTGCAGTTAATAGAGTTATCTCCAATATCCTTTTACCCTATCAATATGTTTTGAAGGATTCATCATTCATGCCATAAGATGTGACAAGTTAAGTGTACAAAAGATGAAAACTAAAGAGTTCTTTTTCCTGGCAATCACATCGCGCAAAATGACTAATTATTTCAATAAATTAGTTGATGGAAGGCATAACGTGGATCTTAGGAATTTGTCATTATATTGCACAATTTGGACACAGTTAAAATGCAAACTAAAAAGGGCAGATTTGCCTACAATGTACAATTCTTCCAACGTTCGTCAATTTTGTTGTCAATTTGTCTTCCATAGAGTACATAATATTTTATTTGACGCAAGAGTGAGAAGCACCCTTTCACAAGAGCAATGTAATCTCAAGATAATATGTTATAAGTGGAAGAGGTAGACAAAAATTGATATAGTCTAATTTGGTTGCGAATAATTTGATTTTTTCGGATCTTTAAGTATATGTAGAGATGGATTGGGGAGACGAAAAAGTGAAGTCAACGCCAAATTTATTGGAAACAAATCTTAGTTTGTCGTTGCATCTTTCAACACAAACATATTGAGAATAAGTCTTAATAAATTTACCACAGTTCATTTAATGCTCGGAATCACATAAACTACAATAAAAGCACATTTATCAGTTCAAATTTTTGAAACGGCATACTTACCGCCATCCTAGGCATAAATCGACCGTGGCAATTGACCCCACGTCTTGCACGTGCCCTCAAAACTTTCTCGAGCTTTACGTCGAATCCATCATATAAACCCCATTGTTCTTCAATCTCCTGCTTAGTGCTCGTGATAACAAGCTCTGCAGTATCTAAAGAAAGCTCTTCGGCTTCTATCCTCCTCATAATCCGGTATGTTGAATTAATATCCTCTTTTGATTGTCTTCCCTGCTTTAGAAGTTGTTCTAGCTTGTTTCTGCCCAGTGAGTGTCCCGTTAAAACCATTGGGACATTTAATGCACCGGAAAGGAGAGCGGCCGCATCACCTGCATCTGCATAATGGCCGTGAATAACATATGGCCAGACAGGCTGTCCTCCACCGATTTGTTCGCCCAAAGCCTTTGACATATTAAGAATGTGACCCAATGCTCCATCAACAAACTCCCGAACATAAGGCCACAATAGTTCCTTCGGAAGATACTTGTTCCGAGGACCAAAGGGTATTCTTACAATGTATGCCCCGCTGCTTTCCCCGAGATCAGCACCATCCGCATCCTCTGAACCCATAGTAAGCATCTCTGTCGGCTCACCATAACTCCAATCCACTTCAGGCGAGGAAACTTGTCGGGTGAACAGATCAACCCTATATACACCCGGCATCTTAGCCAGTGCTCGAGCAAGTTCTACAACATATTTAATCTGACATTTAAATAAAAGCAAGTTAAGATCAATGCTTAAACATATATATAATCATTCTTTATCCCACAGGAAGTTTTTTATAATACCTGACCGCCAGTATCAGAATCACGACCAAGCTCCATATTTTCACCACGGACCAATCCATGTAAACTGATCAACACGAGAAGCTTTAGTCATAAACTATATGTTCAAACCATACCCCTATATCATGAAATTTAATGCCTAAACTAACTTATTAGTGGTAACTAAGATGTTAAGTAATTTGATTTAACCACAATGAGAAAAAATCTTGACACCGAAGATAATTCGTGACACTGACTTATTTCTTTATACCGTTATTTTATATTTAATTTGTTTTTATCTGACGCTTCAAATAATGCCATTTCAATGAAATACTTTGAATGAAATGAATCTATATCATTGCTAAATTCCAAATTCTTCATGCGCATGTTAACAATTATGTTGAGATAAAGGTTCTTCTCATGCTATACCTAATGAGGACGATATAAAGCTTCTTCTCCTTTTTATTGTCTGACCATACTTCGACGTTGGAGAAGTTCCGTTGGATCTTTATCCGGGGGCTGTCGATCCCGATCTCTCCCAGACCATCTCCTTTCTCTCCTTCAGACAAATCTTCGGACATGTCCTCGGTCACATCCTTGCGCCCCAGTTCTCGTTCCCACCTCCGGTTTACTAATCGTTGGCAATCCTCCCATTCCAACTACCAAAAGATAAAGTATAATGTCATTTTTATGGTTCAGTTGGATACGCATTTGGAAACACGTAAAGGAAGACACATAAGAAGCCTGGCTAAATAAAACCTAAACCAGTGAGACTATTCACCGTAAAGTATCATAAGGACCTGCACAAATAAACCATAGAATTCAAAGGAAGTGCTAATCAAAACCAGCTATCTATATGGAAATCAGAATACGTAGGAAGCATCAATTCATTGGTTTTCCGTTTATGCATCAACCAACCGATTATCCATTTATGCACATTTTTAATATGCATTTGAGGATATGATTACTAGATATAGACCAAAGCATTTACATTTCTATTTCTTGCACCATATGTTGATTCAAATACTGTCAGATATTTCCGAAATTTGATTTAAATTTTAATTATTTTTTGTGTTGGAAATAAATGCGATACATTTATAACTCAATGCTGTATAAACACACAACACGGTAGGACACTCCTCCTTCTCTGTTTCTCCATGATTTAACGGGACGACATTCTCAATAAATTAATGAAAAATTCTAATTGCTCAACATGGAACCCAAAGTAAATATTCTCAATGAGCTCATGGTAAAAAAAGTTTCATGTAGGACAAGGGTCCAAATCAATGAACTCCACTAAAAGCAATCAAGAAAGATTTTGTACAAGAACGTAATCTACCACAAAAATTTGTCCTTCAAACAAGATGATCCAATGATAAATTAGCACATTATTGACCCCAAAAATCTCAGTAATATCAAATATATACAAAAAGATGCAATTTTTATATTAAAGATCAAGCAGCATACTTTCTGAAGGTAATTGTGAGATACCAATATACTGAAAAAACAGAGGTAAGGGATAAAGGCACAAACGAGAAAAAGTGCAGCTTTCGCTCCATCCCCTCAACCCCACCCCTTCTCTTTCGAACGAGAAATTCTTAAATGGGGTCGTCCACTCAAATCACTATGCCTCGAACCCGAACCAGAACCACTCAAGTCACTATCAACAGAGTGATGTCTGGGGAAAAAAAACCCAGCTCGGAATCTCGTATGTTTGGGAAGGAGAGAGAGAGAGATGTGAATGTGATTGTATATATCTGTATGTATGTATCATATGTAATAAAGAAACCTGTTTCTTTTTGCGGGTAAGATGCCAAATGCGCCAACACATATTCTCGAGCCTGGAACTTCTCTCTCTGGTGTTCCTTGTGGCGACCACCTTGATCCATGTCCGATGAAGATCAGTCTCATCAACTCCTGTTACCACTTCCTCTACAAAATACTTTGTGGGATTGAAATTGCCCCTTTCCTTCACTGGTGTTGGCTTATTCTCTTCTATGGCTGATGCCCCACTGTCCAATATTGCCTCCAAATACCCATTTATCCACTCATTCCCAGCCATTTCTATGTATTATTGTTCTTATTTTTCTGTATATAAAAGAGCTTCAAATGCAAGATTTGGTATTGGCCCTGTTTTGTTTAGTTTGAGCTTTAAATGCAATATTTTACATATGTATGTATGTATATACCTGTAACTGTGGTGTGTGTGAGTGTGAAGGAGGGAGAGGGAGAACCACATTGCAGTTAAAAGGTGGGACCCAATAGTGACACGTGGAAGGTGACTTGATGGGGTATATCACTTTGCAACCATGGGTTTGTGAGTTTGTGAGTAGAAAGAATGTAGATGCATACATTTGATGGTATCTATATTTTAAGGTTGTCCGGTTCTCAATGCGAGGTGGGCGCTTTCCGGAGGTTTCTGTTATATCCTGATTATTCACAATCTAGGAAATTTATCCCCAAAAAAATTTGATCTCATGACTAAATTCGAGTGAGAAAATTGAAAAAATAAATAAATAAATAAAAATTTCTCATTTGTAAAAGCTTTTATAGGATGGACCTCAATTTTTTGACAAAGAAGGTCACACTTATAAGTTACGGACCCCACAATATTTATAGTTTACAATAAATCAAATAAGTAGCTCATTTACTATTTATTTGACTTATTTTATGTAGAATTCACTCACACAATTTTTAATCGCACATTTATGTAGGTGTCATAACTTTTAAGTTGTAAACTTAGAACATGTTTGACTCGACTTATAAGCTGGTCAAACTATTTTATAATCTCGAATCACGTCCAAACATTATCATAATCTTGATATGCGATGATGGGCAGAAAAGGGTGGTAGGTCGAGTTGGGGTTGGTCTGGTTAAAATTGGATAGAAGAACACTACGAAAAAGGATGGGGTATAATGGGCTAGATACGGTGAAAAACAATAAATAAAGAAGATTTAGAATTTCTTACATCAACGTCAAAATATTTGTGGTACTTCAACTTAACGACCCACTGGGTAAAAAAAGTAAAAGAAAAAAGAAAAATTGATGAAGAAAAAATACAAAAATGATTGAAGCTATCAGATAAGAGAATCGACAACTCGTTGAAGTTTTGAAAAAGGGAAACGATGATATGTAACAAAATTACCAAATTCAAATGTTTCGAGTTCAAACTAATGCCAAAACTTCGAGAAGAGAATAAAATTTTACTAAAAGATTTGAGTTCCATACCAAATCCAAGTTTACATGAATTTATTTGAAAGGAACAAAAAAGAATTATGCAAAAAAGAACTCAACAGCAAGCTAAAGAATCTCAAAATACCTCAAGTCTGTTTGGTCAATATTTTAGAGGATCTAGAAATGTCATTATCTACCGGAATATTAAATTATTGTATTTCAGTTCATGTTGTATTTTACTTTTCAATATTTATGTTGTCGTAGTGCTAATTTTCTTTTTCGTTTCTAATTGTCAATGTCAGCGTTTATGTTGTCGTAGTGCTAATTATCGTATTCTTCGTTTCAAATTTGTAACTTTTTTATCTTAAAGAGTAATTTTATTTTAATGTATTCATTAATCATTATTTATTACTCGATTACAATTTATTATATTAATAAAAATAATAATAAATTAAAAAAATATAAATAAAATTAAACTATAAAATAATAAAATGATATAAAAAAGATATAGAACGAACAACATATTTTTTATTATAAAGAAAATGGCAAAATTGAAATAATAAAAATTTCTACATTCTAGACCAAATGAACAGTGCTGCACCAAATTTAACGCAACACTGTTCGTGACACCAAAATAATGTGCTATTTTGGAGCATAGTTGAAGGGGAATTGGGACGCTATTCTGGCGTGAAACGCCAAAACCAAAATGGCACCCCATTAGAGATGCTCTTTGGCTTTCTATCAATGTTATTGTGAAATATTTGTGCTCTTTTTCCTTAATTATATGGTCATTGTCAAAATCGTTGTCCATGATAGTTTAGTGTGTATCTAAAATCAAAACTTGATGAATGTGTATAGTAGTGTTAGTGACGTATAAGAATAGTCTTCTATTTGTCGTCTCATATTTGCGTATACAAGATAACAAGTTATAAATTTTATTTAAAATAATTTTGACATAGACTATGTGACTTTTCTTTTTCTTTTTTTGTCATTTGATTCAATTCTTTATTATATTAAATGAACAATTCAATACAACTAAAAATCATTTATAGCCACAACGAACCTCACTACGGTTAGAAATCAATGCAACGGCACACTGGAAACTACTAAAAATTATTTATGAACACGCAAAAATGTCACAGGAATCATGAGTCTAGTGCCCCTTTTTAAGTCGAAAAGAAAATAAAAATGTTGAAAGGATAAAAATCACATGACTCGATTAGTCGATCCTGCTACTTGTGTAAGTGATCAAAATTATTCTCTTTTTAATTTCTAAAATAATTTAATAATTTTCCCGAATTAATTAAGAAAAAAAATTCCTAAATCCCATTATTATAAAAATAAAAATAAAAACTTTACGTTGTTAAGTGATGTATAAGCTAATGTATGAGTGTTCTATGAGAAAGAAATTACATAGAGAATTTTGATTTTTCTATTATGTTTTGTGGGCCTTGATCTAATATTTTCGGTTGACATTGTTATAATGTCTACCGGGACACTTGTCATGCACTCATTGGATGAGTGTAAAGGCCCACTTTACACTCATCAAATAAGTGCGGGACACTTGTCCTAGTGGGCATTAGATCAAAACCATATGTTTTATTATGATTCTTGTTTATGAAAAGAATTTCATATTTATAGACTGTGTATTTGTCTGCTGACGATGCATAGAATTTTTTGTATACAGTCGAGTGTATTAATTATTTTGATCGTATAATCAAGACCACCTGTTTTAAATCTCAGTCTCTAGCTTCCTACTGACCTTCAACTGACATGGCATGAATCTATTATGAAAAATTCGGCCGAATGGATGGGGCATTACCATCACGGTCGACCTATGTACCCAGCATCATTAACTATGGTTTTAAATGATTAAGCAATATCCTAAATAGCTCTTGATCATTTTATTTTGACAAAGAAATTATTTACAACTGTCATGAAAAAATTCTAAGACTATCTGTAACCCATAAAAAGAGATTTTTGCTCGTTATTAATAACGAGTTTTGACTGTTATGAAATATTTGTAACCATCATAAAAAGTTTTTCGTAACAATTTTTAGTTTGCCACAAAAAAATGGATTTTTTCACAAAGCTTGCGTATAGTAAAATAGTGAAATGGAAACGATAATTAATGAAAGCTCGGAAGAATCTTATGTATTTATCGTACTTTTTCAATAGCTAGCATAGTTAGAAGAGACTTGTTAGAGAACTTTGACAAGTGATTTTAGTCACTAAACATTAGAATGAAAAAGACTCAAAATATAAAGAAAGAGACAAAGTCTGTGATGGGAAGATGTTATATATTTTGTATTTTACTCGTGTTTAGTCACTAGAAAAAGTTATGAGAAGTGCTTTTTGAAAGAAAATATTGCTGCTTGCATATTTGTGCATTTTGTATTTAGTTTCACAAAAAGTATATTATCTTATGGGTGTTGGTGACTCATATGATGCTTAGGCTCAAAAGTTTCGAATCCAAAATCGAGAAGTCTGCTGTGCTGGCCCTGACTTGTTGGAAGTGCACTTTTAAGTTCAGCTTGAGAAATGTGTGTGTTTTTTTTTTTTTTTATTTATCAATTGGTTGAGTCTACTAGTCGTTGGATTACTACACTTGATATCAATCGTTGGTTATGTTATATTTAAAGGATTACCCACTGATAATGTGGGCTGACGTAGGAGTGTCACATGAACCCACACAACACACAACTGTGTGCGGACACAAATGTATTTACACATAGTGAGTAAATGATCTCTTGTCCACCGTGAGTAGGAGATCGTTACTCGTGTTTGTGTATAGCGCAGTTCTCCCTTCTTCTTTCTTTAACAAGGAAACCTTGGTTCTTTGGTAAGGCTGTGAAATTGTTGGTGCTACAATAATCATGTGGTGATTATAGTGGATCTAATGTTGTTGGACTCTAATCTGTTGTGAGTCTTGTGACCATGGGTCTTCTGTGTAGTCTTGAGAGAGAAGAAGAGAGTGCATGAGCAGATTTGGGCTCTTGAGTGGATTACTCATTGTAAACTTCATTTGTGGCCATTTTGTTGGTTGATCTAGGGGTGTAGAGGTTCAAAGGTAGAAGTAGGCATCGCACTAGACCGAATTGTCTGTCCCCAAATAAGACAGACATTTTTGGTGTTATTTTCGTTAGATTCATATTTTTTTTTTTTGATTGATACATGGTGAATATTGGATTTGACTGCGAATCGTCGTAATAGATCTTCTAGAAAATGTTGAAAGATTTTTTTAAAATATTGATACTTGGGTTTTTATCTTAAAAGATCAACCATATTATTATGTTAGTTATAATTTCGATATTTAATCGATGTGAGAATTATCATTTAACATGCCCCACAAGATGATAACTTGCTTTGAGAACACTGTGTGCTCATTTGAGTCTTGGAATCCCACAACATCGGTTAAACACTAAAAATATTAATCAGTATATAAAAGTTGATATCAATCTTCTTACAAGATTGATCTTTTACGTTGAAACTC
The DNA here is from genome assembly GCA_030279155.1 of Forsythia viridissima. Classification (NCBI taxonomy): domain Eukaryota; kingdom Viridiplantae; phylum Streptophyta; class Magnoliopsida; order Lamiales; family Oleaceae; genus Forsythia; species Forsythia viridissima. Next base: position 7,100,162 of record CM059036.1, read on the forward strand.
AAAGTCTTAATAAAAAAAACTCATTTCTTTAAAGATTTTATATTTTAACGATTTAATCACTTCATTAAAAATATTAAACAATTAGAGAGCACATATTTATTTATCTAATTTTAATATTCAAAACGTCCTTCATGTCATACATGTTAGCCTCATTTTTTATTAAAAATTTATTATATTTACAAATTTTCATAAATAATTAACGAATAAGCATAAACATTAGACTTCTCTTTTTCATTCTCTTATTCCTTTTTGAATCACTTCAATTATCAACCTTTTTGCTTTTATTTTGTTCGTTTCTCTCTTGAGAAATAGCTTTCGAGTAATCACTACCTAAAAAAAAAAAAGGCGGAAAAAATTTAAAAGAACCTTATAGAAAATTAAATTAAGAGTGATGTGACAAATAGAAAATATGGCTTGAGATGAAAAACCCACAAGTGACACTGTTTTTATTGTCGAACATGACAAAATGCATTTTGTTAGATCAAGAGTTCGTTTGGTGTAGATTATAAATTAGTTTATTTAACCAAAATAGTTATTTGATCAAAAATAGTTTATTTGACCAAAAAATTTGCCTTTGTAACATGATATTTTTTATCATTCTTGGTCAAATAAACTATTTTAATCAAATAAACAAGTTTATAATTCACATCAAACAGACTCTGAAATGCTTGTATAATAAATTAATAAGCATATACTAAATTTTCAATTTTCTCCTCCCCTCTGTCACCACGGTCGTCTCTACCACTATTACCGAGTTACTATTTTCATTAATTTTGTAAACGAAGGTAGATATAAACGTGCTTAAACGTGTAGTGACTAATTTGAAGTTTTAAAAAAAAACTTCAATAATTAAAGTGAAACAACACTTCAAAAGTGAGTATCAAATCTGTCACAAAATCCATTTCCCTCTTCATAAAGCATATATATTCTATTTCTGGTTCAACAAGATCAAAAGTCTTGATTTGCGCAAAAGCACACGCCACATATATATGAATCATACGAAATGTATTAATAAAAAATATGTAAAAATTGTAGTTTTTATAAAATATGTAGATAAAAATAATATTTGATTAACTTATAAGTTTGAAAAAATACATCCAAACATGCTCTAAAACAAAAAACTCCATTCATGAATCAAGCCTTTTATTTTTGTAAAGACGTGTCCTCGTTTGGCAAAGCTAAAATTATAATTTAAGTTAGTCAAATTTATCAAAAATATTTTTATTCACACATTTCATAAAATTCACAACTTATTATTCACTTATTATTTACACATTTCATAAGACTCATAATTTATAAGCACTTAAAATAAAAATTTTAAATCTTTGAAACATAGACTACACTATGTACCCACCACCCCGCGAGGGTGTGTGATTGGAAACTAGTATGTGGCAGCAAAATTATGATATATCCAAATACTTGTAATCACCACCATCAACCAAACTTTATCTCATAGCATTGTCACCATTGCCTTATATATACAAAACCTTTCACACACAAGTACCTTTCCCAGCTTCCATTTGCAATAATTCTTAGATATCTACTACTCTACACACATGATGCCCCATGCATGCAAACAAAACTAGATAGATACTTTTTCACAAACTTGCATTTGTGATCTTTTGGCTTTCTTCACCACCTTAGTGACACCTAGTCATTTTGAGGAAAGAGCATGTCTATATGGATACACAAGGGGGTCTTTCTTTCACATGAATAGTGCTTCTTAGATTCCACTAGTGTTTGTGTTTGTGTTTCAACATTGTTTCTGCATCAAGCGATTTGTTTGGAATATGTCTTGTCTGAAACGAAAGTACCAAAACATTATGAATTATTGTTCGGTAGCTTATGCTTATTGGATTACTGTTTATTGAGGCGTGCACAAACGAAATTTAGAACAATTTTAATTCCCTTTCACTGAATCATCTTTGTGTTAAAGAAGAATGTGTCATAAGAAGTATACCTTGAGTGATTTCAAAACTTTGAGATGAGTCTGAATTTGATCTCATGATCTTAGCAAACTACAGTTGTTTAGATGTTCAGTTTCTAAATAAAATTCACACGACGATAACAAGAATGAAATTTCGACCAACCAAAGTGGTCGGGCCAACGACTCAGCATCGAATGGTGGTTTGGGACTAGGCTAGGGCGCTTCTTTTCTTGTACTTGCAAGATTATGATCAACTATCTCTAATAAATCGAGACCAAGACTAAATATCTATATATTTAATTAATGCCAAGGCTGTAAGAAAATTAGAAGCCCATTTGATATTGAGTCCAATGATAAATTAATCTAATTTATTTATTTTGGCCCATTAGTTAATTAATTACACAAATATCTCATATTTGTCAATCAATTATTCTTAATTTCAATCTTCTAATTCTTGCCTTTTTGTGTGACTCATTAGGTTTTCGATCGCTATGGCAAACAACTTAAATTATTATCCTGATTTAATCAAAATATGATAATTTAAAACACTCATTTTAGAGTATGTTTGTATGTTTGTATGTGCTTATAAGCACTTATAAATTGGTCAAATATTATTTTTATTCGCACATTTCATAGGACCCACAATTTTTACATACTTTTTATTCACACATTTTGTAGGACCCACAACTTATAATCTACAAAAATCTTTACCAAACATACACCTAATTTATTGTCAACTCACCTAGATGAATTTAATTCATATTATCGTCCCTAATTGTCATCTAAGAATATGTCAGAGCAATCCATGTGATGGAAAATGTCAAGTGGTATGACAAGACCAATATGTTTGATTACTGTGAAATTATATTACATTTCACCAATTATTACTCAATTGATTACGAGATATGAAGAGGTGTCAATCTTGATAGAATCAATTATATTATTCACCACACTCTTGTATTAATTTAAACGAGTTATACTTGAAACACTTTGTTGACCTCCAAAAATGGCTGCCAACAAGAACCACGCCTCATCTTCCTACGTATATTTCTCTACACATTTAGACTACCACGTGATTTATTCAACCACGTAGATAAGTCTAAGAACGGGTGGATATGAAACAAAAGATAGAGGGAAACACATTAGGGCTGAGTAGCTTGAGGGCTACTAACTAACAATTTCTCAGGCGATTATGACACTTGAAGAAAAATTAACATAGAGGACTTTCCATTCTTGTGTGAGTAATAATTTTAACATCCCCTTCTTGTAGAAATGTGTTTGGTATTTATAGACAAATTCTACTAGATTGTCTCCCATTCGATGCATGACACGTGCTCGATCTGGAGAGTTCTTGAGTCACATCTTGGGCATCACCTCATTAACATTTATGAGGAAGTCCATTTCAGCCGCAAACTAATGGACTATGATTGTGACACGCCGCATTGGCAGGCAGTCCCATCAGTCATTTCAAGATTGAATTGCAGGTTTGACAGGGGAGGCTTTCTCAGCACGCAACCAGGATCGGACTTTAATAGCCTCGTTTCCCCAACCGCTTCGATATAAAAGAACAATGTCCTTTTCCTATCCATAACATTCACAAACCTCCTCGGCGAAAAGGAAAACAGCCTCGAATATGAGGTGGTAGACTACTAGGCAATTTTGACTTTTGACTTTGCCCACGTGGAGTGTCATGTGGGATTGGGGCGTAACACACTTTTTAACTTAAAATTCCACATTGGTCAAGAAATTTTCATATCAACTTTAGTGTATGTTTAGTAGTGTTGAAATTATTTTTTAAGTGCTTATATTATAATTTGTGGGTGAATGTGTGGATGAGAAGTGAGTTGTAAGTTGTGGGCCCTATAAAATGTGTGGAAAAAAAATGTTTAATCAATTTGATCAACTGAAATTATAATTTAAGCACCACCAAACATATGCTTATAAGTGGACAAAAACTATGTTATATTACTATTTAGGAGTGATGAATCATTTAATTGGTCATTCGCCAATCTTCATGCGATTCTCATTATATCCGAACGACGCTGTATTGGCGACCCAAAACAAGGCAACATCCAATGTCACCAAAATATGATAATTCTTATATAAGATTCTATGATGACCTCAAGTTAAATTATCAATTCCACATAAATTTACCACAGATGCTGAGATAGTCTTCAATATAGAATTTCTATTGCGAGCCATCCTATATTTTGTTCTCTTAACAATACATCAACATACTTATTCAAATGTCTCTATATTTTAATTTGTTAGATCGACTACTTTCTTCATAAGCACAGAATACAATATGTGCTAGTCTATTTGTAATAACGATATCCACATCTCGTAATTATTTATGACTAATGATAATTCAAGACTAAGTTATTTATAACTTAGATGTAACAATCACAACACTATATAATTAACAAGTCATCAAAACTTAATCTTCAAACTCTATTATATTTAATTAATAAATGAACATAATTAAAAATAACAAATCTGTCATAATATATAAATGCGCTAATCAAATAAAGTGTTTAGACCTTATCAACTATTAGACTTGAGACATATAACTAACAAGTATTGTATATTAGAGTGGACAAATAAGCATGTATCACTATTCAATGATTTTGTATAGTTATATATACTCTAAATATACGAGACTAGACACTTCTTCGCTCAATGATGTTTCGTATAACAAGAAGCCATATTTCTTTTTAAATTTCAAGAAAATTGGCCGATATGAGATGTGGATAGGTGCTTCATCAGCACAAGATGAGGTAGTGACCAACATACTTGAGGAATGTTTTATTAATTGCTAATTAAATATATTGATAAATTCAATCAATTCTAAACTATGGGCCCCAAAAATTTGAAGTCTGCTTATTTTAGGCTTACACAGTAGAAGAGTGTAGCAAGGACTAATTTGGGCCAAAATAGGAAACCCAATTCTACGCATAGAGATAAACCTCAACAGTCGCTCATATAGTCCTATAGTGCGCTGGAAATTGTTCTACTTTCCATAGTAGGGAGTTTTTATAAATTTTACTGGACACGTGTTCAGTGGGGGTTTGTCAAGCACTTTTTCATTGGCCAACCTCCACTAAACACGTGTCCAGTGGAGTTTATAAAAACTCCCTACCATAGGGACTAGAACAATTCCCATAGTGCGCTTAACTACTTAAATGATAACATGTGAGTTTTGTGTCCTATTTTATTTTTTTCTATTTACTTTTTTCAAACTTACCCATTCAAATTATAACACTTGTCATTTGTGTAAAATTTAATTTATTTTATTTCTTTCTCTTAATTTTTTTCAAATTAAATTTTCTATATTATCTGAGTCTTATTTTTTATTCAAAAATTATTTTGACATCAAATTCTTGCTAAAGTTTTCAGTTGAACACCTAAATTACGTTTGAAACTTTTAAACTTAATATTCAATAAATTCATAATTTTTAGATATTAATAACATTATTCAAGGTCAAATATAATAATTCAATGCCATTTTTTTTCTCTTTTTCTTAAATTCAAAGAAAATTCATTAGTATTAATACAAAATAGTAAAATCACAAATACTTGAATATAAAACTAGAACCTTGTTATAAGAAAGTGGAATATATTATTGTTTTGTATTAACACTGATGAATATTTTTTGAATTTAAAAAAAAAGTAATGAGTATTGAATTATTATATTTGACCTTGAAGAAATTTATTAATATATAAAATTATTAATTTATTGAATATTAAGTTTAGACATTTCAAACGTAATGTAGGTATTGAACTGAAATTTTTAGTGAGAACTTGATGCCCATTAATATTTGGAAAAAAAAAATAAGACTAACATAATATTAAAAATTTAATTTAATTTGAAAAAAAAATAAGAGAAAGAAATAAAGTAAATTAAATTTTACACAACTGACAAGTGACATCATTTGAGTGGGTAAGTTATAACAAAGTAAATAGAGAAAAATCAAATAGGACATAAAAACCACATGTCATTATTTAAATGATTAGGCATAACACGTAAGATTATATGAGCGTTCTACCGAAGTTTTTCGAGCGTTCTACTGAAGTTTTTCTACTTCTTATTCTTTCCTCCTTTTCTTGTAGAGTTTGAACAATTCTTTTAATTAAGGATAAATACATTTTTTATTTGTGGTACTATATTTTAATTACATTTAAAGTCCTCACTCTTTGATTATTGGAATACTCATGTGCCCAACTTATTTTTATTGCATTCTTATCTTCAACTTTTTATTAATTAATACACATTGTCACCCATAACAGATTTTATCCAAAAAATTTGCTGGAAGGTGTAAAACCACTTATTTTTTTGTCTATTTTTAAAAGAGGAGATTTTTCCCCCATTTTAAAGTATGCAAACAGAATTTTTTTGATAGAAATCATCATTAAAAATAAGATGTGCTAATTAATAGAAAATTGTAAATAAAAATTCAATGAAAAGGTCATGGATATAACTGTTACAATGAACTTTAAGTACAATTAAAATATATTGTAATAAATAAAAAATATAATACAAATATAACCACCATTTAATTAATATATTGAATGATTGATTTTTTTTTTAGTAATGCTATATATAGTTGCACTATCGGTAGTCATCCTACATGACATTTGATAAGTGTATTTTGTGCACTTATGAGGACCTTTAAACTAAGCTTTTATTCTGTCATTTTATTGAATTATTACTTAATTTTGTGTTTTAATCTTCATATTTCAGTTTTGGACCTATTTAATAGTAATTAGAGAAGAATGGACGGAAAGAACAACAACTTGGTGAAATCGACAACTAAATGGAGTTTTGAAGTGAATATTAAGAGCCAAACATTGGAGCATGAGGAAGAAGATAAAATCAATAAGTTTAAGGTGTTTTGGAGTGGCAATGAAGAGTTGAATGAATGGATCAAACACCACAAAGCTAAAGAACCGAATTGAGAAACTACCTACAGCAGCATGTGGGGAAATTCTAGCACAACTTTTGATATAGAAATCTCCAAAATACAAATGATATACCATTGGAAAGATAGTTGAATTATGAGTCTAACACTTTTTACGGATTTCAATTTGAAATTTTCTACAAAAAGTTATGGCCATTTGAAAAACAGCCGTCGCAGAGAAAAATTTGTAAGCTAGGCGATCGCCCAGGCTTAAATATAGGCGATCGCCCAACACCCTTTTTCAACGGCAGAATGCAAAAGAACATGCCTGGGCGATCGCCCAGTGTAAAATGTGGCTGCGGGAGTTTTTTTTTTCTTTTTCAGTTCGACTCCAATTAGGTAACTTTTGGCCCACGATTTTTAGGTCTTTTTGGCATATTTTGGGGCACCATTAGAAGGGTTTTTAGAGGCCGAATTTGGAGAGAAAACGAGAGACAAATCAAGAACGAAGATCAAGATTTCATCTTTCAAGAACTCAACGAAGATCAAGTTCAAGATTTCATCTCTCAATTATTTCTTCATATCCGGGTTATGAATTCCATATTTTCATCTCTTCTTTATTTTTGTATTATTAGTATGCTAGGCTAGAATTAATTAGTACTATGATCGTGATGAAGTTTGTATCATGAATCTTTAATTCTTCGAACCTAGTTTTTGATATTTAAGCATGTTTTTATTTTTGAACAATTGATATTGATTTTCTCTTCATCTACAATTATATGCGCAATAGTTGTATGATTCTTGTGGCTTATTTTACCTTCGAGAGATGGAAAATAGGTTATACATATATTAATTGTCGTAGAGTCCGATAGGGGATAGAAATATACCGCTATGCTTTACGTGATCTCTAAGTATTCACAAATTTTAATGCATTCTTGTATGCTCGCATTCGTCATAGAAATATAGTCGAGTCGTATATAAGAATAGGTTTAATTCTACTCGAGAGAGATTGTTAAATTAAATTAGGAATATTGATCTTCATAAGTAAATCATGTTATCAAATTTAATAGTTTGGGTTAAAGATAGTTGATATAAGTGGATTCGAGATCCTAATACACTTTTCTTTTCTTTTCTTTTTTTTTCTTTTCCAATTTTAAAGTATTTCTTATTTAATTTAATTTCTTATTTGTTTGATTTATAATTAGTTAATTAATTTTAGTTCATGTTTTAATTAGTTTAAGAAACAAACATTCAAAAGTTCATTAGATTCGGTTAAGGTTAGTATAATTGAATTGAACTATCTAAATCTTCGTGGAACGATACTTGGACTCAACATCCACTTTATTATTTGAGCGATCCGTGCACTTGCGGAATTATTAAAGATTTAAAATCGCTGACAACATTACACAATTGGATGAATGATTTATAATTAATAGCTATAAATACATTATTCAATTAGAATAAATAATTCATCTAATTGAGTAATACTACGTAAGATAATTACTGACAGTGAACAACTATGAATAACATTATTCTTTTTTTTTTCTTCCTTTTTTACATGCCTTTTTGCAAACGAGGGCTTAAGTAATTTTAGTTAACAAAGAAGGCATGTGACATAAGAATTTTGAACTGAAAATTGTCTTCAGGTTAAAAAAGGTTTCATACCAAGTTAATCACACATAAATCGGGACGAGACGAAAAATATTAAAATATGATCCCTACTCTAATTCTTAATTGTGGAATTATATTTACATTATATATTTTTTTTAACCATACTATATTTTAATTATAATAAATGTTCTTAACTATTGTTTATTTTTATATTTATATCCCAACAAATTTTTATCATCAACTTATTAATTTGCGCATTTTATTATTTTTTTTCTAATGATAATTTCTGTCCAAAAAATTAATTACGAATGTATAAAAATATTTTTTGTCTCTCCTTTTTTAAAATAAGTAAAATAAACAATACATACAAAGTTTGACATAATATTTAATCCTTATTTCAATGCATATTAGATAATATTTATACAAAAAATTATTATCAGAGACAAATTTGAATTAATTGAAAGTGAATGATAAAATTGTAATGAAAAAAAGTTAAACGTAGTGTAGATAATCACGACCGGTGAGAGTTTTCTCTACTACAGAAAAAAAGTACTTAAATATCTATTTTGTCTTCAATTTTTCTTTACACAAAATTATATTTTCCAAAATTTGTCAATTGCTTCAATTCATCTCCGGTTGATCTTCTCCAAAATCTGTTCACCTTTTTAATCAATCTCCCTCTAACAATTATCTCCAAAATCTATTTACCGTCTCAATCTATCATTATAATAGAATTTATAATCGGATTTCACCGGAAAAAAAAAGTATTCCAATATATTCACCCTTCTTATTTTCTATTTTATTATTATATTTTTAAATTTAAATAGTATTTAAAAAATTAAAAATAGTGAACTTAAAAGCCCCATTAAAACCCTAAACCCCTCCCACCAACACGAACACAATCCAATCAGGAACCAACGCAAGAAAAATGGCAAAGAAACAACATAGCATTAAAAAGCAAGAAGAGCTACTGAAAACACTAGGAGATTTCACCAGCAAAGAGAATTGGGACCAATTTTTCACCATCAGAGGCAGCGACGATTCATTCGAATGGTATGCCGAGTGGCCTCAACTGCGAGACATACTCAAAACTCACCTCTCATCATCATCTCCACCACCGGAATCCTCCGCCGAAAGCGGCAGAGATACACCCCACGTGGCGCCGGAGGCAGTTCGGATTTTAGTGCCGGGGTGTGGGAATTCGAGACTTTCTGAGCATTTATATGACTTGGGGTTTAGGAACATTACGAATGTGGATTTCTCAAAAGTGGTTATTTCGGATATGTTGAGGAAGAATGTGAGGGATCGGCCGGAGATGAAGTGGCGCGTCATGGACATGACTAGTTTGCAGGTTTGCTTAATGTTTTGAATGTTTCTAATAGCATGCACGTGAGTAAATTTTGACTTCTTATTTGTCATTCTAGATTTGGAAAGAAATAAATTTGCTTCAATTTAAAAATATCAGTAACATTTTGTAAATGGTGTCAGATTGATGAGTACTGTGGAAATTATTAGATTGTTGAAAAATATTTTATATTCCTATTGTCATAATTTGAATATTATATGACCATTTTAATGATTCAAAAGGGTCGAAATGTAACTCTAGGAGGATTTATCACATTTTGTGGGACCCAAGTGGTTGTCTTTGTGACAATTGTGGGTGAAATCACTTATATGGCTGTTCAAAGTTCTAGTTTAGTTATCTGCTAATTATTTGTTCAAGAACTCATTATTTACAGCCTTAATTCCTTAACCATATTTGGCACAAATGCTCAGTAATTACATCAGTTATTCCCACAATGTGAGTGCTTAGAACTTCTCAAACTACAGGATAGATCAACTAGAAGCTAACATGGAAGACATTTGCAACCAGAAGTGTGCCTTTGACCTGAGAGTTTTGGAGTATTGGTTACGAGAGTTTTTTAAAGTACTGATTTTGGACGTTTACGAGGAGTCCGGTTTTGAGTAGATTTAGTAGCGGTTTTTAAAATAGTCAAAACCATGTTTGGGAGTTTATTATCCCGGTTCTGAAAGTTTTTTAAAAGAATAAAATTACATATATTGCAATATATTAAAAAAGGTAAGTACGTGTAAACAATATGAAGTTTGTAAAAATTTAAATGTCGACTCGAAATTTTTTCAAAAATAATTCAATAGCACATAAAAAAAATTTGTTTGGAGAGAAGAGGAAGAATGAAGTATGTATTTTGGATTTATGATAGATTTATAAATAATTATTTTAGAGATGATAAAATTGGAAAATAATTTGAAAAACGGCAAAAAAGCCGATTTGGGGTTGCCAAATGCACCCCAAATTACACCATATCGAAATCATTTCCCCAAAAAACTAACAAGCACCGATTTTTCCAACCTCTCATGTACCACCCAAAACCGGTAGAAAAAAAATCCCAAGCAGGCCCTTAAGTAGATATGTTATAGCTTATACGTAACCTGTATTGTAGGTGTTTTATGGGTGTGCAACTCAGTAAAAAGAAGTGCTGAACTTTATAGCTTAACTATCAAGTTGACCAGAAAGAAATGTAGATATGAGGGTGGAGTGAGCATGTTGGCCACAAAAGTACTGATGAAATTACATGCATATATGCAAGTATGAGATTTTCTTGATTGATTGTTTTTCTTTAAACATATAATTCAAATCATTCATGGCACATAATGAGCCTCAGTTATTGGAATAAAGTTTTCTTGGGTCACCGCCTTTTAATTATTGTGGTTGATGGGTCCTTACTTTTCAGAACTTATTTTGGATGAAACTCCTGTTAATCTTCTCTTTCCTATAACCTGCAACTTTGTGTAATCCTGTTCTCCCATGGTTGATAACCCCTCTCCTCTCTGAAAACCCTATTTTGGCAGGTAGTATGATTATATGTAGTTTGTGATATGTTTGAGAGAATACACGGGACGAAAATAAAGTAGCAAATATGGAAGACTGTCAACTTTCTTCTGTTGGATGCTACCGGCAAATATCATGTACTCCTTAGTTTTATTTTATTTCAACATGAATAGTGATGTACCCTTTACTCTCCTGAAGGATGTAGTTGCCTAGGAATCAATTGCTTGATAATTATTGTATCGTGTATAAATATGGTTGAAGTATATGGAATAATTGATTTCAGCCAATTTATCAATTCGTTTTAATGTGGCTTCTTCTTGTGGATTTTCTTTCTTTGTTGGCTACCGTTAATTTCTTATGAAAACGATTACAAATACTTTTGACAACTCTCTTCTGTTACCTTCTCCCCTTTTCTAACAGTTGTGACTTCAATTCAGTTTGTTAATGAGAGCTTTGATGCAATTCTCGATAAAGGAGGATTGGATGCTTTGATGGAACCGAAGCTTGGCCCCAGATTAGGAAATGAGTATTTATCAGAGGTGCCCAGAATGACTTTCATGTCTCTGACAAAATGTGCTCCAAAATTTATTTTCAGTAATATATGATAGGTTCCCATACTCGACTTGTGACATTAACCATTTGTGTATTACCAGGTGAAAAGGATTCTAAAAGTTGGGGGAAAGTTTATTTGTCTTACCTTAGCAGAATGTCATGTACTAGGTAGGTATTGTTCATTTGGATTACATTTGACCTCGATTCTATTCCAACTTGTTCTTTCTATGATATATATAACGGATATATCATTATTTATTGCTGTTCGCTATTGTATTCATAGTCTATACTTTACATCATTTGCATGACACAGAGAGTTAATTGTCTTTTTCTTTATATGAATTTCTTGCAGAACTACTTTTCCCCAAGTTTCGTTTTGGGTGGAAATTGAGTCTTTATGCCATTCCTCAGAAACCATCTGGAAATCATAAACTACAGACATTCATGGTGATTGCTGAGAAGGATAATTCTACTATAGTTTCTCAGATATCATCATTCATAGATCAATCATCTACTGAGTGTTCCGGAAATCAGGTAGAATTTGTCTCCAGTCTTTCCTCTTCTTCGCTCTTTCATATAAATTATAATGGAGTAATTTGCTTGAAACATTGTTCTTTTTCGACAAAGAAAATTCCAGTTAAAGTCTAAACAAAATAAACATCTATGTCCACATAATTTATAAAATATAAAACATAATAATACATTCCTTAAGCAGTTTTTCTATCACTTTGAAAACTCAATTTGATCTTTGACCTGCTTCAGGCTCGTGAATTCTTTAAAGCGCTTGAAAGAGAAAATGAAGTTCGCTCAGAATATTCCCGGGGTTCTGATATATTTCATTCACTTGAAGACCTGAAACTAGGGAGTAAAGGAAACCTGGAAGAGCTTAATCCTGGTCGTAGGGTACAGCTAACTTTAGGTGAACCTGGATTATCCCGTTTCTCGTATAAAGCTGTAATCCTTGATGCTCTGCAAGAGTCTGGACCTTTCATGTATCATTGTGGAGTTTTCCTTGTCCCAAAGGTTAGTTGTGTTTTCTTGGTGCCTATACGATTTATGTACCACTTGAGGATTATTCAGTTTTTGAGTTGAACTTAAAGCAATCACTATACTTTTAAAGAATATTATTTTCTTATGCTTAGTGGTGGGGCAATAAATGGAGAAGGGGTGGTGGGGCAATAAATGGAGAAAAGGGGGGGGGAGGGGGGGTTCCTTCGTGTCAGTTGATTTATTCACTGCTTATTTTTGTTTCCCTGGATTAGAAATGAGTCATTTTCCTCCGACCCAAAGACTTATAAATTGTGTCATTTTTATGTGTATTAGTTTGCCTATTTTTTCTTATATAAAAAAGTTTGTTTATCTTTCAAATACCTCAAATATTTCCGTCATTGAGTCATGCAATTGCAAGGTACAATATTTGATGTTTTTGTGGTTAGAAAGATTGATGGTGTCCACTTTTTAAGCCTTCTCTTCCACTTATATGTCGCATTCTTTTGTTGGTTTTAATGAAACTGGTTTATAACTGGAGTTTATATTTCAGACAAGAGCTCATGAGTGGCTTTTTTCATCAGAAGAAGGTCAATGGCTAGTTGTTGAAAGCTCAAAGGCTGCTCGTTTGGTGATGGTACCTCTTTCTGCTCGTTTATCACTTCTTCTATGGAAATCAGCACCTTTGTCTTGTTTGTTGTTTGTTCTGAAAAGTCTAATATAATAATATCTTTTGACTTCAGATTTTGCTGGACTCCAGTAATTCTAATGGTTCCATGGATGATATCCAGGTGCTTTTCTAGTTTAGTTTTTGTGCTGAGCGATGATCTGTCATGGAAAATGAACTAAATGGTCTATTATGTTCATATATTTTTCAGAAGGATCTCTCTCCTTTGGTACATCAACTGGCACCAGGAGATTGTGACAATGGGGCTCAAATTCCGTACGCATCGATCACAATTCACTTCTACTTCTTGTCTTTCAAATTACGACACAAGCTTCTCTTTTTATTCACAATAACCTTCTTTGGCCTTTTCTTTTATCCTGAAAATGCAGGTTTACCTTTTGATTTTCCTTTTCATTTATATCTGTTTACATGTACCTTTCAACCACGTTCTATTCTTTCTGTCTCAGCAGCCACTGTCCTTTTGTTGGTTTCTGTTATCGTGGTTGGTATATTGTTTATTTATTTAAATTTTCTTAGTCTAGATGTTGGTAAAAGAGTTACGGACAAACTTTTTTTTTTGTAGATTCAGAAATGTTCTTATTATGCTCAACTTTAATATTAAACCATGCTTCTGGTGTAGCAATAATCCTCTCATGCACTATGAGCAAGATATATTCAATTAAAAGAAAATTAGTCAAGCATCCAAGTAAGAATGCTATTAATACATTCCATTACCCAGGAGCATGTGTATCTCAGCCTCTTATACTAAGGCGCTGTTTGACAAAACTTTTGATAAAAGTTATAGCAGATTTTGATAAAAATTGATGAAATCTGTGGTTAAAATTAATTATTGACTTTGATTTCAACTTTTTAAGTTAAATCTAACGGACGCTAAGTATTTTACATGATCAAGGAGTTGCCCTTTTCCAAGTAGTTAGTTACTTTGACAGCAAGGGGGTGACACTGAAGAATAAGTAAAGAAATTCAAGTCAGTTTGATCAATAAAATGACTCATATAGCTTTAATAATTTGACAATTTTCCCCTAAAGATCCTAAACTAATTTAAATTATTAAATATTGAAAAATGATTTTTAAATATGAAGAATTTAAAATATTATTATTAAAATAATAGAACAATATGTGACTAAATTCATTTTTAAATTTTAACATACTAAAGTTGAGTTCTTTTCAGTCATTTAATGTTATTTGTTTGCTTACAAGTACTGGATTTACTACATGTAACTACTTATGAGGTCAATCCACTGTTATGCATATCTTTAGAAAAACACTGCTATTTATAAACAGAAGAAGCAATATTAATTATGAATAATGATTTTAAATTATATCAACCGACCTCTAGTTCTTTCTTCACTAGGTATGATGCTTATTATTTATATATGCTGAATGTTGCACGAAATTAATTATCGAGTGACTGCATCTTGGTTTCTCAAACAATATGCCTTAAACTTACTTGAGTTTATCAAATGGATTTGCTGCAGGTTTATGGCTGCCAGTGATGGAATTAAGCAGCGAAACATTGTGCATAAGGTTCAGATATTTTTCTCGAAATGCTATTTTTATTTGAGTGATGTCATCATCCAATTATCAACCATCATCTAATTTGACAGAATAGGAGGAATATAACAGTCCATGATTAATGTTGTATATCTTTTGGATCATATAATTGATTCTATGATCCATCTAACAATTGTTGTATGTTGGCATTTTATGTGAAAAGAATTAAAATTTAGGATTTATATAGGAAATTTAGTCATCGTACTTCCTAATGTACTAATATGTAGGTATTTTCAACGTTTATTGTTTAATCTATATTACTGGATGCACTTTGTCTGAATTTCTATTAAATGCTGAAATGTGATCATGACATTTTATTTGTTAAATTCCATATCTTCTTGTAAGCTTAAATCTATAAGCCTAATAGCTCAATTGAAGTGACTATTGTGTCCTGCATCTTGTACCATGGCCACGAGTTTTTTTTATTTGTCAAATTGTTATACGAGTGTGAAATTGGTTGAACTTGCAGTTTAATGTTCATGAACTTGTGATTTTGCTATGTACATCCTCATGCCAATGATTTTTGACAATAATGTCATTTGGACAAATTATGACACCTAGTAACCTAGGTTATTGTATAATTTTCACTGAAATGCTCACGTGTCTCTATTTCCCTCATTGTTGTTGGTAGCACTATTTAATGGTTAAAAGATTTTTTTGACTATTAGCTCCTTTACCAGCTCTATTTACAAAAGTATGCATTTCCAAATGGGACTTAAAAAGAAAGTGGTGGTTTTTGAAATAACTGTATACACCATTATTGAACTCGTCCTGAAATTTTAGTTAGTAAGTTTTCATCTATTTTTATTGCTTTCTCCAGGCTACATCCGCCTTGACTGGTCCAATTATTGTGGACGATGTGATCTATGAAAAGATAGACGATGATCTTAGTCATCGCATTCCATTTGATGATGTGATGTTTCGTCGCCTTATTTTTCAAAGAAGTGAGGGACTGGTGCAATCTGAAGCTCTTCTACTAAGAGAAGGACCGCATGAAACTCAAATTGATATAGAGAAAAAGAGAACGCAATCAGTTTCTAAGTCGAGGAGAAAAGGAAATCAAAAAAGGTTTGGTTCTCATGCAGTGGAGTCTCTTAATAAGGGTCCGATCTCTACTCTTTTTGTTGGTTAACTTTTAGTTGTCAAATTAATTTGTTAGGAAATCAGATGGCCGTCCCTTGGATTTTGATCTTTCATCCTTTAACATTTCATTGGAGGAATAAATTTCTCCGTTTTTTTCAATAATATTAGGATTCAAATCAAACAATATTTGATTTCAGGCCGTTTAAATTAACCATTTTCTATAGCAACATCTTTTCTGTTTTTGTGCTACAGCATCTAGAAGCAATATGAAAGTTGATCACAACTATTTGGCAAGTTCATATCATAATGGAATTATCTCTGGATTTATGTTGATTTCTTCATATTTGGAAAGGATTTCATTAGCTGGAGGCAGTGTGAGCTATCTACTTATGCTTCAAAGCACTCATTAATTAATTGCTCGCTTGTTTTACTTGTTTTGTTTTGCCTTAAATTGAAGGTGCTTTTTCGTTTTACAGGTGAAAGCAATTGTAATTGGTCTTGGAGCAGGATTACTTCCCATGTTTCTCCACAAGTGCCTGCCTATTCTAGAGATTGAGGTGAAATGACATTTTCATTCGGTTGTACCAAACATGCTTTACAAAATCGCGATGCGAACCCGCCTCAAAGCACCGTGCAAGCCTGTTTAAGCTCATTATTGAGGCGTAAGTCTCAATGACTTGAGGCTTACGCCTCACTACACACGCTTCAAAGAGTTTCTGGCGTGTTGGTACTGAATTGGTCTTTTCAAGTTTGTTGTGTTGCAACTAGCTACTCAATTGGCCCCCTGTAGAAGGCGCTTTCGAAAATATTCTAGATGTGAAAAATGAGAAAAATGGCAAGTATTACAAGATAATACTTAAAAAAGAGAAGAATATGCTCTCGAAATTAAAAACTCTATAATTTAATACAAGTGTTTACATGCCCCCAATTGTCCTCGTACAAGTAATCTCTAGCTCTCTTTAGTTGGACCTCTCATTGGATGATTTACAAATGAGCCTTCATTGCTTTATATAGCTCTCTCATTTGAAAAGATGGTGGGGATTCATCCTATTCAATGGCTAGGATGAGTCTAGAATTTTCTTAGACAGTAATATTTTAGCAACCTTCCAGTCATATTCTACACCTATCCTACATTATTATAGATCATTCTAGACTTCTCTCTAGAATGCTCCAACAAGTCCTTTTTCATGAAAGGCTCTTGAAGTTTCCTCACAATGTTCCCTATACTTCTAGAGTCTTCCATTAACCTCTTTTAAGTCCCTTCAAACTTGGAGCTTGCCAATCTAATGCGCCACGCAGTATTCTCTTTGTAAGTTTCTTTGTCCACTTTGAAAAAAGAAAATAATAGCCCGAAGCCTTTTAAAGCCTATGTTATAATAGTGAACCAATTCATTAACATACCCCTGAGCCATTGGTCAAATCTACAAAAGCTGTGCACCAATAATTTATAAGCAATTTTATAATTGTCAAACCCACAAAAGCTAGCCCCCACTAAGGGTGTGTTTGATTTTAATTAAAATCAGATTTTTTGGAAAAATTGATAAAAGTTGATGAAATGTGTGGTTGAAAAGTTGTAAAAAGTTGTGGGTCTATGAAATATGAGGTTGAAATTAATTGTTAACTTTGATTTCAGTTTTTTAACAAAATTTTAATTGAAAACAAACGAAGCCTAAATTTAAAACTAGTTTTTTATATGTTAAGGCTGATTTTAAAGTCCAACTTTTATTGCAATTATAATAAATCAAAATCAATTAAACTATAATAGATATAAATGATAAAACAAAAACTTATTACAATTATAATAAATTTGATTCAACCCAACTATAAATATAATATATAATAGACATTATTTAAAAGAAAAATACTAATTTTGATTTCTTCCGTGTTTGTTTGCAAGTTACACTTTAGATTCTTGTATTATGAATTTTCAAAAATTTTTATAGTTCATTATGGGTTTAATTTTATTATCTTATAATTTTTTGACTTGTTTTATTGGTTTGTGGTGAGGCTTAGGCCTCGCCTCACTACCAATTTAGCCTTTTTAAACATTCGTATCAAAGATTTAACCTACTTGTCTCTTATCATGCTAATTCTCAATTTGACAGGTGGTCGAGTTAGATCCTGTGGTACTAGATGTTGCAAGAGAATATTTCAGTTTTGGAGAAGATAAACATTTGAAGGTAATACTTTAGTATTCTCTCATTCTCTTTTGTCATGCATTCATTTTGCTTTTACAAAATCCATCATGGTCAAACTTGAATTAGTTCCAATTTCTCTTTTATATCTTTCCCTATCCTATTTGGCAATTGATGTAAATGCTGCTAATTAAGCAGAAAAATCAACTCAGGAAGCTAAGCAGCATACTCACCAACTCACAACCCGAATCAAATGAACATGTTATATTTCTGAGGAAGATACAACACATTGAGAACGCTCTAATTAGTACAAATACATTGCCTTTATGCATGTCTAATTGTCTACTATAACATGTGTGCATAAATTTTCTCCCTCTTTCTTGAAAAGTATGATTTATACAATGTTGAATTTTGAACCAAAATAAAGTACTTGTTCCAATGCAATGGTATTACATGTTAAATTTTGTTTAACGCATGCTTATATCTTTTACTTTAATGCTTGTTTTACTTATAATCTGCATATGTTGTGAAATTCCAATTTCTTGTTTTTCTGTTCAGGTACATATCACTGATGGGATTAAGTTTGTTAGGGAGATTGGGAAATTTGAGGCTGCTGATGCATCAACTACAGATTGTGGTAAAGAGAATGATACGTCCAATGCAAATTTCTCTAATGGAAGTAGCATTGAAGTACATGCAGATGGAAGGAGCTCTAATAAAATTGACATACTTATTATTGATGTAGACTCTTCAGACTTGAGGTAAATGTAACTTCTACTCAAATTACTACTATAACTTTAGCTATATAATTTCCCGTTCTTTCAAGTTTGAATGTATTTCAACTGATCCTCTTGTTGTGCAGCTCTGGTTTGACGTGTCCTGCTTCAGAATTCGTCGAAGAGTCTTTTCTTTTGACTGTCAAATATTCACTCTCCGAGCAAGGTCTATTTGTCATTAATTTGGTCTCGAGGTCCTCAGCTGTTAAGGATAAAGTTTTTTCAAGACTACAAACGGTGAGAACTGGAGTCAAAGAGTATAATTTTAACAAGGATATTTATCATAGTGCTTGCTTTCGGTTTCATTGCCTGGACTAATGTTGTTTCTTTTGGGCCCAATACAACTTGAATATTCAACTCTAGATACACTTAAGTTAGGAAGACCATGCGGGTGCAAGTTTTTCTTTGGTAACGGGCAGATATATATCTGTAATCAACACCTAGTTTGGATGTCTTCGATGACTTTACGGCATATTTACTTGATTCAATATCAGAATGACTCTATTTTAAGGCTTCTGTTCTTTAGATTTTTCATTGTTTTGCCAAAATGCTATTACCTTTTCTACGTGATACCGATATGTGGTGTTTTCACAATATTTTCCAGGTGTTTAGCAACATTTTCTCCCTTCAGCTAGAGGAAGACCTGAATGAAGTTATATTTGCACTCAATGACTCTCTCATTGAAGAAAATCAATTTTCTGAAGCTTGTGATGCACTTGCAAGATTATTAAAGCTTGAAAAACCCGAATGGAGTCAAAGCATCATAGATGGCACAAAATTAATCAAACGGCTGAGTTGACGTGGAAACCAGTATTCTTACTGAATTTGTGAATTGAAACATACCCGAGCATTTACAGTTCAAGTCTTCATAGGACTTGTGGGAGTGAGTGAGAAGCTGATTCGGTTGGTAATGGGAGCCACACATGGAGTATTTTTGTGCTGTTTGGTATTGTCAACACTCTTTCTAGTTTGTTTGGTAGGGTGGATTGTATAGTACTCGACACAAGAAAACGAAGCTAAAATCTTGTGTTGTATACCAAACATATAATTTATGGGAACATTGAAGTCAAAGATGTGCCCTTCATCGTAACCTTAAATGTAGTGAAAAATAACCTACCCTTGGTGTTTGCGTAACACCCATCCATTGTCATTGTTCCTTTTGCAGTGTGTATATTTTGCTGCACTTGTATTATACATTGTTTTTTACTCTTAACAATGAAAAAGCTTCAACAAGATGTTCATATTTCTGTTTATGCCAGGTATGTGCAAAATTGTTGGACTTAAGTCTATGGTTTGAGACTTCGACTTCAACAGGTCTATTGATAGAGGTTATCCATTATTTGCCCGAATTCGTTGACTTTTCTTTTCTTTTCTTTTCTAGCTATTGGCACATGGGTGGTCTTGTGGATTGCTTCTTACATAATCCATATTTTATTTATATATATACTCATGTTTCTTATCTGTTCTTGGACCCATGGACTATAAATATTTTCATTGGATGGACCCATGTTTCCTCGTGGTACAGAGGATCTTGGATCTAGAATCCATTGAATGATGTCTTTGAAAAGTTCTTATTCAAGTTTTGGACTTTTTTTAACTACCTTTCTAGATGTGGCATTTGATGTTGCCAAAATTATTAAGATGTGACATTTTCTCAATTGTTCACACAAAGTGTCAATAAATAATAATTCACCAAGGCCAACTTGGGGGTGGTATAGTTATTTTGTATGAGTGCTTTGTTCGGGTGGACACGGAAAGTTCGTTTAGTAGACAACGGTCGAGCATGAAACAACTAATCTCATTAAAATGAAAAGTAGTAAGTGGGATTTAAAGAAGCTTGTTTTAGATTGATAATATTTGAAAGTTCAACATTAATTTTGATGAATTCGTGCATAATTTATATGAATAACGTTATTTATCATTATTAGTGATGATTTATTACAAATAATTGGTATTGCGTAAATGTGTTGTCTCCTCAAATTAATTAATTAGAGTCAACTTTACTAAAATATAGACGAATAATCATCAATAGTGATAATGAATAACATTACTTAATTCATATTCATTACTGTAATAAACCAAGTTTCAAAACTATATGATAAAACTTTTAGCAATAATAGCTTAGCTGTCAATCAATGTGACAAACAAGGTTCAAATTTTAATCTATTAAAAGTTAGAATAATGTTATTCGTAGTCGTTCACTATCGGTAGTGAGTTCATGTGGCATTACTCAATTGAAGTAATTATTTATTCCAATTGAGTAATGTATTTATGGTGAACAATTAATTTTAACTACACATTTTATGAGAGCCACAAGTTTTATTAACTTTTCAACCATATATTTCATCAACTTTTTATCATATTAGCTAAAAAATTATCAAACAAAATCTAAATTTACAGTATAATTTGTATAATTTTTTACAACTACACCGACAGAGTAATTTTCAGACAACCTCAGCATGTTGGTTATTAGTTACATTACCTAACCCGACACGACCGCACATCTAGAAATTATCCTAAATACAGTGACTCCTGACTGTCAACAGCACGTGCACTCAGTCACTTGAATATCTGTCTTAGGCTGTAAGAAGAGAGACAAATTCGGTCTCATTTTTGTGGGTTTGTGTTATTACTTATCAGGGATTATTAAGCTTATTGGGTTTTGCTTATAATCAGCTTTTGTTGAAGATTTTGAATCAATGGCAGTGAGTATCTTTTTCCATATTTTTTGATTTTTTTTTGGGGGGTTAATAATCAAGATTACTGTTTATTTATGATGTTTTAATCCCATGCTTTGCATTATTGGTTTAATTTCTTTGGATTTGTAGTATTTGTACTGAAATGATCTGTTCTTCAAATGAGTTTTCTTGTTTATGAATGAATGAATGAATGGCTGTTTGTATGTTAAAGAGATATCAAAGCATATTTAGGGTTCTTGAATGTCGTCTGTTCAGAAAAACTGAAAACTGAACTTGATTCTGTTATTGGGTATTATGCAATTCGGCTTATGGGGGAATATTTTATTAAAATTTAGGTTCCCCTTATTGTTTTTGTTAAGGGATAAATCCCACGTTGATTAATTAACATATAAGGACTTCGCCTACTCCTCTTAGCAATGTTGACATTTTAAGCTGAAACCGAATACTTAATATATTATTAGAGTCCACTAAGGTCAAACGAGCAATTCAGTCAGTATAAAGCTCAAATGAGCATTCAGATTCCAAGATTGGAGTGCTCAAATGAGCCACCATCTTGTGGGGGCATGTTGAGGGATAAAATTCCATGTCGATTAAATATCGAAACTATTAAGGTGTTGGGCTACTCTTCTTAATAAGGTTGATATTTTAAGATGGATCTCGAATTCTTAATAATTTTGACTATAAACAAGAGGGTGTATGGATGAGTTTTCACTAAATAAATGCATTTACTATATTTATATACTATTGGGGTGTGGGCGGGTTGCTGGAGCTTGGTGTAATGATTTTAAATGGAAAGTTTGGGGGTTTCATTTAGATGGTTGAATGAGTCCCGAAAAAAATGTAATTGTGGGTTAGGGTATGGATTAGGATGCTTAAAGTAATAAATCTTGAGCAGGATTTGGAAGCAAGAAAGGTCTATTATGGGGATTTTTGCCTAACTGAAGTTGAGGATTTTATCAAGTCTTGCGGTTAGTGAGCACAAAATTGACTGATATTTTGAGATTAAGATTGAGGTAAGTTCTTGAAGATATAATATGCAAACACTAAAGTAGCTAGCAATTCTGACTCGAGAAATTGTTAGTCCCTTGTCTTGGGAAGTTGAAGGTATTGAGACGATATAGGGAGTTGACTAATGATTATGAAGTTGGAGAGGGGTTAAGAGTCATTGGCAAGTTGGAGATATTTTCCAGAAGCGTTTGCAATAATCGAAGAGTTAGGGACGATCTCAAAAGTACCTTGTACTTGAAGAAGTGTTGTGAAGAACTTTAATCTCAGTTTAACATGTACATATATTTATCAGAGGAGATCAATTCCTTAATCAAAGTAGTATTGGATGTGAATGTAAAGCTTTTTGTGTGAAACACAATAAATTTGCTTGCACTTCTTTGTTCATTTACAAGTATAAATATGACGGAACTAAAAGTGTTACCGAAAAGTAATGTATATAGTAACAAAGATGAAACCCAAAAAATGCTCACCCGATAATTAGACTTCTATTCCGAACAAGCTAATCGACAGAATAATGGTGTAAGAATACTCCTCAAGTTACTTGAGCTATGAAAAGAAAAAAAAAAAGCTAGATCCAGAATCTTAGTGCCCGTTTGATTTTGCTTAAACTCAATTTTTTTGTAAATTTTGATAAATCTTGATGAAATGTGTGGTTAAAAAGTTAATAAAAGTTGTGGGTTCCATAAAACGTGTGGTTGAAATTAATTGTTGACTTTGACTTTAACTTTTTAGCAAAATTTTAAGCAAGATCAAACACGTCCTTCATCTAAGCAGTGGTTATTTGTTCATTATCCTTTTGCTTTCATGTACACGTTTCTTGATTCTTCGTTTCTGATTCTAGCAGCAGCAGTCACAAGTACCACAATTTGGTAACTGGGAAAGTGAAGAAGATGTCTCCTACACTGCTTATTTTGATAATCCCAGGAAAGGAAAGAAAAGCAGCAAGGTGAATCAAAATGATTCTCTTGAAAATATCGAGATTGGATCTAAGGATCAGAAAGTATCAGACGCAGCATGGACAAAACACAACCATCTTTCTAGACAAGAAGATGGTGAAATGAGGAGATCAACCGAATCTCCGCTTCACCCTGATGTAGTCAGTCGAAAACCTGCAATTGACTCGTCTCACAAATGGCATGGTGGTGTCCAATTTGGAAGCCATAAATCAGAGTCAGAAGCAATAAAGGCCCAAGAGATGCTTAGACCAAGGCACCATCGTCGGTTAAGTAGAGAAGAAGGTGATATGAGGAGACTTACTGATTCTCCAGTGCGTCCCGAGACTGCAGGATGGAGAGCTGCTTCTGAATCGCCGCATCATCGACATGGTGTCCTGAGTGCCGGTGATACACCTAGACGAGTTGCTCGGCAGAGTGTAGGGTCTGATCGCAGCATCGAACACTCACCATTGCATCCTCATTCCCAGGCACGAGTAGGAGGAAACGGAAGTCGAATTTCTTCTCCCTCTTGGGAAAGAAGGGCTACATCTGAAGGTAGCTACGGCCTAGCACCCTCCACTCCTGGAAGATCTCGTTTGAGATCAGTTACACGAGGCAACAACACTGTAATGTCTCTTTCACTTTTTTCTCATTATATACATCATGGTATGGAGATTAACTTGATCTTACATTTGATTTGAACTTGTTAGAGAACAATAAGTAGATGAACCTGTAGGATTTTGAAGGAGAAATATACAAGGTGCATGTTTGGTACGCAGTATTAGATAAGACTCGAATTTAAAATAAACAAGATTTTAGCTTCTTTTTCTTTTATAATACTTTTCAGTGCTACAAATTCTCCCTACGAACTTGTTAGAGGTGTCTTAAATATGCTGAATTCTGAAATTGTATTGAAAAACAAGAACGGGTGTAAAGTTCGCTTTTTCAGCACATAAGAATTTATACTTCGTTCATAATACTTGTGTAAAGTTCCGTCCAGTATCCGTGTTATAGGAGTATGATATTCGTTTATATTTGCAGCCTGATCACAACCCTGCCGTTCCAAAATTTGGTGACTGGGACGAGACTAATCCTGCATCAGCCGAAGGATACACTCACATTTTTAACAGAGTGAAAGAAGAGAAAAACAGCGATGCTGGAAAGGTACCTGTCATGCCAACTGAAACGTCTTACTCCAATGATCAGAAGCAATATGGAAATGATAATCCAAAGGTAAATAAAAGGAAACTTCGTCTGTTTACTTCAGTTAGTTCAAATTCCATGTTGCCAGCGAATAGTTTATTTTCTTGTTCTTTCGCTTAGGTATGTGGATGCTTTCCATGGGGCAAAAGATGATATATCTTTGAATTTGGATGCACGAGAGGCATGTATTCGTATGTACCGTAAAACCAGGCGGTTTGTATAGACGATACATTTATCTAAGAGATTTAACTTTACATGTTTTGGCTCATGAAGGGAAAAGAAACAACATTTCGTGGAAAAAATTTCGTTTCTTGTCCTAGATTTTGCCCTTGTTTGGTCCATAATAATTTTAAGGGAAATTGGCGCAAATGGTCCCTATCATATGACATTAGTGCGCAAATTGTCCCTAATCTTTCATTTTTGGCGGAATGGTCCTTAACCTATCCAATTAGGTGCGCAATTGGTCCTTTTTTTACGGATTCCGTTAAAAATTCATTAAAACCTTTCCAAAATTGGCGCAAATGGTCCATCTCATGTTTTTTTTTTTTTGTCTTTATTAGTAGGGGTAAAATTGTCAAATTAAATTTTCTTTCAATTGGCGCAAATGGTCTCTAACTTTTACCTTTTTTTGGCGCAAATAGTCCCTAACCTATTTTGGCCTTATTTGATAAAAAAGACAAAAATATCCTTAGTTTGAATTAAAAAAATTTGCAATTGGAATCCAAATCTTTGCAAAAAGTAAAAATGGGCCCGACACTTTAATTGTTTATTAAAAATTAAAAGAAACTAACAAATTGATAATATATTAAATTATTTTGTATATTTTATGAAATCTCAACTCAAATTCAACCACCGCCAACAACACGCACGATTTTGGCCACCGCAAATTGTAGAAAAATCTTCCATACGAAGTTCACTAATTATTATAAGGACAAAATATTGGAATTTGCCAAAAAAATTAGGTTGGAAAATGCACCGTGATCACGGCGGAGGAGATTTGGGACCTCCTTATGATTTATTTGAACACACACAGATCTGCCTTGGTTATGAATATCTTGTTAATTTTAGCTCACATTCATCTTTGCAGTTTGTTGTTGGATTGGGTGATAAAATTTTGCCGACTGATATTGAAGAAGGAATGCGAGTTGGGTAAGTGATTCCTCTGTCTTGTCCCAAATCTCCTCCGTCGTGATTAGAAGGACAAATTTTGGGACCCCAATGCACGGTGATCGCGACGGAGAAAATTCTAAAGCAGTTGGATCGCGGGTTGTCAGGTTCAGGTCGTCTGTTGAGAGTCAAACTCCGGCCAGGCAGGGACGGCCGCCGACTCTCTTCTTCGCCACTTTCTTCTTCTTCGCCGCTTTCTTCTTTGCCAGATGTGGTGGCGGCGGAGTTCTCTGTTGGTTGTGATTTGGAGGTGGGTTTCGAATATCAAAAACCAGTGCTAAATCCTCCAGTGATGGCAATAATTGCATATTTGGGTTAGGGGGTTTAGTTGCAATTTTGTTGGTTGGAGTTTAGTTGCAAAAAAATTTTTTTTTTTTTTTTTTTTTATCATTCAACTTAAGGGTAAAATATTGTTCAAATATAGGTACTATAGCAATTAAATTTTTTATTTGTGTCAAAATAAAATTTATTTTTCTTTTTATGTTGTAATGATAAAATTAAAGTTTGAATTTTAAATAATATGATTACTTAATAATAATAAAATAATTTTAATTAGCACATTTGTTAAGAATCATGAGCTTAAATTTTAGTTATTTCATAATAGTTCATAAAATATACAAAATAATTTAGTATATTATCAATTTGTTAGTTTCTTTTAATTTTTAATAAAAAATTAAAGTGTTGGGCCCATTTTTACTTTTTGCAAAGGTTTGTAATCCAATTGCAAATTTTTTTAATTAAAACTTAGGATATTTTTGTCTTTTTCATCAAATAAGGACCAATTGTGCATCAAAATATAATTATAGGTTAGGGACTATTTGCGCCAAAAAAAGGTAAAGGTTACGGACCATTTGCGCCAATTGAAAGAAAATTTAACTTGACAATTTTACCCCCACTAATAAAAACAAAAAAACATGAGAGGGACCATTTGCCCCAATTTTCGAAAGGTTTTAACGGATTTTTAACGGAATCCGTAAAAAATGACCAATTGTGCACCTAAATGGATAGATTAGGAACCATTTGCGCACTAATGTCATACGTTAAGGACCATTTGCGCCAATTTCCCTAATTTTAAGCATACATTTAATGAGACCTACAATTTTTATTAAATTTTTAACCACATATTTCATCAACTAATTATCAAAATCTGCTAAAAAAAATTCTCAAACAAGTTCTTCATTTCATGCTGTGACTTGGTTTGCCGCCAATTCGCTTAATCTTTGTAGTATTCAAGTTGTAAACTCTTCTTTATACCTCTTGGTTATGCCCCTAGACACTATAGAACACACAAGCTTTGGATAGAAAATCCTTTGAACTTGAGGGCTACAAGCCATTTGCAATATGGTGTCTTGTGTAGCTGGAAAATAAACATAGTGAAAATCGAGCATGAGGTTGGTGCTCGAGCTTCTAGTGTCTCCAAATGAAGTGCTCCTGTTGTTGGTGTCCGTCCGGGTAAAAAATGACGGAGAAATAAATCCTATTCTTTTGTACTCGTTACCAAGAAAAATAGATTTTGGATTTTTTATTTCATACAACGTAAATTCTTGAACATGCATGTACACCAATTGCTAAGGACACGATTCCAGGAGTATGATGCAAGGCCTAATGGTTGCTTAAAACACCACACGAAAACCCACCCACCCCTCGCAACCTGATTAGACAATACAATGGTCAAGATTTAACGTGTTTTCTTCTTAGTATTGTGTACTAAGGTCCAATCAACTGTACAAAACATGCTATCCATGTTCAATCATGTATTGCAGCTGTCATTTCATTGATGCGGAGCTAATGTATGATGAAGACGAGCATCGGACTTCAACAGACAATGCCTTGACAACACCGTGACACGGGTCTCCACCGAATACGGCATCAGAAACTGCAACAGAACAACTGGTTCGTCCCTTACAAGCCTGCAGAAATGAAAAAGGCTTTAATTGTATGATGTAAACATTAATTACTATTAGAAGAAACGACTTTGTTCAAACAAAATAACAGAATGGATTGCCATCATTTGGGAGCACTTGTAAACTGGTCAAACATCATTTTTATCAACACATTCTGTAGGACCCACGACTTTTGTCCACACATTTCGTAAGACCCACTGCTTATAATCTACAAAAGACTTTACCAAACAAGCATCTCTCTCTTCTTTTCCTGTTGCCTTCTACATTTTTGAAGTTTTCTTCTCTATTGTTTATTATTGAAAATTTTAAAATATATATCTTAAAAGTAATTTAATATGAAAGGAACGACAAACTAAGTGGTAATGTTGTGAATCAAACAAATTATTTCCAAATTGTCCCACTAGATATTATGCCGACCAAGTACTGATCCTGATAACAAAAAAATATGCCTACCAATTGCAATATAACAAATTCATCAAGCTGGTTCTTCATGTGAACTACAAATTTGTAATGTATTCACAAGTCACACATACCTCAGACACCACGGAAAATGAATTGGGTGCATGGCAACTGCCTTTGGAGAACTTCTGGCAGCTTCCTCGGGGAGTTCCATAGCTTGCAAACTCGATGGAGGAGATTGTATGTCCAGCATCACACTGCAAGTGCAATTCAGGTATCATGGTATTCAATGAAATCGTTCCATTGGTGATTTTTGGACTGGACCAAGCATGTAGAGGTGGATAATGAGTCTCCGATACTTTAGCACAGATGGTTTCTGAGAAACCTGACTTGATGGAGATCTCAAATGGGGTCTTCTCCGTCTCTTCAAAGATGACAAGCAAATTGTCTGCAGCCTGTAACCACGATCTTGGTACGTGGTACCTGGATATGACTCGATATCTCAGATTTAAAACCATCAATAAGTAGCGAGAACATTCTAAATTCGAAATGGAATCAGAAGTACTATGGGAAAAAACCTTGTAAGCGAACTACAATCCGTTCATGCTTCTTAGGAAAGCTTGAAAAATATTAAAATCAGACAATATATATAGGTTTCAATGTTAAAGAATACCAAGCTTGAGTGGGCTTCCCGCAGTTTGTTGTACATTTGTTGGAATCATAAGATCCACGATAATCACAAGTTTGACATCCATCTTTTGGGGCATCCAAAGTCCAATATCTTCCAATGTGGTGGCCATTGACCCAAGCCTGACCTTTTCCCATACTTCTGAAATCAAGGACAACAGGATCTACCCCACCAGGGGCATCAAAATGTGTCTGCTCGATAAAATGGGAAACAGATCAATAGAAGAAAGGTGTGAAAATCTTAACACAAGCAAACATCATTAGAAACATGTAAATGCAGAATGTTGATAGTGATTGCTACTAGAATTGTGTCCTTTAACCACTAAGAACCAAAAAATGGAAATATGATGTTACTTAGTGAAGCCATGAAACTGCCTGCCCTCCGCCAACACCCACCAAAAAAATAAAATCTCAGAGAAAAAAGGCAATAGAAGCAAGAACTTGTGAAATGGAAGTTAACAATAAAGTTAAACCAATTATGAGATTTCTGAATGATTTTTAAGTCAATTACTATACCACTAAAAAGAAGAAACGTGTTGAATCTTCCAAAAGAAAAAATTAACCCAACATATGTTTCCTGGACGTGGGGAAGGGAGAAAGGACCAAACGCTGTGTTCTTTTCTTCTTTCCCTCCTTTTTCCTTGCTTGCTAGACGGTTCTTCCATGATCAATATGATAGATAATCTTAACAACCAATACACAACATGGAAACGTGAGCAGCTAACAAGGATTCCCAGTTTTCCCCTAGATATTTGGAGCAGCTAATGACGATCATTATTTACAAGTGATAAAAGAGAGCTAAAATATAGTAAATGAATATTTACTGTACGTTTAGAAACTGATTTCTATATCTCAAACGAGGAAATGAAAGGCTACGTAAAGAGTTCACGAAAAACTTTACGTACCAGCTATTTGCCAGTTACCTGCAACCGTACTGACAACCTGCCATAAATACAAACCTACCAACTACTTGCAAACCTACAAACAACCTATTATACAAACCTACCAACAAGGATTGACTAATTTGACTATTAAATAGGAAATCAACTTCCAGCGCTCCCCTCAAGCTGGAGTAAAAATATCAATCATGCCAAGCTTGCCTAACCATAAAAATTCCTTTCATAAATACATCTGCTAGTTTTCATTTCATAGTCACAAAGGTGTACTGATCAGCCCATTACCCATTTTTTCCTTGATGAAGTGCCTTCAACTTCAAATTGTTTTGTTCAATCAGGTTGAACGGGATTATGTGAACGCTCTAATGTCATGGGGAACCTCTTTATAGAAATTAAAAAATAATAATAAGTATACGATCTATATTATGG
The DNA here is from genome assembly GCA_030279155.1 of Forsythia viridissima. Lineage (NCBI taxonomy): Eukaryota > Viridiplantae > Streptophyta > Magnoliopsida > Lamiales > Oleaceae > Forsythia > Forsythia viridissima. The sequence goes on from CM059036.1 coordinate 7,130,551, forward strand.
GAAACCTTTCTAAAGAAATAGAGAATCAATTCAACTTCGTGCTTACATAATATTGAGTTATCTAATTTCATTAATTACTCTCTCAATTTAGCTTTTGAAGTCACACAATACCATTAGTAATATTATACCTTGAGAAATTCCATTGAAACAGTAACACAAGGACAGGGATGACAGTATATGCATCATATTTCCTCAACACTTAGCACATGTTCGGAAATGCTTAAATTATAATTTCAGCTGGTCAAACTGGTCGAACGTATTTTTTATCCATACATTCATAGGACCCACAACTTATAACCTACTTTTGATCCACACATTCACCAAAAACTTATAATATAAATACTTAAAAAATAATTTCAGCACTACCAAACATGCGTTTAGAGTCTTTAGACTACTTAGCCATTCTGCTAAGGATGCTTCCCAACCACGCCGGTGAGAATATGAAGAACAAGGCGAACTCAAATTCTGCTAGATATAATTATAACTCAGATTATATTAAGCTCATAATATATTGATGTGTCCCATCTGCCGCCAAACAATTTCATGCTTTTTACATAACAAGTGACCAATTTGACGAAAAACAAAATTGTTTCACCTAATGTTCTCAACAAGTTACCTTGTACCAGGAAAAGTTGGATGGAATTGCATCATGTGCAAATTCTGTCCACCCTGCACTTCTATTGTTGTCAATGGAAAATATTTTCAGAAACTCGCCCTTAAGCCCTACCTGTAATCACATTGCAGAAATTCAGCCGACTTTGAGAAAAGGAAAAACAAGAAAATCTTCGTAAGCTTGGAAATGAAAAAGGTTTTCATATTAGCCATAAAAGATGAGTGCTCTTATCTAAGCTAAATTAGAGTACCCAAATTCTTCAATTGTTTATTAAGATCTATACTTTATGGTTTTCCCGAGTTATCATCCTTTATTGATGGAATCTTATACCATGGGCCACAAAGGAGGCTTTTACAAAATTATTCACACGCTCTGTTCACTTGTGTCAACAAAAGGTTCACCGAATAAATTGTTCTACCAGCTTACTACAAAGATTAGCGTGCCTTTTTCAAAGAAACCTGAAGGAATTTGTTGTATATATCCGAATCTACGAAGAAATGCTAGAAATGCACAGACATTGGAGTGAGGACAAATTTAGGATGAACTAGTCAAGAGAAATGCTGAGGCTAGGACCCCTGGGATACCACCATTTTTTCCAACGAACAGCTTCAAAACTACCTTTAAGCTTACCCAGTTCTCCAAATTTTTATCAAGCATTTTAAACCACCATGGTACAACAGCTTTAAACTTCTGATTTCACTTCAGTTTGTTCGGAATAAATATATACTCATAGGTTTATTTAGTTTTTCATGCTCAGAAAGAAAATTCAGAAATCATGATTACTTGATTACATTGACCCACAAGATTAAACCAGAGTGCTTAGTTCTATTGTGAATCAAATCCGGGTTGTTATATAGAATAATTTACATTTAATATTGTCATGATCACATCTAAATACCTTTAGGAGTACCCTTTAATATTTTTAGAATGTGATTTACTATCATATTATATTTACCTCACACTGCATATCTAGGCATTACGTGCAGGACTACCACCTCATACAAGCAGTTTATACTTAATATAGGCTAAGCAAAAACACTGAGGTTCTCTGCAGTTTTATAAACTTATGCTGGTTGGAGCTTTTTTGCCTGAAATGATGCCAGAAAATGAAATCACAGGAGCATTTTCCATTTAATTAAAAACTAATGGGTGAATGTGAGAGTAACAAGTTGTGTAAAGGAAAGATTCATAATGTTAGGAAAGTCGCTCTATCAAGCCAAAGACCAAAGGAGGTTAATGAAATCTCCAACTTGAGAGTTTTGAATTTTGTGTCTTTTAAATCACACAATGCTAGTGTCGTATACTCGTATTAGAAGTGTTGTATAAGAAAAATATATTCAAAATAAAAGACAATAAATTCATATATAATAATATATATTTTTTTCCATAAATCAAGATGTAAATGAGATAATTACCTGATAGGTCCACATAAACTCCGTGAGATCAATATCTCCATTTTTACACCCTGTCAGCTTGATTTGACCCCTAAACCCTGCTCCGTCTTTTTCTAAGAAGGCACCATAATTCTGCAGCGAAACAATAAAAGCGACATATTTATCATAACTTGAACAGGAAGAGATGAGAAATTTACTTTACACAGACGCGTCACTCATTTGAAATTCATTAAGTGACATAAAGATAAAAAGGTAATGAAGTTCAAAATAAAATAAAAACAACTCGTAATGTGGTTTTTCACCAGAAATCAATAGTGCAGAATTTAACTCCATTCAAGACAATGTCGTACAGAAATTTCTATCTCCAATGTTTAATAGTAAGACTATCAGAGCTGAGAACTGGAGGTGAATTAGATGGTTTTCCAAAAAATTACTCATACGGATTTAACATTTCACTATTTAACATGAATTTAGTTGTTCAGACAAACTAGACTGTCAAAGTAGATTACCTGCAAGCCCACTGTTTGAGATAGCAAAGTTATATCGTTGTATCCTTGCTTCATGTTGACAGGCTGAACCACCTTTATCCATTTACCTTTTGCACCGCCTTCAATTCCAAAAGATGTAATACAACAGGAAGGCAGTGATGTCAATGCAATTTATCTCAATGAAAACCATCAAAGGGTGAGAAAGAATATTAGAGATAAACCAAGTATGGTAGACAATCATTATGAAATTTGAGGCAGCTCAAAGGAATAGCAGTAATTACATGAACCAGAGAAGGTCTTTGTAAATTATTTTTTTTATCACATAGAGTTAGAGTTAGAATTATAGTTATATTTGTATTCCTTATTAGCATAGGAAGTATAGAATGGAAATAATTGTGTAGTTTCCTTCCTTAGATAGGATACTACTTGTATAATAAATTTGTGAGCTGTTATTAAGCAAATTATCAATTTGGTGCGTATTAATTTAAACGTATACTATAACATGCTTTATATACCTTGTGGAAACATATAGAAATCTGAATTTTTAATCCTTAGGTAGATGTCAGATCATGTGGAGCGATTTCTAGAATTTTCCTATTCTGTAGGAAATCTATCCTAGATTTGTCTCAATTTGTTTCTAGAACCGTCTCGATCTGTTTTATAATTTCTCTCTACTTTCCTCATTTCTATCTACTTTGTATTTTTATAAATGGCAATGTACTCTAGTGTATAGCGAACATGATACCAAAAATTCCATTCGGATTGCTTTCATGATACCAGAGCCTCGCTTCCTATTGGAATTCGGTGAGATTCTTCATGGCCTAGATTGCTAGAAAATAGTATTTCTCCCATCAGCTTTTTTGCTGAGAAATGTATAAATTGTTCTTCGTAATGTTGAGAACAATAAAGTGTACTCTTAGAAAGGGTCCATATTTCCATCCACCATAGAAGTATTTTTAGAGGTTTGCACGGAAGAAAGTCACCAAATTGTGATGATGGGTAATTCGATACCCCCAGTTGCTAAAAGTTGTACCTTCATTTTTCAAAAAGATTTGACATGAACAAGGCTGAAGGTGATGACCGACTATCAGTTAGATTTCTAGAATAAAAACCGATACACCAATCTTCACTAAGAAACAAATGGAGGTACTTTATAGAGTTTAGAATCAATCTCATTCTGTTAATCGCTTACATTCCTGCTCTTTTAGCCCAAAAAGGTAATTTCTTGTCAGCCTTGAATATCTCTACTAATAAAAGAAGTCCATGGATCATTGCTGCGATGAAGTCGACTCGCATGGACAAGCTCAAACAAATAGTGCCTTTCTCTTTATGTTTCAAATGAAATTATGATATGGCATCATAGGTTAGGACATTCTAGTTTTCCATATTTGAAAAGCTTCTTTCCTGTGTTATTCTAAAGTAAAACTCCATCATTGCTTCACTGTGAGATTTGTCAATTTGCAAGCACCGTCATACCTTTTTCCTTCACACCCATATATGCCATCAAAGGTGTTCTTGTTTATTCATAGTGATATTTGGGACCCTCTTGTGTGACCACTCTTTCTGGAAAAAATGGTTTACAATCTTAATTAATGATCATTCTCATATTTGTTGCGTTTATCTATTGAAAGAAAAATTTAAGGAGAGTTCCATGCTATGATAAAACACAGTTCCAAGCCCAAGTCCAAATTATTGAAACAGGTAATAGAAGAGAATACTTTAATTTGTTTCTCGAAAGTTATCTGATTGAAAATGGAATTATCCCCAAATCCTCGTGTAAATTCTCCTCAACCGAATGGGATTGCAAAGAGAAAAATAAACACCCAGTAGGGCCTCTTATGTTTACAACATATATTCCTAAAGAAAATTTGGGGGATGTTCTACTGCCACATACTTGACCAATAAGATGTTTACTAGGCTATTGAATTTCCTTAAGCGCATTTTTCAAAAATTACTCTCAAACTAAATGTTCACTTCATTGCCTCCCAAAGTGTTTGGTGGTTGTATTATATTTGTCCATATTCATCAAACTAATAAGAGTAAGCTTGGTCCTAGAACCATTAAATGTATTGTCTCGGATATTGTCCTACCCAAAAGGGTTACAAATGTTGTAATCTCCAAAAGTACAAGTGTCAGCCTTTTAGAGACAAACCCTTCTTTCCAAAAACTTCTCTTTGGGGAGAGAATTGTGACCTAGAAGAAGATAAATCTTGGGTAATTTCTCTTCCTCTTCCTGTTCATGTTCCAGAGTCACGTGTTCCAATTCTTGAGCCATCCCAATCATAGTCCTTTTCGTTACCTCCACTTAGTATGGAGTCTCAAACTACTTTGCCATCACTAAATGATCACTCCACGTCAGGCGGAGCTTCACCACTTGTTGCATCACCCACTAAGCTTCAAGTCTACATTAAAAGAAGAGATTCTCGTAGAACAGGATACCATTGCTTCTCCAGTCTGCCAAGAGTCTAAACCGGATGACAACATCTTGGAATGTACAGGAACTCCTAATCTCAATACTATTCCTACAGTTAATCTTGATTCTGAAAATGCCCCCGATCTTCCAATTGCTCTTTGGAAAGGAATTAGATCTCGTACCGTGCATACTATTTCCAATTATGTCTCATACGACAGGTTGTACCCGTCGTGTAGAGTTTTATTGTTAACATGTATGTTCTTGAGATTCCTAAATATATCCAGAATGCTCTAAGTATTCCCAAATGAAGAGAGGTTGTTTTTGCGAAGATGAGGACACATGGGAACTTGTGAGTTTTCCAGAAGGGAAGAAACGAGAGGGGTATAAATGGGTTCCGCAGTTAAATACAAGGCAAATGGAACTATTGAGCGGTATAAGGCGAGGCTGTTGCAAATGGTTTTACAAATTTATGGCATTGATTATTAAGAGACTTTGGTCTCTAGCAGCAATTTAGTTAGGCCATTACAACAATTGGATGTAAAAAATGTCTTCTTCAATAGTAAACTTGAAGATGAGGTATATATGGATTTACCCCCATGTTTTGAGACGGTTCTCGAAGGTCAAGAAGGTATGTAGACTAAGGAGATCAATTTATGGGTTGAAGCCGTCTCAGCGAGCTTGGTTTGATAGATTTACCAAGTGAATGAGACACAGTCTAGTGAATGGGACACAGCTGAAGAATTTTAGTGAAATAAGGTAGAGATGACAAATTACAAGTTCAAATGTCCCACTGAGAATCACACGGACAATGTTTAGCTCCAGTCATGCATGAATGTATGGATATTGTTGAGCATCACCTGAAACTGCACTCACAGAGAAAGAGAGGCAATACCTGTGAACTGGCCGTTGACATAAATGTAAACCAAATCACGCATGCTCTCAATAGTAAGTATTGGACTGACTAGATTATCTTTCCAAAATAAGACGTCCTCGTCAGAGACATATATTCTGCATCATATATCAACTGGCCATCAGCATCACCGTATAAAAATTTTGATTACCAAGCTAGTGGCTCTAGTCATAAGTTCAAAAAATATGACTACACTAGACTGAACTTTAACGGAATAAGTGGATGATGCAAAAATACAACTTAAAATTTGGGAATCATGGATAAGAAGATGTAAGACATGCCCTTATCCCCCGTGCCCCCACAGCTACCCTAAAAAGAAAAAAGACATATGTATTCGTGTATGAGAGAATTAGTATATGTTGATTTGTGGAGTACTCAGGAGATGATGGCTTTTGAATGTTAATGATGCCTACCCCTTGGCCCCTTCCCTCTATCAAAATTCACAAATGTAATAAAGTTAAGCTTTTAGATCACCTTCTCTAGAATACAAACAGAGGAGCAGGGGTAAAAAAATTTGCAGAAAGATCGAAGCATCAAATATTTAAGTAATCAGAAACTGGTTCTTTACAAACTTTGACACTAGATATTAAAATTTGATGCGCATAAGTTTCCAATATAAAATGTAACTAGTGTGTCAGACTTACTATTAATTGCAAGGCTTCAATAAGATTTCAAATACCTGGTTGAATACCACAAGTAGTCAGACCGGTCTTTTGTCACATTCAAATGCTCCAATATGCCTTGAAATGTAAAATTGCTGTTGCTCCACACACCAATTGGTTCTTTAACAGAATTCCAGGTTTCTGATATACTGGCAACTTGGTTTGGAACCATCATTTGCAGATTTACAGGAATGTTTATATAAGAAGTATCATCAAATCTAACTGTCTTAATCGAAGTTTGAGCCCCAACCTGTTTAAAATATTGAAAGACAAAATCCCCATAATTCAATAATAGAAAAAAAAATATAAAATTTGTTATTGGTCTGATCATGGTGTGAGATAAAGCATGTGGCAAAAAGACATGATGATTTCCATATTGGCACTAAAACTGATTATCAATACACATAAACAGTGAAGGCAAACAGTAATAGTAATGCAAGCGCACTTCTTTCTTTTCATTTGTTGAACCACTTCACCTAAAATTTTAAATGGTTAGAGATGGGGTAAGTTCATTTATTTGAATTTCGTCTTCACCACATCCTCAACATTCAGATTCATTTTTTCATCGACGGTCTAACGAGCAAATTTTTTTCTAACTGTGTGACGGATGGCAATGAGACCTAAACCCAGGACTCTTGTTGCTCCGATACCATGTTAAACCATCTCATCTAAAAGATTAAGTTGCTATAGACGGGAAACTTTTTAATCTTCAACAATACTTTTGTTTATCTTTAAAACTAAACATGGCCGTAGTACTATCATTTGATCTCTGAAAACTTTGATGTATGTGAGCGAGAAACTTATTTTGGAGAGTATCTAACGTAGCTATATTCCATACGAAACAAAAATATCAAATGGCATAAAATTCCCCAAGTTTTGCTAACAATTTCTAAAGCCTGGTAAGCTGGTCTACAATGATTGGCATTTCCCAAGATAATACCCAACTGCTGATAACAACCACAATTTCTCAATTAAAACAATGTGCCTGAGCACTTACACGGGCTTACAATTGGATGTCAAGGTTCATAGGCCTTGTGAGACGGTCCATCCTTCTAAAAGGCCTTAACACCATCATTCCAAAAAAAATTGACTACAAATAACAATTGAGTCCAACAAAACTATTTTGTTCTTCAAAGTAGAAGAATCATTTTCATGAAGCATTGCTTTTCGGATATGCAACTGAAATAAAATATATATATATATATATATATATTCTATGCCAAATTGCCTGCGTGATTACTATAGATTAACACTGATGAATTAATAATGCACATTTCATGTAATAGACTACTCAGAACTCACTGTAAAAAATAACACTCTGGCCATGCTCATAGCTTATAACGTGAACAAATAATCACTCTGGAGTGCAACTAATGTAGGCATGCATAGTGTCACAACCACCACATACGGTAATCATAATACACAGTGTTTGAGATTTTATTCATACCTTAGCAGTATTGAAGGCAATATTTCTGCAGTCTGGCAATATACTCGCTGACCATGGTGGTAAAGTATATGTTTGACCAAATAACTTTACTGTAGCAGATTTATGCTCATCGATATTTGCAAGAAATGCTGAGCACTTTCTTTCATGAAAGGACAAATTTTGACCACTGCTACGAGCATTTTCACGGTACACATGTGCCTGAAAATAACCATATAAACTGCATAAGAACCAAAGTTGGGAGGAGGGAGAGAGGAAGTGGGAAATACAGATCCTGTACTCCTAAGCACTGAACTGATTATTGTCCAAAAACAAAATGTAAACGTTAATCCTGTTCATTCAGTCTTGTGAGTTGGTAAAATGGAAACGACATGAATGCCAGGTGAGGCCTAGCTCAAGTGGCAAAGATTGAGGTCTCGGAAATATGAGGCACTAGGTTCAACTCTCACCATCACATAGGTTCTTAGCTATTTGTCCCATTATTCATGGATTTAAGGTTTCTTAGTTATTGGTGAATTTGTACTCATACTTGCTAATGGATGCAAATCAACAAATGTTGATCGTGGGGTCACTCAAAAACATGACCAGAGGAGCATGGTAACTTCGGGTATATCTGCTTCTCCCATAAATGATTTGTCCCTCTTAACCAAACAGGAGACATAAGGTTCCAATATCAGAAATAAAAGGCCAGCTCTGAGTATATTACTCTACATTGAAACGACCATGCCTAACATCCAAATAAATAATAGTACTGAACACGACATTTTAGAAGGGGAGAAGATATGAAAATGAAAGAAGGGGAAAAATGGATGGAATTAAATGGGGATGAACTCAGCCACTAAGAAAACTCATTGACACAAAACTTGACAAGCTTTTCAAGGCACTACCATGAGATCCTATTCCTAGGATTTTCAGAATTATTTCCTATGGAAAGCTGTTATTACGGACAGTTCGGTGAGAAGATGACATAATAGAGACACATATGCCAATTGCAATTAGATGCATCTACGTTGTACCACATCATCTAAAAGCTTAAACTTTTACAAAGAGGAGGAAATTTATTTATTTGTAATTATATTGCGTGCAGGTCGGATTCAATTTTTCATCAAAAGTGTAACAATGGAATTTTAACAATTGGGTGGCATTGAGACTTGAACATAAGACTTTAGCTGTTGTAATACCATGTTGAGATATCTCATCTAAAGCTTAAGCTTTTAGAGAGTGGAGGAATTTATTTATTTCATATTTATATCTTCAACCATTTGTTATGTACCCATATGTACATTTTGGGTATTCGCCAGATAATCACCTCTTGAGATGTCAGCAGGACACAAGATCCGGCAGCAAGGGCACCAGCCAAACTGTAAGCGCGCCTGCAGGCAGCTTGCGGCTTGCAGCAGCACCCGGCAGGCCCATACACAGTTCACCGTCTTTTAGGTCCCGACGGATATGCTAATACTCAAACCCTTCTTAGATGATCGAGGATTAGTGCCTCCATCAGAACAAGGTAACAATAGTCCTTTCGATATGAAATATATATATATATATATATATATATATACACGAAGAGGGAAATAAGAGATATTCTGTTTCGTCTAAATTTTTTGTTGATTCAAGACATATATTTAGTTCATTCCGGGAGTATTAATGATAGTTTGAGCTCGACTCAAATGGCTAAAATATCATCTGAATTATCAACCAAATAAAAATTTATTATCAGCTAATTATGTCTCAGCAGTCGTGCTTATAGAGGGTGCAAGCGTTATCTGGAATGATTGAGACAAATTTGTAACTAACTCTAAGTACTTCAAGAGAAAATATAACAACAAAATAAGCTTTAAGTATGAAGAAATCTGGAAGTAGAATAAGTATTGAGTATAGTATACAGACCTCCTGCTTTGGTCCCAATTTGATATACTGAGGCGAATCAACGGCGACGAGAGCAGGCTCGCAGAGCTTTATGGCAGCGTGCAGATCTTTTAAGTGTCCCCATTTAGGCTGTCTGAGTAATCCTAAGAAGGTTAATTACTGAAATTGTTAAGAAAATGTAATATCTATGTCCAGACACTAAATATTACCTAAATGGTAAATGATTCTTCTGTAAAAGGATAAAATTCACTTAAATAAGAGTTTGAAGTTTGAAAACTGTAAAGTCTACCATATTCATCAATTGGCGCATCATAATCATAACTCGTGATGTAATTTGGGCCCCCTGAAGTTCGGCCAAAGTTTGTCCCACCAAAATACTGCAACAACAAGATCGAGGAAAATATTTTTTTGTTGAAATTTATGTTGTACAGTGAATCAAAAATGGTTTTGTTAGACAACAAAGAGTTAGCAAAAATACCTATATAATTGTATAATTATGGGAAAAAATAGAAAAGGACTAAAAACTTGCAGTTCATGGAAGTCGTATGGATTTGTTCCACAAAAGCATTGAAAATTTTAGGAGTTTCTGAAGTAAATATTTCAAAAGGTGAAAGGAAAGAACTGTCTTCGGTCTGTTAGAACATATCACATGAACTCATGAGCCAAAGTAAAATATGCACCCACTCTAGGAATCTAATGTACCATATAATAGTTCTGGAAGCTCCCCCCACGCTGAAAAAAGCGAGCAACTGCAAAAGCAAGATCTTCAACTGGTCGGTGAGGGACTCTTTCTCCCCAACTCGTGTACCTTCAAGATAAGAAAAGGAGATATGGATGTAAATACCAAGCTTATACCCGACAATGTCCTCACCATAACTCAGATTGAAATAGCTACCATAACTCAGATTGAAATAGCTACCAACAGATGAATAGTGTTCAACATAAGAGCCCAGGGTGGGTTTCTTGGTGAGTGGTAGGTGCAAAGAAAGAGAAGGCCTATAATTGAGTTTGATTCCGCCTTGTATGGATTTGAGGACCTGCTAGTGTGAACAAGCATGCTACGCTCATATTTCGAACATATTGGTAGACAAAAGCAGCTTCCAATGGACCAAAGGCATTTCTAAGCAATGGTAGCAGCAAAAATACAGAGAGATTACACACAAATTCAAGATGTTGATTGCATTTGAATATAATAAGAACTGAATATCGAAAGGTCAACTTGCAATATATACAAGAGGACGTAAAGATCATTGAATCATGGCTGCTAAATAGAACTCCTAAACCTCTGTGCGCAGGGAAATTTGAAATAACTCACGTACGCGTAAGGCACTAAAACCTATATTTTGTCAAGATCCATAGGCAAAGTGTACTCCTTCGCATGCTCTAACGTTTTCATGATAAGCATGACCGAGACACATATATATCACTGATGTGGTCAAAATATAAGCTCCTTTATTTATTTATGTATTTGGAAAACGATAAAAATCAGTATGAACACTGAATCATTCAACTGCAAAATGGCACTGAAGCAACCCTGTCCATAATCAGTGCCAAGCGTTTTTTAGAGCCCCAGCAAACACAAAGGTGTTGAACTGCCTCATCCAAAAACTTAAGATGTTAGAGAGAGGGTAATTTACTTATTTAGATTTACATCTTCAACGTGCCCTTTCATATGCAGTCCGAGTTTTTATTTCATCAAAGACCTAACAAGTGAAATTTTCATAAAGGGGTAGCCATAAGAATTGAACCTAGGATCTTTACCTGCTTTGGTAATATTGAGCCACCACATCTAAAAGCTTAAGATGTTAGCAAGGAGAACAATTTATCTTCAACGAAAAGGTTAGAAGCAGCCCCGTCATTTCAAAGTAAATATAGATTCCCTATCTTTTTTATTAAAAAATCGTCTTGTCGTTTCCGCTTTCAGGTCGTACATTCATGTTTTATCTTCAAGATCATAATAAAAGTTCACCTGCAGTAAAGCTACACGGGGAGTGTAGGAGGGACCAAATGCATAAATGGAAATGAGCACTATTCTGGCCATACGAAAGGAAGACAAACTAAATCAAAGCTGTCTCCAGCAGATTAAACAGAAAGCTAACTTTTCACATGCAACAAAATGAAGCTGATCTATCCAGGAGTTTTCACTGTTTCACGCGTAGCCAGCTTCTCAAGACTCAAAGCTATCCATGAAAAATTGATAATAGTTAGTTTTGAATTATTTCTCCTCAGTATATGCCATTAGGGGACGTTTATCATCAAAAGAATTATAGAACATAAATATAAGAAAACAAGACTAAATGATTCTTAGCCTTGCACTCTCTTATCTGGACAAGGATAAAGTTCCACTACCAAGACATCAAATATATTGTCTCTAACCTCGACTCAATTTGAAAACATTAAAATCTCCGTCATAAGAAAACCTTAGAATGTAGATTTATGAGAAAACAGATACTAACTTTTGGCTGGGAAGTCTCTTTTTCTCACCAATAAACAAATAAGTAGCATTTTTGTCCAAACAATATATCATGGAGCTCCAAAGTGGGAAAAGAACAAAATTAGATCCAAAATGACTTTAATGTGGATAAAATATATAGCATGTTCCACTTTCCAAATTATGAGTTCCTAAACAAGATAATTGGCATTCGACTTTCGTGGCACTACGCAGTTGCATGGAGAAACCCTTCACTAAACAGGATCTATTCCATGATCAAATTGATAAATATGCTGAAATCGATTATTCCATATACTTCAACTATATTTATACAAAGATAAAATCCTATTTAAGGTAAGACAATTAATTCTATTTCTATATAAACTCCTGGCTAAATAAGGAATATAATTGATACAAGATATCTATACATATGTTCTAACTATAAATTAACTTTCTCAACTAGTTTTACTTGATAGTTGGAGTTTAAGAAATAACACATGAAAGAAGGATGTTTGTAGAAGTTGACTGCATCATGCTCCACAAAGACCCAGTATTTTATTTAATATTTCTAGTAAAATCACAAAATCAGAGGAAGACATCATACCATCCATCCCAATTCTCAGTCCAAACTACCGGTTTCTTGTTAGAATTTGGCTTGAAACCATCACAATAGTAACCATTGCAGGTATCTATCTGGTAAAGCAAATGCAAACTTGGATCAATATACACTGGAACAGAGATGTGATGATCCACCTTAGATCATGAAATTGCAATAATCCCAATTTTTTAACACCTGGTGCTATCAGGTTCTGTCAGACCCATTTGCATTGCACAGAGAAATATGTATTGCACAAATCTGAAGCAGGTTAAATGTAAAATGAGCAAGGAATCAAGAGTTTACAATGTATTCTGGAGCATCAACTTGCTTGCACATAACCCATGGAACACCAGCATCAAGTCCAACAGCCATTTTGGCAGCCCATATCATATAGTCTTTCCCTCTAGAACCGAAAGAGCTTTCAATATTTCCATATTCATTTTCAATCTGAGAAAAAATTAAACTCTTTACAGGTTACATATATGTTGCTCCAAAAGCTAGGCACTTTTAAACACACATTATTTACTGAAAGACAAAAGAAGGCACAAATACTTCTGTGTAGTTTCAGGTCTTGTAGAAAGATGCACCATATCAAACCTAAAAATACTCTGCTTCTCCATAATTTCTAGGAGTATCAATAAAGGTTAAAAAGAGTTGACAATTGTTTCTATCAAAATAGCTTACATAGCTTTTTTCTACTCTCTGATGAATACAGTTCACACACACTAGCATAGAAAGAAAGAGAGGGAGGGAAGGAATTGAATAAGGTCCCCACAAAAACTCCACACTTGCTGCACTTAATCATATTCGATGAGATCACATTACCAAGTAGATTTTCATATGTTTAGTCAATATAAGAAACAAAAAGTAGTGATTGACCATATCTAGTACCACTGATTTCTTCTCTTTTTCAAGTAAACATTGAAGGTAAGAAAAATTATTATGACCTGCAACATAACTATTGGACCCCCTTGCCAAGAGAAAAGTGATTCCTCTTTCATCAGATCCACTATCTTTTTGACAAACCGCTGCATTTCTTCCTGGAGAAGAGTAAGACCAATCAATAGTTGCAGGGAATGCAAGGTACCAACCACAAAGGTAAATACATTTTCTGTTTGACAAGCTAAGCAATGAAAGCAAGCTTATAACGATGAATAATTGGCAACTGATAAAGAAAATTGAATGAAACTACAGATTAGAAACTGATGGTACCCAGCTGGACCAACTAAATAGCAGAAATGGTAGCCAGAAAAAGATCCACGAATGAAACAAGTTGTCAATACACCAAAGAATCTAATTTGATAATGAAAAGGAGAAGCATCACCGTCAACAGACAATCTACTGTTGCCTGCCTAAAGCATGGCATGGAATAAAGAAGGAAAGTATCCATGTCTTATCACCAACCAGTTAAACATAATTTAGGTAGTATCATTGCCAACTCTCGGACTGTTGTTTTTCCATATGTGAATCAATTGTAAATTACTTTGTCAACCTCAGGAGTAACATGCAAACAAAATCAGAAAATAATCACTTCCATCAACGCTCCAAAATGTAACAACTGTCAATGAAGGACCTACATGCATTCTTATCAATCAGGACACGACCCTCAAGTAGTCGTGTGACTCTGAGAAAATTTACTTCCCTTCGGTCATGGCAGCTCCTATTCAAAACTTTGATGTGAATTTCGGCCAGAAATCCTTTCTTCTCTTCCAGCCTTCACTATGCTTGCAAGTTTCAGCTTCCAATTTTCTTATTCTCTAATTAGTTTTCTCAAAGAAGCAGACTCATTGTTTTACATGGCTGGGTCTAATCTCGACTAATATACTTGATTGAATAATATCAAAACACGGTTTGTGGTGTTTGTTTCACTTGTCTAGTTGAAGAATTAGATTACTGGCCAATCGAAAGGGTACATAAAAACTTTCTCTGGAGCTATGTGAATCCAAGACTCGAGTCCTATATTTTGGTTAATCATAGATCATAAAACACGTTGATAATTAATGAAAGTGCTACCATAGCAACTCTAGTCTTTTTCGTCAAGAAATCCAAAATTATTTAAGAATCCTCTTTTCCTTTCTGCCCTTGATCAGTCATAGGTTGAATTTCTCTAAAGAGAATCCACTTAATTGCTCCTCAAGTTATTATTCCCTATTAAAATGTTCAAAACATTATCTTTTCCTACTTAAAATAGTCTTGCCTGGAAAGAAGAAATTGCAGGGCTGCAAATCACTGGGAAAGAAAAACATCGCTGTTTGGCTAAAACAAAGCAAGTCGACCAAACTTGCAAATTGGAAAGTCCCAAGCAATAACTAATCCCACAAACACTTAATTAGGAGACAAGGCCAAAATGAACCAAACATAGGAAAGAACACTGATTACCTTCACTAGTGAACGAGTGCTTTTTGATTATTATGCCCAAAAATTACAATTGTTATTTAACAGAGGGGTCGGTGCAAGATGTCAGTCTCGGTAGTTGGAAATGCTTATTAATATGCTTTCTCATGATAGTGTTCATCATTCACAATATTTTCATTTTTGCCACAAATTTCCATTTTTTATGCGTACTTCAAATAATAAGCTATTTCGAAACATTCAAATTTAAACTTCCAAACTTGGAAGAAATACCACACCTCCAGACTTACTTGGCAGGAATTAAAACCCTCATCTTACGCTATAGCATCTCGAAACAATAAACCACATCAATAAAGATAAACACAATGATCATAAACAAGAAAATATTAAAGAGAAACAAACGAGGATGAAAACATAATGCTCTTAGTCTTATTATACCTTGAAGAGCACGTTGTCCGTTCGAAATTCTATACCAGGTACATCACGAAGCCAAACAGGGAAGCCCCTACAAATTTTTAACTAGGCGATTAAGGATTGACATAGATGCACTAACAAATACATCTAAGTTTAATTAGGCAGAATTTGTCAACTATCCTAGATACAAGTTACAACAAAACAAGCTTTGAGTATTTCAAATCAAAATCGTAGAAGTAGCTTTCTCTAATTGATAGGAAGACATAAGTTATCCTTCAAAACAACAAAATAAGCACTTGTGTAACATGCATCGCCTCAGATTTTTGGTCAGTGGTGAGAAGCAACATTCATCTGGGTGCAAGATGTTAGCAGATTTGGCCATATTGGAAATGATAATCAGATTTTTCTAGGTAATAAGATTGCGGGAGAAAAATCAGCACTTGACAAGATGCCTCCATTTTCAATATATGGCCATAACTCCTCAATTCATTACCATTTTGAATGAGGTTGCTAGTGTAACTATCCAACCTCAACTAGTCAACTGAGTATCAGTTAAACAAAGTTGACCCACAAATATAGCTACGAACTTGGCACATTTTCCTACAAGTCTAAAGGATTTAAAGTCAAGTCAGGCTCTTGTACATCATAAATTTTGTCAAAATTGTGTTGAATAACCTCATCTAAAAGAGTAAACTATTAGAGATGGGAGAAATTTATTTATTTATACTTATATCTTCAAAATTCCCCTCAGGTGAAAATTGCATTCAATTTTCATCAAAGGCCTGACACGTGGAATTTTCATAACTATGTGGCAGTGAAACTTGGATGCAGGACCTTTGCATATTTTGATACTGTGTTGAACTAACTCTCTAAAATTTAAGGTATCAAATAGGGAAAGATTAATTTAAGTCACACTTACATCTCCAACTTTTTGGATTCCCGAACTTCCCTTTCAAATTCAATAATTCTATACATTTTCACATCTAAATGAAGTTAAATTTCAAAGAAAATGATTCTCTGTCAATTTTCTTGGACTTATGTTGCAAATTTCTCATACCATGTAAATTAATAAAACTTCGTGACGCTCATTGACATAAATAAATATCCTAAATATATGCAATGTTTTACACATTTACGAACTCCTGTATGTATCAAACATTTTTCATTGGATGAAGATTGATAGTTAAAATTTAGGGTACAGAGTAAAAAACAAGTCGATAAAAATTATGCAATAAAATAGGTTTAACCACATGCACACAAATCAAACTACTCAGCAAAATTTCAGTCAACAATGCCAGAGTATACTGTAACACAAAAATGAAGGTAGTCCCCAATCATGACAGAATTGGATCATGTAAACCTTGTTAACTGTTTAAAATATGGACGGAAGTCTATATAAAATTTATGACAGGATGAGTAAGTAAAAAGAGAATCTAACCCGAAATTCCACTCTGCACAAACATAAGGACCTATACGAAGAAATAAATAGAGTCCACTCGAACCGACTTGCTTCACAAACTTCACAATATCATATCTCCCTTCAAAGTAATACTAAAAAGACAGGCAATATGTCAGAAGAATAATACACAAAATCCCAAGCCATGAGGTCATTAGTGTGGTAACACATTACAGGAGCTGAGAAAGAATTTATATACCTGTCCCCTTACTGGCTCATGACCATTCCAAAATACGTATGTTTCAATGACATCCACCCCACCTTCTTTGCTCTTAGATATCAGATCAGGCCACATCTGACATAATGTTAAATGTAAGAGACAAACACCTAATTTCAACAAGTAGACGCCAAATTGAAGAAACTTGAAGAACCTTCAATCGTTTAGAAAAACTCCTAATCATGTCATTTTCAACCAAAAGAAAGATAAAAAACGGTGATATATCTATAAGTTCCTCGACTCATTGGAAATATAATTTTTCCTTCAAAAAATTAGGAATATTACCACATTAATAGTAATAATTGTCAAGGAATAAATCCCACACCGGTTAAACATAAAAATCAATAACCAACATTCTTAAGCTACTCGTCGAGGTTGACCTTTTAAGATGGAACACAAAGTCTTGGTAATAATGAACAAAGCCTTGAAAATTGAAATGATCTTACAAGAGTAATACATTTACTGCATTCCTCTTACATGGAATTTTTTGAAGCTGAAACTGTTTTGAAAACCCACCTTCAAAACTAGTCAACGATGATATAAAAAGAACAGATTCTAGTAAATAAAAAACCCACTACAACAATAATAGTATAGCATAACCACAAGTCAACAACACAGTGAAATTCATGCACATGCACATTCAGTAATATAAAACATAGAATCAAGAAAATCCAAAAATGGGAAATTGAATTTGAGAACATAGACTTAAGTTTATCAAAAAAAATTACTTCAGGTGTAGCACGTGGGTAGTGAATTCCACCAGAAATGAGCATGCGGCGCTTGCCGTCGATGATCATCGCCCTGTGGTCGTAGCTGACATTGAATGGCTTGAAGTATTCTGCAGCAACAATCAAGAATTGTGCAGTCAACGCCAATATCATCCATTGAAACCAGAATCCCATTTTCCGTTTTGCCTTCGAGAGACAAGAATGAATGAGATAGAATAAATAGTCTGAACAAAACAAAACAAAAATGGATAAGAACGATAAGTATTTTGCTTATTGTTGCAGTGTCACTGACGAGAGTGACAGGCCACGAGGAAATTTTATAAGAAACATGATAAGGTACAAGTGTTGATGCAGTAGGTACAATCCTGGGAAAAATAAAAAATTGGGAAGTAAACTGACAGATGCGAGCTGCGAGTTGCGACGCAAAAGGCCGAGTTGGTTGGTACTCTGTTTCGGATAAGAGCGAAAACGGGTCGGGTTGGTTCCCGAAATTGTCGGATTTTGTCTTGCCAATATTTTAAGAGAAAATAGCATATTTAGTCCTTAGCTTTTCAAAAACATATTGAATATATCACTAACTTTTAAAAATAGCACCGAACATTTCCAACTTTTGAAAAAATAGGCATAGTAGGTCATTTATGACAAAATTGTCATCTCTTTTTATAAACTAAAAAATAAAAAACAAGAAAAAATAACATAATATACCCAAAAAAATAAATAATAACAAATAGGCCTTCTTTTTTATCAAACCACAAATCCATAATCCAAACCACTACCCCCAAACCCCAAAGATCCTAAAGTAGTGGTAGACTCAATCATCGCTGTCTTTCCCCCGCTACTGCCACTACTAGTTTTGTCTACTACATTATCCTCTTACAAAGTAGTCGTAGACTGATAATTCACAAGCATATGACCCCCTTCCAATTATACTATACACCATAACATGTAAATCATCATCAAAGAAATCCAGCCTCTCTGTGTTGTTTTGGGCTGGGAGGTCGGAGACAATCTTAACCTCTCGTACACTTCTAGCTCCACTATGGCCGGTGGTCATCTTGCAAGTCTTGATAAACAGTTTCTAAGCTTGTGGGCTGTAGAATTCCTGAATCAAAGACCAAACAAAAGGGAGTGGGGCATCTATTATTTGGGTTGTGCTGGAGGTACACTGGTTTGGGGATAGATGGTGGACGTGGTATAGTCCCGTCATCATCTCGTATTAGGCAGGTTTGATTTTTTATCTTAGCTCGATTTGTTTTGCATTCGCATATAGGATCGAAGTTTTGGGGTGGAAATGAATTGAGAATTAAGGTTAGCTACTTAGCCACCATGGCTAAAAAATAGACCACATTAATGTCGATGGGGTTTGATAAATAATATGGTCTATTTGTTATTCTTTATTTTTTGGGATACAATTGATTATTTTTTGGAGTTTTGAGTTAAAAGGACTTGTCAAACAATAAGTTTAGTAAAATAAGTCTACTTCCACAATGTTTTGGTAAATAGCCTCCCCAATTAAATAAAGTATAAAAAATATTACACAATATCCAAAATACCCCCAAGTGCTTAAAACAAAAAATACCCTAATTTTTTCATTTTCATCTTTCGTTCTCCTCTTTCTCTCTCTACAAAAATTATTGCAGCCATGTCTCTCTCTCATCACTATCTTCATTGCACTTGTTCTACCTAGAAACCCAAAAAATCTTTATATTTGTCATCTTTCTTTGTCCATTGTAATTTTGAGTGGTGTGTAAACTTGTTAAATTATCTACATTTTAGATTTGTAGTTAAAGAAGATAAAATATATATACTAATATCAATTGCTACAATTTTTGGCTCAATTTTCGTTCTGGTTTACAGCATTGTTGCTGATATATGCATTTGAATAAGAATCTGCCATAACGTCATATATGCCGTTATTTGTGATCTATAATGGCATCCATGCCGTTATCTTATTTTTCCACTGTCACCATGTATATAACTTTGGACCTTTACAATATTGTTGATGATATATGCATTTGCCTAAGAATCTGCCATAACGTTATATATGCCGTTATCTGTGATCTATAACGGCATCCATGCCATTATCTTGTTTTTCTACTGTCACTATGTATATAACCTTGGACCTTTACAACATTGTTGCTGATATATGCATTTGCCTAAGAATCTGCCATAACGTCATATATGTCGTTATCTGTGATCTATAACGGCATCCATGCCGTTATCTTATTTTTCCACTGTTAGCATGTATATAACATTGGGCATTTACAGCATTGTTGCTAATATATGCATTTGCCTAAGAATTTGCCATAACGCCATATATGACGTTATTTATGATTTATAACGGCACCCATACAGTTATCTTATTTTTCCACTTTCAGCGTGTTTATAACCTTTAATATGATAACTTTCGTTAAATATATGTTTGTTTTAGTGAGTTAATATGTGAGGGCATTAAAAATTTAAAATAAAGACAAGTATGTCGTTATTCACAATGTATAACGGGACCAGTGGCATTATCTAATTACTGACTATCACCATCTACCTAGCATTGGGTTTGATATTTGGCTTTGAATATATAGACTAGTTTAGTGCTATTGGACGTAGGTTAGTAGTTAGCACTCATCTATAACGGCAACAATGCCGTTATGGGTACACTAAAACGGCATACTTGCTGTTATGGTCTTAAAAGTTCTTATCTATTGTTCACTTCGACATTGAACATCTTATTTTTGATAAAATCACTGTAACAAGTCAGTGTATTAGTTTCGAAGTCATTCCGAATAGTTTAAAAATATAACGGCAGCAATGCCGTTATGGGTACACTAAAGCGGCACGCTTGCCGTTATGGTCCTACAATACTAATTTCTCGCTTAATTCGGCCATAAAGATGTTATTTTTTAACAAATAAGCTAATATGTGTCATATTTGTTATAATGACATTAATGATACTTAATTTAGTTGATTTGTTAGCAAAGAACTTTAGTATGTGAAAAGAATTCATGCATATTGTGTTCATAATGGATAAGATGTCATAGAATAGTTTTAGAGGTAGAGAGATTGCTTATGAATCAGTATAATAACTATTCTAACATTGAATAAGCATATAAAACGCTTGAAAAATATTTGCGAACGAGATTTGAAGCATAACGTGACATGTGCCGTTACGGTATCACTAGAACGGCACGCCTGCCGTTATAGAAACTACTTAAGTATTTCTGTATTCCGGAACTCTCAAACATCATATTGTTGTTCAAATGTACCTAAATTTACTACTTTAAGAAGTTAGAACCTGTTCGGGTTCATTTATAGGCATAACGTCATGCATGTCGTTACGCTATCACTAGAATGGCATGTCTGCTGTTATGAAAACTACTTAAATATTTCTCTATTTCGGAACTCTTAAAGATCATATTGCTGTTCAAATGTACCTAAATTTACTACTTTAAGAAGTTAGAACATGTTCGGGTTCATTTATAGGCATAACGCCATGCATGTCGTTACCGTATCACTAGAACGGCATGTCTGCCGTTATGAAAACTACTTAAGTATTTCTTTATTTCGGGACTCTCAAACATCATATTGTTGTTCAAATGTACCTAAATTTACTACTTTAAAAAGTTAGAATCTGTTCGGGTTCATTTATAAGCATAACGCCATGCATGCCGTTACGATATCACTAGAACGACATATCTGCCGTTATGAAAACTACTTAAGTATTTCTATATTATGGAACTCTCAAACATCATATTACTGTTGAAATGTACCAAAAGTTACTACTTTAAGAAGTTAGAACTTGTTCGAGTTCATTTATAGGCATAACGCTGATAAGTGCGGATTTTGCATTTATTTTAGCTACTACAATGGATATTTGTGAGTTCTTTGAAGTATTTTACTATTTATCTATAAATTTTGGAGACTAAAGTATAAAGAAGCAAAAAGATGGAGGACGTGTGCTACAATTTATGGAGGACTTATCCGAAATAAATAAAAAAATTCAAGGACTAAAGTCAATATTCCACAAAGTTTAAGGACTGTAATTGTTATTAGTCGAGATCAAAACCTCAATCACATGAAAATTTGGTATGTTGCGATCTTACCCATTTTTTAGCAGAAAAGTTTTGAGTTATTCCATGTAATCGCAAGACATAAAACCATGCGATCGCATGGCAATTTGGTAAGTTGCGATCGCATGGGCCAAATACCATGCGATCTCAACATATCTATTTTTTTAGCAGAAAAGTTTTGGGTTATTCCATGCGATCGCATGGCACAAATTTTCAGTGCTCCACATTTTTTGTTCCGCATTTCAGCATTTTAGAACTTGTTCTGGTTCATTTATAGGCATAACGTCATGCATGCCGTTACAATATCACTAAAACGGCATGCATGCCATTATGAAAACTACTTATGTATTTCTCTATTCTGGGCTTCCCAAACATCATATTGCTGTTCAAATGTAGCGAAATTTACTACTTTAAGAAGTTAGAACCTATTCGGGTTCATTTATAGGCATAACGTCATGCATGCCATTACGGTATCACGAGAACGGCATGTCTGCCGTTATGAAAACTACTTAAGTATTTCTCTATTTCGGGCCTCCCAAACATCATATTGCTGTTCAAAGATAGCGACATTTACTACTTTAAAAAGTTAGAACCTGTTCGGGTTCATTTCGAGTTCATTTATAGACATAATGGCCATGCATGCTGTTACGATATCACTAAAACGGCATGACTACCGTTATGAAAATTACTTAAGTATTAGTGGTCAACAAATAGTAAGTTGTAAATCTTACAAAACGAGCTTAAATTATAATATAAGCTTAACCAAAACTCGACTTAATTTAGAGAGAATTTGTTTTCTTTCCCAGTAATTTCATAAGACAATTAAGGTAGTCAAAGCCTTCAACATTAACAATAGATTATAAAAAAACAAGGAGTCCAAATTTTCTACCATTGATTAAAGAACTACAAAAAGATGAAAGCTATTCCAATAAGCAACAAAATGAAATGAAAATTAACCTAAATTATGACAATAAACCATAGCACCAAATTAAGCAATCTATCAATCTCTATGATGATTCAATTTTGGGCTTTTTGCAGAGAATCATATGCATAGGTGTCGACGAAGGCAGGAACTTTGTCGGCCGTCTCGAAAGAATATTGGACTTTTCCTTGGCGACGGAACTGCTGGATAGCTGGACAGTATATTTGCCTTTTTGTTCGGTAGAGCCAAGAACGCAAACAAACCAGTAGAAGCCACCGACTAAAAAGAGGCGGTGCAGAAAAGAGAGAGAGAATCCATGGATGAAAGAAGAGAGATGAAAAAAGTGTGCAAAGTGGAGAGAGAAAGGTGAGTACATATATTTGGAATAAAGTGAGGAGATTTATGTCATTTACCTATTATTCAATTTTTGACATTAATTTGATTTGTTTATTTCTAGTCAAAGGCCATTTGCCAAAATATTTTGTGTGCAAAGGTTATTTAATGGTATTCCCCTTATTTTTTTATTCTTCTTTTTCTTTTTTCTTATTTTTTTTTTTTAGTTTATTTAAAGGGGATTGCAATTTAGCCATAAATAACCTACACTATCTATTTGTTCAAACGTTTGAGATGTTCAGTGCTATTTTTAAAAGTTAAGGATATACTTTTTTCGTTTGTGAAAGATTGAAAACCAAATATACTATTTTCCCTAATTTCAATATAGAGGTGAAAATAGGAAATTTTCCAAATCAAACTGTTGTTTAATTTTTTTTAATAATTAAATCTGGAATATCTTTTTGAATTGTTAAGATTTAATTAGAAATTCATATATAGGTTCGTAAAGAAGACGCAATTATCTTAAAATTATTAATTTGTGGCTTTTTTTTCTTTATCAAATAGTTATATGAAAAGAGAACACAAAATAAGACTTTTTCGTACTTTTCCATACTCTCCGCCATCATGAAACTACAACACGCTTCTCACAAGTAAACTAGTAATAACAATCTAAATCCAACACGTCAATATTTGCAACTTCTTTGAATTACCTAAAGTTATAAATACATTGATTGTTCCTATTATAACATCACAGGAGTGTTCTAACCCCCACAGTGGGGAGTTATTACAACTCCCACTGGACACGTGTCCAGTGGGGGTTGGCCAACCTGGCCAACCCCCACTGGACACGTGTCCAGTGGGAGTTGTAATAACTCCCCACTGTGGGGGTTAGAACACTCCTGTATAACATCATATCAATACATGTGGACAAATACCATTTTTTAAGGTACATAACTTGATTTTTTTCACATGTTATGCCTATTAACACTTAGATTCAATGTTACCCACATCAGACATCAAGAATAATGACATTAAAATAAAATAACACCAAATATGATCGTCTTTTGTGAGACTGGCAGTTCGACATAGTGTGCGATACCTATTTCTGTCTTTTGAAATTGTACAATTATAGATCGACCTCTGTTGCACTAAAATTAACCAACAAAATGGTCAAAAATAAAGTTTACAAACAGTAATCCGATCAGGAACACATATTCACACATACCCTCATTGTTTTTCTTAGAAAATTACACAAACAACCCTTAATCACAATAGATTGGATAACAACTGCCTCAAAACTAACAGTAATCAACACACGGTTAGTGTAGTAGGCTTCTCATCATATGGGTCACCAACAATTATAATCTCCACTTTGAACCATATATCCAGTTACTTAGTGCAACAAATTTTTCCCTACAATTTGGGTCATTGCATATGCGTACCTGCAAAGAAACATAAACTAGTTAAAACAAAAACAAATGTAAAAAGAAAAACTATAAAATTTAAAGCAATTTGCTTAAGATTACCATACTTTTAACATGAAATAGTAGACATTTTGATAATAAAAAATACATAAATAATAGACATTTTTCAAGCCTCTTAGTTGAAATTTTCTTTTATAAAATCCAACACTTTGATAAGGAGTTTTAGGGGGTTAATTATATAATATATCACCGAACTTTATACTATATTTCATTTATATCACAGGACTTTAATTCATTTTATTTATACCACCAAATTTTAAAATTAGTTTCAGTTAAATCACTTCGTTAACTAGTTGTTCATTGTTTTCTGATGTGACACTACCGGGTCGTTAATTGGCTGATGTATCTTGTCATGTGTGAAAATATTGTCCACGTGTATGAAGTTTAAAATAAAAATACGTTTTTGACATCAATCAAACGACTTTGATCACAAAGATTGTCGAAATGGTTGATACAAAAACGTATTTTCAAACACGACTTTGACATTAAAAGCGTATTTTTATTTTGAACTTCATACACTTGGACAATACTTTCACACGTAGAGAGATACATCAGCCAATTAACGTCCCGTTAATATAACGTCAGAATTTTCGTTAAACAATGAATGACCTAGTTAACGAAGTGGATTAAATGAATGTAATTTTAAACTTAGGTGGTATAAATAAAACGAATTAAAGTTCGGTGATATAAATGAAATAAAATATAAAGTTTAGTGCTATATGATGTAATTCCAGTTTTAGGAACTATTTTAGTGTATGCTTGGTAAAGATTTTTGTGCATTATAAGCAGTGGATCATACAAAATATGTAGATAAAAAATGGGTAAAAGTTGTGAGTCTTACGAAATGTGTGGATAAAAATGATGTTTGACCAGTTCATAAGTACTTATAAACACATACAAACATACTCTTAATATCTTTCCATTCATTCATTTTCCACTCTTATTTGGTTCTTAATTCTAACCAACAATGAATCTTTTTCTTGAGAAATTTGGAAAAGAAAATTGTTATTTTTAAAATTCAGAGCATGTTTATGATTGTTATTTCAAGTTTACAAGATGGTCAAACATCATTTTTATTTACATATTTTGTATTATTCACAATTTTTATCCACTTTTTATTTATACTTTCCAAAAAACTCACAGTCTATAATTTGTTTACTAAACAAGCACTAAGTAAGACACAAGACACCATGCAATAAAATATAAATTGCAAGGCTGCAACGAGAATCTATGTGTCTCTATTCCTTATTAGGCCTTTTTTCCCTCTTTTTTCTTTTATTTTATTCTCTTCTAATAAACTCTTGTCCTTCTTTTCAATTTTGGGGATTTCAAATGATTTATTCTCATCATCAAACTTAATTTGCACTTTTTTCTCAGATAATTCACTAGACTTCATAGGCTTCAAAAAATAGAGCTTTCAAAATCAAAGAATTGAACATTGAACCCTAAGCTCAATTCAAACAAGTAACTCAAAGGGACTTAACCGTGCTTATCAGCAAGTGAGAAGTTCATATGGTATCGTAAACTTAAGACTGCACTAAAGAAAAAGGTTGAGTTAAGGAAGAACAAGGTAGACATACTATATGAGTTCTCGAGGCAACTAAAGCCAACAAACAATGGAGTTGGTAAAAAGGGAAAAAATGCAATTACAAAATTTTATAAAGCATAAACAAGAACGATGATCATCAAAATCCCAAATTGTACGAAAATGAATGCGAGTGGCCACTACGATTGGACGGTAGATATGATGGAGAGCTAGGTGGTGGCGCTTCAGAATTTTTGGATGTATAAAAGTGAGGTGGATAAAGAAGAAGAAGATTCTTTTAATTTTCTGTCTTTTTTGAAATATATAAATTTAAGGACAAATGTTTTTTCACACAACTTTAACGGATTTTTTTTATAGATTCTATTAGTAGAGACTATTGCGTTAACTATTGAAAGATTGAGAATGTACGAGCTATTATAATTAAATGGTAACAAAATTGTGATACCTACAATGTAATTTATCCAACTTTTATTTATTATTACCCCGTGGCAAACTAACTAAATAAGTTCATCAATTTAGTTCAGCAACTACACATAAAAGTCTCATTAACTAACTTTCAATTCTAGTTAGGCAAAATATTCGCTTGTACAATGACTAGACACGACAAAACCTTAAAATTGCCAAGTTAACGCTCACGAGCATGCTTAAAATGGTTTGGGTTTGAAACCTTAGGCAAAATCGTTAAAGGAACCTTTTCGAGAATAATAATAATAATAATACATTAGTGGAACAAATAATCGCTAGTGACAATTTTGTCGACGATCGCCAACAGTGTCATAGTCAAGTACTTCAATGAAAATCAATATCTATTGATGATTCGAATAGAATTATCGACTGCGATATTGTCCTTCACCGATAGAAAATTGTTGGTAATGGAGACACAAATCATCAACAATGCTTCGGCCATATATCATCGGCACCAAGCCGTCGGTATCACCTATGCAATTGTATTCTTTCTATAATTTTTTATAAGTTGTCGGCGAATAAGTTAAAATATCTTTTTATTATTTCGTTTTAATATTATTAATGAATAAGTTATTTTTTCAATTTTTATTTTAATCCTGAAGGAATATTTGGTTAGTTTTAAATTTTACATTGTTATTAGTTTATTTATTGAACTATTTATGTTTTTAATATACTAACTGAAAAGTCGTTCGTAATTTTAATTATTTTTTAACTGTTATCTAATTATTGAAAGATTTTTTTTTTAAAATAATATTCAATTTTTTCTTTTTTAATTTTATATAACTTCATTCAACAATAGAGAGAAGCAAACATGCTTGAAAGAGAAAGAGAATATTTAGATTCGATGAAATCCGTTGATAATTATGTTCAACATTGAAATATTGAAGTTTAGATTAAATGAAATAGGTGGGAGAGAGTAAGAGAACATTTAGAAAGCCTCAAACGGACACTTACTGAAACTCTCTCAAATGTAAACCTTCATCTGAAATGGTTAAATTTAGTTGATGTGTTGCGTCCCTTTGAAGATTGAGTTCTCAAGGCGTTTTCGTTTTGTCATTCCTCTTTTGTCGAGGGTGCCGGCGAAGATGGTATGGTTGAAAAATTGTTGGGAATAAAAGGCTAATATAAGAAAATTGGTGGCCAGATTGGTTTATTATACAGAATTGAAAAAGGTAGGGGTGGACAAGAAAAGGAAGAGAATTAAATTCTCTCTTTCTCTTGGAAAATATGGATTTATTTGAATTAAACCCCGAAGTAAATATTATTGAATAACATAGTAAAATTAGTTGTGTAATATTTCGAATGATTACCTTCCAGCCAAGGTATCAAGTTTTAACTTGAAATTACGACGGTAACTTCAGAGTTAGCCTCTATAGCACACAAAGATTTGGAACAAAATATGTTATTAGGAGCGGTATATCGATATGTTGTACAAAATAACGTACCAATTAAAAAATCTTTTTGGTCATACAAGAAAATTGAGAAAAAATTCCTATTATGCACCAAAAATTATTTAAAGATTAATCAATTTAAAATATTTAGAAGAAACATGACCCTTAAATCTTAGTAGCCTCTTGGTGAAATTAGATTGTATGTCAACCTTGACTTTAGAAAATTAAACACGGGATCACACGCACAAAAAGTTTGTAATTATTGTGATCAAGTTATTAAAATTGCTATAAAAAAGGTCATATTGACAAAAATTCATCTTCTAACACCTTACAATCAACAACAATGGAGTACTTATTGACTCATGCACGAATTCAATCACGACGTAGTTCAAAATCTGGTAAAGTGATTCGTCACATTCTAATCAATTTTGCACCTCTTTCAATATTGATTAGAGTTATTGCCCACTACGCACAAATTTGAATAAGGTAAAGATGAGAAAGAAATTGATACGTTAACATTTATCATTGTTGATATTGACAATAAAAAAATCAATCACATTCAACGAGCAACAAAAATTAATATTGACTTTACAGTAATTTATCAACCTAAACACACTTAAATTTGTATCACGCTTATTTAAACATGAACAATGGAGTATTGCCAAGTCAAAAAACGCATTACAGCCACTATTTTTCCACTTTTACCTACTTGAACAAGTACTCAACTTTCTTCTAATGACTTTTTCTATTTTATTTATTCGGGTCTCTTTTTATCAACAATCCAAAACAGTAAGGGACTTTGGCGCAAATGGTCTTTAACTTTTACTCTTAGTGCATAAATGATCTATAATGTTTGTTTTTTGACATAGAAGTCCATAATCTATATATTTTTGTGTATAATTGGTCTTTATTTAATGAAAAAATTAATATACCCTTAATTTTAATAAGAGAAAACTGCAGTTGAATTGCTAACCCTAATAAAAAGTACAAATGGGTCCAATACTTTTATTTTTTATAAAAAGTTAAAGAAAACTAACGAGTTATTATTATTATTAATTAATACTTTATTGATCAAATTGATAATATATTAAATTATTTTGCATATTTTACGAACTAGTATAAAATAACTAAAATTTAAGTTTATAATTATTAATAAACATGTCAAATAATTTTTTTTATTAAGTACTTAAATTATTTAAAATTTAAAATTTTATTTTATCGTTATAACAAACAAAAAACTTTACCACAAACTTGATGCTCAAATACTTTTATTTAATTGAGTTGTTCGTTTATTCACTACAAATATTAGAGATCCAATTGTATTATTCATATTTTAATTAATCAGTCAAAAATAAACAACACATAATGTGTAAATTAATTTTTATTAGTATTTTTATGTTAAATAAAAATATAATAAGATTGGTTTAATGTCATAAAATTATCTACATCATTTTATTATTTATTTAACTTAATTTTTATTCAAAATTTTCATATCACATAGCAATTACATATACTTAAAACAATTTTATATTTTTCTCTTATAAAAAATTTAATTGATACGACTATAATGACGTATTTAGTATGTAAAATTAAATATTATTTAATAAATGTGTCGGACTCATTTGTACATTTTATAAAGATTAAGAATTCAAATACAATTTTTTCTAATCAAAACTAGGGGCATATTTATTTTTTATCAAATAAGGAACAATTACGCACTAAAATACATAGATTAGAAATTTTTGTGCCAAAAAATAAAAATTAAGCACCATTTCTACACTAAAAATAAAAATTAGACATCATTTGCGCCAAATTTCCAAACAGTGATGAAAAGATGGTAAAGCATCCATGGTTCAATACTTTTTAAGAGAACTCCTCGTACTTTTTAGATATTAAATTAGATCTTTAAAAAAATTGAAGATAGAAATTTGATTTAAAAAAAATTCTCAGGCTATACCTCTGTGGCTGCGTTCGCTAAATGACCTTGTCAAATATGTTAAATAAGCAAATAGTCTAATTTACAAAATTTAAGATGCAAAAGTCTCTTTTGTAGTAAAAGATTTAAATATGGTTAAATATATTCGTACTATATTTTTCTATGTGCACCACATTTAAATTGCATCAAAGATCTATAACATTTACTTATTATTACACTTATTTCTCTAATATTTTTTCATCTCATTCTTATCATCAACCTTCAATTAATTAGCACATATTATCTCTTTATAACAGTTTCATCCAAAAATTTCATTAAAAATAACAAAAAAACACATTTTTCCCTCGTATTTTTAGATAAGTAAATAAATAAATAAATACAAAATTTCGATTAAATATTTGTCCTTCATTTTAAAACACACTAATATAATTTTTAGAAGAAAATCGCTAGTAGAAACAAGATGTGTTAATTAATAGAATGTTAAATATAAGAATTTGATGCAAAAAAAAAAATTAAAGACATAAATGAGACAATAAATAAAAGTTAATGACTTTTTATACAATTAAAATATGGTGCATTTATAATAAAATGTGGTGTGTGTATATAACCACCCTTTAAATATTTTTGTCGATTAGAGTCGGTTGAGATTTGACTTTAACATACCATTAGGTCTATTAAGGTCAATTAAGAATTAACATTAACAGATCACGAGTCGGTTAGGGCATGTTATTATTGGTACGTTATGGATAATTCATAACAAACGATTATGTCAGTGAAAGATAACAGAGTCATAATCTAATATTATTGGTCTTTTATAGATGATTCATAACAAACTATCATGTTAGTGAAAGATAACAAACTTATGATATGTTATGGTCTATTAAATTCAATACAATATCTATCAATTAACCTAACTCAATAATTCACAAATAGAATTAAATTTATAGAAATTTAAAGTAAATATCACAAGTTTATACTAAATAGTAAATATATAACTATTATTATGATTTAAACTACAAAATCTACAATTTTTACCATAAACTAAAGGAATAAGAAATAACCACACATTGTACAAAAAATGAGATGAGTTGAATTTTAAACTTAAAATGAGATTTCATGCACTTGTTTGAGATAAATGAAATGCTAATTTTTTTTGCAAAATGACGAATTTTTAAAGTCTTAACATGTAAGTTTCATAAATGAATTTGAAATCGTGTGAAATAAAATAAACATGAGTTTACGAAGGATATACGATAATTTATTTTTTCTAAAAATATATTTTTAAGTAATTTTATATAGATTAAAGTCTATTTAGAAAAAATGTGATAATTTCAACATACACCACAAAATGTAAAATAATTTAAAAAATAATATCTAATTTTTTTTAATTCTAAAAATTCTGTTTTTTATTTTTGTAACACTTGTTACATTTGTTATTTTAGTTACAATAAATGTGTTACATTTGTTATTAATAAACGTAACAAATGTAACAAAAAGTGTTATAAAAATTGAAAATAGTATCTTTATAATAAAAAAAAAAGTATGACAGCATTTTAAAAATTATTTTATTTATTGTGGTAATTTTTGAAAACAATCCTAGAAAAATTGGTCGACTCACCGAACCATTTACTACTATAGTACCTTTGGATGAGTATACTTTATTTTGAGCTGGAGGCCTCTACGTTTGGGCCTGATTTTGAAGTATAAGGCTTAAATCGTTTTTGTGTGTACTTAGGGCTTTTTTTACAAATAACCACAAAAAATAAAGTATTTCTTAAAATACTGTCATAGTTTCTAAAATTTAAAAATACTGTATATAACATTTAAGAAACAAAATCAAAAAGGCTGGGGAGCTTTCCATTCATCAAAATCACAAAAAACTCAAGTTCCTTCCCTATAAATATAGATTTGATCCTCAAAAAACAAATTGGATGCGAAATTACAGTACAAAGTTGGACGGAAAATCTCAATTCTAGCAATCATCTGTGAAATTTCATCTAAATAAACAAATTCAATGCGAATTTGCAGCCATTATTTATGAAATTGCAGAACAAATTGGACGGAAATCTCACTCACAGACATCATCTGTGAAAACTGCAGAACAAATTGGACGGAAAACTTACTTTTATCCACCATCTATACATGTAACATGTTAAATTGATGTGTATTAATCACAAAACCACATTGACCATCAGATGTTCGATAGAATTCCCCAACTTGGTTATCATTGTAACAAATGTAACAAGTTATGTTATAATATGTTATCTTTAATTTCTATTTTGCAATTGTGTTTTTCTACTTTCAGAAAGCTAATTGTTGACTAATGTGTTTATCCAATTCAATGATTTGCCTCTAGTTGTTTGATAATCTTCTAAATATCAAATAACATGCTAAGCAAACAATATTGGTTCTTCGAGTCAGAATCCATTAATTTAGAATATCTAGTTGATAGACAATTGAATATTTTTAATCATCATGTTGAACTTCAGGTATACACTGCATCTGATGTGCCATTGTATAGTTCGTGTTTTCACTCCCTTCTAATTTCAACATAATCCATGCCATTGTAACAAATGTAACAAGTTCTGTTATTTCAAAATTACAAATGTAACAAGTTCTGTTGTTTCAAAAATGTAAATGTTATTATCTGTTTTGTTTAATTTTTGTTTTAGAATTGTGTTTTTTTACTTTCAGAAAGCTAATTATTGACCAATGTGTTTATCCAGTTCAATAATTTGCCTCTAGTTATTTGTTGGATTACTTATGTTGTTTGATAATCTTCCAAATATCAATTTTCAAAATTACAAATGTAACAAGTTCTGTTATTTCAAAATTACAAATGTATCTAATCATAATCCACAAATTAACAAGTCATGTTATTTCAATATAGCAAATGTAACAAATCATGTTATTTCATAATAACAAATGTAACAAATTATGTGACTATCTGTTTAGAATTTAAATCTAATTAAACTTGTGTGTTGTTTATAGGTTGATCATCTTGACATGATTTAAGTGTATTTAGTTCATATATTGAATCAACTTTAGATACCTACAAAACCATATATGTTACAATTCTATCAGCATGTTAGACACATCTGTTTTATTTAATTTCTGATTTAGAATTGTGTTTTTCTACGTTCAGACAGCTAATTGTTGACTAATGTGTTTATCCACTTCAATGATTTGCAGGTATGGATATGTCAAATATCTTCATTACATATTATGGCGAGACGGCTGGAATTCTCATGGAAGGTGTGGAGAATATGGACATAATAGAAGAACGTGCAAAAATCTATTGCCATTGAAGCAAATGTTCAAGAGAAAAATGAAGCACACTGAATTGTCAATATCAGAATAGTAGTAGAGATTTATTCACATCAAATAATAGTTTTAAAGTTCTTTGATACATATTACTGTTTAAAAACTTTATGACAATGTTTAATGAGAATTAAATACACATCATTTCATTTGGATCTTGTTTTAGAAGTTTGGTTGACAACTTTTGGAATCTATTGCAATACAATTGTTTCCTGTAATGCATGTTGTTGATGTTTTCATTTGTAACAAAATTACAAATGTAACAAATGTAACAAGTTCTGTTATTTCAAAATTACAAATATAACACGTTCTGTTATTTCAAAATTACAAATGTAACAAGTTCTGTTATTTCAAAATTACAAATGTAACACGTTCTGTTATTTTCAAAATTCCAAATTTAACACGTTCCGTTATTTCAAAATTACAAATGTAAAATGTTCTGTTATTTCAAAATTACAAATGTAACAAGTTATGTTATTTCAAAATTACAAATGTAACACGTTCTGTTATTTTCAAAATTATAAATGTAACAAGTTCTGTTATTTCAAAATTACAAATGTAACACGTTCTGAAATTTTCAAAATTACAAATGTAACACGTTATGTTATTTCAAAATTATAACTGTAACACGTTCTGTTATTTCAGAATTACAAATGTAACACGTTCTGTTATTTCAAAATTATAAATGTAACAAGTTCTGTCTCTAGACAGTTGACGCGAGCTCCATTTCACGTTCAAAGGCAGCAAGGACTATTCCTAACCTAGAAATACTGCAAAATCATGCTTATCATGCTTAATGATCCCCAATTCACAAATTTTTTTGTGCAATTCAAGAAAAACAACGGATTGTTAGTTTCGGTTTTGGGTTTAGGGTTTCTCAGAAGAGGATCTAAATTCGGGAGTGAAATTAGGAGATTCTGAATTTGGTAGTGATATTAGGAGATTCTCGTTATGCAAACGTGATTTGGATCATTTTGACGAGAGAAATTAGGTCGATGTTTTGAATTTGGAAGTGAAAGCACTGTTATATGTATTTGGGTTATAGGTAAATAATGTGTGCTTTTATAGTTGGACGCTATTGATATTATATTTGAGTTTTTTTTGAAAACAGTATTTCTGAAATAAAAAAAACTTAAATAGTAAAATTGGAATTTGGAATCTAATTGGAGCAAGGAGTGCAATTTCCACGTGTTACTTATCACCGACCGTAAGGAGGTTTATTCCACTACAAGCAAAAAAAAAGTACTTATTTATCCATCACTACGTCTTCATCCTCTCAAACCAAAATCCATATATCTCTCACAATTTCTCTATATTCATCAAAATCAAACTCTCATCAAACAAAACTCCCAATTTTTCTCATTTTTCTCAACTCCTCAATCTATTAAAATTCTCTACGATTGAATTTCACCGCAAAAAAAAAAAATACTAATAAATATTTATAAGTCGGTTAAATATCATTTTCATTCGCTACGAAATAACATTTGACCACAATTTTTATCAATTTTATCCACAAATTTTAAGCACGGTTTATAGTGTACAAAAATAAACATACCTAGTTTATAACCTTTGGCGGGAATTCAGAAATAGCGAGAAAATTTCACATACAAAAAACCGAAAAAATTCCCCAGAAATTGCAAAGAAATTCAGAGAATATGAGCGATGGAGATATTCTCTCCCCTTCTTCTTCAAACCCACTTGATATTAACTCCATTCGCAGGTTTCCTTTTTCGCACACACCTATAGAAACACATTTATGTACGAATATATGTATCTATTTATACGATTTTTTTTTCATCTTATGCAGTATTTATTTTATTTGATTACAGTCGAATTGGGGAGCTCAGAGATTTTTATGAAAATTCGTACAATTCCCCTGAACTTAGCCCCGAGGAGACGGAGAAAGTACTGAACGAGTGTGCTCTTGAGCTCGAGGTGAATAATTGGAAATCCCATGTCCTAAATCGTCATTTCTGAAATTTTCAGAATGTTGTGTTTCAGTATTCACATATTTAGGTGATTTTTCAACGGGATATGTTTTGCAGAAGAAAATTGATCAAATAATCTCTGAGTCTTCCAATATAAGCTCGTTACCAGATGAAGACCTAGGTAACACAAAAAAATTATTACTATTATTATTTATTCATATCATTACTATCATTTTTTTGTGGGGTTTTCTATTAAATGTTAAAAGATGGTCACATTCGTGTATATTTAGGTGAACTTTTTGAGCGTTTAAAGACTGAGCTAAGTGCAATGGAGGGCGAAAATGTGAAAATTGATAGCGAAATTGATGAGCTTTCGAGGAGATATGTGGAAGGTGGGATGTTTGCGAAGTTATAACTACTACCGCTGTCTCATTATTATTGTCACAATTTATAGCATTGAGTTGTCTATATTGTGGAACAATATTGTATGCCATTAATTTAATTATATGTATATTGCAACTTTTATGCTATAAAGAATTACTGTCATTGGAAAGTAAGAAATATTGAAAAAAGCTAGAACATTCATATTATGTAGTGTTCACAAAAATTGGCTCTATCACTTTAAGTATTCCAATTGTGCTAATTACAATGGGGCAGAGAGAATCTTGCTGTGGTTGCTAATAAATTGATTATTTTATGTTAGTTGATTTTTATTGATTATTCATAATAAGTGTATCGTTGTTGTTATTATTGCTGTTATAATACTGTGGAAGTTGATTATGTTTTTCACTTTGCAGATTATAGCAATTTGGGCAGTGAGCTAGAGGGGATAAGCTGTTCATTGAATTTTATTGAATCGCAGGTTCGTACTTGAATTCAAAATATTAATTGTGCTTGACAAGTAATTCTTCAATGTTAAAGAGCAATTGCAGTTTATTTATGTACTGTAACATTGTTTTTTGTTGGATGTCCTTACATGAAAGTAAGAAAAATTCATAGTTGAC
This sequence comes from Forsythia viridissima, assembly GCA_030279155.1. Lineage (NCBI taxonomy): Eukaryota > Viridiplantae > Streptophyta > Magnoliopsida > Lamiales > Oleaceae > Forsythia > Forsythia viridissima. The sequence continues at coordinate 7,166,934 of CM059036.1, forward strand.
TAGGTAGGGGAGGGGGGAAGGCCTAGTTCATTTCTGTTTTTCAGAAAACAGTTTTGGTTCCTTTCATAGAGGACCGAGTGGTTCTCTGGGAAAGAAGATTGCAGAACCAGACTGGATTGGTTTGGTTGTGGTCAGATCCGGTCCGGTTCAAATGGTTGTGGACTGGACTGAACTTTTATCTACATTAGTTAGGCTTATCCGAAAGGAACAAATTTTCTAATTTATTTCATCAACTTTCATGTTGTAACGATTGATTTATATTAATGTTTACATAAGATAATTATTTTAAAGATAAAGATGACATAGATTACAATGTATGTTGATTTGCAGCAGCCAGGTCTCCTCTTCCGCTCCTCTGACAACAATTCGACTCTTTACGTCCTCCATGAACGCAGTTCATTTATTGGATTTGTCATCTATGAATTTTATACATTCTTCTGGTGCCAAAAGATCCATTATCTCCTCATTGCACAGCTCTAAAAATGTATCTTTCAGGCTATTTCGAGCTTCTAATGCATCAAAAATTTGTTGAACACCTTTTGGAATAATGCCTTCATCACATGGGGATTCCCCAATGCAATGGACAAAAATCACTTAGCCAACACAATGTGATAAATATTTTAGAAGAAATGCTTCACAAATAGGTTCAATGTCAATTGAAAAACCAAACCAAACCAAACCAAACAAAACCTTGTTTCTTGCTTCACCACCATTGTGTGATTCTTTCCAGTTCCTGCACCTCCTGATCATACAAATTCTTTTGCTCGGAAGACATACCAGAGACCTAATCATGACTGCCAATTTTTGTTCACTTCTCGATAAAACAACAAAGAAATAAACAAAAGAAAATGAAAATGCAAATCAAATGATAAACAGAAATCAAAATCGATAAACAATGGCGGTTCTTCTAAGCTTTCATATCTAATACTTACCCAATTATTTCCTGATCCCTTTACACCTTAGTTCCTGGTCCTCAATTTTTTACTCAACTAGAGATAATTTAGAATATATACTAGGAAGTAAAGGGGGCCAGCTTTGTCAAAGAGGAAATGCAATCAATCTACTTATTAACAATATTCTAAATAGCATAAACTTCTCTTCTGTTCTCATTGCAAGAAATCACCAACAAGTGTATGCAACCTCATCTCATCTTCACATAATTGTCCACAAGATTTAAGAGCACTCATCAATTTTGTTTAATCTAACAAATCGCGCACCAAACATGGATGAAGAAAAACTACATCCAGACACACGAGCCAGCAGGGTTTGTCGGTGGTTGGAAGATAACATATGAGGGTACCAAGTGCAATAAAAGTTGAGAAGAGAGAATGCTGTGGGAATTGGGAGGGGCGAGATTAGAAATGAATATTAGGGCTCTGGGAATTGCTTTTATGTTATATTCTGGATAAGGTGGGAACCCCCCGTGCGGGGGTGGGGGGAATCCTAAATATATGCACTAACCAATCAAACTTTGACATTTATTCAAAAAAAAAAATTTCTTAAAAAATAGGTAGACCAATTTGGTTGTCAGTTCTACAAAAGAAAAAAAAGAGAGAAAAATGAGAACTGGACCGAACCAGCCAGTTCTCGGTGTCACATAACCAAATTGTAGTTTTGTTTTTATGACCAGTCTGGTTGTTCTGCTTTTAGGGGATTTTGCCCACCTCTATGATTTGCTCTTTAGTATGCCAGTTCCCTTGTGCAACACTGAAAATATGAATATAATAAAACCATTACAGGTTCAGATTTTTCACTTCACATATTTGGAAGTTTGAGTTGTGGCATAGAAATAAAATTATTGTTAAGGGTTTCATTTGGTGAGTGAAACTAAAATTCAAAAAATTCATTTCCTAAACTATGTAAAATAATTTGGAGAATTCCAATTGCAGAAGAGTTGAAGGATTCAGTCCTCTCATTTTGAGGGAAAGGAAATGCTAAATAAATTGTACGACTTGTTAAATGGATAATTTCTTTCTGCTTTTCCAATTCCTTTATAGTTAATTAATTCCTTCCCCAAATACTTACAGAGCCTCATGGCTTGCACTATTCTCAAAAGATAAAGTTAGTTCCTTGAACAACTATATTTCTTGGATATTCTTTTCTTTATTTAAATGTTCTTCAGCATTTATTTCATCCATATTCTGCTGTTTCTTTTATTTCTTTTAATAATTTTTATATGCTATTTACACTATCCTTGTCATGTGTTGCAGAGCCTTGAGAAAGCAAAAGACGATATGCATACAGATTGCTCTGACCACACAGAGGACCGAGCAAACTTGTCAAATGCACACAAAGACACTAAGTTTAAGGTTCACCAATCACACCTATGGGCCTTGATACTTCTTTGATTTTGTGATTAAGAGCCATGATATAGCTTTTGAAAATGGAGTTTAACACTCGCAGGATTAGACCAGGAAGCCTGTGCCAAGATCTGATAAATAACGAACTAAGCATTCCCAATATGGGGTTGGCCATGTGTTGCCATCTGATAATGTCAAAATTCTCCTTTTAGAATCGGATTATGTCTTATTATGATTTATAATGTACAATTGTTGTTTATACATTTGGAAACTACCAAAGTTTGGGGTGGTTTGTGTGTGAGAGAGAGTAGGTGTTTTCGGGTTCTAGAACTTTTCCTGTTGGTGTCGATATATTTCTCTTGGAAAGAATGATTTCATGAAATTATTTTATTAATGAATCCCATATCCTAGTTTGTTATATTTCTTTGTTGGCATGTGAAATCCATTTGTTGAATGAAATTATCTGTCCTTTTTTGTTTTCCTTTAAGATGCTGGAACTCAGTCATCAGATTGAGAAGAACAAGACCACACTGAAGTCACTGCAGGATCTAAACTGCGTTCTTGAGAGGTTTCCCATCTGCTCAGAAAATTTAGAATATTTGCATTCCTTGTTTTGTCCAACAGCTTGACATATATCTTTTGCTCATCAGGTTTGAAGCTGTAGAAAAAGTCGAGGATGCATTGACAGGTGTTAAAGTAATTGAATTTGAAGGAAACTGCATTAGATTGTCCCTGAAGACGTACATCCCAAATTTTGAAAATGTTCTCAGCCAGCAAAAGATAGAAGGTGTCATCGAACCATTAGAACTGAATCACGAATTGAACATAGAAACTGTAGATGGAACCTTGGAACCAAAAAATGTTGAGGTGAGGCTGCTTTTAAAATTTTGTGAAATGGGAAGTTTTATTATTATTGGTGGTCGCTCTAATTGAATATATGCTGTAGGAAATGATTTATTACTTGAAAGCTTTTGCCATGAGTGATTTCTTTTGATTATTTTCAAGTTTTATAATATTTTCCAATCCCAAGCAGAACTTACTTGAAATTAGTAGAGCATGAGCCAACAGAGAACAGTAAAATCCCTATACGTTTTATCTAATTGAAATATTAAATATGCATTGAACCTGTATTGCTACCGATATTTTCTTCAATAGCAGGTTCTTAAGAGACGAACCACCCATGGAAATTTTTTCACGTTCTTTTCCTTAAATCCAGCTGTCAGATTATTCTGTCATCTATATTTAGTCCCTGTATACTTTAATAACTTCTTCTTTACTGTCTGATATTTGGATATTGAGCCTTTTATCATGGGGGTTTCTGAAAACGTTCAATCTTCTATGCTTTGCTTGTCTGCCAATAAATAGAAGTAAAACATTCTAGTCAATGTGCAATTTCAAAAAAGCGATAGTGTTCATTGCTTCTTGGGTGGTGGCCTTGGGCTGCCTAATACTCCATGGCATCTAATTGGCTTGTGTCGAAAAATAAATCACTACTAGTATTTAGGGCTCAGTTTAAACTTAAACACCACTAGATACCTCAACTATAGCTCAACCCAAAACACCTTTATTGACCCAATATAAAGCGTAGCTCACTAAGAACTAAGTAATCTCACAAAAGAGAAAAACCAACCAACAATGGAAACAGCCACCACAAAGAAGGAAGAAGATGTTGCTCCCTCCCAAAGGCCAAGACCAAAAGCTGCTGGAATGACAACAGAAAAGAGAAAAGGAAGCAACACACTTAAGTTAGGTTAGCCAATAATTGGGCCACAAGCCCAATTGGACCAAACACAACACAACATTATTAAGTTGGGCCTTAACAATAGAGTGGGCTATTGAGCAACTATATAAGATAAGCCACTCCAAATGGCTCGCTAAGTTTTTGGTCGTGTTTTAAATTAGAATAGCTAAATGGTGTCGTTTTTCCTTAATTTGAATCCTCGGCCAATGCATATGAAATTAGTCTTAATCATCATTGCCCGTTTGAGGTTGTTTGGCAATAAATACCGAACAAACCTCCACCTTGGTGCCAAAGAACCCTTGAACAATGAAGTAACACTTCATTGTCTCCGTTCCTCAGCATCTTTACCTACAAAAAGAAAAATATCACTCATTAGTTACAACTCCAAATGGAATACCAATAAAATTAGAAATTATTTACCTCCACCGATGTTTAAAAGATCCAAACAACTTCTAAATTTCACCAAAGGCAACACCTTAGTGCCCATATCCGAGGGATTATATTGTGAAAGCACTTTTTCAAGCTTTATTATTTCTTGTGACACAATATCTCTAATGAAATGTAGTCTAATATCAATATATTTGGTACGCTCGTGAAAAACGGGATTTTTACACAAATGTATAGAAGATTGACTATCCAAATATACAACCACATCATTCAAAACACAAAGTTCACTTAGCAATCCTCTAAGCCACAAAGCTTCTTTAATTGCTTCGGTGGTAGCAATATATTCAGATTCGGTAGTGGATAAAGCAACTATCTAATGCAAGAATTAGACAAAGTAAACACATAAGAGAAAGTGGACTTCCTATTATCCCTATCTCCCACATAGTCTGCATCTACAAAACCTTTCAATTTCACTCTTTCTTTACTACGACTAAACATTAGACCTACATTACTCGTCCCCTCAAATATCTAAGGAGCCACTTCAAGACCTTCCAATGATTAGGACCCGGATTAGACCTGAACCTACTAAGGGTACTTACTACTTACTGCAAAGGCTAAATCCGGTCTAGCACACACCATCAAATACATAATACAACCAATCACATTAGATTATAGAATCCTACTCATGTATTTAATTTCTTTCTCATTACAAGGAGCTTAATCTTTAGTTAACACAATGTGATTAGCTAAAGGCAATGTAACCAATTTATATTCATGCATGCCGAATCTTTTTAACATTTCCAAGATGTAAGGAGTTAAGAATTTGATATATCTCTTTCAATTTCCATACCTAGGATTTTTTTAGCTTTTCCTAGATTTTTCATGTCAAATTTACCATTCAAAGTTATTTTTATCTTGTATATCCATTTAGAAGATGAACCAATTAAGAGTATATCATTAACATAAAACAATAGAAACATAGTTATTACTAGTTTCATTATGTTGGTGATACAAACAATGATCAAATTTACTTATTTGAAATCCTATAAATTGTACAAAAGAGTCAAATCTTTTATATCACTGTTTAGGTGATTGTTTCAAACCATACAAAGATCTTTTAAGGAAACATACATAATCCAGTTTTTGTTTATCTTTACAACTTTTAGGTTCATGAAGATTTTGTTCATCAAGTTCACCATGCAAAAAAGTAACTTTAACATCAAGTTGTTCAAGTTCCAGTCAAAGTATGCAACTAATGCAAGCATGATCCTAATAGTAGTATACTTAACAACTGGTGAAAAAATCTCATTATAATCAACTCTCTCTTTTTGTGTGTAACTTATAACAACTAATCTAGCCTTAAACCCTAAAGGTTCAGGTGTACTAGTATCCTCTTTAATCTTAAAAATCCAATTACAATCAACTGTTGATTTATTTTTAGGTATAGGTACTAACTCCCAAGTTCGATTCTTCGTTAAAGAACTTATTTATTCTCTTATTGTTTTTAACCACTCTTCAGATTATTCACTCTTCATCGCCTTCTCAAAAGTATTTAGCTTTCTATCAACTAACTCTTTATAGCTAGCATGGGCAAAGGCTAACTCGGACTCATATCTAAACTTTCTAGGTTATCTTGCTTGCGTGTCTTTTCTCTCTACTTTTAGCTAATTGATAATTCACTAAAGGATCTTCTTGGACAAGGTGCTCTTCTATCACTATTTTTTCATTCTCCTCCTCAGGTTGTTGAATTTAAGTCTCCACCTCGCTAGAGGTCATGGGGATATATGTACTAACTTTTTCTGACTCTACCTCAAGTTGATTTTTCTCACTCAAAACTTCAGAACCAGCCCCTAAACATGGTATTTCAGCCTTATTAAATGTGACATCTCAACTCAAAATAATCTTAACCCCCTTTTGGTTTCTATCCCATAACCTATACCCTTCAACTCCCTCAGAGTAACCTAGAAAACACATTTTCTAGCTCTACGTTCTAGTTTTCCCTCACTTTGATGAGAAAAAGTAGCACAACCAAAAGTTTTAAGCACAGAATAATAAGCAAGTTTACCAGACATTTTTCATGAAGAGTATCACCATTTAAAGTCATAGATGGAGTCAAATTAACCAAATAATAGACAGTCATAACGGCTTCACCCCAAAAAGATTTTGGCACACCAGAACTCAACATCATGCATCTTACTTTATCAAGTAAAGTTCTATTCATCCTTTGTACTATTCCATTCTGTTGGGAAGTGAACTGTCTTATTCTTAGTTATACCGCTTTCTTTATACATGTTATCAAATTCAGTGTTACAAAACTCTAATCCATTATAGGTTTTCAAGAACTTAATTTTTTACTAGATAGATTTTCAACTTGTCTTTTCCAATTATTAAAATTATGAAAAGTAGCAGACCTTCTTTTTACCGCCATTATTAGTTGACTCACCACTGCTTTGATACTCTTGGCTATCAGTTTGCCTAAACTGTGTTCTACCCCTCATCATGTGTATTTCACCACTTTATTTTTATCATATTTTTCAGTTTTCATCTCCATTTCCTTACTTCTAAGGGAATTAAGGACAATCTCAGGTGTTAAAGTGTTTCTACCATATTTAATTGTATTTTTTACTTCTTTATAAGTCTTGAAAATGGAATTAAGCAATATTATGACCTTATACTATTCGGGCACCGCTTCATCACAATTAACAATATCATGCACAAGTTTGTTAAATAAATCCGCATTGTCATCTAAATCTTTTGAATGATCTATTTTAAAACTGAAAAATCTCTATATCAAGAAAAGTTTATTAGAAGTAGATTTAAGCAAATAAAGGTCCTCTTAACTTTTTTTAAAGTTCTTTTGTAGTTTTAAATTTGCTAACTTTTCTCAAAACAACATCTGACAAGTGTAATAATAGCAGAGTAAGCAAGCTCATCTGATTTTTTTTTTTTTGTCAAATCTGTAGAAAAATTGCAATCTATAGCTTTTGAAATTTTTATTGTACGAAAATCCCTCTCGTTTTTTGTTGTCATATTGAGAAATCTTCTTTTCCATTAAAAATTCTCAATTCAAAATTGTGAGTTATCATTTTTTAGGACTCAAATCAACCAAAAATACAAGTACACAATTTTCACAAGACTACCAAAAATAGTCCAAATTTTGCAACCACAGGAATATTCCAACAATTTTTTTCTTCTCACTAAAGCAATTATCACACAATAAGTTGCACAATATTTGTATCAACAAAAAAAAATAAAAATCAGTAAGCAATTTCAGCAGATAATATCCTAGGTCTAGCAACAGGCAATGGTTATCTTACACGGTAACCCCAATCCTAATGATCACCCCACACGATGACCTCTATTGTTAAAAAAGGCCACCCTACAAGATAGCGTTGACTGTGAAAATTAAAAATTAGAATACAATACCAGAGTGAACAAATCTGCTGTTCGTATTCTAGGAGAGATGTGAAAATTTTATAACTTAGGGCCACCACTTTTATCCCTAGAGCTTGCAGCAACAACAACAGCAACAACAACCGCCAACGGACCCCTAAGGGTAAAATTGTCCAGATTTTGACACACTACACCGGTGACAAAATTAACACCACCAGTGGGTTCGAAAAATAACAGGAAACAATCTGTCTTTTTGGCCGGAGTCCAGAAAATCGTCCACGCGCCACCTATTTCTCCGCACGTGTGATTCACACGCCACCGCTAAACGCCTTGTCGTCAGGAACTGGAATATGGGCTCCGTTTATAAAAGAGATGCCTGGTTTGGCCAGAAAGAAAGTCTGAAGTTTCGGATTTTTGAGATTTTAGAAACTGATGTTGATGATTTTTCTCACCCCAAGGATACTAAATCCAAGCTCTGATATCAATTTGTCGAAAAATAAATCACCACAAGTGTTTAGGGCTTAGTTTAAAACCTAAACACCACTAGAAACCTCAACTATAGCTCATTCCAAAACACCTCTTTTGATCCAATATAAAGTATAGCTCACTAAAAACTATGTAATCTCACAAAAGAAAGAAACCAACCAACAATGGAAATAGCCACCACAAAGAAGGAAGAAGACGCTTCTCCCTCCCAAAGGCTAAGACCAAAAGTTGCTGGAATGACGGAAAAGAGAAAAGACAGTAACACACTTAAGTTAGGTCAGCCAATAATTGGGCCACAAGCCCAATTGAACCAAACACAACACCACTATTAAGTTGGGCCTTAACAATAGAGTGAACCATTGAGCAACTATGTAAGATAAGTCACTCCAAATGGCCATCTAAGTTTTGGGTTGAGCTTTAAATTGTATTCGCTAAGTGGTGTCGTTTTTCCTTAATTTCAATCATCGGCCAACGCCTATAAAATTAGTCTTAATCATCATTGCCTGTTTGAGGTTGTTTGGTAACAATAACCCAACAACTTGCTACAATATGATACTGTTAATTCCATAAATATCATGTTAATACCAATTGTTAACCTTAGGATAGATATCCTAATGTCCATAGTTTAAAAAGGCTTAATCAAGTATTGAGGCATTTTATGTCTGTGAGGCGAGGCATAAGCTTCGAGGCACTTTGAGGTGTATGCCTAAAGACAAACCAATAAAATAATTCAAAAGAATATAAAAATACAAAAATGATAATAAATCATAAACCATCTTAAAAAATTCATAATAAAACAAATTAAAAAAATTAAAAGTCTAACTTGCAAACAAACATAAAACAAATTAATAAAGTAGCAAATAATAAGTTATCAAATTAATAATTATGTAACAAAATTGTTATATACTAATGGAAGTAGAAACAACATAGAAATCTGATCTCTTATATCATCACTATTAAGAGAATTGTCAACGTCATGCTCCTCATCACTATCAGTTTCTTCTCATTCTTTGTCATCATTCTCTACTAGCAATCGTGTATTATCATGTCCCTTCCCTTTTTGTGTAAAGATAGAAAAAGGAAAACAATAAAACCCGTAAAACATTCTAGAATATATAGAAATAGCCCAAAAAGCTAATCTAGTAATATATTGTTCGAAAAATGCGAGACAAACGTGTGAAAACCTTAATCAGCTTGAGGCGTAAGCCTCACAAATGACGCTTAGGGAAGAAAAAGAGAAGAGATGAGAGAAAATAGAGAAGAATTAAGGGAGAAGAAACAATAAATTTTAATTATCAAATAATAGTCTATCTGTAAATGAAATCTTAAGTCCTATTTATAAAATAAAGAACTTAAATCTAAAATAGCTTTTAGTAAAATAACAATTATTAAAATGATAAAATCCTATCCAATAAAACTACCTTAATCTTATTCAAATTAAACTTTATCTTCAATCTACATTTTCTTCGATATCTTCAATCTTATCCTTATTCACCATCCCTCTTCTGCTGAGAGAACTCGATTTCGGCGAGTTAGACTGCAAAAATTTGGCCATGGAGGTCGACTTTCTTTTTAACCAAATTTCGAAGCCACTTCCGATTGCAATACATAAATAGAACCTCTATATCATCCACAAGGACATCAGTTTGCACAGCAGAAATAGAATAAGCACGAGGGACCGGAACATAGTTATGTTGTGTAGTAACAAATTCCCACCATTCTTTTTTGATATTTAATATTCTTCGCTACCATGCATAAGATTTTGTGCTTCTTTTGGATAGAATCAAAAGAATCAACAATTTTTTCATAAAAGATGCAATATGGTGGCCACCAAACTTCACCATTTGAGACAACCACATTCTCACCATACTCTACAGTCTTGATTTTAGATATTTCGGATGGGAAAGCTAATTCCAGGTCTCTTTTACATTGTCCAAGGGCTTTGCTGCCTTCTGAAAACCTGCACGAGTTAAAATTCCTCATTTTCGAGTCTCTTTAATATTATTACTCACAATTGACTTGGGTGACATTTTATGATTGGGTTTTTCTTTTTCAATTCTTATCTCTTCATTAACATCTTTAGTTTCTGAGTTACCAAAGCCAAATCTGTGGAGGTACTAGGTGACTTCATCTCAGCAACCAACTCGTGTCCATGTGTAATGTTGTTATTTTGATCAACAATACCATTAGTCCTTTTGCACACAGATGAGACAACTGCACTATAATCATCCAAACAAACCCCTAAAGATTTTAGGGTTTGTATGAGGTAAGGTTTGAGCTTGACAGCGCACTTTTCAAATACTCTCTCCACCAAATGCATTGCAACTAGAAGAACTTCATCATTGTTCTTTTTCACACTAACCAAAAGGAGGGTAAGCAATTCTCGAGAGAGATTGTCGCTTTTAGGAGTGTCAATGGGCCGAGCTGGCGAGTTCACGAGCCGCTCGGCTAGCTCACCAAAGACACCCCTAGTCACTTTCTTCCAATATAAGAGTCATAATTATTTCCATGGATATGAAGATATTCTCTGGATGATTATCTCTTAGGAACTTAAGAAAATGTTGAAACATGTCAATTATCATTTGTTCATATTTTAGATCGAATATGATGACACAGTACCTCACGCTGGCCATAGTTTCAAGTATCACGGCCCACTTAGCATACAATCTGTCCGATTTGTAAAAGAAAAGTGCAAATGATGATATATTCAATTGTAAGATATCCTTCATTTTCTCATAACCATATGGGGCATCGGGTGCAGTAATTTTGATTATTTTACTTATGCAAGAAGCTACTGCCACTTTTATAGCAACATCTGGATGCTTTAAAAGCTCATTTGCAACCAATGCCTTCATTAGTGGAGAAAGAGTTGTGACCATGGATATGGTAGGTGATTATTTCACTTTTGAGAGCTAATCCTCAATGTGTTCAAGCAAAGGTATGAGTTCATCAAGATACTGCAGAGGCTGAAGAAGCTTTTTCCCATTTGTCATCTCCAACTTTTTATAGGCATGCCACAACATTTTGGGGACTACATTATATCGGATTATTATTTGGACTATTTTAGAAGGGGGAAAAGGCAAAACAAAAAATCTTTGAAACCTTAGATTAGCAACCAAATGCACACACTAACAATCTCAGGGGCAAAACGCAGAAAATTAGTAGCTTTTTTTTTTTTTGGACTCTTCATTTTTCTCTTTCTTTTGTTTTTTTTTTTGAAAGCTAACAACTGGAAACAAAAATCAATATAAATCAACTTGCTTCTTCACCTCCTTCTTATTTTCTAACACATTCAAATGAAGAATACTAATTGAGAACAATACACAGTAACCACGCATAAACTACGACACATGCATATTGTTGCGTAGGTAAGAGGAAACAGTATGCTCTGACACCAAACTGACGTAGAACGTAATATAAATAGAAGTGGGAAAGAGAGAGAGAAGAAATGAGAGAAAATAGAGAAGAAGTAGGGAGAAGAACAATCAATTTTTAATCATCAAATAATAGTCTATCTGCAAATGAAATCGTAGGTCCTATTTATAAAATAAAGAACTTAAATCTAAAAGAATTTCTAGTAAAATAACAACTATTAAAATGATAAAATCATATCTAATAAAATTACTTCAATCTTATTCAAATCAAACTCTATCTTCAATCCTCATCTTTTTCAATATCTTCAATCTTATCCTTATTCCCCATCAGCGAGATTTCAGGCGTAGGCCTCAAATAGTTTTTTAGAACAATGTTGATATCATTCTATTGTCGAAAGATTTGTACCAACATTCGTATAAGTTCAACACAAGTTCTAAACTTTAATGAGTTCGCACAACACAAATTGTCTTCGGGGAATATCCCAAAAGCTGGTAAACAAAAACATTTTGTGTGATTACTGATTTTATTTATGTCATGTGATAATTATAGAGCTTGTTTGAGAAAGCTTTTTAGCAGATCTTGATAAAAATTTGTTGAAATGTGTCGTTGAAAAGTTAATAAAAGTTGTGGATCTCATGAAATGTGTGGTTAAAATTAATCGTTGACTTTGACAATAGTTTTTTAGCAGATTTTTAATCTACACCAAACAAGAACATAAACTTTATTGTTGCGTCTTCACTATTTTGTACTGTTTCTGCATGCTTTTTGAGTCCATTTGAAGACATGCAATTCTCACAATAGTTCCTCATTTTCAACGTCTTTTGAGTAGTTATAGTGTTTTCACATGAATTCCGTGTTTCATGTGGCAGATTTTCCCAAATGATGTATACATAGGTGACATTGTTGATGCTGCAAAATCTTTCAGGTTTTTGTATTCTGTGATTACTCTATTTATGTGTAAAGTTCTTTATTCTCACAATGCTATAAATTTGAATGTCCGAAGAAACTTTTTGGGTGATCTAGATTGCTCCAAGGATCACAATTTTAATATGCTAAATAGTTAAAACTCATGCAGGACGTACAAGTGATAATCTCATAAAAATTGGCAATGTAGTTAGTAAATATGAAGCCAATGAATAGGATGATAATAATGACAATTATGTTGGTGGCAGTGATGCCAATGATTAGGATGCTGATGTCAATGGTAGTGGGGCAGTAATAAATGATACACCATTTCATATTTGAACATTTGGGTCTGACTAGGATCAGTCATTTTTTAGAGGTGGAGATGTTTTGAGCTTTTCCCCTTTTAACCCTCGAAAGTTTCTCCAATTGGAGCCCTATTCCTTCTTTCTGTCTTATTCTATCCTTTGCCCATGACAATCGGAAGCAAGAAATGAAGAATGCTTCCACCAGGTGGCCCACGTAGCCTGCCCTGCCACCAAGTTTAAGACCACCATGATTTTATCCAAGCTTACAACTAGAAAAAAGAAAATTCCATCACTGCTACTTCAACCACAAATAGGAAAGAAAAGAAAACCCACATTTCAGCCAACCATCACCACCATGGTCCCTGCACAAATAAACTTGACAGAGGGTGAGCACCAAACCCTCCAAAACCCCTATTACCTCCCGCAGCCTTACTGCCTCTAAATCATCCTCATTCTTGCCGAAATACCCCAAAGCACCATTAACTATCATCATCTTCACATTACTGGTTTTACAATCAGACAAGAAACAGAAGAGAGCCCTCCACTGCTGCTACCTCCCATAACCACTGTTACTAGCAAAGCCAGCAAAGACCTCAATTATTATTGGTTCCCGCTGATTCCTAATAGCACCAGAAAATGGAAAAACGAAAAAAGAAAATCGGTCAAACATCATCCAACCTTTTATTTTGAAACATCCTAAAAAGGAAAGACTACCATCCAATGTGAAATGGAGGAAGTTCCAATCTTTGACTACCATTAAAGGTGGGAAGAGGTTGCAAAATGGTATCATTTTTAAACAATATATTTTCAGTATTTCCCATGGAGTGCTAGTGGCATCATTGGTTGGCATTCAGAGTGATGTTTAATAAAGAAGATGTCTGGTCAAACGCAATGTTTATGACTGAACGGTAAGTAGTTAAGACTTGTGAAATGCAATTTAATTTACAATGTCACAAATGGATGACCGATATTACAAGAAAATCACCAGTTGGAAGTAGCCTTGATAGCTATGTTTTGATTACCATTCATTTTGATGCAAAGACAAGGATGAACTTCATATAGAGATTTAGTAAAGGAATATTTGATAGATTGCACTATGAGAGAACCAGTGGCCTTAACAGTGAAATGGTGAATCATAATCCATATAATGGACTAACAACAGTTGAAGTAAAACTTCATTTAGTGAACTTGTATCTCTTTATAATTTTAGCTTTCAGTTTTCCACTCTTTTATTTACTCGTCTCCTCGGATGATTGGCCATCTGGATCCCATTCTTATTCCTGCCTTGTATTTGCTTTCTGTTTCCTGCAAGAATATCCTCAAAAAAAAATGAAGAAATTGCCTTCAGAGTAATATGTAATTGCCTTAAGTCCCAATTTCTATCAAATTGGGACTGGGGGTTAGCTTCTATAACTACATTGAGAGACTTTTCCCCCTTTTGGTCTAATATCTTCTCAAACTTTAGTCCACATCTTCTGTATCATTTTTTCCATTTAACACGTATGTATAATTAATTAATGTTTCTCCCTCCAAGGTTGAGCATTAAGACAATGTACACTTGGCTCTATGTCCAGTCGCGATATGAATTCTCTGGTGTAATTGGGGTTTGAAATGTTTTAATGATGTTGAAATGTGTATGTTATTGACACGTGACTTCAATTGAAGAGTAGAATTTGCATTGCGTAACCATAAGAGCAATCAACAAGGGAGAACTTTTAGAACATATAGGGGTGTGCATCAGAAGTTCATCCTGAGATGCAATGGGGTTCACCTGAATCAAGTATAACACTAGTGTAAAGATACAGTTTATATCCAAAAAATAAATTAAAACCATATGCTTTATTCTTTGTTTGTTTCATTACATGTAATTGGTGTTTTTTTCTCCTTGAAATTTGATTATCTGTGGTGTGTCCAGGCAACTTTATTCTCCATTATCAGTCACTGAGACCAGGTCTTCTTTGGAGTGGTTTGCAAGAAGGGTGCAAGATAGAATTGCTCTTTGCTCACTTAGGCGATATGTGGTGAAGAGTGCAAATAAGTCGAGGTCAGTAAGTACCTGCACTTCATGTTTCTTTGAAGCTCTGTACTTCAAAATTGTGCAATTTCACTTAACTTTAGTTGTTTGGTAGATTAGATGATAACCTCATAGTGAACTTACAGAAGCTTCCGAATTTGATTTGCCTGAAAAGATTGTCTTGTTCAATGAAATGTTGTGCAAATAAACATAAACTGCCGTCATTAGGGAATTCATTTTTCAAGTCAAGGTCATTTAAATTTTCATTTGATGAGCATCCTGAATTGTGGATAAGATAGCATCTATATTAAGTAAACTTTATGATATGCTGAAACATGTTTACAGTTGAAGTTTAGGCTCATTTTCTGCAATATACGAAAACTGTTGTTATTTGTCATGTATGTACTTTAAAGTTTCCCAACTTCCACACATGAAATAAGATTTCAACTACACATTGAATAGGTGTTAGCCATATATACCATGATATCAACTTTACATCAAGAGAAATGTTTGGTATGACGTGGCAATTAAATTGAAAGAAATTTTGATGTTCTTTACGGTGACGTGAGACTCAGTATTTAAGTAAACAAGCGAGGCAATTAAGTTGAAAAGACAATTTGAGCACTGATTTTTTTTCTTTTACAGTATCCTCTTTTCTGCATTCACAAACTTTATTTTTCTATTAAAATATCTAAAAACCGAACAGTATCATTGTTGGTTATAGCATTGTAGATCTCAAATGCTGTTTAAAGGCACTTCTCTTTGGTACTGTGTGTTGATCTGTTATTGTTGAGGACTGCTCATGTTTCTATACTACATTTTTGCATTAGCAAAATTTTCTTTTTCTGTAAGAAGGTATTTGAAAAATGTAAAAAACTTTTGTTTTTGATTCTTGGTCTCTTCATATGTAAAATCTCATGAAAGCTAGATGGATTTTGGTTGTTGAACATGGAACGAATATTGTTTATCTTTTCACATTGCAATTCTATTTGTTTTATTTGTCTGCACCTTTTTTTAATTCGTGACAACTGTGAAACGCGTTTATTTCTGATTAGTATAGCAATTCTTCATTTACTCAATGTAATCCATGCACAAGTGAAAAACATTCGTAGTTTTTTTGTGTGCTCATCATGCGTAAATAACTCCAAAATGGTTGATGAATGTGGATTCCGGATGTGATGGAAATTTGGGCAGGTCTAGTGCCTAGTGGTATCCTGCCCAACATGCCCTGTTTGGGTTAATGTTGGTTGGTTCACGGGTTTTATTCTCTAAACCCGAGCAGGTTTGTTCAGGTTGTGAGTTTTGGCCAACCTGCCCAGAACCTCACCCAATTTATATCTAATATGTTTAAATATCTTGCTCACCCTTAAAATTTGCAGGTAGTATAAGAGTGTTAGATAATTGTTTTTTTTAATCCTCTCCTCTTTTTGAATTTTGTATTTCTATGACTTACAACTTGTAACAGCCATTGCTTGATTTTTTATCCATATTGAAGCATTAACTAAGTGAGAGAATAAAGAGGAAAAATGGGTAAACTAGCAGGGGCTTTACTGAAAGGGTTCCAGAGAAGGAATTTGGCTCGGGGTGATGGCGAGGTTGGCATAAAGCTAAAGGGTCAGGTTAAACCCACCCCATTGTCTTCCATATTTTTTGATCTTTTACGTATCATCTTTGTAACATCTTCTCATCCCACAAGAGAATATAATTTTTGTTATAATGCGAACGAAAAATAGGCAACAAAGATAACAAGAACAGACATAGATTTAACATGGGAAACCAGGGAGAAAAATCTACGGGCAGAGGAGAGAATAATTCACTATATCAAAGATGGTTATACAAAAGAGCTTATTTTCTAACTCCAGAATATATGTTATATATATACTTGTGCGAGAGGAATTCTAATCCAGATAAAACAGGTCTTCATGTGAGAAAAATCCTAATCCTGATAAAATAAGTCATTGTGTTAGAAGAATCTTAATTCTGTTAAAACAAGTCTTCGTATGAAAAGAATCATAATCCTGACCCAACTGAAGTTGGGTCACCAAACTCTAACAATCTCCACCACCTTGACATGAATTCCAATACAAAGAATAAATATAATCTTTGATGAAACAAAATCTCCACCTCTTCCACAAAAGCCCTTAAGGGCTAAACTCAGCAACCAATTCCAGCCAAGTCTAAGCAATGCTTAAACTTGGCTATAGGAAGTGTCTTGGTCATCATGTTAGCAGGATTATCGTGGGTACTAATCTTGCACACAACTTATCACAAGCAATAATATTACGAACAAAATGATACTGCACATCAATATGCTTTGTCCTCTTATGAAACATCTAATCTTTTGTGAGGAAAATAACACTGACTATCACAAAAAACTGTGGTAATTTGCAAGTCTTTACTGAGTTCTCCAAATAATCCTTTCAACCAAATAGCTTCCTTACAAGCCTCTGTAATAGCCATAGACTTTGCTTCAGTAGTAGACAATGCAACTGTGGTTTGTAAAGTAGCTTTCTAACTGATAGCACAACCACAAATAGTGAAAACATACCCTGCAAGTGATCTTCTCTTATCAAGATCTCCATCAAAATTAGAATCAACATATCCAACGATTCCATCTCTAGTTTTTCCAAATTGCAAACAAACATCATTATATCCACGCAAATATCTGATTATCCACTAAACTGCTTTCCCATGTTTTTTACCAGAATTTGCCATGTATCTACTAACTGCATATGATAAATCTGGATGTGAACAAACCATCGCATACATAAGAGATCCCACTGCACTAGAATATGGAACCTGAGATATATAATCAATCTCATCATCTGATTGAGGAGATAAAATAGATTATTGTCTGAAATGTGCCGCCAATGGAGTACTAACACTCTTGGCGTTTTGCATATTAAACCTGCAAAGAATTTTCTCAATATATTCTTTCTGACTTACATATAATTTACTTGTCTTTGTATCCCTCTGAATCTCCATTCCAAGTATCTTCTTTGCGGCTCTTAAGTCTTTCATCTCATACTTCTTACTAAGTTGGGCTTTGACCTTCTTTACTTCTTCCTTATGCTTGGTTGCTATCAACATGTTATTAACATATAGGAGTAGATATACAAATGACCCATCGGTAGTCTTTTTAAAATAAACACAACTGTCATAGCTATTTTTTCTGAAATTATGAGTGGTCATAAATGAATCAAATCTTTTATACCATTGTTTGGGTGACTGTTTGAGACCTTAAAGAGACTTCTTCAACAAACATACATAGTCATCCTTTCGTGAGACTATAAAACCTTCTCGTTGCTGCATGTAGATGTCTTCTTCAAGTTTTCTATGTAAGAATGCTGTCTTCACATCTAATTGCTCTAGCTCAAAATTATACATGGCCACAATACCAAGCAAAGTTCGAATCGAACTATGCTTTACAATTGGGGATAACACATCTATAAAGTCTATACCTGGAACGTGACTGTAACCTTTTGCAACTAGTATTACTTTATACTTTGCTTCTTCAACTCCTGGTGTTCCTTCTTTTCTTTTAAACACTCATTTGCAACGAATAACTTTTTTATCCTTAGGCAATCTCACCAAGTCCTATGTTCCATTCTTATGAAGTGATTCCATCTCTTCCTGGATAGCAATCATCCATTTACTATAATCGTGACAACTAACTGCTTCTGAGTATGTAAAATGTTTTTTACTAGAATCAATACCTTCAGCTACATTTAAATCGTAAGCAACCAAATCAGCCTCAGCATACTTCTTTGGAGGTAATATCTCTTCTAGGCCTGTTTTTAGTAATAGAATATTGTGGCGTTGCTGGTGGTGGTGAAGAAGCAGTAATACCCTGTATCTCTGAACTAAACTGAGATATAGACTCTGATATACATTCGGATCCAAACTCAAATACCTGTGTGTTGATTTCTGCTGAGTGTTATCAGAACAGTCTCTAGAAGATAAGTCATGAATCATTGCAGTTTCATAAAAAATAACATCTCTACTGTTTATGATTTTTCGAGTTTCTAGACACCATAGCTTATATCCTTTTACATCGGATTTATAGCCGAGAAAAACACACTTTATAGATCTAAGTTCGAGTTTTCCATTGTCAACATGAGTATAGGCGGGACATTCAAATATCTTCAAATTAGAGTAATTAGCAGGAGTACCAGGCTATACCTCTTCTGGAGTCTTTTTGTCAATAGCCATTGAGGGAGAGTAATTAATAAGAAAACGAGTTGTAGAAACAGCCTCGGCCCAAAAAGACTTGGGTAAACCAGAATTGGATAGCATACAATGTACTCTCTCCATCAAAGTTTTATTTATTCGCTCTGCCACACCATTTTGATATAGAGTATGACGAACTGTTAAGTGCCTCAAAATTTCTTCTGTCTTGCAGAAAGCATTAAACTCACCAAAACTAAACTCTAAGCCATTATTTGTGCAGAGACGTTTTATCTGTTTCGTGTCTGTTTCTCAATCATAGTCTTCCACTCCTTAAATGTAGGAAACACATCATTCTTTTGCTTCAAGAAGAATACTCAAATTTTTTTGGAAAAATCATCAATGATAGTCAGCATTTAATTTGCACCTCATCTAGAAGGTACCTTAGATGGTCCCCAGAGATCAGAATGTATATAATCAAGTGTTCCCTTTGTGTTGTGAATGTCTTTTACAAATCTAACTCTTCTGCTTCCCAAAAATACAGTACTTATAGAATTTTGCTAATACTCTGTCCATCAAGAAGTTATCTTCTGCTTAGTTCAGCCATTCCATTCTCACTCATATGTCCAAGACGCATATGCCATAGTCTAATAACATCATCATCTGACGAAGGAGTAGTGACATCTGCTTCACAAGTAACCGTAGAACCCTGCAACACATATAATTTGGCAGTTATTTTCAGTCCTTTTATCACAACAAAAGCACATTTGCTGGCCTTCATAACTCTACCTTCAACACTGAACTTGTACCCTTTTTCATCAAGAGTACCCAAAGAGATAAGATTCTTTTTTAGATCTGGGACGTGTCTCACATCACCAAATGTCCTGACAACCCTGTCAAACATCTTGATTCTGACCGTGCCAATACCAGCTATCTTATAAAGTGCATTATTTCCCACCAATACAATATAGAACCTTTAGAAATTGTTTCATAAGTTGAAAACTAGTTCCTATTAGAGCATACATGAAACGTGCAAGCTGAATCAAGAACCCATTCTTCGCAAGGTTTGGAGTCTCCATCAGAAACAACTAGGAGTTCTCCATCACTGAAACTATCTTCTGCAGCATTAGTTTTACCAGAATTTTCTGGCTGTTTTCCCTTCTGATTAACAGCTTCTCTCTTATTCTTATTCTGCAATTTATAGCATTCAAATTTGATGTGTCCCTTTTTCTTGCAGTAATTACAGATTTTGTCTCTCTATTTCGATTTCGATCTGCCTCTCACATTACCTCTAGAATCCTTTTCATGTGTCATCCTTCGAACAACAAGGCCCTCTGCTTGAGCCTCAGATCTAACTGCAATATGCTTCATCTTCTTTTTAGAGAATAGAGCCTCAGATACTTCATTCATAATAAGGGTGTCATGACTGTACAAAATAGTATCTTTGAAAGTCATAAATGAAGTAGGCAACGAACACAATAAAATCAAACTTAAATCTTATTCATCGTACTTAACCTCCATGGCCTCTAGATCAGAGACAATTTCTTTAAAGACAGTTAAGTGGTCTTCCAGAGACGAACTTTTTACCATACGGTGAGAATACAGTTGCTGCTTTAGATGTAATTTACTGGTTAGACTTTTCGTCATATATAACTGCTCCAATTTTAACCACAACACAGCGGCGGTTTTCTCTTTCAGAATGTTATGTAGAATTTGGTTTGAAATATGAAGATGAATTTGAGAAAGGGCCTTTCGATCCTTACATTGTCTTTCATCTACTATCCAAGACATCGACATCCTATCAGACCCTAACAATGCATCATCCAAATCCATCTGCACGAGCACTGCTCGCATCTTGACTTGCCATAGCGAAAATTTGGTGTTGCGATCCAATAACGGAATATCATATTTCATAGTTGCCATTAACGTGATCAAAATTCAACCTCTCTGTAATACCAGTTTGTTATAACGTGAACGAAAAATAGGCAACAAAGATGACAAGAACACACACAGATTTAACATGGGAAATCCTAGAACAAAAAAAAAAACCCTACGGGCAGAGGAGAGAATAATTTACTATATCAAAGATGGTTACAAAAAGGAGCTTATTTTCTAACTCTAGAATATATGTTATATATATGTACTTGTGCGAGAGAAATCCTAATTTTGATAAAACAGGTCCTCGTGTGAGAAGAATTCTAATCTTGATAAAACAAGTCATTGTGTGAGGAGAATCTTAATTCTGTTTAAACAAGTTCTCGTGTGAAAAGAATCCTAATCTTGACCCAACTGAATTCGGGTCACCAAACTCTAACAATTCTATTGATATTAGTTGGATAAAAGGGCACATCAGGAGAACTAGTTATGCTAACTCTTTTGTAAAACTATCCTGAGGTACTATATACACGCCCATGTACACCACTCCACATACGTGTACAAGTTAATTGGGTGCAATGTAAAAACTTGTATGCCTGGTAAGTCATATTCTTGATCTACAAGTAGCTACTTCCTACTTGTATGGTGCTTTACATTCTTGTCTTGGAATTCTTAATCCACTTTCTTTTTGTGCAATTACTTGTTATCTATGCAGGCACTCAATTAAATACTTGGAAAGAGAAGACATGATAGTAGCACGTATGGTGGGTGGAGTTGATGCTTTCATAAAGTTGTCTCAAGGTTGGCCATTCTTGAATTCGGCATTGGAGCTAATATCACTCAAGAACTCAAGTGAGTACTCGAAGGAAATTTCTTTGAGCTTCCTTTGCAAGATTGTGGTGAGTACCCTGCTTTGTCTCTTTATCATGGACATTTCTCTAAACTGACAGAAATAAAAATTGGTTTCCCCATTAAATTCTAACATTTGTTATTTTGAGTGTTGATCAGGAAGTGGCAAACTCATTGAATGCTAACTCGCGTCAGAATATATCGAGCTTTGTGGACAGTATAGAAGAAATACTGATGCAAAAAACGCGTGAAGAATTACAAGCTGATAACAGTAGCGCTTCTATGTGACTTTTTCTCGGTCATGCTCATTCGTAGTCTGCTTCAAACTACACAAGACTTGATGTATCTCTGCCTCAACTAGTGTGTAGTATCTTCTCACTATTACCGAGTAACTTGTGTTAAATAAGCTTCATAACGAAATTTGTAGAAGACGGCCAATTTTTAATTTAAGGTAGTTGTGTTATTTGTTGAAGCAATTTATTTAAAAACCTGAGTTATTTCGAGATAACACATGATTATATCGTTGAATCTGCATACTGAATGCCGAATGCTATGTAAATTAAATAAAATATTGGACATTTTTATTGGATGATGGTTACAACAAAAATGGAAGCAGAGAATTTATATATGCTGTACTGTGTAAGATCAGATGTAACACAAAAGAATTTGAGGAAACAAGAAGGTAAAGAATATAAACTACACAGATGTAGTACAGTGACCTAACTGAAAGAAATAATCCCATCTATTTGACAATTCTCAAACCTTTATATTTCCACCTCTGGCGTTACATATTGATGTGGTTTACTCTTCCTTTTCGAAATCCAAAGAGGTGCCGCAATTGCCTGAATCTCGAGAAGGGGTATGAAATGCAAATATAGCATTATCCATCAACAATGAACTGGTCCTCTTGATTATCTCCTTCGACCCGTGCATCACCATGAACCATACCATTTACATGGTGCAAGTTCTGCATCATCTGTGACAAATAATGGCCGCTAGCTCCCGTGTGATCAGAGAGCCCCGCAGGATGACCAGTCCACTGTGAAACAATTCCAAGTAACTGATTAGTAAGATTCTGTTGTTCATTAAGTATTCGAGCCTGAATCTGGCCCATTTCTGCTCGGTGTTGAGTTAGCATCTCATCAATCCTCTTCTTCCATTCTGATCTCCTTCGACTCAGTTTCTCTTCCCATTCCCTCTCATGCATCAACTCTTCCTCTCTTCTTCTTTGCTCTCTCTCTTCACTCTCCCTCTCCATAGATTCCCATTCTTGAATTCTCTGCCTCCTCAACTTCTTATTAGCTTTCTCCCTCTCTTCTCGATCTTTTCCCATTTCTTCCCATTTCCTTTCACGTTCCCGCTCAATTTCCATGCGAAGATGCTCTCTCTGCAGCCTCTCCCGCTCTCTCTCCACCTCGCGCTGCTCAAATCGAGTTTCCATCTCCCTCAAGTTCCCTAATTGATTAACAAGAAACCCCCATGCCCTCTTCTCCAACCCTTTCGACACCTTTCTTTTCCTGGTATCTGATCCACTCGGCTCTATATCTTCACAAACAAATCCATCATCTCCATCTTCTCTCATCCGTATATCACTTTTGTTACCTCCATTATAATTCTCTTCACCCTCTTCTGCATCATAGTCGAACTCCAAATCCATGACCCCATTCTCAACCCCATCAATCCCAGCTGCGAAGTCTCCCTCTGCCACTTGACTCAAATGCCCAAATTGTGCCATATCCATCCCATGACCACTCCCCTCGAACCCTCCACTATTTTCATTCACCTCCCCCACAACCACCATTGAATCATTACCACTAAACATTAGTGACACATCCCCAAATACCTCCTTATACCTAAGAAAATTCGACCAATGTGTCACCCCCTCCATCCAATCAAATTCCTCACCGCCCGAGCTTCCTCCCACCAAAGATTCAGGCTTCTTTATCTTCTGCTTCACCAAGGCATACTGGTGCCTCATGTTCTGCACTTTGGTTGACACATCTTTCCAAGTCCACTGCCACGGATACGTGGCCGGGTCCCGAACATGGTGCACTGAATTCACATGTAAAGCAATGGGCTTGTATTTTTTCTCCCGAGTTTTCATCTTAACCAAAGTACCATTACACACCATCTCCCCATACTTGTCTATTAAAGTCCTTTCTTCCGCCTCAGTCCACTTCTTTCTTCGGGGTTGAGGCATCATCCCTTATACAACTAGAACAAGTTCAATACTCATCCAATTTATAACAGTCAAATCACTAAAATCTGAATAAAATTTCAAGCACCAAGATCAAGATTCGTTACCCTAACATGGAAAAACAGTCTTTTTCATATATTTATGTCTGTATATGCAGATTCCTCCGTATATATAGGTATGAAGAATCAATAATAAAATTGTTAACAACTGACCTTGAGAAGATAGGCTTCAATGGGGTCTTGAAATTGGATTGAACTGAAATGGCCCTGGGAGGAAGAATATCGGGAAAGTTGGGGGAATTTGTGATGAGAGAGAAAGTGGACTATGCTTTCACCATGGAGTGGAAAAGGGAATTAATACATTCATCGTCAGTGGCAAATATGGAAAATATATTTTTTGTCCAAAAGTTTTAAGTGTGTATATATTGGTCGAGTTAATTTCAAAAATAGCCACCGAAGTTTAAAGTGAAATATCAAATTGAATATTAAAGTATTTTTGTAGCTCATTTAGTCACTAAACATATACAATGTTACATAATACATCACTCTTAGAGCGACATCCACTTCAAATTAGACTTTGACCCATTAAATCTTGTCATCGACTAACGATTATTGTGTCTAAAAAATAAAACAAAGAAAAGACCTCTAGTTCAATCAAGAAATTTTAAATCTTTTTGTTTAACTCTTAACTTTTTTTTTATTTTTTATTATTATCATTAATAAACAATGAAAAGGTAATGGCTAAGCTAAAACAAGATGCCAGCTCCAAAGAATCAATCTCTTTAATGGTTGTTAGTTCATGTGTAGGTTTAACAGCTACAACGCCAGATATGGTATTGATCAAGCTAACCAATTATGTAACGTTATTTAATTTTAGTGACAAAATAGGTTATAAAAATATTTTAATGACTAATGTGAAATTTGATTCGAACTTTAGGGGTCATTAGGGGAATTAATTCTACAAGGTCCGATTAACATCCAAATCTATTTAAGTTAAATAATATATAATCCTCGATTTCTTGACATACTGTGTGTATATAATTAATATATTATTTCTTAGTTTTCTTTTGGAAATTTTAAATTTCTTAAACTTATGGAGTATCAGATTTAACTAATTGGCACAATGTGCTGACGTAGTATAGCTGAAAATGAATCTGATTGCCTATTGGTATTTTTTTTTTTAAGATTATAAGAAGCAAGTCTTATATAATATATGAAAGAAAAAGATAAAAATTATAGGTCATACGGTTGTAGCGATAAGAAGATTTCAAAATTTTACATCGAATTTTTTTAGTTAAATTTAAAAATAAAGTTACTTAGTTCGTTGCGATGTTACGACACTTTTTAAAAATCATGAATTTGGTCACGATGAATATTGCGCGTACTTGTCTTTATTTTAAAGTGGCAGGTTAGATTATTTCAAAATGGCGAGTTTTTCTTTCTTTTTATTGAGTTTAATTAAATTCGTATTTCGACTTGTTTTATAACAAATCGTCTCATATGTTTATTATTTTTTACCCTACTAAACTATTCTAGAACCGAGCCCCGCAAATTACCCTCCAAAAATGGCCTCTCAACCACCACCAAATGAGCATCTCCAATGCATTCAATGGATTAGAGAAAAACATGTGCCACATTATTATAGACAATGTTTATTAAAAACATTTCTCCAATGCACTAGGTGGACTACTATGTTGGACTAACATGGCACTAGAAAAATAGAAGATGTGATGTACTCTTTCTACATTTAGACGTTCTGTGAGATTGAATGAGTCAGCAATTTTTTTACTTTTGTCAAGTGGATTAGTTTTATTATTTTTTAATTTTAAAAAATAAATACCACTTAATCAACATTATTGGATTCTAGAAGCAACCCATTGGAGAGAATTTTTGGACTTCACCATCTATTCATTCCACATAATGTAGAAATCCTTCTATTTAATTGCCACGTCAGCCACAATCCATTGAGTGCATTGGAGATGCTCTCACCAACGGGTTACTTCTACTATCCAATAATGTTGAATATGTGGTATTTATTTTTTAAATTTAAAAATAATAAAACTAATCCATTTAACAAAAGTAAAAAAATTGCTGACTCATTCAATCTCACAGAACATCTAGATGTAGATGGAGTACTTCACATCTTCTATTTTTTCTAGTACCACGTCAGACCAACGTAGTGCTTCATCTAGTGCATTGGAGAAGTGTTTTTAATAGACACTGTCCATTTGATTATGTGGCATATGTTTTTTTCCAATCCATTGAATGCATTGGAGATGCTCTTACCCATAAAACCTACACTCAACCACCTATGAACTGCCCCAAAACTGCCCTCCATTATCCCACAACCAACTCCAAAAAAATGTCAATTTTCCCTACCTACTCCATCTCGGCCTCACTCTTTCTCTCTATCCCCATACGCTTTAACTTCATATTGCACTTACATCTATAGCCAACCTCACAACCAATTCCATCCTCACAAATCACAGAAAAACGCAAGAGAATTTATTACACGTGCACATACACAAACTCATGACACCCACACTTTTGTACACAAAGTTTCAAGAAAGGAAAAGAAAGGTAGCGCTGGATTTCGAAAGAGTGTAGTAGAATCATTCTCACCGACTCAACTATAAAAAAATAGGAAAGAAATTGTGAGATAGTATACTTTCCCGTACACATATGGGTTACAGTTTTGAGAGTTTATATGCTTGCATGCACGTGTTATGGCACATATGGGTTACAGTTTTGAGAGTTTATATGCTTGTTTTCTTGCATGTTATGGCACGTTTATGTTGGGAACAAAACTTTGGTGATTGAAGACAATCACCTAGAATTAATTGTGATTGAAGGTAATCATTAGAAAAGTCATCAGACCGGCTACTGGTTTTGAAGTTCTTTAGAATTGACGACTTCTGACATGTTGTGTTATTGTTGGTATATAATTATCTCAATGACGTGAGTACATGCTATTAAGTATTTTTTTTAAAATGCTCACCGTCCCAAATTAATTTTTTAGATTTGAAGAGCTTAGCGGTAGTGAGATGACAAAGTGGTAGTGATCGAAACTTTATGTATAATAGGCCGTTTATGTGTTGAGATGATCAAACCTATTTTATATTAAGTTTATTATCTAGTTTAAAGTTGTAAAAATTCGAGTTCATTGTTTGTAGGTTGTTAGAGTTTTCGGTCGTGCATTTTCAATTTCAACAATTGCTGTTTTGTACTTTTCCCAGATTCTCTCTTTTTATAAAAATGCCATAATTTTGATTGTACTGTGAATTTTTGAGCAAGATCGATGGGGTTAGAAAGGTTTTGTGTTGTAAGATTTGGGAATTTAAAATCACCCTAAAAGCACGCCCTGTGATTATGTTATGACCTTTTTCTCGGGCTGTGCCGATTTTATTCGAGTGATGATTTTTAAGTGACTTTGCCATCTTATTTCACTTAGCAAATGAGTTGATAAAATTTCAAACTTTTAGTATGATGTTATAAGTTAGATAGTATTTGCTCAAAAAATTATAATTGTTCAAGTATGTTAGGTTGGTCAAAACTCATACTATCGGTAATTTTCCTGAATTCTAAGTTTTAGTGTAACGTCCTAGATTTTCTCAACTCGGAGAATTTCTAAAAATCCGTAGAACTATTTACCGATTCCAAACATAAAGTCCCACTTGCACCTTTTAAGAGTTTTGAATTCATTTACATTGGAAAACATCGAGAGTAAGAAATTTCCAAAACTAAAACTTAAAATTCGCAAAATTTACCAGTGGCTAGTGATGGCAAAAATATCCGATCCGCCCCGAATCCGATGGATACCCGATCCGAATAGAGCGAAAAATACTTGATCCGCAGATCGGCGGGGCGGATCGGGGCAGATATCCGTGATCCGCCCCGAATTAAAAAAAAAGGATTCAATTGTAAAAAGATCAAAAATTTGGGACTAGGATTGAAAATGCAATTTTAAACTTCCTAAACCTAATTCTAATACTATTCTCTGAAATGAAATCTGAATCTCTCTAATTCTCTTCCCTGTTCCGTCCGTCATCCGTGCTCTGCTTCCAGAGTTCCAATCCATATTGAAGATTTGAAAGTTCCAGAATCCAGACCCTGCTTCATCGCTCCGCGCGGCTTCGCCTGACCTTCTCTTTGAAGAACTTCTTTTCTATTCTCTTCGGGTAATGAAATTTCTTCAATTTCTTCGACAAATTTATATATCGGTAAATTTCCTATTGTTGTTAGTTGGGGGTAGCTGAGAATGATTAAATAAAATTTTATGATTTACCCAAAGAAGCGGTTCTCAGTTAAGAGATTTCTGAGCAAGATTATGTACGATTTTTTGATCTGAGAGTGGCCGATCCATTGAAAAAAAAAACGGATCAGTATATGGATCAGGGCTCCGATCCGCATCCGATCCGCCCCGAAAAATGGCGGATCGCGGGGCGGATTTGGATCTCCTACAATTATTGCAGGGCGGATTTGGATCAGGCCGATCTGCCCCGATCCGCTTCGTTGCCATCACTACCAGTGGCATGAGATGTCTCCATAATTTTTTTTGACCAACCTAACGTAATTGAAAATTTATGATTTTTGACCATAAACTACCTAACCTATTAGAGAACAACATACCACAATTTAAGAATTTTGTCAACACATTTGCTGAGTTAAATAAGATGGTAAAGTCACTTGAAAACTATAACCCGGGTAAAACTGACGTAGCCTGAGAAACTGGTCATAACTTATTCACCCGACATGCTTTTAAGGTAAATCCAAATTCTCCAAAAATAAAATTCATAAAACCTTTCTACCCCACTGATCTTAATTAAAAATTTGTAGTACAAACCATGTCATAGAATTTTTAATAAATGGACAAAATTTGAAAAAAACTGTTGAATTAAAATTTTTTGTCCGACAACTAATCTACATATAATATATTAGATCATCTCAACACCTAATGACATAATTTATACATAATTTCATTCACTATCATTCATCATGCCGTTGCCAAATTCTTCAATATGGAAAGTAAAATAATTTGGGACATGAGCATTTCAAAGAAATACTCAATAGTAGATGTACACGCCATCGAGAAAATTATATACCCACAATCACACGACACGCCAAAAGTCGTAAATTCTAGAGAACTTCATAAATATGTAACGGGTCCAATATTTTTCTAGCGATTACCTTCAATTACCAATTTTATGTTTCCATCATAGACAAGCCATAACATGATAGAAAGACATTTAAACATTCGTCTAGGCATAGCATATGTCACAAATAATTAACATAAATGTGTGTGCTAGCATATAAACTTCTCAACAACATAAACCACATGTAAACAAAGAAAAACACTACCTCACATGTTTTCCAAATTCTCTTGAGTTGAGTCGGTGAAAGTAAATTTTTATGCAGGAAACTCAGAACGCTTGCATTTTACCTTTCTTGCAAAATTGTGTTTGAAAAGTGTGTATTGCATTAATTTTGTGTATGGTGAAAAGATGGAAAGAGAGATGCCGAGATAAGAGAAATGGAAGGGGCGAGAGGAGAAGAGAAAATTAAGAAGCATTTGGTTGCCAGTTGGTTAAATGCTATTAATGAAAATAGTAATTTATTATTCTTAATAATAGGTCCTGGAGACTTTTTAGTTCATCATGCTATTGCTCTAAGTTTACATACAACTACATTGAAAAGGAGGAAAGAGAGAAAATGAAGACTGAGAGAGAGAGGATAAATGGAGGAGAAAATGGACAGTTCTTTGGGATGGTTATGGGAGAAAGATAATCTTTTTTTTGGCAAAGATTATGGCCAATGTGGGAATTGAGAAGAGAAAATGATTTGAGTTAGTTGAAGATAAAGCGTTGATGTTTAAAGACCGACTGTGCATGCGTAGGGATGAGGGAATGAAATTATGATTGAAGCTCGTTCTGCTCCTTAAGCCACACACACAGACAGAACCAAAATGTATGAGGATTTGCATAATAAATTTTGGTGGAGAAATATGAAAATGAGGATAGCACTGTTTGTATCTAAATGCATAGTTTGTCATCATGTGAAGGCAGAACATCAAAGGCCACCAGGGTCATTGAATCCTATGGATATACCCGAGTGAAAATGGAAGAAGATTGTAATGGATTTTATCGTAGGTTTTTCTAGATCGGCAAGAGGTCATGACATCATCTGGGTGATAGTAGAATGATTGGAAAAATATGTTCATTTTCTGCCAGTTCAAATGATCTTCAGTTTAGAACAACTTGCACATATATGTGTCAGAGAGATTGTTTGACTTTATGGAGTACCGATGTCTATTGTTTCGAACCGAGACCCAAGATTTAATTTAAAATTTTGGAAAAGCCTTCAGCAAACTATGAGGACCAAATTAACATTTGGTACTGCATATTATCCTCAAACTCATGGGCAATTAGAATGAACTATTCAGTTCTTGAAGATATATTAAGAGCATGTGTCATTGACTTGGGTGGTAAATGGAAAAATCATTTGGCGTTGGTTGAATTTGCATACAACAATAGTTTCCAAGCTACTATTAGCATGGTATCAAACTAGGCATTATATGATCATCGATGTCGTACTCTAATATATTGGGATGAAGTTGGCAAAAGAAGAATTTTGGGTCCAGAATTGGTTGAGAAGACATTGGAAGCTATATACAAGATCATATCAAGGATTAAGATTGCTCAAGATCGCCAAAAGCATTATGCTGACCAAAGAAGAAAAGAGTTAGAGTTTGAGGTCAACGAGAAAATATTTCTTAAAGCGGCTCCAATGTAGAGAATACTGCGATTCTGTAAGAAATGAAAATTGAGATCGAGATTCATCGGCCCGTCCGAGATCCTTGAGAAAATTGGAAAAGTGGCATATCGTTTGGCATTGTCATCCGAACTCTTAGTAGTGCACGATGTATTTCATGTTTCTATGTTGAGAAAGTATGTGCACATCCTAGTCATGTGGTAAATGTTCAGTCGTTGGACATACAGGGTGACATGACGTATGAAGAAACACTTGCAGTGGTTCTAGATAGAAAGGTCCATGTTTTGAGAAACCAAAAAATTCCTTTAGTCAAAGTCCAGAGTGGTAGATACAAAGAGGATGATGCCACATGGGAAAGAGAATAAGATATTTTAGCCAAGCCAAATACCAAACTTCATTAATCAAGTAAATTAAATTTCGAAGACGGAAGCGGGGAGAGTTGTAGTGACTGTGAAATTTCAAACTTTTACGTTGAAAGTTTTCAGTTAAACTTTGAACATAAAGTTAGTTCTCTGCATCACTATGACACCTTTTTAAAATAACAAATTTACTTGTTTGGTCACAATGAATGTTGCACGCACTTGCCTTTTTATTTCTGAAGAGACGGGTTAGATTTTGTCAAAATGACAAGTTTCTTTATTTTTTATTGGGTTTAATTAAATTCATAATCAACTCGTCATATGGAAAATTGTCCCATATGTTTATTTTTTTTTTAACCCTGCTAAACTAATTTTTTTAATCGAGCCCCACAAATTACCCTCAGAAAACCACACTTCAACCACCACCAAACGACCCATGATGAGCCTTTAATTACCCCATAAAATTCTCCCTCAACCACCTATGAGTAGCCCCAAAACCGCCCTCCATTACCTCATAACCAACTTTATAAAATTACCTATTTTCCCTTCTCACTCCCTCTCGGGCCCCCCTCAATTCCCAACTCTTACACTCCATTTCCGGCCTCCTTATTCACTCTCTTCCCAAAAACTTCAACTTCGTATTCCACCTACATCTATAGCCAACCTTACAGACAATTTCATTCTCACAAATCATAGAAAATGACAAGAGAATTTAATACATGTACACAAACTCACGTCACCCATACTTTTTGTACACAAAGTTTCAAGAAAGAAAAAAAGGCAAGTGTTGAATTTTGAAAGGGTGCAGTAGAATCAAATTCACATACTCGACTCTAAAAAGTTTGGAAAGAATTTGTGAGGTAGTATGCTTCTTTGTACACGTGGGGTGGGGTGGGGTGGGGTGGGGTGGGGTGCACGCACTTGCCTTTTTATTTCTGAAGAGACGGGTTAGATTTTGTCAAAATGACAAGTTTCTTTATTTTTTATTGGGTTTAATTAAATTCATATTCAACTCGTCTTATAGAAAATCGTCTCATATGTTTACTTTTTTGCTAAACTAATTTTTTTAATCGAGCTTCACAAATTACCCTCAGAAAACCACACTTCAACCACCACCAAACGACCCATGATCAGCCTTTAATTACCCCCATAAAATTCTCCCTCAACCACCTATGAGTAGCCCCAAAACCACCCTCCATTACCTCATAACCAACTCTATAAAATTACCTATTTTCCCTTCTCACTCCCTCTCGGACCCCCCTCAATTCCCCACTCTTACACTCCATTTCGGCCTCCCTCTTCACTCTCTTCCCATAAACTTCAACTTCATATTCCACCTACATCTATAGCCAACCTTACTGACAATTTCATTCTCACAAATCATAGAAAATGACAAGAGAATTTAATACATGTACACAAACTCACGTCACCCATACTTTTTGTACACAAAGTTTCAAGGAAGAAAAAAAAGATAGGTGTTGAATTTTGAAAGGTTGCAGTAGAATCAAATTCATATACTCTACTCTAAAAAGTTTGGAAAGAATTTGTAAGGTACTATGCTTCTTTGTACACGTGGGGTGGGGTGGCGTGGGGTGGGGTGGGTTGGGGGGGCTACACTTTTCAGAGTTTTATTTGCTAGCATGCACGTATATATTATTTGCTTGTGATGTATGTCATGACTAAATCGATGTTTAGTTGCTTGTTTTCTAGTATTTTATAAATACTGACAAACACGCTATTAATTATTTCATATTTAATGTTGTTATGGCCTATAGGTACATAGAAGTGTTGTGGTGCGTTCAAGTAGCTTAGTCTAAGCTCGTGTTTAACCATGTTGTGAGTTGATTTATCTAGAAAGATAGGTTGTGCTCTCCAAACCCGTAGCTATTTATATTTATTTTTTGAAATATTTCCTATAATATTTTTCAAAAATTTATTGAGTCTAGTAATTAGTTTTGTCTAACCTGACCTCGTTGTTTTTTGAGCAGACCAATCCGTTTTACATTAATTCTATATAAAGTACATTGAATCAATTCATTTAACAACTCCATGCAACTATAATTCTACGAGCATACATAAATGCATGAATTCATGCTTACCTTTTTATTATCTCACCCTTTCTTTTTCCTTTTTTGTTGAGAATTTGATGTGTCGAAATGAATAAGTGGTAGTACAGGTGATACTTGTATGAGCTAACCTTCCTCCATAGGTAGCGGTATTTATAGGCTGTGTTTATAAAAACAAAAATTAAGTGGGCTATCTATCTCGTTGCCATTTCGACGCTCAAGTTGTGACACCCGAGTTTTTTCATGCTTTAATTTATTTGCGCCATAAATTCTAGGCCCAGAAATATTTTCTACTCGTCTCTAGAAGGCCCAGTCCAAGTCTAATTAACGTCCATTATGAGAAATGACAATTAAAGCCCTCTATAAGAAAAGCCCAATTAAGGCCCACTATGAGAAAAGTCCAAACAATGTCCAATGACGATAAGATAGCCCAATCCATTTAGAGAAAAATATCTCACAAATTTATTTAAGTTAAAAATTGTATATATTTATTTGAAAGACAAAAATTATGGGATATTTTAAAAATAAATAAATGTCTTGTAATATTCACCAATTAAATTCTCCCCTAAAATTCCTCAAATCCGCCCCTCCCCCTGGCCCCCTTCCAATAATCCCCCCGGCTATACACATACATACAAACACAAGAAAAATATACACTAAGAAAGAAAAGAAAGAAGAAGAAGAAAAAAGAATAAAATAAGAAGAAGGAAGGAAAAAAAAGCAAGAAAGCTTAAACCTTTTAAAGTTCATTTCAAACAAGGTAGGAATATCATGTGCTTGTAGATTAAATCCCTTTTATTTATTTGTATTATGTAGAGTTGGCAAAATTGGCCTAACTCAATGGGCCAACTCGTATAATCTGGGTGTTGGGTTAGGCTAGGCCTTATAAAAGTTGACTAAAAGAAATCGGGTCTATTTTAGCCTAGCCTGATTTGCCCCACTGGGCCATGTGGACTGGTGTCACGCTGGCCCGACCAATTTTTTTTTCACTTTATGTTTCACTGTTTCATGCTCTAGTCCAAATTAGTTCAACCCAACCCAGCAGCCAGCATGTGACCTAAATGGCTAAATCTGAAATGAGAAATCAATGAAATCAAAATATTGGATACCCTAATCCGATTGCAATTTCATTCCATCAGATTCTTCACCAGTCCACCACTAGACGACGCCCTGGACAAAATCTTGGTGCCCGCATTTGTCAAGGTATACTCGTAATATATGTATGATTTGGTTCTATATAAATGCTCGTTCAATTGGAAAGTTGAATTCCAATTTTCATCAACGAACTTACATGATGCTTGAAAGTGCAATTAGATAACATCGGTAGTTTCTTGAGGTTGGATGTGTCAACTAGATGGAATTCAACTTACATGATACTTGAAAGTGTAATTAAATATCGCTATGCTTTCACTAATTTGACCTACAATGATAGAAATTTCAACCAATGCCCATCTAATGATGAGTGGGAAAGAGCAGATAAGATGCTTGCTTTCTTGGCCCAATTTTATTAAATTACAAAGTTGATATCCGGGTCAACTTACTCCACCTCCAACTTGTACTTCATGCAAGTTTACACTATATAATTGAAATTGAATCAAAATTTGGATAGTGAAAATGAGGTGATCAAAGATATGGCAGCAAGAATGAAGGTAAAATTTGATAAGTAATGGAGTGACTTTTTTGTGGTTCTTGCACTAGGGTGTGTTCTTGATCCCCGCACGAAGTAAGGTTCTTGAACTTTTGCTATAAGAGACTTTATCCACATGGCTATCAAGATAAGGTGGATAGGGTAAAGAATGTTTTGCATACGTACAAAATGGAAACCAAGCTCAATTGCTTCACATGATATGAGTTGTATGACTCAATCTCATCGACAATGGCCAATGACTATAGGGAAAAATAAAACAAACTCATTGTCATCTATATATGAAGTAAGATTGGGGTTTAGATAATTATGTCACATGTTATTTATTGTTTCTTTCCAAGTATCTAATTTCATTTGTACTTTGTTCATATGTTTGTAAAATGGTAGGAGTTTGAAGAAGAAATGAGCCAAGAGATTAGAAACAATGGCAAGTCTCAACTTGATATTTATTTGGATGAGTTGTGGGTAATGATAAGGACTTTGATGTTCTTTAATATTGGAAGATGAATAAACATCGATTCTCCGTTCTTGCAATTATGGCTTGTGATATTTTCAGTATTCCAATCATAACAGTATCTTCAGAATCTTCTTTCAGTATTGATGGTCGTATCTTGAACAAGTATTATTAACAAATATTTACTTACCTTATTTATTACTTACCTTGTTGGTAGAATTGTATTTGTAGTAAGATATCATGTATGTAATATTTCTATTTTAGGTAGAATTCTTTTCCTATTAGTATATATATCTTGTACTCTTATTCAATCATTCATTCAATTGAATCAATACAGAGAATTATTTCTTCACACATATTTTCTCTCATATTTAAAATGGTGTCAAAACAACGATTCTGAGCAACGATGTCTGGCACAAAAACCATAAAAGCGACGATTGCCCAATTGGATCCTATGGCTCTACGGCAATTCGATCATCCAGACCTAATCCTCGTTTCTAAACCACTTGATGGAAACAATTATGGACAATGGAGTAGGGCTATGAGAATTTTCCTCATTACCAAGAATAAAATTGGCTTCGTTGATGGAAAGATCAAAGTGCCAGAGGAAGAAGATGAGAAGTATTCTATATAGGAACATAGTAATCATGTGGTACTATCATGGATACTTAATTCAGTACATCCAGATATTGTTGAAAGTATCATATGCTCTAAATCTGCCACAGAAGTATGGAACGACCTACAAGATCAATTTTCTCAAGATAATGATGCGTGAATATATCAGATTCGCCAAGAAATTGCTGAGCATCGACAAGGAAATCAATCGGTGTCAGCTTATTATACCAAATTAAATGGGCTATGGGATGAATTGGATTCTTATCACAACCCAATTGGATACACTCGTGGAAATCTTAAGGTACTGGCTAAAAGGGATGAGAAGGAGAAAGCCATGCAATTCTTGATGGGGTTGAATGATTCTTATTCCATAGTTCGTGGAAGCATACTTATGATGAGCCCCTTCCCAGATACCAGGAAAGTCCACATTATTTTAATGCAACATGAAAGACAAGTTGAGGTTGCAATAGATCGTAAAGGGCAACATTCAATCAATTGGGAGAAATCAAACTGGAAAAGTGACAATCGGCCCAACCGGTCGACCGGTTCATCCTATCGGTCGACCATTTTAATAGAAACAGTGTGTCCACTGTGGGATGACTGGCCACGTTGTTGATACCTGCTATTTTATCCATGGCATCCCTTCAGGGCACAAGTTTCATGGAAAGGACGTGAAGCCACGATTGAAGCCACGAAACAAACGCTTCACAAACGCTTCACAAACACTGTCGTCACCTTTACACATGACCCAAATGAAGGAAAAACCAGAGGCGGATTCAAGGGGGAGCTGCACTGTGCTTAAGCCCAGTGCAGCCCAAGCCCAGTAAGCCCAAGTTTATGTGTAAATATTGATTTTTTAAAGAATAGTTTGGCCCAAATAAAAAATAGCCCACTTTCTAAGTGGGCTAAAAAAAAAAATAAATCATTTACACATTAAAATCCATTACATTCCAACCAAAAATATAGCCAACTTTTTAAATGGGCTAAATTAAAATTTAAATCATTTACACATTAAAATTCATCCAATTCCAAACAAACAAAAAAATAGCCTACTTTTTAAGTGGGCTAAATTAAAATTTAAATTATTTATACATTAAAATCCATCCCATCTCAAACAAAAAAATAGCCCACTTCAATAAAATTTAAATCATTTAAACATTAAAATCCATCATATCCCAAACAAAAAAAAGGCCCAATTCTTAAATGGCCAATTCCAAAAGAACCAAATCCAATTGGATTTATTTATCTTTATCCATTTTTTCTGTTTATTTATTAATCTATAAATTATAATTTTATATGAATTTTGATTTGTTATTGAAAGATAAATAATGATGTTTACTTGATTTTGAGAAATTATTTCAAATTTCAAAAAGTAGAAAAAGAATAAAAAAAAAAAAGGTACTTAGGATTTTATATGTTTTTACATAACAAAATTTTGTTGAGAGAGACCTTATTAATAAAATAGATATAGATTCTATTATAGAAGAATTCGCAACGGTAAAAGATCGTCGGGCGCAACTTTCTTTAGCTAGTTTTAGATCTTGAATTTTTTTGTGCAATGGCTTTTTGTAAACTTTTTAAATATTATGACTTATACAAAAAATTAGATTCTTATAAAAATAGATTAAGTAATTGTGAATTTAGAAAAAAAAAATTTCGGGGGCGCTGCCCCCGAACCCCCGTAAACTAGCCCACCTCTTTGTCATATCCTGGATCCGCCCCTGGGAAAAACCCTCACAGCCAAAGAATACGAGCATATTATGATACTTTTAAACAGCAAGACGTGTAATGATAAGTCTCATATTAATACCTCAGGCATCAATTCCTCTACTACATCTTTGAGTAATTCATAGATTATTGATAGCGGGGCTACTGACGATGGACAAAGGATGAGATCGTTGAAAATAAATCCATGCCAAAGCACAAAACTATTCAATTACCATATGGGGGTCATGCCCTTATTAAATCTATTGGTGCCGTTAACTTAGGGAATAATATGACTGTTGATAATGTGTTTTATGTTTCCAACTTCAAAGTTAATCTATTATCTATCAGTAAACTTACTAGAAGGTTAGGTTGTTATGTGAAATTTTTCCTAATTTTTGTGTCATGCAGGATTTGACTACGAAGAAGACGATTGGCTTTGGAGGGCAGAGTAACGGCCTATATTATCTTTCACAAAGACCGCAAATACATCATACTGCCACTGGATCAACCAATCTATGGTATAGACGTCTTGGGCACCCTTCAGCCTCACCTCTTCAATTCCTAGCATAAAGTGTTTTAGATATTAGTTTTGATTCCCACGATATTTGTGATGTTTGTCATTTGGCAAAACAATCTAGATTACCTTTTAAAGTTAGTCAAATTTCTAGCAATAAACCATTTGATTTGATTCATTGTGATATCTGGGGACCCCATAGAATTTATTTTTATTCTGGTACTAGATATTTTCTTACAATCGTTGATGATTTCTCTCGCTATACTTGGGTACATCTTATGCATTACAAATCTGAAACTCAAGGTATAATTAAGAATTTCTTTGCTTGGGTTAAAACTCAACACAACCTGACTATAAAAGTCCTACGGTCTGACAATGGTTAAGAGTTCTTATCATTGCCTACATTCCTAGATGAAAATAGTACCATTTTTCATCGATCATGCCCTTATACCCCTCAACAAAATGGAGTAGTGGAGAGAAAACACTGCCACCTCCTTAATGTGGCTCGTGCCATTAGATTTCAAGCCAATCTCCTGTTAAAATTTTGGGGAGAACATATCTAGACAGCTTGTTACCTTATCAATCAGATACCTTCGCCATTGTTCTCACACAAAACACCATACGAATAATTGCACAAGAAACCCCCCAGGACAAAAAGGATACCTCTTATATGACTTAACCGACAGAAAGCTAGTGGTGTCCCGAGACGTCGTGTTCCATGAAACCATATTTCTATACGCCTCCCAACAAAATGATGAAACCAACTCCATCCCGTTGCCACAATCTATGTCTCTGAATGTTGAAATACCACATTTAACTTATCCTGAGGACCAACATGTAGCAGAAACTGATAGTTTGCCTGAAGGTCCAGCACACTAGTCAACCGGTCGACCAGATAGTTCATCTGTTCTAATAGAGAACATAACCGATCGACAGGTTCCCTCATCCGTCTCAATAGAGAGCTCAAACGGTCGACTGTCTTTACCTACCAGTCGACTAGTTGAGTAGTTTTTCCCACATTCACCTGATAGCCAGCCAGACCAACCTCCTGTAGTACTAAATGACCAAATTCGACGTTCTACAAGATCAGTTCAAACCCCAATTCGCCTGAAAGATTACTATGTCAATCATGCTCTGCCTATTCAAGTCGGGTCTCTTCTGGTCAAATCCAGTACTCGACATCCTATATCAAGGTATATATTATATAAAAAATTTTTTTCCATTCATTATACTTTTACATACAATATTTCTCGTATCATTGAGCCAGCTACATATGAGGCAGCATGTCAGGATCTCAAATGGGTAGCTGCTATGAACGATAAAATTCGTGCCTTGGAAGAAAACAATACTTGGTCCCTTGTCTCGTTTCCTCTGGGTCATCATCCTATTGGTAGTAAGTGGGTGTTCAAGGTCAAGTTTCATTCAGATGGTATAGTTGAACGATACAAAGCACAGCGGGTGGCAAAGGGGTTTACTCAATGAGAAGAGATTGATTATAATGAAACTTTCGCTCCAATTGCAAAGTTAACAACAGTCAGATGCTTACTTGCTATCACCTCCATTCGCAATTGGACACTTCATCAGATGGATGTACAAAATATATTTCTTCATGGTGATCTTGATGAAGAGGTCTATATGACTCACCCACCTGGATTTCATGGACATGAGGAGTCACTTGTATGTCGACTCTATAAATTTTTATATGGATTAAAACAAGCATCTCGTTCTTGGTTTCAAAAATTTGTATATGATGTTATTCAGTTTGGATTCAAACAGTCACATGCAGATTACTCACTCTTTACCAAGGTCAGTGATGATTCATTTACAGCTATTTTATTATATGTGGATAATATGATCGTCACAGGAAATGATAAAGAAGAAATTTCTTCCACAAAGACGTTCCTTGCATCTCAATTCAAGTTGAAGGATCTTGGCACATTAAAATATTTTCTTGAAGTAGAAATTGCTCGCTCAAGATCAGGAATTTCAATAAATCAAAGAAAGTATAATCTTGACATTCTCCAAGATGCAGGATTACTTGGAGCAAAACCTGCAGCATTTTCCATGGAGCAGTCATTAAAATCTAATTTGACAAATGGAAAGTTGTTGAAAGATCCCATATATTATCGACGGTTGGTAGGGAAGCTCATTTATCTCACCATTACTAAGACCAGAAATCTCATATTCGGTCAATACACTCAGCCAGTTCATGCAGACACCTAGACAACCCCATCTTGATGTAGTTCACCGATTACTTCGATACTTGAAAGGGGCACCAGGACAAGGATTATATTTTTCATAAGTGGAAAATTGCAGCTAGCAGGATTTTCTGGTGCAGATTGGGCTGGAGATATTACTACACGACGGTCAGTTACGGGATATTGTATATTTATGGAAAATATGCTCATATCATGGAAAAGTAAGAAGCAAACGACTGTGTCCAAATCTTCAGCAGAAGCAGAGTATAGGACGATGGCTTCCATTACTTTTGAGCTTACATGGTTGAGACAATTGTTGACAGACTTATGTGTGGATCACCCACAAGCAACAACCTTATATTGTGACAATCAAGCAGCAATACATATTGTAGCTAATCCAGTATATCATGAGAGGACAAAGCACATTGAAATAGATTGTAATATTATTCGTGAACGAATCGTTAAGAGAGAGATCAAGACTACCTATGTTCCAAGTAGCAATCAGATTGCAGATTTATTTACTAAAGCACTGGGCAATGAGGCATTTCACAATCTCACTCGCAAGTTGGGTACTTTTGACATATATGCTCCAACTTGAGGGGAAGTATTAACAAATATTTACTTACCTTATTTATTATTTATCTTGCTGGTAGAATTGTATTTGTAGTAAGATATCATGTATGTAATATTTCTATTTTAGGTAGAATTCTTTTCCTATTAGTATATATACCTTGTACTCTTATTCAATCATTCATTCAATTGAATCAATACAGATAATTATTTCTCCACACATATTTTCTCTCATATTTTATAAGTATAGAAGTTGCATACTCCCTAAAAATGTACAAGTCCTCATTTGTACTCGTAATTAGTTACATGGTTTCGAAGAAATTGAAGCTTCTGGTAATACTAATTATTTAATGACTTTTCTTGTATTGTGAATTGCAGATGTAGATATGCCAGTTCCAAATGATATAACTTTCTCAAAGCAAGATTCAAATCTCATTCGTGATGATGATGATGATGATTCTGTTCATTGTTAGATTGATTGATTTACTCATTTACAGAATTGTGTTTGTATGAAATCTCTTTATTTGAGATTAATGGATTGTGTTTGTATGACATACTCGTAATCTATAGATTTTTCATTGGTGTCTGTCTAATGTCTACATTATTATCTCATGGTTGTGAATTTTCATTTATGGAACTATTGTAATTGCAATTTAATACTTTACATTATATTTTAGTATTGATAACTTGATATACACACTTGTATGTATATATATATTTTAAAAAATTATAAATTGGGTTAGACTGGGTTGGGCGAGCTTTTTATTGGCCTGTATAGAAACTGCTCGACCCTCAATTGAGTGTGGCCCGATTGGGTTGATCCATTTGCCAACTCTAATATTATATGTAACTTCTATGCTAAAGATTATGTTTATGGCCATTCCGGATGTTAGAAGTATAATCCATGTCATTATACAAGAAAGAAAGATTTTTTGTTTTATCTTTCATGATTAAACATAAGAAAGAAAGAAATTGGGTTTATGACCCTTGAGCTCCCCGAAATTTAGAAGTTTGTATAGTATTTGTGCATGATAATCGATATTTAATTGGGATTAGCACATATTATGTAGATGTTCCTATTGAGTTACCCAAGCTCGCCATTTCTCATCTTCCACATATCGATCTTGGGTTGGATGGATCAATGATGAAAGAAATGGGAAGATTTATGCCAAGAGAAGGAATAAATTTTCATATTTATGTTAATTTAGAATTTGTAACCTTGATAGAATTTTTGTGTTCGTGAGAGTATGCGTATTTTCTATTTAATGATTATATTAGACTTAATTGGAGTACTAAGAATTGAATTTTTTTTATCAATAGATGCTAAATGGTGGATTTTGATTTAAAACGGAGAACAATGAATCTGTCCAAAAATTTCAGAAGGTAGGTCTGACTTCGAATGGACGTCCTGAGTTTTGTATTTAGAATTTTGAGGTAAAATCAGTTGGGCTTGATATATTGACAGTTTTCTGCCTATGAGATTTGGAATCACTCCAATTGGGCGACCGTTGGAGGACTAATTGGAATAGTTAGATTCTAAATTTTTAATATGTTTTATATGATATGTTATAAGTACTTGCTCAAAAGTTTCAGAATTTTATGAGATCGTTTACTATGTAAAAAATGATTAGTACATTAACAATGCGTTGCTGTCTCGGATTTTGTTTACTACATACTTGGCTTATACATATGAAGACCTTGTTGTACTTGAAAAATCACGAAATTTTGATATGCTGTAGGTGGAAGACTTGTGAGTATTGGTAAAATTTTTAGAAGTTTTCATGACCATTTGAGTCTCTTATTCTTGCTTTGGGTGTTTAGGGGTAAGTTGTCTTTTAATGAGCTAAGTTAGAAATATTTAATCAACGCAAAGAACTTCAAGTAAACTAAGAGGTTTGTAATTAGCATTGTAAAGAAATTGGAGTTTTATCCTAATAGCGACATTTAAGTTCTGCAAACAGTAGTCTACCCTTTCTTGTAAAAGGAGAAAGAGTTAGAGAGACGTACCTGAGTCTCATAGAAGAGATTTTGGAGTGTCACACAAGTCAAATTTTGAGATAAAGAAAGTTTATGGAAATATAAAAGCTGATAAAAGTAGAAGAACTGGTCAAAAAGAAATACCCGAGACATCTATCTCCCTTATATAGGCCTTAGCTAATGTGGCATTGGGGTGATTTTGTGTGGAGGGATGAGTGTCTTCATTTGCTCCTGAAAATGTGGCTGGAATATAAGTCATGATATCTCCATGATGCCATGAATGTTACAACAATAGTACAGGGAATGAGTGATTGAAATCGACTTTGTGCCTACTCGGTTGAATTCATAGTATTGAATCGAACAATTTGGAGACTACATCTTCATATAAGTTATAAGTGTAACATGGTGTAGAGTCTA
This sequence comes from Forsythia viridissima, assembly GCA_030279155.1. NCBI lineage: Eukaryota > Viridiplantae > Streptophyta > Magnoliopsida > Lamiales > Oleaceae > Forsythia > Forsythia viridissima. Next base: position 7,210,218 of record CM059036.1, read on the forward strand.
AATCAACCATCCGAGTGACGTACTTACTCGACCAACTCGGACCTCAACATATTACTCATTAGTACGATTAGGCTTGGGCGTCGGGTTGATTGGTCTGGGTATTTCAATATTTAGAATTACCTATACACTTTGGATATTTTGTAAATAGAATAATTGGGGTCCATGTAATTATTGGAACCAAACCCGAACTAGAACCGTTAATTCTAGTTCGGATTCGTTCTACCAAAAATTTCAAACCTATAAATTAGAGTTAGAAAAAAGAAAATTACCTCTCAAAATTGAGGATTCGTTTCGGTTGAGGACCTTTGCATTCGCTGTTTCACTGTGTGTTGAGCGAGAGTACGAGACAATACAATATTTTTATTGTGTATTTGAGCAAATAGCGATTAAGAATTTGGAATTTGAGTATTTGGATTTAGGGGTGGTAGGTTTTGTACTTTTGGTTTGGGTCTTGGACAATTGAACTCTTGTATTTGGTACCGTGGTGTTGAGTTGGGGTCATTGGATTAGGGTGAATAAATTATAAAAAATGACAAGTTCGGTTCTAGACAGGTACCTACGCTTCCAGTTCAAGAACTAAGAATCGACCCAGATTGAACCTCCAATTCCAGTTAGAGATGTTTGGTTCTGGTTAAAATGCCCACCCCTAAGTGTGATGGGGTCCTTCCATGATTTGATGGACGGATGTCTACTAGGTAGAACACTGATATCAACTATGATTTTACTAATCGGCATTGACCACGTCTTTAAAGTGATGGTCGATCACTTCATTTAGAGTATAACTCGACCTTGTAGTCAACTCTAATTTTGCAGGCCAACTCGACTATAAAGTGCCAATTCAACCACATGTGAGAACTCGGATTAAATGTTTCTACGGTAGTGGTCTATATGTATTGTAAGCCCCCTATTCTTCTAAGATACATATCATTGAGGAGTCCAAGTGTGCCATTACATTAGGGATGGTAACGAGCCAAGCTAAGTTGGCCCGCGAGCTAGGAATGGCAAAAAAACCAGCCGCCCCGGACCTGTCCCCTCAAAAATTTTTTTTTTAAAAATCATAAAATATAGTAGAAATTATAATTTTCACTAAAAATAAACTAAAGAAAAATCAAACCTGGGTTGAAACTTATAAATTACCAATATTAACCACTACACCACAACTCAAATCTTCCAATTGTTTTGTTTTGTTTGGTACAAATATTTAAAAATTTGTATTTATTTATTTTTTAGTTTAACAAAAAAAATAATAATATGGGTGGTTGGCGGGTCAAAGGGCCGCCCAGCCCCGAGCAGGCTAAAATTTTTGCGGGACGGGGCCGACCCAACCTGGGCCTACTCCATTGCCATCCCTACTGCGAGCCCAACCATGAAGCTTGACTTGTTTAAAATTGAGGTTTGGGCTTATTGGCCTGCGAGCTGAGTCGGGCTCTATCCATATTCAAAATGAGTGGCTCGGCTCGTGGCTTGAGCTCACGCCTACCGAGCCGGCTTGGTTTGCGAGTTTTTTTTTTTTTAATCTATTCTCTCTTTCTTTTGGCTGTAGTTGCAATCAAATTAAATATAAACTGTAAAATCTAAATTACAAGTTACAACCATCTTTCTTTTTCTGGGTTTGAGACCGGCTACCTTAAACGTATGCGAAATTAAAGTTGTATACGAATATAATATTATGTGTACAATTTTTTCTTTTAAAATGAACAAAAAAATTACATAATTAAATCAAGAAACTAAAACTTACAATTTTAATATCCCGTGTTCTGCATCTCTTCAGATAGTATACCATATATATATATATTCTTTTAGCCTTGATCATTCGTCTGAGAAATCCTGCCACTTAAACTAAATGCAACCTCCGATGCTACTGTAGACACCAGAGGTGTTAGTAGATCACGTGCAATCTTTGATATAATTGGATATTGCCATTTGTTAGACTTCTATCATGATAGGAGATCAAAATTATCTATTTCTTTTGGTCATAGAATACTACGAACGTCTGCAAGGAAATACTTAGATAACTCAGGGGGCATTTCTACTAAGTCATGCTCAACTTGCACACTAGTAAAAGCTTGTTTACGAGCGGGTGAGACATTCATGAAATTAATAGCTTGTCTAATTTTTTCTAATTGTAGTCTTATGAACTCTAAGCCATCTTGCACAATCAAATTAATAATGTGACAAACACAACACATATGGTAAAATATAGCTTCGAATTGGGTCTAAGTTACTTAATGAATTTGTCAACGGTAACTTTATTTACATTGGCATTGTCAAAAGTAAAACTCCATACCTTATCGTGCATACCATATTATTTTATAATGGATTTTAAAATGAAGTGTATGTTATTAGCATTATGAGGATATTCCATCAATCTAAATGCAATAATTCTTTTATGCATAATTTACTGCCTATCAATGTAGTTATGGCATCAATGTAACCTTTATTGTTATTACCCATCCACAAATCACACTTGCCTTTTTTTTTTATTAAAAAAAAAAACAATATGACACTATTAAAAGTTTTTAGATCACAAATCACACTTGCCTTTTTTTTTAGAAAATATTTTTATAGTACCAGAAGGAAGTGTATTTTTGCAAAAAGGTTTATACCTGGGTTGGACACAACATTGTACGAGTATGGTAAAACGAGGTGAATCCACCATGGCTAGCGGCTTTTCATCTGCAGCTACGTATATGGCCATACCTTCGTGCATTCTTTCTTGCGAATAGCCTAGTTTGAAAGAGCCGAACTAGAACCACCGTCATTTGGACCGTTATCATTTTTAAACGTTCTGCCTTATTAAATTCGTGAAACCTAATTTTTAAATGTTCTATTGCCTCATTAAATTTTGGCCAGGCAAGCATTTAAAAATGTCTGCCTTTAGGCCTACCATTGGGGTGAAGAGCCACTAATCAGCTCGACGGCCAGCCCGTGCTCGAGCCTATTTTCAAAAATATAACTCAGACTGGGCTGAGGCTCGTCACACACTAGCCACGAGCCGGCTCATCTCAGGCGACCCGACTCATTTGTTATCCCTACATTATATAGCTTCTAATTCACACTTGTTTTTTGTTGAGCTCCCTTATGCTCTTGATATTTGTATACACATTGCATGGTTAAAAAGTCACAAATTAAACTGACTCCATAACTTGTCAAAATTATTGCAAGTTTTTGGCTACGTACTCACTCGAGAGTCATTCTTGGCCTTAACCAATATTTGTCAATTACTTAGTCGAGTACTATTCTTGGCCTTAGCCAATATTTTGCCATGTACCCGGTCGAGTACTATTTTTAGCTTTAGCCCTTTTCTGGCTAAGTATGCAGTCGAGTACTATTCTTGCCATTGGCCAATATTTTACCACGTATTCGATCGAGTACAATTTTTGGTCATTTACTATTTTTAGCCTTAGCTAATTTTTGGTCAAGATCTCCATCTGGTATTATTTCTAGCTTTGGCAATGTACTTAGTCAAAGTACTACTTTTGGCTATGTACTCGGCCGAGTGCTACTTTTGGCCTAGTACTCGGTCAAGTACTATTTTTGGCCTTAGTCAATCTTATGTCATGTGCTTGGACGAGACCTAGGCTTATCATGTGTACTTAAGAAAGGCTAAGTCTTACTATGCCTAATAAGATTCAAGGAAGTTTTATTCATGAGCTTGGGTGAGGCCAAATGACTCGAGTAGAGACATTATACAACGAGAAGTGGATCACGTGGAAAACATACTATAGCCAAAAATGACTCTTACATAAAACATACCACGACCTGGAGTGGTTCACGCGAATATGTACATCGGCCAAGAGAGTCTCACTGGTCAAGTACCATTTCTACTACTAATATGGTTAATCCAATATCTACATGATTGGCCACTCTACTCAACCACATAAGACCTAGCTAAGTAACTAATATCTTGACTATGTATTATACCTACAGTCTACTTGTCTGTCTCAGTGGCTAGAGAAGGAGTTCAGAGGCGATTGACTAAGTAATTGGTCAATCTAGTTCCTTCATTCTCTTATTTCTCAAGAGTGTGAAGGACTACTCTTTTCATCTGGTCAAGGTCGACTAACATACTCGACATTCTATTTTCATTTGTCACATTTTGATTTGTACTCATATTGCAATTTCTTCTTATTCGACTTGGGTTCCCGGTGTTCCTCAAATATTTGGTCATGACCATTACCTCGTATGTCTTATGATTCATGAGGTTCTGTATCATCTTCTTTATCTCTTTAATAGGAGGATATGTGATGGTATTATTGGTGGAGGTGTCACCGGTTGGAGTCACAGTGGAGCTACAATGGTATATGTGAGGATCAACTGGATGTATGGTCGGACCTACCTCATTAATTGGATAAATTATCCACCCATTTTCCTTAGTTAATTTTACTTCTTATTTGACTCCTAAACATTTTGTACATTTTGTTTGCCCTGAAACATTGCATTCAAACATATATAGCTTAAATATAAGAAAAAATTAGAGATGGGCTCCACAACATTTCACGTAGTGTGGTTATGGGTCTCCAACCTTCAAAAGTGAGATACTAGGTCCCCAACATATTTACATAAATGAATCTGAGTCCTCACATGACCGAAACCGTCAATATAGAAGCCACAATCATACTACATGGACCTCACTTTTAAAGGTTGGGAAGCCACGACCATACCACATAAAAGATTAGAGACCCCAACCCTAATATTTTCTAAATATAACATCAACTAGAAAACAAGTTTAGAAACTTCACTTAGTTTTCCTCATGTCAAATTGGTCGATGTACTATTTTTACATTTTACCCAAAGTAATATCATTTATGTTTAGCATTGGATTTGAATATTACGTCAAGATTCGAGAATTCCAAAAATATGTCTCGATATGAATCACGCGAGTTTGGAGTAATTCGAAGAAATAATAAATCCAAGCTTTATCATTAAATAGCACTTTGTTGATACATATAGAATCATATACAAGATAAATTTGTGCAACATGGCATAGGTTGCTAACTTCTCTAGAGTAGCACATTTTAGGGATTCTTTTTCCTTCATTCCTTCCTTCCTGAGGTAGCACCTTCCTGACGTGGAGGTAGAAAACCTATCTTCTGTGATGCTAATCCAGCTTAGGCTTCTATCAGATGTCATGCCTCACGCATGACTCAACCAAAGACCCCAAGAGCAGTCGAAGATCTTGCCCAAGAAGGCACAATGAGTGCGTAAGGTAGGGGACCGAAGGCCAGGCATTTGCAGCACTAAGCCAAATGGCTGAATGTGAACTGGATGAGCACCATTACGTGCGGAGCACAGAGGGAATGGAGGTCGCAAGTAGCCTAAGTCTAAGGTAGACGAAGGCACATACACATGTAGAAACACAAGAAGGTACAAATGTTGGACGAAAGTGAAGGCTGGTAGGTCTACATGTTGGATGGACTTGAAAAGGTTTGCAAAAGACTTTAGAAGCTTGCTGAACATTTTCAAAAAAAATATAAGACTAGATAATTCCATAGAAGAAGCTTCTTAGAGTTTTCTATGGACAAATGTGGATATCACACGATAATATTAAAACTGCGTAAAGATTCCTAGAATGTTCAAAGTTTTAGGGAGTTGTAGATGATCTATCACATCCATTGATTTGGATGAATCTCCACCATCTATTAATAGTATAAATAAGAGCTAGGTTCATTTGTAAACCCATATTAGTGAAAAGAGTTTGAGAGTAATATAGAGTACTTGTGTGAGGACAAGTGAGGGCTTGTAAACATTTGTACTGCTTAGAAAGTTTTTAATACAAAGTATGAAAATTTTCTTTCTAATAACGTTTGTCGTTTTCCGATTCTTTGCCTTGAAATATTGTTGGGTATTGGTGTCAAGCACACATGTAACACTACAAGAAAGGAGGTCAACAACGGTGACAAAAGTCGTCGCTGAAGGATCAAATGTCGTCCATTTACATTTGTAGAGATGACAAAGTCGTCGCTGAATGCCGCCGCAATAGTTTAGTGCTTATAGAGTAATAGCGACGATATAAAGTCGTTGCTACATATATTTGAATCTACAGCGACGATATGTTCATCACAACAATGTTGTGGTCTATGTCTCGAAATTAGAGAAAAAGAGACGACAAAGTCATCGCTGTTATCTGAAATAGTAGCAACGTGAATGTCGCCGCTATTATCTTTTATATACAACAATTATTAGCGACGACTTGGAATATATAGAGACGACTTTGTCATCGTTAATGTGAATTGATTTGTTTTATTATAGCGACGACATTAAACATTATGATTTTTTTTAAAAAAAATTTATATAATATATCAATAATTCTAAAAATCTACAGATCCCCCAAACCCTCATCCTCGTTCTCGTCCTCCTCTGGCACAACCACCGATATGCTATTCTTCAGAAGTTCAATTTTTCGCTGCATTCGGCGCAGCTGAGCCTCATACATAGCAAATCGAGGATCGTCATTCTGGGGGTCTCCAGAGAACTAATGGAAAGTTCATTGTAGGGTCTTCGATGCAGCAGTCGAATCTAGGAAGGGAGAGGTGCCCTTCGGAACTCATCCAACCCCACGGATGTGTCCTCTTCGTTCTCTGAGAACCTCCTTTGCAATAGCACGCTCGTCTAATGACGTGCCACTGGAGGAGACCTGTGTCTGTTTAGTCTCCCTCAACTCAACAACTTTATCCTGTTTAGTGAAAAAAATAAAAAATAAATAATAATATCGTTCAGATAAAATGAAATTAATATCATTTAAAAGTCCTCACATAATCACCAGCAGCCTGCGGGTTCACCCAATTGCCATCCCAGAATGTGTGAAAAGTCCGAAATGACTCAATAATGTCCGGCCACTGCTGGTTTTCGGGGTCCCGCTACAACAATTTAAACATGAAATTTAGTTACACAACATGGTTACGTAATGCATTGAAGATTTCTATAATGATGTTGAACAATTTAGTTGTACCTCATCGTAATACGTGGCAAAGAAGCTCTTCGACCCCTGCATACTCGGATATTTAGCTTTACCCCGATTGGCCTTATTTTTTGTGGACCGTTCCTGAAGGTATAAAAAATAATTGATTATAAAAAAACTTTATAGTTATAAAAATATTAAAATAAAAACGTAAAAAGTAAATAAACAATACGTACTACGAAAATAGGACTAGTGAAGAAGTCAATGCACTTTTGCCAGTCCTCGGCAGGCATCTCGTCATATGGACGGCTGGGTCCATGCGCTTTTAAGTGATTATGCGCCTTAAGTTTGTAATCTTGATAATGATCGTACGTCATACGATCTACTGCGACACAGACCGCTCGGTACTTGTCAGGCGACCGATCGCCCTGAAGATCGAAGTAGCTCTGCAACGTAGGAAAAAATTTCGATAATGTATATGACATGGAAAAATTATTTATTGAATGCGCTAATGTAAAAACTACTGTAAGTAATTACCTCGATGATGCTACTTAACCGTGCCCGCTGCTCTTCTGGAACCTCTGTCCATGAAGGGTAGCAAAGGGGCACAATGAACCTCACTTGGTTCTCAACCAAACGCGTGAAATAGTTCGCGTTATTCCCGATCGGATGCATTGTGTGTTCAACATTGTCGAACGCGATGAGAATTGACCTCTTCCCGTTGGCCTGTCAAACTTTCTCAAGGTTAATGCTTTGAGAGATACTCCGTCGCTTCGACGGGGGTGCTGGAAAAAAAAATACGATATATATGAAATCACTTTAAAAAAATTGCATAATAAGTGGTCTTGAAACAAAAATTCTTACCGGACTCGTAGTAGGTATCGAGCCGATGGGGTGGCTGATGTGGAAGATCGCTTGTACCATCACCTCCGTGAGACATGACGTCAGCCATGCTACAAACTAACAACATAAAACATCAATTAGTGCAGATAATGTCTATACACTTTTATTTTTTCGCATTGCAGTCCCTAAACTTTTATTTATTCGCATTTTATTATCTAAACTTTTAGTTTTTACATTTCAATCCCTGAACTTCTAGGTTTTTTACATTTCAGTCCCTGAACTTTTCCACACTGAAGTCCCTAAAATTTTACTTTTCCACATTTCAGTCATTAATGTAATTTGCACATCAGACCCTAAAACATTATTTATACGCATTTCAGTCCATGAACTTTTATTTTTTACATTGCAGTTCCCTAAACTTTATTTATTCGCATTTCAATATCTAAACTTTTAGTATTGCATTTCAGTCCCTAAACTTTTAGTTTTTTACATTTTAGTCCCTGAACTTGTGTTTTTTCTACATTGAAGTCCCTAAAATTTTACTTTTCCACATTTCAGTCCTTAATGTAATTTGCACATCAGACCCTAAAACTTTATTTATTTATACGTATTTCAATCCTTGAACTTTTATTTTTTTACATTGCAGTCCCTAAATTTTTATTTATTTGCATTTCATTATCTAAACTTTCAATTTTTTTACATTTCAGTCTCTAAAATTTAATTTTTTACATTTTAATCCATGAACTTGTATTTTTCTACATTGAAGTCCCTAAAATTTTACTTTTCCACATTTCAGTCCTTAATGTAATCTGCACATCAGACCCTAAAACTTTATTTATTGATACGCATTTCAGTCCATGAACTTTTATTTTTACATTGCAGTTTCTAAACTTTTGTTTATTCACATTTCAATATCTAAACTTTTATTTTTTCACATTTCAGTCCCTAAAATTTTAGTTTTTTGCATTTCAGTCCCTAAACTTGTATTTTTCCACATTGAAGTCCCTAAAATTTTACTTTTCCACATTTCAATCCTTAATATAATTTGCACATCTGGCCCTAAAAATTTATTTATTTATTCGCATTTCAGTCCCTGAACTCATAATTTTTCCACATTGAAGTCCCTAAATTTTTATTTATATGCATTTCAGTCCCTAATCTTTGAACAACGAAGATAGAACTTGATCTAGTTCTCTCTAATGCAATTTCACCGATCAAGATTTCTACTGAATCCTCTTTTACATCTCTAACTTCAAAGACGACATTGTATGCCCTACCATCAACCAATATGGAAAATCACATAAATGAAAATCCCTCATCAAAAGTTAAAAAAGTTTTCCAGGCTCCAGTAAAATCTGGCTATATAATAAATGTATTTATAAAATCAATATGCATAAGACCCGTATCCTCATCACACGGGATGCTCATATTAATCACCGCGTGTTATTGCAAAAATTGAAAATAAAAATAAAAACACATTGGAAAATTGTTAATGATAACAACACAACAACACAACAATTCCTCTTCGTAGTTCAGTCCCTAATCTTTGAAACACAAGCAATCACAAAATCAATATTACAAAAATCTAAAACAAAATGTATTTAAATCTATTTTTGATTCACTTACAGCTTTGGAAGAGACGGTGGATGGCAGGTGGTTGCGACGAAATTGGGTTTTGCCAAATGCGGAAGAAAAAGAGGTTTCTGTACTTTTTTAGAAGATTGACTCTTTATGTCGTCGCTATACTCAGTAGCGACGACATGTGCATTTAATTTTTTGGTTCACGGGTTGAAAACATGCCGCCAAATATTTTGGCACCACGTCGTCGCTATATATGTCGTCTCTATTTGTTATTTGTATTTAGGTCCCTCAACTTGAAATATTTTTTTATTTTGGTCTTTATATTTTCTCTTTTATTTTAATGTCAGCCTCTTTTATTTGTAATGTAAGTCCTTTAAGTTTTACAAGTTTAGATATATAGTCTCCAATACCATGTTTTTGTACAATTGTAGTCTTTTTTTTGTCCTATCTTCTGTCCACAAATGTTAGAACTCCATCCAAACTCGCGGTTTGACCTATAGTAATGATAGTATGAACGAAAAATATTCAAGTCGAAAAACTTTAACAACAACAAGAACGAAATTGTTATAAATTTATTTCATACATTTTATTGACGCATAACAACATTCAATCTGATTCACTATCATGATACGATTGATCCTCATCATCGTCAGTGTCGTCCTCGTTGCTTTCACTCGATGTTTCGTCATCCTCGTATTCTTCATGTGTGTCATCTTTTATATCATCGTCGTTAATAAACGAAGTATCTCCTACAGTATCAGACGAGGCTCTTCTAATAACTGAGGCTCCTATCTCATCAGCTTCACCATCATCCTGGTGTAAGGATATGTTCTCTATGTTGCCAAGATCAACAATCGAAGATAAACCAAAAGATTTTAACTTGTGGAGTAGGTTTATCTCTGTGATGTTAGATCCCATCATATCTGACGGATTACTTGTACTAATCACCAGTTCAGACCACAGAAAAGATTTTCAATATAGAACATTTGTTGTGCTTGGCTAGCAATTATGAACTGATCATACTTGAACGCCTCTGCATTGATGTCAATATTGGTAACGTTATTCTCAGTTACCATCCGTCTTTTATCACACCTAAACCATTTTCATCAGAACAGATAAATCAAAAGTTTCGGTCCATACTGTAGCTCCAGTATCTCTTGCAGCTGCCAGTAGTAAACCCCACCCCCAGTCTCTGAGAAGGACACACCATTGTTATAAGTTTTTTTCGAATATCACGATCATATGTCAGGAAGCGAACTCCTTTCACAACACAAGTCATGTACGAAATAACCTACTGGTAACATCTACTAGCCAACGAAAACAACTCATGAGAATCTTGATGGTTGTGGCTTTGGCGTATTGCATATACCTGCATGACGAGGATTATTCAATGTCACTGAAATGAAGAATGTGGACATGTTTGAAATTTATTCGGTCGTTGTTTGTTGACCTTCCTGTAGAACCAACCGTGAAAGTCTCTTCTGTGCACTAGTTCGATATTTGGATAGCCATTGTTCAGTAGCTCCTGCCTATGTTCCCTGTACAAAGCATATAAGATCAACTAATTAGTTCGTTTCATATGACAAAGTTCATTCGAGATAAATGAATAATATTTGAAAACGAAGTCTTACTGCAAGAGTGGCTCAATTTTAGAACAGATGTTCAGGACGTAAAATATCGCTTGATTTCGAACATGAGTAGAAAACGTTGTTGGTGACTTATTTCCAATTGGGCGACACTGCAAAACACTAGCATCCTCATTTCTGTTTGGTCGGTTGAACCTTGTTCTTATGTCCTCGAAGTACCTCGAACAAAAAGTTAATACCTCGTCCACAACATACCCTTCAGCTATTGAACCCTCGGGCAAATCTCAATTTCTGACGTAGTCCTTCAGTTTCTTCAGGTATCGCTCGAATGGATATACCCATCTCATGTGCACCGGACCTCCAAGGATTGTCTCTTCTGGCGAATGCATTACGAGGTGAATCATGATGTCGAAGAAGGCTGGCAGAAAGATAAATTCTAACTTACAGAGGATGAGTACCAGGTGATCATGGAAAGCCATCATGTTGCTAACTTTTAATGTTCTTGTACAAAGCTGCTTGAAGAACGTTTACAGTTCAATAATTGTCGTGGAAATAGTTTTATTCAAGAACACCCGACATCCGACTGGCAATAACTGTTGCATGACAATGTGGCAATTATGTAACTTCAACCCGATAATGTTGCTGTCATTAGGAGCAATATTCTTTCGAAGATTAGAAGCGAAGCCATCTGGAAACTCAACCGATCGGATAAATTTACAATACTTCTGACAACTTGCATACGACATGGTGTAACATGCAGTAGGCTTCATACACCTATTCCTGTTCTGATACAAGTGCAACTCCTTTTTGATCTCTAATTGCATCATATCGCACCTGGCATTGACCGTGTTCTTTAATTTGTATGGATCGTCCATAATTGTGTTGAGCAACCTGTCACAAACATTCTTCTCTATGTGCATGACATCGATATTATGTTTGAGCTCTATAGAAGACCAATACGACAACTCATAGAAAATGCCCATTTTTCTCCAATTCAGCTCGTCATTAAATCTACTCTTTGTAGCACCCCATAGTTAAGGTGCTTTCATGGAATTTTATGTCTGACACGACTTAACTGTGCTGAAATGTCTGTAGGTGTTAACCGACGTAGAGGTGGTCGCCTCTCCATCTTCCCGTCGAAGTCTAAATTGCTTCGAATATGATGCCTGGATGGCAGGAACCGACGGTGACCCACATAAGTTGTCTTACCTATCACACAGACTGAATGAGTATCTTCGTTGCATGTAGGACATGCCATGTACCCCTGACCACTCCAACCAGACAAACTACTTTTCGCTGAAAAATCGTTAACAGTCCACAACAACGCTGCACGCATTTTGAATACCGACCTGTTATTGGTTCCAGCGTCACGAGTGTCAATCCCGGTGCTTTAGGACCAGGTATCAACAGAGTAAACCTGAGGTATTCAGACTTCATGCATAACCAATGTGGCAAGTTGTAAACTATTACAGCTACTAGCCACATGCTGTATGCTAGACTCATGTCACCGAATAGATTGAAACCGCCTACGGCCAAACCTAACCTAACATTCTGGATTTCACTTGTGAACATTGGATGTTTCGTGTCAAAATTCCGCCATGCCTTTCCATCAATGTGATGCTGCATTTCATCATCATTCCTAGACCTTCCTATACTGTGCCACCGCAAGATTTTTGCAGTATCCTTTGTCGCGAACATACATTTTAGTCTAGGGGCCAAGGAAAATAGCGCAACACCTTATGTGGAACATTCTTCCCGTACACTCTCCCAGAAGTGTGCACCCAATGACTTTTCTGGCAAATCAGACAAGTTTACTATCAGCATGCTCACCTCAAAACAGTGCACAGTCATTCTTGCAAGCGTGGATGGATCTGTAACCCAAACTAAGTTTCGTTATCCTCTTCTTAGCTTCATAGTTGGAGTCCACCAGGTTCATGTTTAGGAAAGCTAACTTCAGCAATTTCTAAAGATTGTCGACAGACTTGTTTGTCCATTTATTCACAACCTTAATATGCATCAACTTGACTAAAAAATTTAGGGACGAAAATGATGAAACTCCCGGGTATAGTTCTGAATGCAGAGCCTCAAACAATTCGTCATAGTAACCATCGGTGCTTGTACCAGCATGCTCATCACCGACTACGTCGTCCATGATATCCATCATCTCATCCTCCACACCAGTTCGCTCATTCTGTCTATACACATTCGTAGTCTAAACCTCGATCTCGCCATAATATATCTAGGTTACATAACTCTCCGCAAAACTATTACGAAATATGTGAGCCTTGACAATTTCCAATAGATGTGTGAATCTGTTTAAACACTTCTTGCACGGATATTTAATCCTTCCCCTGTCATTTACGTACGGCCTCGCCATGTTTATAAATGCTTTCAAACCGTTCTAAAAATCTGCAGATTTTGTACGATTTCTAATTCTTGTCCAAGTTTTATCAATATCTATATTTGAAAATTACTATATTTTCACAAATACAGTAAGGGTAAAAGATGTAGATGAAGAAATGAAATGAGAAGAAGATGATTATGAAGGAAAACAATAGAATTGAAAATATTTATGCTGATGGAAATGGAATTTTTGCAGAGATACGATACAGAAATTCAGAGATGGTGAGAAGAAAAATAAGAATTTATAGCGACGACATATGGCGTTGCTATAGAGCAATAAGTCGTCGCTACAGAGTTCATCACATATTACGAGAAAATTAATAACTCACGTGCCAATCAAAATCATCAATACGTATATTGTGACAACACGTGTCGTCGCCACAGACAAGAAATGGGAGCCAAATTTCCTGCCTAAATTGATACAGGTCTATAGCGACGACAATTGTCATTACTATAGATGACATCACATTTTACGAAAAAAATAATGATTCACGTGACTGACAATATCATCTACAATTATATTGCGACGACATATGTCATCGCTATTAGCGCAACAAAATAGCACAATTTGTTCTCGCCATATCTGAAAGTAATTAGCGACGACATAAAAAGATGTCGTTATAAATTACAAGTAATAGAAATGATGCGTTACACATAGCGACGGCGTTTGTCGTCGTTATAATTTTTGAACTATTAGCGACGACATTTATTTGTCGTCTCTATTGTCTAGTACCAATAGGGACGACTTATTTTTGTCGCAATTAGTATCGCCGCTATAGATACAGTTTCTTGTAGTGATAAGTGCCGCCGGATACAAAGTTTTTCGTCTTGCTTTAAAAATAAAAATCAGTAACTTGTTTTGAGAGAAAAGTGAAAACAAATAACTAACTTTTATTCGATTAATTTCACTAATGGGACACTAATCTTTGCAGTGTTACTTTTGCTATTGAACTTTAACTTATTTTAGACTCATCACTAAATTTTATAAAATCTTACATTTAAACTACTAAATTGGTTTAACGTCTATTTTTTAACTGAACATTCTACATATTCGTGTGTCAAGATGTAAGATTTCGTCATTTAACATAAAATCCTAACATATAAAACTTTCAATTAAAAAATGGACATCAAATTAAAATAGTATCTAAATAAAATATTTTGTAAAGTTGAATGATAATTTGAAATAAATTAAAGTTGTGCAGTCAAGTCTTTTGACTAATATAAAGGAAATACTGCCTCAGGGCATATTTCCAATGGCAAAAGAGAGAGTGATAGGGCTCAGCGCGACGGAGTGCAGGGTTCGAATCCTGAAATATTGGATTTGTACATTGTCGCAAGCGGGAGTTACCATATGGTTAACAGCCTAGGCCTATCCATAAGCTCTCCACTCTAGCTCCTGGAGGCACATCTTGCGATTTACCTCTTCCACCAAAGACCTAGGGCAAGGTCGGTGGGGGCCCTTAAAGTTGGAGTTCAACCTTATAAAGAAAATACTTATTTAACGCTAATTTTCTACATTTATCCAAACAGGCACTTAGCTAAAGTTGTAATCAATGGGCATATTGAGGAGCTAAGTTCCACACAGTGAGCTTGGAAAGGCCAAGTCCATGACACGGCGTTCGTGGTTGCATTGCGGTTGACTTGAGTTTTTGAAGCCTGGCTGTGTTTGAGTATTTCATTGGGGAGCTTGATTGGATAATAATTAGTTACAGAAGACAATTAATGCAAGTCTATTCAACTAATCTAATAAGTAAAAACATGTTCACATCACAACTAATATAAAAATACAACTAGTAGACTTGATTAGAAATTAAGTGCTCCTTGTTGTTCGGATCTTGATCAGATCCAAGCTTCCCAAGCTCTATGCTGTTGGAGAACTCTCACCTTCTTGATTGACTATATTTGAGTCTTTATAGTAATCTGACCTCTCCATTATCCTAATCGAACAATTTCTTGCCTAAGTCCAATTTGTGATTTATAAAAAATTCGGCCCATTTGACCGATAAATAGTTGAAATTTTTTTTTGAAAAGGCAAAAAACCATTTTTCAATCCAACTTTTGAGAAATGATATCGATAACATGTGTTTGATCAAATCAGTTCTCTTCTTCACTACACGACGTTAGCCTCAGTAACAAATAATGCCAAGACTTAACCAATGTGAAATACATGTACAAACACATCTTATCAATTCGAGTGTCATTTATCTCTTGTCCCTTAAGAATGCGACTTTGGTAATAAATCGTTCTTTTTTGCTCAGCAATTGTAGCAACTCTGGCACCAACTGATTTTGTACCTTCTAATATTTCGAGTTGAGAACTCTCCCCACGTTTTTTCATTCACAATTTTATGTTATAGATTCCTCGTCAATTCTTCCCCTCATTCCTTTTATCTTGGACATTTCACTTGAAATAGTTTATTAATCCAATATCAATACTTGACTGACGAGAAGACCTACCTACCTAACTAGCTAGCTTCAACCGAGTTTTCGGATTTTTATTCAATACCAAAACTTAAATTTTTTTTACTTTATGTTTTTCTTTTTTAGTATAAAGTGCATACTAAATTATATGTAAAATAATTTTTTCTACAGAGATATAGTTATGTACCATGTTGTGTGCACTGTTCTAAAAAGCCTGTTTAAACCTCCACGCCTAGCCACGCATTATTCATCGCCCTCGCTTTGTTTTTATCTTGCTCTCGTTTAGGACTCGCCTAGGCCTGAAAAACTTGAAGCTCGGCTTCCACGCTTAGCCACGCTTTTTAGAATATTAGTTGTGTTGTGTGTAATGACCATTATATGTAAAGCTCATGGACAATAAAAAATTCCTCTTGATGGAGCCCGTTTTCTATAATGCAATAGCGGTGTGAATATTTTGTTACCACTGCTATATATTCCAGACTTTCTCCAATTAATTTGGTGGGATCACTACGATTGAACATTTTTCGTACATCGTCCTTAGAGACATACCCTTGAGAGACTTGCGGGGAAATTACAAGCTAATCTCAAAAAGGTAGAGTCGTCTATCTAGAAGGAGCCTTAAGAATCGTCACATAAGGATAGCACTTTTTGAGGTTGGCTGACAACTCTTTTGTTAAGACCAAGGAATAGAACTCGATCGATTATATGACCAAACATTGGCTGAGGCAAAGAATAGTACTTCAGTGGGGCTCGTGAGAAATTTGGCCAGGGTCAAGAATCTTGTTACTTGACTACAATCTAGCATAGTAAGACTCAACCACGATCGAGCACATTAAGTTGTGGAGTCAGTCTAGTGTTGACTTTTTAATCACGCAATGCAAATACAAATATCAAAGACCCTGGGAGCTCGGCGAAAAATTAGGATGAATTAGAAGCAATAATAACGGATAGGGCCCGGCCATTGAAAAAAGGGTTGACCCGTTGCGTGGGAGGTAGGGCCCTGGTTGGTAAAAGGTTGAGCCGGCCCATATGACATCCGTACTTTCTTCTCTTTAATTTATACATATGGGGGTCGCTTGTTCTTGCAATCGTTTATTGATAATAATAATTTAAAAGTTAAGTTTTATTCGAATCACATTAAATTTTATTTTAAATATATTTAGTTGAGACTTCTAAATCATATAAGTAAAAAATCGTTTTCAAGCTTCAAGAATTTGTTGAAAATTTAACAAATTAAGTTTAAGTAAGGATTGTTAAAAGAAACAAGATTTAAGTCACTGGACGAACAAATCTACATCAATAATCGATAGTTATGTAAGATGTATTTGTGCAATTTATTAAGACCATTCTATACAACTAGCCACCAACCTAGACTTCGATTATAATCACATTCATTATTTATGTGGCTGGGTAAATAAATGCACATTTAATCGTTATTATCCCTCGCAAGAAAAAATATATACGTATATTTAGAATATTTTGATTATCTTTGAGGGCTCGTTTGGTATGTAATCAATGATTAAAGATAACAGATAAAATTTATCTTATTTTATTTGAATATAATTGATGTATAGATAACAATTTAAGCAAAAAATGAAAAGAATTTTTATCCTCGTAAAGAGGAGTACAATTTTTTTTTTATCTGGGCACGGGATCACATAATGTTTTTTTAAAAGACGAAAGTACCATTTATAATATAGAACAAATTTATATTTGGACATCCGTATCTTAAGATAATCACCACCGCCCTCCACCGCTCCACCCATTTGTTCTCTTTTAGTTTTTTTTATTTAATTTTTTTTATTTAATTAAGAATAAGGGTTGAGTTGTCTTTTTTACAAAAAAAAATAATAATAAACTGACTTTTTTTAAGCTAAATATATTTCCACCACATTTTTCTGTAAATGCCTCACATTTAAATTGTATAAAGTTCCATAACATTTACTTATTATTACATTTATGTCTCTGATTTTTTTACATCGCATTATTATCATCAACTTTCTATTAATTATCACATATTATCTCTGACAACGGTTCTCCTCCAAAAATTTCATTAAAGAACAAAAAGACTCATTTTTCCCTCATATTTCTAAATAAATAAAGACAAAATTTTGATTAAATATTTGTCCCTAATTTTAAAGTATAGTACTAGAATTTTTGGACAAAAATCGCTAGTAAGAACAAAATGTGTTAATTAATAGAATGTTAAATATAAGAATTCGATGAAAAAAGTTAAGAACATAAATGTGACAATAAATAAAAGTTAAAGACTTTTTATGCAATTAAAATGTTATGTGCATCTAACCACCTATTTTTTTATTCTTATATCCAGTTAAACCAAATAGGATAATGATAATTATATTATCAGAACAAAAATTATTCATATAATTTTTATCCAGATAAATATTTTTATACACAAATTAAGGGTGTGTTTGATTTTGATTAAAATCAGATTTTTTGAAAAAGTTGATAAAATGTATGATTGAAAAGTTATAAATAATTGTAGGTCCATTAAATATATAATTAAAATTAATTGTTAATTTTAATTTCAACTTTTTAACAAAATTTTAATTGAAAATAAATGAACCATAAATAGACCCAAAGGTCAGGCCAGTTGGCAATGACAATGAAGTGATGGAAAGGGATTATTTTGCCATTAATTTATAAGTCAATAATTAATCCACGTACATATAAAAAATAGTAGCCATGTTATATATAATTTATAATTATAGCGTTCCATTCATAATTATCTTCGTTGATATGCTTTTATTAAAATATTAACAAAATTTGGTGCTTACAGGAGACATTGACAAAGCAATAACAATTTCAAATTATTTTAAGATTCTATAGATTAGATCAAAAGTGAAATTCAATAGAAAATTTCATATTAATTTTGTTATTTAATGAAATATTTTATTATTTTTTGGGTACTCAAAGGTTTAAATTTGATGGTGGAAACTTTTGAAAAATCCAAATATGTTAGAGATCAATAATTTGATACAAATAGTCAATAAATGGAAAGTGATAAAGGTATATCTCTTTTTAAGTATAGAAATACTAGTTAACATATTAAGTTTCTAGTTACTCTTATTAATAATGTTTGCATTTTAAGATAACTCTAAGTTTTTATATTATATTAGAGTTCATTAACTTCAAACGAACAGCTCGATTCGTTTAAAGCTCAAATAAACTACTATTTTGCGGGGCGTGTTAAAGTAAAATTTCACAACGTTTAAGTATAAAAAAATATTAACCAATATATAAAAAATTTAACCACTTCTCTTAGCACATGTTTGGTAGTGCTGAAATTATTTTTTAAGTACTGAAATTATAAGTTAGTGATGAATGTGTGAATAAAAAGTAGATTGTAAATTGTGGGTCATATGAAGTGTGTGAATAAAAAATATATTTGATCAATTTGACCAACTGAAATTATAATTTATGCAACTCCAAATATGTGCTTAATAAGATTAATTTTTTAAGATAGAACATCAAGACCCAGTATGCTAGACAAATGAAGAGAATTCATATTGTTCATAAGTTTTCATCTCAATCATGTCTCAAAGTGTAAATTAAAGGTGGCAAACAGGTTCGATTCGCTGGTCGTCCCATATAACTCGAATTTTGGGATGAGCTGCCTTGGCCCAAACAAAATCGGGCCTAGACACATAAGTTTTCCGCAATTTTTTTTTTTGGCTCCTTGACACTAATAACTTATTTTGTAAATAATCTCAATACATAATCCAAATAATATCAATCTAAAATGACATAAACTCAAGTCTCCAACTTAAATTGTCTTTTTTTTTTAAACATTAGTCAAAGAATCCCAAGCTCCAACGTAAAATTATTTAGATTTAATTAAAATTTAGTATAATTCAAGTTTCAATCTAAATTATGTTTGGTGTGACAAATAAATTATTTATTTTAAATTTACTTATAAGTAATTTTTTTCATTTAAGACAAACATGTTTATATCTCAAAGCACTAAGACTAACATGCTTTTACTATTTTTGTTTTAGAAAAAGATGTCAAGAAATAGTTTACAATTAACCAAAAAAATATTATTATTTTGATTGATATTTATCTATTGACTAATATATGAGAGTCCCAATTTTATAAATTAGTCTAAGTTTATCTAAGATTATATTTGATGCAATGTATTAGATTGTACAAAAAAATTATTTAAAAAATAAAATAAAATTAAGACTCAGCTGGCCCGATGGACTAGACTGTCCAGCATATTTCTAGTCCGCACAAAATTAGATTAGGCTGACTTGATCCAGTTTCAAGTGTAGCACTGTCCTGATAGGTCGGGTCGATCCAACTCAACCCATTTGTCAGCTCTAGTGTAAATAATATAGTTGAAATCTTGCTTTCATTGCCATGAAAAAGTTATGGTTGCTGCTCTCACTATTTTCCAATCTTTATTTTAAAATCTTTTATTCTAAACTGTTTTTCAATCGAATATTTGAAGGGACTCATAAATGTTATCAAATTTTATTAAAATCTCATAAAATATTACTTTTAAACTCTACCAAACAAACACTAAACTTTCTTTAACAGCTTAGTGAATCATGTATTTTTTCATTGACTTTTACTTTATTC
The DNA here is from genome assembly GCA_030279155.1 of Forsythia viridissima. Lineage (NCBI taxonomy): Eukaryota > Viridiplantae > Streptophyta > Magnoliopsida > Lamiales > Oleaceae > Forsythia > Forsythia viridissima. The sequence continues at coordinate 7,230,557 of CM059036.1, forward strand.
ACAAATGCATAACAACCAACTCCTAGTTAATTTATTATATCTTCTTCTTTTTTCTTTAAATAATTAAAAGATTATCTAAAACACTTTTTTTATATGACTCGTGAAAATTTTGAGATCGTAGTTTATTAATTGAATTTTAATTTTTTTTTTTGAAGTCAAACATATTTGTTACTTTATTAGGTAGACTTTCAAATCTTCTAAGAACAACTTAAATCAGTTGTGAAAATGACTTAAAAATTGCTGGGGGGTTATTCTTTCAAAGAATCTATGACAACATTAGTTAATTACTAGGTTAAGATGTTTGGTATAAACTCAAGACTACAAGTCACATTTGTTTAATAAATCCTTGTATACATCATCTAAAATTTAATCACATGGGCAGCTTATCTTTTTTTATTTAATGTAAGGATTTGCTAATAAGATATATTAAACAATTAATGCTGACAACAAAAAAAAAAAAATTATATTTCTTGTACTATTTATATGATCTAATATTAAATAAGAGTCGACGGAAACAAAAATTAAAATGTCATTGTTATTATGTTGGTGTTATATAGCAAACATGATGTTAATGTTTACACTTTACAGTACCAATGTATCGATGATTATTAATAAAATAAAAAGAAACTAATTTTATTATAGAGCATGAAGCATGATACATGAAGCGTGTCAAAAATAATATTGAACCAGCCTATAATAAACAAGACATCATAATCATAATTGAGACAATATAAAATGCAGCCAATTGAAGATGTCCATGTGTCGTGTTTTCGTACAATCATTTTTGTCAATGTATTTCATCATTTCTGGTATGTGTAAATTGTAAAAATTGTTGCATCTATCTGGTTCTTCTCGAACTTCTTAAATGACAATTTCAATTATGAACTAAAAAACAAAGGATTGGATATTGGAGAGACAAACCACATGCAGAGTTCAGAGGCGGATCCATCACATGGCGAGATCCCGCGTCCGCCCTAGCTGGAATTTCGCGAAAAAATGGTGAAGAAGGCTCGCTGGAAAGCCGACAAATGAAGCCGGAGAAGAAGAATGGCGCTGTGTTTCTGCATTCTGTGTGTATGTATTATGTATATGTATTTATAAAATATTAAACGTGTGTGTGAGATAGAGAGAGAGAGAGGTGTATGTATATGTATATGTGTGTGTGTGTCAGTTGGAGAGAGAGAGAGAGAGAGAGAGAGAGGTGTATGTATATGTATATATGTGTGTGTGTGTCAGTGTGAGAAAGAGAGAGAGAGATGTGTATGTATATGTATTATATATTTAAAACTTATTTGGTTGAAAATGTGAGAGAGAGAGAAATTGTTTATTTTTAATTCAAAATCTCATTTGTCGTGCTCAATTTGATAAATTAAAAAATAAAGTACTTCCATGAATAAATGTTTAAGTAAGGTTTTATTATTATTTTTTAATATAATAATTGCATAATTTAGGAAATGAAAGTTCATAATTCAAGAATATAGAAAGTATTTATTAGAGTTTTTGCTCTTTTTTTTTATTTGTCATATATTTGACTTTATTTTAAGTTTTTTCTTACATAGTATTGGAGGCGAAATCATAGTAGCAGGCCACGTTAGTGCATAACGTGTTAATTTTTAAGCGTCAATAGCATAGGCGGTGCAAATCTTAAACCTGCTCTAAACTACTAAACTTCAATTTAAATTTCAAATCTCGTCGAGACGATTTCGAAAACATATTATAATAGAAATTTTGAGTCTGTATGTGAAATCTATGCCCGTTTCTTTAAAAAGTCACGATTACAATCCATCGCGTCCAGATAAGCCAAAGCTAGGTCCTCTACGCCATCAGTTTGTTAGCCTGCAATTCTTTTTTTATTGAATCTGTTAGTCTGCAATTCAAATTGGGGGATATTCAAAGAAATAGAAAATGAGGCAATCTTGAAATGGTTTCAGACTATGCGACCTCAGAGAATGCAGTTATCTAGTCTCACAAATTGAAATTGGAGTTGTAATAAACAATTTTTATTATTATTACGGCTTGTATCGAATTATATTTCACTATTATATGATTTTTTTGTTGTTTGATAAGTTACGTATTTATTAAAAATATTGTTACATTATTTTTTTACAAGCATCGGCCAACATCCGCCCTAGCTGAACTTCAACCCTAGATCCGCCCCTGGCAGAGTTAAGAAGTTTTTATCACACGTATGGTAAATTTTAACATCAACACGATTCATCAAATATTTGATGTCGACTCATATTTATAAAAAGATATGTATAAATATTTATGAGATGATTAGTGAATTAAAAGTGCACCCTAATCTCAAAGCAAAATGTTTGTACCTCTACAAGGATTCGACCACTAACCTAAAAAATGCAAGTGTGTCACATTTTTTGAGAGGACTTTGATGTATATATTTTTTACTTGATTTAAAAAAAAAAAATCAAAAACACCCCACCCCCCCCCACCCCACCCCACCCCACCCCACCCCACCGGTCTATATACATTATTGGCTGTGATCTGTGGACAGCTTATTCGGCCCACCTGCTGACACCTCAGCAGGTGAGCCGAATAAGCTGCCCGATCGGAACTCATTATATTATATACATAAATATGGAGCTGTATGTATATATTATGTGCCCCGCCACACCATCCTTGAAAAGTGAAAACCTAAAATATCCAAAAAACAGGGAGAGAACTGAGAAGAATGTGCTGCAATCATGCCGTAATATTCCCCAGAAGCGACCATTTCCGCTTCAACTTCATTCCATCAATCCGATCCGACCCACTTCCCTGCTCCCTCTCCTTCCGACCCAGACTCGCTTTCAGACCACTGAAATCTACTTACAATGACACCATATCTCTGTCTCGCGACCGTCCCGTTAGCTTCTATGATCTTCTGGGCATACCCGAAACTGGGACCCAATTGGAGATCAAACAAGCGTACAAACAGCTGGCCCTGAAGTACCACCCGGACGTGTCGCCTCCTGATAGGGTCCAGGAGTATACTGAGAGGTTTATTCGGGTCCAGGAGGCCTATGAAACGCTCTCGGATCCCAGGAGGAGAACCTTGTATGATCGCGACATGGCTAAGGGACTCCACCTTGCGTTTTCTGCCGGTGGCCGTTACAAATTCGAGGAGGTTAGCTTTTTTTTTTTTTCCAGTTATTTGCTATATTATGTAGTAAACCATATTAATTCTTAAAGGGGAGTTTTGTTACGATTTGCTCGGAATTGTTTGCCAGAGCCACAATTTCAGATTGATCTGTTTATTCTTTTAATTCCAAATAATTTGTAAGTGGTATTAATCTCAGGAGATTTTGATTTTATGTTCAACTAATTTTTATTTGTATGTGCAAAAGGCATACTAAGAGTTGTGATTTGGTTGTTTGTACATTAGTGCATGCACTGTATTTATAAGTTTGTAAATTATTTGATTATTTTTTAATCAAATGGGGGAAAATTAAACAAAGTTTGAGGAGTCTTGGCATAAATTTTCGGTTTCACAGGTGAGCAAAAGTTTGAATTTTGGGGCTCTTCGTGAGAACCAAATTAAGATTGAGCGGTGAATGAAGGGATTCGGTAAATTTGTGGAAACTTAGACCTGTAATTAGCTAGGCTGGCGGAAAAGATGGAAGAAAGATAGTTGAAAATATCCCCGAGTTTTTTCTAAGTTCCTTTACATCCGAAAGGAGGGTTAGTAAAGTGTCAAATAATCTAGGACTGAAACGCTTAGGCAGGTGCTGAATTTCGATGTTTAAAATTTTACTCTACGTATCTTATATATGAATTGAGTGGAAATTTGTGTATAGGTTAGAATAAAAGCCTAATAGAAAATAGCCTATCAGTGTTCCCAAGTTTGGATTTTTCACATCTTGTGAACTCCAATCCGAGCTGAACAAACAAAAACTTAAAAAGTGTTTTGACGTTCAAATGTGCCACAGTGTATGTAACTCAGGTCCATTGGTACCGCCAATAATTGGCTAGTGGAGGCCATCATATTTTAAAAAGAGTAAACAAGGCAAAGTAAAACGGTAAAGCTGGAGTTGTGCAGGATAATCTTACGGGCTGGTGCTTTTAATTATCAAGGATAAATCCCATCCGAGCAAGTATGGTAAGAAGAACATAACATTTGTTATTATTGTCAACCTGTCTGGGCTGACTAGAAACATTTGGTTTAATAAATTATATCAAAGGAATCAGGACCAATCTAGTTAAAAAAAAATTCCCAACCATAGGTAATGTGCGATTTTACATAAAACAGTTAAAACGAAGTTATCAAGCTATTTTGGATTTGATAAACCCTAATGAATCAGTATAATTCCAGAACTAAGATGACTTTTATGTTCCCATATTCTTTTCCCTTTTTCGTTCTTACAGTAAAAGATGTGTGGTTAGATTTAACATCTATTGTTGGAAAACTGGACGTAATTAGGCTGACCCTTTTTATAAGATAAATGAATGCCACACTTCAACTTTGTATATTGGATTTATTGTGCCTTGTTGGCTAAGATGTTTGAAAAAGTTTAACGAGGCTAAAATGTCCGGTCATTTCAATCACGTGGGGGATCATGTAGATCACAAGTTATTTCTGAGTAATTTTTCTTCCTTCAGCATATTGCTTTTGCATTCACAATTTTTGTTCTCGAACCTGATGTCAAAAGACAATAGTTGTCTCAGGGGGTTGATAAGGTTTGGTTGTGCTTTTCCTCTTGCTTCTGGGTTCTTTCCTTATGTATTCCGTGAATTCACAACGCTAGTATTTTCACTTGATCTCTAGTTTTATGTTTTTTTGCAAGTTCATTGGAGATATGGTATTTTTGCTTATGAGTCTGCAGTTCTGCTTTGGGTAATTGTTGTCGTGTGTCTTATGGGGCTTCTTTTGTGAACACAGCAAATAGAAGAAAAATGTGAATGGAAGAGCAATTGGCAATCTCAACTATCAGAGCTGAAGAGAAGAAGTACATATAAGGACTCCAGTGATGATATTTCGTGGGGGGCACGAATGCGCAGGCAAAGGAATCAATCGTCGTCTTAAAGTGCTAATTACAAGTGTATATATCTATAAGTAATTGGTTTTTACAAGAGAGTTAGACGTACTATGCAATGAGCTTTGGGCTAGGATAAGACTATACTTGTGAGCAATATGGTATAAGACTCAATGATTGTGGACCTGACTGGTTGAACAAAGACGAAAGTTGGCTATAGTGATTTGACATACCCGTGCCATAGGGCTCCCATTTAACAAATCGGATTTGTTCTCCTCCCCACTAGTGGGGAGGTTATTTTCCCCACTTGGACACTTGTCCAAGTGGGGTTAGAGGAGCATAAAGTTAAAAACTTTATGCTCCTCCATGGAAAATAACCTCCTTACTAGTGGGGAGGAGAACAGCCTTGCTTAACAAATTAGAGGAACACTGTAACACGGGGATTGCATGCTTCGAAAATGTTTGCGTTTACGGCAGAAGTACTTTGAAAATGTCTATGGGTCAGATCAAGACCGATCTCCTCCCCACTAGTGGGGAGCTTATGCTCCCCACTTGGACACTTGTCCAAGTGTGGTTGGAGGAGCATAAAGTAAAATCTCCTCCAACCACACTTGGATAAGTGTCTAAGTGGAATTTAGAATTTATTACATTTTTGGCCCACTAGATACGTTAGATTATATGAAATGTTTGAAAGAGGCCTCCTCATGATGAACCCTAGCTCCAAATACTAGCCTATATCCAGTATTCGAGGATTAATTAGACTTCAGTCTAAATTAACTCATTTTTACATGTGAATAGTTTAAATTTTTTGACAAGCGTATGACTACTGACAGAATCAACTAGAGAACATCTTTGATCAATGTCGACCTCAAACTCACCATTCTGCCTCCAAAAGCTTGAGCCCGGCGCCATGGGCCAACCTCCGGAATGCAATTACGAAGGGCGTGGAACGCAAAAGTTATGTAATACTTTGATGTTGTAGTTTTGTCAATGTGCTTAACGAATGGTAGTGGGAAGAAATTGCTTTGGAAAAGGGTAAATTGCAGCTAGTGTTTCCAACCTTTGATTTCATTTGTATTTGTATTATCAGTATTAAATCTTAGCATCTATCACTTCAACATTTTATATAATTAGCAGTCAATGCCTTTATGTAAGGACATTGGCTGCTAATTATATAAAAGCATTGGCTGCTAATTATATAAAATATTGAGCTGATGAATGTCAAGAATTAAATACTGAGGATACAAGTATAAATGAAGTCAAAGATTGAAGACACTAGCTACAATTTACCCTTTTTCAAAAGTAGAGCCTATATCTAAATCTTTCTAGATGTGTTCCTTTCAATTATAACCCCTTATTTTTTTTTTATCAAAATTATAACCCCTTATTTTCCCCATGAATTGTAGGCGTAAAGATTAGCTGTTAATAGTTGGCCACACACTTGGTTGATTCCTATTTTGAAAATAAATGTAGCCTTGAAAGAGACTCATCTCTTGGCGATGGTCCTTTTGTTTTGACATCAATTGTCTTATGTGCATCAAATTAGATGGAACAAGGGTTGACCAGCTCATGGCACGACTCATACCGAACCATGCCATGTGTACGACTACAAACTTTTCACCATAAGTCTTTTGCTCAAGGATTATTATGTGTATCGTTAGTATACTTACTGAGAGATGGGCTCCATAATGAATTTCTTTTGCGTCCTTAGCGATTCGAACTCTTGATGTTTTTCTATGAGAAATTTATATTGAATGCTGTTATTAATTGTGGAGTCCAACCTCCAATGAACAATACGTGCTAACGAATCGTAGTCGTTACACCATGTCTTGACTTAAAGCATATTGAGCAGCCCGACAGATTTTTATACTCCTAAATCAAGATTTCTTGTCAATTAAAATTCTGAAAAATACTCCATTGCCATCAAACTACAAGACCATTAAGAAAAAGAGTTATGTATGTCAATTTTGAATCGCTTTGACATGACATTATTAGAGAGTTAAATCATATTGCTCGACTTTTGACATCAAATCAAGTCTTACAAAGATTTATTGCTTAAAACCCCCTTTTCGAATTGGGACTAAAGAACATGGTGGGAGTAGTGCTAAATGGCTGGATGACCCGGCAAATTTTTCTAAATAACCATTGACCTATTTTTCAAGCAAATTTTTAAATATAACCTTGCCTTCTCGTCTTTGCTTATAACCATTTCACTATGTAAGAAAAATCTTTTCAAAGTAGAAATTCATCTGTCTCTATCTTCTTCTTTTTATTTACAATAGAAATTGTGGATTTTAGAGTTAAAATCATGAAAATATGTATACATCTAAGTATGAATTGTGATTTTTATTTTAAATTTATGTAAATTTGAATTCATTTGAAATGGATTAATTGAAAAATCAGTTACAATGTGTTAATTCTCGTTAAGAGACCTTAGCAGACCACAAGCTTGTGATCTGTTAACACATAGTCCGTTAATAGATGGTCTATTAATAGTACTTATTAAATGGGGGTATTTAAGTCTTTTATACATAAAAGAGACTTTTTTAACTTAAATAATATAAGTTATGCACTTTTTCGATTCGAGTTGTTTGACACAGCGTTTTAGCTAACGCGGCCAAAGAGCATGTTTGGCTAAACCTAAATAATAGCAAGTAGACAACATGCTCTAAGGCAAGAAAAAAACACATTTCAATTAATCTTGACTTTCACACACATATGTATACACATTACATAGATCACATACAACTTGATGTGAGAAAGACTAATAATGAAACATAGGTACGAGGAAATTTTCAGAAAACAAGGACTCGTAGGTTATACAGAAACATTCATATCCCTAATGGATTAATTAAAAATACTTAGCAAGAAATTTTGTTTAATCCATAAACCACTCTCTTTTCAGCTCTGATTTAAGCTCAATCACCTCATTCTCTGGCAAAATTGCCACAACATTCCTACCGCCATTATTCGGCAGCCCCGGCAGCAACAAAACAGCCCCTGCATCACCAACACCATCGATTCGATAACTAACGTAAACCGGCTTTTGTTCTCGATACTCAAATTCATAACACTTCACCTCTTCAAGATTGGCGAAAGTTAAATTCGCGCCATAAACAATGAAATCAGACACTCCGTCATCTTTCTCGATTGCGATTTCGATCTTTTCTCTTTCATCGAATGATGCACTTTTCATCAATGCTGCTAGCTCACTAGGGTCTGCTTCCACAATGGGATAATCAGCTTTAACAACACTTATAAGTTGATTATTCCCATCTGCCTTGTTTTGTTCACTCTTTTTGCATATTGTCACAACTTTTGGTTCCGATTCGTGTCGAATTTTCGCAATGCATTGCCAAATGACAGCAGAAAGAGCCTCAAATGGAGAAAAATTAGTGCCTTTGCTACTTATTTTTGACTGCAAACGGCTCAACTGTGTGTCATTAACACTAAAGAAAAATGCCTCCATTTTACAGTTATTGACAGTTATCCAATTGTCTCCAACCGGGCCGACCCGTTTGATGGAAAGTGGATCTTCCACAATCTTTACTGGGCTTTTAGTATTAGTAGACTTAGTTTTCATCTGGGCCAAGTTAATAGGCCTGTTGGGCTTTTCACCTGCCACCACCTTTCCCAGCGTGTTCATGAATTCTGCAGCTGAGAATGCATCTCCTAGAACATGGGCCCAACTCAAGCCCACAGACATTCCTCCACATTTGAATTTAGTGAACTGCACACAAGGCACAAAAATAAATCCCAATTTATAAATTAATTATGTTACATTTATAGATGTCTACGTGGTATTATTCAATTGGAGTAATGTTATTTATAGTCGACAATGAATAACTACTTCAATTGACTAATACCACGTACACTAACTATCGATACTGAATGAGTATGAAATGCATCACTCGTTCAGTTTGGTTCTATTTGTAGACAGAAAGGAGAGAGATATTTTTCAGTTTGGTTCTATATGTAGACAGGGTGGAGACAAATATTTTATTTTAGAAGGGAATACTCTATATATATATATATAAAATTACACTTCAAAAATTTCTAGGCGGACCAGACTACCTGCGCCCCTGTCTGTAGATTTCTCATTGCTAGTTTGATCTGATTCTCATCAAAATCGAACCAATTCAATACGAGCAAATATGTCGTAAGAAAAAAAAGGGAGCTAAAATCTTGTCGATCGAGTCATACCTGTAAGAGAACAGTGGGAGAAAATGCTAATTCAGGACCGATGATCTGGTTTGGAGTGAGATACTTCTCAAGGGAAGCATTCTCCTTCATCATCTCCAACCATTCATCCATTGTTTTCTCACACTTTGCTTCAATGAATCTCACACCACAGTCATTGCATTTAATGTAAGGCCGGCCAGACTCGGTTCGCCGGAATCGTCCACAGATAGCCGGGAAATGGTTTAGTAATATGAACGTAGGCTCCTTTATGTTGAGGGTTGTCAAGCCCTCAAATGCCTGCTTGCCAAAATAGTAGATTGCTTTCAGGTAGTGAAGCTTCATTGCTAAGTCCATGTCAACGGGCTCGTGAACTACATCGGGCTCGATCACTTTTCCCGGCCCAACAGAGGATAGTTTTATGTCGTAGATCAGTCCTCCTGCCATGGAAGATACCATTGTTTGAGACTACTATGCTGATTTTAGGGTTTTGTTTTTAGAGAGAGAAATAAGAGTGTTGCTAAGTAGGGAAAGGCAAAATGCAAGGCTTGAAACTCTTCTAAATATAGTTAAATCGGTTCGATTTGAATTAAAAAATTTAATAAAAAATTAAAAATTAAAATCAATAATTAATTTTAACTACACATTTTCATAGAATCTACAATTTTTCAATTCATTAACTTTTATCAATTTTTTCAAAAAATCTAATTTTAATTAAAATCAAACACACCTTAAAACTTAGAAAGGTGATTTGCAGTTGAGGCTACGTGTATTTATTTAAATATTGTCTTCAATACGTCCCCTCACATACTTATATATGTAGACGTGGAGATAGAGGGATGGGACCGGACTCTAGAAAGAATCAAATTTTGAAGTGCAAAGAATAGCAACCCGATTTTGAAGTATAATTTTTTTTAAGTAGTAGTCTCTCTTCAAAAAAATTCGACTCTACTCATATACATATAGAGAGAGAGAGAGAGAGAGAGAGAGAGAGAGAGAGAGAACTGCGCATATTGTCTTTAATACATTCCCTCACATGCACTCAAGATTAATTTATGATCAAATGTCCCATTTGTGTACAAATTTTATAAATAAGTGGTAATAAAATATGAAATTATATATTTTGTTGAGTTTTAATACCACGTTAATCAATGAATACAACAAGACTTCAATATTTACTATGTAATGAAATAATTAAAGTACAATTTTAACGACGAATGAATGAATCTTAAAATTACGCGTTGTTATCAAGGGGTGACCTCCATTAATGTAGAAAAGGACACTAGTGGTGGTGAGTCCAACTGTCCAACTGTCCAAGCTGTATTTAATAAGGCGAGATAAAATTTTAACAGCTTATTTGTACAAATGGTCTCTGACTTTTATACTTACTACAAGTTGAGAATCTATCGTTTCATTTTTAGCAGTTTAGCTTATATTTCAAATATTTTTGATAACAATAGTCCTTTTCATCAATTTCCATCCAAATGATCGTGAAATTTGACAGTGGGCATTTTTTTATTTAAAAAAGGTTTATTTACACAAATGGTCCCTGACTTTTGTAAAGGAAAATTTGCAATAAAAGTCCTTAATCTTTCAGAAAGTGTTGAAAAGTCTCATCACCTTCTAATCCTAACACATATGACCCCAAATCTTTTTAAAAATTTTACCCCTAACTTAAATAAATTAAAAATAACTCATAAACCTTTTCAAAAATATAAATAAGTCCTAAATATTTTTATTTTTTACAGATTTATACTTAAAATAATAAAAAGTATGTCATCAAGTTCCAAAACTTTTAATTTTGTTCACCAAAATGACATTTAAAATGTATTTCATTAAAATCATATTTTTTAGTAAAAGTTGTTGAAATGTGTGGTTGAAAAGCTGTGGGGACCATAAAATGTGTGGTTAAAATTAATTGTTGACTTTGACTTTAGCTTTTTAGTAAAATCAAAATTGAAAACAAACAGGCTCTTAGAGTCTCTACAGATTTTGTCCAATGGTCCATTAATTAACAAAAAAAATTATACCCATGATCAAATTTTCACCAATTTAAAATTTTAATTTATTTTTCATATCAATTACTAGAGGTAGCAACATGGGCTGGGCTTGTCCAGATAGCCCGATTTCTGGACTAGGCTGGTCCAATAAAAAATTGATCAAATAAAAATTAGGTCAATTTAGTCCGGTACAACTAACCAACTGGGTTGGCCCAATAATTTTATTTTGAGACTCTAACATTTTCAAAAGTACAAATTAAAAAAAAAAAAGGTGGTGGTAGAGGAATGTGGTGGATTTTGTTTTGTTTTTTTGTTTTTACAAAATTATAAGTAATTATTTTGAAAAAATAAGTTAAAAATGTAAGTTGGGCTAGGCCATTGGCCCTGTGGCCCAAAATCGGGCTGGGTTGGCCTAACAAATACCAGCCCATGTAAAACTAGGTCAGGGTTAGCCCAGTCTAATCTTTTATGTGGCCCGCCATTTGCCAGCTCTACCAATTACTTAAATAATAATTAAAAAAAAGTTCTTTACAATCTCCTGTCCACCACTACTTTTTTTAATTGGTATGAAAAATAAATTAAAATTTTAAATTGGTAAAATTTTGATCATGGGTATAATTTTTTTGTTAATTAATGGGCAACTGGACAAAATCTGTAGAGACTCTAAGAGCCCGTTTGTTTTCAATTTTGATTTTGCTAAAAAGTTAAAGTCAAAATCAACAATTAATAACCACACATTTTATGGTCCTACAACTTTTCAACCACATATTTCAACAACTTTTACTAAAAAATTCGATTTTAATCAAACACATTTTAAATGTCATTTTGGTGAACAAAATTAAAAGTTTTGAAATTTGATGACACACTTTTTATTATTTTAAGTGTAAATCTGTAAAAAAATAAAAATATTTAGGACTTATTTGTATTTTTGAGAAGGTTTATGAGTTATTTTTAATTTATTTAAGTTAGGGGTAAAATTGTCAAAAAGGTTTGGGGTCATATGTGTTAGGATTAGAAGGTTATGGGAGGATTAGAAGGTTATAGGACTTTTCAACACTTTCTGAAAAATTAGAGATTTTTACTGCAAATTTTTCTTTACAAAAGTCAGGGACCATTTGTGCGAATAGTCCTTTTTAAATAAAAAAATGGCCACCGTCAAATTTCACAGTCATTTGGATGGAAATTGATGAAAATGACCATTTCTGTCAAAAACATTTGAAATAGGGGTTAAAATGTCAAAAATGAAACGATAGGTCTTTTAACCCGCAGTAGGTACAAAAGTCAGGGACCATTTATGCAAATAAGCCAAATTTTAACTACATAGTTCAATATTGTATAGTCTAGAGCGGGTGCATTTAATATGCCATAATTGAAAACTTTGCATAGTTGGTCCATCCAAGCGTTAATTGTTATTGAGAATAAGATTTAATTAATATGATAAAAAATTATTAGATCATCGGACAAACTTAATTGATAAATATAATTTGTGGAGCAATTTTAGCTCGACTTGATTCTCTTCAATAATTGACTACACTTTATTATGTAATTAGGGTACTGACTAGCAAGGTTTTAAAATACGTAATGCGCGGCGAGGCGACGAGGCGGTGCATTGAGCCTAGGCATGTCTAAACGTGGCAATGCGCGGCCGATGCGCAAAAATGAACAATGCGGGGCAAGGCGGCGAGGCCAAGCATCAAGCCTAGGTATGCTTAGGCGAGCATTTTAGAACACTGCTGACTAGAATTCTTATCACACTTGAAAGGAAAACGGTTTTTACATGACGAATAACGATTCATGAGTTGACAAGAACACGATACAAAGTATCGTTGTCTAAAAACTAACAAAGAAGTTCGTATGGTTTTCTTAGGTGAGATCTCTTCCTCAAAGGAGGTTATCACCATAAGAGGACTCAACAATAAGGTTTAATTTGTTTCTGTTCGTTTAAAATGTAAACAAATTGAAGGTTAAACATTGATTTACTTAGCACGTAATCTTTAACATATAAGCACACGTTAAATCTATAAATTGGATTACTCATTTGGGCAGAAGCGAGAAGGTAGTTGCCATGAAAAAGGTAGTTAGTGTCCAATTCATGGACAGATGGCAAAAGAGGTAAACTGAGGTTTACGATTGCCTTAAATGCACCAATAAGGTAGGTTCGCGAAGTGATTGAAGTCCATTATTTCTCTCAATAATGGAGAGACATTTCCCATTTTTATAGGAACTTCTGTATCAGAAATAATGGTATCTTCAATTATAACCCTTCTAGGATGTAAAATATAACTCTTCTCACCATTCTCATAGTACATGAGACAAATGTATGCATTTCGTGTATCTCTCGATTCTCTTCTCACCATCCCCAAAGTGCATAAGACAAATGTATGCATTTCGATTAGGGTCGTATTCTATGGTTATGATTCTACCATATATGTCTTTTTCATTCCGTCGAAAATCAATTTTACGATATAGACGCGTATAACCTCCCCCTCTATGTCTTGAAGAATTTTATTTTTAATAAATTTATGTTCGAGTATATGGATTTTTTACTTTATTTTCATTGTTGCATGTACTTAGAGGTGGCAAATTGGTCGATCAGTTCGACATGGGACGGGCCACACATTAAATGGGTTCAAACCGACTTGATTTTACACGAACTAGTAATTTGTTAGACCAGCCCGATCTTAATTTTTTAATTTTTTTTATATACAAATATAAAACAACTAAAAAAATAAATAACAAAAACATCCCACCCCACAGTCACCAAGCCCGGCGACCAGGGAAAGATATCTCCCAGTTGGTTGCAGATCCTACAGGTCCGTTTGGGTGGGTGTGGGTGTAGCTGTGGGTGGATGTGGGGATTGAGCTAGATTTTTAAAGGGTCATTTACAGCTCAGCGTTAGCCTGATTGGCCAGACAGGGTATCGTGCCCTGCCAAATAAACCCGATTTTTTTGGGCCATAATTTTTTTATTTTGGGCCAGATTGTGGATTATCAGGACTAACTGCCACCTCTACACGTACCGAAACCATTATTTCTCTAAAAAAATAAAAGTTAACATAATTATGAGCATATGGTATGCCACTATAAAGTCCAACACCCCAACCAAATTGATTCTTACTAAAAAGCCCAATACAACTAAATTAATGCCATCCAATCCTCCCGAGCAAACATGCTATAGGGAATAGATTGTACCTTCATTTGAACCAAATATATGTAACCGGCAACAACTATCAATGCCATTAGAACAATGTCAGATAAACAGGAAACTGTGATTATAAACAAGGATTACATCTGAAGTTAATAAAATGAATTGAACTACCCCTTTTCTATGTTACAATTCAAAATTATGGTGATGTGAAACTAAAGCTACTCTTACACTAATTAGAAAGGAGAGCATACCGGCTTAAAGCTATGAATTAATTGCAGGCACTTGTGCATCTTCCCGCGGGAAACCTCTCAATTTCGTAATAGTACCTAGTGGAAGTTTCCGATATAAATCAATTAGGTCGATATCCTGGACCTGGGGTGACAAGCCATGCTATCACCAAGAAACAATCATGCGATGGATTCTGATCGACTGAAAAAAATTCAGAACCAGGGCAGAGAATTGTGCATGCTACCACAGCAATGGAAGAGTGAAATAAGCCAATAATCCTGCAAGTACACCAATCCATCTCGGTAGCCAGGTTGTGCTATAGCATAATCAACGACGCTTGTTGGGTCACTGCGTGGGTAGCACTAAATTAACAGAAATGATCAGTAAGGGATGACATACGGCAGAGCATAAACATCAGCTGATTCTATATACATAGCTTCAGACCATACACACACGTCTTCCCTGACCCCCCAAAATCCCACCTTGGGCTTATTCGATGGAGGATCTTTCATGTAAAACAACCACTCCTGGTCATCAGTTTGCAACTCCTCCATCTTGGGTACTGTGAGAATCTCACTAAGATACTTGGAATCGGGATGGGGAGGCCTCCTTGAAGCTTCAGCAATTAGATTCTCCACCTTGGGTACCTTGAGTACTTCATTTGGAAACTTGGAATCTTGATGGACAGATTTTTTTGAAGTTTCAGCAATTTGATCAACAGTTGTAGCAGCAGTTGAAGGCTTAGGTTTAGATGGACAAAGTTCCCGGGCTTTGAGAGTACCAGTCACCCTCTGATCCTCGTTATCTGAGCAAATATTATAAGGAGATATCTGTTTACAGGGAGCAGATGCGTTCGGATTTTGGCTAGCTTCAAATTTTCTTCCATTCTCTGTCAGCTGGTGTGGAGTGAGCCTCTGCAATTTATTTGGCCTGACTTCGCTCTCTGTAAAATAAGCAACACTAATCATCCAATAGAGAAGGTTAACTGAAGTTGAACAGCTTACAAATTCAACACAATATCAAATTCTAACAGAAAATTCGATGAAGTCACAAGGGAGCTCATAAAAGCATCCTAAAGATGCACAAGTGTCAGGCAGTGCTTGATAAAGCTTTCATGATTCTCTTAGCCACAATAGAAACTATAACACAAACTTTTGAAGTAGTCGGAATTTTATTTAATGTTCCGTTGAACGAGAGGACTCACCATGAAGAAAACCATTGGTACTCACATCTTTCATTTTCCTGATATTTCCCTCATCGACAGCACTTCCGTTGATGTCCATCAACAGATGTGTACTTGTATTGCTAGTAACACCCACTAGATCATTCCTGCAAACATAGTTGGATCTTTCCTGCTCGCTTTTCTTATTTTCAATTATACCCTTCGCCTTCTCCACCCTTTTCTTCTCCTTTTTCCTCTCTTTGTCCTTCCCATGGACCTTTTTATCTCTATCTGTGCCCTTGTGTTTGTCTCCCTGATTGTCGTCATTTTTTTCTTTAGATCTCTCTTTACCTTCCAACCTGCTATCCTTGTGTTCCTCCATTGGTTTGGGCATTGCTTCAACTTTACTTTTGGCCATTCCAGCATCGTTTTGGACAGTAGTGTTTGCACTAAAGTCTTTCCTGAATCCTTGCACGTCTATTTTTCTACTTTCTACTCTCTTATCTTTGTTCTTTCCCTTGTCCTCTGCCAATACTCCTGAAGAATCCCTGATATCAGCTCTTGCAGCTGCCTCTTGATCCCTTTTGCCCAAACCTGAAATTCCGTTAAGCAACTGGCTCCCTGCGCCATGCTCATCGTCTCTGATTCTCCAGTCCAGCTCCTGCACAAATTTTGATTCCTCAGTTCCCTGGAGAAGGCTATTTTGAATAGGCTTCCCTCTATTTTGATCCAGAAATTGTGTAGAACGTTTTGCTCCATCTGTGAAACTGCTTTTAATTTTGCTTTGTCCTTTTGAATGAAGCTTCTCCCCACTACTTTCCTCAAGCTTCCCAGCAACTGTTGACTCATCAGAGATGCTGTTCTTCTCTCTGTCTTTTTCCCTGTCCTTCTCCTTATCCTTCTTCTTCTCCCTGTTTTTTTCCTTCTTGTCCTTGTGTTTTTCTTTTCGATCTTTCTTTTCCTTGAGTTTTTCATCACTTCTTTCTTTTCCCCTTCTCTCTTTACCTTCTCTTCTTTCCTTGTCCTTCTTCTCCTTTTTGTACGTCTTCTCTTTAAGCTTTTCCTAAAACCACGAGAATTATCAGCACATTCTACTCAAAGCTGTCAATTATGATTACTGAATGAAATAGCCACATTTGAACCACGAATGAAGTAGCACGTGACTTTAGAAGACGAAATCATATAAATGAAAGTTGAAGATGAATGCCCTTGAAGAAAAGTAATCTCGTATAGGAATTTCGATGAGCCAGAGAACTAAGTACATCAATAAAAATCAAATGGATAACACCAATAAGAACTATACAAGTAAATTTCTAAGCAATCACGATTGCAAACTACTTAGAAGATTATGAGATAATGAAGAAGAGATGCATCTGTATATGTAATCATATCAGTCAAAAGAATTATTATCTTCTCCCGCTCTCCCTACCCTTATGCCTATACAAGGTACCATTTCCCTCTCAGCATGTGTAAGCTGAAGTATTCATATTTATGCAAGAACACCAAAAAAAGTCAGATGATAAAGACGTGTTTACAGACAAACATGATTTTATAATCCAATTATGTAATGCAAAAACTATAGTTAGCTAAGCCTCGTGTCATTTTTCTTAAATGCTAAATCAAGGCATCTCATTCATGAGTGAACTTGCAAGGAATGCCCTTTCTTATCTTTGGACTGTGTGAAATGCTCAATAAACATAAATCAATTTCGATTCCATAATGGAAAGAGGATCGCCTCTTCCTCCACAACTAAGATCGGTGAACTGTTTTTCCCTGCGAAAGAGTTAGCAATAAATGGTTACGGTACCTTACATAAGTTCCTATTCTAATAACACTCATATCTTAGAAGACCCTTTTGTCCCTATAGAGTTACTTTTTAGCTGATGTCAAATATATTGAGGAATAAGGCTTAGTTTGGTGTTAGTTTGTCGTTGAGAGTTACTTTAGTTTTCAATGGCACTCCTGTTACTGAATGGCTTCCCAAACTTCGTTGTTTTTTTTTTTAAGATTTAATTGTGTTAGGTCTTTCTTCCTTAATTTCATTCTGGTTGGTAGTGAGCAGGAGAGCATGATTGAAGGGACAAATGTTTCAAACAAATGATCTGTGGCACTCATAGAATAAATTATAAAACATGCAACGAAGGATGCAACTCATTGCTAAATGCTGCAATAGGAGAGAACTTCTTTTAACAGCAATACCCCAGTAGGAAGCTCAAACGAAGGCAATAATTTTCTTAAGTGGAAAAGGAATCCTTTTAATCTTAAATATGTAGAGAAACATATATTTGAGGCTTGTGAAATTAATTCTGTGAAAATCGTCTTCAGTACATTTCATTAAGCTGATCTAATTTTCTATACAGAAACTCTTGAAACGGGATGAAGTAAAGGTTATGCTTCTCGATAATCACAAAAAATGTTTTTGTGTGATCTGTTTAATCTTTTATCATTTTAGAACATATATCTGGCCTTGTCTGATAAAGCCAGAAAGGAGAGAGAGGAACAATTTTACCAACAAACTAATTACTATAAAAATTTCAATTAAACAAAATAAACAAAATATCCTTGCATAATGAGGGTCTTGAAGAGCAGATCAAGAAACACAGATAAATTGTTTTTGACCCAGTACATGGACTGGCTTAAACCTGAACAACAGACAGTATGCCCCATCCTCCAAATGGTTTGGAGGGTGGGTACCTAAATGTGATTACTGATCTTGAAATGCAAGTCAAAATTGGCCCCCCAAAAAAAAAAAAACAAAAAATGAAGAAGAAGAAAAAAGTATACTAACAAGAAAGAGATTAACGCTACCTGGAAAATAAGCCAAAGTTGCAGTATGCGAAATACATGCACAAATTGCGGAAATAGAGAGTATCCTGATAGATGTTTTATCAGACTTTATATATGACTTATTCCATACTTTCTGCATAGTTTTCAAGTAAAAATGTTCTTGTCAGCTTATTCACAATGTTCAGGGACCATCCTCATACCCTGCGTTGTTTTGATGATCACTAGTATAATTATGAGCAGAATATCCAGGCCCAATGAGAAAACATCCAAATAATTCCAAATGGAACAGATGGACGATGTTTTGTTCTTTTGTGAAATTACATGTCACATGGTATTGAAATTTTTACTGCTTATCATGCGCTTTCTGATTGTTGCGCACTCATGTAAATGGTTGAGATTCTTATCAACTTAAGCTCCCCCATCCCCCTCACTTTATAGTGACCAATTTTGATAATTGCCTCATTTGTTAGAGTGGAATTTGATTAGAAATTCAAACCAGGTGAATTCTCAATCAGTGGAAGCATACAGTGACATTAAATGTATTGTTTCCAATTGTCCAATAGCCAAGTTTGAAGGCTCTTTTTGTCATGCAGGGAAGGGAGTAGAGTACAGCGCATAGATAGATCAGAGATGCATAGTAGTAGTTGAAATTGTTGAGGCAAGAGTTGGACAGTACGTCTGAAACACACTTAAGAACAATTAATGACTAGAGAAGCAAATTTCAATACAAACTCATGATTGTAGATATTATGTCTCAAAGAATATGGTGATCTTCATTTAAAAGAACAAAACTTACAAGTCTATCATTCTTCCTATCCTCACTTATAAAGAAAAATGTCTTTCATACCTTCCTAAAGTTATCATCTCACGCAAATAGATAAACAGCACAGAAATGAATTCTGCCTTCAATCAAATGTTATTACATTGTTGCAACTCAAAGTCCTTTTATGCTTCTTGCACCCACATGATGGCTTGGACGCAAAAACAATTCTAATTGCGTAAAACATCAATGTCAGGTCAATCAAGATAACCAAATGTCTACACAAACAACATAAGACGCATGTGTGTTTTCATTTTATACCAAAACATGCAATTGAACTCCACGCCATCTCAGTCTTCATATACATTATTAGATAAAGCAGTCACAATAAAGACTCATCCTTCCCCCACAGGTTGAACACAATGTGTATTATATTTACATGCACACAATCTTCATGCTGAATCATGGTGCTAGAAAGTGCCTCTACCAACAAATGTAAACGGGCCGAATGCTCCGTGCAGCCATCAGGGAAACGGCAGAAAGCTTCTGCATAAAGTTTTAGTGCAATGATGGATCTTTCAATCTTTCATAAGGACCTCTACTTTTTTTTTGAATTATTTAAATGTTTTAGAATTGGCACCCAATCCATATAGTTGTGAACTTTGAGTTAAATGATGAATCTGACTGGGAACTCGCATGATTAATTTTCCCCGGGGGGGTGGGTGTTTAAATGGTTTACAATCAGCACCTTTGTATTTAGCTGGTTTTGAAATTGGAAGTTCTTACCCTACTAGTAGTTGGAGGTAACTGATATTTCAGCAGTAATCCACTAATGATAATTTATGCACCATCATTTCTCTGAAATGTTGGGTGTAAAAGAGATTCTACACCTTTTTTTATTTCTCTTTATTTTTCTATCGTGACAAGTATTTCATTAAATTTCAGTTTACCACTTGTTTCTTAGATGCTCCAATTTAAATCCCTTGAACACTATCAATATACTTGATCATGCCATGCTACATTAGTACTCAATTCACCTAGTCCATCGAGAGCTCTCTATGCTCATGGCCTGACAAAAAATTGATTGCTCTGAGAACCATCGCAACTGTTCTTGGTTTAGTGGTTCACAGCACCAATAACAGTAGTTCCAACCCTTGATTTTCTTGGTCTATCTTAATTGTAGAAAACCATACGCGTCCAGAACCCTTCTGAACCCAACTTAGTGTTCCTCCTTTCATACACACAAAATCCACCAAAAACATATATGTATATATAAATGATAGCACGCTAACCGCTTTAGAACAGTTCTATATCAGATCAAAATTCAGGCCAGCATTAAGGCAGGACTTGCGCACTATTAGTCACGAAAACACACTAAAATTAACGTACAACACCAGAGGCATTCAGCAAATAAAAATTCACCATCTTTCTCTCATGGTAACTTTCCCCTCATTCCACAAAGCAGGTAGCAGAAAAACATAAGTGAATTTAGACGCAATCGGGTAGGAATAGAATATCATATTAATTATGTGTCACGCTAATAGAGCAAACATATAACAAAGTCCATAAATTCTCAACTCAGGTAACTATACCACGACATCAATTAAAAATACAACATTCATTAACACATCTGTTTAACTGAGCAAGAAGACCAGAGCTGGTGAACTGGTGGTGTAATTAATTCACAATGCTAATCAACTGGCTTGGTGCTTTCATTGTAATCAAAGCATCAAAACAATAGCATGAAAGTGTTTCTTATTGGAGTGCTGAACATAGTACTAGAAATTAAAGGAGAATAAACTAGGCTATTGGTAAACGTGAGGACCTATGAAGTGAAGATGGTAAAATCAAATGGGCTCAACTTAAATACTGGGACAACAGAATTAGAACTATAGAAATCCATCTATAGGTTACAGCCAACGTCTCCAGGGAAGGCAATGACAACGTGGAATCCAAAGAGTGACAAAAATATAATAGCAGAGAAGAAAAAGTGAGCAAACCTCTTTCAATGCACCCAAGTCTTCAGGCCTGTGCTCTCTTTCAAATCCTGGTGGTGGAAAGGGAAAACAGCGAGACATTGCACACTATCCCAGTACAAGCAAAATGATCACAGTCACAAAAACAAAATGCTTGGATTATTTCCAAGCGGCAGAAGTGACCCAGTATGCGAACAGACCAGCAATTATATTCCTGTCCATGCACCATTACACTGCATTGAATTTTCAGCTTCAATACTCCACCGTGTAAATTCCTCTCCACTGGCCAAGGAGACAAAACACACTTCTTTACTCACTCCTCACTTCTAACCGCACGCCAAAATCCAAAACTTCACTTCCAACCTCAAGCCACTTACACCACAATCTTAGCTCCAAAATTCAAGAGCAAATTCAAAAAACTTATCAAACTAGACCCCAGTTCAAGTTGCAATATTTCTAGAAATTAAATAAACACTGTATTAGACAAACTCCAGATACAGACTTCGGGAATTCAGAGCTGTTGAAGCCAAGCTTCCACAGGAAAACTAAGTTAATCCAAAAGGTTTTTGGAGAAAGGAAAAGGAGGTCCCCTTGATAGATGCTCTTGTGGCTGGTCTACTAAGCCGATGACACTTGATGATCATTACTTTCACCTCCTCTGCCTTATGGCCAAAATTTATGGCACAAATCATTCCCCAACTCAAACAAACCGTGTGAAAATATCAAAACCCACAACTTATTATCAACCGGATTCCCAAAATGTCCGTTTTTCTACCGTCTTCTGAATTCTATTCGAATGAACAGTCCTCTTCCATGCCCTTGAAACAGCTACTTTTCACCAATCACTGTGCACGGATTGCCTGGTGATTCATGAGCTCAATTCCTTAGAGAATCAAATCCGGCTCCCACTAATTTTGTAATCTGCAGAGCGGCGTTCTTCCTCAAAAGGCGCTTGAAAGCTTGGAATCCCAATTGGATCCTTCAAGTTCCAGATCAATCCTATTTCAGACGGAAATTCACGCCTCGGAAGTCTGATCAGACTCGAGAACCCTGGAAAACCTCCACCGTAAGATACCAATTTCTCAGTAACAAAAAACCCTAAATTCAAACAAAAAAATAAGGAAAGGAATATCCGATTCAACTAGTAAAAGTCGTTTTTTGGCAGAATGAAAACCGAATATTTAACACTTTTTAGCGAGAAATAAAAAACCGAAAGAAAGCAAATGCTTTGAGGGGAATCGAATCTCCAAATTCTCAGAAAATTTAAAAATCAAAATAAAAATCAAAACGTCATTTACAAACTCCAATAAAAATTCAGTCTTAGTTTAACACAGTTAAGTTAAACTAAATTATTACATTCAATGCGTCCTTAAATTCAGTAAATTAGTTTGCCGCAACAAGATGAATAGCATTTTTTGGATGAAACAAGATCTCAAAATTTGTTTTAATTAGCAACAACGATAACTGCACAATAAAAGAAAAAAAAAATTCCTCAAACTATTCTTCTCCCAAGGTACGTACGTTTTGATATAGATATAGGGATGTCAGTCAAGGTATGTCTTTAACTGGTTCGCTTTATGTTTAGTGTTTCTGCAGGATTGGGTAAAAATGGTGAGGAATGGGGGTTTTATTTTGCTACACGCAAATTGGCACTTGGCAGCAAGGAGAAGAAAGGATTGAAAATTAAGAGAGAGCGTGTATATATATGTAGGGAAATTGTCGCAAATGGTCCCTAACATTTGCCCTTAGTGTGAAAATGATCTGTAATCTTTTTTTGTTTTGGCGCATCAGTCCCTAATTTATGTGTTTTGGTGTATAATTCATCATTATTTAATGAAAAAGATAAAAATACCTTTAGTTATAATTAAAAAAAATTACAATTGAATTTGTAAACTTTGTAAAATGTGTAAATATGTCCGATATATTTATTAAATAATATTTAATTTAGCATATTAAATATATCATTATAGTTATGTTAATTAAAATTTTCATAAACGAAAAGTGTAATGTGCTTTTAGGTATATGGAATTACTATGTGATATGAAAAATTTGAAGAAAAATTAAGTTAAATAAATAACAAAATAGCATATATAATTTTATAACATTGAACTAATTTTTTAACATAAAAATAATAACAAAAATTAGTTTACACATTATGTGTTCTTTATTTTTGAACGATAAATTAAAATATGAAGAATACAATTTGAATTCTAATATTTGTAGTTAATAAACGAATAGTTCAATTAAATAAAAATATTTAAGCATAAAGTTGGTGATAAAGTTATTTTTCTTTTTATGTTGTAACGATAAAATTAAAGTTTGAATTTTAAATAATATGATTATTTAATAATAATAAAATAATTTTAATTAACACAGTTGTTAATAATTATGAGCTTAAATTTTAGTTATTTAACTATTTTATAATAGTTCGTAAAATATACAAAATAAGTTAGTATATTATCAATTTACTAGTTTGTTTTATTTTTTTATAAAAAAATAAAATTATCGTACTCATTTGCATTTTTTACAAATGTTAAGAATCCAATTGAAAAAATTTTTAATTAAAAATAAGAGAATATTTGTCTTTTTTATCAAATAATGACCAATTGCGCACTAAAACACATAGGTTAGAGATTGTTGCGCTAAAATATAAAGGTTATGAACTATTTCCACACTAAAAAAAAAAGGTTAGGGACCATTTGTATATACTATATAGTTTGTCAAATATTTCAACTAAGCAAATAAACTCACTTACAAAATTTAAGTTCTAAACGTCTCTTTTATAGTCAAAGACTTAAAATACATTTGTCAATTAAAGTCGGTTAAAATCGGCCCTAACAAATTATTAAATCAGATAAGGTCGATTAGAAATTAGTTTTAACAGACCTACGGATAATTGATAACAGACCATTGAATCAATGAAAGACTAGTACAACGCTTCTTTGCGGTGGAATCCAACCGTAGAATCTATTATAACGATAGATTGAGGCGGTGAACAGATTTTGAAGATGATCGGTAGAGAGAGATGATCGATTGAGGGAGATGGATTGAGGAGGTGAGCAGATTTTGAAGATGATTGGTTGATGAAGATAATTGAATCACGGAAATAGATTGAAACAGTCAGTAATTTTGGAAGAGATGATTTTGTGAAGTGAGAAATTGAAAATATAGTGACACGTGGACGTTTAAGTACTTTTTCTTCCTGTAGCAGAGAAAACTCCTTACGATCGTGATAACATACTTATGGTCTGTTATGGTCAGTTATGGTCTGTTAAACTCAATACAGTTTTTCTCAAGGGTCTGTTATGGTTTGTTATTAGTGGTCGGTTGTGGATTATTCATAACATACCATTAAGTCAATAAAAGATAACATACTCATAGTCTATGGTCGACTATGGTATGTTAAATTAAATACAATCTTCATCAATTAACCCAACTCAATAATTCACAAATGAGTTCAAATTTACAAAAATTTAAAGCAAATATCCTACGTTTATACTCAAATATATATATATTATCATGATTTATACTACAAAACAATTTCAACCATAAAACTAAAGGAATAATAAATAACCATATATTGTACAAAAATTGAGATGGATTGAATCATAGCAGGTTATGCTATAAGACAGGTGAGACCGTGAGACCATTGCTTCAGGTCCAAAAACTAAAAAGGGTCCAAAATTTTGGATTTTTTAAGTGATAATACCTCATTTTGTTAAAAAGCTTGAAATATGCCTCATTTTTATTCTTAATAATAATTACTTATTTAACTTAAATATTTATGAGATTTACCCTCTTTTGTTTCAACTTCAATTTTAAACCTCATATCTTTCACCATCATTTCAAATGCTATCTATCCCCGTTAAAACCCTAAAATTAAAAAACGGAGTCGCCGTTGTAGACCACCGTAAGCCACCACTTCTACGCCACCACTGTGACCACCGTTGTTGCTACGCCGCCACCACAACACCCATCACGACCACCATCGATATCCATCTCTTCCGCCCCCAATCTGAAATTTCAAGCCCCCATCACCACCACTTTCTCCACCAAATGCTTACATAATTTCATATTTGGTTTTAGATTAGATTTCATATCTGAAAGTAGTTCTACCGTCTCCATCTTCTTGCGTCACCACTTTCTACCACAAGGTTTTGAGGCAACTAAGCATATATACATTCCTGCAATCTGTTTTAACTATGTGCAAAGAAGATGCACATTATTTGGCTTTTTTTAATTTGCTTTCGATGAAAAGAATTCCTAGCAAATCATTACATTTATATACATCTTTAATTGCTTTTCCACTTGTTTTCATGTAGATGCTATTTAAATCTTATGTGGATGTTTTTTATTTATAATAACACTAGCCTTTCTTAAAACAGCGTTAAAAAAAGAAAAGAAAGATAAAGATCAATTTTGTAGGCTAATGTCTCCGGATTCAATCTGTGCATATGCATGGAATTGCAAGTAATTTCTGATAATGGGTGTTGTGCAGTGGTGTGCTAAGCTAGTGCATCACACTTTCCAGTTCTTATTAAAGCAAAGGACTTCATCTTTCCTGTTTGGTGGAAATTTTTAATGATGGTCATAGTACATTTCACAAGTTGGCATTGTCTTTGATTTTGCAATTGGCTGGGAATGGTATTTCTTTAGAAGATACTGGAGATTTACATCGTTGCCTATATAGTAGCTACAAGGAAATATTGGAGATAGATCGTGTAGCAGTTGATCAAGATGCCCTGGGTCACACCCGTGGTGATAGTAAATTTTTGGATGATATGGAGTGATTTCATACTGGAACATATATGTTACTCGTGTTTTCTTATGGTGGTAGCAGGGTCAGTCTTGAGATTTGTGGAGTCTTGGGCAAAAATTTAAATGAAATTGAGATGTTTTAAAATATAAATTTTTGACCGACAATTAAAACTTCGTGTATTCACGAGCATATTTTATAATACTTTGTTTAGATCCAAATTAGATTTTTGCATAAGTATATAATACTTTGTTTAGATCCAGATTAGATTTCACATAAGTCAAAAGACACAAAAACTGTTATACAATACATAGGTACAGAATATAGTCGAATCATTTTTACTTAACAAAAATAAATAAAGTTCCTCGAATTAAAAAACATTTGAAAATATCAAAGAAAAGAAAAAATATATAATAAAAAAAACATACATGCAACATATGCAGATGTGTGTGCGTATACATATAAACAGATTTACAAGCCAAAAAATAGTACATTTTTCTTCTTCTTTACTGAATGAAAAAATTGTTGGAATTTGAAAAATTATTTTGATTCAAGATAAAGATTTCTAAAATGAGGTTTAAAAGAAAAACCTGCATGGTCTACAATTTAAAGATTATATTAAGGTA
Source organism: Forsythia viridissima (assembly GCA_030279155.1). Lineage (NCBI taxonomy): Eukaryota > Viridiplantae > Streptophyta > Magnoliopsida > Lamiales > Oleaceae > Forsythia > Forsythia viridissima. Next base: position 7,257,149 of record CM059036.1, read on the forward strand.
GATAAAGTATGTTAGATTTAGACCTGTTTTCTATTTATTCTCATTTTACATGTTAATAGCTTATTTAAAATAATAAAAAAAAAAAAGTCCAAAATTTTTGGACCCTGAATGATTGGGCCTAACCGCCTAGGGCCAGGGCCAACCCCTGGGTAGTAGTGTTGTTTAAGACAAATAATATATATGTTATTCATGGTTTGTGGTAGTAGTGGTAGTAACATACCATGGTGTGGAGTGGTTTTGGACAAGTAACATAATGTGTTATTCGTGTTTTGTGTTGACGATGTTGGTGAGCAGCAGTGTGGAGTTTTTTCAAACGGGTAACATTTATTTTACTCGTGTTTTGTAGTGGTGATGGTGATAGATAGTAGTGTAGATTGGTTTTAGGCATGTTTCCCGTGATTTGTGGTAATGGTGGCAAACAGTAGTGTGAAGTAGTGTTAGACGAGTAACATAATGTGTTACTATAATTTAAATTAGTAGTGGTGTACCACACACGTCTTACCTTAATTTAAATTATGGTAACATATGTGATACCCCAATTGTGGAGGAGGTGATTATGGTTGTATTGGATCTGAACCCGATTGTGGTGGTGGAAGGCGATTGGTAATGGTAACACATATGTCTGTTTTCAAATAAAAAGTTGAAATATTGATTTCAAATTTAAAAAAGGTATTTTTTTTTAAAGTTTATAAAATGAAATAAATTATAAACTATTGATTTTTATGAAATTTAAGAAGTATGTTACTCAGTAAAATTGTTGTTTTGTTGTTTTCAAATGAAAATTTGAAAATATTAATTTTAAATGAAAATAATGTATTTTAAAAAAATTATAAAATGAAATAAATTATAAAATATTGATTTTAACACAAATGAGAAAGTAACATACGATAACACATATGTTACTCCTGTACAATGTTGTTTTTAAATGAAATATTAAAAAATTGATTTTAAATGAAAATAACGTATTTGTTAAAAATTTATAAAAAGAGATAAATTATAAAATATTAATTTTAATAAAAATGAGGAAGTAACGTAGGGCAACACATACGTTAGTCAAGTATAAAAATATTTTTTTCAATTAAAAAATTGAAAAATTAATTTTAAATGAAACTAATATATTTTCTTAAACACTATAAAAATGAGATAAATTGTAAATTTTTTATTTTAAAGTAATACATATGGTAATACATATGTTAACTGTGTAAAAATATTGTTTTCAAATAGAAGAAAAATGATTGAAATATTGATTTTAAAGGAAAATAAATTATTCTTTTAAAAATTTAGAAAATGAGATAAATATGTTACTCATGTAAAAATATTGTTCAAATGAAAAAAATAAAAACATTAATTTAATCTAAAAATCTTAAGAAATTTATAAAATGAGATAAATTGTAAAATATTGATTTAATGAAAATAAGGATCAAACATATGGTAATACATATGTTACACGTGTAAACATATTTTTTTCAAATAAAAAATTAAAATATTGATTTTTAAAGAAAATAATGTATTTTTAAAAAATTTATAAAATGGGATAAATTGTAAAAATATTGATTTTAAGAAAAAAAATAAAAATGATGAAGTATGTTATTAGTATACAAATATTGTTTATAAATGAAAAAATTGAAATATTGATTTTAAATAAAAAATAATATAATTTTTTAAAAAAATTATAAAATAGTTATATTGTAAAATATTGATTTTAATGAAAATGAATAAAATGTTTTTTTAAATGAAAAATTAAAATATTGGTTTTACATAAAATAATACATTTTAAAATAAATATATATATGTATGTGTGTATATATATATAGAGGTGTCAATCCGAGTCAAGCGGACCGGGTCAGCCTGCCTCTGATGAAACTCGGTGACGGCCCGCATTAGAAAAAGCCCGCGCCACAACGGGTTGCGGGTCGGGTCAACCCAGCCCACAAAAATTGAACACGAGCCTAGCCCACCCGTTGGCCCATCTGGGTCGAGCCCATGTGGGCCGCGGTTCGACTCGGTTCGGCCCGTATGAATAAAAAATTAATTTTTTTTAAATTACTAAAAAAATTTAGTTACTTATTGTAATTCAAAAAAAAATGTTTACATATATAACAAAAAATGTATTAAATTACAAAATAAAAAATAAATAACAATGATAAGTTCACATTTGTTAATTTTTTAATTCAATTTCTATTTTTTATTTATATATTTAAAGACTAAAACATCACGCATCTGTCATATCTTTTACTTTAAACGGCTCTCTGTCATTTTTTTTTATTTTTTTTAAATATTATTTCAAATATGAAAGTTTGAAGTCGAGCCCATGTGGGCCGTGGTTCGACCCGGTTCGGCCCGTATGAATAAAAAATTAATTTTTTTTAAATTACTAAAAAAATTTAGTTACTTATTGTAATTCAAAAAAAAAATGTTTACATATATAACAAAAAATGTATTAAATTACAAAATAAAAAATAAATAACAATGATAAGTTCACATTTGTTAATTTTTTAATTCAATTTCTATTTTTTATTTATATATTTAAAGACTAAAACATCACGCATCTGTCATATCTTTTACTTTAAACGGCTCTCTGCCATTTTTTTTTATTTTTTTTAAATATTATTTCAAATATGAAAGTTTGAATTTTCTGTCCATTTTTTTTTTTAAAAATCAAAGTGGTTCACGGGCCGGCCCGCGATTCGGACTCTTCGGCCCGTGAACGACCCGCGGGTTGGCCTCCTCGACCCGTGAACAGCCCACCCTGTTCATGGGTCGGCCCACGGTTCTGCGTCGAGGCGGGTGGGCCGATGCGGGTTCGATCGGCCCGCCCGTCTTAACACCTATATATATATATATATATGGGAAATGTTCTACTCCCCCTAGTGGGGAGTGTTTATAAAGGCCACCGGACACGTTGGATAAGTGCTTGACATTAAAGTCAAGCACTTTTTTAGTGTCCAATGGCCACCGGACACGTGTCCGGTGGCCTTTATAAACACTCCCCACTAGGGGGAGTAGAACATTTCCCATATATATATATATATATATATATATATATATATATATATATATATATATATATATATATATATACTATAATATAAGTGTCTATGGCATGTTTACTATTCACCCTTCAACCAACGCGACGTCGTTTTGATGTTGTATTAGTCTTAATTTTGTCCAAATCTCACCATTTTGTCCTAATCTTTTGACACTTTTTGTATATTAAATTAATATCTTTGGCCGCATTTTTTGACTTCTTCATCTTTTCTTTTCTTTTATTTGTTTTAATATACATATATTAGTGTCTTTTAACCGCAATTATTGACTTCTTATGTATTATAGTCAATATATATTCATTTTTCCCTTAATAAGTCATCAAATTTGGTGCTTTTTTATCCCCAGTTGCTGTGGAGAACAAATGACGAAATACAATCGATTCTTAAAGGTTTTTCTAAATTTCATTTTCTCTAAACTGCAGTTTTTTTTGTCCAACATAAATATTTGCTGCACTTTATACATTAAGTATTTTGACATAATTTCAGTTGGAGACGATATCCCTATGGGTTACCTAACCATTGGATTTGGTTTCACATAATTTCATGTTGTATAACTCAAGGTATGGATATTTTTGTAAACTGCGACAGTATGAATCCGAGAAACTGACTTAGATGTTTTGGTGATCATTTTAGTATGCCGAAACATGCCGTCGGACTATAAAATTTTTATATGTGGTAGCTACATGGGTATTCTACGTTCCTTGAAAATTTCATATTGTTCGGTGATCGTTTTCTATGTCAAATAAATTTTTTTTGCTCCATGACTGGGTGAATTGTTTCTCGAAACTGCACTTACTGTTGACCAACTCAAAAATATGCTGCACCTTATATATTAAGTATTTTTACATAATTCCAGTTGGAGACGATAGCTATATGGGTTACCTAACCATTGGCTTTGATTTCACATAATTTCATGGTATATAACTCAAGTCATGGACAATTTTGTAAACTGCGACCGTATAAATCCGAGAAACTGCCTAGGGTGTTTCGGTGAGCATTTTAGTAAGCCGAAACATGCCGTCGGACTATCAAATTTTGATATGTAGTAGCTAAATGAGTATTCTATGTTTTCTGAAAATTTCATATTTTTCGGTTATCGTTTTCTATGTCAAACAAATTTTTGTTACTCCATGATCGGGTGAAGAAATTTTTGTAACAGTGCCCTTATTTTAAAATTTTTATTCACCTGGTCATGGAGTAACAAAAAAATTTTTGACATAGAAAACGATCACCGAACAATATGAAATTTTCAAGGGACATAGAATACTCAGGTAGCTACCACATACCAAAAATTAGTAGTCCGACGGCATGTTTAGGCATACTAAAATACTTATCGCGAAACCTCCTAGGCTGTTTTTCTGATTTATGCCGTCGGCGTGCCGGATTCGCTATTATAAACCAATCAAAAAACTTTAAGTAGTGTAAATATCTTCTTAAAATTTTTTGGACCTTGGTTTTGTGGTAGTTTTAGTGGATTCCCATGTTTTGGTTACACGTTAATGATGTGAACTTGAAAGGTTTTGCTAAACTTCATGTTTTTCTAAGATACAGTTTCTGTTGTCCAACTCAAACATTTACTGCACCTTATATATTAAGTATTTTTACATAATTCCAGTTGGAGACGATAGCCCTATGGGTTACCTAACCATTGACATTGGTTTTACATAATTTCATGTTATATAACTCAATTTATGGACAATTTTGTAAACTGTGACAGCATAAATCTGAAAAACCAACTAGGATGTTTCGGTTAGCATTTTAATAAGCCGAAATATGCCGTCGGACTGTCAAATTTTGATATGTGGTAGCTACATGAGTCTTCTATGCTCCTTGAAAATTTCATATTTTTCGGTGATCGTTTTCTATGTGAAATGAATTTTTGTTAATCCATGACTAAATAAAGTTTTGAAATTTTTTTTTCCCACGTATGTGCAATGGAAAAGTGACTGTTTAAGAATTTTTTTTTTTTTGTTGTAGGTGGACTTTTTCATGACAAATATAAAAAAAAAAAAAAAAAATATTTCCCCACTTTGCCGAGTAGGCAAAGTGGGAGATTTTTTTTTTTTAAATTTATCTCACATTTTAATTTTCCCACTTTGCCGAGTAACTCGACAAAGTGGGAAACATTAAATTTTTTTTTTTTTTTTTGTAATTTGCACTTTTAGTCCACAATCTTTTCATTTTATAACAAATTTACCCATAACCTTTTTTTTTGCTTTGGCCATCCCCGACTTTTAAATTTCGTTACAAATTTTATTTTGTCCACCTCTTTAAATAATAATAAAAAAAAAATAACAACAAAATAAAATAAAAATGTATATGAAGTTCTACAACTTTTAAAAAGTAGTCCAATTTTATTTTGACATTTTTTTAAATTTTGTCAAGTTACTCGATGTTAAAAAAAAAAAAATATATATATATATATATATATATATATATATATATATATATATATATATATATATATATTTTTAAATTTGTTGAGTTACTAGCCAAAAAATAATAAAAACATTTTTTTTTAAATTTTGTAGAGTTACTCGAATTTAAAAAAAAAAAATTTATTTTTAAATCTTGTCAAGTTACTCGAATTTAAAAAAACAAATTTTTTTTTTAAATTTTGTCGAGTTACTCGAATTTAAAAAAAATTTAAAAATTTTTATTGAGTTACTAGAATTTAAAAAAAAAAAAAAATTTTAAAATGTTGTCGAGTTACTCGAATTTAAAAAAAAAAAAATTTTTTTAAATGTTGTCGAGTTACTTGAATTTTTTTTTTAAAAAAAAAAAAATTTTAACTTTTGTCGAGTTATTCGAATTTAAAAAAAAAAAATTTTTTTTTAACTTTTGTCGAGTTACTCGAATTTTAAAAAATAAATAAATAAATAATTTTTTTTTTTAACTTTTGTCGAGTTACTCGAATTTAAAAAAATTTTTTTTTTTTTAAGTTTTGTCGAGTTACTCGAATTTTTAAAAAAAAAATTTTTTTTTTTTTTTACTTTTGTCGAGTTACTCGAATTTTTAAAAAAAAAAAAAAATTTAAACTTTTGTCGAGTTACTCGATTTTAAAAAAAAAAAAAAAAAATTAAACTTTTGTCGAGTTCCTCGATTTTAAAAAAAAAAAAAAAAAAATTCTTTTTTTTTTTAAAAATTCTGCAACTCGACAAACTTTTTCGAGGTGAATAGTAACTCGAAAAAGTTACTGTTCATTAAAATTTTTTTTTAAAAAAATTCGAAAAAGTTTGTCGAGTTACTATTCAACTCGACAAACTTTTTCGAGGTGAATAGTAACTCAAAAAAGTTACTGTTCATTAATTTTTTTTTTTTTTAAAAAAAATTCGAAAAAGTTTGTCGAGTTACTATTCAACTCGGCAAACTTTTTCGAAGTGAATAGTAACTCAAAAAAGTTACTGTTCATGATATTTTTTTTTTTTTTTTAAATTCGAAAAAGTTTGTCGAGTTACTATTCAACTCGACAAACTTTTTCGAGATGAATAGTAACTCGAAAAAGTTACTGTTTATTAAAAAAAAATTTTTTTTTTTTAAAATTTGAAAAAGTTTGTCAAGTTACTATTCAACTCGAGAAATTTTTTCGAGGTGAATAGTAACTCGAAAAAGTTACTGTTCATGAATTTTTTTTTTTTTTTTTAAATTCTGAGTTTTTACATTTCTAATTTTTTTTTTTCAATGAAAAAAATCAACAACATATTTTATTTTTTATAACTATTAATTATAACATTCTTACTAATAATGTTATAAATTAAAATTTGATTAGAGTAGGTGTAAACAAAAATTAATTATATTATGACCTTCTTTCTCTGTATATTTTTTCACTTTTTAATATTTAAAATTATTCACAAAGAAAAAGGGAGGATTTTTGTGCAGTTTTGAGAGTTCATGCGTGCATATCTAAGATGATTCACTGAAAATGCAAAGAGTTGTATTATTTTTTGTTCCTGCTTCTGAAGAACTGATTATTAAGCTTATTAAATTAATAAACAAAAGAGTTAGAATTTTTTAACTTAGCAAAGGCATGGGACAATTAGAAATAAAATCCCACCATTGGAACAACATATATGCAGGGTTCTGTTTTTGTTAGTAGAATTTTAACATTTTGCTTAATTAATTGTATTAAATGGTATGTTTAAATTATTGAATAGTGAATAGTTTTTAATCAATATTGAATTTTATTAAATATGTTTTTTAAAGTTTGAAAATTTAGTGTGCAATTTTAAAATTATACAATCAGACCTTAAAATTCTAAAACAAGGGATCTTTTAATACAATTTTTAAAATTGCACAGAAGACCCCTTTTTTATTTTTAAAACAGTAAGCCTTCTCATGCAATTTCAAAAATTGCACAAGAGGCTCTTCTATCTTTATTTTAAATTTAAGGGACTTACTATAAAATTTTCAAATTACATGGAAAAACCCTCTTTCCAAAACAGAAAACACCCAAAAGGGTTTCAGGTTGCTCGACAACATTAGTCTGTTGATGTCAAAGAGCTGCTCTTAAATGAAACGGAAAACGGTGCATTATATTGAAATTTTGCACTTCTTCACCAGAACAATTGCTTTTCTTTCAATTTACAGAGTGGTATTAATTCCCAACAATCTTAGAATTCAGTAGTGGGTTTACAAAGGGGAATTATTAGAAGAAAAAAATAAGATAGAAAAGAATATATATATATATATATACTTTTATTTATTTATTGGAAGTCGAAAAAATTGATACGGAATCCCATGTTGTCGAGCTCCTCATGGACTTCCATTTTGTCGAGCTGCTCGACTCACATTTTTTTGAGCTACTCGACAAAATTGGGGCCTTTAATATATATCTTTACTATATATTCGTAAGTTGTGGAAATCAAGCTTTATGACATAGAATACGAAGGCATCAGCACATTCTCTCAATGAAGCTCAGTATAACTCAAGCATGTCAACATTTTTTTAGACACAAGCTCCACGGTTGCAGAAGCATATTTGTATACTGAATTTTATACTATTACATTATCATTTTCTCTAATACTCATAACCTCCACTCTCACGTGCAGGGATGGAAATTAACATAATAGATATATATATATATATATATATATATATATATATTCTTTTCTATCTTGTTTTTTCCTTCTAATAATTCTCCTTTGTAATGATATGTTAGTTTTCTTCTTCTAATAATTCCCATTTTCTCGAGCTGCTCAACAAAGGGACTTCCCAGTAGGTCTCTTTGATTTGGTTCTGTTATTCTTCAATGGGACTGGGAGGGGAAAAAAGCATTCAAGATCAGTTAAAAAAATGTTAGATTTTGACACGAATGGAATATAATTAAATATCTTACAATGCAAAAAAAAAAAATACACAAATATAACAAACTAAGCTTATTCCTAATAATTTCCTGGATTATTACTGGTTGCCATGTTTAATACCAAATGACATCTTTGAACATGTGAAATGTTTTAGTAATGCTTTGTAATGTGTTTCTTTAGCAACTAAATGTGATGAAATATTTTTTATTATGTCTTCATATATATCTACAAAAAATCTGTACTAAACTACTAATTATAGAATTTCTCATAACGATAATATCAAAACAGTACAAAACACAGTATTACAAATACGTCACGTGCAACGCACGGACCAAAAACTAGTATATATATATATATATATATATATATATATAAAGAGATAAATTGTAAAATATTCATTTTAATGAAAATGAGTACAAATGTTGTTTTCAAATGAAAATTTGAAAATATTGATTTTAAATAAAAATAATGTATTTTAAAATAAATTATGAAAGGAAATAAAGAAAATAATATAATTTAGTTAATGAAAAACTAAAATATGAATTTTAAATGAAAAAAATGTATTTTTTTATTAAATTATAAAATATTGATTTAAGTGAAAATGAGGTACTTTTAAAAAACAAATCATGAAAATTGTTATGAAACTAGAGAAATAAAGCTGAAGAATAAAAAAGATGCGAAATGAATTGTGTATTTTATTATAACTATGGATCTATATTTATAGGGTTCCAAAGTAGGTTACAAAGAGATTTGGATACAATCAAACAAGACTTATCTAAATATACTGATAAGACTAAATTTCTTGTTAAGTCTAAATAATCATCAATAATTATCCCATAATTTTACAACACTCCCCTTTGATGACTATTTCTACAATAACTGTCTCGCTAAAAACTTCCAGTTGGACAAAATATCAAACGAAAAGAAAAAAAGAGTACAGTAATTGTTAAAGTTTTGGAGTATTGAAAAAATACTGTCTCATTAAAACCTTGACAGGAAAATCCAGTGGGACAAAATCTGAACTAAGGAAAAAGAGTACAGCTACTTTCCTAATATTAATCATTGAAGATCTTTGAGTCGACGCATCTCAATCTTGTGCACCAATTTCTTGAATATAGATATCGGCAATACTTTTGTGAATAAATCAGCCAAATTGTCACTTGAGCGAATTTGTTGAACATCGATGTCACCATTCTTCTGAAACTCGTGTGTATAGAAGAATTTTGGAGAAATATGTTTTGTCATGTCCTCTTTGATGTAGCATTCTTTGAGTTGTGCAATACAAGTTGCATTGTCTTCATACAATATTGTTGGACTATCATTTGTTGAAGGTAATCCGCATAATGTTTGGATATGATGTGTCATATTTCTCAACCATACACATTCTCAACTTGCTTCGTGCATTGCAATAATTTCATAATGATTTGAAGATGTTGCGGTCAATGTTTGATTCACAGATCTCCATGATATAGCTGTTCCTCCATGTGTGAACACGTATCTTGTTTGTGATTTAGCTTTATGTAGATCGGAGAGATAACCCGTATTTGCATATCCCATTAAAGACGATTCTAATTTTCGTGAATAAAATAATCCCATGTCAACAGTACTTTTTAGGTAACGAAGAATGTGTTTAACACCATTCTAATGTCTTTGAGTGGGTGTAGAGCTATATCTTGCAAAGAGATTTACAGAAAAAGCTATGTCCGGTCAAGTGCAATTTGCAAGATACATTAATGCATCAATTGTATTTACGCATGGTACTTCAGGTCCAAGAGTTATTTCTCCATTTTCAAGTGGGCGAAATGGATCTTTTTTCACTTCAAGGGATCGAACGACCATAAACGAGGCCAATTGATGTGCTTTATCTATATAAAAACGCTTTAAGACTTTTTTTTTGTATAAGAAGATTGATGAACAAATAATCCTTCTGGAAAATGTTCAATTTGTAATCCAAGACAGAATTTGGTTTTTTCCAAATTTTTCATCTCAAATTCATTTTTTAAATAATCTGTAGTTTTGTTGAACTCTTCAGGAGTTCCTATAAGGTTTAAATTATCAACATAAACTGCCACAATTGCAAATCCAATATATGTTTTCTTTATGAAAACACAAGGACATACATCGTCGTTTTTATAACCTTATTTCAACAAATATTCGCTAAGGCGGTTATACCACATTCGTTTGGATTGTTTTAATCCATACAATGATCTTTGCAATTTAATTGAGAACATTGTTATGGAGAATGAATCATTTGCTTCTAGCACTTTAAATCTTTCAGGGATTTTCATGTGTATGTCATATCAAGTGAACTATACAGATATGCAGTTATTACATCCATAAGGTGCATATCGACCTTTTGTGACACAGTCAAATATATTAAAAATCTAAATGTGATGATGTCCATTACGGAAAAATAAGTTTCCTCGAAATCTTTCAGGGATTTTCATGTGTATGTCACATCAAGTGAACTATACAGATATGCAGTTATTACATCCATAAGGTGCATATCGACCTTTTGTGACACAGTCAAATATATTAAAAATCTAAATGTGATGATGTCCATTACGGAAAAATAAGTTTCCTCGAAATCAATCCCAAGGCTTCCCAAGTCTTTGTGAGAAGCCTTGGGCTACGAGTCGGACTTTGTATCTTATAATTTCATTGTTTTCATTCATTTTTCTTACAAAGACCCATTTGTATCCTACAGAGATTATATTTTTAGGAGTTCGAACTACATGTCCAAACACTTTTTGTTTTTCTAAGTAATTCATTTCCGCTTGTATAGCTTCTTTCTATTTTGGCCAATCATTTTTATTTTGACAATCTTTGATAGATTGTGGTTCAGGATCCTCATTTTGCATGATATCTAGTGCCACATTAAAGGCGAAGATATTGTCCATGACAATATTATTTCGTTCCCATAATTTGTGAAATAATAAATAATTTATTGAAATTTCATTGTTTTCGGACATTTGTGGTTCTTCAAGAATCACATTATCAGTGTTTGTTTGATCAATCGTTTCTACCATTGTTTTATTAAAAGTTTTTAGTTGGATTTTCTCTTGTACCTTTTTCTTTCAAGGTACAGAGACTTGGACACCAACTGGTAGACCACGCTTCTGACGTATTTGTGATTCATTTGCTATGGAAAATTGTCCTATAGGGACATCAATTTTTGTAGCAGTATTTTCTGTTGGAATATATGTCTTTGTCACTTTCTTTGTATCAACGAATACATCAGGTAATTGGCTTGCAATATTTGCAAGTGAATGATTTTTCAAATTGTTGCTCACATTAATTACTGCGAGGATCAAAATGAAATAGAGTTGTTTCATTCCAAGAAATTTTATTGTGTTTATCAGGATGTAGTTTTTCTCCTCCCAAAGTTGGAAAAGTCATTCCATCAAAATTACAATATGTAAAGCATGCACTAAATAAAACACCCGTTAAAGGTTTAAGATACCTAATAATGGATGGTGAGTCAAACCCAATATAAATCCCAAGTCTTCGTTGGAGACACATCTTTGTACGTTGTGGGGGTGAAATTGGGACTTGGACAGCACAACCAAAAACTCGTAGATAAGAAATATTAGGTTTGTGACCAAATACAAGTTGTAAAGGCGAGTATTCATAATAAGCAATTGGTCTTCTACGAACTAATAATGAAACATGTAATATATCATGACCCCAAACAGATGTTGGGAGTTTTGTTTTCATAAGTAAAGGCCTAGCAATCAATTGAAGACGTTTGATAAACGACTCTGCAAAACCATTTTTTGTATAGACATGAGCAACTGAATGTTCAACGACAATCCCGATTGACATACAATAATCATTGAATGCTTGTGATCTAAATTCACTAGCATTATCAAAACAGATTGTCTTGATTGAGTAATTGGGGAATTGAGCTCGTAGTTTTATAATTTGAGCAAGTAGTCTAGCAAAACCTACATTTCTAGTAGAAAATAACCAGACATGTGACCATCGAAGAATTAATTAATACCATAAAATAACGAAATGGTCCACATGGTGGGTGTATCGGCCCACATATATCTCCATGAATTCTTTCTATAAAAGTTGGAGATTTAACACGAACCTTCGTAATAGAAGGTCTAATGAATAACTTGCCTCGTGAACATGCAGCACATGGATAATCATTAGGTAAAAGAATCTCCTGGTTTTTTAGAGGATGTCTATGTGAGTTATTCATTATCCAGCGCATCATTATTGCTCCTGAGTGTCCAAGTCGATCATGTCAAAGCATAAATCTTTTTGGTTCAATGAACTTCGAGTTCGTGACATTGTTTGATTCAAATGTTTTTATGAATGTGTAATACATGTCATATGTGAGTGCCATGAGTTTTTCTTTTATTTTTTCCTGGCCAGATACAAAAGAAATTATGCAAATATATTCATAATTACTTTCTTGCATCATCTCAATGTGGTATTCATTGCCGCGGATATCTTTAAAATTAAGCAAATTTCTTTTGAATTTGCTAGAATAAAGTGCATCATTTATATGTAATTTCGTATTATTTGGTAAGATAATACTAGCTCTTCCGGAGCTTTCAACGGTATTTGATGTACCAGATATCATATCAACATTATTTTATGCTAATGTTAAGTCCAAAAAATATTTTTTATCTTGAAGAATTGTATGAGTAGTTGCACTATCAGTTAAACAGATATATTGGCAAGTCATCATGAATCTATAAATATGACCAAATAGATAATTTTAAAAATGAGTTTAAAACTAAAAAAATTAAACATAAAAAAATATTTCAATCAACTAAGAATAGTTTAACAACGCAAAGTTTCAAACTTTAAAGGAACCTATTTCAAACTAAAATTTTGAATCAAAGTAAATATTACTATATCGAAAGTAAACTAGTTTATCTTTTCTATCACACCTCCCTCGATCAAATGATTGATATTTTCACTTTGATCAGTAAAAAAAATCAGAGACGTCTAGATGAGTCACATCAATTGGACCATTAAAGTCAGCAAAATTTGTCTCCACTTTTTCTTTTCTCTTAATTGATCTTTGGTAGAGATCCATAAGATGTTTTGCCAAACGACAGGTACGCGACCAATGTCCTTTCATTCCACATCTAAAGCAATTTTCTTCGTGCTCTTTTTTAGACAAGTTATTTTCATTTATTTTGTGATTTTTAAAGTTGTTACCTTGTGGTTGATAATGTCCATTATTTCGTCCAAATTCGCGTCCTCGACCACGTCCGCGTCAATTACCGTGTTCGTGTTTGCGTCCACGTCCACGTCCGCATCCATGGCTTGATATTGCATTTGCTTCAGGCAATGCAGTACCATTTGCTCCAGACAATGATGTGGAACCAGTTGGACGTAGCCTATGATTTTTCATCAATAGTTCATTATTTTGTTCAGCAACTAGGAGGCAGGATATGAGTTCTGAGTATTTTTTAAAACCACGCTCACGATATTGCTGTTGAAGGATCATATTGGAGTGGAAGGTGGAGAAGGTCTTTTCCAACATATCTTCATCAATGATTTTTTCTCCACACAGGGTTGGTTTTGAAGTTATTCTGAATAGTTCAGAATTGTACTCACTAACTGTTTTAAAGTCTTGCACGCGAAGGTGCATCCATTCATATTAGGCTAAAGGGAGGACTATAGTCCTCTGATGGTCAAACCTTTCAGTCAAGTTTTTCAAAAGTATTTTTGGATCTTTTAAGGTGAAGTACTCAATTTTCAATTCATTGTGGAGATTGTGACGAAGGAAAATAAGTGATTTTGTGCGATCCTGCATGGATGCTATGTTTCATTCTTTTATTGTTTCTCCCAGACCCATTGAGATAAGATGAATCTTAGCATCGAGGATCTATGACAAGTAATTTTTACAAGATAGATCAAGTGCAACAAACTCAAATTTTGTGATACTCGCCATTTGAGTAACTACACAATGAATAAGAAAATACAATTAATTAACTACACAATGAATAAGAAAATATAATTAATTTTCTATTAGACATTGTATAATTATATAATTCACATTAATCAATGTCAACATAACATGATTTATATGCTTTCCTTCAGGAATAAGCATTAGTTGATTAATTACTCATTTATATCACAATTTAATTATGTGATATGATATTCTTCGAGATATGTGTTTCTTCTAGAGCACAATAAAATATTCTTTCGGCTATGCTCAATATTCTTCTGGTATATAAAAATTATAACGTCATACTTTTCAGGAGCAATTAATATTCTTATGGAATATTTAAATTGTAATGTTATACTCTTCAGGAGCAACTAATATTTTGTCAGAATATTATACGTTGTGCTTCTTCAGGGGCAACAGCAAATCATTATTCTGAAGTAAAGATTTGCTCTTCAGGAGCAATATTATAATATTCTAATATAATATTAAATGTTATAAAATTAGGCTCTTCGGGAGCAATTAAAATTCTATTGAAATATTAATGTAATATAAATATTTGCTTATTCTGAAGCAACAATAAAATATTCTTCTAGAATATTTATATGTTACGTTGTGACATATGAGAAAGTCATATGTTCTGTCAAAATATTAACGTTGTGTTTCTTCAGGAACAACAACATATCATTATGAATATATGCTCTTCAGGAGCAATAGTATGATAGAGTATATATCATATATATCAATTTAAAATTTATAAAATAATATCAAAAAATAATCATTCAAGTTAAAGACAGAGTAGTCACAACAATAATAAATTAATGCAGTTATGATATTATTTTACGGTAAAAGTAAATTTACAAATATGTCTTTAATGTAATTATATGTTCAACATAAATTTATTGGTTAACAAATTGAATGTATTTTAATTATTTTAATGCAGTAATACTGCAATAAATACATTAATCTATGAATTTTCACGTATAATATAAAAAATAACGTATAGAATAATAAATGCAATAATGCTTCATTGTTCATATATATATACTAGTTTTGGCTACGTGCAATGCACGTATATAAAAAATGCAGGGAAAAGTTTTAGAATTATTCATACAATCATTTTTAAAATAAAAAAAATGAAAATGGTTAATATAACGTGTATAAAAAAAATATTTGAAATTAAAATGTTTATTTGACCAAAAAAAAATGTGGGTTGCCGAGATGCCCGGTAACCAATTACATAAGTGAAGGATTAGGCGTGGTTGTGTTGTATAACAAAATTCTGAACATAAATATACACTTAAATATGTTAAAGAATTTGTAAAATTGATGTGTTAAATAAATGAATAAGATGATGATTGTGGAGAATTAATATGATCTGGTTGGAAATTTTTTTTGGTTCCTGTGTTTACTTAATATTTATGGCTACCTGGAATGCAAGTATGAAAAAAATGTAGTGATTTTTAAAATAAAATAAAAATTAAAATGAAATTTTAATATGTATAAAAAAAATTTCAAATTAAAATGTTTATTTGACAAAAAGAAAAAAAGAAAGAAAAAATTTTTGGTTGTCGAGATGCTTCACCAAGCAATGAATTTGATTGCCGAGCAACTCGGCAATGAATTTCATTGCGAGCACTGTTCACTTTTTTTTATTTTTTAATTTTATTGTGTCAAAGAAAATGAGTTTAAAAAAAAATTGCTGAACGGTAAAATAAAGTTCATTGCCGAGAATTTTACTGTTCACGTTTTTTTTTAATGTGGCAACATTATAAAAAATAAAAACATAAGATAAAATAAAAAAGAATAATAAAAAAATTGAATAAAAATGTGTAAAAAAAATAAAAACATTCAATTTGCCACCAAGATTTCACAGGAGAAATTCTTGAATGGCATTTTTTAGCATTTATTTAGAATAATTTGTAAAAGGTAAAATAAAAAAACAAGATTAGTAAAAAATTGAATGAAAATTAAGTGTAAAAGAAAAAAAAAATAAGAAAAAAAAATTAAAGATTTTTTTTTTTAGGTTGTAGGCATATCCCAACGATTTTAAAACAATAGGGACCTTTTGTGTAATTATTCCTTAAAAAAAACAGTAAAATAGTGTTCATGAATAGTAAAATACTATTCATCAAATTGATTGCCGAGCAACTCGACAATCAATTTGATTGCCTAGAACTGTTCACATTTTTTTTTCTTGTGTCAACGAAAATGGGCTTAAAAAAATTTGGTGAACAGTAAAATAAAGATCATTGCCGAGTTGCTCGGCAATGAACAATTCATTGCCGAGAATTTTACTGTTGACGCTTTTTTTTTTAATGTGGTAACATTATAAAAAATAAAAACATTCAATTTGCTTATTTGCTTAAGATAAAAAAAAAGATTAATAAAAAAATTGAATGAAAAAGTGTAAAAAAAATGAAATCATTCAATTTGCCACCAAGATTTGAGATTTTGAAATTCTTGAATGGCATTTTTTAGCATTTATTTAGAATAATTTGTAAAAGGTAAAAAAAAAAAACAAGATTAGTAAAAAATTGAATGAAAATTAAGTGTAAAAGAAAAAAAAATAAGAAAAATAAATTAAAGATTTTTTTTTAAGTTGTTGGCATATTCTAACGATTTTAAAACAATAGGGACCTTTTGTGCAATTATTCTTTAAAAAAAAAATTAACACTGTGATTGCCGAGCCACCTCGGCAATCAATTGATTGCCGAGATGGCTCGGCAATAGATTGTATATGAAATAGTTCATGCTTTGGATGGCTAAAATTATAAACAAGATAAACGGTTTACATTTTGAGTCCAGTACAAAATTAATAAGCCTTTATAACACTAAAAGTATCTCCTAATAAATCCTACCTCTGGTTTAAGATCTCGGTGCACCACCCCCTGAAGGTGGCAGAATGCAACAACATTCAGAATCTGTATAATCACAGTCTTCGCATAATCTTCTGTGTATTTCCCACCCCTGCAGCAAAGAAACAACATTTGACTTGCTATGGACTGCTGGAACATGTAATTTATGTTTTCACTAACAATATCTGAATTCAAAAGGTTCAGAAATTTCAAAAAAAAAAAAAAAAAGGTATCCCTAAAATCAAATACATGCCTTGAAAGTATTCTATCCAAAAGCTCCCCTTCTTCACATAACCTGAGAATGAATGTTTATTAGAAACAAGAAGAAAGGTCAGTAGAATAACTAAATAAAAAGCTTATAACTCAGTAAATTTTCAAAAAGACACTTTCAAAATGTTAGCAGAAAATAATTTAAATGAAAATCATGCCAATTTCCACTAATCTAACGACTTGTTTACCAACCTACCAATATGGGTGTAGCACTATACAAATTACCAGTAATTGAAGAATATAAGCCAGGATTAAAATTAAGCAATCAAAGCTTACTCCATCACTATGTAGACGTTGTCGTGGTCCTCATATGCATCATAAAATTGTATTAGATTGTTATATCCCGTTAAGGCTCGCAATATTTTCACCTCCTTTCTTACGTCTTCAATGGCTATAGCGGTGGTCATCTGGAAATGAGAGTATAATCACAATTAGAGAAAGATACAACAGATAAGAGCCAAAAAACCTAAAAAGAGTCCTCATATTTTGACCAACATCTTGTTGATAAATTATCTCGGCAATCAATTGCTCGGCAATCACCTTTAAAATTTTATTTTTTTTATTTTTTAAATTTGATTGTCGAGCCATGACTTTTTAAAAAATTTTTTTCTTTTTTTTTTTTAAAATTTTATAGTGTCAAAGAAAATAGGCTTAAAAAAAATTGGTGAACAGTAAAATAAAGATCATTGCCGAGTTGCTCGGCAATAAACAATTCAATGCCGAGATTTTTACTGGTCAAGTTTTTTTTTTTTAATGTGGCAACATTATAAAAAATAAAAACATTCAATTTGCATAAGATAAAATAAAAAAGATTAATAAAAAAATTGAATGAAAAGGTGTAAAAAAAAATAAAAACATTCAATTTGCCAGATTTCACTTGGATTTATACATTACCTGAAATTCTTGAATGGCATTTTTTAGCATTTATTTAGAATGATTTGTAAAAGGTAAAATAAATAAACAAGATTAGTAAAAAATTGAATGAAAATTAAGTGTAAAAGAAAAAAAATAAGAATAGGTTGTGGGCATATTCCAACGATTTTAAAACAATAGGGACTTTTGTGCAATTATTCCATGGCTGGGCAATCAATTGGCAAATTGATTGCCGAGAAATCAATTTGATTGCCGGGATGGCTCGGCAACTGTTAATTTTTTTTTTTTTAAATGTGTCAAAGAAAATGGGTTTAAAAAAATTGGTGAACAGTAAAATAAAGATGAGTTGCTCGGCAATGAACAATTCATTGTCGAGAATTTTACTGTTCACGCTTTTTTTTTTTTTTTTTAATGTGGCAACATTATAAAAAATAAAAACATTCAATTTTCTTAAGATAAAATAAAAAAATTTAATAAAAAAATTGAATGAAAATATGTAAAAAAAATAAAAACATTCAATTTGCCACCAAGATTTCACAGGCTTTTGAAATTCTTGAATGGCATTTTTTAGCATTTATTTAGAATAATTTGTAAAAGGTAAAATAAAAAAACAAAATTAGAAAAAAAATTGAATGAAAATTAAGTGTAAAAGAAAAAAAAATAAGAAAAATAAATTAAAGATTTTTTTTTTAGGTTGTTGGCATATTCCAACTATTTTAAAATAATAGGGACCTTTTGTGCAATTATTCCTTATTTAAAAAAAAAAAAAATTGGATTTACATGGCAATCAATTGATTGCCATGGCTCGGCAATCAATTGGCATTGCCGAGATGGCTCGGCAACTGTTAAATTTTTTTTTTTTTTAAATGTGTCAAAGAAAATAGGCTTCAAAAAAAATTGGTGAACAGTAAAATAAAGATGAGTTGCTCGGCAATGAACAATTCATTGCCGAGAATTTTAGTGTTCATGCTTTTTTTTTTTTTTTTTAATGTGGTAACATTATAAAAAATAAAAACATTCAATTTGCTTAAAATAAAATAAAAAAGATTAATAAAAAAATTGAATGAAAAGGTGTAAAAAAAGTAAAAACACTCAATTTGCCACCAAGATTTTACAGTGCATGGATTTATACATTACCTGAAATTCTTTAATGGCATTTTTTAACAATAAACATCCCAACTTTCTTTCAATTTTTTGGGCTATTTTTTATATACTATTTGCATTACCAAATCCCAACAATTTACAATCATGTTAACAACCAATGATGGTTGCCAAATTGATCGGCAACCAAGACCAAGCTGGTTGAAATTGTATATTTTTGTCACCTGCAATAAGAACTCTGATTGAATGTTGCGGGGGACAATCTAAGAGAACAAGCCTAAAGTGAGATTTATGGCATATTTGGCCTGTCATTTCATGAAACCATTAGTATCTTATGATAAATTTTGAAAGTCAGGTACATTTACAAAGATTAAGCTGGCTGAAAGAAAAGAGGTTCGAAAAAAGACAATTTTCACAACATGCTGTTTTGGACAAACAAAGCTACTCAACCAAGTAGATAAGAGAAGGTATAGGCTGAAAATTCATTGCTGTTATTTCCCTAGTAAACAAAACTGTATGAGAAAAGACCATACCTTCAAACCTCCTGAAGACAGTGATAAATTCAGCAGTAATTAATGTAATGAAGGAATGAAAGAATCCAGTTAGTACCACTCAAAATAGTAAGTCTGATTGTAAATATTCAAAATTAAAAATGTTATAGAAACAAATTTTTTTCTTCACCATTTGAGAAATTGCATGAAAATAGATGAGGATCACTTTCAGTATCTCTTGCAATTTTCTGGCTTGGGTATTCAGATTTTCCTCCTAACAATATATATATACATATTACGTATATATATATAGATATATTACTCGGCAACCAAGTTGGTTGCCGAGCAATTATATTACTCGGCAACCAAGTTGGTTCAACCTCGGCAACCAACTTGGTTGCCGAGGTTGGTTCCCGAGCAACCTCGGCAACCAACTTGGTTGCCGAGAATTGGTAAATTTTTTTTATTTTTTTATTTTTTTAGTTTTTTCTCTTATTAAAAGTAATAGATAAATTGTAGTCAAATGAAGTATTCCCTACGTGAATGCGCACTCATTTTGTATACTGGTGTTGGCAAATGAATCTCTAACTGTTGTAATAATACTTACATTGTCTAAAAATCTTAACTGTAGGATCCAATCTTTCAAAACTCAGCTCCACTCTGAATTCTAGAATTCCAATTCTAATGGTGAATAAAATCTGCTCCAAAGCTTGAAAAGTAATAGAAAATAAAACAAATTAAAATTAAAGTTGTAAAAGGACGGAACTCCAGTATCTGAACCTGAATTTGAATTCTAATTCCAATAGTCAATAAAAGTCTGCTAAGCCTCAAAAGTAGCCGAAAATAAGACAAATTAAAGTTGTAAAAAGAAGTTGTAAAACGACGGCGTGTAGGACGAAAAAATGAACAGTAAAAAATTTAAGGCTCTTATATTATTGTAAGGAGATATATATATATATATATATATATATATATATATATATATATATATATATATATATATATATATATATATATATATATATATATATCTTATATTTTCATGAGAAATCGTGATATTGCATGCACACCTTTCAACATGGATTTGGAAGATATTAATTTACAGAATAGATTTATAGAATGGCACGTGCGTACGTGCTGCTTTGGAAAATGGAATTTGGGTTATGAAATCACGTATATGTCGTAATGTTTTGTTTCCTCTCCTTTTTAATAGAAAATAATACCTATTTGCTAATTTATTGGTTATAATATCGTGCTGATAACGTGTTATGAAACTAGAGAAATAAAGTAGAAGAATAAAGAGATACGAAATGAATTGTGTATTTTATTATAACTATGGACCTATATTTATAGAATTCCAAAGTAGGTTACAAAGAGATTTGGATACAATCAACCAAGACTTATCTAAATACACTGATAAGACTAAATATCCTGATAAGTCTAAATAATCATCAATAATTATCCCATAATTTACAACAAAAATGAGGTAATTTTTGAAAAATTAAAAAATGTGGTATTTTTCAACTTTTTTTTACAAAATGTAAGGTTCTTGTTAAATTGTTTAGTTGGGTCAACTAATTGTCCACACTAGAACAATGTTTCCAACTTTTAATTCCATCCCAAATTCTCAATATTCCCAATTTTTATTCTCAACCTCTGTAACTCTTACATCTTTTCACTCATTTCGTAATTCACAAAATTAGCTCTAAATTTTGGAATCTTAAAACCAATTGCTGCAAATAATAATAATAATAATAATAATAATAATAATAATACACATTGTTTTGTTTTCAAAACTAAGTATTTAGCTAATCTTGAGGTATTTTTAATATATACTTTAAACTCCTTTGATTATTGTTTCAAATTTTGAATTTTATCTTGTTTTTGTTCTGAAAATCAGAGTGGATTCTTTAATTTATTGTTGTAGTATCTGAATTCAGTGTTTTGAGTATCATTCTATACAAATTGAAAAGTTTGGAATTTGATTTATGCTTCTTTTTTTACTATTTTTTATGGGCATATTTTTTTTCTTATTCTTGTTCTTGTAATTGAGATGACAAAAATACTTAAAAGTTTGTTAAAGAAGTGTTTATTTTTTTGTACTTTTCTTACATCTGCATTTTTGATAGCCTGAGTTTCTGATTTTTTTTTTTTAAACTATGTCATAATATAATATATAGACAACATGAATAGAGCAAAAACATTGATTTAAAATTACAATGATAGTAATATGTCATATAAGATCCATTTTAAAAAAATTATTTAATATATACCAACGAATTTATATAAATACAAGTCTCATAGCACTTTGAATTCTTATGTTGACTCTAATTGTAAGATTGTTAAAATATTTTATTACTATTTTTTAGACTAATCATTGGACAATAATCATATACCATGCCTAAGTCTGGAACGTTGAGTCATTCTATTTTTTTTAAACACTTTGAATTCTTACTATTTTTTTCTCTTTTGAAACGTTTTCGACGATGTTATTTGATTATAATATATATATTTTGTATAATACATTTTGTTTGCTGTTTTATTATTAAATTTTAAGTTTAACAATTAATTCTGTAAAATTCTTATGAATTTTGAATACATACTACGATTTAGGTCCAATTTATAAAGTTCGCATTAGGCCTGAAAAATCACAGGAGCGGTCTTGGGTTGAATTCTAAACATGAAATAGGATTTTCTGCACTTATTTGAACTTGTTTTGATATTAAAGAGATATCAATTTCGTTATGAAATAGCGAACTTTGAAAGGCTTTTTTTAACAGTAACGTATAAGTTATATAAATGAATTTAACATCGTATGAAATGAAAAAAAGCAAGAGTTCCCACGTGTGTGTATGGACAAGGCCCACGCTAGCTAGGATTGGTATTCCTCATACGAATTTTCTAAGCCCATATCGGAGATGGAGAGCAGTATTATTCCATGTAAACTGAATTGAACCGAACCACGATCACTTGGTTCTAGCTCGATGCAATTTGGTTCCGTTTATACTTAAAAAAATCTATAACATTTTATTTTAATTTTAAACTGTAAAAATGTTGATTATTCTGAAAATGCACATAGATTTGAGAGATTGGAGAAAATAATATTGGAACTAAATTAAATAGTAATGTCTAGTTCTTGATTTTAAGTCTCAAAAAAAGTTAAAATTGAAATATATTCCAATCTAATTGGGATGGTTTAAAAAAAGAAAATTTGGTAATTAATATTGTTTAGATTGGAAATCTCAAAAAATATGAGTTATTAAAAGATAATAATAATATAAATTTTAAGACAAGCTATTTTAAATACACAACACAGTATGTAATAATTAAATTAATTATGATGTAGTAAATTCAGAATCAGTCAATCATTGACTTTTGTGTCCTATGCAGTGATGAGAAAGTAGGGTTGGGCGTGAGTTGGGTTGGGTCAGTTTTGGGCCCAACTCCAACCCGAACCCAATCCAAAAGTTTTGATTTGGCGAAAATTTAATCCAACCCAACCCGCAAAATGGGTTGAACCCGACATTGAAGAAAGTCAAAGTAGCATTGAAGAAATTTTTAAGAAACTTGACAAACATAGAAGCATTGTCCCAATTCGAACTTGAAGGAGGTCCACCCCTTCATCTTCTTGAAAGCAATTCAAATATTGTGCATCGTCTTCTTCTAACCTATCAAAAGCTTTTTGAAATTTTAAAGTAGTTTCCAACATAAGATAAGTAGAATTTTACATAGTAGGAACATCCAAAAATACAATAGATTTGCATTCAATCTTCTCTTGTCTCTCACACTCCTTTAATTTTTCATACTTTGCAGGAGAAGATTTAATATATTCTACTACATTGTGAATTCCTACAATAGAGTCATGTGCTTCCCTTAAACCATCACAAACAATCAAATTGATAATGTGTGCACAACATCTCAAGTGCAAATATCTACCATCTAGAAGACACCCATCATTACTCCAACCAACGACCTTCCTCCTAAGATAAGAAATAGCCATATCATTTGATGTTGCATTATCAACCGTGATTGTAAAAATTTTGTCAATCCCCCACTCATTTAAGCAAGACACAATCATTTTACCAATAGTTTTACCCTTATAATTCGGAACAACACAAAAGCTTAAAATACGCTTATAAAGAGTCCAATCAGAATCTATGTAGTGTGCTGTCAGAGACATATAATTCGTATTCTGATTAGAAGTCCAAGTATCACTTGTAAGGGAAACCCTTTGACGATAAGAAGAGAAAACATCTTTCAATTTCAAATTTTTATCCAAATACAATTGATAAATGTCTCTTACAAGAGTTCTATGTGATAGAGGCTCAAACTGAGGACATGGAACAGTACAAAATAGTCTAAATCCACGAGTTTCAATAAACCTAAAGGGTAGTTCATCCAGTATTACCATTTTCGCACATGCAACCCTACATCCCGCCTTACTACCACCAATAGCTATAAGATTGCTCCCACCACCCTCTTTTTGGTTCTCAAAAGATAGTATTTTCTGCTTTTTATCTTGTAATCTACCAGGACATTTCTTACAATTATTTGTCAAATGATTACTCAAAGTACTTGTCCCACACTTTTTGGTGCTACATGCATAATCTATTCCATAGTAGTTACATTTACACCTAACATTCGGATCATCCCTTGGGCCCGTTAGTGTGAAGTGATTCTAGACATATGAAGCTAGTCTATTCGATTTTCTCTTACCTAATGTTGATGATGGACGTGTATCTGAACTCAAATGTGTGTCATTGAATGGGACTATATTGTTACTCTCTTCAATCATATCCATATCTACATAAATATTCGACAAAATTTATCAATAATAAATGTATAATATGAGTTAATTAAAATTCAATGTAAGAAATCAGAAAGAACAAGTATTCTACCTTTGTCCATTTTTGTCACTGTCTTCAAAAGCCAACGAACACCAAAACAAAATTGAGCCTACAAGTGATCATCACAGCAACAAACATTCAGCAACAAACATTCAGATCGACTATTTAATCAACAAAATTTTAGCAAAAATAACAAAATTCAGCAACGATTTCGCAGCCATATATCAATATTTTTCCCTATTGTGGCCTAATTTTTTCTGCTGAATCACCCACTTAGCCCATGTATCAATATTTTTCCCCACTTCACTCCCAACAAAAGAACAAAATTCAGCAACAAAATTCAACAACATAGTCCATTTGCATCTGCAGTAGCTAATAGCATTTCCACTGTAATATAAATTCAAGACAGAACACACAAGAACTCTGCAGTTTATAGAGTGCTGGTTTTAGAAGCAATGTTTATAGTTTGACAGATTTTTTGCATATACCTTCGACCCAGTTTGCTTAAAAATCAAATACAAGTGCAAGTACATATCGGTAAAGAAGAAACAGCGAAATCATGTTTGAGGAGAAAATGTTTCAGATCATCTGCTTATCTGGTTGTGCCTTTTATTATTCAAATCGTCATTAAAAATAAATACATTCAGTAAAAAAAATGAAAAACATAAACAAAAAAAATTCAGAACTAATTAGTGGCGAAAAATCTATCATATTTGAGGGGGAAATCATTTTTTTCGTAATCACCTGGCGGCTGGAGAGTGGAGAGGTACTTCGGAGATGATTCGTGGCGATTCTTGGCGACTGGTACTTCGGAGACTGCTGCATGGTGACTGGCGACTGGGAAGGTGAATCACAGCTACTAGCGGCTTTGTTTTTTGTTGGAGAGGACTGAGGAGGGTGGAGGGCTGGCGGGAGAGTTGGAGACGGCGAGCGGCAAGGATGAGACTGGAGAGTGTTAAAGATGGTGTGCAAATTGCAAATGGGTCACTTTTTACGCGGCTAATTTTAGTTTAGGGCACCGGCGCTATTTCTTCCAATTCTTTTTTTAATTAATTATGTCGGGTCGGGTTTACTGATCCAATCCACAACCGACCCGACGTAATTTTTGAATTAAAAACCTGAACCCAACCCAATTACACTAAAAAATCGACCCAAACCGGTCGGGTTGAGCGGTTTGGGTCGATTTTTGCCCAACCCTATGAGAAAGTATCAATATGAGTTGAGGTTATGCTCTAAATTTTAATGCTTCTAGAATAAATAATCATCTCGACATACTAAAGGTTGAGAACTCCAACTTTGAGGATCCCCACAATCCTTGCTCTGGGGCATTGGCTCATCTCGACATACTAAATACTAGAAGTATAAGTAAGAGACATTTTATTTATAAATAACTTTTTTGTATTTTAAAAATGAATTTAAAAATTTAAAAAGCAAAATTGTTGAAGTGCTCCAATAATCTCTTTATTTTTAAAATTTCTATTTATTTCTATCAATAAGTATTTATTATTTTTCTTCTATTTTCTATATTTTATTTTGTACATATTATTTAATTTAGTCAACATATAGAGTATTGAAAATTAGAATTATTTGAATACATTTAATTATAGATAGTGAGCTCTATTTTAAAAAAGTTAATTTAGAGAGTCTCTTGAAGCATAATTTTAAATGTTGACTCTCTAAAATATAAAATATATCTATAATATATTAAATATCACATGAAATAAGAATTATTTTTTGGACGATTCTATCTCTATCATACTTACATTCTTTCAATAATATCCTTACTTTTCGTTTCCAATACGTATTTAATTTATTTATTTAATGTAAATATTTAAACATTATTATTTTCAAAGTCATACATTTATTGAACTATTTTACTAATCTATTCAATTTATTTAGTTGTAAATGTTGACTTCAATTCAACGTCTCCATTTCTTTAAATACAAATTCAATTTGAATCACCAACTATAAAATATAGTCATCATCTCTCAATATCTCTCTTACAATCAAAATCATTCTCTTTTTGCCTTTTTCATATTTCATTCATGCTACGGACTAAAAGGACATGTACGAAGACATGTTCGATGATGCATCATATATATGATATCGTTAGACAGTATTCAGAGTATTGGTAGGATCCAACGCATGATATGGGCTAGCACATTCGGGAGATGTTAGTGCGATAAAATGAGGTGATGCATCTAGGCCATATGGCCACAAGACCAGGACCCCTCAACTTTTGTGGACTTATTATTATTATTATTTATTTTTTTAATTTAATAACTAACCAAAACAAAAAATACTAAAACTCAAACCTAACAATGAATGAACTAAGTAAATAAAGACCAACAAAAGCCCAACAAAATTGATTCATCAAAGATCACTTATTCTTCTTCACAAACACAGTTCACATTCACGTCTTCAGCTTTTGACAGAAAAAAATTGATTGTGATTTCATCTTCTTTTTCACTTAAGTTTGAGATTTTTTTTCATGCTATAGTAGAACATTAATTCCACGAAATAAATTTTAACTCGAGTTTAAGTCGTGATTCTTTTATTATCGACGGGTTCTCAAATTGGAAGAAGAAACATAGTCTCAGAAAATATATTGAAAAATTTAGTAGTGTACACAACATAGTTCAGATTAAGTTTGAATCATTCAATAACCAAGAAGAAATTATTGAAGCTAGTCTTTTCAAGCAATCAGAACAAACACGAAGTGCGTATCGAATATGTCTAATTGCATCAATTAATTGTGTTCGATATCTTCTTGTAAGCTTTATAAATATTGTGACTTATAAAACAAATTGGATTCTCACAAAAATGGGCTCAGTAATTGTAGTTTCAGAAAAAAAATTCAAAGGCAGGGTTCATCTCTCCCCCAACCCACCCTTTTGCTATATCCTAGTTCTACCCTTGTTTGAGGACCCCCCTCTCCAACTTAAAATGTCTGGCTCCACCACTGCAAAGTTCACCAAGCGATTAGCTTCCTCATTGATATCTTTCCAGATAAGTGGCTAGAGATGACCAAATCAATTTACATTGAGTCTCCGAGGATCATAACGTACCTACTGAGATGTGTATTCGTGAAGATGCACATTTACCTATTTCAGACGATGAGGTCCCACAGCGAAAGATTTCTAGAGTGCATGGTGACTGGATCAATGGTGACGACGTATAGAGACAAACTAATAGTAGTAGTTCTTATCAAGTTTGGATAGAGTTTCCTTTTTCATATTGTTTGAGCGCCAGAAGCTATTTTATCATATGGTATTCCTCTTAAAAGATTACGAAAATTAAACATTTTATCAAAGTGGACATCTATGATGAAGGCAACATGATTTGATTCTTCAATGTGAATGTGAAATGCCAATGCATTTTCTATTCTACAATTTAAAAACAAGTAATATTTAGGTCTTGAATTAAATGCTGATTGTACTTTACTTTCCTATCATGTTGAATTTTACTCAATGCATGAAAGTTTGTTATTTGTTATTTGACATATTTATATGTTATGCATAATATTGATCAAATATTAAAAAAAAAAAAAAAACACTTTTACAAAACTTTAAAAAATTTAAAAATTAATGTGCGACACATTTGACTAATATCTATTGGAACATAAATTAAATTTAATTATGCATTCATATATTTGAGAATTTTAATATTCATTTATGCGTTTTATTAATTAGACATAAGAAATTAAGTGGATTCATATAGTAGCTACATACATAAATTATGTAAGAAAATGAATGTAGTAATTTATGGATGCATAATTAATGATAATTGTATTAGTGTAAATAAATTGAATATTAAGGGACAAAATGACAATAATATGGAATTAAGGAACAAAATAATATTAATGGAAGGACAGATTAGTAATTATGAAATATCAGTGTGGACATTATCATCCAAAAATATTTCTCCACACTTCTACTTTTAGAGGTTATGTAATGTTTACATATTTTATAAGAACGTTACATATTGTATAGAAAATTATAAACAATTTATGTATATATGTCATAAAACTATCAATTAGTATTGACTTAAAATTTAAAAATAACAGTTATACAAGACCATGGGCGGACGGGTCACATGGCGAGACCACGCGTTCGCCCGTGCTGAAATTTTGTGAAAAAAATGGTGTGTAAAATGTTTTGGGCTGCAACCCGACCCAAGTTCTGTAGCACAGTCCAACCCATATCCATTAGACCGGAATAAATTTTTTTTAAAAAAAATTGTAGTCCAGGACCAGCCCAATTAAATTGATCCATCACCCATTTGCACCCATTTGTAGTTCAATTCAAAAATTCAAAATCGGCTGAAAATTAAATATGAAGAAACTTGAACAAAAACCCAATACAGAAATACCCAAAAATCAGATTCAGAGCATATTCGGTAGAGTTTTTTCTCAAAAAATATATTTTTTTGCCTACAATTTTTTATTTTTCAACCCTTTTTACACTACAAATAAAGTTGAAAGGTCAAAAAGTAACAAAAAAATCCTACCGAACAAGTCCTCAATACAAAAAATTAAAAGAGGAGAAAAAATCTAGAACAGTACAACGGGAATAGGTTACCTACGAAACAAGAAGAAGAAGGCGACAGACTCCAGTAGAACTTAGAAGCCGATTCCGGCGAGTTAGCAGTGCGGCAGACGACAGTGCGTGAAAAGTGATGGGTCGGCTAAAGCTATAATCGTTAGTCATTTTTTTTTAATTTTCATCATTTTCACACTTCGCTTCAGTGCTTCACGCCTTCACTGCCATTTTTGTTTTTGTGTGCTTGTGCGCAGAGGCTAGACAGAGCACTTAGCAGTTAGCAGAATAACAGTAGAAAGAAAACTTTTGGAATTTGCATTTTGTTTGCCAGATAGTTACTTTTGTATTTGTGCAATTGTTTTGTGCTTATTAAGTTATTAGCTTATTATTACTTATATAATATTTTATTAGGTAATTAAGTTATTAATAGTTTAATGGTAAAATTAGTTAATTAATACAATAACACATTTATTACTTATTAGGCAAAAATGGTTAATTAATTTTAGTTATTAGGTTAAATGGTTAATTAAATTATTTATTAGTTATTAAATTCTATTATTATATTTACTTATTAATTATATTGTTGCCTTGCCGACTAATTATTATAATGTCGTTGCTAGTTATTATTATTTAAATTGTTGTCTTGTCGGCTAATTATTATATTGCTGTTGATAGTTGCTCTTGATTATATTATTGTCTTGCCGGCTAATTATTATATTGTTTTTACTATTTACTATTGATTTAATTATTGCCTTGCCGTTGAGAGTTGGGACTTGGAATTGAATAATTTGATTGAGAAATAATTTAATTATTGCCTTGCCGACTAATTATTACATTGTTGTTGATAGTTGCTCTTAATTATATTATTGCCTTGCCGGCTAATTATTATATTGTTGTTACTAGTTGCTATTGATTTAATTATTGCCTTGCCGGCTTAGTATATTATCTTGGAAGTTGGGACTTGGGATTGAATAATTTGATTGAGAAATAATTTTCGTAATTTGATTACTTGAAGTCTTGAACCGTTGATTGACTAATTTACAGTCTACAGACAAGACATTAGATATGAAAAGGTTTTTTCAACCTCAAAGAAAGCCTGAAGCTGGACCAGCTGGTACAAGTTGCTCTAGTGCTGCTTCTAATGCTATCAATACTTCGAGTTCGACACCTTCACAAAGTTCATTACCTGTTGATAATGATGGTACTAAGAAGTCTCGAGTTGATATCAATGTAGATGCCCTTGACCTTGAGTATGATCCTGGGAAACGGCCCCCAATCGAATCCTATGACCCTAATTTTAGAGACGAGGTTAGGATGATTTACTTGGAGAGAGGTCCTTGTCAACCACACGTACATAGTTTTTCAAAAACAATTATGGAAAAAGATAAGAGGTGTTTTAGGAAGGAATGGTTTGCCGATTTCCATTGTTGGAGTATAGCATTGAGAAGGATGCCGCTTTTTGTTTGCACTGCTATTTGTTCAAACCCGATAGAGGGGGTCAAGGAGGTGGAGGAACATTCACAAAAACTGGTTTTAGAGATTGGAAACACAAACAAATTTTGAAAGATCATGTCGGTCTTGTTACTAGTGCTTACCATCATGCTTTCACAATGTGCACCAACTTGATGAATCAAAGGGGAAGTATTTCTTTTGCACTTTCAAATCAAAGTATTGAACAACAAAAGAGGTACACGACTAGATTGACTGCGGTGCTAGCTGTTACCAGATTTTTCTTGATGCAAAGATTGGCTTTTCGTGGACATGATGAGTCGGAGAAGTCGCTTAAGAGGAGGAATTTTCTTGAGTTACTAAGCTGGTACGCATATAGATGTGAAGGAGTCAATGAGGTAGTTTTTGGCAATGCTCCTAGAAATGACCAAATGACTGCACCAAGCATTCAAAAGGATTTGGTTAACTGTTGCGCCTTGGAGACAACAAGGGCTATCATGAAAGAGTTGGGTGATTCTGTGTTTTCGATCTTAGTGGATGAGGCTCGTGATAACTCAGTGAAGGAATAAATGGCAATTGTTTTGAGGTATGTAAACAAATCCGGATCGGTCAAAGAACGTTTTTTGGCCATCTCTCATGTCACTGATACCAGTGCCCAATCACTAAAGTATGCAATTGATGAAATCTTTTCTAGGTACGGTCTGAGCATTTCTAAGCTTAAAGGGCAAGGTTACGATAGAGCTAGTAACATGTTAGGTGAGTTCAACGGGTTGAAGGCTTTGATTTTAAGAGAGAATCCATGTGCACAATATGTTCATTGTTTTGCGCACCAAATTGGAGTTTTGTTTCTGTTGCGCGTAGAAGTGAAGTGCTTGCTGATTTGTTTAACATGCTGAGTATCATAGTAAATTTGGTTGGTGCTTCATGTAAGCGTGTTGATGCTCTCAGAGCAAGCTACCACTCTGAGATTCTCGCGAAGCTCAATACAGAAGAACTTTGCAGTGGTAGTGGCAAGTTTCAAGACATGAGTTTAGCCCGACCGGGTGATACCAGATGGAGTTCACATCTACTCACAATTACCCGTTTTATTGGTATGTTTAATAACATAATTGATGTACTTGAGAATATAGCAGATGATGGCATAAGTTTAGATTTGAAAAGAATGGCGGGAAGACAACTGAGTATTATGCAAGACTTTGAATTTGTGTTTGGTCTACATTTTATGTTCGAAATTCTTGCAGTGACAGATGATCTTTCTCAAGCCTTACAGAAGAAAGATCAGGACATTGAAAATGCTATGAGATTAATGAGTTTGTGGAGGGGTTCATTGCAAAATATGAGGGACAATGGCTGGGATAATTTGTTGAGCAGGGTAATTGAGATTTTTGTTGGTAGAGAGATTGTAGTGCCCAACTTGGAGGATATTGTAGTGACGAAAGGTCGACTTAGACGCGGAACTCATCAGGTGATTTATCATCATCGTTTTTATGTTGACTTGTATTGCCATGTCATAGACTCAATCTTGCAGGAGTTGAATGATCGTTTTTCAGAGACTAGCACCGAGCTCCTTACTTGTATTTCATGCATCAATCCAAAGAACTCATTTGCATGTTTTGATACAGCTAAATTAGTACGTTTAGCTCAGCTCTATCCTATGGACTTCACTACTGAGGACATCATGTTACTCAGACCTCAATTGGATAAGTTCCTTATGCTTGTCAGAAGTGATGCGTCATATGCTGATCTCAATAGCATATCTTGCATCACTGAGAGACTTGTTCAAACATGATGTCATTGTTATTTCCATTGGTTTATAGGCTTATCACATTGGTTTTGACTCTACATGTGGCAACTGCGAGTATTGAAAGGGCATTCTCTGCTATGAATCTTATTAAGAATAATTTGCGCAACAAAATGAGTGATGTTTGGTTGAACGATAACTTGGTTGTTTACAGAGAGCGGGGGATATTCAAAGAAATAGAGAATGAGGCGATCTTGAAACGGTTTCAGACTATGCGACCTCGGAGAATGCAGTTATCTAGTTTCACAAATTGAAATTAGAGTTGTACTAAATACCTTTTAGCATTATTACGGCTTGTATCGAATTATATTTTACTAATATATGATTTTCTTGTTGCTTGATAAGTTACGTATTTATTAAAAATATTTTCACATTATTTTTTCACAAGCATAGGTCGTTGACTGGTCAACGGTCAATATTTGACCGTTGACCAGTCATCGTCTGCCCTAGCTGAACTTCAACTCTAGATCTGCCCCTGTACAAGACTTTAAAAAATCTTCGAATAGCGTGCAACACACATTTGCATTAACTAGTGTTTAAAAAATCTACCCTATACATGTTTTGAAATGTTAGTTACATTCTCATATATGATATAACTATATCTCCACCTCATAATTTAAATACATGGAAATACATAATACAAACATCAGCAATTGAAAATCTTAAATTCTTACAATATATAAGGGCGAGTTTGAGATTTACTGTTCACGTCATCGACCAATACAACATCGTTTGGTTCTCTTTTATGTTAAATGACATTTTTGTCCCCACATATAAAAGGTGTGAATTTTATGTCACAAAGACAAACACTAGAATCGTGTCTCTTTCTTTCTCTCACAGCTGAGCAAAAATCTCCAAATGTACTTTTCTCCATAACACAAACTCTTGAATATCACCATCACACAAACTCTTTCATAGCCATTTTTTTTGAGTATTTTGCACCTTTTGCTTTCTCCATAACACAAACTCTTGAATTTCGGTTTTAATGAAAGATATTATATATTAGGCGAAAAGAGAGCATAGATATTTAAAGGGATATTAAAGTGTGAATTAGAATCACGAGTTGTTAATTTATTACAATATTTCTCAGGGGTGGGGGCAGAAATTGGGTAATGCAACTGGTTTGCAGATGAATCAAGAGCTAGAGATTGTTGTCAAATGTACTCTCTCATATTTATTTTAACCTATTGTTGGGTGGAACTTTAGTCATAATCAAAATAGAATCGTAAGCAATGCCTTATTATTTTGAAGCTAATTTTATAGGTTATATTTTCATTTTATCATAGTTTCAATGCCGAAATATAAAATTATTGCATACTTTTTAGAAATGTCCGCATCAATTCTTCTCAGTAACCTTTTTTTTATCACTGCTTTTCTCTACAAAGTTGTATTATCACATGTCATTTGTCATCACTGTATCATTTGCTTCTATTTGAAGTCTGCCACTTGAATGTTCACTTTGATAGCTTGCAGCGTTGTAGTAACATTAACCATCCAAGTAAGTTAGTGGTTGGAACCGCCTTCCATTGTTTCAACTATAAAAACGAGCCAAAATAGGAAGATCTTGCCAGTATACTGAAGTTGAAACATTATTTGAGTTGTTTAAGAGCATTAGCATTTTTGTAATTGACAATAGATTAATAAATAAGATGATTTGATCTAGAACATTTGCCAAATCCTCCTTGAATGCCATTGTTTTTGTAGAAGCCTTCCAAGTGCTTTTTTTCCTTCTTAGGCTAAGAATTTTTGTTAGTTGTTTATCGGCCAAATAGAAGAATATTATTTCAATGGAAAGAAATAGAGTACTGCTATAATTACATCTAGATGTTTTTCATCATTTCTTGTCACTAAATCTTGGCTTTTCTGTTATATTTGTAATCTATAATGGCTGTTAGGTACCTTCTCTCCTAGTACCTGTTTGGTGTAGT
Source organism: Forsythia viridissima (assembly GCA_030279155.1). Classification (NCBI taxonomy): domain Eukaryota; kingdom Viridiplantae; phylum Streptophyta; class Magnoliopsida; order Lamiales; family Oleaceae; genus Forsythia; species Forsythia viridissima. The sequence continues at coordinate 7,291,575 of CM059036.1, forward strand.
TAAAAATAGTTTTTTAGGAGATTTTGATTAATTAAAAAAAATGATAAAATGCGTGGTTGAAAAGTCAATAAAAATTGTGGATCCCATAAAATATATGGTTAAAAATAAGTATGAGAAAAAAGAATTTATTTTAAATTCTACCAAACATGTGCTTAACGAAATCTACAATATTCTCTATTTTTCTCGAGAGTATTATGTTTTTTGATATTTTTCTGCAGTAATTAGTAATTACAGCAATAGACATGGTAGATGCTAATTCAAAATCAGGGGGGACACAGTTGTTTACTCCATAGTTATTAAACTCGGACCGGGCCGGCCGGTCGGACCTGAAAACCGGCGACCCGGTGGTCCAACCGGTCCGGTTCTCTTAATTGGATCACTAAGCAATTGAACCGGCTACGACCCGAAAAAACCACCGATTTTTTTAGTAAACCGGTGACCCGAAACCCGGTGACCCGGCCGGGTTGTTACATAATGAAAAATTTCAAATTTTTTTAGTCTATTTTTTTAGTCTATTTTTTTTAGTCATTTTTTTAGTCTATTTTTTTTCATTACAATAATTTATGTTATTTTTTACAATAATTAGTTGATGATACTAGTAGTCTCGTACTTATTTTGCTAAATAAATTTCTGATAGTGATGATTTAACAAAAATAGACTTATCGGTTTAACATAAATTGATCCACCTGTTCAACCACTGGATTACCGGTTGAACCAGAAACCCGATGACCCGTCTCCTTGTCCGAGTCGATGTCCAGGCCGGGTCTGATAACTATGGTTTACTCCACCTGCTCTATAATGATTGCTAAGGTTTGTTATTTTTTTCACCCATTATGAAACTCCTCCGGTACCTTCAATTTAAACTTTCTTTCATTTAGATTTTGCATAATGAAACTATCATTGATTATGCACTCAACAAGAGGGATATGAAACTTGTAACTTGTGGACTTGATATTTGTTCATGAATCTTCAATTTGTAGAACTTATTTTGATGTTTGCAAATATAATATTTCAAACAAAAAAAATATTTATACTTTATTTTCATATACATTAACATTCATTTTTACTTTTGCCGAATATGACAGAGAACTCTTCCAATCACATCAGCACTTTAAATTTCACCAACTTATTTTTCTCAATTATAATTACGTTGATCCATACTTGATCAATTTCATAGTAAAGTTTCCAATTTTCTATGTTATAAGTGCAATCATCCCCCAAGTACAATGTCTAAATTCAAATCAAATTTTTCTTTACGTACTAATGTTGTTATCAATAAATAATTTGTACTTTTAATATTAAGAATTGCATAACACTTATTACATTTTAATATAATTTTCTCATTTTTTATGTTTACAAGATACAGTTTTTTCTTACACCAATCCATATTAAAATACAGATTATAGAATTTACCATAAAAACAACGTAAAATAAATAACCAAAAAAATATTAAAACGCACGACTAAAAACTAGTATCAACATAAATGGGAATACTTAGAGCATCTCCAGTGCATTCAATAGATTAGAGAAAATGATGTGCCACATCATCAAATAGACAATGTCTATTAAAATTACTTCTCCAATGCACAATGTGGAATACTCCTTCTAAATCTAGACGCTCCGTGAGATTGGATGAGTCAGCAATTTTTTAATTTTTTACTTAATTTTTTAAAATTCTGTTAAGTGGATTAGTTTTATTATTTTTAATTTAGAAAATAAATGTCACATAATCAATATTATTGGATTGTAGAAGAAACCCATTGGAGAGAATTTTTGGATTTTATCGTCTATTCATTCCACATAATCTACAAGTCCGTTTATTTAATTGCCACGTCAACCACAATCTATTGAGTGCATTGGAGATGCTCTTATGGAGCCAGAAATACGACTAAAACATAAAAACAAATAGGGCTAAAGAAATGAGCGGCAAAGACGTGCATTTTCATTTCTTGCAAAACAACTGAAAACCAAATACAATAACTCCACGGCAACAACAACATTGTCGCCTCACACAACCTCTTACTCAAAACTTATTTCCGACATATTTCAGTCTTCAAAGGAGACCATGCCTTCCACCAAAAACAACAAAACAAAAACTCACAACTACAAACCTAAGACAATAATCAGAACAACTGATAAAAAACAATCACGACGTTCAAGTATATTGTTCAACCAATTCACTTGCTGCCTTCCCTTACCTTAGTACCTGTAGCGAGGAGGCTTGTAAGGACCCTCAATTGGTACACTGATGTAATCGGCTTGATCCTTGGAAAGCTTAGTGAGCTTAGCACCAAGCTTTCCAAGGTGAAGAGCAGCAACCTTCTCATCAAGGTGCTTGGGCAAGACGTACACCTTCTTCTCGTACTTTCCGGTGCTCTTTTCCTTCCACAGCTCAAGTTGGGCAATAACTTGATTAGTGAAAGAGCATGACATGACAAAGCTTGGGTGTCCTGTGGCACAACCCAAGTTCATTAGACGACCCTCGGCCAAGACAATAATGCCTGTGTTTGTTTCTGGGAAAACCCATCTGTCTGTTTGAGGCTTAATGGTGATTCTCTTAACCCCGGGGTAGGTCTCAAGACCCTGCATGTCGATTTCATTGTCGAAGTGACCAATGTTGCAAACGATGGCATTGTTCTTCATCTTTCTCATGTGATCGACCATGATGATGTCCTTGTTACCAGTGGTGGTGACAAAGATGTCGGCTTCGGAGACCACGTCCTCGAGGGTTAGAACTTGGAGTCCTTCCATGAGGGCCTGAAGAGCACAGATTGGATCAATCTCAGTCACAATCACACGAGAACCAGCTTGCTTCAAGGCAGCAGCACAGCCCTTGCCAACATCACCATAACCACATACAACAGAAACCTTTCCGGCAATCATCACATCAGTGGCTCTCATTAGCCCATCGGGAAGTGAGTGGCGGCATCCATACAAGTTATCAAACTGGTTGAAGGACAATCAGACAATGCTGTCAGTATACGGTGAACAAAGATAAATGGAATAATCTGACACCATATAACAAGGTGAACTATACAGCATTCTATGATTCTTCAAACATGGCAAGACAGTATCGAGAAGGATCAACTAGTAACTTTCAATATCTTGTGAGTTAAATTTGATCCGACAGATAGGACCCCAAATCCTTCTAACAGAAGGAATTACACAGGTATACGCCACAATAAGCTGTCAAACAGGGTGAGGTGTGAAATTTCATATCACCATCAGGTTCTTCACTGATTCAAGAACTCCGAGATACAGCAAATTCGTACTTTTAAGTTTATATTCGAATAAGCAATAAATGAAAATCTGCCTGAAACTTTAATCAATTCCAATTTTATGGTATCACATTTATGTAATACAAGCACGCGTAAACATGAAACATAAATTATAGATCCGATCCTAGGAAAAAACTTCAGATCTGATCTACAATTTTAACCATAAAAAATAGCAAATTTAAGCATTATCTTTTTCATTTTCGTTTCATTAAAATGTAACTTGCAGATACAAAATTTAGATCCTGTACCTTGCTCTTGGTGACAGAGTCATTGACATTGATAGCAGGGAAAAGCAGTGTTCCATTAGCCTGCATCTGGTACAACCTCTTCACACCAGTGGTGGTCTCCTCGGAAACACCAACAAGTCTCTCCTTCATTCTTGTATACTTCTTCGGATCCGTCTTCAGTCCATCTCTAATGATAGTCAAAACAAGCTGAAACTCAGCATTATCCGTTGAACTCGGATCCGGAACCTTTCCAGTTTTCTCGTACTCCTCCTCAGCCTTGACACCTTCATGAATCAAGAGAGTAGCATCGCCACCATCATCCACGATCAAATCCGGTCCGCCACCAGGTCCCCAGTCGAGAGCCCGCTCGGTACACCACCAGTACTCCTGGAGTGTTTCACCCTTCCAGGCAAATACCGCCGCGCTATCCCGAGCAATGGCTGCCGCGGCGTGATCCTGAGTGGAAAAGATGTTGCAAGAGCACCATCTCACCTCCGCGCCCAAAGCGGTCAAGGTCTCGATCAAGACGGCAGTTTGGATGGTCATGTGAAGGCTGCCGGTGATTTTGGCGCCTTTGAAGGGCTGAGAAGGGCCAAATTCGGTCCGGCAGGACATGAGCCCGGGCATTTCGACCTCGGCCAGCTCGATTTCGAGACGGCCGAAATCGGCCTGGGACATGTCCTTGACCTTGTACTCGCGGCCAGTGGTGGTTTTCTCCACTATAAGAGCCATGGAATGTGCGAGTATGAACGAGATATTTCGTGTAATTGGATCTGAGATTTAGAATTTCTTGGTAGTGCGGCAGAGGAAATGGAGGTAGAAAGAGTGATATAAATAGACGATTGAGATTTTAGAGGGTTTGGTGGATCTAGGATTTGGTAAATGGCAACATCGACGTGAGACGAGAGAAAACGCAATTATTTACTTGGGAAAAAAATACAATAAATTAAGAAAATAAAAAATAATGGAAAAAAAATACAATAAATTAAGAAAATAAAAAATATTGGAAAAAATACTAATAAATTAAGAAAATAAAAATGAATCTATGGAATAAAAAATATATTAAAATAAAAAATATTTCAACCAGTACGATCTTGAAGTGCAAAAAATATATTTTTCAGTAGTCTTCAAAAATTTATAATTCCGCTTCTGACTATATTTGTATATGTAACAACATATTTGAGAGTGTTTATAAGTTATTTAAATATTATTTTTATTTATATATTTTATATAATTCATAATTTTTATCTAAACGTAATAGAACAAAATAGAACTTGTAGACATATGAGTTAACCGTTGCATAGTTAGATCCAGATCTAGCCCAAAATACCCTGGATCGTGGACCCAACGGGCTCACACTCTAAATTCCATTGGTGCTAAATATAGCAACAGTCGGCTGTCGGTGGGCACGATGAACGAGCTTATTGCTGGTCATTTGCAATCGTCTTACGACACTTGTATCGTATGAATATGCTTAAAATCTGTTTTTTGGGATAATTTGATAGTTTGCGGCCCACCATTACCCAGATCTTACTTTCAAAAACGACCATATTCTTTAATTACTTTTGAATTTATCAAAAGACCATAATGCCCCTTCTCATAAATTGCTCCACCAACCAATCAGGGTTATAAAAGTAATTTTATACAATTTCATGAGCACATTTAGTGCATATTTGTCAGCTTGGTTGAATATGCGGACATATAGGTTGCATTTTTTCCTAACCATCAGGACCCACTTCAATTGTTTAATAATTTTTTAAAGAAAATCAAACAAAGACTAAAAGCATGTTCGATAGAGTTATTTCTTTAAAAAATCTATTTTTTTGCCTACAATTTTTGACTTTTCAACCATTTTTACACTACAAAAAAATTTGAAAAATTGAAAAGTAACAAAAAAATCTATTTTTTCTCCAAAAAAATCCTACCGAACAAACCCTAAGATAAATGTACGACAAAATAAATTATTATTGTTCATAGGCATTAGTGTAGGCACAAGACCCCAAATTACTAATTATTTATCATGATATTTTATTCTCTCTCTATATATTTGTTTATAATTTCTTTAACAATTTTGTGCTAATAATATTTTACAGTGCTCCAGGAGTAGAATCAGATATTTTTAGAGACTAGACCTGCAAAGTTCTATCGTGCTATAAAACTTGTTAACTAGAAGTCTTAGAATTCATGCATGATTTCTTATGTTAATTAAGTAAATTGAGTCGAGTCGAGATGAGTTGAAAACTAATTCATAAAGTACTAGAAATGTTTTATTACAAGGGAGTTGCTTTTACTGTGGTCATAAGTAGATGTGGCAAAATCCACCCGGCTTGCAAGTCGGTCTATATAACTCGAATTTTGGATTGGGCTGGTCCTAGTCCAAACAAAATTGGGTCTATATGGCCCAACTCGTCTGGTCCGTAATTTTTTTTTTCTCCTTGACACTAATCACTTATTTTGTGAATAGCCATAATACATAATCGAAATAATATCAATTCAAAATGACTTAAGCCCAAGTCTCTAATTTAAATTGTCGTTTTCTGAAACATTAGTCCAAGAATCACAAATTCCAATATAAAATTGTTTAGATTTAATTAAAATTTATTTTTAATTCAAGTTTCAATTCAAATTATGTTTGGTGTGACAAGTAAATTATTTATTTTAAATTTACTTATAAGTAAACTTTTTAATTTAAGTCAAACATGCTTATATCTCAAAGCAATAGACTAGCATGTTTTTACTATTCATATTTAGAAAAATGTGTCAAGTAATAGTTTACAATTAACCAAAAAAATATTATTATTTTGAAAGAAAATTGATATTTATCTATTGAATAATACATGAGAGTCCCAATTTTATAAATTAATTTTTTTAAAAATCTTAAAATATATATTGTCTAAGTTTATCCAAGATTATATTTGATGCAATGTTTTCTATTGTATTAAAAAAAATTGAAAAAAAAAATTAAAACTGAATTGGCTTGATGGACTCGGCCAGTATATTTTTGGCTCGCACAAAATTGGGCTAGGCTTCAAGTGTGGCCCTGCTTTGGTGAGGTAGATTGTCCGACCGAACCCATTTGCCAGCTAAGATTATGATCATATATAATTGTGTGGTCAATAATTAGTTGAAAAACTTTTGTATTGATTTTATTTTTTATTACTAAGATAATGAATCTAGAGCGAATGAAGAGGGTGTATTCGTAATTCGTATAGGCACGATGGTAGATCTTAGTTGGTTGGTGCTTGTTTAGTGGAATGTTGCCCAATTATTTCTTTTTCAAGTAATTACTTAATTCCTAATATGGGACCATCTCCAATTCTGATGTGCTTTAAAAAAAAATTTATTTTATGCACATATTTAGAAGTAATTATATTTTTATTTTAAGGAAAAAAAAACTTAAATTGTATTATTGAGTTGTGGATTGAATTCTTTAGAGACTAATTTTAAACTTGAATATCTATTCATTATACATTAATGTCAAGTAAATTAAAAGTATTTCAACTTTTATAGTAATTGCATTCCATAATGTGCCTTGAAGATGTTTTGATATTACAAAAATAATTATATAAAAATCTTATTATATGCCTATATGGTGGTGGTATGCGTATTTCTTTTGTTTATACTCTATATTAATTAGGTTTTATGGCTGGTCTTAGTTTTAAAATATTACAAAATTACTAATTAAATGTTGCACTTGAATGTACCCAAAAAAAAGTAATAATTTTGTGAATTTGAGGTGGGATCATGTCAAAATCAGGGGTTGGTATCCTCTAATTCTAAAGACCAATTTGCCCTCAACAACCCCCCCAAGGCAAATATCTTCAAAAAGCCCACCAAAAGGAAAGGAAAGGAGATCACCAACTTTTTACCAACTCCTCGACCAAGATATTAGTGCAATATCGACAGTATTGTATTAGACGGAATTGAATAAAACCAAGATATGTTTATTTTTTTTAATCTGGTCTAACTATATTTGATTTTACTCGATAAATGTGCATTGGATATTACTATATTAGAATCATTCGTGTTTAATCTCCTAAACACCCACCCACCCACCCAAGGACATTGTTGTCCATTCGCCCAGCTCTCAACGTCCTTAAATCAAACCGCAAACTCGTACTCATCCTTGTCCGCTCCCTCGTTCACTCTCCCATTTCCACATTTCTCCAAACCACCACCTCGCAGCAAATGGATCCGGTAGATTCCTGGGGCAACAGCCCTCTCTCAGCCGTCGATCCCGAGATCCACGATCTCATCGAGAAGGAGAAACGCCGCCAGTGCCGCGGCATCGAGCTGATCGCCTCCGAGAATTTCACTTCCTTCGCCGTCATTGAGGCTTTAGGCAGCGCCCTCACTAACAAGTACTCCGAGGGCATGCCCGGAAACCGATACTACGGAGGAAACGAATTTATCGACGAGATCGAAAATCTCACCCGTTCCCGCGCTCTCCAGGCCTACCGCCTCGACCCCACCAGGTGGGGTGTCAATGTGCAGCCCTACAGTGGGTCTCCTGCGAATTTTGCCGCCTATACGGCGGTTCTCAACCCACATGACAGGATCATGGGTCTCGATTTGCCCTCCGGAGGTCATTTGACACACGGGTATTATACCGCTGGTGGGAAGAAAATCAGTGCCACCTCAATTTACTTCGAGAGCTTGCCCTATAAGGTGGATTCGAAGACGGGGTACATCGATTACGATAAGTTGGAGGAGAAGGCGTTGGATTTCAGGCCTAAGTTGATTATCTGTGGAGGAAGTGCTTATCCTAGGGACTGGGATTACAAGAGGTTTCGCGAAATTGCTGATAAATGTGGTGCCCTTTTGCTTTGCGACATGGCTCACATTAGTGGGCTTGTTGCTGCTCAGGTATTCAATATTTTTCAATGGCTTTGGTTTGTTTGATTTTCATTTTTTTTTTTTTTTGGGTTTTTTGGTGTTATTATATGTTCTTCATAATGGACTATAAATCTGGCGATGCATATTTGTTGGATCTTAAGATATAAATGGTGTTTTAGCCTATTCATGGTTGAGAGTTTATATCACGGTAACTTGCTTTTTGACAATCAAGATCTTATCCTATTGAATAGTTACAATTATATTTTTATGGTTTTGATATATGATGGAACCTAGATTGCAGTTGTTCGCATTCACGAATCACGGTTTGCACGATTTGTAATGATCTGGTTTTGCATTTCCAAGTTGCTGAAATACAATTTGACGAGTAGGAAAATTTCGATGTAGATTCAGAGTGCAGAAATGCGAAATTGAAAAGATTGTGATTTCTTGAAATACTGATTTGGATTGTTTCTTTTAAATGTCTTCAAATATTCAGTTGTTTCTGCATTGTGATTCTCTAAGCACAGGCTTTTATTTGACAATGGTGATCATGGTTAATGTTCTTAGGAAGCGGCAGATCCATTCGAGTACTGTGACATAGTCACAACTACCACTCACAAGAGTCTGAGAGGTCCTAGGGCCGGCATGATCTTCTACAGGAAGGGTCCCAAGCCTCCCAAGAAAGGCCAGCCGGAGGATGCAGTTTATGACTTTGAGGACAAAATCAACTTTGCCGTATTCCCGTCCCTCCAGGGCGGTCCCCACAATCACCAGATTGGTGCTCTTGCTGTAGCCCTGAAACAGGCAATGTTGCCTGGATTCAAGGCCTATGCTAAGCAAGTCAGGGCCAATGCAGTTGCCCTTGGCAATTATCTGATGAGCAAAGGATACAAGCTTGTCACCGGTGGAACTGAAAACCACTTGGTTCTGTGGGATCTTCGCCCCCTTGGATTGACAGGTAACGCCTTTAAATTCCATTAGCTTGTACTAGATAGCATTTGTAGAGAGTTGATTTTCATTGAGAGACGATTATGTGGTGTGGTATTTCCAGGAAACAAGGTCGAGAAGCTCTGTGACTTGTGCAACATCACTGTTAACAAGAATGCTGTTTTTGGTGACAGCAGTGCATTGGCGCCTGGAGGAGTTCGCATTGGTAAGAGTTACTATGCATATAGTCGTGATTTCTTTGCCGTATTCTACGTAATGTATTCAATAATTTTTAAAATTTCAGTCGACTTGCTTTATTCGATAAATTGTTGGTTGAAAGTTAAATCAATGAGGCAAACAGCTACTCTGAATAAGGTTCATTCATTATTGTTGGACGATAGAACCTTTTCTTGTTTAAATGGTACTTCTGTTACATCGAGGGTTGTGGTTCACTCTGTATATGGAGCTCCTGATCGAATTATTTCTTTGTTTTTGTATGATTGACACATTCCTTGATCGATGTTCTTATATTTAAGAATGTCTTTAACACATGATAGAGAAACACGTGTTTGTATTGCAGGTGCTCCTGCTATGACATCAAGGGGTTTGGTCGAGAAAGACTTCGAGCAGATTGCTGAATTCCTCCACCGGGCTGTGACCATTACCTTGAAAATCCAAAAGGAGCATGGAAAGCTTTTGAAGGACTTCAACAAGGGCCTTGTGAACAACAAAGACATTGAGGAACTCAAGGCCGATGTCGAGAAATTCTCGTCGTCCTTCGACATGCCAGGATTCAAGATGTCCGAGATGAAGTACCAGGACTAAATCAGAACATGGGATCATCACATAATTTGAAGTCACTTGTTTTTGAGTTAAATCATAATCTTTTTCCCACTGAAGGTAATCTAATGTCAATCTGAAGAAGATCAATTTCCATATTTTCCACAGTTCTTTTATTCTAGAGTAAAAGTTACAGTTTGTGAAAGGCTGAAAATAATGCTCAAGCACTTAATATTCCTTTCTGTGCATTTTTTTTTTTTTTGGTTGAAAATAAATATAGGTTAATATGTAATATGATGTATTACTATAATCAAATGTCTCAATTCTCTTATAAAGTACTTTTTACATTAAGAGTATGTTTGGTTTAGTTTTTTTAAAACTCTTTTTTTCTTTAATTTATTTTCAACTACGTATTTTGTGTGGCTCACGATTTTTATTCAAATTTGAGACGTTGGGTTTGGAATTGAGAGCAAATTTTGAGTGCGATTGTTTTTTTTTTTTTTTAGTTGCAAATGTCGTTGATTTTAAGAAAGTTGGAGATGAGTGGTGGTCGACAGAGATGAAAAGAATTGAGACCTCCTAGGTTCTCAAGTTCTACAAATACATGGTTTATTTTTCCGTAGGTGGTGACAATAGCGCCACTGCCGCCGCTAGGGTGGATAGTTTGAAATTGTGGAACTTTTCCTTTTGTTTCTTCATTTTCTTTTTATTTTATTTAATTCAAAATTAAATATAAGTTTACTAAACATTTCCCTTAAATTGTGACATTTTAACGATTAGACTGTTTCCATCACAAAAGAACCTCAAACGCAGACGTTTAAAAAATTTGAAATCTCTGTGCTAAAAATCAAAGATTCAGGATTCATTGTTGCAAAGATTAAATATTAGAGACACAATACTATTTATTCTAAATTAAAATAAGAGTAAAATTGTCATTTCAATAAAATAATTTTCCATTTAACAATGAAACTAACATTTTCCACCGCAAAATGACTTTAGACACAGACGTTTGAAAGCTTTGACATCCCGGTTGCTAGGCATTAAAGGTTTTTGATCCATCATGAGAAGTTCAAATGTTCAGGACCTTTAGTGCGATTTACCATTAGATATTTTGTGGCAATCATTGTAAGGATTTGGAACTTTACCAAATGAATTGCAAGGTTGCCTGAGAGAGAATATCAATTTAGAATCATATCTTCACCAGTTAGCCAATTATGTTACTTCAATGGAAGAAGACACAATAACATATACTATAGTTAGGGAGCATAGATCATTAGTTTTCATGACAAATTTGGAATGCAAGACTAGACTGGACTCAAACAATGTATAACCAAATAAATCACAAACCCAATAAAATACTCTATTCATATCTTTTGGGTCGATATCTCCACCCTAGCCCTAGCACTGTACGACCAATTTGCCTCTATAGATTATACGATTTTTAGTAGTATTAGAAAGCCATTATCAAAGAATAGTCGTACGGAGAAAATGAGCTGGGCAACCATGTAGGGATGTACCCATACCTATAGCAATAAAGAAGTTTATAGAAGAATTTTTTATTAGCTGCGTGAAAAGGTACACGATAGAATGTCAAATACATACATATTAAACATAAATTCCGGATGCTTCTGTTAAGATGCTAATTGGTGTCAGATATTTTAGAAACAAATTTCAATTCCACAAATAATTCAAGAAGGTGGCAAATGCGACCGAACTTAATTGGTGACTGTAGAAATCAAATACCATTGATAAACCGGGAGAAGGGTCAGCCTCTACTTTCATGTCATCGCATATGAAGCTATTTTCAAAATGGCCTGACCTGGAGCATAATGTGACATCAATCAAATATTTCTTGGGCTTCGATTATGCTGTGCTGACTGAAAAAGAACAAAATGGAGATGCGCAAATCAGCAACATTACAGGAAAGCGAGGAACGATACAACTATAAAACAGAAAGGCCCGGTAAAATAATTAGGCTTACTAGTCGTCCTTTGTTATGCGATAGTACTTTTCAGCATGTTGTCTTTGACCAATAAGTTGAGCGAACCGCTCATCATGCGTAATGACAATCAGCTGAAAGTTTTCCTGACCTTTTCTGTCCTCCATTATTCTGGTGAAGTTGTAGAACCAGAACAGGGTAAATGGAGGGCTCTTAACTCAGTCTAAGGCATTTTTGGTATGCAATATATTGAATAAAACTAGATAGTACAATGAACAAGATTATAAGTTCTTCTTTTTTTTCCTATACAGTACTGTCCAAATCCATTTTTCCAAACATCCTATAAATAAACTATTCATTAATCATTAAGTTGCGAATACCTCAGGATAGCTGCAGCGAGAGATTCAGAATTAGGGCCATCCAAGTTTGTAGTTGGTTCATCAAGGGCCAATATTCCACAATTAAGGCAAAAAGTTTCAGCTAGTGCCAATCTGATTATAAGTGAAGCAAGGACCTGCAACAAAAACCAAATGTTGAAAGAAAATAAAAAAAAAAAATGAATAAGAAAATAGAACATAATAGAGGAAGAAGACCGGAAAGGAAATTGGAAAAAAAGCTCTAATTTCAATATCAAGTCGAAAGTACATCAAAAAAGAAATCGTCCTAGATGCAGAACACATTCTAAGCTATGTGATATCATTCACCTTTTGACCAGCACTACACCTTCCTCGCATTTCTAACTCTGCATCACCAGTTTGCATTAAAACCTGAAATTCACATCATAAGTAAGAATTAAACCTCTTTATTAATCGCTATGTTCTAGAATCTCAAATAAACAATATTCAATATTTATTTGAAATTCTATATTCTATTCTTTTCCATGTTCTATAGACGCTAATAGTGTATTGAATTCCTATGCATAGAAAATTTCTATTATGTGGGCAAAAGAAAAAATTGATTTTCAATACCATATAAAAAGTTTTTTTAATATAGAACATCCCTAGGCTGAACAAGTAAAAAATAACTGAACAATACATCCATATCTAATACGAAAACCTGAAAAATAATCAAAATCCAATTGAGACCTCAAAATTAGTAATCACGACCGAAGGGAATTTTCTCCACTACAGGAAGAAAAAAGTACTTAAACGTCCGTGTGTCACCACGTCTGCAATTTCTCCCCTCACAAAATTATCTCCTCCAAAATTTGTTAACCACTTCAATCCATCTCCCTATCTCCTTGATTCGATCATCTCCCTCAACTGATCAACTCCAAAACTTGCTCACCTACTCAATCCAGCTTCCTCAATCGATCATCTCCCTCCATCGATCTATCTCCAAAATCTGTTTATCACTCAATCCATCATCATATTAAAGCATACGGTCGGATCCACCGCAACGAAGCGGTATACTAGTATAACCTTCTTGCATATTATCATGGAATTTTGAAAATACCCATCAGACTAGAACCTAGAAAAGAAACAAAACATATAGAAGGGTTCGCACATCATCTTCTATGCATTCACGATAATAAAGCCTAAGCTCTAGAAAAATCTTTTATGTGCCTCTTGCATATTTCTATTGGCCGCTGCCACTTCTACCCATCATGATGCTCATGTGCAATTATTAACAGTCCCGCCTTAAGATGGATGAACAGACCTTATAGATATTAAAGACAACCATTTGCATTTAAGCTGCACCTCTTAAGATTAAAAAGCAAAGTTTTTTAATAGATTTTGTTTGCAGAACTCTTTTGGATTGTTTTCTGAATTCCTTGGACAGCTTTAGTTGATTCAAGTGCTGTATACTAGTGAAATTTGTATAAGAATAGCCTTTTTTCCTTTGGCATCACGGCTCTGGAAAAGGGTAGTGGTTTCATTGATACAAAACTAAATAAAATGAAATAAAGGAAGATAATAATTGATAATTACCTTATAGCTGTATGATCGAGTACCAGCACCTTCAGAATCTGAATGTATACTTATATAATCTATATCTTGTCCCCTGTAGGTCTGCTGCCACAGTTCTCTTATAATCTTATTTATCTCTTCCATTTTCATAGAATGAAACCGCATAAGTGCTCTAAATTAAAACAAATTGGTGGAAACAATCAGGTATTCGAATGGTAAGAAACGCGATATGAGTAATATTCTGAACAATTTGAATTCATAATCACAAACTAAGAACACTACAGAAGAATAAGCATAGCCTTAACTAATCATTAATCATAAAAGAGCACCCCCTCGGTTAGAAAGACATCTAAGACTTAACAGTCATTTTTCATGTTGGCTGACATGTTAAATGTGAGTCGCCTAAAGTGTTGTAGGTTTTAATTGCACTATGCAAACATAACAACTTCATAATTTGACATGTAACAAGATACTCATCATGTGCTCTCTTCCCTTGCGGTAGCAACACTGTGATATCGCATTCAGCAGTCACTCCAGCACTCCATATTTCAATCCCCCACCTTCAGGACAAATCCATGACAAACTTGCTCCCACCAACTTCCAATCCCGCCAAAGACCCCCAGCAGAAAGGAAATCAAAACTTCGTACGCTTTTAACCATTTCTCCTCCAACCTTAAAATCCTTAATTGAACCACTAATCATAGCCCTATTTCTGAAAAGATCGACCCCAAGTCAATACCCCCACAACTGAGCAAGAACTTCATCGTGCATAGGCAAAAGCAGGATTTCAATGGCCAAGCCACTGTCTCCAAATAAAACAAGATTTAAATCGCCAAGTCACTGTCCCCAGATGAATGTAAAAGACAATCCGATGCTTTAGAGTGTATGTTGACAGATAAAGTTATTCAACTTGGTCATGGTGGTCATTTATTAAGGTTCAAAGCTATGGCTTGACAATTCTTTTAAAGTGGAAATTGTGGTGATAGTCCTGGCAAATTCAGTGGTATGCTAGTGATTAGGAATAAGGCTCTGGATCGGTAACAGAGCTGGTGAATGAGAATGAGGCATTGTGGTGACCTCTCCAATGCTAATTTTCCAAAATTTTAGAGGGATAAGTGTTGATAACATTTTACTTTTTGATAGGAGTTTGAGCAGTTGGATATAAAATTTAGGGGATCGGTTGAACTAGTTATTGTATAAGGGGTTGAATGCATCGTCACTCATCGTATTACTATATATATTCTGCCACTTGAATGATCTACAACTAGCTTCTACAAAACATTCAATGTGTGTGCATAATTATGTATGTCTTCATGAAAACAGTGCTAATAAAACAATATTTTGATGTGAAGTATACAACAATAAGCTAAGCCTTGTTCCCAACAAACTTGGGGTGGAAGATGAATTTTTCCGTCACCACGTTCCTTCCAACACTATATCTATGAAAGGTCCAACGAAGTCATTTTTGCAAATATATCAGGCCATGTTAATTCTAGACTACGTCTTCCAAATTTGTTCTACTGGGTTCGTATCACTGATGTGAATAGGAGTTTCTATAAGTCCATGCAAAACATGCCCCAACAGTATAAGTTGTCATTCTCATAATTTATCCCAATTGTTCTACCTCCACTTGTTGGTGTGCATCCTCATTTCTTACTTTGCCATTCTAATATGGCAACACACCAATCTTAACATTTGACATGTTTATCTTGTTTTTGTACTCTAGCGACGCAGCATTTTGTTCCACAATGCATAGCCATAATTCGCCTTAATCTTGGTTGGTATCTTCCAATCATATAGAGTTGTAGCACTTCTCACTTTTGCCTAGCTCACTCTAATCCTAACAATACATCCTTCTCGAGTAAACGTTCCTTACCAATAATGCCTATTCTTTATTGCTACAACTTTTCCCAGCTCATTCTAATTTTAACATAACATCCTTCTCAAATACTCCTTCCTTACCAACAATCCAACTTCTTATCTTAGCGCCACCTTGCCAACTGGCGTTACCTATATATATATATGAAATGCAATGCTTTCCACCAGTAATCAGACACCTTTTTACTCTCTTAAGATCTCATACAATTTCACCGAGTATAGAAAAGTAACTTTTAAGCACAGCCCAAACATGCCCAAACTTCTAAAAAAAAGAATTGCATCAAGCAGGAGAAGGATCTAAAGAAAAAATATAATTAACTTACTTTCTATGTTCTAAGCACAGCCCAAACATACTCATAGTAACTTCTGCCAAAAAAATTGCATCAAGCAAGAGAAGGAACTAAACAGAAAATATACAGCACATCATGATAAAAATTCCTCAACTTTTCTCAATAGCCGCAAAATGGAAAAGCAGCATAAAGTACGAGAAAGGAACTCCTACAATTTAAGCCAGCCATGGATATCAAGTAGAAAGTTCCTGGGACATCAGCCAAACAAGGCCAAGAACATTGTTCGAGCCCATAAAAGATGCATTAATCTAATTTTGAAAAATCCCAATATTTCTCACAATCCACATTCATGAACAGATAGACATCAACAGTGACATCCATAGTAACTTAATTTTTTGCATATGAAGCAAAAAATTAATCCCAGAAGACATCAAACTGGAAAAGAAAAGAAAGTACTCAACCCTAAAGAAAGCAGAAAGAGTTCTAATATTCAAAGAATTGACCAGAGAAATATTGGAACGCTCACTTGTCCAGTGCATTGTAATAGCGGTCAAGGTCCTTGTTTGCCATCTCAGTCGTCTATTGAAAAAAGTTATCAGTTAATTAAATGATCCAAAAAGTTTTGGTACAAATAATTGAGTATACGCTACTATAAATCACCTTGAGCTGAATCAGTTGATCAAAATAACGTTTGTCAATGTCCTTATACTGAGCCTGTTTCAGATCAACCTTATTCTTGGAAATATTGTCCTTGTATACAGAAAATGTCCCCTGGTGTCTATTTAACTGCAACAAGCAGCCATCACTCAATTATTTATAATAGAAAATACTCAAGAGACTAGTGGTATGACACGACAGAAGAAATAAAATACATAGATAAATATCTGGAACACCCTATCAAGGAGGAGAAAATCTAAAGCAAATAGCGTTTAGTGTAATTGGTGCCAACACAACTAGCTAGTGTTTATTACTACAAAAAGAGAAGTAAAATCAGAAATATGTCAACCAGCAATCATTCTGCATATATTGATCGCATTTCAGCAATTGGCCATTAATCGACTCAGGAACCAGCAAAGTGATATGTATATCAGACACACAACAAGATAAAATGCTAGTTAAAATGTCACTTCTAGCTTAATTAGCAAAGTCATTCTTTTGAAGTAAAGATTACACGTGAGTGAATAATCATACTTCTGTAAGAAGTCTCTCTCTTTCTTTTGAGAGCTTTACAAGCTCAGCTTCTACCATGGAAACACCACCCATCTTCAGGATTCTATCTTCCAGTGATTCAATCTCGCGTGTAATTTCATCCACTTGAGCCTTCACGCTCCTGTACTCCAAGTTATCCACAATATTGCGTCTCAGTTGATCTTGGTCACGCTTCAAATCTTTACTTTTAGTCAGTTCAGCAGAAAGTTCCAAGATTCTGGTTTCACAATTCTGCAGCTGTGACTCTGACAGAATCTGCTTTTCTTGCAATTCCTTTAATCTCTCTCCCCTTTTAAAGTCATAATACCTGGTAACACAAAAATAATTCTCAAATAAATATTAAAAAAAAAAACAATATATAGATCACATTTCTGACCAAAAATCATACTCTTTGATCTTAGAAGCCATGTTATTAAGTGTATCCACATCCTGTTGATATACTCTTCTAACTTTATCCTGCTTGTCATATTCACGATCAAGCTTGAGTTTCAGATCATTGTAGTCACTGTATAATTTTTCTGTCTCCTTCTTTAAAGGACCAAGAGCCTCAGCCAGATGCTGAAAGTTTTCAGACACATCAATGAGTCAGACATCATAAATGCAGGATAAGGAGCATATATTAATAACAACAATATATAACAACAGCGATGAACTGGAAAGACTATACTTTTCTTCTAGGAAGACACAGAACAGTTTGCTATGCAATTAGAAGACTGGTGAGAGTCAGTATTGAGTCTTTTTAAAGAAGAATCTTTTATTTATTTGTTTGTTAAATTTGGGATACTTAATCAGCAACTGACATCCATTTCACAAGGGAATAGTTTGCAATCTAGTGACCCAGCCAGTGAAAAGATTTTATTTCTTGTTGCCATGTTGGTGTCTCCCAAAAGAACAAATGAAATGAATGATTAACAGATGGACACAGTAGAATCCATTAATCATCCAAATTGACCCATCCTTGTAGTATTTCCATTAACACGTACTCAACGCTTTTAATGCATCTCAATGCACTATGGATCAGAGAAAAGATCCAATTAAGATTTGCATGATGTTTTACTGTTGATCAACAGAAAGCACACCCTCACTTATCCCTACGTCACCTTAAGCAAAAAACTTGTTGGCAAGAGTGGAATCTCTAACCTTTCATCTCTAATTTATTGCATATGTATTTGTTGACATAATGGGTAAGTAGTCCAGATCCAATATGTGATGAATTGGTTTAGTAATTATTACATACTAATATGCACTTACATTGTCGGGGTAAAGGCATGCCAAATATTTCAAAATAATTAATCACCTTCTCATCAAGTTCAATTCGGCTTTTCTCGTCAGTCAAACGTTCTAACTCTTCCTCTGCTCTTTTAATGTTACCCAATGTGTTAGCTGTAGTAGCCTTCTCTTCCCTTAGAGAATGCCACCTTACCTGAAGATTTGATAGATCCTGATCCATGTTCCTCCAATCCTCGTTCAAGTTCTTAATATCCTGATGTAAAGTATCCCTGTCGCCAGAAGGAAAAAATGAATACAATCAGCAAAGATACTTCTATATCTATTGCAAAGAAGATCCATATAATAAACAATTTTACATCACAAAATTCATAAAATAAAATCAATCATCTTCTATTATACCAACAGGGAGATGAAAATCATAATTGGGAGTGAACAGCAGGAAAGAGTTTTGCATACTTTGTAGTCTGCAACGTATTCAGCTCTAGTTGAATTTCCTCCAAGGATTTGACACCTTGCCCTCGGAAATCAAGCTTATATTCTAAATCATCAACTTGCTTCTGCAAAGCCTGTATTTCTTGGAAAAGCCTGTCTGCCGTTTCTACGGGTTGTATCAAGGCATCAACTAAGTCCTTATCAGCCTTTATTTGAGCCAGAACACCAAGCACCTGCAAGCAAAGCAGAATGATCCTAAGTGCCAGTAGCATGTCTGCAGCCAGCAAATAGCAAGCTGATTTATTATATAGTTTTCAATAATGAAAGAAATTAACTAATGAAAAAACAAAATACAACTAAGAGAAAACAAGTAATGAACTTCAGCGCAGGGAAGAAATCTTTGTGAAATTATATTGTTGATCCCCGTTAATGCCCTCATAATTTACTGCTCCTTTTATCTTAGACTTGGGCATTATATGGAAACATTCACCTCCCCTATTAATCTCTCAACTGCCCAACAACACAACTAAATAAGGAAACGAAAGATTCCAATTATCTAAACAATAAAACTCATTTAAATTATCTAAAGAATATGCACCAGGTACCAAGTACCAAAACCACTAAGAAGCAAAATATACCACATTTGATAATTACATCATCGTGAGCCTGATTTTGTTGATCCAGTTCTTCATTTAGCTCTTCCAGATTCTTTTCTGCGAGAGGAATAGTTTCTTTGCCGATTTTATCATATTCTTCATACACCAAGCGAAGTTTGTCTAATTGTTGGAACCGAAAATCAGTATTTGAAGACTCCATGGCCAGTACTTTCATATGCTCTGCAGAGCTAGCAGCTTTCACTCTTTGCTGTTATGAAGAAAAGAGATTGGGAACCATCTCAGCGGAATGAAAAGGTGGAAGACATCATCACGACCGCATAGGAAATAAAATAGAAAAGGAAACCTTTTTAACAAATTCATCTTCTTCTTCTGCTGAGAAAGGTCTCTCACAGCATGGACAAATATGATGAGCACGAGCAACTTTTTCAAAAGGATCAAACATTTGCCGCATACCATCTGCAATGTTATATTTGCTGCAAGCACGTATGATGAAGTGTGTGTTGAGAGATTATGTGCATATACATACATGTAAAATAAAGCCTATGCCGTCTACAATAACTGAGAAGTTGAGTACCTTTTCTGCACATCTCTATTTTCCTTGTTAATATCCAAGACTTTAAGGTAGGATTCAATGCTAACTGACTGCTGGTCCAAAGACTGGAGTTTCGATTCAATAAATCTCCTCCTTGCTGCGTCAAACAAATTAATTGATAGTGTCAAATGGTATAGAAGAAGAAAAGGGAAAAGGAACAGCTTGCACTGTTGCACAAGCAGTTTTAACTAAAAAGGTTTTATAAGTTCAAGCGCCCTGATCTGCAGGCTGCAAATATAATAGTAGTAAAACATAAGAAGGGGACAAAGGAATCTTGAATTTTTTATGACCACTTTGCTATGCACAAGTGAATAAATAGTATGTTGTTAAAGTTTTTACAATGCTTATAGAAGTAAGTTTCCTATCCAACTCTGACATATATAGGCAGGGAGAACAATGCTTCGGGAGAAGTTTCCAAGGAAAATTCCCTATCAGCCTTGTCCACAAATGAAGTATAATGAAAGAAAAACCAAGCCTGAACAGAATAATTTTCAAGGGGGGCAAAAATTGACAGGTTCTTCAATACAAAATTAAACATCAAGAAAATAAAGATAAGCCGCCTCAAACACTAGTGGAACCCTGTCAGTACGACAAAAATGAGCACTAAACGGAGGAAGAAATCATCATACAGCATTTCACCCAAGAAGGATAAGCCTTACATTCCATGTCCTTGTGAAGTTTGGATAAGTTACTGTTCACTTCTTGTATTTTCATCTCCATTTTCTTCACCTCCATTTCAGTTTCCCGGGTTTTTGAGTTCAACTCATTGTACTCTTTCTCAAGCAAGCTGCACAAAAACCAGCATTGTCAAACAAACGGATGCAATATCAAATCCATGTTGCAGGCATGCTCACATTGCTACATTCTAAAACCAGAAACTGAAGAGAGCACGCACATACAAATAATTTGATGTGATCATAATTCCACAAATTGATTCAGATTATAATTCCACAAATTGATTCAGAAAATCTGAATCAAGAAACAAGTGGCACATAAAAACGCAATTCATAAACAAATCTCAAGAAACTTCAATCACCTTTGTGCCTTGGTAATTTCTTTCCTCAAATCTTTGTCAGGAGGAAGCCTTCCTTTAAGTACCCCTCTAACTTTATCCTTGTATTCATCCATTCTGCAAATTATTAGGAAAGAAATATCAGCTTAACAAGAGAAAAAATTAGGTTAACAACACATCTGGATGGTTCCAGCACAAAGTCAGGTCAAAAGTAGACTTGCATCTTTTTGTGTTTCTTCTTGTGGTTTTCCAACTCTGCCTTCTTGAGAGAAAGTTCAACTCTGTCTCGGGAATCAGCAAGAATGGAGTCCCTTTCATGGGTAAGAGCTCTTATTTTTTGTTCTAAGGTATAAATCTCACTCTGCTTTTGGTTTATATTTGACTCGAAGTTTCTTTCAGCAAGTTGATTAGTCTTTCTCTCCAATTCAATTTGCTGCCAAAAAAAGGTAAATTACCAGTAGGTAAAAGACAAACATCCATCTGAAAATTATTGAGCATGGGCCAAGTACCATGTGTTTGTCCCTCTTGTCAATGGATTCCAGATTAACATTAAAAATCTGAAGTTCAAATGCATCACGCTCATTCTCCTTCTCTTCAATAAGTTTCAAAGTGCCAGTCTACGCCAAAATGACGAGTATAAAAATAAGCAGAGTATGATGGAGGAGCACTGAAAAAGAGATGAATGTCACTTTTAAAGATAAAACCTTGATCTCGGCTTTAGCCTTTCTCTTGGCATCAGTTTCTTTGCACCGGTCATTTGCGTGCATGTATTGATCAAATGCCGCCTTAATTTCTGCTTCATTAGATTTCTGGAATAACATCAGTCCCAATAAATGTCCATCAGCATAGATAACAGTAGACAAATAAAAATATCAAAAGAAAAAAATCAATAAGCAGCAGGTGCATGAACTTGGAAAGGGGAGAAGAAATATTGATTGTCCAAAAAATTGAGAAAATGAAGCAACTATTTGAACAAGTTAAAAAAACGGAATGAGTTGGTTCTCATCTTGGAGAAATGAAAATAATTATTGACACTAATAAATCCTTTGCATAAGAGCATCACTTTTTTTCTCAGCTGAATTGTGCTGAGATTAAAATTAGAACAACGTGGCAGCAGGAATAGACACACGGAGAACTCAAAATGGATATTCAACAAAGAGTTAAGGGGTAAGGACCCAAATACCTTAGAATTATACAACAAATGACAAGAGAGAGATCTACGAGAAGGGAAATCTTTAAAAACCGACTGAGAAAGAAATGCCAGTTGACATGGCAGTCATAAACACAATAGTCAAAATACCTCATCACTCGAATATGAATGTTAGAAATTTGTTTCTTGCTAATCAGTACACTCTTAATGTATGCCACAGAGGGATCCCTCAAGTTAGCATTGGGTATAAAAGTTTAGCTCCATGGAGTAAGGCCCAACATACTCTATCCACAAGTTAAGAAAACATAAATAAAGTCTTATATTGGTGTCAACTGAATTGCTTTTGAACCTGCAAAAATTGTGGCCCCAGGTATGACTATGCATGTATTCTCTGACTTAGTGATTATCAGAAAGGCCTTCCAGGCTTCTCAAAGTTTCATAAGAGGGTACACTACAGCCAAAATAAGATTTCTCTCTCTCTCTCTCTCTCTCTCTCTCTCTCTCTCTCTCTTATTGCCCCCACCCCCAAAGGGACAGGCAAGCGTACACCAAAATAATGGGAAAATAAGTAAAAAGGCATATTGACCAAAAAAGTTGAAAGGAAAAATAATTATGAAATCAGGTTTTACAAGAAAACCATGGAGTCATGACAAATTAGAGAAACAAGGATCAAACAGGCATAGGTACGAAACTAAATGTAAAAATATATACCTTTTTATCTTGCAAGTCCTTGTCAAGATCCATTGACCTTAATTTTATTCGATTTATGAGGTTCAAAGCAGCATCGTCGCTGAAGGGACTATTCGGAAGAGGCCCTAAATTATGCCTCTCAAAAAGCTGTTGAATTGTGAAGTCTCTTTCATTCTTCAAGGACATATGAGCCTAAAGGAGGCCACAAAGAGATAATTATCGATCACAACCAAATGGCAGATTAACTGACTGTTATTTAGAATGTCGATGAGCTAATTGATGGAAAATTACTTCAGCAGCAGTTTGAAGCTTGGCAATCTCCTTGATATTCTCCTTTATCATCTCGTCATTGAAATTACGCTTGTCCTCTGTGTCCTTTAATTCTCTCTCCAACTTGACAGTTTTAGATTCTAAAATTGCGATCCTTTCATCAAACTTGTTTTTCCACTCAGTTAATTCTCCATCAGTGTCTAACAACAAAAAAAAAAGAAGATAAATTCAGACAGCAAAAACTCAATAATCTTGTTCAAATTGTTCCAACCTGTATGGAAAATGGAATAACAAACACCATAAAGCTTAAAGTGTGAGGTTGAAGAAGAAGATTCCAATGACATGTGATATTCCACCAGACAGACCTTCATTTTCCTCAGCAAGATCTCGATAGCGTTTCTGCTGTTCCAAATGCAAAGTGCTTCTTTCCCCAGATTTTGTAGCTATCTGATCTTGCAATTTCCGCATGTCTTTCAATGTTGATTCAGTATGATGTATCTTACCATCCACATTTTTTATCTCCCTCTCAAGCTCCTGCATTTGATCTTTTAAAGTTTCTGTTTTCTCTTGATCTTGCACAATGCTTTCTCGAAGCTGGATGAAAATAGATTTATATATTGAGATCAATCTTTACAATTTACAATCAGGAAAAACAGACCATGTTCAACAAGATTAAAGAAACAATTAAGAGAGACCTTATCTGAGTACAAGTAAAATTATGAAGCAACACTTCATTGGACCAACTGATTAGCAAGTAGATTGGTATCAGAATAAATGTGATACGTGTAATACGGACAAAAGCAGAACATTATAACAAGTAATGCAAATTCTTAAAAGAGAAAGGAACCTGAAAAGCACTAGCAAATTGTCAAAAGAGAAAGAAACATAAAAAGCATTTGGTGCAATAGAGCAATTGACAGATAAACAGAAAGTCTTCTTAATTATTAGGCTACACTTGAACAGGAAACAGTCTCCAATAATCTTATTTCTTTGTTGATTTTGCCAAACTTTATGTGTATAGTGAGTACTTTGGCATACTTCTCATGTATATGAGTTGTAGCATCTCTTGCAAAACTTTGTAGACATTAAAAAATAAAAAAATAAGAAAACACAAGAAATAAATAATTTCTACATAAGAACTACGAAAGCAGATTCACCCTATGGCATGTCAATAGAATTCATTCAAAGAACCATAATAACACTTCACCATGGTAAGCAAATCAACTCTATGACATATTTTAACACAGAGCATGTTTGGCTAAGCTTGCAAAATTTACTTACAAGTAAGCAAGTTCTAAAATAAGGTTCTTTAATTGATCAAAATTGGAAATAAGTTATAAGTTACTTTCAAAATAAGTAACTTTTTTTCTTAACTTATCCAAACATATTTGGAAACAAAAAGTTAGTCAAAAGTAACTTTTACTTGTTTTTTAGCTTAGCCAGACATGCTATTGGCCTCACATTACCAAGGAGTGATGACCAGGTGTCATCCAGATGTGAATGCTTGTTCACGCGAGAAACCAACTCATTAGGAAAGCTGATGAGACAACAAAAAGAAGGGACATAGAAAACCTGTGAAGTGCTAATTCAAAAGGAAAAAAAAAAAGTTCCCACGTATCAATATTTCGTACTAGATTCAGTGAAATAAAAATAAAAAAAAAATTCTCATTAAGGGTCACATCATTTTCAGTGTCTTATCTACCACAACGTAAAAGAAATTAACCTTGTAAGCAGCATCTTTCAAGGTTTGTAGATTCTCCAGTTTCAGCTTATAAGTCTTTATCTCTTGAGCCTGATCTTTGTGAAGTTTTTTTATAACCTCTAAAGCCTTTGTGTATCTACGAAATAAATGTAAAATAGATGTTATCTCAGTTACAATTCCTACAAAACAGAATTTTATCATACTTATATAAAGACATCAAAAGCTTTTACATGCTCTAAGTCACAAATATCCAGCAACCACAAAATGGCCTTCTCAGAGGACTCAAATGGAAGTAGCCATTTCACTAGCATTCTGACTTGCAAACATCGTCATTCAGATCCATTCAAGTAACTGTTAAGCTTATTTACTTGATCTGTTTTTCCAGTAATGCAAAGCTATTCCAAAACCCATCATTTTCTTATCCAAATTATATAACGAAGAGAAGAGAGAGTCTATTAGTACAAACTTATTAAATTATAGTGCGTGTTGATTTGAAAAAGATTCATGCTAAAATCTTGAGATATACAAAAATTAGAGAACAGAAAACCTAAAACAAACATACAAAGCAATAAACTTATTCACCATCTTATAGAACATTAAATACCTAGTAGCAGAGAAGATGTCATCAAACTTCTTTTTCAGTGTAGAAGGATCTTGTAACGGCCAGTTAGCCTCATCTTGATGAACAAAAATAACATTCTCAAGAATAGCCTTAGAAACCCCCATAAGAGCAGGAATTTCCCGGTCCATATCAGCACATCGGTAGCTTAGGCAAACCTTCTGTTATTTGCAAAGCATTATAGAAATTCGAGTGAGAAGCTATTAAATTGTTTTATGGCTGTAACTGTCCAGTAATGAAGAAAGCTATACAAGTCACTTGACTGACTCGAGACACGAGGGATAGGTACATAAAAAGGAAATGATCAAGTAGCCACGGAAAAGCAAAGACAATATCACAATAATAACTACAAACAAAATAAAAACACATGACCTCATAAAGATAACAATTGGACTTAACAAATTTCAGCAGACATGAACCCGTACTTGGCATAATATGCAAGAGGCATGATACCCATGAGCAACATGAACACATTTAACAGACCCCCACTCCAACCCTCTTTCCAATTAACTTGTTCCTCATTTTAGACTACAATGTGTAAAAGGTTTTGTCAATTATCCGTCTCTTCCTTTCTTTATGTGTGTGTGTCAGTAAACAGTAACGAAATTAATACCAGACAACAGCTAACTCTGTTTGAGGCTGTAGAGTTGTCAACATAAAGCTTAGAACAACTGTATCACTTATCCATGTAAAGAAACGATTTGTCAAGGAAGATCCTGATGTATGGTGGTGATCAAATCAGTGTAAGATAAACAGTAGAAGTGCATGCCTTTGTCAAGAGAAGCGCTACATCCCTAAGGGTCTTTGCTAGCTAAAAGTATATTGCTACCAACATAAACCGCCAAATTTTGAGGACTAGATTACATGTATAGGCTGATTCACAATCCCAGAAAATCTTCCACACAAAAAAGGCAAAGGAACTGTTTTTTTCCATGAAAAGGGCAAGTTTTGAACTTAAGAAGTTCTATTGACCAGAAACACTAGCCAAAACACGTTTATGATTCACAGTTTTCGACATACTCGCATCAGAAGGATCCAGAATGCTTACATGGTATTCTTGTTTTCACAAGGAATATTATAAAGATGCACCAACTACAGCCAAAACACCAACATCACAGAATGCAATACTAGCACAGCCAGTATATCCAAAGCAACCCATATTACGCAATACTTGCATAATGCAAATTGCATGACTAATAAAAGTATAAAACAATTCACTCTCATATGCATACCGTTGTTTCTCTCCTTTTCATTTCTATAGCTGCTTCAAAATTTCCATTAACTCAAAACACTTTCCAGAAAATAGAGAAGAAAGTACTTTGCAATACAAAACATTTAAAGAAAAAAGGAACATTCTTAAACTATCATATCCAAAATCATCCCATATTATGCAAAATGCATTTTTTTCTCAAAATAAAATTACCTCCAAGTGCCTCCCAAGTTTACACGTGATTCAAGCTCACAATAAATGCATGTGGAAACATACACGCACCACACGATCATATTAAAGCCTCGAATTATGAAAGGGGTTATACAAAAATAAGGATTAATGGATGAAAGCAATCTTATTGTAGTTATTTATTACCTCTCCAGTATGGGGATTTATTGTCTGGAGCACAGACTCAATGGCCTTGTACTCCATCTTGGTGGCCTTCTGGGTCAGCTGGAATGACCTTATGCAGACCACATCCTTCCCCGCTGCCGTCTTAAACCGGAGCTTTATCTGGGCTTTTGTCTCCGTCTCCCCTGCCACCTAAATTCACCTTAAAGTTTACACATAATTATATACATAAACCTAAAAATCTTTCACCACATCCATGAATCACACACTCATACCTTGGGGTCATGAATGAAGCTGTGACCAGACCGTGCATTAGGGGGCAATTCGCCGGTGCAGGCAACCTTTAAGCACTCAATAATAGTCTAAGATAAAGAAAAGATATATTCAATAAGTCAAGTGCAGAACAGATAATTAACAAATCGAAATAGGTTTCAACTGTGGAATGATGTGCAGCAATGTGATGATAAAACTGCTTTCTTTGAATGTGTGTGTGCATTTGGGTATGCATAAATCTATGTTGTGTGTAGATGTATACATCACAAATACTACTGCTTGAACTATAATGTGTACATATATGACCATGTGTGTGTAACTGTGTTATGTGTGTATCTGCAAGTGTATTACAGTCACTAATGCACGGAGTATAGCACCGTTATGCGATTTAGGCAGGCCAAGTAAATTAAAATGGAGTATGACATCCAGGTTATAACACATAAGATTGTGATTCTGCATACATTTGCTCTAGAATCAGTGGGTATAAACACAGGATGACCATGCACCAGCAGAGAATTAATCAAACCAAGGGAGGTATCACTCCTGATATATGAGGTAAAATGAGTATTATGCTGCAATTTTTTGGGATGCCTTAGCTAGTGTATGTATGGATGTGCACGGTTGCCATATGGATTTGGCAGGTGGGGAAAATAAACCAAATACAACTTCTTGTACACAGTACAACTTCTTTCGCATGGTGAGCAACACTGGCATATGGAGTTTGTATTTACGCAAAGAAACAACCTGCTGAAATTAGATACAATTTTCTCACACATGATGTAAAACGCCAACATGCTGCATTCATTATCACATACAGAATGGAAGTTTAACCAGAGAATCAACCAACTGAAGTATGTGAGGTGCAAATTGTTTTGCACCAGTTACAACATCGCCATGCTACATTTGTTCCGGCACGAACCATACATTTTTGATAAAAAAAAAAAAAGGGTCCAATTCTTAATGCCAAGTTTGCAACGCTACATTAAGCAATTGTTTCTGCGATATGCATCCATGTATGTATCAGTAGTGTAGAAGTGGGTGAAGTTACCGTCTTGCCGGCGCCGTTCGGACCCACGATGAGAGTCAGGGGTTTGAAAAAGGTGATAACGTTCTTGTTCTCTGGGTCGAAACTCCGGATACCCTTTATCAGCATCTTATCCACCGTGCTCATCTTTTTTATTTATTTTTCGAATTCCTTATCCTTCTGCTCCTCTGGTTTCTGATTTTTGATGTAAAATGCTGTAATCAAAGAAGCAGGTGTGGGTTGACTATGAATAGTTACTATCCACCATTGTTGCAGGTGAGTTGCTCGTTGACAGAAGGGGTGGTTGAGGAGAAGGGTTTAGACTTTTTTCGGTAAACTCTGGAAGACGAGACTGGGGAGTGGGGATTGGGGATTGGCGCTTAGAAAGACTCTAAGAGGAGAGGATGAATTTGTACAGGAAGACAAAGTAGGAGGGGCAAAATGAAAAAGAAAAACTCTTGCAACATGTGTTAGAACAATGTTCTAAAAAGCTTGCCGGGTTGAAGTTCAGTTTCCACGCTTAGCCACACATCACATCTTTATTGTTTCTATTGGCATAGAAACAATAGAGAAGTAGAAGAATTCAAGTAAAATATTTCTTTTATTCAAAAAGACTTGTATCTACAAGTTTATTCAATTACAAAGTTGAAGATCCAAATGGATATACTATTTTTGAGGTGTTTAGCTTCTATACATTGGAATGTTTTACAAAATGATAGAAAATTTTCAGTAAGAAAGAAGATATTGATTTCAATATACATTTTTACAAAATTCATATACTTTTTTAGAATCTAAAATTAAAGTCAATCACTCGTTTGAATACATTCTGGTAACTAGTAAAACTAGTGCCTTGATAACTAAAGAAAATATAAAGATAGTCTGCAATTTCGAAAAGGTATTTTATGAAGAATTCAATTGCACAAATAATTACTCAGGACAGTTATGCAAATACCTAAAGCAAAGTTTAGGACAGTTATGCAAATACCAAAATCAAATTACCACATTAGTGTGTGTATGTCGAAAAGTATATGAATTATGTAAAAATGTATCTTGAACACAAACAAACAGAGTTTGATTGGCTAATCGAACCATCCAGAAAATCTGTTGAAATTGATCTAATCCAAGAAAGGACTCTTATAAAAGAATAGAAACCTCTTTTACTTAGAACTACTTCTATGAGATAGAAACCTGAAATTAGGTGGAAAAAAGAAAAACCAGAAAGTAGTCAGGAAAGACAATTGAAACAATTAAATGACACATTCAATAAAATGGCCAAACAAATTTTGGGAAAATAAAATATGTCAATAGCTGATATATTAAGAGAAATAAGGACTTTAAAAGAAAGTACTGAGGATATTAGAGAATCCCTTAAGAATTTTGAAAATCCAAAATTGAAAAGGCAATGGAACAACATTAGTGCTGGTATAAAAACTGACTCCATCCCAAAAACAAAAATCACAAAATTAGACAATTTTGAAAGAATGGGGATATCCCAGAAACAAGTAAACCTATCAAAGAAGGAAAATTTGACATTAGCTTCCTTGAATACCAATGAGCAGTTTCAGAAAAAGTTTAGAACACATCTATGAGACAAGCCAAGATTTAGGACTTCTAAATGTCCTCTTAGCTTTTGAAGACAACGAGCTTGACAAGATTGTTTCTATAGTTAACAAAATTGATATAGGAAATGAAGAAACCATTTTAACTGCAAAATCAATTGGAGATATTCCTGAAAATCTACAACCTTTAGAAAATTCAAATGACAATTCAGAAGATACTTCTGATGAAGAAATTACAATACATGAAAGATTCTATACCAATATAAATCCAATAATTATTATAGAACCAAAATTTGAGTTTGAAGCTCAAACATCTCAAAATCCAATTGGAGATTAAAAAAGCCCCTTAGGAGATAATATCCCTAGACCTTTACCTGTAGATGATTCACAACCAGACTTTTTGCTAAACTTGCCTAAAAAACCAATACAAAATACTCCAATTCTAGATCTAGATTGCACTCTAGACCCTGAAAAGCACATTGATAATTGGTACACTCTTATCACGGTAGCCATGATAATAAATAAAGAAATTATAAAAAACGAAACAAATTCTTGGAATTATGTTTTAGCAACTATCAGAGGAAATGTAAGAAGTTTCTTCGAAACCTTTACTGATGAAGTAAAAAACTCCATTTACAATGATTCTGTAGGAAACATTCCTTAGTTCATAAAAAGGATTGTTGACCAAATTTACAAACAATTTACATATCAGACTTTTAATGCGTTCAAAAGTAAAAGAACAACCATTGAGGTAACTGGTGCATTAACCCATCTAGAAAAAATAACCATTTGTGACATGTGTTATTTTGAAAATTACACTTGTGAATTTTCTAAATATTTTTATATCTGTCCTTTTACAAAATGGAAAAATCTAGTAGAAAAATTCATTAGAAAACTTCGTGAACCTTTTAACTATGAGGTTATGGATATCTTTACAGATGCTATAATTAAACAAGAAAAAAATCACGATCCAAGGATGAATCTAATAATAGAAACTTCTTTAGGTTTGGCTATTACAATAGTTAGAAACCTATTGGCAGATAAATGTAAAGAAAGCTAAGAAGTAGTGTTAAGGCAGTTGCCAGAAATCCAAAAATATGTTCTAAAAATTATGCCAACAGAATCCCATGAAATTTTGGATGTTTTGATAATAGAAGATCCAAAAGAGAAAATTACAAAAACTACAAAAAGAGAAAAATATAGAGGTTTAGAAAGTATAAAACAACCTTATAAAAAGAAACACTTTAAAAGAAAAAATTCTTTAAGAAATATAAGGATAAAGATAAAAAGATGAACAAAAGGAAGTTTCGTCCACAGAAAAAGAAAAACTGTAGATGTTGGCTTCGTAATGAGTCAGGTCACTACGCCAATGAATGTCTTGCCAGAATTGACAATGAAGAAATGATTAAAATCCTTGAGACATTCGAAAAACAATACTTCTACCCAGTAGAAGACCCAAGTGATATAGATTCACTATGTTATTTATCTTCTGAAACGGAATCAGAATCTGATTTTTCTGAAGATGAGTAATAAAAACATTACCAATCATAACTCTATTTATATTCCAATAAAATTGAGTTTTGAAGGATATAGAAAATTTACCATACATGCATACATTGATACTAGTGCATCAATTTGTACTGCAAGTAAATGGATCATACCTGAACAATTTTGGTTAAATCTGAAAAGATTTTAAATCTTAAAATTGCTGATAAATCAGAAATTAAGACCTCAAAAATTGTTAAAAACCTTGCTATTGCTATATGTGGTTATTGCAATAATGAATTAAAAACCATTTATTTTAAAATTCCTACAATACACCAACTTGAAACTGGTATAGATTTTATAATTGGTAATAATTTTTGTCAATTATATCATCCATTTATTCAAGAAATTGAATATGTTAGTTTCACACTACATAAAAACAAACTTTGGATTGCAAAGAAAAGAAAAGCAGTAGCTTTCAATTCTATCAAACAAAAATTCTTAGAAACATTGAAAATTGAAAATTCAAAAAGACATTTCAACTCTTTCACAGGGAGAATATTGCAAAAAATACACTTTTTATAAACACGAATGAATTACAACTCTTCAAAATAAATTCAAAAAGAGAAAAAAATTGCTAATCTCTTAGAAAAATGTTGTTATGAAAATCCTTTAGATCCCAGCATCAACAAAGGAAACTTCACTGCAAAAATTGAAATGCTTGATGAGTTCAAAGGAAAAGTCATCAGATCAAAAGCTATGGCTTACAGTCTAAAAGATAGAAAAGAATTCTCAATTCAAATAAAAGAATTACTTGACTTAAAAGTAATTGAACCAAGTAAATCACATTTTTCTTCACCTGCTTTTATGGTAAGAAAAAAAGCTGAAAAAAGAAGAGGTAAAGTTAGAATGGTAATTGACTATTCTACTTTAAATAAATACACCAAAGCTGATGGATACATTTTACCCAACATGCAAAGTCTCTTACAGCTCATAAAAGGGAAAAATATATTTTCTTCTTTTGATTTAAAATCAGGTTTTCATCAAGTCCAATTTGATGAAGAAACAAAATCTTTGACAGCTTTTAGTTGTCCTCAAGGACATTTTCAGTGGACAGTTGTTCCATTTGGATTAAAACAAGCACCTGGAATATTTCAAAGACACATAGATAATACATTTAAAAAATTCAACGAATTTTGTTGTGTTTATATAGATGATATTCTTGTTTTTTCTGAAAATAAGATAGATCATGAAAATCATGTCTTACAAATTTTACATACAGTTCAAGATAATGGAATTGTTCTGTCAAAGAAAAAAGCAGAATTATTCAAAGAAAAAATTGGATATTTGAGTTTAGAGATTGCTCTAGGTTTCAAGCAATTAAAACCTCACATATTAACTTATATCCAGAATTTTCCAAATGAAATACAAGATAAAAAATAGTTAATGAGATTCTTAGGATGTTTAAATTATGCTGAATCTTTTATTCAAAATTTAGCAAAAATGAGAAGTCCATTACAAAAGAAATTGAAAAAAGATTATAAATGGAATTGGACAAAAGAAGACAGTCTTTATGTGCAAAAGATTAAGAATAAAATTAAGAATTTGCCATCTCTTTATCATCCTAGCAAGCATGATAAAATGACAATTGAAACAGATGCTTCACAAGACTTTTGGGGAGCAGTTCTCAAAGCTTTGGACAGTCAGACACAAGAAGAAAAACATTGTAGTTACTATTCTAGAACATTTACAAATTCTAAGAAGAATTATCATATTAATGAAAAATGAATTATTGCAATGAAAAAAGCAATTACAAAATTTAGATTATATATCATTTCTAACAGATTTATTGTCTGAACTGATTCTTCAACATGCAAATCTTTTATGAAATGCAAGGTACATCTAGACTACAAACAAGGTAGGTTAATCAGGTGGTAGATGTGGTTTAGCCACTATGATTTTGAAATTGAATTAATTAAAATTAAAGAAAATTCACTTGCAAATTCCCTAACACGTGAATTATTTTGTGCAGGTAAAAATGACAGACCTTAAGAAGCAAATCGAAGATTTAAGACTCCAACTTGATACGGAAAAAATGGAAGTCTCAACAAGACAGCAAAAAATTTCAATTTTAGAAAGAAAATTGAATAGAATGTTGCAAAACCTGAAGGATGAAACTTCCAAAAATGAGGGAATTGACAGTAGCAATACTGGAAAGGCAAAACTAAATGAAACTGACAGTAGCAATACTGGAAAGGCAAAACTGGATGAAAATCCAATTACAATTGATGGTTTGCAAGAACTTAAAGATATTCCAAATCCAATCAAAGAAGAACCTCCACTTGTTGGTATTGGAACTTCTATTGGATGAAAAAGGTTTTATGTGATCTTTGATAGGCCTGATAAAGGTTTTTATACAAACTGAACTGAGGTTGAACCCTTAGTTAAGCATAAACCTTACAAACACAAAAGTTTTAGAACTCTTACTGAAGCGCAACAAGCCTTCAATGAGTACCATGAAAACAAGGTCCCAACTCAATACAAACAACTTTTTGATCAAAGTTATTTAAGTCTTAGACCCAACTATCAACAACAATCTATTAGGTCTAGATCTAGATTACCAAACTTTCAAACAAGACCAATCTTTCCAGATTTAAGATTCAAATCATTCAAAGATGCAGCTCAAACAAATCCTGAAATAATTCTAGACCATTTTAAAAGATCAGGAAAAACTCATGTCCAAAAGGAATAACCAACAATTTCCAATATCAATTTTCAAGATTTTCTCCATCTTGAAGAAGAGGCAAGGATAATAGGAACGTCAGCCCCTGAGAAAAACTATTTTGGAATATTAGACAAAAAAAATTGGACAATTCATCTTTGTTGAAAGTGCTGAACCAAATCTTGTTAAAACAGCTTTTTACTGTGGTTTGGTTAAGTTAATCATCCCAGGAAGGAAGAGATCTTGGAGAAACAAAATTAATTGATGACAAATTGTTTCAATCAATAAAAGATTTTATTAGATATGTCATAAAAGATCAAGATCTTCACTTGATGTTGAAATTCAACAGTACCATTCCTTTCTAGAATAAAGACAATGTCCTCTTTAAAGGATACCACCACATCCAGATCAAGACAGTCAAAGAAGCATATTTAGATAATCCAATTGAAAGATCACCAATTGATGTTGATTCAGAAATCCTAGACAATTGGAGAGGACTATCCTTTCAGAGAATTCTAACTGGACTCAGATCTATCAATGGAGAATCTGAAATTAAAGTCAATCACTCGTCTGAATACATTCTGGTAACTAGTAAAACTAGTGCCTTGATGACTAAAGAAAATATAAAGTCAGTCTACAATTTCGAAAATGTATTCTATGAAGAATTCAGTTGCACTAATAATTACTCAAGACAGTTATGCAAATACCTAAAACAAAGTTTAGGAGAAGACCACTTATGCAAGTGGTGTGAAAAAGACAATGAAGCACAGACAGCAGAAAAAGGAAAAAGCAAAGCCATTGAAGATATAGTTAAAGACGAATTTTCAAAAGTAGCATCCATCAATATTGAAGCTGCAGATTCATATAACTCAGAATGACAGAAAATGAATCTACTTTATTAAAGCAAATATATACTTTATTGAAGAAAAATCCGTGATGAAGAAAGCAAGTGGTAGACAAAAGCAAAGAATCTTTCTTTTGCGTGGCAGACAACTCTTTTGGAAAAGCAGAAATAACTCAGAACAGCTGGAAAGAAAGAGAAATTTCCTCTATTTAAACAAGGATCATTCAAAGACCAAGACAGGAGTTTTCAGAGTCTTCTTTCTTACTAAAAATTTTCTTTCTATCATTTTGTAAAAACATTCCAATGTACAGAGGCTAAACACCTCGAAGACATTAGATCCATTTGGATCTTCAACTTTGTAATTAAATAAGCTTGTAGATACAAGCTTTCTTGAATAAAAAAAAATATTTTTCTTGAATTCTTCTACTTCTCTATTGTTTCTATGCCAAAATATATAATGTACATATCTATTCAGACATTGATCAACAGGAGTACCATCAGAACAGGGGGTCCATAGGAAAACAGAGATCAAGTTATTGCAGTGAGGCAGAATATATTACCAGGACAGAAACGCAAAGAGGAACCCTCAATAAACTACAATAAGAAGGTTTTGTTCTCTAGTTTTATTTAATTTAGTTGATTCCATGGATTCTATTGCCTTTGATTTCAATATACATTTTTACATAATTCATATACTTTTCGGCATACACACAGTAATGTGATAATTTGATAATTGCCGAAAAGTACATGAATTATGTAAAAATGTATATTGAAATCAAAGACAATAGAATCTATGGAATCAACTAAATTAAATAAAACTAGAGAACAAAACCTTCTTATTGTAGTTTATTTAGGGTTCCTCTTTGCGTTTCTGTCCTTGTAATATGTTATGCCTCACTGCAATAACTTGATCTCTTTTTCCCTATGGACCCCCTGTCCTGGTGGAACTCCTACTGATCAATGTCTAAACAGATCCGTACAATATATATTTTGGCATAGAAACAATAGAGAAGTAGAAGAATTCAAGAAAAAATATTTCTTTTATTCAAGAAGGCTTGTATCTACAAGCTTATTTAATTACAAAGTTGAAGATCCAAATGGATCTACTGTCTTCGAGGTGTTTACCTCTGTACATTGGAATGTTTTTACAAAATGATAGAAAGAAAATTTTCAGGGATATCCCCCTTCTTTCAAAATTGTCTAATTTTGTGATTTTTGTTTATGAGATGGAGTCAGTGTTTATACCAGCAATAATAACTGCTAAATGTTGTTCCATTGCCTTTTCAGTTTTGGATTCAAAATTCTTGAGGGATTCTCTAATATCCTCAATACTTTCTTTTAATGTCCTTATTTCTTTTAATATATCAGCTATTGACATATTTTATTTTCCCAAAATTTGTTTGGCCATTTTATTGACTGTGTCATTTAATTGTTTCAATTGATTTTCCTGACTACTTTTTGGTTTGTCTTCTTTCCATCTAATTTCAAGTTTTGTCTCATAGAAGTACTTATAAGTAAAAGAGGTTTATGTTCTTTTACAAGAAAGAGTCCTTTCTTGGATTAGATCAATTTCAACAAATTTTTTGGATGGTTGGATTAGCCAATCAAACTCTGTTTCTTTGTATTCAAGATAGTTTCTTCATCAAATTGGACTTGATGAAAACCTGATTTTAAATCAAAAGAAGAAAATATAATTTTCCCTTTTATGAGCTGTAAGAGACTTTGCATGTTGGGTAAAATATATCCATCTGCTTTGGTGTATTTATTTAAAGTAGAATAGTCAATTACCATTCTAGCTTTACCTCTTCTTTTTCAGCTT
Source organism: Forsythia viridissima (assembly GCA_030279155.1). Lineage (NCBI taxonomy): Eukaryota > Viridiplantae > Streptophyta > Magnoliopsida > Lamiales > Oleaceae > Forsythia > Forsythia viridissima. Next base: position 7,328,450 of record CM059036.1, read on the forward strand.
CTTTTCTTACCATAAAAGTAGGTGAAGAAAAATGTGATTTACTTGGTTCAATTACTTTTAAGTCAAGTAATTCTTTTATTTGGATTAAAACAAGCACTTGGAATATTTCAAAGACACATGGATAATACATTTAAAAAATTCAACGAATTTTGTTGTGTTTATAAAGATGATATTCTTGTTTTTTCTGAAAATGGCACCATACATCAAACATTATGTGTTGCTACTCCTCAACAAAATGGTCTTGTTGAGCGCAAACACAGAAATTTTAAATACCGCTAGAGCCCTTCGTTTTCAGGGCGACAAAATTGATCAACCTATTTCTATGAATTTGATTGATGAAAGAATTCAGAACCAATTGAAGGATGTTTAGGATCCCTTAATGGAAACTTAGCATGTGGAAAATTGATATTTACAGCTTTCCCCAGACTATCTGTTAGTCTACATGACCAAGATTTTGATGGAATCTTATCCTTTGTACACAAATATGGGAGAACAGATTTAGTCAAAAATAACAATGTTCCCTTTTCAATCTCTTATCTTGTTAGTTATGTTGTTCATAACCAACACAATATGACAATAGTTAGAGAGCCCAAATGAATCAAAATTGATCATTTATTCTCAGACTATCGAACACAAAGAAACAGAGTTTTATTGGCTAATCCAACCATCCAAAAAATCTATTGAAATTGATCTAATCCAAGAAACGACTCTTGTAAAAGAACAGAAACCTCTTTTACTTAGAACTAATTCTATGAGACAGAAACTTGAAATTAGGTGGAAAGAAGACAAACCAGAAAGTAGTCAGGAAAGACAATTGAAACAATTAAATGACACAGTCAATAAAATGGCCAAACAAATTTTGGGAAAATAAAATATGTCAATAGCTGATATATTAAGAGAAATAAGGACTTTAAAAGAAAGTATTGAGGATATTAGAGAATCCCTCAAGAATTTTGAATCCAAAACTGAAAAGGCAATGGAACAACATTCAGCAGTTATTATTGCTGGTATAAAAACCGACTCTATCCCAAAAACAAAAATCACAAAATTAGACAATTTTGAAAGAAGGGGGGATATCCCAGAAACAAGTAAACCTATCAAATGTTCTAAAAAAGCTTGCTGGTTTGAAGCTCGGCCTCTACGCCTAGCCACGCATCACGCATCGCCCTCGTCTTGACCTTATCTCACTCTTGCCTAGGACTTATTTAGGCCTGAAAAGCTTGAAGTTCGGCCTCCACGTCTAGCCACGCTTTGCACTTTTTAGAACATTGGTTAGGAATGACAATTGGACTGAATCGTACGTTGACTCATTCCATCACGAGTCTGGGCTCAGAGCCAATTAGCCTGGCCCTTTGATTTTACGAGCCAACTCGTGGCCCGACAAGGTTCATGAGTCAAAACAGTCACTTTTTGTGATTGTTGACATCCAATGGTCACAAAAGTGACTGTTTTAGTCCCCATAATTTTTTGGGCAAACTTGACAAAAGTCCTACTTTTTGTAAAAAAAAATAAAAATAAAAATACCTCTTTTTTAATTTTTCAAAAAATACCTCATTTTCATGATTTGTATTAAAAAATACATCATTTCATTAAAATCAATATTTTATAATTTAATAAAAAAAATACATTAGTTTCATTTAAATCTATATTTTAGTTATTCATTGTCTAAAATTATATTAATTTTTTTAAAATTAAAATTTTAGTTTTTCATCATCTAAAATTATGTTATTTTTATCTAAAAATATCATATTTGTATACTATTTCAAATATAATAATAATAATAATAATAATAATAATAATAATAATAATAATAATAATAATAATAATAATAATAATAATAATAATAATAATAATTATATTTTACAATTGATTTTCTTTGATAATTGTTTAAAAATACATTATTTTCATAAAATCAATTTTTTCATTTTTTTTATTTGAAAAACAATATTTTTACACGAGTAACATATGTGTTACTTCATCATTTTCATTGAAATCAATACTTTATAATTTACTTATTTTATTATTTTTTAAAAATATATTATTTTTTAAAAATATATTATTTTTATTTAAAATTAATATTTCAATTTTTCATTGAAAAACAACATTTTTACATAGGTACCTCATTTTTCATTAAAATCAATATTTTACAAATTTTCTATTTTTATAATTTTTTTTTAAATATATTATTTTCATTTAAAATCAAAATTTCAATTTTTCATTTGAAAACAGATTTCAACACGTGTAACATATATTTTACCATATGTATTAATTCATCATTTTCATTAAAATCAATATTTTAAAATATATCCTTTTATAATTTTTGAAAAATACATTAGCTTAATTTAAAATCAATATTTCAAATTTTTTTATTTGAAAACAACATGTTTACATGGGTAACATATGTGTTACTATATGTTATTTTCTCGTCTTCATTAAAATCACTAATTTATAATTTATTTTCTTTTTATAATTTTTAAGAAAATACATAATTTTTATTTAAAATTCATTATTCAATTTTTTTTAAAACAACATTTTTACACAAGTAACGTATATGTTACTTCATTATTTTTATTAAAATCAATAATTTTTACACTGATAACATATGTGTTACTATATGTTATTTCCTTGTCTTAATTAAAATCAATAATTTATAATTTATCTTTTTTTCATAGTTTTTAAGAAAATACACTATTTTCATTTAAAATTGATATTTAAAATATTTTTTTGAAAACAATACTTTTACACTAGTAACATATATGTTACTTCATCATTTTCATTAAAATCAATAATTTTTACACTGGTAACATATATTTTACTTTTACCAATCATCTTCTACTACTACCACTACTCGTCTTATACCAGCACCATCACCACAATTGAGTTCAAATCTGCTACCACCATCTACAACTATAATCACATCCATCACAAATGTGGTAACACATGTGTTACCTCATTTTAAATTAGGATAACACAAGTGTTACCACCATCAACACACACATATAACGTATACGTTACTTCATCATTTTTATTAAAATCAATAATTTTTACACTGTTAACATATGTGTTCGTATATGTTATTTTATTGTCTTCATTAAAATCAATAATTTATAATTTATCTTCTTTTTATAGTTTTTATGAAAATACATTATTTTCATTTAAAATTTATATTTCAAATGTTTTTTGAAAACAACATTTTTACACGAGTAACGTATATGTTACTTCGTCATTCTCATTAAAATCAATAATTTTTACACTGGTAACATATATGTTACTATTACCAATCGTTTTCTACCACTACTATCACTCGTCTTATACCAGCACCAGCACCAGCACCAATCGGGTTCAAATTCGCTACCACCATCCACAACTATAATCACATCCACCACAAATGTGGTAACACGTGTGTTACCACATTTTAAATTAGGATAACACAAGTGTTACCACCACCAACACACACGAGTAACGTATATATTACTTCATTATTTTTATTAAAATCAATAAATTTTACACTGGTAACATATGTGTTACTATATGATATTTCTCCGTTTTCATTAAAATCAATAATTTATAATTTATCTTCTTTTTATAGTTTTTAAGAAAATACATTATTTTCATTTAAAATTCATATTTCAATTTATTTTGTTTAAAATAACATTTTTACACGAGTAACGTATATGTTACTTCATCATTCTCATTAAAAGCAATAATTTTTATACTGGTAACATATATGTTACTATTACCAATCGCTTTCTACCACTACTATCACTCATCTTATACAACCACCACCACCACCACCACCACAACAATCGAGTTCAAATCCACTACCACCATCCACAACTATAATTACATCCACTACAAATGTGATAACACATGTATTACCATATTTTAAATTAGAATAACACAAGTATTACCACCACCAACACACATGAATAATGTATATGTTACTCCATTATTTTCATTAAAATCAATTAGTTTTACACTGGTAACATATGTGTTTCTATATGTTATTTCATCGTCTTCATTAAAATCAATAATTTATAATTTATCTTCTTTTTATAGTTTTTTAAAAAAATACATTATTTTCATTTAAAATTCATATTTCAATTTTTTTTAAAACAACATTTTTACATGAGTAACATATATGTTACTTCATCATTCTCATTAAAATCAATAATTTTTACACTGGTAACATATATGTTACTATTACCAATCGACTTCTACCACTACTACCACTCATCTTATACCAGCACCACCATCACCACAACAATCGAGTTTAAATCTGCTACTACCATCTACAATTATTATCACATCCACAACAAATGTGGTAACACATGTATTACCATATTTTAAATTAGGATAACACAAATGTTACCACTACCAACACACACGAGTAACGTATATGTTACTTCATTATTTTCATTAAAATTAATATTTTTTTACACTGGTAACATATATGCTACTATTACCAATTGCATTATACCACTACTACTACTCGTTTTATACCAGCAACAGCACCACCATAATCCGGTTCAAATTCGATACCACCAACTACAACTTTAATCACATCCACAACAAATGTGGTAACACACGTGTTACCGTATTTTAAATTAGGATAACATAAGTGTTACCACCACCAACACACACGAGTAATGTATATGTTACTTCATCATTTTTATTAAACAATAATTTTTACACTGGTAACATATGTGTTACTATATGTTGTTTCCTCGTCTTCAGTAAAATCAATAATTTATAATTTATCTTCTTTTTGTAGTTTTTAAGAAAATATATTATTTTCATTTAGAAACAATATTTTTACACGAGTAACATATGTGTTATCTTAATTTAAATTAGAGTAACACATGTGTTACTACCACCACTATTTTTCTCTACTACTGTACAACTCCAGCACCACTACCAACAATGCTACACGACCACCATTAATTTAAATAATGATAACACATGTGTTACTTGTAAGGTAACACATGTGTTACTACCACCACTATCTTTCCCCACTACCAATACTGCTTTACCACCACCATGACCACTAAGGTATATATGGTATGTTACTTAATTCGAAACTCTATATAATAACACATGTGTTACTCAATACAACATACATCGAAAAGTATATAATAACACATGTATTACTATCACCACCTCTATCTTTCTCCACACCAACACTGTTCCACCAACACCACTTGTAACACATGATAAAACTTATAGTAACACACATGTTACTTTAAAAACTAGTTTATAAACTCCGCCAAACAAGCACTACTTATTTACTTATAAGTGAATTAGCCAAGCATGCATTTTTGGTTTCCCAAGCTCAAAAAAAGCCGTCAACTCTAAAGAATAGGCATAGTCTTAGTTGCAAGCAAACTTTAATAAACAAATATAGTGTCAGCCGTGTGCATAAAGTTACGGAACCTTCAAATCGCTCTTTTCTCTCTACTCTATACTTTACACTTGTACATTCACTTTTGCAATTTAAAGCCTCCAATTCCAGCTCTAAAGTTCTGCAAAGATGGCAGATGTTTGGAGCATGCCAATATAGACATTTCACCAGATCAAATCAATGATCTCAAACAAAAGTTTCGAGAATTAACTGGCAAGATTTGCTCTTCCATCGAAATTGTATTTGCCAACATGTGGAGTCACCGAGCACGTGCAATTAACACTGTCAAATCCACCCAATGTTTCAACAAACACTTCTCATCCTGCAATTGCAGCCATACCACATACCATTGGCTCGACCCTCTTACAAAATTCTTCCAGAACATCTTCAAATGCAGCTCAGGATCTACCAGAACACAGGTTAAAACTCAGAGCAATAGTAGGAATTGTAGTTAGGGACTTAGCCGGTATTGGAGTTCTTGGAATCATAATCTTATATGTGTATCAATTGAAAAAGAAGAAAAAAGCAGATTCTATAGATAAAGAGACTCCATAGTAAATCCACCGGCAGCGTTAGTTCAAACTGTAGCCACTGTTAGTACACGTCCTATTCTTAATTACCCAAGTTTATAATCAACATGGTCCCACCGTGTTTGGGTGGCGAGTGGCTGCACCACCGTGCTTATTTCTCTAGCAAAGTCCTTAACCATGGTTGTCGATTCACATATATGGATTGAACCCATTTTAGTAGGCTTCATCGGCTGTGTACTCACAGATCTTGGCTCCGATCTAGTTCTCAAATATGAAATTAGATCTAAAATTTTTGAGAAAGTGACGACGAAGAAGAAGATGATGATAATTGGTGGCGGAAGCATCGGCGGCGGTGGTTGTTGAAGTTGCCAGAGATGGTGGAAGGTGGAGGTATTTTGAGTATTGAATATTTTGGTTAGGAAAGTAATTAAAATAGAATTAGGGTTTAACAAATATTTGTATAATATAAAATATGTATTTTTCATTAAGTTTTTTTTAGGGTATATATTAATAAGATTTAAAATAGAGTATATTTTGATTTTTTTTAAAAAAAAATAGGTGTATGAGCTAATTAACTCCTTTTTTCTATATAAATTTTCCTTTAAAAAATATGGGTTTTTTACATATATGATTGTCATAATGAACTAAATTACAATTTTACAGGATGAAGAATGATACAAATGCCACTTTCAATTTTAAAATCAATAATTTTACTGAATAATAAATGCAAATTGATCGTTTTATCAGTTACAAATAGATATCTCCAAATCTCCAAATCATCTCAAAAATTGAATTTGAAAACAAATAACATCATTCTTCATCAACAACAGGAAGTATCAAAATCCATATACCAAATTCATATAAAAATTTGAAATTTGAAAAAATCCAGGAACATTTTTTATCAATACGAAAAAGTAGCAAGAATCGAAGTGATTCTTTTCAATTTCTGTAGAGGTTGGTGGGTAAGTATTCTTTAATTACCTTTACTCGGTGATCAACAAAAAGACGTTAATGTATCATTCTTCAGAACATTTGAAGATCGAGCAACTTTTTACCGAATTGCAAATTTTTTATTCCCAGGCTGTTTCTTGTAAATAATACACTGATGAGTAATAATTGGGTTCTTGGTTGTTGTTATTATTTGATTACAATTGATTCTCTTTTCACAAGGTCGACACATCAATCCTTAATTGTGAATACATTTATGACTAAATCATCACTCGTTAATGTATCCATCATGAATACATTTGAAATTTAAGGATTTCAGCATCGTTTTGCATATTTTTATTCCAGATTATTATATCGTGATAATATACTGTTAACTGGGTTCTTGAATCTTGAGGTTGTGTGATTAACATCGATTTCATTTTCAACAATGTTAGAATCCCCAAACTTTGTTTGTCATTCAGATTTAGGGTGTATTTGATCTTGATAAAATTATATTTTTTTTGTAAAAGTTGATAGAAGTTGATGAAATGTGTTGTTGAAAAGTTGTGGGTCCATAAAATGTATGGTTAAAATTAATTGTTGATTGCGACTTCAACTTTTTAACAAAATTTGAAGTAATATCAAACAAGCTCTTAGAATTTCTTATGCTTTTACCGGCATGAGAAACATAACATATGTTCTTGAAATTTATAATTCTTATACATCATTTGTTTCATTAGTGATTAATCGTAATATATAAATAACAATTTGACTATGAAATCAAATATTCTTAACAGTCATTTGTAAATCCATGTTTCCAAATATCTTGAATGTTGGTAATAGCTGTTATTTTGTTGGTTCATGATAATTAACAAGTTTCTTTGTATTTAACAACGTATATTTGACCAAATCAAACAACCTGGTGTAGGTTATGGAATCTGTTAGTGTTTTGGTATATTACAATAGCTTGTGGAATCAATCACGCGGTTACAGTGATTACTCAGTTATTGGATTAGTCATCCTCTTAGATTGTGTTTATACGAAGTTAGTTGAGATGATATTGAAGGAATTAAAAAAATACCATTCATAGTATGTTAAAATCGTTCACTGGTCAAAATTTGTAGTGATACTTCTTTGTATTTCTATATATAGATAAAGCAGAATGAAAGTGATTTGATAAAGTGCGCATTGTGTGTAGACGTTGACAATGTAGCATCTAATGAAGATAGTTTGAGGAACTTGGGAAATGAATTTTCGAGATCTTATACTTGCATGATTACATACACAACAAGCTCACAATAGCTTACTTATTGGTGTTTAGAGAATTCATCTATTTCGACGTTGCCAACAATCGAAGAGATGGTAGTGATATTTGCAAAAACACAACATATGTTGAGCAATTTACTGAACAAAATGATTTACTTGTAACCTCACGTCTAAGTATTGAAGATGTTAAGACGAATGCAATTTTGAAAAATAAGGAGTTGTTAACAACAAGTGTAGCTTTGGATGCAATTCATTACACATTTCAATTGAAAGTATGCAAATCAGACAAGAACGAATACGTGTTGAAGTGCTTGAATGATAACTGTCAATGGGGGTCTTAGAGCTTCGATACTTGGAAGGACAGCAATGTTCAAAATAAGGAATATAAAGAATAAACACACATGTTCGTTGGACATAACCTTGGGAGATCGTAGACAAGTAATGTGTTCGGTCATCGCAAACTGCATCAAGTACAAGTCTGTGTCTGCAAGGACAATTTACACACCAAATGATATTTTAAGAGATATGATGAGAACTTACAGAGTATTGGTTAGTTACGAGATGGCTTGGAGACCCCGTGAATGTGTATTGAAAATAATAAAGAAGGATCCAAAGATATCATATAGAAAGCTACCGACGTACCTACACATTCTTAAGCAAAAAAATCCAGGTTCATGTACGAGAATTGAGATAGACGAAAGTAACATATTCATGTTCAGCTTTGTGGCATTAGGAGAATCGACAAAATGATAGAAATATTGCAAGCCTGTCATTGTGGTTAACGGTAAATTTTTAACAAGGTGTTATGGTGGAACTCTATTCACTGCTTGGACACAAGCCATGAATGACAACAAATTCATACTTGCATTTGGTGTGGGTGATTCGGAAAATAATTATTCATGGGAATGGTTCCTACTCAGACTGAAAGAATCATATGTTAAACGTGACGGTCTTGTTATCATTTCTGATAGGCATGGTAGTATTAAAAATATAGCTGAGAATGTTTACCCAACAGCTATGCATGGGGTCTATTGTTACCATCTATTTCAGAATTTGAAGACGCAATTTAGTAAGAAAGGTAAATTCATTACGCAACCATTCAACATAGTGGCTAGAGCTTACACAAAGGCTGAATTTGAAAACAAAATGAAGTTCATATACGTTATAGACAAACGTATACGGGAACACCTTGTAAGTAATAGAATAAATAAATATTAACGTATAAATATACATATCATATATGTAGACCGATAATATATCTTTATACTACATCATGATATAAGATACTATAAATGGTCTAGGGCTTACATGACAACAAATATGTACTTGACATGACATCAAACATTGTTGAGTAGGTGAATTCAATCACCAAGTCGGCTAAAAACTTCTTTATAAAATCTTTGTTTGAGTTCATATGTTGTACAGTGCAAAAGTGTTTTTTCAAGAATTCAAATGATGCTAAATCAACTTTCACAAGACTTGGAATGAAATGTAAAAACATAATGAGGGACATATCAATGAAATCAATCACTATGGAAGTAAAGGTAAATTTTTTAATGTCAGACAATTAGCGTTACATGTTTCTTATAAATGATTGTGTTGTAAAATGAAGTATATAATATTGGTATACATGACCACTAAAAAATATTATCACTCGTGGTTTGATTCCATACAGGTGTTACCTTCAAGCGATAATACATAAGGTCAACGATGGAACAACATCGTATATGGTGATGATCGATGAGAGGTCTTGCTGGTGTAGACGTTTTCAGATTGATGAAGTATCGTGTCCACATGCAATAGCAGTACTCGATAGAAACAACTTGATTGTCTACGACTATTGCTCGCCTTACTTTAGCAAGGAGTCGTATGTTAGTGCCTATATCGGTATAATTTATCCTCTTGGGAACAAATATGACTGGAATGTACCGGATATTGTGGAAAAAATTATGGTGTTGGCTCATATATCAAAGAGAAGATCTGGAAGACTACATGAAAAGAGATTATGTTTGGTGTTTGAGGTGAAGAAGAAATCAAGATGTAGTTGTTGCTCAGAATACGATCACAACAGAACAAGATGCAAACAGCCGACACCGTTAAAGGCTAACACAGGAAGGAAAAATGATGGCAAAATTTTTTACTGGTTTGGAGGTAAACATTTCATCTAATTCGTAACTATTAATCAAATTAACTTTAATCTATTGTTTGTTGATGAATTTTGTTTCTATGCAGGAAAACAACAATAAACAAGTTTCGAATATAAAAATATGCATTTAAATCACAAGAACACATAAGCGAATTTCATAAGGCATAATAGTAATTTCTATCTATTATTGGATCATATGTTATTCAAAACCACATGCTTATTTATATTGAATCTCTCGACTTCAATAAAAATCACACAATATTCTAATGGTGATCAAGCATTAAAACATTAGAAAGAAAGAATAAACAATAATCAATCCATAAACAATTAATTACTAAAACAGAAAAAACTTCTAATTATTTAAAAATATGAGGTTTCATCATTCATCCTAGCAATAAGTAATTTAGCCGGACACGATTTCGTAAAATAATGTAAGAATTGTATTAATCATGTTCCAAAAGAAAAAGAAGAAAATAAGATTACAACCCGTGATTTCGACTCAAGAATTTTCAATCCGTTTCTTGATCTTTGATTATTCTCTTGTATATTTCTTCCCAAAATTTGTTTCCCGCAATTTGTCTATTATCTAGTTTTTATACTCTTCTCTGAACTCGTCAAAATGTATTTTAGGTAGTTGTTTTATCCTGATCTTGGTAGAGTTCTATTTCGATCAGAAGACTTCACAACCGCTACCCCGAAAAGCCATGCGATCGTATTGTAGAAGCCCATTATGTTTTGCAGCTGAAAAGCTGGCCTTGCGATTTCATCACTCTTTAGCCATGCGATCGCATGGTTACTTTAGTTGCAGTTTTTGATTTTCTTTCTTTGCTATTTGTATGCCAGTTTCTTTGTCTTTGCAATTACGTTCTTTTTTCTTCTGTTTGCTCTCTTTTCGTTTGATCGATACTTGAATTTGATTATTTCATAAAATAATAATAAAACAGTGCGCCATAATACTGAAAATATGTAAGAGTACTAATAATTGTCCCTTTTTTTGAGACCCGATCAGTACAAAATTGTACTTATCAATGCTATTCATGTAAATTCTATTAAATAATAGGAATGATTATATTTTTTTGAAATAATATTTCTTTGAGTAATAGCCATATGTGGCTTCAAAGTTAAAAATTGTACATTCTTGTTATATTTTTATTGATTTTATTGAATTCGGATGTTTCTTTATTTGATTTTGATACTTATTAAAATCTGGTAGTGTTAATTAGTTGTTATCTGTGTTATTATAGATTGTTTCTTGTTGATTTGTATTGAACAAACTAAAATACAAAACATAGAAATAGTTTGGTGTATGGGTGATGCTATCTATATGTATTAATAGTTGTTTAACATGTTGTGCTTTTTGGTTTCTCACCAATTCTATTTAATAGCTTGTTTTACGAATTGGCAAGACTCGTAGTAGTTTAGATGAATCTCTTTCTCTTTATTTTGCATTTGTGTCCCATTATATCAATAATTGTTTCGTGTTGTTCATTGAGCGGTATGAAATCATCGAAATGAGCTTGGTAGTGGAGTCTTTATCAAATCATTTGGATATGGTGTGTATGTGGTTACGCAAACAATTATTGATACATGGATTAAAATGACATGTTTATATCGATTTATTAAAAATTGATGAAAGAATTAATTTATACACAATTGCATTAATTGATTACAGAATGAAAGGGAACCACATCATTGGTTGAGTTAAAACAAACGAATGCTTGAGCATTTTATTACCAAAATATCATATCAAAAAGTGCCACTAACTTAACAAAAGAATAGAGTTAGTGCTTCATTGCACAATTATAATCTGTTACATTCGAACAAGATGTCTTATTCGAAGCTTGTAATAAATAAACGAGAAAATAGTCGATAAGTCAGTATTACAAATATTTCTAACGCTATACAAAATATGCAATGGTGCTCCCCCATAATGTTACCTAAGTTTCAATTTATGATATAAACCAAAACAAAACCATAAAACATTTCAGATCATTCCAAATAGACAAGATGTTTGGGAATTTAACCCGAAAATAAAGTACATAGATAATAAACTAGATATAATTGTGATCATTTGAAATGTTCAATAACTATATGATCCTGCTCAAAATAAAGATTTTCCAGAAATGTTTAATCACGTTCGTAACACCATTAGGTTAGTTTCATGAGACTACCGCTAATTGGACAATCTTGGCATACTTATGTCAGGCTTCTCGATTGCATACTTGTATAGTTGCACATCCATATTGTGCTGAGCCACCCAGGTATCAAATTTTTTCAGCATGTTGTTAATCTTGTTCTGGAATATGTACTCTACATACTTAACAGCAAAAATCTCCCACAATCGACATGTCATATATAATAGCTAAATTCATCAATCAATGCCTATATATTGATTACTATTTAACGTGCAACCTATATGTAACACAAAGGGATATAGTTTATAAGGAAGCTATAAATCTTACCCATTTGCTTGTTGCGGAATATCTTTATATAGTCTACATGACAACGGGGATTCTGGTGGAACAAAATTCAACACCTTTGATTGGCATAGCAGATGTGAAATTATGTTCCGCAGATAGTTTTGAATGACAAATTATACATATCCAAGTGCCAGTTGATAATGTCAAAGTGAACTAAAATTCAATGCACACATTTTTCCATAATAAACTGGAATGAAGAAATGGTCAACCTAACCCTAGTTGGTGTTGAACCAAATCTTGTACCCGGTTAGATATAAAAGCAGTAAACTTTACTTGTCAATAAAATTGCAGTCCTTCTTGAACTTATCGAAGATGCCTCTATTATTGAAGTCGAAAATACAGTCAGTACATGCGGCCTAGTTTCATCCTCGCTATTGTATTTCATCCTCATTCTCATAAAGTAAAACATCGCGTCAATGTGCTGCACCAATATCAAACAAAGTTAACAAGTGTTGAGTTGTTAAAAGATAAAATATAAGTGAATTAAGTCATCATAAAATATACCATGTCATTCAGTAGTACTCTGACCTGCTTCAAGTCGTACCACTACTTCTTGAAAACAATGTGAACAGGACCAAGATCCATCGTAAATGATATTCTATCCTCATCTTTGTGGAATTTTCTCAACGTAATTAGATTTAAACAAATAACAAATGAGTGAAGTTGATTGTAATAACAGTATTATATATGCTATGTGTTACCAAAACATGTCCTCACTTGTTACTAGGGCGTAGGCCCTTGCTAAACCAATTTTTGAATACCACATTATCAAAGCTGTCAAGTATAATCAAACATAATTTGTACTAGAACGAAATATTAGACACAATCGGATTGTCATCACCCTGCGAAGGAAATCTTCTCACATAAGGAGATTGGAGACATGTAGCTGGTCTTGTAATCTGCTTGGGGGAGAGGTTCAGGAGTACTGCCTTCCTCGACATGAAATGGGATGGGTGTGATTGCGTGGAAAAATTATGATGAATCAAAACATTTTAGATATGAATTTACACTGAATACACAAAGAAAGTTAATTATTTAGTGATAAGTAAATTCTCGAATAAATTAGAACATGTAAGTTGAAGTTCGTGGTAGAACTACAAATCTTCTTATCAGATTCATTGATACTCTTGAAATCCTTATCACTAAATACCATGCCATTGTCCAGTATGTTACTGGGCACATCTCAGTGCATGATTGCTTTTGAGTCTTGGAGTGACGTTTGTTGCTGATTTGAGGCTTGACCTCACCTCATTTGTTATTAGTCTCGACAATTAAGCCAATTTTTTACCAACTTGCATTAAGAAAAATAGGTTAATGGATTAGTTCCATTCTAATAATCTGATTTCTGAAACATACAGTCAAATGTTTATGATGATATCTACAAGTATTAATAATAAGATTTATGTAAGATAAAAAGAAGTAAGTGGACTTCTAATTGACATGCTAACTTTTAGTTCAATCGTATCATCAATCATCTTAATATCATCTTATGTCAACACTAGTCCATCATCTAGTGGAAAACAATGAGGATTAGAAGTGAATCAATTCCTAGATTAGAGCTAGGAAGGTTTGTCTCACCAATTGTTTTGACTCCATGTGGTCTCATAACTTTAAGTAAAGGGGTTGCTCGTCGACTATGTGTATTTGTCTTTCTCCCATGTATCATCAAAATGTTTAAAATCATATGGTTGTGTCAACTAAAAATGCATCATAAAACTTACTAATGGCATTTATGGTTTAGCCAATAAGTTAACTATAACAATCCGGTTTTCATTTAATCATATCATCACCAGATTGAGGTTTGACACAACATTATTACCAATAATTTTATTAATGGGCAACATGAACACAATTTAGTTGGGAAATTGTAGTTATCGATGAAAACAATAAATATCTACATATACCGTTACCTATAACATCTATAATATACTAGCTTGTATTTCAAATAAAAAACAGTGATGAAGATATTAAACCATCGCATTTACATCGGTTGGACTGTCATTCAATGCATGAAGTACTAGCTGCGACATGTATACCATTTTCACCCTATCACTTACACCTTCCAGATCATCCACGATAGACTTGCCAAAAACAGACAAACTGTTTACAGTATGGAACTTGAGAATAAAATAGTTGGCTACTAATTTCTCGTGTATACTCTAGATCACGTTGATGCGCCTAACAATGGAATCTTCCGAGTAGCAACATGGTTGCACATTAAGTTACACACATCATACAAATATAGTATTAGGTAGATAAGATGTTATAAAATACCTTAATCTGAGTTGTTTCGAGATGGCCTTCTTGATTGGATGCAGGGTCAGTGGAGGGCTGATGCGTAGTGGCTTGATTAGATTTGATATTTGGAAAACGCGAAGGTCCATCAACATTTACAATAGGAGCACCACCTTGAACTGCTCTTGCTAAGCAGTTTTGTGCTTTAATAGCAGAGATTGTAAGGCTACTTGAAGTGATATCATTTTGAAAAATTTTAAGCTGTGGTGACTATTGTAGAACTGGAGCTACATACGTAGCATGCTAGGCTTTATTGGTTAGCATAGATGGTTTAACATCATTGTTCACAACAACAGCTCGACATTGATTTGGAACTTCTAAGATGCATTTCCTTTGAATCTGTCTCCCATTCTAGGATCGATCCTATGAAGATTTGCAGTTGCTAGGCTCTACGTAAAGGAAATTTTGATTAACACACATATGCTCAACACTATTATCATTAATCAAGAACTATTAAAGATCCAACAAATAAATGAGCAGCTATGAAAACATGTTTGAATGAAGCATCATCGTGAGTTATGTGGCTACTGGAAGTGACTTCATTATGACCCATTTTTAAATGTGGAGACCTTCATACATTGTATTGAGATACGAAGTCATCATTGCTATCTTTGATCCGCTGTTCTGGACCATCATCGTATATCCCGATGGTATAAGGCTAATTTATCTCAATATCAATAGGTTTGACGGAAGATGTGTGTTACTACATAAAGAAATTATATGTGTGTTATGTAAATTATATTACATTAACATTATATGATAATACATATTAAATTGTTAGAATGGATATTATATTAATAATGGAAACATGCTTAATTCTGGTCGGCTGAAAATATCGTTCACCAAATTGAGTTTAGTGTAGAGGTTTTCTTGCACCCTAGATGTTCAATTCAGAATGCTTGGGCATTGATTTCCAATATTGGTACAAATTTTTTGTTCTAAAACTGGTAGAGCTTGATATAACCACATTTGTAATGCAATGAGAAAACCACTTATTCTATATGCAATGTGTGGTCTGCTGTCTCCCTCAATTATTAATAACTTGTTCTTAAGTCACGATTTGAGATATGACAGAGTAAACTTGAATAATTCATTGCCCCACGCATATGTGTTTATTTATTTCGAGTCTACTAAGACCATCAGCGATTCTTTGACAGGTCTCTTATATGCGATAGTAAACATGAGAGACGTCAGCAACAATAGGCAGCCAAGCTTCATTACATCCCAATCAAACTTGAATTGTTTAAGAAAATGTCATACACATCTGAGGACAATATGCTTGTTAACTGGCTGAAGTATATGTGTTTGATCATACAATATCGGTAATCAAACTTAGACCGTTTATCATCACCATTGCATCGTAAGCCAATGATAATGCATAAATCTTCCATGGTGAAACTTACAAGACTCTTCCAATATTACACCACATTTCATCGGCATCTGACTGCTTCACTTCTCTAAGCAAAACGTGGTGAATAAGTTGGTGATTTAATACTATTTCATTGGCATGCAGGAAATGTCCAAACATCTCTGGGAATAGCCTCTTGTGACTTTCTATCATTCTTCCAGATAGTATGCAAAATATCTTGGCATTTGAGGAAGCATTAACTTTTTTGAGACACCACTGGCTGGGGTGGATCATGTATTCTCACAACTGTAGCATAAGAATAGAAATATAGTGTGTTAATTCTAGAATAATGTTTATTCTTAAAAATTAACTTAGAAATATATGAAGAAAAATATTAACAATCAGACAAACTTTATGATGTATTTACAACCCATGTATTGACATTGGAAAATCCAATAAATGCAATGTTTTAATAAAACTGTCATATAAATCATCCATTTATATATATGACCCAAGATACCACTATATATGATCATCTTAATGAAAAAACAAATTGGGCATACAATAGATATCGGTGCATGATAACGTTCATACATATCCGTGTATAAGTAACATATGGATTTCTCACTAGTTATTGGTACGTGTTAAATGCAAATATCAATATGTTGTAACGTCTTACCTATTGGTTAACATTCGGCCTGACCAACGAAGAAAAGCACCTTAACACTTGGTACTAAATACAATTTACGATGAAAGTAACTATATTCATATATTAACATATATAAGTACCAGAAGCATGTATCAAATATACTCGTAACTTATGTGATAATTAAATGATTTCGACAAAAGTATCAAAATCCTAAATATGAACATGTACGTGCAATGAACAGTCAAAATTTAAATTTATTTTTGTTAATAAAATTTAATGACTTTCCAATAAGTAAGAAACATATATGAATACCAATAAAACACTTCCTACAAAAATAAAGATGAAAATAAGCTTCCACGACAATATGAACTTAACAACAGCTTGATGAAAAATATCATTGTATGTGATCAACTCTAGAAAAAATAATTTGGGCATACAACAGATATCGGTGCACGATAACATTCATACGTATCCGTGTATAAGAAACAAATGAATTTGTCGATGGAAACGGACGTAGTTATCGGTACATGGTAACCACAAATATCAATAAGGTGTAACGTCTTACCTATTGTTTAACATTTAGTGTGAGCAACGAAGAGAAATGTGTTAACAATTGATGCTAAATACGACTTACTGGTAATCATGATAACAAAAAAGAGACATATTGTGTATTCTAAAAAATTCTGCAACATCCTAACAATATATAAAAGTCAGTTTGCCTTTGTTACTGTTCACAAGTCGACCAGTATGAGGTTGTTTTGCTTTCCATTTTTTTCCCTAGCAAATTACAAAACGACGTCTTCTTCTAATTAACCCTAATAAACCATTCTTCAACCCTTCTCTCTGTATCAGCCGCTACCAACCGATTCCTCCATCTCCAACCCCACATCCAGCACCCGCTCACAATAGATCTGAAGCACCCAAACAAATTCCTCTCCGATTCATCCAAGGTGTTTGCGTTTCTCCCATATCCGTTAAAAAAAATAGTATATTGTGGGATCGCTTAGGACTTTTGCACTGTGATTTCAACTTGTCCGAACAAAACTTTCAACCACTTACCATCGTCCTTCGATTACACAGTATGTAGTGTATTATGTGTTGAATTTTTTTGGGTTATCGGATTCAACTTATGGTATTAAATTTTTTGCTGATGAATCTTTGATTATTCCATGTATTCTTTAAAAAATCATGTATTGTCGTCTTCTTTTTGGACTTCTGCGTTGATTACATCGAATATCCTCCCGATTAGTGTAGAAGAAGTTAGATTTGAAAAGTGAAGCTTATTTCACTTAAATAAGGGTGACTTTGGACTTCTCGTAAACGAAGGTGCATATAAGGTTCCGATTAAAAGACTGAACATTTTCTATAGGCTTGAGCTAAACATTATTCTCTTGTTGGTTTTGTATTCGGACTCAACTTGAACAATCGATTATGGGTCCATGAATTCTATCCATTTAACCGACTTGACTTGTTCAGAAAATATTGAACCTCCCAGTCAAGGTTCGACTCTCTGTGACCAAATTAAAATGCCACTTAATTTATTTGTAGATTAAATCCAAAGGTGATATGACCTTTGGTTCTTAGTTTTTAATATCTTCTTTCAAGAAATTGCTTGGTGTTTAATTGAGTTTCAGTTGCAATATTAATTGACTTGTAGTGATAAGAAACACTCCAATATTTCAGCCCACTTTCAGAAAACAGAACCCTTCACAAGTTGTATTGTTAATTTTAAGGCGTGCTTAGGGGCTGTTTGTCAAAGCTTTTGATTAAAAATCTAGCATATTTTTTTTAACTGAATGAGCCAATATCACAGGATAGATGAAGGGTTACCAATTTTCTTTTTTCTTTTTTCTTTCTTTTTTCTTTTGTATAGGAAGAAGATAAAATTTAGGGAGAGATTAATTATGGAGAGTTTCTGGGCTAGGATGTTGAGTTTTTAGAGAAGAAAGAGAAGAAGAAGAAGACATTGATTGAGTTAATGAAGAGACAGAATCGGAGAAAGAGAAAGGAAAGATAGCATTTTAAAGATAAGGGTAATGAATGTGACAGTGCTGTTTTGGCAGAATGGATGGGAAACAGGCGTGTTGGTGTCAGATGGAAAAAGGAAAAGTCGGTCACAACATGTCCAAAACGACATTGTTTCAAATAAAGAACGTAAAAAAAAAAAAAAAAAAAAGTGACGTCACTAAAACGTCGTCGTTTTCGACGACCATTGAACTTTACCTTTTTTTAGGCGTGGGAATGGTGCTGAATGGCCGGGTGACCCGGCCAATTTTTCAAAATGGCCGTTGACCAATTTTGGTGTGTAAATTACCAAATATAACCCTGCATTCTTCCCCACTTATAACCATCTCAAACGATTTCAAATTCATTTTTATGTGAAAAAGATAAGATTTCAAGGTTAGAATCTAACCCATTTCAATGTTAGAATCCAACACATTTCAATGTTAGAATCCAACATATTTCATTTATGTAAGAAATTTCATTTCAAAGTAAAAATTCATCATTTTCCATCTTTTATAACTGTATTACCTGAACACTCGTAATGAATTATAAGCTTTTCTTTTTACAAAAGCTGAAGCAAGAACAGCAAACTATTTATATTATGAATTGTGTTACTGCTTATTTTATTAAATGCAAGATTATCTTTAGCTAGTTTATTCGATAACGAATAAAAGTTCAAGTTTGGGGGTATTTGATAAGTACAATTTTATACTTATTGGAGCTCACAAAAAGGGACGATTATGAGTCATATTATTTGAGTTCAGTTTAATTGCATGTTGTTTTTTTATTAATTTAGGAAATAATCAAATTCAAGTGTCACTAAGATGAAAAGAGAGCAAAATGAAGAAAAGGAGACTCAAACTGCTAAGAAAAGATACTTCAGGGACTTGGCGTGCAAATGTCAAAGAGGGAAAATCAAATTGAGCATCAAAGTTAACCATGCGATCGCATGGTTAACATTTTGTGCGATCGCAAGAGAGCCAGAATTGCTGCAGAACAGAATCTGTATCAACCATGCGATCGCAAGGTTAGTAACCATGCGATCGCATGGCATCCCGCAGCAGTAGTTGGCAGTTTCTGATTGGATTACAAAACTACCAAGTCCAAGTTAATTCAACGACTTAATACACGTTTTGAAAAGTTGGAAAACGAGTATAAAAGGAGAATTATAGACATATCGCAGAGACGAATTTTGGGAGAACAAGATACAAACGAAGAATCGACGATCAAGGAACGGGATTGAAGATCATTGAGCCGGGATCACAGGTTTTATTTACTTTTTGTTTTTCTTTCGTCGGATGATGATGAATTCAATTATTGTAATGATTGACGAAATCATGTCCGGCTAAACTTACTTTTTCTAAGATGAACGATGAAACCTCGCGTTTTTAATTAATTAGATGTTTTTCTTTTTTAGTAATTAATTGCTCTTGGGTTGATTATTCTTTATTCATTATTTATATTATTTTAATGCTTGATCACCATTAGAATATATTGTGACTATATTAAAGTCGAGAGATTCAATATAGATTAAGCACGTGGTATTGAATAACATAGGGTCCAAAAATAGATAGAGATTACTATTATACTTTATGAAATCCATTTAGGTGTTCTTGAGATTTTAATGCATGTATTTATGTTCGAAGCTTAATTAGAGGTAATTAGGTTCGCATAACATATAGAATTGATTGATCATCAAGAGATGCTTTTGATTATTTTAGGAACGCCGATTTTTAATCCAAGGTAATTAAAAGCTAAAAAGTGATTAACGGATAATTAATTATAATGCGTGTAGGTGGATTTGTGAATCCTAGTGTTAGTAAATCTTAAATTTGTTCTCTCTATTTTAAAGTTATTTGTTTGATAATTTAGGTTTAATTAAAATAGTATTAGAATCACAAAACCACAATTTAAATCTGTATTTATTCATATTGTTAAAGTTTGAATTATAAATTAATAAGTTAAATTGGTATCTAGTCCTTGTGGGTTCGACACTCTATACACTACTTTATTACTTGTAAACGATCCATCCACTTGCGGGATTATAATTGCACAACAAGTTTTTGGTGCCGTTGTCGGGGACATAGTTTTATTAACTACATTTATTTATAATTTGGCTTTTAACAATTCTTTTTAGTATTATTTATTTTTATTTTATTTATATTTTCAATTCTTCGTGATACTGCTGAATTTTATCTGTTTTCTAAATTTTCAGGTGTTAAGTGTGTATGCGCCGTACAAAAGATCTTGATCTATTTGATTTAGATCCGGAAATTGAACGGAGCTTTCACCGACGAAAACGTGAAAAAAGAGAAAAGAAACAATAGCAAAAAGACACAATGGAAGATAACCGAATCTAGAATCCATTACCTGCAGATGGCAGAAATAATCACCCACCAATAGCTCGACCAGTTGAAGTTAATGAGCGGGATATCCTTATGGGTAAGTATATGATGCCATCGATTGTTGAAAATTGATCCAGCGTAGTCTATCCACCTTATGGACACGATAACTTCCAGTTGAGACCAGATGTGATGAATTTGTTCTCGAACAATCTATCGTTCTATGGGATGACTGATGAAAATCCTCATTACCATATTTCTCGCTTTGATGAATTCTGTGGCAATTTCAAATACCAAGGTGTTAATGAAGAGACACTTAAGATGAGGCTATTTCCACACACACTGAAGGATAAAGCTAGAGAATGGTTAGATTCTCTACCGCCTGGGAGCATTACTACTTGGACAGATCTGATTCAGAAATTCACACTGAAATATTTTCCTCCTGCCAGAGTAAACAGACTAAAATATAAAATTTCTAATTTCCAACAATCTGAGTTGGAAAACTTTCATGAGGCATGGAAAAGATTCAAACAACTGCTCCGAAAGTGTCCAAGTCATGGTTTTCCCTTAGCAGTTCAGAATCATTATTTCTACTCTAGACTAGCTCCAACCAGTTGTTCTTCAGTAGATTCTGCAGCAGGTGGCTCTATCTAAAATAGATCCATCGATGACCTTTACGATCTATTTGAAACCATGAGTGAACAGTTTATTATGTGGCCAGAAAGAGGATTGCATAGGAAAGCAACAGGGGTACATGAGGTAGACACAAATTCGCTTGTATTGGCAAAAATCGATGCATTGGCAAAGCAGATAGAAGCAATGAAATATTCTCATTCAGCCAATATGGTTCAGATGTCTCCACCAATTTGTGTAACATGCAGGGCAAATCATTAATCTTCAGAGTGTCCATTGACAAAAGTTGATATGCCATCTCTTGAACAAGTTGCATATGCTCAGAATTTTCAACGACAGCAGAATAATCCGTATTCACATACTTACAATCCAGGATGGAGAAATCATCCAAACTTTTCCTATGACAACACCTAAAATATTCAGAATCCACCAAATCAATAGAGACCACAAGAGAGAAAAATGAGGATTGGAAGAAATTGTCACGCGTATGGAATCTGAGTTAAAAGAGATGCAAAAAAGATAAGATGCTGCGATAAAGAATGTAGAAAATTAGATTGGACAGTTGGCTAAACTGTTGACCGAGTGACAACCAGGCACATGGCCAATCAATACCGAGGTCAATCCAAAAGAGCAAGTAAATGCAATTACCACGAGAAGCGGAGCTCAGTTGCCAGAGATTCATGTGACTAGACCAGGTGTAGAAAAAGAAATTGTGTCCAACAAAGAGAAAGAAAACAAATTAGATACAAAAGTTGTACCAGAAAGGGACTCTCCACCAGCTTATATTCCACCACCGGCTTACGTCCCTCCAATTCCATTTCTTCAAAGGCTGCGAAAACATAAGCTAGACAAGCAATTTGAGAAATTCCTCGATGTGTTCAAGAAACTCCAAATCAACATACCCTTTGTTGATGCTCTAGCACAGATGCCAAATTATGCAAAATTCATGAAGGAAATCCTTTCAAATAAAAGAAAGTTGGAAGAGCACGAAATAGTTATGCTTACTGAGGAGTGTAGTGCTATCTTGCAAAACAAGCTACCGCCAAAATTTAAAGATCTAGGGAGTTTCTCTATTCCTTGTACTGTTGGTAGTTCATTTTTTGAAAAAGCATTATGTGATTTAGGTGCTAGCATTAATTTGATGCCTTATTTTATTTTCAGAAAACTAAGTCTTGGAGAAGCAAAGCCAACTACAATCTCACTACAGTTAGCTGATCGATTAGTTAAACGTCCACGCGGGGTTGTTGAAGATATTTTGGTAAAAGTGGACAAGTTCATATTCCCAGTTGACTTCATTATCCTGGATATGGGAGAAGATATGGATGTACCACTGATCTTGGGATGACCATTCTTAGATACTGGACGAGCCCTAATTGATGTGCAAAAAGGGCAGCTAATGTTGAGATTGAATGAAGAGCAAGTCACTTTCAACGTGTTTAAGGCAATTCAGTATCCAAGCTCTTCTAACTCATGCTTTCAGATCGATATCATTGATCACGAGGCAGCTAACACATTTGCTTTGGAAAATCCTTCAAACCCATGAGAAGCGTGTATTATGCATTCTCAAGATGAAAATTCTGATTCTCCAATTCTTGAAAAATGTGCTAAATATTTGCAATGAACAGAACAGATTGTAAGAAGAAATAGATACATGGATCTGGGTACCACACCTCCTCAGCAACCTCCTTCAATTCAAAAAGCCCCAATTCTCGAGTTAAAACAGTTACCTTCTCACCTTAGGTATGCTTATCTCGGTGAGTCATCTACTATTCCAGTCATCATTGCAAATTCTATTAATAAGGATCAGGAAGATAAACTATTCCGAGTTTTGAAGAATTACAAATCAGCCATCGGTTGGACTATAGTAAACATCAGAGGTATCAGCCCATCCATATGCATGCACAAGATTCTAATGGAAGAGACATATAAACCAGCAGTGCAACATCAACGCAGATTGAATCCTCATTTGCAAGAAATAGTCAAAGCTGAAGTGTTGAAACTACTTGATGCCGGTATCATCTATCCTATTTCATATAGCACTTGGGTAAGCCCAGTTCAGGTAGTACCTAAAAAAAGAGGAATTACAGTTGAGAAGAATGATAATAACGAGCTCATATCAGTCAGATTCACTACCGACTGGCGAGTTTGTATTGACTACATAAAACTGAATGATGCCACTCGAAAATACCATTTTCCTCTACCATTCATTGATCAGATGTTGGAACGATTGGTAGGTCATTCTCATTATTGCTTCCTTGATGAGTATTCATGCTACAATCAGATTCATATAACACCAGAAGATCAAGAAAAGACAACCTTTACTTGTCCTTATGGTACGTTTGCATATAAGCGTATGCCATTTGGCCTGTGCAACGCTCCTGCCACATTTCAGTGTTGTATGATGTCTATTTTCTCAGATATGGTTGAAAAATTCATTGAAGTTTTCATGGATGATTTTTCAATTTTTGGATCATCATTCGACGAATGCCTCAGAAATTTAACTTTGGTACTTCAGGGTTGTGAGAAAACCAACTTGGTACTCAATTGGAAAAAATGCCACTTTATGGTCCAAGAAGGCACCGTGTTGGGACACAAGATTTCAGCTAACGGCATTGAGGTCGACAAAGCAAAGATTCAGGTTATAGAGAAACTGTCTCCTCCAACAACAGTTAAGGAAATTCGTTCTTTTCTAGGACATGCGGGTTTCTATAGAAGGTTCATAAAAGATTTCTCAAAAATCACTAAACCGTTGTGCAGTTTGCTGGAAAAAGAAGTCAAGTTTGAATTTTCTATATACTGTCTTAAAGCTTTTAACATTCTCAAGGACAGTCTAATCTCAGCACCTGTCATTGTACCACCTAATTGGGATCTACCGTTTGAACTTATGTGTGATGCAAGTGACTTTGCCATAGGGGCAGTTTTGGGACAGCGTAAAGAAAAAGTCCTACATGTCATATATTATGGCATCCGAACTCTCAATGACGCTCAGATGAATTATGCCACTACAGATAAAGAATTACTAGCAGTAGTATGTACCTTTGAAAAATTTCGATCTTACCTCATTGGATCGAGAGTCATAGTGCACACTGATCATGCAGTATTGAAATATCTTTTTGCTAAAAAAAGATGCAAAACCAAGACTGATTCGGTGGATACTGCTTCTTCAAGAGTTTGACTTGGAAATTCAGGATAAAAAAGGGAGTGAGAATGTGGTAGCCAACCACTTGTCAAGAATAGAGCAGTCAGAAGGGAATGAAGAAGCTAAAATAAATGAAAAATTTCTAGACGAGCAGATTTTTGGGATAGAGCAGATGGAAAGTGCACCGTGGTATGCAGATTATGTGAATTACCTTGCAAGTAATACCATGCCACCTGATTATGATCATCAACGTCGAAAAAATTTCTTTTCAGAAATTAAATACTATTTTTGCGAAGATCCTATACTTTATAGAAGGGGAGTTGTTCAAGTAATTCGGAGATGTCTACCTGAAGAAGAAATGGAGACTGTCTTGGAGCAATGTCATTCTTCACCATACGGAGGTCATTTCGGTGCTACCAAAACAGTAGCCAAAGTCTTACAATCCGAGTTTTATTGGCCGACATTATTCAAGGATGCCTACAGTCTGGTAAAAAAATGTGACAGATGCCAAAGGACGGGAAATATATCTCGAAAACAGGAAATGCCCCTACAAAGCATTTTAGAGGTTGAACTTTTCGATATATGGGATATTGACTTTATGGGACCGTTTCCACCATCATTCTCAAATTCCTACATTTTGGTGGCTGTGGATTATGTGTCTAAATGGGTAGAAGTTGTAGCCTTACTGACCAATGATGGCAAGGTGGTGGTGAACTTTCTCAAAAAGAATATTTTCACGCGTTTCAGGACTCCTCGGGCAATCATAAGTGACGAAGGTAAGCATTTTTGCAATAGATAGTTTGAAACTCTTTTGGCAAAATACGGTGTGAAGCACCGTGTGGCTACTCCATACCATCCACAAACTAGCGGCCAGGTGGAAATCTCCAACCGGGAGTTGAAAAGGATCTTAGAGCTTACAGTGAGTACCTCAAGAAAAGATTGGTCGAGAAAACTGGATGATGCCCTTTGGGCATATCGAACAGCATTCAAAACACCAATTGGAATGTCACCTTATCGCCTAGTTTTTGGGAAGGCATGCCATTTACCGGTTGAGTTGGAGCACCGAGCCTACTGGGCATTGAGAAAGTTGAACTTTGACTTGAAAGAAGCCGGTGAGAAAAGACTGCTTCAGTTGAATGAAATGGAAGAATTCAGATTCGAGGCTTATGAAAATGCCAAACTGTACAAAGAGAAAACCAAGAATTGGCATGACAAAAATATTCAAAAAAGGCAGTTTGAGGCGGGACAAAAAGTTCTCTTATTCAACTCTCGACTCAAGCTCTTTCCTGGAAAACTACGTTCAAGATGGTCTGGGCCATTCACGGTAGTGAAAGTCTATCCACATGGAGCGGTTGAAGTCGTTCATGACACAAATGGCAAGTTCAAAGTAAATAGACAAAGGCTAAAACAATACATGGAGAGTGATTTTTCGAAAGAAAAGTCCTTTACCACTTTGAGCAATCCGGAGTGATCACCACGACAAAGTCGAGCTAAAGACTTTAAACAAGCGCTCAATGGGAGGCAACCCATTTTTCTCCTTTTTATTTAAATTTTCAGTATTATTTCAGTTTTTGCAGGTTTAGTTTTTTTAGGAATTTAAGTAGGTTTTTCAATTTCTTAGGTAAAGAGGCTATGATCATCGTCATCTTGCATAAGCACTTTTTCATTTATTTTTAAAGTTATTTTAATAGCTTACAAAAAAAAAATTGAAACATGGTGCATAACTATGCGATCGCATGGTTCAACCCATTGCGATCGCAAGACTGGGCAGAATATATTCTGCCCAGATTTTAGTACTCCTGCAATCGCTGGAAATTAATTCCTTGCGATCCCAAGGAACACTAGAAAACTCAAAAAACCGATTTTCAACTCTTCATTTCAAAACTACAAATTTTCATTCCAACCAACTCTCTTCAATCTTATATCTCCAAATCACCAAAACCGCATCTTTGGACTTCAATTCCACACAATCAAGCATTCATTAATATCCAAATCCACGAATTCAAAGGTAAGTTCACATTTTTTTCAAGTTAATTTTCGGATTTTGGACATTAGTGTACGTTAATTCATGCTTTTTTATTAATATGGAGTACATGTTGTTAGTTTAGGCTTGAATCGATTCGGGCAATACATGTTGATTGGGTTTAGATGCTTAGGATGGAAAAATTTTTGGGTTTTGATGAGTTGTCCAAATATCTTTTCATACCAAGAATAAACCCTTGCTTGCAAGGTGTTTGGTGAAATGTGCCATCCACATTTTTGCCAAAATTGGTGGAAAACAGACCTTAGGCTAGTTTATTGAACTAATGTCATCGTCTAGGAGCATTCACCTCGGCTTAGGCACATTTTTATCAAGAGATAATTCCAACCGTGATCATAAGGCCTGTAGCCTGCCATGGCAGCCCACAGGCAGGCCACAGCAACCTACCTCCGTTAGCACATTCGTCCCCCATCCGTTCGGCCCAAATGACATCGAAATCTTTTGAAATTTGAGTATGTGGTAGACCAAAGCATGCACTTTCATGCCACCATTTTCCGTTTCACTTTTGTAAATTCTTAGGTAGATTTCTCGGAGCACGAAGTAGCTTAGTCAAATACATTTTTTCGACAAATTTTACCTAATGTTTAAAATAGTTTGGGGGTGATGTCTTAAACCATATATGTTATTTTTCTTATCTAACTTATTTTTGTTCATTTTACAGATTATGGCTCCAAAACGACCCCCAATCGCCGCCGAAAAAAGGAAGAAGAAGGCAACCGGCAGCACATCAAAAAGATCACGGATAGACACCACCGACTCTCACCATTATCTTTCTGCGGAGCACGAGGAAAGATTTACCAAGTACTTTTGCGAGTGGACCATTTGGGGAGAGCGGGGATTGCATTTGGCCGACTTCCCTCACTTCGAGCTGAACAACCTCATTGATGTTTGCGGATGGTCCAAGGTAGCTGATACACCTCATAAAGTGTACTCCCAGCTCGTCCATGAATTCTACACCAACTTTAACCAAGAGATTGACATTTATGGGACGGCGCACTATGGACAGACGTGGGTGCGGAGTACATGGTTCATGTTCACCCCGAGGGTCATCAATGACTTCTATGGTCTAACCACTGAAGATATTCACCATCTGCCCTCTATTCAGGATATGGGTGAGGTGGACCGGTTTCTATATGGCCGAGACGATGCATGGCCATTACCCAGGAGGAAATTCGAGCACAGCAAACTGACAGATTCCATCCTTATCCTGAATGTATTTGTGAGCCACAACATCGACCCGACCAGGCATCGTACTACTATCAATGATGCTAGGGCTCGTCTATTATATCATCTTGCTCACGGGAGAAAGATAGACTTGGAGAATTACATCTATACCCTGATCAGGATGCTAGACTTCCAGACAGACAAGAGGCACACATCCATCTTCCCAGCTCTGATCAGTGGTATCTGTGAAGCAGCGGACGTCCAGATCTTACCTACAGAGTCGGTACTAAAAGAAAATGGACCTATTAACCGCTTTGCCTTGGAAAATGTGAGACGGCATACTGCGCGAGCTGTGGGGACAGCCCCAGCCGCAGATGAGCAGTTTCAAGAAGAGCAGTCGGCCGCACTTCAACATGCTGCACCTACCAGAGACATAGCTTCCATGCTACATCGCCTACTGGAGGGTCAGGCTGAGCAGACCAGGCTCATTGTCGCTACGTGGACTGAGTTGCGCACTGTACAACAGGAGTTGACGACGCTGCGGTCTCAAGTGGATGCAGTCCGATACACTCAGATGACTATGGAGTTTACCCAGAGTCAGTCTTCCTTGGAGTAGAGTCGAATTCGAGCAGACTGCGACCAGGTAAAGAGGCGGCTAGATAGATGTGCGAGCAAGGTTGATGACATCCATGACCAGATTTGTCGTCCGACACCCATGCTAGCACCTCCACCGGTTGATCCTTCCACACTCCTTCTATCGGCACCATCAGATCTACATCCAGGAAGTCTCTAAATTTTTTTTATGTGCTTTGTTTCTTTTGAATTACATTGGAGACAATGTATGTTTTAAGTTTGGGGGTGATGTATGAAAATTTGCTCTTGACTTGATAAATTATATTTGATATTTGATTTTTAAGTTAGTTTGATTATTAATTTATTCCATTTTAGTAGGTAAAAAAAATGAATAGCCTTGTCGACTAATGATGCAACTTTTCATTTAATTTTAGCTTTAAATCATGACTTGTGAACAGGGTATACTTTTGTTTAAATGTGAGGCCACTTAATCTTACGTGATATCGTGTTGTGTGGCCAGTTAAAATGATTTTTAGCTATGTTGATGCACTTAAGTTGAAAACAATAAGATACTATTCTCTAAACCTTAGAATCATCTGTATCTCAACCCAGTAACTAATATAGTGAGAAAATGTGGTATACCAGCAGTAATGGTGGCTATCTAGGTTGTGATGAATTCCATGTATATTAAAAAAATAATTGTGTGGCGCACTGTAGACCAATTAGAGGAAGCTAGGTATTGACCGAATGTTAGGAATCTAGTCCCCTAGCATGAACTTATTGCACGCAAGGAACAAAAATTATTATTATTATTGCTTAACTCTTTTCGTAGCCTAATTGACTTGAGTGAAAAGATCCGTAGGGGTTTTTCAAAACTTGATGCCGTAAGGTTCGAAAGACCTGGGAGTTATCAACCGAAAGCTCGTTACATGAGTCATTTAGAAAGCTTAATGGACTGAGTTTTGCACATTTTTAATATCTTATAACTCCTTTCGTAGCCTATTTGACTCGAGTGAAAAGGTCCGTAGGGATTTCTCAAAACCTGATGCCCTAAGGTTCGAAAGATCTGGGAGTCATCGACCTCAAGCTCGTTACATGAGTCATTTAGAAAGCTTAATGGATTGAGTTTTGCACATAAGATCTATTTATTAAAAAAAATTAATTATTATTTTTATTTCTGTCCAGTGAAAAAATCCTTTGCAAAGTAAATTTGGGAATTAGATGACTAATGGGTTTGACTTACTTAGTAGAAATTTTCTGGTCGAAAGTGCTCATAAATTAGAGAATCTTCACAAATCTAGGTTTTCACAATTGCTAGCTCCCAACCAGCTTCAAACAAGAAAATAATGAGTGAGTTGTAGCCTTTTAACCGAAAATCTTGGGATTTGACAGAAAATAATCATTTTGGGAGAAGTGTACCTTACGCGGGGGAATGGAAAAGTTGACCAAGTGGTTGGGCTATCACCACCATAGAATTTAAGTTGATCAGATTAACTGCTTTCACACGCTTCTCAAGTATGGTTTAAGTAGAATCACTTTTATAACTGTATTACCTGAACACTTGTCATGAATTATAAGTTTTTCTTTTTACAAAAGCTGAAGCAAGAACGGCAAACTATTTATATTATGAATTGTGTTACTGCTTATTTTATTAAAGTCAAGATTATCTTTAGCTAGTTTATTCGATGACGAATAAAAGTTCAAGTTTGGGGGTATTTGATAAGTACAATTTTGTACTTATTGGAGCTCACAAAAATGGACGATTATGAGTCATATTATTTGATTTCAGTTTAATTGCATGTTATTTTCTTATTAATTTAGAAAATAATCAAATTCAACACTCAGATGAATAGAGAGCAAAATGAAGAAAATGGGACTCAAACTGCTAAGAAAAGATACTTCAAGGACTTGGCGTGCAAATATCAAAGAAGGAAATTCAAATTGAGCATCAAAGTTAACCATGCAATCGCATGGTTAACATTTTGTGCAATCGCAAGAGAGCTAGAATTGCTGCAG
Organism: Forsythia viridissima; assembly: GCA_030279155.1. Taxonomy (NCBI): domain Eukaryota; kingdom Viridiplantae; phylum Streptophyta; class Magnoliopsida; order Lamiales; family Oleaceae; genus Forsythia; species Forsythia viridissima. Next base: position 7,359,404 of record CM059036.1, read on the forward strand.
AACAGAATCTGTATCAACCATGCGATCGCAAGGTCGGTAACCATGCGATCGCATGGCATCCCGCAGCAGAAGTTGGCAGTTTCCTGATTGGATTACAACACTACCAAGTCCAAGTTAATTCAACGACTTAATACACATTTTGAAGAGTTGGAAAACGAGTATAAAAGGAGAATAATAGACATATCGTGGAGACGAATTTTGGGAGAACAAGATACAAACGAAGAATCGACGATCAAGGAACGGGATTGAAGATCATTAAGCCGGGATCACGGGTTTTATTTACTTTTTTGTTTTTCTTTCGTCGGATGATGATGAATTCAATTATTGTAATGATTGACGAAATCATGTCCGGCTAAACTTACTTTTTCTAAGATGAACGATGAAACCTCGCGTTTTTAATTAATTAGAAGTTTTTCCTTTTTAGTAATTAATTGATCTTGGGTTGATTATTCTTTATTCTTTATTTCTATTATTTTAATGCTTGATCACCATTAGAATATATTGTGATCTATATTGAAGTCGAGAGATTCAATATAGATTAAGTACGTGGTATTGAATAACATATGGTCCAATAATATATAGAGATTACTATTATACTTTATGAAATCCATTTAGGTGTTCTTGAGATTTTAATGCATGTGTTTATGTTCGAAGCTTAATAAGAGATAATTAGATTCGCATAACATATAGAATTGATTGACCATCGAAAGAGGCTTTTGATTATTTTAGGAACGCCGATTTTTAATCCAATGTAATTAAAAACTAAAAAGTGATTAACGGATAATTGATTATAAAGCATGTATGTGGATTTGTGAATCCTAGTGTTAGTAAATCTTGAATTTGTTCTCTCTATTTTAAAGTTATTTGTTTGATAATTTAGGTTTAATTAAAATAGTATTAGAATCACAAAACCACAATTTAAATCTGTGTTTATTCATATTGTTAAAGTTTGAATTATAAATTAATATGTTAATTGGTATCTAGTCCTCGTGGGTTCGACACTCTACACACTACTTTATTACTTGTAAACGATTCGTCCACTTACGGGATTATAATCGCACAACAGTTATGGTTATGAACTAAGAAGCACGGACATTATTATGATGTTTGGGAAGTTTTTAATCGACATGTATGTTTTATCTTTCTTAGATTTTTACTTACCTGGATTATTCTGATGTTTGCCTACAAAAAGCTTGCACTGGTCAGAATTTGAATCCAATTTTTATATGAAAAAAGCAATCTTTTGATGCCACCCATCTGTAATTCACGTAAATGGGTCCCTTAAAAGTGTTTATTGGAATTGAAAATTTCAATTCTTTTGGGGGACAAAAGGATTTCAAGAAAGCTCTCTTTGTGTTCTTGATTACGTTGGTTTTGAGATTTGAGCAATTGATTCTTCTTTAGGAATTTGAAATTTTATATTTCCAAAGCCTCGATTATCCCATACTTTGTTTTCTTGCAAAATTATATTCATTGAGTTTTCCCGGGATTTTTACATTACAAATCTAAAATGCAATTTATACTATAATTTTTCTATTTGTTTGTGAAAGTTCAAGGTACACGTTTAACTGAATGTATGATCACAGAAAATGTTTGGACTGTGTAGAAATAACTGTCAGAATTGTGTTTTTTCGTTTTTCTGAATGGATTCGGTCGATTGTTGTTTCATAATAGAAATGGCACCCTGATCGTTGTGCAGCGTAGGGGAATTCGAAGTTTGTGGAGGAGGCCAAAAAGAAATTTCAGGCTATTCAACAAGCCTATTCTCGTATTTGCTTGTTTTGTTTTCATGCTCTGTGTTCTTGTTTCTATTGAAAGCACCCTATAAAGCTGCTTAATTTACTAGCAAAGTTGATTAACTTGCAAAAGCTTCTGCAATAATGTAACTTGACAATGGCAATTTAATTTTGATACTGAATTTGATATATGAAATCATTGCTACTTGATTAAAGAATAATGTATTAAGTTTCATAATGGAGTTTCAAGATATGTATATAGAACTGGAGAATGTAAATTTTAGTTATTTTTGCTCTGATTTTGCTTTGTTATTTCAGATAAAGATTAGAAGTTGTTTCTTGATTGCAAGTAGAGAACTAGGGACATCTTTCGTTAAATCACGTGTGGTGATTCCTTCTTGTTGTTTGTCCATAATAATGCAATTGTAAGTGCATTTACTCTGTGTGATAATTGGACTCACGAGATGTTGGGTGTGCACAGTGCTTTCAGATGCTAACAAAAGATTTCTGTACGATGCAGGAGTATATGACTGTAATGACCATGAAGACAAAAGTGTAAGTTATAGATTACCACCACTTATTACACCTGAGCTTCAAAAATCTTGTGGTATTTCACTGGTCTTGAATTCAAGATATTTCCTATTGAGAATCTGGATCTCTCTCAACTTTTACAAATGTGAACTAATTCTATTTTTTGGGGTACGGTTTGTCCCTCAAGTTTGTAATTGTGCCTTTGAGGCTGTTCTGAGTTGTGTGAAGTGGGGACCGAAGTAAAGTCCAGGACCATTTATTCAATTTAATCATTTATGATAACACGTGATAAGATTATAGATGAAATGAATCTTGAGAATAAGATTATAGATTAATTGAACTTAAAGCAAGAGTTTGGTGCAAAAGTATGGCCATTAGCTCAAGGCATCTTCATAACTATTATACATACGTCAATTGAAAACGTTAAACAACATATTATAATTAAAATGAACAGTAAACAAAAGTAGTAAGGAAAATTCAGAATAAAGAATTGAAAAAAAAAAAAAACAAACCGAGGCCTGTACAAGTACAGTTTCTTTAAAATAGATTCGTCCCTTACCGTAGGTTATGAACGTCTGTTTTCCAGGATACAACGGTAAAACTGGTTGTACCAGCGAACCGACCTACTGCCCGAACAATATCACCGATAGAGAAAACTTGGAGGAAAAGAAAAGAAGAGAGGAAATGCTTAATTTTTTTTTTATGCGTTGAAAGAGGAAAAATGACTTGTTTATATAGGTACAAGAATGACCTTCCAATCCAAACATTTACATTAACATAAGAGTTACAAGAGTTATAGAAGTTGGAAGGTCTCAAAATATGAAGAGCTTTAATTCCCATTCATCGTACTTATTTTCCAACAATCTCCCACATGAATGGAAATTAATAAAGACACGGAAGACATGGTGATAAAGTTCAACATCCGAATCCTGCATAGGATAGGTAGGTGTTACCCTTTGAACCTTCCCTTGTGAAAATATATTTACTTTATTAGCTGACCAGTAAACGCGATGTCCTTGAACTGTTCTGCCTTTTGTGTAAACGATAATATACCTCACACAGAATTCATCCTGACATAGTTCAGTTCTCATTGTTATATTCATTTATGACTGTGAACATATGCCTGGTTCTGCGAGAGTTTTTAAGAATTGAGCTTTACACAATTCTCTTAGAAGCGGCCCCACTTCTCTCTTACATAGGTGATTTCTTATTAAGAGTAGCCCGTTCTACTCCGTACGTAAGAATCATTAAAAGCCTATTGCTTTTCCTTTCCTTTACGAGTATCACTGTTTCATCATAGGAATGGATATGAGAGAACCCCCACAATGATCTAATTAAGTATTTACAATTAGGTTGTCTCTTTGAATCTAGATCTTGGGATCTCCAGTCAACTAGGTTGGTTTTCCATTGTATTAACTTATAGGCTTCTTTCTTGTTGTTCCTCTTCGGCAACCTGCACTCCAACGATCTGTGACCTACTCTGTCACAGTTGTAGCATTTTCCAAGAAATTTCTTCTTGAAAACTCCTCCTTTTGGACCTATTTTCGTCCCTTTCCCAGACATCCCAAACTTGCTCTTGCTTGTCTTAGAGCTTTGACCATGCTCCACAATATTTGCTTTGGCCATTTGAGGATTAAACCCCTTCTTTTCAGAACTTTTGTTGTCTTCTTCAATTCGAAGTTTGACAATCAGTTATTCAATGTTCATTTCCTTTCGCTTGTGCTTCAGGTAATTCTTGAAATCTTTCCAAGCCGGAGGCAGCTTTTCAATCATTGCTGCCACTTAGAAAGTTTCACTTAAAACAATCATCTTGGCATGAATCTCGTGCAAGATTACTTGAAGTTCTTGTACTTGACTGATTACAGTTTTTGAGTCCACTATTTTATAATCCAGGAAGCGGCCAACAATAAATTTCTTAGCCCCTACATCCTCGGTTTTATATTTTCGGTCTAGAGACTCCCATAATTCTTTCGCCGTTTTCATTGTACTATACACATTGTATAGTGAACCTGACAAGCTATTCATAACATAATTCCGGCATAGGAAATTAGAATGCTTCCAAGCTTCAACAGCGTTGACAGCTTGTATGTCTCCCTCTCCCTGTTTGAGTTTCGGAGCATCTTCAGTCAAGAATCTCGCAAGATTCAAGGTGTTCAGATAAAATACCATTTTCTGCTGCCTCTTTTTGAAATTCAATCCATTGAACTTCTCTAGTTTTTTTCCATGATTAACTAGAACATTTACATGACCAGTTGGAGCCAAAGTTTGGGTTGCAGCAAAACTTAGCACTTGTGCCACAGTCTGATTTTCAGTAGCCACAACTTCAGTAATCGGATCAGTTGCCATTTTTTGAAACAAGAGAAAAATTTAGTTCCACTTTTAAAATAAACAGAATAGACAAATCTGTTTTTCAGATTAGTTACACTTGCAAATATGAAATTAACTCATTTCTTTTCGTCTTGTTGATTTGAATAACACACAACTAAAAGGCTTCCAGCTAAGGAGGGGGAGTCACAAGTGGACCACTTAAATCCCAAGCTCTCCTTAGACAGTTTAGGTCCTTTTGACAAAGCCTTCCAGTTTTACGAATACACAAATCAAGAAAACTCCAACCAAACTAGTTTCATTGTTTTTCATTTTTTTTTAATGTAATATGAGTTTAACATGGATCTATTTTAAGATTGTTATACATACGTCAATTGAAAACGTTAAACAACATATTATAATTAAAATAAACAGTAAACAAAAGTAGTAAGGAAATTTCAGAATAAAGAATTGGAAAAAAAACAAACCGAGGCATGTACAAGTACAGTTTCCTTAAAACAGATTCGTTCCCTATCGTAGGTTATGAACGTCTGTTTTCCAGGATACAACGGTAGAACTGGTTGTACTAGCGTACCGACCTATTGCCCGAACAATATCACCGAAAGAGAAAACTTGGAAGAAAAGAAAAGAAGAGAGGAAATGCTTAGTTTTTTTTGATGTGTTGAAAGAGGAAAAATGACTTGTTTATATAGGCACAAGAATGACCTTCCAATTCCAAACCTTTACATTAACATGAGAGTTACAAGAGTTATAGAAGTTGAAAGGTCTCAAAATATGAAGAGCTTTAATTTTCCATTCATCGTACTTGTTTTCCAACAATAACTCCTTCTTATAATAGGCTAGAAAGAACCAAAACATGTGGGTCTGAAAAGAATGAAGAGAATACATGATGGTATACGTATGTTGAACTGTTGCCAAAAATTGGCTTTGTTATGAGAAAATGAGTTTTTTGGTCAATTTATTGTCTATAAATATGTTGTTACAAGAAATGTATGTTTTCATAGTTTTGTCTATTCGAGAACTAACGGGATTTTTTTGTGTGCCGATTGTGCAATGTAGGGTATGGGTGATTTCTTGAATGAAATGGCGACAATGATGAGCAAAAATAACTCCAATGTGAGTTTCTACTCCCTATGGTCCTTGCAATGTTAAAATGAATGCTCAATTTCATGGAGAAAATTTAAAGTCGCATAAAGTAAAGATGGAAGGGGTTTAGTAGTTGTAAACGGTGCAAGGGATTGGCGAAATGGTTAAACCACAATGATGTTTCTTTCCTCCTTTTTGTTGGTTTACATCTTTTTTTTCTTTTTTTTTTTTGCCAGTAGGCCTTATAATCTGATTCTCTACACCCTAATTTAATGATATGCAATGTGAGGGCTATTGAGCAATGCTTTATCCCCTTTACTGGGAAGAGTCATGATCTCTTGCCCTTTGGGGGCAAGAAAATATTGCCCACCACCTACTGACACCTCAGTAGGTGGACAATCCAAGATCAATAATTGTTTGATTTTGGATTGCCCACCTGTTGACACATCAGTAGGTGGGCAAGGATTTCTTGTCCCCAATAGGCAAGAGATCATTTTCCTTATTGGGAAATGGTAGTTATTATTCAATTATTATTAGAGTATTCCTACTTAAAAGGAAAATAAATGTCTAATTGTTCCCACCTATATTGGATTTTAGGAAAGATTCCTTGTGTTTTTTTTTACTGATTTTTTCAAGCTTTAAATAGGCACACCATTCTCTTTTTGTTGAGAAAAGCAATGTCTGAACAATTTTATGGCTTTTGGTTGGTATATAATATAGAGTAATGCACATGAACCAACACTTGGACCAAAAGTTGGACAATCATAAGTAAAATATCTATAGTGTCCTTTGAAAATATACATTTGAAAATTTGAATTGTGTCTTTTCAAAGGACATTTTTGATATTTTACCTATAGTTATCCAACTTTTGGTTCATATAGCATTTTCCTATAATATATTTTCTCTTTACATTCCAAAACACTTGAAATCAAGCATAAGACCTTGAGTTGAACCTTATTTGATAGCAGAGAAATTGTTTTTATCGAAGTGCTTTTCTGATTAGTGAAAATTTTCAGTCCCATGAGAGGCCATTTTAAAAGGTGATGTTCATCAAAAGTTAAATGAGTATGTTTCCTTGCCTGTTTGTGTTAGAAATAAAATCTATAGTATGTTTCCTTGCCTGTTTGTGTTAGAAATAAATTCTATAATTTTTAATTACATACTAATAATTAAAAAATCTATATATCATGCCAAATTATCAAGTACAATTAATTCATAAGAATACATGTCTCAATTGGTGTTGAAATTGAGAGGGTTGGATCTTCCGCAGTCTAAGCACCTCAATAATGCTTAATGGAATCTCTGTCTATAATGGTGTAGAAGAGAAGAACAAAAGTTGTGATTGACTCGGAAACCATAGCCCTTATTTATAATATTCTGTATACCCTAATTCAATTAGAAGTCCAATTAAAAGTCCATCAATCTTAATTGAACTAGGATCCGGTCTCTACACGTTACAAAGCCCGTACTCAGTTTAGATGTCTACATGACCCAATCAACATATCACTTAATAGTCCTATTAATTAGATAGCTCATATAATTGCAATACAATATGTAGTCCATTATAGAGATAAATAATCCAACAATCTCCCACTTGAGCTACATATGTTATCCGAAACAATTATATCTTAAACTTTATGTATACACTTAAATTGCTATCTTTTCTTGAAACATCTACGTAATTACAATCTGGTCCATCTACTATATCAACATAAAATCAAATCGGTCTTTGTCACATTAATAGGTAACTAAATCCATCAATAGTCATCATACCAACATATGCAATGACATAGATCGAGTATGGATGTGTAACAAGGAAATTACATGCAATTTGATCTTAACACGTGTCTATTTCTAACTAGTACTACTTTATTCTTTAAAGATATTATATACCAGAGTTTTCCAATCTTAATGTTAAACTACAAATGGAAAGACCAAATTTAGAGATTGGTAACAACAATTATATTTTATTCTACAGAAAATAACCATAAAATGTGCCTACATAAACATCAAAAATCTTGATCATTAACCCGTGCATGCAATGAATGACACGAAATATTTTTGTCAATAAACAATTTGATTATTTTTCAAAAATATAATAAATCTCCATAAATCCTAAATATTAACATTACCAACAAAGTAGATATAATCTTGAAGAAAATGTTTAAAGTTAAAGTATGATTCAAGACACAGTTGTAAACGAACGAAGTAATCTACTCGTGAAACACGTATTTAACAATAGCGGGGTTCATACACGGGATGAAATAAATGAAACGGGAAAAAATAATACCTTTTTCCCTTATTTTACATGGAAGTTTAACTTCTTCTTTTGCGTTTTTTTACGTGCTTCACTGCCATGGTAAATTTTTTTCTAGGATGAAATATTACGTTTGTATCTATTTTTGCGCTTCGATTTGCTGTTGCTACGAAAGGGTGCCATTGTCACACTTATGTTGTTCAAGCACTAAAATGAATTATATAAATATAGTCACATGAGTTTAATATGTGTGATCGTAAGTGTAATAGTCTCAAGAAGCCATCGAAGCAAGGAAATTGGGTGTGGCTTGACTGGGATGAAAATGGGTTCTTCCAAAGAGATAATTTGCTTTTACCGAAGCGAGAAGACAATGGGAAGAAAAAATGTTGAGATTTGTAAGACTTGGAGGATATTTGGGAAAGATGCATTAATTGCTCAACTAATTAATCCTGATAAGGATTCTTGCATGAAACTTAGCGAATTAGTTATTAATTGTATTTGAATATAAATTAACAAGTTTTTAAAATTATATATATAGTAAAACTAAATGAAAAATGTTAATGTTGAGAGAAATTATTTTATGTAGTAAATATCTAAAATTTGAAGGGAAAAAAAAAACTAGACATGGATCCTAATTATCACAAAAAATATTGCATTAAAAAAATTGACGATCCAAGCTCAGATTCTGCCTGACCCTTGGGCGAGCTAGCCTTGGTGGCAACGGACCGGTCCAGCTCGGCCCATGGCCACCCTAGCTACTGTTGAAGAACGGTAAATGAGTGATCTATTATAAATTTATAACATGGTTGACTTAGTATTGTTATGATAAGAAATAGTCTTTACTGTGTTGGAAAAAAAAAAATTAGTTCGGAAATAATTAATTGAGTGTTTAGAAAAATTTTATTTCAGAATTATTGAATTATTGTATGTTCTCAAATTGACATTTTAGCGTTTATTAATAAAAAGTGATTTGCTGTTGTGTTTGTATACAATTATCAAAATGAACTTTAATTATGATTTTTTATTAGTATTATTATTGGTGGGATCGTAAAATTTAATTTTAGTTTATTATCAAATATTTTTATAAGATAATGTTGCACAATAGTTATTTTAAAATGAAAAAAAAATTAATATTTATTAAAATCTTCAAAAGTATAAAATTTTAGAATAAAAGTATAGTCTATATAGTAAAAATAATAATTAATTTAATTAATTATGTATGAAATTAGTATTTCAATTATAGATAATTAGATAAGTTAAAAATAAAATACAAGAAACTATCACTTTTGCTGCTTTTCATGACCTTGTACTAGATGATACATATTCTTTTATTGTCAGTTACTTTAAGTTTACTAAATGCTTAAATATAAACTTTTGAATATTTTACAATCAAAAGTTTGAACTTAAAATCAATTCCAAACAAAAGCTGCTTTGGGGTTTTTAAATGAAGCTGATGCAAGGTGACTTCCAGTAAACTCTTTTATCAAACGTAGAAGCTATTCCAAACATATCGTTAAAGTGGTAACTAAATAGTAAGGTCATAAAAATACTCTAGGAGGGAATATTCAACTAATTTTTTTAAATAATTGTAAGAATTTAAAAAATTTAGGGGCATTTAATTTAGACTTTTGATTCTCTAAAGTATGTGTTAATTCAATAGATATTTTTATAAACTTTTAAAAAATCTTAAAAAGTCATGGGATTTTCAATTAATTTTTTTTAAAAGTTCCTATAAGTTATGATGTATTCAAATTAAGAATGACTTTTAGATAATTCTCTACTTCTCAAACTTCTTGAGACATTTTTCGTGAAAATTATAAACAACAAATCTTCAAAAAAATCTTCGGCATACTCGTGAGATTTATGAAGACTGCAGAGTCCCTATAATAAGTAACGTCTATTTTATTTCACTCATATAATTTTCTCTTATTTCTTCCATTCAGGTAAGAATTTACAACAGTCAATTTGTAATTATATGCAATTTTATGCAGAAGAAGTTACAATCATTTTTGAATTAAAATTATATGCAATTCTTTCTCAATTTCAAAAGTAGAATTTCATGAAATTAATTTATGGGTTAATTACACTAATGATCCATATTCTTTCAGGTTTATAATGATTTCATCTCTATTCTTTTTTTTAGCAGATATTATCTTTATTCTTCCATTTATTCTCACATAAGGTCCCCAAATTACTATTTTTCACTATTCTGACAATTCTATGACAATTTTACCCATTGACTTAAATAAATTAAAATAATAGGAAAAAAAATACAATAAAAATATTGCAATTGGGGCCTTAACTTTTTCAAAAGTACAAATAAATCCTAAATAATTTTATTTTATTCAAATTAGTGTTCTTCTTCAACAAAAAAAAGAATCTATCTTTTCCACCCCCACTCCCACCCGCACCCGCACCCGCACCCGCACCAGCACCCGCACCCGCACCCGCTTCATACTACAAATCATGCCCACACCATATCAAAAGTAAAAAAAAAACTCATTGAACTCACCCCTTCTTCCATATCAAAAAACTCATGGAACCACCACGCAATCACCACCGGCAGCAATCGCACTACCATCAAGAAGACCCATCAAAACTCTCAGAACCACCAACAATCTGAACCAAGTGTGGCGGCCCTACTTGTTTCCCCCCTCCGTCAGACCTATCCGCCAACTCTTCTTATATCCCAATCCGCTTCACCGCCGTCTACCTTCCCAATCCGTCCACCAACACCAAAGAGGCCATCATTCGCACCCCGGCGCCACAACCCCAAAAAGTGGACCTCATTTCCCCACCCTACCACTTCACCGTCCCTTCCAAGATAATCCATTCCCAAGACGACATCGTTCGGTTCCACTCCTTTCTCGTTTTTCACAATTTTCTCGGCTTCGTTGTTTCTCTCTCTGAGTCGATCAAATCTCGCAAGCTTTCAGACCCCTATCGTGTTTCATCCACCATCGAAGTCATTATTTCCGTTCTCTAGATTCTGAGTGATTATGTTGATGAAATCCCGCCGGTCCCCAGTCTTCTCGGTATGGGAACGTTGCATATCGCACGTGGCACGAGCGAATGAGCTCAGATGTTGAGCCTTTAATGTTGAAATTCCTACCGATGGATCTTCACGGTGCTACTGTGGAACTCGGGAAAAGTGGGATGTTGGCAGCGATGGGGCCAAGTGGTTCAGGGAAGACTCACATAGTTTTTGGCTGTGCAAGGGAGCCTGGCATGGTAGTGTATGTATATGTAGGGTAGGGTGGGGTGGGGTGGGGTGGGGTGGGGTGGGGGGAAAAGATGATTTCTTTGAGTTGGGAAAGAACACTAATTTGAATAAAATAAAATTGTTGAGAATTTATTTGTACTTTTGAAAAGATTAAGGGCCCAATTGTAATATTTTCATTGTATTTTTTTTTCTATTATTTTAATTTATTTAAGTCAATGGATAAAATTGTCATAGAACTGTTAGAATAGTGAAAAATAGTGATTTGGAGACCTTCTGTGAGAATAAATGAAAGAATGAGGATGATATCTGCTAAAAAAAAGAATGAAGATGAAATCGTTACAAACCTCAAAGAATAAGGACCATTAGTGTAATTAACCCTTATTTTATTTATAACGAAAATTGTATATAAATCATGTATATACTTTTACTCAATTGTATAAATCATGTATATACTTTTACTCAATTGTATGAATAATTAATTTTTCTACAGAATTTTGTTATGTAATTTTTATTTTTGAGGAGTCAACAACAAAAAAGAGTAAACGACAATGCTAGAGGACTGTAGCAACTCAAATATGGCTATGTTGGCTAAAAGGCTGTGTCAAACATACCGAATCGAAAAATAAAATTTAAGTTGCAAAGGCCTAACAGGTGGTCCGGGAATAGATAGCCTGTTAAAAAGACAATTAATAGATAGTTTGTTAACTGGCCTTAAAGGTCATGAGTTTGTTAAGACTAGTTTACACTTGTTAAACTAGTTTTTCAATTAACCCACTTCAAATGAACTCAAATTTATAGAAATTTTAAGTAAAAATCATAATTCATACTTAAATATATATATTTTTTCATGATTTATACCATAAAATCCATAGTTTCTACCATAAATTAAAAGAATAAAAAATAACCACACATTTTACAAATTAGATGGATTATTGAAATGAGATTTCCCATACTTGTTTGAGTTTGTTTTGAGATTAATGAAATGTTAATTTCTTTACAAAATAATGAAGTTTTAAATTCTCTCTTTATTGGCAGTAGTGTATGTAGAAGAGATGAATTTGAAATTTTTTGAAATTGAATAAGCGAGGAAGAAGGGGAAGAAAAGCCAGGGATATACTTTGTAATTTACTTGTAAAATGGGTCAACAACTATTCACATAAATAGCCCGGCCATTTACTAGAGTGGTGTTGGAATATTTGATATTTTGTTTATTTAACATTACTTAAATGTTATTAATTTTTTTGGTATTTAAGTTATTTGTTAATTGAGGTGACTTGATTTTTTTATATTTTTATTGACACGAGAAATATGATTTATTATTTTAAATTCTTAATGTAAATATTAGATGCTCCCTATTTTTGAGAATCAGTCCTTAAAATTAGCCCTCAGCAAACTTTCTAAATTAACTTTTTAAAATAAAGAGCTATAATTAAATACATTCCAAAAATTCTAATTATCAATACTCATATATTGACTAAATTAAAAAGTATATACAAAATAAAATAGAAAAAAATTGAGAAAAATTATATAATAATTAAGAGACAAGCATGTCAAAATAAAATATAGAAAAAAATAATAAATACTTATAGGAAAAAAATAAAACAAAATATTAAAAATAAAAAGCAGTTGGAATACTTTAACTCTTTAAAATGAAGAAGATGTTTTTTATAAATAGATTCTCTTGGAGTAGGTGGGCAGGTCCGGGGCGGGTTGGCGCTGCCCGTGCCACCCCGTGAAATTTTTACCCCGCCATGCCCCGCGATCCGCAAATTTGCGGGGCGGAGTTGGTCAACTCTTTGACCCGCCAATCGCCACACGAATTTTTTTTTTATTGAAAAAATAATTAAAATAAAATAAATAATTTTTAAAAATATTTGTAGCCAACAAAACAAAAAAAAAAATACAAGAATGGAATTATGGTGTAGTGGTTGAGATTTGTAGTTTATAACTTTAACCTAAGTTCGATTCTTCTTTAGTCCACTTCTAACCAAATTTTAATTTGTATTCTATGTTATGATTTTACAAACAAAACAAAAAATATTCATGGGGCAGGTAGCGGGGCTCGCGGGGCGGGGCAGGGCTGCCCCATACCCGCCCCCTATTACCTGAATAAGCATGGCAGGTTCTGGGCGGCAGATTTTTTTGCCATCCTTATGTTGAAGGTGTTCTTATATATGCATTGAACTTTACATTTCTTTTTTTTTCCCCCCCAAAATTAAAATTATTTTTTAAATGTTTATAAATTGTAAGACCAATTAAATCTGTGAATAATGAATTGTACGTCATATGAAATATGTGAATAAAAAATTGTTTGACTAATTTAATCAACTTCAATTATAATTTAAACTTCACCAAACAAACTAATACTGCTCGGGAGGACCAATTTGAAATTTCACTTGAAATTTAGTGACCATTTAATTAAATTCTTGTTTGGTGAACTTTTTTGTAGATTATAAGTAGTGGATCGTATATAATATGTTGGTAAAAAGTGGATAAAAGTCGTGGGTTATACACTCCTACTAAATATATGAATAAAAATGATTGTTGATCAGTTTATAAATGTTTATAAGCACTAACAAACATGAAATAAATTATTTTTCACATGGTTTTCTTTTTTCATTACGACTGTAGAGAAGTTTCACCTCCACTCACCAAAATAGACACTTACTTGTGTCTTCACCCTCTCTCAATTTTTTTTTTTAATTTCCTCAATTATCTCCTCTCCAATTCTCTTTTTCTTCACCATTCTTCTCCAAGTCTTTCATTCTCAACCTTCTTTCTTATATCAATCTCTATTTATTTTTCTACACTCGAATTCCACCGATAAGCGATATATTAGATTTACCTCCGAACCAAACAACACTTTATTGACTTATCTCTGACCAAACAAAGGGTAATTTAACTAGTCACAAAACTTTAACCCGGTTACTACTTAACCACCCAATTTTGAAATGTATCTCAATGCCCGCTCTTCTTTCTATTATCTTACATATCAACTACCCAATGTCTAACAATGTTTAATTATTAACGGGACATCTTACGTGACAAATGAAAATATGACATAGCATATTGACATTATTAATTCTAACACAGTCATTAAAAACGCATGCCAAATACTCCCTTAAATCATTTATTTGAAACACGACTTACCCTTCATCTGAGAAAACCATCTCCTTCCTTCAATTGAGCTCTTCATCCGAGAAAACCATCTCCTTCCTTCCCAGAAAACCATTTCTGCAATTAGATTTCTCCCATTCGAAGCTAATTCGAAAATCCAAAAGCTGAATTCGTGAAGAATGGAGATTGGACGATAATATTTGTCGAGTTATAGTTGTTGTTGCTTGGGTAATTGTTTTGTTTCATTTGTCGTGTTTCAAATGAATGATTTAAGGCATGTGTTTTTAATGGTTGGATTAGAAATAATGATGTCAACATGTCATGTCATATTTTCACTTGTCAGGTAGGACATTCTATTAATAATTAAATATTATTAGACATTGGGTGGTTGATGTGTAAAATAATAGAAATAAGAGTGGATATTGATATACCTTTTAAAGTTTGGTGGTTAAGTAGTAATCGGGTTAAAGTTTGATGGCAGCGGTTAAATGTACCCCAAACAAAAAGGCAAAACCTCAAGATAACCACCCGCCAGTCCGCCTCTTCAAAAATGGGAACGGAACCCTCTATTTCAGATTTCGACTGGGATCGTCCCTTTACTGATGAAGAACTTCAAGCAATCGACGCCATATGCAGATCCGCCACCCCCTCCTCATCATCTTCACCGATCAAGAAGCGCCACGAGCCTGGTTGCACCGACGACCATGCCTCCACACTGTCGCCTCCCAAGACCCGCCGCCGATTGCCTGACTCTCTTTTCAATTTCCGGAAAGAAATGCACACATCATTCTCTTTTTCTCCTTGCTCTAGAAATCGGTTTCACTCTTGTAATAATACTGTTTACCGCTCTTCCTATCAAGGTAAAAAAAATTATTTTTCCAATTTCATCAGCCATTTAAAATTTCGAATATCATAACTTTTTAATTATCCGTTTTTATATTCTAGGTAAAATTATAATGGCAGTTGGAAATATATTACAAATTTTTATGCTGTACATAGAACGTGAGACTTTTCTAATGAACGAATAAATGGTATCTATTCTTTATTTGGATTTTTGCTCAAGTTGATATACCAGAGCATGTACATCTATTGCAGCTGAACCTCTGTGGGATTGTACATTATGCAACGTAAGCTGTACCTTGTCTGGAAGGATAGGGCACAAGTATAGTTGCATATCAATAATTTTTTTTTTTTTTTTTTTTTTCTTTTATTTCAAATTAGAAATTTAGTTCTGGAAATTGAATTACTAATAGTAAATTGTATAGAATTAATGTAACGTTCCTAAATAATTCTGAAAAGTAAAGATTTTTTAAAGAAAAAATTCATTTTTTGAAAAAATTAGTTATTTTTACTGCTCTTCAGAGGAAGGGAGTTTATTCTCTTTTTTTTATTATTATTAATTTTCAACTATAAGATACAATACCTTTTACACCAGATTCTTTTTCCCAAGCTTTTAATCCTTTATTTTTCACAGAAATGAAATTTGGAGGTCAGATTGTATATAGCAGAACTGTTGAAGAGGTAGAAAAGGCTGCAAATGAGCTTCTACATTTCATAGAAGCTAAGAAAAGTAAAGAGGGCGGGTGCATCCTTGGTCTGGATATCGAGTGGAGACCCACTTTCATAAAAGGTAGCTCCAACTCAATCAATTAATAAAACTAGAGCTTTGTGTAATGCAAGTCACAAGTAGACCACACTGAAATAATATTAGGAAATATTTGTTCACAATTCGTAGAGCAGAAGGCATCTAGTTGAATCTAAGAAGATAGATGAGAAATATTTCACGAGTAAATGAAAATGTGAAATCTTTACTAACATTTGATGATACATCTTAATGTGTTGGAAGAAGTTATTAAAAACAGAACTTCATGACTAGGCGGTACCAGGACAATTTCTGGTAGGAGTTTAAATGCAGCAGTTCTGTCCAGCTCCGCAATTCTTGTCCTACTTCTTGCTCTAAGGTTAACGGGGTTCTTTGATCCTCTTTTGTATTGCTTCTTCTGGTTAAAAAGAATTTCAATTGCAAAGACCAGTCAGCAATTAGTGTTTTATGCCTAAACTTTCATCAAATAAAGTTTAGATAGACAATCAGTCGCCCTGTAGACATATGAAGTGCAAGCTAGAGGAAACAAAGGCTGAGGTTATGTATTCACCTTCCAAGAGCATGCAGATGATATCTGTGAGGCTAGACAGGCTTGCTGTGCTAAATTCCACCATGCTATCACACCATATAGCTATATATTCTGTTCTTTAAACAAGTTACTTATGCATGACATGTCAACAAAGATTATATTTTTTTGTCACTAACAGATGATTTTGTCTATTTTCTTTGTTACTGTGCAAAACATTTTACTTCATACATTACTTATTACTTATGTTTTTTCTTTCAGTATATTTTGCATACTGCATATAAGTTCTGGTTTTCATCAGATAAATAATTTATGTGCTTTGCACTAACTGTTTCCCATAAATTAGGTGACATTAATCGTTTGCCTTGTTGTGTTATAATTTACATTCTAAGAGAGACCATGATAGGTTCTTTTGCTATTTTATGAAGAA
This sequence comes from Forsythia viridissima, assembly GCA_030279155.1. NCBI lineage: Eukaryota > Viridiplantae > Streptophyta > Magnoliopsida > Lamiales > Oleaceae > Forsythia > Forsythia viridissima. The sequence continues at coordinate 7,376,238 of CM059036.1, forward strand.
AACAATACTATTCTGTGCAGGTGTTGCACCTGGGAAGGCTGCGGTTATGCAGATTTGTGGGGACAATAATAGGTGCCATGTGTTGCATATTATTCATTCCGGAATACCTCAAAAATTGCGATCTCTTCTTGAGGACCCCACTTCTCTAAAGGTCTGCTTAACATGCACCAAAGAATTTTTTGAAACTTCTGTTGAACTCTGCTTTTCCACAAATTTTAGAAATTTGTGTTGTAGCACAACTCAATACACAACATTGTTACATACTTAGGTGGGCGTAGGCATCGCGAATGATGCAGGTAAGGTTTTCCAAGATCACAACATATCTATAATGGCTTTGGAAGATCTTTCTAATCTAGCCAATTGGAAGCTTGGTGGTATTCCAAAGAAGTGGAGCCTTGCAACTCTAACTGAGATGCTTATTTGCAGACAGGTACTTACAAGATCCTCAGATAATTTTCACTGCCATATCATATGTATGATTCCTCGTCTAAATTTCTGTCTGAGTATTCTTAAGTGCTGATATTTATAATTTAGTGTGAGCCACTTGTGCCATTTTGATGGGAAGGGGTAGACATGGAAAAAGAATTATTTGCCATCTCAAGTTGGTGAAAAATTCTGGATAACTAAACTTGAAATCTAAGAAACATTTACAATGTAAAGGAGTGAGAAGTTTAGAGACAATACCCTGCCATAGCTTCCCATTCTAGAACAATAATGTCACACGCAACTTGAAGATGGTTTTGAGCATTTATTTTCTTCATTAAAGAATGTGTCAGGAGCGCGTTCTTTCTATCATCTTCTGTGCGATTTGAATCCATTTCCTCTATGCACATATCTCCACTTAAAGGTCAGATCCTTAGTGGCACGCTCATGTTCTCTTCCTCATTTTCTTCAATTATTTGATGGAAAAAAAGAAGAGATAAAGATTTTTCATTTCTTCTCATTGCATTTCACCATGTTGATCATGTTAATGACAAATTTTGCTTTCCTTGTTTTGAGGGAAGTACTCAACTACTGATTACACTTAAATAATACATTTCTTTAATTCTTCATCCTCATTCCACAAAATGTTGATGACCATTCTCAGTCAATAAATGAATTAACTTTTAATCCAGTTTGTAGCACGTTGTGGATATTCTTTTCACCATCCTGTATCTTTGCGGTCTTGAATTGAATTTCAAGTCCTCTAATTCCTTTTATTTCTGGTTTCATTTCTTATTTTTGTTAGTTTGTTCCAAAGTTATTGCTTGGTGATGCTCATTCTTTTGGATTTGTAACTTTGGCGATCACATGCAAAAACCTTGTCAAATGTAGCTTGGGAGGCATATATTGTCAGAACCTCGCATAAAGAGCTTCAATCACTATTTTGATAGTTCACCCTTTTTCAGATTTTAGCTTTCCATGTTTCTATATACTTCATTGGGAAAAGTTATACATCGATGGATGCCATTCTGTGTCACGACGAGCCTTTTTGTGGCTCAGGAAAGGCACGCCTTTAGGCAAGTAGGGCACCGCTATGGCTACTTCCACCAGAAGCTCGCTGTTGCATCACATCTTAAATAATACATTTCTTTACTTCTTCATCCTCATTCCTCAAAATGTGGATGACCATTCTCAGTCAATAAATAAATTAACTTTTAATCCTGTCTGTAGCACGCTGTGGATATTCTTTTCACTATCCTGTATCTTTGCGGTCTTGAATTGAATTTCAAGTCCTCTAATTCCTTTTATTTCTGGTTTCATTTCTTATTTTTGTTAGTTTGTTCCAAAGTTATTGCTTGGTGATGCTCATTCTTTTGGATTTGTAACTTTGACGATCACATGCAAAAACCTTGTCAAATGTAGCTTGGGAGGCATATATTGTCAGAACCTCACATAAAGAGCTTCAATCACTATTGATAGTTCACCCTTTTTCAGATTTTAGTTTTCCATGTTTCTATATACTTCATTAAGAAAAGTTATACATCGATAGATGCCATTCTGTGTCACGACGTGCCTTTTTGTGGCACAGGAAAGGCACGCCTTTAGGCAAGTAGGGCACCACTATGGTTACTTCCACCAGAAGCTCGATGTTGCATCACAATATTGTTCAATGGCAGCTACGCAAACAATGGAACCAAATAAACAATTTCAGGACACTATTTGAAGCACCAACAATCTCATATTAATCAAAGCACATTTCAATCACGGGAAGCATTAAATGCATAAATGGGTGAACTCTACTAATGGTACATGCATAAAACACTTTGGAATAGAATGAATGTTACTGCACATCTTTAAAGATTGTGCAAACTGCCTACATAGAATAAGCACTGTGGAGATATTGTAGTTTCATGTCAAATGGGGAAGTTTGATCCAGAAGATGTCGTGTCGCAGCAAGCTGCTGGAGTATAGTGACTGCAATGATGTGTCTGGCTGTCTGATGCTGGAGAGGTGTGTGCTAGCTGGTGTCGTTGGCACAAGCCACGTGCCTGAGTTTGCTGGCTGGTCTACCCCAATGCTCAGGATCTGGCGTAGCTGGTTGGGCAGTTTTCATGGCAGCATGATGGATATGGCAGAGGAATGGGGATGCATCATGAGTCACTGTTGATCACGGCACTTGTTTGTGTCATCGATTTTTTGATTACTCAACAATTCCTGCAGGTTGAAAGTGTTTTGTCTATGTGTTTCAACTGTTCTCTACTATGTTTCTATTACAAGGCTCCATTTGAAGTACTCATTACTCAAGCTAATGGTGTTCGAAGAAATTGGAATTTCTTGCAGGAGAAACATAAAAATAGGAAACAAAGATAACTACTTCTACTATGATTACTTGGTTCATAAGATACTGCATATTATTTTGAAAAGTGTGTTCTGTGGTTTCTGACATTTTGTTAGTGCACGTGGTTTTGATATGAACAAGCATTCTACAAATGGAACTTAACGTACTTAAGTCTCTTGTAGCTCCCCAAACCAAACAAAATCCGACTAGGAAATTGGGAGGTTGAAGTTCTATCAAAGGAGCAACTAAAATATGCTGCCACAGATGCATACGTCTCTTGGTACCTATATCAGGTAAACGGCAGCTTTCATTGTGTATGTTACTTCTATTTTTCGTCACTGTAGTCTGTCTTTTCGTTATAACATTTTTGCTGTTACCGTTTATTATTCCCTGATTTTTGTACATCCTCCCCCCTCCAAATTACAGGTGCTTAAAAGCTTTCCAGAGCCTGTTGATAACAAAAGTGAGAAAACGTGTCTGGAATCAAAATGACTATATTAATCATTATCTAGTAGTTTGAGCCGGAGCTCAGGAAATCCTATCGGCTACCTTGCTGTATTAGCCACTAAAAGATGCCGGGTATCGAAATTGACTGTCAGAGAATTGCTTTCAAAATGCCTTGGCCATAAGTTCAGTATGGACCAACAGAAGCTGCCGATATGAGAAGGGGGGAACTCCAATCTGTCCTGGTGGCAACTGCTGCATCTTGCTCGGGGTTGTTGATTGTTATAGAGGAGGAACAATACATTGCACAAGAATTTTAACTCCTCTCGTTTGTTTAAGTTTTGAAAATCCTATTGAATGAGGTCATTTATTTTAGTCCTTGCTTAGCCATTACATTTTTCATGGTAAGTTGGGGGCATCGACTCATAGAAGGAAGAATGTGATGTCAAAATTTAGATAATTATTTGTTTCTTGATGATTGAGTTGATCGAACCAAGTTTGTCCCATATGGAAATTCAGTTATTTATTTTTGATGATTATTGATGCTGGATATATCAGGTGGTTACAATCTCGTGGTCAAGTCATTCCTATGCTCGAGCGACATAGCAAGGTTAACCTTGTATCAAAGATAAGTAGTCCATTTTTTAGGAGTTGATGTTCCACGAGCTAGGGTGGTTGACACGTTTGACGTTGCTAGGCTAGAGAGAGATGGCATAATATTAGCTGAAAGCCATTGCTATGTCATCTGAAGGTGTGCGGTCTATAAATAGTGGACTTACCTCATAATTTAAAGGAGACGACTGACTATTAGGTAATTGTCTCCTTATAAAACACTTGTATCTCTTTGAAAAGAATATTACTCTTACATCAATTATGGCTGTCTGTCAAACTGATAGGGATGTGTTCAATTCAAATTTTAAAAGATTTTTTAATATTTATAAAATTGAATAGATTTCATGAATTTGAAAAGATAATTTGCATATATCGCAGTTGACGAATAAATCTTTTCAAAGTTAAAAAAGAATTTTTGGTACTATATTGATTTTATAGTCCAATTTCTAGTTAAACACTAGTGTTTGACTAATTATCTAAGTAATATTTACCAATAGATTATTTATATTCTGCAAGCAAATTGTTTGGTTCAATGAATGTTTCCGGAGTTTTAAATACTATATTTAACAATTGTGAAAAAAAAGATTTATTTTTTTTTTATTAAAATAAGAAATCAAACAATTAAATACATTTCCATGCAAATATAAATTGAAAATCAAGAACATTTGTTTAGTACAAAAACCTGTGGCATAAATAGAAGAGAGTGACGAGAGGGAGAATGGCGAGAGAGAAGAGTTAAATTGAAATTTTGAAAGGTGCAGCTAGAATTTTTAAATAATTTGGTATTTTATATTTATGGGATCGAAATCCATGAAAATTTGTTTAAATTTTCTAATTAATGAAACTTTTAAAAATTTACTAGTTATTGCTGACACCTAGATTTCTAAAGAATTTATTCAAATTCGAGTTGATGATACTTAAATTTCAATGGAATCTATTAAAATTTGAGTTGTGGACACCCAAATTTATATAAATTTTTAAAATTCATTCGAATATGAATTGAGGACACCTCTATTAGTTTTACCAATAAAAATTCAGTGCTCTCAAGAAACTTTGATAATTATATTAAGGTCTACCCAACACATCACAATATTAAGTTTTCAAATATCTTTGACATGCTGAATTGTACAAGACAAACTTTTAACTCGACTCTCTTACTTAATCACGTTGAGTCTATCATATTAAACATTCGATAAAAAACATCTTACTATAGCTTATGTGACTTGTTGTTGAGTCTATCACACTAAACATTCAATAAAAGACCTCTACTATAGTTTATGTGACTTGTTGAACTGCTGCTAATAAACACATCGTTTTCAACTTCGGCTGTGGATAAGGTTAACTGAGTCACGTTTGCTGTAAAAAGATGAAGCAGTCAATCAATTAACCCTGAAACAAGTAAATTAAATTGACTGAAGATTCCCTGGTATGAGATTGTGTTGAAAACAATAAATTTATTTTTGCCTTGTTGAATTCTACTTTTTAATCATCATTTTTTAATCATTTCTTGTAAGCAATAGTGCTGTTATTCATTCAATGATGATTGATTTACATGTTGTGTTGAAAGGAAAGGAAATTCTTGAAAAATAATGATTTTGCAATTAACTTTTGAAACATGAGTAATTGTTTAAGGATGAAAAGTAATCCATCAATCTCTTAACGGAAAAGATTCAATCTTGCATATTTAGTCGAGCACACGTTATTGAGTCGTTCATATCTGAACTCGAGAAACTTTTCTTATAGCGACTATAAAGTTAATTTTCTTACCATCCAAAAGTAGTTAAAAAACTCTCTCGCAGTCAAAGACTTCACAAAATGTTATAATAAATTCCAAATAAGACATGTTTAGTATGTAGTATTCGATAAAATTAAATAATACAATGAATAAATTTTATTTTTTTTATTTAATATTGAACGGTATTCTTGAATTCACTGTTACCAAACATGTTGATAATATCTCTAGAGATGAGTTGTGATAGTTGGATTGTGACCTTGGAAAGATGAAAGGTGATGACTAATGAGCCTTTGCATGTGAGTGGGGCCTTACCATAACATGAAGTCTCATTCAATTAATGATATTCCCTTTCTCATTTTTGTTGATTTTAATTATGGTGTCCATGTGATGGGGTATGGGATGCCATTTGCAAATTGACAAGAAATTATATTTGACTCAAATCAAAGTGCTATTATGAATTATGGATTTGTCACATTACTTAGAAAACTTCCATTCTTATTATTTCTTTGCCAATGTAACAAATATTTGGTTAATTCTTATAGTTACTTTGAATTGTTATAAGGTGTGATACACAAGGGAGATCGTTCTATCTGTTCCATCTTTATATGCTAACCAATCTTATTAACTAGCTATTCTATGAAGAGCAACAAGATGATGTAACATATGGATAAATTGATACAAGCTTAAAGCGAATGGACAAGAGAGCAAGTGAAAGACAAACTCTAGCTCTTTCATTTGCAATGGTCCCCACCAGGTTAAAGATTGTCCAAATCGAGATAAGTTGGGTGCCGTTGTCGAATGAGTAAATGATGTAGAATCGAACTCTTAGAGCCCATCAATTGCATAGAAAAAACAAAGTAATAAAAATCTTGTCATATCACATACTGAAAGTACATTAAATTTATTACTCTTATTCACTTTGATATTAATGTAATTTAAATTGTCACGTCTAGAAAAACGATTTTGATTTTTTATTCTAAAAAAAAAAAAAAACTACAAAACCATTTGACTTTCAACATCTAATATTTCAAGAAAACCTCATATCCCTACACTTCACTTTAGAGCCTTGTTTATATTTTATACAATATATTTAAGGTATTATTCTCATATATTTTCTTTTGATTAATATGTTGTACATGTGAACACTTTGTTTTCTTGTCCTAATGTGTCTTTGAAATCATAAAGAAAACGAGATTGGAATCGAGCTTTAATTTTTGAGGATGTAAGTAAAATGATTTATTGATAATCACCGACATGAATTGAAGTTTTCACCCCACTCCCAATTAAAGTGATTTACGTCTGTCTTCTATTTTGAAAAAAAAATATATCTCTCTCCTTAAATCTCTCATTCTCATTTATCTTCACCATTCTTCATATTTCTCTTCTCAACCTTGTTCCTCATCAATATTTTTTAACGCGAGCAAACTTCTATGGTTGAATTCCACTGAGTAAGCGGTATACTAGTCATAATAGACAAACATTTTACATATACATTTTTAAGTCTATTCAATTCTATATAATCTATCAAACTAAATATACAATAACGACAAGAACATTCAATACAAAGTATTGACAACATTGTACAATGTACGATGTACCAAATATCTAGTAAATGATCAAAAATCAAGACTAGCTATAGGGTAAAAATTTATAAACCAATAATTCAATAATTTCAAATTTTCATCATTTGGTCTAAAGATTAGTTATTACATGATAGGTTCCCCACCTAATAGAATGTTACATTGAAATCCCACCAAATTTTGTCTTCTAATGACATCTCAACAAGTGGGAAATGATATAATTTGCTTGAATTAAGAGAGATAAACTCTACTATCCAAACCACATACTTGCTTGTGGGACAATGACTCGATATTTTCGATAAATTATAATATTATAAAAAAAAATTGTGGTTGACGATAACCTGATATTCTTCATTTTAAAGATATATTTCTAACCCTTAATAGTGAGAATCTTTGCGAGGCAAATTGATTTTAGTATATAATGCCCATCCGATGTCAAAACTAAAATAAATTATATTTTCTCTACACTAATAATTTTATATTTGCACAAGTCAATAAATATGCAACATAACTCGGCATAAATATTAAAAAGAAAAAGAGTACCGAACCATTTATAAATGTGCAAGGTACAACTTTTAAAACACTCGATATAAAAATTAGAAGGAAAAAAGCACCTATATATTTCTTTCGCCTTGGGTTGTACATAATAAAAAGGGTAACTAATGGTATAGGCTTAAAACCTATTGTTTAAATAGCAAATTGATTCTCAACCTTTAAAAAAAAACCAACTTAGTCTTTCATTTTCAATTTAGTTGCACAACATGTGAGAGATAAAAATTGTCCAAATCGACGTCAATAAAGTGTTAATTAAAAAAAAATTATATAGTTTTCTTTAATTTTGTATGTAAAATAAAACTATGAGACATATTTGTATTTTTTTGCAAAGGTTAGCAACCCAATTGCATATTTTTCTTATTAAAATTAAAAATATATTGGTCCTTTTCATCAAATAAGAACAATTACTCACCAAAACACATAGGTTAGGAACTTCTGTGTCAAAAAATAAACGTTAAAGATTACTTCTACACTGAGAACAAAAATTAGAAACTATTTGTACTAATTTCCCTGATACACGTCTCATTTCAAATTTTTAGGCATTAAATTAAGAGCTTGTTTGGTATCCATTTTTTGCCAAAAAATGTATTTCTTTCAGCCACTTTTTTTGACTTTTCAAAGCAAATGTGGTGAAATGACCAAATTGTCCTTTATCAAAATTGTTACATATTTCAAATGAAGGACAATTTGATCATTTCAGTTACATTTGCTTTGAAAAGTAAAAAAAAATGGCTGAAAAAAATGCATTTTTTGACAAAAAATGGATACCAAACAAGCTCTAAGTTACGAAAAAAATCTAATTTTATAGAGTTAGACATGTGAAGAGGTGTTATAGAAATCAATTTTCCAACTTAAATAATATCCACAAATGCAATTTTCTCTTATACAAAAATGAAAAATGGAAAAAAAATAAATAAATAGAAGAAGGGAAAAGGATGGAAGTGCGTGTGGCTAACAAGTGCAACTATGCAAGAAGGAGAGTCAATTTTAGATCAGGACAAGTCATCTCTTCACGATTGTGAAATGACATTATTACCCCCAAAAAGCTGTTAAAATTACTGCATGTGGAAAGTTCAGGCTGCCGACAATTTTGGCTGCAATATGGAATTTGGCAATTTTCAGCTGTCGTTTTGTAGCCTTTTTCTCGTCGAAATCGACAATTGTCACGCTGTCTCAATCCCCTGCTTTGTAAATTATAATTAATTAAATTTTATTTGTCAATAAATTTAATGAAATATGGCACTTTTTAAAGGTGTTTGTAAAAATCATTGTGCTTTATTTCATCTCTTACTCTACTAGTTTATGAACTCTCTCTATTTCCCTTCTATATTACATTATATAGATGCTTTACATACAATAACAAAGAGCAATTAAAAGAATTCAATTATGTAAAACAACGATAAATTGAAACAAGAAAGTTATTTAAACCATGCATAAATATCGATTTGAAATAATATAAAGTTTTCGAAATATTTTCTATGAAAAACTCAATTCTTTGTTCTCATATTTTGAACTGCCTATCTCTTAAAACGTCCAAATATGAATCTATGTGAAATGGGTTGTTGAATAATTTGAAATCAAGGCAAAATTGGGACAAACGATGCAGAGTTTATTGATCTCGTTGAGAGTACGATGTATGATACTTAACAACCTTTCGAGATGAGCTACAAATTTTGTTATTCTACAAATCTCAAAATACTACTATATTATACAAGATAAACAAATTCATATGGGGTAAAATAATATTGGGGTTCCGAACTTTTGAATCTGATGATGATAGAGTTCTGAAAATTTGATCTCTAGCACCTAAAATTTCCCAACGTATGAAATATTTGCAGTTAACGTTCTTTTCTAAGTGAAACCGTCAATTTAATTGTTAAAAGTTCAAGATTTAAATAAAATGACAAATCTGCCCTCCTCTTAAAATATGCAAAAAGTAAAGAAAGCGACCAAACAAAAAATTAAAGGAAAAATTGTAGTTGAAGTTTCAAACCTTTTCAAATAGTACAAATTGGTCCCACTTAAAACAATTACAAATAAATTAATAAAAAATAAATATTTTTACCTTCCCCACCCCAACGGCCCAACGCAAAGCTCCAACAAGAACCAAAAAAAAAAAAAAATGGAAAACTTTTACCCCAAACCCGAAACGAAAAGCTCCACCACAAACAAAAAAAAAATGAAAAAAAATCACCCAGCCACACAATCTTGGAATATTCAGAATTTTGTTCATTTTGAAAAAGAAAAAATCAATGTTGGTGGAGAAAATAGGTTTGCTTTGCTTTCCACAATTTTGAGCAAAAAAGCATAATTGAGAATTTTATACATATATACACATGTATGCATATTCATTTAATAATTTCATGAATAGTTGATAATTAGATCATTCACTACTCTTCTTCGTTTTCCACAAACTGTAAGTTCTATTTTTCTCTATACCTATATATACATGTATATTAGTATGTATATTTGTCATTTGGAGAAGAAGAAGTGATGAGATGGGAGGTTGGTTGTAATTTTTTTTTTTTTCTATTTTTGTTTCTCTTTCCTTTTCTTATTTTTGTTATGAAAAATAACATATTTGGTTCTCAATCTTTCAAAAAATAAAGGATATATCTATAACCTTTAAAAATAGCACCGAACATTCTCAATGTTTGAAGAAATATGTATTATATGTTATTTATGACGAAATTGTCATCTTCATTGCATAAACAAAAAAAGGAAAAAAAAAAAGAAAAATAACCAAATGTACCCCCCAAAAATGAAAAATAATAAATAGGCCATCTTCTTCCACCCAATCTTAAAATTCAAAATCCACCACCATCTCAAACTCTAAAATCTTATTTGCATGTTTCCTTTTCTAGGTCAGGTCGTAGAACTAGCTGGTCGAACAATGACAGCCATAAATATTGTTAATTTGTTTCTCAAAAATCTCCATGCCTTGAGAGCCCGACATTTCGGGTTTTTGAGCCGGATTGATTGCTCTGAATTTTTATCTTAAGATGGCTTCTCAGCTAAAATGAAAAACCTTTTCACACAAAGGTTCGTCTCGTCCGAAAAAGTCATCAACGGGCCACATTGGGAAAACTTGAGCATTGCAGGAGAATCAAACATAGTGTCGTGGCTGAAATTCATAGTTTTTAGCTTTTATCCACCCATTTACAGACCTCTACAAAAGTATTGAAGAAGTTTTAGAAAGAGGTGTCGTCCACCACCGCGTGGTTGACGGTGTAGCTGATGAAAATGACACTGTTGAACTCAATTACCTGAATTGTGACTAAGAGTTTGTAGTGTCCAACGTAGCTGAGAGTGTTATGAAATTGAAAAAAATTTAATGATGGATTTCTTTTCTAGGTATACAGTGTATTTGGAGATGATGGATACTGAAGAAAAAGGAAATGTGGGGGGGTTGGGTGGAAGCATATGGCCTCTTTGTTATTTTTATTTTTATTTTTGGGGGTACATTTAGTTATTTTTCTATTTCTTTTTTCTTTTTTTTTTTATTCAAAGAGGAGGGGAGAAATTTCGTCATAAAGGACGTACTATGCCAATTTCTTCAAACGTTGGGATATTCGGTGCTATTTTTTAAAGTTGGAGTTATATCCATTATGTTTTTGAAAGGTTGAGAACCAAATATGCTATTTTTTCTTTTTGTTTTAATCTGAAAAAGAATAGATTGGTCATTTTAAGTATATTTTGACTATTTAATGGTCAAATTAACAGTTTTCATATCAGAAGGACATTCTTGTGCTCTTTTTAAAGGTTAGGGACATTGAGTACTAGAAATCAAAGATTTAGGACTCTATCGTCACAATGTTCAAATATTTAGGACCCCAGTGATATTTACCCAATTCACATGAGATCTTACTTTTGAAGGTGAAAAGACAGCAAGAGAAGATGGAAGCCCAACTCTATAAATATTTTTTAGAGTCCTTCGAAAACATAGAAAATGTTGTTTAGCGTACTAAACAAAAGTTTAAGAAACGATAGCTAGTTTAATACTTAAAAGCAAAACTCAAGTACCAAACTGAAGATTATCCAAAAATGTCATAATAAAATGCAACTCTTTATCTATTCAATATCCCTATGGGGAAAAGGGGTTTCAAAAAGAATTAACAAAAAAAATCATTTATTAAAAAAGAATAATAGTCAAAGTTCTTCTTTTTATTTTTTCCCAAAAAAGACATCGAAATGATAAAAATTTAAGAAAGAGGGTAGGGTCTTTCATTAATATTGTTCATTTTAAGAATAAAAAGTATTTTCTTATCATTATGAATCCGATATAATACAATCCTATTTCTTCTAATTGTACTAAACATCTTTACTTTGCTCGTTGGATCTCTATGAATTCTTTTCAATCAAGAATTGAATATATTAACCAAATGGTTAACTTAGTCTATAAACTTTTTACATCAAAAGTTGAATGATTTAATCGATTGGTATGAATTTTGAAAAGATACAATTTTTCTTTGTAGCTTATTTCTGAATATTTATAGGGTTCCTTTTATATAAATTCATTTATTTCTCTTTCAAAAATTTACTTTTTCTTGGGGTTAATTTGTGCAATACCCCCTGGTTCTTGTAGAATTAGTTCATATCGTTTAAATTCTGGCATTTTTAACTTTATTTCAACCTTTTATTGGGAAAACCACCCTTTCCGTTTGTTGCCATTTATATGACTATTAAAAAGCAGGGATATAGCGAAAACCTCATCAATTTTTCTTTATATATATATATATATATATATATATATATATATATATATATTGCTTTTTAATACCATATTATCATCAACATTCAACCAAAAAAGAATATGAATATAAACTTGTGAATAGTTAAAGATGATCTCAACAACAAATAATAAACGAAGCGGTAAACGGGGCAACCCCGTGCCCCTACCTTAAGCGGGGATAAGGGGTGGGACAAGGGCCGGAAAATCTCCAATGGGGCGGGGGACGGGAATGACCGACCCCATCCCACCTTGTTGCTTTCCCTATTAAAAAATCAATATTTTTAATTCCATTTTATTTATTCACAACTTGTATCTTTATTTTTCTTCTTTAGCTTTATTCTTTTTCCCCTTTCCTTATAGTAATATCATTTTTCCTCCTATGTTTTGTTATTTTTCAATATTTGATATCATTTTATTTAATTATCATCAATTATATTTATGTTTCCTCAAATTAATTAAGAGATACAATTTGTTATATAAAATTTAGAATTATTAATATAATCAAATAAGAACATTCTACGATAAACTCGTAGGTAAACGTGAAGTTATTATAAATATACTTGTCTAGACTATTTAATCATCCTCTACTTATTTTAAGGATTACAAGACATGACAAGATGTAGATGTGTATTGTGAGCTAGATTGACTTGTTTCTGTTATGAACCTAAGCACACTGCCTTGAGTCCAACACATCCCAACATTTGCTCGACGCATTGACCACATGACTAACCTATTTTTCAATCAATTTCTTGAAGAAGAAAATAAACGAACGCTCAAGTCATCGAGGCATAAAAACTGTAGACTTAAAACCCTAAACTCGACAAGACTTGTGTTAAACGTAAGCCAGGGCCATTTACTAAGTATACTCACTCAAACATCAAAAAGTTTATTCTATCATATTTGAGCCTTGGGTTTTTCTTTAGTGATAATTATACCAAACACCTCATTTTTTTTTAAAACCTGAAATATGCCTCATTTTTATTTTTAATAATAATTACTTATTTTAATTAAATATATATGAGATTTATCCTCTTTTGATCCCACTTCACTTTTAAACCTCATATCCTTCCCACATCATTCCACACGGTATCTAACACCTCTAAATCTTTAACAATACAAAATATTCGAAGCTGCCACCGTTGACCACCGTAAGCCACCGCTTCTACGCCACCACTGTGACTACCGTTGTTGCCGCGTCACCACAACAACACCCATCATGATCAGGGGCGGATCTAGGGTTGAAGTTCAGCTAGGGCGGACGTTAACTGGTCAACGGTCAACCAGTCAACGACCGATGCTTGTTAGAAATATAAGTATCAGCCACACATTTGATTCGCTTCTAACACTAGCATAAGAAAAAATTTAAAATAAAGTCAAATTTATGGCAAAAAAAAAAGAAAAAGGGCAAAAGTTCAGTGGGGGCAATAAAGATTTACGTAAAAAATAATTTAAAATAAGACAATAAAGATAATTCAAAATGTAGTAAATTTTTTATAGTTGTTCTTTACGATTTTTCATATGTTGAAAAGTTTAAAATAAAACTAAATCTAATTACCTTATTTTTTAATTTCTCAAAATTGAGGACCATAAATGTAATTTTGAATTTAAATACTCCTCTCTCTCTCTCTCTCTCTCTCTCTCTCACACCACGTGACCCTGCCACCTTCTTTCCTTAGCTTTATATACATACATATATATACATACACGCAGGCAGGCAGGCGGCAGCCATTGCCACAGCATGAAGAAAAAAAAATGATGAAATCCAGTGGGTTCGCCCCTAAACCAACACCATTTTTTTTTAAAATTCCAGCACGGACGGACGCGGGGTCTCGCCATGTGGTAGATCCGCCCCTGATCATGATCACCATTGATCTCCATCTCAAAATTTTCGCCCCAAATCTAAAATTTCAAGCATCCTGCGATCACCACAATCAAAATTTCATCTCATTTAGATATGATTTTATTTGCCTAAACAAAAAACCTAACACCTCCTAATTAATCACCTAGCTAATCATCGAAACACCATCCGTTGTTGCCACCTTCCACCACCTCCGCCGACTTCGCTATCGTGTTCTACAACCATCACCGTCGACACTGCCACTAAATCATCATCTATTCAGTAGCTGTCACTTCCTTGTGTGTAATGATCCATGTAGAAAATAGAGATATAGAATGTAGAAATGTAAAAATTGAATAGAAGAAATCACTAAAATAAGCAAATTCAATTGTAAATTGTACAATAAAAGAACTAATATTGATAATATAATATTTTTAGATTGAGTAAGTTGAAATATGTGAATTTGTGATGTATTTGAAAGTGGATGAGAGTTTTTTATAGAAAAAAAAATAGTCGTTATTAAAATAAAATCAACTAAAAGTAAAATAGTTACTTTTTCAAAATTTAACACCAGCTTTTTAAAAAGGTTGGAGTTTTGGCCCAGGAGCTACGAGCCGGCTTGTGGGCCAGGATCGTGAGCATGGTTCACAAGCCGTTAATACTGTCCGACATGTTCTTTTCAAGAGCTGAGCCAGCTTGGCCATTGAAAAATATCCCAGCTAGACCTTGGTTCGGGCCCACCCTTTGACGAACTCGGGCTCATAATGGGTTGAGCAATCGGACCCACTACCAGCTAGACCCAATTGTCATATCTACATTTCATCTAACATAAAGTGCTCTCAATAACTTTTATATCTTCTATCGAAACACAGTTTAATCACGATAATTGTTATTATTGTTTTATACAATAATAATATGTTCGTTAAGTTGAATTGAACAACACTAAATAATATTAATTATAAAAAGAAAATTAAACTGTTATTTATTATTGTATTATTATGTTATACACCGACGATAAATCATAGATACACAAGTTTTAACACAAATTAATGAAAAAGGATGTGTGACACACACATGTGTGTCGGTGTGTGTGTATATATTTTAGGTGAGGCAAAAACCCAAGTCAAAAAAAGCGGATGGTCCACACGGACATGGATTCTCTCTAATCAGACCGTTTCACAAAAACTGCCCAACAAATCTAAATTGACCATTCATTTCCTTTTTATTTTATTTTGAAATTATTTCTTAGAATTTTAGTTAAATGAGTGTCCACGTTTTGATTGTCAAAAGTTTTATAATTATTTTTTTAAGTGTTTGATATATTATAAAAAATAATCATGGAAGAAATTGTACCATCATGCCACATGAGTACAATAAACAGTGTTCTCCAATGTCAAGCTGACTTGATAAAAAAAAAATAGACATTATTTAAAATTCCGTCTAGATTCTAAAGCTTTATTAGACAAGTCGATTCAGTGAAATTTAAATTATATATATATATATATATATATATATATATATATATATATATAATTTTGTGTCTTTTAAAAAAATAAAAGACACTAGATAGCAATCAATATTATGCGTTATTTTGAACTTAAATATCTATCCATTAAACATAAATTCCGTGAATTGTAGGTATTCTACATTTATTTTGCTACAATAATAAAGTCTCGTCATCATTCAAATAAAAAACATTCTTTTTTTTTTCTTTTTTTCCTTGATTATTGACATATTAAATATATTTTTTAATTGCATAAATTTAAAAAATTAATAGATATTAATTTTTTTCTTTTGAAATAAACTACGGTGAATATATTGTTCTACATAAATATTTAATAATATAACATATTGTTATAAAAGTAAAAATAAATTTTATAATATTAATAATAATATGAAAATCAATATAATTAATATCTATTTAAATAATTATTTGTGCACCTAATTATACATTCAACACAATTAAAATTGATTCTTCCAAAATCTAGAAACAAAGTCTAAAAGTTTGAATAAGACTTGGACTATTATATAATAGGAAAATACTTTTATAGTAAAATCCAAAAGAAATTAAATGAAGAGTGTACTAAAAGTTGTACCATGCACATCATATGGTACCACGATTCCTTAATTAAAATCTTATTTCCACCGAACACCTATGGAAATTGAAGTCAACATATCTTCATTTATCCCCTAAAAAATAAACGTGTTTGAGTTGAAATTCATTGGTATATATATATTATTAGTTTGGTAAAATGGAATTAGAAATAATAATAAACAATGAGACATCTAAATATTTTTTATTTTTTTTCACAAAATATAATTACTAATTTGTAATGTTCAATTAATGTATAACTGGATCTTATTGGCTTGCTGATGGTCCCATATTTAATTGCAAACAAGCATCTAAAAAAAAAAAAAAAAAAAACTCAAGATCACCGGGATTTGTTACGCCCTAAGGCGAGCAGTTCAGTTGAAGTTTAGTCTGGAGCTAATAATATATATTTTTTACCACAATATAGTGCAATGAAGTATATACGTAGATTTTAATTTATAATATTATGATTTTATTTGGGTCAAGGATGTATACGACATGTTTGATATGTTCATAATGAGTGGAATAGTAACCATGCAAACAATTTCAACAAGTACATGTGACGAGTGACGCGCCTACTTAATCTCATTCAAAAAAAAAATCTCGTAATAAGATACTATTAAGTAACAATTAAAATTACCAAAAATAAATAGGACCATCTTCTATTTATGCATAGAATTAAAAGTTTTATGTCATGACAAATATCAACGAATAGGATTTCATTTTATTTTTATAGAAAACCTTGTCTCCCCTTTTTGAAGAAGATAAAAAAAATTTGTACTGAAAAAGATAAGTTGCTAAAAGTATAGGGGCTAGCCATGCAATTAAATGTTTTTGTCACCATGTACTTGTAATTGTCACTAGCAACATTACTCAGAGTAAATGTCCATCATAATACTTCATTTATTAAAGTGAATTTAATTACTTTTGAATTCAATTCGACTATCTTCTTAGTGAGAGTTACCAATTAAAATATGTATTGAAATCAATCCATCGATTGATAGTTGGTCATTATTATTTATTATTGATGAAATCTTATAATACTATTTCGATAGTATAAAAATAAATTTCAAAGTATATATAATAATAAAAAAGGATTTATTCTATGTACTTTGTCAATGTACATACAAATATGTCTTAAATGAGGGGTAAATTGTAGCTAGTCTTTTTAAACTTTAACTTTATTTGCACTTGTATCTTCAGTATTAAATTTTGGCATCCATCACCCCAACCTATATAATTATTGCCCTCACATGAGAATATTAGCTGCTAATCATATAAAAGGTTGGGATAATGGATGCCAAGAATTAAATACTGAGGATACAAGTATAAATGAAGTCAAAGGTTGAGAACACTAGCTGCAATTTACCCTAAATGAGATCATACATATTAATTTTCTATCCCTCATGTATAAAATCAAGCATTCATTTGTAGTTTAAGAGTATGTTTGTGTGTGCTTATAAGTATTTATAAGTTGGTTAAACATCATTTTTATTCACATATTTCGTAAGATCCACTGTTTATAATTTACAAAAATCTTTACCAAACATAATGTAAGACAACGAATAACCTTTTATTTCTTTCTCTTTTTAACAAATTAGTAATGTTTATACTTAAAAATTGATAATTGTATGTTTTACCGTATAACAAATAACTTTAGAGTTAAAGTGGTGGTCAACTCGCTCAACTCTCTAATCTCACGAGTTGGGTAAATTTGGTCATCTACTTGACCAACTCTCAAACTCGACGAGTTGAGAGAGTTGAATGATTAACACGACCGTAGTGCAGTAAATTTGTAGTTATTGTAAGTCATTATAAACATTGTTTTGATTAAAGATTTTATATATTATAAAAAAAATAGTTTCACATTTAAAATGGTGGTCAACTCGGCCAACTCTCTAAACTCGACGCATCGAGTTAGTTGGACGATTTGAGAGCATTGAACCTTATACTCATTTATAATATATGAGATTAGATTATGCTATAGATTAATTGTCCTCTCCAATATAACACATCCAACTGTCATTATATTTCATTTTGAATATCAAATCTCAAAGTGTTAAATATTTTCACACATTATCTAGAAATAAAATAAAATAAAAAAAAACACACACACACACACACATCTCTCTCTCTAGAAATTAGTTGGCAAGGGCTATCTTTGTCTCTCCTCCATCTCAAGGAAGCTTCCTATTCCCTTTCTTCCGGGGCATCTTTTGTCGATCATAGATTCATAGTGATGGCAAATACCTCAATTTAACACAGACTTTAATTTTGGTCCCAACATTTTGGGACCCACCCAACTTCTTCTCATGTGATAATTATTTATTTCTGAAAATGATACATACATATAACTAATCAAATTATCCAAACATTAATTTCTGCCCTAATGAAAATTGACCCAATCGAGCTGGCACTGGTTAGACATTGTGTACAAGTTTTTATCTGATAAGTCGACAATTTTTTGTTAAATTAATAGTGATCATGTTAAATTGGTATTTCATGCATTTCAAATTTTAACTATTAACAAATTGTTACGAATTTTTGAGACGAGTGAAAATATAAAGAACACGAAAATTGTGCACCTTTGTTAGCATGAACTATTATATCAAGACAAATAGGATATCAGTTGATCTGATAGAAAGCCTTGTCTTTCCTTTTGAAGATTAAAGGAAAATTTTGAAGCAAAAAGATAAATGACTAGAAGTAGAGGGGTTGGACATGCAATTTAATATTTTGCCACCATGCACTTATAATTGTCACTAGCAACATTACTCAAAGGCACAGTTGGTACACCGTACACGATTACGATGAATTAAATGAAAGTAGATTTGAGCGGATTGTTCTAATACGTCGATTGAAAATAGAAAAATTATTACAATATTTTTATTTATAAATAATTTTTCTTACTTACACCTAAATTTGCTCGAGTGATTTTATTACTTATAAGTGAGTTTTATAGTTATAAGTAATTTTTTTACATATAAGTAAATTTTTAACTTATTAGTTAGTATTTTTTAGTTATAAACTACTTTTTTACTTATAAGTGATTTTTTAACTTATGAGTAATATTTTTTTTATTTATACATAATTTTTATAACTTATAAGTGATTTTTTATTCATAAGCAATTTTTTTACTTGTATGCAATTATTTTACTTACAAATGATTTTTTGCTTACAAGTGATTTTTTTTACTTAAAAGTGATTTTTAATTTATAAGTTAATTTTTTACTTATGTTTGAAATTTTTAGTTTCATTTACTTTTAAGTAATTTAAGGCGTGTTCTCTTTTCTGTTTTCAAGATATTTTCAGTTTTTATTTTTGCAAAACACCCAAAACATGTTTACTATGTTGTTTTTAAAATTTATTTTAAAAAACAAGGTTAAATTTATAACACAAAACTCAAAACAAAGTTTTTGATGTCTTAAGTATTTAATTGAAACCATAGAAAACACTCAAAACAAGTAAAACTAAATTTATTTAAATAAAAATTTATATAAACAAAAATTTAAAAAATATAAAAAAATAAAAAATAAAATTCTAAAAAAGTAAAAATTATAAAAAATTAAAACAAAATTTATTTAAATAAAAAAATTTATAAACAAAAATTCTAAAAATATAAAATTCTAAAAAAACAGAAATTCTAAAAAATAAAATTCTAAATTCTTAAAAAATAAAAAATATAAAAAAATTAAAACAAAATTTATTTAAATAAAAATTTATATAAACAAAAATTCTAAAAAAAATAAAAATTCTGAAAAATAAAATTACAAAATTTAAAGAAAAATTGGCGCAAATAGTCCCTCACGTATGTCTCCAGTGCACAAATGGTTCATAACCTTTCATTTTTGGCGGAGTGGTCTTGAACCTATAAATTTAGGTGTGCACTTGGTTCTTTTGAACATATTCCGTTAAAAAGGTCCGTTAGTTTCACGAGTGAGTTAAACTCTCCTTTTATTTGTCTTTATTGGAGCGGCAAAAATAATACATGAAGATTTTGCCCCCTCCAATAAAGACAAATAAAAGGAGAGTTTAACCCACTCGCGAAACTAACAGACTTTTTAACAAAATCTGTCCAAAAGGACCAAGTGCGCACCTAAATGAATAGGTTAGGAACCACTCCGTAAAAAATAAAAGGTTATGGACCATTTGTGCACTGGAGGCATACGTTAGGGACCATTTGCGTCAATTTCCCAAATTAAAAAAATATTGTAAGATTTACTGATTTTAGAATGTATATATTATTTTATTATATATTAGCATAAAATCATTCTAATTTACTGAATAATTAAATTTATTGAATAAAATGATATAAAACAATTTCTTAAAATTTAAAACAGAACGTGTTTTTCAGTTTTCTATTTTCAGAAAATAGTTTTTTAGAATGACAAATCAAACGCGTTTTCAGAAATCTTAAAATAGACTCTCAAAACTGAAAACTGAAAATAAATTAAAAACTCAAAACTGAAACGTAAAAAGAACATGTCCTAACCTTTTCAATTCAACTATTTTTTCTTAATTCACAAAATAGTAAATAAATACTATTGTCTAAACTCATCTCATATAACATATTAATTTTATACAATGATTAAAAGAGGATAAGCACCATTGTTTAACTTACTCTGAATATTAATTGCACTAAACACCATATCAAGATTAGATAGAATTAAATTAATCATTATGTGGTCTAATAAGACGCATCAAACATGTCCAAATAGTAAAAGTCCATTATAAAACTTCATTTATTAAAAAGAATTTAATTACATTTTTTTTTAAACTTGAATTCAATTTGACTATTCGATTGTACTTTTAAAACACATATGTCATGACAAAAATATTAGTAGATATAAAATTTTAATATCTTTCCCTTTTTCAATACTTTATAATTCATATTACCAAACAAGACATCAAAAATTTGCATTTTGCCGATGTTATATCTGTTAGCATAGAATCATAATAGAATTAGATATTATTATAAATGATGAAACATTTAAATACTATGGAAAATACGTAACTTGGATGACCTCAAAGATTAATTGAGAGTGACATTTTAATTTGAATATTTCTCAATGACCATTGAGACTTCGTATAAATTAGTTACAAGTTCTAATGAACCTTCTACTCATTTAAGAGTCTAGACTATTAAAAATATGACATTTTTATTTATCTATAATTATTTTTAGCTAACGAGCTCTTTCAGCGTGTACGTACATGGGTCGATTCAGGCATTTTTTGAGCGCCCGAGCTGCTACTAAATTTTTTTTTTTGACACGGACTGTTACTTTTTTACACTATAAAAAACGACTTTTTCCCGCCGGGGGGTGGGGGGTGGGGGAAGAATCCACCCATGTGTACATATCGAACTATCTCGTAGGAAAACAAATAGATACATTATTTAACATATAAAACTTTTAGATAATCTGATCAAGATCTTATATTTGAATAATTGAATTATATAAGAGAGATAATATTTTTACTTAGTGCGTGTTTGGGTGACATCAAAAAAATTAATTCACTTATAAGTAATTTATAAAATAAATAATTTTTTGGTCAAAGTTAAAAATAACGAGTTAATTTTACTGTGAAATTAAGTATATGCAAAGAACAAAAAGTAATTGTTGAAACAAAAACTAACTTAAAAGTAAGTTTGATTTTAGTTTTAAACTTAACCAAACATGTTCTATGTTATCAAATCAAATCATTTTTTCTAAATTTTTTATAAATTTATAGTTGACGAGACGATTCAAATTATTTAACAATGTCTAGACGAGACTATTCAAATTATTCTTATATTTGAAATACACTAGGCTACGGTCAATTGCAACTTACAAGTCCTCTACACTATGGGAAAAAGAATATAATTTTTTTTGGAAATAAAAAATAATTACTTTGATTCATAACGTGATGACGGTTAATTTTATATTGAATAATATTTTCAACAACTTCGAAGAAAATAATGTAAGTGACAAAACGAACTTTTTAATCTTTCTGAAATTTAGGATCTGCAATAAATTCTGGTAACAAGAAAATTCAGTTTTCTATTGGTCGAGGAACCATAAAAATAATTAAAAAGGTTTCATTGCTTTGTCGGTGACAAATTGCCACACATTCAATATAATTAAATTAAATTAAATTTAAATACTTATTTTAGAAGCCCAAGAAGAAATCAATCGCATGTGAATTTTCCTAAACTTCTCCAGTTGCAACCTGGATCAATTTGCTACATGATATTAATTTTTCTAGGTTTAATTTATTTGTAGTATATTGTTAGTTTTTGTTATTTGTATCGAAGATCAAATTGAACTAGTCGATTCACTTTCTACATGTTTGACAATATTTGAAAGTAGCTTTTTAAATTGATTTCATGTCAAGAAAAAAAAGTTACTTTTAAGTACAATTAAACATTTTTGACGAACTTCTTTGATAAAGTGTAAAGGGTTTTTTTTTTTTTTTGGGCACTATAAAGTTGATTTTTCCCGAAATCCAATTCTGCCCCTACCTCCACCCTTGCTCGCAGTCATTTTATTTGAAGTTTTCCCACAATTCGTGTTTAGTCGATATTGTAATTTATTTACAATCATCATTCTTCTATATATTTTTAAAAAATTATAGTATTATTTTAAAAATACAGGTCGTCTTAAATATCATATATTACTCTTTTACACGTCTTAACATAGTGAGTACTTAAAAAAAATAAAATTGAATAACCTTTAAAAAAAAGAAAAAAAAGAATACATAGTATTAAAAAATAGAAGAAGAGAAGTGTTCTCATTTGCAGGCGCTTATGATATGCGGTTATGCCTCACATGGTTTTGAGATTTTCTATATCACACTGAAATAATAGCTGTCACTTTGCATTACATAAATGCAATGGATGACAAACAATAAAATTTTCAAAGATGAGATCAAACCTTAACCCCACCCACTCCCACCCCCTACCCCACCCCACATCTTTCCATCTGTAAGCGAGTGAAACCGAGTTAAATACACTACAAAAGAAAGTGGTCTCCCACCCCCACTCCCACTCCCACCCCACCTATTTTCTTTATAATCCATTCATCTACACTCTTCCAAGTTCAGGGTAGCAAAAAAGATACAGAGGAGCCCTCAATACTCTCTGATCAAAGATATCTGAAAAAAAGTTTGCATCTTTTTCTTGGAAAAACACACACAATCAAAATAATGCAGTACCATACAATGGGGTCTTCTCCACCGGATACAAGCAAAACAACAAAGCTAGAACGCTATAATAGCTACATCCGACGTGTAAACAGTACTAAACTCCTTCAAGCTTCCTCCAAACTTCTCTTCCGTGTAACCCTTTTAGTGGCACTTGTTTTGATCTTGTTCTTTACACTTAATTATCCACCAATTTCGGATAATCCACACCATATTCACGCTACCAATAACTTGTTCTCCTCCGCCTTTTATGGAAGCGGTGCCGGTTGGGAAAAGCAAGTCCGCCACTCCTCCACCCCTCGCCGCCCTAATGGGTTCTCTGTTTTGGTCACTGGGGCTGCGGGATTTGTCGGCACTCATTGTTCCTTGGCGTTGAAGAAACGTGGCGATGGTGTTTTGGGACTGGATAATTTCAATTCCTACTATGATCCATCATTGAAACGAGCCAGACAAAAGTTACTTGAGAAGCATCAAATCTTTGTAGTAGAAGGAGATATCAATGATTCTGAACTGCTACACAAACTGTTCGACATTGTCCCATTCAGCCATATTCTTCACCTGGCGGCGCAAGCTGGTGTGCGTTATGCTATGCAGAATCCACTTTCATATGTTAACTCGAACGTGGCTGGATTTGTGACCTTGCTTGAGGTTGCGAAGTCGGCTGACCCACAACCCGCCATTGTTTGGGCTTCTTCAAGCTCAGTTTATGGCCTGAATACAGAGGTGCCATTTTCGGAAGGCCACCGGACAGACCAGCCGGCGAGCTTGTACGCCGCCACAAAAAAAGCCGGTGAAGAAATTGCTCACACTTACAATCATATTTATGGGTTGTCCCTTACTGGGTTGAGATTTTTCACTGTTTATGGACCATGGGGCAGGCCAGATATGGCTTACTTCTTCTTCACCAAGGATATACTCCAACGCAAGTCGATTAATGTTTATGTTACACAGGAAGGCAAAGATGTGGCGCGTGATTTCACCTACATAGATGATATAGTAAAAGGGTGTGTCGGTGCGCTTGACACGGCGGAGAAGAGCACCGGAAGCGGCGGCAAGAAGCGTGCGCCGGCGCAGCTGAGGGTGTACAATTTAGGCAACACAGCCCCAGTCACGGTTGGCAAATTGGTTGGCATCTTGGAAAGTTTGCTGAATGTGAAGGCGAAAAAGCATGTTATCAAGATGCCAAGAAACGGTGACGTTCCATACACACATGCTAACGTGAGCCTGGCGTACAGAGACTTCGGGTACAAGCCGACCACGGATTTGGCAACAGGATTGAGAAAATTCGCCAAGTGGTACACTAGTTATTATGGGATTGAGTCAAGGGTAAAAAAGGAAATTCAATCTGATGATTAAAAGCATATGTCTCCATCATCACATGGAAGTGGTGGGGTATGTATGTTGAATTTTCTTTTTAATTTCAATATATTTTCCCACTTTTTATTCTGTTTGTTTTTTGTTTTAAAGTTGTCTGTATTTGGACCAATTGATGTTAATGATGTTGTAGTATAGGGATAAATTTTACAAAGAAAGGGCAAATGTAGATCTCTTCATATGAAATTGTAATAATATGTCTTATTGTACAAATCAAGCTGTAATTTGTTGGTACAACAATGAAGACATCAATCAAGATTCTTCTTCTATGTTTCTTGATTTTCTTGTATATGTTTTTTTTTTTTTTTTTTTTTTTGGGGGGGGGGGTGGGGGGTGGGGTGGGGTATATAATTAGTTTTGTCTTTTTAAATACACTACTTTTCAAGATGCCTTATATGATTGATTATTGGTAATAATGTCTCTAACATTAATTTTACAAAATTATAGTTTATTTTTAAAGAGGCTAGCATGAAGATAATATTATTTGATTTTTGTTACATGCTGTCAAAAGTAAATAGCAATTTGATGAGTATGTTAATAGAAGAAGAAATTAAGTAGACTAAAACTTGGTGACGTTGAAATTTACGTGCCAACTTTAAATTAGCGTCTGTTCAATTATGTTTTTAAGTACTTATAAATAGTATGTCTTACAAAATATGTAAATTTTGCCAAACATGCTATTAGTCTTCAGGTAACCTAAAATCTATCAACTTGGAAGCTTGTTAAACATGCTCAATCGCTATACACAAGGGGAATGTGACGACCAAAGAGACTCTAATGCTATAATAGGATAAGGTAATTGAAAAAATTTGATCGACTCTAATCACTCACGGAAACTCTCTTGCTACTTTTTTTTTTAATTGAGAAATCATTAGGTCGATCAACACATATGACTATCACTGATATATGCTCGAATGCGTGCCTACAGATAGATGCATACATTCCATAATGGAATATGAACTTTTGCGAATATTAAAAAGGTAATACCGTATTTGATAATATCGAGCATTTGCTTGGGAGGTAAAATATCTCAAAATTGTGGCTGATTTGGGACTCGACCTTTTATACAAAGTAGTAATTAAACTCTTCTTAAATAATATTATGTCAAGTAAAAGTCCACTATTGTCCCTTTTATTAATTGTGTTATATAATTTGATCGCATTTGTCTGAAATATAACTTATAGTTACGTATTTTTTATTTAAGTAAGTTTAATTAACTTTTCATCGAGTGACACTCAACGGTCCATACAACAAAAATCATCTCATGAAGCATAGATAAGGGGGGTTCTTAATATATATGTGTTTAGTCTAATTTTTTTTTTTTGAGTAATACTATTTATATTCGCTCAGTACCGGTAGTCAGTATACGTGGCTTACTCAATTAGAATAATTATTTGTAGTTGCTGACTATGAATAACATTATTTAATTGGAGTAAATAATTTCTCCAATTGAATAATGTTACGTAGACTTATTACCGATAATGAACGACTATGAATAACATTACTCAAAAGTTTTAGTCCACTTAAGCTCAAGCCTAATCGATGAATGTTATTTACAGGGTCTTAATCTCTTATGTTGTCTACTTATAACGTCAACGCTGAGGTGACATCACATGATTGGTAAAAATAATGAGTGTGGGACCATGAACTACCAATCATGTGATGCCACCTCAGCGTGTGCATTATAAATGGGCAACGTAAGTAGGTAGGAGATTAAGATCCGTTATTTACAAACACTAAAGCAAAAAAATATCTAACTATTTACAAAGTCTTGGTAGGAAAAAATTAACTCACTGCTGACATGGAGCTTGCCATGTCAGCAGTACTCCATTGTCAGTAGTTGGGTCAAAAAAAAAATTTGTCCTGTCCATTTCATTTGAAAGTCAGTCTCGTCTCCATTCTTTTCCAAAACCATTTCTGCCCTAAATCGCCTCTAAATCTGCAGCGCCTATTTTCTCGACTAGTTAATTTTTTGTAACAATTAAAAATTAATGATCATACCGACGAAGAAGAAACGAATAAAATAAAATGGGGTTGCTAGATTGATCTGCGCGCGATAGCGTAGATCTCGTCGGATCTGCACAGTGATGCACAGATCTTGCTAGATCTGTGCGCCGGGTCGCATAGGTCCGATGGGTTCTCCGCGGCCAAGGCGCGCAGATCCGGTGATCTGCGCTCGGTTGCGCAGATCCCGGAGATCGTGCAGACCGGCGGCGTAGATCCACCGGATCTGCGGGAAGGACAGTCGCGCAGATCTGGTGGTTTTCTCCGATAGATTTTAATTTTTAATTTTGTGCTATAGTGGATTCTGGTGGATGATGATAGAATGGAGACGGGGCTGATTTTCAAATGAAATGGACTGGACAAATTTTTTTTTAACCTAACTATTGACAATAGAGCACTGGTGACATAACAAACTTCATGTCATGAGTGGATTAATTTTTTCGTGCCCTGGGACTCTACCATTGACAGTAACAAAGTGGTACATTTAGTCATGAACATGGCCCATGACCGACACAAATCACAAATGCATGAAAACAAATGCATGAAAATGATCTCAAATGCATACAATTTTACGTACAAATTCAATTACAAACTGTACTATAAATGAATACCATTCTTAAACTTACTTGCTGTTGGCCTATTCCATGCTGTCCTTTTGTATTTACTCGGTCCAAACACAAGCTGTCACAATTTTATTTTGAGAAGTTGGTTTGGTAAAGGGATTTTTTTTTTTAATTTATTATTATTATAAATAATAAATTTTATAGAATATATAAAATTAAAAGTGAATAAAAATTATAAGTCGTATAAAATATGTGTATTCTCATTTCCTCTTACAACTATACATGTCTATAGTTATGTTTCATTTATCACCACCAGAAGATTTTCCTTCGCTTGACTCTGATATTTAAATAACAGACGACACATTCTTAGAAAATCAAGAATCCTAACACCAAACAATCATATGGTTCTTTAAGCTAGTTTTCTGCCGCTAACACAATTTTGAATTGACAATCAGAAAATGCAATATACCAAAATACTGTGTTACTGAAGATTGACCAAAGTCAACAAAGTTTTTAATATTGTTCTTTTCCATCGATCAAGTAATAGACTTACAATACAATACAATACATATTAATTTAAAGTAAGAGAATTTAAAAATACTCAATATCGAGTAATTATATGCCTATAATACATAGTAAATAAGAGGGGTATTACATGTTAGACGTTTGCTTGGATTTCAATCATCATGTAATTAAATCGAGGCATATATGTATGAGCGAATTGTTGTCGGCAAGGTGTTTGGTCTAGTAGTTACATACTTCTAGAATGTTTGAATGTTAGAATGGAATGTAATGAACATGAATAAACAAAATTTTTGATATTTTTCTTTACTCTAGACCTAATAACTAAATGTTAATAAATTTGTAGCCTCCCTATTTCTCGTCTTGCTAAGAAAATCAAAGAAAATGTCCAATTCTTAAAAAGTCAAAGAAAAGATGTTCATTTATATAATTTTATATATATCCAAAAAGTCAAAATATTAACCGAATTTTTCTTAAAATAAACAATCAAATATTTAAAATATTAATTTTTTTTTTTAAAAAAATGTAATGTTCATTTCAAAGATTCCAAACCATGATCTGTGAACTTATATATTTCGATCGACCTAATTAATATTGATCCCAAATTTTACAAATCTAAATATAAAATGCAGTTCTTGAAAGAATCTTTCAAATATATATATAGTAATAACATGGTCACCAAGAAAGACAAAAGTTAGTAATTTTATCCACGATTGAATTAAGAACAATTATAAATAAAATAAACATATTCTCATTCAAAGTCAAAAAATGGGTTGGTGTTTTGAAAATCCAAATAAAAATATAAATTTTTATTATGAAACATAATCCCGGTATTAATTGCTCAAGGTGATATGAAGTTGATTGGATGTCGCATCCAAGTGGTTTGGACTAGTTGATTTTTGTTTTTTCCTATTTGGACCACCTAGCTTGTGTTCAAATAGTGTTTGTATCGGTTTTGTGCATTTTTTTAATTTGGATTTGTGTTAACAATTAAAAGATTATTCACACGATGTGTAAAGAACAAAATCTTTTGAGATAAAGTCTCAACACGGGATGCTATTATTGAAAGATTATATTACACAACTTGCCTCCAAGAGGCGCAAGCACACAAAAAAACTAAATTCGAAAAGTAAAGACTAAAATACTTGAATGTAAATTCACATATTTCTTGTGAGATAGTTGTTTCTTTTTCTTTCTTCACTTATTCCGCTTTATTTATAGTCGATCACCATGATTGCCATAACTTCACATAACTTCTCATAATTGCCATAACTTTTCATAACTGCCATGATGTCTTTTCCACTAACTCATGGTTACCTCGGATTGTGGGTTACGTGTAAAACTGCTTCATTAGCTGCGCGATGTAGTTACTCCTTCATTCGTCCAAGCCTTGCCCCATTTCGCCCTATCGTTCAGACCCTTGCATGTTTAGGCGACTCTGGGTCTCGCCCTGGCAATTCGTGCAGTTCACTCAAGCTCCACGTTGAGCCTCTTGTTTTGGGCCTTTGTTTTAGGCCTTTATGTTGTGAATATTTTATGGATCAACAATATCTTTAGTTTGGTTGAATTAACTTTAGATGTTAGTTGTTTTCTACTACCATCACTGGCCAAGTCGTGTTTGCATCGAGTGGTGCCCTTTTGTTCTTTTGTTCTTTTTTCTTTTTTTAATGGTTGGTGCTGGGACTATGCTCGGCCCACGAGGTCTTGGTGGGAGCTCTGCCACGAAGTCTGCCAAGGCCTGAGCTTTAATGATAGGTCTGAGTTTGTACTTGACATCAAATTCTTCCAACTCGATGGCCTATTTAAGTAGCATTCCTAATACATAGGGGCGATTGTAGTATCTATCTTAAGGGTTGGTTAGTGAGTATGTTGATGGTATGAGCTTGGAAGCAAGGTCGAAGTTTTCTAGCTACCATGACTAGAGCAAAGCAAATTTTTCGGTTAGGTTGTATCTTGTCTTGGTGTCTAGTAACATTTTGCTGGCATAGTAGATCGGCCTTGGCCGTTTTTTGTCTTCTTTTACTAGTACTGCACTGACTGCGTGGTCTGATATGGCTAGGTAGATCAACAGCATGTCACCAGGACCAGGCTTGACAAGAATCGAGGGGGTTGCGAGAGAAAATGCTTAAACTCCTGGAAAGCTTGCTTGCATTCTGTGCTCCATTTGATGTCAAAATTCACTCAAGATTTTGAAGAAATGGAAACACCCGTTGATCGGGATATGAAGCGTCCTAGGGCTGCAACCCGATCTATGAAGTGTTGAACCTCTTTTCTGTTCCTTGGTGATTCCATGGTGGCTAGGGCTTGGATTTTGTTAGGGTTGACCTCAATCACTCTTCGGGTGATCATGAAGCCTTTGAAATTTTCGGACTCGACGCCAAAAGCATAATTCGACAGCTTAAACTTCATTTTGTAATCATGGATTGTGGTAAAAATTTGCTTGAGGTCGGGCTTTGGTTAACCTTGTTTGTGCTTTCTACGACCATGTAATCTACATATGTTTCGATGTTCTTCCCGATGAACATAGCAAACATTTTATTGACATGTCGTTGATATGTAGAACCCACGTTCTTTAATCTGTACGGCATGACCTCGTAGCAGAAGATTCATCTGTTGGTCATGGAAGATGTTTTCTCTTGATCATCCTCGGTCATTCGTATCTGGTGATATCTTTACTCACGAGTCTGTCAATGCGTGAGAACAAGTAGCTGTCCTTTGGACATGCTCTGTTGAGTTCAGTAAAATTGATGCAAACCCGTCACTTTTCCATTTGCCTTCTTGATGAGGACGACATTGGCCATCCAGTCCGGGTATTGGACTTCACGGATGAAACTGACCATTGTCAATTTGTTGATCTCTAGTCGGATGGCTTCACGCTTCTCACGAACGAACTATCACTTTCTCTACTTGACTCACTTGTGGCTTGGGATGATGTTGAGGTGGTGGACAGGGTCGGTTCTGACATTTTTACGGCCCGAGACGAATTCTAAAAATTAGGCCCTCAAGACAAAGTCTGATAAGTCATGGACAAGGCTGCTGGTGGGCTGGACGTCAATATATATATATATATATATATTTTTTTTTTTTTTAAAAATGGGCCCTTTCGATTTTGAACCACTACTTAATAATAGTCATGATCTTAATGGAATGCGGCTTGCTTTGCTTTGATGACTTTCAAACTTATGAAAATGAACTCCTTTCGGTTTTGGGTCCGAGGCAGTTGCCTTACTCGTCTCTGCCTAAAACCGGCCTTGGTGGTGGACAACGACCTGGAGAGGCTTAATTGCTCCAAGGTGATATGAAATTGATTGGTTGTTGCATCCAAGGGATTTTTGACTCTCTATTTGGACCACCTAGCTTGTGTTCAAATAGTGTTTGTATCTTTTGTTTGGTTGAATCACCTTCAGATGCTAGTTGTTTTCTACTACCATTACTGGCCCTGGCCAAGCAGTGCCATTTATTTTTTTAAGTTTGGTGGCAATATTAACATGAAATATGGTATAGAAAAAAATAAGCAGCATAGTATAATTTTGCCTCATATCTTGGCATTTAGGTGTCTTCTTTCTCTTTGTATTCGTTTGGTCGGTTTATTTGCCTCTATTCTGGTTGTTGTTTAGCTCCCTTTCTTTCTTTCTAAATACACAAATAGTGTGGCTTTAAATTTTAGAAAATCTCTTTTAAATAACTATACTCTTTGACTTCACTTTATTATAGACTAAATCTATGTCTAATGAGTGTCGACTCTAACTCGACTAAGGCTTGGTTTGGTGTTGTTGTGCTTTTAAGAGAATTAGCTTTTGCTGTACTGAAAAAAAAATCACTTGTGTGAGGAATCAATTAAGTATTTGGTAAATATTTATTTCAGAATTGCTTTATATTTCAAAATCAGCATTTTAGTGTTTGATAAGCAAAATTGATTTATTGTTGTTCATATATTTACAATTACTAAAATAGATATCGATTATAGTGATGTCATTCAATGTTATTATTATCATTGGTAGTATTATAAAATTTATTTGTATTTGTATAACAGTTGTAATATTTATCAAATATTTTTCTAAAATGATGTATGCATTATGATAAGTACAATTTTGTACTTATCTGAGCTAAAAAAAGAGACGATTATGAATATTCTTATTTATTTTCAGTATAATAGCGTATTATTTTTTATTATTATAGGATAATAATTAAAATCAAGTGTCGATCTAACGAAAAGAGAGTAAACTGCAGAAACTAGGACTTAATTTCAAAGATAAAGAGATTTGAGGGACTTGACATGCAAATACAAAAGAGAAAACGAAGGAAATCACAAGAATTAACCATGTGATCGCATGGTTAATAAATACTGCGATCACAAGACACCGAGATTTGCTGCAGAACCTTATTTAACAAAACCATGCGTAGGGATGGCAAAAAAATCCGCGACCCGCGCTCCGGCCCGCCCCGCCGGATAATAGGGGCGGGTTTGGGGCAGAATTTGCCGTAGGTCTAGGGCGGGTCCGGGGCAGCCCCGACCCGTCCCGTCCCGTCCCGTCCCGTCCCGCCGCCCCGTGACCCGCCCCTCCATTTTTTTTTTTGAAAAATCATAAAATAGAATAGAAATTATAGTTTTCACTACAAATAGACTAAAGAAGATTCGAACTCGGGTTGAAACTTGTAAAGTACCAAATTACCAATCTTAACCACTACACCATAACCTCAATCGTATAATTTTTTTGTTTTGTTTGGTACTAATATTTAAAAAAAATATATTTATTTTTTAATTTATTTTTTTTAGTTTTATATAAAAAAAAAAGAATTTTTTTTTTCGTGGGGCAGTTGGCGGGTCAAAAGATTGATCCGCGCCGCCCCGCGAATTTGCGGGTCGCGGGGCGGGTAAAAAATTTCGCGGGGCGGGACGGGGCCGATCGGCCCCGAACCTCCCCCATTGCCATCCCTAACCATGCGATCGCATGGGTATTTCGGGCAGTTGGTAAGTTGTTTCCTGATATAAGTAAAACTCTACCGAATCCAGAATAAAACAACTACCTAAAACACGTTTTGAAGAGTTGAGGAAGGAATATAAAAGGCAGAATAGAGCACATATTGCAGGAGACGAATTTTGAGAAGAAGATACAAGAGAATAATCGAAGATCAAGAAACGGATTGAAAATTCTTAGGACGAAATCACGAGTTGTATCTCTAATTTCTTCATTTTCATCCGGAACATGATTAATATAATTCTTGTATTATTTTACGAAATTATATCCGGCTAATTTACTTATTGTTAGGGAGAACGATGAAACCTCATACTTTTAATTAATTAGAAGTTTTTTTGTTTTAGTAATTAATTGCTTTTGAGTTGATTATTCTTTATTTATTTTTTCTAATGTTTTAATGCTTGATCACAATTAGAATGTTTTATGATCTTTATTGAAGTCGAGAGATTCAATATAGATTAAACACGTGGTATTGAATAACATATGGTCCAATAATATATAAAAATTACTATTATGCTTTATGAAATCCATTATGTGTTCTTGACATTTTAATGCATATGTTTATGTTCAAAGCTTAATTAGAGATAATTAGGTTTACATATTGATTTAGAATTGATTGACTATCAAGAGAGGCTTTTGATTATATTAGGATCACCGATTTTCAATCCAAGGTAATTATAAGCTAAAGCGATTAAACGAATAATTGATTAAGGAACGTGTAGGTAGATTCGCAAATCCTAGTGTTAGTAAAACTCGAATTCATTCTCACAAATTTACTTTGATTGTTTGATAATTTAGATTTAATTAAATATAATTAGAATAGTTTTAGAATCAAAAATCATAAACGAATCCGTGTCCTTTTATTGTTAAAACTTGAGCTATAAATTAATCGATTAAGTGATAACTAGTAATCGTGGGTTCGACACTCAACACATTATTATATTACTTGTTAACGATCCGTCCACTTGCAGGATTAAAATCACACAACACATTATATTTATTTTAAAATGAAAAAAATTAATATCTATTAAATCTCAAAATTTATAAAATTATAAAATAAAAGTATAGTTCATATAGTATAAATGAATTAATTTAATTAATTAGAGTTAAAATTGGTATTTAAATTATAGATAATTTGAGAAGTTAAAAGTAGAATATGATAAAATACTATTTTGCTGATTCTCAAAATTTGTTGTCGGATAGTACAAATTCTTTTATAATCGGTATTTTTAAGTGTACCAAACACTTAAAAGTGTTTTTGATTATTTGGCAATCAAAAATTGGGTCTAAAAAATTTAAAATTCCAAATGAAACTTAAATTACTTATGTGACTTGACTCCTAATTTTATAATTTAAAATTTTACACTTTATATTATCATCTTCGTAATCACTTCCGTATTATTAAATAGTAGCTTGCATCTTGTTTAACCTTACGAACTTGTCATTTTCTTTGACTTATTGTCCCCAAGTTTTACAAATCCACAAATGAAACAAATCAAGTATTGAATTAAGAATAATATAAACAAAATAATAAGTTAACATCAAGATTAGATGTTCAAAATGAAAGATAATCCAATTTAAGGGAAAAGGGCCATTGGCCGAAGTTCGGAAGGAGTCTCGTTTAGTCACTAGCTCGGGTGTATATAAGAAAGTCTAAGCTCGACGGATCCATTGAGAGAGATAAGATTCGTTTTGTAACGAATGAATAAACTTAGCTGAGATCGACTACCTAGAAACATTTGCTTTGGTAGGTAAAAGAAAGTCCTCGATTGGACGAATAGTTGTTCATTAATTTATTAATTTATGTTCAAAATGAAAGATAATTCGGATTATTTCACAACTTTTGAACTTCGTTATGGATTCTTGATAATTAATTAATGAAAACGTCAACTCAAACAAAATTAATTATTTTGTGTGTATTTTGATTTCTTGCAATTTATGCTCGGTTTCTATCTAATCACACCGTCTAAAAGTTTAAAGATATAAAAAGTACATTTATTTATATGTATATCTTTAATGAAATAATAATTCAAAATGAATTATAGTGTTGTTTATTGTGAACATAATTATGAACTTAGAATTTTAGGTTAGTAGCAATTATGAGTGAAGTGGACCGTTAAACCTAAAAAAACAACCTCAAAAGCAGCTAATTAAATTATTTATGGGAGACATGTTCCATAATTAATTTCTCTACAGTATTTCATCTAGTTAAGAAGATATTTATAATTATATTACATCATATGGATGGACGAGTAAGACATATTTATTATTTAATGATTTAAATCCATTGAAAAATAAAAATTTATTTTTGTAATTTTATCTTTAGTATGCAAGATATTTTATAATTAATATATATATATATATATATCCTTACTATAATATAAGTATCTATCACCTGTTTACTGTTCACCCTTCAACCAACACGACGTCGTTTTATTGATTTAGTATTCCTAATTTCGTCCAAATCTCACCCTTTTGTCCTAATCTTTTGACACTTTTTTTATATTAAATTAATATCTTTGGCCGCAATTTTTGACTTCTTCATCTTTTCTTTTCTTTTATATATATATATATATATATATATATATATATATATATATATATATTAGTGCATTTTAGCTGCAATTATTGACTTCTTATATATTAAAGTAAAGATATATTCATTTTTCCCTTAATAAGTCATTAAATTTGGTGTTTTTTTATCCCCAGTTACTATAGGGAACAAAGGACGAAATACAATCGATTCCTAAAGGTTTTGGTAAATTTCATTTTCTCTAAACTGCAGTTTTTGTTGTCC
Organism: Forsythia viridissima; assembly: GCA_030279155.1. Classification (NCBI taxonomy): domain Eukaryota; kingdom Viridiplantae; phylum Streptophyta; class Magnoliopsida; order Lamiales; family Oleaceae; genus Forsythia; species Forsythia viridissima. The sequence continues at coordinate 7,412,004 of CM059036.1, forward strand.
AACTTAAATATTTGCTGCAGCTTATACATTAAGTATTTTTACATAATTCCACTTGGAGACGATATCCCTTTGGGTTACCTAACCATTGGCTTTGGTTTCACATAATTTCATGTTATATAACTCAAGTTATGGACAATTTTGTAAATTGCGACAGCATGAATTCGAGAAACTGCCTTGGATGTTTCGGTGAGCATTTTAATATGCCAAAACATGCCGTCGGATTATCAAATTTTTATATGTGGTAGCTACATGGGTATTCTACGTTTCATGAAAATTTCATATTGTTCGATGATCGTTTTCTATATCAAAGAAATTCATGACTGGGTGAATTGTTTCTCCAAACTGCACTTTCTGTTGACCAACTCAAAAATATGCTGCACCTTATATATTAAGTTTTTTTTATATAATTCCAGTTTGAGACGATAGCTCTATGGGTTACCTAACCATGGGATTTGGTTTCACATAATTTCATGTTATATAACTCAAGTTATGGACAATTTTGTAAATTGCGACCGCATGAATACGAGAAACTGCCTAGGGTGTTTCGGTGAGCATTTTATAAGCCGAAACATGCCGCCGGACTATCAAATTTTGATATGTGGTAGCTAAATGAGTATTCTATGTTCCCTGAAAATTTCATATTTTTCGTTGATCGTTTTCTATGTCAAACAAATTTTTGTTACTCCATGACCGGGTGAAGAAATTTTAGTAACACTGCCCTTATTTTGAAAATTTTATTCACCTGGTCATGGAGTAACAAAAAATTCTTTGACATAGAAAACGATCACCGAACAATACGAAATTTTCAGGGGACATAGAATACTCAGGTAGCTACCACATATCAAAACTTGGTAGTCCGACGGCATGTTTAGGCATACTAAAATACTCACCGCGAAACATCCTAGGCTGTTTTTCGGATTTATGCCGTCGGCATGCCGGAATTGCTATTATAAACCAATCAAAAAACTTTAAGTAGTGTAAATATCTTCTTAAACTTTTGTGGACCTTGGTTTTGTGGTAGTTTTAGTGGATTCCCATGTTTTGGTTACACGTTAATGATGTGAACTTGAAAAGTTTTGCTAAACTTCATGTTTCTCTAAGATGCAGTTTCTGTTGTCCAACTCAAAAATTTACTGTACCTTATATATTAAGTATTTTTACATAATTCTAGTTGGAGACGATAGCCCTATGGGTTACCTAACCATTGGCTTTGGTTTCACATAATTTCATGTTATATAACTCAATTTATGGACACTTTTGTAAACTGTGACAGCATGAATCCGAAAAACTAACTATGATGTTTCGGTTAGCATTTTAGTAAGCCGAAACATGCTGTCGGACTATCAAATTTTGATATGTGGTAGCTAAATGAGTATTCTATGTTCCCTGAAAATTTCATATTTTTCGGTGATCGTTTTCTATGTCAAATGAATTTTTGTTAATCCATGACTAAGTGAAGTTTTGAATTTTTTTTTTTTCTCACTTTGCCTCATAACTCGGCAAAGTTAGTATTAAAAAAAAAAAAAAAATTCCCAAATGACTTTTTCGAGTTACTCGAGAAAGTCAAAAAAAAAAAAAAATCAAAAGACTTTCTCGAGTAAAAAAAAAAATCAAAAGACTTTCTCGAGTTACTCGAGAAAGTAAAAAAAAAAAAAATTCAAAGAAATTTGTCGAGTTACTCGATAAATTGAAAAAAAAAAAATTATTCAAAAGATTCGACAAAGTCATTAAAAAAAAAATTCAATCAAAAGATTAACTTGAAAAAGTCTTGATTTTATTTTTAATTTTTTTTTATTGTAACTCAACAAATTGTTGTCGAGTTGCTCGATAAAGATTTAAATTTTTTTTTTTTTGGTAACTCGTAAAAATCTTAGTTTTGTTTTAACAAAAACATAAAATCAAATAAAAATCAAATGGCCAAAATAAGGTAGTGTTACTAAAATTTCTTCACTTGGTTATGGATTAAAAAAAATTCTTTTGACATAGAAAATGATCACCGAACAAGATGAAATTTTCAAAGAACATAGAATACTCGTGTAGCTATCACATATCAAAATTTGATAGTCCGACGGCATGTTTCGGCTTACTAAAATGCTTACCGAAACATCCTACTGGAATAGGGAGGAAAAAAAAATGGAAAAAGTCGACAAAAATAAAAATAAATAAAAAAATTGAGCCTTGTCGGGAATTATTTTTTTTTTTTTTTTTTAACCTTTGTCGAGTTACTCGACCAAAAAAGAAAAAAAATTAATTTTTTTTTTCCTTTGTCGAGTTATTGGACATTTTTTTTCCTACCAAAAAACCTAAAAAATTATATTTTTTTCCCCTTTATCGAGTAACTCGACAAAAAAAAAAAAGTTAAAAAATTGTCAAATTGGACTTTGTTGAGTAACTAGACAAAATGATATTAAACATTAATCTTATTTAAAAAAAAACTTTTTCGAGTTACTGTTCACTCAATTTTTTTTTTTTAAAGGTGAGCTTTTCCATTTCTAATTTTTTTTCAATGAAAAAAATCAACAATTAATGATAATGCTTGAACCTTTTGTCATCGTGTATTCCCTCTCTTTATAATGATCAAAGAAGTTCAAAATAGAATAAAAAATACAGTCCAAATCATTTAATCACATCTTACTGCTAAATATATGTGTTTAGCGCCCTAATTCATTTTGATTTTATATTGAACAGACAACATAATACAATATAATTTAAGTATCTAAATTCATTTCGGACATATTGAAGGTTAAAATTAATTTATAGGTTAATGACACAATTCTTTGGAGATTGTATCTGCAAGGACGGGAATACAAAATTAGGTTCCAATGCTTGGTAACTGTTTTGGCTGCTATAATCAGAAGTGAAATTTGTATCGTGTTTGAAAATTTTGTTCATTATACATTTGACAAAAGGGAAGTTATGAAAATGCACAAAAGAATTTAGGTAATCCAAAAACTATAGAATTTTAAGATAAATTATTAGATGCAACACTAAACTATATCTTATCACCTATTAAGTCAATGAATATCCCCAATGCATTCTATAAACTCAACATTAAAAAAACAAAGAAAAGTTACCACAATATAATGGAAGAGTACCAGATACAGAATTTCAGAATATCTTTTCAATATTTTTTATTCATCTTAAATTTTGTTGAAAGCTCAATTCGACCATTTTTTTTCTTTTTGTGAGATTTAGTCCTAAATTCTATAATATTCATTTATTTGTCCTAAATTCTACAATGTTATAATTGCTATACGTGCAACGCACGGACTTAAAACTAGTATATATATATATATATATATATATATATATATATATATATATATATAAAGCAAGATGCTTAATTTTCAAGTACGTAAATACTAAAATAACGCAAACAAATTTTCATACATTTTGCAAACAAATTGTCATGAGGTGCAGAGTCGTCTTATTTGAACATTTTACACAACTTTCTTAGAAAAATTAGTGTCCACGGAATTATGTTAAAATGACAAAATATGTAAATAGAATTAAAGATCGGTTGGAGAGAAATTTGTTAGATAAGTTAAAAGTTAGAGAATAATTGTTTGCATATTTCCCAAAACATAAAGAAAAATAACACAACAAATGGTTGGAGTCGAACACACATACAAAGACACATCACAAAACTTTTACCACACAATAACTATTTTATTTTCACTAAAACAACGGTTTAAATTTTATAATCTGTCATTTTAGTTTTCAAAAAAAAAAAAAAAAGTTTGGCCCCCTAAAGATTCTGAGTTTGCGGCGCCTCTTGAGCCTCGCCTCAGATCAGGACGTGATCAAAACGCTTTCAACAATAACCATATCAGATCGATTCAAAGATTAGTAATTTCTTTTAAAAAAAAATCTATCAATTTTCTGTTAAATATAATGATTGAATTAGACTATTTATGAACATGTATGTCTATTTCAAAAAAATTTAAACTCGCTGTAGAACTAATGACTTTTTTCTAGTCATATAATTAGTTGATATGACAAAATCCGACATGTAGGTGGGAAAGTAACTTAGACTTTATCCAAGTAGAGAGCAATGGACAATTACAGCCAAGATTAAGACATGCTAACTATCCTTAATGCTACACCATGTATAATCTTAATCTATTCTATCTTTTTCTGCATTATCTATAAGTAGGCCCTACTGTCGATAAATTAATTCGTTTCTCGACTTTAAATTAAGATCAAACTCATGAACGTATTATTTTATATCAGAACAAGTTGATAGAATATCTTGTTTTACGACCCCATAACCCAGCGCGTAAATAGTGTTTTGTGCATAAAGTCTTGTAAAAAAATCTATAAATCACGCTTAATAAAACATCGCTATCAATGAAGAGAGAGCCGACACTTCTATTGCATCTAAAGTCTTGAAATCAATTAATGGTGTCCCCTCAAGTGCCTAGCCATTTTTCAAACCTCAAATTTTCTTTTTCTTTTTTCTTTTTTTCTCGATATATGCTACACAACAAATTATGTCGGTATACATTATATATATATATATATATATATATATATATATATATATATATATATATATATATATATATATTTCAAATATTTGAATAATCTCAACGTACATAATTTATATTACTATAGGTATAGTGAAAGATAGTCCGATATTAGACAAAACAGAAAATATGTTGCTATAGAATACAATCAACACAGCATTTATCGACTGATGATCATTGCCCATTGCCATTCCTAATAAATGTTATTCTACTTATTAATCGATCTCGATTTTCTATTTTGGGTTAATTATAGATATATAACCCCTCAATATTTGTTGAGCTTCACTTTAGTTCATGAATTTTGGTTGTATCAATATTGTCATTAATGTTAAATATTGGTTTTAAAATACCTCAATTAGTAAAATTATACGCTTTTATAAGACCTTGACGACATTATATAAGTCGTTGGTTAATTACATGTACAAATACCTAAAGTTTGTTTAGTGTAATATTAGTTTTTAATCTCGTGGTGATATCGATTGATTTTATTGTATAGGAGTAATTTTTACATTGTTTAATATATAATTAATAGGAAAAAAATATGTCACATTCGCGTTGCGTGACAATTCTCCACATTTAATGTGACCTTCTGAAAATTAAGTAAATCAACCATTTTGAATACAAGACATATATCTATTAACTAATTTTATGTAATCAATTTATCTTACTAACCAAAAAACATGAATAGAAAGGCAACAAATGTGATCTTTGATTAGAATTCAATTTTTTCTATCCAAATAAGTGGATCCAATTATCATTTAAATTTGTTATTCCCTATCTTAACAGGGTTTACAATTTGATTTAAATTTCATCTTTCTCGATTTGAACAAAAAAAAAATCCTCACCATTTGCTTCTTCCATTTTTTGTACAATAAAATAACGGGTTCTCAATCAGACTGCCAATTCAAAGCAAATATATGCTTCTTATAAAAGATAAAATTCTCCATAATCCGATTAAACGCATGATTTATACAACGTCACAATTACACATAATAGGTCACAATCACTCAAAAAAAAAAAAAATTTAAAAAACAGAATACATGATTTATATAATGTCACGTCAAAACATTAAAAATGTCACAACTAATCATGATAAAGCACAATCAAATGACTCCCAACAAGGGTTGAATGAGTGATTTATAAAAGGTTGAACCCCAACTTTAAGGGCCTTCACTGATCTTGTCCTAAACCCTTGGTGGAAGAGGTAAATCGCAGGATGTGCCTCCAGGAGCTAGGGTGGAGAGCTTATGGATAAGCCTAGGCTGTTAACCATATGGTAACTCCCGCTTGCGACATGGCACAAATCCAATATTTCAGGATTCGAATCCTGTACCCCGCCGCGCTGAGCCTTATCCACCCTCCCCTTTGCCACTGGAGATATGCCCTGGGGGGCTTGAATGAGTGATTTATAAAAGGTCACAACAATGCAGTAAAAATGTATCAACTACTCAAAATAGGTCACAATTTTTCACAAAAATGGATGAATATAGAGGCGGATCTAGGATGAATATATCGAGGGGCTTGCAAAAAAATTTAATAGGACTTTGACAGTACGAGAAAAATGAAAAGATGAAAATGGAGAACAATGAGCTCTACTTTTTAATTTGCACGTTTAACACAATACATTAACTTAAAAGTAAAAATAAATGACAAAAAAAGTACAAAAAAACGTGCAATACAAATACCTTAAAACACTTACTAAGTCGGAACTTGAGATTCTTCAAAATGTCAAACTTGTCAATGATTAACTCCGTATTAATAACAAGAACTAAAAATATACAAATTCAAATAATAATCTAAATTCTCAATTCATAAATTTAGTCAAAAATAATAATATACAAGTTGTAATAACTCAAAAATTTATTATATTTTTATATTTAACTATTCAAGTCAGGCGGGTATAATTTGACTTCAAATATAATTTTATTTAAGTTGATGTCGGAGTTAGCAGGAAAAAAATAGAAGTGTTAAATATATTTTAAGTAGTCATTTTTGACAAGTTATTTTAAGTTCACCATTTAACGGTTTTTGTTTCAAAATATGCGCCGCATAGCTGATCTCGAGATCTTCAAAACAATATAAAAAATGTACCTCGACGATCAAGAAATATAGTATGAAAATAAGTCAAAATAGGCGATGACCACAAATTAGATTTATTGAAATCTAATTCGTTTTTAACTCGCTATTTCAACTTTATCATTTAGTGATTTTGCTAATTGAAATGTTCATTACGAAGTATGCCATGAGACATGAGTATTTCAAAATGGTATCAAAAATATTTTTTAACATTTGAGAATTGTAATCAAGAATTATTTCGCAATTTAAATCGGTAAAATGAAAATCAAAACTTTTTCCCCTTTTTGTGAGCTGGGTGGGCTTTGCCCATAGCTAGATCTGCCATTGGATTAATGCATGATTTATATAAGATCGCAACTACTAAAAATATGTCACAATTTCTCACAAAAATGAATGAATGCACTATATATAAGAATGGATGTTCTCCTACCCACGGTGGGTAGATGTTATCCTATCCATTGTTGATGTGGCAATGAATGATTGATAATTCATGGTCCCACGGACCCACACTCATTTAATTTGCCAATCATCCATTGCCACATCAGCAATGAGTAAGATAATTCTTACCCACCATGGGTAGGAGAACATCCCTCAATATATAAGATTGCAACTATTTGGAATAAATTACAATCACTTTATATGAAGTCACATCAAAGCATTAAAAAGATCATCACAACTACTAAAGAAGGGGCCCAGATTTTATACGTGGTCTAAGAGACGGCTGTCTCGAACTTAAAATATTTAAGGTCATATAAATCTAAAAAATTGTGTTAATTAGTTTTTCTTTTTTTATTTATTTGAAAAGATTGGCCTATAGCACTCCAAACCCACATCCAATTTAAAAAGATTACTCAATTAAAATCTTGTATTCTCTTAATTTGAACGTTGAAATGGATAATCTCAACTCGTTTCCAATTTTGTGATTTTTCAGTTCAGAAAACTAAAAGAAATGCTGGGCCTAATTTTACTAAAAACATTGGGCCTAATTTTAAAAGACTAGTGATATGATCAGAAAATTAAACCAAATGACAGTCGGCCCAACATTGAAGTATTTTCATGCAACTTGGACTCGACATTATTCGATTCAAGAACTTGTTAATACAACAACGTGCACCAAAATATTACACTCTAACGATAAAATTATTTGTAAACTTTGGTGAAGTATCGGAAAAATGAAAAGACGTTCAAAAGTGATTTCTGTTGAATTTTGAGACGTAAGAATGCAAATGTTGTGTTAGAGTGCCAATGTCGGTCATGAGATTTGGAGTTTTAGGCGAAAATTTAAACGAAGCCCTTAATAAATTAAAACGTTTTAAATGTAAATTTTTGACAAACTTACAAATTAAAAAATGGTACCTTTTTCTTCTTATTTAGTGAAAAAATAGTTGAAATTTATGTTAAGATGTAGAGTATAATTTGTTGCGTTACGTGAAGCTGAACACGAATCGATCTTCAGGTTGCTTTAGAATTTCATTATAATTAAGAAACTTTCATTGGCAGCGCCCCTTTTTATTTATTGCTCTAATCTTAACAATTTGAAAAATCATTTTAATTCGAGATAAAGATTTCTAAAATGAGGTTTAAAAGAAAATTGCACGGTCTACAATTTAAAGACTAGATTAAGGTAGATAATGTAGGTTAGATTTGTACTTTGTTTTCTATTTAGGCTTAGGCTGATTTAAAAAAAAAAAAAAAATTAGGCCAAAATTTTTGGGCCCTAAATAGTTGGAGGCCAAAGCGGTTGCCTGCCAATCCCGGCACTGTAGAGTGCGACAATAATTGTGCTTATCAACAATTTACTGATGGAATTTGAATAGCGTTAATGTGTAAATAAATTCTTACAGCCTAGTCATTATTAGATCCAAATGTGCAGGTTCTGTATATTCACTCTTCTACAGATGGAAATAGTACAGAAATCATCAAAGAATAAGCAATGAATGCAGCAAAGTAGATATGCACATTAACATGGAAAGGAACTGCATGTAGCCTACGAAAACAAAACAAACAAAACGATCCCTTCTTAACCAGTCATCCGTAGTGACGTCTTTTGTATCATAGTGATCCTCCTATTCAAACTTCCACCATTTCCGAGCACCTCATAGTATTTTTGAAGCTGTGATCGAATCCTCATAGAATAGTCCTTCATCTGGTGACTGAGTGGTGACCTTCAAATGCAGTAAAATGCCTTCTTGTCAAACAATGGGATCTCACATGTTTAGTTATTAGTATTGCCTTGGTTATACATCCAAGTAATTCTCAATTAGCATCAATCAGACAACAAATTGGCAAAAATAAACAAGAGAAAAATATGGACCACGATAACAGAAGTCAAAATCATCTCGACATACATGGCCTTCATCTTGAATCCGGAAGGAGATAACACGAGAAGGAACAACTGTGGCATGATTTACTGAGGTGAGCACAGTATAGTTTACACTTTACACTGTGAAAGGTAAGCATAATTCTTGGAACAGTTTTTTGCACAACTTCATTTCACAGTATTATAAGACTGTTTTCATCTCTAAGTAGAAACGCAATACTTCAATACATTGAGTTGTCGTAATCCAATCTGCTTCATTTATACCCTCTTCTTTGGGCAAGGGATGTGGGCGGGGAAGAAGCAAGGGATACGTGCCAAATTTATGTGATTCATTGTTAAGCCGGTGTACTAGAGAAATACATCAGCCTCTAATGGGAATTTCTATTCCTTGATAGCTATAGTTAACCTGGAAATTCATGAAAGTTGCAGAACATTTTATCGAAAGACAGTCTAGTGTAACGTATTCTACCCTCTAATGTCTATTCTTCGTGTCACTCCAGTTTTCATTGAAGGTTCACAAGGAACCAAAGATCCCAAATTTGAATCAAACCTATGCAAAAGCAGTACTTATTTGATGATCCGCATGATCAGAAATGAGACAAAATTATTGATTCAATTGATACTCTTCTAAAGAGATATTCGTATTCTTCACCAGCCGTGGTCGGATAATCAGGATCCCATTGCTCTGGGGTGCCCGGAAACCACGAAATCGGGCTTTGATTACTAGTTGCCTAGGCCCTATTTAGTGGGAGAGTGAGAAGGGGTCTCTACTTCTCACATACATACACGAACAATCATCAATCCATAAGCCATTAAATTTTAATTAATCAATTACACAAGAGAGGACTTTGATAATTTAATACTGTTCCGTGTTCTCAATCAATCCCAGGATCATAGTAACAAATTTCATATACATTAGAAAAGGACATATGCATCTCAGAAGTCAGAACATATACAAGAAAATCCAAAATGATCGAACATCAAAACAAAAAAGGAAGTTAAAAAATTTACCAATATTTGCTCCCCCTACTAATCTCCTCTACACCTTGTAATGATCTCACAGCCTCTGTTGTAAGTATTAGCCACACCAGGGCCCCTGCAATTATAATATGAAGCCCCAGGCTGTGTACATGGCACAGAATCCCTCTTCAAAGTATCATAACTTATATACTTTTTCTGCATAACCAAAACCCTCCGATTAATCTCTGAATCAAACTCTTCCTCAACAGCCATTTCTGGGCAATCATTGATCTTCCCTTCACAAACCCTTTCCCCCGTCTCACCAGTTTTCGTTAAGTTCAGGTCCAAAATTGAGATCCCATTGCAGAATTTCACCAAGAAAAGTAATACTAGTATCAAGAAATGGGAGCAAATGGGCAGGTGAGTTTTGGGCATTTTTTGGTAAAGTTTCATATTCTTTTTCTTGGTGTTTTCATTTGATGTGGGGGAGTGAAAGTGAGATGTTGTATCAGAGTGCGCGTGTGCGTGAAAATGGCAGACAGTGAGATTGCTTGGGGATTAGGTGAAGTGACATTGATGGTATTGGAGTCACTGTGTTTATCCACCACACCTACTACGAGTGCTGTGGGTGAATGCGACTGACCCACCATGGTCTTTCAAAAATCCAAACTCTAGTTTTTTTAATTTTAAAATAAATAAATAAGTTACTTATTTTTCGAAGTAATTTTTGATATATTACTAAAATAAATATTTTTGTATTTGTAAGTAAAAATAAAGTATCACACAAAAATATTTTTAGAAATAAAATTTTTACTCAATTTAAATTTTACTATTTTATGTGGAAAGTTGGTCCTAATTAACATTTGCTTGAATGTATCACTTCGCAAGTTTTAGAAGGGAGAAATTTGTGTTTATTTATTTATTGTTAATTAAAATATGGATAAAATTATATTTTCTAAAAAATGTATAATTTTTACAGGATTCCAGAAACAAGAACACAAGCGAGATCTGTTTGACACGATTGTTGTCAGTAGAGTTTTTTTTTTTTTTTCAAAAGAGCTTTTAATAAAAAGTACACCATTAAATCATATTTATTTTAATATATTATTAAATTTAATATTTTAATTAAATTATCATGGCATAGTTATTTTAATATATATCATATTATATAAAATTTATTTGTTTAAACTATACACTTAATATTAAGTGGTTTCTTTAATATATGACATATTTGTTAAATGAACGCCAATAACAAAATAAAATGATAGATAATGAAAAATATTATGATTAAAATATGTCAAGATTCCTTATAAAATTAATTGATAATATTAGAATTTTTTCCCCCTTTGATGTGAAAGAATTTAAATATATTTAAAAATTTAAATGTTGTATCAAATGTAGATTCAACATCTCGTAAAAGTTAAATTTAAATTTTTTTAAGAAGTAATAAATTTGAGCTTCTCTAAAATAACTTGCAAAGCTATATTTATGAATAATAAGTACTTATTGATTTTAAGCAAATATCTAAAATTTTAATGAAAAGCACTTGTTTCTTCCAAATAATAAGCGTGGACTTTAAAAAAAACTCTGACAAATACACGCTTAGACGTCTAGAATAAGTGATAATTTCATCATATATTATAAAATATAAAATAATTTAAAAAATACTATCTAACTTTTTTTATTCTAAAAATACTGTTTTTTTTCTGTAGCACTTGTTATTACATTTGTTATGTTTGTTAATAACAAATATAACACGTTTATTATAATTAAAATAACAAATGTAACAACTATTACAAAAATAAAAAATAGTATTTTTATAATAAAAAAAGTATGACAAGTATTTTAAGAAATATTTTATTTATTGTAGTTATTTGTAAAAAATCCCTAAGATAAAGGTTGGGAATCCAAATGTCACATTACCCATGTATAGATTGAAGTAGAGGAGTAATTGAAGAAGTGCCAAGTTAACATAGCAAATGTTTTGAGTAGGTTGATATCGGGCCAACCTTGGATCATCATCGGTAAACATATTCAGATGTCTTGAATTATTTCTTCATGAGTAAGAGAATTCATCATCGTATCATTTTTATTAGAAAATTCAAAAAGTGACGACATTCATTACAGTTCTATAACATAGATAAAAAATGACTTTACATTTATCGATTAATTAATAAATTACTTATTTATCGATAGATAAATAACTCTTTAAAATAATAATTTTTCTTCGCCTAAGATTATTATTTTATAAGGATTTTAATGTAAATGAAAAGAGATATTTTTTTCAAAATATAATCACAAGTTGAATAGGAATTATTTTCTCACATTGCCTTTTGCCTCCTAGCTACAGATTATAAGTAGTGGTCATATAAAATGTGTGGATAAAAATTAGGTAAAAAATTGTGGATTCTACGAAATATATAGATAAAAATGATGTTGTGATTAAAACTTTTTAATAAAATAAAATAAAAAATTAAACGAAGCCAAAAATAAAAGTAACACAAAAAATAAAAAAAATACCAAATTCTTTGTGGTGGTACCACCACGTTAGGTTAAATGTTAATACAATTGAGAATATAGAGGAACGATGATGCCCCCCACTAACTGAGCCTATAAATAGCCTTAATCATTTCATTTCATTAAAAGGGGATGCAAGTTGTATTCTTTGATTTTCAAGACATTCGTTGGTGGTGGTACTTTCGGTCACCATCTTGGGCTAATTGAGCTGTTCATTCTGTATATCTTTAAAAAGAATTCATATGGACCATCAACAACATATATGTTCATTAAACACATTGTAGTGATTGCTACGATAATAATGACTCATTTTTATTAAATTTTTGTTTGATTCGTGAATAAAATTGTTTATTTAAATAAAATTTATTTGAATAACATGTTTATCATTATCCTATTTTGTTTAACTGATGTAAGAATGAAAAAAATTATTATTAAAAAGTCAGATTTTGTATATAAAAAAAACAATTCTATTATCTTATGATATGGATATTCAAAAATAGAATTTTTCTATATTATAAATGGTACATTCATCTCTCTCTCTCTCTTTTTTTTTTTTTTTTTTTTAAAGTGAATCTTCATCTGAATAAAAAAGATTGTCCTCTTCTTTCCGAGGATAAAATTTATCTTTATTTTTTGCTTAAATTGTTAACTGGATAAAAGTATATTCGAACATCAATTTCCCCTAAACAAGATTAGACAAATTTTAATTTAATTATCTTTAATCATTGATCATATATTAAACAGGTCCCAAGAATTATGAAGTGATTCCGATAAAGACCGGTTGCCTTTTCATCATTACTATCTAAATTTCTATCTAATAACACACATGAAATCCTAATGGGTTTTTGTAAATACATTGCTATTCATTCATTTCAAAATCTTGTTAAATGTAGTTTTGAAATTCAATTTTAATTGTTAAGAATGAGATATTTTTCAACATAATATATATCTAATGAGATATATTGTGCAAAGACTTCTCATATGCCCTTAGGTACTTAGACGAGTGCAAGATGAGTACAATGAAAGAAAAGGTTGAGCATATCTCTTACAGTTTGTTTGGCCAAGCTTAAATTATAATTTAAGCTAGCTAAACTAGTCAAACATATTTTTTATTCACACATTTTGTAGGAATCACAATTTACTATCTACTTATTATCCACACATTTCATTGGACCCATAATTTATGAACACTTAAAAAATAATTTCAGCACTTCCAAACATACACTAATAGTCCAGCAGTTGTGGTTTGGTGCAACATAAAAGGACAGAGGAAAGGGAGTTTGGACATTTAGAAAAGACATTCAACATGGCACATAGTTATACAACTAATGAAAAGGCCGCCAATATTACCATTGATCAATTTTGCAAAATCTTCCTACTTGGGACAATATTCAAGAACATTAACATATAGCAACTTGTCAGGTTACACTTATCCTACTTATATTAGACAATGTACGACATTGTGTGCTTAGGAAAAAATGTGTATGTATCGGTACAATGGGGACCTCATATAATTATAATGACTGCATCTGCTTGAGGATCAATGTTTCGTAAGTCGATTGATGTAAGTGGCAATATAAAAGATAGTGATTTATATGTCGCAACCATACTTCTATGTACGATCAAAGAAATTGGAGAACTAAATATTGTTTAAATTATAACTGGCAATGCAAGCACCTAAAAAGCTGTTGGGTTAAGCTTAAAAACTAGGTATCCCCGTATCATATAAATATGATAGCTTGAGGAACGATGATACCCACACTAAGTGAGCATATAAATACTCTCAATCATTTCATTAAAGGGTATGCATGTTCTATTCTTCGATATTTTTAGACATACGTCCACAAAAAACAACCAAACTGACTTAAACATCAGAGTTCATGTGCTGGCCGTAGTTCTAGCTTGGTCATCACGTTGGGCTAACTAAGATGTTTATTTTGTAGATCTTAAAAAGAGTTCACTCGCGGAGGTTGGCGATGGGATGAAACTATTACAAGAAATCAAAGAAAAGAACCACACAATCTAACGTCAACTGGAGAAATTAACCGTACAATGTTCTTGTAGCACCAAATTGATCACAAGGATAGGGCTCAGTTTTGATTTTTCTCAAATCATTACAAAGATGGCAACTCCCAACCAAAACCTTAAAACTCCGATTTACAAGATTAAAAGGTAATCACAAAGAAAACCAGGAATTTCATTCTACATACAATCACGAAGAATATTTTTTTCCCCTCAAATCTTCACAAAGATGGCAACTCCTAACCAAAAACCCTAAAACTCCGATTTACAATGCCCAAAGGTAATCACAAAGAAAACCATGAGTTTTTTTCTACAAACAAGCACAAAGAATGTACGCCCTTACATAGAAGAATAAGAAAAATGGGACAGACAGACTAGACGAAGAAGAAGAGCTACAACCCCATTCTATCATTCTATCAATCTATCTATCTATCTCTCTCGCAAAACTAAATTGAATGCCCATCAATAACAACAACTCGATTAAGGGAACCAACCTCAAGCCACAGCCATTGGATCTTAACAAGATGATCCAATGACTAACAGTAAGTTGGGCCAAACTAACTTACAACAAGAAACAATTGGACAAATTCAAACTCCAATAGTCAATTGGGCCTCTTGAGCAAGAAACCCAACAAATAGGTTGTTCTTCTCAAAAGTCGGCCTAATTAAACTAGAGTTCGGTTATTGGGTTATCAATTTTCTCTTCAATCATGGGCCGAGGCCTTTAAAGTAATACATGTTATTTCATCATCGCCCCAAGAAGTTTATTTGGTCATCACGACCCAACAAACCTTCACTTTGATGCCAAAGAAACCTTGTACAGAAGACCAAATCTCATTGTCTCCACTCTTTATCATCTTGTTCTTACCTATAAGAAAAGTTCACAAGTTAGTAATCATTCAATCAAAAATCCAATAAAATTGAAACATACTAACATCTACCAATATCCAAGAGATCCAAACAACTTTTGAACTTCATCAAGGGTAAAACCTTAGTACTCATATCAGAGAGATTATACAACGAAAGTAGTTTTTCAAGCTTTACTTCACCATGCGACACAATATCTTGAATAAAATGCACCATAGTGTCTATATGCTTAGTGTGCTTGTAAAAAATAAGATTTTTACACAAATGTATTGCAGACTAACTATCAGATAATATAGTTACATTACTATCCAAACCACACAGTTCATTCAAAAGTCCATTAAGCCACAAAGACTCTTTTTATAGCTTCTGTGTTGGCAATAAATGTTAGGAAAAAAACTAGTTGTACAAATATAACAATGTATTTTTCTTCTTTTACCGTGCAATTAAAATGAATGTTATCAACTCAACCCAATCAATATAAATATCGAATAATGAATAAAACTAAACAACATCAGAATTATTCTTTAACGTCGTAAAACTCTTTAAGATAAAAGAAAAATCGACAGGACAAACCGATATTAATCCACTATCAATCGAATAAATATTACAATGTTTCTTATTTAGATTTATACCCTAAATCAAGAGGTAATCTAACACACCAAATCAACAACACCTTATTGGCTAACTACAATAACCATCATCTAACACAATAGATGGAACCCCAAAAATATTAAGTCAATAAAAGAAGAGAAATACCTCACCAAACAATCAATGGTGGAATACAAGAGTTGAAGAAGAAAGCCCAAAATTTGTGCCCAAATTTCCTTTGCCAAAAGTAATCACTTTTCTTCCTTTTTAATTTATCTGTGCGTGCATCTATTCACACGAAACTGTTCTCTGTTCACTAAACCAAGAAAACAGTCGCTACTTCAATATTCTTCTATTCACGTATGTTCTCTGCTGTGGGTATATATATATATATACATTGGTCCTTAGATTTATATTAGAATTTCACTTAAATTTAAAACTATTTAGGCCCCGTTTGACATGGATTAAAAACTGGTTTATTTGACTAAAATAGTTTATTTGACCAATTTTGGTAAAAAAATGTCATGCTACAAGGCCAAAAATTTGGTTAAATAAACCGTTTTTGGTCAAATAAACCATTTTGGTCAAATAAACTAGTTTAAAATCCATACCAAACAGGCTCTTAATTCTTATGGGCTGGACCCATTTAATTTAAAAACAATTGGGTCTAATAATTTAAATCCAACAATCTCCCCCTCCAGTCCATGAGGGAGGTACACCATAAAACTCTAGTCAATCACTTGGAGTTCATCTCCGCCTGCTCAGTACAAAACATAAGCTTCTACCTGGTGATAACCTTGGTCAACATATCGGCAATATTTTCATTAGTGTAAACCTTTTTCAACTATAAATATTATTCTTCAAGTGCTCCACAGATCCAATGATACCTCACATCAATTTGTTTGGTGCGAGAACGATATGTAGAATTCTTGCTCAACTCAAGAGCGCTCTGACTGTCACAATAAATGATGTACTCACTTTGCTTCACATTGAGCTCCTTGAGAAATCTTTTCATCCATATCATCTATTTTTCTGCTTCAGTCACTACTATGTACTCTACCTCGGTAGTCGATAAAGCTACACATTTTTATAGTTTTGACTGCCAACAAACAACTTCTCCTACAAAAGTAAACAAGTACCCAGATGTAGATTTTTTGCTATCAAGATCTCCGGTCATATCTGCATCTGTATATCCTGTCAAAACTAGCTGAGCTCTCCTGAAACCCAAACACAAAGTAGAATTATCTCTAAGATACCACATGATCCATTTTACTGCTTTCCAATGATCTTTGCCTGAATTAGACAAAAATCTGCTTACCACACCAACTACATGTGCAATATCTGGTCGAGTACATACCATGGCATACATCAAACTACCAACTGCTGAAGAGTAGGGAACTAATTCCATTTTCTTCTTTTCTTCACTAGTCGAAGGACATGATCTTTTGGTAAGTTTAAAATGACCACCAAGATATGAGCTAACTGACTTAGCTCCTTTCATACTGAACCTTTCAAGTACCCACTCAATATATTTTTTCTGTGATAGCCACAACCTCTTAGACTTTCTATCTCGAACTATCTTCATACCCAAGATTTGCTTAGCCATCCCCAAATCCTTCATATCAAATGACTTATGCAAGGCTTCTTTCAATTTCTTAATCAACCCTACATCCTGGCCAACTATAAGCATGTCATCAATATAAAGCAGTAAAATAATAAACTTGTCACCTGGAAAAGATCTGATGTAAACACAAGAATCTGAAGTCGTCCTTGTGTACTCCTGACTTGCCATAAAAGCATCAAACTTTTTGTACCACTTTCTTGGTGTTTGCTTGAGCCCTTACAAACTCTTCTTCAATTAGCACACAACATGTTCTTTTCTTTTTTGTTCAAAACCTTCCAGTTGCAACATATAAATCTCTTCCTCTAAGTCACCATGTAGGAAGGCAGTCTTCACATCAAGTTGTTCCATTTCAAAATCTTGACTAGCTACTAAATCCAAAACAACTCTAATAGATGTCATTTTCACAACAGGAGAAAATATCTCATCAAAATCAACACCATATTTCTGCCCAAAGCCTTTAACAACCAATCGAGCCTTGTACTTCATCATATCACCATTGCTGTCTCGTTTGATTTTGTATACCCATTTGTTCCTCAATATTTTTCTACCCTTAGGAAGATTCACTAACTCATATGTGTCATTATTTCTCAAAGAATTCATCTCTTCTGTCATTGCTTTCATCCAATGGACTTTATCATTGTAAATCTGTACCTCTAAAAGACTCTCCGGCTCTCCATCAGTGGTAAACAAAATGTAGTCAGAAGTAGAATACCTAGAAGATGGTCTGTGCTATCTAGTAGACCTCCTAACATGTGATTTTTCATATTCTCTTTCATCTAGAATCTGCTCTTCCTGATTAGCAATCTTATCAATAGGCATATCACCCTGAGCAATGTCATCAACATCATCATCAGTAGGAACTATATTATCCCCAACAATAGGCTGTGGTGTTGGAGACATGAGATCAGGAACAACTGCAGTCACTCTCTTAGGCTGCTCAACTTTATTAAAGTCATCAATCGATCTTCATGAAAAATCACATCTCTACTTCTCACAGTCTTCTTTTTCTTTTGATCCCAAAATTTATAGCCAAACTGTTCATCACCATAGCCAAGAAAAATACAAGGAGTACCTCTAACATCAAGCTTTGACTTATGTTCCTTAGGCACGTGCACAAATGCTTTGCACCCAAACACCTTCAAACGAGAGTAGGATATATCTTTACCACTCCACACTCTTTCTGGAATATCAAAATCTAAAGGAACAGAAGGTGATCTATTGATCAAGTAA
The DNA here is from genome assembly GCA_030279155.1 of Forsythia viridissima. NCBI lineage: Eukaryota > Viridiplantae > Streptophyta > Magnoliopsida > Lamiales > Oleaceae > Forsythia > Forsythia viridissima. Next base: position 7,430,737 of record CM059036.1, read on the forward strand.
CAAGCAGTCTGAGCTGCTTTATCCCAAAAAAATTTAGATAGCTTGGCTGTCTTCAACATGCATCTGACTCTATTAAGAATGGTACGGTTAATTCTTTCTGCCACACCATTATGTTGAGGAGTACAAGATTCTGTGAACTTACGTTGAATCCCAAATTTTAGGCAATACTCCCTGAACTCATGTGAAGTGTATTTTCCACCATTATTTGTTCTGAGGCCTTTCAAAGGCTTTCCTGTTTCTCTTTCTACCATGGTATGAAACTGCTGAAAATACTGAAACACTCGGTCCTTAGATTTCAGAAGATATACCTATAGTTTCCTAGAAGCATCGTCAACAAAAGTAACAAAATATTTGTTTCCACCTAAAGAAGCCACATCACCAGGAGAGCACACATCAGAATGTATTAGTTCTAAGATATCTTCTTTTATTCTAAAAGAGCCACTGAAAGAAACTCTATGTTGTTTACCATATAAACAATGATCACATCGGTTTAGAGACATACCATTGGCTAAGAGAATGACTTTTTTCTTAGCCAGAACTTGCAACCCCTTTTCACTCATGTAGCTGAGCCTTTTGTGCTAGAGCTTGGGAGAAGAATCTTTAACTGTATTCAACCCATTTTTACAAGTTTTTCCATTAGTCTTGTATAGCGTGCAACAAACTTTTCCTCTAGCAATAACTAAAGAGCCTTTTGACAATTTCCATTTCAAACCATCGAAGCTGTTGTGATAACCCTACCGATCAAGAGTATTAATTGAAATTAGATTAAGGCACATATCTGGAATGTGCCTCACATCTTTCAACATCAAGGTGCAGCCAACATCTGTTTGTAAGTGAATGTTGCCAATCCCTACAATCTTCGATTGACTAGTATTTCCCATTTTCATGATACCAAAATCACCCACTATGTAATTAGCAAACAAATTTATGTTTGAAGAGACATGGTAAGAAGCACTGCTATCAACAATCCATTCAATATTAGGATCACCTATGTGTAGGCACTCCTGCTCTCTACAAGAGAGTATATCATCACCATCAGATACAATAGCTGTAGTGTTCTTGTTATCTTCTTTTTTCTTATTGCTACATTCTTTTTGCTCTCTCAACCAAACTCGACTATTTCTTCTAATATGACCCTCTTTGCCACAACGAAAACAAACAACCCTTTTGTCTTTTGACTTTGATCTGCCTCTTGACTTGCTGTAACCTCTTTGCCATCTATTCTTGTTACTTTCTCTATCTTTTGTAACAAGATTCTGTGCATGATCTGAACCTGTACGTATACCTACAGATTTTCTTCTTGTTTCCTCATTCTGGATACTGTCTTTTACAGAGTCCATAGTTAAAACATCACCAGCAGTAGAGTTACTAACAGTCACAACAAATATCTCCCAACTATCTGACAAAGAACTCAAAATCAACCAAACTTGCAATTCTTCTTCAAGAATCATATCCATAGTATCTAATTGATTTATGATATTCTGAAAATTGTTCAGATGCTCTGTCACACTCATGCCTTTTTTATATTTCATGTTGACCAAGTCTCTAATTAAAAAGGATTTCTTAGATGCAGTTTTCTTCTCAAACATAGACTCTAATTTTGATCACAATTTATGAGCATTAGTCTCTTATGCCACATGATGAAATACACTATTATCTACCAATTGTCTGATAGTCCCAATAGCTTTTCTATTCTGAGTATACCATTGCTTTTCTGTCATGTCAACTGGTTTAGCCTCATCACTCTCAATAGGTTCATGCAAATCTTTACAATAAATGATATCCTCCATTCTAGGCTTCCAAGTTACCCAATTATAATTGGTCAGTCTAATCATAGCACTACCAATCGATTTCTCCATTTTAATCCAGACAACCAAATCCGGGCTCTGATACCACTGTTAGGGACAAAACTAGTTGTACAAATATAACAATGTATTTTTTTTTCCTTTTACCGTGCAATTAAAATGAATGTTATCAACTCAACCCAAGCAATATAAATATCGAATAATGAATAAAACTATACAACACCAAAATTATTCTTTAACGTCGTAAAACCCTTTAAGATAAAGAAAAAATCGACGGGGCAAACCGACAGTAATTCACTATCAATCGAATAAATATTACAATATTTCTTCTCTAGATTTATGTCATAAATCAAGAGGTAATCCAATACACTAAATCAACAACACCTTATTGGGTAACTACAATAACCATCATCTAACACAATAGATAGAACTCCAAAAATATTAAGCCAATAAAAGAAGAGAAATACCTCACCAAACAATCAATGGTGAAATACAAGAGTTGAAGAAGAAAGCCTAAAATTTGTGCCCAAATTTCCTTTGCCAAAAGCAATCCTTTTTAATTTCTCTGTGCGTGCATCTATTCACACAAAACTACTCTCTGTTCACTAAACCAAGAAAGCAGTCGCTAGTTCAATATTCTTCTATTCACGTCTGTTCTCTGCTCTGTGTGTGTGTGTGTGTGTGTGTGTGTGTGTGTGTGTGTGTGTGTGTGTGTGTGTGTGTGTGTGTGTGTATATATATATTCAATCCAAATCAATTCTAATTAAATTTGAATTCTTTGACCAAAAAATTGCAACTTGGTCCTTAGATTTATATTAGAATTTCACTTAAATATAAAACTATTTAATTCTCATGGGCTGGACCCATTTAATTAAAAAACAATTGGGTGTAATAATTTAAACCCAACAATATATTCAGATTCAGTTGTACACAACACAACTATATGTTGTAACTATGATTTCCAACTAATACATGCATTACATAAAGTAAACACGTAGGCACAAGTAGACTTTCTATTATCCCTATCTCCAGTCTAATTTGTGTCTACAAAATCTCTCAATCTAACGTGTTCAAAGCTACTCCTAAACACTAGACCTGTATCACAAGACCCCCTCAAATATCTAAGAACCCACTTTAATACTTCCCAACGATTAGGACCCGGGTTAGACATATACCTGCTAAGTGTACTCACGATAAAGGCCAGGCCAGACCTAGTACACACCATTAGATACATGTTATAACCTATAGCATTTGAACAAGGAATCCTACTCATGTGCTCTAACTCTTCATCATTAACATGAGAATGATATTTAGTGAAAACATAAACACACAACCAATTCAGTTTGGGTCGGGTCGGGCCATGGGTTTAGGTTATGGCAGTGGAAGAATATTTGTAGCATATGTACCTGTGTTTGTTGTTGACGGGGTTTCACCAGTAGATTGAAATTTACTGTCCATGTCCATATTAAAATCTGCATATTCAAATTAATATTCAATCATGATCCAGAATATTTAAGTTGAGCATTTCCATTTAACAAGAAACAAGAATCAAAATTACATAACACAATTTAGGAAAACAAAAATATGAGTACAAAGCACAAACATGGAGTCATCAACCAAACCTTGACCAATTTAGGAAGACAGAATCATTGAGTCATCAGCCATAAATTTACACTTATTTACTTTGCAGAAGTTATTTTTCTCAAACGCATCTAGAGGATGCTGAAATGGTCATTCCCTTTTACTTCCATACAAGTAAAAAGTTCAGTCAAGCTGAAATTTAGACCAACAATTAATAGTCATAGACGAAAAATACAAGAAAAAAAAGAATATTGACATTGAATTACTACATAGATTTCACTAGGCACACATATTATCAACAAAAAATAGGGTAAAAAATAAAAAACAGGATCGAGAATTGAATTGGGCAAATGATTAATATATTTAAGAAATTTTACTAATTTTTAGATACTCACACATATAATCAACCCATCTTTTACTAAATTTGAGAAAAAGAAAATATTTGACAAGCAATTTTGCAATATCAACTTATTTGGGTCCATTTGTGTTGTTGTTGGCGAACGGTGTTGGCGAGAATGGTGGTGAAGGCCGAACGGTGTTGGCGATATAGTTGTTTGGGGCTGTGAGGTGGGTGGTGGATTTACCATCTGACGGTCCATCTCATAGAGAAAGGAGGAGAGAAATGATGAATTAGGTTTAGGGCTTTCGAATTGGACTTGGTTGGACTTTGGCTTTGATTCCCATTTTCAATTTCTGCAGATTTTTTAAAAGTAAACATCAGATTTTAATCATTAATTTTTTAAAAATATATATATATATATATTAATTGTTCAGGTCAATTTTGGGTCGGGTTTGAAATTCAAACCGACTTGACCCGACCCAATAACTATAATTCCACTTCATAACCCAAACTGGACCATTTTTCTTGTAAAAAACTAACACAAATTGACTCGAGTCGGTTCGGGTTGGGTAGCGGGTTGTCGGATTTTTTGCCCACCCTTAAACCTATCTTTAAATCTTAAAAGATCGGTCCTAGTGGTATCCTCTTGACCTTAAAAATCTACTTACACTTAACTATGGACTTGTTTTTAGGCCCAGGGACTAATTCTTAAGTTTGATTTTTAGCTAATTAACTCATTTCTTCTTTCATTGCTTTTATCCATTCTACTGATTGCTCACTCATTGTAGCATTCTCATATGTGTTTGGCTCTCTATCAGCTAACTCTTTATAACTATCATAAGCAAAACCAAAAGAAAACTCAGACTTATATCTAAATCTCTGAGATCCTCTATGCTGTCTCATCTCCCTATCTCTAGCTAACTAATAATCTACTAAATGATCATGCTATAAATGATGTTCTTCTATCACTGTCTCACCTATTTCTTCTTCTATATGCTGTTGAACTTGAGTCTCCACCTCACTTAGGGTGCTAACGATTTGCACACTAACCATATCTACCTCCACCTACAACTGGTCACTAACACTGTCTTGCTGTTTTTCACTCAGTTGGCCAACATCAGATCCTAAACAGGGCATCTCGGCTTCATTAAAAGTGACATCTCTACACACAATAATTTCTCTTCCTTTTGGCTTCTATTTCACACCTATACCATTTAACTCTCTTGGGATACCCTAGAAAAACACATTTTCTAGTCATGTGTTCAAGCTTTCTCCCTTTTTAACGAGAAAAAACAGCACAATCAAAGGTCTTAATCATAGAATAATCAACACATTTTGCATACTATTTCTCATAGGGAGTATCACTATTTAAAGCTGTAGATAAAGTTAAATTTATCATATAACAAGCAATAACAACAGCTTCACCCAAAATATTTTTGGAATACCAGAACTTATCATTATGCATCTACCTTTAGTAAACGAAGGTCTATTCATTCTTTAAGGCACCCCATCGTGTTGAGGAGTGTAATGCACTGTTTTATGTCTTGTTATTCCACTTTCTTTACTCAATTTTTCAAAATCAACATTACAAAATTCTTAACCATTGTGAGTTCTTAAGTATTTTATCATTTTACCAGTTTGATTCTCTACTTGTTTTGTTTTTTTTCCCAATTATTAAGGATAACAAAAGTGTTGGATTTATCCTTTAAGAGGTCTAGTGTAATAATCAATTATAGATAGAAAATATCTTTTCTTACCTAAAGTGTGACAACTGGCATGACTCGACAAATCAGAATGCACATAGTCAAGAATTCTATCAGTTTTGTGAACACCCAAAGAGAAAGATAACTTATAATGATTACAAAGCACACAATGATCACAAAACGTTAAATCGAAAACACAATTCTTCCCAAAAAAACACATTTATCACTTAGGAGCTTAAGCCCCTTATAGCTCACGTGTGCCACTTGTTTGTGTAATATGTGTTGGCTGAATAGATAGAGGAGTTTAAACTCCTGATTAGTTAAGTAGTGGTAACATAATCTCTTCTTATTCACCTATCGATATCAAATTCTTTGTCACTTCAGGAATATATCATACTTCTTTTAAAACAAGCACAAAGTCAGTATCAAATTTGATAGAGCTATCCCCAATTCCTACAACTTTGAGTGCAAGGTTGTTACACATAACAACATGGCCTAAATCAGATTCATGCAAGTTTTTAGCCAACCTCTAAGGGATATAACATGAAAAAATGCACCAGAATCAAGTATTCATTCATGCATATATGATTTCACGGTTAAATTCAATTCAGTCAAGTCATCTATAGGATTTACTAATACATAAAGCTCAATTAGGTCATAATTTGAAAAGAATGCTACATTTGCTTCATCTCTCACTTTCTTTTTCATCTTATTCTTTTCTTTTTAACAATCTTTAATGAAATCACTAGTTTTACCAAACCATAGCAATTCTTTCTTTTGCCCAAGGCTTCGATCTAGATGTACCATTTCCCTTCTTTTTAACACCATTGTTACTTGATTTACTAATGTTCTAACTTTCTTTATTTTTACTTCACCTAGAATGAGTCCTACCTCTCACCATATGCACTTCACCACTTTTTTTCTCAAAATTTTTAGCTTTTAATTCCACTTCCTTACTTCTTAAGGAATCAATGAAAATTTCAGGTGTTAAAGTGTCCGTCATTTTAACCTCTTGATAGGTTTCAAGAATTTGATTTAACAAAATAATAGCCTTAAATTCTTTTAACAATTTCTCACCACAATTAATATCTTGAACTAATTTATTAAAAATATCCAGATTGTCGTCTAGATCTTTTGAAATATCAATTTTAAAAACTGAAAAATCTTTCGAGTAAGAAAAGTTTGTTTGGAATAGATTTTAACAAATAAAGATCTTCCAACTTTTTTCAAAGTGCTAGTGTATTATCAATCTTGCATACTTTTTTCAAAACAGCATAAAAAATGTTTAAAATAATAGAAGTGTAGGCTAATTCATCATATTCCTTCTTTTGATCCTCAGTCATATTTGCAGCAAAAGTATCATCTAAGGCTTTAAAGACTTTTTGTTGTATTAAAATTCCCTTCATTTTTTGTTATCAAATTGAAAAATCTCCATTTCCATTGAAGATTACTAACTCAAAACTATGTGAGGCCATGTTTGTGATAGTTTTAACGCAAAAATTTATCAACCAGATATTTATACAAAATGTGACACACATACCTCAAAAGGCAAAGAAATAAAAGATTAAAGAAGAAATAATCATTTCTTAATTTTGAGGTCATAAGTAATATATATTGTTTTATATTCACAGAATTCCGTGAGAATCAAGTCATCGGGTCAAGGGAAAAATAGAGCAAGGGTAGGAGAATTTTAAACTGTAATTTCAATTTCAACAAAAGAATGAATTAACCAATTTACATACAACAAACAAAAATATCTCCCTAAAAAATTAACAAGTCACACTTCAGATTAATCACAAAATTATAATTCGTGCAAAATTCATCAAGAAACAGTTTGTTATAAGCAAGATAGATATTCACAACACATAAACCCAACCAGAAGTTTGCTATCGACAAGATAGCTATCTTTCAGAGCAGTAAAGGGTTTAGGGTCTAGAAATTCTCATTGTGAGAAGAATTTTGTGTGTTCGTATAACTAGAGAGATGCAAAAAATGTTATTTCAGTATTCTAGTGATACCACTTTTTGCCCTAGAATTTGTAACAAGTAGCAAAAGTTGAACGGCCACCAAAATAGGGTCACACGCGTTGCCACAAAATGTATTTCAAAATAGTGCGAAGCCAAATTTGGCTTCACGCAACACCATTCAGAGGAGATTTGAATGCAAAATGAGGATAGAGGTTCAATTCAAAAATAAATAAATAAATTAGATCCAACCTCAAGAACTTCAGAATTTCCCATTTCATGTTTGATTTCTCACGTTGAAGACCTTCAAATCTAGCTATGATACCACTTTGTTACAAGAAATCAAAGAAATGAACCACACAAACAAACGTCAACCAAAAAAATCAATTGTACAAGGTTATTGTAGCACCAAATAGATCACAAGGATAGGGCTCGACTTTGATTTCTCCCGAATCTTCATTAAGATGGAAACTCCCAATCAAAATCCAAAAACTCTGATTTAAAAGGTCCAAAGGTAATCACAAAGAAAATAAGGAGTTTTCTTCTACAAACAATCACAAAGAATGTTTTTGATTTCTTTCAAATCTTTACAAAGATGGCAACTCCCGACCAAAATCTCTAAAACTCCAATTTACAAGGCCCAAAGGTAATATAGAAAACCACGAGTTTTCTTCTGCAAACAATCACAAAAAATATACACCCTCACATAGAAGAAGAAGGAAAAAATAAAACGGGCAGACCAGACGAAGAATAAGTGCCGCATCATCCCCTCTCTCTATCCCGCCCATAGCAAAACCAAATTGAATGACTCTCAATACCAACAACTCAGTTAAGGGAATCGAGCTCAAGCCACGATCGTTGGATCTTAACAAGATGATCTATCGGCTAACAATAAGTTGGGCCAATCTAACTCACAACAAGAAACAACCTGACCAATTCAAACCCCAAAAATCAATTTGGCCTCTTACGCAACAACCCCAACAAATAGGTTGTTCCTCCTCAAAAGCCAGCCCAATTTAGGCTACCACTTTTGTGAAGATTGGGTTATCAATTTTTTATTCAATTTTTGACTGAGGCTTATGAAGTAATACAGGTTATTTCGTCATCGCCCCAGAAAGTTTATTTGGTCATCACAACCCAACAGAAATATTTTGGATCGTCAACAACATATATGTTCCATAGTTATTAGGCTCGGCTCGAACATCGACCCAGATAACGAGGCAGGTCACTAGGTTGTTGGTTCAACTGGTGATCCGGTGGTTGAACCGATAAATCTATTTTTGTTAAATCAACACTATCATATATATATATATATATATATATATATATATATATAGCAAATAAATACGAGACTACTAGTATCATCAACTAATTCTTGTAAACAATAACACAAATTATTGTACTTCATTGTATTGACATCTCATTAATAGAGTGGAGAAGTACTTGGTACAAATTTTGAGTAGAATAGGGTAACAAAAAAATGAAAATTTTCAGGATGGGTCATCGGATTACTTAAAAAATTGGCAGTTTTTTTGAGTCGTAAACGGTTCGATTGCTGGGTGGTCAAATTAAGAGAACCGGATTGGTTGGGGCACTAGGTCACCAATTTTTCGATCGGACCGGCCCAAATGGTCTGAGTTTAATAACACTGATATGTTCATTAACTATTGCTCACCTAGTTAGATCTTCTTGTAGTGATTTCTACAACAATGGCGACTCATTTTTATCAAGAATTATGAAGTAGTTCCGAAAAGGACCGGTTGCATCTTCATCAGCAAATTTGATGGTACTATCTAAATTTCTATTTAATAACATGCTTAAAATCTTAATGGGTTTTCGTAAATACATTGGCCATTTTCATTCGTTTCGGAATTCAATTTGTTTGTTAAGAATGAGATATCTTTTCAATAATATATATCTAATGAGATATATTGTGTAAAGACTTCTCATATGCCACCAGTTACTTAGAGGAGTATAAGATGAGTACAATGAAACGAAAAAGGTTGAATGGTTCTGATTTGTTGCAACTAAAAAGAAAAAAGGGAATAAAGCTTGAACATTAGAAAAGACATTCAACATGATGAAAAGGCAGCCAATATGTGTTTTACTAATGCATTACCATCGATCAATTTTGCAAAATCTTCCTACTTCAGCTAATATGTGTTATATCAACTTATCAGATTATACTTCTCACACTATATTAGACTACGTACTGATAGCCCAAAAAATAACTAACCAAGAGGGGGGTAAATTGGTTTTCTCAAACTTTTTCGAAAAATATTCTCAAAAATGATATTTAAGAAATGAAAATTAATCCACAAAAATATAAGCACAATATAAGTAAATAAAAAGGAAGAGATAGTGCAAATAATATTTTTATGGAGGTTCGATCCAACCAATGATCTACGTCCTCCGTTACCAAGCTCTCTAACACGAACACGGCCTTTTCACTATTTTGATTGACTTATGGTGCAATCCAAACCCTTACAATGTATCCAGTGACTTACAAACAATGAACACCAATCTTTATACAATATTGAACTTTTAAGGACCTCAATATGACCCAAAAATATAAAGAGATTGATTGAAGTATTTCTCTTTAGAAGAATGATAAATACAAGTTTAGTTCTAAGAGAGACTAACACTTTAATGAATAGCAATAGATGAGGAAAGCTCAAGTGTTAGAAGAAAACTTTGTTAAGAATAATGAATCAAAAGTTTGATTTAATCAAACAAAGTTTTCAATGAATGATATTGAATATATAAATGCCATAGAACTTTGAATGAAGTTTTTCAATATGATTTTCTCTATAAATGCTCTTGTAAGTGTTGTTGAATGATAATAAATGAAGTGGTATTTATAGAGTTGAATTTTTGACTATCTGTTGAAACGGATGATCAAACGGTCGACCGGTCAGATAGTCAGAACTAGCCGTTGGAACTGTAAAAAATCAGAACGGACACTTTTTGGAAAGTGACATTCAAATGGTCGATCGGTTCAACCGGTTTATCAAACGAATTGACCGTTTTCACAATTTTGAAAAATTGATTTTGGCTTTGATAAAAATATTTTTATGCAAGTGATAAAAGATATTTTTGAGCTTTCATTCATTGAATTACTATGAATCAAATAGTTAATACATTTACAATTTTATCTAGAATTCTATTCTTCAATCTTGATATTCGAATCTTGAAATTTGGATCTTGAGATAATTGAACTCTTGTACTGATTTTGACTTGATCTTGCCATTGCATGAGAGTTCGATTTGTAGCGCTTTGAATATTGCTTGAAAATAGATTGTTAAAAAACACAACTATTTTGTTTGTTATAATCAAAACATTAAGGTTTAAAGTTAACCATATGTCAACAATTTCTCCCTTTTTGATTATGACAAACAATGTGAGAATATAGAATAATGAGATAAAATAAAGCATATATATTCTCCCTTTCTTTTTCAAGTAAACATGGTTTGATGAATTTGTCATTGTGATACCATTTTTATTTGATTAACCAATTCATATACATCATCGTAATTTCATCACATATTCATATATATTATCTTTTTTACCAATTTCTTTACATCACATATCACATCACATTTCTTCACATCACATATTCTTCCCCCTTTTGGCATAAACAAAAAGACAGAAGTAAAACATTAAGGTAAAATCATTCATTGATAAAACTTGAAAGGTAAAATATGCCATACATCGATAAACGGAAAAGTTAAAGACAATTATAGTTCAAAAGACACTAATGAAATACTTAGAACAAACACATAAACTAAAATAAGAAAGAGATAATCTAAATCTCCGGCGGAGGATGTGGAGGGAGCACGGCGTCGAGACGGGAGTGTAGAGCATGAAGCAATGTAGTCATGCCGTCAACCGAATGTTGGAAAGTCCCTATGGTATGGTGTAGACCCTCGATCGAAGATGTAAGCGAGCCGATCCATCCATTCAGTAAATTAAAATGGTCCTCATTGAAGCCGGAGGTGGAGGACGACGGCCGATGTGATCGTGGTCGAGATGGCGACTCATCTTCATCAATATTCATGTCTTCACCCTCGAATGGTAACGTAGAGGGTCCCGACTCATCATCAAATCCTTTAGACTTTGCCACCCATTGTCCGTTTTCTTTGACAATCTTCATTCATTTGAGAGTGAGGATGTTGATGGTATTGCTGGCTTTAGGATGAAGGGTGACCGAGTCACGAAAAGAAACATCAAAGTGTTGAAATTTTTTAGTAAGGATCATGCCGTAGGGAAGTGCCTTAGCCCTAGTGCCGCTAAGAACACAGTTCATATGCTGGATCATAATATATGAAAAGTCCAGTTTGCACCCACGGAGGATAGAGTTGAGAAGAAAGACATCATAATGATTGACCTCATCTAAATGACCTTATGGAGGACACGACACGGAAGAGTGAGTTGATTCGTGCTAAGACGTACGACAGCCTCAAAATGCTTGCCAGTGACGTGACAACAAGCCTAGACCGGATTGTATTCGTTAGTGTGATGAATTGTTTTGGTGGTATAGAGACAAATACCACTATCCTCAAGATGAAGAATGGAACGAATAAGTTCTTGAGTGATCTTAATTCGTTTGTTTCGAAGAAGGCACAAAATACCCGAACCCGGAGAGAAAATCATATTTGTGTAAAAATCTTTGACAATGAAGGGATAAACTTTATCGTTTAGGGTAAGAATAGGAACCCAACCCATACACATGAAAAGATTTTCAATATCAAAAGAGGGTGCATCGTGAGTGAATGAGGCAAGGTCGACGTTCTTACCTATGAGGACGGGACAACAATCAATTTGTTTCGTTTGAGGGTCCTCTTTAGAGAAGAATGAAGAGGATGGTAGCCTTTCTCTCCTAGAACGCTTGGTAGCCATCTTGACCCGAGGTATTGTGATGGAAACAGATGATTGAATCTAGGGTTTAAGTTCGTCCGTTTGAGGAATTTGATGATTTCATGGACAAAAATTGGAGATTTTTTGGATTTTAGTGTTGAAAAGATATGGGTTTTTGATTTTAGACTCAAATTTGAAAGATTTGAGACGGATTTGATGAATGGGAAGATATTTGGAGAGAAATAACGTGGGTCGCGCGAAGTTGGAATGAAGAAATTTGAAAAATTTCTAACTTAAAATCCTGATTTCTGCTGATACGGTCGACCGGAAACTACAGACGGTCGACCGTTTGAACTGAATTTTTGAAAAAGAACTTTCTGTTCAAACGGATGAGAAGACGGATTATGAAACAGTCGACTGTATGTTATTAAACGGTCATCCGTTTCTATGAAACGGTCATCCGTTTGAGTCTACCAATTTATGTTGAAAACATTCTGTTCAAACGGATGAGAAAGCAGACGAGTAGAAGGTCGTCCGTTTTAGTTGATCAAATTTGTACAAAATGTTCTGCTTAAACGGATGAATACCCAGATGAACAAAATGTTATCCGTTTAGCATCAAATGGACATCCGTTTATCTATACGGTCGTCCGCTTTAGTGGATTTCCAAAAAAAAATGTTTAACGATTTGATCATTTGATAACTACTTTAAAACACGTTTATCATATGAAATGCAATCAATTATAGAAAACATAAAGAGTTAGCCACATATTTCACATTCATCAATTATACCTAAATTTCGTCGAATGTATGAAAATCTTTCGAGTGCTAATGGCTTTGTGAGAATATCGGCCAATTGTTTTTCGGTGTTTACAAACTCCAAAGTTATATCTCCCTTTTGTGCATGGTCTCGAAGAAAATGATGTCTTATCTCAATATGTTTGGTTCAAGAATGCAAAACGAGACTCTTGGATAAATTTATGGCACTAGTGTTATCACACATGATAAGAACTTTTTCAAAAGATAGGTGATAGTCATTTAGAGTTTGTTTCATCCATAGGATTTGAGCACAACAACTAGAGTACAACAACTAGCGACGGAGATATACTCGGCTTCGGCGGTTGACAAGGCAATGTAATTTTGTTTCTTACTAAACCAAGAAACTAAAGCAAAACCTAGAAAATGACACGTTCCACTAGTACTTTTATGGTCAATTGTGCAATCGGCCCAATCGGCATCCGAATAGCTAAGTAAATTAAAATGAGTTTCTTTAGGATACCAAAGACCTAAGGATCTAGTTCTACTAAGATAACGGAAAATACGTTTTACGGCACTAAGATGAGAATTCTTAGGATTAGATTGATATCTAGCACATAAGCATACACTAAATATAATATCGGGCCTACTAGCGGTTAAATAAAGAAGAGATTCGATTATACCTCGATATTTTGTTATATCAACGGAAGTACCTTGCTCATTTTTATCTAATTTGATTGATGAGCTCATTGGAGTATCTATTGGCTTCAATTCTTCCATTTTAAACTTTTTGAGCATATCCAAGATATACTTGGTTTGATTAATGAATATTCCATCATTAGTTTGTTTGATTTGAAGCCCAAGAAAGAACTTGAGTTCACCCATCATACTCATCCCAAATTCCCTGCTCATACACTTAGAAAATTCTTCACATAGAGAAATGTTAGTAGCACCAAAATTATATCGTCAACATAAATTTGAACAACAATCATATCATTCTTTTTTGTTTTTATAAATAGTGTTGTATCCGCCTTACCCATTAAAAAGTCATTTGATAAGAGAAATTTACTTAATCTCTCATACCATGCTCTAAGAGCTTGTTTTAGTCCGTAAAGGGCTTTTCTAAGTTTGAAAACTTTGTCCGGATACTTATAATTTTTAAAACCGGACGGTTGCTCAACACAAACTTCTTCTTGAATGACCCCATTCAAGAATGTACTTTTGACATCCATTTGAAAGAGAGTAAAATTATTATGACAAGCAAAAGCAAGAAGCATGCGAATTGACTCTAATCTAGCAACCGGTGCAAAAGTTTCTTTGAAATCAATGCCTTCTTCTTGATTGTAACCTTGAGCCATTAATCTAGCTTTGTTACGCACAATTATACCATTTTCATCTGTTTGTTTCGAAAAATCCATTTTGTGCCAATAACGGTTTGTGAATTTGGTCTAGCAACTAAATCCCAAACATGATTTCTTTCAAATTGATTTAGTTCATCTTGCATAGCTAGAATCCAAAATTCATTGAACTCTGTTTCTTTAAAATTCTTTGGCTCGATTTGTGAAAGAAATGCACAATTGTTATGAAAATTTCTAAAAGAATTTCTTGTGCTTACCCCTTTTGATGGATCACCAATGATGAGATCTTTTGCGTGAGAGGGGACAAACCTCTATTCTTTTGGTAACGATGAAGTGTTAAGATCTTTATGAGGTTCTTCTTCATTTTGTTGTATAATCGTTTTCTCATCATGTTGAATTTCAATGTTATTTGAATTCCATTTGTCTTGATTTTGAACACTTAGTTGTTCAAATGAGATTTCCAAATCTTCATCATCAATGACTTTTTCTTGTTCAATGGAATTAGTATCATCGAAGACCACATGTATAGATTCTTCAACTACTAAAGTTCTTTTGTTAAAAACTCTAAAAGCTTTGCTAGTAGATGAATATCCAAGAAAAATTCCAATGTCAAATTTTGGATCAAATTTTCTTTTGTGTTTAAAATAAAGCACTTACAACCAAAAATTTTAAAATATTCGATATTGGAAATTCTATTTTTCCAAAGCTCATATGGAGTTTTGGTTTTTTTTTTCGACTAACCAAAACTCTATTTAAAATATAATATGAAGTATTTACGGTTTCGACCTAAAAGTATTTTGGTAAATTGTTTTCATTCAACAAGGTCCGAGCCATTTCTTGTAATGTTCGATTCTTCTTTTTTACTACACCATTTTGCTGAGGAGTTCTAAGAGCCGAGAAATTATGTTCATATCCATTTGATTTGCAAAACTCATCAAAAGCTATATTTTTAAATTCTTCACCATGATCACTCCTAATTGTGGTAATGGTGTATCTTTTTTCATTTTGGATTCTTTTGCAAAAGTGTTTAAATGCATTTAAAGCTTTATCTTTTAAATTCAAGAAAATGACCCAAGTAAATCTTGAAAAATCATCAACAATAACAAATGCATAATGTTTTCTACTTAAACTAGCGGTTCTATAGGGTCCAAATAAGTCCATGTAGAGAAGTTGTAAAGGTCTTGAAGTAGAAGAGTGTTGTTTAAATTTGAAAGAACTCTTTACTTGTTTTTCAAATTGACAAGCATCACAAAATTTATCTTTTTCAAACTTTATATTTGGTAAACCTTTTACAAAGTTATTTTTGGAGATTTTTGAAAGTAAGTCCATGCTAACATGACCTAATCTCCTATGCCATAACCAAGAATCATCCTTTATACTTGAAAGATATTTTATTTCTTTTTCAAGTTCAAGTTCAATAGTTATGATGTAAACATCCTTACTTCGGCTCCCCATGAACAATACCTCTTTAGATATAGCATCATCAATGAGGCATTTGGAAGAATCAAATTTAATGACATAACCTTTATCACAAAATTGACTTATACTTAGCAAGTTATGTTTAATGTTATCAACTAATAAAACATTTTCAATGGAGGGAGAAGAACGATTACTAATATTTCCAATGCCTATAATTTTTTCTTTGGCATTGTCTCCAAAAGGTACATGACCTATATCTTTTCTTTTGAGACTTGATAGTAATAATTGATCTCTCATCATATGTTTTGAACAACCACCATCCAAGAACCAATTGCTTTTGACCTTTCGTGGTTCGAACCTACAAAAATAATTTTAATTTTTGATTTTTGGTACCCATATAAGTTTGGGTCCTTGTTAGTTAGTGTTTGTGGATTCTTTTATCCACTTGTGTTTCCTTTCAAAGTATAGTCACTTTTTAGTTGAACAATTATAAGCAACATGACCAATTTTCTTGCAAAAACTACATGTTATGTTTTGTTGAGAAAAATTGGATGATTACACAAATATGGTTTCAAGGGATTTTTGTTTCAAGATAGGTTTATATCAAATTCCTCCTTTGTTGAACACACATTTTTGCTCACCAAACATTAATTCAAAGTTTTTCTTTCCTTAGATAAACTTGTGAATAATACTTGTTAAATCAATCACTTTTTCTTTCAATGAAACATTTTCTTTAATTAAGGACTTATGATCATCTTTTTCTTTTTCAAAGTCCTTTTGTACAATAAAGTGTTTCTTGACTACTTTTTTCAATAATAAGTGTTTATTGTTAAGAATAGAGTATTTTAAAACAAGTTTTTCAAAATTTTCGAGAATTTGTAAGAGTCATTGTTATTTGTACTTACTTCATCCTCAATAGCTATGAAGCACATGTTGACGATTTCTTCTTGAGCTTCATCTTCTTCGAGATCATATTCATCATTATCGTCCCATGTAGCTTGAAGAGCTTTCTTTTTGGTGAACTTCTTTTTGTTCGGGCATTCGGTCCTCTTATGACTAGGTTTTCACAATCATAGCATATGATCTTTTTGTTTTTTTCTTCACCTTTATCATCATTCTTTTGAAATCGCTTATTGTTTCGAAATCCTCTCCATTTCTTGACAAGAAGAACTAAGTCATCAAGTTCTTCATCACTCATGTTTGTGTTGGAGGATCCTTCATCGTTTGTTGATTTCAACTTCTTGGGAGGCTCTTTCATCTCTTCTTTGCTTCTTCTTGTTTTCTCATTTGTTTCGGCATTGTTGAGCTCATACGTCATTAATGTTCCATATAGCTCCTCCAATGGATAAGTGTTGACATCTTTTGTATTCTCTATCAACATCCTCAAGAAGTTCTAATTTTTCGAGAGAGACCTAAGCATTTTACTCACAAGTTCACCGTTAGTAAACTTTCGATCAAAGCCCTTAAGGCCATTAATAATATTGGTAAAGCGAGTAATCATATCAACAATAGGTTCATCTTGCTTTATAAAGAAATTTTCAAAATCTTTTGTCAGTAAATTTATTTTAGTTTCTTTAACCTTGTTGATACCTAAGTGAGTTATCTCTAATGCATGCCAAATATCATATGTGGAATCACATGTGCTAATACGATTAAACTCATTTTTATCTAAAGTACAATAAAGTAAATTTTTGGCTCTAGCATTCAAAGACAATTTTCTTTTATCCTCTTCATCATATTATTCTCTCGGCTTAGAAGTAGTTTGGTCCGGTTTATCATTAACTTTAATAATTTTTGTAGGCACATATGGACCAAACTCGATGACTTCTCAAATGTTATAATCAATTGATTGAATAGAAATCATCATTCTAGTTTTCCAATAATTGTAATGGGTGCCATTAAAGAAGGGAGGACGATTTGTAGAGTGACCTTCAAGGTTTTGAATATTTTGGTTAGCCATTACTCAATATTGTATAATCTTCAAAAAAATGAGCACCTTGCTCTGATACCAATTGATGGCCCAAGAATAACTAACTTTTCTCAATCTTTTTCGAAAAATATTCTCAAAAATGATATTTAAGAAATGAAAATTAATCCACAAAAATATAAGCACAATATAAGTAAATAAAAAGGAAGAGAGAGTGCAAACGATATTTTTATAGATGTTCGATCCAACCAATGATCTACGTCCCTCGTTACCAAGTTCTCCAACACGAGCACGGCCTTTCTACTATTTTGATTGACTTATGGTGCAATCCAAACCCTTACAATGTATCCAGTGACTTACAAACAAGGAGCACCGATCCTTATACAATATTGAGCTTTCAAGGGACCTCAATATGACCCAAAAATGTAAAGAGATTGATTTGAGTATTTCTCTCTAGATGAATGATAAATACAAGTTTAGTTCTAAGATAGACTAACACTTTAATGAATAGCAATAGATGAGGAAAGTTCAAGTGTTAGAAGAAAACTTTGTTGAGAATGATGAATCAAAAGTTTGATTTAATCAAACAAAGTTTTCAATGAATGATATTGAATATATAAATGCAATAGAGCTTTGAATGAAGTTTTTCAATATGATTCTCTCTATAAATGCTTTTGTAAGTGTTGTTGAATGATAATAAATGAAGTGGTATTTATAAAGATGAATTTTCGTCACTTTCTGTTGAAACGGGTGACCAAACGGTCGATCGGTCAGAACTAACCGTTGGAACTGCAAAAAATCAGAACGGACACTTTTTAGAAAGTGACATTCAAACGGTCGACCGGTTCAACCTGTTTATCAAACGGATTGACCGTTTCCACAATTTTGAAAAATTGATTTTTGGCTTTGATAAAAATATTTTTATGCAAGTGATAAAAAATATTTTTGAGCTTTCATTCATTGAATTGCTAGGAATCAAATAGTTAATACATTTACAATTTTATGATTTTATCTAGAAATTTATTCTTCGATCTTGATCTTCGAATTTTGAAATTTGGATATTGAGATACTTGAATTCTTGTATTGATTTTGACTTGATCTTGCCATTGCATGAGAGTTCGTTTTGTATCGCTTTGAATATTGCTTGAAAATATATTGTTAGAAAACACAACTATTTTGTTTGTTATAATCAAAACATTAAGGTTTAAAGTTAACTATAGGTCAACACGTACAACGTTGTTTGCTTAGGAAAAGAGCATGTCAAGAGAAAAATTCAACATACAAGAGATTTGTGGAGGAAAATGTGAGTCTCTATCGGTGCAGCGAGGACCTCATATAAATATAAGGGTTGCATATGTCGGAGGAGCAATGTTTTGGAAGTTGATTGATGCAAGTGGCAATATAAAAGATAGTGATTTATATGCTATAACGATGCTACTACATACTATCAAAGAAATTGGAGAACAAAATCTTGTTTAAATCATAACCATCAATGCAAGCACTTAAAAAGATGCAGGGTTAAGCTTAGAAACTAGGTATCCTTGTATCTTTTGGACTCCTTATTGGGTACGTACATAGTCTAAATTTGACATAAAAAAATATTAGTAATCCTTCAGAAAAATCATAATGAGTAGCTTGAGGTAAGACAAGAATTTTTTTTTTGGAGGAATGTAGCTCTTTTATGGATTTCGCTGCGGAGAACATAAAAAGTAGGGGTGAACACAGTTTGGTTTATACGGTGTTTGGTCAAATTTGAAATCAAACCATTTAAAACAGTTTGAAAATTTTCAAATCAAACCAAACTATTTCACTTTCTAAATCAAACCAAACCAAATCACTTTATTACGTTTTGATTCGGTTTCAAACCACAGTTACCAAACGAAATAAAATCAACACATTTTAAACGAGTTAAAATATAAATATTAGTCTAAAATATAAATATTAGTATCAATATAAGACAAAACAATGTAATTTTCACTTCTAATCATTAAAATACAACAACATTGGTTCATTTGAGAAGTAATAAAATCACGACTACGGGCATTTGCAACTAGATATTGGTTTAATTAACTATATGTTTGGCAATACTTATAAGTTGGTCAAATATCATTTTTATTTTCATATTTTATAAGACCTACAACTTTTATTTAATTTTTTTATCTCCACATTCCGTATGATTCACTATTTATAATCTACAATTTTTTTTTATTATCAAACAAGACTAAGCCTTGAAACTAGGTATTCTCATATATCTCCTTGTGTGGTACATAATCTGAATTTTGATTTTTTGATCCGTCTGAAAAATCACAATGATTAGTTAGATGTAAGACAAATAGAACAAGATCAGAGGAAGGAAGCTCTTTTATGTTTTCTTTTTTTTTTCTTTTTTTTTTTTTATATATATTATAATTTATATTTGTATTTGCTATATTATTTTCTACATTTTAAGTATGTTAGTTTTATTGTTTTGGCATTAAAACATTATGATTTATACCTTAACGATCTCATTAGTATGGATATGAAATTATGAATGCCATTTTTAAAATGCATTTGCACTTAGAAATTATCAATTTGACTATTAAAACTACTAGAAGCCAATTTTCAAACACGAAACATAATGTTTACGACAGAAAATGGAAGTTTTAACTAATTAATTAAAACATTTTTGATGTTGAAATGACTTTAATAAAAAATTCGTAACTACGTGTACATGTAAATTAACAAAAAATAAATAAATTGATGATTATAAATAAAAATTTGTCATTCAATATTAATATTCAATGACAAAAATATTTTTTGCCGTTAAATACTTTTCTTTACGGGTCTTTTACAACGAGTTTGCAACAAACTTTTCTTATTGTTAATGATATTCAACAAGAAATCTTAGACTTTTTTACGACAATAAATGTTTGTTGTTAAAATAAAAATCTCTTGTAATGATGTTGAAGATATAAAGTTTAAATAAATAAAATTTGTTTGTGTCTATGAGTTTAAGATCTAAGATGTGTAAACCCAATAAAACTATATAAGTGATTATCTGTTGTGCCCATTTATGAAAGGATAATGCTCCTTGTACCCACAGTTTTACCACCTCTTTGACACCATGATGATGTGGCGAAATAGTATAATGACCAATCTGCCCTTCTAGCTAAATCCCAGCATTGTCTGTAAATAAAATTTATTCCAGCTGTATATCAAAACCCGTGGAAAGAGAGAGGCCCAAGACCGTGGAAAGAGAAAGGATCCGTTCATCTCAAACTCCAATCGAACTCCTCCAGCCATCGGTGGTCGCATCCTGGAGCAGAGCTAGGCGAAGAGAACGACATAAAAGTAAGTAATGAGTTATTGGCTAATTTTTGGAATCGATCGCCATGTTCGATTTAGGTTAAGATTCGTCGTCATCGGTGATTAAGGAGTTCGTAACGTGGATAAAGTATGCATTTTGTTTATATTTTCAGATTCTTGTTGTCATTTTATTGACTGAGATCGTGTTCAGAATACAAGAATGTCATTTTATCTTCTTGTTGTCACTTTATCTCATTTTATTTTCAGAATTAGGGCTTATGCGAATTAGGGCTTTTGCGAATTAGGGATTTTCATATATGCTCTATTGACACAACAATATGCATTATTTTGTTTTTCAGAATTTGATTGTAAGATTTTATTGATAAATCTGTACATACAAATGAAAACAAGCAAATACAAGAATGATTATGTTGTGAAAAAATAAATGAAAATAATTATGCCCAGTAAGTATTTTACAATTTATTGACTTTAAATTTCTTGCGATATGTAATTACATTGTTGATAATTGATTTACAATTGTGAATGGAACAGAGTTTTACAATGTTAGGAAAGAACAAAGGAATTTGTTATAGTTGTAGACGGCCAGGGCACTACTTGTCAACATGCCCAAAAAAACAACGATGCCCCGTATGTGTTAATGGCTTTGTGAAATGGATGGAGGTCGAAAAGAAGTCTGCGAACATAGGGAGGTTATTCTTTTGTTGTAGTAGTAATTGTGGATATTTTAAATAGAGCGATGACAATCTCAACAGTGCTTATGATGTAGGTGAATCAAGTTGCGTTGCTTCAGGTAGTTCTACGTCGAAAGATGAAATCGAAGAATTATCACGTATATTCAAAATATTTGCTTAGATAACCGAACGACAAGATGTAGAGATATCGGTAAACGTCACCATTCGTAAGGGCAAATGAAGTACGGACGAGAACAACAAAGGGAAAGACAAGACAGAAATGAATTAGAAATATTTGTTAATAAATTGGATCTATTTAGTTGTATTAGGTAGTTTCTTCTCAATTTCATGAAATTAATGAAGCTATTGTAGTTGATTCTTATGAATGTATGAAAGTGTTGTGGGTTCCTTATTTCGGATCCAATTCATTTCTTGAATTTGCATGATTGTAAGTAAGAGACTTATCAATTCATCACTTCAATTTGGCTGATATTCGGACAGCATTAGGACATGTGAGAATTGAACTAAACCATAGAAATTGCATATTAAGTGTATTATCAAACCAATGCTAATCTTTGTTATAATGAAGACATTTTGTTTGTTAACAAGCTTCCCAAACGATTGTAATAAATTAGTCCATTGAAATGGATTATTGAAGAATTGAATCCCTTTGGCAAGTGAATTTCAGGTAATGTTCAGGGCTACAATTGCATAAAATGTTGCATAGAATCAGGCAGAGTTCTAGCAATTAATAAAGGAGGACTTCTATGTATGTATACTTTGTAAACCATCCATTACAGTTGTACAATTTTACATTATATACATGTTTCAAATTTCAGAACACTAATGTGTGTAGTACAATCCCATCACAACTTTTGAACTTGAGAATTCACGTGCATAATACTTGCATGAAATATTTCTTCTACTTGTTTTCTGTAAGTGAGTATGGAACCAAAAGAGGAACAAAAGACTACACGTGAAAAAGTTCTCTATTGGCTGGGAGTGAGCTTGAAACAGAGAGCTAACCACAAGTTTTCATCCCTACTGTCAGGTTTAGAAATTCTAGCTTAGCAATTGCATGTACAAAAGATTGCATGGACTCCACTACGAATTTAAGCGGTAACTGATCTACATTAGAAAGGCACGCTGCTGCTTGTTGCATGTAGGGGAAAGCATTTGGAATGACTATGAAGCAAACAGTTGACAGCCCAGCAAATTGACTAAACTAATTAACAAAATCCATGACCAAGTGCCCATTACTGTCAAGCTATAGTTAAAATTAATGCATAAAAAATGTTTAGCATATGAAAATTGCCCTAAAGATTATTCCTGATTGTGATCTGAAGCTCATATTTGTTTAAACTCAATGACCCATAACCAAAAATAATTCACGCATGATCAAAGGAAATATGATATCCATTACATCAACACCCTGCTGGAGCACATTTAATTTTACAAGAAAATATGAAAATTACATGTTAAGTCTGTGAATTGGTTCACTAGTACACTCATCCACTACGTCATGAAGCCCGTACTCTACGAGATGTTGATGAACACTCAAATTATGATCCAGCTGAAGTGTAGGCATGAAGTTAACTCCATAGCAATTGCTCCAAGGTTGAAATTGATCACCCTATAATGGTACACATATCCATTTGAATTTTTCATCTTTGAAAATAAGACTATAAAATTAGATTAACTATTAGAAAATGTATTTCTTACCAGGTTAGGTAATGACACAGGATGGTAAGGTTGCATTGATGGCTGTATGGATGCACCAATTTTTTCCATAACAGATTGCACAATCTTCCTTGATTTATTTCCTTTTGAAGGAACCTGTATTACAATGAAACAAGTTAACTCAAATGTAAGTACATGTACATATACTGAAAAATTAAATGTAATTAGATCTACCTTTGGTTTCTTCGAACTTGCTTCCAATGGACCTTTCCTACGAAGCTTCTTAGGCGCTCTTTTAGTTCGTGATAATTTCGGATCCAAAATTTTCTCCATTGAATTTTTTTCACCTACGGTACTAAGCGAGCCTATTTGCACACTTTATTGGGAAAGGAGATTACTACCGCAACTGGGTCTGGATCTCGGTATAGATATGTCATTGGATTGACATTCGATCCATTCCATAATCTCCCGACTTCTTTCTTCATCATCTGCTACCAAGTCTGCTACCTTTGCAAATGCAAGACACAATCGATCATAACGTAATTGTCCAGGATTAGTAATCCAACCATCGTAGTTGATTTTAACTCTTGTATAGGCTCGGCTTACGTCTCTCCTCCATCCCTTCAAGATGTACGCATCAGGAAGTTTTGTAATATCATTATGGATCAATACTGTTATTGCATGTTTGCACAATATTCTCCTAAACTCAAATAAGTGACAACTACAAACAATATGACATATATCTCTTTGAAACGAAACCGTAAACATTCTTTTTTTCACAGCCTCATTCAATATGATATCTTCGCGTACCTCGTAAGCTATGCCAAAGCAACCCTCTTAAGTAGATATAACGTCACAATACACTTTTCCAGTAAATTCCTCTTGAAACTCTCTAAATTTCGCAATGGTGTAAATTTCTTGAAATTGCTTCTCCATCTCATACTTAGTTGCACATGGGACCATTTGGGAAAATGACCTAAAATCTGCGTGAAACTCCTTCTCCACTTTACTCCTCATTGCACGCTCATATTGTTCCACAAATAGCTTTAAAGAGGTTTTCGAATGGACATACCCATCAAAGAATGCATTAATACCCTCACTACGTTGAGTAGTGGACATCCCCGCCCAGAAACTAGTTTTCAAGAAACATGGAACCCATTGACTTCTGTCTTTGTAAAGACCAGCCAACCAATCGTTGTCATGTAAATCAAACATTTCAAGCATCGTATTCCAACCATCCTCAAAATCTGCGGGACTCTGTGCATCATATACTAAATTATGTATAGCAGAAAATATGAAATCCTTTCGATTGTTGTTCCCAAATTTTTCTGGTAATTTTTTCATTATATGCCACAAGCACCACCTATGCCTTGTTGTTGGAAAAACGACCTGAATTGCATTTTGCATAGCCCTATCTTGATCGGTAATAATTCCATTGGGAGCCTGACCATTCATACATTCTATCCATGTGTTGAATAACCAAACAAATGTCTCTGTATCCTCATTAGATAATAATCCACATCCAAGTAATGTTGATTGTCCGTGATGATTCACTCCAACAAAAGGGGCAAAAGGCATATCATATTTATTAGTAAGGTATGTTGTATCAAAGGTCACTACATCACCGAATTCTTTATATGCTTGTCTACACCTATTATCTGCCCAAAAAAAGTTCTTCAATCGACATTCCTCGTCTAAGTCCATATTAAAGTAAAAACCAGGACAATTTGTTTGCATCTTTGAAAAATACGCATGTATTGCCGTAGCATCGCCTTCCCCAAGTCTTAACCGCCTAACTTTCTCAATGTAGTTCTTACAATCTTTTTCAACACAAGTCATCTTCTCATAACCACCTACCTCAACAACTGCTGAGTTAAAACTTTTGTGCAATGGAATTCCAGCTACATCATTACATTCGAACTTCGGTTTCACATGTGCACTAACTTGTCGGTTGCATCTATACATTCTTGATTTGGAAGGGCTTGTTTCATGATTATGTTCTAGATTAATTGTGTTAATTCTCCATAATCCACTAATCTCTGAAACCGCTGTTAGTCTAGCTTGACACCCTGTTTGAATAGTTGGTTGGGGCTTCAAAGAAGTGCTCATACTACTACTTTTACGACCTTCTCGACTACATGTTAATGTCACATATCTTAGAATCCCATCATTCCCCTTCCTAGAATTTCGTTTTCTAATTGGAAAACCTATAAGATAAGCGTATCTTTTGTAAAATTCGAAAACTTCATTGTCATCCTTAAATTTCATCCCAACGTTAGGCACAATCGCACTATTTTCCCCTAAGATGTCATCATCCAGCTTATTCACATTCTCCCTTACCTTGTCAATATCAGATTCTTCAACATTATTGTCATCCACATTTTCAACATTCATATCAACCATCTCATCATCAAAATAAACTTCATTGTTTCCTGGATATATAAAAAAATTCATTAAACACACCTACTTACAGAAATTACATAATGAATATTAAAGAATCTACATTTACAGAAAATAAACACACCACTATTAAGCAATTCATTTTGAACATTTTTCTTCAATACATTTCAATACATTCCAGCCACTTTTTCTTCCAAAAACAAACAAGTTGGTATTCTTTTTAATCATATTCACATGTGAATAAAAAGTTCAATTTCATACATTTCCCTTCAAGCTGGAATAAGCACGCCGGAATAGAAATAAGTTCAATTTCAAACATTTACCTTTATCCATTATTCTCTCGATTTTGTCAAAGGTGTAATAAGCACACCGGAATACCAAGATTCAAGCTGGAACGCGATGGATTACCAAGATTCAAGCTGGAAAAACAATTTCGCAAGTCGAAAATTCTGGTCAGCACGACGGAATAGGAACATCCGAAATTGTACCCACAGCGACGGAATAGGAAGATCAGAAATCCTGGTAAGCGCAACTCCTTTCTCTTTTCCAGCGAACTCCTCCAGCGTGGAAGACCAGAAATTCTGGAAAAACAAATTTTTTTTCACTTTTCTCTTTTCCGGCGGGGAAGACCAGAAACTCTTTGTTCAGCTTTTCTTTTGGCAACTTTTACTTTTCTCATATATTCCCGCTCTTTTGATGCTGGCCCTAAATTCCCACTTTATTGACTTATTTTATTTAATTTTTTTGCCACATCATCATGGTGTCAAAGAGGTGGTAAAACTGTGGGTACAAGGAGCATTATCCTTTATGAAAACTAGGTAGGATTTCTCCTCCCCAGTTGTCGCAGGCACAAACCACCGGGCTTTGGGCGAGCAAATGGGGGAGAAATCCCCCTCGGCTGCTTGTGGGTGGTAGGTGGGGAGGGTCTTTTTTTTGGTTTTTTTTTTCTTTTAATTTGTAAAATAAAATGTTTATGATTTATTTACACTTTTAAAAAAGATGGGGACTTTAAATATAATTTTTAATTTTATTTTGTCTTTAGTTTATTTAAGTCAAGGGTAGATTTGTCAAAAAAAAATTATTTGGGGACCATCTAAACGAATAAATGAAATGATGTGGAAGATATTTGCGAATAAAATTGAATGTGGATGATATTGTTACAAAATTGAAAAAATGGGAACTGTGACTGTAATTAACCCAATAACAAATTCATCTTAGAGAATTCCAAAAAAAAGAAAAAGAATTGTGAATTATTGTGTATTTATCTCAATTATTACTGATCGATGTTGTGAGGTGACAAAATAGGCCCGATCTGACGGACCGACCCGTATAACTCAAATTTTGGGTAAGGGTTGGGCCATTAAAAAACTGACTTGAACAAAATTGGACCTATATGGCCTAGACCGGTTAGTCAACCGAGCCACTTGAGCTTGGACCGGGCAGACCCGTAAATTTTTTTTTTTCGTTATCCTTCACACTAATAACTCATTTTGTAAATAATCTCAATACATAATCCAAATAATCTTAATCTAAAATGACATAAACCCAAATTCACAACCTAAATTGTCGTTTTTAAAACATTAGTTCAAGAATCTCAAATCCCAACACTAAATTGTTTAGATTCCATTAAAATTTAATTTAATTCAAGTTTCAACCCAAATTTCATATATAGTCTGACATATGCTTGTGCATATGCGAATATATATACACACAAACAAAAAAAAATAGTTATATATTATCAAAAGGGATAAAGTGGAATATATTAATTGACTTTATAAATTTTGTTTTTAACTTATAACACACATTTTAAACATAAAATATTTATTGTTTATTTTTTTAGTTAAAAAAATATTTAAAAATAAAATAAAATTAGGGTTGGGTCGAGTTAGGTCTATTTCTAAGTGTGGTCCGGCCCGTTTGACAGCTCTAGTTATAAGCATCATGCAACAAAATCTACAATTGATCCATTATAATGAATCAGTTTTGATCAAATGCCCACCGAAATTAGTGTCTCGCACTCATTGGATGAGTGTAAAGTGAACTTTTACACTCATCCAATGAGTGCATGACAAGTGTTCCAATGGACATTATAACAATGCTCACTGAAGACACTAGATCAAGGCCTTATAATGAATTCAACACATTTGATTCTTAATTTCTTTTGTGAAAAATAGGTTAGTTGATTATTGGTGAAACTGATAGATTCGTAATATTACCATAATGGTCAAGTTTTCATAATTAAGATAAAGGAGGTAGAGGAATTAGTGAGGATCATTGTCATAAAAATTAACATTTTTTCTACTACTAGTTAGACATGCGTGTATTGCGCGTGCTTTTGTAATTATATTGTCATTTTTTTATATTTTCAAATTTTTTGTTTTTTAATTGTTAATTTTAAAATGTTAAAGTAGAAATTGCAATAAAGATAAAAAGTACGGCTATTGATAACATGTTGTATTGTATTGTTCGATGTTGATATTTTATTTACATTCATAAAAGTACAATTGCAATCAAAGATGAGTTATATATAGTGGTAATACAAATAGTAACTTGAATCCAATTAAGAGCTTTTGATGATTTGAGTTTTGAAGATTGACGAACTATTGATATCAAATCATATGAAATTAATGATGTATTAATAGAGATCTATAGGGTTGTATTTTGTGGGAAAAAAATAATTATTAATTTTATTGTGAGAAAATGTAATGATTGATTATATAATATTGTACATTTCGAGTAGTACTCCTTGTACATAATATTCTTTGCGTATACATATTAAATTAAATTAAATTAACAAATTTCAAATGTTAGTTGTGAAGTATAATCACTGTAATTTAATGAATTAAAAACAATTTTTTCATCTCCATTTCAGTTTTGACAATTATGATTTGTATTTTAATGCGGTTATAAAAAAAAGTTACAATTTTTTTATTCATTTTTTTTAAAAATCCATTTCTCATTTCTTTCATCTACGTAATACCAAAAAAAAATAAAAAAAATAAAAAAGAGATCATCTTTTCACCTTCATATTTAATTTAATTTATTAAATATTTACAAATTTTAATTGTACATTTAATAAATAGTTAAAAATTTAATATACGATAATAATGAACAATAAAAGAGTAATAAATAAATATTAAAAGATAAGTGCGTTCATGTAAGTACAATTACAATCAGATATGAGTTTATATGATAATAATATCAACAATGATTTGAACCTTATGAAGACCATTTGGTGATTTAAATTTTGATGATTGACGAACCCTTGATATCAAATCTTATGATATTAATGATCTCTAAGATTGCATTTTACGAATAATAAAATTACTAATTACTAATTTTATTGTGAGAAAATGTAATGATTAACTACATAATATTGTACATTTGTTGGAGTAGTAATTCCTTGTGAATAATATTCTTTGTGTATGCTCTTTTTTTATTAGACGTGTATGATTTGGCGACGTAAATGAAAACGTCATAAATGTAAGTAAGAAATAAAACTTAAAGAAGTGTCAATGCTTACTTATGTTATGAGAATATTGTTGAGGGACATAAGTAAGATGAGAACAACATTCTATATATATTAATAAAATTAAATAAAATTAAAAATAAAAAAAGTTTCACACGTTAGTTCTAAACTATAGTACATGTTAGGTGGAGTTTAAAGATTTTGAAAAAAAAATAGTAAAATGCATGGTTGAAAAATTAATAAAAGTTGTATGTCCCACAAAATATGTTGTTGAAGATGAGTTTGAGAAAAAAAGAATTTAAAAAAAATAAATAAACCAAACTTGCTCATAATCATTGTAATATAATGTATTAAATATAATCTTTTTATTTCTATTACATTTTTGACAATCATGATTTTAATTTTAATGTGGTAATAAACAAAGTTACAATTTTTCTCATTTATTTATTTATTTTTTGTTGAAACTCATTTCCCATTCCTTTCATCTACATAATGCAAAAATAAAATAAAATTTGAGATCATTTTTACACCTTCATATTTAATTTAATAGATTAAATGTTTAAAAATTTTAATTGTACATTTAATAAATTCTTGAAAATTTAATATACAATAATGATGAACAATAAAACAGTAATAAATAAAATACTAAAAAATAATTATACATTAATTAATGAATACTAAGAGTGAATATGAAATTTTAAAATTTTTGTAAAGATAAAATAGTCTTAAAAAGTTTTTCCAATTTAGAACCTTTTAGATGTAGTATATATTAGATATGGGAGGGTAAAATAATCCAAAAATGTAATATATGAGGGTAAAATAGTCCTATTTTTATTATCGTAAATACATATTTAAGAATTATATAATCATCATATGACCATTTGTATTCTGTAGTTAAAAAAATGAAGATAAGTTGTCTAAATGCCCCAAACAACCCCTTATTTTGTTAAATAATGGTGCAAAATGAAAGGTTTTTGGAATCATCATATGATCATTTGTATTCCGCAGTGAAAAAAATTGAAGATAAATTGTTCAAAGGTCCCATACAAATTATTTTGTTCAATAATGGTGGGAGATGAAAAGGTTTTGAATTTTTTAATTTAATGGAGGATGGTAAAAAAGTTCAAAGTTGTAATATATGAGGATAAAATAGTTCAAAAGTGTTTCTCCTTTGGAGCATTTTAGAATTAGTATATATTAGGCAGAATTGATGTAAATATAAATCTGGTCTACATGCACATTAAATTAAATAAATAAATATGGTCTTATTTTAAAAATTTAAATTTTTAAATAAAGTGGTTCGACATGATAGATAAAAATATTCCAAGTGAAGGGAAATAAAATTCGACTTGAAAAGAAAAAAAATATATATATAAAGAAGTGAATAAACGATTTGTTTTTTGGTCTTGGTATTAAACGTTTTGTTTCACAATTTATTACACACACAAGGTGGATCACTAGGAGCTTTTTGGGAGTATTGGGTATCCGTTATGAGTTTTTTAAAGTATCGATTTTGAATATTTATGAGAGGTTTAGTTTTAGGTGATTTTTAGTAGTAATTTTTAAAAATATTTTAAAAATCGACTCAAACATCGACCCGAAAAAGAGAAATGGACAAATGGTCAATAATAAAATGGTTGAAATGGGCTGACCCAATAATGTTTAAAAAATAAAAATAAGAAAAATTTACAAAAAAAATCAAAAAATAAAAGACATTTTTGAAAATCACAAATTGCTCAAAAGTAATTTTTTTTAATTTTTCATTCTTTCGATCGAATTTCGTGCATGGAGGGTGGTGAATTTCAATTGTCACTTACAATTAATTGTGGAAAGAAATAATTTTTAAAATCGGTGAAATTGAGGACGGTTTAATGGGTTCTTTAAAACCGAACGAGTTCGACGAATTTTTAAACGAGTTTTTAAATGGAGAATTTTTCGTATAATCAAACTGGTTTTGATCCCATTCCCAATAGCTAAACCAGTCGGACCGGACTGAATCGAATAACACTAATTTTTTAAAATAGTCAAACCCGTGCTTCAAGAGTGTACTAGGATTTAATCAAGATATAGCAGCAACACAATTAACAATTTAATTTATTGCAGTTGAATACATCAGAAAAAAAACTGAACATATACATACATATATTATATATACGGGTGTGACGTAGATTATTCAAGAACCGAAGTCCATTTACTTTATAAAAATGAATATATCAACGAACTTCTATGAAATGGTTTCACACGATTCATATATATCATGCATCATCCCTACAGCGATAATATTTTTGACAACCTCTGTTGTAGGTGTTAGACGGCGGAGGAACACAACCGCCACCACCTGAGTACGGCTCGCCTCTGGCACCACCGTTGCATACTGGCTGATCTCTTTTCAAAGCCCCTGGTGAGATGTATTTCTTCTGTTCAAGAAATCTTCTGCTTATATCTGACTCCATTAAAATCTCCAATTCTTCATTACATTCTGCTATTGAACCATTGCATGAAGAGAAATTTGCAATATCATTGAGGCCTCTAACAGTAATAAAGCTGATAATGCATGAGAGTGTAAGGATTTGGAAGAGAAAAATGGTTTTAGAATTTGTTTCCATTTCTTGTATTTCTTTGAACTTTTTTGGACTATTTGATTTCACACTTTATAATGGACTTTTCTTCATCTTTTTGAAGATAGTGGAAGCCACACTAAAAAGGGGAACTCCACTATTCCACCTAACATAATAGTGTCCCAATTCCCATTGGGGTATAGTACTTTAATTTATCTTTTTGTTTTTTAGGTTG
Organism: Forsythia viridissima; assembly: GCA_030279155.1. Classification (NCBI taxonomy): domain Eukaryota; kingdom Viridiplantae; phylum Streptophyta; class Magnoliopsida; order Lamiales; family Oleaceae; genus Forsythia; species Forsythia viridissima. Next base: position 7,462,765 of record CM059036.1, read on the forward strand.
AGACTAGTTTATTAACTCAATTTATTTCGATCGTGTATTAAAAATTAAAGATTTGTTTACTTGGAAAAATGTTGAACTAGGCTTCTTGACCCTAATTGAGTTATAAGAGTTGGGGCTAATAAAGTAAGAAATTGAACAACATCAATCGATCTATGAATTATATGTATAAGTAACTAATCAATATGCACACTAAATCGAGAAGATAAATTTTTTTTTCAATTCAATTGGGGTGGAGATGGATATTTTAATTAGGATAATTACTTTATAACTATTCTAAACTTATCGCCATATTTATAACTTTTCTTTAGTTTTCAATAGTCATCATAAAGTGCAGTTCATTTTCTCTCTAAATATTATTTCTTTCCTATTTTCATGATATTAGAGCATCGCACCAACGAGGAGCTATGACGGAGTCCACCACTCCAACAACCATAGCTAATGCTACTCCATCGGATGCCTCTACCCCTCATCTCCATTTATATTAGTGTCCAAACTTCTTTCAAGCTTACTGCAACAAACTACACCTCTTGGACATCATCGACGGAACACAACTGCATCCCTCACCTACCATCACTGATAATGGAGTTGTCGTCCTCAATCCGCACCACTCCTTGTGGACTCGACAAGAGGAATCTGTCTCCCACTCTCATGCCGTCTCTCAAAACAATAAAATTACTTAATTGACAGTCATACTGCAATACATCTCCCACGTAATTGTTGTGTGTTATGCAACTTATTGCTACACCACATTATAAAAGTGTTAAAATAAAATAAAATAAAATAAATACGTTTTTTAACATTTTAATATATAGACATTGTCATAAGCTTAATTTTACCAATTTCTTTTCTAGGGTGCCACATAGTAATTGGATAGAAGATCGATGTTAACTAAGTATTTTTCATTAATTTGGGACGATAGATGGCATAATGTGACACGGTGATAAATTTTGAAACTAAATAGAAGTTTAGTGACTAAATTGAGACAAATTTATTTTTGGCAACCCAAATACGATTATGCTGAAAGTTTGTTCAAAACGAAGAAATTTATCCAAAGGTATTCAATAACTTGTAATTATAATAAATCTGGATAACTACATCCATGGATCAAGTTGTACATATTTTGTCACGTTTAGACTTTTTCCTACAGCTTTTAAAAAGTAGAAGGCAATTATACCTTATTCTTGATTAAATAAAAATTAAAAAAAAAAACTAAAAAAAAAAAATTGAGTTCAGCCACGAAGGGCGACGTTTTCAAAAGGGCGGCGGTGGCGTGTGTATGGTGGGGATGGTGACGATTATTCTAAGATATGACGTCTAAAAATAAATTTGTTGTATATTATAAAGAGTATTTTTTTTTTTATTGAATCCGTATTTAGATAAAAAAAAAAAAAATTGTCCTCTTCTTTCCGATGTTAAAACTTCTTCTCATTTTTTATTTAAATGGTTATTCGGACATCAATTAATAAGAAAAATTATAATAGTTATCTTTTAAATATTGACTATATACTAAACAGATTTTTAACGTAATGATATAAATTTTGAAGGAAAAAATATAGTCTAACTTCAAGATAATGTTCACTTTATTTAAAACGTTATTCATTCTTATACGAGACAAATTACTATTCGATGTATAATGAACTTCAACTCCTCTTTAATTCTTTAATCAACTAATTGTTTCTTGAAATGGCCGACCATGGCCCTACTTTTGAAAATAAGGAATGCCTCGACTCGGGTCGGTGCATGGGTTGGCACATGGCCAGTTTGCCACCACTAAGACAGTCAAACTAGAGACAAATATATCGGACTTAAAAACTTATTTTTACTACAAAGTTACTTATTATAATCGATTTATTCGATTCGAACCATTGCCACTTTTAAGACCGTCAAACTAAAGACAAATATATTTAGAATTAGGGTCCGTTTAATTTGTAGATAAAATTGTTTATTATACTATTTGGTTCAACTAGATATAAGAATGAAAAATAAAATTATTTTTAATGCCATCATTATTCTAAATTAAACGAAAAAAGAAAAAAGGTGGAGTGACAAAGGGTGGCAGCGGCCACAGGTGGCAATTGTCCTAAGATATTGACGTCCAAAAATAAATATTTTCTATATTATAAAGGGTACGCTGATGTTTTTAAAAAAATTGAGTGAATTCGTATCTGGATTAAAAAAAAAGAAAAAGAATTGTCCTCTCCGATAATAAAATTTCTCTTCATATTTGGCTTAAATTGTTATCCGGATAAAAGTGTATCTAGACATTAATTCCGTCCAAACAAGATAAGACAAATTAGATATGTTATCTTTAACCACGAACCATGTACCAAATGAACCTTTAAAGTTCTATTTACTTTAATTTTAAGTAAAAAGTTACTTATAATTAATTGAAATAATGTAAAGTATTATGATGCAGTGTTTTAAAAGATTATTTAAATGAACAATTGCTATTCCTTGCTCCGTTAAATAATTAAATATTGATAAATATTAGAAACTTAGTATTGATATAACGAAAATTTAAGTTAGTAAAATTTTAAATTAAATAGATGTATTGAATACTCGTATTAAAATACGATGAGAATAACATTTAACTGAATTTTTATTTTATTTTTGAAGGCACATTTGACTGAACTAAATAGTTTGAAACATTAACCATTTCAATATTTAAATGAACTTGTTTAAGGAAAAATCATAAATTGAATTAATATACATTATACTAAATATATTCATAGGTTATAAGCATATTGGAAATATAATTTAATTAGTTACGTTAGATGAGAAATAGTATTTCATTGTTTAATTACATAGTAAAAAATTATAATCTCATTATTGAATATTTAGCATTTAATTCCACTTATCAATTACTTATATGACACAACTCATAAAAATATGTGAACAAATATTACCACTTATATGTAAAACAAATAAAAATTTACAAGTAAAACTTAAATGAAATGAAAGGAAGCCTTCACGTCCAATTTTGCTAGAGATTTACTCGTTGATTGGAAATTAAAAATCAAAGCCCAACAATCATATGCTTGTAACATATTCATTATATTTCCCATAATTAGGGATGGATAAAATACCAATTGAATCGAACCGATTGGTCCATTTTGATTCTTCTTAAATTTAAATTGAGTAGTGGGTATTAGAAGTGAGAACCGACCAGATCTAGTTCGGTTATCGGTTCTGTTGGATTAAGAATTAAAGAATACCAATAAATTCTAAAGTGTCTATTAGCTATGAAAGAAACTGACAAATTTATTGGAGAAGGAACGCAATTTTAACCCTAATACAACTCAACAATCCTTACTCTAATACATCTCAACAACCCTAACTCTGATACAACTCAACAACCTTAATTACAATTAGGGAAAATAGCATATAATAATATATGGTGACACCTAATCTCAAACTAAAGATAGGAGCGAAGATGCCAACTTAAGTTTGTAAACCAAATCATGATGACGTCCAAGAAGATGTATCAGCTTGAGAGAATTGATCCTAGAGACTATTGACCTTAGAGTGAAACTCAACAATGGATTGACCAGGCCCTTGGTGCAATTAAAACAACTAGGATTCCAACTGAAATTGGAGAGCAGCATCATTAGAACAATTGTATTTGGCTTGCCAAATCACAATGACGTCCACGATGATGGATCAGCCTGAGAGAACTGATCCTAGAGACTACTGATCTGAGAGTGAAATTCAGCAATGGATTGACCTGGCTCTCGATGCAATTGATACAACTAGGATTCCAATTGAAATTGGAGGAGAGTGCCACTAGAGCAATTCTATCAATTTGCCAAATCACGATGACGTCTAGGAGGATGGAGTAACCTGAGAGAACTAATCTCAGAGACTACTGAAACTCAGCAAAGGATTGACAATGCTCTTGATGCAACTGATACAAATAGGATTCCAATTGAAATTGGAGGGCAACATCACTAGAGCAATTGTATCGATTTGCCAAAAAATCCCAATCGAGTTTGGCATTCTGGAATTTGAAAAGAAGACTTTGAATAGAAGGAACATATGTATTCATGAGCCAGGATAAAATCTTACAATGAGTGGCTTCTCACACCTCAAGATGATCACCAAACTCCTCATACTCCTCTTTTTTTTAGTTGGCTCTTTTTTCTCTCCAGTCACAAACGCTACAACCTACAACCAATTAGAAAGATCGTCATCTGCTGGGCTCAAATGTTGTAGATGGTGCTATCCAAAACAATAATGATAGGACAAGTAATATTAACATCATTAGTAGAAGTTATAAATGCTAATTGAATTAGAGTATATGGAGATTCAAACGAAAGATTTTGACCAAAAAAAGAGAAAAATACGATTTGAAGGCCTAAACGATGGATTTTGGCCGAAAAGGCCCTCATTCAGGGCTAAGCCCTGAGTGTTGCTTGTTGGGTAGTTTCCATCCGAAATTGACTGCTAATTCTAAAAAAATCGGACCCCTTTAGAAAAATTACAAAAATTGTTTATGAGATACATAAATTTTGATACTAAAACATCAGAACTCAAAGAGAAAATGGCTATGATACCATGTTGAAATAAGAAACTTATGGAAAATATATGTATATTCTGAAGTGTGTATTAACTGTACAAGAAGTCGTCCAATTTATAGGAGAAGGAACGCAACCTTAACCCTAAGACATCTCAACAACCATAACTCTAATACAACTCAACAACCTTAATTATAATTAAGGAAAATAGCATATACTAATATATGTTGATAGGTTCTAAGCTTAGAACCGAAGAACCGAACCAATAACTGAACTAAAATTTGATATTAGAAATGATATCTTAAAATACAGTTTGATTTTGATTTGAAAATGCAAAATATATTTATATATATATATATAAAATCAACAAAATGAAATGGAATAAACAACAAAGAAGCAAAACAGAAGACCAAATTTCCAAAATGTTTCCAACTCTGCAAAATTTCCAATTTATTTCTATGTTTCTTCTTCTTTCAACCAGAATTGAAGAATGAATTCGTTTTCAAAAACCGCTGCAGACAATTGTGTCACTTGGATAAATCCCTAAAATTTAAATTTAGATCATGTTTGTTATTTTTGTATTAAGATGGTTCAAAATTCGATAGGTTGTTCTTTTGTGAATGAGCTAAAGTTTAGAAGTTATGATTTGTTAGATTGTTATGTTGTTTCAAACATTAGGAGATGAAAATAGTTGTTGGAATTAATCGAATCAAATAGTTTGGTTTCGATTTGGTTCCATAATTAAAATTACAAAATACCAATTAGTTCTCGATTTTGTTAGATTCTATTGAAATTGAATCGAACCGAACTATGCTCGCCGAACTGAATCGAACCAAACTATGCTCGAAAGTAATATTCCAAAGCTTTTACCAAAAACAAATAATAAATATAAAATAGACGAAGCAGCACAAATGGACCTAGACAACAGAAGTCGTTAAAACTTATAAGCTAAGAACAATAATTTTTTTAGGGAATTTGGCGTAAATGGTCTCTAACATTTGCATTCCATGCAAAAATAGTCCTCAACGTTTGTTTTTTTAGCATGAAGGTCCCTAACCTATGTATTTTGGTGCACAATTGTTTCTTATTTGACAAAAAAGACCAATATGCCTTTAATTTGAAGGTAAATTACACAGTCTCATACTTTTAGGTCTGTAACAATTTCGTCCCAATTTAATTTTATTCGCACATATCATCTCCAACCATTCAGTAATTCGCAGAGATGGTTCCCAAATGGTCAATTTTGACAATTTTGCCCATAATTTCAATAAACTAACAAAAAAAAAGTAAATAAAAAAATTGTAGTTGAGGTTCATAACATTTTCAAAAGCACAAAATGATCTCATCATATTCAATTATTTCAAACAATTAAAAAAAAAAAGAAACAAAAAGATAAAAAAAAAGTAAAAAACATCACCTTTTTCACCTACGACTACCCCTACCCCTACACCACCACTCTCACCCCATGTACTACTTTCAATTCTAACTTTAATTGGAGGTAGATTCAACATGGATGGAGAAGAAGAACTCGACCCAAATGATGAACTTGTTTCAACCATAGAAAAATCAGGCAAATTTGAATGTACTTGTTTATGAACGCTCAAATGATCAATCTAGGTGTCTAGATTTGCAGACGAATCACTCTTTTGAATCCCACCAAGTTCCAACAAGTTATCAATGATGGAAGATTTCGATAGCCCTCTAGGCAGCAAACCGGTAGTGTTTAGTGCATCGAGAAACCAAGTTTCATATTGGCATCGTCTAATAGAGAACTCATGGAAGTGCTAGTTTCTGACTTTGAAGGAAAGAGGAAGAGACATAGACGTGAGGGTTTCAACGGCGATGCAGCAGTGGTGCGGTCATATTCTCCAAGTCTTCATCAGTGGAGATTGAAATAAATGAATTGAGTTCTTCATTCAGGAGCTGACACTTGAGGGTGAAGTGGCGGGCCATTGAGGAGGGAATGTGAGAGGCAGGAAATGATATCCACCAAATAAGAGCATTGGTCAACCGCCACAATGTGAATGTCTCTGTTGACGTAGCAAAGGGACTTGTCGTGTAGACATGGAATGATGTAACTGTCGAAGCTGCACATGAGGCGGAGCTTGGCGCCTGGGATAGGTGATAGTGGCTCATCCTAGGTGTCGGGACGGGAGCGAGGAGAAGAATTAGCGAAGTCTAGGTTGTGGTTAGTGGTGGTGGCGATGACGACAAGAGCAGGGATGAGTGGTGCAATGGTGGTGGGATGCAGTGGCAAAGGTGGCAGTGGTGGGGTGGGTGAAGAAGACGATGTTTTTCTTTTTGTGAAATAATTGAACGTGAAGAGACATTTTTGCCTTTGTTAAATTGGTGAAATTTAGGTTACGGATTTGACTTTTTGTCAACTAACAAATCATTAAACAAAATTTGTTTAGACTCTATAGGCCTTATCGGCGCACATATATTGAGGGACGTATGTAAGGTTAGAAGGTTTGGGACCTGACGGTACAATTTTAATATTTTTAGTGAAAAATTAGAAAAAATAAAAAGTTCATAATTTTATTTGTACTTTTGAAGATATTAAGGACCTCAACTACAATTTTTTTCATTTTAGTTTTTTTGGGGGGCTATTTTAGTTTAGGGTAAATCATTATCTCCATTTTTTCAGTTTTGTAACAATATAATCCTCGTTTAATTTTATTCGCAGATGTATCATCTCTGACACTGGAAACAAAGGAGAGAATGTTAGGAAATAATACACGAACACACATACAATGGTCGACTCGTCACCCAAAAGAATCCACCTAAGGGATAAGAGTGAAGAACAAGAAGGAATCCTTCTTCTTAACAAGCCAAAGGCTAAAACATATATATTCTCAATTCCAAATCCCTTTTACTACAGATAACACAAAATACTTATAGGTTAGAACAACCCTCTAACCATAGGTCTTCCCAAAAACAACATTAATAACCAAATCCTAGGAAATGAGAAGAACTTGACTAAGAACAAGGTAGACTTATAAAAAAATAAAATATATTAATTAACATTGAAAATACTGGAAATCATCTGAAGAGTTGTTCAATAACGCTGATTCTCGCAGGTGTTGATTCTTGAGACTGCCTTGCACTACTACTACGAAAATGCCCATATCTCAACGTAGAAAAGTCGAAATTGTGAACCGATTTTTTTGTATGAAACTAGACTCGTAATCCTTTTCAACCATATAAAATTTGTGAGCTGAAAGTTTCTGGAAGAAAACAGTTTATTCAATAAAGTTGACTGAATTACGAAAGGATGCCCGTGTCATTCTCCCCTAGTAGGAGAAGACTCGTCCTCGAGTCCAAATGAGTGGTTTTCATCATGATATGGAGAGAGGTCTGCTACATTAAAGGTAGTTGAAACACCATAGTTACCTGGAAGTTCAATTTTGTAAGCATTATCACTAATATGCTGCAGAAAAAGGGACCATCAGCTCTTGGTTTTAGCTTTCCATTTCTGCCACGAGGAAACCTTTCTTTTCGCAAATGAATCCACACTAAATCACCTTCTTTGAACGATGCTGGTTTTTGATGCTTGTTAGCACTTTTCTTGTATTTTTCATTTTGCTGGATTATTCGATGTCGAATTTGTTCATGACTTCTCTTAATATGCTCTGCATATGTCTTTGCATCTCCATTGAAATGTTGAGTAGTAGGAAATGGAGCTAAATCTAATGAACTAATAGGATTTCGTCCATACACAGCTTCAAAAGGACTAGTGCCAGTTGTTTGACTAGGAGACCTATTATACGCAAATTCAGCTTGAGCTAGGGCAAAATCCCATTGTCGATGGTTGTTGCTAATTAAACTTCTCAAGAGATTTCCCAAACTTCTATTGACAATTTCTGTTTGTCCGTCTATTTGAGGATGGTGTGAAAAGCTAAACTGAAGAGTAGTGCCAAGTTTTTTCTAGAGAGTGCGCCAAAAGTGGCTCAAGAATTTAGAATCTTGATCTAATGTAATTGTCTTTGGAATTCCATAAAGTTTCACAACTTCTTTGAAATAAGGATCAGCCATACTACATGCATCCAATGTCTTGGTACAAGGAATAAATGCACCATTTTTGAGTATCTATCCACCACCACCATAATAGAATCTTTGTTCCTTTGTGTTCGAGGCAATCCCAGCACAAAATCTAGGCTCACATCCTCCCATGGTGCTGATGTACAAGTAAATGAGTATATAGTCCTGTATTTTGAGCTTGACTTTTAGCTATTCGGCAAATCCTACAACGTTCTACATGACGAGCAATATCCCGATCCATTCTAGGCCAATAAAATTTTTCTTGGACTAAAGCTAAAGTTTTGTCTCTGCCAAAATGTCCAGCAAGACCTCCTCCATGAGCTTCAATTATAATTGCTTCTCGTAAAGATCCTTGTGGAACACACAATTGGTTATTTTTAAAAAGAAAGCCATCCTGCATGAAAAATTGTTTATGTGCACCTTGCAAACAATCAGTCTAGATTTGCCCAAAGTAAGGATCATCCTCATATTGTTCTTTGAGAATATCCAAGCTTAATACCTTTATTTGCATCGTAGATAGCAAAGAATGCCTACAACTTAAAGCATCAGCCACTTTATTCAAAACTCCAGATTTGTGCTTGATAAGGAGGGTGAAAGATTGAATAAGTTCAATCCACTTGGCATGTCTCTTGTTCAACTTATGTTGAGCATTGATATACTTCAAAGCTTCATGATCTGAAAAAAGAATGAATTCTTTAGGTACCAAATAATGCCTCCAATGATCCAAAGCTTGTACAATAGCATATAATTCCTTGTCATATGTAGAATACTTTCTACGAGCATCATTCAACTTTTGGCTAAAAAAGGCAATTGGTCTCCCTTCTTGACTGAGAACTCCTCCAATACCCACATTCGAAGCATCACAATCAACTTCAAAAACTTTATCAAAATCTGGCAATGAAAGAATAGGAGCAGTAGTTACCAAACTTTTCAATTGTTCAAAACTTTTATGTGCTTCTTGTGTCCATTTGAAGGTACTTCCTTTTGGACATTCAGTAATTGGAGCAATGATGGTGCTGAATCCTTTGATAAAACGCCGGTAAAAAGATGCAAGACCATGAAAGCTTCAAATATTATGCAATGATGTAGGGATTGGCTAGCTTGTGATTTCCTCCACCTTGCTTGGATCCATTCTTATGCCTTGATCAGAAACAACATAGCCTAAGAACACAAGGCTTGGTGTGAAAAAGTGACACTTCTTTAAGTTGATAAACAACATTTGTTCTCTTAGAACCATGGAAACCTGGTGAAGATGCTCCAAATGTTGTTCCTAACAGAGGCTATACACTAGAATATCATCAAAATAAACAACAAGAAACTTTCCAATGAAAGATTTAAACACATGGTTCATGAGACGCATAAAAATACTAGGAGCATTAGATAGTCCGAAAGGCATAACCATCCATTCATAGAGCCCGTCCCTTCTCTTAAATGCAGTTTTCCACTCATCCCCAACTCTCATTCAAATTTGATGGTACCCACTTCTAAGGTCTATTTTCGAGAAAACTGTAGATCCATGAAGTTGATCAAGAAGGTCATCAAGGTGTGGAATAGGAAAATGATATTTGATAGTGATTTTATTCACCGCCCTACTATCAATACACATTCTTCAACTCCCATCCTTCTTTGGCACAAGAAGAGCAGGGACAACGCAAGGACTCAAGCTTTCTCTGATAAAACCTTTAGCCAAAAGTTCATTAAATTGCCTTTGAAGCTCTTGATATTCTTGTGGATTCATCCTATATGTTGGTCTATTTGGAAGGGAAGCACCTGGATGAAAATCTATGCAGTGTTGTATATTTCTCATAGGAGGAAGCCCATGTGGAATCTCTTCTAGAATCACATCTTGAAAATCCTGCAGCAATGGTCTCATTTGGGATGGAATATCATTTCTTTCTTCATTTTGTTGCACCACCATCATAGCATAAATTTGTGTCACTTCTTTCACTGCTTTAGTCATTTCATTTTCAGCAAATAAAGTATTCTCTTCCCCTTTTGAACGCTCAGTATTCTGAATTTTAGATGGACCTAAAGTGATTTTGATCCCATCTTTTGTAAAAGAATATGTATTTTTGAAACCATCATGTTTTGTTTTTCTATCATACTGCCATGGTCTTCCAAGTAAGAAATGATACGCATCCATTGGTACAACATCACACCAAACTTCATCTTTATATTTTTCTCCAATGGAAAACTGAACTAAACACCTTTTATTTACGTGTACCTCATTTCCTTTGCAAAGCCATGAAAAGTTTGTAAGGTTGTGGGTGATCTTCCATGTCAAGATGCAATTTCTCCACCATTGTTGCAGCCACCACATTTTCACAGCTTCCACCATCAATAATGACATTGCAAACTTTTCCATTTGAGGTACATCTTGTGTGAAAGATATTGTTGTGAAGCCAATTATCTTCATCTACATGGGATACATTTAGAGTTCTGCGAATTACCAATAATTCTCCTTTATCTCCATAAATAATTTCATCTTCAGCCTTTGACACTTCCATGTTATGTGAGGAGTCTTCTTCTTTTTGCTGTGTTTCCTCTTCTTCCACAAGAGAGACAATTTTATAGTTGGGACAATCTGAAGCAATGTGACCCAGACGTTGACATTTAAAACAACGAATGGATCGTTTACTAGAGGAATTCGTTTGCCGATGGTTGTTACCATCTTGCTTTGGAACTGAATTTTGATTAAGAGGTTTGTTTGAATGAGAGATACTAGAATTTCCACGGCTTGAAGAAGCTCCTGGATTTGAAGAGCAAAAGTTGCCACTTTGGTTTGAAGACCGAGAATTGATTCATTTCCCTTTGAGTTGGTGTTCCACCTTGAGTGCAAGTTTACAAACATCATTGAAAGTCCAATAAGGTTGTAATTGGACCACATTACAAATATCAGTCCGAAGTCCTCCAAGATAACGAGCAATTGTTTGCTCTTCTGGTTTGGAAATATCGCATCGTATCATAAGATACTCGAATTCAGCTGTGTAATCTTCTACAGAGAGCTCCTTTCGTGTAAAATTATGGAAACGAATGAAAGTATCTTTGCCTATAATTTTCTGGATAAAATTTCCTCATTAGTTCCTTCTTCATTCTTTCCCATGTGACGATCTTTTTCTTTCCACCGTGGGCTAGTTGTCTCTTAAGGTGGTCCCACCAAATCGAAGCATGTTTCTTTAGTTTGATAGCTACCAACTTCACCTTTCGATCTTCTGGTATGTCTTTGAAATAAAAAACCCGTTCAACTGCATTAATCCAATCTATAAAATCATCAGGCTGATTTTTACCTTCAAACTCGGGAATGTCAACTTTTACATCACAGCTTTGATAAAAATTAAGGTCTCTACGAACAGGATGTTGTGGAGGAGCCTCATCGCTTGATTGCTCATTTTGATTCTGATAAAAATTATTAACTTCTTCACCTGATGCATGCTCTATATCATGGTTTACATTGTTTTGTTCTCGTGTTTCAAAATGTTCAATGTGCTGTTGAAGTTGCTGAACTTGTCTTCGTAAATCATCCATCTCAATATCACAGATATCATGCTCACGTGCTAGAGGTTCAGAAACATTACGCCTTCATCGACCAGCCATAACCAATGAGCCCTGATACCAATTTGACACCGGAAACAAAGGGGAGAATATTAGGAGATAATACACGAACACACATACAATGGTCGACTCGCCACCCAAAAGAATCCACCTAAGGGATAAGAGTGAAAAACAAGAAGGAATCTTTCTTCTTAACAAGCCAAAGGCTAAAATATATATATTCTCAATTCCAAATCCCCTTTACTGGAGATAACACAAAATACTTATAGGTTAAAATAACCCTCTAACCATAGGTCTTCCCAAAAACAACATTAATAACCAAAGCCTATGAAATGAGAAGAACTTGACTAAGAACAAGGTAGACTTATAAAAAAAAATAAAAGACATTAATTAACATTGAAAATACTGGAAATCATCTGAAGAGTTGTTCAATAACACTGATTCTCGCAGGTGTTGATTCCCAAGACTGCCCTGCACTACTGTTACAAAAATGCCCATATCTCAACGTAGAAAAGTTGAAATTGCGAACCGATTTTTTTTGTATGAAACTAGACTCATAATCCTTTCCAACCATATAAAATTTGTGAGCTGAAAATTTCTGGAAAAAAACAGTTTATTCAATGAAGTTGACTGAATTACGAAAGGATGCCCGTGTCAATCTCCAACCTTTCACAAATGGTATTTTGGATAATTTTGCCCCTAGCTTAAATAAATTAAATAATGAAAAAAAGAAAAACATAATGAAAAAATTATAATTGGGGTCCTTAACTTTTTTAAAAGTGTAAAACGGTCTATTTATATTTTATTATTCAAAACAATTTAAAAAAATAATAATAATAAAACACCATCTTCTTCCCCAACCCCACCCCTCTCCTCCCCAGTTTCGGATCCATATGACGAGTTTGTGTTTGAAATCAGAGAGGAGAAATCTCTCTGATTTTTGGTCACGGGTGGGGAGTGGGGAAGAAGATGATTTTTTTTCCCAATTTGTTTTAAATAATAGAATGTGAGTAGACTATTATGCCATTATTAAATGGGTTAATTACACGAATGGTCCCAATTCTTTCAAGTTTGTAACGATTTTATCCACATTCATTTTTTTAGCAGATATCATCCCCATTCTTTTATTTATTCTCACAGATGGTCCCCAAATCACTATTTTTCAATTTCTGATAATTCATTGACAATTTTACCCATTGACTCAAAATAAATTTAAATGATAGAAAAAAATACAATGAAAACATTGCAATTGGGTCATTAACCTTTTCAAAAGTATAAATAAATTCTAAACTATTTTATTTTATACAGATAGGTGTTCTTCCCCAAACTACTATGGATTTTGATTTTATAATCCACTTGTACAAAACTACTATGGATTTTGATTCTTGATGAACTACAAATGGGTTTCACTGTCACTCCACTAGCAATTTTGGCCGGCGAAGAGATGATTTTGTGAACGGTGAGATTTGAAGAGCTGAATCAACTCAGTAGTAATAATGTGAAATATTAATTGAGTTAAGATTGTTGATATACAAACCTTGGGATACTGGCATCGAGCACTACGTCTCCGGCTTTATCTTCCATTCTGCTGTCGATTTCACTCTCCAAATTTTCTCGGGCTCCGTTGATGACCTAGACTCCTACTGGCCCACCTCCACCAAGTCAATTGGCCCAATACCCAACCTCATCACCGCTACTGCCAACGTTCTCAAAATCTACACCATCAGAGTTCAGGAAGATTCATCTTTACCTGTGGACTCCAAGAATCCCACTGAGCCGAAGCGTGAGGTGTCTTAGCCGGCATTTTCGAAGTGTCCCTTGAGCTAGTTTGCCATTACAGGTTTCTCAAACAATGTGCTTTTTAAGTTATTTTTGAGAATTTTTTCTCCTATCTGGAGAATTGGTGTACATACACTTCAGCTGCTCCTGTCCTCTACTGATACCAAACTCTAAAGTGGTGGTAGTCGATTATAATTTGTATTGAACTGGAATTGGAGTTGATGGCCTTGTCCTGAATAATTTTATATGGAAAATGTTTTCTAGCAAATAAATTTTATTTGGAAAATGTGTTGGAGAAAAAATGATTCCTTTTTTGTTGAGGAAGAACACCTATCTGTATAAAATAAAATAGTTAATGATTTATTTGTACTTTTGAAAAGGTTAAGGACTCAATTGCAACGCTTTCATTGTATTTTTTTCTATCATTTTAATTTATTTAAGTCAAGGGGCAAAATTGTCAAAGAATTATCAGAATAGTAAAAAATAGTAATTTTGAGACTATCTGTGAGAATAAATAGAAGAATAGGGATGATATCAGCTAAAAAAAAAAGAATTAGGATGAAATCGTTACAAACTTGAAAGAATGGAGACCATTAGTGTAATTAACCCTTATTAAATTGATCAAATTTAGGTCACGAGTTTGACTATTTGTTAACTAACAAATATTTGGACAAAATTCATCCAGATTTTAGAGGTTTTTTTGACGCACATATATTAAGAAATGTATGTGCCATATTAGAAGAAATGTATGTGCCATATTAGAAGGTTTGAAACTTGATGTCACATTTTTGTTGTTTTAAATGAAAATCTGTAAAAAATAAAATAAAAAGTTTAGAATTTATTTATACTTTTAAAAAAGTCAGGGACCCCAACTGTAATTTTTCGATTATGTTTTCTATTTTTTGTTATTTTAATTTATTTAAGCTATGGGTAAAATCGTCCAAAATGACCATTTGAAGACAATCTGTGTGAATTAATGAAAGGATGTGTAAGATATATGCGAATAAAATTGAATAGAGATGATATTGTTACAAAACTGAAATAATGAGTCTGTTAGTGTAATTTACCCTTTAGTTTATTTAAGTTATGGGTAAAATCATCAAAACGGATTATTTGAGACTATTTGTGCGAATTACTGAAAGGTTGGAAATGATGAGTGTGAATAAAATTGAATTGAGACGAAATTGTTAAAAGAATAGGGTTGTGAGTGTAATTTATCTTAGTTTGAATAAGAAAAAATTGAATTTAGGTTCCTAACGTTTGCAAAATGTGTAAATTAATCCAGTACCTTTATTTTTTTATAAAAGAAACTAACGAGTTTTTTAATTAAGCCTTTATTGACCAAATTGATAACATATGTAAATTGTTTTGTATATTTTTACGAACTATTATGAAATAACTAAAATTTAAGTTCATAATTATTAACAAACGTATTAAATAAAATAATTATTTTTATTATTTAAAATTTGAACTTTTATTTATGGTTATAAAAAAAAAATTTCACAAAGTTGATCATCAAATACTTATATTTAATTGAACTATTCATTTATCAACTACAAATATTAAAGCTCCGACTGTATTGTTCTTATTTTAATTTATCGTTTTATTATTATTCAAAAATAAAGAACTCATAATTCGTAAATTAATTTTTATTAGTAGTTTTATGTTAAATAAAAACATAATAAGATTGGTTGAATGTCATAAAATTATATACGTCATTTTGTTATTTATTTATCTTAATTTTTATTCAAAATTTTTACATCATATAACAATTACATATACTTAAAGTACTTAATATTTTTTTCTTATAGAAAATTTAATTGACACAATTATAATGATATATTTAGTACGTTAAATTACATATTATTAAATAAAGGTATCGGACCTATTTGCACATCTTGCAAAGGTTATGAATCCAACTGCAATCTTCTCTAATTAAAACTAAGGGCTTGTTTGTATTTTTCATCAAATAAGGATCAATTGTACATCAAAATATATAAGTTAGAGATGTTCGTGCCAAAAAATAAAAGCTAAGTTTGTATTTTGTATTAAGATGGTTCAAAACTCGATACGTTGTTCTTTTGTGAATAAGTTAAAGTTTGAAAGTTTGAAAGTTGTGATTTGTTAGATTATTATGTTATTTCAAACATTAGGAGAATGAAAATACTTGTTAGAATTATGAAAAATTTAACTATGTAACTGAACTAAACTGGACCAAGAGGTTCAGTTCCAGTTTGGTTCCATAATTAAAATTAGAACTGGTGGTTCAATTTATAAGATACCAATTAATTCTCAATTTGGTTTAATTTTCTGTGGAACTGAATCGAATTGAACTATGCTCGTCCCTACCCATAATAAATCTCATTTTCCTACTATTTTCCAAAAGTTGCTCGTGTCGAAATAAGAAAATTATGGAGAATGTCTGTATGTTCTGAAGTGTGTATTAATTGTACAAGAGACTGTCTTTTTTCCGAGAATGAGGCAACCACAAACCCTAACCCTAATACAACTCAACAATCCTAACCCTAATACAACTCAACAATTATAACCATATCAATAGAGTGAACTCGACGAGTCTTTTGATGTGTCACCTCAGAGATGAGCTTAGTAAGGACAACATCAAGAGTTGGCAGTGAAGAACGATGAAGCAACGAAGCTCTGGTATTCTCAAAGTCATCTCGAATGTGCATCATAAAGTGGATGAACTACCGACGATCCTGATACTTTGAGAAGAGTTCGGTAGATTCATCATCAGGAAAAGATGGACGAGCATGAGAGAGATGATCCTAGAGACTACTGATATGAGAGTGAAACTTAGCAATGGATCGACCATGCTCTTGATACAACTGATACAACTTGGATTTTAATTGAAATTGGAGAGCAGCATCACTAGAGCAATTGTATCGATTTGCCAAAAAATCTCAAGCAAGTGTGGCATTTCAAAATCTGGGGAGAACTTTGAATAGAAGGAACATATGTACTGATGAACCAAAATAAAATCTTACAATGATTAGCTTTCCATACCTAAAGACAATCACCAAACTCCTTAGTTTTTGTTGCCTCTGTTTTCTGTCACAAAACGCAACAATCTACAACCAATAAGAAAGACTATCATATGTTGGAATATGGTAGTTGGTGCCATCCAAAACAATATCGATTCGACAAGTAATATTAATATCATTAGTGGAAGTCATAGATGCTAACCGAATCAAATTAGATGGAGATTCGAACGATAGATTTTGACCAGAAAAAAGAGAGAAAAATAGGATTTCAAAGGCCTAAATGATGGATTTTGACCAAAAGGCCCTAAATCAGGGCAAAGCGCCGAGTTTTGCTTGTTGAGTCATTTCCACCCAAAATTGACTACTAATTCTCCAAAAACGGACACTTTCAGAAAAACTACAAAAAATTGTCTACGATATTAAAGCATTAGAACTTGAAGAGCAAATGGCTCTGATACTATGTCGGAATAATAAAATTATGGAGAATATATGTATATTCTAAAGTGAGTATTAACTGTACAAGACCGTCATTTTTATAGGAGAATGAGGCAATTACAAACCCTAGCCCTAATACAATTCAACAACCCTAAAACTAATATAACTCAACAATTAAGGAAAATAGCACATACTAATATATGCATAGCTCGAAAGTAATATTCCAAAGCTTTCACCAAAAACAAATAATCTATACTACGTCAAAAAAGCCGTAAAAGGGATAAACATTTTTGGATTATTCTATCCTTACAAATTTTTTAAAATTTCATATTCATCCTTAGTGTTCATTAATGTACAATTATATTGTAACATTTTATTTATTACTCTTTTATTGTACATCATTATCGTACATTTAATTTACTAAATTAAATATAAAGGTGAAATTATGGTCTCACCTTTTTTTTGGCATTATGTAGATGAAAGGAACGAGAAATCGGTTTAAAAAAATGAGAAAAGTTGTAAACTTATTTATTACGGTATTAAAATTCAAATCATGGTTGTCAAAATTAAAATACAGATGAAAATGAGTTTTTTAATAGATTTGATTACAAAGATTATATAGTTCACAACTAAAGTTTAAAACTTTTGTACTTTTTAATTTAATTTATATATATATATATATAACATTTTTCTCACCTTACTTATGTCATTCAACAACATTCTCATAATAAAATACAAGCATAAGCGCTTCTTTAATTTTTTATTCTTACTTACATTTATGATGTTTTCATTTACATCATCAAATCAAACACTCATAACAAAAAGATAACATATATAAAGAATATTCTTTACAAAGAGTTACTACTCAAACAAATGTATAATATTATGTAGTCAATCATTACATTCTCTCACAATAAAAATAGTAATTATTAATTTTATTCTTCTTAAAATGTAGCACTGGAGATCTTTATTAATACATCATCAATTTCATAAGATTAATCAAGAATTTGTTAATCATTAAATCACCGAAAGGTTTTCAATTGGTTCAAGTTATTGTTGGTATTTTCACTATATAAAATGCATATCTGATTGTAATTATACTTCATAAATATCAACATTCTTCATTATAAATATCGAACAATACAATACAGTATGTTATCAAGAGCCGTATTATTTTATTTTTATTGTAATGGATACTTTAACACTTTAATTATTAACAATTAAATAATAAAAATTTTGAAAATATTAAAAATTTACAACATTATTACAAAAACACGTACGACACACGCATGTCTAGCTAGTAAATGTAAATAGGCAAAGCAGCAAATACTACACCTAAAGAATAAAAGTCGTTAAAACTTATAAGATAAGATTAATAAATTTCTATGAATGATATTTCACTTGACTTTAATCTCGACTTTGATCTCTAGCCTTCCATTCGATAAGATTGAGGAGCCATCTCCACCTCTACCTCAACGTTACCTCGAACTTTGAATCCATTCGATAAGATTGAGGAGCCATCTCCATCTCAACGTTATCTTGAACTTTGAATTAATCACTCAAGTGTCCTGTCCCCACTCCTACATCTCCATAATCTATTTAAATATATATAAATAATAGATTAATTAATCTATGATACACTTAGGAATCATAGCAGTCTATTCTCATCTAACACTACAAGAAATTTCAATTTTAACGACGAAGATTTTGGTCTTGTAAAGTCTCTCGACGACATTTTTTCGACGAAACAACCTAAAAATGAATTTCTACGACCAAAATTTGCATCGTTAAAATTAAAATTTCTTGTAGTGTAATCTTAATATATTTGTCTTTGGTTTGACTATATTAGGGGTGACAATAGCTTGAACATTCGGATTGGATAAGTCGGTTTTAATAAGTAACGCTGTGAAATATATTTGGAGGAAATTGCACCACGTGTCCTCTTTTACAAAATGTCTAAAGTTAAAAATATTGACAAAATTGGCTATATTTTGAAATTCTGGACAAAAATGTTTGGTATTTACAAGTTATGTTTTGAAATTCTGGACGGAAATTGTCCATATATATATAGCTGCATTAATTATAAATTTTATATAATCTTGGAGCATGTTTGGCAAACACAAATTATGGATCCCACAACATTTATTACTTGCAATATATTTTAATTATATAAGCGATGTGCTTATTTGCCAAACAAGATTAATGTGCTTGTTTGGAGATGCTTAAATTATAATTTTAGCATGTTAAACTAGTTAAATATATTTATTATCTACATATTTCGTAGGTTCAATAATTTATAACTCAATTTTTATCTACATATTTTATATGACCTACAACTTATAAGCACTTAAAAAATAATCTCAGTACTACCAAACATAGACTTAAAAGTTATTATTATTTGTTTAAGTAAAAAGTTACTTATTATAATTGAATTATTGAAAAGTATTAAATACTAAATTTAATTATGATGTAGTGTTTAAAAGATTATTTAAATGAACAATTGCTATTCCAGGATCTATTAAATAATTCAATATTGATAATATTATAAACTTAGTGTTGATATAACGAAAATTTAAATTAATAGATTTTTAATTAAATAAATATATTCGATACTGGTACTAAAATATGATGAGAATAACATTTGATTGATTTTTTTTTTTTAATCAACTAAACTAAATGGCTTCAAAGGAAATGATCTCTTGCCCACGTGCTGATGCTTCAGTAGGTGGACAATCCAAAATCAAACAATTATTGATTTTGAATTATCTGCATGCTGACACCTCAGTAGGTGTTCAAGATTTCTTGCCCTCTTGGGGTAAGAAATCAGTGCTCATGGTTTCAAACGTTAAATATTTCAATATTTAAATGAACTTGTTTAAGTAACAATCATAAATTGAATTAATATACTTCATACTAAATATATCGAAGGGTTAGTATATTGGAAAATAATTTAATTAGTTACATTAGATGGAAAATAGTATTTCATATTTTAATCTTTTTGAGAGCTTTAAGAGGCATAAAATATTATTTAATTAGTAATATTGAATCAACAGGTGATTTAATACATGTGATTTCACCTTAGAGATGATGAGTTAAATCGATTTTGACATGAATCAAGGACTAAAGAGCGTCATTCATATTGAAGTGGAGCTTCAGGCATAGCAAACCAAATCAAAGAGAAAGAGTCAAACGACGTTATTAAAAAAAAAAAATCCAATAAAAATATTTGTGTGAACAAATATTACTACATATAAGTAAAATAAATATAACTTTTACGAGTAAAACATAAATAAAAAGAAAATTTCACATCCGACTTTACTAGAGATTTACTCGTTGATTAAAATTTAAAAACTGAAGCATAATGATCATACGTTTGTAATACATTCATTTTATGTCATATAATAAATTTCATTCGTCTACCATTTTCCAAAAATCGTTCGAAAATAATATTCAAAAGCTTTCATAAAAAACAAATAATAAGAATATGTTTACGTGTGCTTGTAAGACAGTCAAATATTATTTTCATCTATATACTTTGTTGAATTCATAATTTTTATCTACACATTTTGTAGAATCTACTATTTATAATTTACAAATTTTTTTACCAAACATACTCTAAATCCAAATAGGCGAAGCAGCTGGACGGCAAAAAAGTCGTTAAAACTTATAAGCTAACAACAATACTTGCCTCGAACTTTGAACCAATCACTCTCGTGTCCTGTCCCCACTCCTACAAAATTACAAATTATCTCATCTAATCAACAAAGTAATGTTTGGCAAATAGACAAATATTTGTAATTAATACAACATACAAGTCAACTCGTCTAAAAATATTAAAATTTGAAATATAAACTTAAATTTATTTATTTTAAATCATTTTTGTAATGTTCTTGAATTTCATTTTTTATCAATATAAGAGATAAATTTATTTATTTTCAATTTTATTTTTAATACATTCTCTTTAGATAATTGAATTCATTTGTGATAGCCCAAGAATAACTAACCAAGAGGGGGTGAATTGGTTTTCTCAAACTTTTTTGAAAAATATTCTCAAAAATGATATTTAAGAGATAAAAATAGATTCACAATAATATAAGCACAATATAAGTAAATAAAAGAGAAGAGAGAGTGCAAACGATTTTTATGGAGGTTCGATCCAACCAATGATCTACGTCCCCCGTTACCAAGCTCTCCAACACGAGCACGGCCTTTCCACTATTTTGATTGACTTATGGTGCAATCCAAACCCTTACAATGTATCCGGTGACTTACAAGCAAGGAGCACCGATCCTTATACAATATTGAGCTTTTCAAGGGACCTCAATATGACCCCAAATAAATAAAGAGATTGATTTGAGTATTTCTCTCTAGATGAATGATAGATACAAGTTTAGCTCTAAGAGAGACTAACACTTTAATGAATAGCAATGGATGAGGAAAGCTCAAGTGTTAGAAGAAAACTTTGTTGAGAAAGATGAACCAAAAGTTTGATTTAATCAAACAAAGTTTTTCAGAGAGAGATATTGAAGATATGAATGCAATGAAGCTTTGAATGATGTTTTTCAATATGATTCTCTCTATAAATGCTCTTGTAAGTGTTATAAAATGATAGTAAATGAAGTGGTATTTATAGAGATGAATTTTCGTCACTTTCTGACCAAACGGTCGACCGTTCAGATTGGTCAGATTGGTCAGAACTAGCCGTTGAACTGCAAAAAGTCAGAACGGACACTTTTTGAAAAGATACGCTCAGACGGTCGACCGGTTAAAAGTAAACGGTCGACCGGTTCATCCGGTTTTCCAAACGGATGATCCGTTTCCACAGTTTTGAAAATCTGATTTTTGGCTTTGATAAAACTAATTTTTATGCAAGTGATAAAAATTATATTTGAGCTTTCGTTCATTTAATTGCTAAGGATTAAAGCGTTAATACCTTTACAATTTTATCTAAAAATCTATTCTTCAATCTTGATCTTTGAATCTTGAAATTCGGCGGATCTTGAGATGCTTGAATTCTTGTATTGATTTTGACTTTGAACTTGACATTGCATGAGAGTTCGATTTGTAGCACTTTGAATTTTGCTTGAAAATAAAATGTTAGAAAACATGACCAATTTGTTTGTAATAATCAAAACATTAAGGTTTAAAGTTAACCATATGTCAACAATTTGTTTTCATGAACAAGTGACATTAAATACTTAAAATATTAGGGAAAAAAATAAAATTCATTTATTTGAACATATTCATCCCACCAAGACATTTTTGTATATCGTATAATAATACGCCCAGGTACTAGGATAAAACTATGTCCAGACACAGATAAACACAGACTTATCTTTAACACGACCGCTCATATCGGACCGTAGTAAACGTGGCTGTTGTAAGCACTGAGTGGCGTTTAGCGACCAAATTGCATCCGTAGAAACACACAATAAAAGCTCAAGATTCATAAAGGGTGACTGATCTGACTACTTTTTGGATCTGGGTTTTGCTTTAAAATCATTTATAAATAAAGGAAGAAAAAGAATAGAAAAGGGGGAGAAAAAATGGCTACGGATACAGTGGTTGTGCAACATGCGGCGGTGGACGGTGGCTGCTGTAAAAAGGGGCCGGGATATGCTACTCCGCTTGAAGCTATGGCTGGCCCAAGGGAATCTCTTATTTATGTCACCTGTATTTATACAGGTAAGTTTATTCGGTTTTTGCTTTTTTATTTAAGGTTTGAATTAATCACCGACCTGTTTTCACCCCACTAACACAATATCCCCACTCACACAAAATCATCCTATTAGTTTGTTAGTTTGTGTTTAAAAAAAAAAAATCACAATCTCCTCAAATTTCTCCTTCTCAATTCTTCTCATCACCATTCTTTAAATTTCCTTCACAATCTTGCTGTTTAGTATTCTTCAACGAACAAATTCAAACGGTCGGATGCAGTATACTAGTTTTTATAATGCATTCTTGATTGATAACGAAAATCATACCAAAATCTACAAAAATAAAATGGAAAAGATTGAAAAAAGTTGCAAAATTCTTCCAATATATCATTTGCTGCACAATTTATGGCTTTCTTGCCCATCCTGTAATGTATTTTGGCTGCTTATGAGCCAAGAACACAGAATACAGAGAAACTGGAAAGAACATGTAAATTGAAATAAGTAATGGAATTTTTTTTTTTTGGATATATGTTAGTGTCTAATAGTAATAATTATTTAAATTTTAATAGTATAAGTGTATAACTCGTCGAAAAATTGAGATTGTAGAGATTTAATTCTTCATCCCTACACTTTTCTGGAAAAATACTGTGTATTTTATTTGTAATAATAAGAAAACAATTGAATTGATATAGATGTCTTAGGTTGAGCTTAGACATCAAAGGTTGGTTTCGTAATGAAACTGTTTTGGATGTTTGATATAGTATTGTTTTATGTCTGAAATCATGTTAGACCTCTGGTGGAAATGAGGTTTGATCGATATTGATTTTTAAAATCGTGTTTAGCGCTTGAACCTCTATCGTGATTTCTTAAGGTAAAATAGTTGGTTTTTACATGTGCAATTTCTTCTTGTATAATGTCCCTTTTCGTTTGGTGAGTAGAGTTTCTATGTTGTGGAAAGTCAGGGCTTCAAGCCTCTCTTGAAGAGTTTGAGGTGGGCAGTAGGAGATTGGATGATGGGGGCAACACCATCGTGTACCCGTGCAATGTACTTTGAAATAGGAGAAAATAGAAACGGACATGCTGTCTTTCTAATAAATTTTCCTAACTGATGATTCAAATATCTTATATCTTGTGTAAAATATGGACTATTGTTAATTTCTATCATTAGACATTTAAAATAGGTATAAGTACTTGTGGTGTACTTACTTAAAAAAAAAAAAAAATTGTTTTATACTAACAGGTTTCAACGATCGCTTCCCTATATTATTATCTAAAACTTGTGTCACTTTTATGTTATTAGGAACTGGAACAGAGAAGCCAGATTATCTTGCTACAGTAGATGTTGATCCAAGTTCACCGACTTACTCTAAAGTCATTCACAGGCTACCTATGCCTTACATTGGTGATGAACTACATCATTCGGGATGGAACGCCTGCAGCTCTTGCCATGGTGATCCATCAACTGCCCGGCGATTCCTTGTCCTACCTTCACTTGTGTAAGAGATCAAATCTTTAAGCCGTATTTGAAATTTTCTCTTTGATATGTTCTGAAGGCTAAGAGCATGTTTGCTAAGCTTAAAAATAAATAGAAGTTACTTCTTTTTGTTTCTAAACATGTTTGGATAAGTTACTTTTTTCTTACTTATGTCAATAAAAATGTTTACTTGATTTAAAACTTGTTATTTACTTAAAAGTAAGCATTTTAAGCTTAGCCAAACATGCTCTTAAAACTGTTCAGAGCAGTTTTACATTCGTGATGACTCTGTCATGCTTTCTCTGAATAAGTTTTTGTCCCTTCATAACTTTAACAATTTGTATCGTAAAAATTTGTAACAATGATGTTTCTTACAATTACATTCTAAGTATAGATTTAGTATGCAATTTGCACTTGAGATAATGATGTAGTAACAAGTATTCCACATGGTCAACCATTGTATTCCAGTATGTAGTAAGAAGTATTCCTATTACGTTTCCATTTGATATCTTTCTAATTAATGATATTATTAACAACTATTTTACAGAAAAGTTTATATTCTATGGCTGCTATTGCACATTCGTTTGTATGTTGATTCTATATCATCATGTAGTGTCCACGCTTGCTTCTTGTTTCAATCTTTGCTGTAGGAGTTTATACTATCTTCAACTTACAAATGGAGAATTCCTGTAAATTTTCAGACGAAAGGATAAGTAATAAGATACTTTCTGGATGCTGACTATAATGCCTTTTTTCACAGGTCCGGTCGCATATATGCCATTGATACTCTAAAGGAACCAAGGGCTCCGACTTTGCATAAATTTGTAGATCCTAAAGATATAATCGCTAAGACTGGATTAGCATACCCACACACGGCTCATTGCCTTGCTTCTGGTGATATCTTGGTATCATGCCTTGGAGACAAAGACGGAAAAGCTGAAGGAAATGGATTTCTTCTGCTGGACTCAGATTTTAATGTGAAAGGAAGGTAATGATTTGTTACATCTGCTCATGTGAAAAGAATGCTGCTTACATTTTCTTCACCAATAAAATATGAATAAGATGCAATGTATTTATTTGTAGAGGCTTGGGTTGTCATCAAGTACTAACTATGGCTTTGCTTGAGTTTCACAATTTCTAATCCTCTGCTTTTATATTGAAACTCAAGAAGAAGTGATAACATGCACAACACGAAGAGAATACAGATTATGCATCCACCAGTAATACTCAATACCTACTGCTCAAAACGCATTAGAAATTTCCTCAAGCTGAAGTTATATGCAAATAAATGTTACTTTCAACTAGAATTTTGTTCTATGCCCGAGCTTATTTCAGAGAATCTGACTTCTTGTATTTACACTTGTAGATTAGTATAAGTTTTGCTCAGATTTGAGAGTATAGATTGCGAAAAAGGCGCGGTGATACTATAAGGATGTGAGCAAATCAAAATTTCGTGAACTAGTTAATTGATTAACATGCTCCTGTTTCTCTGTATAGGTGGGAGAAACCAGGGCACAGTCCCCTTTTTGGCTATGATTTCTGGTATCAACCTCGGCACAAGACCATGATCAGTACTTCGTGGGGAGCACCTGCTGCTTTCACCAAAGGTTTCGACCTTCAGCATGTTTCCGATGGTCTTTATGGGAGACATTTGCATGTGTACAGTTGGCCCGATGGTGAACTGAAACAGACTTTGGATCTTGGGAATACTGGGCTCCTACCATTGGAGGTGACCAAGGGATTAATTCATTTGGTTTTCTTTTTTCTAAGGATTATTGGATTTATGCATGCAAATGTATGTATAATTCCTTTTGGTGAAAAATTGTTTCGTTAATTCGTTATTGCATATTGTGCATCTAAATAACTTGCAGATAAGATTTATGCACGATCCATCAAGGGATACAGGATTTGTGGGATGTGCCCTAACAAGCAACATGGTGAGATTTTTCCAGAACCCAGATGGATCATGGAGCCACGAGGTATACTAAAGAACTGCCTCACTCCCAATGAGTTAAAAACACTAGTGGCCACAGACCTTTATTTTGTTCCAACTTTGTCACCTGAACTTATATTTTGTTCCAATTAGATTAGTGAACTTAATCATTTGTTACAATTTGGTCATTCTGTTCATGTTGACTAACGGAAAAACTGACGTGACAGCATAGTTGGCAAACAACTAGACTGTCACATCACCTTTTAGTTAGTCAAACTAATGGATATGGACCGATTGCACAGCTTGTAACAAGTTTAAGTTCATTGACCAACTCACAACAAAATAAAGTTTAATGGCCAAAATGAAATTTTGCTAAAAGTTTAGTGACAACAAAAATATTTAACCCTATCACCTACTGAACAGCATAAATGATTAGTCTGAATTGACTGCAGCTATCAATATCGGTGAAGCCACTCAAGGTGCAAAATTGGATTCTTCCTGAGATGCCCGGTCTTATAACAGATTTTCTGATATCTCTTGATGATCGTTTCCTCTACTTGGCCAACTGGCTTCATGGTGATATTAGACAATATAATATTGAAGATCCTACAAATCCTCGGCTGACGGGCCAAGTATGGGTCGGAGGGTTAGTTCAAAAAGGAAGCACTGTGGTTGTTGAGGCAGACGATGGTTCAACTTACCAGGTTGATGTCCCCGAAGTTCAGGTATTTTCTAGGTTCCTTCTCAAACAACATTTTCAGCACTTTTCATGATGCTTTTGGTTTTGGAACCTTATATGCAATCACTATTGTCATTCTGCATGGCATGTTTGGTAATTTTTATACTGTTTAGTACGGTCTAGTACTAACTCCCAAACATTCATGCAATGCATTAGGAAGGATCATATTCCTGCCTACATAAAGTTTGACCTATGGGCTACGGCCTGCAGCTTTTTTACTATTGCATGCTCTGTTTCATTTTATTTTGGATTTGATAGCCCAAATTATTCTTGAATTGCACTTAGGAGATTAGTCTCGACAAACCATCATATAAATCCTATAATTTGTTGATTTTTCTATTTAGGGAAATCAATTGAGAGGAGGGCCTCAGATGATACAGCTGAGCTTAGATGGGAAGCGACTCTACGTTACAAATTCTCTCTTCAGTACATGGGACCGTCAATTCTATCCTGAGCTTGTGCAGAAAGGCGGCCATATCTTACAGATCGATGTTAACAATGAGAAAGGTGGTCTTGCACTAAATCAGAAGTTTTTTGTCGATTTTGGAACTGAACCAGATGGTCCATCCTTGGCGCATGAAATGAGATATCCTGGTGGCGACTGCACATCTGACATATGGATTTAAGCACTCAAGAATTGTACATAAATTGACGCTGCCTCCAGTACATGTGAGTCACAAATGTACTGTTATATGGATGTAATAAGTGCAGCAAAATTTGCTAGTTCAACTGATATTTAACAGAATATATCTTGATAAAGATCAGAATTTTTTCGCATTACTGCAAATTAGATTAATGGAACCTTAAAATTTAGATTTTTGTGTTATACACTACTACTCCTTGAAGCACCATGTGTTGCTGGAAACTGCAAGAATCATATCCATAAAATGTCAGTTTCTGTGTATGTATTATAGATCAAGAAAGAACCATATTTTGAGCTGTCCCCCTCTTTCTCTCTCTTTCCCGTACTGCATCGTTATTGCTCTCAACCTTGCTCGACCCCTACTTCTACCCCTTGTAGTGTTTGATGGAGAAGATCATTTGTTGTTGTTTAGTGGCCAAAGCATGTGTTGAAGTCGAAGAACTTATCCTTAATTCTGTCGAACTTTGTCGGAAGTATTTTATCCCTGTACTTTGCGATGGACTCCTTGTATTTGTACCTACACATAAATTGCTTCGTAGCATCTCTAGTACGGTCGATATATAATGATCCCTAGCCTCTTTGACACATTTGTTAGAGGTTCTCGAGCACCCTCTTTAACTCACATTTTGTAGCAGCGTTTTGCAAAGTTTATGAAATAGATTTTTAAAATAATTAAAGTATTGGTTGAAATTTAATAAATATATGTGCGCAATATAAGATAGGAGGATTTAAGAATGATGTACAGTTATACAATAGCTTCTAAGAAAAGTTATCAGTCCATATATTCCGATAGCAAAATATTCATCGACAATATTTTTGTCGATAATGGGATCGACAAAATGGGAATTAATCCCATTTTGTCATTTGAATGTTAACAAAATGGGCACTTGGAAAAAATTCTCATTGGGAACTCCCATTTTGTTGATACCTCAAAACTCACCCCTACTTCAAATCGAACACCTTTGCTAATAATTGAAAGAAGACAACACACAAGGAATACCATTTGTAAGGGCAGAGAGAGAGAGAGATGGAAAACGATTTCACACAAATCGAATAACATCCTATCGAAATTGAAGGAGAAAAATATGGTACCAGCGACTGTGGGAGACGGAGGAAACCAAACCTAGGTTTGGTGGTTCGAGAGAAGAAAACGGGATGAGAAAATGAAAGTGGAAGGAGGTTCAATTGGGAGACGTTATTATTCTCACTGAAGAAGGGGGTGGGGGGCAAAACTGCGTCGTTTTGGACGACAGGGTGAATAGTAAATGCCCCATAAACACTTAAAGTAAGGATATATTATCCAAAACGACGACGTCTTGTCCCATTTTCCCCCCTTCTTCTTCTTCTTCTTCTTCTTCATCAGTGAAAAGAAATTGTATACAACGTCAATCAATTCCCACACACTAAAGATCCACAAATACATTTTCATATACACTAATCTATTCCCAATAAGCTGAACATCAAATTTTCAAACCTTAGATTCGGCTACTACTCTTTTGCCATCATTCTCGAATGGTCAGTGAAGATTCCGACGACCCACCTTCAAATTCTTCCTTTCACTATTCATAATTTTTGTAAATGATTTGCTTTTTTTGATACATAATGCAATCATAGTTCTCTTGCCCTATTTCTTTGTTTCTATTGTTTCTTTTGCTTCTTCGATTTACTTAGTTGATGATTCTAGAGTTTATTTATTCATTTTTTTTCACCAATCTTCTTTTTTTCTTGTATTTGATCTTGTAACAATCAAATTTATTTTGTCTCATTTTTAAATGTTGACATTGTTGACAAAATGAGATTGTCGACAAATGGGAACCAAATTTTTGCTTTCTAATTGATTATGGATCTGTCTAAAATAGTTAGCTAAAACATTAATGCAGTCTAATTTCTGTTTATAGTCTCTTGCCAGAGATTATCTAATAGACACTTTTTTTTCTGGAAGTCTTCCTAAATTATTTCCTCTGAATCGAAAATTAGATGCTTGAGGGATCACTCTTAAAGTGATGTATCCAAAGTTCATCATTTGATCCATATGCAATATAAACAAAATTGGTCAGAAAGTCAATAACTTGTCTACTTAAATTATCGGCTAAAATGTCATTTTTTTCTATATATGTGTTCATTACTTACCTTATAGCTATTTAAGATTTCATACAATTTTAATCACCTTTTATGTTTAATTTTATCAAAAATTAGTCTTTTTAATAAATTTAATAATTGCTTCACAATCTGTTCTAATAGTAAATTCAGTATTTAAAAATAATTTAAAACTTTCTATGCTATGAATTATACTCATTATTTCATAATCTAAGCTGGTTAAGTATTTTTCTTTTATTTTATATTTATCGCTAGAATATTTACAAAATTTTTCTTCCTTTTTATCACTATTTATTTGGTTTGTAATATAAAATTCCTCTCCATCTTAATTCACATTTGTCTGTTTCTACTACTTTAAATGCACTATCTAAATGTAATTCTTAAAGTGGTAGTTGTTGGACTTCATTCTTCATTTGTCTCACTAATTCTATGTATGTGTGTTTAAAATACGTTAGTCTATTGCTTGATCATTTGTTGTATAAATGTCCAATCTTTTTACTTAAATCTTTAATAAAAATTCTAGCATAATTTAATATTTCTAAAAAAGCTTGCAATTTTTTTTGGTTTCTTCTATTTTATCTGAGAATTGTAAAATAGTCTTTACTATATATGGGGTTGGAGTTGAATTTTTCCTTCTCCTATGATTATTTCTAGAAATTCTATTTTTTGTTTATTTATTTCTATTTTCTTTTTACTAATAATTAACCCATTTTCTATAAATTTATTTAAAATAATTTCTAAATGCTTTAAATGCTCTTTATTATTATTTTTATGTACCAAAATATTATCAATATATACACAAATAAATGGTAAAGAATTAAAAATAGAATCTATTTTTCTTGGAAATATATATGGAGCATTCTTTAAATCAAATGGCATGACAATCTACTCAAAATGTCCTTGCGGTGTTGTAAAAGTTGTCCATGGAATAGAGTCTTTATCCATTTTAATTTGCCAAAATCCTGATTTACAGTCAAAATTTGAAAAGATCTTGCTATTTTGTATTTTATTTAAAATCATATTTTTATCTGATATTTTTTATCCGTCTTCTACTGTATTATCATCTAGTCTTGTATAATTTATAACCATTCTAGCTTTTCCTCATTTGATTTTATTATGATTTCTAACCATAAAAACTGATGATCTATGTTGACTAGTAAAATGTCTTATAACTTTTAACTCTAAAAATTCTTTAATCTGAATTTTAAAGTCTTCCATATCTTGATTAGTATGTTTTATTTCCAAAGTTCTAATCTTTGTATTTTTATTTATAATTTCTATTTTATTGCTATCCCAATGTTTTAGAGAGTCTTCTCCTATAATTTGAGTTTGTTCAGCTAATTGTAAAATCTTATCTATACTTTTTACATGATCTATCTTTTTATTAAAAACAATTAAGTTTTTTGCTCTTGGTATAAATATGTTTTAAGATTTCTAAAGATAAATAGTCTAAAAATTCTAAACTTTCTAAATCTTCGTAATCATTTTGTGTTTTTGATGGTAAAGGTCTACCACGTTTAGCTCGTAACTATGATATTTCTATAGCCAGTATAGTAGATGTGTCTTTCCCAAGAATTATTGCATCATTTGTAATAGTTAAACTTCCATTTCTACG
This sequence comes from Forsythia viridissima, assembly GCA_030279155.1. NCBI lineage: Eukaryota > Viridiplantae > Streptophyta > Magnoliopsida > Lamiales > Oleaceae > Forsythia > Forsythia viridissima. Next base: position 7,494,246 of record CM059036.1, read on the forward strand.
TAATAGGAATTTTATTCTTATAACAAATTCATCTTTAATTAACTGACTTACTAAGATGGTTGTTAAGCTATATTGTCTTTCTTGAAATCTAATTTTACAATCGTCAAAAAGTCTTTTTTCAAACTCCATTTTACTGCCATCCATTTGACTTCCTCTTATTTCATATTCTAATTTTTATCTACAATCTTTTGAGACCAAATCTTTTCTAATTATGTTAAATGTGCATCCTATATTGAGACATATTATCCCTTCTTGATTTTCTTTTTCTAAATAATTATTCTCAGTATAGCTTTCTGTGGGCTGTTTTCATTTTTCTAGATTTCTAAGTCTATATTATATTTCTCCTAATATTTCATGTATTTTATCAATTCTATTATTAGTATTAGTTACTCTATCTTCTACTTTTTCTATGGTTTCATTATAGTCTTTGGATTTATTGTAAGGCTCATCTTGGATTCTTAAGTAATTATTACATTTTAAACAATTTTTACACTGATTTCTATTTCTATGTCCTAGATATATTCTACATATTGTGCATCTGTCTATCATAGATCATCGTCCTCTAATCCATTCATGAATATATTCTTGCTCTATGTTCATTATTTTTTTTATCAAGAATTGAGAAATCTAAATCTTCTGTACTACTATTGCTTTCATCAGAACTTTCCACTATTTCTAAATTGTCTAACTTGTCATCTATGTATATACTATATACTGAACTACAAGATTCATTATCTAATAACTCTGTGATATGACACTGTATTTCTTCGATTATTATACATTTATTTAATGTCTCTCTATTTTTATTTTTATTAGGGCATTTATTAGCAAAATGTCTAGGATCTCCACAAATGTAGCATTTACAATTTTTTCTATTTTTTGGTCTTTTAACGTATCTATTATAATTAGACTTTCTATTTTTATAGTATGTTCTACTTGGTCTAATATTATTTATTTTATTTTATTTTAGTATTGTCTTTTATATTGATGTCCTTTATGTTTTTTATACATTCCTTTCTTTTTCTTTTTATAATAATAGGTTTGAGGTGTGTATAAATCTGAATAAAAAGAATAATTTAATTTCTTTAATTGCGTTCTAGCTACTTCTTCTATCAATATTTTTTTTTTTAATTTATCTGTTATAAATGTTATGGTAACGCTAATAGTTGTTCCTTTTGAATCCCAGTTTTCTACTTCATTTTTAATTTTATCATTCCATGATGGTAGAATCTTTTTATATAGTCTATCTAATATTTGTACATCTAAAGCTAATCTTGCAACACTTATAACTAATATTTCAAAGTCTAATAAAAACTGTTGTATGTGTTTCATGTTACCTATACTTAGTATTTCTAATTCTTCTAAGGCTTTATTTTATTCATAAACATTGTCTCTACTTGGGTCTGTTCCTATAATTATTTCTCGAATAAAACTAGTAAAGTTTCTAGAATTTTCTCCTCCAGCTATTCTTAATCTTATTTCATCTGGTTTTGGTCTCATAACTTACATGGTGTTCTATATCTCCATGAATTTTGGAACTTTTGCTTCCATTGTATTATTTTTTGGCTGTAACATATATATCTAAAGCTCCTAAATAAGTCTCTAAATAAGCCCACATTTCTTCTACAGTCATTTGTATAGGTAAACTATTACATGCTCTAATTATAGAATTTTCTCATTTAGTTAAAATGCTAGGTCTGTCTTGGGGTTTTCTAATATTAATCATCTATCACTTGCTACTGATAGAATACATTCTTCTTCTTTTTTTTTCTAAGCTTCTGTATTTTTTGTCTTCCCAATCATACATACGAGCATGGGAAAAAGGGTATTTTGCTCCAATATCGTATTTTTTATTCACGAATTCTTTTCTTTTTCCAAACTCTTAGTCTGTTTCTGATTTAGGCTTTTTACTACTGCTTTCTTCCATTTTGATTTCTATATTTGGTTGATCTTTCTCTTCTAACAGAGTCTTAATTTCTGCTTCTCTAGTTCTCCCAATGTTCCTATAATATTTCATATCTATATACCCAAATTCTTTATCATTGTCTTCACTTTCATCTTCACTTTCTTTATTTAAAGCATTAATTTCTTCTTCACTTTCACAGTCTTCTATTTCGATATATCTACAACTTTCCTCTTCATTTTCGTCTTGCTTTGTTTCTTTTGCTTGATAATTGTAATTTCCAAATCTAATACTTAAAGTTCCATTGCTATTTTTATTCATAATATTATCTTCTCGTACTAAAATTGGCTTTTCTAAAAAGTTTGCTAAATTCCAGTCTAATCCTGCATTTGTCTCTAAAGAAAAATTATTTGCTGGGATAGTTTTTATACCTTTATGTCCTAATAAGGTGATGATTTGATCATTTTCTAATTTATATTTAGTGGTACTATTTTTGCTAAGTCTTCATACAAATCCTATGCATATTAGTAGATTTTCTTCATTTCTTTTCATTTGGTATCCCCTAATCTTTATTCCTATTTTACTTTCTTTAAAAAAATTCTTTGTTCTAACCAAATAATCGGGTGTAAAATAAACTATACCTCATTTGTTATTCATATCTAATTCTATGCTTCCTAATAATCCCCGTTCTATGTTTGTAAATCTATTATTGTATAAACATATTAATGTCTTGGCTCCTAAATTATCTATGTAATCCTTTTACTCCTACCATTATTAATCCTAGATGTGTCTGTTGAAAGTTTTAATTTGTTATTTCTTTATAGGAATCTTTTTCTATTAAATCTAAAGATATGAACAGGTCTTCGTGTGTACAAGAAATATATATTTCTCCATAATGTTGGTATATCAAAGATTTTCTTTTTTGTATATATCTAAAGCTTTTATTAATTTTAGTTTATTCTGTCTAAAAGTTTGTGTTTGTTCTTCTATATCTATTAAAGATTCTAATCTAGTTTTGATTCAATTTTTCTAGTTGAAGATCACATTAAAGGATTTCCTAATATTCTACTACTACTAGCTACAACTTGTTTATCTTTATTCATTATCTATATACCCACTTAGGCTCCGTTTGGGATTGATTTTGAACTCCAACTTCTGATTCTCAAACAATCAAAAGTTGATTTAGGCGTTTGGCAAAATTTTTAAAAGTGATTATAAAATAATCTGACTCACCTGGCAGCAAATTTTGAGAAGCAGCAAAAGGGCAGCTTTTCAGATTCTGCTTTTAGCTTTTTCATTTATGTTTTATTAAAATACCCATTTTACCCCAAATTAATTAAACTAATTCCTTTAATACCTACTTAAGAAACCGAATTGATGCAAGTTGGATCATAAAAAATAATATAAATTTAATTAATTTTTACACTATATGACAATACTTTTATTTTGTAATTTTTATAAAATTCAAAATTTATTAGGTTTTCATTATTTTTATTTTAAAATAATAATAATAAATGCATTGTCTTGTTAAAAAATATTTTGACTAGAAAAATAAATAAATTTTACCACTCGTAATAATAATAATAATACAAAATAATATTATTATAATCAATGTCCTTTTTAGTAATTTAATACCGTTACAGCAATAAATCACTTTTGTTTACCAAACGTTCAAATGTTGCTTTTGAAACAAACAGCAATTTTGAAACAAGAGTTTACCAAACACTTATCTGATTCTTCCCACAGCTGATTCATTCTACAGTACAGCAGAAGCTGATTCTCTTAAAAGCACAGCAATACCAAACCAAGCCTTAGTCTTTTTAAATTTACATACTTCTTTAGTATTTCTCAGATCTAGTTTTTCTAACTTACCAATTAATAGATCTAAATCTTGTTTAGGAGTATCTCTAGATTTTGCTTTTTCTAAAGCTGTTTCTACTTTCTAAGTTAATATTTTATGTCTTTATTATATAAAAAAACTTCTTTAATATTTCACTATTTTGATTTTTAATATATTCTAAATTATTTTCTAAAATTTTTATGATTTTATTAAAATTTTCTAAAACTGTTTCTATTTTTCTATTATTTGCAGAAATATTTCTAGATTTATTCTTAAATTTACTATTAAATCTACTATGCTATTTAACTGTTTATCTTCTGAATGTAAAAGATGTTTAAAGTTTTTATCAAAATTTCAAACTAAAGATGTTTTGTCTAAATTATTTTTTCTCTTTAAATTTCCTAAAAGCTCTAAATTTAAATAATCTATTTTATTTATACACTAAATAAACTTGACTTAAAACAGGCTCTAATACCAATTTAGGATGATTTTCTGAACAACTAAGAATGAAAAATAAATTACTGGTAAAATATTAATATAGTCTGAAAATAAATATTATAAATATAAATTATTGGTAAATATCACAAATTTCTTTGTATGTGACCTAAAACGAAACTCTAAAGTTGATCTTAGTCTTTGTTGCTTTATAGATTTTGAATATTTATATGAAATTGAAAATCTCATAAATATATTTGTCTTTTTATGTTATTCTACATGGTCTTTAATCAAGGAGTTCAGTTGTTGAGAGATAGATTTCTCAACATTTCGCAACTTAATCTGTTAAGATGAGTCACCTCTATTTTTATCTAACAAGGATAATAAGTAGTTATTGATAAAAACTTTAAAATAAACAATTAGGCAAATATATGAAGTCTAATTGCAGAAATAAGAAAAGCTTAAAATAATATTGATGTAATGGCATTAATTGGAGTACTTTACCGTTTCGCAAATTAATTTTCTTCAAATTTTTTGTTTTTACCTTTTTCTTGACCTTCTTAAAAGGCTTAAGACTGTAGCTAAAAACAAAATTTCATCATATTTAAAGAGGTTTTGAACAAATTCTCATTATTGGGAAAAAACATAACATTTCTTAAATCAGATGATTACTCTTTCATTTTAGCCATATAATCTAGAAAAAGAGCCTAAGTTTGAAAATAAAATTCTTGAAAATTAAAAATAATATTTTTGAAGAATTAATTGCTTGCTAGAATTTTCATCTTTTAGTCCTTTTCCGAAAATATTAAATAACAAGATGAGATGAAGAACTTACTTTTATTGAAGATATTTCTAAGACAATCTTTACAATTGAGAGTGATACAAGAGATAGTGTGTAATCCGTATGTTCTATTTTTCTGCCTGTGTTTCTTATGCTATAAACAATGGTATTTATAGAGAAAGAAAATAATAAAATAATTGTACAACTTTACAAGTATAAGGTTGGAAAAGGAAGAAATTCGATACTTTTCATGTACACTTTAAATGCTTTTCCCATTCACCTTATACACCTTTTTGACTACGCATCATTTTCTTTAATTATTTCTTTTTCACGTAGCCATTTTGACTTTTTTTTTCGAATAATTATCCACGTGCTGTCTAATCTCTTTATTAACTGTCCAGTATTTCAATATAAGCATCTTCAAGATCAATATCCATTTCATAATTTGCTCCGTCTGAGATATTTTCTCCATATGTATCTGAATGGTTTCCAGATGCTTTACAATAGTTTTCAACACAATAATTTTCTTGAAAAATCATCAGATATAAATCTTTTTGATGAGTATTCAGAATAGATAATCTTTCTATCTTGATTTTTCTTGCTAGATATTCTTCACAAAAAATTATTCCATTATTCCATTGCACCACAAGTCTGTAGTTGGTCATTTGCATTTCCATAAGAGCAGCTGTTTCTGAAATTCTTCTTTCATAATCAATTTGTTTAACTTTAATCTTGATATCAATCTTTGAAGAATGCCTGAATTTTCTACAACCTTCAAATTTTTTAATAAAATGGTATGCTGGGATAATAATATCATTATTTACAGTAGGTGAAAAAATGTTAAAAGGCATGTTTAAGATATATAACATGTCAATCATATCATATTGTAACGTTGAATAAAAAATATCGTCTTCTTTTTGAAAAACTGAATAGTCAAATGAAATTGTAGGGTAATTGTGTTTAAGAAAGGAAGAGTCGTGGATAACTGTTTTATAGAGAGGGCCATATTAAAGGAGCTCAGACGTTGAGAGATAGATTTCTCAATAATTCACAACTTGATCTGTTAAAATGAGTCACCTCTAATTCTATCTAATAAGGATAATAAACAGATATTAATAAAAACTTTAAAATAAAAAGTTAAGCAAATATATGAAGTCTAATTGCATAAATAAAAAAACTTAAAACAATATTGATGTAATGGCCTTAATTCAAGTATTTTACTGTTGAGCAAATTAATTTCCTTCAAATTTTTTTTACCTTTTTCTTGACCTTCCTAAAATGCTTAAGACTGTAGCTAAAAACCAAATTTCATCGTGTTTAAAGAAGTTTTGAACAAATTTCCATTCTCGGGAGAAAACATAACATTTTTTAACTCTGAGGATTACTCTTTCATTTTAGCCATGGAATCCAAAAAAAGAGGCTAAGTTTGAAAATAAAATTCTTGAAAAATAAAAATAATATTTTTGAAGGAATTAATGGCTTACTAGGTTTTTCCTCTTTTAGGCCTTTCTGGAAAATACAATAAAGTAAAAGATAATTAAATAACAAGATGAGATAAATAACTTACTTTTATTGAAGAAATTTCTAAGACGGTCTTGACAATTGAGAGTGATACAAGAGATAGTGTATAAATCTGTTTGTTCTATTTTTCTACGTGTGTTCATTATGCTATAAGCAAAGGTACTTAAAAGAGAAAGAAAATAATAAAATAAATGTACAACTTTACAAGTGTAAGATTGAGAAAGGAAGAAGAAAAATTCAATACTTTTCATGTACACTTAAATGCTTTTCCTATTCACTTTAAATACTTTTCCTATTTACATTATACACTTTTTTTACTACGCATCATTTCCTTCAATTATTTCTTTTTCGGGTGGCCTTTTTAACTTTTCTTTTCGAATAATTGTCCACGTGTTGTCTAATCTCTTTATTATCAGTTCATCATTTCAATATAAGCATCTTCGATGTCAGTATCCATTTCATAATTTGCTCCGTCTGAGATGTTTTCTCTCTCTCTCTCTCTCTCTCTCTATATATATCTAAATGGTTCGCAGATGCTTCACAGTAGTTTTAAATAATAATTTTCTTGAAAAGTCAACAGATATAAATTGTTTTTTATAAGTATTCGGAACATATAATCTTTCTATCTTGATTTTTCTTTCTAGATATTCTTCATAAAAAAAATTATTCCATTGCGCCACAAGTCTGTAGTTAGTCCTTTGTATTTTTATGAGAGCAGTTATTTCTGAAATTCTTCTTTCATAATCAATCTGTCTGACTTTAATCTTGATATTAGTCTTTGAAGAAGGCCTGAATTTTCTAGAACCTTCAAAAATTTTAATAAAATGGTATGCTATGATAATAATACCATTATTTACAATTGGTGGTCTGAATATAAATTGAATCATTAAAGGGTGTTGTTTAAACTGATCTAGAATCTTTTTAAGAGTAGGTAAAAAAAAGTTAAAAGATTTGTTTAAGATATATACTGTGTCAATTATACCGTATTGTAACGCTGAATAAAAAATATTGTCTTCTTCTTGAGAAACTAAATAGTCAGTGAAGATTCCAACTACCCACCTTCAAATTCTTCCTTTTACTATTCCTACTTTGAAGTTAAAGTAGGTAAAATGGGCTAATATTTGTAAATAATTTGCTTTTTTTTGGTACATAATGCAATCATAGTTTTCTTGCACTATTTCTTTATTTCTATGGTTTCTTTCTCTTCTTTGATTTACTTAGTTGACGATTCTACATCTCCTTTATTCAATTTTTTCACCAATCTTATTTTTTTCTTGTATTTGATCTTTTAACAAGCAAATTCTCTACACAATTCGTTAATACTTGGCTTTTGATAATTTGGCCATGTTGACGTTGGATAATAGTTTGTACTGATTCCAAGTCAACTTAATGTTAAGTATATAGGTCGACTTTGACCGTGGTAAGCAATAGATAAGTGAATAATTATTGGAAGATATGTTTGTAGAATCTTTATAAGTGAGCTTTTATTTCAGTAATCGAATATCTGACCTGTAGGACATTTATGTCTCATATTTATAGAAAAATTTGTAATAATTATATGCATTTAATGCCAAGCTCAGCATTAAATGCCTACAAGATATCTCCTTTTTGAGTATTTATTGTGAAGTGACATTCACATTAATTGTGGCAGCTAGTCTGACGTTTGACACATGAGAAGACGTTCCATACTGATGACGTGAGCTTAATTGTAAAAGGCTGAAGTTCGACCTGAACCTTCAGGGATGAGGTCCGACCTGAAGTTGACAGTATCTGGGTTGAGGTCAAGACCAGAGAAGAGGTCCGACCTGGGTGCTGTCCAACTGGGATGAGGTCGGCTTTAAGTTGGTTGGCCAATGGAGAATTTTTTAGCTGATGTGACAGATCGTATCAGATACCAACAATTGCCTCCCAAGACCTATCTTGGAATTAGTCAAAGGTGGTCTTTAGTTCGTACCACAACTTCTATCTATACTGATTTGAACTTTGATTGGTGGACGTGGCCTTTCTAGTAGTCTATCCCATTTGTTGACAAATGGTACAAACTCAGTGGTGATGTCAGATTTTGCGTGGCTCGAGAACATGCTTTTAATAGAGCACTATCATTGCACTGGCATCTCATTATTATGGCATTGATTGTGCTAACTTTTCATATTCTCCTTCTATAAATAGAGGAAACTGAAGTTCATTTGGGACTCTTGCCTTAACAAATTCTACTTTCCAGTTGCTTTGTCTAAGCCGAGGGTCAGAGCGATTAAGGTCATCCAAGTTGAGGGTCAGAGTGGTTTACTGTATTTAAGCTGAGGGTCAGAACGGTCAGTATCCACTCATTCTCCTTTCACATTGTTCCTTTTCTATCTTCTCCTTCTAGTCAGTAGGATGTCTAGCAAGGTCGGAAGTAAGAGCGAGAGAGAGGCTTTGTCCTGGGGTAGAGGCCAGGAGGAAGAATAGGCTAGTTCTAATAAGATGGTTGAGGAGATTAACGAGGATGAGGTCCTCAGTCCTGCTCATTTGACCACCGTTCTTCCACTGGTTAGGTCGTTCCCTCAGGCCGAGGTGAGTGGTGATCAAGAAGCTAGGTTCAAGGCTTTAGGTCGATGAGAAATGGAGGTTGAGTCTGGCCACAGGATCGCCCCGGTTTGGAAATGTAGGGTTTTTCCTTCCGAGGTTAGTGAAAAATAACTTAGAGATTGGCATAAGACTAACCCAGACAACATAGAGTTCTTCGTCCCCAGTCCCGATGACCAGGCTGATGATCTACTGCTGGGCTGTGTGGCCTTAAATTAGGTCGTGCTAGCATTCACGACTACCATTTCCTAGGATAATTAGTAAGTTTTTGCAGGAGTGGAGAATAGCTCCAACCCAACTTTGCCCCAATGGTTGGAGGATCATGATAGGTTTTCTCATTCTATGCGATCAGTTCGATTTTTCCCATGCTTAAGTTAGGAAGTTTAATAGTTTGTACTCCTTCAAGTTAGATGGGAAGAGGTCGGGCTGGTGGTATGCGTCTGTAAAAGGCGAAGACATGAGGTAGTGTCATCACCCATACCCCAGACTCTGTTAAAAATTGGAAAAAGTTTTGGTTCTTTGTCTGAGGTCCCTGGAAATTCTCTGAGAATGACACCAGGCCTGATGTAAATATTCCAGTTCGTTACCATGAACTATGTAAGCATACTTCTTTATTTTTTTAGGTCAGTTCGACTGATTACTTACTGACCTATTTTTATTTACGTCATCTTCCAGGGTATATCTCTCAAGAGCCAACAAAAAAGTCTTCAGAAAGAGCTCGGAAGGCCCGGGTTGTAAACGAAGATTTATGATCCAGCAGTGTGTTGATAATTGAGGAGAATATGATATTAGCCCAACTCTCTCCTGCCAGCTCGGATCGTGCTCAGCTTCGTAAGTTCTAACTGAGTTCTATGCTCAATACTTTGTTATTACTTAATGCTCTGACTTCGTTCTTTTGCAGGTCAATCCGGAGAAGCAATGAAGGACATCTCGGCACGTTTGAAGAAGAAAAACCATCATGGGAAGGGTAAGAAGAAGGCTCCAACTGAGGACCACAACCAAACAGGTAGATCGAAGCCGCCGTCAGAGACCGCACCTCTACGAGTTCCTAGCCTGGCCCACAGTGTCGAGGAGATTACGTCTTTCCCAGTCCATGGAGGACCTTCTTCAAGCCAACCTTTTCGACCTCATCCACATTTCCAGATTCCAGTCACATACTTGGGCTCGACCTCGAAAAAAGACGAGAAGTATTTAAGGCTTCGTGGGTATCTTCCTAAGCCTATTCGTGACTTCTTCTGGTTGAACTCTCCAACCATGGGGGATATTGTCGGTTTGTCCTCTTCGACAAAGAAGGCGATAAGTATTATGGAGAAGAGCTGGACTCCAGTTCAACAAAAATATTTGGACAGCATGGAGACCGTGGAGTCTATCATTGCAGCGTCGGTCAATTCATCCAAGGCGGCCATTCACCTTACTTTGGCTACCGAGAAGATAGAGAGAATCTTAACCGATGTCCAAGAAGTCACAAGGTTCTGTTTAAACTGAATGAAGAGAAAAAACTCCGGGCTACCTTCAAAGATGTACTATTGAAGAGAAAGGAGGAGCTCAGGGCTAAGGAGTTCGAACTCAAAACTCTATATGAGCAATTGGAGGCGGAGAAGAAGACGAGAACTAAACTAGAGACTTCGCTGGAAAAGAGCCAGGCTGACCTCAAGACTGCACTGGAGAAGATAGTAGACAACGAAGAGGTCGTGGTCGAGTTCAAATCCTCGGATACCTACCTGGCCGATCAAGAGAAGGTCTACTTTCTCACGATGAAAGAGTTGATTGAGACGACGGCTTAGAAACGTCCGGCCTGGGATGTACAGTTCTTGAAGGACGAGCTGTCCAAACTGAAGAAAAATTCCAGACTCAATCCTCCATCGCCCAAAGAGGTAGATCAGTCCAGTGATGAGGAATGAGCTCTTGCCTTTGTAGTTTTATATTTTTTTTTGTAGTTGTGTTGAACTTTCTTTTGAAATGTACTGAACTTTAACGTTAATGAAAATTTCTGTTTTGTTAAGTTGTGTTCAATTTTTCAATTTAATTTGGTTTCTCGACTTTTGACTTCGAAGGTCTGACTTATGACTTCAAACATTTTAACATCTGACTTTAAGCACTGAACACCTGACCTCAAGTATTCGATCATATGGACGAGCCGAAACTTACAGTTGGCATCTAACTTCCAAACTCTTCTTTCTTGACAATTTGACTTCGGACTTCAAGCATTTTTAACATTTGACATTTGACCTTTCACTTCAGACCAGTGAAATCTTATCTTTTTGTAGCTCTGTATACCGGATGAACTGAAAACTTTCAGTGGCTTCCAAGTTTTAGAATCTAGGTCGGGCAAGTTGGCAGAGCTAATTTTTCTGGGTTTGGTCTTGGCGGACTATTGTGTCCGTGGACATAAAGTTTTTAGTTTAACGTTGGTGGCGTAGCACTTTCGCTATCCAACGCGGGTACGAGCTATATGGGACCTATTTTTCCAAAGGATTGTGATCTTAATCGCATCCTCAGTTCGGACTATTTCTAGGCTTATTGTCTTTGATGTAAGTTCTGACTTTACAAAACTTTCTTTCATTTTATAAATGTGTGGGAACTTTTTACAAGGTGGATGCCCTGGCTTCTTTTAACAAAAATAGTTAATACCCGTGGGCCATTGTTGATAAATTCTACTGGTAGTACTTCTTTAGATGTTCAGCGTTCTACGGGTACATAAGAGATAGACCTTCTGCATTTCGGAGCTCGTAAGCTCTATTTTTTAGGACTGTGACGATTTTATAAGGTCTTTCCTGTTTGGAGCAAGTGTCTCTGCCTTACTTTCTCTTGTTGCCAGAAAGACTTTTCTTAAGATGAAATCTACGGCTTTGAATTTTCACTCTTTGACTTTGCTATTGTAGTACCTTGCACTTCGCTGTTTGTAGATTGGATTTTTCATTTCTGCTCTCAATCTTTTCTCCTCCAGTAGGTCGAGCTCGGTTATCATGACATCCTTGTTGCAATTTTCATCGAAGGTTCAGACTCTAAATGATAGAAGTTCAAGCTTTACAAGGATGACGACTTCAGTTCCAAAAGCTAGTGAGAAAGGTGTTTCACCTGTGCTGGAACGACATGTTGTGTGGTAAGACCATAGTACACTTAGGAGCTCTTCTGCCCAGGCTCCTTTTAGTTTATCCAGCCGTGCCTTCAAGGTGTGCTTGATGATTTTGTTGACATCTTTGACTTGCCAGTTAGCCTGATGGTGGTTTGGAGTGGGGAAGTGCTTCTTAATTTTTAGCTCTTTACAGAATGACCTCAGTTTGGAATTGTTAAATTCCTTGCCATTGTCCGTGATGATCGAGTAGGGAACTCCAAACATGTAGACGATCAATTTCCATATAAAATTGGTGGTTTTTTGTTATATTATTTTGGCCAGTGGTTCTGCTTCTGTCCATTTGGTGAAGTAATCGACAGCGACTATGGCGCACTTAGTTCAACCTTTTTCCATTGGCATTGGGCCGATTAGGTCAATCCTCTATTTTGAGAAGGGCTATGGGTTGAGAATTGAGGCCAGCCCTTCCGGATGAGCTCTGATGGTGGGGGTAAACCTCTGGCATTTGTCGTATTTTCTAGCGAATTCGATGGAATCTTTCTTTAGTGATGGCCAAAAATATCCCTGACTCAAGATTTTGTGTGCTAATGACTGTCCTTAGTGTGGTTGCCACATATTCTTTCGTGAACTTCACTGAGGGCGTATTGGACTTTGTTTTCTCTCAGACACCTGAATAATGAGAGTGAGAAGCCTTTTTTGAATAAGATCTCGTCTATGATTGTGTATCTGGACGCTCTAGTCCTCAATTTCCTAGCTTCCCACTATCTGGTGGCACTCTACCATCTTTCAAAAATTGGATGATCTCGTCTATCCAGCTAGAATTCAGGTCAGCCATGGTGAGCGTGTGCTCGGACTAATTGATTGTTGCATTACTGAGTCTTCTGATTGGAATGTTCTCCAACTCTTATATTTCCTCGCTGGTAGCGAGTCGTGCTAAAGCGTTAGCAAGGCTGTTTTGTGTCCTTGGGATTTGTTTGACCTCAGCGGCGTTGAATGATTTGAGTTCTTGTTCTACTATTTGTGAGTAAGACGCCATCCTTTCGTCCTTAGTTTGGTAGGACTTGTTAATTTGATTGACCACTAGCTGGGAGTCGATGTATACGAGTAGTCTGAGTGCATCCATTCCATTTGCAAACCTTAAACTAGCTATTAAGGCCTCGTATTCAGCCATGTTGTTAGAGGCGTAGAAATCAAATCGCAGGGACTGACAGAGTGGCTCCAGGTCCAGGCTCATCAGGACTTACCCAACTCCAGCGCGTGTTTCTGTCGACGACCCATCTACAAAGAGAGTCCAACTTTCTTCATTTTTGGTGCTGGGCTCATGTTCAAGACTGAACTCGACGATGAAGTCAGCTATAGCTTGGCCTTTGATGTAAGTTCGGGGTCTGAAGTGGAGGTCATACTGGCTGAGCTCTACCGTCTACTTTACAAGTCTTCCAGAAGTGTCTGGTTTTTGGAGCACCTGCCACATAGGGTAGTTTGTCAGGACTTCTATCGGATGTTGTATAAAGTAAGGTATGAGTTTCCATGCTGACATGATGAGAGCATATGCCAGCTTCTCCATTGGGATGTACCTAAGTTCGGCATCGTGCAATGCCTGGCTAACATAGTAAACTGAGTGTTGGATCCCTTCATCCAGCCTGATTACTACAGAACTGATGGAATGCTCTAAGACCGCCAAGTAGAGAGTTAGGGTCTATTTGGTTATTGGTTTTGACAATAGTGGAGGTTGTGCAAGTTTTTCTTTCAGTCCTTTGAAAGCTAGCTGGCACGTCTCATTCCATTTGAACTCTTTGCCACCCTGCAGAGCATAAAAAAATGGTTGTATTTATCCGTTGATTTTGATACAAAACGGCTTAGCGAGGCTATTCTTCTAGTTAGGCTTTGTAGTTCTTTGATTTTGGTAGGAGGTCTCATCTCTTGCAAGGCTCTGATCTTTTTTGGGTTGGCCTCGATACTTCTCTAGTAAACCTTGTAGCCCAAAAATGTTCTTGATCCGACACCGAATGAACATTTCGAAGGATTGAGCTTCATCCTATATTTTCTTATATGAAGAACATCTCTGCAAGATGTTGAATGTGATCCGTTGCCTTGGTGCTTTTCACGAGCATGTCATCAATGTATACCTACATGGTCTTTCCTATGAGTCCAGAAAACATGGTGTTGACTAACCGTTGGTAGGTTGCTCCAACATTTTTTAATCTGAACGGTATAACTCGATAGCAGTAAAGACCTCGATCAGTAATGAATGAGGTATTCTCCTGATCTGAGAGAGGTGACCTATACAGTCAAAGATGCTTGCTGATCGTTACGATGCAGCTTTCCTAGGGAGACTAGGGTGTCTATTCTCATCCTCCTTGCTGCCCGATGGATTTTTCTCCCTGAATTCTAATTTTCTTTTTACACAATGATCTTCAGGTCGGTCATGTACTCGCGACTCAGAAATATGACTAGTGGTAGCTTGAATTTTCTCCAGTGTGAGTTAGGTATTCCAAATTTTGTAGAACTACATCTCTTTTGGGAACGTGTATTTGAGCTGAAGTTTCTCTGACATGTCTTCGGCAGAATCCAGGGAAGAGATCAACATGTTGGCTTCCCGTGCTTCCGTGACTACGAACTCTTGAGTTATGACTATGGCTCATATTGAAGATATATTTAGGGGTAAAAGTGTTTAGGTATGATAAGGTATGAAAATCAAGTGTTGACCTTTTTGTGAGTTTCTGGAATATGGAGAGCCTTTTTAGGGAGAGCCCTCATTCTAGCGCTAAACTGTTGACGTTGGAAAATAGTTTGTACTGATTCCAAGTCAACTTAATGTTAAGTATATAGGTCGGCTTTGACCGTGGTAAGTAATAGATATGTGAATAATTATTGAAAGATCTATTTGTAGAATCTTTATAAGTGTGCTTTTATTTCAACAGTCGAATGTTCGACCTGTAGGACATTTATGTCTCCTATTTATAAAAAGATATGTAATGATTATATGCATCTAATGCCAAGCTCAGCATTAAATGCCTACAAGACATCTCCTTTTGGGTATTTATTGTGAAGTGACATTCGCATTAATTGTGGCAGCTAGTCTGACGTCTGACACATGAGAGGACGTGCCATACTGATGACATGAGCTTAACTATAAAAGGCCGAAGTCCGACCTGAACCTTAAGAGATGAGGTCTGACCTGAAGTTGACAGCATTTGGGTTGAGGTCAAGACTAGGGAAGAGGTCCGACCTGGGTGCTGTCCAACTGGGATGAGGTCGGCCTTAAGTTGGTTGGCCAATTGAGAATTTTTTAGCTGATGTGACAGATCGGATCGGATACCAACAGGTCATTTCTTCCTAAAAAAGTTAGAGCCCTGAGTTCAAATTCTTAAAAGTTTGGTCCAATTCAATAAAATGGGTTCACTTTGCCTATGAGGATTCCGGCCAAAGGTCGGTAAAATATTATTATTTACGAATCTTAGTTTTTTATTTTTGTGAAGCATTGATAAATGTGGTTTTACACTTATATGGACCATCAAAAGTGGACGATTGTAAGTACTCTTAAGTGATATTCTACTTAATTGTGTGTTGATTTAATTGTTTTAGGTCAAAACCAAAGTTCGAATGGAATTGGAGAAAAACAAATCAAAATGAGCAAAGAAGGGTCGAAAATGCACGAAGATTTGGAAATGGGGATCAACTTGCAAACATTCAAAAGTTGAAGGACTTGGACTGCAAATAAAAGAGGACTAAATTGAAATGAAAGAAGAAATCAGAGGATTAAACGAGACAAATTATGAATAAACATGAAGTGGGGACCAAATAAATACACATCAAAACTTAGAGGACTAAAGCTTACAAATATGATTGGAATCAAATTTTGGCAAAATACTTTGCTGTTTGCCGTGGTCAAACTGCGGTCGACCGCGGCAATGCGCAAAAATCGCGTCTGAACGTTTTTTTGGCTTATTTTCAATTCTAGTGAAGGCCTTTTTTGTGTTTCCACGTATATAGATTTCAAAATTAGTAAAACAATATATAAAGACCTAACCTAGGTCAATAGAAGGTTGTTGAATCTTGGAGATAGAGAGATTGAAAGAGACGAAGAACGATGACGAGATTGAAGATTGAAATGTGAAGACAAAGATTTCTTGGTGCAAAATATTCAACGTTTTTCCATCTTTTATTCAAGATCCGGTTATGTACTTGTTGACGTCGGAACCTGCACTGTCCACATGTCAACAGATCTCCAGTCAATCCTCTGTCAACTCGTATGTTACTTGCACACTAGGACAACCGTTAGGCACCAAGATCACCAGAGAAAAAGGGTCTGGCGATCATTGATTCTCCGATGATCAAGTAAACTGCCAGTATATAGAATAATATACGGAGAACAAAAACAATTGGGTGTGGGAGGGACAAGAAGACAGATTTTATCAGAGTTTAGAGATGAAATTAATGTGTAAAAAGAGCGTACCTTGGAATAACCGGGGACGTTGTATTTATAATACAGGAGTTTTAATTGATATATAGGAAAATAATCAATTAGATATCTGATTGGATCCTCATTCCTTATGAGATAAGGACAATCAGTTGTCACGGCAATCTCCAAGATTTCAGTCCTTATTGGAGTTGATCACATTACATAATCTTTAGGAGATTGAGATTCAGTTTCCTTATGAGAATCCTTGTGGCAATCAAACACAATCTGTCTTCAAGTAAAGAGATTGCCTGTAGATTACAAGAATGCGAAGACCAACGAAGCGCTCCAGATTGGCCGGGAATGTCGATGCCCTTTGTGGGCTTCGCTCTACCTAACTCGAGGGTACTAATGTGTTGCCGGGCCTTAAGCGTATCCGCGAGGCTCTCGCTGGGTATCTGAGGCCTTGACAGATCTGGGAGGCCCTCGTTGGGTCCATGAAGCCCTAACGAGGCCTAACTTCGGCCTATATAGAGCTTTAGCTGGACTCTTACCGACGTGAAGGCCCTAATGAAATCCTGTGGTAACAATAGTCCTCCAAATCTAGGCCTATTATTTATGGTAGGCGTGGACTTTGGTAGAAAGGAGAAGGGGTTTTTGTGAATACGGTCTTCGCAGGTACACTGTTGAATTATTTGTCCCTGTATCTTTGAATTACTTACTCAGTATAGTCCCCCAAGTCCAAAGCCGATTATTTATGACAGTTGAGGGCTTTGATTGGTTGAGCTTCCAATGACGTGTCCCTGGTTGGTGTGATTTTGTCCAAGCTGTTAATCAAAGTTATCAATATGTTGGTTAGGTAATCATGGGTGAGAGAGTGTGTGCATTCAATGCTAATGGCACGTGATGGGTGATTGGGGGCGTGCGTGGAGGGCATCTCTTTGTTTCAATAAATGCCTAGGGTTGCGTTTCCCGTCTTTTTCCATACTTTGAACATGCTTCCTTTGAGCGACGGTTTAGATGCCATGTTTCGAGTTTGGACGGTGGAGATTGAGGAGCCTCAATCTATATAAACCTGTGCCTCATCCATATCTGTCTTCTTCTTGCTTCTACGCACATTTCAGGTTTTGTGGAGTACTCCGTCGATAATCATGAAAATTCAAGACGTATTAATTGGTTTAACTGTAATCCTGAGGTAAGCACTACGAGAGTTGTTGTGCTTTGTTTCGTAGACTGCCTTTGTTTTTATTTTGTGGTTTCTTAGTTTGGACGCTGTTTTTTGCCATATTTTTTGGTGAACGTAGAGGTACATTCTTCTAGAATTGAGAGGGATAGCGATGTCGTCTGGACATGATGATTCGCAGAACCAGTCGGGGGCCTGGAAAAATCCTAGTATCCGAGATATGGCGGCCTCCTCCTCTTCATCTTCTCCATCGGCTGAGGGCATGGGAGAAGTTAATCAAGTGCCTACTGTCACTCACCTGCCCCCCGTGTCCACAAGCGGAAGAGGGGTAAGCCTAACTAGATCGTTTAAGGCGACCATAGAGAAAGGGTGACGTGACGCTGGGGTACTCGAGATGAGAGGGTCGCTGGACAAAAGGGATGCCCCGGTGGCCCGGGCGCTGGACGATGAGCTCAAGCGTTTAGCCACCGAAGCATCCATGGCTCGCTCGAAGATCAAGGAAGCCGAGTTAGATGACATAGGATTATCCTACGATATTCGTGCCTCTGTGAAGCTCAGGGCTCCTGGTCCCGAAGAGCGTGCCGACGACCCACTTGAGGGATTCGTGGCGATTTACGAACCGACGATGCGCAATGTCTTCTCCTGCCCATGCACAATTTCTTCTGCGAGGTTTTGAGAGAATGGAATTTGGCCCCTGCCAGATAACACCGAATGGCTGGGGCCAAATGGTGGCCTCGTTCCTATTGTGGAGTATTTTCGAGGCTGGTGGAGACTTAATCCCAGGAAATTTGAATCTATTTACCGACCATGCTGGTCTACGAGTTGGTTTAATATCTCTCATCGACTGGGTCGGAAATGGGAAACATCCACCGACAGTCCCAACAGTGCATAACTGGAATGAAAGGTTCATCTTCGTCGGAGGGGACTGAGAGTTTATGCCGGAGGATCCTTTCCCCAACGTGTCTATTCCCCGTCAATTTGGGGAACTTGGTATAACTTGTTGACTTTTGATCATTGTTTCTGACTTAATGTTTTGCTTATTTTTGCAGACTATGGGAAGCCATCCATTCCAAAGAGGGATCAATGGGAGTTAAGATCGAAGTAGAATAAGGTTCAAGCACTAGATAGCGACTTCAGGAGTCTCAGCAATTTGCTCAAAGACGACAACTTACTAATTTGCTACGGACTAATGGGTGAGTCTCGCAAGCTAAACTGTACTGGCTTCATTATGATAAGCTAACATAATGATTTGTATCTTGGTGATTGTGTCAGTAGCTTTCAGGTTTAAGAATGTTCATTCGCTCCGTCTTGCCCGTCCCGCTGGCGGGGAGGGCTTCTCAGCCCAGGCTCCTTCGCGCGAGACGCCACGCGCGTCGCAAGATGTCCAGGATGCTACGCCATTAAGGACAATCCACCCTCCGGTATCCGATGTCTAGGTTCCAGGCCAGGCTACACCTCTTCCACCCCTACCGTTGTCCTCCCATCCTCTCCCTGACTCCATTCTCCCAAAGGACAAGGAGAAGAAAATCGCCGAAGACACGAGTGAGGCGACCGGGCAGAAGAAGAAGGCTCCTGCAGCTGCTGGGGCATTTATGAAGGATGCTCGCAAGATGAGGCTGACCGAGGAGAATCACCAGTCCTCACCGCATCCTGACGAAGGGATTGAGAATGCCAGGAATTCTGCCTCTTCGACTGACCAAGAAAGTTGCATCTGCATTTCTCAATGCCATAGCGAATTGGAAGCCTCCGTGATGGAATTGCTCCCTGCCCATCCAGTGATAATGGTGGCGAGCGTTTACAACTACTGGACCTAAAAATGGGAGAAAGCATCTAAGGAAGCCATAATGCGCGAGCGGCTGCAACTGGCGGAGATGAACCTGATACGAGGGTTGGTCTTGACCAAAGAGTTGTTCAGTACCCTTGAGAGTTCTGACGGCCAGTGCAGCAAGGAAGTGGCCAAATCCAGGAAGCTGTCTGGAGACCTGAAGGCTATGAATCTCGAAAAGGCGCAGTTGGAGTTGGATAAGATGGCTCTCCAATTCAAGTTGGATTTGGTTGTGACAAAGGAGGCCGACATGAAAGGCAGGCTTGAACTCGAACTGAAGGCCGCAAAAGAGAGTTTGAAACAAGCTCGAGATCAGAAGAGCAGCCGAGGCCTCCCAGAAATGTGCCGAGGAGGCTCAGAAGTTGGCCGAGAATTGGACCCTCGCAACTGAGACCGCCGTAGCCACCGCTAATAGCAACTTAGAGGCCGTTGCTGCAGAGAATGATAGGCTACTGGCCGCGGCTAGGGAAGATGTGGAGAGGGTCAGGGCCGAATGCGTAAATGCCGAGCCTAGGGCAGTGGAGGTGTATCAGGACACGTTTTTGGATACGCCCGAGTACCAAGACCTCGCCCATCGTTTGATGACCATAGGTGGGGAGCAGTTGGTAGAGTGGATCATGAAAAATCATCCGGAGTGGGATATCTCTTTTCTCCAGTACGTTCCTGCCGAAGACCCTGTGCCCGAGATTCTTCCCAACGAGGGCCACGATTTAGGCGAGGATCAAATCACTCCTCCTGTCACAGGAGAAGGCCCGCATTGTGCCGACCCTTAGAGAGATGGCGGGGCATCGAGACTTGTAATTTTGTTCTTTTCCGCATATGTTCTAGCATCATCAATCGAATTTATTTCTTGCTATATCACCTTCGTATGAAATCCCATTGCATGCCTCAAAGAGGATAACCTCATGAATGATTATATTTGCTGGGAATGAGAAATTGATCCTTACATTCGTCCACTTTTGATGGTCCAAATAAGTGTAAAATCACACTTATCAATTTGAAGATTTACTATAACTATGAATTTTAGAAAACAATGAAATAACTTATATGAAAGCAAAAATTTAGAATTTAGAAAATATGGTTATTAAAGCGTTTGGATTCACGAGTTCACCATAGTTGTCATCTCTAATTTCTCCTCTCAAGATTTATTCGTAAAGTTGTGTTCGATCAATTCACGAATTTAACTTAATTTACCTCTCTCGAGTTCAAATTAGTCATATCTAGTTAAGTCAACTTATGAAGTCAGAATGATCATTAATTAGATGCATTAAATCTCCTAAGAATTCAATTCAAGACCGCGACAATAACAAAAGCGTATCTCTACCTTTTATCCAATTGCCGAATTTTATTACGTGGTCTAGATTAATAATTTACCTCTCGGTTCATTACAATCCACAAATCAATAAAATAATGGGTTCACTTTGCCTATGAGGATTCCGACCAAATGTATGTAAAATATTAATGTTTACGAATCTTATTTTTTTATTTTTTTGAAGCTTGTATTTTTTTTTTTTTTTTGCATGAGTTATGTGTTTATTTGGTTTATATAATTCATAATATTGTGGGTTCTACTTTTCTTAATAGCAAGTATGAATTTCAAAATTGTAATTCTATGATTCTTTTTATTTAAAGCTTATATGCATTTCTTGTTACATTGATTTAAGAGTTAATTTTCAACGTATTAAATGGTATGTGCAAAACTATATTTTTTATATTCATTATTTGTATTTTGAATTTTTTTCCTTTTCTTTTCACTTATAATTGAGGTCGATTTTGTCCTATTTTGAAATGTCGACAAAATGGGATTGTCGACATTATCAATTTGGATCTCATTTGTAATGTCAACAAATAGGAAATGGGACTTAGGACATTGTTGACAAATCATAGGTGCATGGATACATCCGAGAACAAATGTTCTAAATAAATCATTTACCTATGACATTATTTGTCATCCCATTAGGCTTTGTAATATATATATATATATATATAAACAGAAGTGTCGTCAAAATCTATTTTCCCACCCAAAGTACTTTTCTATTTAGAATTTTTTTTTTTTTCAGTTTTCGAAAATGGATTTTTTTAATAGCCATTAAATGATCGTTCCTAATACTATATTTAATAGCCCCCTGATTTTTTATTTTTTCAACTGGAGTCCCTCGATCTACCTTCTAATTTAGTTATCATTGTAAAAACTAATTTAGTTTTGTTATCATTACAAAAATTAATTATCTAATGCATTTTAATTTAATTATCTATATTTAAAATATTTAATTAATTTAATTAATTAATCTTATCTTTGTTTTGGAAAAAAAAAATATGCATGGATTTTTCAATATTAATTAAGATTTAAGAGATTGCATTTTCAAGATTATTATGGAAAACAATCAATGCACGTTGAAAGAAAAATAAGTCTGAATTTGCAAAAATTAATTTTCCAATTCATTTTAATTTAATTATCCATATTTTAAATACTTAAATAATTTAATTTAATTTAATTTAATTAATAATTAATTAATCTTATCTTCATTTTGGTCAAAATATGCATGAGTTTTTCAATGCTAATTAAGATTTAAGAGATCACATTTAAGATACTACATTTTCAAGATTATTATGTAAGACAATCAATGCAAAGTGAAAGAAAAATAAGTCAAAATTCATATTTTCAAAGTTTTGTTATCATTGCAAAAATTAATTTTTCAACGCGTTTTAAATTTAATTATCTATATTTTAAATAAATAATTAATTTAATTAATTAATTAATTAATTAAATTAATATTATCTTCGTTTTGGTCAACGTATGCATGGATTTAATATTAATTAAGATTTAGTGCTTGATTTTATTATAACTAATTAACTTTTATAGATAACTATCGAATTTTTTTTTTTTTTGTAATTACACCTCCCGTGCATCGCACGGGTACAACACTAGTCATTTTTTAAATGAGCTTACATTATATACATATAGTATCTATTAAATTTTAACGAATTATAACTACAGACGTACCCGACTAGTATGTAATATATATAGATTAGAGATAACAAGTAAATAACTAAACTCTTCTAAACTATTTTGGACAGTTAAGAATACATATAATAACTAAGCTAGACTAAAAGTGTGTAATAAATGTATGAATGTCTTTGCCTATTTATTATGCTATAAGACTTTGTATTTATGATACTATAGGGCTCTTTCATAAGTCTTTTGTCTAGTTATGGTAATTATGAATACATAATAAATATTGGCTTTTTATGAGTACTAGTCTATTTTTTTGTGATATGTATTCTAACTTAGTCTTTTTATGTTTTTTTACAAAATCTTTAATCAAGAAGCTCAGACATTGAGAGATAGAGTTCTCAATAATTTGCAACTTGATATGTTAAGAAGAGTCACATCTATTTCTATCTAACAGATATTGATAACAACTTTAAACAATTAAGCAGATATATGAAATAATAATTACATAGATAAGAAAGCTTAAAACAAAATTGATGTAATGGCCTTAATTCGAGTGTTTTACCCTTCAGCAAATTAATTTCCTTCAATTATTATTATTTATTTATTTACTTATTTATGTTTTTAACCTTTTTCTTGACATTCCTAAGAGGCTTAAGACTGTAGCTAAAAATAAAATTCCATCATGTTTAAAGAGGTTTTGAACAAATTTCCATTCTCGGGATAAAAAACAACCATTCTTAACTCAGAGGATTACTCTTTTATTTTAGCCATGGAATCCAGAAAAAGAGGTTAAGTTTAAAAATAAAATTCTTGAAATATAAAGAAAATATTTTTGAAGGAATTAATTGCTTACTAGATTTTTCCACTTTTAGGCATTTCTCGAAAATATAATTAAATAACAGATAATTAAATAAGAAGAGATGAAGAACTTACTTTTATTGAAAATGTCTAAGAAAATCTTTACAATTGATAGCAATACAAGAGACAATATGTGAATCTGTGTGTGTTCTATTTTCTGCGTGTTTGCATGTGATCTGTATGCTATGGACAAAGGTATTTATAGACAAAAAATAATAATAAAATAATTGTACAATCTTTACAAGTGTAAGGTTGGAAAAAGAAAGACGAAAAATCCAAAGCTTTCTCTGCACACTTTACTATTTACCATGAATGCTTGTACTATTCACTCTGTACACTTTTTGACTACGCAGCATTTCCTTCTGCATTTCTTTCCATTATTGGTATTTCCTGTAGCCTTTTTGACCTTTCTATAGAATTATTGTCCATGTGTTGAATTATTGTCCTTGTGCTGAATTATTGTCTATGTGTTTGTCAAATCTCTTTATAATCTGTCCATCATTTCAATAAAGGCTTCTTCCAGATCAGTATCAATTTCATTGCTTACTTCGTGAGAGATATTTTCTGTATCTGAATGGTATTCTAATGCTTCACAATAGCTTTCAATACAATAATTTTCTTGAAAAGTCTTCATATATAAATCTTTTTGATGAGTATTCGGAACGGATAATCTTTCAACCTTGATTTTTCTTGCTAGAAATTCTTTACAAAATATTATTCCATTATTCCATTGCGCTACAAGTATGTAGTTGGTCATTTGCATTTCTATGAGAGCAGTTGTTTCTGGAATTCTTCTTTCATAATCAATTTGTCTAACTTTAACCTTGATATCAGTATTTGAAGAAGGCCTAAATTTTTCTAGAACCTTCAAAAATTTTAATAAAATGGTATGCTGGGATAATAATTACCCCGCAATTTCATTTGACTATACAATTTCTCAAGAAGAAGACGATATTTTTTATTCAGCTTTACTATACGGTATGATTGACACAGTATATATCTTAAACAGACCTTTTAACTTTTTTCTATCTTCTCTTAAAAATATTATTGATCAGCTTAAACAACACTCTTTAATGATTCAATTTATTTACAGACCACCAATTGAAAATAATGGTATTATTATCCCAGGTTACAATTTTATTAAAATGTTTGTAAGTTTTAGAAAATTCAGGCCTTCTTCAAAGACTGATATCAAGGTTAAAGTTAGACATATTGATTATGAAATAAGAATTTTAGAAACAGCTGCTCTCATAGAAATGCAAAGGACCAACTACAGACTTGTGGCGCAATGGAATAGTGGAATAATATTTAGTGAAGAATTTCTAGCAAGAAAAATCAAGGTAGAAATATTATCTATTCCAAATACTCATAAAAAAGATTTATATCTGATGACTTTTCAAGAAAATTATTGTATTGAAAGCTATCGTGAAGCATTAGAGAACCATTCAGATACAGAAAATATCTCAGATGAAGCAAACAATGAAATGGATACTGATTTGGAAGAAACCTATATTGAAATGATGGACACATAATAAAGAGATTTGACAAGCACATAGACAATAATTCAGCACAATAACAATAATTCAGCACATGGACAATAATTCTAAAAGAAAGGTTAAAAAGTCTACAAGAAATACCAATAATGGAAAGAAATGCATAAGGAAATGCTGCGTAGTCAAAAAGTGTACAGAGTGAATAGTACAATCATTCATGGTAAATAGTAAAGTGTGCAAAGAAAGCTTTGGATTTTTCGTCTTTCTTTGTCCAACCTTACACTTTTAAAGATTGTACAGTTATTTTATTATTTCCTTTGTCTATAAATACCTTTGTTCATAGCATACATAACACAGGCAAAAAACACGCAGAAAATAGAATACACACAGATTCACATATTGTCTCTTGTATTGCTCTCAATTGTAAAGATTTTCTTAGACATTTTCAATAAAAGTAAGTTTTTCATCTCTTCTTATTTAATTATCTGTTATTTTATTATATTTTCGGGCAATGCCTAAAAGAGGAAAAACTTAGTAAACAATTAATTCCTTCAAAAATATTTTTCTCTATATTTCAAGAATTTTATTTTTAAACTTAACCTCTTTTTATAGATTCCATGGTTAAAATAAAAGAGTAATCATATGAGTTAAGAAATGTTGTTTTTTATCCCGAGAATGGGAATTTGTTCAAAACTTCTTTAAACGTGATTAAATTTTATTTTTAGCTATAGTCTTAAGCCTTTTAGGAAGGTAAAAAAAAAAGATTAAAAAATAATAATAATAATTGAAGGAAACTAATTTGCCGACCGGTAAAGTACTCGAATTAAAGTCATTACATCAATTTTGTTTTAAGCTTTCTTATCTATGCAATTATTATTTCATATATCTGCTTAATTGTTTAAAGTTATTATCAATATTTGTTAGATAGAAATAGAGGTGACTCCTCTTAACAGATCAAGTTGCAAATTGTTGAGAACTCTATCTCTCAACATATGAGCTTCTTAATTAAAGATCCTGTAGAAAAACATAAAAAGACTAAGTTAGAATACATATCACAAAAAGACAAACTAATACTCATAAAAAACCAATATTTATTAGGTATTCATAATTATCATAACTAGACAAAGACTTATGAACAAAGTCCAATAGTATCATAAATACAAAGTCTAATTACCATAACTAGACAAAGACATATGAACAAAGCCCTATTGTATCATAAATACAAAGTCTTATAGCATAATAAATAGGCAAAGACTATTCATACATTTATTACACACTTTTAGTCTAGCTTAGTTATTATACGTATTCTTAATTGTCCAAAATAGTTTAGAAGTGTTTAGTTATTTACTTAGCAGATGTATGAAATAATAATTACATAGATAAGAAAGCTTAAAATAAAATTGATGTAATGACCTTAATTCGAGTATTTTATCATTCGGCAAATTAATTTCCTTCAATTATTTATTTATTTTTATTTATTTTATTTATTTTTTAACCTTTTTCTTGACCTTCCTAAAAGACTTAAGACTGTAGCTAAAAATAAAATGTCATCATGTTTAAAGAGATTTTCAACAAATTCCCATTCTCATGATAAAAAACAACATTTCTTAACTCAGAGGATTACTCTTTTATTTTAGCCATGAAATCCAGAAAAAGAGGTTAAGTTTAAAAAATAAAATTCGTGAAATATAAAGATAATATTTTTGAAGGAATTAATTGCTTACCAAGTTTTTCTTCTTTTAGGCCTTTCCCGAAAATATAATAAAATAACAGATAATTAAATAAGAAGAGATGAAGAACTTACTTTTATTGAAAATGTATAAGAAAATCTTTACAATTGAGAGCAATACAAGATACAATATGTGAATCTGTGTGTGTTCTATATTTTGCGTGTTTGCGTGTGTTCCGTATGCAATAAACAAAGGTATTTATAGACAAATGAAATAATAAAATAATCGTATAATCTTTACAAGTGTAAGGTTGGGAAAAGAAAGACAAAAAATCCAAAACTTTCTCAGCACACTTTACTGTTTACCATGAATGCTTGTACTATTCACTCTGTACACTTTTTGACTAAGTAGCATTTCCTTATGCATTTTCTTCCATTATTGGTATTTCTTATATCCTTTTTGACATTTATTTAAGAATTATTACCCATGTGCTAAATTATTGTCATTGTGCTGAATTATTGTCTATGCGCTTATCAAATCTCTTTATTTCAATATAGGCTTCTTCCATATCAGTATCCATTTTATTGTTTGT
The DNA here is from genome assembly GCA_030279155.1 of Forsythia viridissima. Classification (NCBI taxonomy): domain Eukaryota; kingdom Viridiplantae; phylum Streptophyta; class Magnoliopsida; order Lamiales; family Oleaceae; genus Forsythia; species Forsythia viridissima. The sequence continues at coordinate 7,521,340 of CM059036.1, forward strand.
TTCGTCTAAGATATTTTCTGTATCTGAATAGTTCTCTAATGCTTCACAATAGCTTTAAATACAATAATTTTCTTGAAAAGTCATCAGATATAAATTTTTTTGATGAGTATTTGGAACATATAATCTTTCTACATTGATTTTTCTTGCTAGAAATTCTTCACAAAATATTATTCCATTATTTTATTGCGCCACAAGTCTAGTCCTTTGCATTTCTATGAGAGCAGCTATTTCTAAAATTCTTCATAATCAATATGTCTAACTTTAACTTTGATATCAGTCTTTGCAGAAGGCCTATATATATATAGATGATCTCCTAAGCACCGATGCTTAACTTATGCTAAGCACCGATAACATGTTATGTCTATTTAATAGATAATAGTGGATCCTAAATATTCAATGTATAAATGAAATATACATTAAATAGACATGTCATGTCACCGATGCTTAGGAGATCATTCATATATATATATATATATATATATATATATATATATATATAATTAAATTAAATTTATTTTGAAAGAAGGAACCAATAGAATAGAAATTTAGAATTAGCATATATATATTGAATTGAAAAACGAAATGCATTTTAAGACATGGCCAGAATTATCAGAAGATAATTCATAGCAATATAGAAAAAACTAAGAATATATAAAAACTTTAGAAATTGTCTTCAGCTCTATCCCTTGAGACCATCTTCAGAGTGTCACGCTTGGGAATTGACAAGATCCATGACCTGCCCAACAAATAATAAACATGATATTCGTCGAGACTCGAGTGTGTCATCCTTTTATAAAATCTATTAAGAAAATTATTGTGGTGTGCAGGTAAAGAACTTGTTAAAGATTAACTTAAATTTTTAGACGAGGTGATGATTGGGAAGAAACTTACTGGGGTCGGAGGTTGTTTGAACAGCGAAGCCATTGAAGTAGCATGATGCACCAGTGTCGCGAAACTTAGCCCAATACGAGCTGAATGCATAACTTGCATGTGCAACCTCTGACACCGGTTGATAGCACGCTTTCTCTGGCGCAAGTTCGTCACAAGTTCCGTTCCCCTGACTGCACACGAAATCCAACGCCGGTCCCAACTCCATTGTATCCACTGGACTCCCTACCACGCACCACAGCTTCCCTTTATACGGTTTGTTATTCGACGGCTCCTGCAACTGGGGATAGTCATTTTCCGGCCGGACGCCAGTCAAGTCCAGCTCATAAGTTTGATTCCCATTTGGAGTCAAAATTCCCCAGTGCCTTTCAGTTCCTGGCCCGGATTTCTGGTTCTCGTCGTATAATGAGAATATGAAGGTTGGGATCACAATCCCGGGTCGAGCTGGTGTCCCAATTGCTGGAGAAGCAGTCATTTTTCGGACTAGATTTCTGTTATATGTTGCTGCATTGTATACATTTGCACCAGTTTGATCCATGTCGCCTCCATTAGGCCAGCCTGTTTCTGATATCCCAATCCTGATATTTTCGAACCCAAGTTTTTGCATAGCGAAAACAACAGAATCAAGCATCTGATCAAGAAGATTTGTGTAAATCAATCCACTTCCTGTATCGTTGTATGTCTGATTTGCATCCTTAAACAAAGCAAAATCCAGGCTGATGTTTGTCGGATTCTCAGACCACGTAAAATAAGGATACACATCAAGAAAAAAATATGATTTAGACCCATTCAAGAATTTCAGCAATGGGATCATAACCTTATCCGAAATATCATCCTTAAATTTCCCACTTGAAGGTGGGAAAATTGATTCCACTACATCCATGGTTAATGGGGTCCCAACTTTGATGTTATGAATGTTGTGTAAAACCAGGGATTTCTTGATTTTCTGCATAGCTGGTACAAGATCAGCCCACATTTGCTGATAATCATAACTAAGAACTTCATTTCCAACAAGAATGGTTCGGATTCTGGTGTTGGGATAATATGCACGAACATTTTCTCGTACCCATTGATCAGCCATTGTTTGGTTTGAAGCAATGCCAGAAATTAGGCCATTTGTCACCATTATTGAGACTAGAAGCCTCGTCCCTGATAAAAGTTTTAGAACTTCAGGGCTGGAATCATAGATCTTCACTTGACCGGCATTCACAGATTTCAGGAATTCAATCGTTTGATAAGGAGATGGCAAATTATTTCCCAGTCGACCATAGTTTATGCCGATGTTGCCTAAAACCAGCGCATCTGTAGACACAAACACCGAGTGAATATGAGAATTTGTACAATTGTTCTGTCTAAAAATTACAAATACCTAAGCTGGAAAATATAACAATAACACGAAAACATGGAAATATTTCCGAATCCTTAACAGCAGGAATATTGAAATTTAGCAGCATTTTATTGTTGTCCCTGTGAAGAAACTTACTTGAGAAAGCAAAGATATAGAACAAAGTAAATACAAAAACTGCCCTCTTCATGTACATCTTTTTGTTGAAGAATTGTGTGAAACTATCAGATTATGTGTGAAGAATCTGAAGAATGGAATGTGTATATGTAGTGAAAAAATAGAAGAAACTGTTGAACTACCAAATTTAGAGTTGTAATTAAGAACAGCCAAATGATCTTTGTGAGAGTTTCAATAGAAAAAGTTAGATTTTGTAATTTTACGGTGAATGTAGCAGAGGAATGACTGAAGAAAGAATATTCAAAGGGAAATGCAAGGATTGCAGGACATGGTTTGTTTTGGATTTGTTGTGCCATGTTTTAGTAAAAAGAGATTCTAAGCGTGTGTACTAACTACTAATTAAGCCATAAAACAGATATTTAGCAGCACATATAACATCCAATTCTCTATTACTTTTGTTAGGTCCACTCGAGCAAGCCATGCTATCTGGCGACTGATATTTGATCAGTCATAACATCTTGTAAGAAATTCTAAATTACCATTCGAAAAAAGCTTTGGACTTATAATTCAATTATATTCCCAATAGTATATCCCTTGCCTTGTGAAGATTTTTGTACAAAATTTTGTGCTCTAATTCCCTCCCATGCTTTGGTCATAGGTTTCTCAACTCTCTTATTCGGCTATCACTCCAAATTACCTTAAACTTCTTAATTTTATCTTCTTTCTCATTTTCCAAAGTATGTTTTTTTATCTTCATTTTGAAACCTCAATTTCTTCTCAATTTCTTGCCAATTTTACCGATGTAACTCGAGTTCGAGGATTTTATCCTACAATCACAAAAATGACTAAAATTCAATAGTTATTGACTCTAAAACACTTAGAACTATACTGAAACTCTTCATTAAGGAGTCGAGATAAGTGTATAAATTACACTTGTCGATTAGATTTGCTTGGCGTCTCTCGTCAATGTTGTGATTTGAAAAATGTCAAAACATGTGCGATACAAAGTCGATTAATAAGCTGGGCATATAGAGACAGCGGTGGTCATTCCACTCCGATGATCAAGTCAGCTACGAAGAGGACAACATGCTAGTCGATATAACTGACACACACAATCCTTGAATTTTTGAGGTAATCTAAGTTTATGCCATTACTTGAACTATAATTTCAGCTGGTCAAATTCGTCAAATATACTTTTTATCCACATATTTTATAGAACCCACAACTTAGAACATTTACAATAGCTTATCTATATTTAAAGAACATCTATAAATTTAAAGAGTAATTTATTTAAACACTTCAGCAGCCTCTTTATCTCCATGCTTGTTGTGAAAATATGTGTGATTACAAGTGAACAATATCGCAAATAAGTAATAAAGTAGACCTATTGAGTCCGGATTATCGTTCCCACGAAGACTATCTCATTTATATACTAGTTAAATTAATCTTAATACTAATTTATTTAAAACAATTTGAATTGAGTTCATTTGAAAGATTTAAACTAGAAGTATGAATTTAAGGAAATAATATAAGAATGTATGTAAAAGCAAATAACGAGAATTTAGAAAAGAATGATGGTTAAAGCGTTTGGACAAACGAATTCACCGTACTTGTCATCTCTAATTTCTCTTCTCAAGATTTATTCATATTGTTGTATTCGGTCGAATTCATGAATTTAACCTAATTTACCTCTCTCGAGTTCAAATTAGTCCTATCTAATTAAGTCAACTTATAAAGTCAGAATGATCATTAATTAGATGCATTAAGTCGCCTAAGAATTCAATTCAGACCGCAGCAATAATAAAAGTGTATCTCTATCTTTTATCCAATTTCTAGATTTTACTACGTGGTCTAGATTAATAATTTACTTCTCAGTTCATTACAATCTACAAAATCAATGAAATAATGCCAGTTATTCAAAGCATTAAGAGAAGAAGTAAAATCAAATACTTGAACAATTTATAAATCAAAACTTAAGATTTGAAAATAAAGAATTAAACTAGGCTATATCGTTCATCTAAACTTTAAATCTAGCTACTCATGATTCGAGAGAAAGACAAGATGAAGAGTTTTGAATATATAACCGGATCTTGAATTAAAGAGGAGAAAACGTTGAGTATCTTGCATCAAGAAATCTTTGTCTTCACGTTCAAATCTTCAATCTCATCGTTGTTCTTCATCTCCTTCAATCTCTCTATCTCCAAGATTCAACAACCCTATTTTAACCTAGATTAGGTCTTTATATAGTTTCCATACTCTCCGACTTGTGTTTCCTTCCAAAAGGACTAAAACACCATTAGTTTGTATTTAGAAAAATTTCCAAAACTCATCTCGTGGGCCGCGATTTGCAAACGGCGGCCCAGCCGCGGCCAATTGGCTGACCGCGATTTGCCGTGGCCCAACCGCGGTTAACAACCCTTCAATATTTGCACTTGAAGTCCTTCTATTTTTGAATGATCTACACTTTAGTGTTTTAATTTCTTCTTTCATTTCAATCTAGTCATTTTTTATTTGCAGTCCAAGTCCTTTGTCTTTTGAATATTTGCAAGTTGGTCCCTATTTTCAAGTCTTCATGCATTTTCAGTCTTTCTTTGCTTACTTTGTCTTGTCTCTCTCTAATTCCATTCGAACTCGAGTTTCAACCTAAGCAAATCAAATCAAGAAAGGTTTCGCTAGCCTTGCTCCATCAACTAGAGTTGGGTATCTACCTTCTTTGTCAGTGTTATTTTCTGCCTTTGCTCATACCAGGCTTCCTCATCATGCATGGCCAATAAAAACTTTATATCTACTGTGATTCATTTACTTAGTAACGAGTGCTCGCGAGTACATTCAATTTTCCACTTTTTTTATTTTTTATTTTATTTTTTATTTTTTATCATATTCTTCCCTCCCAATTTGTATATACTATTTAATTAAAGCCAATATATCAAGTATTGAATATTGAATTGTTTCAATGCATTTAACAATAGAGAGTGGGTTTGACTCTTCAAATTTTGAGAACAAAACTCACTCTCTAAATTGAAATATTAAATTGGAGAGTCCATTGGAGCAGAATTTTAAGAGATTGCTCATTAAATTAAAGAGCATCTTTTGTTTAAAGAACTTGTTGGAGATGCTCTTGCAACTAACTTTTTATCCACACATTCACCTACAACTTATAATATAAGCACTTAAAAAGTAATTTCAGCATTACCAAACATATAGTAGCCCTATATGCTATTGTTTATCAAATATTCTTGTTTTACATTAGAAAAGGTTTTTTTAATTGGCTGATAGCAAAGACGACTAATAATTATCTTTTTGATATTTGTATTAAATACTTTTGTTTTACATAAAACATACAATTTTGCTTTTAGTAAAAATAGTTTTAGTTGTATATCATTTCAAGTTAGATAAAGTTAGACTTTTCATTTGACCAACTCGACGAATTAGGAAGTCTGACGTCAATCTATATGTCTACTTCTTTTACTTTCATGCTTCATAATGTATATCTAAAAATTATAAGAAATACTCATCCAAACACACTTTTATAATACAACTCTTCTTAATTACTCAGAACAATTCTTGATAACTATATATGCGGCCTTTGAATTAATAATTAAGATAGGAGAGGACAATTTTGAATTAACTGAAAAATGATTGATTTGATCCAACAATCTGATCCATGAAAACATTAAGATTCACATTGGAAGAACCACCTTCTTTCACTGCATCCTTAGCCAGAATTTTCCATTGTTGAGCTTGCTTTCTCATGTCTTCTCCTCTCTCTCCACCTCCCATAACAATTTCTAAGCACCTCGCAACCTCATCCGCCATTACAATTCCTCCATCTGTAGCAGCCAATCTCAGGCCAGTCTTCCAAAAATCTTGTAAAAGTTTTGCATTCGTAGGCTGATCAGACCATTGAGGAAATGCCACCACGGGCACCCCGGAAACCAAACTTTCAATACAAGAATTCCACCCCGAATGAGTCAAGAAACAGCCCACAGAAGGGTGTGACAAAACTTCTAATTGGGAACACCATGGAACAATCATACCTTGTTTTTCGACTTCTTTAATGAAACTTAAAGTGTTGGCTTCTCTAGTCGCCCACAAGAATGGTTTCTGGCTTTTGATAAGCCCTTTAGCAATCTCTTCCATTTGTTGTTTCGATAAACTGGAAAAGCTTCCGAAAGCTACATAAATAACAGATAATTTGTCTTTTGAATTCAACCAATCCATGTAATCTACTGTCTTCTGTATGAGATCACCTCCAAATGAGGTGTCCAAAGGATCCTTCCCATCTAAAAATGCAGAAGGAATCAAAGGTCCAATGTCCATCAAATCATACTTATTTATAACTCTTAAGGCCTCGAATTCCAATGCATCAAATGTGTTGACAAGTATTTTCTGCTTCGTCCCAGCTCTATCCAGAATCTCAAAATGCTCTTTGAAAATAGGGAGAGCAGAATTGTAGATTACAGTGCTTGAAGACTGCATAAAGGATGGCAAATCACAAGATTTAAGCAATAATGGCAGCCCTGGAAGTTCGATAACTTCACTGTTTTCTCCTGTAAAATCCACATTCTTATTGAAATACTGATAATAAACATATAGAACAGTAGCTGGTTGATTCCAAAGAAGCGTGGATGGGATTTGAAGTTGATTTGCTACTTCTCCTGCCCATGTAATGAGGGTAGAGTACACAATATGTGTAACCTTCTGGCCTTCTTTTTCTTGAGCCATGATAAGATTTGTCACAGCTTCAGAACCACAAGTTCTGAGAGATGACATGAAATCCTGGACATCATGAGCACTCATCCAGCCGTCGTCGTAACCATCAGAAAAAGGAGCCAAAGTCAGGCCTGGTATTGTTGAGTTAGCTTCAGACATGCGACGGATTGAAGATAGACTAGTGGAGAAGGTGACCTTGGCTCCCATTTGCAGAAGACGCTTTGCAAATTGGAGGGCTGGATTTATGTGTCCCTGAGCTGGAAAACTCACAAGAAGGATATGGCAATTCACCATGTTGGAATTTGAGATTTGTGTATGGCTTAGGTTTGGATTGGGATATGGAGTACTTTATAACTGGTTGATGTTGCTGACACATGACGTTTGTGATGACACAAGTTTCTTTGTATAATTCGAAGAAGACAACGTTTGCTAATAATATCACACATGTTTAATGTTTATTGTTTGGTGGTTTTGAAATTATATTTTAGGAGTATATAACAAGTAAATAATAAATTGGTATTAAGTGGTGGATTCTATGAAATGTGTAGATAAAAAATATATTTGACGAGTTGAAATTATAATTTAAATAATGGCAAACAGGCACATTAGTGCATGTTTAGAAGTGCTAAAATTATTTTTTTTAAGTACTTATAAGTTGTAGATCTTATAGAATGTGTGAATAATAAGTAGATACTGAGTTTTAAATTCTATGAAATATACAGTTAAAAAATATGTTTAACAAATTTAAATTATAATTTAAATTTAAAAAAAACAAGTTAATAGAAACAAATGAAGTACATTTGAAAAACATAGCTCGTAAGACACCAATTCATGGCCAAGTGAGCTTACAAATTCAAACCAAACTACAACGTTGAAAAATCACAAATTGGATTACACACTATTGTAACAACACGTAACATACTGAAAAAGAGTATCTTTTCAAATTGGGTTTCTTTTGATGGTCAAGATTCAAGACCAATTGTAATTATCTCTTTAATCTTTTACTTTAAAATAAAAATAAAATATTCATTTTATTTTTATTAAAAATAGTGCTTAGCCAAAGTAGCGCGTCAATTATGAGTAAGGATAGACTTTTACTTGACAAATTGAAGAGTTGGCACAAATTTATATGTTATTTAGTTTGGCTCAGTTCATTTATATTTATTCGATGTAAAATTCTACTCTTAACATGGGTTTAATTTCAGCAACAATCACTAAAGTTTTCAAAATAATTCAAAATTATCATTGAAGTTATTTTCTTATACCACTAAGCACTGAAGTTAGATATTCTTACAATAAAAATCATTCTGTTAACATTGTTTTTTGACCACGTTAGAAATTTGCTTTTTAAGGGGAAAAAAATCAAATGGCCCATCAACAAAGAATGACACCAAAAGGACAATTCGAAATGATTGTCATACAATTTGGTTTAAAGAATGCTCCATCAATTTTTCAAAGAAAGATAGATTCTATATTTAATTCTTTACCATTTGTTTGTATATATATTGATGATATTTTGGTACATAGCAAAAATCATAAAGAGCACTTAAAGCATTTAGAAATTGTTTTAAATAAATTTATAGAAAATGGGTTAATTATTAGTAAAAAGAAAATTGAAATAAATAAACAAAAAATAGAATTTCTAGGAATAATCATAGGAGAAGGAAAAATTCAACTTCAACCCCATATAGTAAAGACTATTTTATAATTTCCAGATAAAATAGAAGAAACTAAAAAATTGCAAGTTTTTTTAGGAATATTAAATTATGCTAGAAGTTTTATTAAAAATTTAGGTAAAAAGATTGGATCTTTATACAACAAATTATTAAGCAATGGACAAAAGTATTTTAAACAAACAGACATAGAATTAGTAAGAAAAATAAAAAATGAAGTCCAACAACTACCACTTTTAGAATTACCTTTAGATAGTGAATATAAAGTAGTAGAAATAGACGGATGTGAATTATAATGCGGAAGAATTTTAATACTCCAAACTAAATAAATATAGTGATAAAAAGGAAGAAAGAATTTGTAGATATGCTAGCGGTAAATATAAAATAAAAGGAAAATACTTAACCGGCTTAGATTATGAAATAATGGCTATAATTCATACCATAGAAAGTTTTAAATTATTTTTAAATACTGAATTTACTATTAGAACAGATTGTGAAGAAATTGTTAAATTTATTAAAAAGACTAATTTTGATAAAATTAGACATAAACGGTTTTATAAAATTGTATGAAATCTTAAATAGCTACAAAATAAGTATTGAACACATAGATGGAAAAAAATAACATTTTAGCCGATAATTTAAATAGACAAGTTATTAACTTTCTGACCAATTTTGTTCATATTGCAGATGCATCAAAGAATGATGAACTTTGGGAACATCACTTTAAGAGTGGTCCTCATAGATTTAATATTCGATTCAGATGAAATAATTTAGAAAGACTTCTAGAAAAAGAAAGGTGCATACTAGATAATCTCTGGATGACAAGAAACTCTAAACAGAAATTAGACAGCAATATAATAATGTTTTAGCTAACTATTTTAGACAAATTCATAATCAAGTAGAAAGCAAAAAATTTAGTTATTTTGTAGTAATCAAATGAAGACAACCAGGAGGTTTATAATTACTGGCCAGAAGTAATTCAACAGATAAACTGATTTCCAGAATCTCTTTTCCAAGGATTTTACACTATTGAAGAATCCTTAAATCATTGTAGACAAACTATTGGATTTAATTTTTACATATTTAAAAAAATTAGACAGACAATGCATGCATCTACCTTTCAACCATCATCCCCTTCTTCTCAAACATCATCTTTGCAACTTTGTAACCGTTATGAAACTATGACTAGAGTAGTTAAAAATCTTAATTATAAAAAAAATACTTTGGAAGTAAAACTATAAATTTTAGAAGACCAAATATCTTTTCATCAATAAAAAATAACTAAGTACCAAGATAAGATTATTAAATTACATCATACTTTAGAAATATTTAATTCTGAAGATATTGCTAAAGAAAATTATTCAAAAAACATCATTATTTTTTTTAGTAGAAAATATCCTCTTAAAATAGAAAGGCTTGTTGAACTAACAAATTCTACAGCTGCAGGGCAAGAAAAACTCTTTATGATCTAGAACAAAATATTGGAGATTATGCTAACATTGTCCGAAATTCCATCAAAAATTCACTTATTCAAGAAATTATTGATTTCTCCCAGACCTTTGCAGTATTATCATAATGAAAATCAATATTTTCTTCAATATGATACTCTATAAAACAGTTATCTACGACTCTTCCTTTCTTAAACACAATTACCCTATAATTTCATTATACTATTCAATTTCTCTATAAGAAGACGATATTTTTTATTCAGCGTTACAATACGGTATGATTGACACAATATATATCTTAAACAGACTTTTTAACTTTTTTTTCACATACTCTTAAAAAGATTCTTGATCAGCTTAAACAACACCCTTTAATAATTCAATTTATTTCTAGACCACCAGTTATAAATAATGGTATTATTATCCTAGCAAACCATTTTATTAAAATTTTTGAAGGTTCTAGAAATATCAGGCTTTTTTCAAAGACTGATATCAAGATTAAAGTTAGACAGATTGATTATGAAAGAAGAATTTAAGAAACAACTGCTCTTATGAAAATGCAAAGGACCAACTACATACTTGTCGCGCAATGGAATAATAGAATAATTTTTTGTGAAGAATATCTAGCAAGAAAAATCAAGATAGAAAGATTATTTGTTCCAAATACTCATCAAAAAAATTTATATCTGATGACTTTTCAAGAAAATTATTTTGTTGAAAATTATAGTGAAGCATCTGAGAACTATTCAGATACAAACGGAGAAAATTTTTCAGACGGAGCAAATCATGAAATGGATACTGATCTCTAAGATATATATATTGAAATGATGGACAGATAATAAAGAGATTAGACAGTACGAGGACAATTATTCGTAAAGAAAAGTAAAAGAAAGCTACATGAAAAAGAAACAATTGAAGGAAATGTTGCGTAGTAAAAAAGGTGTATAGGAAAAGCATTTATGGTGAACAGGAAAAGCATTTAAAGTGTACAAGAAAAGTTTTGAATTTTTCTTCTTTCTTTCACAACCATACACTTGTAAAGTTGTACAATTATTTCATTATATTCTTTCTCTATAAGTACCTTTGCTTATAGCATAAGGAACACACGCAGAAAAATAGAACACACAGATTTACACAATATCTCTTGTATCACTCTCAATTGTAAAGATCTTCTTAGAAATTTCTTCAATAAAAGTAACTTCTTCATCTCATCTTGTTATTTAATTATATTTTACTTTATTGTATTTTTGGAAAAGGCCTAAAAGAGGAAAAGCCTAGTAAGCAATTAATTCCTTCAAAAATATTATTTTTATTTTTCAAGAATTTTATTTTATTTTCATACTTTGCCTCTTTTTTCTGGATTACATTGCTAGAATGAAAGAGTAATCCTATGAGTTAAAAAAATATTATGTTTTCTCTCGAGAATGGAAATTTGTTTAAAATCTCTTTAAACATGATGAAATTTTATTTTTAACTAGAGTCTTAAGTCTCTTAGGAAAGTCAAGAAAATGTTTAAAAATAAAAAATAATAATAAAAAAATAAATTTTTTTGAAAGAAATTTATTTGCTGAACGATAAAGTACTAGAATTAAGGCCATTACATTAATATTGTTTTAAGTTTTCTTATTTATACAATTAGACTTCATATATCTGCTTAATTGGTTATTTTAAAGTTCTTATCAATATTCGTTTATTATCCTTGTTAGATAGAAATAGAGGTGATGACTCCTCTTAACATATCAAGTTGCGAATTGTTGAGAAATTTATCTCTCAACGTCTTAGCTCCTTCAATATGGCACTCTCTATAAAACAACTATCCACGACTCTTTCTTTTTTAAACACAATTACCTTACAATTTCATTTAACTATTCAGTTTCTCAATAAGAAGACGATATTTTTTAGGATAAATAGCACCAGGGGTCCCTAACCTTTGAACGTTATAACGATGGGGTCCTTAACCTTTGTTTACTAGCAGCCGGAGTCCCTAACCTTTCAAACGTACGTACCAATGGTCTTTTTTTAACAAAAAACGTCAAAAACTTAGTTAACTCTCCACGCGCACCACTTCTGAAGGGTAAAACTGTTTTAACACTAATCAACAAAAATTGCAACTAAACCCCACCAACAAAATTGCAACTAAACCCCATTAGCCATTGGTTTAATTTTTTCATTGTTTCTTATGTTCTTGACAACGTTAACCTCGCTGGATGGCTCGCCACTGCTGCAATTCCACCAGTATTTTCCTCATCCCCCCTCTCTAGCCACTACTGCCGCCGCCGCGGCTTCTATTTTTGTTGAGTCTAAGCTCCATCCTATCCCAATCTCTAGCCTCCCACCACCGCCGCGATTGGCCTACTAAATTTGGCTCTACCGGCGATGGTGCCTTGCTCCGCCGTACCCTGCAGGCTGTCTACCACCCGTGCAACCAGTATGTAGTCCACCTCAATGCAAAGTCGACAGTCGAGGAACACCTCAATCTGTATAATTATGTAAAAACCCACCTTGTTTTTGGGAAATTTAAAAATGTTCGGATACTTACCGCGGGCCGACAATGGTGGCGAATACACTACACGCGACAGCCATTTTGCTGAAGAAATGTGGAGATTGGGATTGGTTTATTAATCTCAGTGCTGCCGATTATCCACTGGTTACTCTAAGCCACAGGAGCGAGCTGCCGGTAAGAGTAGAGTGGTTTTGAATCCGAAGCAAGCTGACGGCGGCGGTAATTTTTTCGGTGGTGGTGGTGATGGGCTGCGAAAAATTTGGTAAAGATGAAGTGATTGGATTGGGGTTTGGTTGCAATTTTTTTTTGGTTGGTTGGGGTTTAGTTGCAATTTTGTTGGTTAGGGTTTAGTTGCAATTTTTGTTGATTAGTGTTAAGACAGTTTTGCCCTTTAGAAATGGCACGCGTGGAGAGTTAACTGAATTTTTGACGTTTTTTGTTAAAAAAAGACCCCTGGTACGTACGTTTGAAAGGTTAGGGACTTCGGCTGCTAGTGAATAAAGGTTAAGGACCACATCGTTACAACGTTTAAAGGTTAGGGACCCCTGGTGTTATTTATCCTATTTTTTTATTCAGAGTTACAATACGGTATGGTTGACAAAGTATATATCTTAAACATGCCTTTTAACTTTTTTTCACCTACTCTTAAAAAGATTCTAGATCAGCTTAAACAACACTCTTTAATGAGTCAATTTATTTCTAGACCACCAATTATAAATAATGGTATTATTATTCCAGCATACCATTTTATTAAAAAATTTGAAGATTCCAGAAAATTCAGGCTTTCTTCAAAGACTGATATCAATATTAAAATTAGACAGGTTGATTATGAAAGAAGAATTTTAGAAACAGCTCCTCTTATGGAAATGCAAAAGACCAACTATAGACTTGTGGCGCAATGGAATAATAGAATAATGGAATAATTTTTTGTGAAGAATATCTAGCAAAAAAATAAGATAGAAGAATTATTTATTCCAAATATTCATAAAAAAGATTTATATTTGATGACTTTTCAAGAAAATTATTGTGTTGAAAACTATTGTAAAGCATATGGGAACCATTCAGATACAGAGGGAGAAAATATCTAAGACTGAACAAATCATGAAATTGATATTGATCTCGAAGATGCTTATATTGAAATGCTGGACAGATAACAAAGAGATTAGATAGCACGTGGATAATTACTCGAATAGAAAAGTCAAAAAGGCTACATGAAAAAGAAATAATTGAAGGAAATGATGCGTAGTGAAAAAGGTGTACACGAAAACCATTTAAAGTGAATATGAAAAACATTTAAAGTTTACAGAAAAAGTATTGAATTTTTCTTCTTCCTTCTCCAACCTTAGACTTGTAAAGTCATGCAATTATTTTATTTCTCTATAAGTACATTTGCTTATAGCATAAGGAACACACGCAGAAAAATTGAACACACAGATTTACACACTATCTCTTGTATCACTCTCAATTGTAACGATCGTCTTAGAAATTTCTTCAATAAAAGTAAGTTATTCATCTCATCTTGTTATTTAATTATCTTTTACTTTATTGTATTTTCGGAAAAGGCCTAAAAGAGAAAAAAACTAGTAAGCAGTTAATTCTTTAAAAAATATTATTTTTATTTTCAAACTTAAACTCTTTTTCTGGATTTTATGGCTAAAATGAAAGAGTAATCCTATGAGTAAAAAATGTTACATTTTCTCCCAAGAATGAGAATTTGTTTAAAACTTCTTTAGACATAATGAAATTTTATTTTTAGCTACAGTTTTAAGCCTTTTAGGAATGTCAAAAAAAAAAAAAAGGTAAAAAAAAAAACAATTGAAGGAAATTAATTTGTTGAACGGTAAAGTACTCGAATTAAGGCCATTACATCAATATTGTTTTAAACTTTCTTATTTATGCAATTAGACTTCATATATTTGCTTAATTGTTTATTTTAAAGTTTTTATCAATATCTGTTTATTATCCTTGTTAGATAGAAATAGATGTGACTCCTCTTAACAAATCAAATTGCGAATTGTTGAAAAATCTATCTTTCAACGTCTGAGCTCCTTGATTAAAGATCCTATAAAATAATATAAAAAGATAGATATTTATGAGATTTCTAATTTCATATAAATAATCAAAATCTATAAAGCAACAAAGACTAAGATCAACTTTAGAGTTTTGTTTTAAGTTACATAAAAAGAAATTTGTGATATTTACCAGTAATTTACATTTATACTATTTATTTTCAAACTATATTAATATTTTTCCAGTAATTTGTTGTTCATTCTTAGTTGTTCAGAAAATCGTCCTAAATTGGTATCAGAGCCTATTTTAAGTCTAGTTTATTTAGTGTATAAATAAAATAGATTTTTTAAATTTAGAACTTTTAGAAAATTTAAAGAGAAAAGATAATTTAGACAAAGTATCTTTAGTTTATAATTTTGATAAAAAAAACTTTGAACATCTTTTACATCCAAAAGATAAACAGATAAATAGTATAGTAGATTTAATAGAAGAAAGAAATATTTCTACAAATAATAGAAAAATAGAAGCGGTTTTAGAAAATTTTAGAAAATAATTTAGAATATATTAAAAATCAAAATATTGAAATATTAGGGGTTAATTACACTACTGATCTCCATTCTTTTAGGTTTGTAACAATTTCATCCCCATTCAATTTTTTTAATGGATATCATCCACATCCTTCTATTTATTTATACAGATGGTCCCCAAATCACTATTTTGACAATTGTTTAATAATTTTGCTCATGACTTAAATAAATTAAATGATATAAGAAAGAAAAAATAATGAAAAAATTACAATTGAGACCCTAACATTTTCAAAACTACCAATAAATTCTAAATTTTTTATATTTTCAAAATAATTAATAAAAATAAAAAAACCAAACCCCACTTCATCTTCCCCACCCCACCCCACCCCACCCCACCCCACCCCACCCCGTCCTCTATCTCTAGCTCCCACACCCACACAAATTTACACATTAGAGAGAGAGTGAAGAAGAGATAAAATGAATCCACCAATTATCCTCACCAACCACCCGACAACCCTCTTCACCCCGACCCTAACGCTCGCTGGAATTCCTTCCCGCCTTTCCTCAACTCATTTCCGCCGCCGCCACTATAAAATCTCTACTATCCGCGGTTCCTCCTCGGAGCAACATTCGAGTTCTCTTTCCATTTCTCTGTCCAGTGTTTCTGTGAAACTCGATGTTTTTGGGGATAAAAGGGAGCTTACGGGTGTCCAGACTTTGGTCGATGCCGTGTCGCCGCCTATTCGGATAGCCAGCTCAGCTATAATCTTTACGACTGCTATTGCGACACGATATGGACTTGGGTCTTGGTTTGGTGGATCCCGCAATGCTGGCTTGGATGGCGCCGTGGCACTTGGTACTACCGAAGCTGGTGCCGCTTATGCTCTGAACTCTTGTGTCCCGGAGGTTGCGATAGCTAATTTGCATAATGGTGTTGTCACAGGTGGGGGCGAGTTTCATTGGTAAACTGGTTGATCTTGGGGACCGTTTGGCTGTTGAATTATGCAATCCCAATCAAGATTTATGGGAACTTTGTCCTCCATTCCCAGCAAATTTCAGGCCGTTTGGCTGTTGAAATATACAATCCCAATCAAGATTTCTGGGAACTTAGTCCTCCATTGCCAGCAAATTTCAGGCCTGAAACTCATCACAATGGCTATGTTCAGCTTTATTCAAAC
Organism: Forsythia viridissima; assembly: GCA_030279155.1. Lineage (NCBI taxonomy): Eukaryota > Viridiplantae > Streptophyta > Magnoliopsida > Lamiales > Oleaceae > Forsythia > Forsythia viridissima. Next base: position 7,537,739 of record CM059036.1, read on the forward strand.
GTAAATTCTACGTTTTTATGATTTATTCGTTCTTCATTTCATCTTTCGACCTTGGAATCCCACCGCAATCGGGTTGGAGATCGGGCTGGCAAACGGGGGGCTTGCAGTTTGGTTTTGGTGGAGTGGAGGTGGAGGTGGAGGTGGAGGTGGAGGTGATGAAGTAGGGTTTGATTTTTTTAATTTTATTAATTATTTTGAATTGTATAAAAAATTTAGGATTTATTTTTACTTTGAAAATGTTGGGTTCTCAATTACAATTCCATTATTTATTCTTTTTTCTATCATTTAATTTATTTAAGTCCGGGAAAAAATTGTCAAGCAATTGTCAAAATAGTAATTTGAGGACCATCTGTGTGAATAAATGGAAGGATGACGATGATATTTACTATAAAAATTAAATGGTGATGAAATCTTTACAAATCTGAAAGAATGAGGACTATTAGTATAATTTACCCAAATATTAAAGAAGTTTTTTTTATAATAAAGACTTAAAAAAATATTAACTTAGAAAGTAAAATAACAACTTTAGAAAAAGTAAAATCCATAGATACTCCTAAATAAGATTTAGATATATTAATTGGTAAGTTAGAAAAGCTAGATCTAATAAATACTAAAGAAGTAAGTAAATTTAAAAAGAGTAAGTGGGTATATACATAATGAATAAAGATAAACAAGTTGTAGCTAGTAGTAGTAGAATATTAAGAAATCATTTAATGAGATCTTCAACTAGATAAATGGAATAAGAAACTAGATTAGAATTTCTAATAGATATAGAAGAACAAATAGAAATTTTCAGACAGAATAAACTAAAATTAATAAAAGCTTTAGATATATACAACAAAGGAAATATTTGATATACCAACATTATGGAGAAAGATATATTTCTTGTACACACAAAGATCAGTTCATATATTTAGATTTAGTAGAAAAATATTCCTATAAAGAAATAACAAATAAAAACTTTCAACAGACACATCTAGGCTTAATAATGGTATGAGTAAAAAAATTATATAGAGAAAATTTATTAGAACAAAGAATTTTTATAAAGACATTAAAATATGAATAAAGACTAGAGGATACCAAATGAAAAAAAATAAAGAAAATCTACTAATATGCACAAAATTTGTAGGAAGACTTAGTGAAAATAGTACTACTAAATATAAATTAGAAAATGATCAGAAATGTATAAAAGATATCACAGCAAAGAAATTTTCTTCAGAGACAAATGTAGGATTAGACTGGAATTTATCAAACTTTTTAGAAAAGCCAATTTTAGTACCAGAAGATAATATTATGTATAAAAATAGCAATGGAACTTTAAGTATTAGATTTGGAAATTACAATTATCAAGCGGAAGAACAAAGCAAGATGAAAATGAAGAGGAAAGTTGTAGATATATCAAAATAGAAGACTGTGAAAGTGAAGAAGAAATTAATGCTTTAGATGAAGAAAGTGAACAGGATGATAAATAGTTTGGGTATATAGATATGGAATATTATAGGAACCCTAGGAGAACCAGAGAAGTAGAAATTAAGACTCTGTTAGAAGAGAAAGATCAACCAAATATAGAAATCAAAATAGAAGAAAACAGTAGTAAAAAGCCTAAATCAGAAACAGACAAAGAGTTTGGAAAAAGAAAAGAACCCATGAATAAGGAATATGATATTTGAGGAAAATAAAGCCCTAGAAGAATTAGAAAAACTAAGTATAAATAACATGAAATACATACAACCATTTTTATTATACTTTGAAAGATTAGTTAGTGCAGCAGGATTAGCTTTAGATATACACATATTAGATAAATCTTAAATATTTTTATTTTTAACAGTTTAAAAGAAGAAAAAAAGAAATAAAAAATAGGTGTTGTTCCCCCACCCAAAAAAGTGGGAATGGTGCTGAATAGCCGGATGACCCGGCCAATTTTCCAAAATGGCCATTAACCCATTTTAGTGTGTAAATTACCAAATATAATATTGTCTCTTTCTCCGCTTATAATCATTTTAAACGATTTAAAATTCATTTATCTGTGAAAAAAAAGAAGATTTCAAGGTTATAATCTAACCGATTTCAATGTTAGAATCCAACCCATTTCATTTATGTAAGAAATTTCATATCAAAGTAGAAATTCATCATTCTCTAACTTCTTCTTTTAATTTATGATAGAAATTGTGGGTTTTGTAGTATAAATCATGAAAATATGTATAACTCTGAGTATGAATTGTAATTTTTTTTTTAAAAAATTTCTACAAATATGGGTTCATTTTATGTGAATTAATTGAAAAAATCAATTATAATTATACAAATTTGCGTTAACACACTCATATGTATACGTCAAAATTGGCCTTAACAGATTCCAGGTATGTTAATAGAACTTCTTAACAGGCTTGTTGGTCTGTTAACAGACACTTATTAACAGACTCATGATTTGTTAACCGACCAGATGGTCGGTTAACATATGATATGTTAAAAGTCGTGAGTAAGTAAGGGTATTTATGTCTTTTATGTATAAAAGAGGCATTTAAAACTTATTTGAAATAAGTTAGACTATTCTGCGATTCCGGGGGTTTGACAAGGTTATTTAAAAATTTCACCCCCCAAAAATAGCTTATTGTTCAAAAAAGAGTCAATGTCAGGGGAAGAACTCCGTGGTGGAGAAGTGGCACTGGTAGAGCACATCTGCATCAACGGATTGAGTTTGATGATGGTTATACGGTGGTGGAGCCTAACTCAGTGGGTGAACACCGGCTGGACCAAAATCGCCGGCATTTTTTGTGGTGGAGCAAAATCTCCGACATTTGGAAATTTCATTTTGACGGCATCTTCAAGCTCCTTCTCGAGCGGGGCCTCCCATGACATCACCATTCTTACAGAAGAAATGTCATATTTATTCGCCAGCAGACTTTTAACAATGGACAAAACAGTCGGCTGCACAAAGGGCTAATCGTCACTTTATATTTCTGTATCAGTTTCAAAAATGGCAGAATATCAAATTTCTGCATAATCAGAATTGTTGCTCCAACTCTCAATCTACACAGCACAACTGAAATCAGTGAATAAATGTGAAACAATGGCAGTCGGCAGATCACACATAATCACATCTTCACTGTATATATACAGATTTAGAATATCCCGTAAACTTGTTGGGCTACACTGGTAACTAATCATTTGTGTGTAAGCATCACTGGAGATGCATGCTCATAATTGGGTCTGGACTTCACGTTTAGGGGGTCGGGTGGATGGGTGATTTTTTTTTTTTTTCGTTTTTTATAATAGAATATAATTTATTATTTTGTCTTTGTTAAAATTGATTAAATTGAGGTCATGAATATAATTTTTTGTCTATTAACAGACCACTGGACAAAATATGTACAGTCCAAATGTCTTTTCGGTAAACATATAATTAGAAGTTTTGAAACTTGATGGCATATTTTTATTATTTTAAGTAAAAATCTATATATAAAAAAAAAGTTTAAGATTTATTTGTACTTTTGAAAATGTTAAGAGTCATAATAGTAATTTTTTCATTGTATTTTCATTGTATTTTCATTTTTTTATCATTTTAATTTATTTAATTCATGGGCAATAGTCCAAAGAATCACTTGGGGACCATTTGTGTAAGTAAAATAAAAGATAGGGACGATATTTGCGAATAAAATTGAATGAGGATGATATTGTTATAAAACTGAAAGAATGGAGACTGTAAGTGTAATTAAAATATATAAAATGTTATGATAAATTACACTTAGGACCTTAACCTTTGAAAATTGTCTCGATTTCATCTATGTTCAATTTTATTTGCAATCATTTTCAATATTTCAATAATTCGTACGTATGGTTTTTCTGATAATTTTGCCCACCAACCTAAATAAACTAAGGGGGGTGTATTCAATTGAGACTTTTAAAAACTTTTATGGACTTTTATAAGTGGGTGACTTTTGTGGAATTCGTGGACTTTTAAGTGACTTTTATGGATTTGTTAGAAATTAATAAAAGTCTTCCTTAAACTTCTGTAGACTTTTATTAAAGACTTCTGTAGACTTCTATAGAATTTTATTTTTTTAAAAAAAATGTCAAGCTAAATTTCTATATACTATAATATTATTTGAAGTAACTTCTCCTATATGTAAAACACCCACAACACATATAATTAAGAACTCATATTAATAAATTATATTTCTCATGTCAATAAAAATATTTATTAACAAATATAACAAGACTCAATAAAATTAACAAATAACATAAATCCCAAAAAGAATTAATAACATTTTAGTAGATTAACATATGTTATTGTATGTAAAACATAAGTATCGACTGATTCATTCTTTATTTTCAATAAAAAAAATTCTCTAAAATAGAGAGAAAATATTAAAAAAATTGTGTATTTTAAATTCATTTTTTTGGCACAATATTTTTTTAGCAGTGTATATAATAATACAAATGACAAAAAAATAATGGTTTTTCCACCTAAAGACTCCTATTAATGGCACACCTATTTTCTAAAAAATTAAATGCCAAATCAATTATTGGCTAAATAAAATAATCAAAGGACAACATAAGATTTTCAGTGCAATGCTAAACTACCACCATGGAATAATTTCTAATGATTAAGCGAAAAATTTGACTCCCACCAAAACATTAATTAAAATACTGTAAATTCATCACGCAAAATATCCTCAATTTTTGACACAAGACAATGTAAGTGATATCAAAGTTTTGATTACTGCAAATTCTAGTTACATTTGCATATAAATTATTGATTACACAAATTCTTGCTTGAATGAAAGAGATACGAAAAAACCCTAGAAGTAAAAGAAAATAGACGTTCTTTATTTTGGGGCTCTAGAGTATTCACAAATTTCATGGTAGACGGGAGACTTTTTTTTAGATTTGCTATTTATAGTTTTCACTAAAAAGTCTCCTAAAATCTCCAGAAGTCTAGTAAGTAGAGAATCTCTAGAAGTCCTTCTCAATTTGAATACCCCATGACTTATAGATACTTCTACAAAGTTTTAATTGAATACCCCGTGACTTTTGAAGACTTTTTTAAAGTCTCTAAGAGTCTCTAAAAATCTTAATTGAATATACCAATACTTTTAGAGATTCTTAAAAAGTCTACATTGAATACCTCTAAACTTTTAAATACTTAAAAGTCTCAATTTATCATTTTAATTTATTTAATTCATGGGCAATAGTCCAAAAAATCACTTGGGGACCATTTGTGTAAGTAAAATAAAAGATAGGGACGATATTTGCGAATAAAATTGAATGAGGATGATATTGTTATAAAACTGAAAGAATTGAGACTGTAAGTGTAATTAAAATATATAAAATGTTATGATAAATTACACTTAGGACCTTAACCTTTGAAAATTGTCTCGATTTCATCTATGTTCAATTTTATTTGCAATCATTTTCAATATTTCAATAATTCGCACGTATGGTTTTTCTGATAATTTTGCCCACCAACCTAAATAAACTAAGATGGCAAAAATGAAAAATAAGAGGAAAATTTGCTACAGAAGTCTCAAACCTTTCAAAAATATATCGTACAACCTTACATTTTCTAATCCTAGTATTTAAGTCAAAAAAATAATTAAATAAAAAAAAAATTAAAAAGAAAAAAAAATAGTAATCCTTCCCCTACCCCGCCTTTACAAACCAATAGGACAAGATACACATAATTGCTTATATTATTGCGGCCTTAATAAAAACGCTGTAGAGCAGTGGAACAAGTTGTGGTGGTGGTGGTTGTGAGGAAAACTCTCACTCTTCATTTATCTCTTTGAAGGTTCCATATCCATTCCCCTACTTATCTCATGCTGCTGAAATCAAGTTTCATCATTTTCTGCAAAAAGCATGTCCTATTGCTACTTTTTTTTTTCAACTTGAAATGATTGATTTTTATGTTGTCATGTTTAAGTATTTAACAGTGATTTTGTTTCAGGTGGCGGAGATGGTGGTGAGGCATGGCAGAGGAGAGGAAAGGAGAAATTGTTGGGATAATAAGGGTTGTTTTTTATCTTTTTCTTTTTTTTTTGGGACTTGAGTGTTAGGATTAGAAATTTTAGAATTTTACCCTACAATTTTGAAAGGTTTGAGATATTGTGGTAAATTCTTCTTTTATTTTTGTTTTTTATTATTTTAATTTATTTAAATTGATCATCTCTAAAAATTACTGAAAAGTTGAAAATAATAGACACGAATAAGATTGAATAAAGATTAGAAACGTAATTGTGACAATATTTAAAAGTTAGAGATGCTAAGTATAATTTATTCAAAAAGTAAAACAATTCTTAATATTCGTCCTAACTAGTATCCTATCATATTTAACAGAAATGTTAAAATTTTTAAATTAAGAGACCGTTGAATTGAAACTAAAAAATAATTAATTAGATGCATGAGTTACATTTTAAAGATATAAAATAAAAATATGCATTACTAATCATAATTACATAATATGATAAGTGTTAAAGTCGAATTGCTTGCTAACAATTATTTTATCTATTATATTTTAGAGAAAAGCAATTAAAAAATTATATCAATTCAGCATTGTCGATGTTTATTAAGGGTATGTTTGGTTCCCTTTTTTTTCCCCAAAAAAACTTATTTTTTACTTACTTTTTCTGACTTTTCAAACTTTTTACATAATAAAAAAATTTGATAAGTAAGAAATGGTGGACAAAAAAATCTACACTGAACAAGCCCTAAACATAAGTTTTTTAGGCTTATTTAGTTTAGAATCTTTAGATTAAAATTTATTTAAAATTGTGGTCAAAATTTAATAATTAATTTTAATCACAGATTTTATGAGATACACAATTTTTATTAAATTTCAACTATAGATTTAATCAATTTTGATTAAAATTTAATTTAAAAAAACTCTATCAATCAAGCACTTAATATAACTGGCAAATTTCGATTTTATCAATGGCATGGGCGAGTACAATCTAGTTTTATGAAATTGATATAAATTGTGACATTCACAACTTCTGCTCTAGCTATTCTAAGAGCTTCTATAATGTTAGACACTTACTAAAAAATTTATATGGCTAGAGAGAGAAAAAAATAAGGAGAGAGATAGTAGAATGAAGAAAGAGAAATAGAAAATAGAGATAGACACAATTTAATAAAAAAAATAGGTAGAATGTCGTCTAACAGGATGTCTAAAATTAAACGGCATGTTGGACAACTTTCTACAATAAATGCTGCCACATGAGTTTTGTCCCCTCCACCTCATTGCCACATTAACTGGTCATTCAAAATAGAAAGTAGCATTAACAGTTTCTAAAATAATTGATGTGTAGTCAATTTTCAAGAAAATACAACAAATTGAATGTGCATTTTATTTTAACAAAATTTTACTCTTTTCATCCCACAAAGATTGGCATACTTTTATTTTACATAGATTAAAAATTTTCAATTGATGTAATTAAAATCGTAAATTTTTCACACAATTTTTCTAATATACCCCTATTTAATATAATCACTCATTAATCTAATCAATCTAAGTGCTTATTAAATTATTATTGGAATGCTAATTAAGTTGAAGTACATGTGTTGAACAAATAATAAAATCAATTGAGATTGTCATTAGAACTACATGGCCATTAATCACAAGGATTCATTAATTTATTCAATGTGATTGGAGAAGTTAGAAAACTAATTGCCACATTACTTCCATTGACTATTCTCTTAATTGCATGAATAAATTTATATAAATTTCTACTATATTTGAAATATATTAAGTTTATTTGGGTTGATAACAATGTACATTAAATAAATGTATATTAAAAAAATAAAAATAAATAAATAAACCATCAATTAAGTAAGTGGATTATAATTTGGTACAGATAAATAAGGAAAACGAGCTTATATTTATGAAACGGAGGGAGTAAAAAAGAGCAAAAAAAAAATATTAAGGAAATAATATTTATCAGCTCACCCGTTTAAAAAATATAGGCTTGTTTCTATTTTTACACTGATTGGTGAAACTATCAGATTATGTGTGAAGAATCTGAAGAATGGAAGGTGTATATGTAGTGAAAAAATAGAAGAAACTGTTGAACTACCAAATTTTAGAGTTGTAATTAAGAACAGCCCAATGATCTTTGTGAGAGTTTCAATAGAAAAAGTGAGATTTTGTAATTTTACAGTGAATGTAGCAAAGGAATAATTGAAGAAAGAATATTCAAAGGGAAATGCAAGGATTGCAGGACATGGTTTGTTTTGGATTTGTTGTGCCATGTTTTAGTAAAAAGAGATTCTATGCGTGTGTACTAACTACTAATTAAGTCATAAAGTAGTTATTTAGCAGAACATATAACACCCAATTCTATAGGGTGTGTTTGATTCAAACATTTTCCATGGAAAATGTCACTTCCATGGAAAATCTTGTCAAATTCAACACTTTTATTTTCCCACTTTGTTGTTTGATTGACACATGGAAAATCAAATATATTTTCTAGGTACAAGCATTTAAAGCATGGATTTGCCTTCTTTCTTGGAAAAAATTTTCTTGCATAGATAGTGGAATTTATTTTCCCACTTCCATGGAAAATATTTTCATTTTCCACCCTTTTTCCATGCTACCAATCAAACACACCCTATTAGTTTTGATAGGTCTGTCGAGCAGATAGAGGCACTAAGATTCTGGCAGAGCTAGCCATGCTATCTCAGGCAGCTAATATTCGATCAGTTACAACTCTTTGTAGAAATAAAAGCGTTGAACTTGTAATTCAATTATATTCCCAATGGTATATCCCTTGCCTTGTGAAGATTTTTGTACCAAACTTTATGCTTTAATTTCCTCACATGCTCCAATCGTAAGTTTCTCAACTCGCTTATTCGACTATCACTCTAAAGCACCTTAAACTTCTTAACTTTATATTCTTTCTCATTTTCCAATGTATGTTTTTTTTATCTTCATTTTGAAACCTCAATTTCTTCTCATTTGCTTGTCGATTTTACTGATGTAATTCGAGTTCGAGGATTTTATTCTACAATCACAAAAATGACTAAAATTCAATAGTTATTCACTCTAAAACACTTAGAACTGTAAACATACTCTTTATTAAGGAGTCGAGATAAGTGAATAAATTATACTTATCAATTAGATTTTGCATGGCGTCTTAAATGTCAAAACATGTGCGATACAAAGTTGATTAATGAGCTGGGCATATAGAGACAAAGCGGTGGTCATTCCACTCCAGCGATCAAGTCAGCTAATAATAGGACAGCATGCTAGTCGACATAACTGATACACACAATCCTTGAATTTTTTAGTTAATTTAAGCCCTACATGCTATTGTTTATCAAATACTCTTGTTTTACATTGGAAATAGAGTGTCTTCTTAAATTGGCTGATAGCGAAGAGGAATAATAATTATCACTTTGATATTTTTATCAAATACTTCTGTTTTATATAAAACATACAATTTTGCTTTAAGTACAAATAGTTTTAGTTGTGTCATTAGATAAAGATAGACATTTTATTGACCAACTCGACTAATTAGGAAGTCTGGCGTGAATCTCTGTCTATTTTTCACTTTCATGTCTTCATAATGTATATCTAAAAATTAAAAGAAATACTCATCCAAACACACTTTTATAATACAACTCTTCTTAATTACTCAGGAACAATTCTTGATAACTATATATGCCTTTGAATCAATAATTAAGATAGGAGTGGACAATTGTGAATTAATTGGAAAATGATTGATTTGATTCAACAATCTGATCCATGAAAACCTTAAGATTCACATTGGACGAACCACCTTCTTCCACTGCATCCTCAGCCAGATTCTTCCATTTTTGAGCTTGCTTTCTCATGTTTTCTCCTCTCTTTCCACCTCCCAAAACAATTTCTAAGCACCTCGCAACCTCGTCCGCCATTACAATTCCTCCATCTGCAGCAGCCAATCTCAGGCCAGTCTTCCAAAAATCTTGTAAAAGTTTTGCATTCATAGGCTGATCAGCCCATTGGGGAAATGCCACCACAGGCACCCCGGAAACCAAACTTTCAATACAAGAATTCCACCCGAAATGAGTCAAGAAACAGCCCACAGAAGGGTGTGACAAAACTTCCAGTTGGGAACACCATGGAACAATCATACTTTGTTTTTCAACTTCTTTAATGAACCTTAAAGTGTTGGTTTCTCCAGTCACCCACAAGAATGGTTTCTGGCTTTCGATCAGCCCTTTAGCAATCTCTTCCATTTGTTGTTTTGATAAACTGGAAAAGCTTCCGAAAGCTACATAAATAACTGTGAGCTTTATACTAAAATAAATAGGACAATATTGCACCAGAACTCAAGAAGAAACTGATATTGCAGCAAAGAAGATAGAACAGAAAAAGCAGAACAGAGAAAAAATCTGGAACCTTTTTTTTCTAGCAAAGGCAGGCAACTACCGGCTGTATTTTTCTTGATTTTCTTTATATCTAATATTGGACTACATATTTTAAACAAAAACTACAGACAGCCCTTGATTTTCATTTAATGCAAGTCTAATTTATGCCTATTACATAGAGGATGCTACAAAGACAAAATAGCTGAAATTTGATTACAAAATAGTCATATCAGCACACTTTTGCATCCTCCACATGCCTTGCTATTGTAGAAAATTTGACTTGAAGTTTTGATAAAAAGCTTCAAACTCTTTCATTCTCCTCCTTGAAGCTTTTAAATAATACTCCAACTTGATGCTTCAAGTCTTCAAAACGACCTTTTGGCAAAGGCTTTGTGAACAAATCAGCTAACTGCATATCAGATGGACAATATTGGAGATGAACTTCTCCTTCTTTCTCAGCTTGTCTAATTGCATGAAACTTTACCTTAATATGCTTAGTTCTCCCATGATTGACTGAGTTTTTGGCTACTGCAATTGTAGATTGGTTATCCACCATGATCGTAGTAGGATTAATCTGAACTTGATGCAAATCATTCAAAATTTTCCTCAACCAAATGGCTTGATTCTCAGCTGCTGCTGCAATATATTCCGCATCTGCAGTTGATTGAGCCACCACTTCTTGCTTCTTTGAATTCCAACAAAATGCACCTGATCCAAGTGTAAACAAATAACCAGAAGTGTTTTTCATATCATCAATAGAACCAACCTAATCACTGTCAGAATATGAGCCAACTCCTCTTTCAAAGTTAATCCCATGACTGATAATCCCTTTGATGTATCTAAGGACTCTTTTAGCTGCGCCAAAATGTGTTTGAGGTGGGTTTGTCATAAACTTTGAAAGTAGACTTGCTGCAAATATTAAATCTGTCCTTGTTGCTGTCAAGTACATCAAACTTCCCACAAGGCTTCTGTATTCCTTCTCTTTTGCAGGCTGATCACCATCTTCTCTAGACAACTTGGTGTTCATTGCAACTGGAGTATCAATTGGTTTGCTATGCTGCATTTTAAACCTTTTCAAAATATCAGAAGCATAATTTTACTGAGAAATAAAAATTCCATCTTCATTTTGATCAATTCACACCTAGGAAGTACTTCATTTTTTTCCAAATTTGTCATCTCAAATTCTTTTTTTAACTCATGAGCAAAAGATTGAATATGCTCCATGCTACTTCCTGTGATTAGCAAATCATCAACATACAACGAAATGATCAAAATATGAGAGTTCTTATCTGTTCTAACATAGAGTGTGTGTTCACTCTCACTCCTCCCGAATCCTACGTAGATAACCATCTATTCTGCTATACCAAGCTCTTGGGGCTTGCTTCAAACCATACAAGGCCTTGTTGAGCTTACACACATAATCAGGATTGGAACTTGAGTAAAAACCTTCACGTTGTTCAACAAACTCACACTACAAAATGAAGTTCCTTCACCGACTAGAAAAGTAGTCGGCCAAAGTCCATATATAGTCGGGAATTATAATCACCGACTATAAATATTTGGTCGGTAGAGTAGTCGGCAAAACTCTGTCGGTGAAGGTAATTACCGACTAAAAAATTCAGTAGTCGGCGTAAATACATTCACCGACCAACATTTTCATTAGTCGGCAAATCTTACACCGACTACATTTAGTAGTCGGGGTAACTAACGCCGACCATTTCTTATTAGTCGTTTATTCCTAATACACTGACTAAAAATTTTGTAGTCGGCAAAACTTATGCAGACCAAAATTATACGGTCGGGGATCACTAACTCCGACAAATTATTATCTAGTCGGCTATACTTTATACGCCGACCAATATTTTAGTCTGTAAATTGTAATCAATGGAGACTTTCCGCAATACTTCACCGACCAATTCTTTTAATTTTCTAGTCGGCAATTCCCTATTGATTTTTTTAATAGGTGATTTAATTATAATTATGTAAAAGTAACCATATATAGCTGAAAAATATAAATGTTAAATTTAAAAAATAAGTGATACTTCAAAATAACTATACTATAAGTTGTCCATAATGTTTGTTCACATAAAAAACGAAAAACCTATTCATGTTTCTCTTTCAAAATAGCTAAGTATTATGTATATACGCAATTTGGACAAAAGAAAGCTAAACACAAGTTTATCAAAAAGAGATATTACATGCTTATCGTCTATTATCATTAGTGAAAATAATAACGTGACCATATCATCTTACAAGGATATATAAATAAGTTAACGACATAATTTCAAACAAATCATTACTTTTAATTGTGAGCAAAATTACATATTTCTTTTCAGCAACTGGATCTATCCATCTTTGCCCTCTTTGTAGTGGGTAGTCTTCCACATATTTATCTTGTTTGGTCTACCATTGCCCATGTCCTGAAAAACTTAATTATAAGATCACAAAATTATTTCCAGCAAAATAAGGCTATGAAGATTAAAACATAAAACTGGCATCAATACATGCTTGATTACATAAAAGTCAAAAGGATAATAAGACGCTATTATTGATTCCACATTATGTAAAAAGAGTACAAGAAAATAGTTTGTTGGAACTTTTTCCAAGTGAATCAAGCAGACAGTAATTATCTAGAATTTGTGTTTCCATCATTATTTTACCGTTGTAATTTTAGCAGCTAAAGAAAAAGACTTAGGTAACCGATCATCCAAGATGCTAGCCAACAAGATACAATTAATTTTCAAAAGTCGGGAAATAAGTGCAAGTGTCTCCAGAAAGAAAGATGATCACTGAGCAGAGAAAGGATGGCAAATTTACCAAGAAATTGTAAAGCGGAGGCTGGTATATTCATAATGACATGATCAATGTGCTCCCAAGGCCTTGTGTTGAATGACACACAGCCTCTCAAGCGCTTATTTAAGCCTAGTTTCTTCTTACAACTCACACAAGTACTTGCACATTCAGCCATTCCATTTTCTGCAGTGGACAACACAGGCAAACGAGTCTAATGCATATTAATACATTGGAGTCCATTATCAAATACTACCGACTATAAATTTCGTGAACATAAATATTTGCAATACCGTCTATAAGAATTTTTAATATTGAAAGATTTCTCCTATATACTTGTAACCCATCCTACCTTCAAGTGGACTTCCAGGAGGCCTTTTTGCAGAGGCTAAATTTGAATCCTCCTCCATACATGTATCTTTAGTAACACATGTTTCATTAAAAGAACTACCCTTCATAGATTTCGTTTTTCACATGCAAATTTTTTTATTACAACTATTTTTTTCAAATTGTGCCTCATTGACCAACTTTTACCAATTGATTCAATATATAATTCACATGACTATGAGATCGATTTTCGATTATTCATATTTAAATGTGACAACAATAGCTGCAAGTCTACCTAAAAAACATAGCAAAAAACTAATTGAATGGCTAACTGAATAATGGAGCATTATTGTGACCAAATAAGCGTACATCATAGATAACTTTTGCTATTACATCCTTATAAGAAGTAGTTCATCCGTTATATTCAGATGGGCAACATGACCTGCACAAAGATAAAGCAAGGTTATTCTTTAACAGAGATCTAATATGGAAAATCAGATAGCTATATTCTGTAAATACTAACTACTAAGATCGTAGGCGACTGAACTGAAAGTTTTATTAGTTAAAAGTTGCTGAAAAAAAGACGCAAAAAAATGTCTTTGAATCAACAAACATTGAAGGAAAAGTCAAAATGAAAAGGGGAAGAAATTTAACATAAATAAAATACTTAACTATTGTCTCAAACGATGAGGGACTTTCAGCTCTCAGGTGGTAAAATCTGCTTCAATATATAGTCTGTAACACATTTATTTAGTCAAATAGTAGTAATTAATCAAAACGAAAATATTATTGAGTTGAAAATTCAATCACATCCATGATCTAATTGGCATCAAGTACCATCAACCTATGTTGCACTTGCCAGGAATCACTTTAATACCTATGCATAAAGCACTACCATTTTTCTAGACTTTCTAGTAAGTGATTTTTTTTTTTAAAATTAAACTTTTGCCCATTCATAAAGTTATTAGGAGAGAGTCTCTTTTTGAGGCACATATTGTTTATCACCAAATCATAAGTCATCCCAAAGTTCATTATATAAGTTTCCTACTCCGAAACTCAAAGCCAAAATTTTCATTTACCCTTAATATCTTGATTTACCTTTTCCCTAGTGATCGTTCAATATCCCGCAACAAAAACCTTGTATTGAAAATTATTATAGTAAAGAAAGAGAAGATGGAAGATAGTGAGATAGTCCAATTTTCCCACTCTATATCAATGTCTATCTGTTTATTTCCAAAAAAGTAACAAAACAAGCCATAATCATATATATGTTGTGAGACAGTGCAAATTACCTGCACCCCAATATGAATATCCAAGTGTGAGTGAATAAGGAACTACTTCAATCTCAGTTCGCCAAGTTTTTTTCTTGGAATTTCAGATAAATCTGTCCTATCAAGGTTAAAGTTCATCAGATTAATGTAATAAAGGAACATGTTAAGTCGATAGTGTACTATTAATTGCAAATGCTAACAGTCGCATAATTACATGCACTACTGATTACTGACATAACAATTTTCACATACAAATAAACATACGACATTATATGAGGAATATAGTTTTTACAGGATCAAAGTGACTCACAGCTTGCATAAGAGCAATGCAGACCTCTCTTGCCATCTGATTTTCAGTAGGAGTAAGTAAAACAGGGTACCTCACCTGCAAAAGTTCCAAACCAGAAGATAAGTATCTCAAGAAAAATGAAGTAAGAATCACAATCGATAACTAGTGCAGGTAGTAATGCACAAATGTCAGAAGCAGAAAATAATGCAAAACATGTTATGGAAAAGGAGGCAGAAATTCAGCAGAGTTCATTGTAGGTGTTTATATGTGAGAAAGTGGAGAGGCTCACACATGAGACAGATCAAAAACCGGTGTCATATGCCAATGTAAGATTTAGCAGAAAATAACATATCCACCCATACCCAACTCTGCATAGTGCTGCACAGCATTCAAAAATCATACTTCCAGAAACTTAACACAAACTCCATAAAACACCATTTTCACTTTGATATTTATTTCCTAAAGGGGGAAAAACCCAAATACATGATATCAAAATAAAATGTTCCAGATCCATATGAAAAATTACTTACTTCTTTACCATCAGGATTTCTCATAACAACTCCATCGACAACAGGAGATTTTCTTGCTTCTGCACGCGCATACTCAGGGCCCACTGTATACACCTACGTAGAAAAAGGAGTACAAATGGCTTTTAGTAATCAAATACAAATGCAGATGGATGGAGTGAACCTAGAATGGAGAAGATGACCGGCGATGGCTATTGCAATGGCGACGGCGACGGAGCAAGGGCTCTGGACAAAGTACATATACCACTTGTGGGTTTCAAGAAATATAAGCAAAACAAAAATAAATTAACAAAGCAAAATACATACCACCGGTGGATGGGGACTTCGAACCATGCCGATGAGAAGATGTGCGTCAATGGAGAATGAGAGAGAGAAGAGAATTAGTAGCGGCCACTATGTGTGAGAGTTTGAGAGAGATGTATTGAAAATGGAAAACAAGAATGGAATGGGCCAAACATTTTTAGTTAGCCCGCCATCACTTCCCCCCAAAAAAAAAGGCCGACCACTGACCCATGTACCCATTAATCTAGTCGATCATTACTTTCTGCCATTTTGTTAAATGTGCGAAAAAGTTGCACAATTTTTGCTGACCCCATTTTCTATAGTCGGTATTAGCATATTTCCCGACTAATTTCATGGTCGCTAAATCCTTATTGCTTGGCCAACTACAGCCCCCTAATGTTTAGACGACCATGTTACTTTTTTAGTCGGTAAAAATGGTTTTGCCGACTAGAAATTTGGTAGTCAGTAAAAATCGGCCAAAATACCACCGACCCAATTACTTAGTCGGAGATTACGCCCCGCTAATTTTTTAAACGCGGGAAAACCTCCTGCGTAAGTTTTGGCCGACTATAATATTTTTAGTCGGCATTAACACCTTTGACGACTACATTTTTGGTCGATGAATCCTTCCATGGGTTGGCCAACCCATCCAATAATGTTTGGGCGACCATGTAATAATTTTAGTCGGTAAAAACAATTTTTACCGACCAACAATTTTAGTCAGTAAAATTTAGTCGGTAAAAACAATTTTTACCGACCAACAATTATTAGTCAGTAAAATTTAGTCGGTGAAAGCTTCATTCCTTGTAGTGTCATTCTCTTCTAACTCTCCATTGAAAAAAGCTGATTTTACATCTAATTGGTGTATTTTCCATCTTTTTTGAGCTGCTAATGCAAACAACAACCTTATTGTATCATGTCTTGCAACTGGTGCAAATGTTTCAAAGTAGTCAACACCACTTTCTTGAGCAAAACCTCTTGCCACAAGTCTTGCTTTGTACTTGTAGATTGAGCCATCCAGATTTACTTTAGCTTTGTAAATCCACTTCACTCCAGTCACCTTTTGATTTGTTGGTCTTGGCACCAACTTCCAAGTCTGGTTTTTGTGAATCATCTCCATTTCATCCTCTATAGACTCAATCCATTCAGGATATTTTGCTACTTCTTCATAGCTGTTTGGCTCTATAATTGCCATGTAACACCTCTCATAAACATCATTCAAAGGTCTAGTTCCTCTAGGAGATGGACTAGAACTTGAAGATGTCTCTGATATACCTACATTTGAGGAACTTGACTCCGAAATTGGGTGCTGAATTTCAAAATCAAAATTTGAAGTGTTCTGCTGCATCGTAAATGGAAACTGGATAGATTGTTGTTGTGGTTTGGCCTTCTCCCAATTCCACTTGGCATTTTCATCAACTTTCACATCTCTAGAAACTACAATTTTCTCTATTTCTAGATTGTACAATCTATAGCCTTTTGATTGAGAACTATAGCCAAGAAAAATTCCTTTCACAGCTTTGTTGTCTAGCTTGCTTCTCTTTTGATCTAGAACATGAATATGGCACAAAGAATCAAACATTTTCAGATGTTTTGCTGTAGGTTTAATCCCCGTCCATGCCTCAATTGGTGTCTTGTCCTTCACAGCCTTCGTTGAGAGTCTATTCTGCAAATAAACTAAAGTATACACTGCTTCAGCCCAAAATTTATTTGGCAACTCTTTCTCAGCTAGCATACACCTGGCCATCTCCATGATTGATCTATTTTTTTCTTTCTGCTACTCTATTTTGCTGTGGAGTATAAGGAACAGTGAGCTGATGATGGACTCCATTTTCTTCACAAAATTTATCAAAGTTTCTTGAAGTGTACTCCTTGCCATTGTCTGATGTGAGAGTCAGAATTTTACATCCAGATTGTGCTTCCACAAGAGCTTTAAATTTCTTATAGACATGAAAGACATCTGACTTGTTTCTCATGAAATACACCCAACACATTCTGGTTAAATCATCAATAAAGAGCACAAAATATAAGTTTTGACTGATAGAAGTTGTTTTCATAGGACCACAAATATCTGTATGCACAAGTTGCAATTTTTGTGTTGCTCTCCATGCACCATCTGTAGGAAATGACTCTCTATGCATTTTACCCAAGTTACAACTTTCACATACTCCTCCAGGCTCTAAAATTCGAGGCAAGTCCCTTACCATACCATGTGAATGTAGATACGCTAAGGACTTATAATTAAAATGACCATATCTTTTATGCCACAAGCTAGACTTGTCAAGATCAACTTTTGATACATTTACAACTACACTTTGCCAATGAATGCTAAAAATTTTGTTATTCATAGCTATGCATGCTATCTCAACATCAAGTGGATCAAACACTTTACATAAAAAATTTCTAAAGTGCAATGAATAACCCTTTTGAAGAATTTGACCAACACTTAACAGATTTGAACTTAAACCAGGTACTAATAAAACATCATCAATGTACCTCGTTCCTTTCTTTGTTTGGACAGCAATGGTGCCTATTCCTTTGGCTGTGATAATTTCTCCATTTCCCATTTTGATGGTTGCTTTGACATCTGAATTTATCTTGCAAAAAATCTGCTCCATGCTGGTCATATGATTTGTACAACCGCTGTCAATGAACCAAGCATCTTTATCATTCATATCAGCAATATGAACATCAACAAACAAGTGATTTCCATCATTTTTTTCATGTGCAAGGGCAGCTTGTTGATTTTGATACCCTCGGTATTGTTGTAGTGTTTGGTTCTGTAATTTATCTCTGCAAAACTTCTCCAAGTGGCCATATTTTTTACAAAATCTGCATTGCTTGTGTTTCCAGCAATTCTTCTCAGTATGATTGGTTTTGTGGCAAACTCCACAAGGTGGATAGCTTTTTCCTCTCCCTTTGTTGTTTCCTTGTTGGATACTTCCTTCTCCTCTCCTTTTCCCATCATATTGCTTCTTTTCATCACACCCTCTTGAGTATTTCTGCTTGTGCTTTGCAGCAAAGGCTCCTTCAACTGAAACATCAAATCTTGCAGATTATCTTTGCTCATAAGCCAACAAAGCACCTGTAACCTCAGTTAAGGAGAGACTTGACAAGTCCTTTGTGTGCTCTATGGCTGTTGTAACTACATTAAACCTCTCAGGTAGAGTGATTAACACCTTTTGAACCACTTTCTTGTTTGATATTTCTTCTCCATTCAACTTGAGTTGATTAACAACATCTACAACTCTTGAAGTGTAGTCTTTAACCATCTCAGCTTCTTTCATCCTGAGATTTTCAAACTCTCTGCTTAAGGTTTGTAGACTTATAGCTCTTACTTTCTCTGAGCCTTTGGACTTTTCTTCAAGCTTATCCCAAGCATCCTTTGCTGTAGTCACATCCACTATTCTGGGAAAAATAGTTTCAGACACAGCTGAGTGTAAAAATGAAAGTCCCTTCATGTTCTTTATGGATTGCTTCTTTTGTTGCTTTAGTTGTGCCACACTATAGTTAACATCAGCTTCTGGTGGTTCATAACCATGCTCAATCACTTCCTACAGATCGTGTGCCATCCAAAAAGCCTCATTCTAACAGACCAAAACTCATAGTTTTCTTCTCCAAACACAACTGGTGCTGGAAGTGAGGATAGGTTGGATCCTGCCATTTTGCTTCTTTTCACAGGCCTTTAAGATCAATGGAAGCTCTGATACCAAATGTGAGCTTTATACTAAAATAAATAGGACAATATTACACCAGAACTCAAGAAGAAACTGATATTATAGCAAGAAGATAGAACAGAAAAAGCAGAACAGAGAAAAAATCTGGAACCTTTTTTTTTCTAGCAAAGGCAGGCAACTACCAGCTGTATTTTTCTTGATTTTCTTTATATCTAATATTGGCCTACATATTTTAAACAAAAATTACAGACAGTCTTTGATTTTCATTTAATGCAAGTCTAATTTATGCCTATTACATAGAGGATGCTACAAAGACAAAATAGCTGAAATTTGATTACAAAATAGTCATATCAGCACACTTTTGCAGCCTCCACATGCCTTGCTACTGTAGAAAATTTGACTTGGAGTTTTGATAAAAGCTTCAAACTCTTTCAATAACAGATAATTTGTCTTTTTAATTCAACCGATCTATGTAAGCAACTGTCTTCTGTATAAGATCACTTCCATATGAGATGTCCAAAGGATCCTTCCCATCTAAAAATGCAAAAAGAATCAAAGGTCCAATGCCCATCAAATCATATTTATTTATAGCTCATAAGGCCTCGAATTCCAATGCATCAAATGTGTTCACAAGTATTTTCTGCTTCGTCCCAGCTCTATCAAGAATCTCAAAATGCTCTTTGAAAACAAGGAGAGCAAAATTGTAGATTACAGGGCTTGAAAACTGCATAAAGGATGGCAAATCACAAGATTTAAGCAACAATGGTAGACCAGGAAGTTCAATAACTTCACTGTTTTCACATGTAAAATCCACATTCTTATTGAAATATAGATAATAAACGTATAGAACAGTAGCTAGTTGATTCCAAAGAAGCGTAGGGTTTCTCAAAACCTGATGCCCTACAGTTTGAAAGACCTAGGAGTCATCGACCTAAAGCTCGTTACATAAGTCATCTAGAAAGCTTAATGGACTGAGTTTTGCACACTATTTTATAACTCTTTTAGTAGCCTATTTGAGTTGAGTTGAAAGGCTCGTAGTGGTTTCTCAAAACCTAGTGCCCTAAGGTTCGAAAGACCTGGGAGTCATCGACCTAAAACTCGTTACATGAGTCATCTAGAAAGTTTAATAGATTGAGTTTTGCACATAAGATTTATATATATAAATAAATTAATTAAAAAATAAAAAAAATTATTATTCTGCTAAAGCCAATGAAAAATTCTTTGCAAAGTAAACATTGGGACTAGATAACTAATGAGTTTGACTTACTTAGTAGAAACTTCCTGGTCGAGAGCACTCAGAAATTGGAGAATCTTCATAAACTTAGTTTGTCACGATTATTAGCTTTCTCAACTAGCTTCAGACAAGAAAATATAGAGTGAATTGTAACCTTTGAACCAAAAATCTCGAGAATTGAAAGAGAACATTATTTTGAGAGGAAGTGTACCTTACGAGAGTGAAAGGAAAAGTTGACCAAGTGGTCAGACTATCACCACCATAGAACTTACGTGGATCGGATTAACTACTCTCACACACATCTCAAGTATGGTTTAAGTAGAATCACTTTTGCAATAGTATCACCTGAACATTCATCATGAATTATAAATTTTTCTTTTTGCAAAAGCTGGAGCAAGAACGGCAAGCTATTTATATTGTGAATTGTGTTACTGCTTATTTTATTAAGTGCAAGATTGTCTTTAACTAGTTTATTCGAGAACGAATAAAAGTTCAAGTTTGGGAATATTTGATAAGTACAATTTTGTACTTATCCGAGCTCACAAAAAAGGACAATTATGAGTACTTTAAGTTATTTTTGGTTTAATAGCGTGTTGTTTTCTTATTATTTTAGGAAATAATCAAATTCAAGTGTCAATTTGACGAAAAGAGAGCAAATAGAAGAAAATGAGATGTAATTGCAAATATAAAGATACTCAAAGGACTTGACATGCAAATACCAAAGAAATATATGCAAAAAATCAAAAAAACTAACCATGCGATCGCATGGTTAGTAATGTCTGCGATCGCAAGGTGCCAAAATAAACTGCAGAACGTAAATTGATTGAACCATGCGATCGCAAGGTTCTGAACCATGCGATCGCAAGGTTCTGAACCATGCGATCGCATGGGCAAGACGTGCAGCAACTTGGTAGATTCCTGATGGGATTAAAACTCTACCATGTCCATATTAATTCAACTACCTAATTCTCATCTTGGAGGGTTTTGAAAGGGATATATAAGGCAGATAATAGCCAGAAAAAAGAGTAGACGAATTTTGGGAATAAGATACAAGAAGATAATCGAAGATCAAGGTACGGGATTTAAGATTCTTCAGCTGGGATCACGGGTTTTATTTACTTTTTGTTTTTCTTTCGCCGGAACATGATTCATACAATTCTTGTATTATTTTACATAATCATGTCCGACTAATTTACTTATTTCTAGGATGAACGATGAAACCTCATATTTTTAATTAATTAGAACTTTTCCGTTTTAGTAGGTAATTGCTTCTTGATTGATTATTCTTTATTCAGTATTTTTAATGTTTTAATGTCTGATCACCATTAGAATATTTTGTGACCTATATTGAAGTCGAGAGATTCAATATAGACTTAGCACGTGTTATTGAATAACATAGGGTCCAATAATAGATAGAGATTACTATTATGCCTTATGAAATTCGGTTAGATTTTCTTGAGATTTAAATGCATATTTTTTTGTTCGAAACCTGATTAGAGATAATTAGGTTCGCATATCGATATAGAATTGATCAACTATCAAGAGAGGCTTTTGATTATTATAGGATCACTGATTTTTAATCTAGGGTAATTATAAGCTAAAGCGATTAAGCGCATAATTGATTAAGGAACATGTAGGTGGATTCGCAAATCCTAGTGTTAGCAAAAACTCGAATTCGTTTTCATAAATTTACTTTAATTGTTAGATAATTTAGATTTTATTGAAATAGGTTTAGAATCACAAACCAAAAACAAATCTGTATTTTTCATATAATTAGAATTTGAATTATAAATTAATTGATTAAATTGATATCTAGTCATCGTGGGTTCGACACTCTACACATCACTTTATTACTTGTTAACGAACTGTACACTTACGGGATTGAAATCGCACAACAAATTTTTGGCGCCGTTGCCGAGGACTGATTTTATTAATTACTATGTTAATTTATAATTTAGTTTTTAACAATTCTTTTTAGTATTATTTATTTTATTTTTAGTTTTATATTTATTCTCAGTTTTTGTTACTACTACCTTCCAGCTATTTTCTAAAGTTTCAGGTGTCAAGTGTGTATGCGCCATACAAAGGATCTTGATCTATTTGATTTAGACCCAGAAATTGAACGGAGCTTTCACCGACGACAACGTGAAAAACTAGAAAAGAAAAGACAGCAAAAATACACAATGGCAGACCACCAAGTACATGATCAATTACCTGCAGATGTGATACATAATCAAGCACCAATAGCTCGACCAGTTGAAGTTAGTGAACAAGATATTCTTATGGGTGAGTATATGATGTTATCGATTGTTGAGAATCGGTCCAACATAGTCTATCCGCCTTATGGACACGATAACTTCCAGTTGAGGCCAGATGTGATGAATTTGTTCTCAAAAAATCTGCTGTTCTATGGGATGACAGATGAAAATCCTCATTACCATATTTCTCGCTTCGATGAATACTGTGGAAATTTCAAATACCACAGTGTTAATGAAGAGGCACTTAAGATGAGGCTATTTCCATACACATTGAAGGATAAAGCTAGAGAATGGTTAGATTCTCTACTGCCTGGGAGCATCACTACTTGGACAGATTTGATCCAAAAATTCACACTGAAATATTTTCCTCCAACCAGAGTAAACAGACTAAAGTATGAAATTTCCAATTTCTAACAATCTAAGTTGAAAACTTTCACGAGGCATGGGAAAGATTCAAGCAACTGCTCAGAAAGTGCCCAAGTCACAGTTTTCCTTTAGCAGCTCAAAATCATTTCTTCTACTCTGGTTTAGTTCCAAGCAGTCGTTCTTCAGTCGATTCTGCAGCAGGTGGCTCTACCCAAAATAGATCTGTCGGCGACCTCCATGACTTGTATGAAATAATGAGTAAACAGTTCGTTATGTGACCAGACAAAGGGTTGCAGAAGAAAGCAACAGGGATACATGAGGTAGACACCAATTCGCTTGTACTGGCGAAAATCGATGCATTGGCAAAGTAGATGGAAGCAATGAAATATTCTCATTTAGCTAATATGCTTCAAATGTCTCCACCAATCTGTGTAACATGCGGGGCAAACCATCAGTCATCAGAATGCCCTTTAACCAAAGTTGAAATGTCATCACCTGAACAAGCTGCATATGCTTAGAACTTTTAGCGACAGTAGAATAATCCATACTCACAGACCTACAATCCTGGATGGAGAAATCATCCAAATTTCTCATATGGCAATACACAAAACATTCAAAATCTGCCAAATCAAGGAAGACCCTAGGAAAGAGAATGACGATTAGAAGAACAGTCGCTAAATTGTCAGAACGGATGTAGATGGGATTCAAGGAAGTGCAGAAAAGACATGATGGCACGATAAAGAATATAGAAAATTAGATTGGGCAGTTAGCTAAACTATTGACCGAGCGAGAACCAGGCACATGGCTAAGCAATACCGAGGTCAATCCAAAAGAGCAAGTCAATGCAATCACCACGAGAAGCAGAGCTGAGTTGCCAAAAATTCATGTAACTAGACCAGGTATAGAAAAGGAAACTGTGTCCAGCAAAGAGAGAGAAAACAAATCAGATGCAGAAGTTGCACTAGAAAAATAGAACTCTCCACCAGATTATATTCCACCACCGGCTTACGTCCCTCCAATTCCTTCACCATCTAAGTTGAAAACTTTCACGAGGCGTGGGAAAGATTCAAGCAACTGCTCAGAAAGTGCCCAAGTCACAGTTTTCCTTTAGCAGCTCAAAATCATTTCTTCTACTCTGGTTTAGTTCCAAGCAGTCGTTCTTCAGTCGATTCTGCAGCAGGTGGCTCTACCCAAAGTAGATCTGTCGGCGACCTCCATGACTTGTATAAAATAATGAGTAAACAGTTCGTTATGTGGCCAGACAAAGGGTTGCAGAAGAAAGCAACAGGGATACATGAGGTAGACACCAATTCGCTTGTACTGGCGAAAATCGATGCATTGGCAAAGTAGATGGAAGCAATGAAATATTCTCATTTAGCTAATATGCTTCAAATTTCTCCACCAATTTGTGTAACATGCGGGGCAAACCATCAGTCATCAGAATTCCCTTTAACCAAAGTTGAAATGTCATCACCTGAACAAGTTGCATATGCTCAGAACTTTTAGCGACAGTAGAATAATCCATACTCACAGACCTACAATCCTGGATGGAGAAATCATCCAAATTTCTCATATGGCAATACACAAAATATTCAAAATCTGCCAAATCAAGGAAGACTCTAGGAAAGAGAAGGAGGATTAGAAGAACAGTCACTAAATTATCACAACGGATGGAGATGGGATTCAAGGAAGTGCAGAAAAGACATGATGGCGCGATAAAAAATATAGAAAATTAGATTGGGCAGTTAGCTAAACTATTGACCGAGCGACAACCAGGCACATGGCTAAGCAATACCGAGGTCAATCCAAAAGAGCAAGTCAATGCAATCACCACGAGAAGCGGAGCTGAGTTGCCAAAAATTCATGTGACTAGACCAGGTATAGAAAAGGAAACTGTGTCCAGCAAAGAGAGAGAAAACAAATCAGATGCAGAAGTTGCACTAGAAAAATAGAACTCTCCACTAGATTATATTCCACCATCGGCTTACGTCCCTCCAATTCCATTTCCTCAAAGGCTGTAAAAATATAAGTTAGACCAACAATTCAAGAAATTCTTAGATGTTTTCAAAAAGCTTCACATCAATATACCATTCGCCGATACCTTAGCTCAAATGCCTAGCTATACTAAATTCATGAAGGAAATTCTTTCAAACAAAAGGAAGTTGGAGGAGTACGAAACAGTTACTCTTACCGAGGAATACAGTGCTATCTTACAAAACAAGCTACCTCCGAAATTAAAAGATCCAGGGAGTTTTAATATTCTTTGCACAATTGGTAGTTTATTCTTTGACAAGGCTTTATGTGATTTGGGTGCTAGTGTAAATCTAATGCCTTATTCTATTTTTAAGAAGCTCGGTTTGGGAGAAGCAAAACTAACAACAGTATCGTTGTATCTTGCAGATAGGACAATCAAATGCCCAAGAGGATTAATTAAAGACATATTAGTGAAAGTGGAAAAATTCATATTCCCTGCAAATTTCATTATATTGGATATGTGCGAAGATTGGGAAGTACCACTTATTGTGGGTCGACCTTTCTTGGCTACTGGTCGGGCATTAATTGATGTGCAAAAAGGACAATTAAAGCTGAGGTTGAATGATGAACATATCACATTCGATGTGTTTAAAACTATTAAATTTCCAAGCTCTTCAGATTCCTGTTTCAAGATTGATGTCATTAACCAGAAGGCTGAGATTTTAGATGATAGAGCTATCACCCAACATCAGGATTCACCACTTAGAGAAGAAGAGTATGTGGAGAAAGAGAAGTTCCATCCGTCTTCTGTGATCAAAGTCGATGAAGAGGCTGAAATCTTCATAGTTGAATTCGAGTAGGGTGGCAAAATAGAGTCTTATCAATATGATAAGGGAAAAATCAAACTCTGGAAGGTGAACAAAAATTGGTGCCAAGACAATCAAGCCAAGCAAATCAAGTCTTCCAAAGATCTATTCAAAGTGTCTTGAGCGATTACTACGACAAAGTCAAGCTAATGACTTTAAAGAAGCGCTTAATGGGAGGCAGCCCATTTTCTACCCCATTTATTTAAATTTTTGTTTTTTTTAGTTCTAGGATTTCAATTGACATTCTATACGTTTTAGGTTTTTAGGATTTTAAGTAGGTTTTCAATTCTTAGGTAATGAGGCTATGATCATCGTCATTCTGATTTTTTTGAAAAAAAAATATCAATTTCAAAAATTTTGTTACCATGTGATCGCATGGTTACATCATCTGCGATCACATAGACTGGGCAGAATACAATCTGCCCAGAAAATTATAGTCCTGCGATCGCAGGAATTTTCCTCCTTGCGATCGCAAGAACTAAAAAAAAAATCGTTAAAAAAAAATTTATTTTTTATTTTTTTGGGTTACAACCTGCAGACCAGCTGGATGACATTCAAGCAAACATTTGTCGACCAACCTATACATATTTCTCCACCAGTTGATCGTACCGCACTACTTCTTCCAGCACCATCCGATCCACCTCCGGGAAGTCCCTGAATTTTTATGTGTTATATATTTTTTTAATTCTTACATTGGGGACAATGTATATTTTAAGTTTGGGGGTGATGGATTAAAATAAAAAAATTTCTTGATTCGATAATTGATAATTGATAATTGATATTTGATTTTTAACTTATTTTGGTTTGTTAAAAAAAAAATATTCGTTTGCATGTTTATATGATATGAATAGCCTTGTCGGCTAATGATGCAACTTTTTATTTAAATTTAGTTTCAATCATGACTTGTGAACAGATCATTACTTTGTTTAAATGTGAGGCTATTTAACCATGTCTGATATAGTGATGTGTCGGTCAATTATGATGATTTTTAGCTATGTTGGTGCACTTAAATTGAAAACAATAGGATACCTTTTTGGAACTTAGAATCATCTGTATCTCAAACAAGTAACCAATATAGTGAGAAAGTGTGGTAGATAAGCTGTAATGGTGGCCATCTAGGTTGTGATTGATTCCATGTATGTTAAAAAATTGTGTGGATCACTTTAGACCAGTTAGAGGAAGCTAGGTATTGACCGAATGTTAAGAATCTAATTCCCTAGCATAAATTTATTGCACACAAGGAACAAGATTATTATTATTAAATAACTCTTTTTGTAGCCTATTTGACTTGAGTGAAAAGGTCCGTAGGGGTTTCTTAAAACCCGATGCCCTAATGTTCGAAAGACCTGGGAGTCATCAATCTAAAGCTCGTTACATGAGTCATCTAGAAAGCTTAATGGACTGAGTTTTGCACACTATTAATATCTTATAACTCTTTTCGTAGCCTATTTGACTTGAGTGAAAAGGCTCGTAGGGGTTTCTCAAAACCCGGTGCCCTAAAGTTCGAAAGATCTGGGAGTCATCAACCTAAAGCTCGTTACATGAGTCATCTAGAAAGTTTAATGGATTGAGTTTTGCACATAAGATTTATATATATAAATAAATAAATTAAAAAATAAAATAAAATTATTATTCTGCCAAAGCTAGTGAAACATCCTTTGCAAAGTAAACATTGGGACTAGATAACTAATGTGTTTGACTTACTTAGTAGAAACTTCCTGGTCGAGAGCGCTCAAAAATTGGAGAATCTTTATAAACCTAGTTTGTCACGATTATTAGCTTTCTCAACCAGCTTTGGACAAGAAAATATAGAGTGAATTGAAACCTTTGAACCAAAAATCTCGAGAATTGAAATAGAACATCATTTTGGGAGGAAGTGTACCTTACGAGAGTGAAAGGAAATGTTGACCAAGTGGTCTGACTATCACCACTATAGAACTTACGTGGATCGGATTTACTACTCTCACACACATCTCAAGTATGGTTTAAGTAGAATCACTTTTGCAATAGTATCACCTGAACACTCGTCATGAATTATAAATTTTTCTTTTTGCAAAAGCTGAAGCAAGAACGGCAAGCTATTTATATTGTGAATTGTGTTACTGCTTATTTTATTAAGTGAAAGATTGTCTTTAGCTAGTTTTTTTGAGGACGACTACAAGTTCAAGTTTGGGGGTATTTGATAAGTACAATTTTGTACTTATCCGAGCTCACAAAAAGGAACGATTATGAGTACTTTAAGTTATTTTCGGTTTAATGGCGTGTTATTTTCTTATTATTTTAGGAAATAATCAAATTCAAGTGTCAATCTGACGAAAAGAGAGCAAATAGAAGAAAATGAGATGTAATTGCAAAGATAAAGATACTCGACAGACTTGACATGCAAATACCAAAGAAATATATGCAAAAAATCAAGAAAACTAACCATGCGATCGCATGGTTAGTAATGTCTGCGATCGCAAGGTGCCAAAATAAACTGCAGAACGTAAATTGATTGAACCATGCGATCGCAAGGTTCTGAACCATGCGATCGCATGGGCAAGACACGTAGCAACTTGGCAGATTCCTGAAGTGATTAAAGCAATATGCGAACCTAATTATAAGCTAAAGCGATTAAGCGGATAATTGATTAAGGAACGTGTAGGTGGATTCGCAAATCCTAGTGTTAACAAAAACTCGAATTTGTTTTCATAAATTTACTTTAATTGTTAGATAATTTAGATTTAATTGAAATAGGTTTAGAATCACAAACCAAAAATAAATCTGTGTTTTTCATATAGTTAGAATTTGAATTATAAATTAATTGATTAAATTGATATATAGTCCTCGTGGGTTCGACACTCTACACATCACTTTATTATTTGTTAACGAATCGTACACTTGCGGGATTGAAATCGCAAAACAAGGAGAAGGTGACTTTGGCTCCCATTTGCAGAAGACGCTTTGCAAATTGGAGGGCTGGATTTATGTGTCCCTGAGCTGGAAAACTCACAAGCTGGATATGGCAGTTCATCATGTTGGAATTTGAGATTTGTGTATGGCTAGGCAGTTCATCATGTTGGAATTTGAGATTTGTGTATGGCTTAGGTTGGATTGGGATATGGAGTACTTAACATTAACAGGTTGATGATGTTGACACATGACGTTTGTGATGAAACAAGTTTCTTTGTTGAAATTATTTTTCTAAAGTATATATTAAGATAGATTATATATAATGTGTAGATAATAAGTTGGTAGTAAGTGGTGGGTCCTACTAAATATATAGATAAAAAATATATTTGATGAGCTGAAATTATAATTTAAGCAAGGATAATTTGCACTTTTAGTCCCCAACCTTTCCAATTTGTAACAAATCTACTTCTAACCTTTTTTTTTTATCACCAGGCATCTCTAACTTTTCAATTTTTTGCAAATCACGTTTCTATTGACATATTTTAACGGTTTTGCCCTCCTCTTTAAATAAACAAAAATAAAAAAAAGCTAAAAACAATAAAAAAAAAAGAATTGCAAATTAAGTTTCATAACTTTTAAAAAGCACAAAATAACTTCATATTCCCCAAAACCCCACCCACTCCACCCCACCCCACCCCACCCCACTCCACTCTACCCTACCCTACCCTATCCTATCCTACCCAACCCAAAACCCTACCCCACTCTACGGAGGAGGGGAATCCACCACCAACGACTTGGCAAGGTCGTTACCTACTCCGCTGGCAATGGTTTTATGAGCAACAGAAAAAATGTTAGTATACATGGGGGTATGTGAAAGTAAACCCATAAAACAACATGGGAAGAACAAAAGAGAAATATAAAATCCTCCGATACAGTTGCAAATCAATTAGGTGTAGCTATTTTAGCACTCCATTTTTCTTGACCCTAATCAAATTGAGCCGATTTCTGGTTTATCTCGATCCCTATAGTTGACTAAAATGATTTTCTCGTTTCTTGAATTACATGGTCTTTTCATTTGTAATTGAATGCAGAAAAAGAAATCATCTCAAACTTGTTTGTACAAGTCAAGAGTCTAGTAGTGCTCACGCAGATAGATGGAATCTCTTTGGTGCAATGAAAGAATACCATGTTTATATCAATGGTTACAATGTGTAGAAATGGAGTCTCATGCAATATAATTCAGTTGCAATGCAGTCAAGTCGTAGACCACGTGCCAATGCTTGAGATATAAATAGTAGCAGGCCAGAATAAATATACCTATAGGTGTACCAAATGCACCATGTGGTAGTTCATCAAAATCCATCCCAAGAATTGGCCCATCTTCCCTCAATGGCTTTCCCAAATGCGCCTCCACACAAGCTATCACCCCCCGCTCTATGATTGTCCTTAAAGGATAAAGTGTGGTCATTGATGAAAGCGTGTTTGGTCTTGGAAGCGCTTTGTGAATTGTTCAGTTGATCACCTTACAAATAAGAGCATGACACCAGGACTCCACTGCCTTTTGATATAAATAGACGTGAACATTTTCATTATCAAATGAGTTGATATTTTTCTTCTGCCGAAATTCTCTCTCTCGTCTTTGCTCTTCATCTTCTTCCCTTTTCTGAGTTAGGGTTCAAGGGAAATCCTCATTCTCTTTTTCTATTTTCACCTCTAAAGTCCTTGGGGCTGAAATACGCCTATTCTCTTGACGAGAAAATACAGAATCTAACTAATAGATTCGTGTATTTTCGCTGTGTTAGTGATGAACAGTACTTTGTGTTTGTGGGTTAAAAGAGCTGATGTTTCGTTTGGTTTATGCCAGATCTGATAATATTTGTCATCTTTGTTGTATTCTAAACTGTTCCGATTCGGTTATAGTGAAATCTTTTGTGCGTGGACTGCCTCAACTGAGCCTCCCAGATTAGGCATTTTGGCTGAACAGGGTCATCATATCTTGTGTTTAATCTTTTATTTCTGCGTGCTTGGATTTATTGCAAGTTATTTTGGGTTACAAATCGTTACAGTGGTATCAGAGCCTTGTTCTAGGGCTCACTTTAACAAACGGTATAAGATCTAGGGTTCTGTAAAGATCCTAAAGAACATAGATCTTGGGTAACCGAATCTGGTGTTTTTTGTGTTAAAAATACTAATTGGGTTTTTTCTGTTACTTGTAGGAGTTAAAGCAGCTTCTTGGAGTTTATGGTAAAATCTGTCCATTTCGACTAAAGATCATTTAGATCTTTTGCTTACTGAAGGTTATCTTAACTATATCTGCATCTTTTGTTGAGTATCTTCTATAGTTGAAATCCTTTGTATTTTTTGGACCACTTACCTTGAAACTCTTAATCCGCATGCTGTGATTACTCTGACTTTCTGAAAGGCTTTCATAACTAGATTGTTGGTTCTTTTTTATATATATAAATTTGACTAGAAATTCTAGGGTTTCCAAGAATCCACCCTTTTACAAAATCTGTTATGGGTTCGAAGTTTGAACTTGAAAAGTTCGATGGAAAGGGGGATTTCTCTCTGTGGAAACAAAAGATGAAGGCCATTCTGGTACAACAAAGGGTCTCTAAAGCTTTAGAGGACCCTGGAGGGTACTCAAAAACCCTCAAAGCAAAACCAGATGCTATACTTGAAATGAATGAAATTGCTTATAGTTCAATCTTTCTGCATTTAACTGATAATATGCTAAGACAAGTCACTGAACAAAAAATAGCTGTGGAACTTTGGAAAAGATTAGATGATCTGTTTATGATTAAAACCTTGCCTAATAAGGTTTATCTTCTTGAAAAACTCTTTAATTTCAAAATGGATCCCTCAAAGGATCTTGATATAAATCTTGATGATTTCAATAAACTTGTACAAAATTTGTCTATTGTTGATAAAAAGTTTGATGATGAAGATTTGTCTGTTATTTTGTTAAATTATCTACCTGATCACTTTAAAGAAGTGAAAAATGTGATAAAATATGGTAGAGATGATCTGTCCATTTCCATTATAGTTGATGCCTTAAGATCTAAAGAATTAGAAGTCAAACAAGAAAACAGGCACTCAAATAAGGAAGAAAATTTTTTTGTAAGAGGAAGAACTGAAAAAAGAGATTATTATAATCAGAATCAAAAAGGGAAAAGAAAAGGAAAATCTAGGTCTAAGTCAAAAAGTGGTAAAAAATGTTATCACTGTGGAAAACTTGGACATTTTAAAAGAGATTGCTATGATTTTAAAAGGAAAAATAAAGAAACAGATAGTACAAATTCTGTAAATCAAGCAAATATTACTGATGATGTGCAAGTGTATGCTGTTTCTAATTATCAATGTGATGCTGATTGGATCCTTGATTCTGGTTGTTCATATCATATGTGTCCTTCTATAAATGCCTTTAATTGTTATGAAAAATGTGAAGGTGGGGATGTTTATATGGGAAACAACCAAACTTGTCCTATAGTTGGAATAGGAACCATACAATTAGAGTTACATGATGGTACTACTAGAACTCTTAAGGAAGTAAGACATGTAGTTGGTCTTAGAAGAAATTTAATATCCTTAGGAGCTTTTGATGATTAGGGTTATGAGTGTAAAATTAAAGACGACTATACACTCTTCTTGGGCAAACAGCAATAAGAGACTCTGATCTATTGTGTAATGCTGAATCTGATCACACAGATCTATGGCATAAAAGATTAGGCCACATAAGTGAGAATGGGCTATCTCTGTTAAGTAAACAAAGTTTGCTTGGAAAGGATAAAGTGTCAAAAATTGATTTTTGTGAAACTTGTATCCTAGGTAAACAAATAAGGTTAAGTTTTAAGATTGGTACTCATTCCTCCAAAGCTCCTCTTGAGTATATTCATTCTAATCTTTGGGGTCTTGAAAAGAATCCCACATATGTAGGAAATAAATATTTCCTCTCAATTGTTGATGATTATACTAGGAAAACCTGGATCTATTTCCTAAAGGCAAAGAGTGAGGCTTTTCAGAAATTTAAAGAATGGCTAAAATTAACTGAAAATCAAACTGAAAGGAAATAAAATTCTTAGGACTGACAATGGCTTAGAATTTTGTAACCAAGAGTTTGATAATTTCTATAAAGATAAAGGAATTTTAAGACATAAATCTGTTAGTTTCACTCCTCAGCAAAATGGAGTTGCTTAAAGAATGAACATGACCATAATGAACAAAGATAGATGTTTACTAATTAGTTCTGGTGTCCCTAAAGGTTTTTGGGGTGAGGCAGTGGCTACTGCTATGTTTCTAATAAACAGATGTCCTTCCAGTGCTATACAGTCTAAAACTCCTGAAGAATTGTAGAAAGGAAAATCCCCTGATCTCTCTTACCTTAAAATTTTTTCTTGCACTGCCTATGCTCACCAAAAAGAAGGAAAACTAGATCCTAGAGCAAAAAAGTGTGTTTTCTTAGGTTACCCTGATGGGGTAAAAGGTTTTAGATTGTAGGTAAAAGGGGAAAAAGGGGTTAAGATAATAATCAGTAGGGATGTTATCTTTAATGAATTAGAAATGCCATGTCTTGAATCAGAAATTAAGGAGGGAACTACTGTTATAAAAGATGATAATCAAATTCAGGTGAAGCCTTTAGAAGAAATTGAATCTGATGAAAACATTCCTGATCCTGAACCTGATCAAGGTGAAATAAGAGATACTACACCTGAAAACTTACCTGACATAAATGATATAGGTGAAGTAATTTCAGATTCTGAGTCTGATGGCATAGAGCAAGAAGAAACAACTTTAGATGATTACCAATTAACAAGAGATAGGAATATGAGGGTTGTAAAACCAAATCCTAGATATACAGCTGAAGGATTAATGAATTTTCTTTTGCTTACTGGAAAAGAAATTGAAAATTCTGAGCCTATTACCTATGAAGAAGCAATGTGTAGTAAAGATTCTGCTTCTTGGTTAAAAGCTATGAAGGAGAAAATGTCCTCTCTTCATAAAAATAACACTTGGACTCTTGTTAATAGAGAAAAATCTTAGAAGATTGTTAGCTATAAATGGGTGTTTAAAATAAAAGAAGAGTCAAATTCCAGTGAACCAATCAGGTTTAAAGCTAGGTTAGTTACAAAGGGCTTTACTCAAAGAGAGGGAGTGGATTATAATGTAGTTTTTTCACCTGTAGTGAAGTATAAAACTATGAGACTTATGCTTGTCTTGGTTGCTCAATTTGATTGGGAACTAGAGAAAATGGATGTAAGAACTGCATTCTTACATGGTGATTTAGATAAAATAATCCATATGTCTCAACCCCCGGGTTTTGAAGTTAAAGGTAAAAAGGAATTGGTCTGTCTTTTGAAAAAGTCCCTCTATGGACTTAAGGAAGCTCCCATGCAATGGTATATCAGGTTTGATACATTTGTTCTAAAAATTGGCTTCAAAAGAAGTAGTTATGATAGTTGTCTTTATAATAAGGTTACAACTAAAGGTTCTGAAGTTTTCTTGATTCTTTATGTGGATGATATGCTTCTAATTGGTCCAAAGTTGTCTGAAATCAATAGCATTAAAGAAACTTTGAAGTCTGAATTTGATATGAAGGACTTAGGTCCTGTAAAAAGAATCTTAGGCATGATTATCACCAGAAAAAGATCTGAAACTAAACTAATTCTTTCTCAGTCTCATTATTTAGAAAAATTAGTTAGTAAATTTGGTATGAAAGATTCTGAATCTGTAAATGTGCCTCTTGCTTCTCATTTTATATTGTCCAGCAATCAGTCTCCTAAGACTGAAGAATAAAGAATTTAAATGAATAAAATACCTTATGCTAATGCCATTAGATCCATTATGTATTCTATGGTTAGTACAAGGCCTGATCTTTCTTATGCTATAAGTTTCCTCAGTAGGTTCATGGCTGATCCTGGTAAGTCACATTGGGCAGCTCTCAAATGGCTGCTAAGATATATAAAAGGTTCCAGTGATACAGGTCTGACTTATGAACACAGAAGTAAAGTTTTAAATTTGATTGGTTTTGTAGATTCTGATTTTGCAGCTAATAAGGATAATCGAAAATCAGCAACTGCATATTACTTTACCTTATGGAGAAACTGTATAAGCTGGAAATCTCAGCTTCAGTCAATTGTTGCTTTATCTAGTACTGAAGCTGAATACATTGCATTATCTGAAGCTGTAAAGGAAGGCATTTGGTTACAAAATTTGCTGTTTGAATTAAACTTGTTAAATGAAAAAGTCTGCATCTTTTCTGATAATCAAAGTGCCTTATATCTGAGCAGAAATCCCATATATCATGAAAGAAGCAAACATATAGATGTTAAGTTCCACTTTATTAGAGAAAAACTTATAAATAAGGAAATAAGTTTGAAAAAGATATCTACTGATCATAATCCAGCAGATATGGGAACAAAAACATTAAGTGTAAGTAAATTTGCAAGTTGTTTAAAGTTTTTACATATTGATAATGGTTGAATTTTTTGCAGGTCCTAGGCTATGATGGTATTGAGGAGTGGTCTTGCATGAAAGAAGAATTACATAACCGAATTGAGGAGCTTTTAGTCTATGAACCAAGGTGAAGATTGAAGGATAAAGTGTGGTCATTGATGAAAGCGTGTTTGGTCTTGGAAGCGCTTTGTGAATTGTTCAGCTGATCACCTTACAAATAAGAGCATGACACCTGGACTCCACTGCCCTCTGATAT
This sequence comes from Forsythia viridissima, assembly GCA_030279155.1. Classification (NCBI taxonomy): domain Eukaryota; kingdom Viridiplantae; phylum Streptophyta; class Magnoliopsida; order Lamiales; family Oleaceae; genus Forsythia; species Forsythia viridissima. Next base: position 7,573,548 of record CM059036.1, read on the forward strand.
AAATAGACGTGAACAGTTTCATTATCAGATGAGTTGATATTTTTCTTCTGCCAAAATTCTCTCTCTCGTCTCTGCTCTTCATCTTCTTCCATTTTCTAAGTTAGGGTTCAAGGGAAATCCTCATTCTCTTTTTCTATTTTCACCTCTAAAGTCTTTGGGGCTGAAATACGCCTATTCTCTTGACGAGAAAATACAGAATCTAACTAATAGATTCGTGTATTTTCGATGTGTTAGTGATGACAGTACTTTGTGTTGGTGGGTTAAAAGAGCTGATGTTTCGTTTGGTTTGTGCCAGATCTGATAAGATTTGTCATCTTTGTTGTATTCTGAACTGTTCCGATTCGGTTATAGTGAAATCTTTCGTGCGTGGGTTGCCTCAACTGAGCCTCCCAGATTAGGCCTTTTGGCTGAACAGGGTCATCATATCTTGTGTTTAATCTTTTATTTCCGCGTGCTTGGATTTATTGCAAGTTATTTTAGGTTACAAATCGTTACAGTCCTAGCAGACTGGTGATACCTTATTGGCACCATTGGTATACCATCTCCATTACCAAACTGACTCGAATGTGAACCAGAGTCGGATCCAGACCCAGACCCAGACCCAGACCCAGACCCATGTTCACTGCCAGACTCAGCTGCCATCATTTCGTTTCCAGGGGACTCCATTTAACCCATCATCTCAGCTAACGAAGTGGTGCGAGAATTCGTTGCAACCATTCTTGCTGCTTCTTTCTTATCCTTCAACCTCCGATGGTAAAACCACATCTGCAATTGCCGGTCCGTTAAAGCTAATTTCTCCGATAGCTCTTCTCGTGTTGCCTCAGATGGATACATCTCCACTGCATAGAACCACCACAAGCAAGTATCAACACCATAAAATTTTATCTTCACACCAATCGAAGCAACCAACCAACATGTATTCACTATATACATAGTACACACAAACATGTCATCTCTTCATCTTCATTGAATGATTCACCAAAACTCCATCGCGGCTGTGCGCGAGTTTAGCGAAAGCACATCAGAGCTGATTGGAGAGAACGAGGATGATCTGCTACCTATGGCAAGATTTTGTGAACAAATGGAAGGCACCGCCACTGCAGCATCTAATGGCGATGAAGAAAATGAAGTTATTGGGTTGGGTTGGGGTGGGGTGGGGTGGGGTGGGGTGGGGTGGGGTGGGGTTTTGGAGAAAATGAAGTTATTTTGTGTTTTTTAAAGGTTATGGGACTTTATTTGAATTTGTTTTTTTTTTTTAACTTTTTTTTATTTTTGTTTATTTAAAGAGGATGACAAAACTGTCAAAATATGTCAATAGTGACGTGATTTGCAAAAAAAATTAAAGGTCGGAGATGTCTGGTGCTAAAAAAAAGGTTAGGAGTAGATTTGTTATAAATTAGAAAATTTGGGGACCAAAAGAACAAATTACCCTTTAAGCAATAACAAACAGGCACACCTAACCTTGAAAAATCACAAAATGGATTACACACGATTATAAAAAAAAAGGTTGAATCCCAACCTTGAGGGCCCCCACCGACCTTGCCCTAGGCTCTTGGTGGAGGAGGTAAATCGCAGGATGTGCCTCCATGAGCCAGGGTGGAGAGCTTGTGATAAGCCTAGGCTGTTAACCATATGGTAACTCCCGCTTGCGACAAAGTACAAATCCAATATTTCAAGATTCGAACCCTGCACCCCGCTGCGCTGAGTCTTATCTACCCTCCCCTTTGCCACTGGAGATATGCCCTGGGGGCGATTACACACGATTATAACAACACGTAAATAGTGGAAAAAGAGTATCTTTTCAAATGGGGTTTCTTTTGATGGTCAAGATTCAAGACCAATTGTAATTATCTCTTTAATCTTTTACTTTAAAATAAAATAAAATATTCATTTCATTTTATTAAAAATAGTGTTTAGCCACAGTAGCGTGTCAATTATGAGTGAGTAAGGTTAGACTTTCTACCTGACAAATTGAAGAGTTGGCGGCGCAAATTTATATGTGATTTAGTTTGACTCAATTCACTAAGATTTTGAAATTCAATCTTATAAGTTTAATTTTATTAAAAATAGAAACTCAAACATTTATATATTAGTTGATATTTTTATAATTATTCGATGTAGAATTTTACTCTTAACATGGGTTTAATTTCAGTAACGGTCTCTCAAATTTTCAAAAAATTTCAATATTGTCATTGAAGTTATTTTCTTATACCACCAGTCATTGAAATTTGATATTCTTACAACAAAGGTCATTCTGTTAACATCGTTAAACTTAGTAGTCTACTTGTCACCTTTAAATGCTACGTGACATAGACGTCATTTATTTTTTGACCACGTTAGAAATTTCCTTTTGAAGGGGGAAAAAAATAAATCAAATGGTCCAACAACAAAGAAGGATACCGCAAGGACATTTTGAGTGGATTGTCATACCATTTGGTTTAAAAAATGCTCCATCTATTTTTCAAAGAAAGATGGATTCTATTTTTAATTCTTTACCATTTATTTGTGTATATATTGATGATATTTTTGTACATAGCAAAAACCATAAAGAGCACTTAAAGCATTTAGAAATTGTTTTAAATAAATTTATAGAAAATGGGTTAATTATTAGTAAAAAGAAAATTGAAATAAATAAACAAAAAATAGAATTTCTAAGAATAATCATAGGAGAAGGAAAAATTCAAATTCAATCCCATATAGTAAATATTATTTTACAATTTCAAGATAAAATAGAAGAAACTAAAAAATTGCAAGCGTTTTTAGGAATATTAAATTATGCTAGAAATTTTATTAAAGATTTAGGGAAAAAGATTTGACATTTATACAACAAATTATCAAGCAGTGAACAAAAATATTTTAACTAAACAGACATAGAATTAGTAAGACAAATAAAAAATGAAATCCAACAACTACCACTTTTATAATTACCTTTAGATAGTGAATATAAAGTAGTAGTAACAGGCAGATGTGAAATAGGATGGGGATGATATTCCAAACCAAATAAAAATAATGATAAAAAGGAAGAAAAAATTTGTAGATATGCTAGCGGTAAATATAAAATAAAAGGAAAATACTTAACCAGCTTAGATTATGAAATAATGGCTATAATTCATAGTATAGAAAGTTTTAAATTATTTTTAAATACTGAATTTACTATTAGAACACATTGTGAAGCAATTGTTAAATTTATTAAAAAGACTAATTTTGATAAAATTAGACATAAAATGTGGTTAAAATTGTATGAAATTTTAAATAGCTATAAGGTAAGTATTGAACACATAGATGGAAAAATTAACATTTTAAGACAAGTTATTGACTTTCTGACCAATTTTGTTCATATTGCATATGGATCAAAGGATGATGAACTTTGGGAACATCACTTTAAGAGTGGTCCATCAAGGATCTAATCTTCGATACATAGGAAATAATTTAGAAAGATTTCTAAAAAAAGAAAGTTGCCTACTAGATAGTCTCTGGATGGCATGAGACTCTAAACAGAAATTAGATAGTATTAACACTTTAGCTAACTATTTTAAACTAACCAATAATCATATAGAAAGCAAAAAATTTAGTTTCTTTGTAGTAATCAAAGGAAGACAACCATGAGTTTATAACTACTGGCCAGAAGTAATTCAACGGATAGACAGATTTTCAGAACCCTTTTCAAAGGATTTTACACTCTTGAAGAAACCTTAAATCATTGTAGACAGACTATTGGATTTAATTTTTACATATCTGAAAAAATTAGACACACAATGCTTGCATCTACTTTTCAACCAACATCTTCTTCCTCTAAAACATCATATTTGCAACTTTGTAACAATTGTGAAACTATGATTAGAGTAGTTAGAAATCTTAATTACAAAAAGCATAATTTAGAAGTAAAACTAGATATTTTAGAAGACTAAGTATATTCTTATCAACAAGAAATAAGTAAGTACCAAGATGAGATTATTAAATTACATGACACCTTAGAAATATTTAATTCTGAAGATATTGCTAAAGAAAATTATTCAAAAAAAATTATTACTTTTTTCAGTACAAAATATCCTCCTAAAATAGAAACATTTATTGAATTAACAGATTCTACAGCTGCAGGGCAAGAAAAAACTATTTATAATCTAAAACAAAATATTGGAGATTGTGCCAACATTGTCCGAAATTCCATCAAAAATTCTCTTATTCAAGAAATTATTAATTTCTCCCAGACTTTACAATAATGAAAATCAATATTTCCTTCAATATGACCCTCTCTATAAAACATCTATCCACGTCTCTTTCTTTCTTAAACATAATTACCCTACAATTTCATTTGACTATTGAGTTTCTCAAGAAGAAGAGGATATTTTTATTCAGCGTTACAATACGGTATAATTGACACAGAATATATCTTAAACAGACATTTTAACTTTTTTTCACCTACTCTTAAAAAGATTCTTGATCAACTTAAACAACACCCTTTAATGATTCAATTTATTTCCATGCCACCAATTGTAAATAATGATATTATTATCCTAGCATACTATTTTATTAAAAAAATTTAAGGTTCCAGAAAATTTAAGCCTTCTTCAAAAAATGATGTCAAGATTAGAGTTAGACAGATTGATTATGAAAGAAGAAATTTAGAAACAGCTACTCTTGTGGAAATGCAAAGGACCAACTACAAACTTGTGGGGCAGTGGAATAATGGAATAATTTTTTGTGAAGAATATCTAGCAAGAAAAATCAAGATAGAAAGATTATATGTTATGAATACTCATCAAAAATATTTATATCTGATGACTTTTTAAGAAAATTATTGTGTTGAAAACTATTGTGAAGCATATGAGAACCATTCAAATACATAGGGAGAAAATATATCTCTGATGGAACAAATCATGAAATGGATACTGATCTCGAAGATGCCTATATTGAAATAATGGACAGATAATAAAGAGATTAGATAGCACGTGGAAAATTATTCGAAAAGAAAAGTCAAAAAAGCTAAATGAAAAAGAAATAATTGAAGGAAATGATGCGCAATCAAAAAGGTGTGTAGGAAAAGCATTTATGGTGAACAGGAAAAGCATTTAAAGTGTGTAGGAAAAGCTTTGAATTTTTCTTATTTGTTTCACAATTATACACTTGTAAAGTTGTACAATTATTTTATTATATTCTTTCTCTATAAGTACCTTTGCTTATAGCATAAGGTACACTCGCATAAAAATAGAACACATATTTACACACTATCTCTTGTATCACTCTCAATTGTAAAGATCTTCTTAGAAATTCTTTAATAAAAGTAAGTTCTTCATCTCATCTTGTTATTTAATTATCTTTTACTTTATTGTATTTTCGAAAAATGCCTAAAAGAGGAAAAACCTAGTAAGCAATTAATTCTTTCAAAAATATTATTTTTATTTTTCAAGAATTATATTTTATATTCAAACTTAGTCTCTTTTTCTAGATTCCATGGCTAAAATGAAAGAGTAATCCTCTGAGTTAAGAAAGATTATATTTTTTCCCGAGAATGAGAATTTGTTCAAAACTTCTTTAAACATGATGAAATTTCATTTTTAGATACAGTCTTAAGTCGTTTAGGAAGGTCAAGAAAAAGGTTAAAACAAATAAAATAATAAATAACAATAATAAAATAATTTTTTTTGAAAGAAATTAATTTGCTGAACAGTAAAGTACTCGAATTAAGGCCATTACATCAATATTGTTTTAAGTATTCTTATTTATGCAATTAGACTATTTTGCTTAATTGTTTAATATAAATTTTTTTTATATCTGTTAATTATCCTTGTTAGATAGAGATAGAGGTGACTCCTCTTAACAGATTAAGTTACAAATTGTTGAGAACTCTATCTCTCAACGTCTGAGCTTCTTGATTAAAAATCATGTAGAATAACATAAAAAGACAAATATTATCAACTTGTAAAAAGATAAAGATATTTATGAGATTTCCAATCTCTTATAAATATTCGAAATCTATAAAGCAACAAAGACTAAGATCAATTTTATAGTTTTGTTTTAGGTTACATAAAAAGAAATTTCTGATATTTATCATTAATTTACATTTATACTATTTATTTCTAGACTATATTAATATTTTACCAGTAATTTATTGTTCATTCTTAGTTGTTCAGAAAATCATCCTAAATTGGTATGAGAGCCTATTTTAAGTCATGTTTATTTAGTGTATAAATAAAATAGATTATTTAAATTTAGAGCTATTAGGAAATTTAGAGAGAAAAGATAATTTAGACAAAGCATCTTTAGTTTGTAATTTTGATAAAAACTTGTTGACGTCGGAATCTGCATTATCCATACGTCAACAGATGTCCAGTCACTCTTCTGCCAACCTGTATGTTATATGCACACTAGAACAATCGTTAAGCACCAAGATTATAGAGAAAAAAGGAGCCGGCGATCAAGTCAATAGCTAGTATATAGAACAATATACGGGGAATGAAAATAATTGGGTGTGGAAGAGACAAGTAGGCAGATATTTGAGCAGAGTTTAAAGATGATAATAATATGTAAAAAGAACGTACCTTGGAATAACCGGAGTCCTTGTCTTTATAGCCTTAGAGTCCTAATTGATATAGGGAAACAATCAATTAGATATCTGATTGGATCCTCTTTCCTTATGAGATAAGGACGGTTGGTTGTCAAAGCAATCTCCAAGATTTTAGCCCTCATTTGAGTTGATCACGTTACCTAATCTTTAGGAGATCGAGATTTGGTTTTCTTGTGAGAATCCTTATGGCAATCAAACACAATCTTTCTTTAATTATTTCTATGGTTATCCCAAACCATCGTATTACGAGAATGCGAAGACCATCGAGGCCCTTCATGGTCTTCGTTCTACTTAACTCGAGAGTTCTTAATGTGTTGCCGGGCCTTACACGTATCCGTGAGGCCCTTACAGTTCTATTTGAGGCCTTTGCGGGTCTGGGGGTTTTTCATTGGGCCTATGAGGACTTTGCGAGTACTAACTTGGGCTTAGACGGGGTTCTTACTGGACCTTTGCTGACGTGGAGGCCTTAACAAAATCTGGTGGTAACAAAACTTTAAACATCTTTTACATTTAGAAGATAAGCAGTTAAATAGTATAATAGATTTAATAGTAGATTTAAACGAAAGAAATATTTCTGCAAATAATAGAAAAATAGAAGCAGTTTTAGAAAATTTTAATAAAAGCATAAAAATTTTAGAAAATAATTTAGAATATATTAAAAATCAAAATAGTGAAATATGAAAGAAGTTTTCTTATAATAAAGACATAGGAAATATTAACTTAGAAAGTAGAATAACAGCTTTATAAAAAGCAAAATCCATAGATATTCCTAAACAAGATTTAGATATATTAATTGGTAAGTTAGAAAAACTAGATATAGGAAATACTAAAGTAAGTAAATTTAAAAAGACTAAGTGGGTATATACATAATGAATAAAGATAAACAAGTTGTTGCTAGTAGTAGTAGAATATTAGAAAATCCTTTAATGAGATCTTTAATTAGAAAAATAGAATCAGAAACTAGATTAGAATCTTTAATAGATATAGAATAACAAATAGAAAATTTTAGTCAGAATAAACTAAAATTAATAAAAGCTTTAGATATATACAAAAAGGAAATTTTTTAGTAAATCTTTGATATACCAACGTTATAGAGAAATATATATTTCTTGTATACACGAAGATGAGTCCATATCTTTAGATTTAGTAGAAAAAGATTCCTATAAAGAAATAACAAATAAAAACTTCCAAGAGACTCATCTAGGATTATTAATGGTAGGAGTAAAATGATTACATAGAGAAAATTTAGAAACCAAGACATTAATATGTTTACAAGATAATAGATTTACAAACATAGAACATAGATTATTAGAAAGCAAAGAATTAGATATGAATAACAAATTAGGTATAGTTTATTTTACTACCGATTATTTGGTTAGAACAATGAATTTTTATAAATACATTAAAATAGAAATAAAGACTAGAGGATACCAAATGAAAAGAAATGAAGAAAATCTACTAATATGCACAGAATTTATAGGAAGACTTATAGAAAATAGTACCACTAAATATAAATTAGAAAATGATCAAATCATCACCTTAATATGACAGAAAGGTATAAAAGCTATCCCAGCAAAGAAATTTTCTTCAGAGACAAATGCAAGATTAGACTGGAATTTAGCAAACTTTTTAAAAAGGCCAAGTCGACGGAACCTTCACAGCTCACGAGCAATCTATGGTGGCATATATGAAGAAGGCCAAAGATCTTCTGTCCCATTTTGAGATATTTGAACTACTCCATATTCCTCGAATCGAGAATGGCTATGCTAATACTCTTTCCAAGTTGGCAAGTAGTAAAGACTCCGACTTGATGAGAGCCATCCCGGTTGAAAAGCTTAGCCAGTCCACTGATGAGACTCTACCGTAGAATACCATGATGATCATAGAGTCTCCTAAATGGATGAAAGAGATCATCGCATACTTAACCGACCAAGTTCTGCCAAACAACAGAAAAGAAGCAAAGAAGCTCCGCAGGCGGGCAACAAAATTCGTCTTACAAGATGGGATCTTGTATAAGAGAGATTTTAGCCACCCTCTCATACGCTGCATTACTCAGGAGGAGGCAGATTACGTGATGAATGAGATACATGAGGGAATCTGCGGTAATCACTTAGGAGGGATGGCCCTAGTGCAAAAGGCACTAAAGCAAAGACACTATTGGCCGACCATGAAGAATGATTCGCATGCTTATGCGAGAAACTGCGACAAGTGCCAGAAATTCGCCATTGTGTCGAAGCTCCCAGGTCAGAACCTCACCCTAGTCACCAGTCTTTGGCCTTTTGCCAAATGGGAGATCGATGTCATAGGTCCTCTCCCAACTGGAAGGGGTGGGGTCAAGTTTACGATCGTAGCAATGGACTATTTTACCAAGTGGTGCGAAGCTGACCTCTGGCTAAAATCACGGAGGAAAACATATGGAAGTTCATTTGGAAGAACATTGTATGTCGTTTCAAGATACCCTACTTTTTTGACAACGGTACGCAGTTTGCTAGGAAGAAATTTAACTCGAACTGTGAAGAGCTCGGCATTCGAAGAGATTTCTCCACTCCCTACTATCTCCAGTCCAACGGCCACGTGGAGGCCGTCAACAAGATCATCAAGCACACCCTGAAAAGAAAGTTGGAATTTGCCAAAGGAAGGTGGGCCAAAGAATTACCCGAGACTCTATGGTCATCTCGGACCACATCTCGGACAGCGACTGGCGAAACTCCTTTCGCCATGGCATATGGAGCGGAAGTAATGATTCCTGTCGAAGTAGGAATATCTTCTCCAAGGCATTTACACTTTGACAAAGTGATCAATGAGGATCTATGCAGGGCAAACCTTGACTTGTAGGAACTCGTAACTTCGTCTTGCAGTTTATCAAAAGAAAATGGCTAGATACTATAACTCGAAAGTTAAGAACAAGACCTTCCACGTCAACGACTTCGTCCTCAAAAAAAAATTTCTTGGCTAATAGAGAAGTGGGGGCTGGGACCCTCAGACCCACTTGGGAAGGACGTTATAAGATCGTCGAAGAGGTTCGACCGGAAGCCTACAGATTGGAAGACTCAGAGGAAAGGGAGATGAGGCATCCCTGGAGCATCACACATCTACGCCTATACTACCAGTAGTTTTTCATTCTATTTTGTTCTTTTTTTTGTCAGGGCTAAGCTGAATATCAGCATTTCTTTCGGCTTTGTTCAGACGCTACATTATTTCAATAAAGATCAATACTTTCCAAGTTACAATACTCTCTGCCCAGTCGTATAGTAGAGAAAGCTCAGCAGCAAGGGAGTGTGGTTCGTGGCCAACTCTTTCAACTCGCTGGATACATATTCAACTCGTATTCATACAAACAAGTAAAGAAAGCTCGGCAGTGAGAGATTGTGGTTCGCGGACAACTCTTTTAACTTGCTGGATAAACATTCAACGCGTATTCATACAGATAAGTAAAGAAAGCTCGGCAGCGAGGGAGTGTGGTTCACGGCCAACTCTTTCAACTTACTTGATAAAAATTCAACGTGTATTCATACAAACAAATAAAGAAAGCTCGACAGCGAGGGAGTGTGGTTCGCTGCCAACTCTTTCAACTCGCTTGATAAATATTCAATGAGTATTCATACAAATAAGTAAAGAAAGCTCGGCAGCGAGGGAGTGTGGTTCATGGCCAACTCTTACAACTCACTGAATAAATAGTCAACGCGTATTCATACAAATAAGTAAAGAAAGCTCGACAGCGAGGGAGTGTGGTTCACAGCCAACTCTTTCAACTCGCTGGATAAATATTCAACGCGTATTCATTCAAACAAGTAAAGAAATCTTGATAGCGAGGGAGTGTGTTTCGCGGCCAACTCTTTCAACTCGCTGGATAAATATTCAACGTGTATTCATACAAACAAGTAAAGAAAGTTTGGCAGCGAGGGAGTGTGGTTTGCGGCCAACTCATTAAACTCGCTGGATAAACATTCAACGCGTAATCAAACAAGTAAAGAAAGCTCGACAGCGAGAGAGTGTGGTTCGAGGCTAACTCTTTCAACTCGCTGGATAAATATTCAACGTGTATTCATACAAACAAGTAAATAAAGCTCAGCTACGAGGGAGTGTGGTTCGCGACCAACTCTTTTAACTCGCTTGATAAATACTCAACGCGTATTCATACAAATAAATAAGTTAAGAAAGCTTGGCAGCGAGGAAGTGTGGTTCGCGGCCAACTCTTTCAACTTGCTGGATAAATATTCAACACGTATTCATAAAAATAAGTAAAGAAAGCTCGACAGCGAGAGAGTGTGGTTCGCAGCCAACTCTTTCAACTCGCTAGATAAATATTCAAAGCGTATTCATACAAATAAGTAAAGAATGCTCAGCAGCGAGGGAGTGTGGTTCGCGGCCAACTCTTTCAACTCGCTGAGTAAATAATCAACGCGTATTCATACAAATAAGTAGAGAAAGCTCGACAGCAAGGAAGCGTGGTTCGCGGCCAACTCTTTCAACTCACTGGGTAAATATTCTACACGTATACATTCATACAACGAAAGCAAAACATTTGATAACTACAAATGATGAGAAATGTGGATATTTTTCATTAATGAATTTGATGAAAGCAGTACAAACAAATATTACAGAAGGTCATGATTCCTACGTCTCAGTAGAACCTTTGGGATCGGTATAACTAGAAACCCCTAAATCAATTAGGACTCTGAGGTTATAACTACATCACCGGTTGTTCTAAGGAACGCATTATTCTCACCCTTAAACTCTGCTCAAATCTCTCTGCTTGTTCCTCTCATAACCAATTCGTTATTTTCCCGTATATTACTCTATATACCTTCAATTGACTTGATAGTCGGAGTACCAACGATTGTTGGACCCTTTTTCTCTGGTAATCTTGGTGTCTAACGATCGTCCTAGTGTGTAGAACATACAGGTTGGCAGATGATTAACTGGAGATTTGTTGACACATGGATAGTACAGATTCCGACGTCAACAAATTGTTAAATTTATTAAAAAAAATAATTTTGATAAAATTATACATAAAAGGTGGTTAAAACTGTATGAAATCTCAAATTGCTATAAGGTAAATATTGAACACATAGATGGAAAAAATAACATTTTAGTTGATAATTTAAGTAGACATGTTATTGACTTTCTGACCAATTTTGTTCATATTGCAGATGGATCAAAGGATGATGAACTTTGAGAACATCACTTTTAAGAGTGGTCCCTCAAGGATCTAATCTTCGATTCAGAAGAAATAATTTAGAAAGACTTCTAGAAAAAGAAAGGTGCCTACTAGTTAATCTCTGGATGGCAAGAGACTCTAAACAGAAATTAGATAGCATTAATGTTTTAGCTAACTATTTTAGACAGACACATAATCAAGTAGAAAGCAAAAAATTTAGTTTCTTTGAAGTAATCGAAGGAAGACAAATAGGAGTTTATAACTATTGGCCATAAGTAATTCAACAGATAGATAGATTTCTAGAACCCCTTTTCAAAAGATTTTACACTTTTGAAGAAGCCTTAAATCATTGTAGACAGACTATTGAATTTAATTTTTACATATCTAAAAAATTAGACAGACAATACATGCATCTATTTTTCAACCATCACCCTCTTCCTCTCAAACTTCATCTTTGCAACTTTGTAACAGTTGTGAAACTATGACTAGAGTAGTTAGAAATCTTAATTATAAAAAGCATAATTTAAAAGTAAAACTAGAAATTTTAGAAGATCAAGTATCTTCTCATCAACAAAAATATCTAAGTACCAAGATGAGATTATTAAATTACATGAGACCTTAGAAAGATTTAATTCTAAAGATATTTTGCTAAAGGAAATTGTTCAAAAAACATCATTACTTTTTCCAGTAGAAAATATCCTCCCAAAATGGAAATACTTATTGAACTAACAGATTCTACAGCTGCATGATTGCACAGAGAAAATTTAGGAGCCAAGATATTAATATGTTTATTCGATAATAGATTTACAGAATAGGGATTATTAGGAAGCATAGAATTTGATATAAATAACAAAGGAGTTGTAGTTTATTTTACACCCGATGATTTGGTTAGAACAAATAATTTTTATAAAGACATTAAAATAGGAATAAAGACTATGGGATACCAAATGAAAAGAAATGTAGAAAATATACTAATATGCACAGGATTTGTAGGAAGACTTAGCAAAAATAGTAGTACTAAATATAAATTAGAAAATGATCAAATCATCCCCTTATTAGGACAAAAAGGTATAAAAGCTATCACAACAAAGAAATTTTCTTCATAGATAAATGCAGGATTAGACAGAAATTTAGCAAACTTTTTAGAAAAGCCAATTTTAGTACCAGAAGATAATATTATGTATAAAAATAGCAATGGAACTTTAAGTATTAAATATGGAAATTACAATTATCAAGCAGAAGAAACAAAGTAAAACGAAATGAAGAGGAAAGTTGTAGATATATCGAAATAGAAGACTGTAAAAGTGAAGAATAAATTAATGCTTTAGATGAAGAAAGTGAAGATGATGATAAAGAATTTGGGTATATAGATATGGAATATTATAGGAACCTTAGGAGAACCAAAGAAGCAGAAATTAAGAATCTGTTAAAAGAGAAAGATCAACCAAATATAGAAATAAAAATAGAAGAAAGTAGGAGTAAAAAGCCTTAATCAGAAACACACCAAAAGTTTGGAAAAAGAAAAGAACCCGTAAATAAAGAATATGATATTGGAGAAAAATAAACCCTTCGAAGAATTAGAAAAATTAAGTATAAGTAACATGAAATACATACAATCGTTTTTATTAGACTTTGTGGTAGAGAAGCGGCGCTGGTAGAGCACCTCCGCATCTGTGGATTGAGTTTGATGATGGTTATACGATGGTGGAGCCTAACTCGGTAGGCGAACATCGGGTGGACCAAAATCACCAGCGTTTTCTGTGGTGGAACAAAATCTCCGGCATTTGGAAATTTCATTCTAACGGCATCTTCAAGCTCCTTCCCGAGCGGCGCCTTCCCTAATATCACCGTCCGTTCAGAAGAAATATTGTCATATTTATCTACCAGCGGACTTTTAACAGTGGACAAAACAATCGGTGGCACGAAGGGCCAATCGTCACTTTATATTTCTGTATCAACTCCAAAAATGGCAGAATATCAAATTTCTGCATAATTAGAATTGCTGCCCCATCTCTCAATCCACATAACAGAACTAAATTCAGTGAATAAATGTGAAACAATGGCAGAACACACATAATCACATCTTCACTGTGTATATAAAGATTTGGATTATCCCCGTAAACTTGTTGGGTTACACTTGTGTGTAAGCATCATCGGAGATGCATGCTGATAATTGGGTCTGGGCTTCACATTTAGGGAATTGGATTGGGTCAGATTGGGTGGAGTGGAGTGGAGTGGAGTGGAGTGGAGTGGAGTGGGGTGGTTTTTTTTTCTATTTTAATAATAGAATATAATAAACTATTTTGTCTTTGTTAAATTGATGAAATTTAGGCTATATATATATTTTTTCAATTAACGGACCACTGGATGAAATATGTACAGTCAAAATGTCTTTTTGGTAAACTTAATTAGATGTTTTGGAACTTGATGACACATTTTTATTATTTTAAGTGAAAATCTGTAAAAAAAAAAATGTTTAGGATTTATTTGTACTTTTGAAAAGGTTAGGATCCTAATTGTAATTTTTTCATCGTATTTTTTTTTCTATCATTTTAATTTATTTAAATCATGAGAAATTTTGTCTAAAAAATCACTTGGGGACCATTTGTGCGAGTAAAATAAAATGATGTGAACGATATCTACGAATAAAATTGAATAAGAATGATATTGTTACAAAGCTGAAAGAATGGAGACTGTAAGTGTAATTAACTCATATATAAAAGGTTATGATAAATTACACTCGGGACCTTCACATTTGAAAATTGTCTCAATTTAATCTACGTTCAATTTTATTTGCAATCATTTTCAATATTTCAGTAATTCGCATGTATGGTGTTTTATGATAATTTTGCCCACCAACTTAAATAAACAATAAACTAAGATGGCAAAAATGAAAAATAAGAGGAAAATTTGCAAAGAAGTCTTAAACATTTCAAAAATATATCGTAAAATCTTACACTTTCTAATCCTAGTATTTAAGTAAAAAAAAATAACAAAATAAAAAAAATTAAAAGGAAAAAAAGAAAATATCTTAACCTTCTTGTACCCCGCCCCGCCCCCCGCCCCAAACCGACAATACAAGATACACGTTATTAGCTATATTATTGCAGCCTTGAAAAAAACGCTGTAGAGCAATGGAACAAGTGCAGAGAAAGTGGTGGTGGTGGTGGTGGTGGTGGTGGTGGTGGTGGTGAGGAAAACTCTCACTCTTCACTTATCTTTTTGAAGGGTCCACCATTGTCAATTCCCCTGCTTATCTCATGCTACTAAAATCACGTTCATCATTTTCTACAAAAAGCCTCATCTGTTGCTACTTTTTTTTTTTTTTAAAACTTGTGATGATTGATTTTTATGTTGTCATGTTTGAGTATTTAACAGTGATTTTCTGTTTCAGGTGGCGGAGATGGTGGTGAGGCACGGCGGAGGAGAGGAAAGGAGAAATTGTTGGGATAATAAGGGTTTTTTGTATCTTTTTTTTTTTTTTTTTTTTGGGACTTGAGTGATAGGATTAGAAATTTTAGAATTTTACGATACAATTTTGAAAGGTTTGATATATATGCTGTAAATTATTCTTTTATTTTTATTTTTTGTTATTCTAATTTATTTAAAATGATCATCTATACGAATTAGTTGAAGATAATAGACACGAATAAAATTGAATAAAGATTAAAAACGTAATTGAGACAATATTTAAAAGATAGAAATCCTAAATGTAATTTATCCAAAAAGTTAAACAATTCTTAATATTCGTCCCAACTAGTACCCTATCATATTTAACAGAAAGGTTAAAATTTTAAAATTAAGAGAACGTTGAATTGAAAATAAAAAAATAATTAATTAGATGCATAGGTTACATTTTAAAGATATAAAATAAAAATATGCATTACAATTCATAATTACATAATATGATAAGTGTTAAAGTCGAATTGCTTGCTAACAATTATTTTATCTTTTATATTTTAGAGAAAAAGCAATCAAAAAATTATGTCAATTGGACTTGTTCAAATTTATTATATATAAGTTTTTTAGGTTAAAATTTGCTAAAAGTTTATAGTCAAAAATTAATAATTAATTTAAACCACATAATTTATAAGATTCACAATTTTTATTAATTTTTTGACTACAAATTTTATCTATTTTTTTTTATTAAAATTTGATTAAAAACAAAAAACAAAAAGACTCTCTCGGACAAGTTGTTAATCAGCAAATTTCGATTTTATTAATGGCATGGGCGAATACAATCTAGTTTTATGAAATTGAGAGCATGTTCGGTTTGTATTTTTTGCCAAAAAAAAAAAAAAAAATCATTTTTTGAACTTGACAATGTTGACTTTTCAAAATTTTTAAAGGTGAAATGACTATTTTGCGTTTAATCAACACATTTCCATTTCAAAATAATAAGTGTAATAGATTCATTTTACTTTCAAAAAGTTTGAAAAGTCAACATTGTCAAGCTATAAAAATAGTTTTTTTGGCAAAAAATGCAAACCAAACAAGCTCTTATAAATATGATGACATTCATGACTTCTGCTTTGACTGGTTTTATTACAGACTTTACAGTTTCTAAAAAATTTGCTGTGTTGTCAATTTTCAAGAAAGTACAACAAGTTGAATGTGCATTTATTTCAACAAAATATTAATCTCTCCGTCCTACAAAGATAGGCCTATTTTTATTTTTATATTAATTAAAAAATTTCAATTAATGTAGTTAAAATTGTAAATTTTTCACACAATTTTCCTAACATGCCCTAATCAATATAATCACTCATTAATCTAATCAATATAGATGCTCATTAAATTAATATTGGAATGCTAATGAAGTTGAAATACATCCATTGAACAATAATGAAATCAATTGAGATTGTCATTAGAACTACATGACCATTAATCACCCGGGTTCATTAATTTATTCATGGTGGTTGGAGAATTTGGAAAACTAATTGCCACATTACTTCCAATTGACTATTCTCTTAATTACATGAATAAATTTATCTATACTACATCTAAAATGGGCTTAAAAGGAGAAACATTTTTAGACAATTATATCCGTAGAAAAATTTTAAAATTCCATATTCATCCTTAATTTTATTTTACTACATCTAAAAGGGGTTTAAAAGGAGAATTATTTTTGGACAATTATATCCTTACAAAAGTTTAAAATTCCATATTCACCTTTAATTTAATTTTGTTTTGTTTTTGTTTTACTACATCTAAAAGGAGCTTAAAGGGAAAAATATTTTTGGACAATTATATCCTTACAAATTTTTTAAAATTACATATTCACCCCTAATTTTATTTTAATTTGTAAAATAATACGTTCTATTAAATTATATCACATCAATACACCAAATTAATTAAATTTTTCTAAACAAAACTGAAAACAATAACATGCATTTCTTACACCTCTCTTATAAAAAATTATAGCAGACAATTTTTTTAAAAATATAAAAACTAGTGTAATGCATACTTTGGACCAGTGCAATCCAATGTTGTACATAAGTCTCCATTAACCTTTAACACCATAAGTTTGTCCACCATTATTAAATTGTATAACACAAACCATCACATATTCAAAAATCTTAAAACCATTCCCTCCCACCATTATTAAATTATATAATACGATCTCATTAATATACAATAATCTTATAATATTTTACCCTCCCACACTCAAAAATCCAAAAACATTTCCCGTCCCATCATTATTAAACTATACATCACAGTCTCATTAATGTACAATTTTGGACAATTATATCCTTAGAAAAATTTTAAAATTCCATATTCACCCTTAATTTTATTTTATTTTATTTTACTACATCTAAAAGGGGCTTAAAGGGAGAAACATTTTTGGACAATTATATCCTTACAAAAATTTTAAAATTCCACATTCATCTTTAATTTAATTTAATTTAATTTTACCACATCTAAAAAGGGCTTAAATGGAGAAACATTTTTGGACAAATATATCCTTACAAATTTTTTAAAATTCCACTTAATTTTATTTTAATTTGCAAAATATTATGTTATATTATATTATATCACATCACATCACATCAAGACACCAAATTAATTAAAATTTTCTAAACAAAACTAAAAACCATAACAAGCATTTCTTACATCTCTCTTATAAAAAAATATAGTAAAAAATTATGGCAGACAATTTTTTTAAAAATATAAAAACCAGCGTAATGCATACTTTGGACCAGTGCATCCTATTGTTGTCCATAAGCCTCTGTTAATCTTTAACACCATAAGTTTGTCCACCATTATTAAATTGTATAACATAAACCATCCCATATTCAAAAATCAAAAAACCTTTCCCCTCACACCGTTATTAAATCATATAACACAATCTCATTAATGTACAATAATCTTATAATATTTTACCCTCCCACATTCAAAAATCCAAAAATATTTCCCCTCCCATCATTATTAAACTATATAACACAATCTCATTAATGTACATTTATTTTATAATAATTGATCCTTCCATATTCAAAAATTCAAAAATATTTTGCCTCCCACCATTATTAAATTATATAACACTATATCTAAGTTTTACAAGAGATTCAAATCTCATCTGCCATATCTTTTACTACATCTAAAGGGGCTTAAATGGACAAATATTTTTGGACTATTATATCCTTAAAAAAATTTAAAATTCTATATTCACCCTTAATTTTATTTTAGTTTGCAAAATATTATGTTATATTATATTATATCACATTGATACAACAAGCTAATTAAAATTTTCTGAACAAAACTGAAAACCGTAACATGCATTTCTTACATCTTTATGATGAAAAAAAACTACTGTAATGCATACTTTGGACCACCGATACAACAAGCTAATTAAAATTTTCTAAACAAAACTGAAAACCGCAACATGCATTTCTTACATCTTTCTGATGAAAAATTATGGCACACAATTTTTTTAAAAATATAAAAACTACGGTAATGCATACTTTGGACTAGTGCATCCCATTGTTGTCCATCAGCATCCGTTAACCTTTAACACCATAAGTTTGTCCACCATTATTAAATTGTATAACACAAAACATCCCATGTTCGAAAGTCTAAAAACCTTTGCCCTCCCACCATTATTGAATTATATAACACAATATCATTAATGTACAATAATCTTATAAAATTTTATCCTCCCATACTAAAAAATTCGAAAATATTTCCCCTCCAACCATTATTAAACTATATAACACAATCTCATTACAATTATTTTATAATAATTTGTCCTCCCATATTCAAAAATCCAAAAATATTTTCCCTAACTATATAACAAAATATCTGAGTTAGACAAGAGATTCAAATCTCATCCGCCATATCTAGAAGCATCAAGAACTCCATCGCCGTCAAAGATCCGACGTCGTTTCGATAACCTTGATTCAAGGTCTTTCATCCACTCGTTGTATGTATGTGTTGAAGCTCGTATCTGTATTTACAAAAAAAAAATTACCTCAACCTTTATACATTTAGTTTTTGAATTTTCTTTTGCATCTTAATGCCATAATGCTTACTTTATGATTTATTTTTGTGATTAGGGTTTTGAAATTTGCTGAATTATTAGAGTTTTTTTTATTGATTTTGACGTGTAAATGATATGAATCAGGGCAAATCGAAATTTCCTTTTAAGGGTCAGGTTTAGTAGAGTAATTAATAGATGCCATGTTTTTGATGAAATGGTGCATAATAATGCTAAAACAACTTCCAAGGCTTTTTATTGATTTTAGAAAAAATTGGTGAAATGAGTTTGTATAAGTGAACTTCAATTTTTGTCAATATTTTATAACTAAATTGAATTGAAAATTTTGTAATCTAAATGAAATATTATGTCATCTACTAATTAGAATGCATAAAATTGCACTTGTGGTGTAAGTCAATAGCTTACACGCAAGACCACGAAAATCAACCATATGAAATTTTCAAACATAAAATTGGAAACTATACCCCACGTTGGAGTATATCTATCATAACATGTCTTTTCTCATTGCCAATTATATGTTGCACTATTAAGGGGCACTTCGATGTCTACCACAAAAGTGTTAATCAAATCAGATATGCCAAACAAAAAGAGAACATACACAAATAATATTGTTTACAAGGAGCTGCTACTCCAACAAATGTACAATATTATATAGTCAATCATTAAATTCTCTATTAATTTTATTTTTCATAAAATGCAACCATGGAGCCATGTTAATACATCATCAATTCCATAAGATTTGATATCAACATTTTGTCAATTATCAAAGCTCTTTTGAAATCTAAATGAAATATTATATCATCCACTAATTAGAATGTAGAAAGTTGCACTTGTAGTGAAAGTCTATCGCTTACACGCAAGACCACAAAACTCAGCAATAGAAAATTTTCAAACATAAAATTGGAAACTATACCCCCATGTTGGAGTATATCTACCACATGTCTTTTCTCATGACCTATTATATATTGCACTATCAAGGGGCACTTCAATGTCTACAACAAAAGTGCCAAATTAGACACGCCAAACAAAAAGAGAACTTATACAAATAATATTGTTTACAAGGAGTTACTACTCCAACAAAAGTACAATATTATATAGTCAATCATTACATTCTCTCAAAATACAATTATTAATTATTAATTTTATTCTTCATGCAACCATGGAGATCCATGTTAATACATCATCAATTCCATAAGATTTGATATCAACATTTCATCAATTATCAAAGCTCAAATCACCAAAATGAAATCACTACGTTCAAGTTAGTGTTGGTATTACCACAATATAAAACTCATATCCAATTGCAAATTTACTTATATGAATGTAAATAAAATATCGACATTATTCATTATAATATCAAACAATACAATACATCAAGTTATCAATAACCGTGTTGTTTTATCTTTACTGCAATTGCTACATTAACATTTTAACTATTAACAATTAAAAAATAAAATTTTTCAAAGTATTAAAAATTAACAAAATTATTTCAAAGTCATGCGCAACGCACGTGTTTCTAACTAGTTTATATAAGTTTCCACTTATTTGAAAGATGTTAAGTTTATTTTGTTTGATAATGATGTACATTAACTAAGGGTATATTAAAAAAAATTAAATAAACCCTCAATTAAGTAAGTGGTCTATAATTTGGGACATATAAATAAGAAAAACAAGGCTATCTTTGTGGGAAAGAGAATTTGGAAAACTAATTGCTACATTACTTCCATTGACTACTTCCTTAATTGCATGAATGAATTTATGTAACTTTCCTAAAATATTTGAAAGATGTAAAGTTTATTTGCGTTGTTAACAATGTACATTAAATAAGGGTATATTAAAAAAATAAAAAAAATAAATAAACTCTCAATGAAGTAAGTGGCCTATAATTTGAAACAGATAAATAAATAAAATGAGTTTATTATTATGGGACGGAGGGAGTAAAAAAGAGCAGAAAAAAAAATAATAAATAAGAAAAGAATATTTATCAGCTCACCCGTCCCAAAAACATAGGCTTGTTTCTATTTTTACATTGATTGGTGAAACTATCAGATTATGTGTGAAGAATCTGAAGAATGGAAGGTGTATATGTAGTGAACAAATTGAAGAAATTGTTGAACTACCAAATTTTAGAGCTGTAATTAAGAAGAGCTCAATGATCTTCGTGAGAGTTTCAATAGAAAAAGTGAGATTTTGTAATTTTACTATGAATAACTATTGAATTTTAGCCACCCGCAAAAAGCGTCGGACTTGTAATTCAATTATATTCCCAATGGTATATCCCTTGCCTTGTGAAGATTTTTGTACCAAATTTTGTACTCTAATTTCCTCACATGCTTTGGTTGCAGGTTTCTCAACTCGCTTATTCAGCTATCACTCCAAAGCACCTTAAACTTCTTAATTTTATCTTCTTTCTCATCTTCCAATGTATGCTTTTTATGTTCATTTTGAAACCTCAATTTCTTCTCAATTTCTTGCCGATTTTACCGATGTAACTCGAGTTCGAATCACAAAGATGACTAAATTTCAATAGTTATTGACTCTAAAACACTTAGAACTGTACGATAACTCTTCATTAAGGAGTCGAGATAAGTGTATAAATTACACTTATCGATTATATTTGCTTGGCGTTTCTCGTCAATGTTGTGATTTGAAAAATGTCAAAACATGTGCGATACAAAGTCGATTAATAAGCTGGGCATATAGAGACAGCGGTGGTCATTCCACTCCGATGATCAAGTTAGCTACGAAGAGGACAGCATTTGCTCAAAGCCTTCTTGAATAAAAATACATTTTATGTATTGAATTCATTTATTCTCCAAAGTTTTCATATGTCCAAAAGTTATATTGTACGGATCCATACAGGCAAAGATCTACAGGAGTATCCAGGGCAAGAGGCCTAAAAGGAGAAAATCAGGTTAGCTACCATGGTGAGGCATAATATCTCTGAACATGAATCGCAAGGAGAAAAACCCAATTGATGCAAACAGTAAGAAGGTTTTTTGGCTTCCTGTTCAGAGATATTATGCCTCACCACGGTAGCTGACCTGAGTTTCTCCTTTAGGCCTCCTGCCCTGGATACTCCTGTAGATCTTTGCCTATATGGATCCGTACAATATATCTTTTGGACATATGAAAACTTTGGAGAAGTAAATGAATTCAATACATATAAAATGTAGTTTTATTCAAGAAGGCTTTGAACAAATGCTCTTAGCTTATTTAGGTACAAAGATGATCCTATCGGATCTACTGTCTTTTGAGGGTTTAGCCTCTGATACCATTTTGAGAGTTTTTCGAAGCATTTTCTCAATTTGAATTTTTCTGTAGCTCTTTTGTTTATTTTTGGCTGCTCTTTTAGAGACAGCGGTGGTCATTCCACTCCGATGATCAAGTCAGCTACGAAGAGGACAGCATGCTAGTCGACATAACTGACACACAATCCTTGAATAAAACGTCTAAACTCTTTAGTAAAATTAGGTTTAGTTGTATGTCATTTCAAGTTAGATAAAGTTAGACGTTTTATTTGAACAACTCGACGACTTAGGAAGTCTGGCGTGAATCTCTATTTCTAATTCTTTTACTTTCATGCTTCATAATGTATATCTAAAAATTGAAAGAAATACTCATCCAAACACACTTTTATAATACAACTCTTCTTAATTACTCAGAACAATTCTTGATAACTATATATGCGGCCTTTGAATCAATAATTAAGATAGGAGAGGACACTTTTGAATTAACTGGAAAATGATTGATTTGATCCAACAATCTGATCCATGAAAACCTTAAGATTCACATTGGAAGAACCACCTTCTTTCATTGCATCCTTAGCCAGAATTTTCCATTGTTGAGCTTGCTTTCTCATGTCTTCTCCTCTCTCTCCACCTCCCATAACAATTTCTAAGCACCTCGCAACCTCATCCGCCATTACAATTCCTCCATCTGTAGCAGCCAATCTCGGGCCAGTCTTCCAAAAATCTTGTAAAAGTTTTGCATTCGTAGGCTGATCAGCCCATTGAGGAAATGCCACCACGGGCACCCCGGAAACCAAACTTTCAATACAAGAATTCCACCCGGAATGAGTCAAGAAACAGCCCACAGAAGGGTGTGACAAAACTTCCACTTGGGAACACCATGGAACAATCATACCTTGTTTTTCAACTTCTTTAATGAAACTTAATGTGTTGGCTTCTCTAGTCGCCCACAAGAATGGTTTCTGGCTTTCGATCAGCCCTTTAGCAATCTCTTCCATTTGTTGTTTTGATAAACTGGAATAGCTTCCGAAAGCTACATAAATAACAGATAATTTGTCTTTTGAATCCAACCAATCCATGTAATCTACTGTCTTCTGTATAAGATCACCTCCAAATGAGGTGTCCAAAGGATCCTTCCCATCTAAAAATGCAGAAGGAATCAAAGGTCCAATGCCCATCAAATCATACTTATTTATAGCTCCTAAGGCCTCGAATTCCAATGCATCAAATGTGTTCACAAGTATTTTCTGCTTTGTCGTCCCAGCTCTATCAAGAATCTCAAAATGCTCTTTGAAAACAGGGAGAGCAAAATTGTAGATTACAGGGCTTGAAGACTGCATAAAGGATGGCAAATCACAAGATTTAAGCAACAATGGCAGTCCTGGAAGTTCAATAACTTCACTGTTTTCACCTGTAAAATCCACGTTCTTATTGAAATACAGATAATAAACATATAGAACAGTAGCTGGTTCATTCCAAAGAAGCGTGGATGGGATTTGAAGTTGATTTGCTACTTCTCCTGCCCATGTAATGAGGATAGAGTACACTATATGTGTAACCTTCTGGCCTTCTTTTTCTTGAGCAATGATAAGATTTGTCACAGCTTCAGAACCGCAAGTTCTGAGAGATAACATGAAATCCTGGACATCATGAGCACCCGTCCAGCCGTCGTCGTAACCATCAGAAAAAGGAGCCAAAGTCAGGCCTGGTATTGTTGAGTTAGCTTCAGACATACGACGGATTGCATATAGACTAGTGGAGAAGGTGACCTTGGCTCCCATTTGCAGAAGACGCTTTGCAAATTGGAGGGCTGGATTTATGTGTCCCTGACCTGGAAAACTCACAAGAAGGATATGGCAATTCACCATGTTGGAATTTGAGATTTGTGTTTGGCTTAGGTTGGATTGTGATATGGAGTACTTTATAACTGGTTGATGATGCTGACACATGACGTTTGTGGACACAAGTTTCTTTGTATATAAGAAGTAGATAATAAGTTGTTAACATAGCACGTAAGACACCAATTCATGGCCAAGTGAGCTTACAAATTCAAACCAAACTCCAACTAAATTGGATTACACACTATTATGACAACACGTAACGTAGTGAAAAAGAGTATCTTTTCAAATTGGGTTTCTTTTGATGATCAAGATTCAAGACCAATTGTAATTATCTCTTTAATCTTTCATTTCATTTTTATTAAAAATAGTGTTTAGCCAAAGTAGAGTGTCAATTCTGAGTGAGTAAGGTTAGACTTTCTACTTGACAAATTGAAGAGTTGGTGCAAATTTATATTTGATTTAGTTTGACTCAATTCGTTAAGATTTGAAATTCTATCTTAAAAGTTTAATTTTATTAAAAAGAGTAACTCAGACATTTATATATTAGTTAATATTTTTATATTTATTCGATGTGGAATTCTTTTCTTAACATGGGTTTAACTTTAGCAATAATCACTAAAGTTTTCAAAAAAATTCAAAATTGTCATTGAAGTTATTTTCTTATACCACAGTCACTGAAGTTTGTTATTCTTACAACAAATGCCATTCTGTTAACATTGTTATCCTTAGTAGTCTACTTGTCACCTTTAAATGCTACGTGACATAGATGTCGTTTATTTTTTGACCACGTTAGAAATTTTCTTTTTAAGGGAAAAAAATCAAATGGTCCACCAACAAAGAAGGACACCGCAAGGACATTTTGAGTGGATTGTCATGCCAATTGGTTTAAAGAATGCTCCATCTATTTTTCAAAGAAAGGTGGATTCTATTTTTAATTCTTTACCATTTGTTTGTGTATATATTAATGATATTTTGGTACATAGCAAAATCATAAAGAGCACTTAAAAAAATTAGAAATTGTTTTAAATAAATTTATAGAAAATGGGTTAATTATTACTAAAAAGAAAATTGAAATAAATAAAAAAAAAATAGAATTTCTAGGAATAATCATAGGAGAAGGAAAATTCAACTTCAACCCTATATACTAAAGAATATTTTACAATTCACAAATAAAATAGAAGAAACTAAAAAATTCTATTAAAATTTTTGGAGGTTCTAGAAAATTCATGCATTGTTCAAGGACATATATCAAGATTAAAGTTAGACACATTGATTGTGAAAGAAGAATTTCAGAAACAGCTGCTCTTACGGAAATGCAAAAGACCAACTACAAACTTGTGATGCAATTGAATAATGAATTAATTTTTTGTGAAAAATATCTAGCAAGAAAAATCAAGATAGAAAGATTATTTATTCCGAATACTCATAAAAAAGATTTATATATGTTGACTTTTCAAGAAAATTATTGTGTTGAAAATTATTATGAAGCATTTGAGAACCATTCAGATACAGAGGGAGAAAATATCTCAGACGGAGCAAATCATGAAATGGATACTGATCTCGAAGATGTCTATATTGAAATGATGGACATATAATAAAGATATTAGACAGCACGAGGACAATTATTCGTAAAGAAAAGTAAAAAAAGCTATATGAAAAAAGAAATAATTGAATAAAAATGATGCGTAGTCAAAAAAGTGCATAGAAAAAGTATTTATGGTGAATAGGAAAAGCATTTAGAGGGTGCAGGAAAAGCTTTGAATTTTTCTTCTTTCTTTCACAATCATACACTTGTAAAGTTGTACAATTACTTTATTATATTTTTTTCTCTATAAGTACCTTTGCTTATAGCATAAGGAACACACGTAGAAAAATAGAACACACAGATTTACACACTATTTCTTATATCACTCTCAATTGTAAAGATCTTCTTAGAAATTTCTTCAATAAAAGTAAGTTTTTCATCTTATCTTGTTATTTAATTATCTTTTACTTTATTGTATTTTCGGGAAATACCTAAAAGAAGAAAAACCTAGATGTAAGCAATTAATTCCTTCAAAAATATTATTTTTATTTTTCAAGAATTTTATTTTATTTTCAAACTTAGCCTCAATTTCTTGATTCCATGGCTAAAATGAAAAAAGTAATCTTCTGAGTTAAGAAATGTTATATTTTCTCCCGAAAATGAGAATTTGTTCAAATCTCTTTAAACATGATGGAATTTCGTTTTTAACTACAGTCTTAAGCCTCTTAGGAAAATCAAGAAAAAGGTTAAAAAATAAATAATACAAAAAAAATTGAAAGAAATTAATTTGCTGAACGGTAAAGTACTAGAATTAAGGCAATTACATCAATATTGTTTTAAGATTTCTTATTTATGTTATTAGACTTCATATATCTACTTAATTGTTTATTTTAAAGTTTTTATTAATATCTATTTATTATCCTTGTTAGATAGAAATAAATGTGACTCCTCTTAACCGATCAAGTTGCGAATTGTTGAGAAATCTATCTCTCAACGTCTGATCTCCTTCAATTTGGCCCACTTTATAAAACAGCTATCCACGACTCTTCCTTTCTTAAACACAATTGCTTTACAATTTCATTTAACTATTCAGTTTCTCAAGAGAAAGAAGATATTTTTTATTTAGCGTTACAACACAGTATGATTGACATAATATATATCTTAAACATACATTTTAACTTTTTTTTACCTACTCTTAAAAAGATTCTAAATCAGCTTAAACAACACCCTCTAATGATTCAATTTATTTCTAGACCACCAATTGTAAGTAATGGTATTATTATCTCAGCATACTATTTTATTAAATTTTTTAAAGGTTCTAGAACATGTAGACTTTCTTAAAAAATTGATATCAAGATTAAAGTTAGACAGATTGATTATGAAAGAAGAATTTCAGAGACAGCTGTTCTTATGGAAATGCAAAGGACCAACTACAGATTTGTGGCGCAATGAAATAATACAATAATTTTTTGTGAAGAATATCTAGCAAGAAAAATCAAGATAGAAAGATTATTTATTCCGAATACTCATAAAAAAGATTTATATATGATGAATTTTCAAGAAAATTATTTTGTTGAAAACTATTGTGTAACATCTGGGAACCATTCAGATAAAGAGGGAGAAAATATCTCTGACGGAGCAAATCATGAAATGGATACTGATCTCGAAGATGCTTATATTGAAATGCTAGACAAATGATAAAGAGATTAGACAGCACATGGACAATTATTCAAAAAGAAAAGTCAAAATGGCTACATTAAAATGAAATAATTGAAGTAAATGATGCGTAGTCAAAAAGGTGTATAAGGTGAATAGGAAAAACATTTAAAGTGTACAGGAAAAGTATTGAATTTTTCTTCTTCCTTTCCAAATTTTACCTTTGTAAAGTTGTACAATTATTTTATTATTTTCTTTCTCTGTAAGTAACTTTGCTTAAAGCATAAGGAACAAACGCAAAAAAATAGAACACACGGATTTACACACTATCTCTTGTATCACTCTCAATTGTAAAGATCGTCTTAGAATTTTTTTCAATAAAAGTAAGTTTTTCATCTCATCTTGTTATTTAATTATCTTTTACTTTATTGTATTTTCAGAAAAGGCTTAAAAGAGGAAAACCCTAGCAATCAATTAATTCCTTCAAAAATATTATTTTTATTTTTCAAGAATTTTATTTTAAAACTTATCCTCCTTTTTTGGATTTTATGGCTAAAATGAAAGAGTATTCCTCTGAGTTAAGAAATGTTATTTTTTCTCCTGAGAATGAGAATGTGTTCAAAACCTCTTTAAACATGATGAGCTTCAGTCTTAAGCCAATTAGGAAGGTCAAGAAAAAAGTAAAAAAAATATAAAAAATTGAAGAAAATTAATTTTCTGAACGGTAAAGTTGTCAAATTAAGGCCATTACATCAATATTGTTTTAAGCTTTCTTATTTATGCAATTAGACTTCATATATTTGTTTAATTGTTTATTTTAAAGTTTTTATCAATATCTGTTTATTATCCTTGTTAGATAGAAATATAGGTGACTCCTCTTAACAGATCAACCTGCGAATTGTTGAGAAATCTATCTCTCAACGTCTGAGCTCCTTAATTAATGATCTTGTATAATAACATAAAAAGACAAAGATATTAATGAAATTTCCAATTTCATATAAATAATTGAAATACATAAAGCAACAAAGACGAAGATCAACTTTAGAGTTTTGTTTTAGGTTGCATAAAAAGAAATTTGTGATATTTATCAGTAATTTACATTTATACTATTTATTTCCAGACTATATTAATATTTAACCAGTAATTTATTGTTCATTCTTAGTTGTTCAGGAAATCATTTTAAATTGGTATCAGAGCCTATTTTAAGTCAAGTTTATTTAGTGTATAAATAAAATAGATTATTTAAATTTAGAGCTTTTAAAAAATTTAAAGAGAAAAGATAATTTAGACAAAGCATCTTTAGTTTGTAATTTTGATAAAAACTTTAAACATCTTTTACATTCATAAGATAAGCAGTTAAATAATATAATAGATTTAATAGTAAATTTAAGAGAAAATCTAGAAATAAATATTTCTGCAAAATAATAGAAAAAAAGAAGCAGTTTTAGATAATTTTAATAAAAGCATAAAATTTTAGAAAATAATTTAGAATATATTAAAAATCAAAATAGTGAAATATTAAAGAAGTTTTTTATAATAAAAACAAAGAAAATATTAACTTAGAAAGTAGAATAACAACTTTAGAAAAAGCATAATCCATAGATACTCCTAAACAAGATTTAGATCCATTAATTGGTAAGTTAAAAAAGCTAGATCTAGGAAATACTAAAAAAGTAAGTAAATTTAAAAAGACTAAGTGAGTATATACATAATAAATAAAGATAAACATGTTGTAGCTAATAGTATAATAATATTAGGAAATCCTTTAATGAGATCTTCAACTAGAAAAATAGAATTAGAAACTAGATTAGAATCTTTAATAGATATAGAAGAACAAATAGAAACTTTTTAATAAAATAAACTAAAATTAATAAAAGCTTTATATATATACAAAAAAAGGAAATTCTTTGATATATCAACATTATGGAGAAATATATATTTCTTGTACATACAAAGATCAGTTCATATCTTTAGATTTAGTAGAAAAATATTCTTATAAAGAAATAACAAATAAAAATCTTCAACAGACACATATAGTATTAATAATGGTAGGAGTAAAAGAATTATATAGAGAAAAATTAGGAGCCAAGATATTAATATGTTTATCCAATAATAGATTTACAGACATAGAACATGATTATTAGGAAGCATATAATTGGATATGAATAACAAAGGAGATATAGTTTATTTTACATCCGATTATTTGGTTAGAACAAAGAATTTTTATAAAGACATTAAAATAGAAATAAAGACTAGGGGATTCCAAATGAAAAGAAATGAAGAAAATCTACTAATATGCACATGATTTGTAGGAAGACTTAGCGAAAATAGTAGTACTAAATATAAATTAGAAAATGATCAAATCATCACCTTATTAGGACATAAAAGTATAAAAGCTATCCCAGCAAAGAAATTTTCTTCAGAGACAAATGTAGGATTAGACTGAAATTTAGCAAACTTGTTAGAAAAGCCAATTTTAGTACCAGAAGGTAATATTATGTATAAAAATAGCAATGGAACTTTAAGTATTAGATATGGAAATTACAATTATCAAACAAAAGAAACAAAGCAAGACGAAAATGAAGAGGAAAGGTTTAGATATATTGAAATAGAAGACTGTGAAAGAGAAGAAGAAATTAATGCTTTAGATGAAGAAAGTGAAAATGATGATAAAGAATTTGGGTATATAGATATGGAATATTATAGGAACCTTAAGAGAACCAGAAAAGCAGAAATTAAGACTCTGTTAGAAAAGAAAGATCAACCAAATATAAAAATAAAAATGGAAGAAAGCAGTAGTAAAAAGCCTTAATCAGAAACAGACCAAAAGTTTGGAAAATGAAAAGAACCCATGAATAAAGAATACGATATTGGAAAAAAAATAAATCATTCGAAGAATTAGAAAAACTAAGTATAAGTAACATGATATACATACAAACATTTTTATTAGACTTCGAAAGATTAGTTAGTGCAGCAGGATTAGCTTTAGATGTACATATATTAGATAGATCTTAAATCTTTTTATTTTTTATATATTAAACGAAAAAGAAAAAGAAAAAACAAGAAATCAAAAATAGGTGTTGTTCCCCCACCCCAAAAAAAGCTTATTGTTCAAAAAGATTCTATGTCAGGAGAAGAACTCTGTGGTAGAGAAGCGGCGCTGGTAGAGCACCTCCGCATCTGCAGATTGAGTTTGATGATAGTTGTACGATGGTGGAGCCTAACTCGGTGGGTGAACACCGGCTGGACCAAAATCACCAGCGTTTTCTGCGGTGGAGCAAAATCTCTGGCATTTGGAAATATCATTCTGATGGCATCTTCAAGCTCCTTCCCAAGCGACGCCTCCCCTAACATCACCGTCCATACAGAAGAAATATTGTCATATTTATCCGCCAGCGGACTTTTAACAATAGACAAAACAATTGGCGGCACAAAGGGCCAATCGTCACTTTATATTTCTGTATCAACGCCAAAAATGGCAGAATATCAAATTTCTGCATAATCAGAATTGCTGCCCCATCTCTCAATCCACACAGCAGAACTAAATTCAGTGAATAAATGTGAAACAATAGCAGAACACACATAATCACATCTTCACTGTGCATATACAGATTTGGATTATCCCCGTAAACTTGTTGGGCTACACTGGTGTGTAAGCATCACCGGAGATGCATGCGGATAATTGGGTCTGGGCTTCACGTTTAGGGAGTTGCGTGGGGTGGGTGGGGTGGGGTGATTTTTTTTTCTTTCTATTTTTATAATAGAATATAATAAATTATTTTATCTTTGTTCAATTAGTCAAATTTAAGCCACAGATATATTTTTTGTCAATTAACGGATCACTTCATGACGAAATCTGTACAGTCAAAATGTCTTTTTGGTAAACATAATTAGATGTTTTGGAACTTGATAACACATTTTTATTATTTTAAGTGAAAATCTGTAAAAAAAAATCTTTAAGATTTATTTGTATTTTTGAATAGGTTAGGGTCCTAATCGTAATTTTTTCATTGTATTTTCTTTTTTCTATCATTTTAATTTATTTAAGTCTGGGGAAAATTTTTTTAAAAAATCACTTGGGGACTACTTGTGCGAGTAAAATGAAAGGATGGAAACGATATTTGCGAATAAAATTGAATACGAATGATATTGTTACAAAGCTGAAAGAATGGAGACTGTAAGTGTAATTAACTCATATATAAAAGGTTATGATAAATTACACTCAGGACCTTAACATTTGAAAGTTGTCTCAATTTCATCTGCGTTCAATTTTATTTGCAATCATTTTCAATATTTCAGTAATTCACACGTATGGTTTTTTCTGATAATTTTGCCCACCAACCTAAATAAACTAAGATGGCAAAAATGAAAAATAAAAGGAAAATTTGCAACCGAAGTCTTAAACATTTCAAAAATATATCGTAAAATCTTACACTTTCTAATCCTAGTATTTAAGTAAAAAAAACAAAAAACAAAAAAAATAATTAAAAAGAAAAAAAGAAAATATCTTAACCTTCCCGTACCCCGCCCCCGCCCCCGCCCCCGCCCTCGCCCCCGCCCCCGCACCCGCAAACCGATAGTACAAGATACACGTTATTGCCTATATTATTGCGGCCTTGAAAACAATGCTGTAGAGCAGTGGAACAAGTGTAGAGAAAGTGTGGTGGTGGTGGTGAGGAAAACTCTCACTCTTCACTTATCTCCAGGGGCGGATTTAGGGCTGGGCCTCACTGGGCCCAGGCCCAGCCCTATTCTCCACCCCATGTAAATCTTAGTTAAAAAAAAAAAAAAAAAATTTCCTTGGCCCAGTGCTATTATATCAAAGGCCCAGCCACCAAGACCCAAGTTGAAGACCAAATGACCAATTAATTAGTACACATTCCACAAGCCCATTTATTGATTCTTAGCATTTGTTCACCGGACAGTGATTAAATTTCAGCCCATTTTCCAATTTGCATCCTTCACATTCACGATCACTGCTGTCTGCTGAATCCATCATACCCGCACCACGCCTGCTGCCTGCACCACCACATCAGCCACCAACAGGGGCGGATTTTCAAATCGCGACTGCCGATTGACGAGCCCTAATTTCCCAATTGCATTAGGCCTTTTATATCTTGAATATTTTTTGTGTAATGACTTATTGTAAACTTTTTAAAGATTATGACTTGTTTGAAAATATTATATTCTCATTCTCATTAAAATAACCCCCATATAATTTCCCCTCCTCCGGCCCACCCCTATGCCATATCCTGCCTCCGCCCCTGCTTATCTCTTTGAAGGGTCCACCATTGTCCATTCCCCTGCTTATCTCATGCTACTAAAACCACGTTCATCATTTTCTGCAAAAAGCTTGTCCTGCTACTACTTTTTTATTTTTATTCAACTTGTGATGATTGATTTTTATGTTGTCATGTTTGAGTATTTAACAATGATTTTTTGTTTCAGGTGGCA
This sequence comes from Forsythia viridissima, assembly GCA_030279155.1. Classification (NCBI taxonomy): domain Eukaryota; kingdom Viridiplantae; phylum Streptophyta; class Magnoliopsida; order Lamiales; family Oleaceae; genus Forsythia; species Forsythia viridissima. The sequence goes on from CM059036.1 coordinate 7,606,496, forward strand.
GAGATGGTGGTGAGGCACGGCGGAGGAGAGGAAAGGAAAATTGTTGGGATAATAAGGGGTTTTTTTTTTTTTTTTATCTTTATCTTCTCTTTTTTTTTTTTTTTTCTGGGACTTGAGTGTTAAGATTGTTGGGATAATAAGGGGTTTTTTTTTTTTTTATCTTTATCTTCTCTTTTTTTTTTTTTTTTTTGGGACTTGAGTGTTAAGATTAGAAATTTTAGAATTTTACAATACAATTTTGAAAGGTTTGAGATATCTGTTCTAAATTCTTCTTTTATTTTTTGTTATTTTAAATTATTTAAATTGATCATCTCTAAGAATTACTGAAAAGTTGAAGATAATAGACGCGAATAAAATTGAATAAAGATTAGAAACATAATTGAGACAATATTTAAAAGTTAGAATCCTAAGTATTATCCAAAAAGTTAAACAATTCTTAATATTCGTCCTAACTAGTACCCTATCATATTTAAGAGAAAGGTTAAAATTTTAAAATTAAGAGACCGTTGAATTGAAAATAAAAAATAATTAATTGCATGCATGAGTTACATTTTAAAGATATAAAATAAAAATATGCATTACCAATCATAATTACATAATATGATAAGTGTTAAAGTCAAATTGCTTGCTAACAATTATTTTATATAATGTCTTTTTGACTAAAATCTTATATCTGTCACTCAAAGGAAGTACATTTGAAAAACATATCACGTAAGACACCAATTCATGGCCAAGTGAGCTGATAAGTACAATTTTGTACTTATTTGAGCTCACAAAAAGGGACAATTATGAGTACTCTTGTGTGTTTTCAGTATAATGGTATGTTGTTTTCTTATTATTTTAAGTAATAATCAAAGTCAAGTGTCAATCTGACGAAAAGAGAGCAAATAGAAGAAAATGGGATGTAATTGCAAAGATAAAGATACTCTGAGGACTTGACATGCAAATATCAAGGAAAAGAACCAAAACTTTACCCCGGATAACCATGCGATCGCATAGTTGTCCAGGGCTGCGATCGCAACATGGCCAAATTTTCTACAGAACTACATAAGTGAATATCGTGCGATCGCAAGGTGTTACACCGTGCGATCGCAAGGTAAACGGGCAGCAGTTGGCAGTTTCCTAATGGGATTAGAATTCTACAACTTCAAATAAAAAACAACTACCTACCACACGTTTTGAGGAGTTGGGAGACGGATATAAAAGGTCAATAATAGACATATCGCGCACGACGAATTTTGGAGAAGACGATACAAACGAAGAATCAAAGATCAAAGCACGGGATTGAAGATCATTGAGTCGGGATCACAAGTTTTATTTACTTTTTGTTTTTCTTTCTCCAGATGATGATGAATTCAATTATTGTAATAATTGACGAAATAATGTCTGGCTAAATTTACTTTTTTCTAAGATGAACGATGAAACCTTGTATTTTTAATTAATTAAAAGTTTTTCCTTTTTAGTAATTAATTGCTTTTGGGTTGATTATTCCTTATTCATTATTCCTATTATTTTAATGCTTGATCACCATTAGAATATATTGTGATTTATATTGAAGTCGAGAGATTCAATATAGATTAATCACGTGGTATTGAATAACATAAGATCCAATAATAGATAGAGATTACTATTATGCTTTATGAAATTTATTTAGGTGTTCTTGAGATTTTAATGTATATGTTTATGTTCGAAGCTTAATTAGAGATAATTAAGTTCGCATATCTTATAGAATTGATTGACTATCGAGAGAGGCTTTTGATTATTTTAAGAACACCGATTTTCAATCCAAGGTAATTAAGAGCTAAAAAGCGATTAATGGATAATTGATTATAAAGCGTATAGGTGGATTCGTAAATCCTAGTGTTAGTAAAACTCGAATTCGTTTTCATCATTTAAAGTTGTTAATTGATATTTAAAGTTAATTGAAATAGTTAAATTAGTTTAGAATCACACACACAAATCAAATCTGTGTTTTTCTTATTGTTAGAATTTGAATTATAATTTAATAAGTTAAATTAATATCTAGTCATCGTGGGTTCGACACTTTACACATCACTTAATTACTTGTTAACGAACCGTACACTTGCGGGATTATAATCCCACAACAAGTTTTTAGCGCTGTTGTCGGGGACTAGTTTTATTAATTACCACATTAATTGATAATTTAATTTTTAACAATTCTTTTTATTGTTATTTATTTAATTTTTAGTTTTATATTTATTCTAAATTCATTGTCTTACTGTTGAATTCCAACTTTGTGTTCAGGTGTTAAGTGTGTATTCGCCGTACAAATGATATTGATCTATTTGATTTAGATCCAGAGATTGAACGAAACTTTCACCAAAGACAACGTGAGCAAAAAGAAAAGAAACAACAGCAAAAATACACAATGGAAGATAACCGAATCCAGAATCCGTTACCTGCAGATGGAAGAAATAATCAAGCACCAATAGCTCGACCAGTTAAAGTTAATGAGCGAGATATCCTTATGGGTGAATATATGATGCCACCGATTGTTGAAAATCAGTCCAGTATAATCTATCCGCCTTATGGATACGACAACTTCCAGTTGAGGCCGGATGTGATTAACTTGTTCTCGAACAATTTGTCGTTCTATGGTATGATAGATGAAAATCCTCATTACCATATTTCTCACTTCGATGAATACTGTGGAAATTTCAAATACTACAGTTTTAATGAAGAAGCACTGAAAATGAGGCTCTTCCCACACATATTGAAGGATAAAGCTAGAGAATGGTTATATTTTATACCGCCTGGGAGCATCACTACTTGGGCAGATCTGATCCAAAAGTTCACATTGAAATATTTTCCTCCAGCCAGAGTGAACAGATTAAAGTATGAAATTACCAATTTCCAACAATCTAAGTTGGAAAACCTTCACGAGGTATGGGAAAGATTCAAGAAACTGCTCAGAAAGTGTCCAAGTCACAGTTTTCCTTTAGCAGCTCAGAATCATTTCTTTTACTCTGGTTTAGTTCCTAGTAGTCGTTCTTCAGTTGATTCTGCAGCAGGTGGCTCTATCCAAAATTGGTCTGTCGATGACCTCCATGACTTGTATGAAACAATGAGTGAACAATTTGTTATGTGGCCAGACAGAGGGATACAAAGGAAAGCAACAGGGGTACATGAGGTAGACACAAATTCGCTTGTACTGGCGAAAATCGATGCATTGGCAAAGCAGATAGAAGTAATGAAATATTCTCATTCAGCTATTATGGTTCAGATGTCTCCACCAATTTGTGTAACATGCGGGGCAAACCATCAATCTTCAGAGTGTCCATTGACAAAAGTTGATATGCCATCCCCTAAACAAGTTGCATATGCTTAGAATTTTCAGCGACAACAGAATAATCCGTATTCACAGACTTACAATCCATGATGGAGAAATCATCCAAACTTCTCCTATGGCAACACCCAAAATATTTAGAATCCGCCAAATCAAGGGAGACCACAAGAGAGAAAAGGAGGATTGGAAGAAACTGTTACGCGTATGGAATCTGAGTTGAAGGAGATGCAGAAAAGACAAGATGTTGCTATAAAAAATATAGAAAATCAGATTGGGCAGTTGGCTATAATATTGACCGAGTGACAACCAGGCACATGGCCAAGCAATATCGAAGTTAATCCAAAAGACCAAGTCAATGCAATCACCACGGGAAGCGGAGTTGAGTTGCCAGAAATTCATGTGAAAAGACCAGGTGTTGAAAAGGAAACTGCGTTAGGTAAAGAGAGAGATAACAAATCATATGCAGAAGTTGATCAAGAAAAAGAAAGCTCTCCACCAGATTATATTCCGCCACCGATCAAGGCTTATATTTCTCCAATTCCATTTCCTTAAAGGCTGCGAAAACATAAGCTGGATAAGCAATTCGAGAAATTCCTTGATGTGTTCAAGAAACTCCAAATCAACATACCGTTTTGCTGATGCTCTAGCACAGATGCCAAGTTATGCAAAATTCATGAAGGAAATCCTTTCAAACAAAAGGAAGTTGGAAGAGTATGAAACAGTTATGCTTACCGAGGAGTGTAGTGCTATCTTGCAAAACAAGCTACCGCCGAAATTAAAAGATCCAGGGAGTTTCTCTATTCCTTGTACTGTTGGTAGTTCATTTTTCAAGAAAGCATTATGTGATTTAGGTGCTAGCATTAATTTGATACCTTATTCTATTTTCAGGCAACTAGGTCTTGGAGAAGTAAAGCCAACCACAATATCACTATATTTAGCTGATCGATCAGTTAAGTGCCCACGCGGGGTTATTGAAGATATTTTGGTAAAAGTGGACAAATTCATATTCCCAGCTGACTTCATTATCCTAGATATGGGGGAAGACATGGATGTACCACTCATCTTGGGACGACCATTCTTAGCTACTGGACGAGCATTAATTGATGTGCAAAAAGGGCAGCTAATGTTGAGATTGAACGAGGAGCAAGTCACTTTCAACGTGTTCAAGGCAATTCAGTATCCAAGCTCTTCTGACTCATGCTTTCAGATCGATATCATTGATCACGAGGCAGCTAACACATTTGCTTTGAAAAATCCTTCAAATCTATGGGAAGCGTGTATTATGCATTCTCAAGAAGAAAATTATGATTTTCCAATTCTTGAAGAATGTGCCAGATATTTAAAGAGAGCCAAATGGATGGAAAGAAGAAGTAAATATATGGATCTGGGTACCACATCTCCTCAACAGCCACCTTCGGTTCAAAAGGCACCAATTCTCGAGTTAAAGCAATTACCTTCTCACCTTAGATATGCTTATCTCGGTGAGCCATCTACTCTTCTAGTCATCATTGCAAATTCTATTGATCAGGATCAGGAAGATAAACTACTCTGAGTTTTGAAGAATTACAAATCAGCCATCGGTTGGACTATAGCAGACATCAGAGGTATCAGCCCGTCCATATGCATGCACAAGATTCTAATGGAAGAGGCATATAAACCAGCAGTACAACATCAATGCAGATTGAATCCTCATTTGCAAGAAATAGTCTGAGCTGAAGTGTTGAAACTACTTGGTGCCAGTATCATCTATCCTATTTCAGATAGCACTTGGGTAAGCCCAATTCAGGTAGTGCCTAAAAAAGAGAGATCACAGTTGAGAAGAATGATAATAACGAGTTCATACCAGTCAGATTGACTACCGGCTGGCGAGTTTGTATTGACTATAGGAAGTTGAATGATGCCACTCGAAAAGACAATTTTCCTCTACCATTCATTGATCTGATGTTGGAACATTTGGCATGTCATTCTCATTATTGCTTTCTTGATGGGTACTCAGGCTACAATCAGATTCATATAGCGCCAGAAGATCAAGAAAAGACTACCTTTACTTGTCCTTATGACACGTTTGCATATAGGCATAAGCCATTTGGCTTGTGCAACGCTCCTGCCACATTTCAGCATTGTATGAGGTCTATTTTCTTAGATATAGTTGAAAAATTCATTGAAGTTTTTATGGATGATTTTTCAGTTTTTGGATCATCATTCGACGAATGCCTCAGAAATTCGACTTTGGAACTTCAGCGTTGTGAGAAAACCAACTTGGTATTTAATTGGGAAAAATGCCACTTTATGGTGTAAGAAGGCATCGTGTTGGGATACAGGATATCAGCTAAAGGCATTGGGGTCGACAAAGCAAATATTCAGGTTATAGAGACACTGTCTCCTCCAACAACAGTTAAGGGAATTTGGTCTTTTTTAGGACATGCGGGTTTCTAGAGAAGGTTCATAAAATATTTCTCAAAAATAACTAAACCATTGTGCAGTTTGCTGGAAAAAGAAGTTAAGTTTGAATTTTCTATAAACTGTCTTAAAGCTTTTAACATTCTCAAGAATAGTCTAATCTCAACACCTGTCATTATACCTCCTGATTGGGATCTACCGTTTGAACTCATGTGTGATCCAAGTGACTTTGCCATCGGGGCAGTTTTGGGGCAGCGTAGAGAGAAAGTCATACATGTCATATATTATGCCAGCCAAACTCTCAATGATGCTCAGATGAATTATGCCACTACAGAAAATGAATTACTAGCAATAGTATTTGCCTTCAAAAAATTTCGATCTTACCTCATTGGATCGAAAGTGATAGTGCACACGGATCATGCAGCATTGAAATATACTAATTCGGTAGATACTGCTTCTTCAAGAGTTTGACTTGGAAATTTAGGATAAAAAGGAGAGTGAGAACGTGGTAGCCGACCACTTGTCAAGAATAGAGCAGTCAGAAGGGAATGAAGAAGGTAAAATAAATGAAAAATTTCCAGACGAGCAGATTTTTGGGATAGAGCAGATGGAAAGTACACCGTGGTATGCAGATTATGTGAACTACCTTGCAAGTAATATCGTGCCACCTGATTATGATCATCAACGCCGAAAAAAGTTCTTTTCAGAACTTAAATACTATTTTTGGAAAGATCCTATTCTTTAAAGAAGGAGAGCTGATCAAGTAATTCAGAGATGTCTACCTGAAGAAGAAATGGAGACTGTCTTAGAGCAATGTCATTCTTTACCATACGGAGGTCATTTCGGTGCTACCAAAACAGTAGCCAAAGTCTTACAATCCAAGTTTTATTGGCCGACATTATTGAAGGATGCCTACAGTTTGGTAAAAAATGTGATAGGTGCCAAAGGACGGGAAATATATCTCGAAAGTAGGAAATGCCCATTCGAAGCATTTTAGAGGTTGAACTTTTTGATGTATGGGGGATTGACTTTATGGGACCGTTTCCACCATCATTCTCAAATTCCTACATTTTGGTGGCTGTGGATTACGTATCTAAATGGGTAGAAGCTGCAGCCTTACCAATCAATGATGGCAGGGTGGTGGTGAATTTTCTCAAAAAGAATATTTTCACGTGTTTCGGGACCTTTCGAGCAATAATAAGTGACGGATGTAAGCATTTTTGCAATAGGTAGTTTGAAACTCTTTTGACAAAATACGGTGTGAAGTACCGTGTGGCTACTCCGTACCTCCACAAACTAGTGACCTGGTGGAAATTTCCAACCAGGAGTTGAAAAGGATCTTAGAGCTTACGGTGAGTACCTCGAGAAAAGATTGGTCGAGAAAACTGGATGATGCCCTTTGGGCCTATCGAACAGCATTCAAAACACCAATTGGAATGTCACCTTATCGCCTAATTTTTGGGAAGGCGTGCCATATACCGGTTGAGTTGGAGCACCGAGACTACTGGGCATTGAGGAAGTTGAACTTTGACTTGAAAGAATTCGGTGAGAAAAGACTGCTTCAGTTGAATGAAATGGAAGAATTCATGTTCGAGGTTTATGAAAATGCCAAACTGTACAAAGAGAAAACCAAGAATTGGCATGACAAAAATATTCAAAAAAGGCAGTTTGAGGCTGGACAAAAAGTTCTCTTATTCAACTCACGGCTCAAGCTCTTTCCTGGGAAACTACGTTCAAGATGGTCCGGGCCATTCACGATAGTGAAAGTCTAAATACATGGAGCGATAGAAGTAGCTCATGACACAAAGGGCAGGTTCAAAGTAAATGGACAAAGGCTAAAACAATACATGGAGGGTGATTTTTTGAAAGAAAAGTCCTTTACCGCCTTGAGCAATTTGGAGTGATCACCATGACAAAGTCGAGCTAAAAACTTTAAACAAGCACTCAATGGGAGGCAACCCATTTTTCTCCGTTTTATTTAAACTTTCAGTATTATTTTAGTTTTAGGAGTTGATTCACGTTTATGCACGTTTAGGTTTTTAGGATTTTAAGTAAGTTTTTCAATTCTTAGGTAAAGAGGCTATGATCATCGTCATCTTGCATAAGCACTTTTTTATTTATTTTAAATTTATTTTTAAAATAAAAAAAAAAGAAGAAAAAAAATTTGAAACTGGGTGCATAACTATGCGATCGCATGGTTAAACCCATTACGATCGCATAGACTGGGCAAAAGACATTCTGCCTAGATTTTGGTTACGGCGATCGCATGAAATTTATTCCTTGCGATCGCAAGGAACACTAGAAAACTTAAAACTGGGATTTTGAACTTTTATTTTCAAAAACACAAAACTTTGATTTCCAACAAATTCTCTTCACTCCTCAATCTTCAAATCATAAACGAGCAATTTGGGCCTCCAATTACACACATTCAAGCTTCCATTAGCATCAAACTACACGAACTAAAAGGTAAATTCACATTTTTTTTCAATTTATTTTCGGATTTTTAATATCATTGTGCATAGCTTTAGCGTTTTGATCAATGTGGAGTAAAGTTTGATTAGTTTAGGCTTGAATCGAAAGGGTAATACATTTTTGATTGGGTTTAGATGAATAGGATGTGAAAAAATTTTGGTTTGATCGATTTCCCCCATTTGTTCAAATCTTTGAAGAACAACCCGTGCATATAACGTGTTTGACGAAATGCCCCAACCACAACCTTTGCCAAATCTTGGGAAAATGAGTTCATAGGTTAGTTTATTGGACTAATGTTAACACTTAGGGTCATTCAATTTGGCTTGAATACACGGTTACCACCAAATTCAAGCCGGGACAAAAAACGAAAAATCTGGCCTGCCATGGCAGCCACAGCAGCCTACCTCCGTTAGCACTTTCGCCCCCCATCCGTTTGGCCCAAATGACCTCGAAATCTTTTGAAATTTGAGTATGTGGTAGACCAAATCATGCACTTTCATGCCACCCTCCTCCGTTTCACTTTTGCAAATTCTTAGGTAGATTTCTCGGAGCAGGAAGTAGCTTAGTCAAACACATTTTTTCGAAATTTTTTACCTAATGTTTAAAATAGTTTGGGGGTGATGTCTTAAACCATATATGCTATTTTTCGTATCTAACTTATTTTTGTTCATTTTACAGATTATGGCTCCAAAACGACCCCTAACCGCCGCCGAAAAAGAAAAGAAGAAGGCAATCGGCAGCACATCAAAAAGAGCCCGGGTAGAAACCATCGACTCTCGTCATTATCTTTACGAGGAGCACGAGGAAAGATTCACCAAGTTCATTAGCCAGTGCACAATTTGGGGGGAGCGGAGATTACATTTGGATGACTTCCCTCATTCCGAGGTGTATAACCTTATTGACGTTTGCAGATGGTCCAAGGTAGCTGATACACCTCATAAAATTTACTCCCATCTCGTCCATGAGTTCTACACCAACTTCAACCAAGAAATTGACATTCAAGGGACGGAGCACTATGGGCAGACTTGGGTGCGGGGTACATGGTTCATGTTTACCCCGAAGTTCATCAACGACTTCTATGGTATAACCACTAAAGATATCCACTTTCTGTCCTCTATTTAGGATATGGGTGAGGCGGCCCGGTTTCTATATGGCCGAGACGATACATGGCCACTACCCGGGAGGGACTTCGAGCACAGCAAACTGATAGATTTCTTCTTTATCCTGATGCTAGGGCTTGACTGTTATACCATCTCGCTCACGGGAGGAAGATGGACTTGGAGAATTACATCTACATCCTGATCAGCATGCTGGGCTTCCAGACAGACAAGAGGCACACAGCCATCTTCCCAGCTCTGATCAGTGGTATTTGTGAGGCAGCAGGGGTCCAGATCTCACCAGCAGAGCCAGTATTGAAGGTAAAGGGACCTATCAACTGCTTTGCCTTGGAAAATGTGAGACAGCATACTGCACGAGCTGTGGGGACAGCCCCAGCCACAGACGAGCACCTCAAGAAGATCAGCCGGCTGTACCCCAGCCAGCCACACCTCAGCATGCCTCACCACCAAGAGACATAACATCCATGCTACATCGCCTACTGGAGGGTCAAGCTGAGCAGACCAGGCTTATTATTGCTACGCGACGCACTGTATAACAAGAGTTGACGACGCTGCAATCTCGAGTGGATGTAGTCCGACACACTCAGATGAGTATAGAGATCAGTCAGTGACAGTCTAACCTAGATCAGAGTCAAATTCGAATGACTGCGACCAAGTTAAGAGGCGGCTAGACAAATGTGCAGGGAAGCTAGATGATATCCATGACCAGATCTGTCGGCCGACGCCCATGCCCACACCTCTACCGGTGGATCCTTCCACACTACTTCTGCCGGTACCATCAGACCCACCTCCGAGAAGTCTCTAAATTTTTTATGTATTTATTTCTTTTGCATTACACTGGGGACAATGTACGTTTCAAGTTTGGAGATGATGAATGAAAAATTTGCTTGACTTGAAAAATGTACATTTCATTGACTTTGACTTGATATTTGAAATTTGATTTTAAGTTAGTTTGATTATTATTAATATATTTCGTAAAAATTATATATATATATATATATATATATATATATATATTTTATGTTTGCATATTTATGTGATATGAATAGTCTTGCCAGCTAATGATGCAACTTTTCATTTAAGTTTCGCTTTAATCCATGACTTGTGAACATATTATTACTTTTGGTTAAATGTGAGACTATTTGACCATGTCTGATATTGTAATGTGTTGGCCAGTTACAATGATTTGTAGCTACGTTGGTGCACTTAAGTTGAAAACAATAAGATACCCTTCTTTAAATCTTAGAATCATCTGTATCTCAACTAAGTAACCAATAGAGTGAGTGATTGTAGTAAATAAGCTGTGATGGTGGCTATCTAGGTTATGATTGATTCTGTGTATGTTGAAAAAATTGTGTGGAGCATTGTAAACCAGTTAGATGAAGCTAGGTATTGACCGAATGTTAGGAATCTAATACCTTAGCATGAACTTATTGCATGCAAGGAATAAAATTATTATTATTATTGCTTTAACTCTTTTCGTAGCCTAATTGGCTTGACTGAAAAGGTCCGTAGGGGTTTCTCAAAATTCAGTGCCCTAAGGTTCGAAAGACCTGTGAGTCATCGACCTCAAGCTCGTTATATGAGTCATTTAGAAAACTTAATGGACTAAGTTTTACACCTTATTAATATCTTATAACTTTTTTCGTAGCCTATTTGACTTGAGTGGAAAGGCCCGTAGGGATTTCTCAAAACCCGTTACCCTAAGATTCGAAAGACATGAGAGTCATCGACATCAAGCTCATTACATAAGTTTTGCACATAAGATCTATATATTTAAAAAAAAAAATTATTTATTTATTTAAATTTAATTTTTATTTCTGTCCAATAAAAAAAATCTTTTGCAAAGTAAATTTGGAGATTAGATAAGTAATTTGTTTGACTTACTTAGTAGAAACTTTCTGGTCGAGAGTGCTCAGAAATTGGAGAATCTTCATAAACCTAGATGTCACGATCATCAGCTTTCTCAACTAGCCTCGAGCAAGAAAAGAATGTGAACCATAACCTTAGACCCAAAAATCTCAGGAATTGAAAGAGAACATCATTTTGGGAGAAGTGTACCTTACGAGAAGAAAAGAAAAAGTTGACCAAGTGGTTGGGCTATCACCACCATAGAACTTGCGGGGATCGGATTAATTACTCTCACACACATCTCAAGTATGGTTTAAGTAGAATCATGTTTACAACTGTATTACCTGAACACTCGTCATGAATTATAAGTTTCTCTTTTTCCAAAATCTGAAGCAAGAACGGCAAGCTATTTATGTTATGACTATTTTTATGAGTATGTGCATGATTGTTTTTTTTAGCTAGTTTATTCGAGGACGAATAAAAGTTCAAGTTTAGGGGTATTTGATAAGTACAATTTTGTACTTATTTGAGCTCACAAAAAGAGACAATTATGAGTACTCTTGTGTGTTTTCAATATAATGGCATGTTGTTTTCTTATTATTTTAGGTAATAATCAAAGTCAAGTGTCAATCTGACGAAAAGAGAGCAAATAGAAGAAAATGGGATGTAATTGCAAAGATAAAGATACTCGAAGAACTTGACATGCAAATATCAAGAAAAAGAACCAAAACTTTATCCCGGATAACCATGCGATCACATGGTTGTCCGAGGCTGCGATCGTAACATGGCCAAATTTTCTACAGAACTACATTAGTGAATACCATGCGATCGCATGGGGTAAACAGGCAGCAATTGACAGTTTTCTAATGGGATTAGAATTCTACAACTCCAAATCAAAAACAACTACCTACCACACGTTTTGAGGAGTTGGGAGATGGATATAAAAGGCTGATAATAGACATATCGCGCACAACGAATTTTGGGGAAGAAGATACAAACGTAGAATCGAAGATCAAGGCACGAGATTGGAGATCATTGAGCCGGGATCACGGGTTTTATTTTCTCCGGATGATGATGAATTCAATTATTGTAATAATTGACGAAATCATGTCCGGCTAAATTTATTTTTTCTAGGATGAACGATGAAACCTTGCGATTTTAATTAATTAGAAGTTTTTTCTTTTTAGTAATTAATTACTTTTGGGTTGATTATTCCTTATTCATTATTCCTATTATTTTAATGCTTGATCACCATTAGAATATGTTGTGATCTATATTGAAGTTGAGAGATTCAATATAGATTAAGCACGCAGTATTGAATAATACAGTGTCCAATAATAGATAGAGATTACTATTATGCTTTACGAAATTCATTTAGGTATTCTTAAGATTTTAATGCATATGTTTATGTTCGAAGCTTAATTAGAGATAATTAGGTTCGCATATCGTATAGAATTGATTGACCATCGAGAGAGACTTTTGATTATTTTAGGAAGACCAATTTTCAATCCAAAGTAATTAAGAGCTAAAAAACGATTAACAGATAATTGATTATAAAATGTGTAGGTGGATTCGTAAATCCTAGTGTTAGTAAAACTCAAATTCGTTTTCATCATTTAATGTTGTTAATTGATATTTAAATTTAATTGAAATAGTTAAATTAGTTTAGAATCACACACACAAATCAATTCTGTGTTTTTCTTATTGTTAGAATTTGAATTATAATTTAATAGGTTAAATTAATATCTAGTCATCTTGGGTTCGACACTCTACACATTACTTTATTACTTGTTAATGAACCGTACACTTGCGGGATTATAATCGCACAACATGACCGAACAAATTCAAAACAAACTCCAACTTTGAAAAATCACAAAATGGATTACACACGATTATAACAACACGTAAATAGTGGAAAAAGAGTATCTTTTCAAATTGGGTTTCTTTTGATGGTCAAGATTCAAGACCAATTGTAATTATCTCTTTAATCTTTTACTTTAAAATAAAATAAAATATTCATTTCATTTTTATTAAAAATAGTGTTTAGCCAAAGTACCATGTCAATTATGAGTGAGTAAGGTTAGACTTTCTACTTGACAAATTGAAGAGTTTGTGCAAATTTATATGTGATTTAGTTTGACTCAATTCATTAAGATTTGAAATTCTATCTTAAAAGTTTAATTTTATTAAAAAGAGTAACTCAGACATTTATATATTAGTTAATATTTTTATATTTATTCGATGTGGAATTCTACTCTTAACATGGGTTTAATTTCAGCAACAATCACTAAAGTTTTCAAAAAAATTCAAAATTGTCATTGAAGTTATTTTCTTATACCACCAGTCACTGAATTTTTACAACAAATGCTATTATGTTAACACCGTTAACTTTAGGAGTCTACTTGTCACCTTTAAATGCTACGTGACATAGACGTCGTTTATTTTTTAACCACGTTAGAAATTTTCTTTTTAAGGGAAAAAAATCAAATGGTCCACCAACAAAGAAGGACACCGCAAGGACATTTTGAGTGGATTGTTATGTCATTTGGTTTAAAAAATGCTCCATCTATTTTTGAAAGAAAGGTGGATTCTATTTTTAATTGTTTACCATTTGTTTGTGTATATATTGATGATATTTTGGTACATAGCAAAATCATAAAGAGCACTTAAAGCATTTAGAAATTGTTTTAAATAAATTTATAGAAAATGGGTTAATTATTACTAAAAAGAAAATTGAAATAAATAAACAAAAAATAGAATTTCTAGGAATAATCATAGGAGAAGGAAAAAATTCAAATTCAGCCCCATATAGAAAATACTATTTTATAATTCCAAGATAAAATAGAAGAAACTAAAAAATTGCAAGCGTTTTTAGGAATATTAAATTATGATAGAAGTTTTATTAAAGATTTAGGTAAAAAGATTTGACATTTATACAACAAATTATCAAGCAATGGACAAAAATATTTTAACTAAACAGACATAGAAGTAGTAAGACAAATAAAAAATGAAATCCAACAACTACCACTTTTATAATTACCTTTAGATAGTGAATATAAAGTAGTAGTAAGAGACATGTGAAATAGGATGGGGATGGATTTTATATTCCAAACCAAATAAAAATAATGATAAAAAGCAAGAATTTTTTTGTAGATATGCTAGCGATAAATATAAAATAAAAGGAAAATACTTAACCAGCTTAGATTATGAAATAATGGCTATAATTCATAGTATAGAAAGTTCTAAATTATTTTTAAATACTGAATTTACTATTACAATAGATTGTGAAGCAATTGTTAAATTTATTAAAAAGAATAATTTTGATAAAATTAGACATAAAATGTGGTTAAAATTGTATGAAATCTTAAATAGCTATAAGGTAAGTATTGAACACATAGATGGAAAAAATAACATTTTAAGACAAGTTATTGACTTTCTGACCAATTTTGTTCATATTGCAGATGGATCAAAGGACGATAAACTTTGGCAACATCACTTTAAGAGTGGTCCCTCAAGGATCTAATCTTCTATTCAAATGAAATAATTTAGAAAGATTTCTAGAAAAGGAAATGTGCCTACTAGATAATCTCTAGATGGCAAGAGACTATAAACAGAAATTAGATAGCATTAATGCTTTAGCTAACTATTTTAGACATACCCATAATCAAGTAGAAAGCAAAAAATTTAGTTTCTTCTGATAAGGGGAAAGTCCCGAAGGCGAAGGCCCCCTACCTGTGTCAGAGACCCCTTGACCAGGCGGGTTGTAAATCGAGGGATGTGCACGAGTGGCAGGGACCTGAGGGAGAGAGCCAACAAGCCAGAATTAATTCAACAGATAGACAAATTTTCAAAACCCCTTTTCAAAGGATTTTACACTCTTGAAGAAGCCTTAAATCATTGTAGATAGACTATTGGATTTAATTTTTACATATCTGAAATAATTAGACAGACAATACATACATCTACTTTTCAACCACCATCTTCTTCCTCTCAAACATCATCTTTGCAACTTTGTAACAGTTGTGAAACTATGACTAGAGTAGTTAGAAATCTTAATTATAAAAAGCATACTTCATAAGCAAAACTAGATATTTTAGAAGACTAAGTATCTTCTCATCAATAAGAAATAACTAAGTACCAAGATGAGATTATTAAATTACATGACACTTTAGAAAGATTTAATTCTGGAGATATTGCTAAAGTAAATTCACTTATTCAAGAAATTATTGATTTCTACCAGACTTTACAGTATTATCAGAATGAAAATTAATATTTCCTTCAATATGACCATCTCTATAAAACAGCTATTCACGACTCTTCCTTTCTTAAACACAATTACCCTACAACTTCATTTGACTATTCAGTTTCTCAAGAATAAAATGATATTTTTTATTCAGCGTTACAATACAATATGATTGACACAGTATATATCTTAAACAGACTTTTTAACTTTTTTTCACATACTCTTAAAAAGATTCTTGATCAACTTAAACAACACCCTTTAATAATTCAATTTATTTCCATGCCACCAATTGTAAATAGTATTATTATCCCAGCATACTATTTTATTAAAAAATTTAAGGTTTCAAAAAATTTAAGCCTTCTTCAAAAACTAATGTCAAGATTAGAGTTAGACAGCTGCTCTTATGGAAATGCAAAGGACCAACTACAAACTTGTGGCGCAATGGAATAATGGAATAATTTTTTGTGAAGAATATCTAGCAAGAAAAATCAAGATAGAAAGATTATATGTTCTGAATACACATCAAAAAGATTTATATCTCATGACTTTTTAAGAAAATTATTGTGTTGTAAACTATTGTGAAGCACCTGAGAACCATTCAAATACATAGGGAGAAAATATATCTTAGAAGGAACAAATCATGAAATGGATACTGATCTCGAAGATGCCTATGGACAGATAATAAAGAAATTAGACAGCACGAAGACAATTATTCAAAAAGAAAAGTCGAAAAGACTACATGAAAAAGCAATCAAAAAGGTATGTGCAATCAAAAAGGTATATAGGAAAAGTATTTATGATGAACAAGAAAAGCATTTAAAGTGTGCAAGAAAAGCTTTGAATTTTTCTTATTTCTTTCACAACCATACACTTGTAAAGTTGTACAATTATTTTATTATATTCTTTCTTTATAAGCACCTTTACTTATAGCCTAAGGAACACCCGCAGAAAAATAGAACACAGATTTACACTTTATCTCTTGTATCACTCTCAATTGTAAAGATCTTCTTAAAAAATTCTTTAATAAAAGTAAGTTCTTCATCTCATCTTGTTATTTAATTATCTTTTACTTTATTGTATTTTCGAAAAAGGCCTAAAAGAGGAAAAACTTAGTAAGCAATTAATTCCTTCAAAAATATTATTTTTATTTTTCAAGAATTTTATTTTATATTCAAACTTAGCCTCTTTTTCTGGATTCTATGGCTAAAATAAAAGAGTAATCCTCTGAGTTAAGAAATATTAAGTTTTCTCCTGAGAATGGTAATTTGTTCAAAACTTCTTTAAACATGATGAAATTTCGTTTTTAGCTACAGTATTAAGTCTTTTAGGAAGGTCAAGAAAAACGTTAAAACAAATAAAATAATTTTTTTTGAAAGAAATTAATTTGTTGAACAGTAAAGTACTCAAATTAAGGCCATTACATCAATATTGTTTTAAGTTTTCTTATTTATGCAATTAGACTATTTTGCTTAATTGGTTAATATAAAGTTTTTTATTTCTTTTTATTATCCTTGTTAGATAGAAATAGAGGTGACTTGTCTTAACAGGTCAAGTTGCGAATTGTTGAGAACTCTATCTCTCAATGTCTGAGCTTCTTAATTAAAAATCATGTAGAATAACATAAAAACACAATCATTATCAACTTGTAAAAAGATAAAGATATTTATGAGATTTTCAATCTCATATAAATATTCGAAATCTATAAAGTAACAAAGACTAAGATCAACTTTATAGTTTTTTTTTAGGTTACATAAAAAGAAATTTGTGATATTTATGATTAATTTACATTTATACTATTTATTTCTAGACTATATTAATATTTTACCAGTAATTTATTGTTCATTCTTAGATGTTCAAAAAATCGTCCTAAATTGGTATGAGAGCCTATTTTAAGTCAAGTTTATTTAGTGTATAAATAAAATAGATTATTTAAATTTATAGCTATTAGGAAATTTAAAGAGAAAAGATAATTTAGACAAAGCATCTTTAGTTTGTAATTTTGATAAATACTTTAAACATTTTTTACATTCAGAAGATAAGCAGTTAAATAGTATAGTAGATTTAATAGTAAATTTAAGCAAAAATCTAGAAAGAAATATTTAAGCAAATAATAGAAAAATAGAAGCAGTTTTAGAAAATTTTAATAAAAGCATAAAAATTTTAGAAAATAATTTAGAATATATTAAAAATAAAAATAGTGAAATATTAAAAAAGTTTTCTTATAATAAAGACATAGGAAATATTAACTTAGAAGTAAAATAACAGCTTTAGAAAAAGCAAAATCCATAGATACTCCTAAACAAGATTTAGATCTATTAATTGGCAAGTTAGAAAAGCTAGATATAGGAAATACTAAAGTAAGTAAATTTAAAAAGACTAAGTGGGTATATACATAATGAATAAAGATAAACAAGTTGTAGCTAGTAGTAGTAGAATATTAGGAAATTCTTTAATGAGATCTTCAACTAGAAAAATGGAATAAGAAACTATATTATAATCTTTAATAGATATAGAAATACAAATAGAAACTTTTAGACAAAATAAACTAAAATTAATAAAAGCTTTAAATATATACAAAAAAGGAAATATTTTTAGTAAATCTTTGATATACCAACATTATAGAGAAATATATATTTCTTGTATACACGAAGATCCGTTCATATATTTAGATTTAGTGAAAAAGATTCCTATAAAGAAATAACAAATGAAAACCTTCAACAGACATCTAGGATTAAT
Organism: Forsythia viridissima; assembly: GCA_030279155.1. Lineage (NCBI taxonomy): Eukaryota > Viridiplantae > Streptophyta > Magnoliopsida > Lamiales > Oleaceae > Forsythia > Forsythia viridissima. Next base: position 7,624,623 of record CM059036.1, read on the forward strand.
AACGGTATGAATAAAATGATTACATAGAGAAAATTTAGGAGCCAAAACATTAATATGTTTACAAGATAATAGATTTACAGACATAGAACAGAGATTATTAGAAAGCATAGAATTAGATATGAAAAAAAAATTAGGTATAGTTTATTTTACACCCGATTATTTGGTTAGAACAAATAATTTTTATAAATACATTAAAATAGAAATAAAGACTAGGGGATACCTAATGAAAAGAAATGAAGAAAATCTACTAATATGCCCAAAATTTGTAGGAAGACTTGTAGAAAATAGTCCTACTAAATATAAATTAGAAAATAATCAAATCATCACCTTATTAGGACAGAAATGTGTAAAAGCTATCCTAGCAAAGAAATTTTCTTCAGACACAAATGCAAGATTAGACTGGAATTTAGCAAACCTTTTTAAAAAGCTAATTTTAGTACCAGAAGATAATATTATGTATAAAAATAGCAATGTAACTTTAAGTATTAGATTTGGAAATTACAATTATCAAACAGAAGAAACAAAGCAAGGGGAAAATGAAGAGGAAAGTTGTAGATACATCGAAATAGAAGACTAAGAAAGTGAATAAGAAATTAATGTTTTAGGTGAAGAAAATGAAGACGATGATAAATAATTTGGGTATATAGATTTGGAATGTTATAGGAACTTTAGGAGAACCAGAGAAGCAGAAATTAAGACTATGTTAGAAGAGAAAGATTAACCAAATATAGAAATAAAAAATGGAAGAAAATAGTAGTAAAAAGCCTAAATCAGAAATAGACCACGAGTTTGGAAAAAATAAAAATAAAAAAAGAACCCATGAATAAAGAATACGATATTGGAGGGGGGGAAAAAAGAATCCATGAATTCCTCCTACTCGTATATATGATTGGGAAGACAAAAAATACAGAAGCTCAGGAAAAAAACAAACAGAAGAAGGATGTAGTCTTCCAGTAGCAAGTGATAGAGGATTAATATTAGAATTAAATAATTGCAAACCCCAAGACAGACCTAGCACTTTAACTAAATGGGAAAATTTTGTAATTAGAGCATGTAATAGCTTACCTATACAAGTTACTGTAGAAGAAATATGGGCTTATTTTGAGACTTATTTAAGAAAGACAGCTTTAGATATATATATATATATGTTACAGCCAAAAGACTAAAACCAGATGAAATAAAATTAAGAATGGTTGGAGGAGAAAATCCTAGAAACTTTACTAGTTTTATTCGAGAAATAATTATAAGAACAGACTTAAGTAGAGACAATGTTTATGAACAAAATAAAGCCTTAGAAGAATTAGAAAACCTAAGTATAAGTAACATGAAATACATACAACCGTTTTTATTAGACTTTGAAAGATTAGTTAGTGCGGTAGGATTAGCTTTAGATGTACACATATTAGATAGACTATATAGAAAGATTCCACCACCATGGAATGATAAAATTAAAAATGAGATAAAAACTGAGATTCAAAAGGAACAATTATTAGTGCTACCATAAATTTTATAACAGATAAATTAAAAGAATATTATATAGAAAAAGTAGCTAGAAAGCAATTAAAGAAATTAAATTATTCTTTTTGTTCAGATTTATACACACCTCAAACCTATGATTATAAAAAGAAAAAGAAAAGAATGTATAAAAAAGATAAATGACATAAATAGAAAAAACAATACCAAAATAGAAAAAGATATAATATTAGACAAAGGAGGATATACTATAAAAATAGGAGGCCTAATTATAATAGATACGTTCAAAGACCGAAAAATTGAAAAGATTGTAAATGCTACATTTGTGGAGAGGCTTAAGACATTTTGCTAATAAATGTCCTAATAAAAAAAAATAGAGAGACATTAAATAAATCTATAATAATCGAAGAAATATAGTGTCATATCACAGAGTTATCAGCTAATGAATCTTGTAGTTCAGTATATAGTATATACACAAATGACGAGTTAGATAATTTAGAAATAGTAGAAAGTTCTGATGAAAGCAATAGTAGTACAGAAGATTTAGATTTCTCAATTCTTGATATAAAAATGATGAACATAGAGCAAGAATGTATTCATGAATGGATTAGAGGACAATGATCTGTGATAGACAGATGCACATTATGTAGAATATATCCAGGACATAGAAATAGAAATCAGTGTAAAAATTATTTAGAAATTCAATGTAATAATTGCTTAGGAATCCAAGATGAACCTTACAATAACCCCAAAGACTATAATGAAACCATAGAAAAATTAGAAGATAGAGTAACTAATACTAATAATAGAATTGATAAAATACATGAAACATTAGGAGAAATACAATATAGACTTAGAAATCTAGAAAAAGGAAAACAGCCTATATAAAGCTATACTGAGAATAATTATTTAGAAACAAAAAATCAAGAAGAGATAATATGTCAAATATCTAGAATAAAGCCAACCAAAATTATTAGAATACAAATAGAAGTACAAATCAATAAGATGATTAAATTAAATTTAATAACTTTAGTCGATACAGGATGCACATTTAACAGAATTAGAAAAGACTTAGTTCCAGAAGATTGTAGACAAAAATTAGAACAAAAATTAGAATATGAAATAAAAGGAAGTCAAATGGATGGCAGTAAATTGGAGTTTGGAGAAAGACTTTTTTACTATTGTAAAAGTAGATTTCAAGAAAGATAATATAGCTTAACAACCACCTTAGTAAGTCAGTTAATTAAATATGAATTTGTTATAGTAATAAAATTCCTATTAAGTAGATATAGAAGTTTAACAATTATAAATGATGCAATAATTCTTGAGAAAGACACATCTGTTATACAGACTATAGAAACATCAGAGTTACGAGCTAAGCGTGGTGGACTTTTACCATAAAAAACACAAAATGATTACGAAGATCTAGAAAATTTAGAATTTTTCGATTATTTATCTTTAGAAACCTTAAAAACAGATTTTGTACCAAGAGCAAAAGACTTATTTATTTTTAATAAAAATATAGATCATGTAGAAAATATAGGTAAGATTTTAGTATTAGCTGAATAAACTCAAATAACAGGAGAAGACAGAAATAAAATAGAAGCTAAAATAGAAATTATAATTGAAAATACAAAGATTAGAACCTCATAAATAAAACAAACTAATCAAGATATAAAAGACTTTAAAATTCAGGTTAAAGAATTGTTAAAGTTAAAATTTATAAGACATTCTACTAGTCAACATAGATCAGCAGTTTTTATGGTTAGAAATCATAGTAAAATCAAACGAGGCCAAGCTAGAATGATTATAAATTATAAAAGACTAAATGATAATAAAGTAGAAGACGAATATAAAATACTAGATAAATACATGATTATAAATAAAGTACAAAATAGCAAGATCTTTTCAAAATTTGACTGTAAATCAAGATTTTGGCAAATTAAAATGCACAAAGACTCTATTCCATGGACAGCTTTTACAACTCCGCAAAGACATTTTGAGTGGATTTCCATGCCATTTGGTTTAAAGAATGCTCCATCTATTTTTCAAAGAAAGATTGATTCTATTTTTAATTTTTTACCATTTGTTTGTGTATATATTGATGAAATTTTGGTACATAGCAAAAACATAAAGAACACTTAAAGCATTTAGTAATTGTTTTAAATAACTTTATAGAAAATGGGTTAATTATTAGTAAAAAGAAAATTGAAATAAATAAACAAAAAATAGAATTTCTAAGAATAATCATAACAGAGAAAAATTCAACTTCAACCCCATATAGTAAATAATATTTTACAATTCTCAGATAAAATAGAAGAAACTAAAAAATTGCAAGCATTTTTAGGAATATTAAATTATGTTAGAAGTTTTGTTAAAGATTTAGGTAAAAAGATTGGACATTTATACAACAAATTATCAAGCAAGGGACAAAAGTATTTTAACCAAGTAGACATAGAATTAGTAAGAAAAATAAAAAAATAAAATCTAACAACTACTACTTTTAGATAGTGAATATAAAGTAGTAGAGACAGACAGATGTGAATTAGGATGGGGATGAATTTTATATTTCAAACCAAATAAATATAGTGATAAAAATGAAGAAAAAATTGTAGATATGCTACCGATAAATATAAAATAAAAGGAAAATACTTAACTAGCTTAGATTATGAAAAAATGGCTATAATTCATAGTATAGAAGTTTTAAATTATTTTTAAATACTGAATTTACTATTAGAACAGATTGTGAAGCAATTGTGTTACCACCAGATTTCAGTAAGGCATCCACGGCAGCAAAGGCCCAATAAAGGTCCATATAGGCCAAAGTTAGGCCTCGCTAACGCCTTATAAGCCCAGCAAGGGCCTTCCAGATTCATAGCGGCCTCAGATACCTAGCGAGGGCCTCGTGAATATGTTTAAGGCCCATCAACACATCGGCACTCTAGAATCGAGTATGGCAGAGCCCTTGAAGAGCCTCGATATTCAGGGCCGACCCAGAGCACTTCGCCAGCAATCGATCCGTCACAAAGCCGCAGGCACTGTGGTATTTTGGAATAACCAGAGATGTATTCAAAGAAAGATTGTGTTTGATTGGCACACGGATTCTCACAAGGAAACCAAATATCAATTTCTTAAAGATTACGCAATGTGATAAGGGAAATCAACTTAAATAAAGGATAGAATTTGGGAGATTACATTGACAAACAATTACCCTTATCTCATAAGGAAGGATGATCCAATCAGATATCTAATTGATTGTTTTCTTAAATCAATTAGGACTCTGAGGTTATAAATACTACATCTCCAGTTGTTCTAAGGTACGCATTATTCTCACCCTTAAACTTTGCTCAAATCATTGCCTGCTTGTCCCTCCCACACCCAATTCATTATTCTCCGTTATAATACTCTATATATCGGTAGTTGACTTGATTGTCGGAGTACCAACGATCATCGGACCCTTTTTTCCTGGTGATCTTGGTGCCTAACGGTCATCCTAGTGTACAGGTAACATACAGGTTGACAGATGATTGACTAAAGATCTGTTGACACGTGGATAATACAGATTCTGACGTCAACAGATTGGCATAGTCTGTGGAAATCGAAAAATGTTACATAACCTAAAACTTGTGGTAAAAACGTGTTTTCTACCCCAAAAGAGCATGGCAACAGAAAATTCTCTGGAAGAAGAAGTAGAGTCTCATCATACTGACTTGCGGTAGGAAAGCGTTTATGACCTTCAGAACGTAACCTGCCGCAAGAGGAAAAGACAACGACAGAAGTGAACGGTCGAGCAAGAAAGCCAAGACCTAGAGCTAGATAATGCCCGGATGAAGACAGCGCTGAACTGTTGGAGAATCAATCTCTTCAACATGGACCCAAGCGTAGTCGTGCCCGGCGAAGCCCTTCGAGGTTCGGTTTGATAGAGAGCCATCGATCTCAGGACGACCTGCCAATTTCAAACGATAAGAATCCTCATAATATAAATCCAAGGCCCTCGCAAGATAATCAGAATGGGAGATCTCTTCCAGCGGGTGAAAACCAGTCGGCTCCTGCTGCCAGTGTGTTAGATAGGTTAGGGGTGGGATCTTCCATAACACCACCTCTACCGGTGCACAGCAGACACACTGAGCGTAATGAGGCCCGTACAGAAGGGAGAAAGGACCCGAAGCTTGTTCCTGCGAGGCTTGTGGACGAGAAGGAAGAGTGGAAATGTGATGAGGATGATGATGATGATAACCTCCCATTCACCAACATATTGAAGGCCAGGGAGGTCTCTGTTAATTTCAGAATGCCCCTGATGGACAAGTATAACAGAAGAGGCGACCCCACATATCACATCAACGTATATAAGACGAAGCTCCAAGGTCATTCCCTCGTAGTGAAGTGCAAAAATTTCCATACCACCCTTACATCCGATGCGAAGAGGTGGCACAACAAACTGAAACGAGGAAGCATCAAGAGTTGGCCCCAACTCAAACGGGAATTCATCAAAACTTTCATTGGCAACTGGACAATGATAGCCGTTATTGCTCAACTCCACTACATTCGATAGAAGGAAGGAGAGTCGGTGAATAGCTATTTCAAAGCGCTGTCATCAACAAAATTGAGAACGTCACCAATGAAAAGGCTTTGGACACGCTAGTGACTGGACTTCACATGTGCACCCCTTTCTGGAGAGATGTCCAAAATAATCAACCCAAAATCTACAGTCAGCTAGTAGACTTGATCCAGTGAGAAATTTGGTCGGAGGAGATGATCGAGAATAGAGAAAGAGAAGAAAGAGACCGAGGTAATCGCTATTGGAGAGAAGGGCGGCATTCTCTAGAGCCCAGCTTCAATCGCTTTTGAAGAAAGCATTCTCCCGAGTAGCATAGCAACCGCTATAGGAGATTCAATAAGACAAACGATCCCAACCCCTCGTGCTAGACCACTCGTAGCGGTTCACCCGCCAGCTATTCTTCCACCCAAGTTCTGCAGCATACACAGAACACAGGTGCATAACACTGAAGATTGTCCCGACGTAAGGGAACTGATCAACCACGAGAATTATGGACAAAGAGAGGAGAATCGACCGGCCTAAGGACGTCGATGACCATCCAATCAAGGGTGAAGACCTCTGTCCTGGAACCAGGACGATGGACCTCCTCTCAATGACAGAGAAAACGACAGAAACATGGACCCTCCAAGGACGGAAGTGCCTTTTAGAGCCTTCCTGGTCTGAGAAATTAATACAATCATATGAGGGCCCTATGTTGGAGGGCATACGATGAATTCACAGTGAAATTACACGAAGGCAACAAGAGAAGAACCGGTGGAAAGTTGGCAGGTTCATGGGCACTGATCCAAGGCCCCGCAAATCATATTCACAAAACGACGGGTATACACTACCCGCATTGTGACGCCTTGGTAGTCCACGCTGTTGTGGCAAAAAATGGGATAGGACAAGTGCTAGTAGATGACAAAAGTGCCTTGAACATCCTATTTGGCAATGCCTTTGACTAAATAGATGTGGATCATGAACTGACAGCCATTTCAGAACCACTGTTCGATTTCATGGGAGATAGCCTCGTCCTCCAAGGTAGAATCAACTTCGCGGTGGACTTTGGAGAGCCTCCGTGTCATCTGAGGAAATTTATAGAGTTCTTAGTGGTCGATACTCGCTCCGCCTATCATAGAGTCCTCGGAGGGCCCACGCTCAAGGACCTGCAGGCGGTTACCTCCATCCATCACTTGGCAATGAAGTTCTCGATGCCAAGATGAGTCGCCAAGGTTCACGGTAATCAAACAAAGGCAAGGGCCTACTATATGAATGCACTCCAAAAGGTAGCAAAGTGCAAGGACGTTTCTCCCTCGGTGATGGCAATAAGATATAGCTGATGGACATCGACCCTGAAAAATAGACGAGGAAATGATACTGGACAAGGGATTGTAGGCTCAGATTCTCTAGCCTCTCTCGCGATAGAGCTGGAAGCCTTCCCTATAAACTCCTCAGACCCTACCCAAATGTTGCTTATGGGGCAGAAACTTGAGGAAAAGATGATTGAGAAACTGAAGCAGTTCTTGCGAGAGAACACCGACGTCTTCGCATAGAAACATAGTAACATGGTGGAGACTGATCCATCTGTGGCTTGCCACGCCCTGAAGGTGGACCCTAAAATACGCCCCAAGATCCAAAAGAGAAGGCCGATATATGGTGTCTTGAAAGAGGAAGTTGACAAGCTATTGGCAAATGGGTTCATTAAAGAGGCAGTCTACTCCCAATGGGTATCCAATCCCGTGTTGGTGAGGAAACGCAAGAAGTGGAGGGTGTGTATAGACTTCTCTGACTTGAATCAGGCGTGCCCCAAAGACAGCTTATTGTTACCATGCATTGATTAGTTGGTTGATGTAAATGCCGGCCACAAGCTTACTTAGCTTTATGGATGCATACTCTAGCTACTACCAGATCTCGATGTTCGTGGGAGACGAGGAGCACACCTCATTCATTACGGACCAAGGGTTATACTCTTACTAGATGATGTCCTTCGGGCTAAAGAACGTCGGAGCTACATATCAGTGGTTAGTGAACTGCATGTTCTCAGAACAGATTGGAAACACAATTGAGGTCTATGTTGATGACATGCTAGTGAAGAGCGTGAATGCCGAAGAACACATTGGACACTTGAAATAGATGTTCAAAATTCTCCAAAAATACTGCATGAAGCTCAACTCCCTGAAGTGCGCCTTCGGAGTCGTATCGAGGAAATTTCTAGGCTACATGGTGAATCAACGCAGGATAGATGCTAATCCGGAGAAGATCAAAGAGCTCATCGACATGCGATCGCCATCCTCTCCCAATGAGGTGCAGAGCCTTACATGAAGATTGGCAGCCCTGAACCGATTCATATTGAAAGCGTGACCGTTGCCAGTCCTTCTTTTAGACCATCAAATGAAGGAAGCGGTTTGAGTGGACTGAAAAATGTGAGAATGCATTCCGGGAACACAAGACCCTCATCGGGCTGGCCTCTATTGCTGTCTAAACCAAAGAACAATGAAATGCTGCTTATCTAGCTCGCGGTGTCCGAGAGGCGGTGAGCTCAATATTGATTCGAGAGGAAGGCCCGACGCAGATCCCTGTCTACTATGTGAGCAAGGCCCTGCAAGATGTGAAAATGAGGTACCCAGACATGTAGAAGCTCACTCTGTCCGTGGTAATCGTATCCAAGAGAAGAAGGTGAGAAAATTTCAGATCTACATCGACTCGCAGCTGGTGGTTAACCAAGTCGACGAAACCTTCACAGCTCGAGAGCATTCTATGGTGGCATATCTGAAGAAGGCCAAAGATCTTCTGTCCCATTTTGAGGTATTTGAATGACTCCAGATTCCTCGAATTGAGAATGTCTATGTTGATACTCTTTCCAAGTTGGCGAGTAGTAAAGACTCCGACTTGATGAGAGCCATCCCAGTTGAAAAGCTTAGCCGACCGTCCACTGACGAGACTCTGCCGCAGAATACCATGATGATCACTAAGTCTCCTAAATGGATGAAAGAGATCATCGCATACTTAACCGACCAAGTTCTACCAAACAACAGGGAGGAAGCACAGAAGCTCCGCAGGTTGGCAACGAAATCCATATTACACGATGGGATCTTATATAAGAGAGGTTTTAGCCACCATCTCATACGCTGCATTACTTAGGAGGAGGCGGATTACGTGATAAAAGAGTTACATGAGAAAATCTGTGGTAATCACTTAGAAGGGATGGCCCTAGCGCAAAAGGTACTGAAGTAAGAATACTATTGGCCGACCATGAAGAAGGATTCGCATGCTTATGCGAGGAAATGCGACAAGTGCCAGAAATTCGCCATTGTGCTGAAGCTTTCAGCTCAGAACCTCATCCCAGTCACCATTCTTTGGCCTTTCGCCAAATGGGGGATCGATTTTATAGGTCCCCTCCCAACTGGAAGGGATGGGGTCAAGTTTGTGGTCGTAGCAGTAGACTATTTCACCAAGTGGTGCGAGACTGAACCTCTGGCCAAAATCATGGAGGAAAACACATGGAAGTTCTTCTGGAATATCTTCGTCTATCGTTTCAGGATACCCCGACTCCATTGTTTTTGACAACGGTACGCAATTCGTTGGGAATAAATTTAACTCGAACTGTGAAGAGTTCGGCTTTCAGAGGGATTTCTCCACTCCCTACTATCCCCAGTCCAACGGCTAGGTGGAAGTCGTAAACAAGATCATCAAGCACACCTTGAAAAGAAAGTTGGAATCCACCAAATGAGGGTAGGCCGAAGAATTACCCGAGACTCTATGGTCATATCAGACCACATCTCGGACAGCGACTTGAGAAACTCCTTTCACCATGGCATATGGAGCGGAAGCAATGATTCTTGTCGAAGTATGAATACCTTCTCCAAGGTATTTACACTTCAACGAAGTGATCAATGAGGATCTACGCAGGGCAAACCTTGACTTGTAGGAAGAAAGGCACGCCGACTCGAAACTATTACTCGAAAGTTAACTCGAAAAGAAGATGGCTAGATACTATAACTCGAAAGTTAAGAACAAGACCTTCCACGTCAACGACTTCGTCCCAGAAAAGGTTTTCTTGGCTAATAGAGAAGTGGGGGCTGGGACCCTCGGACCCACTTGGGAAGGACCTTATAAGATCATCGAAGAGGTTTGACCGAGAATCTACATATTAGAGGACTCAGAGGGAAGGGAGACGAGGCATCCGGCATCCCTAGAACATCACGCATCTACACCCATACTACCAGTAGTTTTTCATTCTGTTTTGTTCTTTTTTTTGTCAGCGCTAATCTGAATATTAGTGTTTCTTTCGACTTTGTTCAGACGCTACATTATTTCAATAAAGATCAATACTTCCCAAGTTATAATACTCTCTGCCCAATCGTATAGTAGAGAAAGCTCAGCAGCAAGGGAGTGTGGTTCGTGGCCAACTCTTTCAACTCGTTCTATAAATATTCAACCCGTATTCATACAAACGAGTAAAGAAAGCTCGACAGTGATGGAGTGTAGTTCGCGGCCAATTCTTTTAACTCGTTGGATAAATATTCAACGCATAATCAAACAAGTAAAGAAAGCTCGGCAACAAGGGAGTGTGGTTCGCGGCCAAATCTTTCAACGCGCTAGATAAATATTCAATGCGTATTCATACAAACAAGTAAAGAAAGCTCGGCAGCGAGGGAGTGTAGTTTGAGGCCAACTCTTTCAACCCACTTGATAAATGTTCAAAGCGTATTCATACAAATAAGTAAAGAAAGCTCGGCAGTGAGGAAGTGTGGTTCGTGGCTAACTCTTTCAACTCGCTGGATAAATATTCAATGCGTATTCATACAAATAAGTAAAGAAAGCTCGGCAGTGAGAAAGTGTGGTTCGTAGCCAACTCTTTCAACTCACTAGATAAATATTTAATGTGTATTAATACGAACAAGTATAGAAAGCTTGACAGCGAGGGAGTGTGGTTGGCGGCCAACTCTTTCAACTTGCTGGATAAATATTTAACATGTATTCATACAAACAAGTAAAGAAAGCTCGACAGCGAGGGAGTGTGGTTCGCAGTCAACTCTTTCAACTCGCTGGATAAATATTCAACGCATATTCATACAAACAAGTAAAGAAAGCTCAGCAGCGAGGGAATGTGGTTCGCGGCCAACTCTTTCAACTCGCTTGATAAATATTCAATGCGTATTCATACAAATAAGTAAATAAAGCTCGACAACGAGGGAGTGTGATGTGCGGCCAACTCTTTCAACTCGCTGGATAAATATTCAACGCGCATTCATACAAATAAGTAAAGAAAGCTCGGTAGCGAGAGAGTGTGGCTCGCAGCCAACTCTTTCAACTCACTGGATAAATATTCAACGCATATTTATACAAATAAGTAAAAAAAGCTCGGTAGCGAGGGAGTGTGGTTCGTGGCCAACTCTTTCAACTCGCTGGATAAATATTCAACGTGTATTCATAAAAATAAGTAAAGAAAGCTCGGTAGCGAGGGAGTGTGGCTCGCTGTCAACTCTTTCAACTCGCTGGATAAATATTAATACAAACAAGTAAAGAAAGCTCGACAACGAGGGAGTGTGGTTCGCGGCCAACTCTTTCAACTCATTGGATAAATATTCAACGTGTATTCATACAAACAATTAAAGAAAGCTCGACAGCGAAAGAGTGTGGTTCGCGGCCAACTCTTTGAACTCGCTGGATAAACATTCAACAAGTAATCAAACAAGTAAATAAAGTTCAACAACGAGAGAGTATGGTTCACAGCCAACTCTTTCGACTCGCTAGATAAATCTTCAACACGAATTCATACAACAAGTAAAGTAAGCTCGGCAGCTAGGAAGTGTGGTTCGCGGCCAATTCTTTCAGCTCACCTGATAAATATTGAACGCGTATTCATACATATAAGTAAAGAAAGCTCGGCAGCGAGGGAGTGTGGTACGCAGCCAACTCTTTCAACTCGCTGGATAAATATTCAACGCATATTCATACAAACGAGTAAATAAAGTTCAGCAGCGAGGAAATTTGGTTTGCGACCAACTCTTTCAACTCGCTGGATAAATATTCAATGCATATTCATACAAATAAGTAAAAAAAAGCTCGGCAGCGAGGGAGTGTGGTTTGCGGCCAACTATTTCAACTCACTGGATAAATATTCAACGTGTATTCATACAAATAAGAAAAGAAAGCTCGGTAGCGAGGGAGTGTGGCTCGCTGCCAACTCTTTCAACTCGCTGGATAAATATTCATACAAACAAGTAAAGAAAGCTCGATAACGAGAGAGTGTGATTCGCAGCCAACTCTTTCAATTCACTGGATAAATATTCAACGTGTATTCATACAAACAAGTAAAGAAAGCTCGACAACGAGAGAGTGTGGTTCACAGCCAACTCTTTGAACTTGTTGGATAAACATTCAACACGTAATCAAACAAGTAAAGAAAGTTCAACAGCGAGGAAATATGGTTCGCGGCCAACTCTTTCAACTCTCTAGATAAATATTTAACACGTATTCATACAACAAGTAAAGTAAGCTCGGCAGCCAGGGAGTGTAGTTCGCGGCCAATTCTTTCAACTCGCTTGATAAATATTGAATGCGTATTCATACATATAAGTAAAGAAAGCTCGGCAGCGAGAGAGTGTGGTACGCGGCCAACTCTTTCAAGTCGCTGGATAAATATTCAACGCGTATTCATACAAATAAGTAAAGAAAGCTCGACAGTGAGGGAGTGTGGTTCGTGGTCAACTCTTTCAACTCACTGGATAAATATTCAACGCATATTCATAAAAATAAGTAAAAAAAGCTCGACAGCGAGAGAGTGTGATTTGAGGCCAACTCTTTTAAATTGTTGGATAAATATTCAACGCGTATTCATACAAACAAGTGGAGAAAGCTCGACAGTAAGGGAGTGTAGTTTGCGGCCAACTCTTTCAACTCGCTGGGTAAACATTCTACTCTTATACATTCATCCAACGAAAGCAAAGCATTTGATAACTACAAATGATGAGAAACGTGGATATTTTTCATTAATGAATTTGATGAAAGTAGTATAAACAAATATTACAGAAGGTCATGATTTCTACGTTTTTGTCGAACCTTTGGGATCGGTATAACTAGAGATTCCTAAATCAATTAGGACTCTGATGTTATAAATACTACATCACCAATTGTTCTAAGGTACGTATTATTCTTACTCTTAAACTCTGCTTAAATCTCTGCCTGCTTGTCCCTCCCACAACCAATTCGTTATTCTCCTGTATATTACTCTATGTACCAACAGTTGACTTAATAGTCGAAGTACTAACGATCGTCGGACCCTTTTTCCCCGATGATCTTGGTGTCTAACAGTCGTCCTAGTGTGCAGGTAACATACAGATTGGCAGAAGATTGACTAAAGATCTATTGACACGTGGATAGTCCAGATTCCGACATTAACAAATTGTTAAATTTATTAAAAAGACAAATTTTGATAAAATTATACATAAAAGGTTGTTAAAACTGTATGAAATCTTAAATAGCTATTAGGTAAATATTGAACACATAGATGGAAAAAATAACATTTTAGTCGATAATTTAAGTAGATAGGTTATTGACTTTCTGATTGCAGATGGATCAAAGGATGGTGAACTTTGAGAATATCACTTTAAGAGTGGTCCCTCAAGGATCTAATCTTCGATTTAGAGGAAATAATTTAGAAAGACTCCTAGAAAAAGAAAGGTGCCTACTAGTTAATCTCTGGATGGCAAGAGACTCTAAACAGAAATTAGATAGCATTAATGCTTTAGCTAACTATTTTTGACAGACACGTAATCGAGTAGAAAGAAAAAAAATTAGTTTTTTTTGAAGTAATCAAAGGAAGACAACTAGAAGTTTATAACTACTGACCAGAATTAATTCAACAGATAGACAGATTTTCAGAACCCCTTTTCAAAAGATTTTACACTCTTGAAGAAGCCTTAAATCATTGTAGACATACTATTGGATTTAATTTTTTCATATCTTAAAAAATTAGATAGACAATGCATGCATCTATTTTTCAACCATCATCCTCTTCCTTTCAAACTTCATCTTTGCTACTTTGTAACAGTTGTGAAACTATAACTAGAGTAGTTAGAAATCTTAATTATTAAAAGATGAGATTATTAAATTACATGCGACCTTAGAAAGATTTAATTCTGAAGATATTTTGCAAAAGGAAATTGTTCAAAAACATCATTACTTTTTCCAATAGAAAATATCCTCATAAAATAGAAATATTTATTGAACTAACAGATTTTACAGCTGCATGATTACATAGAGAAAATTTAGGAGCCAAGATATTAATATGTTTATAAGATCATAGATTTACAGACATAGAACATGGATTATTAGGAAGCACAGAATTAGATATGAATAACAAATGAGGTATAGTTTATTTTACACCCGATGATTTGGTTAGAACAAAGAATTTTTATAAAGACATTAAAATAGGAATAAAGACTATGGGAAAACAAATGAAAAGAAATGAAGAAAGTCTACTAATATGCATAGGATTTGTAGGAAGACTTAGCGAAAATAGTAGTACTAAATATAAATTAGAAAATGATCAAATCATCACCTTATTAGGACAGAAAGGTATAAAAGCTATCACAGTAAAGAAATTTTCTTCAGAGACAAATGCATGATTAGACTGAAATTTAGCAAACTTTTAGAAAAGCCAATTTTAGTACCAGAAGATAATATTATGTATAAAAATAGCAATGGAAGTATTATATATGGAAATTACAATTATCAAACAGAAGAAACAAAGCAAGACGAAAATGAAGAGGAAAGTTGTAGATATATTGAAATAGAAGACTGTAGAAGTGAAGGAGAAATTAATGCTTTAGATGAAGAAAGTGAAGATAATGATAAAGAATTTGGGTAAATAGATATAGAATATTATAGGAACTTTAGGAGAACAGAGAAGCGGAAATTAAGACTCTGTTATAAGAGAAAGATCAACTAAATATAGAAATAAAAATAGAAGAAAGTAGTATAAAATGCCTTAATCAAAAACAGACCAAGAGTTTGGAAAAAGAAAATAACCCATGAATAAAGAATATGATATTGGAGAAAAATAAACCCTTCGAAGAATTAGAAAAACTAAGTATAAGCAACATGAAATACATACAATCGTTTTTATTAGACTTTGAAAGATTAGTTAGTGCAGCAGGATTAGAATTCTTAAATCTTTTTATTTTTTACATATTAAAAGAAAAAGAAATCAAAAATAGGTGCGGTTCCCCCACCCAAAAAAGAAAAGCTTATTGTTCAAAAAAGAGTCAATGTTAGGAGAAGAACTCTGTTGGTAGAGAAGCGGCGCTGGTAGAGCACCTCCGCATCTGCAGATTGAGTTTGATGTGTTGGGAATTGAGACCAATTCCTTTATTACCCACAAGATCCTTGTTCAAAGAAATATAACGAAACAGAAAAATATAAAAATAGAGAAAGATTTACGGACTGTCAAAATTTTTACTATATGAAAAATTGTTACAATCATATAGATTTCATTCACCTAAATCTCCAAGTATCTCAAGAAAAATAATATCCTAAGCTTTACCGCACCCACCATTTTCTACTTTTTGTACAATCCACAAAGAAAACAAGAAAAACAACTAGGATGCTAGGCTTACAATTTTTCTCTCAGAAAACCCTCAAGTCACAACTACAAAAGAGAATAAACTATGTCAATTTATAGTTAACGAATGACCTAATTTTCTTACAAGTTTAAACTGCCAAGGAGTCCAAGATTTGAAAACTTGTTCAATTTTAGTTGACCTAGATGCCTTCCAAGTTTCGACTACCAAAGTGTCCAAGATTAGAAAACTTGTAATTTTAGTCGACCTAGAAGTCTTCCCTTTCAACAATTAGTGCATCTTTTGATTTTGGCAAGTTTTCAGAAAAAATTCCAACAATCTCCACCTTGACCAAAAACGAGTCAAAAATCAATCATCTCTTCTGCAGCTCTTCATCTCGATACATAAAAAAATGGTACACTTTAACAATCCCAATTATCAAAACAGAGAATTAACATACTCCACCATATAAGTATAATCACTTAGAATTAACGACTTCTAAGAATTTCATCAGCTCATGTCGAATAAATTTGCTGAAATATTATGGTGCAACTCTCTTGCTTGACTTACTTAGAAGTTCATCAGCCATCGACATCAATTCTACTACACACCTTCCATTAATATCAAACCAATGCCCGTGTGCAAATATGTGGACCCGCTAGTAGTAACACATCCTCTATCATGACAACTAGCATATGCCACGATGATATAAATATTTACTCAAGCGACATCATCATCTCCCATAAAAAGAGACATATTGTCCGTATCTGATGTGGAGCAGTTAGCCGAGCCTGCTCCACCTTTTGGATAATTTTTCCTCACTTGACTAGGTTGTCCACAATTACAACAAAATACTTTCATTTTCATGGATTTATTTTTCTTCCATTTTTCAGCAACAAGTAATGAGTTTTCAGATGAAATATTACTTCCACCACTCAACCTTTTTTCTTCAGAAATTAATTTACTTGTAACTTCTTCAAAACTCACAGTTTTTTTCCCATACATCAAAACTGGTTTGATGTGTTCATAGGATGATGGAAGAGACCAGATGAGTCTTAACGCTTTATCCTCATCATCAAGTTTAACTCCAATAGTCTCCAGTTCAGAAACGATCCCATTGAGAACACTCAGGTGGTCTGAAATTTTTGTACATGCATTCATTCGCAGAGAATGAAACTGTTCTTTCAAGTACAACCGATTTGAAAGACTCTTTGTTTGATACAACTGTTCAAGTTTTTCCCAAAGTTCCTTTGCAGCAGATATTCCATGAATATTTGCAAGAACATTTTTTGATAAACATAAACGTATTGTACTTGCAGCTTTCAATTTCAAATCTTTCCAAACCTCATCGTTCATACTGAATCTTTCAGTATCTTTGTCAGAAACAAGGGTTGGTTTTCCTTGCAAAGCCTTGTGAAGTCCTGATTGAATCAAAACATCATTGACTTGTACTTGCCACAAGTTAAAATTGATTTTTTCGTCAAATTTCTCCACGTCATATTTAATAGACATATCTTCTCTGTGCGCCAACATTTTGAACGACCTGATGCTCTGATACCACTGTTGGGAATTGAGACCAATTCTTTTATTGCCCATAAGATCCTTGTTCAGAGAAATAAAACGAAACATAAAAATATAAAGATAGAGAAAGATTTACGGACTTTCAAAGTTTTCACTCTATGAAAAATTGTTACAATCATATAGATTTCATCCACCCAAATCCCTAAGTATCTCAAGAAAAATAATATCCTAAGCTTTACCGCACCCACCAATTTCTACTTTTTGTACAACCCACAAAGAAAACAAGAAAAACAACTAGGATGCTAGGCTTAAAAAATTTTTCTCAGAAAACTCTCAAGTCACAACTACAAAAGAGAATAAACTATGTCAATTTATAGTTAACGAATGACCTAATTTTCTTACAAGTTTAAACTGCCAAGGAGTCCAAGATTTGAAAACTTGTTCTATTTTAGTTGACCTAGATGCCTTCCCAGTTTCGACTACCAAAGTGTCCAAGATTAGGAAACTTGTAATTTTAGTCGACCTAGAAGTCTTCCCTTTAAACAATTGGTCCATCTTTTGATTTTGGCAAGTTTTGAGAAAAAATCACAACATGATGATGGTTGTACGATGGTAGAGCATAAATCGGTGGGCGAACACTGGCAGGACCAAAATCACCAGCGTTTTTTGTAGTGGAGCAAGATCTCCGGCATTTGGAAATATCATTATGATGGCATCTTCAAGCTCCTTCCCGAGCGACGCCTCACCTAACATCACCGTTCGTAAAGAAGAAATATTGTCATATTTATTCGCCAGCGGACTTTTAACAATGGACAAAACAATCGGCAGCACAAAGGGCCAATCGTCACTTTATATTTCTATATCAACTCCAAAAATGACAGAATATCAAATTTATGCATAATCAGAATTGCTGCCCCATCTCTCAATCCACACAGCCGAACTAAATTCAGTGAATAAATGTGAAACAATGGCAGAACACACATAATCACATCTTCACTGTGTGTATATACAGATTTGGATTATCCCCGTAAACTTGTTGGGCTACATTGGTGTGTAAGCATCACCGGAGATGCATGCTGATAATTGGGTCTGGGCTTCACGTTTAGGGAGTTGAGTTGGGTCGGGTTAGGTGGAGTGGGGTGATTTTTTTTTTCTATTTTTATAATAGAATATAATAAACTATTTTGTCTTTGTTAAATTGGTCAAATTTAGGCTACAGATATATATTTTTTTAATTAACAGACCACTGAACAAAATATGTACAGTCAAAATGTCTTTTGGTAAACATAATTAGATGTTTTGGAACTTGATGACATAGTTTTATTATTTTAAGTGAAAATCTGTAAAAAAAAAAAAATGTTTAGGATTTATTTGTACTTTTAAAAAGGTTAGGGTTCTAATTGTAATTTTTTCATTGTATTTTCTTTTTTCTATCATTTTAATTTATTTAAGCCAGGGGAAATTTTGTCTAAAAAATTACTTGGGGACCATTTGTGCGAGTAAAATAAAAGGATGTGAACGATATCTGCGAATAAAATTAAATAAGAATGATATTGTTACAAAGCTAAAAGAATGAGGACTGTAAGTGTAATTAACTCATATATAAAAGGTTATGATAAATTACACTCGGGACCTTAACATTTGAAAGTTGTCTCAATTTCATCTACGTTCAATTTTATTTGCAATCATTTTCAATACACTACAAAAAACCGTGGCTTCAGAAGCGAATTTTCCGTTGCTGAAGCCACGATATCTATGCCTAATAGTTGCTACCAACAGACTATTTGCAATGGAATTTTCTTTGCTATTTTGAGGGTCGCTGAAAGTTACCAATGGAATTTCCGTTGGTAATCTTCACAAACGAAATTTCCGTTGGTAATAGTGTTTGTCATTTGTCCCAACCATTTACCTACGAAATATCCGTTGGTAATGACACAAACTATTCCGTTGGTAATGTCCAAACCCTTTACCAACGGA
This sequence comes from Forsythia viridissima, assembly GCA_030279155.1. Taxonomy (NCBI): domain Eukaryota; kingdom Viridiplantae; phylum Streptophyta; class Magnoliopsida; order Lamiales; family Oleaceae; genus Forsythia; species Forsythia viridissima. The sequence continues at coordinate 7,643,697 of CM059036.1, forward strand.
AACCAACGGAATTTCTGTTGGTAATGTCCAAACCCTTTACCAACGAAATTTCCGTTGGTAATGAAACACGTTTTTACCAATGGAAATTCTCTTGGTAACTTTCAGCGACCTTCAAAATAGCAACAGAAATGACAAACACTATTACCAACGGAAATTCCGTAGGTAATGTCCCAAGTCTTTACCTATGGAAATTCCGTAGATAATAGTGCAAATTTTTAATAATTAAAAAATAATAATTTTATAAACTTGGTGGACCCCTGACCCGACTTGCCAATTATGGGCTTGAAACTCGACCCACCAAAGGCCTGACCTAATACACTAAGCTTTGTCAAGCATTTTTATTATTTTACTAATTTAGAATGGATGTAATGTGATTTGAACCTTTGACTTAAGAGTTGTGAAGCTACAGCCAAACCATTGGAGACAAATGAATTCTTGTAATTGTTTTTGTTTTTATAATATATATTAGTTCAATGAGTAACATTTTCTATAATTTCTTATAAAGTAAAAAATAATATTAGTGAAAAATCAAATTCCACATTATGTTAACACTTAAAATATTACATTGCTCGAAAAAAATGTATAGCTGTACAAACTGTATGAAATGATGATAAACATTATTTGCTTTCACATTTAAATACGAAATGCCCCCAACTAAAGTGGTGTCGTACAATAGGTAAACTACTCCACCTATATTTTCTTCGTATGAGATTATAGTTTGAATCTTTTTTATTATTGTAATTGCATATATAACTTCGTTGTAGAAATTCGAATGTTAAATGAGTGCTTGTTTGGCTGCCCTTTTTTTCATCTCCAAAATCCATTTTGCATTAAATTTGGTGGGCCATGACTGAATTCCTCTTACACACTTTTTGACTTACATTGCAGTTTAACAAAATTGCCCTCAATCAATTAAATATCATTTGAAAGTTAAAAGGACAATTTGGTCATTTCATCTCAAATTCTTTTGAAAAGTCATGCTCAAAAATAGATTTTGGAGATTAAAATGCCTACTGAACATGCTCTGAATGAAACTTTATTTACGACTAATCCTTAAGTGATTAACATTCAATTCTATATAGTTGAATCTTTTTTCATTTTCAAAATTTGATTTACATTACTCATAAAAAATATGCGGGTAACAAGACTTACTCTTCACCAACATTTTCTGTAGCTCAATAGTTGAAATATTAATATTACATATGGATTATATGTGGGTAATAGGTTGAAAGATTTTTTCGACTTATGAATTACTCTTCACATAAATTTCTTTTATTTGAATAGATGAATTGTGTTTTTTGGTCTTCAAAATTGATTTATACCGCCTACAGAATTTTCGTAGGTAATAAGAATCACTTTTTACCAACAGATATTCCGTAAGTGAAATGTTGAAATATTTTTGGGTTTTCAAAATTAATTAATATCACCAACGAAATTTCCGTAGATAATATGATTCACCCTTCACCAACGGATATTCCGTAGGTGAAAGGTCGATAATATTTTGTGGTTTTCAAAATTAATTAATATAATCAACGAAATTTTCGTAGGTAATATGATTCTCTTCACCAACGGATATTCCGTAGGTAAAATGTCAAAATATTTTTTGGTTTTCAAAATTAATTAATATCACCAATAGAATTTTCATAGGTAATAAACAAAATTTTCATAGGTAATATGATTCACTCTTCTCTGACGGATATTCTGTTGGTAAAAGGTCGAAATATTTTTTGATTTTCAAAATTAATTAATATCACCAACGGAATTTCTGTAGTAATATGATTCACTCTCCACCAACGGATATTTCGTTGGTGAAAGATCGAAATATTTTTTGGTTTTCATAATTAATTAATATCACCAAACGGAATTTCTTTAGGTAATATGATTCACTCTTCACCAACGAATATTCCGTTGGTGAAAAGTCGAAATATTTTTTGGTTTTCAAAATTAATTAATACCACCAACAGATTTTCCTTAAGTAATATGATTCACTCTTTACCAACGGAATATCACGGATATTCCGTTGGTGAAATGTCCAAATATTTTTTGGTTTTCAAAATTAATTAATATCACCAACAGAATTTCCGTATGTAATATGATTCACTCTTCACCAACGGATATTCCGTTAGTGAAAAGTGAAAATTCGTTGGTAAAAAACTATTACCTTTGCCAACGGAAAAGCTGTCGCTGATTACCGTAGGTGAAAGATCATCACTTTTTCCAACGGATAATCCGTTGGTAAATTTCTGTTGGTGAAAAGACAATTTTTAGTAGTGATATTTCAGTAATTCACACATTTGGTTTTTTACGATAATTTTGTCCACCAACCTAAATAAACTAAGATGGCAAAAATGAAAAATATGAGAAAAATTTGCAACAGAATTCTTAAATATTTCAAAAATATATCATAAAATCTTACACTTTCTAATCCTAGTATTTAAGTAAAAAAAAAATAACAAAAGAAAAAAAAAATTGAAAAGAAAAAAAAGAAAATATCTTAACCTTCCCGTACCCCCCCCCCCCCGCCCCGCCCCGCCCCGTCCCGTCCCGTCCCGTCCCGTCCCGTCCCCACAAACCGATAGTACAAGATACACGTTATTGCCTATATTATTGTGGCCTTGAAAAAATCGCTGTAGAGCAGTGGAACAAGTGTAGAGAAAGTATGGTAGTGGTGGTGGTCGTGCCCAGACTTTATATGAGGCCTAAGAGGCAGCTGCCTCGAGCCTAAAATATTTGGGGGCCCCTAGATCTAAAATATTGTGTTAAAGTTTTTTTTTTTTTTTTTATTTGAAAGGATTAGCTAGAGCAGTCCGAACCCACATTTAATTAAAAAAGACATCTTAATTAAAATCTCGTCTTTTCCAAATTTGAAAGTTGAAACATATAATCTCGACTCGATTTCAAAGTTTAAATCACCTATCTCCCTCTCCAGTCCGGCAAAAACCCACTCCACAGTCTACGTTAAGTCACCATAGTTTTTTTTATTACATTTTTCTACGAGAATTGTAAGCGATACTTCTCTTTTAACCGTTCTAATTCATTTTAGATAATTTATATATTTCATGAGTTAAACTTTTATATATATATATTTTTTTTGTAATGATTGAACCAATTGAATTGATTAAAATGAAGTTGATGTTAAAATTTCTTGTCGACATCAGATTTTGCATCACTAAAATTTGTTTCTCGTATATGTCTATATGCTGATAATCTTCTTGCAAAATAGGTAATGATAAAAAAGAAATTATGGACTTTCTTTATTGTCGAATATTATATTTTGTTTGTCGTTTTATTGTTGAATTTTGAGTTTATAGATTTAGTTTTGAAAAATTCTTACGAAGAAAAGAATTTGAATGCACACTACGATTTAAGGGTCCAGTTTTTAAAATTCGATTTAGGCCTGGAAAACATAAAGTCCGACCCTGGTGGTGGTGGTGAGGAAAACTCTCACTCTTCACTTATCTCTTTGAAGGGTCCACCATTGTCCATTCCCCTACTTATCTCATGCTACTAAAATCATGTTCATCATTTTCTGCAAAAAGCTTGTTTTGCTGCTACTTTTTTTTTTTTTTTTGCTTAACTTATGATGATTGATTTTTATGTTGTCGTGTTTGAGTATTTAACAGTGATTTTCTATTTCACGTGGCAGAGATGGTGGTGAGGCACGGCGGAGGAGAGGAAAGGAGAAATTGTTGAGATAATAAGGGTTTTTTTATCTTTTTCTTTTTTGGGGGGGATTTGAGTGTTAGGATTAGAAATTTTAGAATTTTATGATACAATTTTGAAAGGTTTGAGATATCTGCTGTAAATTCTTCTTTTATTTTTATTTTTTGTTATTTTAATTTATTTAAAATGATCATCTGTACGAATTAGTTGAAGATAATAGACGCGAATAAAATTGAATAAAGATTAGAAACATAATTGAGACAATATTTAAAAGTTAGAGATCCTAAATGTAATTTATCCAAAAAGTTAAACAATTCTTAATATTCGTCCCAACTAGTACCCTATCATATTTAACAGAAAGGTTAAAATTTTAAAATTAAGAGAACGTTGAATTGAAAATAAAAAATAATTAATTGCATGCATGAGTTACATTTTAAAGATATAAAATAAAAATATGCATCACCATGCATAATTACATAATATGATAAGTGTTAAAGTCGAATTGCTTGCTAACAATTATTTTATCTTTTATATTTTAGAAAAAAAGCAATTAAATTTTTTTCGATGTTAAGTATCTTAGTGCTTATTTAGTTTAGAATCTTTATATTAAAATTTATTAAAAAATTATGGTCAAAAGTTAATAATTAATTTTAATAACATATTTTATGAAATACACAATTTTTATTAACTTTTTAACTATAAATTTCATCAATTTTTTATTAAAATTTAATTTAAAAAAAAAAAAAAAACTCTATCAATCAAGCACTTAATGTATAACTGGCAAATTTCGATTTTATCAATGGCATGGGCGAGTACAATCTAGTTTTATGAAATTGATATAAATTATGGCATTCACGACTTCTGCTTTGGCTGTTCTAATTACAGTTTCTAAAATAATTGCTGTGTAGTCAATTTTCAAGAAAGTACAATAAATTGAATGTGCATTTTATTTAAAACAAAATATTATTTTCTCCGTCCCAAAAAGATAGGTACAGATTAAAAAATTTCAATTAATATAATTAAAATTGTAAATTTTTCACACAATTTTCTTAATATGCCACTATTTAATATAATGACTCATTAATTGACAAGTGCATTTTGTGCACTTATTCGAGTTTTTAAACTAAGCTTTTATATCGTCATTTTATAGATTTTCTATTTAATTTATTGTATTTTCCTTTCTATTTCAGTTTCGGACCTGTTTAATAGCAAGTGGAGAAGAATTGATGGAAAAAAGCAATAAATTGGAAGATATTTCGAAAGTATGAGGATCCAATTGCACTCAATTGAAGCTTGAATGACCAAATTGGAGGTTAAGAAAAGTTTTGAGAACTAAAGAAGACAAAATCCTAAGTTGGAGGACTAAAAGGTACAATTTGGAAGAACTTAAGCTGGGCGAGCAACCAACACTGTTTAACAAAAGTAGAGAAGAAAACAGCATAACTAGGCGATCGCCTGGGAATGCACTGGGCGATTGCCCTGTGTAACTTTTGGCCGCGGAATTTTTGTTTCTTTTTTGTGTTCAACTCCAATTAAAAAACTTTTTCGGACTCGATTTTAATGATTTTTTGGGATCCTTTTGGACACCATTAGAGAACTATAAATATGAGTTATTAACTCATAATTTGGTAGCCGATTTAGAGTCGAATTTGGGGAAAAAACAAGAGACAAATCAAGAAACGAAGATCAAGATTCATCCTTTCAAGAATTAAACGAAGATCAAGTTTATCTCTCAAGTTTTCTTCATATCCAGGTGATGGTTTCTATGTTTTGTTTTTCTTTTTATTTTATTCTTCTTAGTATGTTAGGCTAAATTCTTTTAGTGCTAGGATCATGCTGAAACTTGTATCATGATCATTTTATTCTTTGAACTTGGTTTTTTATATTTAAGCACGTTTTTAATTCTGAATAATTGATATTGATTTCTCTTCATCTACAATTATGTACGCAATAGTTGTATGATTCTTGTGGTTTGTTTTACCTTCGAGAGATTGAAAATAAGTTAAACATATTATCAATTGTCGTAGAGTTCGATAGGTGATAGAGATATACCGCTATGCTTTACGTGATCTTTAAGTATTTACAAATTCTAATGAATTCTTGTATGTTCGCATTCGTCATAGAGATATAGTCGGGTCACATATAGGAATATGTTTAATTCTACTTGTTACCACCCGATTTTGATAGGACCTCCACGTCAGCAAAAGCCTAACGAAATTCCTATATAAGCCCATTAAGGGCCCCGCAAATTCTGAAAGGGGCTTCGGAGGCCCACCAGACATCTTAGCCTTTCGCAGTTAGGGAAGGCCTCGGCACTCGCAGCCAAGCCACAGAGCCTCGCAGTGCTTCGTATTAACCTTAACTAGCAAACAGTATAATATTCTGGAATGACCAGAGAAATAGTTGAAGACAGATTGCGTTGGTTTGGCGCACGGATCCTCAAAAGGAAACCGAATCATAATCTCCTAAAATCATGCAACGTGATAAGTTCAGATAAGGAAGGTAATCTTGAAGATTTCTTGACAAGGAATGATCCCTATCCCATAAGGAAGGAGGATCCGATTGGGTATCTGATTGATTTGTTACCTAAATCAATCAGAACTCTTGCGCTATAAATACGATATCTCCGGTTGTTCCAAGGTACGCTCTTTTTACATTTCAAATCACACCCTAAACTCTGCTCAAATCTCTGTCTGCTTGTCTCTCCCACACCCAATTACTTTTGCCCCCCGTGTATTGCTCTAATACCGACAGTTGACTTGATCGTCGGAGTACCAACGATCGCCGGACCCTTTTTCTCTGGAGATCTTGGTGCCTAACGATTGTCTGAGTGTGCAAGTAAGATACAGGTTGGCAGAGAAGTGACTGGAGATCTGTTGGCATGTGGACGTTGCAGGTTCTGACGTCAACAGATTGGTGCCATTTGTGGGAAATTAAAAACGTTACACAACCAAAAAACTTGTGGTAAAAAACGTGTTTTCTTCTAGGAAGAGCATGGCAACCGAACATTCCATGGAGGAAGAAGTAGAGTCTCACCACACTGACTTGCGACAGGAGAGCGTTTAGGACCTACAGAACGTGACCCACCGCAAGATGAGAAGACAACGACAAAAGCGGACGGTTGAGCAGGAGAACCAGGATCTGAAACTGGACAATGCTCGGGTGAAGGCCGCGCTTGAACTATTGGAGAATCAATCCCTCCAACATGGATCCAAGTGCAGTCGTGCCCGGAGGAGACCTTCATGGTCCGGTTCACTAGAAAGCCACCGTTCCCAGGAGGAACCCCCCATCTCAAACGGCCGAAACCTACGTAACTTCACCTCGAAGCCCTCGCAGGGTGACCAGAGGGGAAAACCTTTCCCAGTGCGGGAAAGCCACCCCGTTCCTACTGCTAGCGTGTTCGACAGGTTGGGATGGGGTCCTCCATAGCACCACCCCTACCCGCACACAGCAAGCGCAGCAAACACAACGAGGCCCGAACGAAAAGGAGGAAGGACCCGAAAAAAAGTCACGAAAAGCACGAGGAGGAGAAAGAGAGGCTGGAATGTTACGAGGATGACGATGACGAGAACCTCCCGTTTACCCATTACATGAAGGCCATGGAGATACCCACGAACTTCCGAATGCCTATCATGGACAAATACAACGGGAGGGGCGACCCCATGGATCATATAAATACATATAAGACGAAGCTCTGAGGCCAGTCCCCTGTGGTGAAGTGTCGAAACATCCATACCACTCTCGCATTCGACGCGAAGAGGTGGTACAATAAGCTGAAACCGAGGAGCATCCGGAGCTGGCCTCAACTGAAAAGAAAATTCATCAATGCCTTCATTGGCAATCAGACGATGATAGCTGACATTGCCCAGCTCAACGACATCTGGCAGAAGGAAGGAGAAACCGTCAAGAGCTACTTCAAGAGGTTCAGCAACGTCATCAACAAAATCGAGACTGCGACCGATGAAAAGGCTCTAGATGCACTGGTGACTGGACTGCACATGCGCATTCCCTTCTGGAGGGATGTACAGAACAGTCAACCAAAGACCTACAATCAGTTGTTGGACTTGGTCCAGCGTAAAATTCGATCAGAGGAGACGATCGAGAATAGGGAGAAGGCTGAGAGGGAGAGAGGAGATTGCTACAGAAGAGAGGGGTGACGCTCTCCTGAGCCTCGTTTCTCTCGCTTTCAGAAAAGGCGCTCCCCCGGTCTATCGAACAACCATTACAAGAGGTTCAATCAGACGAAGGTAGCCCTAGTCCCCCATCCCAGAGTGCTCGTAGTGGCCCCCGTGCCAGCCACAACACCACCTAAGTTCTGTCGGATACACAGGACTAGGGTGCATAATACAAAGGATTGCCCAGACGTGAGAGAATTGATAAATCACAGAACCCACAGGCAGGGAGAGGAGAATCTGCCCGTACGAGGACATCGAGGGCCGCCCACACAGGGGTGAAGACCACTTCCTAGACGCCAGAACGATGGACCCCGATGCGACGGGAGTGGAAATGACAAAAACAGGGACCTGCCGAGGTTGGAAGGACCTACGAGGGCTCCTCCTGTTCGAGAGATAAACACGATCATAGGAGGACCCTATGTCGAAGGGCACACGATGAACTCGAGGTGTAACTACACAAAGGCAACAAGAGAATAACCCATGGAGAGTTGGCAGGTCTACGGACATTGACCAAAAGTACTGCAGATCTCGTTCACTGAGGAAGACGAGGCCGACGTACACTACTCGCACTGCGATGCCCTGGTAGTCTGCGCCGTCGTTGCCAGAAACGGCCTGGAACGGATGCTGGTCGATGATGGAAGCACCGTGAACATCCTATTCGGCATTGCCTTCGATCAAATAGACGTGGATCATGAACTAATGGCCATCTTGGAGCCGCTATTTGGTTTCACATGAGATAGCCTCGTCTCGTGAGGAAGGATTACACTTGCTGTAGACTTCGGGAAACCTCCATGCCACCTCAGAAAGTTCATGGAGTTTTTGATAGTAGACACCCGCTCCGCCTACCATGGAGTCCTTGGAAGACCTGCGTTGAAGGATTTGCAGGCGGTCACGTCCATACACCATTTGGCAATGAAATTTTTGACGTCCGGAGAGGTGGCCAAAATCTGAGATAATCAGACGGAGGTGAGGGCATGTTATATGAACGCATTACGGAAGGCCGCGAAGCGCGAGGATATCGCCCCAATAGTAATGACCATACATTTGGAACCGATGGGCGTTGACCATGAGATGATGGATGAAGAATTGATATTGGACGAGGGCCTGGACCCTCGGATCATAGGCTCAGACTCAGTTGCCTCCCCAGCCGAGGAGCTGGAAGTATTTTCGGCGAACTCCTTAGAACCAACCCAGGTGTTGCAGGTGGGAGAGAAACTTGAGGAAAGAATGAAGGAGGAGCTGAAGCAGTTTCTCTGGGAGAACGTTGACGTCTTCGCATGGAAGCACGGCGATATGGTCGGGATAGACCCGTCTGTGGTGTGCCACACCCTGAAAGTGGATCTGAAAGTACACCCTAAGATTCAGAAAAGAAGACCCTTGAGTGTCGAGAGGTATAGTGCATTGAAGGAGGAGGTTGACAAGCTGTTAGCCAACGGGTTCATCAGAGAAGTAGTTTACTCCCAATGGGTATCTAACCTAGTGCTGGTGAGGAAGAATTCCAAGAAATGGAGGGTATGCATAGACTTCTCAGATCTGAACCAGGCATGCCCTAAATACAGCTTTCCGTTACCGCACATCGACCAGCTAGTCGATGCGACTGTCGGCCACAAACTGCTTAGCTTTATGGACACATACTCGAGCTACAACCAAATATCGATGTTTGCAGAAGACGAGGATCACACTTTATTTATCACGGACCGAAGGTTGTACTGCTATAGGATGATGCCCTTCGGCCTGAAGAATGCGGGAGCCACATATCAACGGTTGGTAAACCGCATGTTCGCAGGACAAATCGGGAACACCATAGAGGTATACGTCGACGATATGCTTGTGAAATGTGTGAACGCTGAGGACCATATAGAGCACTTGAGAGGGATGTTCGGAGTCCTTCGCAAATATTACATGAAGCTTAACCCCATGAAGTGCGCATTCGGAGTCGCATCCGAAAAGTTCCTCGGCTATATGGTCAACCAGCGCGAGATAGAGGCTAATCCTGAGAAGATTAAGGCGCTCATCGAGATGCGGTCGCTATCCTCTCCCAAGGAAGTTCAAAGCCTGACGGGAAGGTTAGCGGCTTTGAATCGTTTCATATCCAAGGTGACCGACCGTTGCCAGCCCTTCTTTCAGACCATCCAAGGGAGGAAGAGGTTTGAGTGGAGCGAGGAGTGTGAGAAAGCCTTCCAAGACCTCAAGGTCCTCCTCAGAAAATCTCCACTGCTGTCCAAACCAAAGAATGGAGAGACGTTGCTCTTTTACCTTACCATATCTGAAAAGGCAGTTAGCTCGGTCTTAATCCGAGAAGAAGGCCCAGCGCGGTTTCCTATCTATTACGTAAGCAAAGCCCTACAGGATGCAGAAACAAGATACCCAGACATGGAAAAGCTCGCCTTATCATTGATCATCGTTTCCCGAAAACTCCGGCCGTACTTCTAGTCCCATAGCATAGATGTTTTGACAAACCTCCCTCTGAGACAGATACTCCAAAAGCTAGACACATCAAAAAGGCTGATGAAATGGTCGGTCGAACTCAGCCAGTTCGATATCAACTACAAGCCTAGACCCTTTATAAAAGGACAGACTTTAGCAGATTTTGTAGCTGAATTTACCCACATCCCTGAAGGTTTGCTGGAAGCCCGACCCCAAGAGGTACCAACATGGAAGTTATATGTTGATGGATCCTCGGGTGAGGTCAGATCTGGAGCCAGGATCTTACTGGTTAGCCCTGACGGCCACAATCTCAACTGCGCGCTTCGCCTAGAGTTCAAAGCCTCCAATAATGCTGCAGAATACGAGGCACTCCTAGCAGGCTTGAGGTTGGCACAAGAGATGAAGGCAAGGAAGCTCCAGATTCATAGCGATTCACAACTGGTCGTCAGTCAAATTAATAGGACCTTCGCGGCACGAGAGCAATCCATGGTGGCGTACCTGACGAAGGCCAGAGACCTGTTATCCCATTTTGAGGCATACGAGCTCCTACAGATTCCACGGGCAGAAAACGGCTATGTGGACGCCCTTTCAAAATTGGCAAGCAGCCAAGACTCCGACCTAATAAAGGCTATCCCAGTTGAGAGGCTCAACTGACCCTCCATCGATGAGTCTTCCGTACCCATTGTCATGACGATATATGATTCTCCAAAATGGATGAAGGAGATCATCGCATATCTGACCAACCAAGTGCTGCCCAGTGACAGACAAGAAGTGCAAAAACTCCGTAGAAGGGCCGCGAAGTTCGTGCTACAAGACGAGATCTTATAGAAGAGGGGCTTCGTCCACTGCCTTCTACGCTGTTTGACACAGGAGCAGGCATTGTACATGATGAAAGAGATACACGAGGGAATATGCGGTAACCATTCAGGAGGAATGGCTCTGGCACAGAAAGCCTTGAAACAAGAGTACTATTGGCCAACCATGAAGAAAAATTCCCACAATTATGCAAAGAAGTGCGACAGATGCCAAAAATTTGCCACCATACCGAAGCTCCCGGCCCAGAACCTTACCCCTGTTACCAGCCCTTGGCCTTTCGCCAAGTGGAGAATCAATTTCATTGGACCCCTCCCAACGGAAAGGGGTGGGGTCAAATTCGCATTTGTAGCGGTGGATTACTTCACCAAGTGGTGTGAAGCCGAGCCTTTGGCTAAGATCATGGAGGAAAACGCGTGGAAATTCGTATGGAAAAATATTGTCTGCCGTTTCGGCATTCTCCACTCTCTTGTCTCCGACAATGGCACACAGTTCGCAAGAATGAAGTTTAACGCAAATTGTGAGAACCTTGGGATCCAAAGGGACTTTTCCACCCTTTACTACCCCCAATCCAATGGCCAGGTAGAAGCTGTGAATAAGATCATTAAGCATACCCTTAAGCAGAAACTAGAATCTGCAAAAGGAAGATGGGCTGAAGAACTACCCGAGACTCTGTGGTCCTATCAGACCACTTCTCCGACAGCTACTGGTGAAACCCCTTTCTCCATGACATACGGAGCAGATGTAGTATTCCCGTCGAGGTAGGGATACCCTCTCCCAGGCACCTGCACTTCAACGAGGTGACCAACGAGTATTTGTGCAGGGCAAACCTCGATTTACAAGACGAGAGACATGCGGACTCTCAGCTCCGCCTCGCAGTTTACCAGTGGAAGATGGCCCGATACTACAACTCCAAAGTCAGGGGCAGAAGTTTCCACATCAACGAATTTGTCCTAAAGAAAATATTCCAAGCTACTAGAGAGGTAGGGGCCAGAACCCTCGGGCCCACCTGGGAAGGCCCTTACAAAATTATCAAAGAAATTCGCCCCGGAACTTACAGATTGGAAGATTCAGAAGGCAAGGAGACGAGGCACTCCTGGAACATCGCCCATTTGCGGCCGTATCATCAGTAGTTTTATTTTGCACTTTTCAATTTTCCAGCGTTTTGTCTGGCGCCTCGAGACGCCGCGCCTTCTAATAAAATTCATCGTTTTATGAATTCAAAGTGTTCCCCGTACAACCCTTGCAAGTAAAAGCGATTCAGCAGCAAGGGAGTGTGGTTCATGGCCAACTCTTTCAACTCGCTGGATAAACATTCAACGCGTATGCAAACAAGTAAAAGCGATTCGGCAGCAAGGGAGTGTGGTTCGCGGACAACTCTTTCAACTCGCTAGATAAACATTCAACGCGTATGCAAACAAGTAAAAGCGATTCCGCAGCGAGGGAGTGTGGTTTGCGGCCAACTCTTTCAAATCGCTGGATAAACATTCAACGCGTAAGCAAACAAGTAAAAGCGATTCGACAGCGAGAGAGTGTGGTACGCGGCCAACTTTTTCAACTCGCTGGATAAACATTCAACGCGTATGCAAACAAGTAAAAGCGATTCGGCAGCGAGGAAGTATGGTTTGCGGCCAACTCTTTCAAATCAATGGATAAACATTCAACGCGTATGCAAACAAGTAAAAGCGATTCGGCAGCGAGGGAGTGTGGTTCGCGGCCAACTTTTTCAACTCGTTGGATAAACATTCAACGCGTATGCAAACAAGTAAAAGCGATTCGGCAGCGAGGGAGTGTGGTTCGTGGCCAACTCTTTCAACTCGATGGATAAACATTCAACGCGCACTTAAACAAATAAAGATGATGCATTCCCATTAGATCACATTGTCAGATAAGACAATCTGAGATGATACATTTTCAACGTCCTACATTTACAAATCAAAAAACAACGCTAAACATGAACAAAGAGGGTCCTTACATCATGGTCGAGCCCTCTGAATGCGTGCCACCCGTGGCCTTCAGTTTAGCCAGTAGACCCTGGGCCTTCGATAACTCGGTCAGCGCTCTATTCAATTTCTTATCTTTGGCATAAATCATGTCCTGACAAGATTTCAGCTGTGACTCCACCGTTTTCTGGGCATCGACACACGCCCTCTGGATCGTTCTGGCCTTTACGACGTCATACATTGCGCGAGCCCTCTCCCCTTCGAAGAATGAGAGTTTTTCTCGAAGACCTTTGTTTTCCACGCGCAACGCCTCAACATCCTCATCTCCCCCAACGGCGGAGCGCAACTCGTCGAACTTCATCTCTAACAATTTGTACAACTCGCAGTTAAGCACGTGACTACGAGAGGTATACATTTCAGCCAGTTTCAACAACTCTGACAATTCTGCGTTGTCAGTCGCCTTCCCAAAGGCAGAAGTCCAATACTTATGAACAGATGTTGCTGCTTTGGTAGCCGGGGGTAGAAGTTTTCCTAAGACCGGGCCAGCGGGACCCGATGTTGATATATTCGTACTTGCCAGGAGGAGAAGAAGGGGAGGTCCGAACTACCTCCTCTCCACTATTGGCGCCTGCCTTTCTCCTACCCGGTTGTCTGGCACTTCCCGATGAAGGCACGGGTCTCACAGAAGATGAGGCGAGAGGCACTTCCGATGTTGCCTCTGGCGCTGGACGGGCAAAGGAAGGGCCACTTACTGTTGTCTCCGGCGTTTGCGAAATGGCAACCCCGGGATCAGACGCCGCGGAAGGTACTGAAAGGGAAGGAGGAATGTCATCCACAACCCTCCACGCCTTATCTTGAACTTTGGGACACTAGAAAAATGAAAGCCTGACATGGTAGGCAATAACCAGGATCTGAATATGGAAGTAGAAGAGCAAAGATGAGAAGAATAAATTGAAGTCCTGCAAGCACATATATAGGCGCGGCAGAATGCAGACAGTCGAAATAAATGCACAATAGATAAACCCTAGGGAGACATAAAGGACGCGTGGGAATACGCGCTTCGCAAATAGCACGAACGTCAAAGCATGGTAATATCGCCAACACCTACCCCATGTGGGAACGTAAAAGGTGATAGCCTCGCGAGTCAGGCGAGGACGGCCTGATACATATGCATCGCTATCGCACGATCGCTAGAACTACAATATGGCACGCAAGTATTGACTCTTCTTTGCGAACTGTCGAAACCCAGCGAGGCGCAATGCACCCCAAAATGTCGATAAAATCTGAAGCCCAGGTACCACAAGCAGTCAACATAAATAAAACAACTAGGCGAATTTTGGCACAATCGTATTTTATTCAACATAATTCAGAATACAGGGCAAAAATAAATACGCATGATAATTATCTTACTACCACACCGCCTCTTTGGGTCGGCACATGTTGGGACATTAGAACTACTAAGCCTATTCCCTGGTCTTCGTCATCTCGAGCATCATCAGTTGTTGGAGATCTGATTCCACCATGATCGGAAGTCTCCCAGAATCAACATGAGTTGATTTGGTGACTAATTAGGCCACACTGCTCAAAAAATGCCGTTGACACCTTTTGGCAGCGGGCCCCCAGCCCCATCACCCGAATCAGGGACCCCCCGTTCAGGGATGGTCAGGCTAAGGCTGCTAGGCCCAACCCCCCCCTCCTCCGCATACGTTTGGTCTCCTAAACGTTGATTGGATGGGCGTTTGGTCCTCTGAATGTTGATTTTCCAGTTGGTAGGCATTCTGAACGCTGTTTCTCTATCCGTAATTCCATAGCGCGTCCGAAACGGAAGGCCCGATCGAACGATTCGAGAAATTTCAGGATGCAAGGGTCTAATTCACGCAATTTAATGGAGTTCCGCATGCATGAGGAGCACAAAGGGAGGCTTTCAATGTATTCTTTACTTATATATAGAGGCTACATTGGAACTTGACACAAAGCAACAGGAAAATTTGGAACGCCACACAAATGCGCCGCCTCCCCAGGACATTAAAGACGCTGACTCTTCAGATTCTTCTAACAGTCAGCACCATTAATACCCAAGGGAATGATTTCTAGAGTTTGGGAGCTACTCCCCATGCACAATCATTCATAAAATTAAATGCTGGGACAGGAATAAATTAGGGAAAATAAGTTTGGCAATTTATTCTGGAACATACGCGAAAGAAAATGACACAAAAGTTCAAATGCCTCGCCGCCTCTCTAAGGGCCGGCACATTGAGGGCCTTCCCCCACAACCGGTGAGGGGGCTTGATCATTGGCTTCGCTGGAAACGGTTTCAAGCGCCACCGCCTCGGAAGGAGCCTGCCGAAGGAAAGAGAGGTCCCACTCCGGATGAATTTCCACGATCTGCTCTACCAACTGTTCTCCTCCAATGGTCATCAAGCGATGAGCGAGGTCTAGATACTCAGGCGTATCCACGAACGCGTCCTGGTATGCCTCCACCGCCCTGGCCTCGGTACCCTCACATTCGGCTTGGACTCTCTCCAACTCCAGCCTCGCCCCACTCAGCAACTTCTCTTTTTCTGCGAGGACGATCTCTACCCTACTGTTCGAAGCAGCTAGCGCAGTCTCAGCGGCAAGGGTTTGGTCTTCAACTAGTTTCTGAGCCTCCTCGGCGCGCTTCTGAGAAGCTTCAGCAGCCCTCTTCTGATCTCGAGCCTGTTTTAAACTCTCTTTGGCGGCCTTCAGTTCGATCTCATATTTGCCCTTCATGTCTGCCTCCTTCGTCACAACCAAGTCCAGCTTGAACTGAAGCACCCTTTTTTCGGACTCCAGCTGCGCCTTCTCGAAGCTCAAGGCTTTCAACTCTTCAGCCAACTTAGAGGACTTGGCCTCTTCCTCGCTACTCTGGCCTTCGAAGCTTTCCAAGGTGTTGAATAATTCTTTGGTCATAACCAATCCCCGTATCAAGTTCATCTCCGCCATCTGCAGCCGCTCGCAAACTGTGGCTTCCTCAACTGCCTTTTCTCACTTTTGGGTCCAGTATTTGTGCACGCTCGCCGCCATCATTGCCGGATGAGCAGGGAGCATTTCCATAACGGAGATTTCCAGTCCTCCTTGCGCTGGGAAATGTGGACAGGACTCCCCTGTCCAGCTGAGGAGCTAGATTTCTTTGCACCCTCGGCCAGACTCGATTTGCAGGCATCCCTCATGAACCCTTCCTCTTTCGTGAGACCTTATCACCCGTGTCCTCGACAATTTCATTCCCCTTATCCTTGGATGGAACAGGGCTGGGTGGAGGACGGGAGGACGAAGGTGGGGCGGAGGAGGAACATTCTGGCTAGAATTGGGAGGATCGGAAGCCGGTGAGGGGACGGACCCTGATGGCATAGCATCCTGGACCTCTTGCGATGGACCCGACGCCTCTTTTACAGGCACCTGGGAAGAAGAACCTTCTCCGCTGGCGGGGCAGGCGAGGCGGAGTGCAGGAATAGTTTTGAACCTGAAAGCTGTTAACACAAACACCAATTTGCAACACGTTTAGGCAACTCTTCACAATCACACCGATATATTGAAACTTACGGAACTCACACATCAGTCCGCAGCTAGCTAATAAGTTGTCGTCCTTCAACAAGTTGTTGAGGCTCTTGAAGTCGCTACTGAGAGCTCGCACCTTATTCCACTTCGACCTTAGCTCTCCTTGGCCCCTCTTCGGGATGGGTGGCTTCCCACAATCTGCAAAAGCAAAAAATACATTAAGTCAGGAACTATGATGAAAATTCCATACAAATGCGACGGTATATACCAAGTTCTCCGAATTGACGAGGAATAGACACATGGGGTAGAGGGTCCTCTGGCATAAATTCCCATTCGTCGCCTACAAAGATGAACCTCTCTTTCCAGTTATGTACTTTGTTGGGGCTATCGATGGCCGTCTCCCATTTCTGGCCTGGCCGAGGAGAAATATTATACCAACCTGCGGATCGGCAGGACCGGTATATAGACTCAAACTCCCTCGGGGCCAGGTTCCCTTCCAGCTCAGCAATGCCCCACAATAGGTATAAGGCCACCATCTGCCCCCAACCATTCGGTATTATCTGGCAAGGGGCCAGATTCCAATCCTTCAGGACCTCACGAAAGAAATGATACATTGGCAGGCGAAGGCCCTGCTACATCGCAGGTTCGTAAATCAGGACAAATCCTTTAGGAGGGTCGTCAGCGCATTCTTCTGGGCCCGGAGCCTTAAGTTTTATAGACTCAGGAATATCATAGGATAGCCGTATATCCTCTAATTTCCCCTCAGTGATCCTTGAGCGTGCTATGGATGCTTCGGTGGCCGACCGCCTGAGCTCCTCGTCAAGCGCCTTAGCTGCTAGGGCATCCCTCTTATCAAGCGACCCCCTCATCTCAAGCACCCCGGCGTCCTACCCCTCCTTTTCCGTGGTCTCTTCAAACGGGTCGGATAGACGGGCCTCCCTCCCACTTGTGGATGGAGCCGACAGGACTTCAGCTAAAGGCGCCTGGTTGACTTCCCCTACGGCCTCAGAGGAGGAAGATGATGAGGCAGATGTTGATGACTCACCCCGAATACTAGGGTTTGTCTGGGCGTCCGATTGATTCTGTGAGTCGTCGTTTCTGGACGACATTTCAAACCTTTCTCTACCCCAGAAGTTGATGCCCCTATTGTCGCTGGAACGCACAACAAGGTATAATCCCCACACCACGAAACCAGGAAATAATCACAAAATCAACTAACGAAACTAATTACAGCAACTCTCGGCGCGCTTACCTCTAAAATGCAGTTGGAACGGCACCCACACCTAGATCTTCTGGATTACCTGCAGAGCATCTACAGCATTCACAATGGGCACGAAAGTAAAAAAGATGTTGTAATGAAGAAGGCGCCAAGCTTTATAGATTGAGACGTTCCAATCCCCACCGTCCAAATTCAAAGCATTACATCTGAGCCGTCGAATGGTGGACGCGTGTTTAAAATTGGGCAACAAGCAAGAAACAGAACTCCAAGCGTTTAGTACAACAAGAACGCACACGCCTCACGCGCGCCCCCATTATCAGCCACGCGCCATTGCATTAAATACATACATTCTCTCACTCATAATTGCCTGGCCACAGATTGACAGCCTTGATTGACAGTATCACACCAACCGCGGCCACGTCACCAAAGGCGTGGTCTCCTGAAGCCCTCACCCGTCATAAATGTTCGGCCTCGGACTTGGGGGACTATACATATTGGATGAAGTCCAGTTCATTACCCAATTTGCGAGGACCATACGCGAGGGCCACGCTCCGCGTTTTCTGCCGAAATTCAAAATTTTCTTTGTAGTTGACTTCCCTTCTCACTCTCAAAGTCCCACGCCTATTATGAATAATAGACTTGGACTTGTGGAACTATTGTTACCACCCAATTTTGATAGGGCCTTTACGTCAGCAAAAGCCCAACGAAATTCCCATATAAGCCCATTAAGGTCCCTGCAAATTCTAAAAGGGGCTTCGGAGGCCCACCAGACATCTTAGCCTTCCACAGCCAGAGTGCCGCAAGGCCCAGGAAGGTCTCGGCACTCGCAACCTGGCCACAAAGCCTCGCAGTGCTTCATATTAACTTTAACTAGCAAACAGTATAATATTCTGGAATGACCAGAGAAATAGTTGAAGACAGATTGCGTTGGTTTGGCGCACGAATCCTCACAAGGAAATTGAATCATAATCTCCTAAAATCATGCAACGTGATAAGCTCAGATAAGGAAGGTAATCTTGGAGATTGCCTTGACAAGGAATGATCCATATCCCATAAGGAAGGAGGATCCGATTGGGTATCTGATTGATTTGTTACCTAAATCAATCAGAACTCTTGCGCTATAAATACGATTTCTCCGGTTGTTCCAAGGTACGCTCTTTTTGCAGTTCAAATCCCACCCTAAACTCTGCTCAAATCTCTACCTGCTTGTCTCTCCCACACCCAATTACTTTTGCCCTCCGTGTATTGCTCTAATACCGACAGTTGACTTGATCGTCGGAGTACCAACGATCCTCAAACCCTTTTTTCCCAGAGATCTTGGTGTCTAACGATTGTCCGAGTGTGTAGGTAACATACATGTTGGCAGATGAGTGACTGGAGATCTGTTGGCACGTGGACGTTGCAGGTTCCGACATCAACACTACTCAAGAGAGATTGTTAAACAAGTTAGGAATATTGATTTTTATAATTAAATCATGCTATCAAATTCAACGGTTCGGGTTAAAGGAAATTGGTATAAGTGGATTCGGGATCCTAGTACGCCTTTTATTTTCCTTTCTTTTTCAAAGTTAAAAAATAATTCTTATCTAATTTAATTTCTTATTTGTTTGAATTATAATTATTTATTATTTTTAGTTAAGATTTTAATTAGTTTAAGAAACAAACTTTCAAAAGTAATTTGATTCGGTTACGGTTAGTATAATTGCAATTGAACTATCTAAATCTTTGTGGGTATAATACTTGTACTCAAAATCTACTTTATTACTTATGCGATCCGTACACTTACGGAATATTAAACACAAAAATTGCTGACATTAATCTAATCAATTTAGGTGCTCATTAAATTAGATGGAATGTGTAAAATAGATGAGAGAGATAAATACAATTTAATGAAAAAATAGGTAGAATGTGATACCGGGTTGAAAGAATGAAGAATAAGGAAAACCAATTAAAGGAGATAAAATAGCTCACCACCCAAGCAAACACTTCGGGATACAGATTATCACCACCCAAAGGAATTCGACAAGGGATACAGGGCTAGTATAACTCACCACTCTTGGAATCCACCAAAGAGATACAGAGTTTAAGAGGAGAAAGTTTAACACTTCTCAAATGAACTTGAATATTATTTCAAACTTGAATGCCTTCATGAGTTTTATAGTTGAGACTTGGAATACCAAAACAATCAAAATAAATGCAAATGAATGAATCTAAGTTACAAATTCATGTATGCAATGAAAAAATTAACATTCAGTCTTCAATGAATCTTGGAAGATGAAAAGCTTCTTCAATTCTCGGGTAGGTAGGCTGCATGACCATTGTGAAGTAAAACAACCATAACTCTTTGTAGAAAAGTCCAAATCGATATCCGTAAAATTCTTTAGAATCATAACTTCAAGACCTTTCCAACGGTATCTCATTTTCCTGGTAATAGTTTCCATATCATTCCAGATTTCGATAGAAAGTGACCCTCTAGATTCTGCGACTTGGAAATTAACACACCAATGAAATAATTGTGATTTCTCTAGATTCAAATGTTGTAATTGATGATACTCCTGTATCAAACACCCCTGGTTCAGAAAGAATCGACCTCGATTCTATGTTGTCATTTTCACCATGGTAAGGGGAAAGATCTGAAATATTGAAAGTATTGGAAATACTGTAGCTAGAAGGTAGATCAATCTTGTATGCATTTTTGCCAATTCGCTGGAGAACTTTGAAAGGCCCATCTGCTTTGGGATGAAGTTTACCATACTTTCCGTGTGGAAATCTTTCTTTTCGAAGATGAATCCAGACCAAATCACCCTCTTTGAACTCAACATGCTTGCGATGTTTGTTGGCAACTTTCATATACTTATCATTTTGCTTTTGTATCTTGTCTCGAACTTGTTCATACATCTTCTTTATAAATTTGGCTCTTTCTTCAGCATCACCACAAAAATGGTGCTCATTATGATGTGGAGTTAAATTTAAAGGACTTAATGGATTTTGACCATAAACAATTTCAAATGGATTCTTCCCTGTAGCTGATTATAAGAAAATTCAATTTGTGCCAAAATCATATCCCATTGGCGAATGTTTTCTTCCCACACAACTCCTCAACAGATTGCCCAAGCTTCGGTTGACAACTTCGGTTTGACCGTCTGTTTGTGGATCGTAAGATGAACTAAAACAAAGAGTAGTTCCCAATTTCCTCCAAAGAGTACGCCAAAAATGACTCAAGAATTTTGCATCACAAACCTTACCATGAGAAGTGCATTTAGTGTGAAAGATATTCTTTCGGAGCTAATCATCTTTTTCTTCTTCTTGATGTGCGCTTGAACTTTTGCGAAGCACCAATGATTCTCCATGATTTGCATAAATAATTTCTTCATCTTCCAATGTATTTTCTGAAATGTCATGTGAACTCTCATTCACATCATTGTCACTTTCTTCCTCAACTAGAGTGACTATCCGGCGATTGAGATATTCGGAAGCAATATGTCCATATCCTTGGCATTTGAAACGACGGGAATTCCCAAAAGAAGATGGCGTGGTTTGCTTCGAGCTAGATCCAGCATCTCCTTTTGAAACTAATTTAGAAGTTGATTTAGTCGGTGTAGAGGACTTTGAAGTAGTGTTATCTCGAACAATAGGTCGAAATGGGCGTCTCTTTGCTTCCTTTTGTTGTTTCTCAACCTTGAGAGCAAGTTTGCAAACATCATTATAACTCCAATAAGGTTGTAATTCCACAACATTAGCAATTTCAGCTTTAAGTCCTCCAAGATAACGGGCAATAGTTTGCTCCTCGGGTTCAACAAGATCACATTTCATCATGAGAAAATCAAATTCAGTAGTGTACTCTTCCACGGACAGCTCCTTTTGCTTGAGATTATGAACTTTAAGAAAGTTATCTTGCCTATAATTGTCCGGCAAATATTTTCTCTTAAGTTCCTTCTTCATCTTTTCCCATGTCACGATCTTGCTCCTTCCTTCACGTTGTCGTTGTCTCTTGAGATTCTCCCACCATAAAGAGGCATGCTTTCTCAATTTCAAAGCAATTAATTTCACTTTGGAATGTTCAAGTACCTCTTTATATTCAAAAACTCTTGCAACAGTATGAAGCCAATCAAAAAAGTCATCGGGTTGCATTCGTCCTTCAAATTCGGGAATTTCAACCTTAATGTTGAAATCACGATCAAAATTGCGAATTCTTCGAACATGATGAGAAGCGGAGTCATCACTATGAGTATGCTCATAAAAATGATTTATTTCTTCTTCACTGTGACGTTCATCTTCTGAATTATTAGCAAGGTTCGCATTCCGACCGAGCTCAAATTGTGCCAGATGTTGTTGAAGTTCCTGCACTTGCATTCTCAACTCTTCATTTTTTATATCACGAACATCTCTTTCTCTACCCAGACGAGCATCAATGTTTCCACCACCACCACCACCACCACCACCACCACGACGATGACGACCATCCATGAAAACCCAAAGCTCTGATACCAAATTGATACCGGGTTGAAAGAATGAAGAATAAGAAAAACCAATTAAAGGGGATAAAATAGCTCACCACCCAAGCAAACACTTCGGGATACAGATTATCACCACCCAAAGGAATTTGACAAATGATACAGGGCTAGTATAACTCACTACTCTCGGAATCCACCAATGAGATACAGAGTTTAAGAGGAGAAAGTTTAACACTTCTCAAATGAACTTGAATATTATTTCAAACTTGAATGCCTTCATGAGTTACATAGGGTGCCTTTTTATAGTTGAGACTTGGAATACCAAAACAATCAAAATAAATGCAAATGAATGAATCTAAGTTACAAATTCATGTATGCAATGAAAAAATTAACATTCAGTCTTCAATGAATCTTGGAAGATGAAAAGCTTCTTCAATTCTCGGGTAGGTAGGTTGCATGACCATTGTGAAGTAAAACAACCACAACTCTTTGTAGAAAAGTCTAAATCGATATCCGTAAAATTATTTGGAATCCTAACTTCAAGACCTTTCCAACGGTATCTCAATTTCCTGGTAAAAGTTGCTATATCATTCCATATTTCGATAGAAAGTGACCCACTAGATTCTGTGACTTGGAAATTAACACACCAAAGAAATAATTTTGATTTCTCTAGGTTCAAATGTTGTAATTGATGATACTCCTATATCAGAAGGTGTCTAACGGAATGTCTTAAACTAGACGGTCTGTTGGACTGTCTTCTAAAATAAATATTGCCACATCAGTTTTGTCTCCTCCACCTCATCGCCACATCAGTTAGACATTCAAAATAGAAAGTAGCATTGAAGATGCTCTAATGAAATCAATTGAGATTGTCATTAGAACTACATGGCCATTAGTCACCAGGATTCATTAATTTATTCAAGGTGGTTGGAGAATTTGGAAACTAATTGACACATTACTTCCATTGACTATTCTCTTAATTGCATGAATAAATTTATATAAGTTTCCACTACATTTGAAAGATGTTAAGTTTATTTGGGTTGATAACAATGTACATTAAATAGGGGTATATTAAAAAAATTAAAAAATTAAATAAACCCTTGATTAAATAAGTGACCTATAATTTGGAATAGAAAAATAAGAAAAACGAGCTTATCTTTATGGGACGAAGGGAGTAAAAAAGAGCAGAAAAAATAAATAAATAAGGAAATAACATTTATCAGCCCACCCGTCCGAAAAACATAGACCTGTTTCTATTTTTACACTGATTGGTGAAACTATCAGATTATGTGTGAAGAATCTGAAGAATGGAAGGTGTATATGTAGTGAAAAAATTGAAGAAACTGTTGAACTACCAAATTTTAGAGTTGTAATTAAGAACAACTCGATGATCTTTGTGAGAGTTTCAATAGAAAAAGTGAGATTTTGTAATTTTACTGTGAATGTAGCAAGGGAATGACTGAAGAAAGAATATTCAAAGGGAAAGGCAAGGATTGTAGGACATGGATTGTTTTGGATTTGTTGTACCATGTTATAGTAAAAAGAGATTATAAGCGTGTGTACTAACTACTAATTAAGCCATAAAACAAATATTTAGCAGCACATATAACACCCGGTTCTCTATTAGTTTTGTTAGGTCCACTCGAGCGAGCCATGCTATTTGGGGCGACTCATATTCGATCAGTCATAACATTTGGTAAGAAATTCTAAATTGCCATCCACAAAAAGCGTTGAACTTGTAATTCAATTATATTCCCAATGGTATATCTATTGCCTTGTGAAGATTTTTGTACCAAATTTTGTGCTCTAATTTTCTCACATGCTTTGGTCGTAGGTTTTCAACTCGCTTATTCGGCTATCACTCCAAAGCACCTTAAACTTCTTAATTTTATCTTCTTTCTCATCTTCCAATGTATGTTTTTTATCTTCATTTTGAAACCTCAATTTCTTCTCAATTTCTTGCCGATTTTACCAATGTAACTCGAGTTCGAGGATTTTATCCTACAATCACAAAGATGACTAAAATTCAATAGTTATTTACTCTAAAACACTTAGAACTGTACGAAAACTCTTCATTAAGGAGTCGAGATAAGTGTATAAATTACACTTATCGATTAGATTTGCTTGGCGTCTCTTGTCAATGTTATGATTTGAAAAATGTCAAAACATGTGCGATACAAAGTCGATTAATAAGCTGGGCATATAGAGACAGTGCTGGTCATTCCACTCCGATGACCAAGTCAACTACGAAGAGGATAGCATGCTAGTCGACATAACTGACACACAATCCTTGAATTTTTTGGGTAATCTAAATTCATGTCATTGCTTAAATTATAATTTCAGCTGGTCAAATATACTTTTTATCCACATATTATTAGAAATAAAGTCTATATTCTTTAATTATATACACATAATTAAAGCATTCATATATCATGCTAAATTATCAAGTATAATTAATTCAGAAGAATACATGTCTCAATTGGTGTTGAAATTGAGAGGGTTGGATCTTCTGCAATATAATCACTTCAATAGTGCTCAATGGAATCTCTATCTATAATGGTGAGAAGAGCAAAAGTTATGATTGACCTGGGGACCATAACTATTATTTATTATATTATGTATACCCTTGTCCAATTAGAAGTCCATCAATCTTAATTGGATTAGGATCCGGTCTCTACACATTACAAAGTCCGTACTCAGTTTAGATGTTTCTAGAGCTCAATCAACATATCACTTAATAGCCCTATTAATCAGATAGCTCATATAATTGCAATACAATATGTAGCTCATTATAGCAAAAATAATCCAACAATCTCCCGCTTGAGCTACATATGTTATCCGAAACAATTATATCTTAAACTTTATGTGTACACTTAAATTGCTATCATGCCTTGAAACATCTCCGTAATTACAATCTGGTCCATCTACTATATCAGCATAAAATTAAAGAGGTCTTCGTCACATTAATTGGTAACTAAACCCATCAATGGTCATCATACCAACATATTCAATAACATAGATCGAGTATAGATTTGTAGCATGGAAATTACATGCAATGTGATCTTAGCACATGTCTATTTCCAACTGATCTTAATTTATTCTTTAGTGAGATCATACCAAAACTTTTCAATCTTAATGTTAAACCACAAATAGAAAGACCAAATTCAGAGATTGGTAACAACCATTATACTTTATTCTGCAGAAAATAATCATGAAGTGTGTCTACTACTGAAAAGCATCAAAATACAAACTCCACTAAACCAACACATCATCAAACGATACAACACCCGTATGAGTTATATTATCGTAAAACACCTTGAGAGGTAAACCCTTGGTGAGCGGATCCGCAATTATGGAGTTTGCGCCAATATGCTATATGGACGCCTGACTACTCTGAACTCTCTTTTTAACAACAAGAAACTTGATGTCTATGTGCTTTGACTTCATAGAGCTTCTATTGTAGTTTGAATATAGCACAACTATTGTCACAATATATCTTCAATGATGTTTTAATATCATCTACAACATGCAGTCCAATAACAAAGTTTCACAACCATATCCTACGATTAGATGTCTCATAACAGGCTATGAATTCAGCTGCCATGGTGAATCGAGTTATGAGCATACGCTTAACACTCTTCCATAATATAGCTTATCTAACTAGCAGATAAATATAACATGACGTGGATCTCTTACTGTATTGGCATCCAGCAAAATCGAAATCAGAATACCTAATGATCTCCAAATGATCTGACTTCTGATAGGTGAGCATGAAATCTTTTGTTTTCTGTATATAGTGCGTAACCCTTTTGGCTACTTTCCAATGATCCATCCTAGGGTTACTTAAATATCTGCCTGATAATCCCACTATAAATGCTATATCCGGATTCGTACATAGTTGAGTATACATAAGACTTCCTATAGCCAATACATAAGGAATCTTTTGCATTTCTTTTACCTCAACCTCATTTTTGGGGCATTGACTGAGGCTGAACTTATTTTCTTTAGCAATAAGCGTATCTCCCACTGAACTTATGGTACAAATAATTTTCAATTATATTTATCTCAAATCCAAACGAGATAATAACTTGATGAAATTTGTAATACCATTGACGGGATGCTTGCTTGAGACCATTGATGGATTTCTTTAGTTTGCATACCATTCTCTTTGGATCACCTGATAGAAAGTTTTCTGGTTGCGCCATATATATCGTTTCCTCAATAACACCATGGAGAAACGCATTATTGACATCTATCTGATGTAGCTCCAAATCAAAATGAGCTACTAATGCCGTTATTATCTTGAAAGAGTCTTTCGATGAAATCAGATAGAAAGTCTCTTTATAATCAATGCCTTCTTTCTAAGTGAAATCTTTAGCAACAAGACGAGCCTTATATCTCAAAATTACCTTTTGAATCCCTCTTGGTCTTAAATATCTATTTGCAACCAATGAGATTCACACATATACGCAATTTGACGAGATCCCAAATGTCATTGTCTTTAATGGATTTTATCTCATCTTCCATGGCATCAATCCACTAGTGAATCTTTGCAATGGAATTTGTTCTTGAGGTTGTTGAGTTTGCTCTTTTAGGAGCAACAACTTCATTTTGGATAGGAAAGTTGTCAACATTGTCTTGATATTCCGGATTTGCATTTTGAACAATGTTAGTAATCTGATCAATGTCAATAGTGACAGCAGTAAGAGAAACGAGTTCCTCTTCAAAGACGATGTTTTTAACTTTATCTTTCCCTCCAAACTCAACATTCTCAAAGAACTTCACATTTCCCGTCTCGAAAAAGGACCTAGTCGAGAGATCATAGAATTTATAACTCCTGAATCGTTCAAGGTATCCAACAAAATAGCAGCTTACAATTTTTGAGTCCAGTTTTTTTTCACTTGGCCTGTAAGGCTTCGCTTCATCTGGACATCCCCAAATGTGCAAGTGCATAAGACCAGGCTTCTTGCTGATTCAAAATTCATAAGGAGTTTTAGTTACTGCTTTACTTGGAACCCTGTTAAGGATATATACTGCAGTCTTTAGTGCTTTTATCTAAAGGAATTTTGGTAAAGAAGAATGACTAATCATGTTTCTTATCGTGTCCTTAATAATAACCAAAAAGTCCCTATAGCCTCAACTGCAACTATCTTGCCAATGCCTATAAAGATGAATCTTTCAGCATCAATTGGATGTCAGCACCTGTATAGACACACTTATGTGAGTGGTAGCACAAAATCCATCCACCAAGTGTGTCTAGGTATAGAAGCTAAATAAATTAACTTCAGAACAAACCATAGCGAGAAGCATACATTTCTTAACACGCCATGCAGCGTAGTTGGGGCATTCTTTATTTCATGTGTCAACTCTTTTTGCAAAAGTAACAGGTGAACTCCTTATCCCGTTTCTTTTGTACTTTATGTTGTGGTGCCCCAACTGCAGCTTACTTTTTCTTTTTTCTTTTCTTGTCTTGAAGAGTGGTTGATAAGTTAGTATTTTTAGTCCTCGCACGCTTAAATCTTTCCTCTTCTTGCACACAGTGAGATATGAGCTCATTAAGAGTCTATTTATCTTTTTGGATGTTGTAACTCACTTTAAATTGACCGTATTGTGCATGAAGGGAAATCAAAACCAAATATACGAGCAAGTCCTCAGACAGCTCTAACTTTAGTACCTTTAGTTTGGAAGTGAGATTAGACATTTCCATAATATACTTCATTACGTTCCTTTTTCTTTTATACCTTATTGAAACGAGGTGATCCAAAAGAGGACTTGTTTCAGCCTTTTCGTTTTTTGACAAAACACTTTTCAATTTCTTTATGGAACGTCTTAGTATTTTCATCCTCAGACATAGCACCCCTAAATATTTCTGGAATAGAACGTTTCATGATCATAAGACTCATGCGGTTAGAACGATCCCAATTTTTCAAGTCCCTTTTATCCTCAGTGGAACTTTCATCAGCGAGAGTTGGATGTCGTTCTGTCCGAAGCGAAAGGTCAATATCCATGTGACCGAGAACAATCATAACGTTCTCTTTCTAATTCTTGAAGTTTGTGATAGTAAGCACAGAGATGAAATTAATGTTGGCAGATATTGTAGAAGCAGAAGTAGAAGCAGAAACTAAAAACGATAGAATATTTCAATCTCACAATTAATGATCATGTCATAACATATGCATGACAAATTATATAATGGTGGGCCAATTACAAGATACCTAGCACAACATTGATATTTAGTCTTTGGACAGAAATATCAACTTGTAAGTGGTACTCTCTGTATAGTAATCAAATATTGATAATTAATCTGTCAAATAATAAACTTTTCTTTGGACTGACTTATTATCCACATGAAAACTTTATAATTGTCACATATTTATTACCACAGGTATATCTATCATTTGGCCAAACAATAACCTTCCTTTGGGTTAGTCATTGTTCGTATAAACAACAGACACGCACATCTTAATATTTCAAATTAAACAAATCTACTCGATAGAGGTTACTTTGGCAACGTATCGTTTCAATTGATTTAGTTTGAAATATAAGACAATTAATTCAAAGATCTGAAGATACTTTAGGGATTAAATTTGAAAATTCCAAACTTGAAGGGCCTAAGATTTTAAAATCTGAAAACTTGAAGGACCTAAGATTTAAAATCTAAAACCTTAAGGAATAAATCTTAAAATCCAAAAAAGCATGTATTTTATTGGTAGGCCCATCACAAGATACCTAGTACAATATTGATATTTAGTATTTAGACAGAAATATCAATTGTAAGTGGTAGTCTCCGCGCGGCAATCAAATATAGATAATAAATCTGTCAAATAATTAGCCTTTCTTTAGACAGACTTATTGTCCACATAAAATCGTTATAATTATCACATATTTACTACCACATGTATGTCTGCTATTTAGCCAAACAATAACCTTCCTTTGGGCGGGTCATTGTTCACATAAATAACACATACACTCATCTTTATATTGCAAAATAAAAAAAATCAATACAATATATGTTACTTTGGCAACATATCATATTAATATTATTCACTTCGAAATATAAGACATTTGAATCATGAATTTGAGAATTTTCGAAGAAAAACTTTAAAATTTAAAACTTAAAGGACCTTAGAATTGAAATTTTAATACTTTACAGATTTAAAATTTAGGATTTATGAAGTTTTGAGATTGAATCCTAAATTTTAAAACTTTAACGACCTTTCTTTAAAGAAATTTTAAAACTTTAGGGTTAAAATTGTAAAATTTAAAATTTTAGTGGCCAACT
Source organism: Forsythia viridissima (assembly GCA_030279155.1). NCBI lineage: Eukaryota > Viridiplantae > Streptophyta > Magnoliopsida > Lamiales > Oleaceae > Forsythia > Forsythia viridissima. The sequence goes on from CM059036.1 coordinate 7,673,189, forward strand.
TATGAAAAATTTCAACTTTAAGGGCTAAATTATTAAAATCCCATAACTATAGGGTTAGATTACTAAATATTTAAAACTTTAAGGTTTAGTTTTAAATTATCATAACCAGAGGAATTTTAATTAATTAAGTTTTAAACTTTAGGGACTTAATGTGCAATATAACCTAAATCTCCAAAATTGCACCATAATCCTTGAATTTATCTAATTTACTTTTGAGGTCTTGTTTCCAAAATTGTAGTAGCTAGGGTTTTCAAACCCTATCTCGCCACCAGCAGTCGTCCACAGCCGGATCTAATCAGCCACAGCAGCCCCAGACCCGGCGCTGCTTCTTTCTGCCAGCAGCGCCATGGCACTGCCGTTAAACCCCCACTCCCTTTTAAATTTAATTCTTTATATCTGAAATTCAATCCAACAACACAAAGAAGGATCATTCATGCTCAAATAAAAAAAACATTACAACACGTATATATAATTCCAAAATATATATACAAGTTATATAGACAGATTCTTTATTTTCCTCAACAAAACAATCCCAAAAAAATTCATACACATAATAATTTTTACCCAAAAAATTCCTTATATGCATATTCATTCAAAATCAAAACATATATATATATATATATATATTCACCTTATCATCTCCAGATTAATTTCGGCAGAAAATAAAAAGATAAAGCTAGATCTGACATACATATTTTTCTTCATGTGTACAGTTTGAGCATTTAATAAATTGACTAAAATAATTATCATACTGATAATTCAATATGATATTGGTTCTGATACCAATTGTTAGAAATATAATCTATATTATTTAATTAGATACACATAATTAAAGAATTCATATCATACCAAAATTATCAAGTATAATTAATTCAGAAGAATACTTGTCTTCATTGGTGTTGAAATTAAGAGGTTTGGATCTTTCGCAGTATAATCACCTCAATAGTGCTTAATGGAATCTCCGTCTATAATGGTGTAGAAGAGAAGAGCAAAAGTTGTGATTGACCCGGGGACTATAACCCTTATTTATTATATTACGTATACCCTTGTCCAATTAAAAGTTCATCAATCTTAATTGGATTGGGATCCGGTCTCTACACATTACAAATCATTTACTCAATTTAGATGTTTCTAGGGCTCAATCAACAGATCACTTAATAGTCCTATTAATTAGATAGCCCATATAATTGCAATACAATATGTAGCTCATTATAGAGATAAATAATCTAACACATATTTCATATGACCCATAACTTAGAGCATTTACAACAGCTTATCTATATTTATTATTTAAAGATCATCCATAAATTTAAACAACAATTTTTTTAGAACACTCCATTCTTTCAAGAAACATTTAATATATATATTTCATATTCTTCCTCCCAATTTGTATATACTATTTAATTAAAACCAATATATTAAGTATTGAAAATTAAAATTATTTCAATGCAACTCATAATAGAGAGTGAGTTTGACTATTCAAATTTTGAGAACAAAACTCACTCTCTAAATTAAAATGTTAAATTGGATAGTCTATTGGAGCAAAATTTTAAGAGTTGACTCTTCAAATTAAATAGCATTCTATATTTAAAGAGCTTGTTGGAGATGCTCTTACAACTCACTTTTTATCTACACATTCACTCACAATTTATAACATAAATACTTAAAAAATTATTTGAGCACTACCAAACATATGTTAAGCCCTATCTATTGTTTATCAAATACTCTTGTTTTACATTAGAAAGAGTTTTTCTTAAATTGGCTGATAGCAAAGACGAACAATAATTATCTCTTTCATATTTTTATCAAATACTTTTGTTTTACATAAAACATACAATTTTGCTTTTAGTAAAAATAGTTTTAGTTGTATGTCATTTCGAGTTTAGATAAAGTTAAGACTTTTTATTTGACCAACTCAACTCTTTCATATTTTTATCAAATACTCTTCTTTTACTTTCATGCTTCATAATGTATATCTAAAAATTAAAAGAAATACTCATCCAAACACACTTTTATAATACAACTCTTCTTAATATATATGCGGCCTTTGAATCAATAATTAAGATAGGAGAGGACACTTTTGAATTAACTGGAAAATGATTGATTTGATCCAACAATCTGATCCATGAAAACCTTAAGATTCACATTGGAAGAACCACCTTCTTTCACTGCATCCTTAGCCAGAATTTTCCATTGTTGAGCTTGCTTTCTCATGTCTTCTCCTCTCTCTCCACCTCCCATAACAATTTCTAAGCACCTCGCAACCTCATCCGCCATTACAATTCCTCCATCTGTAGCAGCCAATCTCAGGCCAGTCTTCCAAAAATCTTGTAAAAGTTTTGCATTCGTAGGCTGATCAGCCCATTGAGGAAATGCCACCACGGGCACCCCGGAAACCAAACTTTCAATACAAGAATTCCACCCGGAATGAGTCAAGAAACAGCCCACAGAAGGATGTGACAAAACTTCCAATTGGGAACACCATGGAACAATCATACCTTTTTTTTCGACTTCTTTAATGAAACTTAAAGTGTTGGCTTCTCTAGTCACCCACAAGAATGGTTTCTGGCTTTCGATCAGCCCTTTAGCAATCTCTTCCATTTGTTGTCTTGATAAACTGGAAAAGCTTCCGAAAGATACATAAATTACAGATAATTTTTCTTTTGAATTCAACCAATCCATGTAATCTACTGTCTTCTGTATAAGATCACCTCCAAATGAGGTGTCCAAAGGATCCTTCCCATCTAAAAATGCAGAAGGAATCAAAGGTCCAATGTCCATCAAATCATACTTATTTATAGCTCTTAAGGCCTCAAACTCCAATGCATCAAATGTGTTGACAAGTATTTTCTGCTTCGTCCCAGCTCTATCAAGAATCTCAAAATGCTCTTTGAAAATAGGGAGTGCAGAATTGTAGATTACAGGGCTTGAAGACTGCATAAAGGATGGCAAATCACAAGATTTGAACAATAATGGCAGCCCTGGAAGTTCAACAACTTCACTGTTTTCTCCTGTAAAATCCACATTCTTATTGAAATACTGATAATAAACATATAGAACAGTAGCTGGTTGATTCCAAAGAAGCGTGGATGGGATTTGAAGTTGATTTGCTACTTCTCCTGCCCATGTAATGAGGGTAGAGTACACTATATGTGTAAGCTTCTGGCCTTCTTTTTCTTGAGCCATGATAAGATTTGTCACAGCTTCAGAACCGCAAGTTCTGAGAGATAACATGAAATCCTGGACATCATGAGCACTCGTCCAGCCGTCATCGTAACCATCAGAAAAAGGAGCCAAAGTCAGGCCTGGTATTGTTGAGTTAGCTTCAGACATACGACGGATTGAAGATAGACTAGTGGAGAAGGTGACCTTGGCTCCCATTTGAAGAAGACGCTTTGCAAATTGGAGGGCTGGATTTATGTGTCCCTGACCTGGAAATCTCACAAGAAGGATATGGCAATTCACCATGTTGGAATTTGAGATTTGTGTTTGGCTTAGGTTGGATTGGGATATGGAGTACTTTATAACTGGTCGATGATGCTGACACATGACGTTTGTGATGACACAAGTTTTTTTGTATAATTCGAAGAAGACAACGTTTGGTAATAATATCACACATGTTTAATGTTTATTGTTTGGTGGTTTTGAAATTATATTTTAAGAGTATATAACAAGTAAATAATAAATTGGTATTAAGTGGTGAGTCCGATTAAATGTATAGATAAAAAATATGTTTGACGAGTTGAAATTATAATTTAAATAATAGCAAACAGGCACATTAGTGCATGTTTAGAAGTGCTGAAATTATTTTTCTAAGTTCTTATAAGTTGTAGATCTTATAGAATATGTGAATAATAAGTAGATAGTAAGTTGTGAATTTTATAAAATATATAGATAAAAAAAATATGTTTAACCAATTTAAATTATAATTTAAATTTAAACAAACAAGTTATTAGAAACAATTGAAGTACATTTGAAATACATAGCACGTATGACACCAATTCATGGCCAAGTAAGCTTACAAATTCAAACCAAACTCCAACTTTGAAAAATCACAAATTGGATTACACACTATTATGACAACACGTAACATAGTGGAAAAGAGTATCTTTTCAAATTGGGTTTCTTTTGATGGTCAAGATACAAGATTCCACACCAATTGTAATTATCTCTTTAGCCTCCGTTTGGTATAGATTATAAACTGATTTATTAGACCAAAATAGTTTATTTGACTATTTTTTATCAAAAATGTCATGTTACAAGGCAAAAATTTTGGTCAAATAAACCAGTTTATAATCTATACCAAACGGAGGCTTAATCTTTCATTTCATTTTTATTAAAAATAGTGTTTAGCCAAAGTAGCGTGTCAATTATGAATGAGTAAGTTTAGACTTTCTACTTGACAAATTGAAGAGTTGGCGTAAATTTATATGTGATTTAGTTTGACTCAATTGGTTAAGATTTGATATTCTATTTAGAAGTTTAATTTTATTAAAAATAGTAATTCAAACATTTATATATTAGTTAATATTTTTATATTTATTCGATGTGGAATTCTACTCTTAACATGAGTTTAATTTCAGCAACGATTACTAAAATTTTCAAAAAATTTCAAAATTGTCGTTGAAGTTATTTTCTTATGCCACCAGTCATTGGAGTTTGATATTCTTACAACAAAAGTCATTTTGTTAACATCGTTAACTTTAGTAGTCTACTTGTCACCTTTAAATGATGCATGACATAGATGTCGTTTATTTTTTGACCACGTTAGAAATTTGCTTTGTAAGGGAAAAAAATCAAATGGTCCACCAACAAAGAAGGACACCGGAAGGACATTTTGAATGGATTGTCATGCATTTGGTTTAAAGAATGTTCCATCTATTTTTCAAAGAAAGATAAATTCTATTTTTAATTCTTTACCATTTGTTTGTGTATATATTGATGATATTTTGGTGCATAGCAAAAATCATAAAGAGCACTTAAAGCATTTAGAAATTATTTTAAATAAATTTATAGAAAATTGGTTAATTATTAGTAAAAAGAAATTTGAAATAAATAAACAAAAAATAAAAATTTCTAGGAATAATCATAGGAGAAGGAAAATTCAACTTCAACCCCATATAGTAAAGACTATTTTACAATCCTCAGATAAAATAGAAGAAACTAAAAAATTGCATGCCTTTTTAGGAATATTAAATTTTGTTAGAAGTTTTATTAAAGATTTAGGTAAAAAAAAATTGGACATTTATACAACAAATTATCAAACAAGGGACAAAAGTATTTTAAACAAACAGACATAGAATTAGTAAGAAAAATAAAAAATAAAATCCAACAACTACCACTTTTAGAATTACCTTTAGATAGTGAATATAAAGTAGTAGAAATAGACGGATGTGAATTAGGATGGGGAAGAATTTTATATTCCAAACTAAATAAATATAGTGATAAAAAGGAAGAAAGAATTTGTAGATATGCTAGCGGTAAATATAAAATAAAAGAAAAATACTTAACCAGCTTAAATTATGAAATAATGGTCATAATTCATACTATAGAAGTTTTAAATTATTTTAAATACTGAATTTACTATTATAACAGATTGTGAAGAAATTGTTAAATTTATTAAAAAGACTAATTTTGATAAAATTAGACAAAAGATTTATAAAATTGTATGAAATCTTAAATAGCTACAAAGTAAGTATTGAACACATAGATGAAAAAAAAAACATTTTAGCCGATAATTTAAGTACACAAGTTATTGGCTTTTTGACCAATTTTGTTCATATTGCAGAAGGATCAAAGGATGATGAACTTTGGGAACATCACTTTAAGAGTAGTCCTCATGGATCTAATCTACGATTCAGATGAAATAACTTAGAAAGATTTCCAGAAAAAGAAATGTGTCTACTAGATAATCTCCGGATGGCAAGAGATTCTCAAACAGAAATTAGACATCATTAATGTTTAGCTAACTATTTTAGACAGATTCATAATCAAGTAAAAAGCAAAAAATTTAATTACTTTGTAGTAATCAAAGGAAGACAACCAGGAGGTTTATAATAACTGGCCAAAAGTAATTCAACAGATAAACTGATTTCCAGAACCTCTTTTCAAAGGATTATACACTCTTGAAGAATCTTTAAATCATTGTAGACAAACTATTGTATTTAATTTTTACATATCTAAAAAAATTAGACAGACAATGCATGCAACCTTTCAACCATCATCCCCTTCCTCTCAAAGATCATCGTTGCAACTTTGTAACTGTTCTGAAACTATGACTAGAGTAGTTAAAAATCTTAATTATAAAAAGCATACTTTAAAAGTAAAACTAAAAATTTTAGAAGATCAAGTATCTTTTCATCAACAAAAAAGAACTAAGTACCAATATGAGATTATTAAATTGCATGAGACCTTAGAAAAAATTTAATTCTGAAGATATTGCTAAAGAAAATTATTCAAAAAACATTATTACTTTTTTCAGTAGAAAATATCCTCATAAAATAGAAAGTTGAACTAACAAATTCTACAGCTGCAGGGCAAGAAATAACTCTTTATGATCTAAAACAAAATATTGGAGATTATGCCAACATTGTCCGAAATTTCATCAAAAATTCACTTATTCAAGAAATTATTGATTTTTCCCAGACTTTACAGTATTATCATAATTAAAATCAATATTTCCTTCAATATGACACTGTATTAAACAGCTATATACGACTTTTCCTTTCTTAAACACAATTACCCTACAATTTTATTATACTATTCAAATTTTCTAGAAGAAGGCGATATTTTTTTATTCAGCGTTACAATACGATATGATTGACACAGTATATATCTTAAATAAACCTTTTAACTTTTTTTCACATATTCTTAAAAAGATTCTTAATTAGTTTAAACAACATCCTTTAATGATTCAATTTATTTCCAGACCACCAATTATAAATAATTGTATTATTATCCCATCATACTATTTTATTAAAATTTTTGAAGGTTCCGGAAAATTCAGACCTTCTTCAAAGACTGATATCAAGATTAAAGTTAGACAGATTAATTATGAAAGAAGAATTTTCATAAACAACTGCTCTTATGAAAATGCAAGGGACCAACTAGAGTCTTGTGGCGCAATGGAATAATAGAATAATTTTTTGTGAAGAATATCTAGCAAGAAAAATCAAGATAGAAAGATTATTTGTTCCGAATACTCATAAAAAAAATTTATATCTGATGACTTTTCAAGAAAATTATTTTGTTGAAAAATATTGTGAAGCATCTGAGAACCATTCAGATACAAATGTAGAAAATTTTTCTGACGGAGCAAATCATGAAATGGATATTGATCTCTAAGATGCATATATTGAAATGATGGACAGATAATAAAGAGATTAGACAGCACGAGGACAATTATTCGTAAAAAAAAGTAAAAAGGGCTACATGAAAAAGAAACAATTGAAGGAAATGATGCGTAGTAAAAAAGGTGTATAAGAAAAGCATTTATGGTGAACAGAAAAACGTTTAAAGTGTGCAGGGAAATTTTTGAATTTTTCTTCTTTCTTTCACAACCATACACTTGTAAAGTTGAACAATTATTTTATTATATTCTTTATCTATAAGTACATTTGCTTATAGTATAAGGAACACACGCAGAAAAATAGATCACACAAATTTACACACTATCTCTTCTATCACTCTCAATTGTAAAAATCTTTTTAGAAATTTCTTCAATAAAAGTAAGTTCTTCATCTCATCTTGTTATTTAATTATATTTTTGGAAAATGCCTAATAGAGGAAAAGCCTAGTAAGCAATTAATTCATTCAAAAATATTATTTTTATTTTTCAAGAATTTTATTTGATTTTCATACTTAGCCTCTTTTTTTGGATTACATGGCTAAAATGAAAGAGTAATCTTATGAGTTAAAAAATGTCATGTTTTCTCCCGAGAATGAGAATTTGTTCAAAACCTCTTTAAACATGATGAAATTTGGATTTTAACTACAGTCTTAAGCCTCTTAGGAAAGTCAAGAAAAATGTTTAAAAATAAAAAATAATAATAAAAAAATAAATTTTTTTGAAAGAAATTTATTTGTTGAACGTAAAGTACTAGAATTAAGGCCATTACATCAATATTGTTTTAAGTTTTCTTATTTATATAATTAGACTTCATATATCTGCTTAATTGTTTATTTTAATGTTCTTATCAATATCCGTTTATTATCCTTGTTAGATAGAAATAGAGGTGATAACTCCTCTTAACAGATCAAATTACGAATTGTTGATAAACCTATCTCTCAACGACTGAGCTCCTCCAATATGGCACTCTCTATAAAACAGCTATCCACGATTCTTCCTTTCTTAAACACAATTACCCTACAATTTCATTTGACTATTCAATTTCTCAAGAAGAAGACGATATTTTTTATTCAACGTTATAATACGATATGATTGACACAGTATATATCTTAAACATATATTTTAACTTTTTTTCACCTACTCTTAAAAAGATTCTAGATCAGCTTAAACAACACCATTTAATGTTCAATTTATTTCCAGACCACCAATTGTAAATAATGGTATTATTATTCTAGCATACCATTTTATTACAAAATTTGAAGATTCCAGAAAATTCAGGCAATATTTAAAGACTGATATATCAATATTAAAATTAGACAAATTGATTATGAAAGAAGAATTTAAAAAACAGCTGCTCTTATGGAAATGCAAAGGACCAACTATAGACTTGTGGCATAATGGAATAATGGAATAATTTTTTGTGAAGAATTTCTAGCAAAAAACTAAGATAGAAGAATTATTTATTCCAAATACTCATAAAAAAAATTTATATCTGATGACTTTTCAAGAAAATTATTGTGTTGAAAATTATTGTGAAGCATCTGAGAACTATTCAGATACAGTGAGAGAAAATATCTCAGACTGAGCAAATCATGAAATGGATACTAATCTTGAAGATGCTTATATTGAAATGCTGGACAGACAATAAAGAGATTAGACACCACATGGACAATTATTCGAAAAGAAAAGTCAAAATGGCTATATGAAAAAGAAATAATTCAAGGATAGTCAAAAAGGTGTATAAGGTGAATAGGAAAAACACTTAAAGTGAATAGGAAAAACATTTAAAGTGTACAGGAAAAATATTTAATTTGTCTTCTTCCTTTACCAAAAGGTGTATACGGTGAATAGGAAAAGCATTTAAAGTGAATATGAAAAATATTTAAATTGTATAGGAAAAGTATTTAATTTTTCTTCTTCATTTCCCAACCATACATTGTAAAGTCGTACAATTATTTTATTATTTTCTTTCTTTATAAGTACCTTTGCTTATAGCTTAAAGAACACACGCAGAAAAATAGAACACGGATTTACACACTATCTCTTGTATCACTCAATTGTAATGATCGTCTTAGAAATTTCTTTAATAAAAGTAAGTTATTCATCTCATCTTGTTATTTAATTATTTTTTTACTTTATTGTATTTTCAGAAAAGGCCTAAAAGAGGAAAAATCTAGTAACCAGTTAATTCCTTAAAAAAAATATTATTTTTATTTTTCAAGAATTTTATTTTCAAACTTAGCGTCTTTTTTTTGGATTTTATGGCTAAAATGAAAGAGTAATTATCTGAGTAAAGAAATGTTACGTTTTCTCTCGAGAATGAGAATTTGTTCAAAGCATTTTTAAACATGATGAAATTTCGTTTTTAGCTACAGTCTTAAGCCTTTTAGAAATGTAAAAAAAAAAGGTAAAAAAAAAAAAATTGACGGAAATTAATTTGTTGAACGGTAAAGTACTGGAATTAGAGTCATTACATCAATATTTTTTTAAACTTTCTTATTTATGCAATTAGACATCATATATTTTTATTTTAAAGTTTTTATCAATATCTGTTTATTATCCTTGTTATATAGAAATAGATGTGACTTATCTTAACACATCAAGTTGCGAATTGTTGAGAAATCTATCTCTCAACGTCTGAGCTCCTTGATTAAAGATCCTATAGAATAATATAAAAAGACAGATATTTATGAGATTTCTAATTTCATATAAATATTCAAAATCTATAAAGCAACAAAGACTAAGATCAACTTTAGAGTTTTGTTTTATGTTACATAAAAAGAAATTTGTGATATTTACCAGTAATTTACATTGATACTATTTATTTTCAGACTATATTAATATTTTTTCATGAAATTGTCCTAAATTTGTATCATAGCCTATTTTAATATTAATACTTAGTTGTTCAGGAAATTGTTCTAAATTGGTATCAGAGCCTATTTTAAATCTAGTTTATTTAGTGTATAAATAAAATAGATTTTTTAAATTTATAGCTTTTAGGAAATTTAAAGAGAAAAGATAATTTAGACAAAGAATCTTTAATTTATAATTTTGATAAAAAATTTAAACATCTTTTACATCCAAAAGATAGCAGTTAAATAGTATAGTAGATTTAATAGTAAATTTAAGCGCAAATCTAGAAAGAAATATTTCTACAAATAATAGAAAAATAGAATCAGTTTTAGAAAATTTTAATAAAACCATAAAAATTTTAGAAAATAATTTAGAATATATTAAAAATCAAAATATTGAAATATTAAGGATTAATTACACTAATGGTTCCAATTTTTTCAGGTTTGCAACGATTTCTTCCTCATTCAATTTTTTTAGCAGATATCATCCACATCCTTCCATTTATTCACACAGATGGTCCCCAAATCATTATTTTGATAATTGTTTATAATTTTGCCCCTATCTTAAATAAATTAAATGATATAAAAAAGAAAAAAATAATAGAAAAATTGCAATTGAGACCCTAACATTTTCAAAACTACAAATAAATCCTAAATTTTTTTTATTTTCAAAATAAATAATAAAAATTTAAAAAAACCAAACCCCACTTCATCTTCTCCATTCCCACCCCATTATCCTCTCTCTAGCTCCCATATCCACACAAATTTACACAGTAGAGAGAGTGTGAAGAAGAGATCAAATGAATCCATCAATTCTCCTCACCAACCACCCCACAACCCTCTTCACCCTGACCCTAACGCTCGCTAGAATCCTTTTCCGCTTTTCCTCAACTCATTTTCGCCGCCATCTTCGCCGCCATCGCTATAAAATCTCTACTATCCACGGTTCCTCCTCGAAGCAACATTCGAGTTTTATTTCCACTTCTCTGTCCAGTGTTTCTGTGAAACCCGATGTTTTTGGGGATAAGAGGGAACTTACGGGTTTCCAGTCTTTGGTCGATGCCATGTCACCGCTATTCGGATAGCCAGCTTAGCTATAATCTTTGCGGCTTCTGTTGCGGCTCGATATGGACTTGGGTCTTGGTTTGGTGGGTCCCACAATGCAGGCTTGGATGGCGCGGTGGCACTTGGTACTGTCGAAGCTGGTGCCGCTTATGCCTTGAACTCTTGTGTCCCGGAGGTTGCGGCAGCTAATTTGCATATTGGTGTTGTCGCATGTGGGGCGAGTTTCATTGGTAACCTGGTTGATCTTGGGGACCGTTTGGCTGTTGAAATTTACAATCCCAATCAAGATTTCTGAAAACTTTGCCTCCATTCCTAGCAAATTTCAGGTTGTTTGGCTGTTGAAATATACAATCCCAATCAAGATTTCTAGGAACTTAGTCCTCCATTACCAGCAAATTTCAGGCCTAAAACTCATCACAATGGCTATGTTCAGCTTTATTCAAACGTAAATTCTACGTTTTTGGGATTTATTCGTTCTTCATTTCATCTTTCGACCTTGGAATCCCATCACAATTGTTTGGGGGCTTGAGGTTTGGTTTCGGTGGGCTAGGATGGGGTGGGAAAGATAAAGAAGTGTTTGGTTTTTTTTATTTTGTCTTTAATTATTTTGAATTTAATAAAAAATTTAGAATTTATTTGTACTTTTGAAAACGTTAGATTCTCAATTGCAATTTTTCCATTATTTTTTTCTTTTTTCTATCATTTAATTTATTTAAGCCAGGAAAAAATTGTCAAACAATTGTCAAAATAGTAATTTGTGGATCATCTGTGTGAATAAATGGAAGGATGATGATGATATCTGCTAAAAAATTGAATGGTGATGAAATTGTTACAAATTTGAAAGAATGGGGACCATTAGTATAATTAACTTAAATATTAAAGAAGTTTTTTTTTTTAATAATAAAGACATAAAAAATATTAACTTAGAAAGTAGAATAACAGCTTTAAAAAAAGCAAAATCCATAGATACTCCTAAACAAGATTTAGATCTATTAATTAGTCATTTAGAAAAGCTAGATCTAGGAAATACTAAAGAAGCAAGTAAATTTAAAAAGACTAAGTGGGTATATACATAATGTATAAAGGATAAACAAGTTGTAGCTAGTAGTAGTAGAATATTAAGAAATCATTTAATGAGATCTTCAACTAGATAAATAGAATCAGAAACTAGATTAGAATTTTTAATAGATATAGAAGAATAAATAGAAATTTTTAGATAGAATAAACTAAAATTAATAAAAGCTTTAGATATATACAAAAAGGAAATCTTTGATATACCAACATTATGGAGAAAGATATATTTCTTGTACACACGAAGATCAGTTCATATATTTAGATTTAGTAGAAAAAGATTCCTACAAAGAAATAACAAATAAAAACTTTCAACAGACACATCTAGGATTAATAATGGTATGAGTAAAAAGATTACATAAAGAAAATTTAGGAGCCAAGACATTAATATGTTTATACGATAATATATTTATAGACATAGAATAGGGATTATTCGGAAGCATAGAATTAGATATGAATAACAAATGAGGTATAGTTTATTTTACACCGAATTATTTGGTTAGAACAAAGAATTTTTATAAAGACATTAAAATAGAAATAAAGATTAGGGGATACCAAATGAAAAGAAATAAAGAAAATCTACTAATATGCACAAAATTTGTAGGAAGACTTAGCGAAAATAATACCACTAAATATAAATTAGAAAATGATCATAAAGTTATTAAAGCTATCACAACAAAGAAATTTTCTTCAGAGACAAATGCAGGATTAGACTGGAATTTATCAAACTTTTTAGAAAAGCCAATTTTAGTACCAGAAGATAATATTATGTATAAAAATTGCAATGAAACTTTAAGTATTAGATTTGAAAATTACAATTATCAAGCAGAAGAAACAAAGCAAGACAAAAATGAAGAGGAAAGTTGTAGATATATCCAAATAGAAGACTGTGAAAGTGAAGAAGAAATTAATGCTTTAGATGAAGAAAGTGAAGACGATGATAAATAATTTGGGTATATATATATATATATATATATATATATATATGGAATATTATAGGAACCTTAGGAGAACCAGAGAATTAGAAATTAAGATTCTGTTAGAAGAGAAAGATCAACCAAATATAGAAATCAAAATGGAAGAAAGCAGTAGTAAAAAGCTTAAATCAGAAACAGACCAAGATTTTGGAAAAAGAAAAGAACCCATAAGTAAATAATACAATATTGGAGGAAAATAAAGCCTTAGAAGAATTAGAAAAATTAAGTATAAATAACATGAAATACACACAACCATTTTTATTAGACTTTGAAAGATTAATTAGTGCAGCAAGATTAGCTTTTGATGTAAACATATTATATAGATCTTAAATATTTTTATTTTTTATAGTTTAAAAGAAAATAAATCAAAAATAGGTGTTGTTCCCCCATCCAAAAAATAGCTTATTGTTTAAAAAAGAGTCAATGTCAGGAGAAGAACTCCGTGGTGGAAAAGTGGCGCTGGTAGAGCACCTCTGCATCAACGGATTGAGTTTGATGATGGTTATACGGTGGTGGAGCCTAACTCAGTGGGTGAACACCGGCTGGACCAAAATCGCTGGCATTTTTTGTGGTGGAGCAAAATCTCTGGAATTTGGAAATTTCATTTTGACGGCAACTTCAAGCCCCTTCTCGAGCGGCGCCTCCCTTGACATCACCATTCGTACAGAAGAAATGCCATATTTATTCGCCAGCGGACTTTTAACAATGGACAAAACAATCAGCGGCACAAAGGGCTAATCGTCACTTTATATTTCTGTATCAGCTTCAAAAATGGCAGAATATCAAATTTCTGCATAATCAGAGTTGCTGCTCCAACTCTCAATCCACACAGCAAAACTGAAATCAGTAAATAAATGTCAAACAATGGCAGATCACACATAATCACATCTTCACTGTGTATATACAGATTTGGATTATCCTTGTAAACTTGAAGGGATAAGTAGTGGGATTTGCATTTCAATTTCAATCATCCCTATTAACTAGGGTATAGGCTGTGTTTTACTTAATCTTTAGTTTAATTACCACCTTAATTTAGTGGCTACATTTTCTGATTTCTGTTAAAGTTGTAAAGGCTATATATTAGCCAAGTTTGGTCAATGAATAATAAGTCAATCTCTCAGAATTGTTTAGAGCTTTCATTCTTCAAAGTTTTGGTTTTTAACATTCTGGTATCAGAGCCCCCATTGGGCTTGAAGAAAAACAAAGCAATAGTCTTTGTAGTTTGCAGCAGCAAAGGAAATGACGAGTGAATAGAATTTATTGCAGCCAGCGATCCCTCGTTTCGATGGTCACTATGACCATTGGAGCATGTTGATGAAAAATTTTGTAAGATCAAATGAATACTAGAGTCTTGTAGAGAGTGGCTATGTTGAGCCAGCAAGTGGAGCAACGCTGACAAATGCACAACAGAGAACACTTGAGGAAACTATCCTCTAGAAGGACACCTACAAACAAATATGGGAGTCCATGAAGAAGAAGTTTGAAGGCAATGCTCGTGTTAAGAGGTCTTATCTTCAAGCACTTTGTAGGGATTTTGGAACTCTTGAGATGAAGTCAGGAGAAGGAGTATCTGAATACTTCTCAAGGGTGATGTTGGTTGCCAATAAGATGAGAGTTCATGGAAAAAAGATGCAAGATGTCACAGTGGTGGATAAGATTCTTCGTTCGTTGAGTGAAAAGTTCAACTATGTTGTTTGTTCAATCGAAGAGTCAAAAGATGTCGATTAACTTTCAATTGATGAACTGCAAAGTTCATTAATCGTTCATGAACAAAAATTTCAAAGTCACAATGGAGAAGAGCAAGCACTGAAGGTGACTTATGAAGATAGGTGAGGAGCAAGAGGTCGTGGTCGAGAATCATTTAGAGGCAGATGAAGGGGTATAGGGCGCCAACCCTTGAACAAAGCAACTGTGGAGTGTTACAAGTGCCAAAAACATGGACACTTTCAGTTCGAATGTCCAAGTTGGGATGAGTTGGAGGAAGAAGAAGAGATGATGCTCATGGCTCATGTTGAGATGAATGAAGTTAAAAGGCAGGATGTTTGATTTCTGAACTCGGGGTGTAGTAATCATATGTGTAAAGAAAAAATTATGTTTTGTGATCCAAATGAGAGTTTGAGGAAAATGGTGAAGTTGGGAAACAATACAAGGATGACAGTATTGGGAAAGGGCAATGTAAGGCTGAAGGTAAATAGTGATATTCATGTGGTGATAGAGGCGTTTTATGCGCCGGAGTTGAAGAAGAATCTCTTGAGTATTGGATAATTCTAAGAAAGAGGTCTGGCTATTCTTATTCAACATGGAGATGCAAGATATACTATCCGGAGAAGGGTCTGATAATACAGACTGAAAAGACTGCAAATTAGATGTTTGTGCTGCTTACAACGTCATTGCCTCAAAAGCCTGCCTGTTTTCACACAACCACGCATGACTTAGCTCACCTATGGCACTGCAGGTATGGACACTTGAGTCACAAAGGGCTGAGAACCCTTCAATACAAGAAAATGGTACATGGCGTACCTCAATTCAAAGCTCCAACCAGTGTGTTCACTGACTGTATAATTGGGAAGCAGCACCGGGATCCAATTCCAAAGAAAAGCAGTCAGAGAGCTACTCTAAAGCTTCAGCTTGTACATGCAGACATTTGTGGACCTATCTCACCCACTTCAAACAGTAAGAAGATGTATCTCATAAGCTTTATTGATGACTTTACTAGGAAAGTATGGATCTATTTCTTAGTTGAGAAATCTAAGGCTTTAGTTACTTTCAAGCATTGTAAGAATTGTGTTGAGAACGAATAGGCTACTAAATAAAGTGCTTGCGTACTGATAGAGGATGTGAATTTAATTCATTAGAGTTTAATGAGTTCTGCAAAGAGCATGGGATTAAGAGGCAGCTGACATCATCATACACTGCACAATAGAACAGAGTAGCTGAAAGGAAGAATCGAACTATTATGAATATGGTTCGATGCATGCTCTTGGAGAAGAAGATTCCAAAGAATTTCTGGTTGGAAGCTATTAATTGGACAATACATATTCTGAATAGAAGCCCTACACTAGCTGTGAAGGATGTGACACCTGAAGAAGCTTGGAGTGGAAGCAAGCCCTTAGTTGCATACTTTAGAATTTTCGAATGTGTAGCACATGTGCATGTTCCTGATGTGAAGAGGACTAAGCTGGAAAATAAGAGATTCACTTGTGTGCTTTTGGGAGTAAGTGATGAGTCTAAAGCATAAAGACTCCATGATCATGTAGCTAAAAAGATTGTGATTAGCAGGGATGTTGTGTTTGAAGAAAATAGGGCATGGAGTTGGGATGTAAGTTATGAAGAGCAGGTGGTGGTCGATTTGGAATGGGGTTACAATGAAGATACTGTGGTTGAAGGAAATAATGAGGCTGCAAGTGAAGAAAATGAAGAGGTCATAGGAGAGATGGAGAACACTTCTCCAATCTCTGGAAATGAAGGCATTAGGGTTCGAAGGACTCAAGGGTGGATGGAAGATTATGTAAGCGATGAAGGTCTTTCAGAAGAAGAGGTTGAGGCAAATTTCACACAATTTGACTCTACTAGTCCTGTTTATTTTGAAGAAGCGGTCAAATGCGAGAAATGGAGGGCAACAATGGACTCTGAAATGAAGGCTATAGAAATAAACAACATTTGGCAGCTCACTAATCTACCTGTCAGTGCAAA
The DNA here is from genome assembly GCA_030279155.1 of Forsythia viridissima. Taxonomy (NCBI): domain Eukaryota; kingdom Viridiplantae; phylum Streptophyta; class Magnoliopsida; order Lamiales; family Oleaceae; genus Forsythia; species Forsythia viridissima. Next base: position 7,690,195 of record CM059036.1, read on the forward strand.
TAAAATTGGGGTTAAATGGGTCTATAAGACCAAACTGAAGGAGAATGGAGATGTGTATAAGTACAAAGCTCAGTTGGTGGCAAAGGGCTATGCACAACAACAAAGAATTGATTACAATGAGATGTTTGCACCTGTTGCAAGAATGGATATAGTGAGGATGATTCTAGCACTTGCAGCTTAAAAGGGATGGACTGTCTATCAGCTTGATGTAAAATCTGTCTTTCTACATGGGGAACTAAGTGAAGAAGTGTATGTAGAGTAGTCTAAAGGTTATGTGCAGAAGATGATTCTCAAAAAAGTCTAGAAGTTAAATAAAGCCTTGTACGGACTTAAAACAAGCTCCAAGAGCTTGGTTTAATCGTGTTGAGGCTCATTTCATGAATGAAGGCTTTGAGAGGTGCCATAGTGAACACACCTTGTTCACTAAGATAAACAGAGAAGGTAAAATTCTAATTTTCAGTTTATATGTGGATGGTTTTTATTTACTGGCAATGATGAGTTGATGTTCCCTGAGTTCAAAAATTCAATGGTGCGTGAGTTTGATATGACCGATTTGGGGAAGATGAGATACTTTCTTGGAGTTGAGGTATAGCAGGGATCCAATGGCATTCATACCAGTCAGAGGAAGTATGCTTTGGAGATATTGAAAAGATTTGGAATGAAGGATTGTAATTCAGTTTACAATCCGATTCTTCCAGATTTTAAGATTTTTAAGGATGAGAATGTAGTTAAGGTGGATAGACTTATTTCAAGCAACTTGTGGGGAGTCTTATGTATTTGACAGCAACTATACCTGATTTGATGTTAATAGTAAGCCTTATGAGCAGATATATGGGAAAGCCAACTGAATTGCATTTTACTGCTTCCAAAAGAGTCTTGAGATATTTGAGTGGAACTACCAGTGTTTGGATATTCTACAAGAAGAGAGAGAGTGAGAGTCTAGTTGGTTATGCTGATAGTGATTATGCAGGTGACTTAAAAGATCGAAAGAGCACATCGGTATATGCATTTATGCTAGGCTCTGGAGCTGTTGCTTGGTCTTCAAAGAAGCAACCGATTGTTACTCTGTCTATAACATATGTTGAGTTTGTAGCAGCTGCCTCTTGTGCTAGTCAAGCTATCTGGATGAAGAGAATTTATAAGAAGCTGAGTCAGTCACAAAGTGAGTGTACAACTATATTTTGTGACAACAGTTCCACAATAAAGCTGTCAAGGAATCCAGTTATGCATGGGCGCAGCAAGCACATTGATGTGCGCTTCCATTTCCTGCGTGATCTCACAAAAGAAGGTAAAGTTGAGTTGGTTTTTTGTGGTACACAAGAGCAACTGGCAGATGTAATGACCAAACCACTCAAGCTTGAACTTTTTAGAAGCTTCGCAATCAGTTGGGAGTATGCCCAGTTCCAGAAGTAAACTATTTGTGACTGATAACTAGTTTAAAGGAGAGATTGAAGGGATAAGTAGTGGGATTTGCATTTCAGTTTCAATAATCCCTATTAACTAGGGTATAGGCTGTGTTTGACTTATTCTTTAGTTTAATTACTACGTTAATTTAGTGGCTGCATTTTTTGATTTCTGTTAAAGTTGTAAAGTCTATATATTAGCCAAGTTTGTTCAATAAATAATATGTCAATCTATTAGAATTGTTTAGAGCTTTCATTCTTCAAAGTTTTGGTTCATAACACTTGTTGGGCTACACTGGTAACTAACACTGGTAACTAATCATTTGTGTGTAAGTGTAAGTATCACCGAAGATGCATACTGATAATTGGGTCTGGACTTCACGTTTAGGAGGTCAGGTCGGGTCGAGTGAAGTGGGTTGGGGTGGGTGATTTTTTTCTCTATTTTTATAATAGAATATAATAATTTTTTTTTTCTTTGTTAAATTGATCAAATTTAGGTCATGAATATAATTTTTTGTCTATTAACGGACCACTAGACGAAATCTGTACAGTCCAAATGTCTTTTCAGTCAACATAATTAGAAGTTTTGAGATTTGATGACACATTTGTATTATTTTAAGTAAAAAGCTATAAAAAAATAAAAAAAAATTAGGATTTATTTGTACTTTTGAAAATATTAGTCATAATTGTAATTTTTTCATCGTATTTTCTTTTTTCTATCATTTTAATTTATTTAAGTCAGGGAAAATCGTCCAAAAAATCACTTGGATATCGTTTGTGTGAGTAAAATAAAAAGATGGGGACAATATCTGCGAATAAAATTGAATGGGGGTGATATTGTTACAAAACTGAAAGAATAGAGACTGTAAGTGTAATTAACCCATATATAAAAGGTTATGATAAATTACACTTAGGACCTTAACCTTTGAAAGTTGTCTCAATTTTATCTACATTCAATTTTATTTGCAATCATTTTCAATATTTCAGTAATTCGTACGTATGGGTTTTTCTGTTAATTTTGCCCACCAACATAAATAAACTAAGATGACAAAAATGAAAAATAAGAGTGATTTTGCCCACCAACCTAAATAAAGATTACAATCATTTGAAATGATTGATTTTTATGTTGTCATGTTTGAGTATTTAACAGTGATTTTCTGTTTTAGGTGGCGGAGATGGTGGTGAGGCACGGCGGAGGAGAGGAAAGGAGAAATTGTTGGGATAATAAGGGTTTTTTTTTTTATCTTTTTCTTTTTTTGGGGGACTTTGAGTGTTAGGATTAGAAATTTTAGAATTTTGCGATACAATTTTGAAAGGTTTGAGATATGTGCTTTAAATTCTTCTTTTATTTTTATTTTTTGTTATTTTAATTTATTTAAATTGATCATCTCTAAAAATTAGTAAAAAGTTGCAGATAATAGACACGAATAAATTGAATAAAGATTAGAAACGTAATTGAGACAATATTTAAAAGTTAGAGATCGTAAGTATAATTTATTGAAAAAGTAAAACAATTCTTAATATTCGTCCTAACTAGTATCCTATCATATTTAACAGAAAGGTTAAAATTTTAAAATTAAGAGACCGTTGATTTGAAAATAAAAAATAATTAATTAGATGCATGAGTTACATTTTAAAGATATAAAATAAAAATATGCGTTACCAATCATAATTACATAATATGATAAGTGTTAAAAGTCAAATTGCTTGCTAACAATTATTTTATCTTTTATATTTTAGAGAAAAAGCAATTAAAAAATTATGTCAATTGGACGTTGTCGATGTTTATTAAAGGCATGTTCGGTTTCCTTATTTTTTTTTCTTAAAAAACCTATTTTTTTGCCTATTTTTTCCGACTTTTCAAACTTTTTACACAATAAAAAAGTTTGAAAAGTAAAAAAAAGTTGACAAAAAATCAATTTTTTTGAAAGAATTTCTACACTGAACAATCCCTAAACTCAAGTTTTTTAGGCTTATTTAGTTTAGAATCTTTAGATTAAAATTTATTAAAAAATTGTGGTCAAAAGTTAATAATTAATTTTAATACACATTTTATGAGATATAAAAATTTTATTAACTTTTCAACTATAAATTTCATCAATTTTTTATTAAAATTTAATTCTAAAAAAAAAAAAACTTTATCAATTAAGCACTTAATGTATAACTGGCAAATTTCGATTTTATCAATGGCATGGGCGAGCACAATCTAGTTTTATGAAATTGATATAAATTATGACATTTACACATTTACAACTTGTGCTTTGGCTGTTCTAATAGCATCTCTAATCTTAGATACTTTCTAAAAAATCTATAGGCTAGAGAGAGAAAAAAAAATAAAGCCATAGATAATGGAATGAGGAAAGAGAAATAGTAAATAGAGATAGACACAATTTAATGAAAAAATAGGTGGAAGGTCGTCTAACAAGATGTCTAAAACTAAACGGTCTGTTGGACCACATGAGTTTTGTCCCCTCCACCTCATTATTACATCAGTTGGACATTCAAAGTAGAAAGTAGCATTGGAGATGCTCTAATTACAGCTTCTAACATAATTGATGTGTAGTCATTTTCAAGAAAGTACAACAAATTGAATGTGCATTTTATTTTAACAAAATTTTACTCTCTCCGTCTCACAAAGATAGGCTTACTTTTATTTTTACACATATTAAAAAATTTCAATTAATGTAATTAGAATTGTAAATTTTTTACACAATTCTTCTAATATGCTCCTATTTAATATATCACTCATTAATCTAATCAATCTAGGTGATCATTAAATTAATATTGGAATGCTAATGAAGTTGAAGTGCATTTGTTGAACAAATAATGTAATCAATTGAGATTGTCATTAGAACTACATGGCCATTAATCACCAGGATTCATTAATTTATTCAACGTGGTTGGAAAACTAATTGCCACATTACTTCTATTGACTATTCTCTTAATTGCATGAATAAATTTATATAAATTTCTTCTACATTTAAAATATATTAAATTTATTTGGGTTGATAACAATGTACATTAAATATGAGTATATTAAAAAAATTAAAAAAATAAATAAACCTTTTATTAAGTAAGTGACCTAAAATTTAGAACAGATAAATAAAGAAACGAGTTTATCTTTATGAGATGAAATGAGTAAAAAAGAGCAAAAAGTAAATAAATAAATATGAAAAGAATATTTATCAGCTCACCCATTCCAAAAACATAGGCGTGTTTCTATTTTTACACTGATTGGTGAAACTATCAGATTATGTGTGAAGAATCTGAAGAATGGAAGGTGTATATGTACTGAAAAATTTGAAGAAACTGTTGAACTACCAATTTTTAGAGTTGTAATTAAGAACAGCCCAATGATCTTTGTGAGAGTTTCAATAGAAAAAGTGAGATTTTGTAATTTTACTGTGAATGTAGCAAAGGAATGACTAAAGAAAATATATTCAAAGGGAAAGGCAAAGATTGTAGGACATGGTTTGTTTTGGATTTGTTGTGCATGTTTTAGTAAAAAGAGATTCTAAGCGTGTGTACTAACTACTAATTAAGACATAAAACAGATATTTAGCAGCACATATAACACCCAAATCTCTATTACTTTTGATAGGTCCGCTCGAGCATATAGAGGCACCAAAATTCTGGCTGAGCTAGCCATGCTATCTCGGGCGGCTAATATTCGATCACTCATAACTCTTTGTAGAAATAAAAGAATTGAACTTGTAATTTAATTATATTCCCAATGGTATAATCCTTGTCTTGTGAAGATTTTTGTACCAAACTTTATGCTTTAATTTCCTCACATGCTCCAATCGTAAGTTTCTCAACTCGCTTAGTCGACTATCACTCTAAAGCACCTTAAACTTCTTAACTTTATCTTCTTTCTCATCTTCCAATGTATGTTTTTTTATCTTCATTTTGAAACCTCAATTTTTTCTCATTTTCTTGTTGATTTTACCGATGTAATTCGAGTTCGAGGATTTTATCCTACAATCACAAAAATGACTAAAATTCAATAGTTATTCACTCTAAAACACTTAGAACTGTATGAAAACTCTTTATTAAGGAGACGAGATGAGTGAATAAATTACACTTATCAATTAGATTTTGCATGGCGTCTCTCATCAATGTTGTGATTTGAAAAATGTCAAAACTTGTGCGATACAAATTTGATTAATGAGCTGGGCATATAGAGACAAAGTGGTGGTCATTCCACACCAGTGATCAAGTCAGCTACTAATAGGACATCATGCTAGTCGTCATAACTGATACAGACAATTCTTGAATTTTTTAGGTAATTTAAGCCCTATATGCTATTGTTTATCAAATACTCTTGTTTTACATTGGAAAGAGCGTGTCTTCTTAAATTGGATGATAGCGACGACGAATAATAATTATCTCTTTGATATTTTTATCAAATACTTTTGTTTTATATAAAACATAGTAAAAATAGTTTTAGTTGTATGTGACGTGTTAGATAAAGATAGACATTTTATTTGACCAACTCGACAAATTAGGAAGTCTGCCGTGAATCTATATGTCTACTTTTCACTTTCATGTGTTCATAACGTATATCTAAACATTAAAATTAAAGAAATACTCATCCAAACACACTTTTATAATACAACTCTTCTTAATTACTCAGAACAATTCTTGATAACTATGCCTTTGAATCAATAATTAACTAGAAAATGATTGGTTGGATCCAACAATCTGATCCATGAAAACCTTAAGATTCATATTGGAAGAACCACCTTCTTTCACTGCATCCTTAGCCAGATTCTTCCATATTTGAGCTTGTTTTCTCATCTCTTCTCCTCTCTTTCCCTCTCCCATAACAATTTCTAAGCACCTTGCAACCTCGTCCGCCATTACAATTCCTCCATCTGCAGCAGCCAATCTCAGGCCAGTCTTCCAAAAATCTTGTAAAAGTTTTGCATTCATAGGCTGATCAGCCCATTGAGGAAATGCCACCACGGGCACCCCGGAAACCAAACTTTCAATACAAGAATTCCACCCGGAATGAGTCAAGAAACAGCCCACAGAAGGGTGTGACAAAACTTCCAATTGGGAACACCATGGAACAATCATACCTTGTTTTTCGACTTCTTTAATGAAACTTAAAGTGTTGGCTTCTCTAGTCACCCACAAGAATGGTTTATGGCTTTCGATCAGCCCTTTAGCAATCTCTTCCATTTGTTGTTTCGATAAACTGGAAAAGCTTCCGAAAGCTACATAAATAACAGATAATTTGCCTTTTGAATTCAACCAATCCATGTAATCTACTGTCTTCTGTATAAGATCACCTCCAAATGAGGTGTCCAAAGGATCCTTTCCATCTAAAAATGCAGAAGGAATCAGAGGTCCAATGCCCATCAAGTCATACTTATTTATAGCTCTTAAGGCGTAGAATTCCAATGCATCAAATGTGTTCACAAGTATTTTCTGCTTCGTCCCAGCTCTATCAAGAATCTCAAAATGCTCTTTGAAAACAGGGAGAGCAAAATTGTAGATTACAGGGCTTGAAGACTGCATAAAGGATGGCAAATCACAAGATTTAAGCAACAATGGCAGTCCTGGAAGTTCAATAACTTCACTGTTTTCTCCTGTAAAATTCACATTCTTATTGAAATACTGATAATAAACATATAGAACAGTAGCTGGTTGATTCCAAAGAAGCGTGGATGGGATTTGAAGCTGATTTGCCACTTCTCCTGGCCTTCTTTTTCTTGAGCCATGATAAGATTTGTCACAGCTTCAGAACCGCAAGTTCTGAGAGAGAACATGAAATCCTGGACATCATGAGCACCCGTCCAGCCGTCATCGTGAACATCAGAAAAAGGAGCCAAAGTCAGGCCTGGTATTGTTGAGGCAGCTTCAGACATACGACGGATTGCAGATAGACTAGTGGAGAAGGTGACCTTGGCTCCCATTTGCAGAATACGCTTTGCAAATTGGAGGGCTGGATTTATGTGTCCCTGAGCAGGAAAACTCACAAGAAGGATATGGCAATTCACCATGTTGGAATTTGAGATTTGTGTATGGCTTAGGTTGGATTGGGATATGGAGTACTTTATATCTGGTTGATACTGACAAATGTCGTTTGTGATGACACAAGTATCTTCGTATAAGTTCAAGACATTCCCCTTGCTAATAGGCAATAATATCACAATTGGCCCACAAGATCCCCACACTCCCTCTGCCTTCGGGTACTTTTCTTCTTGCTAGGACTGCCACTTGATTTATTCAACCAAGTGGATGTGCCTCGGACCAGGTGGAAGTATAACAAAAGACCAAATACACTTTTATGGTAGAGGTGAAAGCTTGAGGACCCCTTTACCAACGATTTCTCAGGTGGTGAAAAACACTTGAAGAATAATTTAATAAAGAGGACTTGATATTTTTGGTGAGAGTAACTTTTTAACATCCCTTTCTTGTGGAAATAAACTTAGTATTTATAGGCAAAGTTTTACAAGAATGATCTCCTTCGATGCGCGACACGTGGTTTCATCTGAAGGGTTCTTGAGTCACATCTTGGAGGTCATGTCATTGGCATTAATGAGGAAGTCACCTCCAGCCGCAAACTAAGGGGCTTTGACTGTGACAAGCCTCATTGGCAGGCAGTCCCATCAATCTTTTCCAGATTAAATTACAGGTTTGGTGGAAAAAGCTTCCTCATCACGCAACCAGGGTCGGTCATTCAAGCCCCTCGACATAAACAGCCTTGGTTATATAACCTCTGTGGCCCAAATAGCCTCGGATCGGGCTGGGCCCAAGCGTTGACTGGCTGTGCTTATATGGAGCTCGAGGAGGATTATTCTGCCCACGTGGATTGCCGTATAGGATTGGTGTGTATCAATAGTCCCACAAGTCCAGAATCCGTCATTCATGCGGGATGCTGGACTTGGATGTCTACGGGATGCTGAGTCCCTAGGTTTTTAAATTTTGTGATAGTGATTTAAGTCCCACAAGGCTCGGAACGCTTATTCATGTGGGTTGAGAGCCTTGATTTTCTGGGCGTTCCAAGCATGGTTGTGCTGCGGAAAAGTCCCAAGCTCGGAAAGGCTTAATTTGCCGAGTCCCAAGTTGGGAGAGGCTGATGAGCTAAGTCCCAAGCTGGGAAAGGCTGAATTTACGGAGTCCCAAGTAGGAAGAGGCCGAATAGCCGAGTCCCAATTTGGGAATAACATTATTTGCTGAGTCCTAAGTTGGGAGAGGCCTGAATAGCCGAGTCCCAAGCTGGGAAAGGCCGGGAAAGCCAGGTCCCAATTTGGGAATAACATTATTTACCGAGTCCCAAGTTGGGAGAAGCTGATTAGCTGAGTCCCAAGTTGGGAGAGGCCTGAATAGCGCGAGTCTCAAGCTGGGAAAGGCCAGAAAATCCGGGTCCTAATTTGGGAATAACATTATTTGCTGAGTCCCAAGTTGGGAGAGGCTGATTAGCCGAGTCCCAAGTTGGTAGAGACCTGAATAGCCGAGTCCCAAGCTGAGAAAGACCGGGAAAGCCGGGTTCCAATTTGGGAATAATTTTATTCATCGAGTCCCAAGTTGAGAGAGGCTGATTAGCCGAGTCCCAAGTTGGGAGAGGCCTGAATAGTCGAGTTCTAAGCTGGGAAAGGTCTGAATAGCCGAGTCCCAAGTTGGGAGAGGCCTGATTAGTCGACTCTCTAGTAGGGAGATGCTGAATAGCCGGGTCCCAAGCTAGAAAATGCCTGAATAGCCAGGTACCAAGTTGGGAGAGGCCTAAATAGCCGGGTCCCAAGTTGGGAAGGGTCTGAATAGCCGAGTCCCAAGTTGGGAGAGACCTGATTAGTCGACTCCCTAGTAGGGAGAGGCTGAATAGCTGGGTCCCAAGCTGGGAAAGGCCTGAATAGCTGGGTCCCAAGTTGGGAGAGGCCATTGCCAGGTCCCAAGTTGGGAGGGGCTGGGTAGATCGGGCCGGCGAGGCTTTCTGTTAAAGTATTAATGGCGTGTCCACAGAGAGTGTGATGATTGGGGTTCCTGCCCCACATCTCTTCGAACGTGATGAAAGGACAGCTGCAGGTAATGATGAAATCCTTATTTAATTTTGGGGGCTTTGATTTTGTTAAGGAGGCAGTGAGTCACGCACTTGTAGGGGACACGCAGGCATTTTGGCCCCTGATTTGAATGACCGTTGGAATTGAACGGTTTGGATGTTTTCAGAGGTTTGGACGGTGTGGATGGATCTTGATAAGATCCAAGGGTCAGGAATAGACGCCTGTTGTCTATATATACTTAGGTGGAAGTTTCACTTTCAGCCTTACGCGTTTTTGAGAGTTTTTGAGAGAGCTGACATCTACATATTTCTGGCGACTGCTTCTTCTTTCGCATTTCTGTTGAAGATTTAGTTTTAGGTAACCATTTCTTCTCGAAACCTTTTCTTTGCTAAACACGAATATTTTATTTTTGTTGAAATATCTGTAAGGATTACTCGAGGTGATACTCCTGGGAGTGGTGGGGGTGAAATGTCTCCTCCTGTGTCTCCGTTAATGGAGGGTGTCCTGCCTATCCGAGGCGTTGATGTGGACACGGGTGAGTTGATGGCCATAACTTCGGCTCCGAGCTTGAGGAAAGCCGAAGATTCGTTTAGGGCTGACCCCGCAAGATGGGCCGCCGGGAATGTGCCATCGATAATGAACGCGGAAGATTTGGGCTTGTTGAGGGAAGCGTATAGGGTTCCTTCGGATATCGAGCTACTGCTCCTGGAGCCTCATGAGAGAGCATGTGTCCCGAGGGAAGGGTGCACTGCCTTGCATTTAAATGCTTTTGTGAGTAGGATGCGTCTGCCCCTACACCCTTTCTTTCGGAGGATACTACAGGCCTATGGCCTGGCCCCGACCCAGGTGGCCCCGAATGGATGGACCCAGATGGTCGGGGGTTTGTACCTATGGTTTCGGCATTCATTCGGTTAGGCATGGCAACTCGGCTCGGCCCGTAAATCACGAGCTCGGCTCGTCTATACGAGCCGAGCTCGACTCGTCTGGAGACGAGACAAGCCAAGCCTGGGATCGACTCGTCTCCAAAAGTTGGGCTTGGTTCGGCCCACAGGTTCGTGGGCTGAACGAGGCTCGGCTCGGCTCGGCCCTTTTTTTTTGGTTTAAAATTTGAAAATAAATCATTATATTCTATTTATTTGGTTAAAGAAAAAAATGTAAATATTTAAAATGAATCCTTTATTTATCTTTATCTTTATGTTAAAGATTAAATATTTATCTTTATGTTAAAATTTTTATTGAATCATCTTGATTATGTTTTATAAAATCCTCATATTTGATTATGTTTTTGTTTTTTTTTTTTTTGTTTTGAATTTGAAAAAAAAAAATTTGAAAATAAAAAAGAAAGTAGAAATAAAAAATCATTTATGTTAAAAATTAAAGATTTAAAATCCACCTCTATTTTTTTTTGTGTTTTACATTTTTTAAAATTTGAAAATAAAAAATAATACCATTTCGAAAATCGTTTATGTTAAAAATGTAAAATTTAAAACCCTCCTCCTTTTTCTGGGCTTGGGACCGGCTACTTTAAAAGTAGGCGGAGTTAAAATTGTACACGAATAAGATGTTACGTGTACAATTTTTTATTAAAATAAGGAAAATTCTTCAAATACAGAAATATTAATGCAAAATAATACTTACTACGAATATGATTAATCCATATTCAAATCTTCAAGTTCTTCAGACATTATTCTGTCCACTTTATCTTGAATTCGAAGTTCGACATCATCCCAATCCTTTAGACAGAGTAAACTTTCTAAAATGTCGACTTTGAGTCTTGACCTGATATCAGATAAAACCCTGTCACTTATACTAAATGCAGCCTCCGATGCTACAGTTGACACTGGAGGTGTTAGTAGATCACGTGCCATTTTGGAAAGAATTGGGTAACTACGTTGATGTTGTCTCCACCATTTAAGTATATCAAAGTTTTTTTTTCTCCTCTTAATCTAACATAGTAAGCACATCATGTGCAAAATACCTACCTAACTCTACAGGTGTATCATTAGAACAGGGAAGGGAAGAACTAGAAGAAGAACCAACTAATTGTTGACCTTGAGTGGTCCTATGTGTACTGACGTAACTCTATAAGTCAATGTCATCAGTTGATGACAAAGTATATGTTGGATTAGGGGGTCGTACAACGTTTGTACCGGCCTTTTCAGGATAGACCTCATACATAGAACATAAAATTTGTTCTAAATTAGCACACGTGACTGGATTTCCAAAAGTTAATTTATGTGAAATTGCCATTATTGTTACTTTTGTACCCTCTAAGTTAAGTCGAGAATCTATGATACATGCTAATGGAAATAACATAGGTAATTGTTCCCAATATTTTCTAAGTTTAGCTTCCATAACATGTATAATACTAGTAAAAAGAGCAAAATTCCTATACCTATGAAAATTGTTAGCAATATAATAGAAATGATTTAAAACAAGTGGAGTAGTTGGGTAATAAACACCAGAACATGCATTTGTTGCGTCGTAAAAAATTTTTAAAAATTTTCTAACATGACCACATATTTCCCAATCATGTAATTCTAAATCATATTCTGAGCCGTGTGAGTGTCGGTCATTATAATACACAGTAATACAATCTTCATAACCTTCACACGATTCAAGCATAAGATATGTTGAATTCCACCTATTGGCAACATCAGTTGCAAAATATTTTGATTGCAGCCCATTTTTTGTACATAGAGCAGCAAAAACTTGTTTTCTTGATGGTGAAACCGAAATATAATTAGTAGAAAATCTAATTTTTTTCAATTGAGGGCGTATAAATTTTAATCCATCTTGTACAATTAAATTAAACACATGACACACACAACGAATATGAAATAAAATACCATCAAAATGTGGATTACAATGTTGCATTAATTTTTCAATTACTATATTATTTGGGCCTGCATTATCAAATGTAAAACTATGAGCCTTAGAATCACATTTAAATTCATGTAACACACTTAATAAAACTTGATAAATATTATTTCCATTATGAGGATAGTCTATTTGTTTAAATGCTATTATTTTTTTATGCATTAACCAACTATTATCAATGTAGTGTGCAGTTGTTACTATGTATCTTTTTTTGTTACAACATGTCCATAAGTCTGATGTAAAAGATACAACACCATTGTAATTATTAATATCATTAATAATAGCTTCTTTCTTAGTATTATATATAACAATAGTATCTTTACGAAGTGTATTTCTAGAAATACTAACGTACCTTAGTTGTAGATATTTTTGGATGAATGACGTCCAATGAGGATTGTCCACCAAGCATAGTAGAAACTCGACATTTGCTATCGATTCCGGCAGTCCTTCGTGTCGCATAAATTCTTGTGAGTATATCCAGTTGTTAAGAGTGGGACTACTAGACCCGGCTCCCGGAGATCCAAACTGGAGTTGTACCTTATTTGTATCAACACCTCCATGTTTGTATTGATACTTTTTGAAGTGTCTGTTTAGATGGGTCGTGCATATCCCCTTGTGCCAAGCAAACTTATCTTGACAGTGTTTACACTGTGCTTTGAACTCAGGGACTCCGTTCACTAGTTTACCAGTCGGCACCAACTGAAAATACTGCCAGCATATAGCCTTTTGTTTGGTGGCTTTTCGTTTAGTGCTAGAGCCAATGGTAGTTTGTGTATTGGCGTCATCATGAATGTCTTCCAAATCAATTGGATCAGTGCTACCACCAAATTGATCAATAATATCTTCTGGAATTGGAATGTCATTACGACCACTGAAATCATCATCACTTCGGTTGTATGCCATTTGGAATAATAGAAGAAAGAAAATAGAAGAAAATGAAGATGTAGTAAAAAGTAGAAACTAAAAAATAGAAATATAGAAAATTAGTAGAAGTAGAAAATTATAGCGTAATATCTAGGTAATAAAATACTAGATACTAATTAGAATACTAATATTGAGATTTGAGAGAATGTAATTTGAGAATTTTTAATGGATTGAGTATAAATTGAATGAGAGATAAGAGATTGAAGTGTGAAAAAATGAGTTTAGAAAATAGGTATTTATAGGAAAATAATGAAAGAAAAAAAAAAATTGGTCAAATGACCATTGGCCAACGGTCACGAAATACGGTCACGATTTCGTGACCGTTGGGGACGAGCCAACGAGTCGGCTTGTTTTTTTATGAGCTGAGCGAGCTCGGCCCCCTTTTTTTTCTCCAGCTCAACCCTAGCTCGTGTTCGTGGTTCGACGAGCCCGAGCCCGAGCCCGAGCCCGAGCCCGAGCCCAAGCCTAAGCCTGAGCTCGAGCTGGACCTGGAGCTGGGCTGAACTTTTACGAGCTGAGCCGACGAACTTTTTTGCCACCCCTACATTCAGTAAGTAAATGCCTTTGCATGTGTTCCAGACTGTTTATCAGCCGAGGAAGTTTCTGAGGAAGAAAGGCGGGCAAGATGAGCCTGGGTGGTACTAATTCTGCCCTTGGGGGTCTCACAAGCCATTGGCAACGGATTGCCCCTCATCAATCAAGTAGTGGAAAGAATTGTGGTTCTGGGTGGCAGGAGATTGGCAGAGGGTTGTCGACAATCAGGATCCGAAGCCGGATTTGGATGTACCCAGTGAATATGGAATAGCCAGTGAGTAGGATCGGTTGAACCAGCTGCATGAGTGTATTCTTATGCATGTTCTAATGACCCGTTTATTTTTTGCAGATGCTCTTCCTCGTTGCGAGTTGTCAAGCGAGGACGTTGACTTGCTTCAGTCTATATACCAGGCGTTTCCCGCTACTCGGTGACACGGGTTCCTCCTGAATCGGCATAACTGCTTGGTAGAATTGGGTCTGATGACGTCAAAAGGTAGTAACACTCTGTACTTCTTTTGCCTTGGGTAATTTACTAATAATCGCTTGTTTGTGTGGCAGAAGTGGGCAAAGGGACGCGCTCCCGGCCATTGCTTACGAGCCTGGCAAAGAAGAGGCCGAGGACATTGGCCCCCGGATCTTTTGAAGAGATTCAACAGAAGAAGGTCATAGAGGACCTTAGTCGAGAGGGCCACAAAGAAGAGGCCCCAGACCCAGTTACCGTGGAGATAGAGGATCTTGACCCCTAGGGGTAGAAGTTCCTCTGTCTAGGAAGAGGAAAGCCGGAGCTACTTCCCAATCAAAGGGGAAGGGCGTTGAGGTGGTGGATAACTACGTTGTCTGTAGTGTTCCAACCGCTTAGTGGACCCTTGCTGTTAACACCTCAGGGGAGGTTGTTCTTGAAGACCCCCTCAAACGGCTCAGGATTCGGAGGTTCCTGCCAGGGGACCTTATGACTCAAAGAAAAAGCTGAAGGAGCTAATCGATGCTCCGGGGTCGAAGATTCTAGACGAGGTTCTCTGAAACGTGTCCTTCTATCCCTCCATGGGTGCGCAGGTCGTCAAAAAATACTTCACCCCCAAGTTGGAAGAATTTGCCTCACATGGAGACTTGGGGGACGTGTTGGAGGCTGGTCTGGCCTCGACAATTAGGGCCGCTGGGATGCAACTGAAGGCGCTCGGAGAATTTCGTACCTGTATGCAAGAACATAAAAAACTTGTTGTGGAGGCGTCTAAGTCAGATAAGGAGCATCGGCAGGCTCTGGAAGGACTGCAGGCTGCCGTTGACAGCGCGTGCTTGGCATACGAGCATCTTTAGGAGGACCTGAGGGAGTCCGAGTCCAATATCGTGCAACTGACCAAGCGGCTGGATAATGCCAATGCTGCTCAGACGGTGACTGCTGGAGCTTTGGAGGCGGCCAATAAAGAGAACCGGCGGTTGCTGGATGAGTGCAAGGGTCAGGAGCAGGAGATTCGGGGTCTTCGGAAGAGCCTCGAGATCGCTGAAAAGGGGAAGAAAGAGGCTGAATCTAAGACGGCCCGGCTACTTGGTGTGAAGGATGAGATGGAGGCTAAGTTAGGAAACTTGGAGGCTGATTTTGTATCCAACTTCCATAATACCGATGCCTATACCAACTTTTCTGATTATTTTGCCAAGGTTGGGCATCGGGAGGTCCTGAGCGTGCTTAAAACAGATTATCCAAGCATTGACCTCGGGCTATTGGAGGCTAGGTTTTTCCCACCCGATGATGAGGGCGACGAACATAGCTAGATTGTAATAGGTTGTAATAGTCGAGGACTCTTATTTCCGAGCAGATTGTAATAGCCGAGGGCTCTTTTTGTAATAGATTATATTTTCTCCTTTAATGAACTTTTATTTCCGAAGCGCATCTGGTGTGTTGTCAATTGTTAACAAGATTTTGCAAAAGTGTAAATGCGTCGCACATAGCGCCTGATTAAATCACAAGCTCGGATTTTAATAACAAGAAAAATGATATAATTTTAAACATTGGACCGATCAGACACAGTTGGGTTGTTTGGATGGGAAAATTCTGAGTTAAGCATAATGATCTTCTTTAAGCTATTGGTAATATCGACGCAAATGTTCTGCATTCCAAGGATGGGGCTGCCGTTTGGCACTCATGTCTTCGATATTAGACGTACCAGGTCACGTTTTGCTGACAATTCAATAGGGTCCCTCCCAGTTGTGGCCTAGATTTCCAGCACCCGTTTCTATGGAGGACAGAAATATCCTTCTCAAGACAAGATCTCCGAGGCGGAACGATCGCTTTGTTACCTTCTTGTTGTAGTATTTTGCCATCTTTCTCTGATAAGAGGCCAACCGAATTAGAGAGTCGTCTCTTTTCTCGCCTATTAGATCTAGGATCGTCCTCATCAAATCGTTGTTGGTTTGTTCGTTGAACATTAGACGACGGGGCGAGGGTATGCCAATTTTGACTGGGCACATAGCCTCCGATCCATAAGCCATAGAGAAGGGGGTTTCCCCGGTCGATGTTCTGGCCGTGGTTCTGATGGCCCAAAGAACATGAGAGAGCTCATCGACCCATGCCCCCTTAGATGCCTCAAGCTTCCGTTTGAGGGTGTACTTGATAGTCTTGTTGACTGCCTCGACTTGACCATTAGCCTGTGAGTGGTGGGGGCTCGAGAAGTGTTTCGCGATCCCTAGTTCTTCACACAAATTCTTGACTTTCCTGTTGTCGAACTACCTCCTATTATTCGAGACCAGAGAATGGGGGATTCCAAACATACAAATAATGTTCTTCCATATGAATTGGAAGTGTTGGCCTCGGTGATTTTCATCATTGGTTCTACTTCGACCCACTTTGTGAAGTAATCAATAGCAACCATAGCATGGCATGCGTTGCCTCTCCCTCTAGGCATTGGGCCTATGAAATCTATTCTCCATTTAGCAAAAGGCCATGGACTAGTAACCGTAGTGAGCTCCTGGTGAGGCTGCCTCGGAATCGTGGCGAAGCGCTGGCATTTGTCACATTTCTTGATGTGGAGCAATGCATCCTTTTTAACTGTTGGCCAGAAGTATCCTTGCTTGAGGATTTTTTAGGCCAGAGCCAGTCTCTCCGTGTGGTTGCCGCATACTCCTTTGTGGACTACCCTAAGTATATAGTCTGCCTCGTTCAATCCCATGCACCTGAGGAGTGGTATTGAGTAACCTCATTTGTAGAGCACTTCAAAGTGCACTGCCCTCCTCCTCTGCTTTCTAGCTTCCCCCTATCTACGGGGAGTTTTTGGTCTTTTAAAAATGCCAGGATGGGGTCCATCCACGTGGAGGTTTCCTCAACCCACATTACCTCCATGATAGCTTCTATGGATGGTTTGTTGAGGTGTTCGATGGGAACCAGCTTAAGAAGCTCCGAGTCTTTACTGCTTGCCAGTTTGGAAAGCGCATATGCGTTGGCGTTATTCATCCTAGGCACCTGAATCAGCTCGAATCTTTCGAAGCATGGGATGAGGTCCTTTACCAGTTTTATGTAGGAGGCCATATTTTTTTCCCTAGCGGCAAAGCTTCCGTTCACTTGGCTCACTACTAGTTGGGAGTCATTTGCCATGGAGAGCCTCTGTACTTTCATCTCTTTGGCCAAGCGAATTCCGGACAACAGGGCCTCGTATTCTACAACATTGTTCGAGGCTTTAAAATCAAACCGGATTGCACAATTCAGCCGATGGCCTTCGGGGCTGGTGAGGACCACCCCGGCTCCTGAGCCCATATCTCTCGATGATCCATCAACGAATAGACACCATGTTGGCAGCTCCGTGGGTGTCTACTTCGGAGGTGCCAGCAAATTCTACCACAAAATCTGTAAGGGCATGCCCTTTGATGGATGCTCTGGGTTTAAATACAATGTCGAATTGGCTCAACTCGACGGCCCATTTCAACAACCTTCCTGAGGCGTCGATCTTCTGCATCACCTGCCTCAGATGGAAGTTAGTCAGCACGTGGATGTTGTGTGCCAAGAAGTATGGTCTAAGCTTCCTGGAGGCGGTTATGAGTGATAGTGCCAACTTATCCATGTCTAGGTAGCGCGTCTCCGCCCCCTGAAAAGCCTTAGGGTGTGTTTGATTGGTTAACATGGAAAATGGTAGAAAATGAAAAAAATTTCCATCTAAGGTGGAAAATACAATCCACCAAATAGGTGAGAAATTGTTTTCCAAGAAAGTTTGAAAAATTGTGCTTTAAATGCTTGTACCTTGAAAATCAAAATTATTTTCCATGTGCAATCAAACAAGAAAGGTGGAAAAGAAATTTTTTGGATTTGACAACATTTTCCATGGATTTGACATTTTCCATGGAAAATGTGCAAATCAAACACACCCTTACTTACATAGTAGATAGGTAGCTGGTGTTCTTCTTCCCTAATGAGGACAGAGCTTATTGACTCGGCGGACACAGCCAAGTAGAGCAACAGCGTCTCTCCAGATTTAGGCTTTGACAGTAGGAGAGCTCGGCTGAGGTGTTCTTTTAAGGCCTAGAATGCGGTCTCGCATTCTTCAGTCCATTCAAACCGGTTATCCCCTTTTAAAACTTTAAAGAAGGGAAGGCACTTATCTGTAGCTTTTGACACAAACCGGCTGAGGGCCGCCATCCTTCTGGTGAGGCATTGTATCTCATTGGGCTTCCTAGGCGATTTCATCTCTATTAATGCCTTAATTTTCTCTGGGTTGGCCTCGATCCCTCTTCAGTTCACCATGTAACCTAGAAACTTTCTGGAGGCGACTCTAAAGACACATTTCAAAGGGTTGAGTCTCATCTTCTAGGCTCGGAGGGTTTGGAAAGTCCTTTCCAAGTGCTGTATGTGATTATCAGCTTTCAAACTCTTAACCAGCATATCGTCTACGTAAACTTCCACTGGTTTGCCAACATTTTGTTTACAAGTCTCTGGTAGGTTGCCCCGGCGTTTTTCAAGCCAAAAGGCATGACTTTGTAATAGTAAAGTCCTTTGTCTGTTACAAAGGACGTGTGCTCCTCGTCTGGTGGATACATGGGGATCTGATTATAGCCTGAATACGCATCCATGAAGCTTAAGAGTTCATGCCCAGCAATGGAATCCACCAGTTGGTCAATTCGAGGCAGCGGAAAACTATCTTTAGAACAGGCCTGGTTTAGGTTGGAGAAATCTATACAGACTCTCATCTTGTCTCCTGGCTTTTTAACCAGGATCCGGAGACCCATTTAGGATAACGGGCTTCTCGGATGAAGTTTCTACGTAAGAGCTTCCTTATCTCTTCCTTCAGGGCCTCATACTTCTCTATGTTTAAAGGCATTCGCCTTTGCTGGTGGGATGGATATTTAGGATCGACGTTGAGACGGTGGCAACTTATCTTTGGGTCGATTCCAATCATATCCTCGTGTTTCCATGCGAAAACATCAAGGTTACTACTGAAGAACCTTGTCAAGCTTCGCTTGTATTCCTCTAGGAGATCTTTCTCCACTTGGAGTCTCTTTGTAGGGTCATCAGGATCCACCGCAAAACTTTCCAACTCCTCGACGGGTGAAGTCTGGGAGTCAGACCCTGTTACCCTTGGATCTATGTCTTCGGGGATACAGATGTATCCCCTGGTGCTTCTTCCATTGAAATATCCCTTGGCGCTTCTTCTGAGGCCTCAGTCATTTCCACGTCCAGGAATGTCATATTGACCTCCTTTTTCTCTACCTTCCTAAGGGCATTTCTATAACATTTCCTGGCTTCGGGTTGGTTTTCCCGTACGGTTGCCACGCCGCCCTCCGTTGGAAACTTCATACAGAGGTGGTGGATCGACGTTATGGCCCAAAGTTCTTTCAGTGCTGGTCGACGTAGGACTCCATGGTAGGCTGACCTTCTGTCTACTACCGAAAATTCCATGTGTGTGTAGGTAGCGAGAGGCTCTTCCCCTATAGTAACGGCGAGGCGCACTATCCCTTTTGGGGTTACGCATCGCCAGTGAATCCATAGAGAGGCTAGGTTGAAGGCTCCAACAGGACATCTACGTTCATCTGTTCGTTCGTAGGTGCTCAAGAAAATGACATTAACGGAGCTACCGTTATCCACGAGCATTCTTCCTAGTCCGTTCCGAGCCACCACTGTCCTTACTTTAAGGACGTCGCAGTGAGGATAATACACGCCCTTCATGTCTTCTTTTGCGAAGGTGATAGGACCCACCTTCTTTGATCCCAATGGCCTACTATTGATGAGCCAGTTGGTCATTTGGATCCCTTCAGCCTCTTTTGCATAGCTCTTCTGGGCATTTCAGGTCTGTCCTCCAATGTAAGGTCCCCCGTAGATGGTGTTTATCTCCCAGATCAGGGCCTTTTCAGGACCCTTGATTAGCCAGGGTTCTAGGTTGTACTCCAGCCTACGCTGTCTAGCTGGGCTTCTTGAATTACGTCTACCCTGTTGTTCCTAGCCCGAAGGCCTTCTAACCCATTACTGGGAGGATCTGTCTGGGAACTGCGGGTGACGCCCTCTCATCGGGGTATGATCTCCGCGTCTGGTGTTCGTTCTACGTCTGTGCCATGGGTTGGCTGTCTTTCTATTGGCAAGCTCCTTCACTTCTCGACATTCGTCCGTGCTATGTCCATAGCTTCGGTGCACACAGCAATATTTCGAGGGAGCCACCTGATGGAGATGAATTACTGGGGGTGCGCTGGTCCCGGCTTTATAATAGGTGGACGGGGTCATACCGTAGTTGTAAAATACAGCTGTCGGGACCGAAGCCATTGGAGAAGCATGGGGGGGAGAGAGAACAGGCCCTCTTGTGCAGAGGCCACATAACTCATCCCAATATTTGGGTCAGATGGGTAGTTTCTCCTCCGTGGATTGTGTTGGAGAATAGGTCTACTGGGATTTTGGACATATCTGGCTCTGGATGCTGGGTTAGCTCCCAATCCGCCTCTATTCTTGTGGAGGATCATGTTCTCATTGGTTATTTCCTCAGTGATCATCTCCACCAACTGGTCAAAGGTAGTTGGGTTTTTGTTGCGGACATCTCTCCAAAACGGGAGGTTCATATCCAGCCCAGCCTTTAGAGCGGTAGGGCCTCGGCATCGATTCTTCTTTCACAGAATAGCATTTCTTCGTTGAAGCGTTCCAGGTAGCTTTGTAGTGGCTCATTTGGAGATTGCCTTACATCATAGAGGCGCTGGACCGGGGCCGAGGCAGGTTTCTGCGACGAGAAATAGTTGATGAACGTCTTTTTTAGCTCCGGCCAGCTAGAAATGCTTCCAGCGACTAGTTTGTTATACCACCGCTTCGCTCCTCCTGACAAGGTAAGGGGAAAAGCTCTGCACTTCAAGGCCGGAGTAGCTCCTCGGAGACTCATTTCCATTTTGTATGTGTTCACGTGGTCCAATGGATCTCTCATGCCTGTATAAGGGGTAATCTTGGGCACGCAAAACTCGTGGGGGATGGATGCATTCCTGATTCCGGCTAAAAAAAATAGGTTCTCATCATCGTCGTCCACTTCAAACGATCTTGTTGGTCTCGGATATTCTTTCCCGATGTTTGTCTCTGGAGGAAACGGGGGGAGGCGCTGTATTGGTTGTTCGTCCCCATAGCCCTGGGGATACGGCTGCACGATTTGCTGAGGTACATAGGGTTGGAAATCCGACTCTCCTCTAGCTTCCGCCTCCCTCGCCCTCATTTCCCTTCTATTTCTAGGGGGACTTTGAGGCTGTTCTCTCCTTGGCAGATTCTCTTGTGGCCATTTTATGCTTCCTTGTTCGCCTAACCTTTCAAATACACTGGCGGACATTGTTGGCTGGGGCCTCCTATCAGATGCAGTGGCTTTGGCCCCTCCCCCGTTCGTCCTAGTGTGAGAGGCTTCTTCCCTGACGTGCGGATCACTGGGGTGTCCGCTATCAACTTCATGCTCTTCCTCAAGATCATCTGAGTCAGACTCATGAGGACGGTTCTCACCCTGCACCTGTATCATTTGGATATATCCTTGCATTTGGGCGTGGTGTTGGGCTAGTTGCCTCACGCTGGCGGCCATTGTTCTCATTTCTCGCTCAAGATTCATAGGAGGCCTCCTTCCATGCCTCCTTCGGGGAGCTTCCTCAACCCTTGCTCCTGCGACGGTTTATCCGTCCGTCGCAGGCCTGGTTCTTCTTGGGTTCTCATCCTCGTTACTTCTGCTCATTTTGGTAGGCCAGTTGATCCCTTGTTCAGGGATACTCAAGGTAGCTAAAGCTTTTTTGTTACTCTTCCCACAGACGGCACAATCTGTTGACCTCCAAAAATAGCTGTCAACATGATCCCCACGCTCCCTCTGTCGATGTGTACTTTTCTTCTTGTTAGGACTGCTACTTGATTTATTCAACCACGTGGATGTGCCTCGGACCAGGTGGAAGTATAACAAAAGACCAAATACACTTTTATGGTAGAGGTGAAAGCTTGAGGGCCCTTTTACCAACGATTTCTCAGGTGGTGAAAAACACTTGAAGAACAATTAGTAAAGAGGATTTGATATTTCTGGTGAGAGTAACTTTTCAACATCCCTTTCTTGTGGAATTAAACTTAGTATTTATAGGCAAAGTTTTACAAGAATGATCTCATTCGATGCGCGACATGTGGTTCCATCTGAAGGGTTCTTGAGTTACATCTTGGAGGTCATGTCATTGGCATTAATGAGGAAGTCACCTCCAACTGCAAACTAAGGGGCTATGACTGTGATAAGCCGCATTGGCAGGCAGTCCCATCAATCTTTTCCAGATTAAATTACAAGTTTGGTAAGGAAAGCTTCCTCATCACGCAACCAGGGTCGGTCATTCAAGCCCCTCAGCATAAACAACCTCGGTTATATAACCTCTGTGGCCCAAACAGCCTCGGATCGGGCTGGGCCCAAGCGTTGACTGGCTGTGCTTATATGGAGCCTGAGGAGGATTATTCTGCCCACGTGGATTGCCGTTTGGGATTGGTGTGTAACAGCTTAGGTTGGATTGGGATATGGAGTACTTTATATCTGGTTGATACTGACACACGACGTTTGTGATGACACAAGTATCTTCGTATAAGTTCAAGACATTCCCCTTGCTAATAGGCAATAATATCACACATGTTTAATGTTTATTGTTCGGTGATTGTTGAAATTATTTTTTAAGTAAATTTTAGAAAATGTGTAGATAATAAGTTGATAGTAAATAGTGGGTCTTACTAAATGTATTAATAAAAAAATATGTTTGAGCACTTGAAATTATAATTTAATCAATGACAAACAAGCACATTAGTGAATATTAGGAAGTGCTGAAATTATTATTTTTAAGTGTCCATAAATTATAGATCATATAGATTGTGTGAATAATAATAAATAGATATAAGTTGTTTCTCTTATAAAATATATAGATAAAAAATATATTTAATTAATTTAAACTTAGAAAACACGTACTACGCCAATTCATGGCCAAGTGAGTTTACAAATTCAAACCATATTCTAACTCTGAAAATTCACAAATTGGATTACACACGATTATGACAACACGTAACATAGTAAAAAATGAGTATCTTTTCAAATTGGGTTTCTTTTTTATGGTCAAGATTCAAGACCAATTGTAATTATCTCTTTAATATTTTACTTTAAAATAAAAATGAAATATTCATTTCATTTAATATATTCATTTCATTTTTATTAAAAATAGTGTTTAGCCAAAGTAGCATGTCAAATTTGAGTGAGTAAGGTAGGAGGGGCAATTTGACTCGTTCCTGCGCCCCGTTTAGAATTTTTCCGGTGGAGCTACTCCGCCTCAGACCCGTCCCAAATTTTTTTTTTAATTTTTGAAATTTTAAAAAATATTTTGATAAAATGGGTGTTGAATGAGTTGAACCCGGGGTATGAATATTGATTCACAATTCTTAACCACTGCACGAAGACCTATTGATAAGAATGTTTTTCATTTTGTTTAGTAAACATATTATACACAATTTGTTTTTTAAATTCTAACCATACCATTTAGAATTAACTTTAATTCCCTATTTCATAATTCATAATTTTATATATTGCCCTCAATGAAAATCACGGTTAAAAGAAATAAATAAAATAAACGGAGCATTAAGCTGCCATTGACACGACCCCAACCCCGCCCCGCCCCGCCCCGCTCTGCCCCGCCCCGCCCCGTCCCGTTTTAAGCGGGGAATGGGGCGGGTATGGAGGTGAAAATTCTTCGACAGGGCTGGGGTGGGGGTGGGGGTGGGAGCAGGGGCGGGAAGGGCCGTCCCGGCCCCAACCCGGCCGGTTGCCATCCATAGAGTAAGGTTAGACTTTCTACTTTACAAATTGAAGAGTTGGCACAAATTTATATATTTAATTTGACTCAATTTCTAAAGATTTTGAATTTCATATTAAGATTTTAATTTTATTAAAAAGAGTAATTCACACACTTATATATTAGTTAATATTTTAACATTTATTCGACGTGGAATTCTACTCTTAAGATGGGTTAATTTCAATAACAATTACTAAAGTTTTCAAAAAATATTCAAAATTGTCACTAAAGTTATTTCCTTATACTACAAGTCATTAAATTATCCTTACAACAAAGGCCATTATGTTACCATCGTTAAATTTAGTAGTCTACGTGTCACTTTTAAATGCTACATGGCATAGACGTCGTTTACGTGTCACTTTTAAATGCTACGTGGCATAGACGTCGTTTACTTTTTTTTTTTTGTTGCTACATTAGAATTGCTACGTGGCATAGACGTGGTGTGTCACCTTTAAATGCTGCTCAATTGGTACCAGCATTCAACTTAAGTTTTTCTTAATGGGGAAGGTCAATGGATCAAATTGCTGGAGATGCGACAGAAATCCAATTTGGAGCCTGTTGACGTCGGAACCTGCAACGTCCACGTGTCAACAGATCTCCAGTCACTCCTCTGCCAACTCGCATGTTACCTACACACTAGGACAATCGTTAGGCACCAAGATCTCCAGAGAAAAAGGGTCCGACGATCGTTAGCATTCCGACGATCAAATCAACAGCCGGTATATGAATGATACACGGGAGGCAGAAATAACGGGGTGTGGGAGAGACAAGAAGACAGAGATTTGAGCAGAGTTTAGGGTGGGATTCTTAAGCGTAAAAGAGTGCGTACCTTGGAACAACCAAAGACATCGTATTTATAGCGCAAGAGTCCTGATTGATTTAGGAAACAAATCAATTTGATACCCAATCGGATCCTCCTTCCTTATGTGATAGAGATCATCTCTTACTCAGGCAATCTCCGAGATTATCTTCCTTCTTTGAGTTTATCACGTTGCATGATTTTAGGAGATTATGATTCGGTTTCCTTGTGAGGATCCGTGCGCCAAATCAATCCAATCTTTCCTTAGTTACTTCTCTGGTCATTCTGGCATATCATGCTGCCTGCTAGTTATAATTGATACGAAGCCTGGCGAGGCCCTATGGGTCGGCCGTGAGTGTCAAGGCCCTCCATGGACCTCGCGAAATTCTGGCTGCCGAAGGCCAAGGCATTTGATGGGCCTCCGGGGCACTTTATCAGAACTTTTGAGGCCCAAGCAGGGCCTAGTTGAGGTTCTCGATGGGCCTCGGATGGGGCCCTGACAAAGGCCTAGATGAGGCCCTTGTTGACGTGGAGGCCTATATCAGAATCGTGTGGTAATAATAGTCCCCCAAGTCCAAGCCTATTATTCATAATAGGCGTGGGACTTTTGAGAATAAAAAGAATAATGATGCGCTTCGTAGAAAATACGGTCTCCATGGGTTCGATGGAATGTGGTCCTCACGCATTTAGCTATAAGACTTCAACTTACCCAGTACAGTCCCCCAAGTCTGAAGCCGAACATTCATGACGGGTGAGGGCTTCAGGTGGCTAGACCTTTGGTGACGTGTCCACGATTGGTGTGGTTCTGTCAATCAAGGCTGTCCATCCGCGGCCAGGCAATCATGAGTGAGAGGGTGTATACAATTAATGCGTTTGCGTGTGGCGAAAAACGGGAGCGCGCGGGGTGCGTGTGTTCTTGGTTCACTAAACGTTTGGGGGTTTTGCTTTCCCGCCCGTTGCTCAATTTAAAACACGCGTCCATTGTCTGCATACTTAGATGTGACGCTTGGTATTTGGACGGTGGATATGAGAACGCATCACTATAAAACCAGGCATCCCCCCCGACACTACAACTTCTTCTTGCGTTTGTGCTCATTGTGAATATTCTGCCGACAAGCGAGAAGCTCCTAGTGGGTGTGTCGTTTTAATCGCCTTTTCGAGGTAAGTGCGTTGAAAGTTGTTGTGATTTGTTTCCGTTGTTTCCTTTCGAGGTTATTGCCCGATTTCATAGCTTGGGGATTATACCCTGTAAGCGTAATATCGTCTGAAAATGACGATTCACAGAACCCATCTGATACCCCAACAAACTGTAGTATTATTGGGAGTGAGTCATCATTGGCCGCCACATCATCTTCATCTTCTAAGTCATAAGGAGGATAAACCCAGAGCCTCCCGTCGTATGCCCGTTGACTCTGTCTACGAGTGGGATGGGGGCTTGTCTATCCACACAGGCGAAAGAGATGACGGCGAAAGGGGGACCTGACGCTGGGGTACCCGAAATGAGGGGATCACTTGATAAGAGGGATGCCCCGGCCGCGAAGGCGCTCGACGAGGAGCTGAAGCGGTCAGCAACCAAAGCATCTATGGCTCAGTCGAGGATCACTGAGGCAGAGTTGGAGGACATACGGTTGTCCTATGACATTCCTTAGCCCATGAAACTCAGAGCTCCGGGTCCAAAGGAACGCGCCGACAATCCCTCCAAAGGGTACGTGGCGACAGATCTCCAGTCACTTCTCTGCCAACTCGTATATTACCTGTACATTAGGACAATCGTTAGGCACTAAGATCTCCGGAGAAAAAGAGTCCGGCAATCATTGGCACTTCGATGATCAAGTCAACAGTCGGTATATAGATGATATACGGGAGGCAGAAATAACAGGGTGTGGGAGAGACAAGCAGGCAGAGATTTGAGCAGAGTTTAGGGTGGGATTCTTAAGCGTAAAAGAGTGCGTACCTTGAAACAACTGGAGAGTCGTATTTATAGCACAAGAGTCCTGATTGATTTAGAAAACTAATCAATTTGATACCCAATCAGATCCTCCTTCCTTATGTGATAGAGATCATCTTTTACTCAGGCAATCTTTGAGATTATCTTCCGTCTTTGAGTTTATCACGTTACATGATTTTAGGAGATTATGATTCGATTTCCTTGTGAGGATCCGTGCGCCAAATCAATCCAATCTTTCCTTAGTTACTTCTCTGGTCATTCTGGCATATCATGCTGCCTGCTAGTTATAATTGATACGAAGCCTGGCGAGGCCCTATGGGTCGGCCGTGAGTGTCAAGGCCCTCCCTGGGCCTCACAGAATTCTGGCTGCCGAAGGCCAAGGCGTCTGATGGGCCTCTGGGATGCTTTATCAGAACTTTCGAGGCCCAAGCAGGGCCTAGCTGAGGTTCTTGATGGGCCTCGGATGGGGCCCTGACAAAAGTTCTAGATGGGGGCTCTTGTTGACGTGGAGGCCTATATCAGAATCGTGTGGTAACAATAGTCTCTCAAATCCAAGCCTATTATTCATAATAGGCGTGGGACTTTTGAGAATAAAAAGAAATCATTAGGCACCAAGATCTCTGGAGAAAAATGGTCCGGCGATCGTTGGCACTCTGACGATCAAGTCAACAGCCGGTATATAGATGATACACGGGGGGCAGAAATAACGAGGTGTGGGAGAGACAAGCAGGCAGAAATTTGAGCAGAGTTTAGGGTGAGATTCTTAAGCGTAAAAGAGTGCATACATTGGAACAACCGGAGACGTCGTATTTATAGCGCAAGAGTCCTGATTGATTTAGGAAATAAATCAATTTGATACCCAATCGGATCCCCCTTCCTTATGTGATAGAAATCATCTTTTACTCAGGCAATCTCAGAGATTATCTTCCTTCTTTGAGTTTATCACGTTGCATGATTTTAAGAGATTATGATTTGGTTTTCTTGTGAGGATCCGTGCGCCAAATCAACGCAATCTTTCCTTAGTTACTTCTCTGGTCATTCTGGCATATCATGCTGCCTGCTAGTTATAATTGATACGAAGCCTGGCGAGGCCCTATGGGTCAGCCGTGAATGTCAAGGCCCTTCCTGGGCCTCGCGGAATTCTGGCTGCCGAAGGCCAAGGCATCTGATGGGCTTCTGGGGCGCTTTATCAGAACTTTCGAGGCCCAAGCAGGGCCTAGCTGAGGTTCTCAATGGGCCTCGGATGGGGCCCTGACAAAAGCCTAGATGGGGCCCTTGTTGACGTGGAGGCCTATATCAGAATCGTGTGGTAACAGAGCCTAATCTCTAGTGGACATTATGTAAGTTAACGGCGCACGGAATAGTCCCTGAGCAAGAGGCCTGTAGGAGAAAGTTTATGGTCATTACAAAAAAATGTGCGTTTTTTTGTAACGACCAAGATCCCTCTAATCGAGATCTTACCCCCAGCTGTACCCATCCATACTGTCCGCTTTAGAAGAGCCTGAACCCAACTTACTTTCTCACGGATTTCTTTCGTGTTTCTAGTGATTCGAACCCAAGATCTCTATCTTATGAGGCAGTTAAGTTCAAGGACAATAGAATGACTCGGGAAAGAGAAATTAACAGGATTAGAATAGAAATTGAAATTCAGGCCAATTCAAGAGACAGAATCAAGGTCCCAACAGGGTTCTGTCAAGTCATGTCATTTCTTAGTGCCCTAAGTGTAAGAAGAATCATAATGGCGATTGCCAATTTGGCAAGAACGTCTGTTATAAGTGTGGAGAGCCAGACCACTACGTATTGCAATTTCGTGCAAAACCGACAAAGTTTAATGATCAAGCAAACAAAGGAAAAACTAGAGTGTTCGCCATGACTCATAAAGAGGCCGCCTAGAATCTGGACATTTTTACGGGTATGTTATCTATCTTTAGCATACCTGTTTACGTTCTTGTTGATTCTGGCGCGACACATTCGTTTATATCTAAAGTATGCCTAGCTAATGTTGACATTTTATGACAAAAAACTGATAGTGTACTAGAAGTTAGTATGCCATCAGGGAGAACTTTAGAGAAAGATAAATTAACTAGAGCAGTTCAAATAGATTTTGATGGGTTAGTTTTGTCAGCAGACCTGTATGTTATATTTATGAGAGATTTTGATATTATCCTAGGGATGGATTGGTTAGGTAGTAATCGTACCACCATCGTATGTTTTGAGAATGAAGTAATCTTTCAAAGACTAGGAAAGAATGAGTTCAAATTTTATGGGTTGAAGATTAAAGCACTTTCTCGCCTCATCTCAGCTTTGCAGGCGAAAAAGTTGCTAAATAAATATAGATTGTCAAGGTTTTCTTGTCAATCTCACTGGCACCCATCTGAGGAAGTATATTTGGATAATGTAACAATGGTTCGAGAGTACGCCTATGTGTTTTTAGATGACCTAATAAGAATCCCGCCTAATAAGCAAGTGGAATTCAGGATAAATCTAATACATAGAGTTGCACCTATATCAAAGGCTCCATATCGGATGGCACAAAAAGAATTGCAATAGTTAAAAATGCTATTGGAAGAGCTTTTGGATAAATGATTTATTAGACCAAATGTTTTCCGTGGGGAGCTCTAGTTCTCTTTGTGAAGAAGAATGATGGATCGATGAGAATGTGCATCGACTACTATGATTTGAATAAATTTACAACCAAGAATTGAGGATTTTTTTTGATCAGTTGAAGGGTGCTTTAGTGTTTTCGAAGATCAACTTGAGGTTGAGCTATCATCAACTGAAGATCAGGCCATCAGATATACTAAATCCAACGTTCCAAACTCACTATAGACATTATGAATTTACAGTAATTCTCTTTGGACTGACGAATGCTCCGGTGGTATTTATGGATTTAATGAACCGAGTTTTTCATCAGTATTTAGATCGGTTCATCATTGTATTCATCGATGACATTTTGATTTATTCCAAGAATCTTGAGCAACATCAAGAGCACCTCAGAATAGTATTGAAGACCTTGTAGAGAGAAAGGTTGTAATCCAAATTCAAGAATGTGAATTTTGGCAGGACCGAATATGATTCCTCGGACATGTTGTGATGGCTAAAAGAATTGAAGTAGATCCATCAAAAGTTGAGGTTGTGTCAAATTGGTCGACACCGTCAAATGTTGGTGAAATAAGAAGTTTTCTGGGTTTAGTCAGCTATTATCAACGTTTCATAGAGGGATTTTCCAAAATAGTTGGTCCTATGATGTAGTTGACTCAAAAGGGTGTTAAGTATGTTTGGCCCGAGAAGTGTGAACATAGTTTTCAAGAGTTAAAGAACAAGCTAATGTCTGCACCAGTACTAGTTTTACCCGAAGGTTTAGAAGGCTACGTAATTTGCAGTGATGCATCAAAACTCGGTTGGCTGTGTATTGATGCAAAATAGAAAGGTAATAGCATATGCTTCAAGACAGTTGAAGAAGTATGAGCAGAATTACCTAACACATGATCTTGAACTTGCGGCAATAGTTAACGTCTTGAAAATTTGGCGCCATTACCTTTTATGGAAGCAAGTGTGAGATTTATATCAATCATAAGAGTCTCAGTACTTTTTTACCCAAAAGAAGTTGAATATGAGACAACAATAATAGTTAAAATTAGTAAAGCACTATGACTGCTCTATCATTTACCATCAGGATAAGGCAAATCTAGTCGCGGATGCTCTAATTAGAAAGAATATGGGTCAGTTGTCTGCACTATAATCGACACAAGATAATCTGATCAAGGAGAGAATATGAAAATTGAAGTATTAGCACCACCGGTGCATATATCAGAAGTGATAATAAGTCTGATAGTAAAGTCAATACTCAGAGATAGAATTGTGACAGTTCAAAAAGATGATCATTTCTTGGAAAAGATCAGGACTGAAATATGAACTGAAAAAAGGAAAGAATTTCAGTTAGCTGAAGACAATGTTTTGATGTTCAAAGGTCGAATTTGTGTGCCTAAGGATGAAGGTCTGAGAAATAAGATTTTATCTGAAGCTCATTTCGCTCCTTACGCCGCAAATCCAGAGGAAACCAAAATGTATAAAGATTTGCGTAATACATTTTGGTGGAAAAACATGAAAAAAGTTGTAGCTCGTTTCGTGTCAAAGTGTTTGGTTTGTTAATAACTAAAAGTAGAGCATGGAGGCCGTCAGTGCTATTAAATCTAATGGATATACCGGAGTGGAAATGGGAGAAAATTGCAATGGATTTTGTTGTGGGTTTTCTTAGATCGACGAGAGGTCATGATGCCATCTATGTTATACTAGACCGTTTCACAAAATCTGCTCATTTTCTTCCCATTCAAATAAATTTCAGTTTAGAGCAATTAGCACATTTGTATATCAAAGAAATTGTCAGACTTCATGGGATATGAGCATCCATCGTATCATATCAAAACCCGAGGTTTACCTCAAATTTTTGGAAAAGTCTTCAAGGAGCTTTGGGTACTATTAAATCCTTGAGAATATGTTGAGAGCATGTATCTTGGATTTGAGTGGTAAATGAGAATGCCATCAATCGTTAGTGGAATTCTCTTACAATAATAGTTTTCAAGCTACCATTGACATGTCAACATATGAGTATGGTCGTCGATGTCGTTCGCCAATTTGTTCAGATGAGGATGGTGAAAGAAGAATTTTAAGACTAGAGTTGGTTGAGAAAACAGTAGAGGCAATAGACAAGATCAGGTCTAGAATTAAGACAGCGCAAGACCGTCAGAAAAATTATACCGATCAAAGAAGAAATGAATTAGAGTTCGTAGTTGGCAAAAAAGTTTTTCCAAAAGCGGCTCCTATGAAAGGGATCCTATGTTTTAGTAAGAAAGAGAAACTGAGATCGCGTTTTATCAGCCCATTTGGGATTCTTGAAAGAATTAGAAATGTGGCATATCGTTTCGTATTGCCACCCGAGCTCTCGGCAGCACGATGTATTCTACGTTTCGATATTCGATATTAAAGAAGTACATGCATGATCTTACGCATGTGATAAAATATAGGACATTGTATTTAAGGAATAATATGACTTTATGAAGAACCGTCAGTGGTGATCCTAGAAAGAAAAATCTGTGTTCTGAGAAACTAGGAGATCCCTTTGGTCAAAGTTCAGTGAGGTAGACACGTCTAGGAAAGAGAAGAAGATGTTTTAACTAAGTACCCAGACCTCATAAACCAAGTAAGTTAAATTTCGAGGACGAAATTATTTTAAGTGGGGAGGGTTGTAACGACCGGAAAATTTTTGTTGACATATAAAATTTCAAGAAAAATATATTATAATTTTCAGCGTCGTTTCGAACTTTGTAGTGCATTTTAATACTTTAGTCACGTTAGAATTTTTTCACGTGTTTGCCTTATCTTTTGTGTCAAACAAAAGAAATTTTTTTAAATCACAAAACCAATTTTTTTAATACTAATTAAACACTCAAACACCTAATCTCATGCCAATTTAAACCTCCCAAACAGCCCCTAATTCTCATGCCAAATTCATCCCCAAAGAGCCCCTAAAACTCAAAAACATAACCACCCATGATCTCTCTCACTTCAGCCCATTTAACCTCCAGAAAAACGTCCTAAGACTCTTCTCTCAACTGCCAAAAACATGCCCAAGGATGCTCCCCAAAAATGCTTCATGATTAGTGATAAAACCAGCCACTAAGTCCATTTCTCCCCCTCATTGTTCATCCAACAATTTACATTATTCAACCCACTTCCATCCCTCTCTTCCACTCTATAAACCAGCCATTATCTCTCCCTTTTTGCTGAAGGAAAACCATCTCATGACCCCTCCCTTAGCTGCCAAAAACGTGCCCAAGGATAATATATGATCAGTGATAAAACCGGCCAACAGTCCCATTTTTTTTCCTCTTAACTCAGCACTTTGTCTTACATCAAACTCCAGGTAAATCATCACTTTCTCTATGAAGAAAATTTCCCATTTAGTATCCAATTTTGTCCATTTAATCCCCATTCTCCACCCTTTAATCAGTCACAAAGATCACATACATTATCTTCCAAAATTTGCTTTCTTTTGTTTTTCGTCCAACATCTTTTTTTCTCTCTTTAAGGTACCATTTTCGGCCAGCAATAAAAAGCTTTAACCTTTCTAAAAAATTCACAAAAGTTCTTTATATATACATCTATATATAGTGTGAGGGTTTGGTTTTGGAAAAGGTGTAGTAACGATTCATTCTCCCTCAGAACTTCAACCAAAAATTTATTTTCGAGGTAGTTTTAATTACTACTTTACTATATTTGTAAATGATGTTCGGGAAAATTATTATGTTATGTAAATGCCATATAAAATTAATTATGAAGGAACTTTATGATTATGATTGAAGATAATCACATATGTATGATGGCAATTGAAGAAAATCACATTTAAGTTCATGGTGTCGTTTACCAATTTATGTTGTTCCTATGTACATTTGAAACCATGGCATGAGCATTTATGTTTCCGTATAATTTTTCTCACGTGTTAGTATATATTGTTGTTGAGTGTTTCTTATGAAATACTCACCCCAATAACGAACAAATTTTCAGATAGAAAAGGGTGGCGTTGATGCAATGGCGTAGGCTAGCAAACAAGAAATGGATTTTCTTATTTAATTTAAATTTTGACGTCGAGATAATAGAGTCGATCATGATGTAAATACAGTATTTTAAGCATTTGATTTTCAATATTTAATTATGTAATATGTATGTAAAATGAGATGTTAGTTTCATTGCCGTTAAAAGTTTCAAGTTAAAAATTGCCTTTTACTGAATTTTCAGCTTACTGTCCCTATTTTGAAAAATCATAACTCTCTGTATGTTTGGAATTTTTGAGTGACATCAGTGGTTCTGAAAAGCCGTATTTGTGGTCTAATGGAAGCATTTGGAATCACTCAAAAATTCTATCGTATGAATTTATTCTGAATATTTTAGCGGGCTACCTTAAGACACCCATGACAGTTTTAAAGCAATTTTGGCTAATATTTTAACCTATCAAACGATGTGGATAAGGTCTAAAATTTTAATATATTGTATTCTATAGTCCCAAATATCTATAGTTCAATTTTTAAAATTTTTGGAGTTCATTTGAATAGTTAAATAAATTATGGCGACACCTATCACGGTATAGGCAAAACCATGAAAACTTGAAGTAGAACTATTTTTTCCTTGCGCGCTTGCTATTTTCCACAATAGTTATATTTTTAAAACCCTTCAAGAGCACGAAAAATATTATTTGGAGTCGCCAAATATTATTTAGAGATTATTTTAGTGACCCTCTGATTTGAGAAAATTCAGGGTGTTACAATATTGATCAAACTTTTTTGTTTCTTATGTTTACATTTTCTTATTTAATACTATATTAGCATTACACTATTAAAATTTATTGGATAATCAAATTTTATTGAATAAAATATTATATAATAACCGGACTAGCATGGGAAAATGCAAAACTAATGTTTGCTTGAACTTCTGAATGTCGAGCTGGACATGTCTTACTCAAATTTGGACCACTCATGTCGTGCCAAATCACACTCCACAGTTTTCTGAACCTTATCCTCCAAATTAATTTTCTAGTTTTCCAATGGTACAACTCTTTTTTAACATGATTCTTGGCATGCAACTTAGATGTTGGAACCATGCTTTACCTGTTGTACATTCCTTTTGACAAAGGCTTTTTGGATTGGAGAATATGTGAACGCTAATATA
Organism: Forsythia viridissima; assembly: GCA_030279155.1. Lineage (NCBI taxonomy): Eukaryota > Viridiplantae > Streptophyta > Magnoliopsida > Lamiales > Oleaceae > Forsythia > Forsythia viridissima. The sequence goes on from CM059036.1 coordinate 7,724,683, forward strand.
ACATTAAGTATTGAGTGGGATTTTTTTTTATCCATGGTGAGTAGGAGTTATTATGTCTATTATTGAGGTTATAGTTTATGATTGGCAATTCATGACCTCGTACTCATTATTTTTTTCAATCATTGATTGCTATTTTAGCAGTGGGCATGATAACTCTTATCCATTATAGGTAGGAAAACACCCCCTAAGTACTGAACATGTACATTCCCATTTTTCGACCACGTTATTTTGATGGTTTGAAGATGATTGTCGAGTACAACCTTCAAAAGGTTTGGAGTCCCTTCATTTTTCTGTTAGGCACGTCATCATCAATGACTTTGTTACCATACTACAACCAATTAATTTATATTGTTATGTTTTGTCCTAAAAATTTAATCAACACGGATGCATGGTTAAATTTTCATTGTTTTGGTTTGAAGCCATAAACGCTTGATTGTTGTTTATCTCAATGACATGATATACGATCCTGCATAACTGGATCTTCCTCAACTGCACAAGTGGCGTTTTAGTACTTGTCTTGGTCGTTATATATGGATCATTGGAATGATGTACGCCTGTTTTCACCTCAATAACTGGAGAAATTGGAGGAGTGTGACACAAAGCAGAGATGCACAATTAAAACATCTATTGAAACAGTCTCCTTGAATGTAAGTCAATTTATTGAATTCAAAATATAGAAACAGGGATATTTGTTTGTATTTATTTTGTCATCGGATTAACTTGGTAATGATTTGTCTTAGGTTGGCTATTTGTGGTATGAATTTATGCAAATGTTGGACAAGGTTACTTACAACAAGTTACATCCGTACACATCATACATTCCCTTAACGTATGTTATGATGTTTTGTATTATTTGTCCTTGCTCTTTATTTTCATTTTATGGTGTCATCGCTGTCTTTTTGGGTAGAAATAATTTATATTGAAGAGGCATAACATATTCATGTGTAGCAAGACTTAACTTGAAAGTTCTCTTCAAAGATCTCCTTCATTGTTTGCTTTTTTCCCCCAATGTTTATACTTGTTTTTGGAATTCTTGTTAGCAACTTCGAAATTTTTCTTTGACCCTTTTTTGCGTAATTTGTATCTTGTTCAACTGCATAGCCTTTTTAATTGCACAATTATATGAAATACTGCTTTCGTGTTTGTTTGTACAACTGCTTTGCTACCATATAGCTTGGCAAACTTACCTTGGAAACCTATATTTCCTAGTTTCACATCTGACTAAGGAGCCTGACTAATCCTGAGGAGTAGCGGCCTTTCCCCCTAGTTCGCCACCTAGGTAAATTCGGATGCGGTCACAGGTTATACAAACTTGGGCCGGACACCTGAGGAGTAGCGGCCTTCCCCCCTGGTTCGCCACCTGAGGAGTAGCGGCCTTCCCCCCTGGTTCGCCACCTAGGTAAATTCGGATGCGGTCATAGGTTATACAAACTTGGGCCGGACATTCGACGGTTCTCCTCCACGTGGATCTCTGCTTTCCAACAAATTTTTTTTTATAAATGTTGCCTTCCCCCCTGGTTCGCCACCTGAGGAGTAGCGGCCTTCCCCCCTGGTTCACCACCTAGGTAAATTCAGATGCGATCACATGTTATACAAACTTGGGCCGGACATTCGACGGTTCTCCTCCACGTGGATCTCTGCTTTCTAACAAATTTTTTTTTATAAATGTTGCCTTCCAGCTGCCGCGGGGATTCGAACATTCGATGCTCCGTAGAGAACCATCATGTTTTACCACTGCAAGCATGTAGTTATTCACTTGTGATTTGTAAATATCTATTTTATTCACTTCTTTCTTGGATATTGCTATTTTTACCTTCAAGCTAATTTTCTGCCATTTTCCAATGGTAGCTGCTTTAGTTTAATCCAATGAAGTTTTAAAGAGAACATGAGAGTTGCAATAGGTCATATTCTTGAATTTGTAAGGGTTCCTGATGGGTAATCAAACATGAAAACTGAATAAAAGTGAACTTAAGAGAGACATCATCAGTCTTTATTTACAGCAGGTTAAATATGCCTAACGGACAGTGTAAATAGCTACCCTACTTGATCCCAACTTCATGCTCACAATTGCCATTTACATTTTGGTCAGTGAATTATAACTCCATTTTTTTATTATAAAATACTTGAAGTTACCTAGGATTTTTTTTTTCCTTTGACATTTTCGTTTGCATTTTGTTTACTGGTACATGTATCATATCGGTCTTTTTTTAGCGGACCAACATGTTAAAGTCATCCTTCATACCCACGTCAGACTATAAAAAGGTGTTTTACAATATTTTGTTGCGGGAGCTACCATCTTTGAGTGTTTATATTGCATTTCATGTAAGGAATTGTTTTATACATACACATGAAAAATTAAATCTACAATTCATATAAGTCAGATCAACCTTGTACTTAGATAGAATTCGTTCTACAATTCATATAAGTCAGATCAACCTTGAACTTAGATAGAATTCGTGATAGAAGTTTTACATTGATGAACACCGTAAAATCTAATTATCTAATTAGCTGGAGGTGCGATCTTCAATATTATAGCTGTCCAATTGTCCAACCTCCAATGGTAATCCACACAGCAAGAACAGATCTGAACTTCCACGATCAAGAACAAATGAAAGTGAAACTTTTGGAGAGTAATTGTATTGGGTTGTCTTTTACTTGTGCTAGCAAGTAATTAAAACCAACTTAATATAATTTGTTGTTGCCTTTGTATTTATACGCGGCGCTAACATTAGCTATAATTCTAATCCAACTAAAACCCATCAACAAACGGGTTTAATTAATTAATCTAATTAATTAGTTTGGTTCAATGAGTAATTAAGTCTGACCCAACTAATTGGACATTGGACATTAATTCTTACAATCTCCCACTTGGACAAGGTTCAACTCTAGATGCTCAATTCTCGCCTTATATGTGTGACCCATTAGGTCCCCATTCACGATGGCAAACGCATTGATATTTTCATTGATTCACCTAGATCGATCAATTCACGTCGCCGTCCAAGATTGACATCTAGCAATGTGTCAAGGCAATTCATGTGATAGGAAATGTCATGTGGTATGACAGAACCAGTATATGTGCGGTTACCGTAGAAATATAATACATTCATCAATATAACCCCATTGGTTAAGAGATATGGACCAACGTCAATCTCATTTCAACCAATTATATTATTTACCTCAACTCTTTGTTGATCTAAACTAGTTATGATTGAAATATTTTTAACTCATAACTCCACCCCGACTGAGGAAATTTATATAAACTTAAGTGGGCAAAAATCAGGTTATAATCTCCTACTTTTCAGGAGTGACAAATCTTCATATTGGACATTCACAACATTCATATGATTCTCACTATACCCGAACGACGTCCTCATAGTGACTTATAATCTACGAGTCCCATCAAATGCTCGCCAAAGTATAGCGGTCATCACATAAGATTCTATGATGTCCTCAAGTCAAATGACCAAATCCACTACCGCGCATTAGAGATTTACCACTGACGATTGGATAGTTATCCATGTGGATTATCTAGGCAGATCATCCAATGTCATGTTCTCATAACAATGCATTTATGTGTTCATTCAGATGTCTCTCTACATCTTAGCTCGTGAGATCAACTACTTTCTTCAAAAGAAATGCAACACATGCTAGTTTATTCGCAATAATGATATATGTATCTCATTATTACTATGACTAGGGATATTTCAAGAATAAGTTATTTATAACTTGTATCTCACGATCACAACACCTTGTGATTAACAAGTTACTATAAATTTTCTTCGGACTCAATTATTTTAAATAATAAAATTTAAAACAACAGATCTACCATTAAAAATATAGACAAGCATTTATTTAATCAATTTGTTGATACACATCAATGTCTAACAAAAAGTATATCACAAAATATCACATACAAATTAAATCCAATCACTTAGATATCTTAATACTATCAGATTTAACATGACCATCATGCTTGTGCTGGGACAACAACTTTCTCAAAAGATCTGCTACATTATTTTATGTTAGGACACGTTCTATCTTTATGTCATTTCTCAAGATTATCTCCCTGATGAGATGATATTGCCTAAATATATATCTGGATCATTGATGAGACCTGAGTCCCTTTGCTTGTGCGATGGCTCCATCACAATACAAGGTATTTAATTAACAATGCTAGGAACTACCCCAAGTTCAGTAATGAACTTATTGATCCAGACTGCTTCCTTTGCTGCTTCTGAAGCAGCTATATATATGGCTTCTGTAGTTGAATCAACGGTCGTTTCTTGTTTGGAACTTTTTCAACTGACCGTACCACCATTTAGAGTAAATACATATCTGGATTTGGGATTTGCTATCGTCTTTATCAGACTGAAAGCTGGCATCAGCATAACATTGAACTCTAAGTTCATTTCCTCCATATACCAAGAACATGTCTTTAGTCATTCTTAAGTACTTAATGATGTTCTTGACTGCGATCCAATATTTCTCGTCAGGGTTCGCTTAGAACCTGCTTGTGACACTCAAAACATATGAAACATCTGGTCATTTACATAATATGGCATACATGATAGATCCTATTGCTTATGCATAAGGTAGCATATCCATACGATCTCTCACAATCTATGTTTTGGACACTCTTTTGAGAGATAGATCCCATGCTTGATGGGACAGAGTCCTTTCTTAGACTCTTCCATGCTAAATCTTTTCAAAATTTTATCTATATACGTAGATTGAGATAGGTCAAGCATTCTATTATATCTATCTCTATAGATCTTTATATCGAGAATGTATGATGCATCTCACATATCCTTCATAGAGAATTTTTTTTCATATATAACCATAATTTTACTGATTTTAGCATGGAGACATCGTTTCCTAATAATAGTATGTCATCCACGTACAAAATTAGAAACATGACTTTGCTCCCACTAACCTTCTTATACACATATAGTTCATCTTCATTCTTGATAAAATCAAACACTTTGATTGTCTCATCAAAATGAAGATTCTAGCTCCGAGAGGTTTGCTTTAACCCATATATGGATCGCTGTAGTTTGCATACCTTGTTTGGCTTTGTGAATTCAAAACCTTCGGGTTGTATCATGTACACATCTTCACTAAGATTCCCGTTAAGGAATACGATCTTGACATTCATTTTCCAGATCTCATAGTCATGGTATGCTACTATCGCAAGCAGAATTCAAATTAATTTAGACATGGCTACTAGTGAGAAGGTTTCGTCAAAGCGAATCCCTTGTCTTTACTTGTAACCCTTCGCAACTAATCTTGCCTTGTAAGTATGAACATTACCATTCATGTTGACATTTTTCTTATAAACTAATTTACAGTCTATAGGTTTTACCCCTAGAGGCGGGTCAACCAAGGTCTAAACCTTGTTCTCGTACATGGAGTTCATCTCGGATTCTATGGCTTCTTGCCATCTATTTGAGTCAAAACTTGACTTCGATTCTGCGTAAGTAGTAGATTCATCTTCCTCGATTAGTAATACATTACTAGTAATCAGGTGATCATATCTTAGAGGAAAACGAATTACTCTGCTCGACTTACGCGGAGCTGGTGTGTCCTTAGAAAGTGGTGGTTCCTATTTTTCCAATCTGTGCTTCATCAAATGCAAGTTTAGCCATTGGAACATCTAATTGGTCAATTTTATTTGTGGTTTCTTGAACTTCTTTAAGGTCTACTTTATTTCCACCGTCTTCTCTAAAAATACAGCAAGTCTCGATACGATAACATTCATCTCAATAGGATTGTAGAAATAGCATCCTATAGTTTACTCTGGATACTCTACAAATAAACATTTATCATATTTAGCTCCTAACTTATCCGATTCAACACACTTCACATAAGCATAGCATCTCCAGAACTTCATGTATGAAAGATCGGATCTTTTTCCTTTTCCATAACTCGTATGGAGTTTTATTGACCGATTTAGATATGACACAGTTTAGTGTATAACATGCAGTGTTAAATGCATATCTCCAAAACAATTTTGGAAGAACTACGCGACTCAACATTTATCGCATCATATCAAATAAGGTGCAATTTCTCCTTTCAGATACACCATTTTGTTGTGGTGTATACAGTGGAGTCCACTGCGAGAGAATCTCATTCTCTTTTAGATAGTCTAAAAACTCACCCTTCAAATATTCTCTACCTCGATCAGATCTAAGTGTTAGAATATTTTTCTCGATTTGCCTTTCAACTTCTTGTTTGATTTCTTTGAAATTTTCAAAGGCTTCATGCTTGAATTTCATCAAGTAGATGAAACCATATCTAGAATGGTTATCTGTAAACGTAATGAAATAAGAAAAGTCACATCTAGTATCTGTAGACATTTGTCAATATACATTGGTATGTACAAGATCCAAAATGTCTGCAACTCTAACTCTCTTTCTAGAAAATGAGTCTAGGTCATTTTGTCCAACGAGCATGATCCATACTTATTAAATAATTCATAATCATTTGAATCCAAGTATCCATCTTTATGTAACTTGGTGATGCGTTTTCATTTATATGACCGAGTATGTAATACCAAAGATATGAGTTTTTGGTTTTATCTCTTTTATGACTTGTAGTTCCTCTTCTAATGCAATTTGTTTTCACATTGAAAATACGGATAATCAACATCTAAATAACAAGATAAAACAATTAATTAAATATAGAAAATTAATTTAATTATGTATTATATTAAATTAATTATACTCACACTGTTTAAATTGAATCAATGACCCTCAAACATTAATCAATAAAAACACTTGGATTCCCAGTGAACTAAGATCCTTTTTATTTTATTAGAACCTTGAGCGACTCAACAAGCCATAATAAAATATTTAGGTAGATACTCTATCAATCACATCTCTATGTGACTCATATATCATCAAGTGGACAACTTATTGTCATACACATCTTATGTGTTTTGCTTGATTGTGCCTCTAAAATTTTATTTTCTTAAGCAACTCAATAAAAAATAAAATTCTAATTAAATTCGACCCATTGTTCAGAAACATCGAATATCTCATAGTGATAAACATATCTATGAGCGAGCAGTCTTGAGCGACTCAACAAACTAACATCGATAATAGACTCTGATTTTTTACTATAACAATAGAAGGCACGTTGTATTAACCATTTAATACGTATTTAATATTTTGATAAAGAGATGTTTGTCTCATCACATTTATGTATATTAACTAACATTTAACATGCAATCATTCATACATAATAATAACTGTGGATGATTATAGAATTTATCTATCTAGTCTTCATGAGCCAAAAGGAAGACTAGTCTGTCAATTCCTAAGGAACGTTGCATTCGTTCATCGAATGCTTAATGCAATCATCTCCATCTCCTGCTGCAACCTGTGTTACATACTAGTTGTTTCTTGTAGTCCAACTGCAACATGTATCATATACTAGTTAGCACGCATGCTCAAATAAATAAACATGCAGGTCCATATTAAATAAAGAGTTCAAAAATTTAATTCAATAAATAATAAGATTGTGGGCCCATTTAATTAATAAGAGGCTCGCAAACCCATTTAATTAAATAAGAGGTTCGTAGGCCCAACCAACAATCAACTGGAATAATTAACTCTACAATCAATCACATGAGTCGAGTCCATAATCATCCACTAAACATCTATTTTAGTATCTAATATTAAAATATATTAATTTCTAAATTTGCAGCTTTGACAGTATAAGTCTAAACTTTTTAGACATTTTAGAACGGACTAGACGAAATTAAATAATTAATTAATTAATTAATTAATTTCTTAACAATAAAATTAATCAATTAACCCAACTAATCAATTAATTTTATTCATAAAGGAGATTTTCAAAATTTATTTTATCTCCCAATTTAAAGTCATATTCTAATTGAAGATAAAATTTGTATATGGTCAAAATTATAATTTTATAAAGTAAAGTCAAAATTTAATCTGGTCTAAAAATTCAAAATAATGGTTTAAAAAGAATTTTAGTCAATCTGAATATTTGACCGACATTAACATTAAATAATTACAATTTTTCAAAAAAATTTAAAATTATATTTGAGACCCTAATTTTCTTTTAAAGTTTGAGAACTTATAGTGCAATTTATAAAATTACACAATCAGTCCCTGGAATTATAAAAATAAATGGACCTTTTATACAATTTCTGAAATTGCACGAAGGTCCTTTTTTATTTTTAAAACAGAAAGGCCTTCTTATGCAATTTTAGAAATTACATAAGAGACCCTTTCAACCTCTTTTGAAATTAGGGGGCTTCCCATTCAATTTCCAAAATTGCATAAAGGCCCCCGTTCCCTAATTACAAAAATGCAGAAACCAAAAGAAAAAGGAACGCTTCCTTTGCCGGCACCACAAATAAATCTGTCTGCAGGTGGTACCCCCCAGCGTCCACTGCCTTTGCGCGTCGAACAGGTCGAACAGAAGCGCTGTTCGACGCCGCTTGTAAAGGCTAGCGCTGCTGCTATTTCTAGCAGCAGCGCTGTGGGTCGCCGCCGCGAGCACCTGATTCTCGCGACGGCATCTGCTGCTTTCCAAAAGCAGCGGACCCACCACCTTTACCACTCCGACTGCTTGCACGCACCGCTGTTCACCAACTTATCCGACTTCAAATAAATCCAAATCAATTTCAAATTTTAGTTTTAAAAAATTTACAATTTTATTTTAACAGTCAAATCTCAAATCAAATTAATATCACAATAACAATTATTATTATATTCATCAAAACAGTCTAACGAACTCTAACAAGTAACAAGTTAGACTTTGATACCACTGTAAGAAATTGTCTTATACATGCACATCGGAAATTAAATCTACAATTCTTATAAGTCAGATCAACCTTTTACTTAGATAGAATTCATGATAGAAGTTTATATTGACGAACACCGTAAAATCTGATTATCTAATTAGCTCGAGGTACGATATTCAATACCACAGCTGTCCAATTGTCCAGCCTCCAATAGTAATCCACACAGCAAGAACAGGAACAGATGAAAGCGAAACTTTTGGAGAGTAATTGTATTGAGTTGTCTTTTACTTGTGCTAGCAAGTAATGAAGACCAATTTCATATAATCTGGGAGTTTTTTCACAAATAACCACAATAAATAAAATATTTCTCAAAATACTTGTCATATTTTTTTATTATAAAAATACTATTTTTTTTTTATTTTTGTAACACTTGTTGTTACATTTGTTACATTTGTTATTAACAAACATAACAAATGTAATAACGAGTGTTACAGAAATAAAAAACAGTATTTTTAGAATAAAAAAGTTAGATAATATTTTTTAAATTATTTTATATTTAGTAGTATATGATGAAATTATCACTATAATCTGTTGTAGCCTTTGTATTTATATGCGAAGCTAACCTTAGCCATAATTCTAGTCCAACTAGAACCTATCAACAAACGGACTCAATTAATTAATTTGATCCAATAAGTAATTAAGTCCGACACAACTGATTGGACATTGAATATTAATTCTTACATTTCATTCATTCTTCTTCAAATCCCTCATTAATGGCAAGTTATTTAAACCATTTACTAATGGATTGTGATTCATTTTATCATTGAACAAAAATAATTTTGTCAGTGTAATTACATGCTTCTATTTTGTTTAGCATTTGCAAATACTATTTTTTTAGTATGTTATTATACATTTACTAAGCAATTAGTCTATTCCAAAGTACTTATTGTTAGGTTTATGTTAATTTTTTTGTAAGAATCTTTATACAAGTTTTCCGCTTTGTTTTGTACCTAATTTCTTTTATGGTTTATGCGTGAAATTTAAAGTTTCTATTGTACATATAAGTCTTAATGCAAAACTTACATTTCAAGAATTCTTAGCCTGGCCTGACTTCTTAGTCTTACTAAATTCTTGTGTTTTTCCATTGTATTCATTTCAAACCATCTTACAATTTAACTGTTGGCTGCTTATTCTCAACTGTCAAACTTAGTGTTGCTATATCTTATATTGCATAAATACGTTCAATGAGTTTAATTTATGAAATTCTAACCAACACTTAGTTCATATTTACTTTCCTATGTGTAACAACATTGTTACAAACCAAATTACAACTAACAAACATGCAAAGCACGTGTCAAAACTAGTATATATAAAAGGTTAGAATAAATTACACTCAAGATCTTCAATTTTTGAAAATTGTCTCAATTTCATCTACGTTCAATTTTATTTGCAATCATTTTCAACATTTCAGTAATTCGCACGTGTGGTTTTTTCTGATAATTTTGCCCACCAACCTAAATAAACTAAAATGGCGAAATTGAAAATTAAGAGGAAAATTTGCAACAGAAGTGTCAAATCTTTCAAAAATATATCATAAAATCCTACACTTTTTAATCCTATTATTTAAGTAAACAAGAAAGAAAAAAGAAAATATCTTAACCTTTCCCCTGCCCCATCCCCGCAAACCGACAGTACAAGATACACGTTATATGGAAATAGTGCTAAATGGTCGGGTGACTCAGCAATTTTTCTTACATGACCGTTGACCCATTTTTCAAGCAAATTACCAAATATAATACTACCTTCTCTTCTCCGTTTATTACATTTCAAATGATTTTAAATTCATATGTTGCTGAGATTTTCAAGTTAGAATCTAACTAACTTCAAGGTTAGAATCAACCCAATTCATCTATGTAAGGAATCTAATTTTAAGGTAGAAATTCATGTCTCTATCTTATTCTTTTAATTCACGGTAGAAATTATAGATTTTATAGTATAAATCATTAAATATGTATACATCTGAATATGAATTGTGATTTTTACTTTAAATTTATGTAAACATGAGTTCATTTGAAGTGAGTTAATTGAAAAATTAGTTAAAAATATGTAAATTCACATTAATACATAGCCTATTAAGATTTGGTCTGTTAACTGACTTCTGGCATGTTAACAGACCACATGTCTTTTTGGTCTTAACAGACCACATGACTGTTAACAGGCATGTAGTCTGTTAATTTTTGGCATGTGGTCTGTTAATGGTATGTTAACAAACTTTATTAAATGAGGGTATTTAAGTTTTTTTTACGTAAATGATGTCTTTTCAACTTAAATAATATAAGTTAGTGTTCTAAAAAGTGAGCATAGGCGCGAAGCTTGACCTCTAAGCTTCGCTTAGGTCCTAGGCGTACTCTTTTTTGTTAAAACTAAATTTTCAACTAAAAAGCATGCGCCTAAGCACGCCTAGCGTCAACTAGGCTCGCTTAGTCACGCCTAGGCGCGCTTAGTTACGCACCCAGGCTCGCTTAGACGCGTGCTTTTTAGTTAAATTTTTTTTAATATTTAAAATAATATTAAACATAAGAAAACGTTTTTTCACGTCTCACTCCTGTCTAGGTTCAAAAAACTTGAAGATTGACCTCCACGCCTAGTCACGTTTTACGCTTTTTAGAACATTGATATAAGTTGGTGCTTTTTGACTCGGCTTGTTTGACACGACCTTTTAGCCAACGCAGCCTACACGTTATTGCCTATATTATTGCAGCCTTAAAAAAAAGTTGTAGAGCAGTGGAACAAGTGTAGAAAAAGTTTGGTGGTGGACCTGATCTCTCACTCTTCACTTATCTATTAGGTGACCCCATTTGCAGGGTCCGCCATTAGGACCATTATCCTGCTTAAAATCACGTTTCATCATTTTCTACGAAAAACTTTGTCTTGTTGCTATTTTTTTTATTTATTTTTTTTTAAAAAAAAACACTTGTGATGATTGAGTTTTATGTTGTCATGCAGGGCCGGCCTAATCGGGGCCCCCAACCATTGAGAGTCCAATTTTTTTTTTTTTTTTTTTTTTTTTTTTTTAAATCAGCCAACTCACATGTGAAATGAGATTAAATAGAAAATAATTTTCAAATCTAATTTATATTATCTACTTTAATCTAGTCTTTAAATCGTTGACTATGCAATTTTTCATTTAAACCTCATTTTAAAAATATTTTTCTTGAATCAAAACGATTTTCTAAATTCCAACAATTTTTTCATTCAGTAAAGAAGAAGAAAAATGTACACTTTTTTGATTTGTAAATATGTTTATTTGTATACGCACGCACCCTTGAATATGTTGCATGTATGTTTTTTTTATTATATATTCTCTCTTTTGTTTGACATTTTCAACTGTTTTTAATTTGAAAAACTTTATTTATTTATTTTTTGTTAATTGAAAATGATTTGATTATATTATGTGCATATGTATTGTATAACAGTTTTTTAGTCTTTTGACTTGTATGAAAATCTAATTTGGATCTAAACAAAGTATTATATACTTATGCAAAAATCTAATTTGGATATAATTATATTTTCAATGGTATATCCCTTGCCTTGTGAAGATTTTTGTACCAAATTTTGTGCTCTAATTTTCTTACATGCTCCAACCGTGGGTTTCTCAACTCACTTATTCGTCTATCACTCTAAATCACCTTAAACTTCCTAACTTTATCTTCTTTCTCATCTTCTAATGTAATTTTTTTATCTTCATTTTAAAACCTCAATTTCTTCTCATTTTCTTGCCGATTTTACCGATGTAACTCGAGTTCGAGGATTTTATCTTACAATCACAAAATGACTAAAATTCAATAGTTATTGACTCTAAAACACTTAGTACTGTACGGAAACTCTTCATTAACAAGTCGAGATAAGTGTATAAATTACACTTATCGATTAGATTTTGCTTGGCGTCTCTCATCAATGTTGTGATTTGAAAAATGTCAAAATATGAGTGATACAAAGTCGATTAATGAGTTGGGCATATAGAGACATAGTGCAAGTCATTCCACTCCGATGATCAAGTCAGTTATTAAGAGGACAACATGGTAGTCAACATAACTAACACACACAATCCTTGAATTTTATAGGTAATCTAAGCCCTATATGCTATTGTGAACAAATACTTTTGTTTTACATTAGAAAGAGTTTATCTTCTTAAATTGGCTGATGGCAAAAATAAACATTAATTATCTCTTTGATATTTTTATCAACTACTTTTATTTTAGTCGTATGTCATTTCGAATTGGAAAGAGTTTATCTTCGTAAAAATAGCTTTAGTGGTATGTCATTTCGAATTGGATAAAGTTAGACGTTTTATTTGACCAACTCGACGATTTGGGAAGTTGGCGTGAATCTATATGTCTACTTTTCACTTTCATGTATTCATAAAGTGTATCTAAAAATTAAAAAAAAAATACTCATCCAAACACACTTTTGTGATACAACTCTTCTTAATTACTCTGAACAATTCTTGATAACTATGCCTTTGAATAAATAATTAACTAGAAAATGATTGGTTTGATTCAACAATCTGATCTATGAAAACCTTAAGATTCACATTGGAAGAACCACCTTCTTTCACTGCATCCTTAGCCAGATTCTTCCATTTTTGAGCTTGCTTTCTCATGTCTTCTCCTCTCTCTCCACCTCCCATAACAATTTCTATGCACCTCGAAACCTCGTCCGCCATTACAATTCCTCCATCTGCAGCAGCCAATCTCAGGCCAGTCTTCCAAAAATCTTGTAAAAGTTTTGCATTCATAGGCTGATCACCCCATTGAGGAAATGCCACCACGGGCACCCCGGAAACCAAACTTTCAATACTAGAATTCCACCCAGAATGAGTCAAGAAACAGCCCACAGAAGGGTGTGACAAAACTTCCAATTGGGAACACCATGGAACAATCATACCTTGTTTTTCGACTTCTTTAATGAAACTTAAAGTGTTGGCTTCTCTAGTCACCCACAAGAATGGTTTCTGGCTTTCGATCAGCCCTTTAGCAATCTCTTCCATTTGATGTTTCGATAAACTGGAAAAGCTTCCGAAAGCTACATAAATAACAGATAATTTGTCTTTTGAATTCAACCAATCCATGTAATCTACTGTCTTCTGTATAAGATCACCTCCAAATGAGGTGTCCAAAGGATCCTTCCCATCTAAAAATGCAGAAGGAATCAAAGGTCCAATGCCCATCAAGTCATACTTATTTATAGCTCTTAAGGCCTCGAATTCCAATGCATCGAATGTGTTCACAAGTATTTTCTGCTTCGTCCCAGCTCTATCAAGAATCTCAAAATGCTCTTTGAAAGCAGGGAGAGCAAAATTGTAGATTACAGGGCTTGAAGACTGCATAAAGGATGGCAAATCACAAGATTTAAGCAACAATGGCAGTCCTGGAAGTTCAATAACTTCACTGTTTTCTCCTGTAAAATCCACATTCTTATTGAAATACTGATAATAAACATATAGAACAGTAGCTGGTTGATTCCAAAGAAGCGTGGATGGGATTTGAAGCTGATTTGCTACTTCTCCTGCCCATGTAATGATGGTAGAGTACACTATATGTGTAAACTTCTGGCCTTCTTTTTCTTGAGCCATGATAAGATTTGTCACAGCTTCAGAACCGCAAGTTCTGAGAGATAACATGAAATCCTGGACATCATGAGCACCCGTCCAGCCGTCCTCGTAACCATCAGAAAAAGGAGCCAAAGTCAGGCCTGGTATTGTTGAGGCAGCTGCAGACATACGACGGATTGCAGACAGACTAGTGGAGAAGGTGACCTTGGCTCCTATTTGCAGAAGACGCTTTGCAAATTGGAGGGCTGGATTTATGTGGCCCTGACCTGGAAAACTCACAAGAAGGATATGGCAATTCACCATGTTGGAATTTGAGATTTCGGTATGGCTTAGGTCGGATTGGGATATGGAGTACTTTATAACTGGTTGATGATGTTGACACATGACGTTTGTGATGACACAAGTTTCTTTGTATAATTCGAAGAAGACGAATATTGCGTGCCCCAATTGAAAACTAAAGAAAGAAAAAGGAAGGAAAAAAAAATAGTAAAATTTGTTTCAATATATTTTTAATTTTTTGAATGACAATTGACCAAAAAAAAAAAATCATGGATCAATATGCGGATCACTGTTTTGATCCGCTCTGCTCCAACCTAGATCCGATCCTCCCCAAGAAATGCCAGATCCGATCCGCGAATTTGAATCTTCTAAAATTATTGCAGAGCGGATACGGATCAGATCGATCCAATCCAAATTCGTCCCGTTGCTATTACTAATTTTGAGTAAGGTTAGACTTTATATGTTATATAGTTTGACTCAATTCATTTATTTAATATTTGAGATTCTATTTTAAATTCAACAATAAGAGTAACTCAGATACTTGTATATTAATTAATATTTTTATATTTATTGGATGTGTCTTAATATGATGTTAATTTCAACAACGGTCATAGAAGTTTTCAAAAAATTTCAAAATTAGAAGTTTTCAAAAAAATTCAAAATTATTGTTGAAGTTATTTCCTTATAGTTTCAGTAATTGAAGTTTGATATCCTTACAACAAATTAGTGAATTAAAGTACAATAAAATTGAAAATAATAGAAACTTAAATACAAGTCAATTTTTATTTTATTTTTAATCTAATCAAATAGTAACGTAAACAAAATTAGCAACCGAACAATACAAAAATGTTCAAGTCTACAAAACTATTTGGTTATACAATTATCTTTTATATACTAACAGTAAATTAATGCACAATAAAATGATGGACAACAAACATTTAACAGGAGAAACTGTAGTTTTTTTTTTTTCAAATATTGTGCCAATAATTTGAAATTAAAATTGATGGCACAATTAATTCAAAGTTAGATTAAAAATGAGTGTAAAGCTTTCTGCACCAAATTATTGAAAAAAAAATATGTGCTCAACTTAAAATATTGACGAGAGTGTAATATTATCAATGAATGGAAAGTTTATGTAAGTTTTCCACAATGTAAAAATTCATGCAATAAAGCAATTAGAAATTCTCTAACATTCTGAAAATTGATAACACAACTAAAAATGAATTTTACTACACAAATCACAACACGATTTTAGATTGTTATTTTTTTAAGTGATTTGTGTAATAAATTAATTAATATATAATTAACAAAAACATAAAATATTTTAATACATATAGAGTTAGAAATGGCTGGCCTTAGAGAGTCGTAAAAATCGTTGTCCTAAAGTTGTGTGGCCTCCCATTCGTGCTGGTATTGTCAGTACTGTACGGTTTCAAGATAAAATCATTTTAGCTCATAGTCAATTCTCTTTCTATGGGCTCGACCAAAGGAAGATAAGAACGAGTATTTTAACTAGTTGCTAGAGAGTGTTTTTCTAATCTTGTTATCTTGTGATGTGTCTAAAACATGAAACTACACTCTCTTTTATAGTAGAAAATTCAACCTCCACTTCGATAAAAATATATGTAATTCAAATTGGTTTTGTTGACGTCGAATCCTACACTGTCCACGTGTCAACAGGTCTTCAGTCACTCCTCTACCAACATGTATGTTACCTGCACACTAGGACGATCGTTAAGCACCAAGATCACCGAGAAAAAAGAGTCCGGCGATCGTTGGTACTCCGACGATCAAGTCAACCACTGGTATATAGAGTAATATACGAGAAACAAAAACAATTGGGGTGTAAGAGGAACAAGCAGGCAGAGATTTGAACAGAGTTTAGAGGTGAAATTAATGTCTAAAAAGAGCGTACCTTGGAATAATCAAGGATGTTGTATTTATAGCATATGAATTCTAATTGATCTAGGGAAATAATCAATGAGACATCCGATTGGATCCTCATTCCTTATGAGATAAGGACAATTGGTTCTCACAGCAATCTCCAAGATTTCATTCCTTATTTAAGTTGATCACATTACCTAATATTTAGAAGATCGGGATTTAGTTTCCTTATGAGAATCCTTGTGGCAATCAAACACAATCTGTCTTCAAATTACTTCTCTGGTTATCCCAAGTAGAGAGATTGCTTGTGGATTACGATAATGCGAAGACCAGCGAAGCGCTCCAGATTGGCTGGGAATGTCATATGGGCTTCGCTCCACCAAACTCGATGGTGCTAACGTGTTGCTGGGCCTTAAGCGTATCTGCGAGGCCCTCGTCGGGTATTTGAGGCTTTGACAAATCTGGGAAGCCCTCGTTGGGCCCATGAAGCCCTAACGAGGCCTAACTTGGGCTTATACGGGGCTTTAGCTGGACTCTTGCCGATGTGGTGGCCCTAACGAAATCCGGTGGTAACAATAGTCTCCCAAGTCCAAGCCTATTATTTATAGTAGGCGTGAGACTTTGATAGAAAGTCTTTGCCGCGGGAGGGAGGATCCCGTGAATACGGTATTCGCAGGTACACTGTTGAGTTATTTGTCCCTGTATCTTTGAATTATTTACTCAGTATAGTCTGTCAAGTCCGAAGTCGATTATTTATGACGGTTGAGGGCTTTGATTGGTTGGGCTTCCGGTGACGTGTCCCTGGTTGGTGTGATATTGTCCAAGCTGTCAATCAAAGTTGTCAATTTGTTGGTCAGGCAATTATGAGTGAGAGAGTGTGTGCTTTCAATGCTAATGGCGTGTGATGGGTGATTCGTTTCAATAAATGCATAGGTTTCCGTTTCCCGCCTTTTGCTCTACTTTGAACACGCGTCCTCTGAGCAACGGTTTAGATGCCATGTTTCAAGTTTGGACGGTGGGATTAAAGGGCCTCAATTTACATAAACATGTGCCCCATCCATATTTGTCTTCTTTTTGCTTCTGCGCATATTTCAAATTTTGTGGAATACTCTGTCGATAATCAAGAAGATTCAAGGGGTATCCGTTGGTTCAACTGTAATCCCGAGGTAAGCACTGCGAGAGTTGATGTGCTTTGTTTCGTAGACTGTCTTTGTTTTTATTTTGTGGTTTCTTAGTTTGGACGCCGTTTTCTGTCATACTTTTCGACAGTTGTCGAGGCCTCCTAGAAACATGCCGAGAAGGCTCAGAAGTTGGCCGAGGATCGGACCCTCGCAGCTGAAACCGCCATAGCTACCGAAAATAAAAATTTAGAGGTCGTTGCTGTGGAAAAGGATAGGCTGCTGGTGCAGCTAGGAAAAATGTGGAGAGGGTCAGAACCGAATGCATGGATGCCGAGGCCAGGGCGGTAGAGGCGTATCAGGACGCGTTTGTAGATACGCCCGAGTACCAAGACCTCGCCCACCGTCTGATGACCATAGGTGGAGAACAGTTGGTAGAGCGGATCACGAAAACTCATCCGAATTGGGGTCCTTTCTCCAATATTCTCCTACCGAGGTCCCTGCATCCGAGGCTCTTCTTGACGAAGGCCACAATTTAGGCGAGGATCAAATCACTCCTCCTGTTATTGGAAAAGGCCCGCGTTGTGCTGACCCTTAGAGAGGCGACGGGGCATCGAGACTTGTAATTTTGTTCCCCTTTTCGTATATGTTCCAGCATCATCAATCGAATTTATTTCCTACCATATCATCTTCGTATGAAATCCCATTGCATGCCCTAAAGAGGATAACCTCATGAATGAGTATATTTACTGGGCACGAGAAATTGATCCTAAAATTGAGGAATCATTCCTCCAGACATTAATGGTGCAGACTTCTTTGTTGAATTTGAAGAGTTAGCGTCTTTAATGTCCCAGTAAATGAAAAGGTGCCTGAGGCATGTGGCGTTCCAAATACATACTTGTTGAACGTACATTAACCATCCCATTTGTTTCCATGTGTTTTCCATGCGGCTGAATGATGTGTTTCCCGTTCAGTTCCTATACAAACAGCAAGGGTCTTTTATTGCGTCTCTCATGCGTCCATAACTTTGGTAAATTCCAATAACTGATTCTTATGGCTCTAACTTCTCGTGGTAGGAAAAGCACATGAGCATCTATTAATACTCGTTTATTAGGTTCCAATGTTCGCCTCATATTTACTATGAAAGTGTGGATAAAGATCCAGCTTCTAGAAGACCAAATGCCTAGAGAATCAACGTTCAGAGGACTAAACGTGCGAGAAGGTTGGGCCTAGTAGCCTTAACCAAAAGGTCCCAAACAGTGTTTCCACAATGGACATCGATGATAAAATTCATTGATGATCCTAATTTAGATGACGGGGCTGAAAGCCATCTGCCAAAGGTATCAGCGGCATTTTTGGGCGGTGTGGCCTAATTAGTCACCAAATCAACTCGTATTGATTTTGGGAGACTCTCTATCATGGTGAAGTCGTATTTTCTCCAATGACAACACTCAGGATGACGAAGATTATAGTATCAATTTAGAAGACCATAGATCCTGACATGTTCCGACCCTAAAAGGCGGCGGGGTCGTAGGATGATAGCTATGTTTGTTCATTCTTGTCTTGTAATTCGGATTGTGATGAATGAAATACAAATGTGTTTGATTATCCCTGATTGTTGCACAATTGAAGTTGAGATGATCTATTCAGTAAAGAGACATCTGAATGGATAACACGTAGTTTCTTGATCGGATAGCTTTTCCTGGCGATTAAGGATAAGTCGCTGCAAACGTGAGGTTCTATAGCAAAGGCATTTTCATTCACCTTCACGCAATTTTGAGGTTTTCAAGTCGTAGTACTTTCGCAACTTGGGCGGGGCTCTCAGACATCCATGAGCGTTTTCACGTGGGGTGTATACTGGCAGCGCCATCATGTTGCAATGATAGTGCAACTTACAAAGCGTGTGTAACCTACGCAGCTTGTATATCTTCCTAGGGTTTATTGGGGTGCATCTCTCCCCACACACGTGTCCATTCATCTGACTGTTTGTATTCCTCTTTGCTTATATATGCGCTTGCAGAACTTTCTCTCATTTCTCTTCCTTACCGCAATATTGGACTTCAGCCATTGTTGTCATGACAGGTTTTTATTTTTCTAGTGTGCTAAAGCTCAAGATAAGACATGGTGGAGTTTTGGGTGAAAAGGAGGATATTCTCCCTCCGCCTCTGGTATCACGTACGGCGTCCGTTCTGGAGATTGTCATCCCGCAGGTACCGGAAGCAATGGTGAGCATTTCCTCCACCGTCCTGTTGGTACCGGGAATAATAGCGGGGATTCCTTCCATCCACTCCGCTCCCTACAGGACCTTTATCTCTATTGGAAAATTTTAGACGATCAGACAAGAAGAAGACGGTTGTTGATGGCGAGAGAGAAAAGCCACGCCAGGAAGGGACATGGAGGATTATGGAGATTTGGGAGATTCTCGGAGGGCTAGGGGGGTCGAGAGGCTCCTTCTTGGAGGGGCAGAGGACCACGTTCTCCACGATTGAAGAGTGTCCCGAACCTCTACTCCTCATCCTGGCAGGTCCAAGTATATCAATATTGGGTCTCGTCAAGACGAATTGGACCCAGCCATTTTGGAAAAATTGCCAGCTCCAACCGCCATAGCAGCAACTTCAGTTCATAAGTATTGGACTTCTACTTTTGCAAAGGCTGCAGATAACGCAAAATTGATGGAGTTATTAAAATTGGCAGAGATGTATACCTCCCGAAGTCACGTGCTTA
This sequence comes from Forsythia viridissima, assembly GCA_030279155.1. Lineage (NCBI taxonomy): Eukaryota > Viridiplantae > Streptophyta > Magnoliopsida > Lamiales > Oleaceae > Forsythia > Forsythia viridissima. The sequence continues at coordinate 7,745,078 of CM059036.1, forward strand.
ACTGTGAGTTGTACAAGGTCCTGGCAATGAAGGTTGACGAACTGCGTTCAACGGTCGGGAGAGGCGATGATATCGACGCGTTGTGTTCAGAGAACAATGACGTTTGTGTACAATTTGCCTTTTTCAAAGATGCGAGGGCATGGGCTATATACGACATAACCAAAGCTGGAACGATCTAAATGGCGTGTATACATGCTCAAAGGACGGCTGAATCGCAGCTAAGGGCTTGTCAAAACATGATCCATGCCAAAGATAAAGAATTGATCGAGGCTTTGGCGAAGTTATCGAGGGCCAAAGATCTGTTGGCTAACCTTGGGGTCCCTGGTATCCTGATCCCAAGGGTCTGACCGGGACTTAGGGGTCATGTTATTTTCACAACACATCAGTATTGTTTTCCTGATTCCAGAAATGTAAAACTTTTGCGAAGTACACTTTTTTTATTAAGAACGTCGTTTTTTGTGACATATGTTAATGTTTAGATGAAAATGCCTTAGCTGTTTATTCAGCGAGTTAAAATGAGTTGTCTGCGAACCACACTGCATCGCTGTCGAATTCTCTTTACTTGTTTGAATGCGCGTTAAATGTTTATTCAGCGAGTTGCCAGAGTTAGCCGTGAACCACACTCTATCACTATCAAATTCTCTTTACTCATTTGAATGCACGTTGAATGTTTATCCAGCGATTTGACAGAGTTGACCGCGAACCACACTCCCTCACTGTCGATTTCTCTTTACTTATTTGAATGCGCGTTGAATGTTTATCCAGCGAGTTGACAGAGTTGGCCGCGAACCACACTCCCTTACTGCCGAATTCTCTTTACTTATTTGAATGCGCGTTGATGTTTATCTAGTGAGTTAATAGAGTTGGCCGTGAACTACACTCCCTCGCTGTCGAATTCTCTTTACTTATTTGAATGCGCGTTGAATGTTTATCCAGCGAGTTGACAGAGTTGGCCGCGAACCAAACCTCCTCACTGCCGACTTCTCTTTTACCGGTGTAGTTGGGCAGAGAATATCTCAGTTCGGAAAATAATGAATTTTATTAAAAGAACGCGGCTTCTGAACGATGCCGAAAACAGTGCTGAAAAACTGAGAAATGAAAAAGAAAACTACTGGTAATACGGACGTAGATGAGTGATGTTCCAGGGATGCCTAATCTTTCTTCCTTCTGAATCTTCCAATCTGTAGGTTCGAGGTCGGATTTCTCCGATGATCTTGTAAGGCCCTTCCCAAGTGGGTCCGAGGGTTCCCGCTCCCACCTCCTTATTAGCTTGGAACACGTTTTATAGGACAAAGTCATTAATGTGAAAATTCATGTTCTTAATCTTTTAGTTGTAGTATCTGGCCATTTTTCTTTGATAGACCACTAGGCGAAGTTGTGAGTCTGCATGTCTTTCATCTTGTAAGTCCAGGTTCGCCCTGTGTAGATCTTCATTGGTCACATAGTCGAATATAAGTGCCTAGGAGAGGGTATCCCTACTTCGACGGGAATCATTGTTTCCACCCCATATGCCATGGCAAAAGAGTTTCACCAGTCGTCTTTCGAGAAGTGGTTCTATATGACCACAGAGTCTCGGATAATTCTTCGGCCCATCATCCTTTAGTGGATTCTAACTTCCTCTTCAGGATGTGCTTGATGATCTTGTTGACAGCTTTCACCTGGCTGTTAGACTAAGGATAGTAGGGAGTGGAGAAGTCCCTCCGAATGCCCAGCTCTTCACAGTTTGAGTTGAATTTCTTCACGGTGAACTGTGTACCATTGTAGGAAACAAGGAAGTGGGGTATCCCAAAACGACAGAAAATATTCTTCCAAACAAACTTCCATGTGTTTTCCTCCATGATCTTGGCCAGAGGCTGAGCTTCGCACCACTTTGTGAAATAATCCACATTGCAAATTTAACCCCATCCCTCCTGGTCGGGAGAGGACCTATGATGTCGATCCCCCATTTGAAAAAAGGCCAAGGACTGGTGATCGTGGTGAGGTTCTGAGCCGTAAGCTACGGTATGATAGTGAATTTCTGGCACTTGTCACACTTCTTTGCGTTATGCATGCGAATCCTTCTTCATGGTTGGCCAGTAGTACCATTGCTTCAACACCTTTTGTGCGAAGGTCGTTCGTCCTGAGTGATTACCACAAATTCTCTCGTGTAATTCCTTCATCATGTAATTTGCCTCCTCTTAAGTGATACAGCATAAGAGGTGGTGGCTAAAACCTCTCTTATACAAGATCTCATCCTGTAGTACGAATTTTGTTGCCCTCCTGCAGAGTTTCCTTGCTTCTTGCCTGTCGTCCAGCAGAATCTGGTTGGTCAAATATGTGATGATTTTCTTCATCCATTTAGGAGATTCGAAGATCGTCATGGTATCTAGTAGTAGAATCTCGTCAGTGGACAGTCGGCTGAGTTTTTCGACTGAGATAGCCCTCATCAAGTCGGAGTCCCTGCTCCTTGCTAATTTTGAAAGGGCATCGGCGTAACCATTTTCGATTCACAGGATCTGGAGAAGTTCGAATATCTCAAAGTGGGATAGGAGCTCTTTGGCCTTTTTCAGGTACGCCACCATGGACTATTCGCGGGCCGTGAAGGTTCTGTTGACTTGTCTAACCACCAGCTGCGAATCGCTGTAGATCTAGAGTTTTCTTGCCTTCATCTCTTATGCCAACCTCAAGCCTGCTAGGAGCGCCTCGTATTCAGTAGCGTTGTTCGAGGCTTTGAACTCTAGGTGAAGCGCGCAATTAAGATTATGACCATCGGGGCTGACCAATAAAATCCCAGCTCTAACTCTGGCTTTTCCTGATGACCCGTCAACATACAACTTCCATGTTGGTACTTCCTGTGGATCAGCTTTGAGCAGGCCTTCTGGGATATTGGTGAACTCATCCATGAAGTCTACTAAAGCCTGTCCCTTTATGGAGGGCCATGGCTTATAGAAAATGTCGAACTGGCTGAGCTCGATCGACCACTTCATTAACCTTCCAGAAGTGTCCGGCTTTTGGAGAATTTGCCTCAAAGAGAGGTTTGTCAGAACATCAATGCTATGCGACTAAAAGTACGGTCAGAGCTTCCAAGATGCGACAATCAAAGACAAGGTGATTTTCTCCATGTCAGGGTACCTTGTCTCCACGTCTTGTAGGGCCTTGCTTACATGATACACTGGAAGTTGTGTGGGTCTCTCTTCTCGGATCAGAACCAAGCTCACCACCTTTTTGGATACCGTGAGGTAGATGAGCAAAAATTTTCCATTCTTCAGTTTGGACAATAGCGGGGCCTTCCCAAGGAAGACCTTGAGTTCTTGGAAGGCCTTCTCACATTTCTCGGTCCACTCAAATCTTTTCTCTTATTTGATGGTCTAGAAAAAGGGCTGGCAATGGTCGGTTGCCTTCGATATGAATCAGTTTAGGGCCGCTAATCTTCCTGTCAAGCTTTGAACCTTCTTGGGGAAAGATGGTGATCACATATCTACGAGTGCTTTGATCTTTTCGAGATTAGCCTCTATCACGTGTTGGTTTACTATATAGCCGAAGAACTTTCCAGATGCGACTCCGAAGGCACACTTAGAGGGGTTAAGCTTCATGAGGTATTTGTGGAGTATTCCAAACATCTCCCTCAAGTGCTCGACGTGGTCCTTGGCATTCACACTCTTCATGAGCATATCATCGACATCGACTTCCATAGAATTCCCAATCAGCTCTAAAACATATGGTTTACTAACTGTTGATATGTGGCTCTCCCATTCTTCAGGCTGAAAGGCATCATCTTATAGCAATACAGCCCTCGACCTATAACAAATAAGGTGTGTTCTTCGTCTCCTACGAACATCGGGATCTAATTATAACCAGAGTAGGCGTCCATGAAATTGAGTAGCTTATGGCCGGCAATCGCATCGATGCGGTAGCAGAAAGCTGTCCTTGGGGCATGCCTGGTTCAGGTCCGAGAAGTCTATACACACTCTCCACTTCTTAGTACTCTTTCTTACTAGTACGGGGTTGGATACCCACTAGGGTAGACTGCCTCTCTGATGAACCTGTTCGCCAGCAGCTTGTCAATCTCCTCTTTTAAGGCGCCGTACCTTTCGGCGCTCAGAGGCTTTCTCTTCTGTATCTTGGGCCGCACCTTTGGATCTACCTTCAGGACATGACAAGCCACGGATGTGTCGATCCCTATCATGTCACTATGTTTTCATGTGAAAATATCGATATTTTCTCGCAAGAATTATTTTATTTCCTCCTTCATCTTCTCGTCTATCTTCTCCCCCACTAGCATCATCTGAGTAGGGTCTGAATGATTCATAAGAAATGTCTCCAGCTCTTCTACTGGGGAGGCTAAAGAATTCGAGCCTATAATCCAAGGGTCCAGGTCTTCGTCCAATATCATTTCCTCATTAACTCTTTCAGGGTCAACATCCATTGGTTCTGTGTGTATCGTCATCACCATTGGGAAGAAGTTTTCGTGGCCTTTCGGAGTGCATTCATGTAGTAGGACATGGCCTCTATCTGATTGCCGCAAATCTTGGTGACGCCACCCGGGGTGGAAAACTTCATTGCCAAGTGATGTATAAAAGTGACCGCTTGTAGGTCTTTCAACTCGAGCTTACCCAGGACTCTGTGGTAGGCATAGCGAGTATCTACCACCAGAACTCCATGAATTTTCTGAGATGACATTGGGGGTCTCTAAGCTCCATTACGAGGGTGATCTTCCTCCATGGGACAAGGCTAACTCCAGTGAAACTAAACAAAGATTTATAAATGGCCGTTAATTCATGATCCACGTCTATCTGATCAAAGGTATGGCCAAATAAGATATTCACAGTGCTTCTATCATCAACCAACATCTGTTCTAGTCCGTTTCTAGTGTCTACGACATGGACCATCAAGGCATCGCAGTGAGGGTAGTGTATGCCGACCTCGTCTTCCTCAGTAAACGAGATTTGTGGGGCTCTTGGTTAGTGTCCGTGAACCTACCAACTCTCCATGGGCTCTTCTCTTGCTGTCTTTGCGTAGTTCTGTTGCGAGTTCATCGTGTACCCTCCGACATAGGACCCTTCTATGATCGTATTGATTTTCCTAACCGATGGAGCTTCTGCGGGTCCTTCAGCCCACGACGAGTCCCTATTTCTGTCATTTCTTTCGTTATTTCTGTGAGGTCCATTGTCCTGACGCTGAAGAGGAGGTCTTCACCCTTGATTGAGTGGTCTTCGATGTCCTTGTGATGGTCAATTCTCCTCTCCTTGCCCCTGGTTCCTGCGGTTGATCAGTTTCTTCAAGTCTGGGCAATCTTCTGTGTTATGAACCCTAGTCATGTGTATATGATAGAACTTGGGTAGAGGGGCCATGGGCAAAGGAACCACTACGGGTGTCCTGGAATGGGAAGTAGGGACCACTTCTGTCTGGTTAAATCTTCTGTAGTGATTGTTCTATGGTCTAGGAGAGCGCTTTCCCTGAAAGTGGTTGAGATAGGGTTCATTAGAGCATCGCCCCTCCTTTTCATAGTGGTCTCCTCTGTCTCTTTTAGCTTTCTCCCTATTTTTGATTGTCTCCTCCGATTGGATTTCACGCTGGATCAAGTCTACCAACTGACTGTAAGTCTTAGGTTGACTATTCTGGATGTTCCTCCAGAAAGGAGTACGCATGTGAAGTCTGATCACTAGTGCATCTAGGACTTTGTCATCGGTTACAGTCTCGATCTTGTTGATGACGTTACTGAATCTCTTGAAATATCTTTTACTGTTTCTCCTTCTTTCTGTCGAATGTCGTGGAGTTGAGGAATGTAGGCTATTATGGTCCGGTTGCCAATGAAAGCATTGAAGAATTCTCTCTTGAGCTGAGGCCAACTCTTGATACTTCATGGTTTCAGCTTATTGTACTATCTCTTTGCATCATATATGAGCGTAGTATGAAACTTTTGACACTTCACTGTAGGAGAATGACCCTTAAGCTTCGTCTTGTATATGTTGATGTGATCCGTAGGGTCACCTTTTCTGTTATATTTGTCCATTAGAGGCATTCTGAAATTTGCGGGCACCTCCATGGCCTTCATGTCATTGGTGAATGGAAAGTTTTCGTCGTCATCATCCTCATAGCATTCTAACATATCCTTCTCTTCATCGGGCCTTGCGTGAACAGGTTTTGGGTCCTTCCTCTTTTCTGTGCGGGCCTCGCTGTGCTCACTATGCCTACTGTGCCCCAGTAGGAGTGGTGCTATGGAGGATCCCACCTTCAACTTATCAAACACGCTGGCAACAGGAGCTGGCTGGTTTCTAAGCACTGGAAGAGGTCTCATCTTTTGATTGTCCAGCGAGGGCTTCAGAACGATGTTCCGAGGGTTCTTGCCATTTGAAACGGGTAGGTCATCCTGAAATCGATGACTTTATATTGAACCGGACCTCGAAGGGCTTCGCTAGACACGGCTACGATTGAGTCCATGTTGGAGGGATTAGTTTTCTAACAGTTCAAGCGCTGCTTTCATCCGGGCATTGTCTAGCTTCAGGTCTTGATTCTCCTGCCCAACCGTTCGCTTGTGTCGTTGTCTTCTCCTTTTACGACGGGTTATGTTCTGGAGATCTTGAACGCTTTTCTGCCACAGGTCAGTGTGGTGGGACTTAACTTCTTCTTCCATGGAGTGTTCAGTTGCCATGCTCTTCCAGGTAGAAAACACATTTTTACCACAAATTTTAGGTTGTGTAACGTTTTTTGTTTTCCACAGAAGGCGCTAATCTGTTGACGTCAGAATCTGTACTGTCCACGTGTCAACAAATCTCCAGGCACTTCTCTGCCAACCAGTATGTTACTTACACACTAGGACGATCGTTAGGCACCAAGATCACCGGGTAAAAAGAGTTTGGCGATCGTTTGTACTCTGATGATCAAGTCAACTGCCAGTATATAGAGAAATATACAAGAATAAATAATAATTGGGTATGTGAGGGACAAGCAGGTGGATATTTGAAAAGAGTTTAGAGGTGAAATTAATATCTTAAAAGAGCGTGCCTTGGAATAACCTGTGACGTTGTATTTATAGCATATGAGTTCTAATTGATCTAAAGAACTAATCAATTAGACATCCAATTGGATCCCCCTTCCTTATGAGATAAGGACAATCGGTTGTCACGGCAATCTCCAAGATTTCAATCCTTATTTGAGTTGATCACATTACCTAATCTTTAGGAGATCGAGATTTAGTTTTCTTGTGAGAATCCTTGTGGCAATCAAATTCAATCTGTTTTCAAATTACTTCTCTGGTTATCCCAAGTAGAGAGATTGCTTGTGGATTACGTGGATGCGAAGACTAGCGAAGCGCTACAGATTGGCCGGAAATGTCGATGCCCTTTATGGTGTTCTCTCCACCTGACTCGATGGTGCTAACGTGTTGCCGGGCCTTAAGCCTATTCGCGAGGCCCTTACCGGGCATCTGAGGCCATGAAAAATTTGGGAGTCCCTCGTTGGGCCCATGAAGCCCTAACGAGGCCTAACTTGGACCTATACGGGGCTTTAGCTAGACTCTTGCCGACGTGGAGGCCCTAACAAAATCCGGTGCTAACATGTTTTAATCATGAAATTAAGGAGTTTTGAATTTTTTTAAAAACTGAAAATTAAATCAAATTAAATTGAATGTTTAAATCTTTAATTTAGGTTACAAAAAATTTAGGCTAAATTATATCAAATATGCTACTGAATTAATTCAACATGTGTGACACATTCATCGAACACAAAAACTAAGAACTAAAGGCACATGACCTCGCTAATAGGCTCACGCCCACTGAGCTCATTGGGGCTCGCCACCTCTGTCTAATCGTGTGGGAGGTTCGCCATGGGGGAGGCTTGGTCAAAAGCGAGTTGAGATCTGCTGTCCCAATTTCATGTCCCCTTGGCTATTCCTCCAATGAAAATTGTTGTGCAATTTCAATCCCGCAAGTGTACGGTTCGTTAACAAATAATACAATGATGTGTAAAGTGTCGAACCCAAGAAGATTAGATATCAATATAATCAATTAATTTATAATTCAAACTTTAACAATATGAAAAACACAGATTAGTTTTGGTTTGTGATTCTAAACCTATTTCAATTAAATCTAAATTATTAGACAATTAAAGTAAATTTATGAGAATGAATTCGAGTTTTTACTAACACTAGAATTTACGAATCCACCTACACGTTCTTTAATTAATTATTTTTAATCGCTTTAACTGCTAATTACCCTAGATTAAAAATTGGTGATCCTATAATAATTAAAAGTCTCTATCGATAGTCAATCAATTCTATATCGATATGCGAACCTATTTATCTCTAATCAGATTTTGAACATAAAAATATGCATTTAAATCTCAAGAAGACCTAATCGGATTTCACAGAGCATAATAGTAATCTCTCTCTATTATTGGACCATGTGTTATTCAATACCACGTGCTAAGTCTATATTAAATCTCTCGACTTCAATATAGATCACAAAATATTCTAATAGCATTACAAGAATTTTACTCTCCGCCTACAAAATTTTAGGCGACAAATTTAAATTTGTAGGCGGAGTATACTTTTCCCCACGAAAAGGATATTTTGTAGGGTTATGTGTTACTCCAAAATTTTCAAAAATAAGAGGACTTGTGCCTACGAATATGTGCATTTTTCTCGACAAAAAATTCATCTGGTAAGATATATCTTTTGCCAACAAAAAAAATTAATACATTTGTAGGCTAATATATAGCGGGGAAAATTCTCAAATTTTTCTTATTTTTTAGTCCCTACAAACCTCGTATTTGACGTTTAAAAAAAAAAAATTAAATTTTCGTTTTAATATGCAAAATCCCTCCTAAATATGAAATTATTTCTGCCTAAAATCCCTACTTCCCTCCTAAACATTGAATTATTTCTCACAACCTCCTGCCTCCAGCCTGCCTCTAGCATCCCGCCTCCCGCCTCTTGCCTCTTGCCTCTTGCCTCTTGCCTCCATAGAACATCCTCTGCGAAGTGTGAGCCCAGCCCAAAAATTTCCCCACACCTCCCGCGCACTCTGTACGTAGAAGCAATTGCCCAAATAAAGAAAATTTTGTTAGAGGGAGAAAGCTAGAGCTATAAGCACAGCAGAGGAGAAAGTTAGGTTTGAAATCTCCTTTCTTTTGATTGAATTTTAATTGTTGATGAGATATGAATCTCTTGATGGGTATACCTTGATTATTATTACTTGTCTCAAATAGAGAATTTTTCGTGAAAACATGGGAGTTTTCAATCAAGCGATTTTATTTTTCTCTTGATATTATTTTGTTTACAATTGAATTAAGATTTTGTTTGAAAACTATATATGCGGTTTTACTTTACTATGTATGCTAAATGCCAGCACTTGATGAATTTTTCTATAACGTGTGTTTCTGATCTTTGGGATGAACCAGGGAAGTGTATTTCTAATGTTTCTGATAAACCAGAAAATTTTATATTATTTCATAACATTGTTTTGTTCTCTAGTGGATTGGACTATAAGATTTGAAGGTTTAAGGTTTCTCGGTAATTTTACGATAGTTTGGCGGTGCTGAGTAGTTGAGTAGTTTATAGTAGAGGATTGAGCATTAACGGTTGTTGTAAGCTAAAATTATCTTAAATATTATCTGTGCACTATAAGAAAATATTCCATAACTATCTTCTGAAGTTATAAGTAGAACTAGTAATCCCATAAAGATTGATAGCAATTCAGAGTTATAAAATTGATTACAATTTGACATAGAGAATATCTTATGGAAGATGGGCAAAAGGCAATACCCCTGCTCGGGCACAAGTCCAAATATACTTGTCCAGAGGAGAGTTCATAACTGGATTTTGGATACAAAATTATAAGGATTCACTATGCATTGTTTCATGATTAAACAGCCAGGTACATGAATGGTTAGCAGAATAGGTACATATTTCCAGAGTTATGTTCAATTCAGCTCGACCATAGTCTTTAAGATAATATTTTCTTATGTTTTGGCTGAGAACACTATGCATTGTTTCATGATTAGTTCAATTTGTTGAGAACTTGAAGTTATTGCTTGAAACATAATTTTTATTCGCTTTCAGGATGGTTCGAAATTTTCTGAAGTAGACACCTTTGAGTTCGCTTATGCGGGAAAGAACAAGTGTTGGACTGATAGTGGAGCTAAGGCTCAACACATAAGAAACACCCTACTTTGCAATTTTGATTTTCTCAGCCATGCGTGTAGGATTATTGTTATATTAATTTTCATGTGCATATAGAGAAATTATGAGAAGGGATCTGAGACAGTTAAGAGTTAGAGATAGAAAATGCTTAATGATGGCAACGGGTCTCTTGCCTATGATTCATTAAAACTGCAATCTTGAGCTTGTTGTTGCAGCAATTCTTGTGGATCGGATATACCTATCTTTTATTCAAAGTAAAAAAAATCTTTAGAATTAAAAAGGATATATTTGAATTACTCTATGCATGAACCTCCAGGCTTTTGGAGATTGTTCGTTTCTTGCTAAAGAATTAGAATGGTAAAAAATGCAGAGTTCAACTTGCAGAAAAGGGGAACATTGAATCTTCTAGTACTTGTAGATTTCAAAAATCTATTGTTGATGATGTGGATTACCCATCGTAATATACTCGACAATGATGCGGTGTCTAACTAATACTCGGATGATCAAATTAGAAGAAAATTCTGTTGAGTGTTGTGAGGGAAGTTAAATAATGTGAGTACATTTTGACAGAGCATGTGCTGGAATATATCTGTACAAGTGAGGTAGATACGTAGATACCACTATTTATACTAGTGTAGTGTAGGATAGCTTATACGAGGAGAATTGATTCCTCTTTTGAAGGAGCACGATCCTTGCATAGAAAAATAATTTGTCTATTATGGTTAATATGGCTTCACCTAAGTGTCAGGTGGGTTTGACCAGACAAATATCTTAGATGTAAGTGAACTACTCAACTCCAATTTAGTAGTAGCCCTGTGAAAATGCCTACTAGCTAGGGATCCCTCACTCTTTCGTAACAGTTAGTCACTAATCCAACAACTGAGATTAGAAGAAGAAGAAAAAGAAGAAGAGTTTTTCTTTGGTACCAGAAAATGATGTGCAGTGACAAAATTGAGATAGAAAATATACTAAAAGAGCACTTAGGCCAGATATGTTATGTTTAATAGAAAACTAAGTGGCAAGTCACACTTCATCAACAAAATAAGCTTTGGTGAAAAGGTTATCCAAACTAAACATGAACTAGAAAAGAGTTCAACATTTCCATGATTCAAAAAAATTGAAGATGAAAAAAATAATAATTATCTATCAGAACTTTGATAGACTAATAGAACATTACAAAGGATGAGAAAGAGAATAATTGGCATGAAAATGAATTATGTCTACATTCTACAATTACTATCATATTCTTTGGCTTTAAAAAAAAAGTTTGTATAGGACCTAGATGGCGTGAATGAACTTTAGCTTCTCAGAGAATGGTTCCCACATGCCCTCATATGGTTAGGCAAGGATATATTAGGTAAGGTCTACTAAAAGAGTGCTTCATCCCCTTTCACACACTGCAATACGCCAAGTCCAAGCCATGTTGGAAAATATAGATCACTAGGAATCTCAAGGAATCACAGTACTTACCATGAGTTAAGCTTTGCAATATGTAATAATGAAATTCATATTCAATACAAGCTTTGAGGTGGTCCAAACCAAATTTCTATTGACAAAGAACTATTTTGTATATCTACTTATGATTTTGATAATACAGTATTTGTTGCATCCTTGCCTTCTTTTGGTGCAGCATTATGGAGTCAGAAACTACTATGGGGTTCGCAAGAAAGGTTGATCCAACTTAAATTGTTTGCGTGTTATACTATTTATTTACACTGACATACTATTTATGTTCCATCGCTACATTAAAGTGCAGTAAAGATCCAATCTGAGACTATGGTATCATTTAAAGGATGTCTTTTTAGCACTATTCTATCTGGTATTATGACTATTAACTTATGACTATTAACTTGTCAGAGCACTTGAGGAATTGTTTGAGATTCTTTCATATTCATACCAGACCATGTTACCAGCAAATTTAAGGCTTGTTAATTAGATTTGGACCTGATTAGAGACCAGAAAGTTTGGTCATGTGGCTGTCAACTGTTGTATATTGGAACTATGATACGAGGTGCATAATGACTCCTTTTGTTAGTGGTTAAATAGTGGAAAATTGATGCAAATAGAACTAAATAATTACCACAATGACTCTTTTTAGTAAATAATATTTTAACACCAAAATGGGCATAAACACAGGTGATTGAGTTTCATGTGGGGATACAAAATGGAAAACATGGCATGCTCCTATACAAAAGAATGTTGTACATGTGCATGCTTGTAAACATTGTTTTTGTATGCTATTTAATGTGTTTTTGTGGGTTGTTTTAATTTTTAGCTGGATGAGATGCTTGCTAAAGCTGATGAATATCTTGCAGAAAGGGCAAATGACCAACAACTTTCCAAGGATACTCCTTTGGAGGAGATCCATGTTGACGATTCAGATGTTGGACTGAAAATCATGATGCGTGTTCTAGGTGTTGTGAAGTTTGGACGTCAAATTCGTGGGTTGGGAGATGGTCATCGTCGAGACATTGACACTTCTTCCAATGTACGCCATATAGAAAAGGAGCTGGAAGTAGAACATGCAGCTCGAAAAGCAGGTGATGCAGCTCGAATTGAAATAGAGCAAAGAATGAAAAGCAAGTTGAATTTTGTTGGGCAACAATTAAATTCTACACTGCAGTCTTGGCATCATTCTATGCAACAACTATGTAGACAAGTTCCTAGTTTCGAACTACTGCCCTTTATGCCATTGTCAATAGAAGATAATGCTATTGGGGGCAAAGAGAACGGATTTGATGAAGACAACAATCTTGGTTATGATATGTAGCATATCTATTTTACGAGGACAACGAGTTATGTATTTTTTAAGATGCATTATAGATGATGGAGCTTATACTCTTTTTAATTTTAGTTTAGTGAATGGTTTTTATTTGTATTTTGGTATAATATTTTGATTTTAATGTTATATTGATTGACACTAATAATGTCTTAATTTAATTTGTTGTTATTTTTGCATCTTTATGTTATTTTGAAGAAGGTAAAAAGTATCAACATAGTATTAAAAATTATATAAAAATAATTAATTTCTCCCTACAAATTATATCATTGTTGGAAAAAATAATTTATTTAGCCCACAAATACGCTCCCCACAAAATATCATTTGTAGGAAAAAGTAGATCTTTGCCCACAAATTTTTTTTTGACACAAAAATTTATTTGTAGGAAAAAGTACGATTTAGGCCACATAATAATTTTTGTCTTGTGCCTACACAAACTATTTCGTGGGTCAAAGTAATTTTAGCAGACAAATTATTTTGTCGAGAAAGAACTTAGACGACAAATTATATTCGTCTCTAAAGGATTTGTAGGGAGAGACTTTAGCCCACAAATTTTCATCATTTGTCGTCTTATACTTTTCCCCACGATGTTTGCGCCACAAACGCCCCTACAAAAAAATTTCGTCGGTAAAAGCTTTTCCCCACAAAAAATTACCTTTCCCTACAAATTTATTTTGTATGCGGAACACAAAATTCTTGTAGTGTAGTGATCAGACATTAAAACATTAGAAATACTGAATAAGGAATAATCAATCAAGAAGCAATTACCTACTAAAATGGAAAACTTCTAATTAATTAAAAACATGAGGTTTCAACGTTCATCCTAGAAAAAGTAAATTTAGCCGGACATGATTTCGTTAATTATTACAATAATTGAATTCATCATGATCCGGAGAAAGAAAAATAAAAAGTAAATAAAACCCGTGATCCCGGCTCAAGAATCTTCAATCTCGTGCTTTGATTTTCGATTCTTCGTTTGTATCTTGTTCTCCCAAAATTCGTCGTCCGCGATATGTCTATTCCCTGGCTTTTATACTCCTCTCAAAACCCTCCAAGACGTGTGCTACGTGGTTGTTTTCGATTTGGAGTTGTAGAATTCTAATTCCATCAGGAAACTGCCAAAACTGCTGCGCGTTTAACCCATGTGATCGCATGGTGTAAAACCTTGCGACCGCATGATTATTACAAATAAGGTTCTACAGAAATTTTGGACATCCTGCGATCGCATGGTTAACTTGGATGCTAAACTTGAATTTTTCTCTTTGATATTTGCACGACAAGTCTTTTAAGTATCTTTTCTTAGCAATTAAGTCCCATTTTCTTCTCTTTGCTATCTTTTTGTCAGATCGACATTTGAATTTGATTATTTCCTAAAATAATAAGAAAACAACGCACTATTAAATTGAAAACAATTAATATGATTCATAATCGTCCATTTTTTTGAACTCCAATAAGTACTGGTTCGGCTACCATTTTTTGTCTCCAAAAATCTATTTTACAATTAATGTGGTGGGCCACATTATGAAAAGTTCTTATACATTATTTGCAATATGACAAAATAACCCTTCATCATTGAAATGTCATTTAAAAGTTAAAAGAGTATTTTGGTCATTTTATTTCAAATTGTGTTGAAAAGTCAAATAAATCATACTATAAAGTGTATTTTTTTTTGTGAGAATCCCTACCGAACATGTCCTAAGTACAAAATTGTACTTATCAAAAATCTTACACATCATTAATGTGAATGCATTAAATATTATTCATAATAATCCTCTTACTTATTTAATTGAGGATGTGTAAGATTTTCATTGGAGGAACCGCCAAGAAGACATAGAATTGAGACGACAAATCTCAACTCAGTCAAAAGCTTTGCCTTTACATGAAGACCATGCGAGCTACAAAATATTGCCACGAGTACAAAGTTAGTGAATCAAACTGTCGTGCTGCCAGACGACGTGCATGAGAATCAAATTATACCTTCATGTGGTAGGTGGGCAATGGCCTACGTGTCAATCTACTTTCTAGATGGCCCAAACAAGAACTCCACGATAATTAGAAGTATAAACACTAACTTCTGAATTAATTAACTATTAATTTGATGATCCACCAACAATTTCATCCATGAAAACCTTAAGATTCACATTAGAAGAACCACTTTCTTTAACTGCTTCCTTAGCCAGATTTTTCCATTTTTGAGCTTGCTTTCTCATTTCTTCTCCTCTCTCTCCATTACCCATAACAATTTCTAAGCACCTCGCAATCTCATCCGCCATTACAATTCCTCCATCAGCGGCGGCGGAAGCGGCAGTCTTCACTTTCAGCCCAGTCTTCCGATAATCTTGCACAAGTTTTGAATTCGTAAGTTGATCAGTCCACTGTGGAAAACCCACCACCGGTACACCGGAAACCAAACTTTCCATAATAGAATTCCACCCGCAATGAGTCAGGAAACACCCTACTGAAGAATGTGACGGAACCTCTAATTGAGAACACCACTGAACAATCATTCCTTGTTTTTCCAGTTCTTGTTTGCAGATTAGCCTGTCCTCTAATTTCTCGCCATTTTCTGCTGCTCTAATCACCCACAGGAATGGTTTGTGGGTTTTGATCAACCCTTTGGCAATCTCTTCCATTTGTAGTTTCGAAACCTGGGAAAAACTCCCAAAAGCTACATAAGTAACAGATAATTTTTCTTTTGAATTCAACCAGTTTATGTAATTATCTGTAGTCTTCTTTATGAGATCACCTCCAAATGAATTGTCAGAGGGATCCTTACAGTCTAAAAACGCAGAAGGAATCAAGGGTCCTATGCCCATTAAATCATACTTATTTATAGTCCTTAAGGGTTCAAATTCCAGTTCATCAAATGTGTTCACAAGTACTTTCTGCTTCGTACCAGATCTATCAAGAAGCTCAAAATGCTCTCTGAAAATGGGCAGTGCAAAATTGTATACAACGGGGCTTGAAGAGAGCATAAACGAAGGCAAATCACCAGGACTCAACAATGGCAGCCCTGGAACTGGAAGTTCAATAGTTTCAGTTTTTCCTGTGAAATCCACATGATTATTGCAATGAAAATAGTAAATATCAAAAAGAGTTGCTGGTTGAGTCCAAAGAAGGGTAGAAGGGATTTGAAGCTTATCCACCATTTGACCCGCCCATGTAACAAGAGTAGTGTACACTATGTGTTTGATTGAATGCCCTCCTTTTTGGTTAGCCATTATTAGGTTTTTCAGAGCTTCGGAACCGGAAGTTCTGAGAGAATAAATGTAAAGCTGCACATCACCAGCACTTGTCCAGCCATTGTCATAGCCATCACAAAAGGGAGCAAAAGTTATAGCTTGTATTAATGATGAGGGAGATTTCAACATTCGACGAATGGCAGATAAACTTGTGAAGAATGTGACCTTGGCTCCCATTTGAACAAGGAGCTTTGCGAATTGGAGGGTTGGATTTATGTGACCCTACCCTGGAAAGGTCACAAGGAGGATATGGCAGTGCTCCACCATCTTGTTACTTTTCTCAAGGAGTTTTTCAAGAATATAGTTTGTGACTTTGTTTTGTAGTAGGCTGTACGCAGATTGATGACGTAAACACATGACGTCAGTGATGATAAAAAAGTATCTTTATAGTTCAATACTTGGTAATTGATGATAGGGTAATGATTTCCTCCCTACTATAGAATGTGTTGGGTAGAAGATACAATGTCATGAGTTGACAATCCATAATTGAAAAAAATAAAAAGTGTAGGCCATGAACAACCAATCATGGATGATATGTGTTGGACGTGTTGTAACTTTATTTTCTTTTATTCAAGACCAATCATGTTGTAACTTAATTTTCTTTTATTTAAGACCAATCATGATTTCTTTTATTCAAGACCAATCATGAGGCTTTGTTTGAATCCGTAAATATTAAAATTTGTTAAAAATATAAAGTTAATCAAACAAAAAGGAATTCACTGCTTGAAATTGATTAGGATTTAGATTTCTTCGAAAAAATATATTAGTTTGAGCCACTGTTTTAAAAAGTCCGTCTAAACCGGAGCTTAGGCTTGAAGCTCGGCCTCCACGCCTAATCACGCATCACGCATCACCCTCGCCTTGCACTTATCTCACTCTCGCCTAAGACTCGTCTAAGCTTGAAAAGCTTGAAGCTCGGCCTCCACGCCTGGCCACGCTTTACGCTTTTTAGAACATTGGTTTGAGCCATATGATAGGAATTTCTCGAGATTATGATGCAACTTAATTGGTATATAAACATGGTTACATAAGATTTGTACACCTTGTTCAGATTTATGTATGTGCTTGAATGTTAATAATGATGATAGTTAATTTATTTTTTCAAATTTAAAGTGAAATTTGTATTACGAAATTGAACCAATGAAAATTATTCATTCAGATTATTTTACAGGATATGTTGTTTATTTATTGACAATCTTCGTGATATGAATTTTGTTACAAGTGTTAGTCATGTTTTGAAATAAAAAAGAAAAACTTCATATTACATGAACAAGAAACAAAATTAAGAAAATTGTAGAATTAAAATTGAAGAAGAAAGTGCAAATCGAGGCCTGTACGTATACAGTTTTCTTAAAACAGATTCGTCTCCTACCGTAGGTTATGAACGTCTGTCTTCTAGGATACAATGGTAGAACTGGTTGTACCAGCGAACCGACCTACTGCCCGAACTTTATCACCTCTAAAAGAAAACTTGGAAGAACAAAAAAGAAGAGAGAAAATGCTTGAATTGTTGTGTTGAAATGAAGAAAAATGACTTGTTTATATATGCATAAGAATGACCTTCCAATTCCAATTCAACCATTAAAACAAGAGTTACAAAAGTTACAAAAATGAAAGGTTGAGAAGATAGAAAGTCTCAAATTGAAAGCTTTAATTTTTTCATTCATTTTACAAATTTTCCAACAACAAGTACTAGATCCATTAATGTCTTGGTTTTATAGGGACGAATGAGATGATTTAAAAAAATCACAATGATTATTCGGTCGTTGGAATAAAAGTGACATTAGGTTATGTGGAAATTTCAGCCATGACCGAGATGATGATTTGCAGGCATACAAATCCACTATACTTACGTGGTCATTTAGTTTCTCGTGAATTGTTTGTGGATTAGGAAATACAAGGAAATGACGTCTTGCATCTTCACCGTGAGAGTTGAATATTGCCACCGAGTAAGATTACACATGTTTTTTTAAGGAATACTATTCAAGCTGATGGCTATGTATACTTGTAGTACCATTGTTTGATAGGTTGAATTTTCCTTTTTCTATTGGACCACTTAATTGATTACGTCCTTTTACAAATCAAATGGTTGAGATAAAAGTATGAATTCTTTCAAATTATGATGCATACTTAGATGAATTGAAGATTTAGTCCAGCATCTTCAAAACTCATTTACAAATGTGTGTTGACTATTGATTCTAAGTCTGGAACTTCATCACGTTAATATTTTACATTATGGCATGCTAATGAGGTCAATGGTCTAACAGTGATGAAGATATACACGATGGTGCTAACTTTATCATCCTCCATGGTTGTTCCCAAGATGAGCAGGGTTTCTTCCAAAATACTGACAAGAGCCATGTCTTTAGAAGTACCTACTGTCACATGTTGTTCATCTTGTAATGAAGAAATAAATAAGTTTGTTAATATTTCCCTTGACAATGGTCTATATGGCTTAACTATGAAACTTGATGCTATGTTTCTTTACTTCTCTAAATTGTTTTCTCAATCCTTAGGTGGTTGATGGTGTTCATTGGATAACTTTACCAAAAGACGATGCTAGGTCTTCGATGAATGCATTCTCTAAGTTGATAACTGAAGAAAAATGGGTTGATGATATACAACTCCTGCCTCTACCATTAATTGTTAAAAGTGATGAATTGTTGTGTTGCTGACATGCTGTCTTTGTTCTTGTTGGTATACATAAATGGATATCTATGCATTTATTCCAGCCATTAGCAAAAAGTATTTCAGTTTTCAATGATCTTGTTTGATTTTAGTTTCAATATGATGATAACCAATTGTGTACTAAAGATTGTAATTGAATAACATATCCGTCTGAGAAAGAGCGTGACTAAAGAAGATGTTTTCTTCATGTGAGTCCTGACTTTTTCATCTAATGTTTTTTAGGTATTGAAGTATTTGTATTGCTAAGAACCAACATCACAATTAATTTCTACATAATATATCATACCAAGCACTTGGGCTCATCCACAACCCCCTGGAGGCGGAGGAGTGATATCATCCACAACCCCCCACACCTTAACTTAAGCTTTGGGACGTTAGGAAAATAAAACTTGACATGGCTAACGACAACCGGGATCTGAATATGGCGGTAGGAGAGCAAAGGTAGGAAAAATAAGGTGAAGTCCTACAAGCGTATATATAAGCACGGGAGAATACGAGCGGTCAGATAAACCAACATGTGGGGAGGGGTGAATGCACCTCAAATAAACCCTAGAAAGATGTAAAGGGTGCGTGAGGATACGAGTCTCGTGAATCGTACAGTCATCACTGCATGATGACACCACCAAAACCTATCCCACGCGAAAACATAAAGTGTGAGAGCCTTGCAAGGTTCGCGAGGACGTCTTGTCCCATAAGCTTCGCAATTGCGTGGAAGTGAAGGCGGGGCCGAACGCCATAACTTTGAAAGGGCGCACCGACAGTAGCCGTTCTTCGCCAGCCGCTGAAGTCGCCCGGTCCAAATACCGCAAACAATCCACACAGACGAAACAACCATGGAAATTTTGGTACAATCGTATTTTATTCATCATAATTCGGAGTACAAGGCATAAACAAATAAGCATGATCATTATCCTACTACCCCGCCGCCTCTTTAGGTCGGTACATGTTGGGATATTGGATCTACTAAGTCTATACACTGGTCTTCATCACCCCAAGCCTCATCAGGGGATGGAGATCTGGTTCCACCATGATCGAGAGTCTCCCAAAATCAATACGAGTTGATTTGGTGACTAATTAGGCCATACTGCTCAAAAAATGCCGTTGACACCTTTTGGCAGATGGCTCTCAGCCCCATCACCCGAATCAGGGACGCACCGTTCGGGACATGGTCGGGCTAAGGCTACTAGGCCCAACCCCCCGGTATGTTTGGTCTTCTGAACGTTGATTAGCTGGGCATTTGGTCCTCTGAATATTGATTCTCCAATTGGTAGGCATTCTGGACGCCGTTTCTTTATTCATACCTCCATAGCACGTTTGATACGAAAGGTGTGTTCACACGACCCAAAAAAATTATGACGCTGAAAGCTAATTCATGTAATTTACTGGAGTTACGCATGCGTGAGGAACACGATGAAAGGCCCTCAGTGTTTTTTATAGAGGCTGCAAGGGAACTTGACACAAGGCAATAAATGCAACTGTCCAGGGGATATTTGGAATGCTACACGACGGTGTTGCCTTTCCACTTACCGGGACATTAAAGACGCTAACTTTTCAGATTTTGCAAAAAAGTCAGCGCCGTTAATGCCCAAGGAAATGATTCCGCAATTTCAGGAGCTACTCCCCATGCCTGGTAGGCACAATCATTCATGAAATTAAATGCTGAAACAGAGATATGATAGGAAAAAAAATTTGATAGTTAAGATTGGAACATGCGCAAAGGAGAGAGACAAAATTCTAAGTTCAAACGCCCCGTCGCCTCTCTAAGGGTCAGAACATTGCGGGCCTTCTTCCACAACAGATGGGAGGATGTGATCATTGGCTTCGCCTGGAATAATACCTGTTGCCGAAGCCTCGGTAGGAACCTGGCGAAGGAACGAAATATCCCACTCCGGGTGGATTTTTGCGATCCGCTCTACCAGCTGCTCGCCTCCAATGGTCATCAAGCGATGGGCGAGGTCCTGATACTCAGGCGTCTCCACAAACGCGTCTTGATACGCCTCCACTGCCTTGGCCTCGACATCCGCGCGCTCGACCTTGACCCTCTCCAACTCCTACTTCGCCGCTGCTAGTAACTTTTCCTTCTCCACCGCGACGATCTCTTGACTGCTGTTCGCGGTGGCTAGCACAGTCTCAACGGTGAGGGTCTGGTCTTCGGCCAACTTCTGAGCCTCCTCGATACGCTTTTGAGAAGCTTCGGCAGCCCGCTTCTGATCTCGAGCTTGTTTCAGACTCTCTTTGGTAGCCTTCAACTCAATTTTATATTTGGCCCTCGTGTCGGCCTCTTTCATCACAACCAAGTCCAGCTTGAACTGGAGGGCCCTCTTCTCAGACTCAAGCTATGCCTTCTCGAGACCCATGGCCTTCAGGTCTTCGAAAAGCTTCCTAGATTTGGCCCCTCTTTCGTTGCACTGGCCATCAAAGCTTTCCAGGGTGCTGAATAACTCTTTGGTCATAACCAGTCCCCGTATCAAGTTCATCTCCACCATTTGCAGCCGCTCGCGTATGGTGGCTTCCTCGGCCGCTTTTTCCCACTTTTGGGTCCAATATTTGTACACACTCGCCGCCATCATCGCAGGGTAAGCAGGGAGCATTTCCATCACAGAAGTCTCTAATTCTCCCTTCCGCTAGGAAATGCAGACATGACTATTCTGACCAGCCGATGAGCCAGAATTTCCTGCACCCTCAGCCCCTCTGTCAGGGCGCGGTGAAGACCGGTGCCTTTCTTTAGCTCGCCTCGCTTTGCGGGCGTCCCTCATAAACCCTTCCACGGTCGTAGGATCCTTCTTCTTCCAGTCGGCCGCCTCATCCGTGTCCTCGGTAGTTCTCTTTCTCTTATCCTTAGGAGGAGCAGGGTCTTATGACGAATGGGAGGACGAAGTCAGGGGTGGGAGAGGAACAGTCTGGCCTAGGCCTGGAACATCGGAGGCCGAAGGATGGATAGTCCTTAACGACATAGCGTCATGGACCTCTTGCGATGGATAAGACGCTTCCCGCAGGAGAGCCTGGGCCGATAAATCCTCTCTACTGGCAGGACGGGCAAGGCGGAGCACAGGAATCCCCTTGAACCTGAAAGCTGTCGACATAAACACCAAGACGCAACTCATTAAGGCTATTTTTACAGAAAAACTAATATATCGCAACTTACGAGGCTTACCCATCAGTCCATAGAAGATCAATAAATTGTCGTCCTTCAACAAGTTGCTGAGACTCCTGAAGTCGCTGTTGAGCGCTCGCACCCTATTCTACTTCGACCTAAACTCTCCTTGGTCTCTCTTCGGGATAGGTGGCTTCTCGCAGTCTGCAAAAGTAAGCAAGATATTAAGTCAGGAACTATGGTCTAAATCCGCACAAAGACAGCAGTAAATAGTCTCCGCCTACGAAGATGAACCTCTCCTTCCAGTTGTGCACTTTGTTGGGACTGTCGGTGGCCGTCCCCTATTTCTGGCCTGGCTGAGGAGAAATGTTGTACCAGCTCGCAGATCGGCAGGGCCGGTATATAGATTCAAACTCCCTCGGGGTCAGGTTCTTTCACGCCTCGACAATACTCCACAATAGGTATGAGGCCACCATCTGCCCCCAGCCATTCGGCGTTATATGGCAAGGGGCCAGATTCCAGTCTTTCAGAACCTCATGAAAGAAATGGTGCATGGGCAGGCGAAGGCCCTGCTACATCATGGGTTAGTAAATCGCAACGAATCCTACAGGTGGATCGTCGGCACATTCCTCTGGGCCCAGAGCCTTGAGTGTCACGGATGCAGGAATGTCATAAGATAATCGTATGTCCTCTAACTCTGCCTTAGTGATCCTCGAACGAGCTATGGACACCTCAGTGGCCGACTGCTTGAGCTCCTCGTCCAGCGCCTTGGCTGCTGGGGCATCCCTCTTATCGAGCAATCTCCTAATCTCAGGTACTCCGGTGTCTGGCCCTCCTTTTTTCACGGTCGGGCTAGCCCCCCTCCAACTTGTGGACGAGGTCGACGGGTGTGTGACTGAAGGCACTTGATTCACTTCTCCTACTACCTCAGATGATGAAGATGATGAGGCGAATGATGGTGACTCATCCCGAATACTAGGGTTTGTCCGAGCATCTGATTGATTCTGCGAGTTGTCATTTCCAGACGACATTACAACCTCTCTCGTCGAAACGCGTGGAAGGGTATAATCTCCAAAATTATGGACTCAAGAAATAATTACAAAAGCAGATTACTAAACAAATCACAGCAACTCTCATCGTACTTACCTCAGAAATGCAGTCAGAACAATGCACACGCTTGGAAATTTCTTGATTATCAGCGGAGCATTCTACAATACTCACAACCAGAACAAAAGCAAAAAGAAATTGTAGTGAAGGAAGGTGCCAAGCTTTATAGATTGAGGGATTCTAATATCCACTGTCCAAATCCCAAGCGTTACGTCTGAACCGTTGGCCAGCGGACGCTTGTTTAAAATAGGGCAACAGGTGGGAAACGGAACCCTAAGCGTTTATTGAAACAAGAACGCACGCGCCTCACACGCGCTCTCATTATTTGTCAAGCGCTATTACATTAAATGCATACATCTTCTCACTCATGATTGCCTGGCCACAGATTGACAGCCTTGATTGACAAAATCACACCAACCGCAGACACGTCACCAAAGGTCTAATCACTTGAAGCCCTCACCCGTCATAAATGTTTGACTTCGAACTTGGGAGACTATACTGGGTAAGTTATTTAATGCACGAAGACCACACTCTGCGAAATCCACTTAATTTGAAGTTTTTGTCCAAAATTTCTTCTTTTCTCTTACTCTCAAAGTCCCACGCCTAATATAAATAATAAGTTTGGACTTGGAGGACTATTGTTACCACCCAATTTTGATAGGGCCTCCACATCAGCAAAGGCCCAGTAAGAGTCCCATCTAGGCCTAATTCAAGTTTTACTAAGGCCTTATAGGTCCAGCAAGGGCCTTCCAGATTCATAAAGGTCCCGTAGATTCTCAGAAGGCCTCGAGCGCCCAGCAAGGGCCTCTTAAATTCTCAGAAGGCCTCGGAGGCCTATCGAACATCTTAGCATCCCTGAATCAGAGTACAGCGAAGCTCATGAAGGGCATCGACATTCATGGCCGACCCATAGGGCCTCACCGAGCTTTGTATTTATTATAACTAGCAGGCAGCACGGTATTTTGGAATGACCAGAGAGATAATTGAAGGCAGATTGTGTTGGATTGGCACATGGATCCTCACAAGAAAACCAAATCGTAATCTCCTAAAGATTAGGCAGCGTGATAAACTCAAATAAGGTAGATAATCTCAGAGATTGTCCTGACAATTAATCATCCATATCCCATAAGGAAGGAGGATCTGATCGAATATCTAATTGATTTGTTACCTAAATCAATTAGGGCTTTTGTGCTATAAATACAACGTCTCCGGTTGTTCTAAGGTACGCTCTTTTTGCACTTAAATTTTACCCTAAACTCTGCTCAAATATCTGCCTGCTTGTCCCTCCCACACCTAATTACTTTCACCCCTCGTGTATTATTTTTGATACCGGTAGTTGACTTGATCGTCGGACCCTTTTTCTCCGAAGATCTTTGTACCTAACGATTGTCCGAGTGTGTAGGTAACATACAAGTTGGCAAAGGAGTGACTGAAGATCTGTTGACATGTGGACGGTGCAGGTTCCGACATCAACAAAACTATTAATACCACTTAATTTATATATTAGTAACATTAAGTGCTAACGACGATAAATGACATAGTAGAGTATCAATAAATATGGTTCACGCATGAACGTATCATCATTGGATGTAGTTAACACTGGTCATTCACATATCATAGTCACGTATTTCTCAGCTTGGTAACTTCAAATTATGACAACGATGAATAAGATGTTATAAAATTATAAAAAGGACATGTTAGTTCAGTCACAAAGATGTCAACATTTTTTTTTACAGAATAATACAAGATTTCTAGAGCTAAGAATAATCCCATGTTATTGGTAATTTTAAGATCTAACAACGTGGAGAGACACATTATGATAACATTAGATCAAATTAAATGTTTTGGTTGTCAAGATAATTTAATGTTGAATAATTAGAAACCAGCTCGGTGCTTAACTAGTTGATTAGTCATGGCAACAAGCTATAACAGTTTCATACGAAGAGGAAAAATAGATGCTTGGTAATGGATCTTAAAAGATGACTTTTAATTGATGACTTTTCCGTCTCTGACCAACCAAGACCCGTAGCAGTATGTAATTGTGTGGAAATGTTGACTGGTGAAGATGTATAGCATAGTTATAAAGATTATCGCTAGGGCGAATAAAAGACCGATTACATTAACAACTAGCATATAGGTACAGATGATAACAAACAACATAAATCAGAAAGCCACAAGATAAACATTTGATATACTTCGTACACTATCCAGAGAAAAAATAGAGATGCAAATTGGATGATTTTTCCTAAGAATTATGTGAACGAACATCAGTTAATGAACATTTGATGTTGATTGGATAAAACAACAAATTTGTTCATATTTCAACGCAAAACCCCCAATTATGGCCAATCGTGTAACTTCGTCAATACCACGCAAAATACCCTAATATTGTGATTCTTGACACAGATGCATTTGTTGACAATGAATCATTAAACGGAAAAGAGTTCAACAGCATATGCCCATCATTTCAAAATTTAAAAAAAAATTGTATGTGAACTCAAAAACATGCATAGATGCTAAAAGGGTCTGATTCATCATGTAGTGCAACTTCATTCAAATATGTAAACCCACTTATTCGAAAGTGGCACCAAGAAATCATTTTTTTCACATATCCAAATTGCAAAAATTCACCAATCCTAATATACACATATAATAGCAAAATAAAAATAAAAATATAACCTTATCTCCTACGGGCACTTGAATGTTGTACTTCTTCTTCATCATTTGGGTTTTAACTTTGTTTGAAGATCTTTTATTTATTGTTGAATTATTTCGTCGATTCTTGCTTTTCCATCTTGCTTTGTTGTTACTACTTGCAGATATGTTAATTCAGTAAAACAAGGTATTTTGTTCTTGATTTTTGGTTGTGAAACTATTGTAAAGATTTTTCTTCTTGAAGAATTGGATAACAGAGTTTGTGTGGAAATGGTGTATTCATAGATTGGGAGTGAGATATGATAGCCCAAGAATAACTAACCAAGAGGGGGTTGAATTTGTTTTCTCAAAATTTTTGGAAAAATATTCTCAAAATATGATATTTAAGAAATGAAAATTAATCCACAAAAATATAAGTACAATATAAGTAAATAAAAGGGAAGAGAGAGTGCAAACGATATTTTTATGGTGGTTCGATCCAATCAATGATCTACGTCTCCCGTTACCAAGCTCTCCAACACGAGCACGATCTTTCCACTATTTTGATTGACTTATGGTGCAATCCAAACCCTTACAATGTATTTGGTGACTTACAAACAAAGAGCACCGATCCTTATACAATATTGAGCTTTCAAGGGACCTCAATATGACCCAAAAATATAAAGAGATTGATTTGAGTATTTCTCTCTTGATGAAAGATAAAAATAAGTTTAGTTCTAAGAGAGACTAACACTTTAATGAATAGCAATAGATGAGAAAAGCTCAAGTGTTAGAAGAAAACTTTGTTGAGAATGATGAATCAAAAGTTTAATTTGATCAAACAAAGTTTTTCAATGAATGATATTGAATATATATAATGCAATAAAGCTTTGAATGAAGTTTTTCAATATGATTATCTCTATAAATACTCTTGTAAGTGTTGTTGAAAGATAATAAATGAAATGGTATTTATAGAGATGAATTTTTGTCACTTTCTGTTGAAACGGATGACCAAACATATGATTAGACGGTCGACTGGTCAGATGGTCAGAACTAACCGTTGGAACTGTAAAAATTAGAACGGATACTTTTTAGAAAGTGACAGTTAGACGGTCGATCGGTTCATTCAAACAGTTGACCGGTTCAACCAGTTCATCAAATAGATTGACCGTTTCCACAATTTTCAAAAATTAATTTTTGACTTTGATAAAAGTATTTTATGCAAGTAATAATGACATACGTTTTGTGCATAAAAATATTTTTCATTTTTCATTCATTGAATTAAAATCAAAGAGTTAATACATTTACAATTTTATCTAGAAATCTATTCTTCGAATCTTGAATTTTGGATATTAAGATACTTGAACTCTTGTATTGATTTTGACTTGATCTTGACATTGCATGAGAGTTTGATTTATAGCGCTTTGAATATTACTTGAAAAGGAGATTGTTAGTCAACGTAACAAATTTGTTTGTTATAATCAAAATATTAAGGTTTAAAGTTAACCATATGTCAACAATTTCCTCCTTTTTGATTATGAATAACAATGTAAGAATAGAGGTCATAAGATAAATTAAAGCAAATATATTCCTCATTTATTTTTCAATTGAACATGGTTTGATGAATTTGTATTATATGAAACCATTTTGTATTATATTTATTTGACAAATTTCTGATTTCATCACATATCAAATATCCAAGTTGTTTTGTCACATGTATCGTCACATTCATCAAATTCATCATCACATTCATCATCATCACATATTTTCTCCCTTTTGGTATATACAAAAAGGCATAATCAAAATATTAAGGTAAAATCATTCATCGATAAAACTTGAAAGTTAAAATATGCCATGCATTGATAAACGAAAAAGTTAAAGACAATTATAGTTCAAAAGACACAAATGAAAACTAGAACAAACACATAAACTAAAAGCAGAAAGAGATAAGCTAAATCTCTGGTGGAGGATACGAAGAGAGCACAGCATCGAGACGGGAATGTAGACGGCAGATGTGATCGTGGTCGAGGCGGTGGCTCATCTTCATCAACATTCATTTCTTTACCCTTGAATGGTAACGTAGAAGGTCCCGACTCATTGTCAAATCCTTTGGACTTTGCCACCCATTGCCCGTCTTTTTTAAAGATTTTCATTCGTTTAAGAGTGAGAATATTTATGGTATCGGTGGCTTTGGGAAGAAGGGTGACTGAATCAGGAAAAGAAACGTCAAAATGTCGAAAGATTTTGATGAGGATCATGCCGTAGGGAAGTGCCTTAGCCCTAGTGCCGCTAAGAACGCAGTTCATATGCTGGATCATAGTGTATGAAAAATCTAGTTTGCGCCCACGGAGGATAGAGTCGAGAAGGAAGACATCATAATGATTGACCTTATCTAAATGACCTTTTTGAGGAACAATGATATGGGCGATGATGTTGTGTAAGACACGACACGGGAGAGTGCGTTGATTCGTACTCAGACGTACGGTAGCCTCAAAGTGCTTGTCGGTGACGCTACAACATGCCTCGACCGGATTGTATTCTTTAGTGTGAGGAATTGTTTTGGTGGTATAGAGACAAATACGACCATCCTCAAGGTGAAGAATGGAACGAACAAGTTCTTGAGTGATCTTAATTTGTTTGTTTCTAAGAAGACACGTAATACCTGTTCCCGGAGAGAAAATCATGTTGGTGTAAAAATCTTTGACAATAGATGGATAAACTTTATCGTTGAGGGTAAGAATAGGAACCCAACCCATACCCATGAAAAGGTTTTCAATGTTAAATGAAGGAGCATCGTTAGTGAATAAGGCAAGGTCGACATTTTTACCTATGAGGACGGGACAACGGTCAATCCATTTCGTTTGAGGGTCCTCTTCGGAGGAGGATGATGATGGTGGTGGCCTTTCTCTCCTAGAACGCTTGGCAGCCATTTTAACCTGCGGCATTGTAGTGGAAACGGATTTTAGAGACTAGGGTTTAAGTTCGTTCGGTTGAAATGAATTTTGATGATTTCATAGACAGAAATTGGAGATTTGTCGAATTTACGTGTGGAAATGATATGGGTTGTTTGATTTTGAATGTAAAATTGAAAGATTTTAGGAATATTGGAAGACGGTTTGGGAGAGAAAATCGCGGGTCGCGAGAAGTTGGAATGAAGAAATTTGAAAATTTTCTAACTTAAACCCTGATTTCCACTGATATGGTCAACCGGAAACCACAGACGGTCGACCGTTTGAACTGAATTTTTGAAAAAGAACTTTCTATTCAAACAGATGAGGAGGCGGACGATTAAACGGTCGACCATATGTTATTAAACGGTCATCCGTTTAAATGAAACGGTCATCCGTTTGAGTCTACCAATTTACGTTGAAAACTTTCTGTTCAAACGGATGAGGAAGCGGACGAGTAAACGGTCGTCCATTTTAGATGATTAAATTTGTATAAAATGTTCTAGTTAAACGGATGATAACCCGGATGAACAAAATGTTATCTGTTTAGCATCAAACGGACGTCCGTTTGTCTATACGGTCGTCAGCTTAAGCGGATTTCCAAAAAAAATGTTAACGATTTGATCCTTTGGTAAATACTTTAAAACACGTTTATCATATGAAATGCAATCAATTATAGAAAAAATAAATAATTAGCCACAAACTTCACATTCATCAATTATGCCTAAATTTCGTCGAATATATGAAAATCTTTCAAGAGCTAATGGTTTTGTGAGAATATCGGCCAATTGTTTTTCGGTGTTTACAAACTCCAAAGTTATATTTCCCTTTTGTGCATGGTCTCGTAGAAAGTGATGTCTAATCTCGATGTGTTTCGTATGAGAATGCAAAACGGGATTTTTAGATAAGTTGATGGCACTAGTGTTATCACACATAATAGAAACATTTTCAAAGGATATGTGATAATCACAAAGAGTTTGTTTCATCTATAGGATTTGAGCACAACAACTAGCGGCTGAGATATATTCGGCTTCGACGGTTGATAAAACAACAAAATTTTGTTTCTTACTAAACCACGAAACTAAGGCAAAGCCTAGAACGTGGCAAGTTTCGCTAGTGCTTTTATGGTCAATTGTGCAACCGGCCCAATCAGCATCTGAATAACTAAGTAAATCAAAATGAGTTTCTTTAGGATACCAAAGACCTAAGGATCTAGTTCCACTAAGATAACGGAAAATTCATTTTACGGCACTAAGATGAGAATTCTTAGGATTAGATTGATATCTAGTACATAAGCATACACTAAACATAATATCGAGCCTACTAGCGGTTAAATAAAGAAGAGATTCGATCATACCTCGATATTTTGTTATATCAACGGAAGTACATTGCTCATCTTTATCTAATTTGATTGATGAGCTCATTGGAGTATTCATTGACTTCAATTCTTCCATTTCAAACTTTTTGAACATATCCAAGATATACTTGGTTTGACTAATCAATATTCTATCATTAGTTTGTTTGATTTGAAGCCCAAGAAAGAACTTGAGTTCACCCAACATACTCATCTCAAATTCTCTACTCATACACTTAGAAAATTCTTCACATAAGAAAATATTAGTAGCACCAAAAATGATTTCATCAACATAAATTTGAACAACAACATATCATCCTTTTTTGTTTTTATAAATAGTGTAGTGTCCGCTTTACCCAATAAAAAGCCATTAGATAAGAGAAACTTACTTAATCTCTTATACCATACTCTAGAAACTTGCTTTAATCCGTAATTGGCTTTTCTAAGTTTGAAAACTTTGTCCGGATACTTATGATTTTTAAAACCGGGCGGTTGCTCAACAAAAACTTCTTCTTGAATGACTCCATTCAAGAATGCACTTTTGACATCTATTTGAAAGAGAGTAAAATTCTTATGACAAGCAAAAGCAAGAAGCATGCGAATTGATTCTAATCTAGCAACCAGTGCAAAAGTTTCTTCGAAATCAATGCCTTATTCTTGATTGTAACCTTGAGCCACTAATCTAGCTTTGTTACGCACAATTATACCATTTTTCATCTCGTTTGTTTTGAAAAATCCATTTTTTGCCAATTACGATTTGTGAATTTGGTCTAGCAACTAAATCCCAAACATGAATTCTTTCAAATTGATTTAGTTCATCTTGCATAGCTAGAATAAAAAATTTATCAAACTTGGCTTCTTTAAAATTCTTTGGCTCGATTTGTGAAAGAAAAGCACGATTGTTATGAAAATTTCTAGAAGAATTTCTTGTGCTTATCCCCTTTAATGGATCACCAATGATGAGATCTTTTGGATGAAAAGGGACAAACCTCCATTCTTTAGGTAATGATAAAGTGTTAAGATCTTCATGAGGTTCTTCTTCATTTTGTTGCATAATCGTTTCCTCCTCATGTTGAGTTTCAACGTTATTTGGATTCCTTTTGTCTTGATTTTGAACACTTAGTTGTTCAAATGGAATTTCCAAATCTTCATCATTAATGACTTTTTCTTGTTCAATGAAATTAGTTTCATCAAAGATCATATACATAGATTCTTCAACTACTAAAGTTCTTTTGTTAAAAACTCTAAAAGATTTGCTAGTAGATGAATATCTAAGAAAAATTCCAACATCGGATTTTGGATGAAATTTTCCAAGTTTTCTTTTGTGTTTAATATAAAGCATTTACACCCAAAAATTTTAAAATATCCGATATTGGAAATTCTATTTTTCCAAAGCTCATATGGAGTTTTGGTTTTCTTTCGACTAACCAAAACTCTATTTAAAATATAACATGAAGTATTTATGGCTTCGGCCCAAAAGTATTTTGGTAAATTGTTTTCATTTAACATGGTCCGAGCCATTTCTTGCAATGTTCGATTTTTTCTTTCTACTACACCATTTTATTGAGGAGTTCTAGGAGCCGAAAAATTATGTTTATATCCATTTAATTTGCAAAACTCATCAAAAGCTATATTTTCAAATTCTCCACCGTGATCACTCCTAATTATGGTAATGGTGTATCCTTTTTCATTTTGCACTCTTTTGTAAAAATATTTAAATGCATTTAAAACTTCATCTTTTAAATTTAAAAACATGACCCCATGTGAATCTTGAGAAATCATCAACAATAACAAATGCATAATGTTTTCTGCTTAAACTAGCGGTTCTAGAAGGACCAAATAAATCTATATAGAGGAGTTGTAAAGGTCTTGTAGTATAAGATTGTAGTTTAAGTTTAAAAGAACTATTTACTTGTTTTCCAAATTGACAAGCATCACAAATTTTATCTTTTTCAAACTTTATGTTTGGTAAACCTTTTACAAAACTATTTTTGGAGATTTTTGAAAGTAAGTCCATGCTAACATGTCCTAATATCCTATGCCATAACCAAGAATCATCATTTATACTTGAAAGACATTTTATTTCTTTTTCAAGTTCAAATTTAATAGTTATGATATAAACATCCTTACTTCGGCTCCCCATGAACAATACCTCTTTAGATATATCATCCTCAATGAGGCATTTGGAAGAATCAAATTTAATGAGATAACTTTTATCACATAATTGACTTATACTAAGCAAGTTAGATTTAAGATTATCAACTAATAAAATATTTTCAATAGAAGGAGATGAATAATTACTAATATTTCCAATGCCTATGATTTTTCTTTTAGCATTGTTTCCAAAAGTCACAT
This sequence comes from Forsythia viridissima, assembly GCA_030279155.1. Classification (NCBI taxonomy): domain Eukaryota; kingdom Viridiplantae; phylum Streptophyta; class Magnoliopsida; order Lamiales; family Oleaceae; genus Forsythia; species Forsythia viridissima. The sequence goes on from CM059036.1 coordinate 7,777,399, forward strand.
GACCTCAATCTTTTCTTTTGAGACTTAATAGTAATGATCGATCCCCCGTCATGTGTTTTGAACAACCACTATCCAAGAACTAATTGCTTTTGACCTTTGGTGGTACTTACAAAAATAATTTTAATTTTTTATTTTTGGTACCCACATAAGTTTGGGTCCTTGATAGTTAGTATTTGTTGATTCTTTTATCTACTTATGTTTCCTTTCAAAGTATAGTCTCTGTTGTGAAAATAATATGATTGTAAGTGTACAATATCGCAAACAAGTAATAAAGTAAATCTATTGAGTCCGAATTATCGTTCCCACGAAAACTATCTTATTTAGATACTAGTTAAATTAATCGTAATTCTAATTTATTTAAAACAATTTGAATTGAGTTGATTTGAAAGATTTAAGCTATAACTATGAATTTAAGGAAATAATGTAATAACTTATGTAAAAGCAAATAACAAGAATTTAGAAAACAATGATGTTTAAAGCGTTTGGACAAACGAATTCACCAAGTTGTCATCTCTAATTCATCATCTCAAGATTTGTTCCTAAAGTTGTATTCGGTCGAATTCATGAATTTAACCTAATTTACCTCTCTCGAGTTCAAATTAGTCCTATCTAATTAAGTCAACTTAGGCAGTTAGAATGATCCTTAATTAGATGCATTAATTCTCCTAAAAATTCAATTCAGACCGCAACAATAATAAAATTGTATCTTTACCTTTTATCCAATTGCCAGATTTTACTACGTGGTCTAGATTAATAATTTGCTTCTCAGTTCATTACAATCTACAAGATCAATGAAATAATGACCAGTTATTCCAAGCATTAAAAGAAGAAGTAAAATTAAATAATTAAACAATTTATAAGTTAAAACTTGTGATTCGAAATTAAAAAATTAAACTTAGGCTACATCGTTCGTCCAAACTTTAAAGCTACTCATGATTCGGGAGAAAGACAAGATGAAGAGTTTTGAATACATAACCGGATCTTGAATAAAAGAGGAAAAAACGTTGAATATCTTGCACTAATAATTCTTTATTTTTACGTTCCAATCTTCAAGATCTTGGTTGTTCTTCGTTTTCTTCGCCGTTCTTTTCTCCATCTTCTCTTGTGTTCTCCAAAAAATTCCTCCAAGGTTTCATGTATATTTTATTTAGTACTCGCTTCATAATTTGTCCTTTTCCTCTTATTTGCATCTCAAGTCCTTCAACTTTAGATTTTGTCCTCTTTAGTCCTCTAATTTCTTCTTTTATTTCAATTTAGTCCTCTTTATTTACAACTCAAGTTCTTCAACTTTTGAATATTTGCAAGTTGGTCCTCATTTCCAAGTCTTTGTGCATTTTCAGTCATTCTTTGCTCATTTTGCTTTGTTTTACTCCAATTCCATCCGATCTCGGGTTTTGACCTAAAACAATTAAATCAACACATAATTAAGTAGAAAATCACTTAAGAGTACTTACAATCGTCCACTTTTGATGGTCCAGATAAGTGTAAAATCACACTTATCAAATACCCCCAAACTTGAACATTTGTTCGTCCTCGAACATGACTATTTACTTAAACAATCACACAAATAATATTAATATTTACTATGACAGATAGCTTGCCGAATTTGCTTCATGCTTTTGAAACAACTCAATCAATTTATTAAAAACTTCTAAATTATGTTACCAAAATCAATTTTTACTTATCCGATGCTTGATTGATATATGTGTGTGCGCATAGTCAATCCAATCAATAAAGACCTTTAGGTTGGTAATATTCTGCCCTCAATGGTCAAATGTTTCATTTCTCTCTCGTAAGAATACACACTCCCATAATGATATTTAATCTCTCCTCCTAAATGTTAACTCTAAAATTGTCCTCAAAACACTTATTCTTTTATCTTTCAAATTTGGTCAGGTCTAGCCAATACAGTTCTTTTTTTTTTGCAAGATAAATAAGCGGAGATTAGATTCCTAGAATCTGGTCAATACCTAGATTCCACCTGGTAGCCAAATACACTCTACACAACTATTACTCAAGTACGGAATCAACATCTATCTAAACAGCTTCTGTATTGGTTTAACCACCTCCAAACTATCTTTTCAATTTGTTAGGTAATTGAGTTCTGGTGGTCTTAGTTTCACAACTTAGTTTCACAACTTAAGTTTCACAATACTGATGGATGCGTCAGGGATGGATTTGCGAGTGGCGGGGGTGTTATCAGAGATCACACTGGGCGTTGTATCAGGGCCTTCTCTACTGGCTACGGAGACATACTTATTTTGGAGGCAGAGTTGAGAGCCATTTTACAGGGCATTGAGCTTGCCCGACGGATGGGTCTTGTGGACTTATGGATTGAGACTGACTCTACACTCGCTGTTCATTGCATTTCACGTGGTGGGGGGCCGTGGGTGATTCAGTCAATACTCAGACGCATCCGAAATCTTCTTTCATTCGATCGAGACACAATTTCCCATATTTTTCGAGAGGGAAACCAGGTCGCTGACTCTTTAGTTTCTGAGGGCTGGGACCAACGACATTATCAGGAGTATGGATCTTCAGACTTGCCACGTCGTTCGCGTGGACTACTTCAGACTGACAGATATGGCCTTCCATCAGTTAGAGGTCTTTAGTTTTTTGTTAGTTTGGTTTTCATTTGCTTTTGCTTTTGCTTTTCAGAATTATGCACCGGAAGTAGTATCTCTTTATTTGTTGTAGTTTGAGGAATTTTTTTTTCATTCGTTGTATGCTTGGAGGTCAGGTTCATATCCCCCTCCTGTGTACTACCATTTTTAAATAAATACAGTGGTAGGGGCATCCAAACCCCCACCAGCCTGTCCTGGTAGAGACCTAAAAACCATACTGGGACTGTGCTGGTGCTTCGAATTAAAAAAAAAAAAACTTAAGTTCACTATTGTTTCATTGTATTCTATTTAATATACCCAAAGGTAGTGATATTCATAACTATTGTGCTCACATTTAATCCTATCTCACATGGATAAGTATCATCTATAAAAATAGCTTAAGAAGCATCACCTAGTCATAATTCATAAATTGATAACAGTTTCAAATAATATCATCATAAGCCGGCAATGCTATCCAACATACAAGCACACAAATAATTTTTTTTTCCACAACACACACATAACAATAATGAAAATACACACACAACAATAACGAAATAATAAAGTCACTCCAAGCTTAAAATCCACATGGTTCTCAATGTAACAAAAGAAAGCGAAATAAATAAAAAGGAAAGAGTTAACCCGAATTAAAAAACGTGGAGACAACATCGGACTTCCAGCTGATCAGTACGTATTGGGATTGGATTGACGATGTGTAGCCTGAAATATAAAACAATTAAATGTACTTAATTACTAAAAATTGGGAAACGTGCTCTACTTTCTAATGTAGTCCTAAAATTTTACATGCAATGCAATAAACATACAAGAGATAGAAAAATAGGTTGCCTCCCATTAAGCGCTCGATTTATAGTCTAGAGCTCGAATTTTTGCCTAGTTGCTTTACGGCATTTTAAATAGTGCTTTGGAGGACTTCCTTTGCTTGCATTTATTGACTTTGCACTATTTTTCGTTTATCCTCAAAAAATTTAACTTGCGCTTCTCATATAAATATAATTGTAGTTTAGCACTTTGCTCGAACACCACTACGAAAACTTCAACTTCATCATCGGGCTTGATCACAAAATCAATTTTAGAATAAATATGAGAGTCGAAGAATTGCTTGATAAGTGCAACATCATTAAATGTCACTTTTTTATTTTGCTCATTTAAGATCAATTTCTCTTTTTTCACATACTTTTCTTCTTTAGCTGGTGCTTCATCGGGTTGGATAATATGTCTATTATCCAAAATCTCGGACAGTTGCTCTTCACTCATTGTTGTAATGCTTGGCATGTGCTCCAATTAGTTGGTTTCAACTTCACTTGAGAACGTGTAGGAATAGGGACAAAAATTTTGTGTGACCGATAGTTTCCATATATCTCCCAATATCAAGTCATCGTCATCAATTTCAGAAGTTTCATCATATCTCGCTGTATTAGCCTGATGCATTGCAATGAAATCTCCAAAATTCATGTTATCCTCATCAATTTCAGAAGTTTCATCATATCTCACTATATTAGCTTGGTGCATGGCGATGAAATCTTCAAAATTCATGTTGTCCTCATCAATTTTAGAAGTCGCATCATATCTTGCTGTATTAGATTGGTGCATTGCGATGAAATCTCAAAAATTCATGTCCTCATCAATTTCAGAAGTCACATCATATCTTGCTATATTAGCTTGGTGCATTGCGATGAAATCTCTAAAATTTATGTTGTCCTCATCAATTTCAAAATCTCAGACAGTCGCTGGATTATACTGCTGATGTGTATTATATAGCACAAAATTGATCTGTTGTGGAGAGGCCAATAACATACAATCTGATGTCGAGTGGTTAGCCCTACAGTTTTTGCACATGATGGTTGTTTGAATGGCATTCATTCTTTGAGCCTATGTTCTGACCAAGAGCTCCACCTACTTTGTCAATGCAGTAAGTTGTGCATTAGTAGCATCTGTCATTTGAAAGAAATAAACAAAGAAGAAAGAAAATAGTAATAATAATAATAATAATAATAATAATAATAATAATAATAAAAAAAAAAATTAAAAAAATTAACACTAACGATTAATCTAAACTAATATTAAATAAGAATAGTCCCCGACAACGGCGCCAAAAACTTGTTGTAAAAATAATATAATTGCAAGTGTATAATATTGCAAACAAGTAATAAAGTGGACCTATTGAGTCTGGATTATCGTTCCCACAAAGACTATCTTATTTAGATACTAGTTAAATTAATCGTAATACTAATTTATTTAAAACAATTTGAATTGAGTTGATTTGAAAGATTTAAAGTATAACTATGAATTTAAGGAAATAATGTAATAACTTATGTAAAAGCAAATAACAAGAATTTAGAAAAGAATGATGTTTAAAGCGTTTGGACAAACGAATTTACCTAGTTGTCATCTCTAATTCATTATCTCAAGATTTGTTCCTAAAGTTGTATTCGGTCGAATTCACGAATTTAATCTAATTTACCTCTCTCGAGTTCAAATTAGTCATATCTAATTAAGTCAACTCAGACAGTCAGAATGATCCTTAATTAGATGCATTAATTCTCCTAAGAATTCAATTCAGACCGCATCAATAATAAAAGTGTATCTCTACTTTTTATCCAATTGCCGAATTTTACTACGTGGTCTAGATTAATAATTTAATTCTCAGTTCATTACAATCCACAAGATCAATGAAATAATGGCCAGTTATTCCAAGCATTAAGAGAAGAAATAAAATCAAATACTTAAACAATTTATAAGTCAAAACTTGCGATTCGAAATTAAAGAATTAAACTTAGGCTACATCATTCATCCAAACTTTAAATCTAGTTACTAATGATTCGAGAGAAAGACAAGATTAAGAGTTTTGAATACATAACTGGATCTTGAATAAAAGAGGAGAAAGCGTTGAATATCTTGCATCAAAAATTCTTTATCTTCACGTTCCAATCTTTAAGATCTTGGTTGTTCTTCATTTTCTTCGCCGTTCTTTTCTCCGTCTTCTCTTGTGTTCTCCAATGAATTCCTCCAAGGTTTCATGTATATTTTATTTGGTACAATCCACAAGATCAATGAAATAATGGCCAGTTATTCTAAGCATTAAGAGAAGAAGTAAAATCAAATACTTAAACAATTTATAAGTTAAACCTTGAGATTCGAAATTAAAGAATTAAAACTAGGCTACATCGTTTATCCAAACTATGAATTTAGCTACTCATGATTCGGGAGAAAGAAAACGTTAAAAGATTTGAATACATAACCAGATTTTGAATGAAAGAGGAAAAGATATTGAATATCTTGTACCAAGATATCTTGATCTTCACGTTCCAATCTTCTTGATCTTGGTCGTTCTTCATTTTCTTCGCCGTTCTTTTCTCCGTATTTTCTTGTGTTTTCCAAAGAATTAACTCTCAGGGTTTCATGTATATTTTATTTGGTCATCGCTTCATAATTTGTCCTTTTGTCCTCTTATTTGCATCCCAAGTCCTTCAACTTTGGATTTTTCCCTCTTTAGTCCTCTTTATTTGCAACTCAAGTCCCTCAACTTTTGAATATTTACAAGTTGGTCCTCATTTCCAAGTCTTTGTGCATTTTCAATCCTTCTTTGCTCATTTTGCTTTGTTTTACTCCAATTCCATCCGATCTCGGGTTTTGACCTAAAACAATTAAATCAACACACAATTAAGTAGAAAATCACTTAAGAGTACTTACAATCGTCCACTTTTGATGGTCCAGATAAGTGTAAAATCACACTTATCAGTCTCTTTTTAGTTGAACGATTATAAGCAACATGACCAATTTTCTTGCAAAAACTACATGTTATGCTCTGTTGAGAAAAATTGGATGATTTCACTAATATGGTTTCAATGGACTTTTGTTTCAAGAGAGGTTTATATCCAATTCCTCATTTGTTGAACACATATTTTTGCTCACCAAGCATTAATTCAAAAATTTTATTTCCTTGGGTAAACTTGTGAATAATGCTTGTTAAATCAACCACTTTTTCTTTGAATGAAACATTTTCTTTAATTAAGGATTTATCATCATCCTTTTCCTTTTCAAAGTCTTTTTGTGCAATAAAGAGTTTCTTGACTACCTTTTTCAATAATGAGTGTTTATTGTTAAGAATAAAGTATTTTGAATTAATTTTCTCAAATTGCTCAAGAATTTCATCATAAGAAGTAGATAAGTCAATGTACGAGTCATTGTTGTTTGTACTTACCTCATCCTCAATAGCCATGAAGCACATTTTGGCGATTTCTTCTTGAACTTCATCTTCTTCGAGATCATCTTCATCACTATCGTTCCATGTAGCTTAAAGAGCTTTCTTTTTGGTGAACTTCTTTTTGTTTGGGCATTCAGTCCTCTTATGAACGGGTTTGTCACAATCATAGCATATGATCTTTTTATTTTTCTCTTCGACTTTATCATCCTTCTTTTGAAATCGCCTATTGTTTCTAAATCCTCTCAATTTCTTGACAAGAAGAACTAGGTCGTCAACTTCTTCATCACTCATATTTGTGTTGGATGATCTTTCATCGTTTGTCGATTTCAATGCAATTTGCCTCTTGGGAGGCTCCTTCTCTCTTCTTTGCTTTTTCTTGTTTTCTCCTTTGTTTCGGCATTGTTGAGCTCATACGTCATCAATGTTCCATATAGCTCCTCCAATGAATAAATGTTAACATCTTTTGTATTCTCTATCAACATCCTCAAGGAGTTCCAATCTTCCGAAAGAGACTTAAACATTTTACTCACAAGTTCACCGTTAGTAAACTTTCGATCAAAAATTTTATGGCCATTAATAATATCGGTAAAGCGAATAATCATATCGACAATAGGTTCATCTTGCTTCATAAAGAAGTTTTCAAAATTTTTTGTCAATAGATTTATCTTAGTTTCTTTAACCTTGTTAGTACCTAAATGAGTTATCTCTAATGCATGTGAAATATCAAATGCGGAATCACATGTGCTAATACGATTAAACTCATTTTTATCTAAAGCACAATAAAGTAGGTTTTTGGCTCTAGCATTCAAAGATAATTTTCTTTTATCCTCTTCATCATATTCTTCTCTAGGCTTAGGAATAGTTTGGTCCGATTTATCATCAACTTTAATAATTTTTGTTGGCACATATGGACCAAATTCAATGATTTTCCAAATGTTATAATCAATAAATTGAATATAAATCATCATTCTAGTTTTTCAATAATTGTAGTGTGTGTCATTAAAGAAGGGAGGACGATTTGTAGAGTGCCCCTCAAGACTTTGAATATTTTGGTTAGCCATAACTCAATATTGTATAATGAAAAAATGAGCACCTTGCTCTGATACCAATTGATAACCCAAGAATAACTAACCAAGAGGGAGGGGAGGTGAATTGGTTTTCTCAAACTTTTTGGAAAAATATTCTCAAAATATGATATTTAAGAAATGAAAATTAATCCATAAAAATATAAGCACAATATAAGTAAATAAAAGTGAAGAGAGAGTGCAAACGATATTTTTATGGAGGTTCGATCCAACCAATGATCTACGTTCCCCGTTACCAAGCTCTCCAACAGGAGCACATCCTTTCCACTATTTTGATTGACTTATGGTGCAATCCAAACCCTTACAATGTATCCGGTGACTTACAAACAAGGAGCACCAATCCTTATACAATATTGAGCTTTTAAGGGACCTCAATATGACCAAAAAATGTAAAGAGATTGATTTGAGTATTTCTCTCTTAATGAAAGATAAATACAAGTTTAGTTCTAAGAGAAACTGATACTTTAATGAATAACAATAGATGAGAAAAGTTCAAGTGTTAGAAGAAAATTTTGTTGAGAATAATGAATCAAAAGTTTGATTTGGTCAAACAAAGTTTTTCAATGAATGATATTGAATATATATAAATGCAATAAAATTTTGAATGAAGTTTTTCAATATGATTCTCTCTATAAATGCTCTTGTGAGTGTTTTTGAATGATAATAAATGAAATGGTATTTATAGAGATATTTTTTGTCATTTTCTGTTGAAACGGATGACCAGACGGTCGATCGATCAGACGGTCAGAACTAGCCGTTGGAACTGCAAAAATCAGAACGGATTCTTTTTGAAAAGTGACAGTCAGACGGTCGACCATAGTTCATTCAAACGGTCGACCGGTTCAACCAGTTCATCAAACGGATTGACTGTTTCCACTGTTTTAAAAAATTTATTTTTGGCTTTGATAAAAATATTTTATGCAAGTGATAATGACATACGTTTTGTGCATAAAAATATTTTTGAGCTTTCACTCATTGAATTGCTAAAAATCAAAGAGTTATTAACCTTTACAATTTTATCTAGAAATCTATTCTTCGATATTGATCTTCGAATCTTGAATTTTGAATATTGAGATACTTGAACTCTCGTATTGATTTTGACTTGATCTTGACATTGAGATACTTGAACTCTCTTATTGATTTTGACTTGATCTTGGCATTGCATGAGAGTTCAATTTATATCACTTTGAATATTACTTGAAAATATAACGAATTTGTTTGTTATAATCAAAACATTAAGGTTTAAAGTTAACCATAGGTCAACAAGATACGGTATGGTGATGGTGGGGGTATGAAAGATAATTTAGATGAAAGAAAAAATTGCCCCTTGATTTATAGATTGATATAATTTAGTCCCTGAAAATTAGGTTAGACCTGTTATGTAGATAAATATGGTAAAAATTTAATTAATAAAATTTATTAACTTTTCCAGTATTATTATATGAAATATAGTAGTATAATAATAAAAAAAAGTGCAGTATAATTCAAATTTGTAAAAAAATGTAGGTAGAGATTCTAATTTTCACTAAAAAGAGAGACCACTATATCCCCTTTTATCATTTTTATTAAAGTAACTCACTTAAATCTAACTTATTGTGGCCTTAAAAAAAAGTTGTAGAACATTGGAACAAGTGTAAAGAAAGTGTGGTGGTGGACCTGGTGGTGAGAAAAAGTCTCACTCTTCTCTTATCTCTTGGGTCCGGTTTTGTTCTAATGCTCACGGTGGACACTGTTATAATACCCACTGGGACACTTGTCCAATACTCATTGGATGAGTGTAAATGCCCACTTTTACACTCATCCAATGAGTGTAGGATAAGTGTCCCGGTGGGCATTATAATAATGCTCACCGTAGACATTAGATCATGTCCCCTCTTGGGTGACCCCATTTGCAGGGTTTGCTATTGTCCATTCCCATGCTTATCTCATGCTGCTAAAATCAAGTTTCATCATTTTCTGCGGAAAGCCTGTCCTGCTTTTTTTTTTGGGGGTGGGGGTTGGAATTTAGGACCGGTCATTGTTCATGCACTTATAGATCTTAAATCATATGACTCAAAACTAATTCAAGTAAAATCACATTTCAACACTAAAAGATCAATGTACTCATGCAATTGCAAAAAAGTGCTAATTCAATGATACATTTTTATTATCATACTATTTTGTATGATATTTTTTATATTAAAATACTATTTTTATGATACTGTTTTATTAAGATACTGTTTTGCAAAAAATACTTGATACTTTTTTACTTTTAATATTGTACATTAGTTTTCGTTACATTATAGCATGTTTGGCCAGGTTTGCTAACTCTTTTTTTTTCCTCGAACTTATTTTCAACCACGTTCACAAAAAACTAATTTTAAACTTCACTAAACAAACACACATTCAAAATTAAATTTTTTATAGTTGGAGTAATGATATTGTTCAAAATGCTCCATTAGTAGTACAAGATTATTGATACTATTTTCATTCAAAATACCATCATAGATACCTTTTTTCATTCAAAATGCCATCGTAGATACTGTTATTTTATTGTTTTGTAGTTTGTGTGTGTGATATTGTTTTATTAAGATACTTTCATGTATGATACTGATATATTAAGATACATTTATCTATTATACTATTTTATTAAGATATTGTTTTAGTATGATAATGTGAAGACATGACAAATTAAAGTTTGCCGTTTTTAAGCTAAAGAGGCGACTTCAAATAGCTAAAATCTAACTTTAGTAGTATTAAAGCTATTAGTCTTGCTATCTTTAACCGTACGATACTGTTATTATGATATTGATACAACTGTGCTTCTAATACTGTTTTATAAAGATATTGTTTTTCTATAATACAGTATCAAACAACACACATGACTAACAAATAAAGAATAATCTAATGGCTAACTTTCATCAAAGCATGCCTACATCACATTTTTTCGTCCCTACAAAAATTCAAGTTGATATTTACTGCAACAAATCATGGCCACTTTACATAAATTCATCAAATTAAACTGTTTATAGCAACAAATAATAGACACTCTACAAAAAATCATCAAATTAAACTATTTACAACAACAAATTATGACCACTTTACATAAATTCATCAAATTAAACTATTTACAGCAACAAATCATGGCCACTCTACAGAAATTCAAGATGCTAGCTACATAGTGTGCAGTTTCCAGAAGTCCAACAAGGAACCCAACTACAAGCTCAGTAATCCACCTCCGCTATAGAAAGGAGCACTCTTCATATGCTGCTCAGCTGCGGCGGAGGAAGTTGTAGAGGTGGAAGAAGGATGCCGCCGTGCCGTGAAGTTGGATCTCAGGACTGGCAATGCAATGGAAAATGTAGATCATAAAGGTAATTTTGGAATTAATTTGAAATATTACTGAAGAGTGTGACTTAATTACAATTTTGAAAAATATTTTGACCTAATTTGAAACAAGTCACTTGCATGTGACTTATAGGCAACTTCTTCTTTTTTTTTTTTAATCATGTGTAGCATAGAGTCTCTCTTGCGCGCGCCTGCAGGAGGAGTAAATCACGGGCTGATTAACACCTCGGGCAATTGAACTCATTACGAGCGCTACCTGCGTACACGAATATCATACCAAAATCAGCCACATAGTCAAGTCCACATTTTACAGTTTTTTTGATTTAATTACATAATTAAATTTTTGGCTTTTCAACTCCTTAAACTCTCGAATTCTTAGAGGCAGCTGAATAAAAACTGTTGTTAATGAAGGATGGGATAGTGGTCATCTGGGAGCCTATAAATATGGTCAGAATTTCCACAATCAAACACACGAAAATACAGTCTTCTTCCACTCATTCTTTTTTGTTCCAAGTATTCAAATGTCCTTTTGGTGATCCTGTTCTAACAATGGCTGCTCAGTTCACTGGTTTAGCAGCTTCGTGCTAACAGTTTATCCGTTGTATTCTGGGAAGCAGGCGTTCATTATCTACAAGAACCTACGATAGGGAGCGAATCTGTTTTAAGGACACTGTAAATACACAGGCCATGATTTGCGTCATCTTGTGTTCTATTAAATTAATGTTTCTTATTTTGTAGATGTTGTTCATTTGTAATCCTGTTTTGTTTCTAATTAAAACAATAATTATATTATATTATTGTGTATATTAAGTCTAACAACTTGTTTTTGTCAATTGAAAATGATTTGATTATATTATGTGTCTCTGTATTATAAAATAGTTTTTGCGTCTTTTGACTTGTGTGAAAATCTAATTTGGATCTAAACAAAGTATTATATACTTATGCAAAAATCTAATTCAGATCTAAACAAAATATTATAAAATATGCTCGTGAATGCATGAAATTTTAATTATCTGTCAAAAATTTACATTTTAAAACATCTCAATTTATTAAGGGCATCATTTAAATTTTTGCTTAAAGCCTCCCAAATTTCAGGGCCGCCCTATTGTCATGTTTGAGTATTTAACATCGATTTTCTTTTTCAGGTGGTGGAGATGGCGGTGAGGCACGGCGGAGGAGAGGAAAGGAGAAACTCTTGGGATGATAAGGGGTTTTTTCTTTTTTCTTTTTTTGGAACTTGATTGTTAGGATTAGAAATTTTAGGATTTTACCATACAATTTTAAAAGGTTTGACATATCTGCTGTAAGTTTTTCTTTTATTTTTATTTTTTGTTTTAATTTATTTAAGTTGGAGGGAAAAATTATCATAAATAGCCATCTTGACGAATTACTAAAATGTTGAAGGTGATAGGAGCGAATGAAATTGAATAAAGAATAGAGACGTAATTGAAACAATGGAGACCATGAGTGTAATTTACCCAAAAAACGATACAATTCTTAAAATTTGACCCAACTGGTACTCTATCATACTTAACAGAAAAGTTAAAATTTTAAAATTAAGAGAGTTTAGCCTTGATTTTATCTTAACGTAGAATTAAAAATAAAAAAATAATTAATTACAAGCACGATTTACATTTTAAAGATATAAAAATAAGAATATGCATTACTAATCATGATTACATAATATGATAAGTGTTAATGTCGAATTGCTTGCTAACAATTATTTTATCTTTTATATTTTAGAGAAAAAGCAATTAAAAAATTATGTCAATTGGACCTTGTGATGTTTATTATATATAAGGTTTTTTAGTGCTTATTTAGTTTATATTAAAATTTATTAAAAATTATGATAAAAAAGTTAATAATTAATTTTAACCACATATTTTATAAAATACACAATTTTTTATTAACATTCTAACTATAAATTTCTTCATTTTTTTTTATTAAAAATTAATTAAAAAACTCTCTCAATCAAGCACTTAACATATAACTGGCAAATTTCGATTTTAAGAATGGCATGGGCGAGTACAATCTAGTTTTATGAAATTGATATAAATTATGGCATTCACGACTTCTGCTTTGGCTGTTCTAATTACAGTTTCTAAAATAATTGCTGTGTAGTCAATTTTCAAGAAAGTACAACAAATTCAATGTGCATTTATTTCAACAAAGTATTATTTTCTCTACCCTACAAAGATATAGGCTACTTTTATTTTCAAAGAGATTAAAAATTTTCATAAATAAATTTATGTAAATTTCCACTATATTTGAAAGATGCTAAGTTTGTTTGGGCTGATAACAATGTACATTAAATAAGAGTATATTAAAAAAATAAAAAATAAATAAACCTTCAATTAAGTGGCCTATAATTTGAGATAGATAAATAAAGAAAACGAACCTATCTTTGTAGGACAGAGGGAATAAAAATAAAAGCAGAAAAATAAATAAATAAGGAATATTTATCAGTTCACCCGTCCTAAAAACATAGGTTTGTTTCTATTTTTACACTGATTAAGTGTGAGGAATATGAAGAAGAAGGTTTGTAAGTAGTGAAAAAATTGAAGGAACTGTTGAACTACCAAATTTAAGAGTTGTAATCAAGAACAGCTCAATGATCTTTGAAAGAGTTTCAATAGAAAAGGTGAGATGTTGTAATTTTACTATGAATGTAGCAAAGGAATGACTGAAGAAAGATTATTCAAAGGGAAAGGCAAGGATAGTAAGACATGGTTTGTTTTGGATTTGTTGTGCCATGTTTTAGTAAAAAGAGATTCTAAGCGTGTGTACTAACTACTAATTAAGACATAAAACAGATATTTAGCAGCACATATAACACCCAATTCTCTATTACTTTTGATAGGTCCGCTCGAGCATATAGAGGCACCAAAATTCTGGCTGAGCTAGCCATGCTATCTCGGGCGGCTAATATTCGATAAGTCATAACTCTTTGTAGAAATAAAAGAATTGAACTTGTAATTTAATTATATTCCCAATGGTATATCCTTGCCTTGTGAAGATTTTTGTACCGAACTTTATGCTTTAATTTCCTCACATGCTCCAATCGTAAGTTTCTCAACTCGCTTAGTCGACTATCACTCTAAAGCACCTTAAACTTCTTAACTTTATCTTCTTTCTCATCTTCCATGTATATTTTTTTATCTTCATTTTGAAACCTCAATTTTTTCTCATTTTCTTGTTGATTTTACCGATGTAATTCGAGTTCGAGGATTTTATCCTACAATCACAAAAATGACTAAAATTCAATAGTTATTTACTCTAAAACACTTAGAGCTGTACGAAAACTCTTTATTAAGGAGTCGAGATAAGTGAATAAATTACACTTATCAATTAGATTTTGCATGGCGTCTCTCATCAATGTTGTGATTTGAAAAATGTCAAAACATGTGCGATACAAATTTGATTAATGAGCTGGGCATATAGAGACAAAGTGGTGGTCATTCCACTCCAGTGATCAAGTCAGCTACTAATAGGACATCATGCTAGTCGTCATAACTGATACAAACAATTCTTGAATTTTTTAGGTAATTTAAGCCCTATATGCTATTGTTTATCAAATACTCTTGTTTTACATTGGAAAGAGCGTGTCTTCTTAAATTGGCTGATAGCGACGACGAATAATAATTATCTCTTTGATATTTTTATCAAATACTTTTGTTTTATATAAATCATACAATTTTGTTTTAAGTAAAAATAGTTTTAGTTGTATGTGACGTGTTAGATAAAGATAGACATTTTATTTGACCAACTCGACGAATTAGGTTATCTGGCGTGAATCTATATGTCTACTTCTCACTTTCATGTGTTCATAATGTATATCTAAACATTAAAATTAAAGAAATACTCATCCAAACACACTTTTATAATACAACTCTTCTTAATTACTCAGAACAATTCTTGATAACTATGCCTTTGAATCAATAATTAACTAGAAAATGATTGGTTGGATCCAACAATCTGATCCATGAAAACCTTAAGATTCATATTGGAAGAACCACCTTCTTTCACTGCATCCTTAGCCAGATTCTTCCATATTTGAGCTTGTTTTCTCATCTCTTCTCCTCTCTTTCCCTCTCCCATAACAATTTCTAAGCACCTTGCAACCTCGTCCGCCATTACAATTCCTCCATCTGCAGCAGCCAATCTCAGGCCAGTCTTCCAAAAATCTTGTAAAAGTTTTGCATTCATAGGCTGATCAGCCCATTGAGGAAATGCCACCACGGGCACCCCGGAAACCAAACTTTCAATACAAGAATTCCACCCGGAATGAGTCAAGAAACAGCCCACAGAAGGGTGTGACAAAACTTCCAATTGGGAACACCATGGAACAATCATACCTTGTTTTTCGACTTCTTTAATGAAACTTAAAGTGTTGGCTTCTCTAGTCACCCACAAGAATGGTTTATGGCTTTCGATCAGCCCTTTAGCAATCTCTTCCATTTGTTGTTTCGATAAACTGGAAAAGCTTCCGAAAGCTACATAAATAACAGATAATTTGCCTTTTGAATTCAACCAATCCATGTAATCTACTGTCTTCTGTATAAGATCACCTCCAAATGCGGTGTCCAAAGGATCCTTTCCATCTAAAAATGCAGAAGGAATCAAAGGTCCAATGCCCATCAAGTCATACTTATTTATAGCTCTTAAGGCCTTGAATTCCAATGCATCAAATGTGTTCACCAGTATTTTCTGCTTCGCCCCAGCTCTATCAAGAATCTCAAAATGCTCTTTGAAAACAGGGAGAGCAAAATTGTAGATTACAGGGCTTGAAGACTGCATAAAGGATGGAAAATCACAAGATTTAAGCAACAATGGCAGTCCTGGAAGTTCAATAACTTCACTGTTTTCACCTGTAAAATCCAGATTCTTATTGAAATACAGATAATAAACATATAGAACAGTAGCTGGTTGATTCCAAAGAAGCGTGGATGGGATTTGAAGCTGATTTGCTACTTCTCCTGCCCATGTAATGAGGGTAGAGTACACTATATGTGTAAACTTCTGGCCTTCTTTTTCTTGAGCCATGATAAGATTTGTCACAGCTTCAGAACCGCAAGTTCTGAGAGATAACATGAAATCCTGGACATCATGAGCACTCGTCCAGCCGTCGTCGTAACCATCAGAAAAAGGAGTCAAAGTCAGGCCTGGTATTGTTGAGGCAGCTTCAGACATACGACGGATTGCAGATAGACTAGTGGAGAAGGTGACCTTGGCTCCCATTTGCAGAAGACGCTTTGCAAATTGGAGGGCTGGATTTATGTGGCCCTGACCTGGAAAACTCACAAGAAGGATATGGCAATTCACCATGTTGGAATTTGAGATTTCTGTATGGCTTACTTTGGATTGGGATATGGAGTACTTTATATCTGGTTGATGATGTTGACACATGACGTTTGTGATGACACAAGTTTCTTTGTATAATTCGAAGACGACAACGTTTGCTAATAAGAAAGATTATATAACGCAAGTTCGATTTTTGTGTGGGGTAGATTTTCACTGAAATATTGTGGGGGTCTGTCATGGGAGTTAGCCTGTTGGCTCTCTCCCTCAGGTCTCTGCCACTCGTGCACATCCCTCGATTTACAACCCGCCTGGTCAAGACGCCTCTGACACAGGTGGGGAACTTCGCCTTCGAGACTTTCCACTTATAAGAAGAAATATGATATATCACTTATGGTGGTAATAATTATGGTACCCACTTGACACGTGGCATCACCATATTGGTTACTTTTTAAAAAGTTGTTTATAACTTTTTAAAAAGTAACTAATGTAGTGATGCCACGTGTCAATTGGGTACCATAATTATTACCCACCATGGGTGCTATATCATTTCTTTTGCTAATAATATCACACATTTCTTTGGAAGTGCTGAATTTTTTTTTTTTTTAAGTGAGCATCTCCAACAAACTTTTTAAACAGAGATTACTCTTTAATTTAAAGAGCAAAAGCTTAAAATTCTACTATAACGAATTCTCCAATTTAACATTTGGAGAGCTAAACCCACTCCCTATTATTAAATGCATTGAAATAATTTCAATTTTCAATACTTGATGTGTTGGTATTAATTAAATAATAATATAATATATACAAATTGTGAAGAAAATATATGATAAAAAAGGAGGAGAGAGAAATATATTTTCCTCTCAATTTGTATATATTATTTAATGGGTTTATTTCACCAACGGTCACTGAAGTTACCTTCAAATTACAAAATGGTCACTGAAGTTCAAAAATTTCAATGGTAGTCACTGAAGTTAGAAATTCTTTCACTAATGGTCACTCTATTAAATTTCTAATTTAAAATAGTGATGTGGCATGATGATGTGGTATTTATTTATTGCATGGTAGTTCATATATTTTATATAATATTCATTTTAGTCCATATATTTCAATTAAGTCCTTCAAAAATTGTATCTTAGGTCCTTAATCTTTTACATCTTTACACTTTGGTCTCCAAATTATCTTTCAATTAAGTCCTCCAAAAATTACATCTTAGGTCCTTCAACTTTTTACATTGTTACACTTTGGTCCCTAAATTTTTAATTATCTTTCAATTAAGTTTTCTAAAAAATTGCATCTTAGGTCTTTCAACTTTATACATCTTCAAACTTTGGTCCCCTAAATTATTGATTTTAGTGGCCAAAATAAATGTAATTTTAGTGGTCAAAATAAGTGCACTTTCAATTAAATCCTTGACTTTACACTCAAATTTTTACCTAAACGAACAAAATAATATAATCAAATAATAATTGTACTAAAATAATATAATTTAACAATAGTTTTGACCACTAAAATCAAAGATTTAAGGGACCAAAGTTTGAAGATGTATAAAGTTGAAGGACCTAAGATGCAATTTTTAGAGGACTTAATTGAAAGATAATTAAAAATTTGGAGACCAAAGTGTATAGATATAAAAATTTAAAGGACCCAAGATGTAATTTTTGGAGGACTTAAATGAAAGAATTGAAATTTTGGAGACCAAAGTGTAAAGATGTAAAAAGTTGAAGGATGAGATGCAATTTTTGAAAGACTTAATTGAAAGTTGAAGGACCTTAGATGCAAAATTTGGGGACCAAAATTTGAAGATATAAAAGTTGAAGGACCTTAGATGCAATTTTTGAGGTATTTATTATAAAATTTATTTTGAAGTATTTTCAGCTAGGTCCTTATATTATAGAGGTATTCATTGAAGTCCAAATTTATTATAATTAGTGGGTAAAGTCCACATGTCAATAATTTTGCTACATGTCATCCAAATGTGTACCACGTGGACATTTACAAGTGACACGTCATCAAGTTAATTGGAGAATTTCAGCGAGTGACATTTGGTGCAAGTTTTAGTAAACTTCAGTGACCACCGCTAAAACTATGTTATTTCAATGACGATTTTGTAATTTCAATGAAACTTCAGTGACCATCAGTGAAATTAACTCTTTCTTTTTTCTTTTTTTCTTTTTTTTGGCAAGAGCAATTTTCCTTTTGTTGGTGGATCATTTGATTTTTTTTTCTAAAAAAAACAAATTTCTAACATGGCTAAAAAATAAACGACGTCTATACCACGTGGCATTTAAAGGTAACACGTAGACTACTAAGATCAGCGATATTAATAAAATGACATTTGCTGTAAAGATATCAAACTTTAGTAATTAATAGTATAAGAAAATAACTTCAATGACAATTTTGATTTTTTTTTTGAAATCTTTAGTAACTGTTGCTAAAATTAACCCTATATTAAGAGTAGAATTCTACATTGAATAAATATAAAAATATTACTAACGTATAACTATTTGAGTTACTATTTTTAATTAATAAATTTAAACTTATAAGATGAAATTCTAAATCTTAATTAATTTAGTCAAACTAAATCACATATAAATTTGCGCCAACTCTTCAATTTGTCAAGTACAAAGTCTAACTTTACTCACTCAGATTTGACACGCTACTTGGGATGGCAATTTGCCCCGCCCCCACTTCGTCCACCGCCCCGGATAATCAGGTATTTGGGGCGGGTACGGGGCGGGGATAATTGCCTCGAGTCGGGTTCGGGGCGGAGCTACTCCGCCCCAATTTTTTTTTTATTTTTAAAATTTTAAAAAATATTTTGATGAAATGGGTGTTGAAGGAGTCGAACTCGGATTGTGAACATTAATTTACAATTCCTAACAACTACACCAAGACCTACTGATTTGTATTTTTTTTATTTTGTTTAATAAACATATTATACACAATTTGTTTTTTAAATTTCAACCATACCATTTAGAATTAACTTTAATTCCCCATTTCATAATTCATAATTTCATATATTACTCTCAATGAAAATCACGTTTACAATATATATATATATATATATATATATTAAACGGGGCAGTAAGCAGCGGCCCCGACCTTGCCCCGCTCCGCTTTAAGCGGGGAATGGGGCGGGTATAGGGGTGAAAAATCCCCGGTGGGGTGGGGGCAGCCTCATTGCCATCCCTACTGACGCTACTTTGGCTAAACACTATTTTTAATGAAAATGAAATGAATATTTTTTTTTTTAAAGTAAAAGATTAAAGAGATAATTACAATTGAGCTTGAATCTTGACCATCAAAAGAAACCCAATTTGAAAAGATACTCCTTTTTTACTATGGTTCGGATCATTCTTCATCGGTGTTTGCATTACCAACTAGGGAGGAAGATGATCAGTTGGGCGGGATCGAAAATTCAAATTTTCGTGATGCCCAGAAATTGATTGACCCGAGAATCTGTAACGCATCTGCTGAGAAAAGAAAGGCCCAATTCCCTTTGCAGACTAAGGTGCCAACGATTCATCACGGAAGAAATGACTCACTAAGCCGGGATCACTAATTAATACTAATCTAATATAATAGAAAATACTAATAAAATAGAAAAGAACTGTCTTTTCTGTATACTTTCCCTGGTTCCGTTGCTATCGCGGGCTTTAGATTATCCAGATGCTTACGCTGGATGGAATGCCTTTAACAGTTTTGGCTCTTATATATATGTGGTTGGGATTTGTCGTTTCTTCGTGGTCTTAACAATCACTTCAAGCAGTGGAAAGAACAAAAGATGTGCTCCAAGTCCGTTGTCATAATCGTGTGTAATCCAATTTGTGAGTTTTTAAAGTTAGAGTTTGGTTTGAATTTGTAAGCTCACCTGGCCATGAATTGGCTTTGTACGTGTTGTTTAAATTTAATATGTGTTGTTTAAATTTAAATTAATTAAAAATATTTTTTATTTATGTATTTTGTAAAAGATACATTTTCCTATTCACTTATTATTATTCACACATTGGGTTAATTTCACTAACATTTACTGAAGTTATCTTAAAATTTCAAAACAGTCACTGAAGTTCAAAAGTTGCAGTGGTGGTCACTAAAGTATATATTCCTTTCACAAACGGTCACTCTCTTAAGTTTCTAACTTGAAATGGTGATGTGGCATATAATAGATATTCATTTATTGCATTGTGGTCCATATACTTTATATAATATTCATTTAGTCCCTATATTTTCAATTATCTTTCAGTTAAGTCCTCAAAAAATAGCATCTTAGGTCCTTAATCTTTTTAAATTTTTATACTTTAGTCTCCAAATTTTCAATTATCTTTCAGTTAAGTCCTCCAAAAATTGTATCTTAGGTCCTTCATCTTTATATATCTTCAAACTTTGGTCTCCCAAATTCTTGATTTTAATGGCCAAATAAGTACAATTTTAGTAGTCAAAATAAGTACACTTTCAATTAAATTTTTGACTTTACACTCGAGTTTTTACCTAAACGAACAAAATACCATAATTAAATAATAATATACTTGACAATTCACAATTGTCCACTTTTAGTAGTCAAAATGAGTGTAAAACTCGTACTTATCACTTATAGTTGACAAAAATGGATAAAAATATATTTCATTGACAACTCCATGTGATAAGTGCGGGTTTTGCACTTATTCTGACCACTAAAAGTGGACATTTGTGAGTTTTGTCAAGTACTTTATTATTTAATTATGTTATTTTGTTCGTTTAGGTGAAAATTCGAGTGTAAAGTCAAGAATTTAATTGAAAGTGTACTTATTTTGATTACTAAAATTATACTTATTTTGGCCATTAAAATCAAGGATTCTGGAGACCAAAGTTTGAAGATGTATAAAATTGAAAGACCTAAGATGCAATTTTTGGGGGACTTAACTGAAAGATAATTGAAAATTTGGAGACCAAAGTGTAAAAATATAAAAAGATTAAGGACCTAATATACAATTTTTGAAGGACTTAACTGAAAGATAATTCAAAATATATGGAATAAAATGAATATTATATAAAGTATATGGACTGTCATTCAATAAATAAATATATATTGTATGCCCCATCACCATTTCAATTTAGAAATTTAAGGGAGTGACAGTTTGTGAAAGGAATATATACTTTAGTGACCGCCACAGCAACTTTTTGAACTTCAGTAATCGTTTTGAAATTTTAAAGTAACTTTAGTGACCGTTAATGAAATTAACCCAAAAAAGAAACGAATAAGACCAATTTTTTTTTGGGGCAAAATATGCTTTCTTCTTCTTCTTTTTTTTAAAGCAAATTTTTGACGTGGCAAAAAAATAAAGACATCTATGACACATAGTATTTAACGATGACACGTAGACTTCTAAAGTTGACGTTGTTAACAAAATGACATTTGTTGTAAGGATATCAAATTTCAGTGTCTAGTAGGGTAAGGAAACAACTTCACACAATTTTTTTTTTAAAAAAATTGAAACTTCATCGACACCGTTAATTAAATTAACTCCTTAAGATGTCCCGCTAGATGGTGGTTCGTTTGAGCATACTTATTTTGGAATTTGAATGTTCGTTTGAACTTCAGACAAATAGAATTGCTCGTTTGAGCTTGATGGACTCTGATACTATATTAAATATTAAGATTTTATCTTAAAATGTCAATCTTCTTAAAAGAAATAGTCCAAATATTTATATATTAATTAATATTTTCATTTTTATTCGATGTGAGATTGTTAAACATATGATGTAGTCAAGAATCTAAAATAAAGGTGCTAGTATAATATTTGTTACTTAAATTTCAAGGAGAAAATTTTATATATTTAATAGCAAAACATATCATTTCATTGCTAGCCACTTCCTTAACGGAGGTTGGCATGACTACTTTTAAAAAATGTTTACTATCAATATGTAGAACATAAGTTTTTCAAGGCGTCTCATTTTTTGCATAGTAATGCTACGTAATGAATTAACAACCCCTCCATGCTTTTTCAAGAAACAAGTGTCAAACTTGACTCTCTTCCAATTTTTATGAATGTGTCGAATAGATATCATAACTTAATTGTTAAACTTTCAATTTAAGTAATTCAATCATTTATTTTTTCAAACGATACAAATGAAAATGATCATAAAATTTGTGAAACAAAATTGTGTGAAATAACATTAATATTGAT
This sequence comes from Forsythia viridissima, assembly GCA_030279155.1. NCBI lineage: Eukaryota > Viridiplantae > Streptophyta > Magnoliopsida > Lamiales > Oleaceae > Forsythia > Forsythia viridissima. The sequence continues at coordinate 7,800,104 of CM059036.1, forward strand.
TGTATGAAAACTAAGGATTCGAAATGCAATAAAATAAAGAGAAAATTTTGTCTACCGCGACACTACTTCAACATTTGGTAATTCATTATATCTTCAATTTATGTCTCATGAGAGAACTTTATTAAAAATGAGGTTGTTGAAATATAATATTAACCAAATTTAGATAGTACAATGAATATTATTTTATTTTTTTGTTAATGTTATTTAGAAAAACACATCAAAGGAGACATAAAAATAGAGACCACTATATCCCCCTTTATCGTTTTTATTAAAGTAACTCACGATGAAATCTAACTTTACGTTCTTTCAAAATTTAAAAGTGATTTTTCATCAACTTTTCAAAAGATATGTATATATATAAGGTTATGATAAATTACACTCAGGAACTTCAACCTTTAAAAGTTGTCTCAATTTCATTTACGTTCAATTTTATTTGCAATCATTTTCAATATTTCAGTAATTCACACATATAATTTTTTCTGATAATTTTGGCTTCCAACCCAAATAAACTAAACTGGCAAAAATGAAAAATAAGAGGAAAATTTGCAGCAGAAGTCTCAAACATGTTAAGAATATATTGTAAAATCCTACATTTTCTAATCCTAATATTTAAGTAAAAAAAATTAAATAAAATAAAAGAATTAAAATGAAAAAAGAAAATATATTAACCCTCCCCCTCCCCCTCCCCCGCCCCATCCCCACCCCCACCCCCACCCCCATCCCCATCCCCATCCCCACAAACCGACAGTACAAGATACACATTATTGCCTATAGTATTGCGGTCTTAAAAAAAAGTTGTAGGGCAGTGGAACAAGTATATAGAAAGTTTGGTAGCAGACCTGGTGGTGGTGTTGAAAAAAACTCACTCTTCACTTATCTCTTGGGTGACCCCATTTGTAGGGTCTGTCATTGGGACCATTTTCTTGATTATCTCATGCTGCTAAAATCACATTTCATCATTTTCTGAAAAAAAACATGTCTTGTTGCTATTTTTTTTTAGGGTAAATTCAGGACCGATCAGTGTTCATGCGCTTATGAGTTCTTAAATCATATAACACAAACTTAATTCAATAAAAGTCACATTTCAACGCTAAAAGACCAACGTGCCCCTATAATTGTAAAAAAAAAATACTAATTCAATGACACTATTTTATTAAGATACTGTTTTACGAAAAATGATTGATAGTATTTTACTTTTAATATTGTATACAAGTTTTCGTTACATTATAGCATGTTTTGCTAGGTTTACTAACTCTTTTTTTACACACACAAAAAAAATACTTTTAAAGTTTCACCAAACAAACACACATTCAAAATTAAATATTTTAGGGTTGAAATAATGATAGTGTTCAAAATGTTCCATTAGTAGTATCAGATCATTGATACTATTTTCATTCAAAATGCCGTCGTAGGACACTGTTTCAATCTACGATACTATTATTTTATTGGGTCGTAGTTTGTGTATGTCTAGTGTTTTATTAAGACACTTTCATGTATGATACTGATATATTAATATACGTTTATCTATAATGCTGTTTTATTAAGATACTGTTAATACATGACAAACTAAAGATTGTCATTTTAAGCTAAAAAAACGACTTCAAACAGCTAAAATTTATCTTTAGTAGTAGAAAAACTATTAGTCTTGACCGGCTTGTCGAGACGATTTTACAAACATATTATAACAGAAATTATAAGCACGTATGTAAATTCTATACTTGTTTCTTTAAAGAACGACGATTAAGATCCTTCGCATCCATATAACCCAAAGCTAGATCATCTACACCATCAATTTGCTATATTTAACCATATGATACTGTTATTATGATATTGATGCAAATGTATTTTTGATACTGTTTTATTAATATACTATTTTCTATGATACTATTTTATTAAGTTAATATTTTCTATAATACAGTATCAAACAATACACATGACTAACAAATAAATAATAATTTAATGGCCAACTTTCATCAGAGCATGCCCACATCACATTTTTTTTTATCTCTACACAAATTCAAGTTGCTATTTACAGCAACAAATTATGACAACTCTACAAAAATTCATCAAATTTAACTATTTATAGTTATAGCAACAAATCATGGCCACTCTATAGAAATTCATCAAATTAAAATATTTACAGCAACAAATAATGGCCACTCTAATAAATTCAAGTTGTTAGCTACACAGTATGCAGTTGCTAGAATCCCAACAAGGAGCCCAACTACAAGCCACTAATCCACCTATGATGTAGAAGAAGCACTCTCCGTATGCTATTCAGCTGCGACAGGAGAGGTTGTGGGGGTGAAAGAAGGCTGTCGTTGCGCCGTGAATCTGGATCTCAGAACCGGCAGTAAAATAGAAAATATGGATCATAGAGGTAATTTTGGAATTAATTTAAAATATTACTAAAGAGTATGACTTAATGACAATTTTGCAAAATATTTTGACCTAATTTGAAACAAGTCACCTACATGTGACTTATAGGAAATTTTCCTTTTTTTTTTTTAAAACTTGTGATGATTGATTTTTATGTTGTCATACAGGGTCGGTTAGGGCCCCCAACCATTTAGGCCCAAAAATTTTGGCCTTTTTTTTTAAAAAAAAAATAAGCATACCTACATGTGAAATAAGTCTAAATAGAAAACAAGTTCAAATCTAACCTACATTATCTACTTTAATCTAGTATTTAAATTATAGACCGTGAAATTTTTCCTTTAAACCTCATTTTAGAAATCTTTATCTTGAATCAAAATGATTTTTCAAATTCCAAACATTTTTTCATTCAGCGAAGAAGAAGAAAAATGTACCATTTTTTGACTTGTAGATCTGTTTATATGTATATGCACACACCCCTGCATATGTTGCGTGTATGTTTTTTTATTATATATTTTCTCTTTTTTTTCTTTACATTTTCAACTGTTTTTAATTCGAAGAACTTTATTTGTGTGGAAAATTAGAAAATTGTGACATGATTGAGCATGATTTTGCATGTGACATGTTTCTTATTTAATAAAAACAAAAGTTGATTCGTGTTCTCCTCCACGAGAATATCGAAATCATGTATTTACTTGTCCAAAATGATACTTGGGTGAATGGAAAATTGAGGCTTAAAGATGGAGTTGGAAATAATTGGAGGGATAGAAAATGGTTCTACCCCACATCGGAAAAGTATGAAATTTTGGACTAGTATACATATATGGCCACCCTTTTTGAAAAGTGTAATAATGTGTAGCATAGAGGCTCTCACTTGCGTGCGCTCGCAGGGGACAAATTACGAACCGATTAACACCTCGGGCCATTGAACTCATGTACGAGCGCGATCTGCATACACGAATGTTGGACCAAAATTAGCCACATAGTCAAGTCCACGTTTTGCATTTTTTTTTTATTTAATTACAAAATTAAATTTTTGGCTTTTCAACTCCTTAAACTCTTGAATTCTTAAAGGTAGCTGAATAAAGGCTGCTCTTAATGGAGGAAGGGGTGAATGGTCATCTGGGAGCATATAAATATGGTCTAATTTTTCACAATCAAACACACGAAAATTCAGTCTTCTTCCACTCATTCTTTTTAGTTCCAAATATTTAAGTGTCCACTTGGTTCAGTTGGCTCAGTTCACTGGTTTAGTAGCTTCGTGCTAACAATTTCTCTATTGTATCCTAGGATGCATACGTTTATTACCTATGAGAACCTACGATAGGGAGCAAATCTATTTTAAGGACACTGTGAATAAACAGGCCTCGATTCGCTTCATCTTGTCTTCTATTAAATTATTGTTTCTTATTCTGTAGATGTTGTACATTTGTAATCATGTTTTGTTTCTAATTAAAATAATAATTATATTATATTATTGTGTATATTAAGTCTAACAATTTGTTTTTGTCAATTGAAAATGATTTGATTATATTCTGTAGCTCTGTATTGTACAACAGTTTTTTAAGTCTTTTGACTTGTGTGAAAATCTAATTTGAATCTAAACAAATTATTATAAAATATGTCCGTGAATGCACAACTTTTATTTTCAGTAAAAAATTTAAATTTTAAAACATCTCAATTTATTAAGGGCCCCATTTAAATTTTCGCCTAAAGCCTCCAAATCTCAGGGCTGACCATGTTGTCATGTTTGAGTATTTAACAGTGATTTTCTGCTTCACGTGGCGAAGATGGTGGTGAGGCACGGCGGATGAGATGAAAGGATAAATTGTTGGGATGATAAGGGGTTTTTTTTTTTCCTTTTTTTTTTTTGGGACTTGAGTATTAGGATTAGAAATTTTAGGATTTTACGGTACAATTTTGAAAGGTATGACATATCTGTTGTAAATTCTTCTTTTATTTTTTGTTGTTTTAATTTATTTAAGTTGGGAGAAAAATTATCATAAATGGTTGTCTGCACGAATTAATGAAAAGTTGAAGATGATAGGCGCGAATAAAATTGAATAAAGATTAGAGACATAATTGGGACAATATTTAAAAGTTGAAGACCCTGAATGTAATTTATCCAAAAAGTTACTCTTCTTAATATTCCTCTCAAGAGTCTCAAGTAGTACTCTATCATACATGACAGAAAAGTTAAAATTTTAAAATTAAGAGAGTTTAGCTTCGATTTTATCTTAACGTTGAATTGAAAATAAAAAATAATTAATTAAATGCATGAGTAACATTTTAAAGATATAAAATAGAAATATGCATTACCAATCATAATTACATAATATGATAAGCGTTAAAGTCGAATTGCTTGCTAACAATTATTTTATCTTTTAGTTTAGATTAAAATTTATTAAAAAATTATGGTCAAAAGTTAATAATTAATTTTAACCACACATTTTATAAAATACACAATTTTTATTAACTTTTTCACTATAAATTCAATCAATTTTTTTTATTAAAATTTAATTAAAAAAAAAAACTCTCTCAATCAAGCACGTAAGGACAGCTCAATGATCTTTGTCAGAGTTTCAATAGAAAAAGGTGAGATTTTGTAATTTTACTGTGAATGTAGCAAGGGAGTGACTGAAGAAAGAATATTCCATTCAAAGGGAAAGGCAAGAATTGTAGGACATGGTTTGTTTTGGATTTGTTGTGCCATGTTTTAGTATACTGGTGAGATACACGTGCAGTATTTTAAGGGAAATTGGCGCAAATGGTCCCTAACGTATCACGTTAGTGCGCAAATGGTCCCTAACCTTTCATTTTTGGCTCAATAGTCCCTAACCTATTTATTTAGGTGCAGAAATGGTCCTTGTGGACGGATTCTGTTAAAAATCCGTTAAACAACCTTTTATTTAGGTGCGAAAATGGTCCCTCTCGTTGTTTTTGTCTTTATTAGTGGGGTAAAATTATCAAGTTACATTTTTCTTCCAATTGGTGTGCACCAAAATATAATTATAAGTTAGGGACTATTTGCGCAAAAAAAAAAGGAAAAGGTTAGGGACCATTTGCGCCAATTGAAAGAAATATGTAACTTGACAATTTTACCCTCACTAATAAAGACAAAAACAATGAGAAGGACCATTTTCGCACCTAAATGAAATGTTGTTTAACGGATTTTTAACTAAATCCGTCCACAAGGACCATTTTCGCACCTAAATGGATAAGTTAGGGACCATTACGCCAAAAATGAAAGGTTAGGGACCATTTGCGCACTAACGTGATACGTTAGGGACCATTTGCGCCAATTTCCCTTATTTTAATTAAATATTTAATACTGTCGTCATTGTTAATGAATTTCTTAATTATTTTCTTACTTATAAAGGACTAAGTAAAACATATATTAAAACTTAATAAGAAAACTATGCATTATTTATATGTGGGTGATATAGCTTCAATTGATCTTTAATAAGAACGTTCTTCGTTTTTAGATGATGTAATTAATGGTGTGTTGTTCATTTTAGAATTGATTAATACAAATCTTATAACTGAATATTTTAACTATGATCTCACAAAATTATTCTGCTGCGTTAAAGTTTAAACTTATTCCATATTTCTCCTCATTATGACCCGACTTTGTAAATTTTTTCAATTTTTCAATTTAATTTTGTTCATTCTATTGTATCAAACAATCAAAAAAGTTTTAAATCACACGAGTATCGTGAGATATGCATAAGATTTATTGTGAACTTGCGGTATTATAGATTAGCATACGTTGTTAATTAGTGATTTTATTTTCTTGATATATTGGACATGATTGTACTTATGGATATATTTTCCTTCTCTACTAATGTTACTTTCTACATTTAGAGTAGTACTCTCTTTCTTTTTTCTTGTATTTTGAGCTTGTGGGTAAATTTTTTTAGACTAAATTGTAATTTGATTCAGCAATTGCCCGAAAAATAACTTCAAATTATGTATTTTTTGTAATCTTGATAATTTTGTTGCTAACTTAATATAAGTAATTAATTGAAAAAGAGTTGTTTCGATTACAAATGATTTTGAAGTTCAAAGCGGGTTGCTTGATATATGTTACTATGGTTTAGCCTGAGAGGCTGAATCTAGAGCTTTATATATATATATGTGTGTGTGTGTGTGTGTGTGTGTGTGTGTGTGTGGAGTTGAATCTTGTTTCAATGGTTTAAATTATTACACATTTGGATAGCTTCTATTTGGAGAAAAATAAAAACAATATTTGATTGGGTATCTAAAATAATTAATATATCTGCAAAATTTTTGAATGATTTTTTGAAAGACATGACTAAAGTAAAAAAAAAAAAAAAAAAAAGTACTAGAGGAAGACGAAAAAAATGGAAACGTTGGAAAAAAATTGGAGCTGAAAAAAATCTACAATTTCAAAAAAAAAATGAAAAGGAAAAACAAGTAAACATGGAAAAGTTTTATAAAAATAATTTGTAGCTGGCACTCATTTCTAGAAACAGTGCCAACACTCAATTCACTCTTTTTTTTTTTTTTTTATTGAAAATGTAAATGTATATTAGATCAAAAGAGAATACATGTCGTAACAAAACTTAGCACCAATGCAAGGTACTAAGCAGAAAACAGAGCATCGAAATCAACAAAAAACACAGGGCATTTCCTGGGAAAACCAAACAAAACATGTACACTAGGCATACCCAGGTGAAAATAAAAGGTTAAGGAACTAAGGCTAAGGACTCAAAATGAATCAAAACATTAGGATACAAAGAAAACATAACTTTATATACACGTGTTTTAATCTTCCTAACTAAAGTAGCCGGATTAGCCTTAAGATTATCAAAAATCCATCTATTTCTCGCAATCCAAAGGTGATATACCGTAGCGGCAAATGCTGATCTTTTGGCCTTACTTTGAATCCATCAATTCACTCTTTTAATATATAAGGAATAGGGTTAAAGAGATTCTAAGCGTGTGTACTAACTACTAATTAAGTCATAAAACAAATATTTTGCAGCACATATAACACCCAATTCTCTATTAGTTTTGTTAGGAACGCTTTAGCGGATAGAGGCACCAAAATTGAGCTAACCAAGCTATTTCGGGTGGTTGATATTTCATTAGTCATAACTCTTTGTAGGAAATTCTAAATTCCGATTCGCAAAAAGCGTTAGACTTGTAATGCAATTACATTCCCAATGGCATATCCTTTACCTTGTGAAGATTTTTGTATCAAATTTTGTGTCCTAATTTCCTCACATACTCTAATCGTAAGTTTCTCAATTTGCTTATTCGGTTATCACTCCAAATCACCTTAAACTTCTTAACTTTATCTTCTTTCTCATCTTCCAATGTATGTTTTTTTTATCTTTATTTTGAAACCTCAATTTCTTCTTATTTTCTTGCCCATTTTACCGATGTAAATCGAGTTCGAGAATTTTATCCTACAATCACAAAAATGACTAAAATTCAATAGTTATTCGCTCTAAAACACTTGAAACTATACGAAAACTCTTCATTAAGGGGTCGAGATAAGTGTATAAATTACACTTATCAATTATATTTTGTTTGGCGTCTCTCGTCGTTGTTGTGATTTGAAAATTGTCAAAACATGTGCTATACAAAGTTGATTAATGAGCTGGGCATATAGAGAGTGATCAGTGGTTATTCCACTCTAGTGATCAAGTCAACTACTAATAGGACAACATGCTAGTCGACATAAATGATACACACAATCCTTGAATTTTTGAAGTAATCTAAGTCCTATATGCTATTGTTTATCAAATACTCTTGTTTTACATTGGAAAGAGTTTGTCTTCTTAAATTGGCCGATAGCGAAGACGAATAATAATGATCTCTTTGATATTTTTATCAAATATTACTTTTGTTTTATATAAAACATACAATTTCGCTTTAAGTAAAAATAGTTTTAGTTGTATTTCATTTCGAGTTAGCTAAAGATAGACATTTTATTTGACCAACTCAATGAATTTGGAAGTCGGCGTGAATATATGTCTAATTTTCACTTTCACGTCTTCATAATGTATATCTAAAAATTAAAAGAAATCCAAACACACTTTTATAATACAACTCTTCTTAATTACTCAAAGCAATTCTTGATAACTATGCCTTTGAATCAATAACTAGTATATCACCCGTGCGATGCACGGTACTTAATTTTCATGATAGTGAATTTAAAATATTATAAACGTATATTGTTTATTTATTACATTCAAATAAAAAAGGGTATCATATAAATAACATTTGATTACTCATTGATATTGAAAAAAAAAAAACAATATAACTAATTCAGATTTGGAAACACCTATTTGAAAACCAAGTTTGTGGTCGGACTGAGATATTCTTTGAATTGTATGAATTTAATTTTGAAATTATCATATTTAGTTTATTAGTTTAATTGACTTATTATTTTTAATCAATAAATCAGATCATTTGATAATATAACACAATATGTTTTCCGTGTGTTGATTTTTTTTTAACTGTAACTTATTTAAATCTATTGTGTGAAGCATAAAAAATTTGTGGAAAAAACAAATCAATTTTTGGAAAACTATTACATTATTGCCAATAGTTCTCGTGCATTGATGCTAATTTTTTTTGAAAACATAACTTATTTAAAATCCTCAACCGGTATAAATTAAGAACTTGGAACACATAACCTCATCTATTTTGTGTTTTCAAGTGAATTTTTCTTGTTGTGGAAGATGTGCATTTTTTTTTAAAATGTTAATTCTTAATATTTTTCATTGTAACCAAGTATCATACAAAATTAAAACATCGGAAAGCTCATCTTAATTAAATTATATTGGAATACTGATTATTTATATTGGAATATTTTTTATTAATTACCTGAAGTTGAACAATTAATTAATTAAATTAATTAAATTTTAATATTATCAAATATTAAAATTTTGTCATTTGATTTAATTATATTTTTTTGCTCACTCGTGTAAATATAAATAATAATAATATTATTATAAAATATAATATAAATACTTTAATATTATGTAATATATAATATAAATAATATAATATTAAAATTATTGAGTAATTTTCTATTATAATTTAAAAAATAATTTTTGAGTATGCATAGATAAGTTTTTTTAATAATTGACACAAATATTATTACATGGATTGACTTTTCATAACAGTATAAATCTTATCATTTGTTTAAATCAAATAAATGTGTTTTCCTATCTCTATTTAATAGTCAGATTTTGTATTTATACATATTTTGTAAATTGCAACTAATTTTAAATGTTTCTTAGTTAACGTGGAAAAAAAAACAGAATTTAAGGGAATACTTGATTATCATTTTCTGGTTTTTAAAAAGTGTTTCCGGCTTAATTTTTGGCACAGCTCATTAAATTACCCACTAATTTTTATATTATAATTTAAAAATTAATTTTCTAAATTGTAAAGATTGAGATCGCTTTAATGGTATTATGCAAATTCATTATTTTTCTATTTGTAGACAATTAGTAATATTTACATACTCTAAATCTTATATTGCCTAATTAATGTAGAATTCAAATTTGTTATTACTAATAATTGTCTACATATATTTAAATAAGAATCTGCAAATTTGTGTGAAACCAATTAAAGAATTTGAATTTTTTTTTTTGCATTTATCGTATATAATATTAAATGTGACACTTCGTTTTTTGCAACGAAAAAAAAAACAATCAATGTGTGAAACCAATTAAAGAAAACAAACTCCTATGCATCATTTATGGCAGAATTTATCAAATCAATGTGTGAAACCAATTAATGAAAACAAACTCCTATGCAGCATTTATGGTGGAACTTACCAAATTTGAAAAGAAAAAATGGCGAAAAAATGTGTGCGTGAAATTTTCGATGGTTATCCTATATATATATATATATATATATATATATATATATATATATATATATATATATATATATATATATATATATATATATATATACACACACATGTGTTTGTGGAGAATGTAAAATTTGTTTTATTATAATTATGTAGAAATTGAAACGTCTTGCTACAGTGGATTTTATTAAATGGAAATGCTACAGTGGATTTTATTAAATGGAAATGCAAGGCCAACTATACAATTTGTCAACAAAATGTTTAAAAACAATGTATGCATAGATAAGGTTTTTTAATAATCGACACAAATATTATTACATGGATTGATTTTTCATAACAGTATAAATCTTATCATTTGTTTAAATCAAATGAATGTGTTTTCCTATCTCTATTTAATAGTCAAATTTTGTATTTATATATATTTTTTAAATTGCAACTAATTTTAAATGTTTCTTAGTTAACGTGGAAAAAAAATAAACAGAATTTAAAGGAATACTTGATTATCATTTTCTGGTTTTTAAAAAGTGTTTCCGGCTTAATTTTTGGCACGGCTCATTAAATTACCCACTAATTTTTATATTATAATTTAAAAATTAATTTTCTAAATTGTAAAGATTGAGATCGCGTTAATGATATTATGCAAATTTATTATTTTTCTATTTGTAGACAATTAGTAATATTTACATACTCTAAATCTTATATTGACTAATTAATGTAGAATTCAAATTTGTTATTACTAATAATTGTCTACACATATTTAAATAAGAATATGCAAATTTGTGTGAAACCAATTAGGGTGTGTTTGATTTGGCCAAATTTTCCATGGACAATGAAGATTTTCTGCCTATTTTCCAACTTGGTTGTTTGATTGCCCAAAATTTTCCATGAAAATGCATTTTCCCACCTATTTTCCTTGTTTTGTTTGATTGCAATCTTTTTTTTTTTCCATGGAAATTTTTTTCTCATTTTCCCACTTTTGGCCACATTTTCCTTGTTTTCAAGGGAAATATTTTCTTTGTGGGATAGGAGAATTTATTTTCCATGGAAAATTTGTTAACCTTTTCCAACCCATTTATTTTCCATAGAAAAGGCGTTAACCTTTTCTAACCCATAATTTCTTGGTAATTCATTTCTATAGAAAATATTTTCTTTCCACTCAAATTTTCCGCTTGCAATCAAACACAGCCTTAAAGAATCTGATTTTTTTTTTTTTTTTTGCATTTATCGTATATAATATTAAATGTTACACTTCGTTTTTTGCAAGGAAAAAAAAACAATCAATGTGTGAAACCAATTAAAGAAAACAAACTTCTATGCATCATTTATGGCGGAATTTACCAAATCAATGTGTGAAACCAATTAATGAAAACAAACTCCTAGATATAGATATATAGATTTCATATACATGTGTTTGTGGAGAATGTAAAATTTGTTTTATTATAATTATGCAAAAATTGAAACGTCTTGCTACAGTGGATTTTATTAAATGAAAATGCTACAGTGGATTTTATTAAATGGAAATGCAAGGCCAACTATACAATTTGTCAACAAAATGTTTAAAAACAATGTGTACACACGTTTTATTTTCCATTTTTAATGTGAAAACCATGGTGCATTAATTTAATACTTTTGTATAATTTCGAAATCAATTTGCTCGGCTTCAAATGATGCATTTAATTTATTTGAATAATTTTGAAATCAATCCGGTTGAATAGTAGGAATAACAATTTTTAATTGGGCATACAAAACAATCAAACAATCAATATTGTGTATTTATGGCAGAATTTAATTGGGCATCAAAAATAAACAAACAATCAATATAGTGTATTTATAGCAGAATTACCAAATATGGAAAGACTAAAGTGGCGGGAAACTGTGTGCGTGATATTTTGACGGTTATCCTATTATAATATATATATAGAATATAGATATAGATTAACTAGAAAATGATTGGTTGGATCCAATAATCTGATCCATGAAAACCTTAAGATTCACATTGGAAGAACCACCTTCTTTCACCGCATCCTTAGCCAGATTCTTCCACTTTTGAGCTTGCTTTCTCATGTCTTCTCCTCTCTTTCCACCTCCCATAACAATTTCTAAGCACCTCGCAACCTCGTCCGCCATTACAATTCCTCCATCTGCAGCAGCCAATCTCATGCCAGTCTTCCAAAAATCTTGTAAAAGTTTTGCATTCATAGGCTGATCAGCCCATTGAGGAAATGCCACCACGGGCACCCCGGAAACCAAACTTTCAATACAAGAATTCCACCCGGAATGAGTCAAGAAACAGCCCACAGAAGGGTGTGACAAAACTTCCAATTGGGAACACCATGGAACAATCATACCTTGTTTTTCGACTTCTTTAATGAAACTTAAAGTGTTGGCTTCTCTAGTCACCCACAAGAATGGTTTATGGCTTTCGATCAGCCCTTTAGCAATCTCTTCCATTTGTTGTTTCGATAAACTGGAAAAGCTTCCGAAAGCTACATAAATAACAGATAATTTGTCTTTTGAATTCAACCAATCCATGTAATCTACTGTCTTCTGTATAAGATCACCTCCAAATGAGGTGTCCAAAGGATCCTTCCCATCTAAAAATGCAGAAGGAATCAAAGGTCCAATGCCCATCAAGTCATACTTATCTATAGCTCTTAAGGCCTCGAATTCCAATGCATCAAATGTGTTCACAAGTATTTTCTGCTTCGTCCCAGCTCTATCAAGAATCTCAAAATGCTCTTCGAAAGCAGGGAGAGCAAAATTGTAGATTACAGGGCTTGAAGACTGCATAAAGGATGGCAAATCACAAGATTTAAGCAACAATGGCAGTCCTGGAAGTTCAATAACTTCACTGTTTTCTCCTCTAAAATCCACATTCTTATTGAAATACTGATAATAAACATATAGAACAGTGGCTGGTTGATTCCAAAGAAGCGTGGATGGGATTTGAAGCTGATTTGCTACTTCTCCTGCCCATGTAATGAGGGTAGAGTACACTATATGTGTAAACTTCTGGCCTTCTTTTTCTTGAGCCATGATAAGATTTGTCACAGCTTCAGAACCGCAAGTTCTGAGGGATAACATGAAATCCTGAAAATTATGAGCACTCGTCCAGCCGTCGTCATAACCATCAGAAAAAGGAGCCAAAGTCAGGCCTGGTATTGTTGAGGCAGCTTCAGACATACGACGGATTGCAGACAGACTAGTGGTGAGGGTGACCTTGGCTCCCATTTGCAGAAGACGCTTTGCAAATTGGAGGGCTGGATTTATGTGGCCCTGACCTGGAAAACTCACAAGAAGGATATGGCAATTCACCATGTTGGAATTTGAGATTTCTATATGGCTTAGGTCGGATTGGGATATGGAGTACTTTATAACTGGTTGATGATGTTGACACATGACGTTTGTGATGACACAAGTTTCTTTGTATAATTCAAAGAAGACAATGTTTGCTACTAAAAGCATCTCCAATGCACTTTGTCTATTGTTTTTTAGACGTGTCACATAAGCACATATAGACGAAGTTATAAAAAATCATCTCCAATGCATGCTGACAAGGACTACATCTATCTGATGTGACACATTAAAATATAGACTTCGTCTAGAAGTCCGTCTAGACGGAGTGAGTCAGCAAATTTAATTTTAGACAGAGTGCATTGGAGATGAATTTTAATTTGACCGTCTATTCTATAGACGTGGTGCCACATGGATTGAAAGTTTGTCTATTTTACTTGCCACATAGACTACAATAGATGGAGTGCATTGGAGATGCTCTAACATCACGCATGTTTATTGTTTGATGGTATTGAAATTATTTTTTAAGAGTTTATAATCGGTGAATGTATGTGTACTCAAATAAAAAATTTGACAACAAAAATAATATTAATAAAAAAACTCAAAAAAAAAAGAGCGAAGAAAAATATACTGTTGTAACTAAAACAAAAACAAGAAAGAAGAAAACCAAATTTATAGTTTTAAGATAATAGATTGAGGTGATGAGTAGAGCTTGAAGATGATCGTTTGAGGGAGAGTTTCGTTTGAAGGAAGAAATTGAAAACGTAGTGACACACGGACATAATCTTTTTTCTTTCCATAGCGAAGAAAATCTCTTTACAGTCGGTGATATGTAGATTCTATAGAATGTGTGAATAATAAGTTTGTACTAAGTTGTAGGTATTACTAAATGTGTGGATAAAAATATGTTTAATTAGTTGAAATTATAATTTAAGCAATGATAAACAAGCACATTAGTGCATGTTTAGAAGTGCAAAAATTATTTTTTTAAGTGCTTATAAATTGTGGTCCCATAGAATATATGAATAATAAGAAGATAATAAATTGTGTGTGCTACGATATATATATATATATATATATATATATATATATATATATATATATATATATATATATATATATATATATATATATATAAATCAATTTAAATTTAGAAGAGCAAGCTATTAGACACAAGGAAGTACAAAACACCAATTCATGGCCAAGTGAGCTTACAAATTCAAACCAAACTCTAACTTTGAAAACTCACAAATTGGATTACACACGATTCTGACAACACGTAACACAGTGGAAAAAGAGTATCTTTTCAAATTGGGTTTCTTTTGATGGTCAAGATTCAAGATCAATTGTAATTATCTCTTTGATCTTTTACTTTAAAAAGAAATATTCATTTCATTTTTGTTAAAAATAGTGTTTAGCCATAGTAATGTGTCAATTATGAGTAGGGATGGCAAAAATATTTGATCCGTCCCAAATTTGATAGAAATATGCTCTGAGTAGAACGAAAAATTCTTGATCTGCGGGTCAGCAGGACGGATCGGTGTGATCCATGGTGGATTAGATCATGTGTGCCACGATCCAATCCGCCCCATTTGAAAAATAAAGAAAGAAAAAGAAAGAAAGAAATAGTAAAGTTTGTTTCAATATTTATTTAATTTTTTGAATAACAATTGACCAAAAATAAAAAAAAAATAAAAAAAATTCACGGAACATTATGTGAATCACTATTTTAATCCGCTCTGCTCCGACTCGAATCCAATCCTGCCCAAGAAATGCTGGATCCGATCTAAAGGATTTTCTATATTTTTCCCTCCTCTTTTTTGGAAGATACCAAAATTTGTCTTTTTGGTAGAGGCGGAATTAAGGAAAATGTAAAATGTATGCTTAAATCAAAGACAATAGAACCCATGGAAACAACTTCATTAAATAAACTATGAGAACAAAACCTTCTTACTGTAAAATTTAATTAAATTAAAGCTTCAGCTCCGACCCGGATCCAATCCTCACCAAGAAATGTCGGATCCGATCCGCGAATTTGAATCTTCTCGAAATATTGTGGGATGGATACAGATCAGGCTGATCCGATCCGAATCCGCCCCGTTGCCATTACTAATTTCGAGTAAGGTTAGACTTTATATGTTATATAGTTTGACTCAATTCATTTATTTAATATTTGAGATTCTATCTTAAAATTCAACAATAAGAGTAATTCAGATACTTGTATATTAATTAATATTTTCATATTTATTGGACGTGTCTTAATATGATGTTAATTTCAACAACGGTCATAGAAGTTTTAAAAACATTTCAAAATTATTGTTGAAGTTGTTTTCTTATAGTATTAGTCACAGAAGTTTGATATCCTTACAACAAAAGTTAATTTGTTAACATTGTTAAACTTAGTAGTTTACGTGTCACCGTTAAATGCTACGTGGCATAAACATCGTTTATTTTTTGACCACGTTAGAATTTTTTTTAAAAAAAAAAACAAATATTTGCTAACAAAGAAGGGGGAAAAAAAAGGAAACAAAGAAAATCAATTTTTTTGCTCTTTTTTAGGGGCAAAATTTGCTTTCTTTCTTTCTTTTCTTTTTTTAAAAGCATATCTTTTCATTGCTATAGCCACTTTCTTAACGAAAGTTTGCATGACTACTTTTGAAAAATGTATACTATCAATACGTCGAACATAAGTTTTTCAAGTCGTCTCATTTTTGCATAGTAATGCTACCTAATGAATTAACAACCTCTCCATGCTTTTTCAAGAAACGTGTGTCACACTTGACTCTCTCCCAATTTTTATGAATGTGTTATAAATTGATATATTAGAGTGCGTTTGATTGCAAGTATTGAATTTGGGTGGAAAGAAAACGAATTCCATGGAATTGAATTGTCAAGAAATAGTTAAACCAACAATTGTCAATTGAAAGCAAATTTTACCTAGAAAATAAAACCCCCTTCCCTCCCCTCCCCTCTAAGAAAACGTTTTTTTTGTTTCAAGAAAAATAGGGTAATTTATGTAGAAATGAGAAAACGTTTACTTGGAAAAAAAAAAGACCATCAAACACCATATTAGATGAAAAATAGGTGCAAAAAGACTTTTTCCATGGAAAATTGTGGCAATGCAAACGAAAAGAAAGAAAATAGGTGGAAAAAAAGCTTTTACCATGAAAAAATGTAGGAAATCAAACGCGCCCTTAGTGTCGAATAGACAACAAAGAAAACAAAGAAAGTCCCGTTATACTATAGTTTTTGTTTGCATTTAGGTCATGATAGAGCTGGTTGTTTGGCATTAAAAGAAGGCAAAAAGATTCTTGAAGATAGAGAATCATTGCAGGCGTCAGGAAGGCTCATGGTGGCCAACGCTGGTGCTGCCACCCACGAGCAGAGGCAAAGCGGGAAGGAAAATCTTGACATTTTACATGATTCTCATAGACGGTATTAATTTGTTGAACTAAAAATCTAAATGATTATGCTCTTAAATGATAGTTTGTCACTTCCTTGTCCACATGTATGTTACCTGCACATTCATAAAACATCGTTAGTATGCACACATCACCATTCTAGAAAAAAGGACTGACCATCAGCACTCCAATGATGAGGTCAACTGTCGAAAAACATAAGACCAAATAAAATATTGGGTGTACGAGAGATAACACTCCAAGTGTATGTATTTATAGGTAAATTTTGTTTTTTTTTTTTAAGTGATATGTGTAATAAATTAAAGTTAGAAATGGCTGGTGTTAGAGAGTCGCGAAAATCGTTGTCCTAAAGTCGTGTGGCCTCTCCTTCGTGCGGGTATTGTCAGCACTGCACGGCTCCAAAATAAAATTATTTTAGCTCATAGCCGATTCTCCTTCTATGGGCACGACCAAATGGAGATAAAAACGGGCATTTTAACTAGTTGCCAAAAACAAAAATAAGTATAGTGTAGAGAGTATTTTTCTAATCTTGTAGTCTTGTGATGTGTCTAAAACATGAAACTACGCTTCATTTTATAGTAGAAAATTCAACCCCCACTTTGATGAAAATTTATGTCATTCAAATTGGTTTTAATCATGAAATTAATGAGTTTTGAATTTGTTTAAAAACTAGAAATTAAATCAAATTAATTTGAATGTTTAAATCTTTATTTTAGGTTACAAGAGTCCCCCACAAGACTTAAACATTCAAACAATATATATATATATATATAATGGCAACATTATACTGTGTAATAGGTGTAGGTGTCTTCAGAACTTGAACCTCACTTAGTGATGACAATTTCCATTTGAGGGAGCCATAATAGACTAAGCCTTGAATTAGGTCCATTTGTCCAAACTTCAATTGTCCCACACACAGTATCGAATTACGCTCAGTTCATAGCGGGTAGCGCTGTTAATGGCCATGCGCTCTTATCTTGATTCTAGTAAGAGTCTCTAGGGAATAGCCCAATCCCATAGCCACGGCCTCATGGCAACTCTTACATAGGTGAGTCCTCCAGGGGCACGTGTGACCCGCACCTCGCGAGAGTATTCCCGCCTCGGTACTCATTCAAGGTTAAACCCTTCCTAACATCACATAATATACCATTATCATCATAGGGATGAACACAAATAATATAGTGCTATCTTAAGTCACACTGTACAGGTTGTTTCTACCCATTGAACCTTCTTCATGGGATCTCCAATCACAAAAGGTTGGGTAACTCCCGTAGGTGACTTCCTTGTAGTCTTAAGCCCATCCCCCTCGATGATTCATCAACACATTTTTTTTTGTGTGTAAATCCTTTGTTAAGTTGTCTGCCAAATTCTTCTCAGATCTTACAAAATTTAGAGAAATCACACTTCTCGTTAATAAGGCATTAACTGACTTATGTCTTGCTTTTATATGTCTATTTACCTTCTTACTCGAATGAGATTGATTCACAAGTTCTATTACAATCTTACAGTCACAATGTATAGAGATAGCTTGAATTAGTCTACTTATTAAAGATATGTCTAGTAATAGATTTCTTAGCCATTCAGCATTGGTACAAGTAGTATCTAATGCTATTAATTCCGATTCTAGAGTACTTCTCGATATAATAGTTTGCCTTTTTGAACCCCAAGATATAGTTGCACCACCTAACATAAATACATATCTAGTAGTAGACTTGATATCCACTGTCAGTTATCCAATTTGCATCACTATATCCTTCAACCACATATGGAAAATTTTTATAACATATAGAATAATCTAACGTACCTCGAAGATATTTAAGTACTCTCTCTAGTGCATACCAATGTTCCTTATTTAGATTGTTAGTATACCTACTAAGCCTCCCAACACCAAATGATATATCTGGTCTTGTCCTATTCGCTATATACAACAAAGACCCAATTAATTGAGAATACTACAACTGTGAAACTGGTTCACCTAAATTCTTCTTCAAGTACATATTTGAATCATATGGAGTAGATACTTGCTTAATATCATAATACCTGAACTTTTTTAACATCTTCTCGATAGCACTTGACTAATTTAATAGAATTCTTTAAGATGTTTTCTTTAATTATATTCCTATAATTATATGAGCTTCTCCCAAATCTTTCATTTCGAAATTCTTAGACAAATATTTCTTCACATCATTAACAACTCCTAGATTTGTCCCAAATATTAATATGTCATCTACATATAAACAAAGTATCACATGCTCATTATTATCTTCCTTGCAATACACACACTTGTCATGTCCATTAACTTTAAATCCATATCCTAATATAACTTTGTTGAACTTTTCATGCCACTATTTAAGAGCTTGTTTTAACCCATGTAATGACTTCATCAATTTACATACCTTATGTTCTTGTCTTTTCACTTTATAACCATCGGGTTGATCCATATATATATCTTCATTTAAGTCACCATTCAGAAATGCAATCTTAATATTCATTTAATGAATAATCAACTTATGAACAGTAGATAATGCTAACATAGTCCTAATAGTCCTAATAGTAGTTATTCTAGCAATAGGAGATTATGTA
The DNA here is from genome assembly GCA_030279155.1 of Forsythia viridissima. NCBI lineage: Eukaryota > Viridiplantae > Streptophyta > Magnoliopsida > Lamiales > Oleaceae > Forsythia > Forsythia viridissima. Next base: position 7,819,637 of record CM059036.1, read on the forward strand.
TCAAAATAATCAACTCCTTCACTTTGAGTGAATTCCTTTGCTAATAGCCTAGCTTTATATTTATCAATATTACCATCAGGTTTCAACTTCTTCTTGAATACCCACTTACATCTTATAACCTTACTTCCTTGAGGTAAATCACACAAAACCCAGGTATTATTTTTTATAATTGACTCATATTCATCATTGGTAACTTCTTTTCTATAAGGTGTATCTATAGATGACATATCATCTTTATATATTTTAGGTTCACCTTCAACTAAATATGTGAAGAATTCTTCTCCAAAACTTTTCTCCGTTCTATTCCATTTACTTCTCCTAAGTTCAGATTCAACTTCTAAAAATGAACTAGATGGAGTATTATTTAAAATCACACTTCTAGATGTAGAGTGTTCACTTAGAATCCTAGTCTTAAAAGGAAAAAATCTTCAAAATAGGTAGCATTCCAAACTTCTATAATAGTATTATTCGAAATACTACTAACTTCAGAATTTACAATTAAAAATCGATTCTATAATAGGTAGCATCCCTAGCTTCTATAAAAAATATATATAATTAATTTAAATTATAATTTAAATTTAGACTAACAGGCTATTAGACATGTGGAAGTACACCACCAATTCATGGCCAAGTTAGCTTACAAATTCAAACCAAACTCTAACTTTGAAAACTCACAAATTGGATTACACACGATTATGACAACACGTAACATAGTGGAAAAAAGACTATCTTTTCAAATTGGGTTTCTTTTGATGGTCAAGATTCAAGATCAATTGTAATTATCTCTTTAATCTTTTACTTTAAAATAGAAATATTCATTTCATTTTTGTTAATAATAGTGTTTAGCCAAAGTAGCGTGTCAATTCTTCTGAGTAAGGTTAGACTTTATATGTTATATAGTTTGACTCAATTCATTTATTTAATATTTGAGATTCTATCCTAAAATTCAACAATAAGAGTACTTCAGACACTTGTATATTAATTAATATTTTCATATTTATTGGATGTGTCTTAATATGGGGTTAATTTCAACAATGGTTACAGAAGTTTTCAAAAAATTTCATGTTTATTGTTGAAATTATTTCCCTACACTACTAGGCACTGATGTTTGATATCCTTACAACAAAGGTCAATTTGTTAACATTGTTAAACTTAGTAGTCTACGTGTCACCGTTAAAAACTACGTGGCATAAACGTTGTTTATTTTTGGACCACGTTAGAAATTTGTTTTTTTTTACAAAAAAAAAAAAAAAAACCAAATGTTTGCCGACAAATAAGGAAAATTGCTCTTGCCCCCCCACCCCCCCCCCCCCGACCAAAAAAAATAAAATAAAAAAAGGAAACAAATGAGCCATTTTTTTTTTTTTTTTGTGTTGTAAAATTATAGATAGTGATGAATAACTATTTGGTTTTATCTAGATGTCTATGTAGTTATCTATTTACTCCATAATAGTGTATTCTAGTCAAGTTGTAACTCCCATTGGAACCTTATAAATAAGAGTCATTGTTATAATAAATTTACACACTTGAGTTTTGACTCTCTATTCTCATCTATTTTTCTAGTTTCAAAACATGTTATCAGGATGATAGAGATATAGAGAAAATTCGAGAGTTAGTTTAGAAAAATCAAAAAATCTGTGCAGTCTGTGCATCGGTGATCAAATATTGATATCTCAGCGATTCATGGTCCAATCATTTTGAAATTTGGATAAAAAGTTCAAAACTCATTTTTCTTGAAATCCAATGACTACAAATTAAGATCCGGTGGTTCATTCGTGAGAAATCATTATATAAACAGAAGTAAAGTTGAAATTGTATATATGGAGATGAAGCTAATTGAGTTAACAAAGCGATCTTTATTTTCTACTCATGAACAAATGTTAGTATTCTATTTGCTATCATCTTTGATTATATATTTTTCAGTATTGATAAGTAGTAGACAAGTATTGCTTGAATATTATTAATTATTACATATCAATATTTAAAATAATATTTTGTTAGTATTCCTAAAAATTATCAATTTATAGAAATTAATATTCCAGAAGAATAATTCGCTGGTCTTCCTGAAGAAACCCAACTTTATATTTTATTAATATTTCAGTAGAATACATTTGCTCCCGAATAGCGTAATTTATTAGATTTATTATTAAGTTATTGCTCCCGAAAATTGTAATTTTATAAATCTAATATCTTACAAAAATATTATGCTAAAGAGTAAATTTCTATACAGTTCAATTTTTTTAAAATAATTTATTGTTACTCCTGAAGAAGCAAAATGTTACTTTGATATTCTAGAAGAATATTACTTGCTCCCGAAGAGCATAATTTAAAATATCTAATATTATGCTATTGTTCCTCAAGAGCAAATTTTTATAAAGTTTAACATTTTAAAATTATTTGTTTTTGCTCCTGAAGAAGCACCGAGTATATTAATATTCTGACATAATAATACTTGCTCTCGAAGAGCATAATTTTATAAGATCTAACATCTATTATGATTTTGCTCCTGATGAGTAAATCTTTAAATAATTTAATATTCCTAAATAATAATATGTTGTTACTCTTGAAGTTGTACAATATTATATTAATATTTCAGTCGAACATTACTTGTTCTCAAAGAGCGTAATTTTATAAGATCTATAATTTTATAAAAATATTGTATTAATACTCATTGAGAAGTATAACGTTATGAATATTAATATTTTAAAAGAAAATGATATTGTTGTTTCTGAAGAAACACAAAGAATAAAAAATATTCTAAAAGAATACTGCTTTGTTACTTCTAAGAAGCACAACTTAATTAAACGAATATTATATGACTGCTTTTAAAGAAACATAAATTTTTACATATCAATATTCTAGAAAAAAATATTGTGTTGTTGCTTTTGAAGAAGCACAACGTTACAATTCAAAATATTAATGTTATGTAATATTAGAGTATTGATACTCTTAAAGAAGTACAATAAACTTATGAGACAATTTTCCATTCTTCATTTCTCCATTCTTGTGAGACAAGGAACATAAACTTGTTTCCCAAATAAATGAAAAATATACTTGCTAAATTGTATTGAACCAGAAGTTCAATACTTCAAAATTTTATTGATTGGCAATACTGGTTAAACCATTCCGGATCAATATGATGCGAATTATTAATGAGAATAACTATTTAAAACCAGAAGATTTTTCAATATAATGAATTCTTACATGATGCTTATTCTCATGGCATATAAACCTATAGAAATCCCCTCCCTTTTGGTCTGGGTGGGGTGGGGTGGGGTGGGGTGGGGTGGGGTGGGTTGAGAAGATGGTGAATTTTTTTTTTAAATACAAAAATAAATTAAATTTTAAAATAAGACTGGTCCAGTTTCTTTGTGGCTCAAAAGTAGGTTGAATTGACCTAGTAAATATGAGACCGTATAAAATCGAGCTAGGTTGAGCATAATTAAAAAATTTATTTGTGACAAATTTATTTTTCTTTTTATGTTGTAATGATAAAATTAAAGTTTGAATTCTAAATAATATGATTACTTAATAATAATAAAATAATTTTAATTAGCACACTCGTTAATAATTACGAATTTCAATTTTAGTTATTTTATAATAGTTCATAAAATATACAAAATAATTTAATATATTGTCAATTTGTTAGTTTTTCTTTTAATATTTTTTAATAAAAAAAATTAAAGTATCGGACTCATTTTCACTTTTTTTAAAGATAAGGAATCCAATTGTAAATTTCTTTAATTAAAAGTAAAAATATTTTTGTCTTTTTTCATCAAATAAGGATCAAATTTCCCATATTTTAATTAAATATTTAATACTGTCGTCATTATTAATGAATTTCTTAATTATTTTCTTACTTATAAAGGACTAAGTAAACATATATTAAAACTTAATAAGAAAACTATGCATTATTTATATGTGGGTGATATAGCTTCAATTGATGTTTAATAAGAACGTTCTTCGTTTTTAGATGATGTAATTAATTGTGTGTTGTTCATTTTAGAATTGATTAATACAAATCTTATAACTGAATATTTCAACTATGATCTCACAAAATTATTCTGCTACGTTAAAATTTAAACTTATTCCATATTTCTCCTCCTTATGACCCGACTTTGTAAATTATTTCAATTTTTCAATTTAGTTTTGTTCATTCTATTGTATCAAACAATCAAAAGAGTTTTAAATCACACGAGTGTCATGAGATATGCATAAGATTTATTGTGAACTTGCGGTATTATAGATTAGCATAAGTTGTTAATTAGTTATTTTATTTTCTTGATATATTGGACATGGTTGTACTTATGGATATATTTTCCTTCTCTACTAATGTTACTTTCTACATTTAGAGTAGTACTCTCTTTCTTTTTTCTTGTATTTTGAGTTTGTGGGTAAATTTTTTTGGACTAAATTGTAATTTAATTCAGCAATTGCCAGAAAAATAACTTAAAATTATGTATTTCTTGTAATTTTGATAATTCTGTTGCTAACTTAATATAAGTAATTAATTGAAGGAGAGTTGTTTCAATTACAAATGATTTTGAAGTTGAAAGTGGATTGCTTGATATATGTTACTATGATTTAGCCTGAGAGGCTGAATCTAGAGCTTAATATATATACGTGTGGAGTTGAATCTTGTTTCAATGGTTTAAATTATTACGTATTTGGATAGCTTCTATTTGGAGAAAAATAAAAACAATATTTGATTAGGTATCTAAAATAATTAATATATCTACAAAAATTTTGAATGATTTTTGAATGATTTTTTGAAAGACATGACTAAAGTAAAAAAAAAAAAAAGTACTATAGGAAGACGAAAAAAATGGCGAAACGTTGGAAAAAAATTAGAGCTGAAAAAAATCTACAATTTCAAAAAAAAAATGAAAAGGAAAAACAAGTAAACATGGAAAAGTTTTATAAAAATAAATAGTAGTTTGGCACTCATTTCTAGAAACAGTGCCAACACTCAATTCACTCTTCTTCTTTTTTTATCGAAAATGTAAATGTATATTAGATCAAAAGAGACTGTACATGCCGTAACAAAACTTAGCACCAATGCAAGGTACTAAGCTGAAAACAGAGCATCGAAATCAACAAAAAACACAGGGCATCTCCTGGGAAAACCAAACAAAACATGTACATCGGGCATACCCAGGTGAAAACAAAAGGTTAAGGAACTAAGGCTAAGGACTCAAAATGAATCAAAACATTAGGATACAAAGAAAACATAACTTTGTATACATGTGTTTTAATCTTCCTAACTAAAGTAGCCGGGTTAGCCTTAAGATTATCAAAAATCCATCTATTTCTCGCAATCCAAAGGTGATATACCGTAGCGGCAAATGCTGATCTTTTGGCCTTACTTTGAATCCATCAATTCACTCTTTTAATATATAGGGAATAGGGTTAAAGAGATTCTAAGCGTGTATACTAACTACTAATTAAGTTATAAAACAGATATTTTGCAGCACATATAACACCCAATTGTCTATTAGTTTTGTTAGGAACGCTTCAGCGGATAGAGGCACCAAAATTGAGCTAACCAAGCTATTTCGGGTGGTTGATATTTGATCAGTCATAACTCTTTGTAGAAAATTCTAAATTGCGATTCGCAAAAAGCATTAGACTTGTAATTCAATTACATTCCCAATGGTATATCCTTTACCTTGTGAAGATTTTTGTGTCCTAATTTCCTCACTTACTCTAATCGTAAGTTTCTCAATTTACTTATTCGGTTATCACTCCAAAGCACCTTAAACTTCTTAACTCTATCTTCTTTCTCATCTTCCAATGTATGTTTTTTTTATCTTTATTTTGAAACCTCAATTTCTTCTCATTTTCTTGCCCATTTTACCGATGTAAATCGAGTTCGAGAATTCTATCCTACAATCACAAAAATGACTAAAATTCAATAGTTATTTGCTCTAAAACACTTGAAACTATACGAAAACTCTTCATTAAGGGGTCGAGATAAGTGTATAAATTACACTTATCAATTATATTTTGTTTGGCGTCCCTCGTCGATGTTGTGATTTGAAAATTGTCAAAACATGTGCGATACAAAGTAGATTAATGAGCTCAGCATATAGAGAGTGATCAGTGGTTATTCCACTTTAGTGATCAAGTCAACTACTAATAGGACAGCAAGCTAGTCGAAATAAATGATACACACAATCCTTGAATTTTTGAGGTAATCTAAGCCCTTTATGCTATTGTTTATCAAATACTCTTGTTTTACATTGGAAAGAGTTTGTCTTCTTAAATTGGCCGATAGCGGAGACGAATAATAATTATCTCTTTGATATTCTTATCAAATATTACTTTTGTTTTATATAAAACATACAATTTTGCTTTAAGTAAAAATAGTTTTAGTTGTATTTCATTTCGAGTTAGCTAAAGATAGACATTTTATTTGACCAACTCAATGAATTAGGAAGTCGGCATGAATATATGTCTAATTTTCACTTTCACGTCTTCATAATGTATATCTAAAAATTAAAAGAAATCCAAACACACTTATATAATACAACTCTTCTTAATTACTCAGAGCAATTCTTGATACCTATGCCTTTGAATCAATAATTAACTAGAAAATGATTGGTTGGATCCAACGATCTGATCCATGAAAACCTTAAGATTCACATTGGAAGAACCACCTTCTTTCACTGCATCCTTAGCCAGATTCTTCCACTTTTGAGCTTGCTTTCTCATGTCTTCTCCTCTCTTTCCACCTCCCATAACAATTTCTAAGCACCTCGCAACCTCGTCCGCCATTACAATTCCTCCATCTGCAGCAGCCAATCTCAGGCCAGTCTTCCAAAAATCTTGTAAAAGTTTTGCATTCATAGGCTGATCAGCCCATTGAGGAAATGCCACCACGGGCACCCCGGAAACCAAACTTTCAATAGAAGAATTCCACCCGGAATGAGTCAAGAAACAGCCCACAGAAGGGTGTGACAAAACCTCCAATTGGGAACACCATGGAACAATTATACCTTGTTTTTCGACTTCTTTAATGAAACTCAAAGTGTTGGCTTCTCTAGTCACCAACAAGAATGGTTTCTGGCTTTCGATCAGCCCTTTAGCAATCTCTTCCATTTGTTGTTTCGATAAACTGGAAAAGCTTCCGAAAGCTACATAAATAACAGATAATTTGTCTTTTGAATTCAACCAATCCATGCAATCTACTGTCTTCTGTATAAGATCACCTCCAAATGAGGTGTCCAAAGGATCCTTCCCATCTAAAAATGCAGAAGGAATCAAAGGTCCAATGCCCATCAAGTCATACTTATCTATAGCTCTTAAGGCCTCGAATTCCAATGCATCAAATGTGTTCACAAGTATTTTCTGCTTCGTCCCAGCTCTATCAAGAATCTCAAAATGCCCTTTGAAAGCAGGGAGAGCAAAATTGTAGATTACAGGGCTTGAAGACTGCATAAAGGATGGCAAATCACAAGATTTAAGCAACAATGGCAGTCCTGGAAGTTCAATAACTTCACTGTTTTCTCCTGTAAAATCCACATTCTTATTGAAATACTGATAATAAACATATAGAACAGTAGCTGGTTGATTCCAAAGAAGCGTGGATGGGATTTGAAGCTGATTTGCTAATTCTCCTGCCCATGTAATGAGGGTAGAGTACACTATATGTGTAAACTTCTGGCCTTCTTTTTCTTGAGCCATGATAAGATTTGTCACAGCTTCAGAACCGCAAGTTCTGAGAGATAACATGAAATCCTGAAAATTATGAGCACTCGTCCAGCCGTCGTCATAACCATCAGAAAAAGGAGCCAAAGTCAGGCCTGGTATTGTTGAGGCAGCTTCAGACATACGACGGATTGCAGACAGACTAGTGGTGAGGGTGACCTTGGCTCCCATTTGCAGAAGACGCTTTGCAAATTGGAGGGCTGGATTTATGTGGCCCTGACCTGGAAAACTCACAAGAAGGATATGGCAATTCACCATGTTGGAATTTGAGATTTCTGTATGGCTTAGGTCGGATTGGGATATGGAGTACTTTATAACTGGTTGATGATGTTGACACATGACGTTTGTGATGACACAAGTTTCTTTGTATAATTCAAAGAAGACAATGTTTGCTACTAAAAGCATCTCCAATGCACTTTGTCTATTGTATTTTAGACGTGTCACATAAGCATATGTAGACGGAGTTATAAACAATCATCTCCAATGCATGCTTACAAGGACTACATCTATTTGATGTGACACATTAAAATATAGACTCCGTCTAGAAGTCCGTCTAGACGGAGTGAGTTAGCTAATTTAATTTTAGACAGAGTGCATTGGAGATGAATTTTAATTTGACCGTCTATTCTATAGACGTGGTGCCACATGGATTGGAAGTTTTTCTATTTTACTTGCCACAAGACTACAATAGACGGAGTGCATTGGAGATGCTCTAACATCACGCATGTTTATTGTTTGATGGTATTGAAATTATTTTTTAAGAGTTTATAATCGGTGAATGTATGTGTACTCAAATAAAAAATTTGACAACAAAAATAGTATTAATAAAAAAACTCAAAAAAAAAAGAGCGAAGAAAAATATACTGTTGTAACTAAAACAAAAACAAGAAAGAAGAAAACCAAATTTATAGTTTTAAGATAATAGATTGAGGTGATGAGTAGAGCTTGAAGATGATCGTTTGAGGGAGAGTTTCGTTTGAAGGAAGAAATTGAAAACGTAGTGACACACGGACATAATCTTTTTTCTTTCCATAGCGAAGAAAATCTCTTTACAGTCGGTGTAGATTCTATAGAGTGTGTGAATAATAAGTTGGTACTAAGTTGTAGGTATTACTAAATGTGTGGATAAAAATATGTTTAAATAGCTGAAATTATAATTTAAGCAATAATAAACAAGCACATTAGTGCATGTTTAGAAGTGCAAAAATTAATTTTTTAAGTGCTTATAAATTGTGGTCCTATAGAATATATGAATAATAAAAAGATAATAAATTGTGTGTGCTACGATATATATATATATATATATATATATATATATATATATATATAATCAATTTAAATTTAGAAGAGCAAGCTATTAGACACAAGGAAGTACAAAACACCAATTCATGGCCAAGTGAGCTTACAAATTTAAACCAAACTCTAACTTTGAAAACTAACAAATTGGATCACACACGATTCTGACAACACGTAACACAGTGGAAAAAGAGTATCTTTTCAAATTGGGTTTCTTTTGATGGTCAACATTCAAGATCAATTGTAATTATCTCTTTAATCTTTTACTTTAAAAAAGAAATATTCATTTCATTTTTGTTAAAAATAGTGTTTAGCCAAAGTAGCGTTTCAATTTTGAGTAGGAATGGCAAAAATATTTGATCCGTCCCAAATTCAATGGATATATGCTCTGAGTAGAACGAAAAATTCTTGATATGCGGGTCAACAGGACGGATCGATGTGATCCAAGGCGGATTAGATCATGTGTGCCACGATCCAATCCGCCCCATTTGAAAATAAAGAAAGAAAAAGAAAGAAAAAAATAGTAAAGTTTGTTTCAATATTTGTTTAATTTTTTGAATAACAATTGACCAAAAAAAAAAAAAAAAATTCAAGGAACATTATGCGAATCACTGTTTTAATCTGCTCCGACCCGAATCCAATCCTCCCCAAGAAATGCCAGATCCGATCTAAAGGATTTTCTGTATTTTTCCCTCCTCTTTTTTGGAAGATACCAAAATTTGTCTTTTTGGTAGAGGCGGAATTAAGGAAAATGTAAAATGTATGCTTAAATCAAAGATAATAGAATCCATGGAAACAACTTCATTAAATAAACTATGAGAACAAAACCTTCTTACTGTAAAAGTTAATTAAATTAAAGCCAAACCACATCTGCCATCTGATTAACCTACCTTGCTTGTAGTCTGGCCTTTCTCTTCACCTGCCTTCATGGTAAGAAAAGAAGCCGAGAAAAAAGGGATTCCACTTTAATCCGCTCCGCTCCGACCCGGATCCAATCCTCCCCAAGAAATGCCACATCCGATCTACGAATTTGAATCTTCTAGAATTATTGTGAGACGGATACGGATCAGGCCGATCCGATCCGAATTCGCCCCGTTGCCATTACTAATTTTGAGTAAGGTTAGACTTTATATGTTATATAGTTTGACTCAATTCATTTATTTAATATTTGAGATTCTATCTTAAATTTCAACAATAAGAGTAATTCAGATACTTGTATATTAATTAATATTTTCATATTTATTGGATGTGTCTTAATATGATGTTAATTTCAACAACGGTCATAGAAGTTTTAAAAACATTTCAAAATTGTTGTTGAAGTTGTTTTCTTATAGTATCAGTCACAGAAGTTCCTTACAACAAAAGTTAATTTGTTAACATTGTTAAACTTAGTAGTTTACGTGTCACCGTAAAATACTATGTGGCATAAACATCGTTTATTTTTTGACCACGTTAGAATTTTTTTTTTAAAAAAAAATCAAATGTTTGCTAACAAAGAAGGGGGAAAAAAAGGAAACAAAGAAAATCAATTTTTTTTGCTCTTTTTTTGGGGCAAAATTTGCTTTCTTTCTTTCTTTTCTTTTTTCAAAAGCAAAACATATCTTTTCATTGCTATAGCCACTTTCTTAACGAAAGTTTGCATGACTACTTTTGAAAAATGTATACTATCAATATGTCAAACATAAGTTTTTCAAGTCGTCTCATTTTTGCATAGTAATGCTACCTAATGAATTAACAACCTCTCCATGCTTTTTCAAGAAACGTGTGTCACACTTGACTCTCTCCCAATTTTTATGAATGTGTTATAAATTGATATATTAGAGTGCGTTTGATTGCAAGTATTGAATTTGGGTGAAAAGAAAACGAATTCCATGGAATTAAATTGCCAAGAAATAGTTTAACCGACAATTGTCAATTGAAAGCAAATTTTACCTAGAAAATAAAACATCATCCCCCTCCCTCCCTCCCTCCCTCCCTCTAAGAAAATGTTTACTTTGTTTTCAAGAAAAATAGGGTAATTTATGTAGAACTGGAAAAAAAAAAAAAAAAAGACCATCAAACACCATATTAGTTGAAAAATAGGTGGAAAAAGACTTTTTCCATGGAAAATTGTGGCAATGCAAACGAAAAGAAAGAAAATAGGTGGAAAAAAAGCTTTTATCATGAAAAAATGTAGGCAATCAAACGCGCCCTTAGTGTCGAATAGATAGCATAGGAAACAAAATGCACTTTTTTTTATTATTTATGAGAAAGTCTCGTTATACTATAGTTTTTGTTTGCATTTAGGTCATGATAGAGCTGGTTGTTTGGCATTAAAAGAGGCAAAAAGATTCTTGAAGATAGAGAATCATTGCAGGCGTCAGGAAGGCTCATGGTGGCCAACGGTGGTGCTGCCACCCACGAGCAGAGGCAAAGCGGGAAGGAAAATCTTGACATTTTACATGATTCTCATAGACGGTACTAATTTGTTGAACTAAAAATCTAAATGATTATGCTCTTAAATGATCATTTGTCACTTCCTTGTCCATATGTATGTTACCTGAACACTCATGAAACATCGTTTGTGTGCACATATCACCATTCCAGAAAAAAGGACTGACCATCAGCACTCCAATGATGAGGTCAATTGTCGAAAAACATAAGAACAAATAAAATATTGGGTGTAGGAGAGATAAATACACTCCAAGTGTATATATTTAGAGGTAAATTTTGTTATTTTTTTTAAGTGATTTGTGTAATAAATTAAAGTTAGAAATGGCTGGCATTAGAGAGTCGCGAAAATCGTTGTCCTAAAGTCGTGTGGCCTCTCCTTCGTGTGGGTATAGTCAGCACTGCATTGCTCCAAGATAAAATTATTTTAGCTCATAGCCGATTCTCCTTCTATGGGCACGACCAAAGGGAGATAAAAACGGGCATTTTAACTAGTTGCCAAAAACAAAAATAAGTATAGTGTAGAGAGTGTTTTTCTAATCTTGTTGTCTTGTGATGTGTCTAAAACATGAAACTACGCTTCATTTTATAGTAGAAAATTCAACCCCCACTTTGATGAAAATTTATGTTATTCAAATTGGTTTTAATCATGAAATTAATGAGTTTTGAATTTGTTTAAAAACTGAAAATTAAATCAAATTAATTTGAATGTTTAAATCTTTATTTTAGGTTACAACAGTCCCCCACAAGACTTAAACATTCAAACAATATATATAATGACAACATTATAGTGTGCAATAGGTGTTGGTGTCTTCAGAACTTGAACCTCACTTAGTGATGACAATTTCCATTTGAGGGAGTCATAATAGACTAAGCATTGAATTAGGTCCCTTTGTCCAAACTTCAATTGTCTCACACACAGTATCGAATTAGGCTTAGTTCATAGCGGGTAGCACTGTTAATGGCCATGCGCTCTTATCTTGATTCTAGTAAGAGTCTCTAGGGAATAGCCCAATCCTACAGCTACGGCCTCATAGCAACTCTTACATTGGTGAGTCCTCCAGGGGAACGTATGACTTGCACCTCGCTAGAGTATTCCCGCCTCGGTACTCATTCAGGGTTAAACTCTTTCTAACATCACATAATTTAGCATTATCATCATAGGGATGAACACAAATAATATAGTGCTATCTTAAGTCACGCAGTACAGGTTGTTTCTACCCATTGAACCTTCCTCATGGGATCTCCAATCACAAAAGATTGGGTTACTCCCGTAGGTGACTTCCTTGTAGGCTTAAGCCCATCCCCCTCAATGATTCATCAACGCATTTTTTTTTTTTTTTTTTTTTTGTAAACCCTTTGTTAAGTTGTCCGCCAAATTCTTCTCAAATCTTACAAAATTTAGAGAAATCACACTTCTCTTTAATAAAGCCTTAACTGACTTATGTCTTGCTTTTATATGTTTATTTACCTTCTTACTCGAATGAGATTGATTCACAAGTTCTATTACAATCTTATGGTAACAATGTATAGAGATAGCTTGAATTGGTTTACTTATTAAAAGTATGTCTACTAATAGATCTCTTAGCCATTCAGCATTGGTACAAGTAGTATCTAATGCTATTAATTCTGATTCTAGAGTACTTCTCGATATAATAGTTTGCCTTTTTGAACCCCAAGATATAGTTGCACCACCTAATATAAATACATATCTAGTAGTAGACTTGATATTCACTGTCAGTTATCCAATTTGCATCACTATATCCTTCAACCACATATGGAAAATTTTTATGACATATAGAATAATCTAATGTACCTCGAAGATATTTAAGTACTCTCTCTAGTGCATACCAATGTTCCTTATTTAGATTATTAGTATACCTACTAAGCCTCCCAACACCAAATGATATATCTGGTCTTGTCCTATTCGCTATATACAACAAAGACCCAATTAATTGAGAATACTACAACTGTGAAACTGGTTAACCTAAATTCTTCTTCAAGTGCACATTTGAATCATATGGAGTAGATACTTGCTTAATATCATAATACCTAAACTTTTTTAACATCTTCTCGATAGCACTTGACTGATTCAATAGAATTCTTTAAGATGTTTTCCTTAATTATATTCCTAAAATTACATGAGCTTCTCCCAAATTTTTCATTTCAAAATTCTTAGACAAATATTTCTTCACATCATTAACAACTCCTAGATTTGTCCCAAATATTAATATGTCATCTACATATAAACAAAGTATCACACGCTCATTATTATCTTTCTTGCAATACACACATTTGTCATATCCATTAACTTTAAATCCATATCCTAATATAACTTTGTTGAACTTTTCATGCCACTATTTAAGAGCTTGTTTTAACCCATATAATGACTTCATCAATTTACATACCTTATGTTCTTGTCTTTTCACTTTATAACCATCGGGTTGATCCATATATATTTCTTCATTTAAGTCACCATTCAGAAATGCAATCTTAATATTCATTTAATGAATAATCAACTTATGAACAGTAGATAATGCTAACATTGTCCTAATAGTAGTTATTCTAGTAATAGGAGATTATGTATCAAAATAATCAACTCCTTCACTTTGAGTGAATCCCTTTGCTAATAGCCTAGCTTTATATTTATCAATATTACCATCAGGTTTCAACTTCTTCTTGAATACCCACTTACATCTTATAACCTTACTTCCTTGAGGTAAATCACACAAAACCCATGTATTATTTTTTATAATTGACTCATATTCATCATTGATAACTTCTTTTTTATAAGGTATATATATAGATGACATAGCATCTTTATATGTTTTAGGTTCACCTTCAACTAAATATGTGAAGAATTCTTCTCCAAAACTTTTTTCCGTTCTATTCCTTTTACTTCTCCTAAGTTCAGATTCAACTTCTAAAAATGAACTAGATGGAGTATTATTTAAAATCACACTTCTACATGTAGAGTGTTCACTTAGAATCCTAGTCTTAAAAGGAAAAAATCTTCAAAATAGATAGCATCCCAAACTTCTATAATAGTATTATTCGAAATACTACTAACTTCAGAATTTACAATTAAAAATCGATTCTATAATAGGTAGCATCCCTAGCTTCTATAAAAAAATATATATAATTAATTTAAATTTAGACTAACAGGCTATTAGACATGTGGAAGTACACCACCAATTCATGGCCAGGTGAGCTTACAAATTCAAACCAAACTCTAACTTTGAAAACTCACAAATTGGATTACGCACGATTATGACAACACGTAACATAGTGGGAAAAAGACTATCTTTTCAAATTGGGTTTATTTTGATGGTCAAGATTCAAGATCAATTGTAATTATCTCTTTAATCTTTTACTTTAAAATAGAAATATTCATTTCATTTTTGTTAATAATAGTGTTTAGCCAAAGTAGCGTGTCAATTCTTCTGAGTAAGGTTAGACTTTATATGTTATCTAGTTTGACTCAATTCATTTATTTAATATTTGAGATTCTATCCTAAAATTCAACAATAAGAGTAATTCAGACACTTGTATATTAATTAATATTTTGATATTTATTGGATGTGTCTTAATATAGGGTTAATTTCAACAATGGTTACATAAGTTTTCAAAAAATTTCAAGTTTATTGTTGAAATTATTTCCCTACACTACCAAGCACTGAAGTTTGATATCCTTACAACAAAGGTCAATTTGTTAACATTGTTAAACTTAGTAGTCTACGTGTCACCGTTAAAAACTACGTGGCATAAACGTCGTTTATTTTTGGACCACATTAGAAATTTGTTTTTTTTTTTAAAAAAAAAAAACCAAATGTTTGCCAACAAATAAGGAAAATTGCTCTTGCCCCAAAAAAAAAAAAACAAATGAGCAATTTTTTTTGTGGGGTAAAATTATAGATAGTGATGAATAACTATTTGGTTTTATCTAGATGTCTATGTAGTTATCTATTTACTCCATAATAGTGTATTCTAGTCAAGTTATAACTCCCATTGGAACCCTATAAATAAGAGTCATTGTTATAATAAATTTACATACTTGAGTTTTGACTCTCTATTCTTATCTATTTTTCTAGTTTCATAATATGTTATCAGCGTGATAGAGCTCATCCAAAATATAAAGAAAATTTGAGAGTTAGTTTAGAAAAATCAAAAAAATTGGGCAGTCTGTGCATCGGTGATCAAATATTGATATCTCAGCGATTCATGGTACAATCATTTTGAAATTTGGATAAAAAGTTCAAAACTCATTTTTCTTGAAATCAAATGGCTACAAATTAAGATCCGGTGGTTCATTCGTGAGAAATCATTACATGAACAGAAGTAAAGTTGAAATTGTGTATATGGAGATGAAATTAATTGAGTTAACAAAGCGATCTTTATTTTCTACTCTTGAACAAATGTTAATATTCTATTTGCTATCATCTTTGATTATATATTTTTCTGTATTGATAAGTAGTAGACAAGTATTGCTTGAATATTATTAATTATTACATATCAATATTTAAAATAATATTTTGTTAGTATTCCTAAAAATTATCAATTTATACAAATTAATATTCCAGAAGAATAATTCGTTGGTCTTCCAGAAGAAACCCAACTTTATATTATATTAATATTTCAGTAGAATACATTTGCTCCCGAATAGCGTAATTTATTAGATTTATTATTAAGTTATTGCTCCCGAAAAGTGTAATTTTATAAATCTAATATCTTATAAAAATATTATGCTATTACTCCTGAAGAGTAAATTTCTATACAGTTCAATTTTTTTAAAATAATTTATTGTTACTCCTGAAAAAGTAAAATGTTACTTTAATATTCTAGAAGAATATTACTTGCTCCCGAAGAGCATAATTTAAAATATCTAATATTATGCTATTGTTCCTAAAGAGCAAATTTTTATAAAGTTTAACATTTTAAAATTATTTGTTTTTACTCCTGAAGATATATTAATATTCTGACATAATAATACTTGCTCTCGAAGAGCATAATTTTATAAGATCTAACATCTATTATGATTTTGCTCCTGATGAGTAAATCTTTAAATAATTTAATATTCATAAATAATAATATGTTGTTACTCTTGAAGTTGTACAATATTATATTAATATTTCAGTCGAATATTACTTGTTCTCAAAGAGCGTAATTTTATAAAATCTATAATTTTATAAAAATATTGTATTAATACTCGAATATCAATATTTTAAAAGAAAATGATATTGTTGTTTCTGAAAAAACACAAAGAATAAAAAATATTCTAAAAGAATACTGCTTTGTTACTTCTAAGAAGCACAACTTAATTAAACGAATATTATATGACTGCTTTTAAAGAAACATAAATTTTTACATATCAATATTCTAGAAAAAATATTGTGTTGTTGCTCTTGAAGATGCACAACTTTACAATTCAAAATATTAATGTTATGTAATATTAGAGTATTGATACTCTTAAAGAAGTACAATAAACTTATTAGACAATTCTCCATTCTTTATTTCTCCATTCTTGTGAGACAAGGAACATAAACTTGTTCCCCAAATAAATGAAAAATATACTTGCTAAATTGTATTGAACCAGAAGCTCAATACTTCAAAATTTTATTGATTGACAATACTGGTTAAACCATCCCGGATCAATATGATGCGAATTATTAATGAGAATAACTATTTAAAACCAGAAGATTTTTCAATATAATGAATTATTACATGATGCTTATTCTCATGGTATATAAACCTATAGGTCTTCAGTAGCTAAAATTGGGACTGAATTTCCTACATTTCTGAAAATTATTTATGGTGATATATGGAGCCCTGTCATCCTCCATGTTGACCATCTAGATATTATTTGTATCTAATAGATACATATACAAGATGATTGTATGTTTTTATTATTCGTAACTTGAAGTTTATGAGATTACTTGCTCAAATATTATATTATGACATAATTTTCAAATTATACAATCAAGAAGGTGTGTCTTGTTAATGCTAGTGAGACCAAATCTCAATCTTTTAATAAATGTTAGTTGAGATGACGATAAATGGTTTTATATGCAATATATTATGTTTTCTAAATCTTTGCACAAAACAATACGAACTATAAGTTCGACTCACAACTCATTTGTAAGTTAAACAATTAATAGAAGTATTTACTGACCAAAGAGATTAAATCAAATCTCACATACTTGTTGTAAATACTCCAATTTATATTGATGTCCTTGAAGGACAATCCATTAATATTATATCTGGTAAATTAATGACACGCTTGAAGTATGGTAACATTTGATTTTAAAATTCTCAAATTAAAAATAAAGCCAATTGTAAAGATGGTCCTACTGAGTAGGCGTATACTCTTGGAGAGTATATAGACATAATTAATTATAAAATCCCTAGAAGATGTTCAACTAGCTGAAATAGTAAAACGAAAAGATCGCGTTAAGTTATGTCATTATGAGAAAGAAATGGATTCAAAAATAAATATTGTTGACAACACTTTTGTATATAAAGAAGCGCTTCATATTATGAAAGGTAGCAAAAAATATTAAAAAACATTTGTCAAAGAATTAATTGGCCAAATAAAAAGATGCAAAACTGACTAGAGAAACCTAAAATTTCTAGACATATAGTCCAAAAACTTGAAGATGTATATTTATGCGAAAAGGAAATGAGAAAATGAAATCGTAACATTTAATACACGATTTTTAACATTATGAATATCGCAAAGGCTTATATAAAGTAATCACAAGTTGATATCTTGTTAGTCTGTCAATGCATGACATATATGCATACAATGAATATTGTTATAACCAACTCATCTCGTATGACTAATAAAACTATGTATATAAATCTCTGGAGGATTTTATATGCCTGAAGCATATAGTTCAACTTTTCATGAACTTAATCGATCGAAGTACAGATCTGAAGTGATATTATAATGAGGAGGAGTAAATACGCGTTGTACTATTTTCCTTGACCAAGGTTTTGTCCCATTGAATTTTCCTGGCAAAGTTTTTAATGAGACAACTTTAATGGTGTATTAAAAGAATTATGTACTCTTTTTCCTTCACTAGGATTTTTGCCCACAGGATTTTTTTCTAGTAAAGTTTTAACAAGACATATTCTTTCTATAAATGACATACAATTGGAAGTGGTATAAATATTATAGTTATGGATGTCCATAACCTACAAAACATTTTACCATCATCATAACCCTATGATTATACTCCCATGTATTATAAATTGTATATGAGACCTATGAGGGAACAATAACAAGATCTATTTTTTATATAATTGCATTAGACCATCATGCTGACTACAGTCAACCAGAGATAGTGTATGAAGATTATATTGTTTAGAGATTATAACGTAGAACACATTTCACCAGAATTGCTTTATACAAGTTTTAAAAAGATGGTGGCATTGAAGACATTGACGCACAAGATATGGATAGCTTGATATAAGTTTTTTATTGATTAAAATCAGGGGAAGTAGCTGTAATCTTTTTTCTTCGCTCAGGTTTTGTTCCACTGGATTTTTCTGATAAGGTTGTAATGAAGCAGCATTTGATTATTCTAAATTTTTTATTACTTTTTTTCCCTTCTATTGGTATTTTTGACCCATTGGGTTTTTGCCAAATAACGAAGCAGTTATTGTGCAATAAGTCATTCAAGGAAAGTGTTGTAACATTATAGATAGTGATGAATGACTATTTAGTTTTATCTAGATGTTTATATAATTATCTATTTACTCCAGAAGAGTGTATTTTAGTCAGGTTGTAACTCCAATTGTTATAAGGGTTGTTGTTATAATAAATTTACACACTTGAGTTTTGACTCTCTCTATTCTCATATATTTTTCTAGTCACATAACATTTTGCTCTTTATTTGGGGAAAATTTTGCTTTCTTTCTTTCTTTCTTTTTTTTAAAGCAAAACATATCTTTTCATTGCTAGCCACTTTCTTAACGGAAGTTTGCACTACTACTTTTGAAAAATGTATACTATCAATACGTCGAACATAAGTTTTTCAAGTCGTCTCATTTTTCCATAGTAATGCTACATAATGAATTAACAACCCCTCCATGCTTTTTCAAGAAACGTGTGTCACACTTGACTCTCTCCTAATTTTTATGAATGTGTTATACAGTGATATATTAGTGTCGAATAGATAGCTTGGAAAACAAAATGCACTTTTTTTTATTATTATTATCGAGAAAGTTCCATTATACTGTAGTTTTTGTTTCCATTTGGGTCAAGATAGAGCTGGATGTTTGGCATTAAAAGAAGGAAAAAAGATTATTGAAGATAGAGAATCATTGCTGGCGTCAGGAAGGCTCATGGTGGCCAACGGTGGTGCTGCAACCCACGAGCAGAGGCAAAGCGGGAAGGACAATCTTGGTATTTCACATGATTCTCATAGACGGTGCTAATTTGTTGAACTAAAAATCTAAATGATTATGGTCTTAAATGATCATTTGTCACTTCCTTGTTCACATGTATGTTACCTGCACATTCATGAAACATCGTTAACGTGCAAATATCACCATTCCAAAAAAAAGGACTAAACATTTGCACTCCGATGATGAGGTCAACTGTCGAAAAATATAAGAACAAATAAAATATTGAGTGTATGAGAGATAAATACACTCCAAGCGTATCTATTTATAGGTAAATTTAGGCTAAATTATATCAAAGATGCTACTGAATTAATTCAACACGTGTCATACATTCATCAAACACAAAAACTAGGAACTAAAGGCACATGACCTTGCTAATTTGCTCACGCCCACTGAGCTCATTAGGGCTCGCCTCATCTATCTGATCGTGTGGGAGGTATGCCATGGGAGGCTTGGTCAAAGGCTTTGCCTTTACACGAAGACTATGCGAGCTACAATATATTGCCAGAAGTACAAAGTTAGTGAATCAAATAGTCGTGCTGCCAGACGACGTTCATGAGAATCAAACTATACCTTTATGTGGTAGGTTGGTGATAAGTACAATTTTGTACTTATTAGAGTTCACAAAAAGGAACGATTATGAGTACTCTTGCATGTTTTCGGTATAATGGCATGTTGTTTTTGTTCATTATAGGATAATAAGCAAACGAAAGAAAAATAGACTCAATTCAACAGACAAAGAGACTTAATAAACCTGGCATGCAAATATCAAAGAAAGAAAACCAGGAATTGCGTCCAAGTTAACCATGCGATCACATGGTTAACCATGGTTGCGATCGGAATTTAGTGAAATATTCTGCAGAACATCACAATCATGAGATCGCAAGGTTTTTAACCATGCGATCGCATGGCGTTCCGGGCAGAACTTAAGTGGATTCCTCATAGAAGTAAAACTCTACCGAGTCTAGGATAAAACAACTACCTAAAACACGTTTTGAAGAGTTGAAGGAAGAGTATAATTGAAAAAATAGAGCACATATCACGGGAGGGGAATTTTGGAGAAAAAATACAAGAGAATAATCGAAGATCAAGAAACAGATTGAAGATCTTGGGCCGAAATAACGGGTTGTATATCCAATTTCTTCTTTTTCATCTAGAACATGATTAATACAATTCTTGTATTATTTTACGAAATCATGTCCAGCTAAATTACTTATTGCTAAGATGAATGATGAAATGTCATATTTTTAATTAATTACAAATTTTTCTGTTTTAGTAATTAATTGCTTTGGGTTGATTATTCTTTATTCATTATTTTTAATGTTTTAATGCTTGATTACCATTAGAATATTCTGTGATCTTTATTGAAGTCAAGAGATTCAATATAGACTAAGCACGTGGTTTTGAATAACATAGGGTCCAATAATAGATAGAAATTACTATTATGCCTTATGAAATCCGGTTAGATGTTCTTGTGATTTAAATACATATTTTTATGTTTGAAACTTAATTAGAGATAATTAGGTTCATATATCGATATATAATAGATTGACCATCGAGAGAGGCTTTTGATTATTATAGGATTACCGATTTTCAATCCAAGGTAATTATAAACTAAAGCGATTAAACGAATAATTGATTAAAGAACGTGTAAGTGGATTTGCAAATCCCAGTGTTGGTAAATTTTGAATTCGTTCTCACAAATTCACTTTGATTGCTTGATAATTTAGATTTAATTAAACATAATTAGAATAGTTTTAGAATTAAAATCAAAACGAATCTATATTTTTTACATTGTTAAAACTCGAACTATAAATTTATAGGTTAATTGATAATTAATCCGCATGGGTTCGACACATTTCACATCACTTTATTATTTGTTAACGATCCGTCCACTTATAGGACTAAAATCACACAACAAGTTTTTGGCACCGTTGCTGGAGACTAGTTTTATTAATTACTACATTAATTGATAATTTAGTTTTAACAAAAAAAATTTATTATTTTTTTATAATTTTTTTCTTCTCAGTTCTTCGTGTTACTGCTGAATTTCGGATATTTTAAAGTTTTAGGTGTCAAGTGTGTATGCGTCCTACAAAAGATCTTGATATATTTGTTTTAGACCCAGAAATCGAACGGAGCTTTTGCCAACGACAACGTGAGCGAAGAGAAAAGAAACAACAGCAAAAAGACACAATAGAAGACAACTGAATCCATGATCCATTACCTGTAGATGTGAGAAATAATTTTACACCAATGGCTTGACCAGTTGAAGTTAATGAGCAAGATATTCTTATGGGTGAGTATATGATACCACCGATTGTTGAGAATCGGTCCAACATAATCTATCCATCTTATGGACACAATAACTTTCAGTTGATGCTAGATGTGAATAATTTGTTCTTGAACAATCTGCCGTTCTATGAGAGAACATATAAAAATCTTCATTACCATATTTCTCGCTTTGATGAATACTGTAGAAATTTCAAACACCACGGTGTTAATGAAGAGGCACTTAAGATGGAGCTCTTCTCACACATACTGAAGGATAAAGCTAGAGAATTGTTAGATTCTCTACCGTCTGGGAGCATCACTCATTGGACAGATTTGATCCAGAAATTCACACTAAAATACTTTCCTCCAGCCAGAGTGAATAGACTGAAGTATGAAACATTCAATTTCCAACAATCTGAGTTGGAAAATTTTCACACACGAGGCATGAGAAATTTTCAAGGAACTGCTTCGAAAGTGTCCAAGTCATGTTTTTCCTTTAGCAGCCCAGAATCATTATTTTTACTCTGGATTTGCTCCAACCAGTCGTTCATCAGTAGATTTTACAGTAGGTGGCTCTATCCAAAATAGATCCGCTGGCGACCTTAACGACATGTATGAAACAATTAGTGAATAGTTCGTTATGTGGCCAGATAGAGGAATGCAGAAGAAAACAACAGGAATGCACGAGGTGGAAATCAATTCGCTTGTGCTAGCAAAAATTGATGCATTGACATAGCAAATGGAAGCAATGAAATATTTTCACTCAGCAAATATGGTTCAGATGTCCCTGCCAATATGTGTACCATGCGGGGCAAACCATCAATCATCAGAATGCCATTTAACCACTGTTGATATGTCATCACCTAAACAAGCTGCATATGCTCAGAACTTTCAGCGACAGTAGAATAATCCATACTCACAAACTTACAATCCTATAGAGAAATCATCCAAATTTCTCATATGGCTATACCCAAAACATTCAAAATCTGTCAAATCAGGAAAGACCCAGGAAAGAGAATGGGGATTAGAAGAAACAATCGTTAAATTGTCAAAACGGATGGAGATGAGATTCAAGGAAGTGCAAAAAAAAAAAGATGTCGCGATAAAAAATATAGAAAATCAGATTGGGTAGTTAGCTAAAATATTGACCAATCGAAAACCAGACACATGGCCAAGCAATACCGAGGTCAATTCAAACACGAGAAGCAGAGTTGAATTGCCAGAAATTCATATAAAGAGACAAAGTGTAGACAAGAAAACTGTGTCCAACAAAAAAAGAGAGAACAAATCTGATAAATTCAAAGAAGCAGTTGAACAAGAAAAATGGAACTCTCCACCAGATTATATTCCACCACCGTCTTACGTCCTTCCAATTCCATTTTCTCAATGGATGCAAAAACATAAGCTAAACCAGCAATTCAAGAAATTCCTAGATGTATTCAAGAAACTCCAAATCAACATACCTTTTGCCGACGTTTTAGGTCAAATGCTAAGCTATGCAAAATTTATGAAGAAAATTCTTTCAAACAAAAGAAAGTTGGAGAAGCACGAAACAATCATGCTTACCGAGGAATGCAATGCTATATTGCAAAACAAGCTACCTCCAAAATGAAAAGATCCAGGGAGTTTTACTATTTCTTGCACTATTTGTAGTTTATTTTTTGACAAAGCTCTATGTGTTTTGGGTGCAAGTGTGAATTTAATGCCTTATTCTATTTTTAAGCAGCTCGGTTAGGGAGAAGCAAAGTCAACAACAGTATCATTGCAGCTTGTAGATAGATCCATCAAACATCCAAGGGAGATCGTTGAAGACATATTAGTGAAAGTGGACAAGTTCATATTCCCTGCTAATTTTATTATTTTGGATATGTACAAAGATAGAGATGTACCACTTATTTTAGGTCGACCTTTCTTGGCTATAGGTCGGATATTGATTGATGTGGAAAAAGGGCAACTAGAGCTGAGTTTGAATGATGAACAAATCACATTCGATGTGTTTAAAGCAACTAAATTTTTGAGCTCTTCAGATTCCTGTTTCCATATTGATGCCATTGACTAAGAGAGAACCAACACTTTTACATTAGAAAACCAGTCAATCCCAAAGGAACACATACTAATCATAAAAACAAGAAGTGACGAACACATGTCCGATAAGGAAGTTGAAGTTTTCATAGTTGAGTTCGATGAGGATGGCAAAATAGAGTCATATCAATATGATAAGGAAAAAATCAAACTCTGGAAGATGAACAAAAATTGGTGCAAAGACAATCGATGCAAGCAAATCAAGTCCTCCAAAGATCTATTTAAAGTGTCTTAAGTGATCACCACGACAAAGTCAAGCTAATGACTTTAATGAAGCGCTTAATGAAAGGCAACCCATTTTTCTACTCTTTTATTTCAATTTTTGTATCATTTTAGTTTTAAGATTTCAATTGACGTTTTGCACGTTTTATGCTTTTAAAACTTAAAGTAGGCGCATTCAATTTTTAGGTAACGAGGATCCAATGATCATCGTCATGCAGTGATAAAAAAAATTCAACTTCAGCAGTTTTATACCATGCGATCACATGGCCTTGGTAGAAAACTTTCTGCTCAAATTTTAACGTCCTCGCGATCGCAGGACAACCAGAAAAATAGTTTCGTTTAAAAAAAATTTTATTAATAGTTTTTTTTTTAAAGTTACAATTTACAGGCCAGCTGGATGACATTCAAGCAAATATTTGTCGACCTGCACCTCTACAGGATCCTCCACCAGTGGATCCTACAACACTTCTTCTTCCTGCACTATTCGATCCACCTGTGGAAAATCTCTTATCTTTGTATATATTCCTTTTGAATTTTTACATTGGGGTCAATGTATCTTTCAAGTTTGGGGGTAGTGGAAAAATATTTGATCTGATGATGATACTTGATATTGTTTGTTAATTTGTTTTTGCTTGTTTAAAAAAATAAATGAATAAATTATTATTAGTGATTGTTTGCTTGTTTTTGTGATATGAATAGTCTTGCCGGCTAATGATGAAACTTTTTCTTTAAGTTTAGCTTTAATCATGACTTGTGAATAGATTATTACTTTTGTTTAAATGTGAGGCTACTTAACCATGTCTGATATAGTGTTGTGTCAGCCAGTTATGATAATTTTTAGCTATGTTGGTGCACTTAAATTGAAAACAATAGGATACATTTTTTAAACTTAGAATCATATGTATCTCGAACAAGTAACCAATAGAGTGAGTAAGTGTGGTAGTTAAGTTGTGATTGTGGCTATCTAGGCTTGTGTTGATCCCATGTGTGTTGAAAATTTGTGTAGAGCACTTCTGACCAGTTAGAGGTAACTAAGTAATGATCGAATGTTAGGAATCTAATCCCCGCACATGAACTTATTGCACGCAAGGAACAAGGTTATTAATATTATATAACTCTTTTCATAGCATTTTTTACTAGAATGATAAAGTCAATCGGCTTAAAGTTCGTAACATGAGTCTGTTACCACCCACTTTTGATTGGGCCTCCACATTAGCAAAGGCCCAGCAAAAGTCCCATATAAGTCCAGCAAGAGCATCGCAAATTCTAAGAAGGCCTCGGAGGCCCATCAAACACCTTAGCATTTCTGAATCAACAAATTTGCGAGGCCTATGGAGGGCCTTGACATTTATGGCCAACCCAGAGGGCCTCGCCGGGCTTCGTATTCATTATAACTAGTAGGCAGCACAATATTTTGGAATGACCAGAGAAATAATTGAAAGCAGACTGCGTTGGATTGGCACACGGATCCTCACAAGGAAACTAAATTGTAATCTCCTAAAGATTAGGCAACGTGATAAACTCAAATGAGGTAGATAATCTTAGGGATTGCCCTGACAATCAATCATCTATGTCCCATAAGGAAGGAGGATCCAATCGGGAATCTAATCGATTTGTTTCCTAAATCAATTAGGGCTCTTGTGCTATAAATACAACGTCTCTGATTGTTCTAAGGTACGCTCTTTTTGTACTTAAATTTTACCCTAAACTCTGCTCAAATCTCTGCCTTCTTGTCCCTCCCACACCCAATTACTTTTGCCCCCTGTGTATTATTCTTGATACTGGCAGTTGACTTGATAGTCGGAGTACCAACAGTCGCTAGACCCTTTTTTTAGAGATCTTGGTGTCTAACAATTGTCCGAGTGTGTAGGTAACATACAAGTTGGCAGATGAGTGACTAGAGATCTGTTGATATGTGGACGATGCAGGTTTCGACGTCAACAGATTGGCACCGTCTGTGGAAAATGAAAAATGTTACACAATCAAAAACTTGTGGTAAAAATGTGTTTTCTACTAGGAAGAGTATGGCAACCGAACATTCCATGGAGGAGGAACTCACCACACTGACTTGCGGGAGGAGAACGTTCAAGATATACAGAATGTAACTCGCTGTAAGAGGAGAAGACAACAACAAAAGCAGACGGTTGAACAGGAGACCCAGGACCTGAGGCTAGACAATGCCCGGATGAAGGCAGTGCTCAAATTGTTGGAGAATCAATCCCTCCAACACAGATCCAAGCGTAGTCGTGCCCAGCGAAGCCCTTCACAGTCTGGCTCAATGGAAAGTCGTTGGTCTCAGGATGACCCACCCATTTCAAATGGCTGGAACTCCTGGAATGTTGTTCCAAGGCCCTCGCAGGATGACCAAAGGGGAAGACCTCTTCCAGTGTAGAAAAACTGGCACGTTCCTGCTGCTAGCCTGTTTGACAGGTTGGGGGTGGGATCCTCCATAGCACCATCCCTGCCAGCACACAGCAGGCGCAGTGAGTACAGCAAGGCCCGCACAGAAAGGATGAAGGACTCGAAACAAAGCCATGCGAGGCCCGATGAGGAGGAGGAGAATGAGAATGAGAGGCTAGAATGCTACGAAGACGATGACGACGAGAATCTCTCATTCACCAATTACATGAAGGCCATGGAGATGCCTGTGAACTTCCTGATGCCTCTTATGGACAAATATAACGGAAGAGGCGACCCCTCGGATCATATTAATATATAAAAGATGAAGCTCCAAAGCCAATTCCCTGTAGTGAAGTATCAGAACTTCCATACCACACTCACATCCAACGCGAAGAAGTGGTACAATAATTGGTGCTGGCCTCAACTCAAAAGAGAGTTTGTCAATGCCTTCATTGGTAATTGGACAATGACAGCTGACATTGCCCAGCTCTACGACATTCGACAGAAGGAATGGGAAACAGTCAAGAGCTATTTCAAGAGGTTCAACAACGTCATCAACAAAATCGAGACTGTGACCGATGAAAAATCCTTGGATGCGCTCGTGACTAGACTTCACATGCGCACTCTCTTCTAGAGAGACGTACAGAACAGTCAACCAAAGACCTACAGTCAGCTGGTTGACTTGGTCCAGCATGAAATTCGATCAGAAAAAATGATCGAAAACAGGGAGAAGGCTGAAAAGAAAAAGAGAGATTGCTACAGAAGAGAGGGGCGACGTTCTCCTGAACCCGTTTCAACTGCTTTTAGAAAAGGCGCTCTTCTGGACCGTCGAACAACCATTACAGGAGGTTCAACCAGACGGAGGTAGTCCTTGTCCTCTATCTTAAAACACCCGCGGTGGCCCCCTTGCCAGCAACAGTACCATCCAAGTTCTGTCGTATACACAGGACCAGGGTACATAACACGAAGGATTACCCAGACATAAGAGAACTGATCAATCGTAGAAACCACAGGCAAGGAGAGGGTAATGGACCCGTACGAGGACGTCGAGGACTGCCCATCCAGGGGCGAAGACCTTCTCCTCCATGCCAGGACGATGGACCTCGCCGAAATGATGGAAAGAATGATAGATACAGGGACCCGTCAAGGACAGAAGGGCCTGCAGGAGCCCTCCAGTCTGAGAAATAAACACGATCATAGGAGGGCCCTATGTCGGAGGGTACACGATGAACTAGCGGTAAAACTATGCAAAGGTAGCAAGAGAAGAATCCATGTCCTCACTGTGACACCCTGGTAGTTTGTGCTGTCCTCGCCAGAAACAGACTAGGACGGATGTTGGTCGATGATGGAAGCTCCGTGAATATCCTGTTCGGTAGTGCCTTCGATCAAATAAACATAGATCATGAACTAATGGCTATTTTAGAGCCACTATTTAGTTTCACGGGAGATAGCCTTGTCCCACGAGGAAGGATTACCCTCGCAGTGGACTTCGGAGAACCCCCGTGCCACCTCAGAAAGTTCATAGAATTTTTGATAGTGGATACCCGCTCCGCCTACCATGGAGTCCTCAGAAGACCTGCGTTGAAGGATTGCAGGCGGTCACGTCCATACATCACTTGGCAATGCAGTTTCTGATGGTGGGAGGGGTCACCAAGATCTGTGATAATCAGACAGAGGCGAAGGCAGGCTATATGAACGCATTACGAAAAGTGGCAAAGCACAAAGATGTCGCCTCGGAGCCAATGGACGTTGACCACGAAAAGATGGATGAGAAAATGATACTGGACGAGGGCCTGGACCTCTGGATCATAGGCTCGAACTCTCTTGCCTCCCCGGCCCAGGAGCTGGAAGCATTTCTGGTGAATCCTTCATAACCAACCCAAGTGTTGCAGGTGGGAGAGAAACTCGATGAAAAGATGAAGGAGGAATTGAAGCAGTTCCTACGAGAGAACACTAATATCTTCGCGTGGAAGCACAGTGATATAGTGGAGATTGACCCATCTGTGGCATGCCATGTCCTAAAGGTGGATCCAAAAGTACGTCCCAAGATACAAAAAATGAGACCTTTGAGCACCGAGAGGTATGGTGTCCTGAAGGAGGAGGTCGACAAGCTGTTAGCCAATGGGTTCATCAAGAAAGCAGTCTACCCCCAATGGATATCTAACCCAATGCTGGTAAGAAAGAACACCAAGAAATAGAGGGTATGCATAGACCTCTCGGACCTGAACAAAGCGTGTCCTAAAGATAGCTTTCTGTTACCACGCATCGACCAGCTGGTCGATGCGACTGCCGGCCATAAGCTACTTAGTTTCATGGATGCCTACTCGGGCTACAACCAGATTCCGATGTTCGTGGGTGACAAGGATTACACTTCGTTCATCACAGACCGAGGGTTGTACTGTTATAGGATGATGCCCTTCGACTTAAAGAACGTGGGAGCCACATATCAGCAGTTGGTAAACCGCATGTTCGCAGGACAGATTAGAAACACTATAGAGGTATACATCGACGACGTGCTCGTAAAAAGCGTGAATGCCGAGGACTACATAGGGCACTTAAGGGAGATGTTCGGAGTCCTCCACAAATATCGCATGAAGCTTAACCCTCTAAAGTATGCCTTCGGAGTCGCGTCTGGGAAGTTCCTTGGATACATGGTGAACCAACGCAGGATAGAGACTAATCCTGAGAAGATTAAGGCACTCATCGAGATGCGGTCACCATCTTCTCCTAAGGAAGTCTAGAGCCTGACAGGAAGGTTTGCGGCCCTGAACCGATTCATATCAAAGGCAACCGATCGTTGCCAGCCATTCTTCCAGACCATCAGAGGAGGGAAGAGGTTTGAATGGACTGAAGAGTGCGAAAGAGCCTTCCAAGACCTCAAGGTCCTCCTCGGAAAGGCCTCGCTGCTGTCTAAACTGAAGAATAGAGAAACGTTACTCATTTACCTCGCCATGTCCGAAAAGGCATTTAGTTCGGTCTTAATTCGAGAAGAAGGCCCAGTGCAGCTTTCTGTCTATTATGTAAACAAAGCCCTGCAGGACACGGAGACAAGATACCCAGACATGGAGAAGCTCGCCCTATCTTTGATCATCACCTCCCGGAAACTCCGGCCATACTTCCAGTAGCATAGCATCGATGTCTTGACAAACCTCTCTCTGAGACAGATACTCCAAAAGTTGGACACCTCAGGCAGGCTGATGAAATGGTCGATAGAACTCAGCCAATTTGATATCTCCTACAAGCCTAGACCCTCTATAAAAGGACAGGCTTTGGCAGATTTTGTGGCTGAATTCGAACATATCTCCGAGGGCTCGCTTGAGGCCCGGCCCCAGTAGGTACCAACATGGAAATTATATGTTAACAGATCCTCGGGCGAGGCCGGAGCTAAAGCTGAGATTTTGCTAGTCATTCCCGATGGCCACAATCTCAACTACGCGCTTCGCCTGGAGTTCAAAGCCTCAAACAACGCTGCAGAATACGAGGCGCTCCTAACAGGCTTGAGGCTAGCACAAGAGATGAAGGCAAGAAAACTTTAGATTCACAGTGATTCACAGCTGGTCGTTAGTCAAGACAATGGGACCTTCACAGCACGTGAACAGTCCATGGTGGCATACTTAGCAAAGGCCAATGACCTCTTATCCCACTTTGAGGTATACGAACTCCTACAGATTCTACGGATGGATAATGGCTACACGGACGCCCTTTTGAAATTGGCAAGCAGTAGAGACTCCGACCTGATGAAGGCCATACCGGTTGAAAAGCTCAGTCGGCCATCCATCGACGAGTCTTTAGCACCCACTACCATGACGATAGCTGAATTCCCTTGATAGATAAAGGAAATCACCGCATACTTGACCAACCAGGTACTGCCAAGTGACAGACAAGAAGCACAAAAGCTCTGCAGGAGGGCAGCAAAGTTTATATTACAAGACGAGATCCTATGCAAGAGAGGCTTCAGCCACCCCCTCCTACACTGCTTAACACAAGAATAAGCAGTATATGTGATGACAGAGATACACGAAAGAAGCTGTGGTAATCTCTCAATAGGGATGGCTCTAGTACAGAAAACCTTGAAGCAGGGGTACTATTGGCCAACTATGAAGAAAGATTCCCATAACTACACGAAGAAGTGCGATAGGTGCCAGAAATTTGCTACTCTACCAAAGCTCCCAGCTCAGAACCTTACGTTGGTCCCCAGTCCTTGGCCTTTCGCCAATTGGAAGATCGACTTCATAGGTCCTCTCCCAATTGGAAGGGGTGGGG
Organism: Forsythia viridissima; assembly: GCA_030279155.1. NCBI lineage: Eukaryota > Viridiplantae > Streptophyta > Magnoliopsida > Lamiales > Oleaceae > Forsythia > Forsythia viridissima. Next base: position 7,850,720 of record CM059036.1, read on the forward strand.
TCAAATTCGCGGTCGTAGCGGTGGACTATTTCACCAAGTGGTGCGAAGCTGAACCCATGGCCAAGATCACAGAAGAAAATACGTGGAAGTTTGTGTAGAAAAATATTATTTGTCGCTTCAGGATCTCCTACTCCCTCATTTTCGACAATGGCACACAGTTCGCTGGAAAGAAGTTTAACTCGAACTGCGAGGACCTTGGTATTCGAAGAGATTTCTCCACCTCCTACTATCCATAGTCTAATGGCCAGGTAGAAGCTGTGAACAAGATCATCAAGTACACCCTCAAAAGGAGGCTGGAATCTGTCGAATGAGGATGGGCTGAAGAATTACCCGAAACTCTATAGTCTTATCAGACTACTTCTCGGACGGCAACAGGTGAAACCCTTTTTTCCATGGCATACGAGACGGAGGCAATGATTTCCGTCGAAGTAGGGGTACCATCTCCCAGGAACTTATACTTCGACGAAGTAACAAATGACGATCTACGTAGGGCAAACCTGGATTTGCAAGATGAAAGACACGCAAACTCGCAGCTTTGTCTTGCGGTCTATCAAAGAAAAATGGCCAGATACTACAACTCCAAGGTCAGGGGCAGGAGTTTTCTCGTCAATGACTTCGTCCTGAAGAAAGTGTTCCATGCTAATAGAGAGGCAGGAGCTGGAACCCTCGGGCCCACCTGGAAAGGTCCCTACAAGATCATCGAGAAAATCCAGCCCGGAACCTACAGCTTAGAAGACTCGAAAGGAAGAGAGACGAGGCATCCCTGGAATATCGCCCATCTGCGACCATATTATCAGTAGTTTTATTTTACATTTCTCAGTTTCCTAGCATTGTTTCTGGCGTCTCTAGACACCGCGTCTTTTAATAAAGGTCATTGTTTTCCAAAAGTGTTCTCTATCCAACCATAACAAGTAAAGACAATTCGGCAGTGAGGGAGTGTAGTTCACGGCCAACTCTGTCAACTCGCTAGATAAACATTCAACGCATAGTTAACAAGTAAGTGAAATTCGACAGCGAGAAAGTGTGGTTCGCGGCCAACTCTGTCAATTCCCTGGATAAACATTCAATGCGTATTTAACAAGTAAGTAAAAATCGACAGCGAGGAAGTGTGGTTCGCGGCCAACTCTATCAACTCGCTGGATAAACATTAAACACGTATTTAACAAGTAAGTGAAAATCGACAGCGAGGGAGTGTGGTTCACGAACAGCTCTGTCAACTTGTTGGATAAACATTAAATGCGTATTTAACAAGTAAGTGAAATTTGGCAGCGAGAGAGTGTGGTTCGCGGCCAACTCTGTCAACTTGCTGGATAAACATTCAACGCATATTTAACAAGTAAGTGAAAATTGGCATCGAGAGAGTATGGTTCACGGCCAACTCTGTCAACTTGCTGGATAAACATTTAACGCGTATTTAACAAGTGAAAATCGACAGTGAGGGAGTGTGGTTCGCGGCCAACTCTGTCAACTCACTGGATAAACATTCAATGCGTATTTAACAAGTAAGTGAAATTCGGCAACGAAAGAGTATGGTTCGCGGCCAGCTCTGTCAACTCACTAGATAAACGTTTAACGTGCATTTAAACGATAAAGATAATACATTTTCATTAGCCTACGTTTCCGAATAAAGCAATCTGAATAAAAATGCGTGCTCTACATTTACAAATTAGAATGCAACACTGGTAAGAACTAACAGGACCCTTAAGTCCCAGTCGGACCCTATGGACCTGCGTAACCCGAGACCCAGAATTTCGCCAGCAGACCCTGGGCCTTCGACAACTCAGTCAGCGCCTCGATCAATTCTTTATCTTTGGCATGGATCATATTTTGACAAGACCTCAGCTGTGATTCGACCTTCTTCTGGGCCTCGATACAAGCCCTCTGGATCGTCTTAGCTTTGGTAATATCATATGTGGCACACGCCCACGCGTCTTCAGAAAATGCAAGATGTTCACGAAAATCTTTGTTTTCTGAATGCAGTGCGTCGACATCTTCATCTCTCCCAACAGTGGAGCGCAATTCGTCGACCTTCATCATCAGTATTTTTCACAACTCGCAGTTAAGCACATAACTCCGAGAAGTATACATTTCGGCCAATTTCAACAACTCTGTCAGTTCCACGTTATCTGCAGCTTTCCCAAAAGTAGAAGTCCAATACTTATGGATTGAGGCTGCCGCTATGGCAGCCGGAGCTGGCAGTTTTTCTAAAACTGTTGGGTCCAACTCGTCCCGACGAGACCTAATGTTGATGTATTTATATTTGCTGGCATGAGGAAGAATAGGGGGTCAGAGTGCTTCATCCCTGATATCGGCGCCTGCCTTCCTCTTGCCTGATTGTCTCGAGTTTTCCAACGAAGGCACAGGTCCCACTGAAAACAGAGCGGAAGGCACCTCCGATGTCACTTTCGGCGCTAGAGAGATAACTGAAGAACAGCCCACCATGGTCTTCGATGTCTACGAAACAGCAACCCTTGGAATAGAAGCCGCAGAAGGTACCGAGGACGGAATATCATCCACACCCCCTCCTCTCCCTCCCCCCCCCCCTACCTCCCTCTCTCCCTCCCTCCGGCGCCTTAACTTAAGCTTTGGGACGCTGGAAAAATAAAAGCCCGATATGACTGACGACAACTGAGATCTAAATATTGCGATAGGATAACAAAGGTAGGAAAATAAAATGAAGTCTTACAGGCATATATATAAGCACGGGAGAATACGAGCAGTAAGATAAACCAGCACGTGGAAAAAGGGTGAAAGCACCTCAAATAAACCCTAGGAAGATGTAAAGGGTACGTGAGGATACGTGCCTCGTAAATTGTACAATCATCACTGCATGGTGACACCACCAACACCTATCCCACGTGAAAATGTAAAGTGTGAGAGCCTCGCAAGGTTCGCGAGTGCGTCTTGTCCCATAAGCTTCGTAATTGCGTAGAAGCGATGGCAGGGCCGAACGCCAGAACTTCAGAATGGCGCACCGGCAGTGGTTGTTCTTCGCCAGCCATCGAAGTTGTCCGGCCCAAATACCACAAGCAATCCACACAAAGAAAACAACCATGGAAATTCTAGTACAATCTTATTTCATTAACCATAATTCAGAGTACAAGGTAGAAACAAATAAGCATTATCATTATCCTATTACCCCGCCGCCTCTTTGGGTCGGTACATATTGGGATATTGGATCTACTAAGTCTATACACTGGTCTTCATCACCCTAAGCCTTGTCAGGATATGGAGATCTGGTTCCACTATGATCGGGAGTCTCCCAAAATCAATACGAGTTGATTTGGTGACTAATTAGGCCATACTGCTAAAAAAATATCGTTGACACCTTTTTGGCAGATGGCTTCCAGCCCCATCACCCGAATCAGGGATGCACCGTTCGAGGCATGGTCGGGCTAAGGCTACTAGGCCCAACCCCCCCTCCCCCCGCCGCCCCCGCGCCCCCGCGTACGTTTGGTCCACTGAACGTTGATTAGCTGGACATTTGGTCCTCTGAATGTTGATTCTCCAATTGTTAGGCCTTCTGGATGCCGTTTCTTTATTCGTACTTTCATAGCACGTTTGGTATGAAAGGTATGGTCACATGACTCAAGAAAAAATTATAGCGCAGAAAGCTAACTCACGTGATTTACCAGAGTTACACATGCATAAAGAACATGATCAAAAGCCCTTAGTGTTTTTATAGAGGTTGCATGGGAACTTGACACAGGGCAATAAATGAGACAGGTAATGTACAACTGTCCCAGAGGCATTTGGAACGCCACACGACTGTGTTGCCTTCCCACTTACCGGGACATTAAAGATGCTAATCCTTTAGATTCTACAAAGAAGTCAGCACCAATAACGCCCAATGGAATGATTCCTCAATTTCAGGAGCCACTTCCCACGCCTGGTAGGCACAATCATTCATGAAATTAAATGCTGGAACGAAGATACGCCAGGAAAATAAATTTGGTGGTTAATGCTGGAAATCGCAAAGGAAAGAAACAAGGTTTATATTTAGATTCCCCCGTCGCCTCTCTAAAGAAACAAGGTTTATATTTAGATTCTACAAAGAAGTCAGCACCAATAACGCCCAATGGAATGATTCCTCAATTTCAGGAGCCACTTTCCACGCCTGGTAGGCACAATCATTCATGAAATTAAATGCTGGAACGAAGATACGCCAGGAAAACAAATTTGGTGGTTAATGCTGGAAATCGCAAAGGAAAGAAACAAGCTTTATATTTAGATTCCCCGTCGCCTCTCTAAAGGTCGACACATTGCGGGCCTTCTTCCACAACAGGTGGGGAGATTTGATCATCGACTTTACCTGGAATGGGTTCTGTAGCTGGAGCCTCTGTAGGAGCATGTCGAAGGAAAGAAATATCCCACTCTGGGTGGGTCTCCGTGATCCGCTCCACCAGCTGCTCGCCACCTATGGTCATCAAACGATGGGCGAGGTCTTGATACTCGGCCGTATCCACGAAAGCGTCTTGATATGCCTCCACCACCTTGGCTTTGGCATCCGCGCGCTCGGCCCTGACTGTAACACCCCAAGTCCAGAAATTCTAGACTTAGAAATGTTAGCATTTAATTACCATTTAACAACAAGATGTAAATGCAGAAAAGTAGATAAAATTTTCATTCTATTTTATTTTATTTTGAAATACAAAATAAATATTAATGACTCTCAATAATATTAATTAAAAGCAATAATTTGCATAATACATTTTATGCCCAATTTTTTATTGAATAAACACAATAATTGCAGGAAACCTCATAGTTTGGCTAATTAAAATAAGTAAAAGAATAGTATTCCAATAACATTAATCGGCCTAATGCGTCTTATTTCTGAAATAATAACAAACGTTAAACTTGGATTTAAACAATACTGAGTCCGTTTCGCCCCAAGTAGTCGTCTCGAATCATCTAGCTCTCATCATCTGAAAAGTGGAGAATATGGAATGAGCTAACGCCCAGTAAGCAAACCTTATGCACATGATAATGTATGCTTATGATATGCATTAGTTTCAAGTAGTTTTATAGAATATGTATCCGGTCTTTTCTTATCCTTTAAAAACTTTAACATTGTGAGCTCACTTTTGTGTATCGCCTATCCAATCAGTATGCAGTGGGCCATTATTATTTGGAACCCGATCCATCTACCGGTAGCACCACAAAGCGGTTAAACATTAAACATTCAACATTCAACATTATCATTCGTCGGGTGCGCAGGTCCCCCACTCCCCATTTTCCACTCACACCTTTCATGGCATTGGCGAACACCATTTCATTTATAAAATTTGGGATACATATCTTTCTTGAGTAAAATATAAATTTCAAACATTATCATTTAAATCTTTACTTTATGCATGCTTACGGATGGATTAACATGAATGTTCATGTAACAATATGTCGTGTGAAACATTAATGAAATATAAATGCATATAAAACTACATCAAAATATATCATGTTCACATAATGGCTATTAATGTAACACATCTAGACATTTAACATTGCATTCTAAAAATAAATTCTAGGAGAGGTTTACTTACCTCGAATATGTAGAATTTTACTTTGAAATAGCAAGTGGAGCTGTCTTTGGCCACCCAAGAAGTCAACGCGCCAAGAGTCCTATGTCATTATCTTTAAATCAAAAACTTGTACATACTCATTCTTTATTTTTATTATATAAACCACTTAGATGCACTTAAGTCCGAGCCATTACACTTTAAATATGTATATATATATAAGAATATCTTACATTAAGGATATTAAAATAAACTAACCAAATCAAACACCTTAAACATAAAAATTTAACTATATACAACTTTTAGATATTTAAAATATTAATTGGAGATTCCTACATTTAAAAGGAGAAAAATATGGATTCAAACAACTTTATTTCTAAAAAAGAAATTATTTAGTATCCTGTTATGCTTGCTATAAAAGAACAAAAAATTTAAAAAAATTGAACATATAACAGAGACCCAGAACTCAGACTATGAATTGATAAATTTAATAACCAAAAACTGTTACTTTACTTGATTATTTTAGAGGTATACATACCAACTAACAGATCCGTACACACATCACTCATATTTGAAACAAGAAATCAATTCATTACATCATTTAATCCTAATTGACAACAATAATTAATCCCTGCAAGGCTGACACATGATCTAATCCCAACCATTTCTTTGAAACATGAGCCCACCATATAAAAATCAATCATTCATCCATGCAAAAGAAAATAATACTATTTCGACTTACGTGGTGACGTAAAATACAATTAAAAAGTGGAACGGCAGATGAAAGTACTTTGGGGATTGTGGTGCAGACTTGATTTAATTTGCAAGAATATATAAAAATAAAAAAATAATGACTTCTAACCTAATGGCGTCCATTTAGGTATATCATATGCTAATTAAGTAAAGAGATTCCTTATTTACATATATTAACTTATTTAATTTTTAAATTGATTCTATTAGCAACTGAACTTTTAAAAATTTTGCCCAATTATTTAATATATTAAATTACACAAAAATGTATTTAAATAAAAATAGAACAATCTTCCAACTCGGTAGTTATTTTCAAATTAAAGATATAAGTACATAATAAAATAAAGATATTATAAATTTTAATCTAACATTAATAAGATTATATGCATGTTATTATTAAATTATGAGGCACGTTGATCGTCTAAGGTGTCCACGATACATTCCACTGCAAAACAATAGTTAGTTACAAGAACGTAAATTCATTAATTTAAGAATAAATCGTAATATTAATACGAACATCATAATAAAATTATAATAATCTTGTAAATGGATATGTGGCGTTACAATTTCTTACCCCCTAAAAATAAATTTCGTCCTCGAAATTAAAACTTACCAAATAGGTGGGGGTACTTCGCACCCATCTCGTCTTCGCGCTCCCATGTCGCCTCTTCCACAGCATGGTTCCTCCAAAGTACTTTGACCAGCGTTATCGTCTTTCTTCTAAGTTCTTTGTCTACTCTCTCTAAGATCTTTACTGGCATCTATTCATAAGTAAAATCCTTGCGGAGATCCAATGATTCATAGCTTAGGATGTGAGAGATGTCTGAGATATATTTTCTCAGCATAGAAACATGAAATACTTTGTGAACCCCTGACAATGCTGGTGGTAATGCGACCCGATAAGATAACTCACCTACCCTTTCCAAAATTTCAAAAGGTCCCACAAAACGAGGACTCAACTTTCCTTTCATCCCAAATCTCATTACACCCTTCATAGGTGCCACCCTCAAAAAGACCATGTCGCCTGCAACAAATTCTAAAGGCTTTCTTCTTTTGTCTGCATAGCTTTTCTGTCTACTTTGAGCAGTCTTCATCCGTTTTTGAATCTTCTTAACAACCTCCGCTGTTTGTTGGACAATTTCTGGGCCCAATAACTTTCTTTCCCCAACTTCATCCCAATGGTTAGGTGATCGACATTTCCTTCCATACAATGCCTCATAAGGTGCCACGCCAATGGTAGATTGGAAGCTGTTATTATAGGCAAACTCAACTAATGGAAGATACTCATCCCAAGTGCCTTGAAAGTCAATAATACAAGCTCGCAACATGTCTTCAAGAATTTGAATTGTTCTTTCCGACTGTCCGTCTGTTTGCGGGTGGAACGTCGTACTAAACCTTAACTGTGTGCCCATGGCCTTGTGTAAGCTCTTCCAAAAAGAAGAAGTGAACTTAGGGTCACGATCAGATACAATGGATAATGGGACTCCATGCAGTCTGACTATCTCTGCCATATATAGTTTTGCATATCGTTCCATATTATAAGTAGTCATGACCGGTAAAAAGTGCGCCGTCTTAGTAAGACGATCAACAATTACCCAAATAGAATTATAGCCCTTCTTGGTCTTAGGTAAGCCAACAACGAAGTCCATACCAACTCTTTCCCACTTCCATTCTGGTATCATAAGTGGTTGCAAGAGGCCCGAAGGTCGTTGATGCTCAACCTTAACTTGTTGACATGTGAGACAGTGTTGAACATATGCTGCTATATTCCGGCTCATTCCAATCCACCAAAAATGTTCTCTCAAATCTCGTAACATCTTCGTGCTTCCAAGGTAAATCGAGTAAGGAGTATTATGAGCTTCTCTCATGATTTATCGTTTCAATCCTTCATCATCAGGAACTACAAGCCTACTTCCATATCGAAGTGCACCATCAGCAGTGATAATAAAATCAGTGCGCTTTCCATCAGCAACTTCAGTCCGAAATTTCAATACCCGAGGATCTTCGTATTGCAAAGCTTTAATCCTCTCAAGTAGAGTTGGTTTGATGGTCATATTGGCAAAATAGCCTGAATTATCTCGAGGTACAATCTCCAACTTAAACTTTTGAATTTCTACCAACAATGGTTTCTGAATGCCCTGCAATGTAGCTATTGACCCATGAGTCTTTCTACTTAACGCATCTGCCACAACATTGGCCTTGCCTGGGTGGTAGTTGATCACACAATCATAGTCTTTTACAAGTTCCAACCATTGACGTTGTCTCATGTTTAGCTCCTTCTGAGTAAAAAAGTACTTTAGACTTTTATGATCAGTATAGATCTCACATTTGGCCCCATATAGATAATGTCTCCAAATCTTCAATGCAAAGACGACAGCTGCCAACTCGAGATCTTGAGTTGAGTAGTTCTTTTCATACTCTTTCAACTGTCTCGAGGCATAAGCAATTACCTTACCATGTTGCATTAGAACGCAGCCAAGCCCTTTTTTCGAAGCATCACTGTAGATGGCATACCTTTCATTATCTTGTGGAATCGTTAGGATAGGCGCTGAAGTCAAGTGTTTCTTTAACTCTTGGAAACTTTGTTCACAGTCTGGAGTCCATTGAAACTTTACGTTCTTCTTGGTTAACTGGGTTAATGCTGAGGCAATTCTAGAAAATCTCTCGACAAACCTTCGATAATAACCAGCTAACCCAAGGAAACTACGAACTTCACCCACGTTTGATGGTGTCAACCATTTTTGGACAGCCTCAACCTTGCTAGGGTCTACTGCAATCCCTTCATTTGATACGATATGTCCCAAGAATGGTACCCTATCTAGCCAGAACTCACACTTCTTAAATTTAGCAAAGAGTTTGTTGTCTTGAAATATCTCAAGCACTAATCGTAGATGTCGCTCATGTTCTTGTTTAGATCGTGAGTAGATCAAAATGTCATCAATGAAAACTATGACAAACTGATCTAAGTATTCTTTAAAAACTCGATTCATCAGATCCATGAAAGCTGCTGGAGTGTTTGTCAAACCAAAAGACATTACTAAAAACTCGTAATGCCCATATCTAGTGCGAAAGGCAGTTTTTGGAATGTCTTCTTCTTTGATTCTTAGTTGACGATATCCCGACTGCAAATCAATTTTGAAAAAATAACTAGCACCTTGGAGTTGGTCGAATAAGTCCTCAATTCTTGGCAACGGGTACTTGTTCATTATTGTCACCTTGTTCAGCTCTCGATAGTCCATACACATCCTCATCGAGCCATCTTTCTTCTTTACAAACAGAACTGGAGCACCCCATGGAGAGAAACTTAGTCTGATATATCCTTTATCTAAAAGATCTTGGAGTTGGTCTTTGATTTCCTTGAGTTCAGCAGGGGCCATGCGATATGGTGCCTTTGATATTGGAGTTGTTCCAGGCAATAAATTGATGACAAAATCAATCTCCCTTTTTGGTGGCAAACCAATGAGATCATCTGGGAATACATCTGGATATTCTTGAACCACTGGGACTTGTTCAAGGGAAGGATTCATCTTTGATTCCTCCATTATTGAAGCTAGATAAGCTACACAACCTTTGTTAACAATTGGCGAGTCTTCATAGCGGTGATTATAGGAATAGAGGGCTTTGACTTTGCTCCCGAAAAGCAAAAACTAGGCATATTTGGAGGCTCTAATACCACTTCTTTCTTATAACAATCAATCGTAGCATGATACCTTGATAGCCAGTCCATCCCTAATATGATATCAAAGTCCTGGACATCCAGCACTAAAAGATTTGCTGGCAGTTCTTTTCCATCTACTATTATTGAACAATCACATAAAACATAATTTGAATTCATTATAGCTCCAGAGGGTGTGGACACACTAAACTGTGTATCTGTTTGTGTAAGTTGTTTCTCCAATTTCTTAGCAAAAGATGGACTAAGAAATGAATGAGTAGCCCCAGAGTCAATCAAGACATTGGCGGGTACATTACATACATACATAGTGCCTACATTAATTCAATGCATGAAGTTAAATCACACTCAACAAATGAAATAATTAAATAAATATATATAGGTACCTGTCACTACAGTTGAGGCCTCTTCAGACTCTTTCTTAGACATCGTAAAAACTCGTGCTTGAGTTTTCTTTTGCTCATTGTTGCTACTACTAAAAGACCTTTCCTTGCAATTATTTGCGAAGTGACCAGGCTTTCCACATTTAAAGCACACACCCATACCCATAAGACATTCGCCAAGATGTTTCTTGCCACACTTCGAGCAAGTCTTCCTCGGTTGCTTGTTTTGGTAATGGCCCTTGTTGTTGCCTTGGTCGTTTCTTCTTTTTTGACCATTGTTCTTCCAAAACTGTGCTTTAGAATTTCCATCATTGAACTTGTGAGCACTTGGCTGGGCCTTATTCTCTTCCCTATCTAAGAGTTGAGCTCTTTCCACCAAAAGCGACTTACCAACCACTTCTCTATAGGTCGTTAATTCGAATGGTATCACTGCTTGCTTTATACGAGACTTCAGTCCCTCCTCAAAGCGCCTTGCTCTTCTTTCTTCTGTTGCTACCAAGTCTCGGGCAAACTTTGCCAGACGAGAAAATTCAGCCTCATATTCAGTAACTGTTCGGCTCCCTTGCTCTAACTTAATGAACTCCCTCTCTTTGTGCTGGCGTACGCTTTTTGAAAAATACTTGCTGTTGAAGGCCTCTGTAAACATCTTCCAAGTGAATGGTCTAGTATCCTTCTCATGTTGGCGCTGAACCATCAACCACCAATCGTAAGCATCTCCTTGAAGCATGTAAGCAGCAAATGTAACCTTCTCTTGTTCTGTGCAGCTCATAACCGAAAATGCCTTCTGAATTTCAGTTAACCATTTTTCAGCTTCTAGAGGGTCGGTGGTGCCAGCAAATGATGGTGGAGATAACTTCTTAAACTCTGATATCTTTCCTTGTTCGCGGGTTTGGTCATTCCTCACGGGTTGATTGTTTTGCCCAAGTAAAGCCAATGCTTGCATAAAAGCCTCCATTGTCATTGGGGTCCCTGTGCTATTGTCTGACCCCTCTAGACGAGCTTCAGATGTTTCTTCGTGAGCTTGAGAATGAGTAGCGGGGGCCATACTAGAATGCAAATACTTATTTATTTATTTATTATTATCACTTTTAATGAAATTTTATTAGTACTATATTGCAACTACAACATTTATGCTTCAAATAATTCTTTACAATCTAAGAGATAAAATTCAACATTACCAAATGATCGCTAGAGGACTCCTTGGCGGCGTGACCCAGTACTAGACTTTTTTTTTAAAAGTCTACATAATCAATTTTAAAACTCTTAGCTCTGATACCAATAATGTAACACCCCAAGTCCAGAAATTCTAGGCTTAGAAATGTTAGCATTTAATTACCATTAAACAACAAGATGTAAACGCAGAAAAGTAGATAAAATTTTCATTCCATTTTATTTTATTTTGAAATACAAAATAAATATTAATGACTCTCAATAATATTAATTAAAAGCAATAATTTGCATAATACATTTTATGCCCAATTTCTTATTGAATAAACACAATAATTGCAGGAAACCTCATAGTTTGGCTAATTAAAATAAGTAAAAGAATAGTATTCCAATAACATTAATCGGCCTAATGCGTCTTATTTCTGAAATAATAACAAACGTTAAACTTGGATTTAAACAATACTGAGTCCGTCTCGCCCCAAGTAGTCGTCTCGAATCATCTAGCTCTCATCATCTGAAAAGTGGAGAATATGGAATGAGCTAACGCCCAGTAAGCAAACCTCATGCACATGATAATGTATGCTTATGATATGCATTAGTTTCAAGTAGTTTTATAGAATATGTATCCCGTCTTTTCTTATCCTTTAAAAACTTTAACATTGTGAGCTCACTTTTGTGTATCGCCTATCCAATCAGTATGCAGTGGGCCATTATTATTTGGAACCCGATCCATCTACCGGTAGCACCACAAAGCGGTTAAACATTAAACATTCAACATTCAACATTCAACATTATCATTCGTCGGGTGCATTGGTCCCCCACGCCCCATTTCCCACTCACACCTTTCATGGCATAAGCGAACACCATTTCATTTATAAAATTTGGGATACATATCTTTCTTGAGTAAAATATAAATTTCAAACATTATCATTTAAATCTTTACTTTATGCATGCTTATGGATGCATTAACATGAACGTTCATGCAACAATATGTCGTGTGAAACATTAATGAAATATAAATGCATATAAAACTACATCAAAATATATCATGTTCACATAATGGCTATTAATGTAACACATCTAGACATTTAACATTGCATTCTAAAAATGAATTCTAGGAGAGGTTTACTTACCTCGAATATGTAGAATTTTACTTTGAAATAGCAAGTGGAGCTGTCCTTGGCCACCCAAGAAGTCAACGCGCCAAGAGTCCTATGTCATTATCTTTAAATCAAAATCTTGTACATACTCATTCTTTATTTTTATTATATAAACCACTTAGATGCACTTAAGTCCGAGCCATTACACTTTAAATATGTATATATATAAGAATATCTTACATTAAGGATATTAAAATAAACTAACCAAATCAAACACCTTAAACATAAAAATTTAACTATATACAACTTTTAGATATTTAAAATATTAATTGGAGATTCCTACATTTAAAAGGAGAAAAATAGGGATTCAAACAACTTTATTTCTAAAAAAGAAATTATTTAGTATCCTATTATGCTTGCTATAAAAGAACCAAAATTTTAAAAAAATTGAACATATAACAAAGACCCAGAACTCAGACTATGAATTGATAAATTTAATAACCAAAAACTGTTACTTTAATTGATTATTTTAGAGGTATACATACCAACTAACACATCCGTACACACATCACTCATATTTGAAACAAGAAATCAATTCATTACACCATTTAATCCTAATTGACAACACTAATTAATCCCTGCAAGGCTGACACATGATATAATCCCAACCATTTCCTTGAAACATGAGCCCACCATATAAAAATCAATCATTCATCCATGCAAAAGAAAATAATACTATTTCGACTTACCTGGTGACGTAAAATACAATTAAAAAGTGGAACGAACGATGAAAGTACTTTGGGGATTGTGGTGCAGACTTGATTTAATTTGCAAAAATATATAAAAGTAAAAAAATAATGACTTCTAACCTAATGGCGTCCATTTAGGTATATCATATGCTAATTAAGTAAAGAGATTCCTTATTTACATATATTAACTTATTTAATTTTTAAATTGATTCTATTAGCAACTGAACTTTTAAAAATTTTGCCCAATTATTTAATATATTAAATTACACAAAAATGTATTTAAATAAAAATAGAACAATCTTCCAACTCGGTAGTTAAGTTCAAATTAAAGATATAAGTACATAATAAAATAAAGATATTATATATTTTAATCTAACATTAATAAGATTATATGCATGTTATTATTAAATTATGAGGCACGTTGATCGTCTAAGGCGTCCATGGTACATTCCAATGCAAAACAATAGTTAGTTACAAGAACGTAAATTCATTAATTTAAGAATAAATCGTAATATTAATACGAACATCATAATAAAATTATAATAATCTTGTAAATGGATATGTGGTGTTACACTGACCCTCTCCACCTCCTGCTTGGCCGCAGCCAGTAGCTTGTCCTTTTCCATCGCGACGATCTCTAAGCTACTGTTTGCGGTGGCTAACGCAGTCTCAGCCGCGAGGGTCCAGTCTTCGGCCAACTTCTGAGCTTCATCGACGCGCTTTTGAGAAGCCTCGGCAGACATCTTCTAATCGTGAGCTTGTTTCAAACTTTGATTGGCGGCTTTCAGCTCGATTTCATACTTACCCATCATATCAGCCTCCTTCGTCACAACCAAGTCTAGCTTGAACTGGAGAGCCATCTTCTCAGACTCCAGCTGTGCCTTCTCGAGACTCATGGCCTTCAGGTCTTCAGACAGCTTCCTGGACTTCGCCTCTTCCTCATTGCACTGGCCATCAAAACCTTTGAGAGTACTGAATAACTCCTTGGTCATAACCAACTCCCATATCAAGTTCATCTTTGCCATCTGCAGCCACTCCCGCAATGTGGCTTCCTCAGCCGCTTTTTCCCATTTCTGGGTCCAATATTTGTGCATGCTCGCCGCCATCATCGCAGGATGGGCGGGGAGTAGTTCCATCACAGAAGTTTCTAATTTTCCCTGGTGCTGGGAAATGTGGACACAGTTCTCCTGACCAGTCGAGGAGCCAGAATTCTCCGCGCCCTCCGTCCTTCCATCAGGGTGTGGCGAAGACCAGTGCCTTTTCTCAACCCACCTCGTCTTAAGGGCATCCCTCATAAACCGTCCCGCAGTCGCAGGAGCCTTCCTCTTCCAGGCGGCAGCCTTACCCGTGTTTTTAGCAATTCTCTTTTCCTTATCTTTGGAGAGAGCGGAGTCAGGAGGAGGATGGGAAGACGATGGCAAGGTCAGGAGAGGAACAATCTGTCTGGGAACTGGAACATCGAGGCTGGAGGATGGACTGTCCTTAACGTTGTGGCGTCTTGGACCTCTTACGACAGACAAGATGCCTCCTGCGGGAGAGCCTGGGCCGTGGAACCCTCTCCACTGGCAGGACGAGAGAGGCGGGGTGTAAGAATCTCCTTATACTTGAAAGCTGCTGACATAAACACCAAGATGCAACTCATTAAAGCAACTTTCCATAGCAAAACCAGTATATCGTAACTTACGAGACTCACCCATCAGTCCATGGCAGATCAATAAATTGTCGTCCTTCAACAAGTTGTTGAGACTCCTGAAGTCGATGTTAAGCGCTCGCACCCTGTCCCACTTTGACCTCAACTCTCCCTGGTCTCTCTTCAGGATAGGTGGCTTCTCGCAGTCTGCAAAAGTAAGCAAGACATTAAGTCAGGAACTATGATCAAAATCCATACAAAGACAGTAGTATATACCAAGTTCTCCAAATTGACGGAGAATAGATACGTGAGGAAGAGGGTCCTCCGGCATAAACTCCCAGTCCTCACCTACGAAGATGAACCTCTCCTTCCAGTTATGCACTTTGTTGGGACTGTCAGTAGCCGTCTCCTATTTTTGACCTGGCTGGGGAGAGATGTTGTACCAGCCCGTGGATCGACACGGTCGGTATATAGATTCAAACTCTCTCAAGGTCAGGTTTTCTCCCGCCTCGACAATGCCCCACAATAGGTATGAGGCCACCATCTGCCCCCAGCCATTCAGTGTTATCTGGCAAGGGGCTAGATTCCAGTCTTTCAGAACATCACGGAAGAAATGGTGCATTGGCAAGCCCTGCTGCTTCGCAGGTTCGTAATTTGTGACGAATCCTTCAGGTGGATCGTCAACGCATTCATCTGAACCCAGAGCCCTGAGTGTCACGGATACAGAAATGTCATAGGATAACCGTATGTCCTCCAGCTCCGCCTTAGTGATCCTCAAACAAGCCATGGACGCTTCGATGGCCGACCGCTTGAGCTCCTCGTCGAGCGCCTTGGCTGCCGGGGCATCCCACTTATCGAGCGATCCCCTCATCTCAAGTACCCGGCGTTAGGCCGACCTTTTCCCATGGCCTCTTTCGGCGATCCGGTTGGGCAAGCCCCCCTCCCACTTGTGGACGGGGTAGATGGGTGTGCGACTGAAGGCGTTTGGTTCACTTCCCCTACAACCTCAGATGATCAAGAAGATGAGGCGGATGACGGTGACTCACCCCGAATACTAAGGTTTGTCCAAGCGTCCGATTGATTCTGCGAGTCATCGTGTCCAGATGACATTACAACCCCTCTCAGTTCTGAAAGATTATACTTCTACTATCGTTGGAACTTGTGGCAGGGTATAATCTCCAAATTACGGACGCAAGAAATAATTACGAAAGCAGACTACGGAACAAGGGCCTTTGCCAGCAAAGGCCCAGCAAAAGTCCCATATAAGCCCAGCAAGGGCCTCTCAAATTCTAAGAAGGCCTCGGAGGCCCATCAAACACCTTAGCATTTCTGAATCAACAGATTTGCAAGGCCCATAGAGGGCTTTGACATTTATGGCAAACCCAGAAGGCCTCGTATTCATTATAACTAGCAGGCATCACAATATTTTGGAATGACCAGAGAAATAATTGAAGGCAGATTGCGTTGGATTCGCATACGGATCATCATAAAGAAACCAAATCGTAATCTCCTAAAGATTAGGCAACGTGATAAACTCAAATGAGGTAGATAATCTTGGGGATTGCCCTAACAATCAATCATTCCTATCCCATAAGGAATGAGGATCCGATCAAGTATCTAATCGATTTGTTTCCTAAATCAAGTAGGGCTCTTGTGCTATAAATACAACGTCTCCGGTTGTTCTAAGGTACGCTCTTTTTGCACTTAAATTTCACCCTAAACTTTGCTCAAATCTCTGCCTGCTTGTCCCTCCCACATCCAATTACTTTTGCCCTCTGTGTATTATTATTGATACCGACAGTTGACTTGATCGTTGGAGTACTAAAGATCGTCGTACCCTTTTTCCAGGAGATTTTGATGTTTAACGATTGTCTGAGTGTGCAGGTAACATACAAGTTGGCAGATGAGTAATTGGAGATCTGTTGACATGTGGACGGTGTAGGTTCTGACGTCAACATAGTCATCTAAAAAGCTTAATGGACTGAGTTTCACATACTATTAATATCTTATAACTCTTTTCGTAGCTTTTTTGACTTAAGTGAAAAGGCCCGTAGGGGTTTTTCAAAACCTGGTGCCCTGAGGTTCAAAAGACCTGGGAGTCATCGACCTAAAGCTCGTTACATGAGTCATCTAGAAAGCTTAAAGTATTGAGTTTTGCACATAAGATTTGTATTAAAATAAATTCTACTAAAGCTAGTGAAAAATCCTTTGCAAAGTAAACATGGGGATTAGATAACTAATGTGTTTGACTTCCTTATTAGAAACTTCTTGGTCGAGAGCACTCAAAAATAAAAGAATCTTCATAAACCTAGTTTGTCACTATTATTAGCTTTCTCAACCAGCTTCGAGCAAGAAAATAATGAGTGAATTGTAACCTTTGAAACAAAATCTTGGGAATTGAAGGAAAAAATCATTTTGGAGGAAAGTGTACCTTACTAGAGGGAAATGAAAATTTGATCAAATAGTTGGGCTATCACCACCATAGAAATTAAGTAGATCGGATTAACTGCTCTCACACACATATCAAGTATGGCTTAAGTAGATACATGTTTGCAATAGTAATACATGGATACTCGTTATGAATTATAAGTTGTTGCAAACGAAACAAGAACGGCAAGTTATTCATGTTGTGAATTGTGTTACTGTTTATTTCATTTTATGCATAATTGTCTTTAGTTATTATATTCGATCACGAATAAAATTTCAAGTTTGGGGGTGTTTGATAAGTACAATTTTGTACTTATTAGAGCTCACAAAAAAAGACGATTATGAGTACTTTTGCATGTTTTCAGTATAATTGTGTGTTGTTTTTGTTCATTATATGATAATAACCAAATTTTAAGTATCAAACAAACAAAAAGAAAGTAAACAGAAGAAAAATAGACTTAATTGAACAAACAAAGAGATTTAAGGGGCTTGGCATGCAAATATCAATGCAATGGTTACGATCGCAAGATAGTGAAATATTCTGCATAACATTATTTGTCACAACCATGCGATCGCATGGCTTTCCGGGCAGATTTTAAGTGGATTTCTGATAGAAGTAAAACTCTACCGAGTCCAGGATAAAACAAATACCTAAAACATGTTTTGAAGAGTTGAAGGAGGAGTACAAAAGGCAGAATAGACCACATATTGCGGGAGGTGAATTTTGGGGAAAAAATACAAGAGAATAATCGAAGATCAAGAAACGGATTGAAGATTCTTATGCCGGGTTGTATCTCTAATTTCTTCTTTTTCATCTGGAACATGATTAATACAATTCTTGTATTATTTTACGAAATTATGTCCGACTAAATTACTTGTTGCTATGATGAACGATGAAACCTCATGTTTTTAATTAATTACAAGTTTTTCCGTTTTAGTAATTAATTGCTTTTGGGCTGATTATTATTTATTCATTGTTTTTAATGTTTTATGCTTAATCACCATTATAATGTTTTGTGATCTTTATTGAAGTCGAGAGATTCAATATAGACTAAGCACGTAGTTTTGAATAACATATGGTCCAATAATAGATAGAAATTACTATTTTGCCTTATGAATTCCGGTTAGGTGTTCTTGTGATTTAAATACATATTTTTATGTTCGAAACTTAATTAGAGATAATTAGGTTCGCATATTGATATATAATTGATTGACCATCGAGATAGGCTTTTGATTATTATAGGATCACCGATTTTCAATCCAAGTTAATTATAAGCTAAATCGATTAAACGGATAATTAATTAAGGAACGTGTAGGTGGATTCACAAATCTTAGTGTTAGTAAAATTTGAATTCGTTCTCACAAATTCACTTTGATTGCTTGATAATTTAGATTTAATTAAAGATAATTAGAATAGTTTTAGAATTAAAATCAAAACGAATCTATGTTCTTTACATTGTTAAAACTCGAACTATAAATTAATAGGTTAATTGATAATTAGTCCTCGTGAGTTCGTCCACTTGTTAACGATCTATCCACTTGCAAGATTAAAATCAAACAACAGTTGGCAATAGCCTACGTGTCAATCTACTTTCTAGATGGCCCAAACAAGAACTCCACGCGAGTTAGAAGTATAACATATTTGAAAAATGCTTTTTTGCATAAATGGTCCATGACTTTTGCACTTACTGTAGGTTGAGGACCTATCGTTTTATTTTTGACAGTTTAGCCCCTATTTTAAATGTTTTTGGCAACAATAGTCATTTATGTTAATTTCCGTCCAATTCCACCGTTAAATGAGCGCGTGTACTACACATTTGACCATGGAAAATTTTGAAAATAAAAAGTAAAGGAAAATTTGCTGCAAAAGTCCCAAACTTTTCAAAAAGTGCCAAAAATTCTCCAAACCTTCTAATCCTAACACATATGACCCAAACCTGTTTTAAAATTTTACCCCTAGCTTAAATAAATTAAAATTAAGTCCTAAACCTTTTCAAAAATACAATAAGTCTTAAATCTTTTTTTTACAGAGTTATACTTAAAATAATAAAAAATGTGTCATCAAGTCTTAAAACTTTTAATTTTGTTTACAAAATGATATTTAGTCTCTACAAATTTTGTCCAGTGGTCTGTTAATTAACAAAAAAATTATCCATGATCAAAATTTGACCAATTTAAAATTTGTAGAGATTCTAAGAGTCCGTTTGTTTTCAATTTTTATTTTGCTAAAAAATTAAAGTCAAAGTCAATAATTAATTTTAACCACACAATAAAAGTTAAAATTAATTATTGACTTTGACTTTAACTTTTTAGCAAAATCAAAATTAAAAACAAACGAGCTCTTAGAGTCTCTACAAATTTTGTCAAGTGGTTCATTAATTAAAAAAAATTATACCCATGATCAAAATTTGTCTAATTTAAAATTTTAATTTATTTTTCATACCAATTACTAAATAATAATTAAAAACAATTTATTATATTTTATTATTCAAAATAATTTTTTGAAAAAAAAAAACAAAAAATATCATCATCCCAACATATTCATCTACCCAACCACCCTACTCCCTCACCGAAAACTGGGGAGAATTTTCTCCCTCGTAACCGACACCGGTAAAGGTTGCCAGTGTCGGAAACATGGGGGGAACATTCTCCCCATACTCTAAATCTCATGCTACAAGGCCAAAACAGCAATCACGTCATTTTCCTCCAGCAAGTTTACCTCATAATATGCCCTATGAAACACCTCTAATTCATATGAAAAATCCAAGTTTTCACGATTATTGGCTTTCTCCTACCTTTTCACCATCGCCGTCTCCATCTCCATCACCATCACCATCACCATCACCATTACCATCACCACCTATGTACATTCCTGATAGTCATATATTAAAGCCCCTTTTACGGTCTGAAAGTGCCCTGTTGGAATACTTGTATCTAGGCTTTGTACTCTCACTTCAATGCCCAAAAACCAATTGTTGCCTCCGTCACCTTCCATGGGATTTGGTCGATTTTATGGGGGTGGGGGTGGGGGTGGTCGAAACCAATGAGAAAAAATCTTCCTGGTTTCGCAGAACTATGGAGGAAATGTTCCCTCCATGTTTCCAGCACCGGCAACTGTTGCCGGTGCCAGTAACAAGTAGAGAAATTCTCTCCAGTTTTCGTCGGGTGGAGGGGTGGGGTGGTTGGGTAGATGAATGGGTTGGGATGATGATTTTTTTGTTTTTTTTTCCAAAAAATTATTTTGAATAATAAAATAGAATAAATTGTTTTTAATTATTATTTAGTAATTGGTATGAAAAATAAATTAAACTTTTAAATTGATCAAATTTTGATCATGAGTATAATTTTTTTGTTAAGTAACGGACCACTGGACAAAATCTGTAAAGATTCTAAGAGCCCGTTTGTAATGTGTGGTTAAAATTAATTATTGACTTTGACTTTAACTTTTCAGCAAAATCAAAATTGAAAACAAACGGGCTCTTAGAGTATCTACAAATTTTAAATTGGTCAAATTTTGATCATGAGTATAATTTTTTTGTTAATTAACGGACCACTTGACAAAATCTGTAAAGACTCTAAGAGCCCAAATCCTGCTATCGCAGAAATTTTGGACATCCTGCGATCGCATCAAATGTTAACCATGCGATCGCATGGTTAACTTGGATGGTAAACTTGAATTTCTCTCTTTGATATTTGCACGACAAGTCCTTTAAGTATCTTTTGTTAGCAATTAAGTCATATTTTCTTCTATTTGCTATCTTTTCGTCAGATCGACATTTGAATTTGATTATTTTCTAAAATAATAAGAAAACAACGCACCATTAAATTGAAAACAATTAATATGACTCATAATCGTTCTTTTTTGTGAGCTCCAAAAAGTACAAAATTGTACTTATCAAAAATCTTAAACATCATTAATGTGAATGTATTAAATATTAATCATAATAATCTTCTTACATATTTAATTGAGGATGTGTAAGTTTTTCATTGGAGGAACAGTTAAGAAGACATAGAATTGAGACGAAAAATCTCAACTCGGTCAAAAGCTTTGCCTTTACATGAAGACCATGCGAGCTACAAAATAAGTACAAAGTTAGTGAATCAAACTGTATTGCTGCCAGACGCCGTGCATGAGAATCAAATTAAACATTCATGTGGTAGGTGGGCAATGGCCTACGTGTCAATCTACTTTCTAGATGGACCAAACAAGAACTCCACGATAATTAGAAGTATAACATATCTGAAAAATGATTAGTTTACATTTTCTCTCTTTATTTGGAGTGTGTTTTAAAATGCCCAAAATTTACCTTTTTAAAAAGTAAATTAAAATTTGCTTTATAGAATAATAAGTTTTAACAGTAAAAAATAAATAAATAAATTTAACCACAACTTCCTCCAAGATAAATGACGCAATCTTCCAAATATATGGGAATGATTAAAGAAAAAATGTAAAATTACAAGAATCATCAACCAAAACAAACACTAACTTCTGAATTAATTAACTATTAATTTGATGATCCACCAACAATTTCATCCATGAAAACCTTAAGATTCACATTAGAAGAACCACTTTCTTTAACTGCTTCCTTAGCCAGATTTTTCCATTTTTGAGCTTGCTTTCTCATTTCTTCTCCTCTCTCTCCATTACCCATAACAATTTCTAAGCACCTCGCAATCTCATCCGCCATTACAATTCCTCCATCAGCGGCGGCGGAAGCGGCGGTCTGCACTTTCAGCCCAGTCTTCCAATAATCTTGCACAAGTTTTGCATTCGTAAGTTGATCAGTCCACTTTGGAAAACCCACCACCGGTACACCGGAAACCAAACTTTCCATAATAGAATTCCACCCGCAATGAGTCCGGAAACACCCTACTGAAGAATGTGACAGAACCTCTGAACAATCATTCCTTGTTTTTCCAGTTTTTGTTTGCAGCTTAGCCTGTCCTCTAATTTCTCGCCATTTTCTGTTGCTCTAATCACTCACAGGAATGGTTTGTGGGTTTTGATCAACCCTTTGGCAATCTCTTCCATTTGTAGTTTCGAAACCTGGGAAAAACTCCCAAAAGCTACATAAGTAACAGATAATTTTTCTTTTGAATTCAACCAGTTTATGTAATTATCTGTAGTCTTCTTTATGAGATCACCTCCAAATGAATTATCAGAGGGATCCTTATAGTCTAAAAACGCAGAAGGAATCAAGAGTCCTATGCCCATTAAATCATACTTATTTATAGTCCTTAAGGGTTCAAATTCCAGTTCATCAAATGTATTCACAAGTACTTTCTGCTTCGTACCAGCTCTATCAAGAAGCTCAAAATGCTCTCTGAAAATGGGCAGTGCAAAATTGTATACAACGGGGCTTGAAGAGAGCATAAACGAAGGCAAATCACCAGGACTCAACAATGGCAACCCTGGAACTGGAAGTTCAATAGTTTCAGTTCTTCCTGTGAAATCCACATGATTATTGCAATGAAAATAGTAAATATCAAAAAGAGTTGCTGGTTGAGTCCAAAGAAGGGTAGAAGGGATTTGAAGCTTATCCGCCATTTGACCCGCCCATGTAATAAGAGTAGTGTACACTATGTGTTTGATTGAATGCCCTCCTTTTTCGTTAGCCATTATTAGGTTTTTCAGAGCTTCGGAACCGGAAGTTCTGAGAGAAGAAATGTAAAGCTGCACATCAAGTCCAGCCATTGTCATAGCCATCACAAAAGGGAGCAAAAGTTATAGCTTGTATTAATGGTGAGGGAGATTTCAACATTCGACGAATGGCAGATAAACTTGTGAAGAAGGTGACCTTGGCTCCCATTTGAACAAGGCGCTTTGCGAATTGGAGGGTTGGATTTATGTGACCCTGCCCTAGAAAGGTCACAAGGAGGATATGGCAGTGCTCCACCATCTTGTTACTTTTCTCAAGGGGTTTTTCAAGAAAATAGTTTGTGACTTTGTGTTGTAGCCTTGTAGGCTGTATCATGGGCTGGGGGATTTAATAGCAGGTTGATGACGTAAACACATGACGTCAGTGATGATAAAAAAGTAGGAAAATGCTTGTTTAACCTAAAGATGGACCAAAACTTGGACAACTATTGATAAATTATCAAATATGTATTTGAAAATTTGAATTGTGTCTTTTCAAAGGATATATTAGACATTTTATCCATAATTGTCCAACTTTTAGTCTAACTTGTGGTTATTGTAACATTACTCAAAAAAGTATCTATATAATATTATAATTCAATACTTGGTAATTGATAATAATGGGATGTGGTGGGTAGACCGTAGAATATACAATGTCATGAGTTGACAGTCTATGATTGAAAAAAATAATGAGTGTACGCTATGAACTACCAATCATGGATGATATGTGTTGCACGTTTTGTGACTTTATTTTCTTTTATTCAAGACTAATCATGTTGTAACTTAATTTTCTTTTATTCAAGACCAATCATGATTTCTTTTATTCAAGACCAATCACGAGGCTTTGTTTGAATATGTAAATATTAAAGTTTGTTAAAAATAAAGTCAAAGTCAACAATTTAATTTTAATCATATGAAATCATACAATTTTTATCAACTTTTATTAAAATTTGTTAAAAAAAATTATAGCAAAATCAAACAGACTTTGAAAAATAATTTTTTAACAACTTCGTTTTCTTTCATAATAAGTATATTTATACAACATAGTTTATATCACATTAAAATATATAAAAATTATGATTTACCATGTTCTATTATTACTTAATTGTTAAAATTTCAATTTAAGTAATTCAATCATTTATTTTTTCAAAAGATACAAATGAAAATGATCATAAAATTTGTGAAACAAAATTGTGAGAAATAACATTAATATTGGTTGCACGTAAACTAAGGATTCGAATGCAATAGAATAAAGAGAAAAATTTGTCTACCATGACACTACTTCAACATGAGAGAACTTTATTAAAAAGAGGTTGTTGAAATATAATATTAAAAAATTTAGATAGTACAATGAATATAATTTTATTTTTTTATTAATGTTATTTAGAAAAACACATCAAAGGAGACATAAAAAGAGAGACCACTATATCCCCTTTTATCATCTTTATTAAAGTAACTCGCTTAAATCTAACTTATTGTGGCCTTAAAAAAAAAGTTGTAGAGAAGTGGAACAAGTGTAAAGAAAGTGTGGTGGACCTGGTGGTGAGAAAAAGTCTCACTCTTCTCTTATCTCTTGAGTGCGGTTTTATTCTAATGTCCACGGTGGGCATTGTTATAATACCCACCGAGACACTTGTTCTATACTAATGAGGGTGCGGTTTTGTTCTAATATCCACGGTGGACATTGTTATAATACGCACCGAGACACTTGTCCTACACTAATGAATGTAGGACAAGTGTCCCGGTGAGCATTATAACAATGCCCACTGTGGAGATTAGATCATGTCCCCTCTTGGGTGACCCCATTTGTAGGGTTTGCTATTGTCCATTCCCATGCTTATCTCATGCTGCTAAAATCAAGTTTCATCATTTTTTGCAACAAGCCTGTCCTACTTCTGTTTTTTTCCTTTTTTTTTAGGAAGGGGGTGGTTAAAATTTAGGACATGTCATTGTTCATGCATTTATAGACTCTTAAATCATATGACTCAAAACTAATTCAAGTAAAATCACATTTCAATGCTAAAAGATCAATGTACTCATGCAATTGCAAAAAAAAAGTGATAATTCAATGATACTTTTTTATTATCATACTATTTTGTATGATATTTTTTTTATTAAGATACTATTTTTATGATACTGTTTTATTAAGATACTGTTTTACAAAAAAATGCTTGATACTTTTTTACTTTTAATATTGTACATTAGTTTTCGTTACATTATAGCATGTTTGGCAAGGTTTACTAATTCTTTTTTTGCTCGAACTTATTTTTAACCACATTCACAAAAAAACTAATTTTAAATTTCACCAAACAAACACACATTTAAAATTAAATTTTTTATAGTTGAAGTAATGATATTGTTCAAAATGCTACATTAATATTACAAGATTATTGATACTGTTTTCATTCAAAATGTCGTCGTAGATACTGTTATTTTATTATGTTGTAGTTTGTGTATGTATTATTATTTTATTAAAATACTTTCATGTATGATACTGATATATTAAGATACATTTATCTATTATACTGTTTTATTAAGATATTGTTTTAGTATGATAATGTGAAGATATGCAAATTAAAGTTTTCCGTTTTTAAGCTAAAGAGGCGACTTCAAACATCTAAAATCTAACTTTAGTAGTATTAAAGCTATTAGTCTTTATTGACTCGTCGACACGATTCCAAAAATATATTATAACAGAAGTTTTGAGCACATATGCGAATTCTATGCTCGTTTCTTTAAAGAACGACGATCACAATCCCTCGCATACATATAAGCCAAATAAGGATAGTAAAAAAATCAGCCAACCCAGATTTACCCCAACTATTACGGTAATAGGGGCGGGTCCGGGGCAGAAATATCTGCCCCGCGAAGGATCCAAGGCAACCCCACCCTGCGTTTTTTTTTTTTTTTTGGTAAATCATAGAATAGAATTACAAATTACAAATCACTTTAAAAAAAAAAATAGGTTGAACAAGAATCGAACCCGTGTTGAAATTATGAAATTATAATTCTTGTCCACTACACCACAATCTCAATCTTGTATTTCTTTTATTTTATTTCCTATATGTGTGTGTGTGTGTGTGTGTGTGTGTGTGTGTAAAATTCCTATTTCATTTTTTTAATTATTTTTTTCTGTTAAAAAAAAAAACTTAAACAGGGCGGTTGGCGGGTCAAAGCATCGACCCGCCGCGTTCTCCGCCCAACTCCTTCCCGCGAATTCGTGAGTCACGGGGTGGGATGGGGCCGACCTGTCCTATTGCCATCCCTAAAGTCAAAGCTAGATCATCTACGCCATCAATTTGCTATCTTTAACCATACGATACTGTTATTATGATATTGATACAACTGTGCTTTTGATACTGTTTTAGTGCTTCTGCTACTGTTTTACTATGATACTGTTTTATAAGGATATTATTTTTCTATAATACAGTATCAAACAAAACACATGACTAACAAATAAAGAATAATCTAATGGCCAACTTTCGTCAGAGCATGCCCACATCACATTTTTTCATCCCTACAAAAATTCAAGTTGATATTTACCGCAACAAATCATGGCCACTCTACATAAATTCATCAAATTAAACTATTTGCAGCAACAAATAATAGACACTCTACAAAAATTCATCAAATTAAACAATTTACAGCAACAAATTATGGCAACTCTACAGAAATTCATCAAATTAAACTATTTACAGCAACAAATCATGACCACTCTACATAAATTCAAGATGCTAGCTACGTAGTGTGCAGTTGCCAGAAGCCCAACAAAGAGCCCAACTACAAGCTCAGTAATCCACCTCCGCCGTAGAAAGGAGCACTCTCCGTATGCTGCTCAGCCGCGGCGAAAGAAGTTGTAGAGGTGGAAGAAGGATGCCGCCGCGCCGTGAAGTTGGATCTCAGGACTGGCAATGCGATAGAAAATGTGGATCACAGAGGTAATTGTGGAATTAATTTAAAATATTACTAAAGAGTGTGACTTAATTACAAGTATGAAAAATATTTTGACTTAATTTGAAACAAGTCACCTGCATGTAACTTATAGGCAACTTCTCTCTCTCTCTTTTTTTAATCATGTGTAGCATAGAG
Source organism: Forsythia viridissima (assembly GCA_030279155.1). NCBI lineage: Eukaryota > Viridiplantae > Streptophyta > Magnoliopsida > Lamiales > Oleaceae > Forsythia > Forsythia viridissima. Next base: position 7,877,839 of record CM059036.1, read on the forward strand.
TCTCTCTTGCGCGTGCCTGCAAGAGGAGTAAATCACGGGCCAATTAACACCTTGGGCAATTGAACTCATTGCTAGCGCTACCTGCGTACACGAATATCATACCAAAATCAGCCACATATTCAAGTCCACATTTTGCAGTTTTTTTGATTTAATTACATAATTAAATATTTGGCTTTTCAACTCCTTAAACTCTCGAATTCTTAAAGGCATCTGAATAAAAACTGTTGTTAGTGGAGGATGGGATAGTGGTAATCTGGGAGCCTATAAATATGATCAGAATTTGCACAATCAAACACATGAAAATACAGTCTTCTTCCACTCATTCTTTTTTGTTCCAAGTATTCAAATGTCCTTTTGGTGATCCCGTTCTGGCAATGGCTGCTCAGTTCACTGGTTTAGCAGCTTCGTGCTAACAGTTTCTCTGTTGTATTTAAGGGTGGCAAAAAAACTCGTCGGCTCGTGGGCTCGTCGGCTCGGCTCGTAAAAGTTCAGCCCAGCTCGGACTCGAGCTCGTCGAGAGACGAGCACGAGCTAGGGCCGAGCTCAAAAAAAAAAGAGGGCGGAGCTAGCTCTGTTCGGCCAAAAAACGAGCCGACTCGTGGGCTCGCCCATGAGCTCGGCTCGTTTGGGCTCGTGGACACGAGCCCACGAGCCCAAAAGTACGAGCCACGAGCCGGCTCGGCTCGTGGCTCTTGCATTAAGTGACCGTTGGATGATCATCCAACGGTCACACCATTTTTTTTTTAATTTCATTATTTTTCTATAAATACTCTTATTCTAAGGATGATGGTTTTCAATATTTAATTTTCATACCCGATATTGTATTTCTTTCTCATTTTCAAAATTTAAAAAAAAAACAAAACAAAAAAAAAATTTGAGGGCCGAGCCGAGCTCGTGGGCCGAACCGATCAAGTATTTTGGAGAAGATCCGAGCTCAGCTCGTCCCTTTGGGCGAGCCGAGCTCAGATTTTATGGGCCAAGCATGCTCGGCTCAGCCCATTGCCATGCCTAGTTGTATTCTAGGAAGCAAACGTTCATTATCTACAAGTACCTACGATAGTGAGCGAATCTGTTTTAAGGACACTGTGAATACACATGCCATGATTTGCTTCATCTTGTGTTCTATTAAATTATTGTTTCTTATTTTGCAGATGTTGTTCATTTGTAATCCTGTTTTGTTTCTAATTAAAAGAATAATTATATTATATTATTGTGTATATTAAGTCTAACGACTTGTTTTTGTCAATTGAAAATAATTTGATTATATTATGTGCCTCTGTATTGTAAAACAGTTTTTGCGTCTTTTGACTTATGTGAAAATCTAATTTGGATCTAAACAAAGTATTATATACTTATGCAAAAATCTAATTTAGATCTAAACAAAGTATTATAAAAAAATGCTCGTGAATACACGGAGTTTTAATTGTCTGTCAAAAATTTCCATTTTAAAACATCTCAATTTATTAAGGGCCTCATTTAAATTTTCGCTTAAAGCCTCCCAAATTTTAGGGCCACCCTGTTGTCATGTTTGAGTATTTAACAGCGATTTTCTTTTCCAGGTGGCGGAGATGGCGGTGAGGCACGGCGGAGGAGAGGAGAGGAAAGGAGAAATTGTTGGGATGTTAAGGTGTTTTTTTTTTTTTTCTTTTTCTTTTTTTGGAACTTGATTGTTAGGATTAGAAATTTTAGGATTTTACGATACAATTTTGAAAGGTTTGACATATATGCTGTAAATTTTTCTTTTATTTTTATTTTTTTGTTTTAATTTATTTTGGAGGGGGGAGCAAAATTATCATAAATAGCCATCTTGACAAATTATTGAAAGGTTGAAGATGATAAGAGCGAATAAAATTGAATAAAGATTAGAAAAGTAATTGAGACAATGGAGACCATGAGTGTAAATTATCCAAAAAATTATACAATTCTTAAAATTTGACCCAACTAGTACTCTATCATACTTAACATAAAAGTTAAAATTTTTGAGAGTTTAGCCTCGATTTTATCTTAACGTAGAATTAAAAATAAAAAAATAATTAATTACAAGCACGATTTACATTTTAAAGATATAAAAATAAGAATATGCATTACCAATAATGATTACATAATATGATAAGTGTTAAAGTCGAATTGCTTGCTAACAATTATTTTATCTTTTATATTTTAGAGAAAAGCAATTAAATAATTAATTTTAACCACATATTTTAGAAAATACACAATTTTTTATTAACATTCTAACTATAAATTTCTTCATTTTTTTTTTATTAAAAATTAATTAAAAAAACTCTCTCAATCAAGCACTTAACATATAACTGGCAAATTTCGATTTTAAGAATGGCATGGGCGAGTACAATCTAGTTTTATGAAATTGATATAAATTATGGCATTCACGACTTCTGCTTTGGCTGTTCTAATTACAGTTTCTAAAATAATTGATGTGTAGTCAATTTTCAAGAAAGTAAAACAAATTCAATGTGCATTTATTTCAACAAAGTATTATTTTCTCTACCCTACAAAGATATAGGCCTACTTTTATTTTCAAACAGATTAAAAATTTTCATAAATAAATTTATGTAAATTTCCACTACATTTGAAAGATGCTAAGTTTATTTGGGCTGATAACAATGTATATTAAATAAGGGTATATTAAAAAAATAAAAAATAAATAAACCTTCAATTAAGTGGCCTATAATTTGAGATATATAAATAAAGAAAACGAGCCTATCTTTGTAGGACAGAGGGGAAAAATAAATAAATAAGGAATATTTATCAGTCCACTCGTCCTAAAAACATAGGTTTGTTTCTATTTTGACACTGATTAAGTGTGAGGAATCTGAAGAAGAAGGTTTGTAAGTAGTGAAAAAATTGAAGGAACTGTTGAACTACCAAATTTAAGAGTTGTAATCAAGAACAGCTCAATGATCTTTGAAAGAGTTTCAATAGAAAAGGTGAGATGTTGTAATTTTACTATGAATGTAGCAAAGGAATGACTGAAGAAAGATTATTCAAAGGGAAAGGCAAGGATAGTAAGACATGGTTTGTTTTGGATTTGTTGTGCCATGTTTTAGTAAAAAGAGATTCTAAGCGTGTGTACTAACTACTAATTAAGCCATAAAACAGATATTTAGCAGCAAATTTAACACCCAATTCTCTATTAGTTTTTTTAGGTCCACTCAAGCGGATAGAAGCACCAAAATGATGGCCTTGCGAGCCATGCTATTCAGAATGGTTGATATTCGATTAGTCATAACTTCTTGTATAAAATTTTAAATTGCGATAAGCAAAAAGCGTTGGACTTGTAATTTAATTATATTCTCAATAATATATCCCTTACCTTGTGAAGATTTTTATACTAAATTTTATGCTCTAATTTCCTCACATGTTTTAATCGTAGGTTTCTCAACTCGCTTATTCGGCTATTTATCTTATTTCTCATTTTCCAATGTTTTTTTATCTTCATTTTGAAATATCAATTTTTTCTCGTTTTCTTATCGATTTTACCGATATAACTCGAATTCGAGAATTTTATCCTACAATTACAAAAATGACTAAATTCAATTATCCATCTAAAACACTTAGAACCGTACGAAAACTCTTCATTAAGGAGTTGAGATAAGTGTATAAATTACATTTATCAGTTAGATTTTGATTGGCCTCTCTCGTCAATGTTGTGATTTGAAAAATGTCAAAACATGTGCGATACAAAGTTGATTAATAAGCTGGGCATAAAGAGACAAAGCACTGGTCATTCCACTCCAGTGATCAAGTCAGCTACTAATAGGACAACCTGCTAGTCGACATAACTAATACAAACAATCCTTGAATTTTGAGGTAATCTAAGCCCTGTGTACTATTGTTTATCAAATACTCTTGTTTTACATTAGATAGAGTGTCTTTTTAAATTGACTGATAGCAAAGACGAATAATAATTATCTCTTTGATATTTTTATCAAATACTTATGTTTTACATAAAATATACAATTTTGCTTTTAGTAAAAATAGTTTTAGTTGAATGTCATTTCGAGTTGGATAAAGTTAGACGTTTTATTTGACCAACTCAACGTTTTATTGTCTAACTTTCACTTTCATGTCTTGATAATGTATATCTAAAAATTAAAAGAAATATTGATCCAAACACACTATTATAATACAACTCCTCTTAATTACTCAGAACAATTCTTGATAATTATGCCTTTGAATCAATAATTAACTAGAAAATGATTGGTTTGATTCAACAATCTGATCCATGAAAACCTTAAGATTCACATTGGAAGAACCACCTTCTTTCACTGCATCCTTAGCCAGATTCTTCCATTTTTGGGCTTGCTTTCTCATGTCTTCTCCTCTCTCTCCACCTCCCATAACAATTTCTATGCACCTCGAAACCTCGTCCGCCATTACAATTCCTCCATCTGCAGCAGCCAATCTCAGGCCAGTCTTCCAAAAATCTTGTAAAAGTTTTGCATTCATAGTCTGATCACCCCATTGAGGAAATGCCACCACGGGCACCCCGGAAACCAAACTTTCAATACTAGAATTCCACCCGGAATGAGTCAAGAAACAGCCCACAGAAGGGTGTGACAAAACTTCCAATTGGGAACACCATGGAACAATCATACCTTGTTTTTCGACTTCTTTGATGAAACTTAAAGTGTTGGCTTCTCTAGTCACCCACAAGAATGGTTTCTGGCTTTCGATCAGCCCTTTAGCAATCTCTTCCATTTGTTGTTTCGATAAACTGGAATAGCTTCCAAAAGCTACATAAATAACAGATAATTTGTCTTTTGAATTCAACCAATCCATGTAATCAACTGTCTTCTGTATAAGATCACCTCCAAATGAGGTGTCCAAAGGATCCTTCCCATCTAAAAACGCAGAAGGAATCAAAGGTCCAGTGCCCATCAAATCATACTTATTTATAGCTCTTAAGGCCTCGAATTCCAATGCATCAAATGTGTTCACAAGTATTTTCTGCTTCGTCCCAGCTCTATCAAGAATCTCAAAATGCTCTTTGAAAACAGGGAGAGCAAAATTGTAGATTACAGGGCTTGAAGACTGCATAAAGGATGGAAAATCACAAGATTTAAGCAACAATGGCAGTCCTGGAAGTTCAATAACTTCACTGTTTTCACCTGTAAAATCCAGATTCTTATTGAAATACAGATAATAAACATATAGAACAGTAGCTGGTTGATTCCAAAGAAGCGTGGATGGGATTTGAAGCTGATTTGCTACTTCTCCTGCCCATGTAATGAGGGTAGAGTACACTATATGTGTAAACTTCTGGCCTTCTTTTTCTTGAGCCATGATAAGATTTGTCACAGCTTCAGAACCGCAAGTTCTGAGAGATAACATGAAATCCTGGACATCATGAGCACTCGTCCAGCCGTCGTCGTAACCATCAGAAAAAGGAGTCAAAGTCAGGCCTGGTATTGTTGAGGCAGCTTCAGACATACGACGGATTGCAGATAGACTAGTGGAGAAGGTGACCTTGGCTCCCATTTGCAGAAGACGCTTTGCAAATTGGAGGGCTGGATTTATGTGGCCCTGACCTGGAAAACTCACAAGAAGGATATGGCAATTCACCATGTTGGAATTTGAGATTTCTGTATGGCTTACTTTGGATTGGGATATGGAGTACTTTATATCTGGTTGATGATGTTGACACATGACGTTTGTGATGACACAAGTTTCTTTGTATAATTCGAAGACGACAACGTTTGCTAATAAGAAAGATGATATAATGCAGATTCGATTTTCGTGTGGGATAGATTTTCACTGAAATATTGTGGGAGTTGGCCTGTTGGCTCTCTCCCTCAGGTCTCTGCCACTCGTGCACATCCCTCGATTTACAACCTGCTTGGTCAAGGGGCCTCTGACACAGGTGGAGGACTTCGCCTTCGAGACTTTCCTCTTATAAAAAGAAATATGATATATCACTTATGATGGTAATAATTATGGTACCCACTTGACACGTGGCATCACCATATTGGTTACTTTTTATAAAGTTGTTTATAACTTTTTAAAAAGTAACTAATGTAGTGATGCCACGTGTCAATTGGGTACCATAATTATTACTCACCATGGGTGCTATATCATTTCTTTTGCTAATAATATCACACATTTCTTTGGAAGTGCTGAATTTTTTTTTTTTTTTTTAAGTGAGCATCTCCAACAAACTCCTTAAACAGATATTACTCTTTAATTTAAAGAGCAAAATCTTAAAATTCTACTCTAACGAATTCTCCAATTTAACATTTGGAGAGCTAAACCCACTCCCTATTATTAAATGCATTGAAATAATTTCAATTTTCAATACTTGATGTGTTGGTATTAATTAAATAATAATATAATATATACAGATTGTGAAGAAAATATATGATAAAAAGGGAGGAGAGAGAAATACATTTCCCTCTCAATGTGTATATATTATTTAATGGGTTTATTTCACCAACGGTCACTGAAGTTACCTTCAAATTACAAAATGGTCACTGAAGTTCAAAAGTTTCAATGGTAGTCACTGAAGTTAGAAATCCTTTCACTAATGGTCACTCTATTAAATTTTTAATTTAAAATAGTGATGTGGTATTTATTTATTGCATGATAGTTCATATATTTTATATAATATTCATTTTAGTCCATATATTTCAATTAAGTCCTTTAAAAATTGTATCTTAGATCCTTGATCTTTTATATCTTTACACTTTGGTCTCCAAATTATTTTTCAATTAAGTCCTCCAAAAATTGCATCTTAGGTCCTTCAAATTTTTACATTTTTACACTTTGGTCCCTAAATTTTTTATTATCTTTCAATTAAGTTTTCTAAAAAATTGCATCTTAGGTCTTTCAACTTTATACATCTTCAAACTTTGGTCCCCTAAATTATTGATTTTAGTGGCCAAAATAAGTGTAATTTTAGTGGTCAAAATAAGTGCACTTTCAATTAAATCATTGACTTTACACTCGAATTTTTACTTAAACGAACAAAATAATATAATCAAATAATATTTGTACTAAAATAATATAATTTAATAATAATTTTGACCACTAAAATCAAGGATTTAAGGGACCAAAGTTTGAAGATGTATAAAGTTGAAGGACCTAAGATGCAATTTTTAGAGGGCTTAATTGAAAGATAATTAAAAATTTGGAGACCAAAGTGTATAGATATAAAAAGTTAAAGGACCCAAGATGTAATTTTTGGAGGACTTAAATGAAAGAATTGAAATTTTGGAGACCAAAGTGTAAAGATGTAAAAAGTTGAAGAACCTGAGATGCAATTTTTGAAAGACTTAATTGAAAGATAATTGAAAAGTTGGAGACCAAAATTTGAAGATATAAAAGTTGAAGGACCTTAGATGCAATTTTTGAGGTATTTATTATAAAATTTATTTTGAAGTATTTTCAGCTAGGTCTTTATATTATAGAGGTATTCATTGAGGTCCAAATTTATTATAATTAGTGGGTAAAGTCCACATGTCAATAATTTTGCTACATGTCATCCCAATGTGCGCCACGTGGACATTTACAAGTGACACGTCATCAAGTTAATTGGAGAATTTCAGCGAGTGACCTTTGGTGCAAGCTTTAGTAAACTTCAGTGACCACCGCTGAAACTATGTTATTTCAATGACGATTTTGTAATTTCAATGAAACTTCAGTAACCATCAGTGAAATTAACTCTTTCTTTTTTCTTTTTTTCTTTTTTGGCAAGAGCAATTTTCCTTTTGTTGGTGGATCATTTGATTTTTTTTTCTAAAAAAAACAAATTTCTAACGTGGCTAAAAAATAAACGACGTCTATACCACGTGGCATTTAAAGGTAACACGTAGACTACTAAGATTAGCGATATTAATAAAATGACATTTGCTGTAAAGATATCAAACTTTAGTAATTAATAGTATAAGAAAATAACTTCAATGACAATTTTGACAATTTTGACTTTTTTTTTGAAATCTTTAGTAACTGTTGCTAAAATTAACCTTATATTAAGAGTAGAATTCTACATTGAATAAATATAAAAATATTAACTAACGTATAACTATTTGAGTTACTATTTTTAATTAATAAATTTAAACTTATAAGATGAAATTCTAAATCTTAATTAATTTAGTCAAATTAAATCACATATAAATTTGCGCCAACTCTTCAATTTGTCAAGTACAAAGTCTAACCTTACTGACTCAGATTTGACAGGCTACTAGGGATGACAATTTGCCCCGCCCTCACTTCGTCCACCGCCCCGGATAATCAGGTATTCGGGGCGGGTACGGTGCGGAGATAATTGCCTCGAGTTAGGTTCGGGGCGGAGCTACTCCGCCCTGATTTTTTTTTTTAATTTTTAAAATTTTAAAAAATATTTTGATGAAATGGGTGTTGAAGGAGTCGAACTCGGATTGTGAACATTAATTTACAATTCCCAACAACTACACCAAGACCTATTGATTTGTATTTTTTTATTTTGTTTAATAAACATATTATACACAATTTGTTTTTTAAAGTCCAACCATACCATTTAGAATTAACTTTAATTCCTCATTTCATAATTAATAATTTCATATATTACTCTCAATGAAAATCACGTTTACAAAATATATATATATATATATATATATATATATATATATATTAAACGGGACTATAAACGGGGCAGTAAGCAGCAGCCCCGACCCTGACCCTGCCCCGCTCCGCTTTAAGCGGGGAATGGGGCGGGTATAGGGGTGAAAAATCCCCGGTGGAGTGGGGGCGGCCCCATCGGCAATGTATGTAATTGTAATTAATAAATAAATTTAACTCCTGTTTTGATCCTAGTTAACCCTTTGACCCTATAAGAGTAATGTTATTTATAGTCGCGCATTACCGATAGTCAAACTACGTGATATTACTCAATTGGATGAATTGCCAACACTACTGACGCTACTTTGGCTAAACACTATTTTTAATAAAAATGAAATGAATATTTTTTTTTAAAGTAAAAGATTAAAGAGATAATTACAATTGAGCTTGAATCTTGACCATCAAAAGAAACCCAATTTGAAAAGATACTCCTTTTTTACTATGGTTCGGATCATTCTTCATCGGTGTTTGCATTACCAACTAGGAAGGAAGATGATCAGTTGGGCAGGATCGAAAATTCAAATTTTTGTGATGCCCAAAAATTGATTGATCCGAGAATCTGTAACGCATCAGCTGAGAAAGGAAAGGCCCAATTCCCTTTGCAGACTAAGGTGCCAACGGTTCATCACGGAAGAAATGACTCACTAAGCTGGGATCACTAACTAATACTAATCTAATATAATAGAAAATACTAATAAAATAAAAAAGAACTGTCTTTTCTGTATACTTTCCTCGGTTCCGTTGCTATTGCAGGCTTTAGATTATCCAGATGCTTATGCTGGATGGAATGCCTTTAACAGTTTTGGCTCTTATATATATGTAGTTGGGATTTGTCGTTTCTTCGTGGTCTTAACAATCACTTCAAGCAGTGGAAAGAACAAAAGATGTGCTCCAAGTCCGTTGTCATAATCGTGTGTAATCCAATTTGTGAGTTTTTAAAGTTAGAGTTTGGTTTGAATTTGTAAGCTCACCTGGCCATGAATTGGCTTTGTACGTGTTGTTTAAATTTAAATTAATTAAAAATATTTTTTATTTATGTATTTTGTAAAAGACACATTTTCCTATTCACTTATTATTATTCACACATTGGGTTAATTTCACTAACATTCACTAAAGTTATCTTAAAATTTCAAAACAGTCACTGAAGTTCAAAAGTTGCAATGGTGGTTACTAAAGTATATATTCCTTTCACAAACGGTCACTCCCTTAAGTTTCTAACTTGAAATGGTGATGTGGCATACAATAGTTATTCATTTATTGCATTGTGGTCCATATACTTTATATAATATTCATTTAGTCCCTATATTTTCAATTATCTTTCAGTTAAGTCCTCAAAAAATAGCATCTTAGGTCCTTAATCTTTTTAAATCTTTATACTTTAGTCTCCAAATTTTCAATTATCTTTCAGGTAAGTCCTCCAAAAATTGTATCTTAGGTCCTTCATCTTTATATATCTTCAAATTTTGGTCTCCCAAATTCTTGATTTTAATGGCCAAATAAGTACAATTTTAGTAGTCAAAATAAGTACACTTTCAATTAAATTTTTGACTTTACACTCGAGTTTTTACCTAAACGGACAAAATAACATAATTAAATAATAATATACTTGACAATTCACAATTGTCCACTTTTAGTAGTCAAAATGAGTGTAAAACTCGTACTTATCACTTATAGTTGACAAAAATAGATAAATATATATTTCATTGACAACTCCATGTGATAAGTACGGATTTTGCACTTATTTTGACCACTAAAAGTGGACATTTGTGAGTTTTGTCAAGTAGTTTATTATTTAATTATGTTATTTTGTTCGTTTAGGTGAAAATTCGAGTGTAAAGTCAAGCATTTAATTGAAAGTGTACTTATTTTGATTACTAAAATTATACTTATTTTGGCCATTAAAATCAAGGATTCTGGAGACCAAAGTTTGAAGATGTATAAAGTTGAAAGACCTAAGATGCAATTTTTGGAGGACTTAACTGAAAGATAATTGAAAATTTAGAGACCAAAGTGTAAAAATATAAAAAGATTAAGGACCTAATATACAATTTTTGAAGGACTTAACTGAAAGATAATTCAAAATATATGGAATAAAATGAATATTATATAAAGTATATGGGCTGTCATTCAATAAATAAATATATATTGTATGCCCCATCACCATTTCAATTTAGAAATTTAAGAGAGTGACAGTTTGTGAAAGGAATATATACTTTAGTGACCGCCATAGCAACTTTTTGAACTTCAGTGATCGTTTTGAAATTTTAATGTAACTTTAGTGACCGTTAATGAAATTAACCCAAAAAAGAAACGAATAAGAGCAATTTTTTTTTGGGCAAAATATGCTTTCTTCTTCTTTTTTTTTTTTAAAGCAAATTTTTGATGTGGCAAAAAAATAAAGACATCTATGACACATAGTATTTAACGATGACACGTAGACTTCTAAAGTTGACGTTGTTAACAAAATGACATTTGTTGTAAGGATATCAAACTTCAGTGTCTAGTAGGGTAAGGAAACAACTTCACACAATTTTTTTTAAAAAAAAATTGAAACTTCATCGACACCGTTAATTAAATTAACTCCTTAAGATGTCCCGCTAGATGGTGGTTCGTTTGAGCATACTTATTTTGGAATTTGAATATTCGTTTGAACTTTAGACAAATGGAATTGCTCGTTTGAACTTGATGGACTCTGATACTATATTAAATATTAAGATTTTAACTTAAAATGTCAATCTTTTTAAAAGAAATAGTCCAAATATTTATATATTAATTAATATTTTCATTTTTATTCGATATGAGATTGTTAAACATATGATGTAGTCAAGAATCTCAAATAAAGGTGCTAGTATAATATTTGTTACTTAAATTTCAAGGAGAAAATTTTATATATTTAATAGCAAAATATATCATTTCATTGCTAGCCACTTCCTTAACGGAGGTTGGCATGACTACTTTTAAAAAATGTTTACTATCAATATGTAGAACATAAGTTTTTCAAGTCGTCTCATTTTTTGCATAGTAATGCTACGTAATGAATTAACAACCCCTCCATGCTTTTTCAAGAAACAAGTGTCAAACTTGACTCTCTTCCAATTTTTATGTATATGTTATACAGTGATATATTAGTGTGGAATAGATATCATTACTTAATTGTTAAACTTTCAATTTAAGTAATTCAATCATTTATTTTTTCAAACGATACAAATGAAAATGATCATAAAATTTGTGAAACAAAATTGTGTGAAATAACATTAATATTGATTGTATGAAAACTAAGGATTCGAAATGCAATAAAATAAAGAGAAAATTTTGTCTACCGCGACACTACTTCAACATTTGGTAATTCATTATATCTTCAATTTATGTCTCATGAGAGAACTTTATTAAAAATGAGGTTGTTGAAATATAATATTAACCAAATTTAGATAGTACAATGAATATAATTTTATTTTTTTGTTAATGTTATTTAGAAAAACACATCAAAGTAGACATAAAAAGAGAGACCACTATATCCCCCTTTATCGTTTTTATTAAAGTAACTCACGATGAAATCTAACTTTACGTTTTTTCAAAATTTAAAAGTGATTTTTCATCAACTTTTCAAAAGATATGTATATATATAAGGAATTTTCTTCCACTCTTCGAAAGAATCTGAACACTGGTTTTTTTTTTTTTCAGTTGTTTTAACGAGTTTTGATCGCATTTGGAATTGAATTCACGTATTTGTTTCATTTTTCTCTTTTCCCATGTCATAGGTCTCTCACTTTCCTTGAGCAAATCAAAGATAATCCTCCCTAACCTTTCTTTTTTAGAGAATGCCTAGGGTTATAAGTTCACCTACTAGTCAAGAAAATTCCTCACCTTCTTCAAATTCTTCGCCTGAATCGAGCGGATGTGTCGACCGCCCATTTGGGGTGGTCGGCCGCCCCATTGGAAGAAACCAGCCGGCTTCTTCCTTTGGGGCGGTCGACTGCCCCATGGGAGCAGTCGGTCGACTGCTCCCTCGAGAGCAGTCGACCGCTCAGATCGACTGCTCCAAGGGAGCAGTCGGTCGACTGCTCCCTCGAGAGCAGTCGACCGCTCACTAGGAGGCGGTCGACTGTCCCCTGGGAGCAGTCGGTCGACTGCTCCCTTGGGGGTGGTCGACTGCCCCCCGAGGAGCAGTCGGTCGACTGCTCCATTGGGGGCGGTCGACTGCCCCTTGGGGAGCAGTCGGTCGACTGCTCCTTTTGGAGTGGTCGACGGTAACCCTTTGGCCGACTGTCATACTTGTGATAATATTGAAATTGAGAGAAGTCCGGCGGGTAACATAGTTGTACTTGAGATTCCCAAAGCATGTAGTCTTTATAGTTCACAAAAAAAATTGAATAGGATGCTTGGGAAATTTTTTCTTTATGATGATTATGTGTATAGAGCTCCCTTACCCACCGAGCAACTTCCTGGGTCAGACCTTCGTGAGATTGCCGTATATAAGGATAGTATGGACGGGGGTTTAAGGTTTCCACTTCACCCACTCTTTATCTCCATTTTTAACGAGTTTCATTTTACTCCTAGTCAAATGAACCCAAATACTTGGAGGCTTACTTTATACTTTCTATACATGTGTTTGTCTAAACATATTGAGCCTAGCGTAGACTTATTTAGGCGTGTTTTCGAATTGCATCATCTGCCCCAATGTAACGCTTATGTCTACCTTACCTCAAAAATCAATATGCAAGTACCTCACTATAGAAATTCCAATTGTGGGTGGAAGTCTCGATTTTTCTTTGTCCGACCCTCAAAAGGCCACTTTCCTTTTAGTACCAAATGGAGACATCCCCAAGTCCGCCTGTTCAACAGCCCCTTTGAGGTGACCCCTCTTGTGGAAAGCCAAGTTAAAAAATTGGAGTGTCTAGACCCTCCCGCTTCTAGGCTGAGCGATGTATTAACGGAGGATAATATGTTATCTGTGGGGCTCTTCAAGCCTACTGGTAGGTTTTGTGTTGATAACCTGTCTTGTTGAATTTGTAGTAATATATATATATATTTTTTTTATATGATGATTCTGATGAGTTTTGTATCTCATACAGGAATGAAGTTCAATCTGGCGGGCGTGCTTGGATCCGTACCTCTTGCTACCGACGACGAGGGGCCTTCTTCTCCTGGACAGGCCAAGAGGAGAAAAACTGCAACCAAGGCAAAAAGAGTGGCAGGCGATAAATGCCTTGGTGTCTGCTGGCGGAGCTATGGAGGATGACCACATCGATCTGACTATGGGTGCTGACCTGATACATGCAGACGATGACCACACTGCTGGGAATTCTCCTGTCCCCGACTTGCGTTTTCCGCCTGCTCATGCTAGGAGAGATATGGAGGTCATGCGGAGCTGTGTTATATCGCACATGTCTGAGGGTTTATCGAGAAGAAAAATTGAGGATATTGAAAAGGTTTTGGCCGTCTACAACAGAAAGGTTAGTTATTTACACGCCCACCTTTTCTTTTTTTTTTTTTTTTAGTTAGCGGTTCAGCTAACCATGCATACTTTGATTTATGCCTGCCAGGTTTTGACCCTCGAGGATTCTCTTGTTAAAGCCTGTAAGCGTATGGTCACTGACTTGTAAGTTGTCGATGATGAGAAATCTAAGGAAATTCATCATTTGAAAAAGAAGAACTCTACTCTGAGGAAGTCTTTTGAGGCTTCAGAGGCTCGAGTAAAAGAACGAGAAGGGGAGATTGATAACCTTCGGTCTGCCCTTGCTCGCGCTCAGCATGATGCTGTGGAGAGTTATAAGGCTTCTTCAGAATACCAGCAAGACTTGTACGCGTACGGAGCTGAGTCTATGAGCGCTTCTATTTTATTGACCAAAGAGTGGATATCAACCGAGCACCCAGGCGTTAACCCCCAGGGCTTTGACCGTTTCTTGGCTCAACGACGAGATTTGGAGCAAGCTGCTGAGCAGGGACAGGCCACTGAGCAGGATGGGGTAGATGATCAGGCAGACGATCCTCTTCAGGATGGAAATGGTGCTTCTCAGTTGGATTGATTTAGCATGTCGCTATTTTTGTTTTTAGTCCAGACAAACTTTCAGTTTTTCCGATCAGCATTTTGTCTCACTAGTCCGAGATGTGGGCTAGACTTATCTTTTATAACTTGACTTTGGCATTTTCCTTAGCTCTTCACTTGTTTTACGAAGCAGCCCCTAGCACTTGAACGACTTTATTTTGTTCTTTTATGATTGCGTTTAATGCGATTAAATCATAATTTTCTCTAACAACAATTTATCTTTTTAATTGATCGACCATGTGACACAATCGACTACCAACGTGCGAAATAGCATCGTGAACTGTTTATCGCATAATTTTGGGCAATCCAAATTATGTAAAGCGATTTGAAGATTTAACCAAATTTTGGTTTAATCGCTTAGTGCTAAGCCTTTAGGGCGTTGTTTGTAGACCATCTTGTGGTCACCGTCTAGCTATAAGGCGATTTAGAGACTTAACCAAATTTCGGTTTTATTTCTCACTGCCAGGCTGCTTTTGGATACTTTTTGCATAGTAGACCACTTTGTGGCTACCGTCTAGCTGTAAGGCGATTTAGAGACTTAACCAAATTTTGGTTTTATTGCTCACTGCCAGGCTGCTTTTGGATACTTTTTGCATAGTAGACCACTTTGTGGCTACCGTCTAGCTGTAAGGCGATTTAGAGACTTAACCAAATTTTGGTTTTATTGCTCACCGTCAAGCTGCTTTTTGGACGCTTTTTGTATAGCAGACCACTTTGTGGCTACCGTCTAACTGTAAGGCGATTTAGAGACTTAACCAAATTTTGGTTTTATTGCTCACCGCCAAACTGCTTTTTGGACGCTTTTTGTATAGTAGACCACTTTGTGGCTACCGTCTAGCTGTAAGGCGATTTAGAGACTTAACCAAATTTTAGTTTTATTGCTCACCGTCAAGCTGCTTTTTGGACGCTTTTTTTTTCTCGACGGCTCGTAGATCAAGATGATTTGTTCACACAAAAGATTGTCCAGACTGGTGGACTCAGTAGGCGCACCGGGACGTCCCAGCTAGGCTGGCCCTTCCTTAGCACCCTCATCATCTGCCGCCGTCTAGACTTTTCATTAAACATTTCTTAGGACTACAAACGTGTCCAAGAAAACAGCATTACAAAAAGAAAATGAGCATAAATAAATCTAGAAAATAGAAAGTACCGATGTCCTTTAGGAGGACTAACAATCGGCGTTACATTGAGGAAAAGCAACAAGAACCCTAAAATAACAAAAAGGAAAAATAGTAAAAGTCTTAACCAACTTCATCATGTGTTTTTCTTTTCTATTGGTAGTATTTTTTAAGATGCTCGGCGTTCCATGGTCTACTCATCGGCTTCCCTTTTAGATCTTTAAGACTGTATGCTCCCTTTCCCAGGCTTCTGATCACTTCATATGGTCCTTCCCAATTCGGCCCAAGCTTGGATGGTGGACGCCCAGCTGCGGCAGCACTTCTGAGCACCAAATCGCCAGGCTGAAACGTCCTTGATTTTACTCGTCGGTTGAAATATTCTGCGGCTTTCCGCTTGTAAACTGCCATTTTGACTGCTGATCTCTCTCGGACCCCTTCGAGGAGGTCGAGCTCAGAGCAAGTCGCTACTGGGTCGAGCTGCTCGACATTCAGCCTGCCAGTCCTGTTTAAGATTTCTACTGGTACCACTGCTTCCATCCCAAAAGACATTTTGAAAGGTGTCTCTCCTGTTGGCTCTCTAGGGGTTGTATGGTATGCCCACAATACGTTGGGTAACTCGTCCGCCCATAATCCTTTTTCTTTATCTAGTCTTGTTTTTAGATCCCAAAGTATTGTCCGATTCATTACTTCAGCCTGCCCATTTGATTGCGGGTGCGCTACCGAAGTCAAACGGTGATTGATGTTATAACTTTCACAAAAAGCTTTGAAACTATGATTGTCAAATTGTCTGCCATTGTCGGTCACGATCACCCTCGGTATCCCAAATCTGCAAATTATACTTTTCCATACAAAACCTTAGATTTTAGCTGTGGTTATCGTTGCCAAAGGCTCCGCTTCCACCCATTTGGTGAAGTAGTCAATGGAGACTAACAAGAATTTCCTTTGACCCCTGGCGATTGGAAAAGGTCCCAGGATATCCATTCCCCATTGGAAAAAAGGACAAACTCCGAAAATGGCACACTGCTGCTCAGCGGGTACATGAATTAAGTTTCCATAGCGTTGACAAGCATCACATTTTTTCACCAAGTCTCTAGCATCTTATTTCATGGTAGGCCAATAATATTCTTGCCGCAAGGCCTTGAATGCAAGAGTCGCGGCCCTCTGGTGATTACCGCAAATTCCAGCATGTATTTCGAACAACACTTCCTTGGCTTCGGTGGGCCGCAAGCATTTCAAATAAGGCGTAGTAAAGCCCCGCTTATATAACTGTCCGTCAATCATGGTGAACATGGCTGCTCTAACCTTAATTCTCTTCGCTTCGATCGGGTTTTCTAGCAATGTGTCTTTGACAAGATAATTCATTATCGGATCAACCCAACTTGTTTCAAATTCAATGTCTGCAATTTCTATCATATTCAGTATGCTCGGCTTCTTCATTGTTTGTACGCTTGTTGTGCTAGGCAAGTTTCTCGTATTTGCCGATGCTAACTTTGATAGTGCGTCCGCTCGTGAATTATCCTTTCTTGGGACTTTGGTTATTTTGAAGTTGGAGAACTTTCTCTGTAAATCTCTCACCTTCATTAAATACGCGGCCATTTTACTATCTTTTGCTTCGAAATCACCAGTTATTTGTCCAACTACTAGCTGTGAGTCACTACATATTTCAACCGATGACACCCCCAGTCTGACAGTCAGATTTAATATGTGATTACTGCTTCATACGCAGCGTCATTATTTGTAGCTGAGAACTCAAAGCGAAGAGAGTATTCTAGTTCTTCAGACTCTGGCCTATCATGATGATCCCCGCTCCAGATCCTTCACTATGTGACGAACCATCCACAAAAATTTTTCAGTCTGCTGTCCTGTCGTCAGGTATGCTAGGCGGCATGGTAAGCTCTGCGATGAAGTCTGCCAATACCTGCGCCTTTATTGCTGTCCTTGGCTTAAACTCGATATCGAACTCGCTTAGCTCAATTGCCCATTTGAGCATCCTTCCCGACGTCTCTGGACGATGGAGGATCTGCTTGATAGGTTGATTAGTCATGACTTGCACGGTATGAGATTGGAAGTATGGTCTCAACTTCCTGACGGCCACTATCAGAGCAAACACCAATTGTTCCGCTAGGCTGTAGCAGGTCTGCTCCCTTTAACACCTGACTTACATAGTAAACTGGTCTCTGAATTTTTGTAAATTCTCTTATCAACACTGCGCTGACGGCCCGGGGTGATACTGCCAAGATAAAGATAACACATCCCCAGGTTGAGGTCGAGTTAGGATTGGAGGCTCCTGTAGCGATTGTTTTAACAGTTCGAGTGACTCCTCGCATTCCCTAGTCCATTCAAAGTTGTTTGAACCCTCAATTGCCTTAAAAAAGCGATAGCATTTGTCAGCTGCTCTACTCATAAATCGATTTAGGGCGGCTACCCGTCCAGTTAACCTTTGTACCTCTTTTTTCGTAGTCGGGCTTTTCATCTCTAAGATTGCTCGAATCTTGTCTGGGTTGGCCTCTATTCCTCTCTGCGTGATCACGAATCCCAGGAATTTTCCACCAGCCGTTCCAAATACACACTTCTCTGGGTTGAATTTTAACTTGTTCTACCTGGCGACGTCAAACACTTGCTGCAAGTCAGATACATGATCGCATGTCTTAGCACTTTTGACTACCATATCATCAACATAGGCTTCGATTATGTTTCCTATCAAATTACCAAAAACTTTATTTACCATCCTCTGGTAAGTCGCCCCCGCATTTTTCAGTCCGAATGGCATAGCTGTGTAGCAGTACGTGCCGAAATCGGTAATGAATGATGTTTTTTCCTGATCCGATTCTGCCATGGAGATTTGATGATATCCTGAGAATGCGTCAAGAAAGCTGAGTCGCTCGTGGCCGGATGTGGCGTCCACCAGGTGATCAATACGGGGTAGTGGATAGGAATCTTTTGGACAGGCCTTGTTCAACCCAGTGTAGTCCACACACATACGCTACTTTCCATTTGACTTTTTTTACCAAGACTACATTTGCTAGCCACTCAGGGTACTGAACTTCTCGAACGAAGCCTGCCTTTAGCAACTTTTCGACCTCTTCTTTTGCGGCGGCCTGTCTGTCTGAAGCGAAGTTTCTTTTCTTTTGCTTAACTGGTTTGGCTTCTGGCAAGGTACCCAATCGGTGCTGAGCGACTGACGAACTGATCCCAGGAATATCACTAGGATTCCAGGCGAATACATCCATGTTGTCCATCAGACACTTTTTCAAATCCGCCATTTGCTTCGGTGGTAAATCTGTCCCAATGTTAAACTCTCTTCCATCCGTCGCTTGGATTTTCTCGGTCATATCCAGTGGTTCAATCCTTCCTATTGGTGGCTCGAAGTCCAACATCAAAACCGCTGAAGTATTTCTGATTTGAAAATTTTCAACATAGAACCTTCGGGAGGCGTTCTGGTCTCCCCTTATACATCCAATCCCTCTACTAGTAGGAAATTTTAACACCTGGTGATAAGTAGAAGCGACCGCTCGAGCAGCATTCAAGATAGGTCGTCCATATATTGCATTGTAAGACATGGAAGCTTTGACTACCAAGAAGCTTGCCATAATGACCACGCTTGTCGGATAAGTCCCTAATGTCACTGGTAACTCTATGGTTCCTTCTGGGACTACAGTAGCTCCTCCAAAACCCACCAAGGGAGTATTTACTGATTTGAGTTGACTTGGGGAGATTTTTAAGCCCAAAAAGGCATCCCAACTGAGGACATCTGCTGCACTACCGCCGTCAACCAATACCCTTCTGACGTCGAAATCTGCAATATCGCCTACCACCACAAGAGCATCATCGTGGGGGCATTGCACGCCTACCAGGTCCTCCTTGCCAAAAATGATGTCTTGATCGAACCTTTCTTTCCTCTATATCGAGCAGACTCCAGTTGAACGGGCATAAATTTTTCTGGCAGAGTTGGAATCTCCGCCTGCTGCTGTTCCACCAATGATCATATTAATTACTCCCGCTCGAGGCTGGGGAAGTTCCTCTACTTTTTCTTTACCGCGATCATTTCTCACATATTTGGATAAAGATCCTCTTTTTAACAACCGCTCGATTTCCTCTTTTAGTTGCATACAATCTTCTGTGTCATGCCCGTGATCTCTATGGAATTGACAATATTTTCTCTTATCTCTTTTCATGGCAGGCGCGGCCATTGGTTTAGGCCATTCGAGGTCTTTCATATTTCGTATTTCCATCAACACTTTTGTACGTGGAGTATTCAGGGGGGTATAAATTCTGGTATCCTCATACTTCGGTCTAGTCGATCGGTCTCGGATGATGTCTTTACTTGTATACTTGTATGTACAACTCTTTGTTTTCCTTTGTCAGTCATCTTTCGGTCATCATGAGATTTTCGCTTGTGAGTATCTGGCTCCCTTCCTTCCCGTAGGCTTTTGGTTACTACGTCTGCCTCTTCTGCGTCTACGTACTTATCTCCTTTTTCAACAGATCATGCATTGACTCTGGAGGATTTTTTGAGAGAGACATTTTGAAGGCCCTGTTTCGCGTACCATTCATGATAGTCGTGACAACAGCAGACATTTGGAGATCTTTGATGCCGAGAGTGGCTCTGCTGAACCTTGCCAAGTATTCCTGCAGTGTTTCATCCTTCTCTTGGACTACTTGCATTAGGCCGATGGCGGTTTTTCTCTTTCTTTTGCTTCTCAAGAAGTAAGCTACAAAGCTTCGAGAAAGTTCATCAAATGTTTTGATAGACCGCGGAGCGAGAGTGGCTACCCAGTCTCTAGCTTCTCTCCTCAACGTTGGCGGAAAGGACCGGCACATTACTGCGTCTGGCGCCGCATACAGCCTCATCAGGTCTACAAAAGTCCACAAGTGATCTAAGGGGTCTGTTACTCCATCGTATGCTTCTATCATTGGTTGCTTAAAACCTTTTGGCAGGGGGACCGCCATAATTTCTGGTGCAAACGGGTCCTCTTCCAAAACCATCTGCCTACGTCGATCCTTTCTTTTTGACAAGGCATCGTCAATCTTTTGCGCCATCATCTCTTCTATTTTCTTTTCTAAACTTACTATTGGTTGTATCCCATGCGGATCTGCCTCTCCATAAACCGTCACCGGGGGTGTGACTGCTGGCCCCATTTGTGGTATGGTGTCAAGCGGAGAGAATCCTTGGCCCATCCCAGTTGGTTGACTACCTGGTGGTGCGTTTTGATGCTCCACCAACTGCGGCGGCCCATTGTGATTTTCCGACGATTTGGGAGCGAGCTCGGCGGCCTTTTGAGTTTGATTGTGCAAAAAGGCCATAAGAGTTTCTATCTTTGTTTCCAATGAGTTGAACTGTATTTGAGTAACGTATGGGAGCGGTGGCAGTTGGTCATCTCGAGCCACAGACTCCGATTCCGCCGTGGTTGCTGTCATTCGTGTTCCACTTCTAGTTTGTCTACCCGTCATAGCTTTTATGTCAAATCTTTCCCACAGACGGCGCCAGTGAAATAATACCTGGTGGAGGATGGTTCGAGGTGTTTCGACAGTCACATTCTTTGGTTGCTCCGATACCTGAAAAGGAGGCGGAGAACTCTCCCCCGGTTTGTCCTCCAGCGTGAAAGTTAGATATTGAGAGGAAAGAGTGGACGGATTAAAGTGAAATACGATAATAGCAAATGTATGATTTTTTGTCATCCTTTACCTGGTTTACCTTCTGAGGTATTTATAGGTGGGCGCTTTCCCTCAACGCGCCAGACGGTTTTCTCCAGACTGCTCGGCAGTTGTTGCCCACGTTCGGACGGTTATCATCACGTGGCAGCGGTTCCGATAATGCGCTAATTGGTTTCGGGACGTGGGGCGGTTAGTTTATCATTCACATAACCGTTATGTAATATCAACGAATTGTCCATTGATGTTGTCAACTGACTGCCCTTCTCAGTGGTTGGCGGTCCACTAGTTCGATACCATAATCAGTCGACTACTATTTGTTATAATACTGATCGACTGCCTGCCGCCCAAGGTAGACAGCCTGACTGCCTGCCGCCCAAGGTAATCAACTTGACTGCCACTCACACAGAGCGCGTATTGAGTCTAGCACAATTTGAGTCTAGTCTATTTCTAGTATAGCATCAGTTATGATAAATTACACTCAGGATCTTCAACCTTTAAAAGTTGTCTCAATTTCATTTACGTTCAATTTTATTTGCAATCATTTTCAATATTTCAGTAATTCACACATATAATTTTTTCTGATAATTTTGGCTTCCAACCCAAATAAACTAAAATGGCAAAAATGAAAAATAAGAGGAAAATTTGCAGCAGAAGTCTCAAACATTTAAGAATATATTGTAAAATCCTACATTTTCTAATCCTAATATTTAAGTAAAAAAAATTAAATAAAATAAAAGATTTAAAATGAAAAAATAAAATATATTAACCCGAACCCTCCCCCGCCCCTCCCCACAAACCGACAGTACAAGATACACATTATTGCGTATAGTATTGCAGTCTTAAAAAAAAAGTTGTAGAGCAGTGGAACAAGTATAGAGAAAGTGTGGTAGCGGACCTGGTAGTGGTGTTGAGAAAAACTCACTCTTCACTTATCTCTTGGGTGACCCCATTTGCCATTAGGACCATTTCCTTGCTTATCTCATGCTGCTAAAATCACATTTCATCATTTTCTGCCAAAAAAACATGTCATGTTGTTACTTTTTTTTTTTGGTAAATTCGGGACCGATCACTGTTCATGCGCTTATGGGTTCTTAAATCATATAACACAAACTTAATTCAATAGAAGTCACATTTCAACGCTAAAAGACCAACGTGCCCCTATAATTGTAAAAAAAAATGCTAATTCAATGACACTATTTTATTAAGATACTATTTTCTATGATACTATTTTATTAAGATACTATTTTACGAAAAATGATTGATAGTGTTTTACTTTTAATGTTGTATACAAGTTTTTGTTACATTATAGCATGTTTTGCTAGGTTTACTAACTCTTTTTTTACACAAAAAAAAAAAAAAAACTACTTTTAAACTTCACCAAACAAAAACACATTCAAAATTAAATATTTTATGGTTGAAATAATGATAGTGTTCAAAATGCCCCATTAGTAGTATCAGATCATTGATACTATTTTCATTCAAAATGCCGTCGTAGGACACTGTTTCAATCTACGATACTATTATTTTATTGGATCGTAGTTTTGTGTATGTCTACTGTTTTATTAAGACACTTTCATATATGATACTGATATATTAATATACGTTTATCTATAATACTGTTTTATTAAGATATTGTTAAGACATGACAAACTAAAGATTATCATTTTAAGCTAAAGAAACGACTTCAAACAGCTAAAATATATCTTTAGTAGTAGCAAAACTATTAGTCTTGACCTGCTTGTCGAGACGATTTTGCAAACATATTATAACAGAAATTATAAGCAAGTATGTAAATTCTATACTCATTTCTTTAAAGAACGACGATTAAGATCCCTCGCGTCCATATAACCCAAAGCTAGATCATCTACGCCATCAATTTGCTATCTTTAACCATATGATACTATTATTATGATATTGATGCAAATGTATTTTTGATACTGTTTTATTAATATACTATTTTCTATGATACTATTTTATTAAGTTAATGTTTTCTATAATACAGTATCAAACAATACACATGACTAACAAACAAATAATAATCTAATGGCCAACTTTCATCAGAGCATGCCCACATCACATTTTTTATCCCTACACAAATTCAAGTTGCTATTTACAGCAACAAATTATGACAACTACACAAAAATTCATCAAATTAAACTATTTATAGCAACAAATCATGGTCACTCTACAAAAATTCATCAAATTAAACTATTTACAGCAACAAATCATGGCAACTCTATATAAATTCAAGTTTTTAGCTACACAGTATGCAGTTGCTAGAAGCCCATCAAGGAGCCCAACTACAAGCCACTAATCCACCTCTGCCATAGAAGAAGCACTCTTCGTATGCTACTTAGCTGCGATGGAAGAGGTTGTGGGGGTGAAAGAAGGCTGCTGTTACGCCGTAAATCTGGATCTCAGAACCGGCAGTAAAATAGAAAATATGGATCATAGAGGTAATTTTGGAATTAATTTAAAATATTACTAAAGAGTATGACTTAATGACAATTTTGCAAAATATTTTGACCTAATTTGAAACAAGTCACCTACATGTGACTTATAGGAAATTTTCCTTTTTTTTATTTTTTATTTTTTTAACTTGTGATGATTGATTTTTATGTTGTCATACAGGGTCGGTTAGGGCCCCCAACCATTTAGGCCCAAAAATTTTTGCCTTTTTTTTTTTGAAAAAAAAGTAAGCATACCTACATGTGAAATAAGCATAAATAGAAAGCAAGTTCAAATCTAACCTACATTATCTACTTTAATCTAGTCTTTAAATTATAGACAGTGAAATTTTTCCTTTAAACCTCATTTTAGAAATCTTTATCTTGAATCAAAACGATTTTTCAAATTCCAAACATTTTTTCATTCAGTGAAGAAGAAGAAAAATGTACCATTTTTTGGCTTGTAGATCTGTTTATATGTATATGCACACACCCCTGCATATGTTGCGTGTATGTTTTTTTATTATATATTTTCTCTTTTTTTTTTCTTTACATTTCAACTGTTTTTAATTCGAAGAACTTTATTTGTGTGGAAAATTAGAAAATTGTGACATGATTGAGCATGATTTTGCATGTGACATGTTTCTTATTTAATAAAAACAAAAGTTGATTCGTGTTCTCCTTCCGAGAATATCGAAATCATGTATTTACTTGTCCAAAATTATACTTGGGTGAACGGAAAATTGAGGCTTAAAAATGGAGTTGGAAATGATTGGAGGGAAAGAAAATGGTTCTACCCGACGTCGGAAAAGTATGAAAATTTGGACTAGTATACATATATGGCCATCCTTTTTGAAAAGTGTAATCATGTGTAGCATAGAGGCTCTCACTTGCGTGCGCTCGCAAGGGACAAATCACGAACCGATTAACATCTCGGGCCATTGAACTCATGTACGAGCGCGATCTGCATACACGAATGTCGGACCAAAATTAGCCACATAGTCAAGTCCACGTTTTGCATTTTTTTTTATTTAATTACAAAATTAAATTTTTGGCTTTTCTACTCCTTAAACTCTTGAATTCTTAAAGGCAGCTGAATAAAGGCTGCTGTTAATGGAGGAAGGGGTGAATGGTCATTTGGGAGCATATAAATATGGTCTAATTTTCCACAATCAAACACACGAAAATTCAGTCTTCTTCCACTCATTCTTTTTAGTTCCAAATATTCAAGTGTCCTCTTGGTTCAGTTGGCTCAGTTCACTGGTTTAGTAGCTTCGTGCTAACAATTTCTCTATTGTATCCTAGAATGCATACGTTCATTACCTACGAGAACCTACGATAGGAAGCGAATCTATTTTAAGGACACTGTGAATAAACAGGCCTCGATTTGCTTCATCTTGTCTTCTATTAAATTATTGTTTCTTATTCTGTAGATGTTGTACATTTGTAATCATGTTTTGTTTCTAATTAAAATAATAATTATATTATATTATTGTGTATATTAAGTCTAACAATTTGTTTTTGTCAATTGAAAATGATTTGATTATATTTTGTAGCTCTGTATTGTACAACAGTTTTTTAAGTCTTTTGACTTGTGTGAAAATATAATTTGAATCTAAACAAATTATTATAAAATATGTCCGTGAATGCACAACTTTTATTTTCAGTAAAAATTTAAATTTTAAAACATCTCAATTTATTAAGGGCCCCATTTAAATTTTCGCCTAAAGCCTCCAAATCTCAGGGCTGACCATGTTGTCATGTTTGAGTATTTAACAGTGATTTTCTGCTTCACGTGGCGAAGATGGTGGTGAGGCACGGCGGATGAGATGAAAGGATAAATTGTTGGGATGATAAGGGGTTTTTTTTTCCTTTTTTTTTTGGGACTTGAGTATTAGGATTAGAAATTTTAGGATTTTACGGTACAATTTTGAAAGGTATGACATATCTGTTGTAAATTCTTCTTTTGTTTTTTGTTGTTTTAATTTATTTAAGTTGGGAGAAAAATTATCATAAATGGTTGTCTGCACGAATTAATGAAAAGTTGAAGATGATAGGCGCGAATAAAATTGAATAAAGATTAGAGACATAATTGAGACAATATTTAAAAGTTGAAGACCCTGAATGTAATTTATCCAAAAAGTTACTCTTCTTAATATTCCTCTCAAGAGTCTCAAGTAGTACTCTATCATACATGACAGAAAAGTTAAAATTTTAAAATTAAGAGAGTTTAGCTTCGATTTTATCTTAACGTTGAATTGAAAATAAAAAATAATTAATTAAATGCATGAGTAACATTTTAAAGATATAAAATAGAAATATGCATTACCAATCATAATTACATAATATGATAAGCGTTAAAGTCGAATTGCTTGCTAACAATTATTTTATCTTTTAGTTTAGATTAAAATTTATTAAAAAATTATGGTCAAAAGTTAATAATTAATTTTAACCACACATTTTATAAAATACACAATTTTTATTAACTTTTTCACTATAAATTCAATCAATTTTTTTTATTAAAATTTAATTAAAAAAAAAAAAAAAAAAACTCTCTCAATCAAGCACTTAACGCAAATTTGGATTTTATCAATGGTATGGGCGAGTACAATCTAGTTTTATGAAATTGATATAAATTATCACGACTTTGCTTTGGCTGTTCTAATTACAGTTTCTAAAATAATTGCCGTGTAGTCAATTTTCAAGAAAGTACAGCAAATTGAATGTACATTTATTTCAACAAAATATTATTCCCCCCCTTTTTTGTAAACTGTCATAATCCCTCTAATCGTGATTTTACTCACAGCCGTACTTATTCATATTGTCTACTTCGCGTCTCCAACTTTTCGAACCCAAAAACTTAAATTTTTCACACAATTTTCTTGATATGCCCATATTTAATATAATCACTCATTAATTTAATCAATATAGGTGCTCATTAAATTAATATTAGAATGCTAATGAAATTGAATCTATTGAACAATAATGAAATTAATTGAGATTGTCATTTGAACTACATGGTCATTAATCACCAGGATTCATTAATTTATTCGAGTTGGTTGGAGAATTTGGAAAATTAATTGCCACGTTACTTCCGTTGACTATTTCCTTAATTGCATGAATAAATTTATGTAAGTTTCCACTGTATCTAAAAGATTTTAATTTTATTTGGATTGATAATAATGTACATTAAATAAGATTACATTAAAAAAATAAAAAATTAAATAAACACTCAATTAAGTAAGTAGCTTATAATTTGGAACAAATAAATAAGGAAAGCGAGCATATTTTTGTGGGACAGATGGAGTAAAAAAAGAGCAGAAAAAATAAATAAATAAGGAAGAAATATTAATCAGTCCACCCGTCTCAAAAACATAGATTTATTTCTATTTTTACACTGATTAAAATGAGGTGAAACTATCGAATTATGTGTGAAGAATTTGAAGAATGGAAGGTGTATAAGTAGTGAAAAAATTGAAGAAACTGTTGAACTACCAAATTCTAGAGGTGTAATTAAGGACAGCTCAACGATCTTTGTCAGAGTTTCAATAGAAAAGGTGAGATTTTGTAATTTTACTGTGAATGTAGCAAGGGAGTGACTGAAGAAAGAATATTCCATTCAAAGGGAAAGGCAAGAATTGTAGGACATGGTTTGTTTTGGATTTGTTGTGCCATGTTTTAGTATACTGGTGAGATACACGTGCAGTATTTTAATTAAATATTTAATACTATCATCATTGTTAATGAATTTCTTAATTATTTTCTTACTTATAAAGAACTAAGTAAAATATATATTAAAATTTAATAAGAAAACTATGCATTATTTATATGTGGGTGATATAGCTTCAATTGATCTTTAATAAGAACGTTCTTCGTTTTTAGATGATGTAATTAATGGTGTGTTGTTCATTTTAGAATTGATTAATACAAATCTTATAATTGAATATTTCAACTATGATCTCACAAAATTATTCTGCTACGTTAAAGTTTAAACTTATTTCATATTTCTCCTCGTTATGACCCGACTTTGTAAATTTTTTCAATTTTTCAATTTAATTTTGTTCATTCTATTGTATCAAACAATCAAAAAAGTTTTAAATCACACGAGTATCGTGAGATATGCATAAGATTTATTGTGAACTTGCGGTATTATAGATTAGCATACGTTGTTAATTAGTGATTTTATTTTCTTGATATATTGGACATGATTGTACTTATGGATATATTTTCCTTCTCTACTAATGTTACTTTCTACATTTAGAGTAGTACTCTCTTTCTTTTTTCTTGTATTTTGAGCTTGTGGGTAAATTTTTTTAGACTAAATTGTAATTTGATTCAGCAATTGCCAGAAAAATAACTTAAAATTATGTATTTCTTGTAATCTTGATAATTTTGTTGCTAACTTAATATAAGTAATTAATTGAAAGAGAGTTGTTTCGATTACAAATGATTTTGAAGTTCAAAGCGGGTTGTTTGATTTATGTTACTATGGTTTAGCCTGAGAGGCTGAATCTAGAGCTTAATATATATATATATATATATATATATATATATATATATATATATGTGTGTGTGTGTGTGTGTGTGTGTGTGTGTGTGTGTGTGTGTGTGTGGAGTTGAATCTTGTTTCAATAGTTTAAATTATTACACATTTGGATAGCTTCTATTTGGAGAAAAATAAAAACAATATTTGATTGGGTATCTAAAATAATTAATATATCTGCAAAATTTTTGAATGATTTTTTGAAAGACATGACTAAAGTAAAAAAAAAAAAAGTATTAGAGGAAGACGAAAAAAATGGAAACGTTGGAAAAAATTGGAGCTGAAAAAAATCTACAATTTCAAAAAAAAAATGAAAAGGAAAAACAAGTAAACATGGAAAAGTTTTATAAAAATAAATAGTAGCTGGCACTCATTTCTAGAAACAGTGCCAACACTCAATTCACTCTTTTTTTTTTTATTGAAAATGTAAATGTATATTAGATCAAAAGAGAATACATGCCGTAACAAAACTTAGCGCCAATGCAAGGTACTACATGCCGTAACAAAACTTAGCGCCAATGCAAGGTACTAAGTAGAAAACAGAGCATCAAAATCAACAAAAAACACAGGGCATCTCCTGGGAAAACCAAACAAAACATGTACACTAGGCATACCCAGGTAAAAATAAAAGGTTAAGGAACTAAGGCTAAGGACTCAAAATGAATCAAAACACTAGGATACAAAGAAAACATAACTTTATATACATGTGTTTTAATCTTCCTAACTAAAGTAGCCGGATTAGTCTTAAGATTATCAAAAATCCATCTATTTCTCGCAATCCAAAGGTGATATACCATAGCGGCAAATGCTGATCTTTTGGCCTTACTTTGAATCCATCAATTCACTCTTTTAATATATAAGGAATAGGGTTAAAGAGATTCTAAGCGTGTGTACTAACTACTAATTAAGTCATAAAACAGATATTTTGCAGCACATATAACACCCAATTCTCTATTAGTTTTGTTAGGAACGCTTTAGCGGATAGAGGCACCAAAATTGAGCTAACCAAGCTATTTCGGGTGGTTGATATTTGATTAGTCATAACTCTTTGTAGGAAATTCTAAATTGCGATTCGCAAAAAGCGTTAGACTTGTAATGCAATTACATTCCCAATGGCATATCCTTTACCTTGTGAAGATTTTTGTATCAAATTTTGTGTCCTAATTTCCTCACATACTCTAATCGTAAGTTTCTCAATTTGCTTATTCGGTTATCACTCCAAAGCACCTTAAACTTCTTAACTTTATCTTCTTTCTCATCTTCCAATGTATGTTTTTTTTTATCTTTATTTTGAAACCTCAATTTCTTCTCATTTTCTTGCCCATTTTACCGATGTAAATCGAGTTCGAGAATTTTATCCTACAATCACAAAAATGACTAAAATTCAATAGTAATTTGCTCTAAAACACTTGAAACTATACGAAAACTCTTCATTAAGGGGTCGAGATAAGTGTATAAATTACATTTATCAATTATATTTTGTTTGGCGTCTCTCGTCGATGTTGTTGTTGGAAACTGGCAAGAGAATTAGCCAGAAAACAAAAATTTTCTTTAATTCATAAAACCAGGATCTTTGCTTGATGTTCACGTATTTATTATAATTAAATACTAATGGATTAGTATTATACCTGAATCGATAATTGATATTGATCTGGATCTGATTCACGAACTTGCTGCTTTTGATTCACGAACTTGGTGCTTCCAACGTTCAAGCCTTCTATCGTATTCTCCCAAGTCTGGATTACACCGGCGTGTGGGCACCTTTTAATTTTAACCAAAAACTAAAACTAATTTCTGGACTGGTCAGATATAGAAAACTGAGAAACTTAATTTCTTCTCTTTTCTTGATTGAATCAATTAGAATCAATTGGAATGAATTTACATCACAAGCAATATGATATAAATAACAGCAAGTGATCTGATTGCAAACAACGACAAGAGTCCTGATTGCATCCAAGTCCAATTAGTTTAGGATTGATTTAATTAGACGTGTAATCCCTGAACTTATATTACAATTACAATTAAGTCTAAAACTTTTATAGTAACTGTGATTAAGTCCAAAACTTTATAGAGCTACCACAGGGACCTGATCGGACATATATTTTCCAAGCTCCAATAATTAGATTCCGTCTAGTCGACCCTGAACCCTTCAATCTAATTATTAGTCTTTTGCTTTTTCCACTAAAGGCAAGAGACTGCACTCTCGGAATATATAAAATTACAGAAGCTGTAATATTTTCCTCTGACCTACCGTATATATATTTCATCTCTGTCTGAGATCCGATAATTAGGTATGAGCATAAATAACCGTTTTGCCCCTCTAATTATTCTCACTAACTTTAAGTTACATTTTCTTCAACGGTCCTGTGAACTAATCACAGATGTCGAAGTTTAGCCGTCGCTAAACACTGAGCTCAGATTTATAACCGTTCAACAGAAAATACTTAAGTTGTCACTCGACCCATTTTTCAGGATGACAGTTCCCGACACGAATTCGTGTTCTCTACTTCGCCCATTCTCAAGCTCTCAACTCACCGAGATATTTGATCAATTAAATTGATCTCACCCATTGGTGAATCAAAGAACTATTAAACTAACGAAAAGATATACACAATCCTGTCAAGGGATTTAGATGAAATACTCGGTGATCAAGTGGAATTTAATTATTCGCACGGTCATGCTATATAATTAAATTCGACACGTGGTCCGTTCAATACACTCTTAGTGTACTAGTGTCACCATTAATCCATTTCTGCGATAAGGACAAATCGCAAACCCGAATGATTAAATAGTCAACACTACAACCTTCCGGTACAAGGCGCCAACCATTATACATTAGTTGTGAACAATTTTATTGATGATCAAAATATAAGTTGTATCACACTATACTTCTCAACGCAAGTATCCAACTTATATTATCGCAAGTGATCATTGGCACTTTGTTTACATACTCAATATTAAACAAATGCAATAATAATAAATAAAAAGAACAAACTTCTATTTATCATAAAATTGTTATTTTATTACAGCAAAAACTATACTATATGGGCATACTACCCAACAGTTGTGATTTGAAAATTGTCAAAACATGTGCTATACAAAGTTGATTAATGAGCTGGGCATATAGAGAGTGATCAGTGGTTATTCCACTCTAGTGATCAAGTCAACTACTAATAGGACAGCATGCTAGTCGACATAAATGATACACACAATCCTTGAATTTTTGAGGTAATCTAAGCCCTATATGCTATTGTTTATCAAATACTCTTGTTTTACGTTGGAAAGAGTTTGTCTTCTTAAATTGGCTAATAGCGAAGACGAAAAATAATGATCTCTTTGATATTTTTATCAAATATTACTTTTGTTTTATATAAAACATACAATTTCGCTTTAAGTAAAAATAGTTTTAGTTGTATTTCATTTCGAGTTAGCTAAAGATAGACATTTTATTTGACCAACTCAATGAATTTGGAAGTCGGCGTGAATATATGTCTAATTTTCACTTTCACGTCTTCATAATGTATATCTAAAAATTAAAAGAAATCCAAACACACTTTTATAATACAACTCTTCTTAATTACTCAGAGCAATTCTTGATAACTATGCCTTTGAATCAATAACTAGTATATCACCCGTGCGATGCACGGTACTTAATTTTCATGATAGTGAATTTAAAATATTCTAAAAGTATATTGTTTATTTATTACAATCAAATAAAAAAGGGTATCATATAAATAACATTTGATTACTCATTGATATTGAAAAAAAAAAAAAAAAATATAACTAATTCAGATTTGGAAACACCTATTTGAAAACCACGTTTGTGGTCGAACCGAGACATGCTTTGAATTGTATGAATTTAATTTTGAAATTATCATATTTAGTTTATTAGTTTAATTGACTTATTATTTTTAATCAATAAATCAGATCATTTGATAATATAACACAACATATTTTCCGTGTGTTGATTTTTTTTTTAAACTGCAACTTATTTAAATCTACTGTGTGAAGCATAAAAAATTTGTGGGAAAAACAAATCAATTTTTGGAAAACTATTACATTATTGCCAATAGTTCTCGTGCATTGATGCTAATTTTTTTTGAAAACATAACTTATTTAAAATCCTCAACCGGTATAAATTAAGAACTTGGAACACACAACCTCATCTATTTTGCGTTTTCAAGTGAATTTTTCTTGTTGTGGAAGATGTGCATTTTTATTTTAAATGTTAATTCTTAATATTTTTCATTGTAACCAAGTATCATACAAAATTAAAACATTGGAAAGCTCATCTTAATTAAATTATATTGGAATACTGATTATTTATATTGGAATACTTTTTATTAATTACCTGAAGTTGAACAATAAATTAATTAAATTAATTAAATTTTAATATTATCAAATATTAAAATTTTGTCATTTGATTTAATTATATTTTTTTGCTCACTCGTGTAAAT
The DNA here is from genome assembly GCA_030279155.1 of Forsythia viridissima. Classification (NCBI taxonomy): domain Eukaryota; kingdom Viridiplantae; phylum Streptophyta; class Magnoliopsida; order Lamiales; family Oleaceae; genus Forsythia; species Forsythia viridissima. The sequence continues at coordinate 7,910,715 of CM059036.1, forward strand.
ATAAATAATAATAATATTATTATAAAATATAATATAAATACTTTAATATTATGTAATATATAATATAAATAATATAATATTAAAATTATTGAGTAATTTTCTATTATAATTTAAAAAATAATTTTTGAGTATGCATAGATAAGTTTTTTTAACAATCGACACAAATATTATTACATGGATTGATTTTTCATAACAGTATAAATCTTATCATTTGTTTAAATCAAATGAATGTGTTTTCCTATCTCTATTTAATAGTCAGATTTTGTATTTATATATATTTTGTAAATTGCAACTAATTTTAAATGTTTCTTAGTTAACGTGGAAAAAAAAATAAACAGAATTTAAGGGAATACTTGATTATCATTTTCTGGTTTTTAAAAAGTGTTTCCAGCTTAATTTTTTGCACAGCTCATTAAATTACCCACTAATTTTTATATTATAATTTAAAAATTAATTTTCTAAATTGTAAAGATTGAGATCGCGTTAATGATATTATGCAAATTCATTATGTTTCTATTTGTAGACAATTAGTAATATTTACATACTCTAAATCTTATATTGCCTAATTAATGTAGAATTCAAATTTGTTATTACTAATAATTGTCTACATATATTTAAATAAGAATCTGCAAATTTGTGTGAAACCAATTAAAGAATCTAAATTTTTTTTACATTTATCGTATATAATATTAAATGTTACACTTTATTTTTTGCAAGGGGAAAAAAAACAATCAATGTGTGAAACTAATTAAAGAAAACAAACTCCTATGCATCATTTATGGCGGAATTTATCAAATCAATGTGTGAAACCAATTAATGAAAACAAACTCCTATGCAGCATTTATGGTGGAACTTACCAAATTTGAAAAGGAAAAATGGCAGAAAAATGTGTGCGTGAAATCTTCGATGGTTATCCTATTATAATATATATATATATATATATATATATATATATATATATATATATATATATATATATATATATATATATATATATATATATATAGATTTCATAAACATGTGTTCGTGTTTGTGGAGAATGTAAAATTTGTTTTATTATAATTATGTAGAAATTGAAACGTCTTGCTACAGTGGATTTTATTAAATGGAAATGCAAGGCCAACTATACAATTTGTCAACAAAATGTTTAAAAACAATGTATGCATAGATAAGGTTTTTTAATAATCGACACAAATATTATTACATGGATTGATTTTTCATAACAGTATAAATCTTATCATTTGTTTAGATCAAATGAATGTGTTTTCCTATCTCTATTTAATAGTCAGATTTTGTATTTATATATATTTTGTAAATTGCAACTAATTTTAGATGTTTCTTAGTTAACGTGGAAAAAAAATAAACAGAATTTAAAGGAATACTTGATTATCATTTTCTGGTTTTTAAAAAGTGTTTTTGGCTTAATTTTCGCACGGCTCATTAAATTACCCACTAATTTTTATATTATAATTTAAAAATTAATTTTCTAAATTGTAAAGATTGAGATCGCGTTAATGATATTATGCAAATTTATTATTTTTCTATTTGTAGACAATTAGTAATATTTACATACTCTAAATCTTATATTGACAAATGAATGTAGAATTCAAATTTGTTATTACTAATAATTGTCTACAGATATTTAAATAAGAATCTGCAAATTTGTGTGAAACCAATTAGGGTGTGTTTGATTTGGCAAAATTTTCCATGGAAAATGAAGATTTTCTGCCTATTTTCCAACTTGGTTGTTTGATTGTCCAAAATTTTCCATGAAAATGCATTTTTCCGCATATTTTCCTTGTTTTGTTTGATTGCAACCTTTTTTTTTTCATGGAAATTTTTTTCTCATTTTCCCACTTTTGGCCACATTTTCCTTGTTTTCAAGGAAAATATTTTCTTTGTGGGATAGGAGAATTTATTTTCCATGGAAAATTTGTTAACCTTTTCCAACTCATTTATTTTCCATAGAAAAGGCGTTAACCTTTTCCAACCCATAATTTCTTGGTAATTCATTTCTATGGAAAATATTTTCTTTCTACTCAAATTTTCCACTTGCAATCAAACACAGCCTTAAAGAATTTGATTTTTTTTGCATTTATCGTATATAATATTAAATGTTACACTTTGTTTTTTGCAAGGAAAAAAAACAATCAATGTGGAAAATCAATTAAAGAAAACAAACTCCTATGCATCATTTGTGGCGGAATTTACCAAATCAATGTGTGAAACCAATTAATGAAAACAAACTCCTATGCAGCATTTATAGTGAAACTTACCAAATTTGAAAAGAAAAAATGGCGAAAAAATGTGTGCGTGAAATTTTCGACGATTATCCTATTATAATATATATATATATATATATATATATATATATATATATATATATATATATATATATATATATATATATATAGACACACACACACATGTGTTTGTGGAGAATGTAAAATTTGTTTTATTATAATTATGCAGAAAATGAAACGTCTTGCTACAGTGGATTTTATTAAATGAAAATGCTACAGTGGATTTTATTAAATGGAAATGCAAGGCCAACTATACAATTTGTCAACAAAATGTTTAAAAACAATGTGTACACACGTTTTATTTTCCATTTTTAATGTGAAAACCATGGTGCATTAATTTAATACTTTTGTATAATTTCGAAATCAATTTGCTCGGCTTCAAATGATGCATTTAATTTTTTTGAATAATTTTGAAATCAATCCGGTTGAATAGTAGGAATAACAAATTTTAATTGGGCATAAAAAACAATCAAACAATCAATATTGTGTATTTATGGCTAGGGGTGGGCATCCAAACCGCCAAACCGCTCAAACCGACCGAACCGAACCGAACCGAATCGGGTCGGTTTGGTTTGGTTTTTCACACCCGAGTGGTTTGGTTTGGTTTGGTTTACTAATTTAAAAAATATATTCGGTTTGGTTTGGTTTGGTTTCGATTTGGGCAAAAAAACCGAAACCAAACCGCCAAATAAACCGAACCGAGAAATGAGAGTTATTTTTATAAATAACATGTCAAAAAACAAGTTGTAAATAATAGGTTATTTTATAAATGGGAGTTATATTTAAATTTTTTGTAAATTTTTGTTAATAACAGGTTGCATGTTGTAAAGAAAAGTTGAAAAGGGAATTATAAAATTAAATTTTTTTATGTATACAAGCCCAAAACATTAAAGCCCAAACCGTCCAAACCGAACCAAACCAAACCAAGATTGGTCGGTTCGGTTCAGTTTGGATCGGTTTCATCCAACGCGGCAGTTTGATTCGGTTTCAGATAATGGCCAAACCGAATTGGTCGGTTCGGTTTCGGTTTGGGCCCAAAACCGAACCAAACCAACCCATGCCCACCCCTATTTATGGCATAATTTAATTGGGCATCAAAAATAAACAAACAATCAATATAGTGTATTTATAGCAGAATTACCAAATATGGAAAGACAAAAGTGGCAGGAAACTGTGTGCGTGATATTTTGACGTTATCCTATTATAATATATATATATATATATATATATATATATATATATATATATATATATATATATATATATATATTAACTAGAAAATGATTGGTTGGATCCAAAAATCTGATCCATGAAAACCTTAAGATTCACAATGGAAGAACCATCATCTTCCACTGCATCCTTAGCCAGATTCTTCCACTTTTGAGCTTGCTTTCTCATGTCTTCTCCTCTCTTTCCACCTCCCATAACAATTTCTAAGCACCTCGCAACCTCGTCCGCCATTACAATTCCTCCATCTGCAGCAGCCAATCTCAGGCCAGTCTTCCAAAAATCTTGTAAAAGTTTTGCATTCATAGGCTGATCAGCCCATTGAGGAAATGCCACCACGGGCACCCCGGAAACCAAACTTTCAATAGAAGAATTCCACCCGGAATGAGTCAAGAAACAGCCCACAGAAGGGCGTGACAAAACCTCCAATTGGGAACACCATGGAACAATTATACCTTGTTTTTCGACTTCTTTAATGAAACTCAAAGTGTTGGCTTCTCTAGTCACCCACAAGAATGGTTTCTGGCTTTCGATCAGCCCTTTCGCAATCTCTTCCATTTGTTGTTTCGATAAACTGGAAAAGCTTCCGAAAGCTACATAAATAACAGATAATTTGTCTTTTGAATTCAACCAATCCATGTAATCTACTGTCTTCTGTATAAGATCACCTCCAAATGAGGTGTCCAAAGGATCCTTCCCATCTAAAAATGCAGAAGGAATCAAAGGTCCAATGCCCATCAAGTCATACTTATCTATAGCTCTTAAGGCCTCGAATTCCAATGCATCAAATGTGTTCACAAGTATTTTCTGCTTCGTCCCAGCTCTAACAAGATTCTCAAAATGCTCTTCCAAAGCAGGGAGAGCAAAATTGTAGATTACAGGGCTTGAAGACTGCATAAAGGATGGCAAATCACAAGATTTAAGCAACAATGGCAGTCCTGGAAGTTCAATAACTTCACTGTTTTCTCCTGTAAAATCCACATTCTTATTGAAATACTGATAATAAACAAATAGAACAGTAGCTGGTTGATTCCAAAGAAGCGTGGATGGGATTTGAAGCTGATTTGCTACTTCTCCTGCCCATGTAATGAGGGTAGAGTACACTATATGTGTAAACTTCTGGCCTTCTTTTTCTTGAGCCATGATAAGATTTGTCACAGCTTCAGAACCGCAAGTTCTGAGAGATAACATGAAATCCTGAAAATTATGAGCACTCGTCCAGCCGTCGTCATAACCATCAGAAAAAGGAGCCAAAGTCAGGCCTGGTATTGTTGAGGCAGCTTCAGACATACGACGGATTGCAGACAGACTAGTGGTGAGGGTGACCTTGGCTCCCATTTGCAGAAGACGCTTTGCAAATTGGAGGGCTGGATTTATGTGGCCCTGACCTGGAAAACTCACAAGAAGGATATGGCAATTCACCATGTTGGAATTTGAGATTTCTGTATGGCTTAGGTCGGATTGGGATATGGAGTACTTTATAACTGGTTGATGATGTTGACACATGACGTTTGTGATGACACAAGTTTCTTTGTATAATTCAAAGAAGACAATGTTTGCTACTAATAGCACTCCAATGCACTTTGTCTATTGTTTTTTAGAAATGTCACATAAGTATATGTAGACGGAGTTATAAAAAATCATCTCTAATGCATGCTGACAAGGACTACATCTATCTGATGTGACACATTAAAATATAGACTCCGTCTAGAAGTCTGTCTAGACGGAGTGAGTCGCAAATTTAATTTTAGACAGAGTGTATTGGAGATGAATTTTAATTTGACCGTCTATTCTATAGAGGTGGTGCCACATGGATTGGAAGTTTGTCTATTTTAATTGCCACATAGACTACAATAGACAGAGTGCATTGGAGATGCTCTAACATCACGCATGTTTATTGTTTGATGGTATTGAAATTATTTTTTAAGAGTTTATAATCGGTGAATGTATGTGTACTCAAATAAAAAATTTGACAACAAAAATAATATTAATAAAAAAACTCAAAAAAAAAAAAAGAGCGAAGAAAAATATACTGTTGTAACTAAAACAAAAACAAGAAAGAAGAAAACCAAATTTAAAGTTTTAAGATAATAGATTGAGGTGATGAGTAGAGCTTGAAGATGATCGTTTGAGGGAGGGTTTCGTTTGAAGGAAGAAATTGAAAACGTAGTGACACACGGACATAATCTTTTTTCTTTCCATAGCGAAGAAAATCTCTTTACAGTCGGTGATATGTAGATTCTATAGAATGTGTGAATAATAAGTTGGTACTAAGTTGTAGGTATTACTAAATGTGTTGATAAAAATATGTTTAAATAGCTTAAATTATAATTTAAGCAATGATAAACAAGCACATTAGTGCATGTTTAGAAGTGCAAAAATTGATTTTTTAAGTGCTTATAAATTGTGGTCCTATAGAATATATGAATAATAAAAAGATAATAAATTGTGTGCGCTACGATATATATATATATATATATATATATATATATATATATATATATATATAAAACATATTTAATCAATTTAAATTTAGAAGAGCAAGCTATTAGACACAAGGAAGTACAAAACACCAATTCATGGCCAAGTGAGCTTACAAATTTAAACCAAACTCTAACTTTGAAAACTCACAAATTGGATCACACACGATTCTGACAACACGTAACACAGTGGAAAAAGAGTATCTTTTCAAATTGGGTTTCTTTTGATGGTCAACATTCAAGATCAATTGTAATTATCTCTTTAATCTTTTACTTTAAAAAGAAATATTCATTTCATTTTTGTTAAAAATAGTGTTTAGCCAAGGTAGCGTGTCAATTATGAGTAGGGATGGCAAAAATATTTTATCCGTCCCAAATTTGATAGATATATGCTCTGAGTAGAACGAAAAATTCTTGATCTGCGGGTCAGCAGGACGGATCGGTGTGATCCAGGGTGGATTAGATCATGTGTGCCACGATCCAATCCGCCCCATTTGAAAAATAAAGAAAGAAAAAGAAAGAAAAAAATAGTAAAGTTTGTTTCAATATTTATTTAATTTTTTGAATAACAATTGACCAAAAATAAAAAAAATAAAAAAAATTCACGGAACATTATGTGAATCACTATTTTAATCCGCTTTGCTCCGACCCAAATCCAATCCTGCCCAAGAAATGCCGGATCCGATCTAAAGGATTTTCTATATTTTTCCCTCCTCTTTTTTGGAAGATACCAAAATTTGTCTTTTTGGTAGAGGCGGAATTAAGGAAAATGTAAAATGTATGCTTAAATCAAAGACAATAGAACCCATGGAAACAACTTCATTAAATAAACTATGAGAACAAAACCTTCTTACTGTAAAATTTAATTAAATTAAAGCTTCAGCTCCGACCCGGATCCAATCCTCCCCAAGAAATGCCGGATCCGATCCGCGAATTTGAATCCTCTAGAATTATTGTGGGACGGATACGGATCAGGCTGATCCGATCCGAATCCGCCCCGTTGCCATTACTAATTTCGAGTAAGGTTATACTTTATATGTTATATAGTTTGACTCAATTCATTTATTTAATATTTGAGATTCTATCTTAAAATTCAACAATAAGAGTAATTCAGATACTAGTATATTAATTAATATTTTCATATTTATTGGATGTGTCATAATATCATGTTAATTTCAACAACGGTCATAGAAGTTTTAAAAACATTTCAAAATTATTGTTGAAGTTGTTTTCTTATAGTATTAGTCACAGAAGTTTGATATCCTTACAACAAAAGTTAATTTGTTAACATTGTTAAACTTAGTAGTTTACGTGTCACCGTTAAATACTACGTAGCATAAACATCGTTTATTTTTTTACCACGTTAGAATTTTTTTTAAAAAAAAAAAATCAAATGTTTGCTAACAAAGAAGGGGGGAAAAAAAGGAAACAAAGAAAATCAATTTTTTTGCTCTTTTTTTGGGGCAAAATTTGCTTTCTTTCTTTCTTTTCTTTTTTTAAAAGCATATCTTTTCATTGCTATAGCCACTTTCTTAACAAAAGTTTGGATGACTACTTCTGAAAAATGTATACTACCAATACGTCGAACATAAGTTTTTCAAGTTGTCTCATTTTTGCATAGTAATGCTACCTAATGAATTAACAACCTCTCCATGCTTTTTCAAGAAACGTGTGTCACACTTGACTCTCTCCCAATTTTTATGAATGTGTTATAAATTGATATATTAGAGTGCGTTTGATTGCAAGTATTGAATTTGGGTGGAAAGAAAACGAATTCCATGGAATTGAATTGTCAAGAAATAGTTAAACCAACAATTGTCAATTGAAAGCAAATTTTACCTAGAAAATAAAACCCTCTCCCCTCTCCTCTAAGAAAACGTTTTCTTTGTTTCAAGAAAAAGAGGGTAATTTATGTAGAAATGAGAAAACGTTTACTTGGAAAAAAAAAAAAGACCATCAAACACCATATTAGTTGAAAAATAGGTGCAAAAAGACTTTTTCCATAGAAAATTGTGGCAATGCAAACGAAAAGAAAGAAAATAGGTGGAAAAAATGCTTTTACCATGAAAAAATGTAGGAAATCAAACGCGCCCTTAGTGTTGAATAGACAACAAAGAAAACAAAGAAAGTCCCGTTATACTATAGTTTTTGTTTGCATTTAGGTCATGATAGAGCTGGTTGTTTGGCATTAAAAGAAGGCAAAAAGATTCTTGAAGATAGAGAATCATTGCAGGCGTCAGGAAGGCTCATGGTGGCCAACGGTGGTGCTGCCACCCACGAGTAGAGGCAAAGCGGGAAGGATAATCTTGACATTTTACATGATTCTCATAGACGGTATTAATTTGTTGAACTAAAAATCTAAATGATTATGCTCTTAAATGATCGTTTGTCACTTCCTTGTCCACATGTATGTTACCTGCACATTCATTAAACATCGTTAGTGTGCACATATCACCATTCCAGAAAAAAGGACTGACCATCATCACTCCAATGATGAGGTCAACTGTCGAAAAACATAAGACCAAATAAAATATTGGGTGTAGGAGAGATAAATACACTCCAAGTGTATGTATTTATAGGTAATTTTTTTTTTTAAGTGATTTGTGTAATAAATTAAAGTTAGAAATGGCTGGTGTTAGAGAGTCGTGAAAATCGTTGTCCTAAAGTCGTGTGGCCTCTCCTTCGTGCGGGTATTGCCAGAACTGCACGACTCCAAGATAAAATTATTTTAGTTCATAGCCGATTCTCCTTCTATGGGCACGACCAAATGGAGATAAAAACGGGCATTTTTAACTAGTTGCCAAAAACAAAAATAAGTATAGTGTAGAGAGTGTTTTTCTAATCTTGTAGTCTTGTGATGTGTCTAAAACATGAAACTACGCTTCATTTTATAGTAGAAAATTCAACCCGCACTTTGATGAAAATTTATGTCATTCAAATTGGTTTTAATCATGAAATTAATGAGTTTTGAATTTGTTTAAAAACTAGAAATTAAATCAAATTAATTTGAATGTTTAAATCTTTATTTTAGGTTACAATAGTCCCCCACAAGACTTAAACATTCAAACAATATATATATATATATATATATATATATATATATATATATATATATATATATATATATATATATATATATATATATATATATATATAATGGCAACATTATACTGTGTAATAGGTGTAGGTGTCTTCAGAACTTGAACCTCACTTAGTGATGACAATTTCCATTTGAGGGAGTCATAATAGACTAAGCCTTTAATTAGGTCCCTTTGTCCAAACTTCAATTGTCCCACACACAGTATCAAATTACGCTCAGTTCATAGCGGGTAGCGCTGTTAATAGCCATGCGCTCTCATCTTGATTCTAGTAAGAGTCTCTAGGGAATAGCCCAATCCCATAGCCACGGCCTCATGGCAACTCTTACATAGGTGAGTCCTCCAGGGGCACGTGTGACCCGCACCTCGCGAGAGTATTCCCACCTCGGTACTCATTCAAGGTTAAACCCTTCCTAACATCACATAATATACCATTATCACCATAGGGATGAACACAAATAATATAGTGCTATCTTAAGTCACACAGTACAGGTTGTTTCTACCCATTGAACCTTCTTCATGGGATCTCCAATCACAAAAGGTTGGGTTACACCCGTAGGTGACTTCCTTGTAGGCTAAAGCCCATCCCCCTCGATGATTCATCAACACATTTTTTTTTTTTGTGTAAATCCTTTGTTAAGTTGTCTGCCAAATTCTTCTCAGATCTTACAAAATTTAGAGAAATCACACTTCTCGTTAATAAGGCATTAACTGACTTATGTCTTGCTTTTATATGTCTATTTACCTTCTTACTCGAATGAGATTGATTCACAAGTTCTATTACAATCTTACAGTCACAATGTATATAGATAGCTTGAATTAGTCTACTTATTAAAGATATGTCTATTAATAGATTTCTTAGCCATTCAGCATTGGTACAAGTAGTATCTAATGCTATTAATTCCAATGCTAGAGTACTTCTCGATATAATAGTTTGCCTTTTTGAACCCCAAGATATAGTTGCACCACCTAACATAAATACATATCTAGTAGTAGACTTGATATCCACTGTTAGTTATCCAATTTGCATCACTATATCCTTCAACCACATATGGAAATTTTTTATAACATATAGAATAATCTAACGTACCTCGAAGATATTTAAGTACTCTCTCTAGTGCATACCAATGTTCCTTATTTAGATTGTTAGTATACCTACTAAGCCTCCCAACACAAATGATATATCTGGTCTTGTCCTATTCGCTATATACAACAAAGACCCAATTAATTGAGAATACTACAACTGTGAAACTGGTTCACCTAAATTCTTCTTCAAAGACATATTTGAATCATATGGAGTAAATACTTGCTTAATATCATAATACCTAAACTTTTTTAACATCTTCTCGATAGCACTTGACTGATTTAATAGAATTCTTTAAGATGTTTTCTTTAATTATATTCCTATAATTATATGAGCTTCTCCCAAATCTTTCATTTCGAAATTCTTAGACAAATATTTCTTCACATCAATAACAACTCCTAGATTTGTCCCAAATATTAATATGTCATCTACATATAAACAAAGTATCACATGCTCATTATTATCTTCCTTGCAATACACACACTTGTCATGTCCATTAACTTTAAATCCATTTCCTAATATAACTTTGTTGAACTTTTCATGCCACTATTTAAGAGCTTGTTTTAACCCATATAATGACTTCATCAATTTACATACCTTATGTTCTTGTCTTTTCACTTTATAACCATCGGGTTGATCCATATATATTTCTTCATTTAAGTCACCATTCAGAAATGCAATCTTAATATTCATTTAATGAATAATCAACTTATGAACAGTAACTAATGCTAACATAGTCCTAATAGTAGTTATTCTAGCAATAGGAGATTATGTATCAAAATAATCAATTCCTTCACTTTGAGTGAATCCCTTTGCTACTAGCCTAACTTTATATTTATCAATATTACCATCAGGTTTCAACTTCTTCTTGAATACCCACTTACATCTTATAACCTTACTTCCTTGAGGTAAATCACACAAAATCCAGGTATTATTTTATATAATTGACTCATATTCATCGTTGATAACTTCTTTTCTATAAGGTGTATCTATAGATGACATAGCATCTTTATATGTTTTAGGTTCACCTTCAACTAAGTATGTGAAGAATTCTTCTTCAAAAAATTTTTCTGTTCTATTCCTTTTACTTCTCCTAAGTTCAGGTTCAACTTCTAAAAATGAACTAGATGGAGTATTATTTAAAATCACATTCCTAGATGTAGAGTGTTCACTTAGAATCCTATTCTTAAAAAGAAAAATACCTTCAAAATAGGTAGCATCCCAAACTTCTATAATAGTATTATCCAAAATACTACTAACTTCAGAATTTACAATTAAAAACCAATTCTATAATAAGTAGCATCCCTAGTTTCTATAAAAATATATATATATAATTAATTTAAATTTAGACTAACAGGCTATTAGACATGTGGAAGTACACCACCAATTCAAGGCCAAGTTAGCTTACAAATTCAAACCAAACTCTAACTTTGAAAACTCACAAATTGGATTACAATCCACACGATTATGACAACACGTAACATAGTGGAAAAAAGACTATCTTTTCGAATTGGGTTTCTTTTGATGGTCAAGATTCAAGATCAATTGTAATTATCTCTTTAATCTTTTACTTTAAAATAGAAATATTCATTTCATTTTTGTTAATAATAGTGTTTAGCCAAAGTAGCGTGTCAATTCTTCTGAGTAAGGTTAGACTTTATATGTTATATAGTTTGACTCAATTCATTTATTTAATATTTGAGATTCTATCCTAAAATTCAACAATAAGAGTACTTCAGACACTTGTATATTAATTAATATTTTCATATTTATTGGATGTGTCTTAATATGGGGTTAATTTCAACAATGGTTACAGAAGTTTTCAAAAAAATTCATGTTTATTGTTGAAATTATTTCCCTACACTACTAGGCACTAAAGTTTGATATCCTTACAACAAAGGTCAATTTGTTAACATTGTTAAACTTAGTAGTCTACGTGTCACCGTTAAAAACTACGTGGCATAAACGTCGTTTATTTTTGGACCACGTTAGAAATTTTATTTTTTTAAAAAAAAAAAAATGTTTGCCGACAAATAAGGAAAATTGCTCTTGCCCCCTCCCCCCCCCCCCCCCCCCCCCCCACCACCAAAATAAAATAAAATAAAATAAGGAAACAAATGAGCCATTTTTTTTTTTTTGTGTTGTAAAATTATAGATAGTGATGAATAACTATTTGGTTTTATCTAGATGTCTATGTAGTTATCTATTTACTCCATAATAGTGTATTCTAATCAAGTTGTAACTCCCATTGGAACCCTATAAATAAGAGTCATTGTTATAATAAATTTACACACTTGAGTTTTGACTCTCTATTCTCATCTATTTTTCTAGTTTCATAACATGTTATCAGCATGATAGAGATTTAGAGAAAATTCGAGAGTTAGTTTAGAAAAATCAAAAAATCTGTGCAGTCTGCATCGGTGATCAAATATTGATATCTCAACGATTCATGGTCCAATCATTTTGAAATTTGGATAAAAAGTTCAAAACTCATTTTTCTTGAAATCCAATGGCTACAAATTAAGATCCGGTGGTTCATTCGTGAGAAATCATTACATAAACAGAAGTAAAGTTGAAATTGTATATATGGAGATGAAGCTAATTGAGTTAACAAAGTGATCTTTATTTTCTACTCATGAACAAATGTTAGTATTCTATTTGCTATCATCTTTGATTATATATTTTTCAGTATTGATAAGTAGTAGACAAGTATTGCTTGAATATTATTAATTATTACATATCAATATTTAAAATAATATTTTGTTAGTATTCCTAAAAATTATCAATTTATAGAAATTAATAGGCTTATTTGCACAAATGGTCCCTGACTTTTGTACTTACTGCGGGTTGAGGACCTATCTTTTTATTTTTGGCAGTTTAGCCCCTATTTCAAATATTTTTGGCAGCAATAGTCCTTTTCAACAATTTCCATCCAAATGGCTGTCAAATTTCACGGTGGAAGTTTTTTTATTTAAAAAATACTTATTTGCACAAATGGTCCCTGACTTTTGTAAAGAAAAATTTGCAGCAAAAGTCCCTAATATTTTAGAAAGTATTGAAAAGTCCCATAACCTTCTAATCCTAACACATATGACCCTAAACTTTTTTGACAATTTTATCCCTAACTTAAATAAATTAAAAATAACTCACAAACCTTTTCAAAAATACAAATAAGTCCTAAATCTTTTTATTTTTTTTTACAGATTTACACTTAAAATAATAAAAAGTGTGTCATCAAGTCCCAAAACTTTTAATTTTATTCACCAAAATAATATTTAAAATGTGTTTGATTAAAATCAAATTTTTTAGTAAAAGTGATTGAAAAATTGTGGGACCATAAAATGTGTGGTTAAAATTAATTGTTGACTTTGACTTTAGCTTTAGCTTTTTAACAAAATCAAAATTGAAAACAAATAGGCTCTTAGAGTCTCTACAGATTTTGTCCAGTGGTCTATTAATTAACAAAAAAATTATACCCATGATCAAAATTTGACCAATTTAAAATTTTAATTTATTTTTCATATCAATTACTAGAGGTGGCAAAATGGGTCAGCTCAGATAGCCCGTTCTCTAGGCTGGGCTAGTCCAATAAAAAATTGATCCAATAAAAATTAGGTCAACTTAGTCCGGTACAACTAGCCAACCAGGCTGGCCCGATAATTTTTTTTTTCCCAAGTCCTTACCCCACACTTCAAACACCCCACCCCTAGCAGCCACATTTCACGGAGAGAGGATGGGTGGGGTGTTTGAAGTGTGGAGTAGGGACTTGGGCAAAAAAAAAATTATCGGACCAGCCTGGTTGACTAGTTGTATCGGATTAAATTGACCAAATTTCTATTTAATCAATTTTTTATTGGACCAGCCTAGCCCAAAGACCGGGCTATCTGGACTGGCCCACTGGGCTGGCCCATTTTGCCACATCTAGTAATTGATATGAAAAATAAATTAAAATTTTAAATTGGTCAAATTTTGATCATGGGTATAATTTTTTTGTTAATTAATAGACCACTGGACAAAACCTGTAGAGACTCTAAGAGCCCGTTTGTTTTCAATTTTGATTTTGTTAAAAAGTTAAAGTCAAAGTCAACAATTAACTTTAAGCACACATTTTATGGTCCCACAATTTTTCAATTACTTTTACTAAAAAATTTGATTTTAATCAAACACATTTTAAATATTATTTTGGTGAATAAAATTAAAAGTTTTGGGACTTGATGACACACTTTTTATTATTTTAAGTGTAAATCTGTAAAAAAATAAAAAGATTTAGGACTTATTTGTATTTTTGAAAAGGTTTGTGAGTTATTTTTAATTTATTTAAGTTAGGGATAAAATTGTCAAAAAGTTTAGGGTCATATGTGTTAGGATTAGAAGGTTATGGGACTTTCAACACTTTCTAAAATATTAGGGACTTTTGCTGCAAATTTTTCTTTACAAAAGTCAGGGACCATTTGTGCAAATAAGCATTTTTTAAATAAAAAAACTTCCACCGTGAAATTTGACGGTCATTTGGATGGAAATTGTTGAAAAGGACCATTGCTGCCAAAAACATTTGAAATAGGGGCTAAACTGCCAAAAATGAAAAGATAGGTCCTCAACCCGCAGTAAGTGCAAAAGTCAGAAACCATTTGTGCAAATAAGCCAAATTAATATTCCAGAAGAATAATTCGCTGGTCTTCCTGAAGAAACCCAACTTTATATTTTATTAATATTTCAGTAGAATACATTTGCTCCCGAATAGCGTAATTTATTAGATTTATTATTAAGTTATTGCTCCCGAAAATTGTAATTTTATAAATCTAATATCTTACAAAAATATTATGCTATTACTCTTGAAGAGTAAATTTCTATACAGTTCAATTTTTTTAAAATAATTTATTGTTACTCCTGAAGAAGCAAAATGTTACTTTGATATTCTAGAAGAATATTACTTGATCCCAAAGAGCATAATTTAAAATATCTAATATTATGCTATTGTTCCTGAAGAGCAAATTTTTATAAAGTTTAACATTTTAAAATTATTTGTTTTTGCTCCTGAAGAAGCACTAAGTATATTAATATTCTGACATAATAATACTTGCTCTCGAAGAGCATAATTTTATAAGATCTAACATCTATTATGATTTTGCTCCTGATGAGTAAATCTTTAAATAATTTAATATTCCTAAATAATAATATGTTGTTACTCTTGAAGTTGTAAAATATTATATTAATATTTCAGTCGAACATTACTTGTTCTCAAAGAGCGTAATTTTATAAGATCTATAATTTTATAAAAATATTATATTAATACTCATTGAGAAGTATAACGTTATGAATATTAATATTTTAAAAGAAAATGATATTGTTGTTTCTGAAGAAACACAAAGAATAAAAAATATTCTAAAAGAATACTGTGTTGTTACTCTTGAAGAAACACAACTTAATTGAACGAATATTATATGACTGCTTTTAAAGAAGGATAAATTTTTACATATCAATATTCTAGAAAAAATATTGTGTTGTTGCTTTTGAAGATGCACAACTTTACAATTCAAAATATTAATGTTATGTAATATTAGAGTATTGATACTCTTAAAGAAGTACAATAAACTTATGAGACAATTTTCCATTCTTCATTTCTCCATTCTTGTGAGACAAGGAACATAAACTTGTTTCCCAAATAAATGAAAAATATACTTGCTAAATTGTATTGAACCAGAAGTTCCATACTTCAAAATTTTATTGATTGGCAATACTAGTTAAACCATTCCGGATCAATATGATGCGAATTATTAATGATAATAACTATTTAAAACCAGAAGATTTTTCAATATAATGAATTCTTACATGATGCTTATTCTCATGGCATATAAACCTATAGAAATCCCCTCCCTTTTGGTCTGGTTTGGTGGGGTGGGGTGGGGTGGGGTGGGGTGGGGTGGGAAGATGGTGAAATTTTTTTTTTAAATACAAAAATAAATTAAATTTTAAAATAAGACTAGTCCAGTTTCTTTGTGGCTCAAAAATAGGTTGAATTGACCTAGTAAATATGAGACCGTATAAAATCGAGCTAGGTTGAGCATAATTAAAAAATTTATTTGTGACAAATTTATTTTTCTTTTTATGTTGTAATGATAAAATTAAAGTTTGAATTCTAAATAATATGATTACTTAATAATAATAAAATAATTTTAATTAGCACACTCGTTAATAATTACGAATTTCAATTTTAGTTATTTTATAATAGTTCATAAAATATACAAAATAATTTAGTATATTGTCAATTTGTTAGTTTTTCTTTTAATATTTTTTAATAAAAAAAATTAAAGTATCGGACTCATTTTCACTTTTTTTAAAGGTTAGGAATCCAATTGTAAATTTCTTTAATTAAAAGTAAAAATATTTTTGTCTTTTTTCATCAAATAAGGATCAAATTTCCCATATTTTAATTAAATATTTAATATTGTCGTCATTGTTAATGAATTTCTTAATTATTTTCTTACTTATAAAGGACTAAGTAAACATATATTAAAACTTAATAAGAAAACTATGCATTATTTATATGTGGGTGATATAGCTTCAATTGATCTTTAATAAGAACGTTCTTCGTTTTTAGATGATGTAATTAATGGTGTGTTGTTCATTTTAGAATTGATTAATACAAATCTTATAACTGAATATTTCAACTATAATCTCACAAAATTATTCTGCTACGTTAAAATTTAAACTTATTCCATATTTCTCCTCCTTATGACCCGACTTTGTAAATTATTTCAATTTTTCAATTTAATTTTGTTCATTCTATTGTATCAAACAATCAAAAAAGTTTTTAATCACACGAGTGTCGTGAGATATGCATAAGATTTATTGTGAACTTGCGGTATTATAGATTAGCATAAGTTGTTAATTAGTTATTTTATTTTCTTGATATATTGGACATGGTTGTACTTATGGATATATTTTCCTTCTCTACTAATGTTACTTTCTACATTTAGAGTAGTACTCTCTTTCTTTTTTCTTGTATTTTGAGCTTGTGGGTAAATTTTTTTGGACTAAATTGTAATTTAATTCAGCAATTGCCAGAAAAATAACTTAAAATTATGTATTTCTTGTAATTTTGATAATTTTATTGCTAACTTAATATAAGTAATTAATTGAAAGAGAGTTGTTTCAATTACAAATGATTTTGAAGTTGAAAGTGGGTTGTTTGATATATGTTACTATGATTTAGCCTGAGAGGCTGAATCTAGAGCTTAATATATATACGTGTGGAGTTGAATCTTGTTTCAATGGTTTAAATTATTACGTATTTGGATAGCTTCTATTTGGAGAAAAATAAAAACAATATTTGATTGGGTATCTAAAATAATTAATATATCTACAAAATTTTTGAATGATTTTTGAATGATTTTTTGAAAGACATGACTAAAGTAAAAAAAAAAAAAAAAAAAGTACTATAGGAAGACGAAAAAAATGGCGAAACGTTGGAAAAAAATTAGAGCTGAAAAAAATCTACAATTTCAAAAAAAAAATGAAAAGGAAAAACAAGTAAACATGGAAAAGTTTTATAAAAATAAATAGTAGTTTGGCACTCATTTCTAGAAACAGTGCCAACACTCAATTCACTCTTTTTTTTTTTATCGAAAATGTAAATGTATATTAGATCAAAAGAGACTGTACATGCCGTAACAAAACTTAGCACCAATGCAAGGTACTAAGCTGAAAACAGAGCATCGAAATCAACAAAAAACACAAGGCATCTCTTGGGAAAACCAAACAAAACATGTACATCGGGCATACCCAGGTGAAAACAAATGGTTAAGGAACTAAGGCTAAGGACTCAAAATGAATCAAAACATTAGGATACAAAGAAAACATAACTTTGTATACATGTGTTTTAATCTTCCTAACTAAAGTAGCCGGGTTAGCCTTAAGATTATCAAAAATCCATCTATTTCTCGCAATCCAAAGGTGATATACCGTAGCGGCAAATGCTGATCTTTTGGCCTTACTTTGAATTCATCAATTCACTCTTTTAATATATAGGGAATAGGGTTAAAGAGATTCTAAGCGTGTATACTAACTACTAATTAAGTTATAAAACAGATATTTTGCAGCACATATAACACCCAATTCTCTATTAGTTTTGTTAGGAACGCTTCAGTGGATAGAGGCACCAAAATTGAGCTAACCAAGCTATTTCGGGTGGTTGATATTTGATCAGTCATAACTCTTTGTAGAAAATTCTAAATTGCGATTCGCAAAAAGCATTAGACTTGTAATTCAATTACATTCCCAATGGTATATCCTTTACCTTGTGAAGATTTTTGTATCAAATTTTGTGTCCTAATTTCCTCACTTACTCTAATCGTAAGTTTCTCAATTTACTTATTCTGTTATCACTCCAAAGCACCTTAAACTTCTTAACTCTATCTTCTTTCTCATCTTCCAATGTATGTTTTTTTTATCTTTATTTTGAAACCTCAATTTCTTCTCAATTTCTTGCCCATTTTACCGATGTAAATCGAGTTCGAGAATTCTATCCTACAATCACAAAAATGACTAAAATTCAATAGTTATTTGCACTAAAACACTTGAAACTATACGAAAACTCTTCATTAAAGGGTCGAGATAAGTGTATAAATTACACTTATCAATTATATTTTGTTTGGCGTCTCTCGTCGATGTTGTGATTTGAAAATTGTCAAAACATGTGCGATACAAAGTAGATTAATGAGCTGGGCATATAGAGAGTGATCAGTGGTTATTCCACTCTAGTGATCAAGTCAACTACTAATAGGACAGCATGCTAGTCGAAATAAATGATACACACAATCCTTGAGTTTTTGAGGTAATCTAAGCCCTTTATGCTATTGTTTATCAAATACTCTTGTTTTACATTGGAAAGAGTTTGTCTTCTTAAATTGGCCGATAGCGGAGACGAATAATAATTATCTCTTTGATATTCTTATCAAATATTACTTTCATTTTATATAAAACATACAATTTTGCTTTAAGTAAAAATAGTTTTAGTTGTATTTCATTTCGAGTTAGCTAAAGATAGACATTTTATTTGACCAACTCAATGAATTAGAAAGTCGGCGTGAATATATGTCTAATTTTCACTTTCACGTCTTCATAATGTATATCTAAAATTAAAAGAAATCCAAACACACTTATATAATGTCTTCATAATGTATATCTAAAAATTAAAAGAAATCCAAACACACTTATATAATACAACTCTTCTTAATTACTCGGAGCAATTCTTGATAACTATGCCTTTGAATCAATAATTAACTAGAAAATGATTGGTTGGATCCAACGATCTGATCCATGAAAACCTTAAGATTCACATTGGAAGAACCACCTTCTTTCACTGCATCCTTAGCCAGATTCTTCCACTTTTGAGCTTGCTTTCTCATGTCTTCTCCTCTCTTTCCACCTCCCATAACAATTTCTAAGCACCTCGCAACCTCGTCCGCCATTACAATTCCTCCATCTGCAGCAGCCAATCTCAGGCCAGTCTTCCAAAAATCTTGTAAAAGTTTTGCATTCATAGGCTGATCAGCCCATTGAGGAAATGCCACCACGGGCACCCCGGAAACCAAACTTTCAATAGAAGAATTCCACCCGGAATGAGTCAAGAAACAGCCCACAGAAGGGTGTGACAAAACCTCCAATTGGGAACACCATGGAACAATTATACCTTGTTTTTCGACTTCTTTAATGAAACTCAAAGTGTTGGCTTCTCTAGTCACCCACAAGAATGGTTTCTGGCTTTCGATCAGCCCTTTAGCAATCTCTTCCATTTGTTGTTTCGATAAACTGGAAAAGCTTCCGAAAGCTACATAAATAACAGATAATTTGTCTTTTGAATTCAACCAATCCATGTAATCTACTGTCTTCTGTATAAGATCACCTCCAAATGAGGTGTCCAAAGGATCCTTCCCATCTAAAAATGCAGAAGGAATCAAAGGTCCAATGCCCATCAAGTCATACTTATCTATAGCTCTTAAGGCCTCGAATTCCAATGCATCAAATGTGTTCACAAGTATTTTCTGCTTCGTCCCAGCTCTATCAAGAATCTCAAAATGCTCTTTGAAAGCAGGGAGAGCAAAATTGTAGATTACAGGGCTTGAAGACTGCATAAAGGATGGCAAATCACAAGATTTAAGCAACAATGGCAGTCCTGGAAGTTCAATAACTTCACTGTTTTCTCCTGTAAAATCCACATTCTTATTGAAATACTGATAATAAACATATAGAACAGTAGCTGGTTGATTCCAAAGAAGCGTGGATGGGATTTGAAGCTGATTTGCTACTTCTCCTGCCCATGTAATGAGGGTAGAGTACACTATATGTGTAAACTTCTGGCCTTCTTTTTCTTGAGCCATGATAAGATTTGTCACAGCTTCAGAACCGCAAGTTCTGAGAGATAACATGAAATCCTGAAAATTATGAGCACTCGTCCAGCCGTCGTCATAACCATCAGAAAAAGGAGCCAAAGTCAGGCCTGGTATTGTTGAGGCAGCTTCAGACATACGACGGATTGCAGACAGACTAGTGGTGAGGGTGACCTTGGCTCCCATTTGCAGAAGACGCTTTGCAAATTGGAGGGCTGGATTTATGTGGCCCTGACCTGGAAAACTCACAAGAAGGATATGGCAATTCACCATGTTGGAATTTGAGATTTCTGTATGGCTTAGGTCGGATTGGGATATGGAGTACTTTATAACTGGTTGATGATGTTGACACATGACGTTTGTGATGACACAAGTTTCTTTGTATAATTCAAAGAAGACAATGTTTGCTACTAATAGCATCTCCAATGCACTTTGTCTATTGTTTTTTAGACGTGTCACATAAGTATATGTAGACGGAGTTATAAAAAATCATCTCCAATGCATGCTGACAAGGACTACATCTATCTGATGTGACACATTAAAATATAGACTCCGTCTAGAAGTCTGTCTAGACGGAGTGAGTCAGCAAATTTAATTTTAGACAGAGTGTATTGGAGATGAATTTTAATTTGACCGTCTATTCTATAGAGGTGGTGCCACATGGATTGGAAGTTTGTCTATTTTAATTGCCACATAGACTACAATAGACAGAGTGCATTGGAGATGCTCTAACATCACGCATGTTTATTGTTTGATGGTATTGAAATTATTTTTTAAGAGTTTATAATCGGTGAATGTATGTGTACTCAAATAAAAAATTTGACAACAAAAATAATATTAATAAAAAAACTCAAAAAAAAAAAAAAGAGCGAAGAAAGATATACTGTTGTAACTAAAACAAAAACAAGAAAGAAGAAAACCAAATTTAAAGTTTTAAGATAATAGATTGAGGTGATGAGTAGAGCTTGAAGATGATCGTTTGAGGGAGAGTTTCGTTTGAAGGAAGAAATTGAAAACGTAGTGACACACGGACATAATCTTTTTTCTTTCCATAGCGAAGAAAATCTCTTTACAGTCGGTGATATGTAGATTCTATAGAATGTGTGAATAATAAGTTGGTACTAAGTTGTAGGTATTACTAAATGTGTGGATAAAAATATGTTTAAATAGCTGAAATTATAATTTAAGCAATGATAAACAAGCACATTAGTGCATGTTTAGAAGTGCAAAAATTAATTTTTTAAGTGCTTATAAATTGTGGTCCTATAGAATATATGAATAATAAAAAGATAATAAATTGTGTGCGCTACGATATATATATATATATATATATATATATATATATATATATATATATATATATATATATAAAACATATTTAATCAATTTAAATTTAGAAGAGCAAGCTATTAGACACAAGGAAGTACAAAACACCAATTCATGGCCAAGTGAGCTTACAAATTTAAACCAAACTCTAACTTTGAAAACTCACAAATTGGATCACACACGATTCTGACAACACGTAACACAGTGGAAAAAGAGTATCTTTTCAAATTGGGTTTCTTTTGATGGTCAACATTCAAGATCAATTGTAATTATCTCTTTAATCTTTTACTTTAAAAAACAAATATTCATTTTATTTTTGTTAAAAATAGTGTTTAGCCAAAGTAGCGTTTCAATTTTGAGTAGGGATGGCAAAAATATTTGATCCGTCCCAAATTCAATGGATATATGCTCTGAGTAGAACGAAAAATTCTTGATATGCGGGTCAATAGGACGGATCGATGTGATCCAGGGCGGATTAGATCATGTGTGCCACGATCCAATCCGCCCCATTTGAAAATAAAGAAAGAAAAAGAAAGAAAGAAATAGTAAAGTTTGTTTCAATATTTGTTTAATTTTTTGAATAACAATTGACCCAAAAAAAAAAAAAAAAAATTCAAGGAACATTATGCGAATCACTGTTTTAATCCGCTCCGACCCGAATCCAATCCTCCCCAAGAAATGCCAGATCCGATCTAAAGGATTTTCTGTATTTTTCCCTCCTCTTTTTTGGAAGATACCAAAATTTGTCTTTTTGGTAGAGGCGGAATTAAGGAAAATGTAAAATGTATGCTTAAATCAAAGATAATAGAATCTATGGAAACAACTCCATTAAATAAACTATGAGAACAAAACCTTCTTACTGTAAAAGTTAATTAAATTAAAGCTAAACCACATCTGCCATCTGATTAACCTACCTTGCTTGTAGTCTGGCCTTTCTCTTCACCTGCCTTCATGGTAAGAAAAAAAGCCGAGAAAAAAGGGATTCCACTTTAATCCGCTCCGCTCCAACCCGGATCCAATCCTCCCCAAGAAATGCCAGATCCGATCTGCGAATTTGAATCTTCTAGAATTATTGTGGGACGGATACAGATCAGGCCGATCCGATCCGAATTCGCCCCGTTGCCATTACTAATTTTGAGTAAGGTTAGACTTTATATGTTATATAGTTTGACTCAATTCATTTATTTAATATTTGAGATTCTATCTTAAATTTCAACAATAAGAGTAATTCAGATACTTGTATATTAATTAATATTTTCATATTTATTGGATGTGTCATAATATCATGTTAATTTCAACAACGGTCATAGAAGTTTTAAAAACATTTCAAAATTGTTGTTGAAGTTGTTTTCTTATAGTATCAGTCACAGAACAAAAGTTAATTTGTTAACATTGTTAAACTTAGTAGTTTACGTGTCACCGTAAAATACTATGTGGCATAAACATCATTTATTTTTTGACCACGTTAGAATTTTTTTTAAAAAAAAAAATCAAATGTTTGCTAACAAAGAAGGGGGGAAAAAAGGAAACAAAGAAAATCAATTTTTTTTTACTCTTTTTTTGGGGCAAAATTTGCTTTCTTTCTTTCTTTTCTTTTTTTAAAAGCAAAACATATCTTTTCATTGCTATAGCCACTTTCTTAACGAAAGTTTGCATGACTACTTTTGAAAAATGTATACTATCAATATGTCAAACATAAGTTTTTCAAGTCGTCTCATTTTTGCATAGTAATGCTACCTAATGAATTAACAACCTCTCCATGCTTTTTCAAGAAACGTGTGTCACACTTGACTCTCTCCCAATTTTTATGAATGTGTTATAAATTGGAGTGCGTTTGATTGCAAGTATTGAATTTGGGTGGAAAGAAAACGAATTCCATGGAATTGAATTGCCAAGAAATAGTTTAACCGACAATTGTCAATTGAAAGCAAATTTTACCTAGAAAATAAAACATCATCCCCCTCCCCTCCCCTCCCCTCCATCTAAGAAAATGTTTACTTTGTTTTCAAGAAAAATAGGGTAATTTATGTAGAAATGAGAAAACGTTTACCTGGAAAAAAAAAAAAAAAAAAAAAAAAGACCATCAAACACCATATTAGTTGAAAAATAGGTGGAAAAAGACTTTTTCCATAGAAAATTGTGGCAATGCAAACGAAAAGAAAGAAAATAGGTGGAAAAAAAGCTTTTACCACGAAAAATGGTAGGCAATCAAACGCGCCCTTAGTGTCGAATAGATAGCATAGGAAACAAAATGCACTTTTTTTTTTTATTTATGAGAAAGTCCCGTTATACTATAGTTTTTGTTTGCATTTAGGTCATGATAGAGCTGGTTGTTTGGCATTAAAAGAGGCAAAAAGATTCTTGAAGATAGAGAATCATTGCAGGCGTCAGGAAGGCTCATGGTGGCCAACGGTGGTGCTGCCACCCACGAGCAGAGGCAAAGCAGGAAGGATAATCTTGACATTTAACATGATTCTCATAGACGGTATTAATTTGTTGAACTAAAAATCTAAATGATTATGCTCTTAAATGATCATTTGTCACTTAATTGTCCATATGTATGTTACCTGAACACTCATGAAACATCGTTAGTGTGCACATATCACCATTCCAGAAAAAAGGACTGACCATCAGCACTCCAATGATGAGGTCAATTGTCGAAAAACATAAGAACAAATAAAATATTGGGTGTAGGAGAGATAAATACACTCCAAGTGTATATATTTAGAGGTAAATTTTGTTATTTTTTTTTAAGTGATTTGTGTAATAAATTAAAGTTAGAAATGGCTGGCATTAGAGAGTCGCGAAAATCGTTGTCCTAAAGTCGTGTGGCCTCTCCTTCGTGCGGGTATTGTCAGCACTACACTGCTCCAAGATAAAATTATTTTAGCTCATAGCCGATTCTCCTTCTATGGGCACGACCAAAGGGAGATAAAAACGGGCATTTTAACTAGTTGCCAAAAACAAAAATAAGTATAGTGTAGAGAGTGTTTTCCTAATCTTGTTGTCTTGTGATGTGTCTAAAACATGAAACTACGCTTCATTTTACAGTAGAAAATTCAACTTCCACTTTGATGAAAATTTATGTTATTCAAATTGGTTTTAATCATGAAATTAATGAGTTTTGAATTTGTTTAAAAATTGAAAATTAAATCAAATTAATTTGAATGTTTAAATCTTTATTTTAGGTTACAACAGTCCCCCACAAGACTTAAACATTCAAACAATATATATAATGACAACATTATACTGTGCAATAGGTGTAGGTGTCTTCAGAACTTGAACCTCACTTAGTGATGACAATTTCCATTTGAGGGAGTCATAATAGACTAAGCATTGAATTAGGTCCCTTTGTCCAAACATCAATTGTCCCACACACAGTATCGAATTAGGCTTAGTTCATAGCGGGTAGCGCTGTTAATGGCCATGCGCTCTTATCTTGATTCTAGTAAGAGCCTCTAGGGAATAGCCCAATCCTACAGCTACGGCCTCATAGCAACTCTTACATTGGTGAGTCCTCCAGGGGCACGTATGACTTGCACCTCGCAAGAGTATTCCCGCCTCGGTACTCATTCAGGGTTAAACTCTTTCTAACATCACATAATTTAGCATTATCACCATAGGGATGAACACAAATAATATAGTGCTATCTTAAGTCACGCAGTACAGGTTGTTTCTACCCATTGAACCTTCTTCATGGGATCTCCAATCACAAAAGGTTGGGTTACTCCCGTAGGTGACTTCCTTGTAGGCTTAAGCCCATCCCCCTCAATGATTCATCAACGCATATTTTTTTTTTTTTTTTTTGTAAACCCTTTGTTAAGTTGCCCGCCAAATTCTTCTCAGATCTTACAAAATTTAGAGAAATCACACTTCTCTTTAATAAGGCCTTAACTGACTTATGTCTTGCTTTTATATGTTTATTTACCTTCTTACTCGAATGAGATTGATTCACAAGTTCTATTACAATCTTATGGTAACAATGTATAGAGATAGCTTGAATTGGTTTACTTATTAAAAGTATGTCTAGTAATAGATCTCTTAGCCATTCAGCATTGGTACAAGTAGTATCTAATGCTATTAATTCTGATTCTAGAGTACTTCTCGATATAATAGTTTGCCTTTTTGAACCCCAAGATATAGTTGCACCACCTAAGATAAATACATATCTAGTAGTAGACTTGATATTCACTGTCAGTTATCCAATTTGCATCACTATATCCTTCAACCACATATGGAAATTTTTTAAGACATATAGAATAATCTAATGTACCTCGAAGATATTTAAGTACTCTCTCTAGTGCATACCAATGTTCCTTATTTAGATTATTAGTATACCTACTAAGCCTCCCAACACCAAATAATATATCTGGTCTTGTCCTATTCGCTATATACAACAAAGATCCAATTAATTGAGAATACTACAACTGTGAAACTGGTTAACCTAAATTCTACTTCAAGTGCACATTTGAATCATATGGAGTAGATACTTGCTTAATATCATAATACCTAAACTTTTTTAACATCTTCTCGATAGCACTTGACTGATTCAATAGAATTCTTTAAGATGTTTTCCTTAATTATATTCCTAAAATTATATGAGCTTCTCCCAAATTTTTCATTTCAAAATTCTTAGACAAATATTTCTTCACATCATTAACAACTCCTAGATTTGTCCCAAATATTAATATGTCATCTACATATAAACAAAGTATCACACGCTCATTGTTATCTTCCTTGCAATACACACACTTGTCATGTCCATTAACTTTAAATCCATTTCCTAATATAACTTTGTTGAACTTTTCATGCCACTATTTAAGAGCTTGTTTTAACCCATATAATGACTTCATCAATTTACATACCTTATGTTCTTGTCTTTTCACTTTATAACCATCAGGTTGATCCATATATATTTCTTCATTTAAGTCACCATTCAGAAATGCAATCTTAATATTCATTTAATGAATAATCAACTTATGAACAGTAGCTAATGCTAACATAGTCATAATAGTAGTTATTCTAGCAATAGGAGATTATGTATCAAAATAATCAACTCCTTCACTTTGAGTGAATCCCTTTGCTAATAGCCTAGCTTTATATTTATCAATATTACAATCAGGTTTCAACTTCTTCTTGAATACCCACTTACATCTTATAACCTTACTTCCTTGAGGTAAATCACACAAAACCCAAGTATTATTTTTTATAATTGACTCATATTCATCATTGATAACTTCTTTTCTATAAGGTGTATCTATAGATGACATAGCATCTTTATATGTTTTAGGTTCACCTTCAACTAAATATGTGAAGAATTCTTCTCCAAAACTTTTCTCCATTCTATTCCTTTTACTTCTCCTAAGTTCAGATTCAACTTCTAAAAATGAACTAGATGGAGTATTATTTAAAATCACACTTCTAGATGTTGATTGTTCACTTAGAATCCTAGTCTTAAAAGGAAAAAAATTTCAAAATAGGTAGCATCCCAAACTTCTATAATAGTATTATTCGAAATACTACAATTAAAAATCGATTCTATAATAGGTAGCATCCCTAGCTTCTATAAAAAATATATATAATTAATTTAAATTTAGACTAACAGGCTATTAGACATGTGGAAGTACACCACCAATTCATGGCCAGGTGAGCTTACAAATTCAAACCAAACTCTAACTTTGAAAACTCACAAATTGGATTACGCATGATTATGACAACACGTAACATAGTGGGAAAAAGACTATCTTTTCAAATTGGGTTTATTTTGATGGTCAAGATTCAAGATCAATTGTAATTATCTCTTTAATCTTTTACTTTAAAATAGAAATATTCATTTCATTTTTGTTAATAATAGTGTTTAGCCAAAGTAGCGTGTCAATTCTTCTGAGTAAGGTTAGACTTTATATGTTATATAGTTTGACTCAATTCATTTATTTAATATTTGAGATTCTATCCTAAAATTCAACAATAAGAGTAATTCAGACACTTGTATATTAATTAATATTTTCATATTTATTGGATGTGTCTTAATATAGGGTTAATTTCAACAATGGTTACAGAAGTTTTCAAAAAATTTCATGTTTATTGTTGAAATTATTTCCCTACACTACCAGGCATTGAAGTTTGATATCCTTACAACAAAGGTCAATTTGTTAACATTGTTAAACTTAGTAGTCTACGTGTCACCGTTAAAAACTACGTGCCATAAACGTCGTTTATTTTTGGACCACATTAGAAATTTGTTTTTTTTTTTAAAAAAAAAAAAAACCAAATGTTTGCCAACAAATAAGGAAAATTGCTCTTGCCCGAAAAAAAAAAAAAAAGGAAACAAATGAGCAATTTTTTTTGTGTGGTAAAATTATAGATAGTGATGAATAACTATTTGGTTTTATCTAAATGTCTATGTAGTTATCTATTTACTCCATAATAGTGTATTCTAGTCAAGTTGTAACTCCCATTGGAACCCTATAAATAAGAGTTATTGTTATAATAAATTTACATACTTGAGTTTTGACTCTCTATTCTCATCTATTTTTCTAGTTTCATAACATGTTATCAGCATGATAAAGCTCATCCAAAATATAAAGAAAATTTGAGAGTTAGTTTAGAAAAATCAAAAAATTTGGACAGTCTGTGCATCGGTGATCAAATATTGATATCTCAGCGATTCATGGTACAATCATTTTGAAATTTGGATAAAAAGTTCAAAACTCATTTTTCTTGAAATCCAATGGCTACAAATTAAGATCCGGTGGTTCATTCGTGAGAAATCATTACATGAACAGAAGTAAAGTTGAAATTGTGTATATGGAGATGAAATTAATTGAGTTAACAAAGCGATCTTTATTTTCCACTCTTGAACAAATGTTAATATTCTATTTGCTATCATTTTTTATTATATATTTTTCTGTATTAATAAGTAGTAGACAAGTATTGCTTGAATATTATTAATTATTACATATCAATATTTAAAATAATATTTTGTTAGTATTCCTAAAAATTATCAATTTATACAAATTAATATTCCAGAAGAATAATTCGTTGGTCTTCCAGAAGAAACCCAACTTTATATTATATTAATATTTCAGTAGAATACATTTGCTCCCGAATAGCGTAATTTATTAGATTTATTATTAAGTTATTGCTCCTAAAAAGTGTAATTTTATAAATCTAATATCTTATAAAAATATTATGCTATTACTCCTGAAGAGTAAATTTCTATACAGTTCAATTTTTTTAAAATAATTTATTGTTGCTCTTGAAGAAACAAAATGTTACTTTAATATTCTAGAAGAATATTACTTGCTCCCGGAGAGCATAATTTAAAATATCTAATATTATGCTATTGTTCCTAAAGAGCAAATTTTTATAAAGTTTAACATTTTAAAATTATTTGTTTTTACTCTTGAAGATATATTAATATTTTGACATAATAATACTTGCTCTCGAAGAGCATAATTTTATAAGATCTAACATCTATTATGATTTTGCTCCTGATGAGTAAATCTTTAAATAATTTAATATTCATAAATAATAATATGTTGTTACTCTTGAAGTTGTACAATATTATATTAATATTTCAGTCGAATATTACTTGTTCTCAAAGAGCGTAATTTTATAAAATCTATAATTTTATAAAAATATTGTATTAATACTCGAATATCAATATTTTAAAAGAAAATGATATTGCTGTTTCTGAAAAAACACAAAGAATAAAAAATATTCTAAAAGAATACTGCTTTGTTACTTCTAAGAAGCACAACTTAATTAAACGAATATTATATGACTGCTTTTAAAGAAACATAAATTTTTACATATCAATATTCTAGAAAAAATATTGTGTTGTTGCTCTTGAAGATGCACAACTTTACAATTCAAAATATTAATGTTATGTAATATTAGAGTATTGATACTCTTAAAGAAGTACAATAAACTTATTAGACAATTCTCCATTCTTTATTTCTCCATTCTTGTGAGACAAGGAACATAAACTTGTTCCTCAAATAAATGAAAAATATACTTGCTAAATTGTATTGAACCAGAAGCTCAATACTTCAAAATTTTATTGATTGGCAATACTAGTTAAACCATCCCGGATCAATATGATGCGAATTATTAATGAGAATAACTATTTAAAACAAGAAGATTTTTCAATATAATGAATTATTACATGATGCTTATTCTCATGGTATATAAACCTATAGGTCTTCACCAGCTAAAATTGGGACTGAATTTCCTGCATTTCTGAAAATTATTTATGGTGATTTATATATAGAGCCCTGTCACCCTCCATGTTGACCATCTAGATATTATTTGTATCTAATAGATACATATACAAGATGATTGTATGTTTTTATTATTCGTGACTTGAAGTTTATGAGATTACTTGCTCAAATATTATATTATGACATAATTTTCAGATTATACAATCAAGAAGGTGTGTCTTGTTAATGCTAGTGAGACCAAATCTCAATCTTTTAATAAATGTTAGTTGAGATGACGATAAATGGTTTTATATGCAATATATTATGTTTTTTAAATCTTTGCACAAAACAATACGAACTATAAGTTCGACTCACAACTCATTTGTAAGTTAAACAATTAACAGACGTATTTACTGACCAAAGAGATTAAATCAAATCTCACATACTTGTTGTAAATACTCCAATTTATATTGATGTCCTTGAAGGACAATCCATTAATATTATATCTGGTAAATTAATGACACGCTTGAAGTATGGTAACATTTGATTTTAAAATTCTCAAATTAAAAATAGAGCCAATTGTAAAAATGGTCCTATTGAGTAGGCGTATACTCTTGGAGAGTATATAGACATAATTAATTATAAAATCCCTAGAAGATGTTCAACTAGCTGAAATAGTAAAACGAAAAGATCACGTTAAGTTATGTCATTATGAGAAAGAAATGGATTCAAAAATAAATATTGTTGACAACACTTTTGTATATAAAGAATCGCTTCATATTATGAAAGGTAGCAAAAAATATTAAAAAAAATTTGTCAAAGAATTAATTGGCCAAATAAAAAGATGCAAAACTGACTAGAGAAACCTAAAATTTCTAGACATATAGTCCAAAAACTTGAAGATGTATATTTATGCGAAAAGGAAATGAGAAAATGAAATCGTAACATTTAATACACGATTTTTAACATTATGAATATCGCAAAGGTTTATATAAAGTAATCACAAGTTGATATCTTGTTAGCCTGTCAATGCATGACATATATGCATACAATGAATATTGTTATAACCAACTCATCTCGCATGACTAATAAAACTATGTATATAAATCTCTGGAAGATTTTATATGCCTGAAGCATATAGTTCAACTTTTCAAGAACTTAATCGATCGAAGTACAGATCTGAAGTGATATTATAATGAGGAGGAGTAAATACGCGTTGTACTATTTTCCTTGACCAAGGTTTTGTCCCTTTGAATTTTCTTGGCAAAGTTTTTCCTTCACTAGGATTTTTGCCCACCGGATTTTTTTCTAGTAAAGTTTTAACAAGACATATTCTTTCTATAAATGACATACAATTGGAAGTGGTATAAATATTATAGTTATGGATGTCCATAACCTACAAAACATTTTACCATCATCATAACCCTATGATTATACTCCCATGTATTATAAATTGTATATGAGACCTATGAGGGAACAATAACGAGATCTGTTTTTTATATAATTGCATTAGACCATCATGCTGACTACAGTCAACCAGAGATAGTGTATGAAGATTATATTGTTTAGAGGTTATAACGTAGAACACATTTCACCAGAATTGTTTTATACAAGTTTTAAAAAGATTGTGGCATTGAAGACATTGACGCACAAGATATGGATAGCTTGATATAAGTTTTTTATTGATTAAAATCAGGGGAAATAGCTATAATCTTTTTTCTTCTCTCAAGTTTTGTTCCACTGGATTTTTCTGATAAGGTTGTAATGAAGCAGCATTTGATTATTCTAAATTTTTTATTATTTTTTTTCCCTTCTATTGGTATTTTTGACCCATTGGATTTTTGCCAAATAACGAAGCAGTTATTGTGCAATAAGTCATTCAAGAAGAGTGTTGTAACATTATAGATAGTGATGAATGACTATTTAGTTTTATCTAGATGTTTATATAGTTATCGATTTACTCCAGAAGAGTGTATTTTAGTCAGGTTGTAACTCCAATTGTTATAAGGGTTATTGTTATAATAAATTTACACACTTGAGTTTTGACTCTCTCTATTCTCATATATTTTTCTAGTCACATAACATTTTGCTCTTTATTTGGGGAAAATTTTGCTTTCTTTCTTTCTTTCTTTCTTTCTTTTTTTTAAAGCAAAACATATCTTTTCATTGCTAGCCACTTTCTTAACAGAAGTTTGCACCACTACTTTTGAAAAATGTATACTATCAATACGTCGAACATAAGTTTTTCAAGTCGTCCCATTTTTCCATAGTAATGCTACATAATGAATTAACAACCCCTCCATGCTTTTTCAAGAAACGTGTGTCACACTTGACTCTCTCCTAATTTTTATGAATATGTTATACAGTGATATATTAGTGTCGAATAGATAGCTTGGAAAACAAAATGCACTTCTTTTTTTTTTTTTTATTATCGAGAAAGTTCCATTATACTGTAGTTTTTGTTTGCATTTGGGTCAAGATAGAGCTGGATGTTTGACATTAAAAGAAGGAAAAAAGATTATTGAAGATAGAGAATCATTGCTAGAGTCAGGAAGGCTCATGGTGGCCAACGGTGGTGCTACAACCCACGAGCAGAGGCAAAGCGGGAAGGACAATCTTGGTATTTCACATGATTCTCATAGACGGTGCTAATTTGTTGAACTAAAAATCTAAATGATTATGCTCTTAAATTATCATTTGTCACTTCCTTGTTCACATGTATGTTACCTGCACATTCATGAAACATCGTTAACGTGCAAATATCACCATTCCAAAAAAAAGGACTAAACATTTGCACTCCGATGATGAGGTCAACTGTCGAAAAATATAAGAACAAATAAAATATTGAGTGTATGAGAGATAAATACACTCCAAGCGTATGTATTTATAGGTAAATTTAGGCTAAATTATATCAAAGATGCTACTGAATTAATTCAACACGTGTCATACATTCATCGAACACAAAAACTAGGAACTAAAGGCACATGACCTTGCTAATTTGCTCACGCCCACTGAGCTCATTAGGGCTCGCCTCATCTATCTGATCGTGTGGGAGGTACGCCATGGGAGGCTTGGTCAAAGGCTTTGCCTTTACATGAAGACTATGCGAGCTACAATATATTGCCAGAAGTACAAAGTTAGTGAATCAAATAGTCGTGCTGCCAGACGACGTTCATGAGAATCAAACTATACCTTTATGTGGTAGGTGGGTGATAAGTACAATTTTGTACTTATTAGAGTTCACAAAAAGGAACGATTATGAGTACTCTTGCATGTTTTCGGTATAATAGCATGTTGTTTTTGTTCATTATAGGATAATAAGCAAACGGAAGAAAAATAGACTCAATTCAACAGACAAAGAGACTTAATAAACCTGGCATGCAAATATCAAAGAAAGAAAACCAGGAATTGCGTCCAAGTTAACCATGCGATCACATGGTTAACCATGGTTGCGATCGGAATTTAGTGAAATATTCTGCAGGACATCACAATCATGCAATCACAAGGTTTTTAACCATGCGATCGCATGGCGTTCCGGGCAGAACTTAAGTGGATTCCTCATAGAAGTAAAACTCTACCGAGTCTAGGATAAAACAACTACCTAAAACACGTTTTGAAGAGTTGAAGGAGGAGTATAATTGAAAAAATAGAGCACATATCACGGGAGGAGAATTTTGGAGAAAAAAATACAAGAGAATAATCGAAGATCAAGAAACGGATTGAAGATCTTAGGCTGAAATAACGGGTTGTATATCCAATTTCTTCTTTTTCATCTGGAACATGATTAATACAATTCTTGTATTATTTTACGAAATCATGTCCAGCTAAATTACTTATTGCTAAGATGAATGATGAAATGTCATATTTTTAATTAATTACAAGTTTTTCTGTTTTAGTAATTAATTGCTTTGGGTTGATTATTCTTTATTCATTATTTTTAATGTTTTAATGCTTGATTACCATTAGAATGTTCTGTGATCTTTATTGAAGTCAAGAGATTCAATATAGACTAAGCACATGGTTTTGAATAATATAGGGTCCAATAATAGATAGAAATTACTATTATGCCTTATGAAATCCGGTTAGATGTTCTTGTGATTTAAATACATATTTTTATGTTTGAAACTTAATTAGAGATAATTAGGTTCATATTTCGATATATAATTGATTGACCATCGAGAGAGGCTTTTGATTATTATAGGATTACCGATTTTCAATCCAAAGTAATTATAAACTAAAGCGATTAAACGGATAATTGATTAAGGAACGTGTAAGTGGATTTGCAAATCCCAGTGTTGGTAAATTTTGAATTCGTTCTCACAAATTCACTTTGATTGCTTGATAATTTAGATTTAATTAAACATAATTAGAATAGTTTTAGAATTAAAATCAAAACGAATCTATATTTTTTACATTGTTAAAACTCGAACTATAAATTAATAGGTCAATTGATAATTAATCCGCATGGGTTCGACACATTTCACATCACTTTATTATTTGTTAACGATCCGTCCACTTATAGGACTAAAATCACACAACAAGTTTTTGGCACCGTTGCTGGGACTAGTTTTATTAATTACTACATTAATTGATAATTTAGTTTTAACAAAAAAAAAATTATTATTTTTTTATTATTTTTTTCTTCTCAGTTCTTCGTGTTACTACTGAATTTCGGATATTTTAAAGTTTTAGGTGTCAAGTGTGTATGCGTCCTACAAAAGATCTTGATATATTTGTTTTAGACCCAGAAATCGAACGGAGCTTTTGCCAAAGACAACGTGAGCAAAGAGAAAAGAAACAACAGCAAAAAGACACAATAGAAGACAACTGAATCCATGATCCATTACCTGTAGATGTGAGAAATAATTTTACACCAATGGCTTGACCAGTTGAAGTTAATGAGCAAGATATTCTTATGGGTGAGTATATGATACCACCGATTGTTGAGAATCGGTCCAACATAATCTATCCATCTTATGGACACAATAACTTTTAGTTGATGCTAGATATGAATAATTTGTTCTTGAACAATCTGCCGTTCTATGAGAGAACATATAAAAATCTTCATTACCATATTTCTCGCTTTGATGAATACTGTAGAAATTTCAAACACCACGGTGTTAATGAAGAGGCACTTAAGATGGAGCTCTTCTCACACACACTGAAGGATAAAGCTAGAGAATTGTTAGATTCTCTACCGTCTGGGAGCATCACTCATTGGATAGATTTGATCTAGAAATTCACACTAAAATACTTTCCTCCAGCCAGAGTGAATAGACTGAAGTATGAAATATCCAATTTCCAACAATCTGAGTTGGAAAATTTTCACTCACGAGGCATGAGAAATTTTCAAGGAACTGCTTCGAAAGTGTCCAAGTCATGTTTTTCCTTTAGCAGCTCAGAATCATTATTTTTACTCTGAATTTGCTCCAACCAGTCGTTCATCAGTAGATTTTACAGTAGGTGGCTCTATCCAAAATAGATCCGCTGGCGACCTTAACGACATGTATGAAACAACTAGTGAATAGTTCGTTATGTGGCCAGATAGAGGAATGCAGAAGAAAGCAACAGGAATGCACGAGGTGGAAATCAATTCGCTTGTGCTGGCAAAAATTGATGCATTGACATAGCAAAATGGAAGCAATGAAATATTTTCACTCAGCCAATATGGTTCAGATGTCCCTACCAATATGTGTACCATGCGGGGCAAACCATCAATCATCAGAATGCCGTTTAACCACTGTTGATATGTCATCACCTAAATAAGCTGCATATGCTCAGAACTTTCAGCGACAGTAGAATAATCCATACTCACAAACTTACAATCCTATAGAAAAATCATCCAAATTTCTCATATGGCTATACCCAAAACATTCAAAATCTGTCAAATCAGGAAAGACCCAGGAAAGAGAATGGGGATTAGAATAAACAATCGTTAAATTGTCAAAACGGATGGAGATGAGATTCAAGGAAGTGCAAAAAAAAACAAGATGTCGCGATAAAAAATATAGAAAATCAGATTGGGTAGTTAGCTAAAATATTGACCAATCGAAAACCAGACACATGGCCAAGCAATACCGAGGTCAATTCAAAAGAGCAAGTAAATGCAATTACCACGAGAAGCAGAGTTGAATTGCCATAAATTCATATAAAGAGACCAAGTGTAGACAAGAAAACTGTGTCCAGCAAAAAAAAAAGAGAACAAATCTGATAAATTCAAACAAGCAGTTGAACAAGAAAAATGGAACTCTCCACCAGATTATATTCCACCACCGTCTTACGTCCTTCTAATTCCATTTTCTCAATGGATGCAAAAACATAAGCTAAACCAGCAATTCAAGAAATTCCTAGATGTATTCAAGAAACTCCAAATCAACATACCTTTTGCCGACGTTTTAGATCAAATGCTGAGCTATGCAAAATTTATGAAGAAAATTCTTTCAAACAAAAGAAAGTTGGAGAAGCACGAAACAATCATGCTTACCGAGGAATGCAATGCTATATTGCAAAACAAGCTACCTCCAAAATGAAAAGATCCAGGGAGTTTTACTATTTCTTGCACTATTTGTAGTTTATTTTTTGACAAAGCTCTATGTGTTTTGGGTGCAAGTGTGAATTTAATGCCTTATTCTATTTTTAAGCAACTTGGTTAGGGAGAAGCAAAGTCAACAACAGTATCATTGCAGCTTGTAGATAGATCCATCAAACATCTAAAGGAGATCGTTGAAGACATATTAGTGAAAGTGGACAAGTTCATATTCCCTGCTAATTTTATTATTTTGGATATGTACAAAGACAAAGATGTACCACTTATTTTAGGTCGACCTTTCTTGGCTACAGGTCGGATATTGATTGATGTGGAAAAAGGGCAACTATGATGTGGAAAAAGGGCAACTAGAGCTGAGTTTGAATGATGAACAAATCACATTCGATGTGTTTAAAGCAACTAAATTTTTGAGCTCTTCAGATTCCTGTTTCCACATTGATGTCATTGACTAAGAGAGAACCAACACTTTTACATTAGAAAACCAGTCAATCCCAAAGGAACAAATACTAATCATAAAAACAAGAAGTGACGAACACATGTCCGATAAGGAAGTTGAAGTTTTCATAGTTGAGTTCGATCAGAATGGCAAAATAGAGTCATATCAATATGATAAGGGAAAAATCAAACTCTGGAAGATGAACAAAAATTGGTGCAAAGACAATCGATGCAAGCAAATCAAGTCCTCCAAAGATCTATTTAAAGTGTCTTGAGTGATCACCACGACAAAGTCAAGCTAATGACTTTAATGGAGCGCTTAATGAAAGGCAACCCATTTTTCTACTCTTTTATTTCAATTTTCGTATCATTTTAGTTTTAAGATTTCAATTGACGTTTTGCACGTTTTATGCTTTTAAAACTTAAAGTAGGCGCATTCAATTTTTAGGTAACGAGGATCCAATGATCATCGTCATGCAGTGATAAAAAAAATTCAACTTCAACAGTTTTATACCATGCGATCACATGGCCTTGGTAGAAAACTTTCTGCTCAAATTTTAACGTCCTCGCGATCGCAGGACAACCAGAAAAATAATTTCGTTTAAAAAAAAATATATTAATAGTTTTTTTTTAAAGTTACAATTTACAGGCCAGCTGGATGACATTCAAGCAAATATTTGTCGACCTGCACCTCTACAGGATTCTCCACCAGTGGATCCTACAACACTTCTTCTTCCTGCACTATTCGATCCACCTGTGGAAAATCTCTGATCTTTGTATATATTCCTTTTGAATTTTTACATTGGGGTCAATTTATCTTTCAAGTTTGGGGGTAGTGGAAAAATATTTGATCTGATGATGATACTTGATATTGTTTGTTAATTTGTTTTTGCTTGTTTAAAAAAATAAATGAATAAATTATTATTAGTGATTGTTTGCGTGTTTTTGTGATATAAATAGTCTTGCCGGCTAATGATGAAACTTTTTATTTAAATTTAGCTTTAATCATGACTTGTGAATAGATTATTACTTTTGTTTAAATGTGAGGCTACTTAAACATGTCCGATATAGTGTTGTTTCAGCCAGTTATGATAATTTTTAGCTATGTTGGTGCACTTAAATTGAAAACAAT
Source organism: Forsythia viridissima (assembly GCA_030279155.1). Taxonomy (NCBI): domain Eukaryota; kingdom Viridiplantae; phylum Streptophyta; class Magnoliopsida; order Lamiales; family Oleaceae; genus Forsythia; species Forsythia viridissima. Next base: position 7,948,939 of record CM059036.1, read on the forward strand.
AGGATACCTTTTTTAAACTTAGAATCATATGTATCTCGAACAAGTAACTAATAGAGTGAGTAAGTGTGGTAGTTAAGTTGTGATTGTGGCTATCTAGGCATGTGTTGATCCCATGTGTGTTGAAAATTTGTGTGGAGCACTTCTGACCAGTTAGAGGTAACTAAGTAATGACCGAATGTTAGGAATCTAATCCCCACACATGAACTTATTGCACGCAAGGAACAAGGTTATTAATATTATATAACTCTTTTCGTAGCATTTTTTACTAGAATGATAAAGTCAATCGGCCTAAAGTTCGTTACATGAGTCTGTTACCACCCACTTTTGATTGGGCCTCCACGTCAGCAAAGGCCCAGCAAAAGTCCCATATAAGTCCAGCAAGAGCATCGCAAATTCTAAGAAGGCCTCGGAGGCCCATCAAACACCTTAGCATTTCTGAATCAACAAATTTGCGAGGCCTATGGAGGGCCTTAACATTTATGGCCAACCCAGAGGGCCTCGTCGGGCTTCGTATTCATTATAACTAGTAGGCAGCACAATATTTTGGAATGACCAGAGAAATAATTGAAAGCAGATTGCGTTGGATTGGCACACGAATCCTCACAAGGAAACTAAATCATAATATCCTAAAGATTAGGCAACGTGATAAACTCAAATAAGGTAGATAATCTTAGGGATTGCCGTGACAATCAATCATCCATGTCCCATAAGGAAGGAGGATCCAATCGGGTATCTAAACGATTTGTTTCCTAAATCAATTAGGGCTCTTGTGCTATAAATACAATGTCTCCGATTGTTCTAAGGTACGCTCTTTTTGTACTTAAATTTTACCCTAAACTCTGCTCAAATCTCTGCCTTCTTGTCCCTCCCACACCAATTACTTTTGCCCCCTGTGTATTATTCTTGATACCGGAAGTTGACTTGATAGTCGGAGTACCAACAGTCGCTGGACCTTTTTTTTAGAGATCTTGGTGTCTAACGATTGTCCGAGTGTGCAAGTAACATACAAGTTGGTAGATGAGTGACTAGAGATCTGTTGATATATGGACGGTGCAGGTTTCGACGTCAACAGATTGGCACCGTCTGTGGGAAATGAAAAATGTTACACAATCAAAAACTTGTGGTAAAAACGTGTTTTCTACTAGGAAGAGTATGGCAACCGAACATTCCATGGAGGAGGAACCCACCACACTGACTTGCGGGAGGAGAACGTTCAAGACATACAGAATGTAACTCGCTGTAAGAGGAGAAGACAACAACAAAAGCGGACGGTTGAACAGGAGACCCAGGACCTGAGGCTAGACAATGCCCGGATGAAGGTAGTGCTCAAACTGTTGGAGAATCAATCCCTCCAACACAGATCCAAGCGTAGTCGTGCCCAGCGAAGCCCTTCACAGTCTGGCTCAATGGAAAGTCGTCGGTCTCAAGATGACCTACCCATTTCAAACGGCTAGAACTCCTGGAATGTCGTTCCAAGGCCCTCGCAGGATGACCAAAGGGGAAGACCTCTTCCAATGCAAAAAAACTAGCACGTTCCTGCTGCTAGCCTGTTTAACAGGTTGGGGGTGGGATCACCATCCCTGCCAGCACACAGCAGGCACAGTGAGCACAGCAAGGCCCGCACAGAAAGGAGGAAGGACCCGAAACAAAGCCATGCGAGGCCCTATGAGGAGGAAGAGAAGGAGAATGAGAGGCTAGAATGCTACGAAGACGATGACGACGAGAATCTCCCATTCACCAATTACATGAAGGCCATGGAGATGCCTGCGAACTTCCGGACGCCTCTTATGGACAAATATAACAGAAGAGGCGACCCCTCGGATCATATTAATATATAAAAGACGAAGCTCCAAGGCCAATTCCCTGCAGTGAAGTGTCAGAACTTCCATACCACACTCACATCTGACACGAAGAAGTGGTACAATAATCGGAGCTGGCCTCAACTCAAAATGGAGTTTGTCAATGCCTTCATTGGCAATTGGACAATGACAGCTGACATTGCCCAGCTCTATGAGATTCGACAGAAGGAATGGAAAACAGTCAAGAGCTATTTCAAGAGGTTCAACAACGTCATCAACAAAATCGAGACTGTGACCGATGAAAAATCCTTGGATGCGCTCGTGACTAGACTTCACATGCGCACTCTCTTCTAGAGAGACGTACAGAACAGTCAACCAAAGACCTACAGTCAGCTGGTTGACTTGGTCCAGCATGAAATTCGGTTAGAAAAAATGATCGAAAACAGGGAGAAGGCTAAAAAGAAAAAGAGATATTGCTACAGAAGAGAGGAGCGACGTTCTCCTGAACCCTGTTTCAACCGCTTTTAGAAAAGGCGCTCTTCTGGACCGTCAAACAACCATTACAAGAGGTTCAACCAGACGGAGGTAGTCCTTGTCCTCCATCCTAAAACACCCGCGGTGGCCCCTTGCCAGCAAGAGTACCATCCAAGTTCTGTCGTATACACAGGACCAGGGTACATAACACGGAGGATTACCCAGACATAAGAGAACTGATCAATCGCAGAAACCACAGGCAAGGAGAGGGTAATGGACCTGTACGAGGACGTCGAGGACTGCCCATCCAGGGTGAAGACCTTCTCCTCCATGCCAGGACGATGGACCTCGCCGCAATGATGGAAAGAATGACAGATACAGAGACCCGTCAAGGACAGAAGGGCCTGCAGGAGCCCTCCAGTCTGAGAAATAAACACGATCATAGGAGGGCCCTATGTCGGAGGGTACACGATGAACTCGCGGTGAAACTACGCAAATACAGCAAGAGAAGAATCCATGTCCTCACTGTGACACCCTGGTAGTCTGTGCTGTCCTCGCCAGAAACAGACTAGGACGGATGTTGGTCGATGATGGAAGCACCGTGAATATCGTGTTCGGTAGTGCCTTCGAATCAAATAGACGTAGATCATGAACTAACGGCTATTTTAGAGCCACTATTTAGTTTCACGGGGGATAGCCTTGTCCCACGAGGAAGGATTACCCTCGCAGTGGACTTCGGAGAACCCCCGTGCCACCTCAGGAAGTTCATAGAATTTTTGATAGTGGATACCTGCTCCGCCTACCATGGAGTCCTCAGAAGACCTGCGTTGAAGGATTGCAGGCGGTCACGTCCATACATCACTTGGCAATGAAGTTTTCAATGGCGGGAGGGGTCAGCAAGATCTGTGATAATTAGACAGAGGCGAGGGCATGCTATATGAACACATTACGAAATGTGGCAAAGCACAAAGATGTCTCCTCGGAGCCAATGGACGTTGACCACGAAAAGATGGATGAGAAAATGATACTGGACGAGGACTTGGACGTCTGGATCATAGGCTCGAACTCTCTTGCCTCCCCGGCCGAGGAGCTGGAAGCATTTTTGGTGAATCCTTCAGAACCAACCCAAGTGTTGCAGGTGGGAGAGAAACTCGATGAAAAGATGAAGGAGGAATTGAAGCAGTTCCTACGGGAGAACACTGATATCTTCGCGTGGAAGCACAGTGATATAGTGGAGATTGACCCATCTGTGGCGTGCCACGTCCTAAAGGTGGATCCAAAATTACGTCCCAAGATACAAAAAATGAGACCTTTGAGCGCCGAGAGGTATGGTGTCCTGAAGGAGGAGTCGACAAGATGTTAGCTAATGGGTTCAACAAGAAAGCAGTCTACCCCCAATGGATATCTAACCCAATGCTGGTAAGAAAGAACACCAAGAAATAGAGGGTATGCATAGACTTCTCGGACCTGAACAAAGCGTGTCCTAAAGATAGCTTTTCGTTACCACGCATCGACCAGCTGGTCAATGCGACTGCCGTCCATAAGCTACTTAGTTTCATGGATGCCTACTCTGGCTACAACCAGATTTCGATGTTCGTGGGTGACAAGGATTACACTTCGGTCATCACAGACCAAGGGTTATACTGTTATAAGATGATGTCCTTCGACTTAAAGAACGTAGGAGCCACATATCAGCAGTTGGTAAACCGCATGTTCACAGGACAGATCAGAAACACTATGGAGGTATACATCGACGACGTGCTCGTAAAAAATGTGAATGCCGAGGACTACATAGGGCACTTAAGGGAGATGTTCGGAGTCTTCCACAAATATCGCATGAAGCTTAACCCTCTAAAGTACTCCTTCGGAGTCGCGTCTGGGAAGTTCCTTGGATACATGGTGAACCAACGCGGGATAGAGGCTAATCCTGAGAAGATTAAGGCACTCATCGAGATGCGGTCACCATCTTCTCCTAAGGAAGTCTAGAGCCTGACAGGAAGGTTTACGGTCCTGAACCGATTCATAACAAAGGCAACCGATCGTTGCCAGCCATTCTTCCAGACCATCAGAGGAGGGAAGAGGTTTGAATGGACTGAAGAGTGCGAGAGAGCCTTCCAAGACCTCAAGGTCCTCCTCAGAAAGGCCTCACTGCTGTCTAAACTGAAGAATAGAGAAACGTTACTCATTTACCTCGCCATGTCCGAAAAGGCAGTTAGTTCGGTCTTAATTCGAGAAGAAGGCCCAGTGCAGCTTTCTATCTATTATGTAAGCAAAGCCCTGCAGGACGCGGAGACAAGATACCCAGACATGGAGAAGCTCGCCCTATCTTTGATCATCACCTCCCGGAAACTCCGGCCATACTTCCAGTAGCATAGCATCGATGTCTTGACAAACCTCTCTCTGAGACAGATACTCCAAAAGCTGGACACCTCAAGCAGGCTGATGAAATGGTCGATAGAACTCAGCCAATTTGATATCTCTTACAAGCCTAGACCTTCGATAAAAGGACAGGCTTTGGCAGATTTTGTGGCTGAATTCGTCCATATCCCCGAGGGCTCGCTTGAGGCCCGACCCCAGTAGGTACCAACATGGAAATTATATGTTAACAGATCCTCGGGCGAGGCCGGAGCTAAAGCTGAGATTTTACTAGTCATTCCCGATGGCCACAATCTCAACTACGCGCTTTTCCTGGAGTTCAAAGCCTCAAACAATGCTGCAGAATACGAGGTGCTCCTAGCAGGCTTGAGGCTGGCACAAGAGATGAAGGCAAGAAAACTTTAGATTCACAGTGATTCACAGCTGGTCGTTAGTCAAGACAATGGGACCTTTACAGCACGTGAACAGTCCATGGTGGCATACTTAGCAAAGGCCAATGACCTCTTATCCCACTTTGAGGTATACGAACTCCTACAGATTCTACGGATAGATAATGGCTACACGGACGCCCTTTTGAAATTGGCAAGCAGTAGAGACTCCTACCTGATGAAGGCCATACCAGTTGAAAAGCTCAGCCGGCCATCCATCGACGAGTCTTTAGCACCCACTACCATAACGATAGTTGAATTTCCTTGATAGATGAAGGAAATCACCGCATACTTGACCAACCAGGTACTGCCAAGTGACAGACAAGAAGCACAAAAGCTCTGCAGGAGGGCAGCAAAGTTTATATTACAAGAAGAGATCCTATGCAAGAGAGGCTTCAGCCACCCCCTCCTACGCTGCTTAACACAAGAATAAGCAGTATATGTGATGACAGAGATACACGAAAGAATCTGTGGTAATCTCTCAAGATGGATGGCTCTAGTACAGAAAACCTTGAAGCAGGGGTACTATTGGCCAACCATGAAGAAAGATTCCCATAACTACGTGAAGAAGTGCGACAGGTGCCAGAAATTTGCTACTCTACCAAAGCTCCCAGCTCAGAACCTTACGCTGGTCACCAGTCCTTGGCCTTTCGCCAAGTGGGAGATCGACTTTATAGGTTCCCTCCCAACTGGAAGGGGTGGGGTCAAATTTGCAGTCGTAGCGGTGGACTATTTCACCAAGTGGTGCGAAGCTGAACCCATGGCCAAGATCACAGAAGAAAATATGTGGAAGTTTGTGTAGAAAAATATTATTTGTCGCTTCAGGATCTCATGCTCCCTCATTTTTGATAATGGCACACAATTCGCTGGAAAGAAGTTTAACTCAAACTGCGAGGACCTTGGTATTCGAAGAGATTTCTCCACCTCCTACTATCCATAGTCTAATGGCCAGGTAGAAGCTGTGAACAAGATCATCAAGTACTCCCTCAAAAGGAGGCTGGAATCTGTCGAAGGAGGATGGGCTGAAGAATTACCTGAAACTCTATAGTCTTATCAGACCACTTCTCGGACGGCAACAGGCGAAACCTTTTTTTCCATGGCATACGGGACCGAGGCAATGATTTCCGTCGAAGTAGGGGTACCATCTCCCAAGCACTTACACTTCGACGAAATAACAAATGACGATCTACGCAGGGCGAACCTGGATTTGCAGCATGAAAGACACGCAAACTCGCAGCTTCGTCTTGCGGTCTATCAAAGAAAAATGGCCAGATACTACAACTCCAAGGTCAGGGGCAGGAGTTTTCTCGTCAATGACTTCGTCCTGAAGAAAGTGTTCCATGCTAATAGAGAGGCAGGAGCTGGAACCCTCGGGCCCACCTGGAAAGGTCCCTACAAGATCATCGAGAAAATCCAGCCCGGAACCTACAGCTTAGAAGACTCGAAAGGAAGAGAGACGAGGCATCCCTGGAATATCGCCTATCTGCGACCATATTATCAGTAGTTTTATTTTACATTTCTCAGTTTCCTAGCATTGTTTCCGGCGTCTCTAGACACCGCGTCTTTTAATAAAGGTCATTGTTTTCCAAAAGTGTTCCCTATCCAACCATAACAAGTAAAGACAATTCGGCAGTGAGGGAGTGTAGTTCGCGACCAACTCTGTCAACTCGCTAGATAAACATTCAACGCATAGTTAACAAGTAAGTAAAATTCGACAGCGAGAAAGTGTGGTTCACGGCCAACTCTGTCAATTCGCTGGATAAACATTCAATGCGTATTTAACAAGTAAGTAAAAATCGGCAGCGAAGAAGTGTGGTTCGCGGCCAACTCTATCAACTCGCTGGATAAACATTCAACACGTATTTAACAAGTAAGTGAAAATTGACAGCGAGGGAGTGTGGTTCACGACCAACTCTGTCAACTTGCTGGATAAACATTAAATGCGTATTTAACAAGTAAGTGAAATTTGGCAACGAGAGAGTGTGGTTCGCGGCCAACTCTGTCAACTTGCTGGATAAACATTCAACGTATATTTAACAAGTAAGTGAAAATTGGCATCGAGAGAGTATGTTTCGCGGCCAACTCTGTCAACTTGCTGGAAAAACATTTAACGCCTATTTAACAAGTAAGTGAAAATCGACAGTGAGGGAGTGTGGTTCGCGGCCAACTCTGTCAACTCACTGGATAAACATTCAATGCGTATTTAACAAGTAAGTGAAATTCGGCAACGAAAGAGTATGGTTCGCGGCCAGCTTTGTCAACTCATTAGATAAATGTTTAACGTGCATTTAAACGATAAAGATAATGCATTTTCATTAGCCTACGTTTCCGAATAAAGCAATCTGAATAAAAATGTGTGCTCTACATTTACAAATTAGAATGCAACACTGGTAAGAACTAACAGGACCCTTAAGTCCCAGTCGGACCCTATGGACCTGCGTAACCCGAGACCCAGAATTTCACCAGCAGACCCTAGGCCTTCGACAACTCAGTCAGCGCCTCGGTCAATTCTTTATCTTTGGCATGGATCATATTTTGACAAGACCTCAGCTGTGATTCGACCTTCTTCTGGGCCTCGATACAGGCCCTCTGGATCGTCTTAGCTTTGGTAATATCATATGTGGCACGCGCCCACTCGTCTTCAGAAAATGCAAGATGTTCACGAAGAACTTTGTTTTCTGAATGCAGCGCGTCGACATCTTCATCTCTCCCAACAGTGGAGCGCAATTCGTCGACCTTCATCATCAGTATTTTTCACAACTCGCAGTTAAGCACATGACTCCGAGAAGTATACATTTTGACCAATTTCAACAACTCTATCAGTTCCACGTTATCTGCGGCTTTCCCAAAAGCAGAAGTCCAATACTTATGGATTGAGGCTGCCGCTAAGGCAGCAGGAGCTGGCAGTTTTTCTAAAACTGTTGGGTCCAACTCTTCCTGACGAGACCTAATGTTGATGTATTTATATTTGCTGGCATGAGGAAGAACAGGGGGTCAAAGTGCTTCATCCCTGATATCGGCACCTGCCTTCCTCTTGCTTGATTGTATCGAGTTTTCCGACGAAGGCACAGGTCCCACAGAAAACAGAGCGGAAGGCACCTCCGATGTCACTTTCGGCGCTAGAGAGATAACTGAAGAACAGCCCACCATGGTCTCCGATGTCTGCGAAACAGCAACCCCTGGAACAGAAGCCGCAGAAGGTACCGGGGACGGAATATCATCCACACCCCCTCCTCTCCCCACCCCCTCTCCTCACTCCTCCCTCCTCCCTCCTCCCTCCGGCGCCTTAACTTAAGCTTTGGGACGCTGGAAAAATAAAAACCCGATATGACTGACGACAACTGAGATCTAAATATTGCGATAGGATAACAAAGGTAGGAAAATAAAATGAAGTCTTACAGGCATATATATAAGCACGGGAGAATACGAGCAGTAAGATAAACCAGCACGTGGTAAAAGGGTGAATACACCTCAAATAAACCCTAGGAAGATGTAAAGGGTACGTGAGGATACGCACCTCGTAAATTGTACAATCATCACTGCATGGTGACACCACCAACACCTATCCCACGTGAAAATGTAAAGTGTGAGAGCCTCGCAAGGTTCGCGAGGGCGTCTTGTCCCATAAGCTTCGTAATTGCGTAGAAGCGATGGCAGGGCCGAACGCCAGAACTTCAAAATGGCGCGCCGGTAGTGGTTGTTCTTCGCCAGCCATCGAAGTTGTCCGGCCCAAATACCACAAGCAATCCACACAAAGAAAACAACCATGGAAATTCTAGTACAATCTTATTTTATTCGCCATAATTCAGAGTACAAGGTAGAAACAAATAAGCATTATCATTATCCTATTACCCCGCCGCCTCTTTGGGTCGGTACATATTGGGATATTGGATCTACTAAGTCTATACACTGGTCTTCATCACCCTAAGCCTTGTCAGGATATGGAGATCTGGTTCCACTATGATCAGGAGTCTCCCAAAATCAATACGAGTTGATTTGGTGACTAATTAGGCCATACTGCTAAAAAAATGCCGTTGACACCTTTTGGCAGATGGCTTCCAGCCCCATCACCCGAATCAGGGATGCACCGTTCGGGGCATGGTCGGGCTAAGGCTACTAGGCCCAACCCCCTCTCTCCCTCCCCTCCCCTCCCCGGTACGTTTGGTCCACTGAACGTTGATTAGCTGGGCATTTGGTCCTCTTGATTCTCCAATTGTTAAGCCTTCTGGACGCCGTTTCTTTATTCGTACTTTCATAGCACGTTTGGTATGAAAGGTATGGTCACACGACTCAAGAAAAAATTATAGCGCAGAAAGCTAACTCACGTGATTTACCAGAGTTACACATGCATAAAGAACATGATCAAAGGCCCTTAGTGTTTTTATAGAGGTTGCATGGGAACTTGACACAGGGCAATAAATGAGACAGGTAATGTACAACTGTGCCAGAGGCATTTGGAACGCCACACGACTGTGTTGCCTTCCCACTTACCGGGACATTAAAGACGCTAACCCTTTAGATTCCACAAAGAAGTCAGCACCAATAATGCCCAATGGAATGATTCCACAATTTCAGGAGCCACTTCCCACGCCTGGTAGGCACAATCATTCATGAAATTAAACATTACCAAATGATCGCGAGAGGACTCCTTGGCGGTGTGACCCAGTACTAGACTTTTTTTTTTTAAAGTCTACAGAATCGATTTTAAAACTCTTAACTCTGATACCAATACTGTAACACCCCAAGTCCAGAAATTCTAGACTTAGAAATGTTAGCATTTAATTACCATTAAACAACAAGATGTAAATGCGGAAAAGTAGATAAAATTTTCATTCTATTTTATTTTATTTTGAAATACAAAATAAATATTAATGACTCTCAATAATATTAATTAAAAGCAATAATTTGCATAATACATTTTATGCCCAATTTCTTATTGAATAAACACAATAATTGCAGGAAACCTCATAGTTTGGCTAATTAAAATAAGTAAAAGAATAGTATTCCAATAACATTAATCGGCCTAATGCGTCTTATTTCTGAAATAATAACAAACATTAAACTTGGATTTAAACAATACTGAGTCCGTTTCGCCCCAAGTAGTCGTCTCGAATCATCTAGCTCTCATCATCTGAAAAGTGGAGAATATGGAATGAGCTAACGCCCAGTAAGCAAACCTTATGCACATGATAATGTATGCTTATGATATGCATTAGTTTCAAGTAGTTTTATAGAATATGTATCCCGTCTTTTCTTATCCTTTAAAAACTTTAACATTGTGAGCTCACTTTTGTGTATCGCCTATCCAATCAGTATGCAGTGGGCCATTATTATTTGGAACCCGATCCATCTACCAGTAGCACCACAAAGCGGTTAAACATTAAACATTCAACATTCAACATTATCATTCGTCGGGTGCGCAGGTCCCCCACGCCCCATTTCCCACTCACACCTTTCATGACATAGGCGAACACCATTTCATTTATAAAATTTGGGATACATATCTTTCTTGAGTAAAATATAAATTTCAAACATTATCATTTAAATCTTTATTTTATGCATGCTTATGGATGCATTAACATGAATGTTCATGTAACAATATGTCGTGTGAAACATTAATGAAATATAAATGCATATAAAACTACATCAAAATATATCATGTTCACATAATGGCTATTAATGTAACACATCTAGACATTTAACATTGCATTCTAAAAATAAATTCTAGGAGAGGTTTACTTACCTCGAATATGTAGAATTTTACTTTGAAATAGCAAGTGGAGCTGTCCTTGGCCACCCAAGAAGTCAACGCGCCAAGAGTCCTATGTCATTATCTTTAAATCAAAAACTTGTGCATACTCATTCTTTATTTTTATCATATAAACCACTTAGATGCACCTAAGTCCGAGCCATTACACTTTAACTATATATATATATAAGAATATCTTACATTAAGGATATTAAAATAAACTAACCAAATCAAACACCTTAAACATAAAAATTTAACTATATACAACTTTTAGATATTTAAAATATTAATTGGAGATTCCTACATTTAAAAGGAGAAAAATAGGGATTCAAACAACTTTATTTCTAAAAAAGAAATTATTTAGTATCCTATTATGCTTGCTATAAAAGAACAAAAAATTTTAAAAAATTGAACATATAACAGAGACCCAGAACTCAGACTATGAATTGATAAATTTAATAACCAAAAACTGTTACTTTAATTGATTATTTTAGAGGTATACATACCAACTAACAGATCCGTACACACATCACTCATATTTGAAACAAGAAATCAATTCATTACACCATTTAATCCTAATTGACAACACTAATTAATCCCTGCAAGGCTGACACATGATCTAATCCCAACCATTTCCTTGAAACATGAGCCCACCATATAAAAATCAATCATTCATCCATGCAAAAGAAAATAATACTATTTCGACTTACATGGTGACGTAAAATACAATTAAAAAGTGGAACGGCAGATGAAAGTACTTTGGGGATTGTGGTGCAGACTTGATTTAATTTGCAAGAATATATAAAAATAAAAAAAAATAATGACTTCTAACCTAATGGCGTCCATTTAGGTATATCATATGCTAATTAAGTAGAGAGATTCCTTATTTACATATATTAACTTATTTAATTTTTAAATTGATTCTATTAGCAACTGAACTTTTAAAAATTCTGCCCAATTATTTAATATATTAAATTACACAAAAATGTATTTAAATAAAAATAGAACAATCTTCCAACTCGGTAGTTATTTTCAAATTAAAGATATAAGTACATAATAAAATAAAGATATTATAAATTTTAATCTAACATTAATAAGATTATATGCATGTTATTATTAAATTATGAGGCACGTTGATCGTCTAAGGCGTCCACGATACATTCCACTGCAAAACAATAGTTAGTTACAAGAACGTAAATTCATTAATTTAAGAATAAATCGTAATATTAATACGAACATCATAATAAAATTATAATAATCTTGTAAATGGATATGTGGCGTTACAATTTCTTACCCCCTAAAAATAAATTTCGTCCTCGAAATTAAAACTTACCAAATAGGTGGGGGTACTTCGCGCGCATCTCGTCTTTGCACTCCCATGTCGCCTCTTCCACAGCATGGTTCCTCCAAAGTACTTTGACCAGCGCTATCGTCTTTCTTCTAAGTTCTTTGTCTACTCTCTCTAAGATCTTTACTGGCATCTCTTCATAAGTAAAATCCTTGCGGAGATCCAATGATTCATAGCTTAGGATGTGAGAGATGTCTGAAATATATTTTCTCAGGATAGAAACATGAAATACATTGTGAACCCCTGACAATGCTGGTGGTAATGCGACCCGATAAGATAACTCACCTACCCTTTCCAAAATTTCAAAAGGTCCTACAAAACGAGGACTCAACTTTCCTTTCATCCCAAATCTCATTACACCCTTCATAGGTGCCACCCTCAAAAAGACCATATCGCCTGCAACAAATTCTAAAGGCTTTCTTTTTTTGTCTGTATAGCTTTTCTGTCTACTTTGAGCAGTCTTCATCCGTTTTTGAATCTTCTCAACAACCTCCGCTGTTTATTGGACAATTTCTGGGCCCAATAACTTTCTTTCCCCAACTTCATCCCAATGGATAGGTGATCGACATTTCCTTCCATACAATGCCTCATAAGGTGCCATGCCAATGGTAGATTGGAAGCTGTTATTATAGGCAAACTCAACTAATGGAAGATACTCATCCCAAGTGCCTTGAAAGTCAATAATACAAGCTCGCAACATGTCTTCAAGAATTTGAATTGTTCTTTCCGACTGTCCGTCTGTTTGCGGGTGGAACGCCGTACTAAACCTTAACTGTGTGCCCATGGCCTTGTGTAAGCTCTTCCAAAAAGAAGAAGTGAACTTAGGGTCATGATCAGATACAATGGATAATGGGACTCCATGCAGTCTGACTATCTCTGCCATATATAGTTTTGCATATCGTTCCATATTATAAGTAGTCTTGACCGGTAAAAAGTGTGCCGTCTTAGTAAGACGATCAACAATTACCCAAATAGAATTATAGCCCTTCTTGGTCTTAGGTAAGCCAACAATGAAGTCAATACCAACTCTTTCCCACTTCCATTTTGGTATCATAAGTGGTTGCAAGAGGCCCGAAGGTCGTTGATGCTCAGCCTTAACTTGTTGACATGTAAGACCGTGTTGAACATATGCTGCTATATCCTGGCTCATTCCAATCCACTAAAAATGTTCTCTCAAATCTCGTAACATCTTCGTGCTTCCAAGGTAAATCGAGTAAGGAGTATTATGAGCTTCTCTCATGATTTCTCGTTTCAATCCTTCATCATCAGGAACTACAAGCCTACTTCCATATCGAAGTGCACCATCAGCAGTGATAATAAAATCAGTGCGCTTTCCATCAGCAACTTCAGTCCAAAATTTCAATACCCGAGGATCTTCGTATTGCAAAGCTTTAATCCTCTCAATTAGGGTTGGTTTGATGGTCATATTGGCAAAATAGCCTGAATTATCTCGAGGTACAATCTCCAACTTAAACTTTTGAATTTCTACCAACAATGGTTTATGAATGCCCTGCAATGTAGCTATTGACCCATGAGTCTTTCTACTTAACACATCTGCCACAACATTGGCCTTGCCTGGGTGGTAGTTGATCACACAATCATAGTCTTTTACATGTTCCAACCATCGACGTTGTCTCATGTTTAGCTCCTTCTGAGTGAAAAAGTACTTTAGACTTTTATGGTCAGTATAGATCTCACATTTGGCCCCATATAGATAATGTCTCCAAATCTTCAATGCAAAGACGACAGCTGCCAACTCGAGATCGTGAGTTGGGTAGTTCTTTTCATACTCTTTCAACTGTCTCAAGGCATAAGCAATTACCTTACCATGTTGCATTAGAACGCAGCCAAGCCCTTTTTTCGAAGCATCACTGTAGATGACATACCCTTCATTATCTTGTGGAATCGTTAGGATAGGCGCTGAAGTCAAGTGTTTCTTTAACTCTTGGAAACGTTGTTTACAGTCTGGAGTCCATTGAAACTTTACGTTCTTCTTGGTTAACTGGGTTAATGCTGAGGCAATTCTAGAAAATCCCTCGACAAACCTTCGATAATAACCAGCTAACCCAAGGAAACTACGAACTTCACCCACGTTTGATGGTGTCGACCAGTTTTGGACAGCCTCAACCTTGCTAGGGTCTACTGCAATCCCTTCATTTGATACGATATGTCCCAAGAATGGTACCCTATCTAGCCAGAACTCACACTTCTTAAATTTAGCAAAGAGTTTGTTGTCTTGAAGTATCTCAAGCACTAATCGTAGATGTCGCTCATGTTCTTGTTTAGATCGTGAGTAGATCAAAGTGTCATCAATGAAAACTATGACAAACTGATCTAAGTATTCTTTAAAAACTCGATTCATCAGATCCATGAAAGCTGCTGGAGTGTTTGTCAAACCAAAAGACATTACTAAAAACTCGTAATGCCCATATCTAGTGCGAAAGGCAGTTTTTGGAATGTCTTCTTCTCTGATTCTTAGTTGATGATATCCCGACCGCAAATCAATTTTGAAAAAATAACTAGCACCTTGGAGTTGGTCAAATAAGTCCTCAATTCTTGGCAACGGGTACTTGTTCATTATTGTCACCTTGTTCAGCTCTTGATAGTCCATACACATCCTCATCGAGCCATCTTTCTTCTTTACAAACAGAACTGGAGCACCCCATGGAGAGAAACTTAGTCTGATATATCCTTTATCTAAAAGATCTTGGAGTTGGTCTTTGATTTCCTTGAGTTTAGTAGGGGCCATGCGATATGGTGCCTTTGATATTGGAGCTGTTCCAGGCAATAAATTGATGACAAAATCAATCTCTCTTTTTGGTGGCAAACCAATGAAATCATCTGGGAATACATCTGGATATTCTTGAACCACTGGGACTTGTTCAAGGAAAGGATTCATCTTTGATTCCTCCATTATTGAAGCTAGATAAGCTACACAACCTTTGTTTAACAATTGGCGAGTCTTCATAGCGGTGATTATAGGAATAGAGGGCTTTGACTTTGCTCCCGAAAAGCAAAAACTAGGCATATTTGGAGGCTCGAATACCACTTCTTTCTTATAACAATCAATCGTAGCATGATACCTTGATAGCCAGTCCATCCCTAATATGATATCAAAGTCCTAGACATACAGCACTAAAAGATCTGCTGGCAGTTCTTTTCCATCTACTATTATTGAACAATCACATAAAACATAATTTGAATTCATTATAGCTCCAGAGGGTGTGGACACACTAAACTGTGTATCTGTTTGCGTAAGTGGTTTCTCCAATTTCTCAGCAAAAGATGGACTAAGAAATGAATGAGTAGCCCCATAGTCAATCAAGACATTGGCGGGTACATTACATACATACATAGTGCCTACATTAATTCAATGCATGAAGTTAAATCACACTCAACAAATGAAATAATTAAATAAATATATATAGGTACTTGTCACTACAGTTGAGGCCTCTTCAGACTCTTTCTTAGACATCGTAAAAACTCGTGCTTGAGTTTTCTTTTGCTCATTGTTGCTACTACTAAAAGACCTTTCCTTGCAATTATTTGCGAAGTGACCAGGCTTTCCACATTTAAAGCACACACCCGTACCCATAAGACATTCGCCAAGATGTTCCTTGCCACACTTCGAGCAAGTCTTCCTCGGTTGCATGTTTTGGTAATGGCCCTTGTTGTTGCCTTGGTCGTTTCTTCTTTTTTGACCACTGTTCTTCCAAAACTGTGCTTTAGAATTTCCACCATTGAACTTGTGAGCACTTGGCTAGGCCTTATTCTCTTCCCTATCTAAGAGTTGAGCTCTTTCCACCAAAAGCAACTTACTAACCACTTCTCTATAGGTCGTTAATTCGAATGGTATCACTGCTTGCTTTATACGAGACTTCAGTCCCTCCTCAAAGCGCCTTGCTCTTCTTTCTTCTGTTGCTACCAAGTCTGGGGCAAACTTTGCCAGACGAGCAAATTCAGCCTCATATTCAGTAACTGTTCGGCTCCCTTGCTCTAACTTAATGAACTCTCTCTCTTTGTGCTGGCGTACGCTTTTTGGAAAATAATTGCTGTTGAAGGCCTTTGTAAACATCTTCCAAGTGAATGGTCTAGTATCCTTCTCGTGTTGGCGCTGAACCATCAACCACCAATCGTAAGCATCTCCTTGAAGCATGTAAGCAGCAAATGTAACCTTCTCTTGTTCTGTGCAGCTCATAACCGAAAATGCCTTCTGAATTTCAATTAACCATTTTTCAGCTTCTAGAGGGTCGGTGGTGCCAGCAAATGATGGTGGAGATAACTTCTTAAACTCTGATATCTTTCCTTGTTCACGGGTTTGGTCATTCCTCACGGGTCGATTGTTTTGCCCAAGTAAAGCTAATGCTTGCATAAAAGCCTCCATTGTCATTGGGGTCCCTGTGCTATTGCCTGACCCCTCTAGACGAGCTTCAGATGTTTCTTCGTGAGCTTGAGAATGAGTAGCGGGGGCCATACTGGAATGCAAATACTTATTTATTTATTTATTATTATTGCTTTTAATGAAATTTTATTAATACTATATTGCAACTACAACATTTATACTTCAAATAATTATTTACAATCTAAGAGATAAAATTCAACATTACCAAATGATCGCGAGAGGACTCCTTGGCGGCGTGACCCAGTACTAGACTTTTTTTTTTTAAAAGTCTACAGAATCGATTTTAAAACTCTTAGTTCTGATACCGATACTGTAACACCCCAAGTCCAGAAATTCTAGACTTAGAAATGTTAGCATTTAATTACCATTAAACAACAAGATGTAAATGCGGAAAAGTACATAAAATTTTCATTCTATTTTATTTTATTTTGAAATACAAAATAAATATTAATGACTCTCAATAATATTAATTAAAAGCAATAATTTGCATAATACATTTTATGCCCAATTTCTTATTGAATAAACACAATATTTGCAGAAAACCTCGTAGTTTGGTTAATTAAAATAAGTAAAAAATAGTATTCCAATAACATTAATCGGCCTAATGCGTCTTATTTCTGAAATAATAACAAACATTAAACTTGGATTCAAATAATACTGAGTCCGTCTCGCCCCAAGTAGTCGTCTCGAATCATCTAGCTCTCATCATCTGAAAAGTGGAGAATATGGAATGAGCTAACGCCCAGTAAGCAAACCTCATACACATGATAATGTATGCTTATGATATGCATTAGTTTCAAGTAGTTTTATAGAATATGTATCCCGTATTTTCTTATCCTTTAAAAACTTTAACATTGTGAGCTAACTTTTGTGTATCGCCTATCCAATCAGTATGCAGTGGGCCATTATTATTTGGAACCCGATCCATCTACCGGTAGCACCACAAAGCGGTTAAACATTAAACATTCAACATTCAACATTCAACATTATCATTCGTCGGGTGCGTTGGTCCCCCACGCCCCATTTCCCACTCACACCTTTCATGGCATAGGCGAACACCATTTCATTTATAAAATTTGGGATACATATCTTTCTTAAGTAAAATATAAATTTTAAACATTATCATTTAAATCTTTACTTTATTCACGCTTATGGATGCATTAACATGAATGTTCATGTAACAATATGTCGTGTGAAACATTAATGAAATATAAATGCATATAAAACTACATCAAAATATATCATGTTCACATAATGGCTATTAATGTAACACATCTAGACATTTAACATTGCATTCTAAAAATAAATTCTAGGAGAGGTTTACTTACCTCGAATATGTAGAATTTTACTTTGAAATAGCAAGTGGAGCTGTCCTTGGCCACCCAAGAAGTCAACGCGCCAAGAGTCCTATGTCATTATCTTTAAATCAAAAACTTGTACATACTCATTCTTTATTTTTATTATATAACCCACTTAGATGCACTTAAGTAACGAGCCATTACACTTTAAATATGTATATATATAAGAATATCTTACATTAAGGATATTAAAATAAACTAACCAAATCAAACACCTTAAACATAAAAATTTAACTATATACAACTTTTAGATATTTAAAATATTAATTGGAGATTCCTACATTTAAAAGGAGAAAAATAGGGATTCAAACAACTTTATTTCTAAAAAAGAAATTATTTAGTATCCTATTTTGCTTGCTATAAAAGAACCAAAAATTTAAAAAAATTGAACATATAACAGAGACCCAGAACTCAGACTATGAATTGATAAATTTAATAACCAAAAATTGTTACTTTAATTGATTATTTTAGAGGTATACATACCAACTAACAGATCCGTACACACATCACTCATATTTGAAACAAGAAATCAATTCATTACACCATTTAATCCTAATTGACAACACTAATTAATCCCTGCAAGGCTGACACATGATCTAATCCCAACCATTTCCTTGAAACATGAGCCCACCATATAAAAATCAATCATTCATCCATGCAAAAGAAAATAATACTATTTCGACTTACATGGTGACGTAAAATACAATTAAAAAGTGGAACGGCAGATGAAAGTACTTTGGGGATTGTGGTGCAGACTTGATTTAATTTGCAAGAATATATAAAAATAAAAAAAAATAATGACTTCTAACCTAATGGCGTCCATTTAGGTATATCATATGCTAATTAAGTAAAGAGATTCCTTATTTACATATATTAACTTATTTAATTTTTAAATTGATTCTATTAGCAACTGAACTTTTAAAAATTCTGCCCAATTATTTAATATATCAAATTACACAAAAATGTATTTAAATAAAAATAGAACAATCTTCCAACTCGGTAGTTAAGTTCAAATTAAAGATATAAGTACATAATAATATAAAGATATTATATATTTTAATCTAACATTAATAAGATTATATGCATGTTATTATTAAATTATGAGGCACGTTGATCGTCTAAGGCGTCCACGGTACATTCCACTGCAAAACAATAGTTAGTTACAAGAACGTAAATTCATTAATTTAAGAATAAATCGTAATATTTATACGAACATCATAATAAAATTATAATAATCTTGTAAATAGATATGTGGCGTTACACTGACCCTCTCTACCTCCTGCTTGGCCACAGCCAGCAGCTTGTCCTTTTCCATCACGACGATCTCTAAGCTGCTGTTTGCGGTGGCTAACGCAGTCTCAGCCGCAAGGGTCCAGTCTTCGGCCAACTTCTGAGCTTCATCGATGCACTTTTGAGAAGCCTCGGCAGACATCTTCTAATCGTGAGCTTGTTTCAAACTCTGATTGGCAGCTTTCAGCTCGATTTCATACTTACCCATCATATCAGCTTCCTTCGTCACAACCAAGTCTAGCTTGAACTGGAGAGCCATCTTCTCAGACTCTAGATGTGCCTTCTCGAGACTCATGGCCTTCAGGTCTTCAGACAGCTTCCTGGACTTCGCCTCTTCCTCGCTGCACTGGCCATCAAAACCTTTGAGAGTACTGAATAACTCCTTGGTCATAACCAACTCCCGTATCAAGTTCATCTTTTCCATCTGCAGCCACTCCCGCAATGTGGCTTCCTCAGCCGCTTTTTCCCATTTCTGTGTCCAATATTTGTGCATGCTCGCCGCCATCATCGTAGGATGGAAGGGAGTAGTTCCATCACAGAAGTTTCTAATTCTCCCTGGTGCTGGGAAATGTGGACACAGTTCTCCTGACCAGTCGAGGAGCCAAAATTCTCCGCGCCCTCCGTCCTTCCATCAGGGTGTGGCGAAGACCAGTGCCTTTTCTCAACCCGCTTCGTCTTAAGGGCATTCTTCATAAACCCTTCCGCAGTCGCGGGAGCCTTCCTCTTCCAAGCGGCAGCCTTACCCGTGTTTTTAGCAATTCTCTTTTCCTTATCTTTGGAGAGAGCGGAGTCAGGAGGAGGATGGAGAGATGAAGGCGAGGTCGGGAGAGGAACAGTCTGTCTGGGAACTGGAACATCGGAGGCTGGAGGATGGACTGTCCTTAACATTGTGGCCTCTTGGACCTCTTACGACAGACAAGATGCCTCCTGCGGGAGAGCCTGGGCCGTAGAACCCTCTCCACTGGCAGGACGAAAGAGGCGGGGTGCAAGAATCTCCTTATACTTGAAAGCTGCTGACATAAACACCAAGATGCAACTTATTAAAGCAACTTTCCATAGCAAAACCAGTATATCGCAACTTACGAGACTCACCCATCAGTCCATGGCAGATCAATAAATTGTCGTCTTTCAACAAGTTGTTGAGACTCTTGAAGTCAATGTTAAGCGCTCGCACCCTGTCCCACTTTGACCTCAACTCTCTCTGGTCTCTCTTCGGGATAGGTGGCTTCTCGCAGTCTGCAAAAGTAAGCAAGACATTAAGTTAGGAACTATGATCAAAATCCATACAAAGACAATAGTATATACCAAGTTCTCCAAATTGACGGAGAATAGATACGTGAGGAAGAGGGTCCTCTGGTATAAACTTCCAGTCCTCACCTACGAAGATGAACCTCTCCTTCCAGTTATGCACTTTGTTGGGACTGTCAGTAGCCGTCTTCTATTTTTGACCTGGCTGGGGAGAGATGTTGTACCAGCCCGTGGATCGACACGGCCGGTATATAGATTCAAACTCTCTCAAGGTCAGGTTTTCTCCCGCCTCGACAATGCCCCACAATAGGTATAAGGCCACCATATGCCCCCAGCCATTCAGTGTGTTATCTGGCAAGGGGCTAGATTCCAGTCTTTCAGAACATCGCGGAAGAAATGGTGCATAGGCAGGCCAAGGCCCTACTGCTTCGCAGGTTCGTAATTTGTGACGAATCCTTCAGGTGGATCGTCAGCGCATTCATCTGAACCCGGAGCCCTGAGTGTCACGGACACAGGAATGTCATAGGATAACCGTATGTCCTCCAACTCCGCCTTAGTGATCCTCAAACAAGCCATGGACACTTCGATGGCCGACCGCTTGAGCTCCTCGTCGAGCGCCTTGGCTGCCGAGGCATCCTACTTATCGAGCGATCCCCTCATCTCAAGTACCCCAGCGTTAGGCCGACCTTTTTCCGTGGCCTCTTTTGGCGATCCGGTTGGGCAAGCCCCCCTCGCACTTGTGGACAGGGTAGACGGGTGTGCGACTGAAGGCGTTTGGTTCACTTTCCCTACAACCTCAAATGATCAAGAAGATGAGGCGGATGACGGTGACTCACCCCGAATACTAAGGTTTGTCCAAGCGTCCGATTGATTCTGCGAGTCATCGTGTCCAGATGACATTACAACCCCTCTCAGTTCTGAAAGATTATACTTCTACTATCGTTGGAACTTGTGGCAGGGTATAATCTCCAAATTACGGACGCAAGAAATAATTACGAAAGTAGACTACGGAACAAGGGCCTTCGCCAGCAAAGGCCCAGCAAAAGTCCCATATAAGCCCAGCAAGGGCCTCTCAAATTCTAAGAAGGCCTCGGAGGCCCATCAAACACCTTAGCATTTCTGAATCAACAGATTTGCAAGGCCCATAGAGGGCCTCGACATTTATGGCAAACCCAAAAGGCCTCGCCAGGCTTCGTATTCATTATAACTAGCAGGCATCACAATATTTTGGAATGACCAGAGAAATAATTGAAGGCAGATTGCGTTGGATTCGCATACGGATCATCATAAAGAAACCAAATCGTAATCTCCTAAAGATTAGGCAACGTGATAAACTCAAATGAGGTAGATAATCTTGGGGATTGCCCTGACAATCAATCATTCCTATCGCATAAGGAATGAGGATCCGATCAAGTATCTAATCGATTTGTTTCCTAAATCAATTAGGGCTCTTGTGCTATAAATACAACGTCTCCGGTTGTTCTAAGATACGCTCTTTTTGCACTTAAATTTCACCCTAAACTTTGCTCAAATCTCTGTCTGCTTGTCCCTCCCACATCCAATTACTTTTGCCCCCTGTGTATTATTATTGATACCGGCAGTTGACTTGATCGTTGGAGTACTAATGATCGTCGGACCCTTTTTCCAGGAGATTTTGGTGTCTAACGATTGTCTGAGTGTGCAGGTAACATACAAGTTGGCAGATGAGTGATTGGAGATCTGTTGACACGTGGACGGTGTAGGTTCTGACGTCAACATAGTCATCTAAAAAGCTTAATGGACTGAGTTTCACATACTATTAATATCTTATAACTCTTTTCGTAGCTTTTTTGACTTAAGTGAAAAGGCCCGTAGGGGTTTTTCAAAACCTGGTGCCCTGAGGTTCAAAAGACCTGGGAGTCATCGACCTAAAGCTCGTTACATGAGTCATCTAGAAAGCTTAAAGGATTGAGTTTTGCACATAAGATTTGTATAAAAAAAAATTCTACTAAAGCCAGTGAAAAATCCTTTACAAAGTAAACATGGGGATTAGATAACTAATGTGTTTGACTTCCTTATTAGAAACTTCCTGGTCGAGAGCACTCAAAAATAAAAGAATCTTCATAAACCTAGTTTGTCACTATTATTAGCTTTCTCAACCAGCTTCGAGGAAGAAAATAATGAGTGAATTGTAACCTTTGAAACAAAATCTTGGGATTTGAAAGAAAAAATCATTTTGGAGGAAAGTGTACCTTACTAGAGGGAAATGAAAAGTTGATCAAATAGTTGGGCTATCACCACCATAGAAATTAAGTAGATCGGATTAACTGCTCTCACACACATATCAAGTATGGCTTAAGTAGATACATGTTTGCAATAGTAATACATGGATACTCGTCATGAATTATAAGTTGTTGCAAACGAAACAAGAACGGCAAGTTATTCATGTTGTTAATTGTGTTACTGTTTATTTCATTTTATGCATAATTGTCTTTAGTTATTATATTCGATCACGAATAAAATTTCAAGTTTGGGAGTGTTTGATAAGTACAATTTTGTACTTATTAGAGCTCACAAAAAAAGACGATTATGAGTACTTTTGCATGTTTTCAATATAATTGTGTGTTGTTTTTGTTCATTATATGATAATAACCAAATTTTAAGTATCGAACAAACAAAAAGAAAGCAAACAGAAGAAAAATAGACTCAATTGAACAAACAAAGAGATTTAAGGGGCTTGGCATGCAAATATCAATGCAATGGTTACGATCGCAAGATAGTGAAATATTCTGCATAACATTATTTGTCACAACCATGCGATTGCATGGCTTTCCGGGCAGATTTTAAGTGGATTTCTGATAGAAGTAAAACTCTACCGAGTCCAGGATAAAACAAATACCTAACACATGTTTTGAAGAGTTGAAGGAGGAGTACAAAAGGCAGAATAGACCACATATTGCGGGAGGCGAATTTTGGGGAAAAAATACAAGAGAATAATCGAAGATCAAGAAACGGATTGAAGATTCTTATGCCGAAATCATGGGTTGTATCTCTAATTTCTTCTTTTTCATCTGGAACATGATTAATACAATTCTTGTATTATTTTACGAAATCATGTCCGACTAAATTACTTGTTGCTATGATGAACGATGAAACCTCGTGTTTTTAATTAATTACAAGTTTTTTCGTTTTAGTAATTAATTGCTTTTGGGCTGATTATTATTTATTCATTGTTTTTAATGTTTTATGCTTAATCACCATTATAATGTTTTGTGATCTTTATTGAAGTCGAGAGATTCAATATAGACTAAGCACGTAGTTTTGAATAACATATGGTCCAATAATAGATAGAAATTACTATTTTGCCTTATGAATTCCGGTTAGGTGTTCTTGTGATTTAAATACATATTTTTATGTTCGAAACTTAATTAGAGATAATTAAATTCGCATATTGATATATAATTAATTGACCATCGAGATAGGCTTTTGATTATTATAGGATCACCGATTTTTAATCCAAGTTAATTATAAGCTAAATCGATTAAACGAATAATTAATTAAGGAACGTGTAGGTGGATTCACAAATCTTAGTGTTAGTAAAATTTGAATTCGTTCTCACAAATTCACTTTGATTGCTTGATAATTTAGATTTAATTAAAGATAATTAGAATAGTTTTAGAATTAAAATCAAAACGAATCTATGTTCTTTACATTGTTAAAACTCGAACTATAAATTAATAGGTTAATTGATAATTAGTCCTCGTGAGTTCGTCCACTTGTTAACGATCCATCCACTTGCAAGATTAAAATCAAACAACAGTTGTTGCCTACGTGTCAATCTACTTTCTAGATGGCCCAAACAAGAACTCCACGCGAGTTAGAAGTATAACATATTTGAAAAATGCTTTTTTGCATAAATGGTCCCTGACTTTTGTACTTACTGTGGGTTGAGGGTCTATCGTTTCATTTTTGACAGTTTAGCCCTTATTTTAAATATTTTTGGCGACAATAGTCATTTATGTTAATTTCCGTCCAATTCCACCGTTAAATGAGCGCGTGTACTACACATTTGACCATGGAAAATTTTGAAAATAAAAAGTAAAGGAAAATTTGCTGCAAAAGTCCCAAACTTTTCAAAAAGTGCCGAAAATTCTCCAAACCTTCTAATCCTAACACATATGACTCAAACCTGTTTTAAAATTTTACCCCTAGCTTAAATAAATTAAAATTAACTCCTAAACCTTTTCAAAAATACAATAAGTCTTAAATCTTTTTATTTTTTACAGAGTTATACTTAAAATAATAAAAAATGTGTCATCAAGTCTCAAAACTTTTAATTTTGTTCACAAAATGATATTTAGTCTCTACAAATTTTGTCCAGTGGTCTGTTAATTAACAAAAAAATTATCCATGATCAAAATTTGACCAATTTAAAATTTGTAGAGATTCTAAGAGTCCGTTTGTTTTCAATTTTTATTTTGCTAAAAAATTAAAGTCAAAGTCAATAATTAATTTTAACCACACAATAAAAGTTAAAATTAATTATTGACTTTGACTTTAACTTTTTAGCAAAATCAAAATTAAAAACAAACGAGCTCTTAGAGTCTCTACAAATTTTGTCAAGTAGTTCATTAATTAAAAAAAATTATACCCATGATCAAAATTTGTCTAATTTAAAATTTTAATTTATTTTTCATACCAATTACTAAATAATAATTAAAAATAATTTATTATATTTTATTATTCAAAATAATTTTTTGAAAAAAAAAACAAAAATATCATCATCCCAACATATTCATCTACCCAACCACCCTACTCCCTCACCGAAAACTAGGGAGAATTTTCTCCCTCGTAACCGACACCGGTAAAGGTTGCCAGTGTCGGAAACATGGGGGGAACATTCTCCCCATACTCTAAATCTCATGCTACAAGGCCAAAACAGCAATCACGTCATTTTCCTCCAGCAAGTTTACCTCATAATATGCCCTATGAAACACCTCTAATTCATATGAAAAATCCAAGTTTTCACGATTATTGGCTTTCTCCTACCTTTTCACCATTGCCGTCTCCATCTCCATCACCATCACCATCACCATTACCATCACCACCTATGTACATTCCTGATAGTCATATATTAAAGCCCCTTTTACGGTCTGAAAGTGCCCTGTTGGAATACTTGTATCTAGGCTTTGTACTCTCACTTCAATGCCCAAAAACCAATTGTTGCCTCCGTCACCTTCCATGGGATTTGGTCAATTTTATGGGGGTGGGGGTGGGATGGGGTGGATTTGGTCGAAACCAATGAGAAAAAATCTTCCTGGTTTCACAGAACTATGGAGGAAATGTTCCCCCCATGTTTCCAGCACCGGCAACTGTTGCCAGTGCCGGTAACAAGTAGAGAAATTCTCTCCAGTTTTCGGCGAGTGGAGGGGGTGGGGTGGTTGGGTAGATGAATGAGTTGGGATGATGATCTTTTTTGTATTTTTTCCAAAAAATTATTTTGAATAATAAAATAGAATAAATTGTTTTTAATTATTATTTAGTAATTGGTATGAAAAATAAATTAAACTTTTAAATTGGTCAAATTTTGATCATGAGTATAATTTTTTTGTTAAGTAACGGACCACTGGACAAAATCTGTAGAGATTCTAAGAGCCCGTTTGTAATGTGTGGTTAAAATTAATTATTGACTTTGACTTTAACTTTTTAGCAAAATCAAAATTGAAAACAAACGGGCTCTTAGAGTATCTACAAATTTTAAATTGGTCAAATTTTGATCATGAGTATAATTTTTTTGTTAATTAACGGACCACTTGACAAAATATGTAGAGACTCTAAGAGTCCAAATCCTGCGATCGCAGAAATTTTGGACATCCTACGATCGCATCAAATGTTAACCATGCGATCGCATGGTTAACTTGGATGCTAAACTTGAATTTCTCTCTTTGATATTTGCACGACAAGTCCTTTAAGTATCTTTTGTTAGCAATTAAGTCTCATTTTCTTCTATTTGCTATCTTTTTGTCAGATTGACATTTGAATTTGATTATTTCCTAAAATAATAAGAAAACAACGCACCATTAAACTAAAAATAATTAATATGACTCATAATCGTTCTTTTTTGTGAGCTCCAAGAAGTACAAAATTGTACTTATCAAAAATCTTACAAATCATTAATGTGAATGTATTAAATATTATTCATAATAATCTTCTTAAATATTTAATTGAAGATGTGTAAATTTTTTTATTGGAAGAACAGTTAAGAAGACATAGAATTGAGACGAAAAATCTCAACTCGGTCAAAAGCTTTGCCTTTACATGAAGACCATGCGAGCTACAAAATAAGTACAAAGTTAGTGAATCAAACTGTATTGCTGCCAGACGACGTGCATGAGAGTCAAATTATACCTTCACGTGGTAGGTGGGCAATGGCCTACGTGTCAATCTACTTTTTAGATGGCCCAAACAAGAACTCCACGATAATTGGAAGTATAACATATCTGAAAAATGATTAGTTTACATATTCTCTCTTTATTTGGAGTGTGTTTTAAAATGCCCAAAATTTACCTTTTTAAAAAGTAAATTAAAATTTGCTTTATAGAATAATAAGTTTTAACAATAAAAAATAAATAAATAAATTTAACCACAACTTCCTCCAAGATAAATGACGCAATCTTCCAAATATATGGGAATGATTAAAGAAAAAAATGTAAAATTACAAGAATCATCAACCAAAACAAACACTAACTTCTGAATTAATTAACTATTAATTTGATGATCCACCAACAATTTCATCCATGAAAACCTTAAGATTCACATTAGAAGAACCACTTTCTTTAACTGCTTCCTTAGCCAGATTTTTCCATTTTTGAGCTTGCTTTCTCATTTCTTCTCCTCTCTCTCCATTACCCATAACAATTTCTAAGCACCTCGCAATCTCATCCGCCATTACAATTCCTCCATCAGCGGCGGCGGAAGCGGCAGTCTTCACTTTCAGCCCAGTCTTCCAATAATCTTGCACAAGTTTTGAATTCGTAAGTTGATCAGTCCACTGTGGAAAACCCACCACCGGTACACCGGAAACCAAACTTTCCATAATAGAATTCCACCCGCAATGAGTCAGGAAACACCCTACTGAAGAATGTGACAGAACCTCTAATTGAGAACACCACTGAACAATCATTCCTTGTCTTTCCAGTTCTTGTTTGCAGCTTAGCCTGTCCTCTAATTTCTCGCCATTTTCTGCTGCTCTAATCACCCACAGGAATGGTTTGTGGGTTTTGATCAACCCTTTGGCAATCTCTTCCATTTGTAGTTTCGAAACCTGGGAAAAACTACCAAAAGCTACATAAGTAACAGATAATTTTTCTTTTGAATTCAACCAGTTTATGTAATTATCTGTAGTCTTCTTTATGAGATCACCTCCAAATGAATTGTCAGAGGGATCCTTATAGTCTAAAAACGCAGAAGGAATCAAGGGTCCTATGCCCATTAAATCATACTTATTTATAGTCCTTAAGGGCTCAAATTCCAGTTCATCAAATGTGTTCACAAGTACTTTCTGCTTCGTACCAGCTCTATCAAGAAGCTCAAAATGCTCTCTGAAAATGGGCAGTGCAAAATTGTATACAACGGGGCTTGAAGAGAGCATAAACGAAGGCAAATCACCAGGACTCAACAATGGCAGCCCTGGAACTGGAAGTTCAATAGTTTCAGTTTTTCCTGTGAAATCCACATGATTATTGCAATGAAAATAGTAAATGTCAAAAAGAGTTGCTGGTTGAGTCCAAAGAAGGGTAGAAGGGATTCGAAGCTTATCCGCCATTTGACCCGCCCATGTAACAAGAGTAGTGTACACTATGTGTTTGATTGAATGCCCTCCTTTTTCGTTAGCCATTATTAGGTTTTTCAGAGCTTCGGAACCGGAAGTTCTGAGAGAAGAAATGTAAAGCTGCACATCACCAGCACTTGTCCAGCCATTGTCATAGCCATCACAAAAGGGAGCAAAAGTTATAGCTTGTATTAATGGTGAGGGAGATTTCAACATTCGACGAATGGCAGATAAACTTGTGAAGAAGGTGATCTTGGCTCCCATTTGAACAAGGCGCTTTGCGAATTGGAGGGTTGGATTTATGTGACCCTGCCCCGGAAAGGTCACAAGGAGGATATGGCAGTGCTCCACCATCTTGTTACTTTTCTCAAGGGGTTTTTCCAGAAAATAGTTTGTGACTTCGTGTTGTAGCCTTGTAGGCTGTATTCTGGGCTGTGGGATTTAATAGCAGGTTGATGACGTAAATATATGACGTCAGTGATGATAAAAAAGTCTCTGTATAATTCAAACAGAAGAGAAAAGAATCGGTATCCAGATCGTTTCACCGATTGACTGTAGCCATTCAACAAAAAAACTTTATAACCTTACCCCACTCCCTCTCCAAAATATCAGGCACGCCCCGCACTCCCCTGCAAAAAACTAAAAAGCCCACTCCCTCTCAAAATATCAGGCACAATTTACTTTTTATAGCTCCCCCACCCTTTATTTACTTTATCCAATCGCTTTATTAAGGTTGAACTCCAAGGCTCTCACCACCCCAGTCCTAGAACGGGTACCCAATTGCTTTATTTATTTTA
The DNA here is from genome assembly GCA_030279155.1 of Forsythia viridissima. Classification (NCBI taxonomy): domain Eukaryota; kingdom Viridiplantae; phylum Streptophyta; class Magnoliopsida; order Lamiales; family Oleaceae; genus Forsythia; species Forsythia viridissima. The sequence continues at coordinate 7,978,018 of CM059036.1, forward strand.
CTCAAATTTAACTAATATAAAATGTTTTCAATTATTTTTGTTCTCTAAATTTATTTTATCAAATTTATCTCACACTTATTATTTTTCATATTTTCAAAAGTTAGTAATAAATTATTAATTTATTTTTTATTTTTTTTATTTATACTGATTTATTTTTTGTAATTTGCAAATTAGTTGTAACATTGATAATAATTTTTTATGTTTTTTTTATTTGCACATATAATTAATGTATTTTATTTCGGTAAATTTTTTGTAGGGATAGAATTTGAGAGTGGTGATAATATATATGTTTTTTAAGTTACTATCAGTGTCATTTCTCACGTTGGTCAAAAATTCGAATCATCCGATGAAACATGCTTACTTGATGCACGCTTGAACACTTGTCACTAATTTATTACTTCAAATGTAATATTACTTTCTTCTATTTGTGTGTAAATTATCAACTGAAGCAAATTTATTATGCACACATTATTTATTTATCATAATTTGTTAAGTAAAATTTAATTTGTTACTCAAATATAAACTAATTAATTAGTCTCACTGTAATCTTAATAATAAAATCAACGTTAACTATATTATTTATTATATGATATAAATAATATTTAACTCAATAAATATTATTATATATTATATTTTTTTAAAAAAATAGAATGAATGTAATAATAAAAAAATTTATTTTTAATTTAATAAATTTAATTATATTAATAATGTGGTTGTAAATTTGATGGTAAATAAATAAGTGATGAATCGGAATCGGAATCGGAATCGGAATCGGAATCGGAAGGGGAGGGGATTTGTTTTGTTATAGGGGGTGGGCGCCTTTTTCTCTCAATCGGGGAAATGATTTGAACTTCGATTCGGGGCCCAGATCTTCTCTTTCAAACAGAAATGAACCTGTGAGCTCCAGTGGTGCCCATTGTCCACTAGACATCAAAAAAGTGTAAGCCTTTTTCACCCGTCCGCACAATGCCCCACACCTACCTCTATAACGAAAATAAAAGCATGTTTAGTAGTGTTGAAATTGTTTTGAAGTACTTATATTATAACTTAGTGGTGAATATGTTAATAAAAAGTGATTTGTAAATTATAGATTCTATAAAATATATAAATAAAAATTATATTTGACTAATTTGATAAGTTGAAATTATATTTAACTAATTTGATAAGTTGAAATTATAATTTAAACAATTCTAATAATGTGAAATTTGCGTTAAAGGATGTCGGACTTTTGTTCCAATTCCCACCCCACCCCACCCCACCCCACCCCAGCTGTCAGCCCATGGGTCTAGATCATTCCTCATAATTCAAAACATGGTAGTTGCTGATGTGTGTTGCACATGTTGTAACTTTATTTTCTTTTATTCAAGACCAATCATGAGGCTTTGTTTGAATCTCGCAAATATTAAGGCTTTGTTTAATTTTCCTTAAAATATTATTAAAAATATAAAATCAGAATTAACAATTTAATTTCAACAACACATTTTAGAAAGCCATACAATTTTTATCTACTTTTATTAAAATCTGCTAAAAAATTTCTTAACAAAACCAAACAGACTTGAACTTCGTTTTCTTTCATAATTAAATATTTATACGATATAGTTTATATCACATTAAAATATATAAAAATGATGATTTATCGTGTTCTATTATTACTTAATTGTTAAATTTTCAATTTAAGTAATTCAATTATTTATTATTTTCAAAAGATACAAATGAAAATGATCATAAAATTTGTGAAATAACATTAATATTAATTGTACGTAATCTAAGGATTTGAATGCAAAAAAATAAAGAGAAAATTTTGTCTACCGCGACACTACTTCAACATTAGGTAATTCATTATATCTTCAATTTATTTCTCATGAGAGAATTTTATTAAAAAGAGGTTGTTGAAATATATATTAAACAAATTTAGATGGTACAGTGAATATAATTTTATTTTTTAATTAATGTTATTAGAAAAACATATCAAACGAGACATAAAAGAGAAACCACTATATCCCCTTTTATTATATTTAGGGTTAATTATACTAATGGTCTCTATTGTTTTAGGTTTGTAACGATTTTATCTCTATTTTTTTTAACAGATATCATCACCATTCTTCCATTTATACTCACAGATGGTCCCCAAATCACTATTTTTCACTATTCTAACGATTATTGGACAATTGTGCCCCTTGACTTAAATAAATTAAAATAATAAGAAAAAATACAATGAAAGCATTGCAATTGGGCCCTTAACCTTTTCAAAAGTACAAATAAATCCTAAACTATTTTATTTTATTTAATAAGTGTTCTTCCCCAACTAAAAAAGAACATCCACCTCCACCTCCTTCCCATTGAAGAGATGGAGATCTAAGCTGCCATTGGGCATGAATTCATACACAAGTAAGTGCTCTCTTTTTTCATGGCACCAACCAACAAGTTGGACAAGATTTCAGTGTTTTAATCGACTGATAATCTTCACTTCTAGTGCATACTCCCGATGACCTGTTTGGAATCCTTTGAAGTGCAACGTATGAATTTGAATCTTTCCATCAATGTCTCGCCGCTTACACATGACGGATCTCGGCTGTATAGCCTGCGACGCCTTAACCGATCTCAGGGCCAGCAAGGAAGGCTAGCTAGTCGACAATGGCACGCCCGACCCTGACAAAAACCAATTTTCTCATTCCCCATTCCCATTCCATTCATCATGTTTCTTTAGAAGAACTTTGTGTGATCCTCAGTTGGTATCTAAATGTGCAGCTTCCACTTGTTCTGACAATATTTTACCACTAGAACCATGCCCACCAGCTCTGCCATAGGAATTGCTGTGATCAGGAGCACTTGGCACTGAATATCTATTATAAACTAGGGGACCCGCTGCTGTGCCCGTACATGGAACTTTCCGTTCATTGGTGTTACAATAGCCCATTGGGGGTCCATAATAACCCTTATAAGCCATTGGTCCTGGGTAAAAACTAGGCCTAAACGGCATACTTGGATGTGCAAAGGCATCAGGCATCTGCGGCCTGTATATATCTCTGTTTTTTGGATAGGGTCCTCGAAGATTGGTCCCCGACGGAGGAACTGGCCGTGAACCTGCTAAACTTGGAGGTGGAATTTGAGGACGATAGTAAGGAAATGGTTCCATAGGAAAGCCACCAGGAGCGTTGTGGCCACCAAATGGGGGTCCCCCATGAGGACCTCTATACCAAACACCAGCTGAAGCATTTATTGGAGGACCACGCCATGCATCAAAATGCGTCCGAGGATTTATTTGTATTTTTGAATAGGTTAATGGCCCAATTGTAATGCTTTCATTGTTTTTTTCTATCATTTTAATTTATTTAAGTCAAATGACAAAATTATCCAAGAATTGTCAGAATAGTGAAAAATAGTGATTTGGGGATCATTTATGAGTATAAATGGAAGAATGTGAATGATATCTGCTAAAAAAAGAATAGAGATAAAATCGTTACAAACCTGAAAGAATAGGAACCATTAGTGTAATTAACCCTTATTTTTATTAAAGTCATTCTTTGCCTAACGCCTTCTATTACAAATTAAGGGTCGGGATCCTTATTTGATGCACCAAAGAGCAACTCACGTTGAAATCTAACTTCACGTTTTTTCATAACGTAAAAGCGGCTTTTCATCAACTTTTCAAAAGCCAATGAGAAGTCAGACATATATATATATATATATATATATATATATATATATATATATATATATATATAAGGTTAGGATAAATTATACTTAGGATCCTCAACTTTTTAAAGTTGTCTCAATTTCATTGACGTTCAATTTTATTTGCAATAATTTTCAATATTTCAGTAATTCAGACATACGATTTTTTCTGATAATTTTGCCTTCCAACCTAAATAAACTAAAATGGCAAGAATGAAAAATAAGAGGAAGATTTGTAGCAAAAGTCTCAAACCTTTTAAAAATATATCGTAAAATCCTACACTTTCTAATCCTAATATTTAAGTCAAAAAATTAAATAAAATAAAAGAATTAAAAATAAAATAAGATATAAATAAAATAACATAAAAGAATTAAAAAGAAAAAAGAAAATATCTTAACCCGCCCTCGCCCCCATAAACCGACAATACAAAATTCACGTTATTGTTTATATTATTGTAGCCTTAAAAAAAAGTTGTAGAGTAGTGGAACAAGTGTAGAGAAAGTGTGGTGGTGGACCTAGTGGTGGTGGTGAGAAAAACTCTCACTCTTCACTTATCTCGTGTGACCCCATTTGCAGGGTCCGCCATTAGGACCATTCCCTTGCTTATCTCATTATGCTAAAATCATGTTTCATCATTTTCTGCAAAAAGCCTATAATGCTGCTATTTTTTTTTTTTTTTGGTAAATTTAGGACCGGTCATTGTTCATGTACTTATGGACTCTTAAATCATATGACTCAAACTTAATTCAATTAAAATCACATTTCAGCGCTAAAAGACCAACGTGCCCCAACAATTGCAAAAAGTGCTAATTCAATGATATTGCTTTCTATGATACTGTTTTATTATGATATTGTTTTCTATGATATTATTTTCTATGATACTATTTTATTAAGATACTGTTTTGTGAAAAATGTTTGATACTGTTTTACTTTTAATATTGTACACTAGTTTTCGTTATATTATAGCATGTTTGGCAATGTTTAATAACTCTTTTTTTCTCGAACTTATTTTTAACCACATTCACACAAAAAAAACTACTTTTAAACTTCACCAAATAAACACATATTCAAAATTAAATATTTTATAGTTGAAGTAATGATATTATTCAAAATGCTCCATTAGTACTACAAGATCATTGATACTGTTTTCATTCAAAATGCCGTCGAAAATACTGTTATTTTATTGGGTTGTAATTTGTGTATGTGATACTGTTTTATTAAGATACTTTCATGTATGATACTGATATATTAAGATATATTTATATATGATACTGTTTTATTAAGATACTATTTTAGTATGATACTGTTAAGATATGACAAACTAAATATTGTCGTTTTAAGCTAAAGAGACGACTTCAAACAGCTAAAATATATCTTTAGTAGTAGCAAAGACACTATCTTGACCGGCTCATCGAGAAGACTCTGAAAACATATTATAATATAAATTTTGAGTACGTATGCAAATTCTATGCTTGTTTCTTTAAAGAATGACGATCACGATCCCTCGCGTCCATATAAGCTAAAGCTAGATCATCTCAATCATCAATTTGCTATCTTCAACCATACGATATTGTTATTATGATATTGATACAAATGTGCTTTTGATACTGTTTTCTATTATACTGTTTTATTAACATACTGTTTTCTATAATACAGTATCAAACAACACACATGACAAACAATCAAACAATAAGCTAATGACCAACTTTCGTCAGAGCATGCCCACATCACAATTTTTCATCTCTACAAAAATTCAAGTTACTATTTACAACAACAAATCATGGTCACTCTACAGGAATTCATCAAATTAAACTATTTACAGCAACAAATCATGGTCACTCTATATAAATTCATCAAATTAAACTATTTAAATCAACAAATCATAGCTACTCTACAAAAATTCAAGCTGTTAGCTACACAGTGTGCAGTTGCCAGAAGCCTAACTACAAGCCCATTAATCCACCTCTGCCATAGAAGAAGCACTCTCCGTATGCTGCTCAGCCGCAGTGGAGGAGGTTGTGGAGGTGGAAGAAGACTGCCGCCGCGCCGTGTAGTTGGATTTTAGGACTGACAGTGCGATGGAAAATATGGATCATAGAGGTAATTTTGGGATTAATTTGAAATATTTCTAAAGAGTATGTCTTAATGACAATTTTGAAAAATGTTTTTCCTAATTTGAAATAAGTCACCTACAGATGACTTATAGGCAATTTCCGCTTTTTTTTATAAACTTGTGGTGATTGATTTTTATGTTGTCATGCAGGGCAAGCCTAACCACATAGGGGCCCCTAAACATTCAGACCTAAAAATTTTGGCCCAATTTTTTTTTAAATCAGCCTATATACATATGAAATAAGCCTAAATAGAAAACAAGTTTAAATCTAACCTACATTATCTACTTTAATCTAGTCTTTAAATTGTAGACCATGTAAGTTTCCCTTTAAACTTCATTTTAAAAATCTTTCTATTTAAAAATCTTTATATTGAATTAAAACGATTTTTCAAATTCCAAACATTTTTTCATTCAGGAAAGAAGAAGAAAAATATACCATGTTTTGGCTTGTAGACCTGTTTATATGTATACGGACAAATCCCTGCATATGTTGCATGTATAGTTTTTTTATTATATATTTTATCTTTTCTTTGACATTTTCAACTGTTTTTAATTCGAAAAACTTTATTTGTGTTGAAAAATTAGAAAATTATGCCATGTTTGAGCATGATTTTGCGTGGAACCTATTTTTTATTTAATAAAAACAAAAGTTGATTCGTGTTCTCATCCGCGAGAACATCGAAATAATGTATTTACATGCCCAAAATGATACTTGGGTGAATGGAAAATTGAGACTCAAAGATGGAGTTGGAAATGGTTGGAGGGAAAGAAAATAATTCTATCCCACATTGGAAAAATAGGAAAACTTAGACTAGTATATATATGGCCACCTCTTTTGGAATGTGTAATCATGTGTAGCATAGAGTCTCTCTTGCGTGCGCCCACAGGGGGGCAAATCACGATTCGATTAACACATCAGGCCATTGAACACATGTGCAAGCGCGACATGCGTACACGAATGTCGAATCAAAATTAGCCAAGTAGTCAAGTCCACATTTTGCAGTTTTCTCGATTTAATTACATAATCAAATTTTTGGCTTTTCAACTCCTTAAACTCTCGAATTCCTAAATGCAGTTGAATAAAGACTGATGTTAATAGGGGAAGGGGTGAGTGGTCATCTGGGAAGCTATAAATATTGTTTGAATTTCCACAATCAAACATATGAAAATTCAGTCTTCTTCCACTCATTCTTTTCTGTTCCAGCTATTCAAATGTCCTCTTGTTGATCCTGTTCTGGCAGTGGCTCAGTTCACTGGTTTAGCAGCTTCGTGCTAATAGTTTCTCTGTTGTATCCTGGGAAGCAGACGTTCATTACCTACAAGAACCTACAATAGGGAGTGAATTTATTTTAAGGATACTGTAAATACACAAGTCTCGATTTGCTTCATCTTGTGTTCTATTAAATTATTGTTTCTTATTCTGCAGATGTTGTTCATTTGTAATCCTGTTTTGTTTCTAATTAAAATAATAATTATATTATATTATTGTGTATATTAAGTCTAACAATTTGTTTTTGTCAATTGAAAATGATTTGATTATATTATGTGTCTCTGTATTGTAAAACAGTTTTTGAGTCTTTTGATTTGTGTGAAAATCTAATTTGGATATAAACAAAATATTATATATTTATGCAAAAATTTAATTTGGATCTAAACAAAGTATTATAAAATATGCCTGTGAATGTACGAATTTTTAATTGTTTATAAAAAATTTACATTTTAGAACATCTCAATTTATTAATGGCCTCATTTAAATTTTCGCCTAAGGCCTCCCAAATTTCATTGCCGACCATGTTGTCATGTTTGAGTATTTATAAACAGTGATTTTCTGTTGTGGTGAGGCATGGTGGAGGAGAGGAAAGGAGAACTTGTTGGGATGATAAGGGGTTTTTTTTGTCTTTTTTCTTTGGGACTTGAGAGTCAGGATTAGAAATTTTAGGATTTTACGATACAATTTTGAAAGGTTTAACATATCTATTGTAAATTCTTTTCTTTTCTTTTTTTTTTGTTGTTGTTTTAATTTATTTAAGTTGGAAGGACAAAATTATCATAAATAGTCATATACATGAATTACTGAAAGGTTTAAGATGATAAGCGCAAATAAAATTGAATAAATATTAAAGACGTAATTGAGACATTATTTAAAAGTTGGAGATCCTGAGTATAATTAACCCAAAAAGTTATTCACTTCTTAATATTCATCCCAACAAGTACTCTATCATATTTAACAAAAAAGTTAAAATTTTAAAATTAAGGCTTTGTTTGATTGGGATTATAAACCCATTTTGATTTTTATCAGCCGTAATTTTTGTCTTTTCAACCCACTTTTACCATGAAAAGTCAACAATTTCAACTCAAATAAACCAATATTGGTCAAATAAACCAGTTTATAATCTCTGTCAAACGGGCACTAAGAGAGCTTAGCCTCAATTTTATCTTAACGTTGAATTGAAAATAAAAAATAATTAATTAGATGCATGAGTTACATTTTAAAGATATAAAATAAAAATATGCATTACCAATCATAAAATCATAATATGATAAGTGTTAAAGTCGAATTGCTTGCTAACAATGATTTTGTCTTTTATATTTTAGAGAAAAAGCAATCAAAAAATTATGTCAATTGGACTTGTCCAAATTTATTGTATATGAGTTTTTTAGTACTTATTTGTTTTAGGTTAAAATTTGCTAAAAATTTATGGTAAAAAATCAATAATTAATTTTAACCATATATTTTATAAGACTCGTAATTTTTATTAATTTTTTAACTACACATTTTATCAATTTTTTATTAAAATTTGATTTAAAAAAAAAAAAAAACTCTCAAACAAGCTGCCAACATATAAATGGAAAATTTCGATTTTAAGAATGTCATGGGCGAGTACAATCTAGTTTTATGAAATTGATATAAATAATGGCATTCACGAGTTCTGCTTTGGCTGTTCTAATTACAGTTTCTAAAATAAATGCTGTGTAGTCAATTTTCAAGAAAGTACAACAAATTCAATGTGTATTTATTTAAACAAAATATTACTCTCTCCGTCCCACCGTCCCACAAAAATAGACGTACTTTTATTTTATTTTCATACAGATTAAAAATCTTCAATTAATGTAATTAAAATTATAATTTTTCCACACAATTTTCCTAATATGCCCCTATTTAATATAATCACTCGTTATTCTAATCAATCTAGGTGTTCATTAAATTAATATTGGAATGCTAATGAAATTGAACCACATCTGTTAAACAATAATGAAATCAATTGAGATTGTCATTCAAACTACATGGCCATTAATTAGCAGAATTCATTAATTTATTCAAGGTGGTTGGAGAATTTGGAAAAGAATAATACTATTTATAGTCGTTCACTACTGGTAGTCATCCTACGTGACATTACTCAATTGGATAAATTATTTACTCCAATTGAATAATGTATTTATTGCCATTAATTATAAATAATTTATCAAATTGAGAAATACCATATAGGATGACTACCGATAGTGAGCAACTATAAATAGCATTACTATTTGAAAAACCAATTGTCATGTTACTTCTATTGACTATTCTCTTAATTGCATGAATAAATTTATTTAAGTTTCTAATGCATTTGAAAGATGTTAAGTTTATTTGAGTTGATAAAAATGTACATTAAAAAAATAAAAAATTAAATAAACCCACAATTAAGTAAGTGGCTATAATTTAAAACATATAAATAAGGAAAACGAGTCTATCTTTGTAGGACGGATAGAATAAAAAAATTCATCCACATGTCCCATAAACATAAGCTTGTTTCTATTTTACACTGATTAAAAAAATATAGTTATTATTACTAATATTTTTCCTAATATACCCCTATATTAGAGTATCTCCAATATATTCTCTATTTATAAAGAGCATCTATAAATTTAGAGAGTAAAATTTTTGAAGTACTGTAACGCCATATTTATTTTTAACACTTCATTTTACTTCTTTCAATAAGTATTTATTATTTTTTACTATATTTTATTATGGCATGCCCCCTCTTAATTATTATATAATGTTTCTTCCAATTTTCTCTATTATATATTTTGTGTATATAATTTTATTTACTCTACATATGAGTATTGAAAATTGAATTTTTTGTAATACATTTAATTATAGCACTAGTTTAACTCACTCTCTATTTTAAAAAGTTAATTTGAAAAGTCTCTTAGAACATAATTTTAAGAGCATCTCTAACAAGCTCTTTAAACATAGAATGTTATTTAATCTAGAGAGCCAAACCCACTTTCTATTATTAAATGTATTGAAACAATTTCAATTTTCAATACTTGATATATTGGCTTTAATTAAATACTATATACAAATTGAGAGGGAAGCATTTGGGGGAAAAAAAGAGGGGAAAATATATTAAATGTTTCTTGGAAGAAGTAAAATGAAGAGCATGAAGATAATAAAGCTGCTTGGAATGTTTTAAAAAAAAAAATTTTAAATTTAAAGATGCTCTTTAAATATAGATAATCTTGTAGATGCTATAAAGGTTGACTCTTTAAAATAGAAAGTATATTATGTTTAAAAAGCCTCTTGGACATGCTATTAATATTATTATTTTATTAAAACTAGTCCATACTTGTTGATAACCAAACGCATTAAATAGGGCATATATCAACCATATTCTCAACCAAAAAAAAAAAAAAATTATAATTTGGGATGGATAAAAAATAAAAACAAGACTATTTTTTTGAACTGATGGAGTAATTCTTATTGATGAATTGGTGATAAAAATAGTAGAAATCAACAACTATTTATAGCCAATTGGAGATTCAACAAACTGAATCAGATCCCTGAAAAAATGTCAGCCAATAGACTCGTTAAACTCTTATTTTATTGTAGAAGGGTGAAGCTTTCATTGGCTTTGTGAAAATGTTAGCCATCTCATCTCTAGACATGCAAAATTCCATTGCTACTTCATTTTCTTGGACAAGCTCACAGATGTAGTGAAATTTGATGTCGATGTGTTTACTTTTCCCATGAAAGACTGGATCTTTAGTTAAAGAAATAGATTATTTGTTTTCACATAAAATCTTCGCAGGAGTTGTTTGTTTCTGATTTAACTCACCTTGTAATTGTCGCAACCAAATAGCCTGGCATGCAATGGAGCAGTTGCCATATATTCTGCCTTCACATATTAGAAAGAACAATAGCTTGTTGCTTTTTTAATAACCAATAAATTAGTCCCGACCCTTTGTGGAATGCAAAATCAGAAGTGTTTTTCCATTCATCGAGACTACCTAACCAATCGTCGTCTGTATAACCATCAAGGTTGCAGCCATTAGTAGATGAAATAAAAAATGCCTTTACTTTGAGTACCTTTTATGTATAGTAGGGATGAGCATATTAACTAGAACTAAACCTCTAGAATTGAAATCGGAGGTTGTGGTCCTGTTTTTTTTTTTTTTTTTTTAAATTAAGAACTAAAATTGGGAATCGAGAATCGATCGAGTTTGGATCGGTTCTTGGTTCTTGAACTTGAATCGTGGGTACCCGACTCTATAATCAAATTTGTATATTTTTATAAATTTTTTATTTTTACAATTAATTTACGGTGACCCAATAACCAGAATGGATGGTTCGAGTTTGTGTTTGGTTCTAATAATTATACAGACCCGAATTGTTCTATTTACGAAATATCCAAAGTGTATTGAGTGGTTCCGAGTATTGAATACCCAAATCGACCCAGTCGACGCACGTGCATAATCTTAAGATTCGTTTTGTAGCTTGCAAGTGAGTCTGGCTTGGTATCTCCATAAACTAATTGATAATGCCAACTCTAGTAGATTTGATTTTCTCCATAAACTAATCGTTGTAAGTAATCTAACTTACAACGATCATATTTCCATGTGACTTAGATTTGATGTATCGATCAAATTTTTTTTTTCGTCTTTTAAATTCAAATAAATAAAATTTTTACTTTCAATATCGCTTCGAACCTCATAGTTCATTTTAAATATTTTGTCACATTAAATGTTGCGCGTGTTTACTTCAAATTTTTAAGTTTGACGATTATAGAATATTAATTTGAAAACGAACCTTGTTCTATTTTGGTTTGGTGAGGTTTTGAATATCAAGCTGAACGAGAAATAATTTTCAGCTAGCTTAAATTTTTAATTTGGTTATCCGTGTCTAGTTAACATTCTGGCCCTTTATTTTCGATTTTTTTTTTTTTTGCCAAAAACCTGTCCTATTTTCAGCTCAATAATTCACCTATAATTAGCCCCAAAACTCAATTTATTTTTCGACTCCAAAATTAGCCAAAAACCTGACCCAAACAACACTTTAAAACCACCGAAAAACTTAGCCAAACAACCCCTTAACTTTTGTCATTTTTATCAACCAAACAGCCCCCTCCATTAGCAAAGAAACATCCCCCATGCACACCAAAACTACCCTTCCATGATCTGAAAATCGTCCCCCTAGCAGCCCCATATTCAACCATAATTGCCCACAATTATCCTCACATTTCAACCAATTTTTCTCCCAAAAAAGGTCCCACGATTCAGCCTTGATGTGTGTATTTCTCCTCCAGCTTCAACCAACCGAACAACCCCCATGACAATGAAGAGAACCACTCTATGATCCTCCACAACTTCCTACTTTCTTCCCTCCACTTTCCCACACTTTTCAGTCCTCTACCCAATTGGTTTCTTCCCCCCAAATTCGTTCCTCCAGCAGCCCAGAAATCAGCCCTTTACTTAAGCAAAAACCTTTAACTTTTCCCTTCAAAATGCGGCATGTAAGATTCCAACATTTAGTGTTTTGTTCTTCTTATTTTTCCAACAACATTCCCTCTTTCATCTCCCAAAACTTTGCACCAAAAAATTTAGCAAAAGCTCCTATCTTCTTCCTTCAATTTTCGGCCAATAGGTGCTCCAATTTTCTACATTTTCAGTCCCAAATTTCCATCATTTTCCCCTCACTATTAGTCTAGATTTCGGCCAGCAATGAAAGTTGTTAACCTTGCTTTCAACTTTCACAAAAGTTCCTTATATATACATCTATATATAGCGTGCGGGTTTTGATTTTTTGAAAACTGCAGAAACGATTTTTCTCCATCACAACTTCAATCAAAAACCAATTTTTAATGTAGTTTTTACTTACTACTTTGCAATGATTTTCTTAATGATATTCGGAAAATTATATTGTTATATAAATGCCATGAAAATGATTTATGAAGAAACATTATGATTGTGATTGAAGGTAATCACATATGCGTGATGGTTATTGAAGAAAATCACACTTAAGTTAATGGTGCCGATTACCTATTTATGTGTTCATATGTGCGTTTAAAAATGATAGCATGTCGCATTTATGTTTCCGTATGATTTTCTCACAAGTTAGTATGTATTGCTACTGAGTGTTTCTTATGAAATACTTCCTCCAAAACGAACAAATTTTCACATTTAATTGGTTGGCGTTGATGCGATCGCGTAGGCTATCAAGTATGACGTGGAATTTCCTTATTTAGTTTAAGTTTTAACGTAGAGATGATCGAATCAATTATGATATAAATACAATATTTTTAAGTAATTGATTTTAGTATTTAATTGTGTAATATTTATGGAAAACAAAAAGTTGGTTCATTTGCGGTTAAAAGTTTCAAGTTAGAAATGCCTAGTTCCATTTTTCAGAATTTTATTGCTTAATCCCCCTAATTTGAAAATTCATAACTCTTTGTACGTGTGGAGTTTTTTAGTTAAATTAATGGCTATGGAAAGCCTTATATGTGATCTAGTGGCAGCATTTAAAATCACTCAAAAATTCAATCGTCTGAATTTATTATGAACGTTTTAGCGGACTACTTTAAGGCAACTTTACAAGCAACTTCAGCTAACATTTTCACCTACCAAACAATGTAGCTAAGGTTTGAAATTTTAACATCTTGTAGTCTATAGTCCCAAGTATCTACAGTTCAATATTTGGAATTTTTAGAATTCGTTTGAATGGTCAAATAAATTGTGGCGACACCTATCACATATAGACAAAACCAGGAAAATTTGAAGAAAAATCATTTTTCCCTTGCGCGCTTATTATTTTTCTCAAAAGTCATATTTTTAAAATCATTCAAGGGCACAGGAAATATTATTTGGAGTCGTCAAATATATTTTAGAGATTTTTTTAGTGACTATCCGGGTTGAGAAAATCCGGGTTGTTACATTTGATACATAATGTGGGTTGATAAAGACACTTATGAAAGCCAGTACATAATGTGGGTTGATAAAAAGACACTTATGAAAGCCATTTCTATTGGAAGTATGAGTCAGTATGTATGTACAACGCCCTTGACGCTTGTTCAAACCATATAGAACTTTCTTCAATTTGAAAAAGTTGTCTTCATGATCTCTCTTTACATAACCAATAGGCTGATCATCATAAACCTCTTTTTCGAGCAAACCATTTTAAAATGCAGATTTCACATCTATTTGGTGTATCTGCCATTTCTTTTGGGGTATGAATAATATCAAGTCTAGTTACAGGTACAAAAACTTCATAATAGTCAATATCTGGCTTTAGCTTGTTGCTTTTTGCAACCAACTTAGCTTTCAATCGGTTGATCTGACCATCTGGTTTGACCATCTGGTTACAACCAACCTATATTGTTCTCCTCTATTGAATGAATTTCTTTATCCATAGCATGAATCCATCCTGCATTGTGTGCTACTTCTGCAAAGGTGAGAGGATCACAATATGCAAACAATGCAAAGTTCACTAATGACTCAACAGGGACATCATTATCATTGGTTATAACATATTCTTCTAGATGAGCTGATATAACACGTCTACGAGATAAACTGTGATGTGCTTCAACATGAGCCAAAGAAGAATTATAGGGTATTGTATAGCTGTAATTTTGCACTGCAATATCAGCTTGTGTGTGATTCATTCAGATTAATCGCCATCTGCTGTTTCTCTTTAGTTGTCCAATCACAAGCCTTGTTTTCATTGAATTCTACATCCTTTCTCACAATGACTTCCACTTTTTCGGGATCAATCAGTTTATAACATATAGTAGTATCGATATACAACCAATGAAAATGCATTTTGTGCCTTTTACCATCAAACTTCTTTCATTTCTCAGCTGGTATATGAGCATATGAAACGCAACCAAACACTCGAAGGGCTTGAACATTCAGTTTATGGTTGTTTCATGCCTTTTGGCATACTACGCGCCATTTCAACAATTGTTATGTTCTTCCTTTCAGAAATTCCACTATACTGCAGTGTACAGCTAGCTTTAAACTAATGCTTAATTCCATGATTTTTACAAAATTCAAATAATTTATTGGAGGTATATGCTGCATCTCTATGACCCATGGGCGGATTTAGCGTGGGTGATTTCAAAATTTTTGTTTTGTTTTAAGTAAATTTAAATTTTATAATTTTGCCCGCTCAACAAAATAAAAAATATATATGTAGATAAATTTATAGGAAGTGCCTCTATTCTAGTAGTAAGGCTTTTCGTTTGTCTAAGCAAATTTGGGTTCAAGTCCCAACAATGCTATTCTTTTATGTTCTTTTAAAAACTTTGTGCAATTATCCTTCAACTTTAAAAAATATCTTTTAAATCTTCAATCTTTAGTCCCATTTATATATTTCGTCTTTTTACATAATTCTATAAACTTCAACACTAATTTTCTCATGTTTTAGAAGTATAAAATTGCCAAAATACTATGCTCAACTCCAAACTTAATCTTTTAAACTATAACGTTTCTTTGATTTTCAATTCCAAAATTTGAAAATTAAAACAAATTACCATTTCCTTTTTCACGTACAAATCTCATGAAAATATGTTTTAGTTTTTTAATTTTAACTCGAACATAATTTTTTTTCTTCACTTATGGGGAATAGCTTTTTCTTTTGTATTTTGTTTACTTTATTTTCATATGTATGTACGGATAATGCTACTTGTAAATTCAAAGTTACCACCACACTTATATCTTGAGTGTGCAAGTAGCATTGTCCATGTATATACATGAGTAACTAAGATTTTTATTTTTTTTCACATTTTTATATTTATTTTTCAAGTTTGATTTAATTAAAACTTGATTTTTTTAATAAACAAAATATTGATTCTATCGACTACCGTTATGTCGCCTATTGCTATAGGTGCCACAGGCCACCGCAGTGTCGTCAGCCAACACTGTAGTCCCGCTAATCGTCATAGCGCTCCCACAGGCTGGCTCCACCCTTGTCCCTATCAATACAAACCACCTTCAAACTACAACCACTTTGTTTTTCCTAATCATCTATGGAAGTAATAAAATATTGATGACCTCCATATGATTCAGTCTCCATTGGTCCACAAATGTCTGAGTGGACAAGCTCTAACTGCTGTGTTGCTCTTTGTAACTTTCATGTTTTTATAGTCAATGTGTTGTTTGCAAAGAACAAAACCTTCACACAACTTATTAAAATTTTCCAGTAAAGGTAACCTTCTAACCATTTTCTTAAATATTACCTTCTGACCATAATGCAGATGCCATAACCAATTGTATCCAAAACAACGGTTGTAAATGGACATATCTTTTCAATTTGTAATGGTAAATGAAATATACGATTATTTGCCATCTTAACCTTAGCAGCAATTTCTTTATTCTGATCTCAGTTGTGCAAACTCCTTTATAAATAATGGTTTTAAGTTCTATTTTAGAGTGTTGATACATAAAATATTTCTAATATAAAGACCCAAACCAAGGCCCAAAAAGAAAGGTCCAAACATAGAGTCTAGACGAAAACGTCAAGAAAAGAGTTACCCAAAGCATACAAAGGATAGAGCGAGCAGAGAAAGATTTGGGCGAGGAAGGTGATAGGTTTGGACGAAGAAGGTAATAAGTGCATCGCACAAGCGATGAAGTGGATTTTACATGATCCACAATCTAAGGTAAACTGCCAACAGGTAAATGAAGCATCGTGGGAGGTTATGGAAAGTTATTATGGTCATGATTGTAATAGGAGGTTATTGAGAAGAAGTGTTATGAGATAATGGGCGGTTGTGGGCGAAAATTTCACAAATGGTGATAAGTATATATAAAAAAAAAATAGCGATGGAAAAAAGCACGAACAACTATCTCACAAGAAATATGTGAATTTACATTCAAATCTTTTAGTCTTTATTTTTTGAATCTAGTAACTTTGTGTGCTTGCGCTCCTTGGAGGCAAGTTGTGTAATAAAATATTTCAATTATAACACTCTTTGTTGAGACTTTGTCTCAAAAGATTTTGTTTCTTACACATCATCTAAATAATCTTTTAATTGTTAACATGAATCCAAATCAAAAAAATGCGCGAAACAATTTGGCACGCCCAGTGAGACATTTTAGTGTTGAAAAGATTCGAAGCATGATGCCTCAAAAGAATTCTGGCAAAGAGCCAACAAACCAACAATCTGTTCATTCTGTGATCAAGCAATTTGAGGGTCAGCAGGGTACCCCGGAGATAGAGAGACAAAGCGCTAGTCGTTATGAGTCAATGACGGAGTTGAGCCCTTGCGCCAATTCATGCAAGACATTGTTGAACATGTAAGTATGCAAAATATTCATGCTGTAGAAATAATCATTACGACCATATGGCTAAACAATTGAGTATGTTGAACGAACTTATGAATAAAATGGTAAACCAAGTATGTCAAACGAATCCTTTAGGCCTAGGAGGACATTTCCAAACCAGAAGTCTTGTAGGAAATGGTTTACCAAATATAAACACGAATCAAGGAGTTGAAATGCCTCACATGGGATCAGCAATGACCAATGTAGGAGGTGTTGGGACTTCCAATATGGTGGGTAGTCCTAATGTGAGAAAAAATATTCAAAATATGGGACAAAATGCAACATGCCCAAATGATAGTGGGAATCCATATCTCAATGGCAATAATGGACCAAATAATGGTACTTTCGTGCCAAACGTAGGACCAAATGTTGTTAGGCCTCAAGCAATGCCATACGTATACCAACCCATAGAAGTCCCTTATGATCTCAATGCTGTTATGAGAAATCAAGTTATGGAAATCATGCAAGATCAGTTGGCTTTTGGAATGATGCCGATAATTTGGCCCACGTACAGAAAGCCTTACCCAGAATGGGTAGATCAAGCATATCCATGGCCTAGAGGATATGAAGTGCCTGAATTCTCTTTATTCACTGGTTTAGTAGAAGTGTCCACTTTAGAGCATGTAGGACGTTTTACTTTACGATGTGGCGAAGTTAATGACTTTCACAAGATGAGATTATTCCCAAATCCGTTAACTAGAATAGCTTTTTCATGGTTTATTAATTTGCAGCAAACTCTGTTCAAACGTGGTAGCAGTTAGAACAATTATTTCATGCCCAATTTACATAACGGAATCCGAAGTAGCTTTGGCAGATTTAGCAAATTTGCGTCAAATACCAAATGAATGGGCTGAATGTTTCCTCCAAAGATTTAAAATGGCCAGAAATAAATATTTCGTACCTTTGTCTGAAAAAGAATTTGTGAGGATCACTCAAAGTTGCCTGAATTTTGATTTAGAAAAGAAGTTTCAAGATAGAGAATTATCTGACTTGTTTCAACTTAGTGCAAGCATTATAAAATATGAGTGATTGTTGAGAGATGATGAACAAATGAAGAATTATAGTAAAGGAACCTATTATAGGGACCCAAATTTTGATATGCATGTTGTCGACATTAGCCAAGGTCAAGTTGAAGCCGAAGTGTATTTGGCTGAATTGATCAAAAGAGACACCTATGCTTGCCCCAATAACGGCTAAGTCAGACATACATATAAAGAATGAGCCTCCAAAAGAAGAAAATAAAAAGGCTAGAACATTTTCATTCGACATAACGAAACCCGACATAATATTTGATTGGTTATATAAAGATAAGCAAATAAGGCTAAGTGAAAAATACAAATTGCCAAACCCTGAGCAAATCAAAGGTAAAAAATATTGAAAATGGCATAATGAATGGTCTCATACGACTAATAGTTATCTGGTTCTACGTCATGTCTTGCAGGATGCTACTGAGTCAGGGCGAATCACATTTGAATCTAAGAACAAGATGGTAGTGGACGAAAATCCATTCCCTCAGCCAATAGATGTCAATATGGTCATCCCGAATCTGGATAAGTTTGGTCTTCCAAGATTCAAGTTAGTGGTTGATAATGGTGAGTAGGGATGGGCAAAAAAATTACCAAATCGCCACCCAACCCGACCCAAACCGACTCAAGTCGGTTTGGGTTGATTTTTAGCATGAAAAACGGGTCGGTTCAAGTGCAGAAACATAAACTTTCTTGTCGAGTCAGGTCAGTTTTAGGGACCGAAACTGACCCGACATTTTTTTAAACGCAGCCAAAATAACCTACCCAAAGTCCCAAACCCAACCCATGGCCCAACCTAAAACCCATTTCAATTACTATTTCCATAATCCATTAAACCAAGTACCAACCCAATTCAAAAGTGAAAACAACAAAACCTAATAATCTATTCAACATTTCCTTCCTCAACAGTCGGCAGTCGATTCTCCAGCCCCTCAGTCGGTCAGTCTGTCTTCGTCGAATCTTGCTTTCTTCGATTTCTCCTCCATTCTCTTGGAAATCCACCGGCCAAGTGAGAAATAGCAAAATGGACCCACGTGATTTTGTGTTGTTAAAATTAGTTTTTTTTTTATAAACCGTTTTTCATTTTTTTGTAGTTGTGGTGAAATGTTTTTTTTATATTTTATAATCTGTTTTTGTGTTGTTAAAATAATTTTTTTTTTGTTTTATTCTGTTTTTTTTTTTTTTTTGTTTATATTATGTATTAAAATTTTCTTTTGATTTTAATAGTTAACCCAACCTTACCCTAATTAGAACAGCCAAGATGATTATTTTGACGATTGCTTATTTGCTTACATACAAGTATACAACATTCCTTATTTGACTCCAGATTCTCCACTCCAATCGGTCTAGAGAACAATAGTCTTGCATTTGCTTTATTATTTTTTTAAGGTAAACAGTATCCGACTATATTTAAATTTTATTGTTTGAGGTATAAAAAATCATGAAATCTATAAAAATGCTATAAAATCAAGTTTTCGCGATTTTTAAATTCTCTTTTTTGATAATTTGATTGCATTTTAATGTTAATATGTAGATTTCAATATGGACATGGACGGCGAATTTCAATCTACGGGTGCCACTCCATCAACAACAAACACATGTACATATCCTACAAATATTTCTCCACTTCTACCAACAATTTTAGGAAAGAAAAAAAATTCATGGAAAACTTCGGAGGTTTGGGATCATTTTACAATAGAGGGGGATCCAAATGCGGAAGATGTTAGGTGTGAATATAAGTATTGTGGACAGTCTTATGCTTGTGGGGCTAGGAAATGTGAGACAAGTACTTTAAGGGTGCATTTGACTAGTCATTGTAAGAGATATTCGGGAAGAGTTGAAGACAAACGACAAAAAATCTTAAGTTTTGATAAAGGCGAGGAGGGTGGTGGAAGTAACCTTATGGCTATTGGGTTTAGCAAGGAAGCATGTAGACTTGCATGTGCTAAGATGGTGATTATTGATGAACTACCTTTTAGCTTTGTTCAAGGAAATGGATTTAAACACTGTTATTAGAGATATTTATCAATTATTTTTGGATGAAAGATTGAAATTGAGAAATATCTTTACCACCCAACGACAAAGAGTTTTCCTTACTACAGACACTTGGACATATATTCAAAACGTAAATTATATGTCTCTCACTGCCCATTTCGTTGACTCTGAATGGATTATTCAGAAAAGAATTTTGAATTTTTGTGTGATATCTAATCACAATGGTGAAACAATTGTTGAAGGAAATGGATTTAATCACTTGTTGCCGATTTAGAAAGTTGGAGATCAAGTGGAGATTGTCTTTTAAGTGAAATGGCTAACAACATGAAACGAAAGTTTGACAAGTATTGGAGGAAGATAGACAATGTAAACAAAATGTTGTTAATTGCTACGGTGCTTGATCCAATATACAAATTGGATTACATTGAGTATAGTTTTGTGATATCTATAACAATGACGTTGTTGGTCATGCCATGACTGAGGTATTGAAGGATAATTTGATGGCTATTTATAATTGGTATGTTCAGTATAAAGTACTCAAATCAGTTAAGAGACTAGAAATGCGGATTCCACGAGTGTATTTTCTGTTGCAAGTCATGTAAGTACCACTTCTAGTGGGTCTTATGTTCGTATGTCGAAGTTTAAAGAAAAATTTGCAGCAAAAGACTCAGTTAAACTAAAAAAATGACGTAGAAAGATACTTGTTAGAACCTCATGAAGATGTAGACAATGTGGACTTTGATGTACTCAATTGGTGGAGGGTGCATGGAAGCAAGTACCCTACCTTGTCCAAAATTGCAAAAGATGTGTTGGCAATTCAGTTGTCCACAGTGGCTTCAAAGAGTGCTTTTAGTACTGGAGGAAGAATCCTTGATCCCTTTCGTAGTTCTTTAACTGTAAAGATGGTCGAAGTTTTGGTTTGCACAAAAAATTGGCTCAAATCTACTCCAACTGAAGAAAGATTCTATATGGAAGATGTGGAGTATTACAACAAATTGGGTGAAGGTAATTCACTATTACATATTTACATTATTCTTGTTAGGTATATGTGTTTGTATATTCACTTATTGATTATTCACTTATGTTGTTCGATTTTATAGAACTTTTGGAGTCGACACGAAGAATAAAGAGTCCAGCAACAAGAAGTGATTCATGAATGTGTTGAGTGTTTTGGGTAAGTAATATTTCCTTATGCCTTTACTATTTTATATTATAAAGTTATTACATTTTCAATCTCTATTTAAATAACGAATGACTTCTTAATTTAGTGTGTTATTTTGTTCCCAATGTAGGTTGGGAAAATACCTCTATTTTTGGGAAGAGAATTACCATTGGGATGTTGCTTTTGCGTTGAAGAGGGGAATGTTGTAATTCTAGAAATTGTTAACTTAGGATAACTATAATATTTTTACTTTTATTGATTCATATTTCATGTTGGATAACTGTAATATTTTTACTTTGGTTGCTTGATTTGTGCTTCATTTAGATTTATGAATGCGATTATGTGGACTGTGGTGGTGTTTTAGTCTGTGAAGCAGGTAATTCGAAATTAGTCTTATGTTGTGGCCATGTGGGCTTGTTTAGTTGTTGGCTACTTGGCTAGTTGGCTTGTTGCTATGTTGAATCGGGGTCAAATATATTGAAATTCATTTGTTTATTGTGAAATGTGTATTTTTCCTTAGTAATTTAGTTTGTGTAAATTTTAATTATGTATTGTTGTTTTAAACTATCATGTTCCAAAAAATTGTGAAAATTGGATCAAAATGAAATGTTAAAAAAAAACCACAAAACCGACCCAACTCGAATCGGGTTGGGTCGGGTCGGTTTACAGAAATCGAATTGGTCGGTTCGGGTTGGGTCCGAACCCGACCCAACCCAACCCGTGCCCAGCCCTAATGGTGATGACGAACCACGTCCCATTTAGGGATGGCAATGGGGCGGGTCCGGGGCGAGTCCGCCCCGCCCCGCCCCGCGACTCGCGAATTCGCAGGGCGGGGCGGGCCGGCCGTTGGACCCGCCAACCGCCCCGCGAAATTTTTTTTTTTTTGTTAAACTGAAAAATAATTAAAAAAATATATATACAATTTTTTTAAATATTTGTACCAAACAAAACAAAAAAATTATAAGATTTGGGTTGTGGTGTAGTAGTTAAGGTTAGTAGTTTATAAGTTTTAACCCGGGTTAGATTCTTCTTTAATCCATTTTTAGTGAAAATCATAATTTCTACTATATTTTATGATTTTTCAAAAAAAAAAAAAAAAAATTAGAGGTGGGGCGGGGTTGCCCCAGACCCGGCCTGGGGCAAAAAAATCTACCCCAAACCCGCCCATATTGCTTCGTGGGGCGGGGCGCGGGGCAGGTTCGGGTTGGCGGGTTTTTTTGCCATCCCTAGTCCCATTGCATTTGAGCGTTTAAAAGGAAAAGTGGTGGCGAAAGAAGAAATGAATTTATGTGCTAGATGCCATAAGGAGATTGGCAATGTCACAAAAAGGTCGTATGGACAACAAACCGTTTTAGTTGATGTCGCTAATTTTTGCCCATTTGGTGGGCAGGTAAGATCATTCTACGGAAGATACCAAGGGTCATTCAAAGGTATCAGAACATTTAGACCACAACCTCAACGCCCAAATGTTTGGCATTCATACAATTCTAAAGCGAGGAGGGAAATTCCATTCAATGAAATTACCAGAACCCAACAAATACGTTTCCAAATAAACTACGGGCAGATGATGATACAATAGCAGTGCGTGGAACATTCCAAAGATACGATCGAAAGTAGGGTGGCAAATGAGAACGTCATTGAGGATGGAAAAGAAGAAGACACAGAGACATTAAAAGAAGAGCTGCTAATAGAAAAATGTGTTGGAAAATCAAAGTTTGAGCACAGAAAAAAGGACGAAGATGATGATGATACTGGGCAATTGATCACCATTCAGTTTGGCACCATGCCCCCAGTTGTGGCATTGAGAAAGAAAAGTATGATAGTCCTAAAAAAAAGAGAGAATTTGTTGATGCTATTGCGAGAAAGTACAAAGATAACAATGGTGTTTTCGCGATGAAATGGTAAAAAGAGATGAAAATGTAGAAAAGAAGAATGGATAGTGGGGTTTTTATAGGTGAGCGACGTGGGAAAAAAATTTTCCAAATAGGGGAGTGCACGCTAGCGCCGCCGAAAAGAAAATACCAAGAAGTTTTTACCTTTCGGAATTTCAAGGAAAGAGTGTAGAGTCTTGAATATAGCAAAATTAATAATTAACATTAATTAAGCTATATTATGAGGTAATTGTTGATACATAAAATGTTCCCAATATAAAGACTCAAACCAAGGCCCAAGAAGAAATGCACAAACATAGAGTCTAGACGAAAACGTCAACAAAATAGTCGCCCAAAGCGTACAAGGGATAGAATGAGCAGAGAAAGATTTGGGCGAGGAAGGTGATATGTTTGGATGAAGAAGGTAATAACTGCATCGTTCAAGCGATGAAGCGGTTTTTATATGATCCACAATCCGAGGTAAACTGCCAACAGGTAAATGAAGCATCATGGGAGGTTATAGGAAGTTATTATGGCCATGATTGTAATTGGAGGTTATTTAGAAGAAGTGTTATGAGATAATAGGAGGTTGTGGGTGAAAAGTGCGCAAATGGTGATCAGTATATAAACAAAGCGAGGCGGTGGAAAAAAAACACAAACTACTATCTCACAAGAAATATGTGAATTTACATTCAAGTTTTTGAGTCTTTATTTTCTGAATCTAGTAACTTTGTGTGTTTGCGCCCCTTGGAGGTAAGTTGTATAATACAATCTTTCAGTTATAATACCCATTGTTGAGACTTTGTCTCAAAAGATTTTGTTCCTTACACATCATCTGAATAATCTTTTAATTGTTAGCACGAATCCAAATAAAAATACATGCGAAACACCTCCAATTGTGGCAAATAATTATTTATTGGCCAATGAATTTAAAAATAAAGAGCATGACGAGGAGACAATGGAAGAAAATGAAGAAGTTGTTTGCACGGTGGAGTATGGAGAAGGTACATCCGTTGAAAATCAATTTATTCACGTTAATGACGAGGATGAATATGATGGGATGACAAACATAGAGGAAGAAAATGATTTGGAAACAGAACGAAGGATCGGAAGAACTTCATACAATAATCTACTGAAACAATTATACCCAGAAGGTAACCCGGCAATAGGCTTATTGGGCGAACCATTTGAGAGATTATTCGATTATTATGTTATGTATGGAATGCCTACAAGAAAGAAAAGGGTACATCGGACAGAGAAATATGGGTCACCTCCTATAATAGTGCCTCCACTCACAGATTGGGGAGAATCGTCAAGGAAAATCATGCAATTTGAGGAAATAAAAAGAAACAGTGGCAAAGAAATATTGCAAATAGGCTTATCCGATGAAGTCATGGTAGAAGAAAATGACGAAAAGATATAAGTAAACGTGAAGGAAAAAGTTATATTAAAAAAAACCATCAGTAAAATTGACTAAGCATCTCAGACCATTGTACGTCAAAACTTTGGTTAATGGCATTCCAGTTGCTAAAGTTCTCATTGATAATGGAGCGGCGATAAATACAATCTCTTACAGAATGATAAAAAAAAGTTTACAAAATTTGAGAATGTCCTGATTCTGACAGATGTGATTCTGACTAGTTTCAATAGAGAAGCCACTTCGGCTAAGGGAGTAATGCCGTTAGATATAACAGTGGGAATTATAACAAGGATCGCAGTTTTCTTTATAATAGATGGTCCTACTAGTTATAATGTACTGTTAGGAAGAGATTGGATACATGGGAGCCATTGTATCCCTTCCTCACTCCATCAATGTTTAGTTTTTTGGAATGAAAATGGTAAGGCAGAAGTTGTACAAGCTAATCGTAGGCCTTTCCTCACATAAGCTAATTCAGTAGAACGATACATGTATGAAGGGGATTGTGGGCCAATTAAGGTGGTTCAAGAAGGAGAAGAAACTCAAATAGTGGCGCAGAGCAAAGAGCCATTCTCGATAGACACCCTCATAGAGTTATTCGATCACATGAGGCTAAATATAGTGGCCTTTGAAGAGTCAGTAATTGGCAAGAAGACAGTTAAAGAAGGTAAATGAATAGACAATCACAAAAGAATTTGGCTAAAATTATAGCCTTTAAAACCAAGTTGATGGCTTACAATAAAGAAAGCAAAGAAAAGGTTAAAAAAGAAAAAGCAGTGACGTTGTTAAGGGGTAAATTGGCCGTACTTGGCCTAGAACATGAGTCACATAGTGAAATCAACAAGGTAGATTGTTTAGAAAAAGAAAAAGATTTTGCAGTAGAATTAGAGGGCAACTTGGAAAGGATTGCGAAACCGGGATATGCACAAGCACAAGATCCCCTGATAAAGATAAATCTTGGCGATGAAGGAGAAGACTTCCCAACTTTTATCAGCCCGTTGCTCAACAAAGAGGTAAGTATTAAGTTGATCTTTTTGTTGAAAGAATATGAAGATTGCTTTGCTTGAGAATATAAACAAATGCCTAGTTTATATAGAAATCTTGTAGAACATAGATTGTCTACTAAGCCAAGTTTCAAACCACATAGATAGCCACCTAGATGTTTTACACCTAATGTGTTACGAGAAGTAAAGAAATAAATTGAGTGATTATTGAAAGAAGGTCTTATAAGAATTGTCAGATATGTCGAATGGTTATCTAATATAGTACATGTACTTAAAAAAATGGAAAAATAAGAGTGTGTATAGATTTTAGAAATCTAAATATTGCCACTCCCAAATATGTATACCCAATGCCAACTAAAGATTCTTTAGTCAATTTTACCGCGGGATCCATAATGTACTCATTTATGGGTGGTTATTCCAAGGATAACCAAATATACATAGCCGAAGAAGACATACATAAAACTGTCTTTAGATGCCCAGGTGCGTTGGGGTGTTATGAATGGTTAGTAATGCCTTTTGGCCTAAAAAATGTTGGGGCCACTTATCAAAGGGCAATGAATTTAATCTTTTGTGATATGATTAACGAATTTATTGAAGTATATGTAGATGACATAGTAATCAAATTGCTTAAAGAAGAAGATCATATTTGCCAATTGAAACGCTCATTTGAGCGAACGAGAAAATACAAATTGAAGTTGAATCTTTTAAAATGTGCATTTGGTGTTAATGTAGGAAATTTTATAGGTTTCTTGGTGCATAAAAGGAAAATTGAGCTTGATAAAAATAAAGCGAAAGCCATTTTAGAGGTCAAATCGCATAACAATAAAAAAATTGCAAAGATTCTTGGGACAAGTTAATTTTCTAAGGCATTTTATCTCTAATTGTGGGGAGAAAAAGACAGTCTATTATCTCAGTAAACAGTTGAACAAATGTGAATGTAATTAAACAACTATAGAAAAGTTATGTTTAACTCTTTATTTTACATGTACTAAGTTAAGGGCTTATCTTCGGCCGATAACTGTGTATTTAGTGTGCAAAGCAAATCTAATCAAGTACATGTTTTCTCGCCCTATTTTGCATCAAAGAATTGGTTTTTGGCTTTGGCTTTGTCGGAATTTGAAATTCAATATATACCACAAAAAGCTATCAAAAATTAGGCATCGGCTGACTTTTTAGCTGATCATCCATGCGTCAACGTCCCAAATGAAAAGGAACTAGGCATCGACCTGTGCGAAATAAAACCATAAATTTAATATTTTGATGGTTCAAAAATTGCCAAAGGAGCTAGAGTAGGTATAGCATTAATAGATGCTTTTGGTGTATACTACCGATTTTTCTTTACATTAAATGATTTGTGCACCAATAATCAGGCCGAATATAAAGCACTTATAGTGAATCTAGAGTTATTACTAGAAATGAGAGTTTTAAAAAATGATTGTTGAAGGTGATTCTCAGCTAGTAATTAACCAATTGAGTGACACATTTAAATGCCAAAACACCTCTGTTATAAGTCTATATGAAATCGCACAGGAATTACTAGAAGAATTTGATCAAGTAGAGCTTTACTATGCAAACAGAATATACAATGAGTTGGCTAATGAGTTGGCTCAAATGGCTTCAGGGTACTCTAAAGTATTAAACATGGAATCTGTGTGCGAATATGGGATGATAATGTTAGCTTTACAACGAAGGGAAAAAAGATTCAATATCCACTACGTAGAAGATAGAAATGTAGTAGATTGAAGGAAAGAGATAAGAGAGTTTCTAGAAAAACCTGATAAAAAGAATGAAAGGAAAAACAAAAGTGCTGTAATCAGAAGCCCAAAAGCACAGGGCGATAGAGAATAAAGTAGGGTCAAATGCAAGCATATCAAGGGTGAGCTCTAAAAGTTCCAAAATTCTGGCTCGGTCAAAAAGTTCTCTAGTAGGGCCATGACAAACCATACGTTTATACCAAGCGCGAAAACTGATATCTGACTTGGGCCATGTACGTATACCAGCATTACGAAGTGAGGGCAATAGAAGTGGTTCAAGAAAAGGAAATGTATAAGATGGTGGAAAAATCTAGGCGACAAGAGAACGCCCAATTGCATCAGCAATGTTGAATGCTGGGCCTAAGTGAAACTCATGATGACGAGTGTTTGCTAGTAGTAAACTACGTGGAGTGATGAAGGGTTGAGAAAAAAAAGTCTGATAGTCCTCAAAAGAAAGAGAGATTGTTGATGCCATTGCGAGAAAGTACAAAGATAACAATAGTGTTTTCGCAGTGAAATGGTAAAATGAGATGAAAATGTAGAGGAGAATAATGGATAGTGTTTTATAGGTGAGCGACGTGGCAAAAAAAATTGCCAAAAAGGGGGGTGCATGTTAGCGCCGCGAAGAAGAGAATACCAAAGAGTTTTTACCTTTTAGAATTCCAATGGGTGTGGGAAAGAGTGTAGAGTCTTGAATATAGCAAAATTAATGATTAACATTAATTAAGCTATATTAGGGGGTAATTGTTGATACATAAAATGTTTCCAATATAAAGGCCCAAACAAAGACCCAAAAAGAAAGGCTCAGACATATAGTATGGGCGAAAACGTCAAAAAAAGAGTCACCCAAAGCATACAAGGAATAGAGCGAGCAAAAAAAGATTTGGGCGAGGAAGGTGATAGGTTTGGACGAAGAAGGAAATAACTGCATCGCGCAAGCGATGAAGTGGTTTCTACATGATCCACAATCTGAGGTAAACTGCCAACATGTAAATGAAACATCATGGGAGGTTATGTGAAGTTATTATGGCCATTATTGTAATGGGAGGTTATTTAGAAGAAGTATTATGAGATAATGGGCGGTTGTAGGTGAAAATTGTGCAAATGGTGATCAATATATAAACAAAACGAGACAATGGAAAAAAGCACGAACAACTATCTCACAAGAAATATGTGAATTTACATTCATGTCTTTTAGTCTTTATTTTTCGAATCTAGTAACTTTGTGTGCTTACGCCCCTTGAAGGCAAGTTGTGTAATACAATCTTTCAATTATAACACCACTTGTTAAGACTTTGTCTCAAAAGGTTTTGTTCCTTACACATCGCCTGAATAATCTTTTAATTGTTAGCACGAATCCAAATCAAAAAACGCGTGAAGCACATAGAGTTGCCATGTACTTAATTGATTCCAGTGTAAACTAGAAACATAAAAGACATCAGGATTATGCCCCTAAGAGAATTTTACCTCTTCCCACGATCGAAACCTTAGCTTTGTTTCCAAAATTTACCTCTCCACGTACCGTTTTGTCCAACTAAGAGAATAACTCATTTCCACAAATTTGATTATTGCATCTAGTATTTAAATACCATTCTCTGAGGTGTTCTTCACAACAATGTGTCATTCTCATGTACCTCACCAGGATAGTTAGCATGCTTAGAAGTTCTTCTGGGCAATTTAGCTCGACAATGTGATTGATAATCCCCATACTTCTTACTATGGATGGGAAAATACCCTACCTTCGCTCCGCCGGCTCCACATTGCCTTGTCCCGAACGGGACGGGGAATTTCTAGCTTATTAGGTAGTCGAGGAAGAAACAGAGAGCATGATCTCCGCCCCTAATTATTTTATTTTATGTTTTTAAATTTGAATCGTACTTTAATATTAAAAAATTAATTAATTAAACGAGACGGTAAATAGGCATAGTTTAATTCCCGCCTCTCGAAAATCCCTAATATGGCAGGGATGAAGAGGACCGTTCCGCCCCGTGGCCATCCATGTTTTCTACAACAAAAACATTGAATTTTGAACTTTTTGAAACTTCCATTTTCAAAAGTTTGCTGACCAAAATTCTTTTTCTCACATGAAGTGGTGCCTTTGAACCCTTTAGTATAACCATCTTTGCTTGATCCTAACACTTTCCACCATTAGGACGACCACTAAACTATTTATTTTGGACAAATTAACCTTGTTTTGAAAAGCTTAAAACATATGTTTCCTTATGAAAATACAAAATGAATTTTGCAATCCTTCAACATTCATAGTTAATTAGAAACATCTTCTTGAATTGCAGTAACAAGGTAATCGAAACAACATGACAATCTTTTCAACAACAAGTGACTCATCCATCCAATTTTTCGCTATTAACTCGTAACTGATTAACAACAAATATTGAACTCGGGAAATGTAATCATATATAGTTTCTGAACTTTTCATTGAAAGATATTTGAATTCACCTCGTAGGGTTTGCGACCAACATTCTTCACCTTTGTCATTGCCTTTGTATGAATTCTTCACCTCTTTATCTATAGTAGCACTCGAGATCTTTTTGAAGACAACCTCGCCTATAGATTGGTAAAGGAAGAATAAGGCCTTTTTACCCTTCTTTCTATTCTTCCTCAAACTGTCTTTTTGACCTTGAGTAAGAGGTACCACACCAACTTGATCAATTAGCTCTACATATCCGAGTTCGAAAGCCAGACAACACCTTTATGGCTTTATCACAATTGTAGGAGTTTCTTATCCACTGGCTCAAAAATCTACTACACGTCTGTCTTCACTTTCTCCTAACTTTGTTTTTTTCAATTTTCTCAATTATTTCTTCCCAATTCTCTTTCTCTTCATCATTCTTCTCCAAATCTCTCCTTCTACGATCGAATTCGACCGATAAGCGATATACTAGTCTAGATATTACTAGCTATGATACAAAATGCAGGAAAATAAAAATTCAATTTTAATTTCCAAACACATGATTTGAGAAATAAAACAGCAGCTATTTATAGCCCATTACAAACTCACAAACTGAATCAAATCCTTCAAAAACTGTCAGCAGCCAATAGAACCATTAAATGTTGGAGAAAGGGAACTTTATAGTAGCGGTCCCCAAAATTTGCCAAATATATCATGATCTTTGATCCTTTTTTTGACATTTAGAGCATCTTCAATGTATTCTATTGATTGTTATTTAAGTAGTACGGATGTTGAAAGATTTTTAATCTATGACATTGATGTCTAGTGAATAAACATTCATATTCTAATTTAGCTTCCAATTTGTCTCGGTGTATTTTATTTTATTTAAATGAAAACAAAATCATATTTAGATCTACATATGAAATTTAAATCTATATAGAAAATTTAAATTTTGTTGAGTTAGCATGTCTAATGGAGCTTAAAAGAGCATATCCAATGCATCCGTGAATTGCTAAAAAAAAATTTACTAGATAAGAAAAATAGACAATGTCTAAAAAAATCTTTTCCAATGTTAAGGACTCTGTCAAGATGACGTAGCAGAGAAACAATAAAAAATGTCTAGAATTTCTTATAAATTCAGAAGCTCCGTTAGATGTGTTGACTCAGCAAAATTTAAATTTTCTATGCATATTTAAATGTAATCTAGCTTATATTTTAATGAAATTAATACACCTAAATAGCAATCCAGTTTTCATTATAAATGTAGACGGTGATGGATCTCTATACTAAGGGCCCTTTGGTATATGATCAATGGATAAAGATAACGGATAAAATTTATTGTCAATGGGATATGGTCAATGGATAAATTTCGTAAGACCCACTACTTATAATCTATAAAAATCTTTATCAAACATACTTTAAATTACCAAATTTTTAATTTTGGTGCACGTGGATTTCAAGAGGATAGATACAGTTAGTTTTTAGTTTTTTAGTCAAACAAGTATCTACCTTGAATGTAAAGACTTTTTAAATGTCCTCTTTGTTAATCCACTTTTGGGTTTGACCCAAATTTGTAAAATAAAAAGTGGATTTAGGTCTTAAGTGAAGTCCATGTAAATGACTGATATAAAAGTTAATCTAGTACAAAACCATCGATTGAAGAAACATTTGAGGGCAAAGCATGTTCTTGACTTCTTGTAGATGTAGGGATGGCAACGGGGCGGGTCGGCCCCCCCCCCGTCCCCGCCCCGTCGGGGAATTTTAACCCCCATACCCGCCCCGTTCCCCGTTTAAATCGGGGCGGGGCGGGGCGGGGCGGCTTCCCGCCCCGTTTTCTGCCCCGTTTATATTTTTTTTTTAATTTTTTTTTTTTTTGTAACCATTATTTTCAATATTAAAAATATTTAAAAAAAAAAAAAAAAGTATTTCGGGGCGGGGCTACTCCGCCCCGGGTAATTTTCCCCGCCCCGTACCCGACCCGAATACCCGATTATCCGGGGCGGGGAAATGTTAAACGGGGCGGGGGACGGGGCGGGGGGCGGGGGTCGGGTTAAATTGCCATCCCTATGTAGATGTGGTAAATGGGCCTATCGGCACACAAGATTTTGGGCCAATTTGAAAAAGGACGAGCCAGTAAATTTTTGAGCAAATCCACCCGATTTTGGACTACTGGACCGCCCAGCTTCATTTTTTTTTTTCATTTTTTGTATATTTTCAAAGCAAGTATGAAAGAAAAAAAGGTTTCATCTTCCC
Source organism: Forsythia viridissima (assembly GCA_030279155.1). Classification (NCBI taxonomy): domain Eukaryota; kingdom Viridiplantae; phylum Streptophyta; class Magnoliopsida; order Lamiales; family Oleaceae; genus Forsythia; species Forsythia viridissima. The sequence continues at coordinate 8,010,281 of CM059036.1, forward strand.
CTCCCCTGGTTAAACTATAAAGATTTTTCTTTCTGGTTTCGTGACCAACTAGGGAGGATCCTGATTGTGACAAACTTTTGACGTGCACAGAGGGGTGAGATGTGGGGACTTGAGTTAAGATTTTTACTGGGTCAACTCAACGTTAGTTCGATTGGCTCGATGGACTAATCGTACTGGACCAAATATACTCGATTTTTTATTAGGTCAACCCAGAATTTGAGTTATCAAGACTAGTCCGTCGAGCTGGTCAATTTTGCCACTACTTGGATAGAAAGTTGCTGGCAAAGTTAAATTGATAGGGTCTCTATCAAGGAAAGGAAATAATACTTTACTATAAGGGAAATTGGCGCAAATGGTCCTTAATCTTTGCCCTTATTATACAAATGGTCCATAACCTTTCATTTTTGGTGGAGTAATCTCTAACCTATCCATTTAGGTGTGCAATTGGTCCTTATTTGATAAAAAAGACAAATATGCCCTTATTTTTATTTAGAAAATTTTTCAATTAGATTTCTAACCTTTGCAAAAAATACAAATGAATCCGATACTTTTATTTTTTAAAATTAAAAGAAATTAACAAATTGATAATATACTAAATTATTTTGTATATTTTATGAACTATTATAAAATAACTAAAATTTAAGCTCATAATTATTAACAATCGTGTTATTTATTTAACTTAATTTTTATTCAAATTTTTCACATTATATAACAATTATATATACCTAAAGCGCAATAATTTTATATTTTTCTCTTATAAAAACTTTATTTGATACAAAATAGTGATATATTTAATATGCTAAATTAAATATTATTTAATAAATATATGTGACTTATTTCACATTTTGCAAATGTTAGAAATTCAATTGCAATTTTTTAAAGTAAAGTTAAGGGTATTTTTATCATTTTATCAAATAAGGACCAATGCGCACCTAAATAGATAGGTTAGGGACTACTTCACCAAAAATGAAAGGTTAAGGACCATTTGCGCACTATTGACATACATTAGGGACTATTTGCACCAATTTCCCTTACTATAATGAAATTGATATTTGTATTGTAAATAACATGCATGTTTTGAAGAGTCGAGACACATACAGAAAGTATTTTTCTGAAGCAAAAGTGTGCATGCATGAAAAATAAAAGGTGTAGAGATAGAGAAAATTAGAAAAAGTTGATAGATTCGTTGCGTCTTACGTTAAGCATTCTAGTTTAAGTTATGAACTTCACTGCGTCGTACATTAGACGTTTTAGTTTTGTATAAGAAGAAGTTGAGTGACCGATGAAAATATTTTATTGTGAAATTTTCTGAATTAATCAATTCTTCTTCTTTTGTGGTCGTTGGCGATTTGCCGAACTACATTTAACTTGTATTTTTTTATATCTAACTTGTTTTCATTGGATCCGCTTCGTGTTTATGAGATTTTTTTCCCAACACCCCCCTGTATTTATTCTTCTTCCAACCCTTACTTCTATGTTTTTTTTTTTTTCCTCAAATGTCTTATTTTAGTTTCCAAGAAAAAAAAAAGCACGTGAAGCCCTCGTGGAATCTATTGCTCCACTAAATCCCAACATCAACTATATCATTTTGGTATTATCGAATTGAGATTTGTCAAGACTCATATTTTTCCTCCGTTTATACTAAGGACCTGTTTGAGAGTTTTTTTTTTCCCTAATGATTTTGACTGTTTTTAGGTGACATCGTTTATGAAAGATTAAAAAAAATCAATACTTATTAATTTTTGGGCACTTATTTTGGGTGGTTTAAAAATCACTCAAAATTAGTGTAATGTAATTTAGAGTGTATTTCTCAACCTACTTAAATTGATGGGTTTTTACCATTTTTTAAATTTTCTTCCAATTTTAATCTTTTAAATAACTTTTAGAACGGTTGGATAATGAGTTGTACTATTTTAAAAACTGCTACTAAAAAAAACTCAAAATCGAACTTATCATAAATGCTCAAAATCAATAATTTAAAAACTCTCATAATCGATACAATCAAGCCCAAAAAGAATGGTTCCGGGATTAGGTAATTAGTTGCCTACTGTGTAATGTTATAGAAAGCATAAAATTCTTTAAACACATATATGGTAGAATCGTAACCATAGAATACAATCCTAATCGAAATGCATACATTTGTCTCATACACTATGAAGATGGTGAGAATGGATATAGTTTACATCCCCGAGGGGCTATAATTGGAGATACCATTGTTTCTGGTATAGAAGTTCATATAAAAATGAGAAATGTCCTACCTTTGAGTTCGGTTTGAACTATTGATTTACTTAATTGGAAGTAACCAATTAGGTTTACAACGAAACCTAGAAATCGATCACTGTTTCAATTTGTGTGCTTCTACAAGATAGACCTCAATAGAAAATTGAAGAGTAATGGCAGCAAGTGATTGAGATGGGGTTGGTTAAATTTTGTACAAACAAAGATTCAAGGGAAATGCTAGAAAACATTGAGGAAGTCCAATGTTCCAAAATTTCACCTAGTACCCCCAACATCGATTGTTTGTAGCAAGATAATATCATTAATGTCAACGTTATAACAACTCGCTCATTGAAATTGGAAGGTAAATTGTAATCATCGACTCGAAAATTGTTTGAACTCGAAAAATTACAACTATTCAAAGAAGAAATGAATGTCTTAACACATATCAACTCTAAAGAATCGAAGAGTTCAGGTGGTGTAAAGAAAGGGGAGAGCACAAACACTGGATGCTAGATGATCATCAAGAAATTGGGGCAGGAAATTGAGAGCAAATTGATAGAACGTGAATGTTGGATGTCTTGGTTCTCAATCTTTAAATTAGAAATTTCGATCCACAACCTATTACTTTTGTTGCACTAAATAGTATATAATCAGTTTTCATCCAATTTGTTGTTAAAATAGTATGTGCAAGGCACGTAGATCATGATAAAATTGTAATCATTAATAATTTTCTTAAAAAATGAATAGAATAAAAAGAAAAAGAAAATCAATAAGATGCGAATTAGTTCTTAATGCTACCTCTTCGTCCCACTGGCTATCATAGTTTTCGTCGTCTATTTATCCCCTTCATTGCCTCCACCTACCCCCAACTCCCAATCCCATTTAATATTTTTAATTATTGCAAAAATATACATCGAACATAAAATATCTTGAAATTTTGAATTTTAGATCACTAAGAGCTTCTCCAACGCTGCGCCAAAATGGCGTTTCACGCCAAAATGAAACTGAATCTGGCCTCCAACCGTGCGCTATATCACTACTCCATTTTGGCGCAGTGCGCAGATTTCCAGCCTTTTTTTTTTCCAATTTTGTCCTTCACTTTGGTCTTGTTAAATTTGTTGTTCCCTATATGTCCTTTTTTATATTATTTTGCAATGAAAATGTTTAATTTTATTTATGTTTCTTGTTATTTCATTATTATTTTATTAATGTAAAAAATTGTAATCGATTAATAAAAATTAATTAATGTATACGTTAAAATAAAATTACTCAATAATTTTAAAAAATAAAAATGTGATAACTCCAACAAGACAATATAAATTATTACGACAACAACAACATTAAAAAACGTAAATTACAACATGAAATAATAGAGATAATTTAATAATCTGGTAAATCATTTCCAGATCCTCCGAAGTCATCAAAATATTGTCCAAACGGAGTTGAAGTACTTTGAGATTGTTTGGCTAGCTCATCAGATCGTCTTTGCACGATTCTTTTTTGTTCACTTCGAATAAACTCACGTAGATTTGGATCTGCAACATCATTCAAATTTGTGAGTAAAATTCTATTCTCCTCTCGAATTTCAGCCACAGCCACTTTTTTTGCTGCCACATCCACTTTTTTTACTTCAGTTTGAGCTCGTAGCATTTGGATATGATAATTTTGTTGTTTATCGTCGTTTCATTTTGTCAGCCTTTCAGAGAGTTGTCGATTTTGTTCTCTAATTTCTTCAATCACTATTGCATTTTCTTCTTCAGTTTTCTTTTTTCCTTTCGCTTTTTTTATTCCAATTGGTCGTCCAGTAGAAATACCACCTACATTTTCTTCATCTATCTGAAGAGAAAATGAAGACAATCCAGGAGACGCTGAGCTTGGCGACTCTGAAGTAGAAGACTCTGATTGTGATGATGCAAAATTAAAACTTTGCCTTTGATAGTCTGGTAATTCTCTACAGTTATCGTGTCCAAATTTTTCTGTGTCTTTAAGTAGGAACCATACATGATCAAATTTGAACCCTTTCTTAAATTTATCTTCTTGTGCTAACAATGTTTTCGTCCGATTCAACTACAACATGATATAAACGAATAAATTAATTTTCATTAGATATAATATTTATAAGCAAAAAAAAAAAAAAACCCAGGAATACTCACTATATCTTGTTCTGATGCACCACTTGGATTCGAATATTCCACTTGTCGAATGCATCCCTTTAGTTTGCCAACAGCAGTAATAATGATCGACATGCGAGAGGATAATGATCTCTGTGTTCGATATTGAGTGATATATTCTGGTTTTAAGTTGTTATAATCATTCTCAACTCTTAACCAGAATTTATCTTTTGATTGGTTAATACCTACAATTGGATTTTGGGAAATATCTAGATATACATGTACTAAGTGTATGTCTTCTTCATTTGTGTATGAAGAAGATCGTGTAGTAGAATTCATTTGTAGGTGGTAAGAGTAAATTTCTAGGGTATAAGTTGTGAAGGTGAAATAAAAGTTAGGTATGGTATCCTATTTATATTAAAAATGAAAGAGATAGGGCAAAATATAAACCAACGGCTAAGATTGGATGAAATCCATCTAATGGTTAAGATTTATTACGGAATAAATGATAAGATTTTACTAAAGAGATAGGGTAAGATTTGGCATATCTAAACGAACGGCTAAGATTAGATGAAATTCATCCAACGGTTGAGATTGATTACGTCATCAATGATAAGATATTGATAAAGAGATAGGGTATATCTAAACAAACAGCTAAGATTAGATGAAATCCATCCAACGGTTGAGATTGATTACGTCATCAATGATAAGATATTGATAAAGAGATAGGGTATATCTAAATCAACGGCCTAGAGTAGATGAAATCCATCCAACGGTTGAGATTGGTTACGTCATCAATGATAAGATATTAATAAAGAAATAGGGTATATCTAAATCAACGGCCTAGAGTAGATGAAATCCATCCAACGGTTGAGATTGATTACGTCATCAATGATAAGATATTGATAAAGAGATATGGTATATCTAAATCAACGGCCTAGAGTAGATGAAATCCATCCAACGGTTGAGATTGATTACGTCATCAATGATAAGATATTGATAAAGAGATATGGTATATCTAAATCAACGGCCTAGAGTAGATGAAATCCATCCAACGGTTGAAATTGATTACGTCATCAATGATAAGATATTGATAAAGAGATATGGTATATCTAAATCAACGGCCTAGAGTAGATGAAATCCATCCAACGTTTGATATTGATTACGTCATCAATGATAAGATTTATAATTCATCTAACTCAACAACTATAAAAAGGCAATCGGGTAATTTGCTAAATCACAATCGTTCACTTCATTCAAAACAATGAATCCCAATCTCGATGGTCCCTCTTATTCATCAAGTATTATTTCGTCTTCATCGTCCGATAGTGATAATGAGGACGAAGTATGGCTTACAAATGATATCGAAGCGATTAATGCAGACCAAGAAGATATTAGTCGCTTAATTACCAACAACAACATTCTCATCGCCCATTATCTCGATCAACAACAAATACACCCAGTCCGTGGAGGCTCAATTGTTGGTCATGTAGTGATCAATCGCGATCGAGAAAATGCCGATACAAGATTGTACAACGATTATTTTGCCGACAACCCACGGTACAATGAATCAATGTTTCGACGACGATTTCGAATGTCACGATCTTTATTCCTACGTATAGTTCAGGCCGTTGAAGGTCATGACAAATACTTCAAGCAAAAAAGGGATGGGGTAGGTAAATTAGGTTTGTCTGCTTTTCAAAAGATAACTGCTGTGTTCCGGATGTTGGCATATGGTGTAGCGGCGGATGCTACTGATGAGTACATTAAAATAGGGGAATCCACTGCAATTGAGAGTTTGAAGAGATTTTGCCGTGCCATTGTAGAGGTATTTGCTGATCAGTATTTGAGATCACCAAATGCTAATGACATTGCCAGGCTACTACAAATTGGAAAGCAGCGTGGTTTTCCAGGAATGTTAGGTAGTCTAGATTGTATGCATTGGAAGTGGAAAAATTGTCCAACGGGTTGGGCAGGACAATATACAGGTCGAAGTGGACACCCAACAATTATCCTCGAGGCTGTACCTGACTATGATCTTTGGATATGGCATGCACATTTTGGTTTGCCAGGTTCAAACAATGACATCAATGTGTTAAAGGCGTCCCATTTGTTCGCCAATCTCGCTCAAGGTATTGCCCCTCCTGCTAATTATGTATTACAAGGACAAAAGTATAATACGGGTTATTATTTAGCTGACGGTATATACCCAAAATGGTCTACTCTCGTACAAACTATTCATGATCCACGTGGTCCAAAAAAAAAAATACTTTGCAATGAAACAAGAAAGTTGTAGAAAAAACGTAGAACGAGCATTCGGCGTTTTGCAATCAAGATTTGCCATAGTCGCAGGACCGGCTCGATTTTGGGAAAAACGTGTATTGCATGATATAATGACTTCGTGCATAATTATGCACTACATGATTATTGAGGATAAACGTGATGTCGATGCGCCAATTGTAGATTGGGTGGAAGCTCCAAATCCAGAGGTTGAGATGGTTGCAGATGACAATACTCGATTTCAAGAATTTCTTAGTCGACATCGACACATCAAGAATAAAGAAGCTCACATTGCGCTTCGAAATGCGTTGATTGATCATTTGTGGGATGAATATACTAATTCCGAGAATTAGTTGAAAAAAATAGTATATTTTATGTTCGTGTTTCTTTGTTTTCATGTTTTATTTTATTAATTATGGAATGTTAAATGTTGTATTTTGTTAATTGTGATGTTAAATGTAATGCCTTTTTTAATGTTGTTGTGATAAATGCTAATTTTTAGGTAATTATTGAAAAATTATTAATTTATAATTTTAAGTATTAATAAATTATTTATTTTTTCGTGGTGGAATATTTAAGTAAATAATTTTTGAAATCAATAACTTGTTGAAAATTAAAAAAAAAACAAGGAAATAAAATAAATACTATTCATTTGGTGCAATTTTTGAAGATCATGGTTGGAGATGGTAATAGTGAATAGTGTGAAAATTGCACTAATTTGGTGTAAAAGTTACACTATTTTGAAGATCATGGTTGGAATTGTCCTAAATACGCTACATAAAATATTATTTAATACGATTAAAGAAAAAATATATATAATAATTAAAACAACACAAAATTGTCGCCCAAAAGTCCATTCTACTTATCAAACCCAAAAATAATTAAAAAATATAAAAAAAATCCCAAACCTTACGCGCGAATTTCCCGCCATCACGTTGTACATTCCCTCCAAAATCCTTCCCTCTTCCTCCCCACAACAAAACACACACTCACACTCACTGTACTGTATCGAAACCCTAACTCCATATCTCAGCAAAAAACCAAAACCTCCAAGGAGAAAGGAAAAAGGAAAAAGAAACCCTAGCCATGGAATCTTCATCTGTAAAGCTCCATTCCAGAAAGCGAAAGAAACAATATCCATCACCATCCAATCCTTTGGTCGGAATCTTCACACGTAGCAAGTCTCAGGTGTACGTCCACCTAAATCGCTCCGGCCGTGCCCGTCCCGACGCTTCTCAAAAATCGCACTTACGCTCTCGTTCAATTAGCTCATACCCATTTCCCAGGAAACCCAACTCAGTTCAACCCAGACCCGGGAAGGAAACTGGAACTGAACCAGTAGAAGCTTCTCTGGAGTTGAATGATAAGATTGATTCCGGGATCTCGACTATTAAAGATCTCCGGGCCCGAAGGGTTTTCTCTCCTACTGTAAACCCGATTCTTGAGGTAGAGGAGATGAAAATAAATGGGAGCTCAAACTTATTACAGAATATGGATCTGGTTACGGTTTCGGATAGGTGTATGGATCTGGATGTGGTTAATACAAAGGTGGATGAGAGTAAAGAATCTGGTGAGACAGTGCCACCGGAGGCAGATGCGAAGGAAAATAATAGCAAAGATGGTGTGAATTTGATGAAGAATGAGGCAATTTCAACAAATGGGTCTATTTCCAGAAGTAAAATGGTAATGATATACCCTTTATCCGTTTAAATCATATAAATTGTAGAATAAGATACAATCTCTGAGGCTTGATGCGCAGCAAGTTACCTGTGTACATTTTGCTCAAATGCTTGCCCTAGCCCTGATGGCAAGTTGATTAGCGGCAATACTTTAATATTTTATTTTATTTTTTATTTTATAATAATGTCAATGATATTTACAATATACTTGAAAACCAGAGGAGATCTTTGATGATCAAAAAGCTAAATTTTGGGTGCAACCTGAAATTCTCCCAAATGACTAAAGTTGGAAACTTTTGTCTAAATTTTATAGGTTCTAAATTCATGTGCCAAAAGGAAGGTTTTCAAGACCCCGAGCTCTTTCAGCTATAGAAGATTGCTACCATATTTAATGGACATTGTGAAAGAAGAGTCCAGTAAGCTCCTTCACTCGTATATCTTTATATATGTATCGACTTTTGTGTCATGTGTCGAAAATGTGAGTGTTGAGATAATATCTGATAGTGTGGCTTCATGCTTGGAAACTAATAGTTTCAGTACATAAATGGTTTTTTCTGTAGGTCTTTCAAAAATTGAAATAGTGGATGCAGAATTTCCATATAAATTGCAGGAGTTGAGTATTTTGAGTACTAAAATGCCTTCGATTGTGGAAAATGATTGTGCTGCTAAACTTGAGGGCACTGGAGCACAGACAAATCCTACGAAGTGCTCTGAGAATGAAGAGCTTCAAAAGTTTGATGAAGAACAGCCCTGCATTCTGCGGAATTTGAGTAATGTAGAATATCAGTTGGAGCCTAAAAGTCGTGAGGATGGTGTGAGTGGAGTTGAAGATTCTGTGGAAGAAGAAGAGTGTGCTCAGATGAAACCGAATCCTGATGTTCTGAGTGCAATGGTGGTGAGAGAAAGTGGGAAAAATATGGAAGTCAACACTTTGCTTACTGAGAAACCTAATCTAAAGGGTGCATCAGTTGGGTGCACGAGTACTGGCAATAAATCTTGCCATAGTCCGAATGGGAAGGGTGGCACCAATTGGAAGACTGAAACGGTAAACTTCATTCAATCCATAAATGTGGTTGATCTTGTTTTACTGGACTATCAAATTTTTTGTTTTTGTGTTTTTCATTTTGCTTGGAGAATGACTCTTTAGACTGTTTGGAAATGTTTTTGTTTTCATAAAATTTCTTACATTCTGCCCAGTTTCTTACTCCTTGTTCGCGACTGAGGGTCTTCAAAGCTCCAAGCTTGGTGAGCTATAGAAGACTGCTTCCACATCTGATTGATATTGCAAAACAGAACTCCAGTAAGTTCTCTTGTTCATTTTGCTTCAGGAGAGAATGTTACATTGTGAAACGCCCAATTAGATAGAGGCTATCTGCTTGAAAATTAATTTATGTAGAAAATTTTCTTTACAGGCGCTTCAAAAGTAATCCAACACCCAAAGCCTCAGATAGATTTGAAAGATGTACCTCCACTATCATTTGCCTCTTCTTATGAAGAAAATCCTGTGAAGAAAATCAGAATGGAGAGTTTCCCGAAGCAACCACATACTGAAGACGAGGAGCAAAATATATTGCCTGCTATAGTCCCACTTGTCAATGGTTCATCCAGTGATAATGATAATAATCTGAGTCCATCAACACCATCATTGTACTCCACCAATGATTCATCTAAAGTGGGGCCAAGTTCAATAGTTTCTGATGACACCTCTTATCTGATCACGCCACTTGATTTACCAGAGGAAAGAAGATTGTTGGTTCAAAATAGTCCCAAGAAGTTTGTATCAGAAATTCCCCATAATGATATCATGGATTGTGATGGGAAATCAAATTGTTCAGCAGTTCAATCATGCTCTATAGTTGATCATGATATTTTGACAGATGAATCTTGTTCTAAGCTCTCAGAACCTCAGCCAGTAGATACAAAAGTAAAGTGCATGGCTGTGAGTGTGGAAGCTCATAAATCCAATAAAGAGCTGATTCAAGAAGTTACTTCCAACCGAAGCCCATCCCAAATTGAAGTTTCTGATAGTTTGGTTGCTCCTACTGATGGTCCTTTCAAGGGAATACTAAAAAGAAATCCAATAGGGTGCAGAGGGCCATGTAATTGTCTGAACTGTGCTTCATTTCGTCTTCACGCTGAAAGAGCGTTTGAGTTCTCAAGAAATCAGATGCATGATGCTGAAGAAGTTGCTTGGAACTTGATGAAAGAATTAGCAAATGTTCGTCATATATTGGAAAAATTTGCTGTTAATGAGAATGATCTCACACCCATCCAATTTAATCTGGTAAATTACTCTTGAAATAATGATAAAAAATTTCTTTCTCTTGCTATTTGGTCATGCTATAGTTGCAACTGAATTCAGTCTCTCTATAAGCAATATTTTCTGAATTGTGAAAATTTCTGTTTTTGATAGACAAAGGTAACTCATGAATTATTTATGTTTGTGTACTGTTCTAGTGCAGCATGCAGCCATTTCCTTTATTTATAATTTTTTGATGGTTGCAAGTTGCTCTTCGGTATTCTAGCAAACTTTGAAGTTTAGTTCTTTCTAGCATTGCCAAAATTAAGAATTACCAGCTGATAATTTTACCATTTGGAGAATTTTAGGATTCTTGGATAATCTGTCATTTGAATGTTTTGATGATAAAATTTTGCAAATTTTTGCTGCCACTAGCCTCTTAAAGATGATGTTTATGCTCCCCAATGGTTCAATGACATGTATGCTCTAGTAGACATAAGACACAAGTTGAATGTAAAGATTATCACTCCTTGTGGAATTATGTCTTTGGGCTAATTTTCCCTTTGATCCTTAATTGCATCCCTTTGGTGAAAATGGTTGTCACTTTGGATCGCTGCCCTGAAATATATGGATTGCTGGGATGTGATTAGGATTTTACACGCCCTCTGGAGAATTGGGTATCATATGCTCAATTGGCTATTTGTTTGGAGTATCTTGGGGTGCACATATTTTCTGAGGTTCACCAGAGATTGCTTTGTTGGGCTTGTCTATCTTTTCGTGAAAAGGAATAGTTCTCTGTTCATTGCGATGATTCCATACAGAGAATCAATACATCTTCATAGATTTTCAAGGACAGATAATTGAAAATTCTACTAAAACTAAAATCTGAAGAGGTGCTTTAGCCTTACTCTATATCTGCTTAGAATTGTTGCATTTTGAAATTGTTCTTGTAAAGTTCTGTAGTTTTTGAATCAAGAGGACACTTCATTTATCAAGGCACTCTAAAGAATTTTTCTTCATTCTTTATTACTTGCGCTCCAATGTTTTTATTTCATTGGAAATTTATGTAGGATCTGTCAAATATTTTTGCAAGCATTTGATGTTAACTCTGATTATAATTTTCTTCTTTTATTCCTCATTGTTTCCTACTTGAAACACCATATGATTCTTGTTATCAAGTTCAGTTTCCATGTGCTCTCATCATTTTCTCATGTTAGCACATTTATTTACTTAGCCTTTTAGACATCCACGTGGACACTGAAGTTCCAAAATTTTCACGACCATCTATGGAAAACAATGGATTCTGTTAGGATGGAAAAAGATTTTCCTTTTTCATTGCTTTATATAATTTTATTCAGTTGTGTTTGCTTATTTTATCACCATCTCTTGTCATTGGTCTAAAGAGTTCAATAACTCGGTTTGTTTTTGGTGCCATGTAGGCTCAGGTTAAACAAGTATGTAATCAAGCTTTGGAAACCGAAAATCTAGCAAAAGAGCGCCTCAACCAATTGAACTATGACCTCAATATTCACTGCAGAATCCCAGTAAGTGCCATTTTTTCTTGTGTTGTTTTTTAAACTGCCCTTAAAATCTAAAGATCGGTCTCCATTATTTTCTTTTATTGTTCAAAAGCATTAAAATTTCTATATGCATATCAGCAATTCTCAAATTCATTATATCACCTACAGACCTTGCAGCGGCCAAGTGTTACATTTGCCAATTACATTCAGGAAAGAATTATTCCAAAGACAGACCTGTCAACTAGTCCAGAAACACCGGATAAATGGTTAAACAAAGAGAACTCGTAAACTATTGGTAGCTGTTATGTGAGGTAAATCTCTGTACATGGAAGGTGTCTGGGTCACACTATTAGGCTATTTGTGAAGTGGCACCTTTGCCCGAGCACATACTGGTGCATGGAGTAACTTCCCTTCATTGTATGTAGCTGTTACGTTCATACACAGTGAAAATGAGGCCTCAATGTCATCCGCAAACTGTAAGAAAAATCTTGGATCCAGTTTAAGATTTTACCTTGTGTTCACAGGGAGAATATATAGCGCGAAGGGATGAGCGAGATTTTATTATATGTACAATAATTCAGTTTAATCATGCCTTTGGGTTATCACTTTATTTGTTCAACATGTTAATGCTTATTGGTGTGTAACAGTGATAATATAATTTGTTCAAATTATATAATTTTGCATATGGATAGTGAGGTATACAATTGTGCACACTAGTAACTTCAAATGACACAGTATCTTTAGGTAAAGATTTAAGAACAATTTTAGTTATCCTTGAAGCTCAGTATCTTTCTACACAGTAGAATCCCATGCAATACGAATTATGATCCTAGAAGTTGGCTAGAGGTATTTTGCTTATTCTTTATAATAGATTGAAGGTTACAAGGCAACGAGAAATAAAGTTCTTGTATAATACATTTTTGCGCTTAGATTGTTGCCTTTCTAGGAGGATTTTTATTCTTTATCAGCAGGGTTGGTCCCAGAGATTGCTTGCGGGACTCTGGAAAATTTATGATATTGATTGAAGAAAACTTGCCAGCGGTATCGGTTACACAGCGGTGTAAGTTTGTGCGAGGTAATTTTGGGTGTTCAAGGTCCAGTATACCCAATGAAATGTGCAGTGCATGGCCAAGTACAAGCCGCCTCAAGAACAGAGCACGCCAGCCAAACCCGTTTTGCATGACATGTATAGTCAAGACTGCTTTGGCCAGCATCAAGTCTCATTGAAGATAACAAATGCACAAAATATAAAGAATTTCATTTATTTGGAACCGTGTACATAACAGAGTGGAAATTCAAAGAAGGAAATGAATCTTGAAATACAGAATTTTACAGACTCCAATTTAAGCGCCTTCTAAAGAAACCTTGATTGCCTACACTCTGCTGGAAAACCTTTAGTAAAGCGTTTATAATCATTGCAATAATTGTATATCATGAAGTTCTTCTGAACCCATCTTAGTCTTCTTCGGCTGTAAGCATCAAGTTCCTGGCTCTGCCATGCTCCATTTGAGAACTTAGAATTGCTGCTAGTGCAAGATCCAGTACATGTTTGTGCATTGAAATTTCTGTAGTATGCTGTAAAGGGAGCCTTTGACCAATCGATTTTCACTAGCCCTCCCCTGGTTGCCCAGTCATCCGCGTTCCACAGGCTGGAGTAAATTCTCATAGGTTGGTTCTTAGGATATGGGACACCAACCGATTCAGCATTTTTAAACACCCTAATGGGAGTGTTGTCCACCAGGAAGCTGGAACAAGAAAATAGATAAGCAACCCTATTATTTGCATTTTCATAAGCAACCCTATTGTTTAGCACTTGTATATGTACATAGTAACATATAGGTCTGTGTTTTACACGCATACTGGGAAAAATTTACTGCCTGTAAATTTATAGCGAAATCTCATGCGTGTTTTGCTTTCCTTGTTTCAACTTTCAAACTGGTCACTAAACTTGTAATTTATTTTAATCGTTAGTCACTCTAACTATTCTCTCGTTTGCAAAACTAACGGAAGAAAAGTCCAACATGACCGTTATCCCAAATGGCATGCTAATGTTGCAGTTACGTAAAACTACTGAATGGAAGGAGTGACCATTGACCAACATTGAAATAAACTATAAATTTAGTAATCTTGATGAAATTTCTGTATAAGTTGAGTAGCCACCAATGAATTTAAAATCCCCCCGACCCACATGCATGCATACACAGGCAATAGAAGATGAGGCTTGCGCTTACACAATGTGTTGAGGGTTCCAAATGATTGAGTAGGTGTGGAAATTCTTAGTTGGGTCGAACCAAAGATAAAATTGTTGCTCCCTGCCCCCCTTGCCTTGAGTAAACACATTGGTGTGGAGAATATAAGGTTCGCCAGAGACATTTCCTAAGAACTCAAAGTCAATTTCATCATGAGTTGGCCCTTGAGAAGATAACTGCAACAATAACCCACAAATTATAAGCCTCAATTGCATACAACAAGTTATGAAGAGTAAATTTAAATAAATAAACGTATCCTTAGAGGATGTGGTTTAAAACGTACGTAGTATGCAGTAACAGTGCCGGCAGAGTTGCCAGCAACAAGTTTAAGTTGCACATCGATTTTCCCAAACAGATACTCTTTCTTGGATTGAAATCCAGAACCAGAAATCTTGTCTAAAGACAAGGAAAGAAGCTGGCCTCCATTGAATATCTTTGCTCGGTTATCTCCCCAAGTTAAATCAAAGTCTTGATAGAAATTACCAGCAATGCAAGAACTCATTACTAGAGTAAAACCCAAGAACAATACTGAAAACCCTTTTAAGAAAGAAGCCATTATGTTTGAAATTTGTTTGTGTCTCATGAATTTGAAAGAGGTGTACTATATATAGGGACCCTGGTGGGGTGGGGTGGAGTGGGGTGTTATTAAGAAGAGAAGGAAATGCTTGTGAAGAAAAGGGTAGGAGCTGGTGCCAGCTTTGTGCAATGAAAGCTGGATGGTTTTTGTTTGGACATATAAGTGGTTTAAGTTATTTTGTTGTTTTATCCAGCAATGATTCGGTTCTCCCCAGAAATAGGGTAGTATGGCCCTCTTTTGGCATCATCAATTCGGACAGTTTAGTGGATGACAACCAGACTATGTAGTACTTGATACTGTAATAAAATCACTAGGAGCTACTTGAAAGTTGATATGTTCATGCATTCATGCTTATCTACTCCTGCTTCTTTTAATATTCTTACTTTCTCTTGCTCTTTCCAACCCTCTACCTCCTCTCTCTGCGTGCAAAGACTAGATGTGTTAAAATGTGTTCAGTCGAACTACGAATCAACCTTGATCACTAATGTAATTTATCCAAATGAGAGATAATATAGTCTCAATGAGACATAGGTAAGGGCCTGCTTGAGAGTTTTGAAGTATCGGTTATGGAGTTTTTTTAAAGTATCGATTCTGAGTGTTAATGAGAAGTCCGATTTTGAGTGGTTTTTAGTAGCGGTTTTTAAAACAGTCAAATCCATGCTCAATTCTGAAAGTTTATTAAAAGAATAAAATTATATATGTGCCCATATATTAAAAAAATGTAAGTACATATAAACAAAATAGAATAAATGTGTATGTTACAATTCAATGACTTTACATAGTTTACTCAATTATTTATTATTGTGTATAACTAACGTTTGGAGTAATTTTTCTTATTATTTTTTTTTTCATATTTTGCTTATTAATTACTTATAGTAAAATTTATTAAAAAACTCATATTTGAGTCATAAATATCAAGAAATGAAAATATATATTCGATTGCAAAAAAATTCAAAAATAATTCAATAACACAAAATTATTGTTTTGAGAAAAGAGGCAAAATGTACGTTTGGAGAGAAGAGGTAGAATGAAAAATTTATTTTATATTTAGGGTAGATTTAAAAATAATTATTTTAAAGAGTAAAATTAGATTTAAAAAGTTTGCATAGGGCGTGACCTCTACGTTTAATCACACTTTATATATTGCCCTTGTCTCACTCTTACTTTGTCATCGCTTAGGTCTCGTATAGACCCGAAAAACTTGAAGCTCGACTTCTACGTTTAGCTACGTTTTTCGTTTTTTAGAACATTATTAAAAGTCATCGATTTAAAGAATAAGAAATACACTCTAAATTACACTACATGATTTTAGACGGTAGAATTAGAAATACAAGTTTAAACAATAATTGAGTTGACCAGTTTGAATTTCTGCTTTATACAAAGTGATTGGCTCTTCCTTGTAAATTGGCAAACTTTTTCTGTGAATATAGCTGTAAATTGTACTTTATGACAAATCATTAGTCCATTCCTCTCCTTGTATCTGCAAATTCTGCACAAAGAAAAAGGACATATTCGTTTAGACAAAATAGTATTTACCCCATGTAATACATGAAAACATTTATTAGAGTATATTGTACAATATTGAATCACGTCGAGTTGGTTTTGAGGTGACCCGTGTAGGGAATGGAATTGATTGCTACTTCTACATATTTTTTTGAATTTAAAATGAAACATTGTAAGTTTTTCTTCTTAAAAAACAAGCTTAAGGCCACACAACTCTTGCTATAGAGAGCCGTTGAGTTTTTTATACACATGCTCACGTGCATGCTCGCGCAAGTTATAAGTCTCTAGAATTGCACTCAACATAATCCAAGAGGCAAGCATGCCATCTCAAATTTAGACAATTCAGTACATTTTAACTCTTCGAGTGAGACATTTTTCCCATCTTGAAAATGAGCACATTACTTTGTATGATAACTATATATTATCATGGCTTATATGATAAGCTGAATTCTATTGGACTAAACACTATTAAAAAAGGGGGGGATAAAAGATAAAATTATTTGTTATATTGCCATATGTTATCAAGTACTGTGTACGAACCATGCTCTCACAAAGTAAATTGACGTTTTAAAAATATTAAACATTTCTTTGGTTTTGCTTAAAAATTGCTAAAAATCAGAAGTCAAAGTGAATAACAATTTTAAATACACATATTTCATAAGACTCACAATTTTTATTTACTTTTCAACTACACATTTTATCAATTTTTATTAAATTTTTTTTAAAAAACTGATATTTTTAGTAAAATCAAACGGATAGTAAATTCAAAACTACCCCAAGCATCCAGCCTAAAGGACCATATGTGGTGGATAGGCATGGAATATTTGGTAAACTCTGCATAAAAATGTGATATTTGAACATCCTATGTTAGAGATCCAATGAACATTCTCAAATAAAAATCTATTACTAGTTGTCATGAAATTGACATCCTAAAATAATTCAAGTGTGTAGTTGTGGAAGCCAATGCTTTGCCCATTTCTCTATCTTTTGGAGGTTGAAATGTAGGGCTATTCTTGGTAAAAATTATTGGAATTATTAGAAGGTAAGTACAAGTCAAGTCAAGTCATACTAAATTTGAATTTATTTTCAAATAATTTGGATATTTTTGTGTATCGAGGAGGTTCGTTATCTTAAATTGTTAGGAAATACATTTATGTATGGATGTATGCACTTTTCTACACAAACAATTAATTATTAATTATCTTTTGTTTCTTTTGAAGTAAATTCATCGAGCACAATTAAATAAGCAACAAGAGGTTGTGCTTTGTTATATTGTGAGAAATAGTTTATACACAATTCAATTGCATAGCATAATTCGGAGGTTATAGAGATGAATAATAATTTACATGAGTGATATGGTAATACGCCTTAAAACCCATTTCTTGTTTATTTAAGAATTATATCGACTAGTTTAACTAGAAAAGTCAAGAAAGAGTTTGATAATATTAAAAAATTAGAGATTTAAAATTCGTAAAAATAACTTGATTGATTCACTCTCAAAATTTTATTTTATTTGATCTAATTTGACCTTTCGTCTTTTTTGTGTCAATACTGATATTTAAAATGTTGATTCTTTCAAACAAATTTCAAAAGAAAAGTTTAAATAAAAAGACAAATTAAAATTGACAACTCTTAAAAACTTCTTGTTTTCTAGTTTCGATTTCAAGAAATTGATTCTTCATGTAAAGCTATGAAAGCATGGTGGCCACCAAGAAAGCAACTTCTATAGGCTTATACCTATAGAGGCATCTTCAGTAGGAAAGTGGGCCATGATGGAATTTTTGGTGGGTTGGGATGGCCCATGAAACTAAACCAATAAAGTCCAGAGCCATCACTTGATGGGGACCCACTTTGATAATTATTATTATTTCAATAATTACTAATTATTAATGATTCCAAAATCGCAATATGGTGGTGCATCTTTTGTATTATAAATTATAATTATGCTATACTTTAATTATTGCCGGCTAATAAATTATAGAGATATATAAATTTTAAAATTCTATTAACTTCAGGGGGTTCATTTTTTAGATAAAAAGTTGTTATTATGTGTAATATTATAGCATTATAAGTAGTATTGGAATAATTGTTGCTTAAGTTCTCAACTTATTAAATTAGAACGCATCTCCACCCTTCAATTATTGACATTTTAATTCATAACCTCTTACCTTTTAAATTTATATTACACTCGAGAGTCGAGAATCATATTCAGACTTTCGAACTAGTTATTCCGTTAAACTTTTAAGACTTCGTTTTCCATTTGTGAATTTAAAAAGTTCAAGACAAATAACCTTCAAATTTGTGCAAAGACAGTGAAGGCATGGCTGATTTTGACATTTTCGGGGCCTGAGGCGAAGTCCAGAAATTAGGCCCCCTCAATGGACTCCCAAATTGTATTTGTGCATTTAAAATCCACAAGGCTATTACGGAACTAATTGCAAACTTAAAACTTGAAAAAAAAAAAAGACAAACAAAATATATTATACAAAAAAATTATATTATAATCAATTAACAAAGGCGAAAACGTTCTAAACTATCACTTAAACACAACTCGTCTAGCAGTTTTAGAAGTAAAAATATTAATCAAATTTGAGTAATCTAATTATTCAACCATTTATTTCTCAATTGATATCATAGTTAATCCATTCAATCTTTCATGTGACATAGTTGATCCGAGAGTTCTGAATTCAGCATTCAAGTGACACTGGTTGGTGACTGGGTCATAATACTCCAACTTGTACATTAAGTAGTCAAACTCCACTCTTGAAAATAACCGGTTGTTCACAGTTCACTCTCCAAGTCATTTAAAACCACACAAACAACTTTAGAGAAATGTGCCCAGGAAAATTAAGTACACATCCTAAAGCTTTGTTTTTGTGATTAATTTAGTTCGGGCTCGTTTCAAAAACCCAAATAATGCAGAAATTAAAAAAAATCATATTTACTGGACAGTCAAAAATGCAGAAATTAAGAAAAAAATACCGTAAACTATTTATTTTCTTTCTCTTTTTGCTAATTTGAGTAATTTCTTACATATATTAGTCATTATTCAATACCCATTAAGAAACATTAAGAAAAACTAAAAAAAAGTAGTACCTGCTAACCGAGCTGAAATGGAGAACGAGATGGAGGAGAAATATATTATTCTTCTTGGACAAATTACGGACAATGGATGAACTTACAGTCACGGACAATGGACAATGGAGAAGGAATAAGGAATCGCTTATCGCTGCCGCTGCTGTGAAGCATGCGCGTATAGTGTTGTCTGCTGTGATATGAAATAAGAATTGGGATTTTTGTTGGGCTTGATTTTTGGGCTTGGTTTGTTTTGATTTTGGAAAAATTGTTTAAAAGTCACTGCAAGTGACTTGTTTCAAATTAGATCAAAATAACTTTCAAAATTATCAATAAGTCATACTCTTCATTAACTTTTCATATTAAATCCCAAAAATATCTCTATGATCCATATTTCCCACACACCGTCGCAGCCACCACTACTCCCACCACCTGTGAGTTGAAAACTTCAATCTTTTTTAGGGTTATTTATTATTTATTATTCTTATAAATGGAGGATTTGCTGAGGTTATGATCATTATCGGTTTGAGAGGTGAAAGAGCTGAATTGCTGTGAGTGTGTGTTTTACTTTTTTTGTTTTTAGCTTTGTTGGGCTTTGGGGATATGAGGAATGATAGCCAGAAAAGTGGTGGCGGTTCTGGTGCTAGAGGGATGCTGCAATCTGGTCGGGGCAATAATGGGATCATTCCGATATCGAATAAGTCTCTTTCCAGCTACTAGAGGATTGTTTCCTCAGGAGCCTCACGTGTGGCATCTATTGTGAGGTCTGCCGCCGCCGCCACTCTATTGCCTGGAAAACCTTACTTCGCCAACAAAACTGGCTGAATCGAGTCCAAAACTATAGAATGATTTGTTCTTCCAGTATGTAAGATTGTGCTTGCACTGATAACCTTTCTTGTAGTAACTCATATGTCACAACCAGCATCCTTCAGCATTCTTGAAGCCATTTTGTAGAACTCGGCAAACTGATTTTCTGAAGGAAGATGAGATCACTAGGAGTGTACCTCTAAGCATGCATAAATCGGTTTAAAATTTATTATGGGCAAAATTGTACACGAGACGCCAAAACACCAGTCTCTAATCATCAACGACGAAAAATCTATAAAGATACTGCTTTTTTCTTAAGTAAAATTCAGTGTTTCAAAATTTATGCCTTTTTCGACTTGCAAATCTTAGATGGAAACATGAATATTAGTCATTTGTGTTCAACTTCCATATTTGGTTGTGCTTTGTATTAGTCACATCATTTTGTCTCTTAATAAATATGTCTTTTGTATTAGTGCTACACTTGCTTACTACATACAATAAATGCAATAAAATACTTCTCTAATTATATTTTGATACTATAAATAGCAGCTTGATACTGTATTAAGTTGGCCATTAGATTATTCTTTGTGTTGTTAATTAGTCATGTGTGTTGTTTGATGCTGTATTATAGAAAAACAATATCACAAAAAACCAAGGTTCTAAAATGCGTAATGCGTGACGATGCGGCGAGGTGAAGTATCAAGAATTATAGGCCTAAGCGCGCCTATGCGAAGCCTAGGCGTCAAAATGCGTTTTCGAATTTTTTTTTAATGCTCAAATTTTAAATTTTAATAACATAGCCTAGAATATACTGATTTAGATTACAAAATTACAGGCTTAATTTTCAAAAAACACATAAAAAATACATGAATTTTCAAAATTAAATGCACGCTGTAACAATGAAGAAAAACTAGATTTATATTAAGGCACATATCATGGTTGAACATATCACATTCAACGTAGTTCAAAATTAAAATTGCAGGACTAATTTTAATATCATAATCTACAATTAGATTACAAAATAAAAGCCCAACATAATAGTTTTCAAAAGTAAGTAAATTTTAACTACCACAAACATAAACACAAATTACTCAATAATTTTTTACAATTTTATTACATACCAACATAGCTTAAATTTTGTCTAACTCTTTATCGGATTCTAAGTCAAGCTCTTCTTCTTCATCTAACTCATCTTCTGTGCCATCCGATACAAAATCATTTTCGTCGGGTTCTCTTATTTTATCTTGAGCATTTCTAGTATTTCTTGTAGATTTAAAAAATATTTATTTTGGCCCAATCTGAAAATAAATTTAAAAAGAAGCTTGCTTGCTCTAATGCGTGTTATGCGTGATTATTCGTGCTTATTCTCGCTTAATCATATTTATTCTCGCATATTCTCGTCTATTGGCGCCTAGGAGGTCAACAAAAAGAGTTGACCGCATTTTAACGCGCATACCCTCAATGCGATGCGTTTTGCAAACGCATTGAGCTTAGGCGTGCCTAGGCAAAGCCTAGACGGGCCTTTTAGAACACTGCAGAAAACAGTATCATAACAGAAATGAGCATAGAATTCGCATACGTACTAAAATTTTTTATTATAATATGTTTTCGGAATGGTCTCAACGAGCCAGTCAAGACTAGCCGCTTCGCCACTGTATACGATGGATTTTAGCAATTTGAAATCGTCTCTTTAGCTTAAAATAGAAATCTTTAATTTTTCTTGTCAAAACAGTATCATACATACTAAAATAGTATCACAGATAAATATATCTTAATATATTAGTATCATACATAAAAATATCTTAATAAAACAGTATCACATACACAAACTACAATCCAATAAAATAACAGTATCATAGATTAAATAACAGTATCATAGGTTGAAATATTATCATAATAAAACAGTATCAAAGATAAAAATATGGCATAAGTATATCATATCACTTTATCTAAATAAAACAGTATCATGTATCTGTTTTACTGGTTGAAGTAATTATATTGTTCTTAAAATACTCTATTAGTAGTACAATACCATTGATACTATTTGTATTTAATAACATTATCATAGATTAAAACAGTATCATAGATGTTTTACTAGTTGAAGTAATTATATTGTTATTAAAATATTTCATTAGTAGTATAAGACCATTGATACTGGTTACATTCAATAACATTATCATAGATTAAAACAGTATTATATGTTGAAATATTATCATAATAAAACAGTATCAAAGATAAAAGTATGGTGTAAGTGTACCATATCACATTATCTATATAAAACAATATTATAGACAAAACAGTATCAAAGATAAAAGTATGGTATAAATATATACCAATGTACATTATCTAGATAAAACAGTATCATACAAAACAATATCACAATAAAACATTATCATTAAATTAGCGTTTTTTTGCAATTGTAAGTGTATGTTGGTCTTTTAACTTTAAAATGTGACTTTAATTGAATTAAATTTTGATCATATGACTTTAGAGCCCGTAAGTACCAAACAGTGACCGGCCTTGAATTTATCATTTAATTTTTTCAAACTTTAGTTTGATTTTGGGTTTTGGCCTTTGGGCCATAACTGTTGTGCTTAATTTTTTTTTTTTTAAATGGGTTCCATATAGTTTTGGGTCCGAAGCGGTCGCCTCAACTCAAAATCGGGCCTGAGTGGCGGAGCTGGGGTGTTGGTGGGGAGATCTGGACCCTCCAACTTTATGAGAGATATATATATATTTTTTAAACTTTTTAATATACAATTTAACTTTGATCTAATATCAATTTAATGTAAGACAACCATTGGCCTAATAAATTAAGGGATTATTTCACTATACACCACAAAATATATAATAATTTAGAAAATACTATCTAACTTCTTTTATTCTAAAAATTCTGTTTTTATTTTTGTAACACTTGTTACATTTGTTGCGTTTATTACATTTCTTATAAAAAAAAAGTGTGTTACATTTGTTATTTTTGGAATTTAAAATGTTGAAAAGTAATTGTGGAATTTTAATAGAAAATCAAGTATGTAGCAAAATTATCACTAAAATTAATAGAAAAATTGGTGCAAATGGTCCTTAACTTTTTTCCTCAGTGCGCAAATGGTCTCCAACCTTTATTTTTTGGTACAGAACTCCCTAACCTATGTGTTTTGGTGTGCAATTAGTTTTTATTTGAAAAAAATTTCAATTAGATTTCTAACCTTTGCAAATAGTACAAATGAGTCCGATACTCTTATTTTTTTATGAAAAATCAAAAGAAACTAATATATTGATAATATATTAAATTATTTTGTATATTTTACGAACTATTATAAAATAACTAAAATTTAATAATTATTGACAAACGTGTTAATTAAAATTATTTTATTATTATTAAGTAATTATATTTTAAAATTTAAACTTTAATTTTATTGTTACAATATAAAAAGAAAAATAATTTTGTCATAAACTTGATACTCAAGTATTTTTATTTAATTGAGCTATTCGTTTATTAACTACAAATATTAGAGTTCAAATTGTATTATTCATATTTTAATTTATCATTTTATTATTGTTCAAAAATAAAGATAATTTTTATTAGTAGTTTTATGTTTTAAAAAATTATAAAATTGGTTCAATGTCATAAAATTATATACGCAATTTTTTTATTTATTTAATTAAATTTTTATTCAACTTTTTCACATCACATAGCAATTAGATATACCTAAAGCGCTATAATTTCATATTTTTCTCTTATGAAAAATTTAATTGACACTATAGTGATATATTTAATATGTCAAATTAAATATTATTTAATAAATATATCAGACTTATTCGTACATTTTACAAATGTTAGAAATTCAATTGTAATTTCTTTAGAAAAAATTGTATATTTCGTCCCCAACCTTTGAAAAAAGTTGAGAATATACTAATAACTTTTAAAAATAGCACCACACATCCCCCAACATTTGAAGAAATATGTATGGTAGGCCTATGTTGACAAATTCCATATGTTTTCTTCGTTAAACATCTCAATTCGTTTTTTTTTCTCCAAATTAAGCGATTGGATGGAGCGGAGTAAAAATGTCAATCCCTTCAAATCTTGAGGATGCTTTTTTCATGGAGTACTCGTCTCACAGATATACTAATCCTTCTGTTTTCTCTCCTAACGCACAAATCAGCACTTCTTAATCAATTCCAGCAGCAGTAACAGCCAACAGAACGTCATATCTCCAATCGACACGCCTTTTTCACCAAGAAGTATAGATCGCGCCCTATTGCAGGCCTCTTTTGGGGTTCCATCTTCAGGGAGGATATCACCACGCAGTAAGGAATATATGTCATCAATGAATTCTCGGGTGTCAATGCTAGCTCAACGTGAGAAGCATCAGAAACAGTTTCGAAGTCTCAGCTCACGCGATCTTAGCTCCAATGATATGGCTGATGTTGCCTTTTCAGAAGATACATGGTCAAACTGGGGATCCTCTACTGGAAAGCCAGATTGGGATGTCAATGCTGACGAGTTTGGTAAGCTAAAGAGATCTTCATGTTCGAAATTTTGAATGGTACAGAAGAGCCTAATTTATCATGGGTTGAGTTACTAGTTAAAGAATCTCCACAGGAAACCAAGGAAAAATCTTCACCTCATGTCTTCTGCACTGTTGGTTCGGTTACACTACTGGTGAGAATACAAATTAGGATTCAGAGATTGAACATATCGATCAATGTGTACTACTTTGGTGCATTGCTTGAGCAAACGAAGCTTGAACAGGGATTGACATTTTCCAATCGCTTAATAGGGAGAAAAAAAGCGTGTGCAGTGCAATTGAGATGTTTAACGGAAAAAATAGATAGGATCTGTCAACAGGGACCTACCATGTCTATTCTTCAAAAATTGGAAATGTGTGGTGCTATTTTAAGGGTTAAGGTATATCTCCAACTTTTTTAAAAGGGTAAATAGTACAAAACATCCCTACCTTTTGAAGTCATTGTGCAAATCGTCTTTACCTTTGAAATTTTGGCATTTTCACACTCACCTACACCATTTCTTGCACAAAACGTTCTTTCTGTCCATTGTCATCCAAAATCTGCCATTAACTCACTTTCACAACACGAGTCGCACCAATTTGGACAGGTAGTTTCGTCTATTTAGTCACTCTCTTCTCTAGCACCATCTGAAACTAAAGAACATCCCCATCAGCCTCCCTCAAAACTGTCCCAGGAGGCACCTTCACCACCACGCCAATATTTCTTCATCTTCTACATCATTAAACTCATCATTATTTTCAAACTCTGAATCCAAACCTGTAATTGCCCAAAACCCAAATTTTCCTTAACCTCATAAAGCTTTTGATGTTTCCATGAACAATTGGTGTACCCCTTTCATCATGCAAATACACAATTGCCCAAGCAGTTTTTTCGGCTATCTTGAGACGGATTTCTCATGAAAGAAATGATGCATTGTCATGAATAAAATCATACAATGTCTTATCAGTAAAGAACTCATAAACCAGCAATGGGTATTGTGTCTCTAAACAACAACCAATCAGATTTACAAAATTCCTATACTGTTTCTTGCTTCTCCAAAATATCCAAGAACTTCCAATAGCAGGAAAAAAGAGACATGTTTGAAAATTGAGAAAATTTCAGTAAATTTAAAACTACCAATTTCAGCCTCAATTAAGTGCAAACAAAAAATTAAGGAGTTCAATTGTGAGTTTTCAATGGATTTGGATTTTGGGAGGTCAATGGGTTTGAGTGAACGCAAGAGTTTAAGATATTTCAATTTTGAGATTGCTTCTTGATGTCAAATTTTAATTAACTCGCAAGTGTACGAATCTACTGAAATATAGATAAGTAAAAATGAGGTCGATCCCACAGAGACTGCTATGAGGAAGGTGTAATTTAATCCAAATTAACTGTTATTCTAGGCTAATTGAATTGAAGAGTTTTGTTGTTGAAATTGTTTAACTAAAAGACTAAAGAAATATGATAAAAAGATGAATTGATAATTCAAGTTGTGTAAAATACCAAGGTTTCGGAATCTACCATTGTCTAACTTAGCAATTATCTAATTATCAATTAATTCTCAAAAACATACGACAACACGAAATCAATCTATTGTCGTCCCTAAAGGTTTATCAATTAAGTCCAGAAGAAGAAAATCAAAAATAGGCTCCCCTTATGCTTCAAACATAAATTACTTAAGCGTTTTTCGTATCAAGATCAATTGAAAGAAAACAAAGAATCAAAGAATCTCTAAGCATTCTATGTATCCCAATTCGAATAAAAGATAACGAAAAATCAAAAGCAATTAATAGAACATATTTAATCACCAAGCATGGATTAATTAAACCAATATCTAACTATCAAAAATACATGATATTTAAGATGAAAGAAACTATATTTAATTAATCTAATTAAGAACAAGCCATGAACGTTAAAGCTCTTAAGAAGGAATTAACCGAATAATTAAATAATCACTTAATCAAAACAAGGTTTCATCGTCTACCTTGGCTAAAGAAAATTAGAAGAACATAATTAAACTAGAAAAACAATAATTGGTAAAACCCGGCATGGATTGAAGGAGAAGAAATCTTCGAAGAAGTCTTGATAGTCGAGGAGGTTTTGTTCTCTTGTTCTCTTCCGTCTTCTCTTGATTTGCTCCCCAAAAATCCAACCCTCGTTATGAGAATGTATCTCATATTTATATTGCCTCCAATGTACCACAAAATATCCTAAGAAGACCCAAAAATTCGTTCATAACGTTTCCTAGTTGAATTGGGACTCAAAAAAGGAAAGAAAATCAAACCAAAATTTCGCAGCCAGAATTGGCCTGGGCGATCGCCCAGGCAGCCGTTTTGGTCTCTGTTTGTGTCCTGAGATGCTGGGCGCTCGCCCAGCATTAAGCCGGGCGATCGCCCAGCTTGTTATTTTGCAATCCAGTCCCTTTTGTTTCAACGGTCATCACTTTAGTCCTTCAACTTTGGGCCTTGGTCATTTCAGTCCCCCAACTTTTTATAACATCAACTTTGGTCCTTCAACTTCACATCATCTCCAGTTTGGCCCCTCAACTTTGGGTTGAGTGCAATTGAGTCCTCGAACTTATGAGATATCTTCTAAGTCATTGCTCTTTTCGCCCAAACTTCTCTAATTGTTCACCAACAAGTCCAAAACTGAAATAAAACAATAATAAACTAGATTAAGTGGAAAAGCAACTATATGACGACATAAATGATTAATTAAAAGGCCAAAATAAGTGCATAAAACGCACTTATCAAACACTCCCAAACTAAACCTTTGTTCGTCCTCGAACAACAACCAAACTAAAATATAAATTAAAACTACGCTAACAGAATCAATGGAAAATTAGTCAATGTTAAACTCCTTACCATATGCCTCAAGTTCAAAATAAAGTAACACTATTAGAAGGATATTAAACAACAGCACAAAAATTTTCACTTATCCGATGCTCGACCTTGTGTGAGTGTGTGAATAGCCAAAAATTAAACTTATACATGTATTAGACCATGACCAATATTGTGTTGTTGACATTTTAGCAATCTCGAACCCCTTTGTAGTCATTTATTCCTTACACCTCTCGTAAGTTATCACACTTCTAAAGCTTTTCTCTCGAATCCCGAGGTCTTCTAGCGAAGTTGGTTTCTATTGATCATCACAATGCTCTTTCTTTTCAACAAAAGTGGTAAAACTTAGCACTTGTATTCTGAGAATTAGGATGGTGAGAGATTTCTAAATTCTCATCTTCAGTCTCTAAGTTTCTAATCTAGCAATCCTTCCTGAGCACTTCTACTCTATTTATTTATTCAACTCATGTTAACAGTCTTACATCATGTGCAATACTTCTCTTTCACTAGCTTTCTGTGTGACCCTTGTAGCGAGCTTTGGGTCGATGACTCCCAAGTCAGATGACCATAGGGCACCAGGTTTGAAAATACCCTAGCAGACTTAATTGGTCGAGTCCCACAGGCTAATAGAGGAGTGAAGATGTAAATTTATAAATGTCGCTCTCTTTTCTTTTTCTTGTTTTAGATCCAGAACTCATGTAGCGAGCTTTGGGCCGATGACTCTCAAGTCAGATGACCATAGGGCACCAGGTTTTAAGATACCCTTACAGGCTTAATTGCTCGAGTCAGATATTTCATTTAAATTTATCAGCTGTGAGTAGTGCTCAGTTTAGATTCCTTGACTCTAACCCATTCAACCAAAGAGGAGACCCAGAAAACCCAAACCATCAAAAATCTTAGAACAAAAGTAGTAACTTTAACACTCCCAAACTGTTCTCAAAACAGTTTAGTCACTAGCTCTAAGAATGTAGGAACGGAATTTTTTTTCATCATGATACTCAGTCAACAATATCAACACTAACACTCAAGTCATGTCTCCAATAAACGATAAGTCAATAGTGGCTATGTGCTTCCATAATCGGGTCTAACATGGATAAGTATACAGATAAAAGAACGAGTTCAAGTGTTGTCTAATAGTCTACTAAAAATGTACTCAATTTTGAACATATATCATCATTGGCGGCAAGATATTCAACAATAACTAGAAATTTTTTTTTTTTTTTTTTCAAAACCATTTCAGTTACACATACCAGAATGATAAGCAAATCAGAAGTTCTTAGGTAACATGATATTTTATAACCCACCCCCAAACAAAAACCTTACATTGTCCCCAATGTAAGAATAACATAAAGCACAGAGTATGAGGGAAAAGATCAGTTACTCCCCAGGGATAGATGTGGAGAAGAAGCATCTGGCAGGCTGAAAGATGTTGAACACCGTGGACACCGCAGGATCAGTTGTACAAAAGCAGTCCTAAAAGAAAAATTAGAGAAAACAACAAACAAAAACAACAAAAGCAAATTTTTTTTTTTTTAAAAAAAAACGATTTTCAAGAATGAAGGGCAGGATCACCCAAATCAATTTCCTCCTCCCCCTCGCGAGAGTGAAACTCCAAGTATGGTTTTAAACGTTGGCCATTAACTTTAAACAAGTCACCATTTTTTGGGTTTTCAACCTCAACAGCACCATGGGGATAAACAGTGAGAACAATAAAAGGACCTGACCATCGGGAACGTAGCTTACCTGGAAAAAATGCAGGCGAGAATTATATAAGAGTACTTTCTGACCTGGACTAAATGATTTTCTAACTATGTGCTTGTCATGAAAGACCTTCATTTTGTGCTTGTAAATCTTAGCATTCTCATAAGCATCGTTTCGAATTTCCTCAAGTTCAGCTACCTGCAATTTCCTTTTTGACCCTACTTCCTGCATATCAAAATTGAATTTCTTAATGGCCCAATAAGCACGATGTTCTAACTCAACCGGAAGGTGACAGGCTTTCCCATACACCAATCTATAAGGGGACATGCCAATGGGTGTTTTAAAAGCTGTCCTATATGCCCATAATGCATCAGTGAGTCGTAGAGATCAATCTTTTCTATTGTATGCATGAGGTGCTCAAATTAGCTAATGGACTAAAATAGTCCCTGAAGGGTCTCTCCTCAATTTCATCCCCCATAACTACTATTGCTTCGGTTCCTTCAATTTTATCTAGATGAGTGGCACGTTTTTGTTGGTGAAAAGTTCTTTCAATTTCACTATCTAGATGTTCTAGCTTGAGTTCTAGAGATCTACGACCAAGCATGCACAATGAAAATTTTTGATTTTTTAAAATTTTTTTTTTATAAAAACGAAAATAAAATAAAAAAAATAAAATCCTAAATTATAACTAGTCAAGAATAAAATTAACTAAGATTAAATTAACCTCAGACGCAGTTCCCCGGCAACGGCGCCAAAAACATGATGTCAAATTTTAATTAACTCGCAAGTGTACGAATATACTGAAATATAGATAAGTAAAAACGAGGTCGATTCCACAGAGACTGCTATGAGGAAGG
Organism: Forsythia viridissima; assembly: GCA_030279155.1. Taxonomy (NCBI): domain Eukaryota; kingdom Viridiplantae; phylum Streptophyta; class Magnoliopsida; order Lamiales; family Oleaceae; genus Forsythia; species Forsythia viridissima. The sequence continues at coordinate 8,040,451 of CM059036.1, forward strand.
TGTAATTTAATCCAAATTAACTGTTATTCTAAGCTAGTTGAATTGAAGAGTTTTGTTGTTGAAATTGTTTAACTAAAAGACTAAAGAAATATGATAAAAAGATGAATTGATAATTCAAGTTGTGTAAAATACCAAGGTTTCAGAATCTACTATTGTCTAACTTAGCAATTATCTAATTATCAATTAATTCCCAAAAACATACGATAAACATAAAGGTTTATCAATTAAGTCCAGAAGAAGAAAATCAAAAATAGGCTCCCCTTATGCTTCAAACATAAATTACTTAAGCGTTTTTCGTATCAAGATCAATTGAAAGAAAACAAAGAATCAAAGAATCTCTAAGCATTCTATGTATCCCAATTCGAATAAAAGATAACGAAAAATCAAAAGCAATTAATAGAACATATTTAATCACCAAGCATGGATTAATTAAACCAATATCTAATTATCAAAAATACATGATATTTAAGATGAAAGAAACTATATTTAATTAATCTAATTAAGAACAAGCCATGAACGTTAAAGCTCTTAAGAAGGAATTAACCGAATAATTAAATAATCACTTAATCAAAACAAGGTTTCATCGTCTACCTTGGCTAAAGAAAATTAGAAGAACATAATTAAACTAGAAAAACAATAATTGGTAAAACCCGGCATGGATTGAAGGAGAAGAAATCTTCGAAGAAGTCTTGATAGTCGAGGAGGTTTTGTTCTCTTGTTCTCTTCCGTCTTCTCTTGATTTGCTCCCCAAAAATCCAAATGAGAATGTATCTCATATTTATATTGCCTCCAATGTACCACAAAATATCCTAAGAAGACCTAAAAATTCGTTCATAACGTTTCCTAGTTGAATTGGGACTCAAAAAAGGAAAGAAAATCAAACCGAAATTTCGCAGCCAGAATTGGCCTGGGCGATCACCCAGGCTATTCCCGGGCGATCGCCCAGGTAGCCGTTTTGGTCTCTGTTTGTGTCCTGAGATGCTAGGCACTCGCCCAGCATTAAGCCGGGCGATCGCCCAACTTGTTATTTTGCAATCCAGTCCCTTTTGTTTCAACGGTCATCACTTTGGTCCTTCAACTTTGGGCCTTGGTCATTTCAGTCCCCCAACTTTTTATAACATCAACTTTGGTCCTTCAACTTCACATCATCTCCAGTTTGGCCCCTCAACTTTGGGTTGAGTGCAATTGAGTCCTCGAACTTATGAGATATCTTCTAAGTCATTGCTCTTTTCGCCCAAACTTCTCCAATTGTTCACCAACAAGTCCAAAACTGAAATAAAACAATAATAAACTAGATTAAGTGGAAAAGCAACTATATGACGACATAAATGATTAATTAAAAGGCCAAAATAAGTGCATAAAACGCACTTATCAAACACCCCCAAACTAAACCTTTGTTCGTCCTCGAACAACAACCAAACTAAAATATAAATTAAAACTACGCTAACAGAATCAATGGAAAATTAGTCAATGTTAAACTCCTTACCATATGCCCCAAGTTCAAAATAAAGCAACACTATGAGAAGGATATTAAACAACAGCACAAAAATTTTCACTTATCCGATGCTCGACCTTGTGTGAGTGTGTGAATAGCCAAAAATTAAACTTATACATGTATTAGACCATGACCAATATTGTGTTGTTGACATTTTAGCAATCCCAAACCCCTTTGTAGTCATTTATTCCTTACACCTCTCGTAAGTTATCACACTCTAAAGCTTTTCTCTCGAATCCCGAGGTGTTCTAGCGAAGTTGGTTTCTATTGATCATCACAATGCTCTTTCTTTTCAACAAAAGTGGTAAAACTTAGCACTTGTATTCTGAGAATTAGGATGGTGAGAGATTTCTAAATTCTCATCTTCAGTCTCTAAGTTTCTAATCTAGCAATCCTTCCTGAGCACTTCTACTCTGTTTATTTATTCAACTCATGTTAACAGTCTTACATCATGTGCAATACTTCTCTTTCACTAGCTTTCTGTGTGACCCTTGTAGCGAGCTTTGGGTCGATGACTCCCAAGTAAGATGACCATAGGGCACCAGGTTTGAAAATACCCTAGCAGACTTAATTGGTCGAGTCCCACAGGCTAATAGAGGAGTGAAGATGTAAATTTATAAATATCGCTCTCTTTTCTTTTTCTTGTTTTAGATCCAGAACTCATGTAGCGAGCTTTGGGCCGATGACTCTCAAGTCAGATGACCATAGGGCACCAGGTTTTAAGATACCCTTACAGGCTTAATTGCTCGAGTCAGATATTTCATTTAAATTTATCAGCTGTGAGTAGTGCTCAGTTTAGATTCCTTGACTCTAACCCATTCAACCAAAGAGGAGACCCAGAAAACCCAAACCATCAAAAATCTTAGAACAAAAGTAGTAACTTTAACACTCCCAAACTGTTCTCAAAACAGTTTAGTCACTAGCTCTAAGAATGTAGGAACGGAATTTTTTTTCATCATGATACTCAGTCAACAATATCAACACTAACACTCAAGTCATGTCTCCAATAAACGATAAGTCAATAGTGGCTATGTGCTTCCATAATCGGGTCTAACATGGATAAGTATACAGATAAAAGAACGAGTTCAAGTGTTGTCTAATAGTCTACTAAAAATGTACTCAATTTTGAACATATATCATCATTGGCGGCAAGATATTCAACAATAACTAGAAATTTTTTTTTTTTTTTTTTCAAAACCATTTCAGTTACACATACCAGAATGATAAGCAAATCAGAAGTTCTTAGGTAACATGATATTTTATAACCCACCCCCAAACAAAAACCTTACATTGTCCCCAATGTAAGAATAACATAAAGCACAGAGTATGAGGGAAAAGATCAGTTACTCCCCAGGGATAGATGTGGAGAAGAAGCATCTGGCAGGCTGAAAGATGTTGAACACCGTGGACACCGCAGGATCAGTTGTACAAAAGCAGTCCTAAAAGAAAAATTAGAGAAAACAACAAACAAAAACAACAAAAGCAAATTTTTTTTTTTTTAAAAAAAAACGATTTTCAAGAATGAAGGGCAGGATCACCCAAATCAATTTCCTCCTCCCCCTCGCGAGAGTGAAACTCCAAGTATGGTTTTAAACGTTGGCCATTAACTTTAAACAAGTCACCATTTTTTGGGTTTTCAACCTCAACAGCACCATGGGGATAAACAGTGAGAACAATAAAAGGACCTGACCATCGGGAACGTAGCTTACCTGGAAAAAATGCAGGCGAGAATTATATAAGAGTACTTTCTGACCTGGACTAAATGATTTTCTAACTATGTGCTTGTCATGAAAGACCTTCATTTTGTGCTTGTAAATCTTAGCATTCTCATAAGCATCGTTTCGAATTTCCTCAAGTTCAGCTACCTGCAATTTCCTTTTTGACCCTACTTCCTGCATATCAAAATTGAATTTCTTAATGGCCCAATAAGCACGATGTTCTAACTCAACCGGAAGGTGACAGGCTTTCCCATACACCAATCTATAAGGGGACATGCCAATGGGTGTTTTAAAAGCTGTCCTATATGCCCATAATGCATCAGTGAGTCGTAGAGATCAATCTTTTCTATTGTATGCATTAGGTGCTCAAATTAGCTAATGGACTAAAATAGTCCCTGAAGGGTCTCTCCTCAATTTCATCCCCCATAACTACTATTGCTTCGGTTCCTTCAATTTTATCTAGATGAGTGGCACGTTTTTGTTGGTGAAAAGTTCTTTCAATTTCACTATCTAGATGTTCTAGCTTGAGTTCTAGAGATCTACGACCAAGCATGCACAATGAAAATTTTTTATTTTTTTAAATTTTTTTTTATAAAAACGAAAATAAAATAAATAAAATAAAATCCTAAATTGTAACTAGTCAAGAATAAAATTAACTAAGATGAAATTAACCTTCAGACGCAGTTCCCCGACAACGGCGCCAAAAACTTGATGTCAAATTTTAATTAACTCGCAAGTGTACGAATCTACTGAAATATAGATAAGTAAAAACAAGGTCGATTCCACAGAGACTGCTATGAGGAAGGTGTAATTTAATCCAAATTAACTGTTATTCTAAGCTAGTTGAATTGAAGAGTTTTGTTGTTGAAATTGTTTAACTAAAAGACTAAAGAAATATGATAAAAAGATGAATTGATAATTCAAGTTGTGTAAAATACCAAGGTTTCAGAATCTACTATTGTCTAACTTAGCAATTATCTAATTATCAATTAATTCCCAAAAACATACGATAAACATAAAGGTTTATCAATTAAGTCCAGAAGAAGAAAATCAAAAATAGGCTCCCCTTATGCTTCAAACATAAATTACTTAAGCGTTTTTCGTATCAAGATCAATTGAAAGAAAACAAAGAATCAAAGAATCTCTAAGCATTCTATGTATCCCAATTCGAATAAAAGATAACGAAAAATCAAAAGCAATTAATAGAACATATTTAATCACCAAGCATGGATTAATTAAACCAATATCTAATTATCAAAAATACATGATATTTAAGATGAAAGAAATTATATTTAATTAATCTAATTAAGAACAAGCCATGAACGTTAAAGCTCTTAAGAAGGAATTAACCGAATAATTAAATAATCACTTAATCAAAACAAGGTTTCATCGTCTACCTTGGCTAAAGAAAATTAGAAGAACATAATTAAACTAGAAAAACAATAATTGGTAAAACCCGGCATGGATTGAAGGAGAAGAAATCTTCGAAGAAGTCTTGATAGTCGAGGAGGTTTTGTTCTCTTGTTCTCTTCCGTCTTCTCTTGATTTGCTCCCCAAAAATCCAACCCTCGTTATGAGAATGTATCTCATATTTATATTGCCTCCAATGCACCACAAAATATCCTAAGAAGACCTAAAAATTCGTTCATAACGTTTCCTAGTTGAATTGGGACTCAAAAAAAGAAAGAAAATCAAACCGAAATTTCGCAGCCAGAATTCCCGGGCGATCGCCCAGGCAGCCGTTTTGGTCTCTGTTTGTGTCCTGAGATGCTGGGCGCTCGCCCAGCATTAAGCCGGGCGATCGCCCAGCTTGTTATTTTGCAATCCAGTCCCTTTTGTTTCAACGGTCATCACTTTGGTCCTTCAACTTTGGGCCTTGGTCATTTCAGTCCTCCAACTTTTTATAACATCAACTTTGGTCCTTCAACTTCACATCATCTCCAGTTTGGCCCCTCAACTTTGGGTTGAGTGCAATTGAGTTCTCGAACTTATGAGATATCTTCTAAGTCATTGCTCTTTTCGCCCAAACTTCTCCAATTGTTCACCAACAAGTCCAAAACTGAAATAAAACAATAATAAACTAGATTAAGTGGAAAAGCAACTATATGACGACATAAATGATTAATTAAAAGGTCAAAATAAGTGCATAAAACGCACTTATCACTTCTTCAACCTAGCTGTCCCAAACTCCTAAAAAGGAGTTTGCCTCTATTTTCACGCACTGAGAGAGAAGAGCAGGAGGGGAAGACGAGAGAGGACTTCTGTAGATTGCTTTGAGGTGGAAAAAACTGCCAAATATTGGAACTTTATGAGGTTTCAGATGGTGCTAGAGAAGAAAGTGACAAATTAGACAAAATTACCCTTTTAAATTGGTGCGACTCGTATTGTGGAAGTGAGTTAACGATAGATTTTAGATGACAATGGATAGAAAAGACGTTTTATGCAATAAATGGTGTAGGTGGGGGTGAAAATGTCAAAATTTTAAAAGTATGGACGATTTGTATAATTACTAGAAAAGGTATAGACGTTTTGTGCTAATTACCCTTTTTGAAAGGTTGGGGACGAAATATGCAATTTTTTATTTTTTTAAAAAAATTAAAACTAAGGACAATTTTGTCTTTTATATTAAATAAGGAACAATTGTATACCAAAACATATAGGTTAGGGACTGTTGTGCTAAAAAATAAAAGTTAGAGGACCATTTGCACACTGAGGGCAAAAGTTAGAGACTATTTGCACCAATTTTTCAAATTAATAATACAAAATTACAAATGATTGGTCCATTCCTCAATTTCAGTACACGTTCACCCATCTAAAATCTGAATCTCACATTTCTCCTCCTCCGTTTTCTACATTGAGTAAAGCAGAAGTTAGATTATAACATTTTATTATCTACAAATTTCTCACAAATCACTCAACAATCACCCTATATTAATTTTCCCATATTTTTAAATCTAATCCCTAAATTTCACCATAAAATCTTCAATTGCTAAACCACCAGAAAAATCAAGACGACGTACAAGACGCTTAAACAATGGACAAATTTTATGCTCCCCACTCCATTGGTAAATTCTTTAAGGTAAATGGAATACTAAAAATAAGTCTTTGTTTGATAAATAAAAATTAATAAAGGTACTTTGCTTGTGAATACATATCATGTTCAATTGATTTTTTTCTTTTTCTTTTGAGCTTGAGTGATATTTAATTTTATTTGTGTACCGAGTCTTTCTATTTTGGAGGATAATTTTGTATAAGGCAACGTGAACAATAAGAGTTTGATATTTGTTTTTTTTTTTTTTTTGGTCTTATTTTAGACATTGCACATTAGTAGTCTAAGTTATGTGTTTAAAAGAAAAACCAACATATTAATGCGAAATCATGTCAAACAATGGTGCGAGTGAGTTTGTTTATCAGTTTGTGTATAATAGTGTATAAATAAAAGGGATAATTGCATCAAAGGTCCCCCAACGTTTTAAAATCGTTAGGGATATGTCCCTAACCTAAAATAATAGTATCAAACGTCCCCAACGTATGAACAAATAGGCATCGTAAGTCCCTATTGACAGTTTCTATCCATTTTCGCCGTTAAATCCAAAATTTGGAATGCACGCGCTTTATCTCTCCAAAAAATGCGATTGGAGATTTTTTCCTATACATGGAGATGAGAAAGAACCAATAGCATCAGAGGAGGAGGATTGCGGACCAGAAATTAAAGAATTCAACTCCCTGAGCATCTTTTTTCTATTCTCTTGCTCCACCGGTGACGCAGTATTTTTACTATCAATCTTCACCTGAATTGGCTTAAACAATTTCTTGAACCTAGCTAATAGCTGCTCCGCCATCCCATGAACCTTGTCAGTTTTTAGATTATACAGTAAGGCATTATTAAAAGTCAGCCTCACATCAGCCGTAAATTCAGTAGGATGAGAATACAAATTCTTGGCCAGATTCAATTTAATTGTCCCCAGATCCATCGACCGCTTCACAATTTGATGATAATCGTGAAGCCCCAAATCAGCTGCATCAACAAGTTTGTTGAATATCCACCCGTTCTTGTGCTTCATCAATTTCGTCAAAACCTGCCTGCATTCTTTCAACATACCCTCACAATCAATTGTGCTCTCCATCCCTAAGTTTCCATTATCAACAAATCCATTGCAAAGTTTCTTTGAATCCAACTGGAGCTCCAGGTCGTTTGTTACCAGATAATTTCTTTGCTTTACTTTGAGACCTAGGATTGTTAATGCTACTATTGACGTTGAATTGACCGGAGTCAATTTGATCCCCCAGGTTCTGGATCTGTTCAAGCTCGGAAGCCAAGCGTTTACGGAGCTCTACAAGCTCAGATTTTGTGTACGAGGCAACGTTGTATGTTAGATATCCGCCATTGTTGAATCCACTACGTATTTGCTTAGATCGAGTGCGCCCAACCCCATGAATGTACTGTAGCAATGTGGGAATTTGGAAAGTAAACCAAAAAATTTTGGGTTTATGTTGAGTACCTTGGGGATGGTGGTGGGAATTGGGAAAGTGATGGAATTTTTGAGACAGGTAGAAATGGGATTGGAAATGAGCGGCAGTGAAGGGAATACTAGGGTTAACAGTGATGCTACCATGATTTGATTTACAATTGAAAGATTGAAAAAACAAGAGAAATTGGAGGAAGAAAAAGTAGAGAGGTTAACATTGATGCCTCCAATTGCGTTTTTTGGAGAGAGAAAGCGCGTGCATTCCAAATTTTGGATTTAACGATGAAAATGGATGGAAACTGTCAATAGGGACCTATGATGCCTATTTGTTCATACGTTGGAGACGTTTGGTACTATTATTTTAGGTTAGGGGCATATCCCTAACGATTTTGAAACGTTGGAGACCTTTGATGCAATTATTCCTAAATAAAATAAAGTAGAAAAAATTGTATATTTGGTCCCCAACCTTTCAAAAAAGTTGGAGATATACCCCTAACTTTTAAAAATAGTATCGAACATCTCCAACGTTTGAAGAAATAGGCATGATAGGTCTTTTATGACGAAATTGTCCCCCCTTTAAAAAAACAAAAAACAAGAAAAACGAAATAGTTGAAAAATAATTAAATGTACCCCCAAAAAATAAAATGTAACAAAGAGGACAACTTCTTTATCAAACCTCAAAATCCAAAATCATCCATCAATAAACATTGATCCAAAATTCACCTCATCACTTCAGCACCTCATTTCATTTTGGCTTTCCTCAAGCCTGATATGGTGTTTTGAGGTATATTATCAAGAATGGAGTTAAGGGTTGCGAGGTATGCTTATCAGTAGCTGTTCTTGATTTGGATTCATTAGGTTGAGTCTGAATACTAATGTATTCACCTAATCTCTATTTAAAATAGGTGATTGTTAGTGGAGAGTTGAGGACTCAGCATTCCAAATCCATGAAGTTCAAAGATTGCTAGATGATTTCTTCTGGTCAGCCTGCGAAAGAATACATCGAATCTGCTATTAGACACGTTCTCCTTGGATAGGTTCGTTTCACTATCTTGCTATTTTGTTTTCAAACAAGCAGCATTATTCCAATTCTGAATTTTGTTGAACACTTCTGTCTTCTTCATTCTGTGTTTTTTTTGTCGACTTCTGAACCTGGTATGGTTTATTCATGGAGTACTTGGAATTAAAGTGAAGATCGTACTTTAATGGGACCCCAAGGAAAAGCATGGTCCAATGACTCATCTTCCAGATCAGGTCACAATTCACACTCCAAAGGAAGAAGAATACATCAGGCCAGCTCCAGCACCGGTGACAACTGAAAAGAAGTGGCAGCATGAGGAATGTAGATCATCTATTTGAAGTGTTATTTTAGATCAATGTTTATTTTGCTTTTCTGGATTGCTGGAACTTGTCTAGAGTAGGCTCCAGATTGGCTTGGAGGTTTGGGTGAAAGAAGATGATCACTTTGTTATTTTTTATTTTTGAGGGTGCATTCGATTATTTTTCTGGAGTTCTTTTTCTTTTTTCTTATTTTTTGTTTTTTTGTTTATTTAAAAGGAGGGCAATTTCGTAATAAAAGACCTAACATGCCTATTTTTTCAAACGTTGGGATGTCCGGTGCTATTTTTATATATTATGGGTATATTCCTAACTTTTTTGAAAGGTCGGGACCAAATATGCAATTTTTTCAATAAAGTATGAGAACTCGTAAGGAACGTTTGTAAAAAAATTCTATCACTATTATGTTGTTTCAAATTTTTTGCATGTTAATTTGAGGATCTTCCAACTCAAAATGTCTGGCTCCGCTATTATGCGAAAATGGTTTTTGTTAGATTAAAAAAATAAATAAAAAAATAAAAAACTAATTGGCATTCTACACGGTCCGTTCGACAAAGCTCTTCATAAATTTTTTAACAGATATTGATAAAAGTTGACATTTTACAGGTTCGTTTAACTAAGTTTTTCATAAAAAAATTTAACAGATTTTAATAAAAGTTGATGTAATACTTGTTTAGTCTAGATTAAAATCTACTAAAAAACGATAGTCAAAAGTCAACAATTAATTTTAATCAGACATTTCATGAGACCCACTTTTATTAACTTTTCAACCACATTTAATTAACTTTTTATCATAATTTACTAAAAATTTCTATTAAACAAACTTATAATGCGTGGTTGAAAAATTGATAAAAATAATAAATCTCACGAAATATATGACTAATGTTTATTTTGCTTTTCTGGATTGTTGGAATTTGTCCAGAGTAGGCTCTTGATTTGCTTGGAGGGTTGGGTGGAAGAAGATGATCACTTTGTTATTTTGTATTTTTGAGAGTGCATTTGATTATTTTTCTGGAGTTCTTTTTCTTTTTTCTTTTTTCTTTTTTCTTTTTTCTTTTTTTCTTTTTTTCTTTTTTTGGTTTATTTAAAAGGAAGGTAATTTCGTCATAAATGACCTACCATACTTATTTCTTCAAACGTTGGGATGTCTGGTACTATTTTTAAAGGTCATGGGTATATTCTCAACTTTTTTGAAAAGTTTGAGACCAAATATGCAATTTTTCCAATAAAGTATGAGAACTCGTAAAGAACGTCTGTAAAAAATTATGTCACTATTATGTTGTTTCAAATTTTTTGCATGTTAATTTGAAGATCTTCCAAATCAAAATGTCTGGCTACGCTACTGTGCAAAAATGGTTTTTGCTAGATCAAAATAAAATTGCAAAATAAAAAAGTATTAAACTAATTGGCATTCTACGTGATCCGTTTGACAAAGCTTTTCATAAAAAATTTAGCAGATATTGATAAAAGTTGACATTTTACAAGTCCGTTTGACTTAGTTTTTCATAAAAAAAATTTAACAAATTTTGATAAAAATTAATGTAATACTCCCTCCGTCTCACAAAGATAGACTCGTTTTCTTTATTTATCTGTCTCAAATTATAGGCCACTTACTTTATATAGGGTGTATTAAATTTTTCATTTTTCTAATATACCCTTATTTAATTTACATTGTTATCAACCCAAACCAAGTATTTAAATTTATTAGATTCATGAATGACTAATATTAAATGGGGGTATAATAGAAAAAGTGTGTGAAAAATTTATAATTTCAATTACATTAAATATATTTTCTTAATTTGTGTAAAAAAAAAATGAGCCTATCTTTGTGGGACGGAGGGAGTACTTGTTTAGTCTAAATTAAAACCTGCCAAAAAACTATAGTCAAAAATTAACAATTAATTTTAATCAGACATTTCACAAGACCCATTTTTATTAACTTTTCTACCACATTTCATTAACTTTTTCTCAAAATTTACTAAAAATTGCTATTAAACAAACTTGTAATGTGCAGTTGAAAAATTGATAAAATTATAAATTTCATGAAATATATAATTAAAATTATCAACTTTTGCTAAATAACTGATTTTTGGCAAAACCGTAAAAGGTGTTTTTAATTTTATATTAGATTCGCAGTTGTAAGCATAGTTATCAGACCTAATCTACTAAGTGAAAAAACTGGGTAGTTGGGGTCACTAGTTCAAGTATCGCATCATTATTCATTGTTATAAGCAAATCTAAATAAAAGACTTTTATGAAACAAACAATGAAGTATAAGATTTTACTCCCAAGAATTTGAAAGCTTGGCAAAATGTAAGCATCTATCATAAGTAAAGACTTCAATGGGTGGAACAACAACCCCTTGTATTTCATTGCTTCACAATAAACTGTAAATAATTCATCATTACACAATACATTTGGCTCGACTGGTAAAAAGGACACAATATACTCAAAACAACTTCGATAAACTCCGAAAAGGATTACTTAGCATGTGGCATTTGTCAACTGCATAGATCCTTGACAGGTTGCTCGTGCGATACTTCTATATCAATCTACAAACCACATTCTCAAATCTAGAGATAACAACCACACCGCACAAACCATGCAATAGATGAAGTTTTAGACGGGTTAAAACAGGAATCTAATACTTCAAAACTGGTTGCTTCTTATTTCTGAGATGGGTCAGTTGAAACATCAAAACCAGGAGGGACAAAAACAACATCATCCCACGTCGATGCTGAATTATCCTGCAAGGTGTTTTTTGTGTCATTTTGTTGTAAGATGAAGATATTGCATAACTAAAAGCTAAATGCATGTCCAATGCTAATAAGACTGTAAGAGGGGTTCAAACTTCCCACTAATAAAATAACATATTGGTATCTCACCTTCATCCCTCGTATTATATCCTCAAGGACAGCAACCTATGACAATTTATCGGGGAGAAAACGATAAGTATTAGAATCTAAGATAACTAGCTCGTGAAGAGAATGTTCTGTCGACATAGGGAGGTCAGAAACTCTACCTGAATATCCCCTTCCCTTAAAGAAGGATTCAGCCTGTTCTGTTGCTGTGAAGCTCTTAAAAGGGATTTTTCTAGGTCCTCCTGTGCAATCAATAAAACATCAGAAAATAGCAGATGGAGCATGGCTAAAAATAAAAGATAAGGAGTTCCATGATCTTCTTTCTTAACCTTTCTGAAAAAAACAGGACGATATCTCTTATTTTGGCTCCTCAGAATCAAGCTCTTTGACTGCAAGATATTATTTGGAGAGAAGATTAGATGACATGAATTTATGAGAAATCAGTAGAATATTTCAAGCCATGGAGTTTGCAAATCTAATCCAAATTCGAATAAGACACAAATAAAACTTGACTGTGCCTTCTCAGTTGTCAAGTTATACCAAGCATGTAGAGAAAACATATTCTGAGTCGCTGGAAACTATGCCATCTAAGTGAAACTGTTTGATAGTCTAAGCTCATAAACGAGACCACTAAAGCAATAGTACATAACACTTGATTAAATTGGCAGCCCTTCTCCATCAAAATCAAGCCAGAGATAGAGAGACAGTTGGGCAATATAGAGATCAAACAGACTTCGTCCCATTGTACCAGGTAGAAAGACAATACTCTGGAATACATATATTAAGATGGAGATTCAGGATATATCTAGAATTCATACCACCGGGATTACAAAATATGGGTTTATGGATGTTCAATAGCAACGGGTTCTGAACTCAAAAACTACAAGATAGTAAAAGTACTAATTTCTATATTTGAAGGTGTAGCAATATAATTTCACCTGGCAAACTGGAAATGGAAGAAGAAAGTATCATATATAGAGGTGTCAATCCGGGTCAGGCAGGCCCGTTCGGCCCGCCTCCAATGAAGCCCGATAACGGCTCGCGTTCGAAAAAGCCCGCACCACTGCGGGTTGCGGGCCGGGTTGGCCCGGCCCACGAATTTTTTTCACAAGCCCGGCCCATCCATTGGCCCATATGGGCGGTTCGGCCCATATAAATAAAAAATTGATTTTTTTTTACTTATTTAAAGACAACTAGTACTCTATACATTATATTTTAATATTTATATATGTTCGATAATATTCTAGTCACTTCTAGCTGCACTTTTTCTTTGTTTTCATTTTTTTTTAATTAAAGTTAAAAGCCAGCAGGCTGCTTTTACCATTTTTTTTTTTAATATTATATAGTATATACTAATACTATAATATATAGGTATAGAAGCAGCCTCCTGATGCTGCAGGCTGCTCCTTTTGCAGCAAATGTGACAGCCGCTGGTGCGGCTGTCACATTTGCATTTATGGCAAAGAGCCGTTGGCTCTCTGCCTTTGAATTTTAATTTTTTTTTTTTTTTTATAATACGGGTCAGCGGTTAAGAACCGCCTGGGCCCGCGGCCCGCCCGCTCGGTTTACGGGCCGGCCCACGGTCTCCAATCGAAGCCGGTGGGCCGATCCGGGTTCGGCCCGCCCGCCCGCCCGCCCGTCCGTCCGTCCGTCCGTCCGTCCGTCTTAACACCTCTAATCATATATAGTCAAGGGAGAGTGGCTCCTCTCCAGACATCATGCCTCGTGACCAGGCTCCATGCCATGTTGTCGCTTTATATGTTGCAAGGACTCTCCATTTTAGAAGAAGTACCCGTGTCGGACACACACAACAAGGATAAGGGTATGGGATCCTTTGTTTCATTCTTGTTATTTTGGTATTATATTTAAAATGATTTCTAATGTGTATTTCACATTTCTAGACTTGAGATGAAATTCAAATGAAGAATCATAATTTGCAATTTGCTGATTATAGATTTTCAGTTAAATATATAACACATATACGATATATCCCTAAAAAAATGCATCTAAAATTATAAGTATATAAATGTCTAAAGTAATTTTAAGTTTATAAAACATATCCACGTATCTGTGTCTAAATTTTGGATCATTTTTAGCCGTATCACCATATCCTAGATTTAGAAGAAAAAAAATCTAACTCATAAATATGTACCGGTATCATACACACAAGCAACATAGGATGCTTGTACCACAATAGCAAAACTTGATCTAACAGTCTGGAGACATCTATGGTCTTCTTTTAACTGAAGTAATTAAATTTAGTTTGAGGGATTAATTGAAAGGGTGACTGGTCTAAGAGTTTGATTCACACAACGGTTTAATCCAAAGAAATGAGGGACTGTAATTTTTCTCAGGTGCATACGGGCAGAGTGAAATAAAGCATCTAGGCTAAGAGTTAAAAGGTGCCGTACTCTAAGCCTTAGATGACCAATTAATGAGGTGGTTTAGACCACACCATAGACTGCGGACGCCTCAAGAATTAATCCTTGTGAAATTAAAATGCACTTGAAAATAATGTGTTTCTGGACAAAGAACCTCCCTTTCATCATCACTTTATGAGTTCACAAACAATGTTCTTTACGCTCTTTCAGCAACTCTGGCTTACCTACTGAAATGATGAACACTTTACTGACTGATCAAGCTTTCCGAGTCCTCACTCTTATGCCTATATGCCATGTAATCAATCTACAGCCTTAACTCCTTGCTGATAGAACATTGTGGTTTAAACAGTTAAAAAATATTCTTGACAGGATAGCTGTCCCTGTGGTTGACTTCCGCTTGCTGAATTGTAGTCTTTCTCATTCCTACCCATTTTTTGACTAAGCAAGAAATGTGATTCTCATTCTTATACAAACCAATGGTTTCAATAGGGCAAATATATATAATTGCATCATTTTAATGTTTTAATTGCAAAGTTTTTCACATAAGTTAAATTGTTTCCTAAATTAATTCCAGGAATGAACATCGCATAGGTTTCAAAAGATATAGTTGAAGATAATGTAAGGCAGTATCATGGAAGTGATTAGACAAAGTAACCTGGAAAACTGGAACCCCAGAAAAGCTCTCATCAAGAACACCAGCCTTCTTCATCTCCTGTAAAACAGAGGCATGGCAAAGGAACGTTTTAAGCGTCCAATATTCTTGGTGGATACATATTACACAGGTGGATTTCTTTAGTGTTCCCTTGACCAGGAAACAAAAGCTATATTTTCATTCAGATTGTCAGCCAAGAGACCTGCTTATTTATATATTTTAAGTTCCAGTCGAAAACACCACCAACTCTATATATATTTTAAAACACCAACAACTTCACAGAGCAAGCTTCTAACAAAATGAGTTACAATGCTCTTCATTTCACAAAAGGGAATCAAATCAAGAATTATGGGGAGAACAAAGCAATCGATCAATGACATAAGATGCTAAGCAAAGTACTCGCATAGCAACAGATTTGAATGTAATTTTTCATCACGTGAATCTAAGTTTGTCACAAAGAACTGCTGAAACATTCTTATTTGTCAAGTTAATGTCGAAAGCAATTTTTATAGTAAATGCCAGAATTCTATGATAAGTTGAGAAAAAGACATGATGGTGACAAGAAAGACTGAAAATATGAGAAAGTGTAACAGTCAATAAAGCACATCTAAACAAATCTGTTGATGCACCCAATTGTATAATGCACCAAGGGAAACAGTCTTGGGTACATTTAAGAAGCATACATTGCCGAGCATCCTCCACTCATACACTGAAATAGTAAGTTGCTTTATTAAAAACATCACTATTTAGATAACTGGGAATTTCAGCCAAAATGTTGATATAAAAATTGGTTCCAGAATTATACAACACATGCATGCTAAAATAACGTACTATTATTCACTTTACAACAAAATTTTAGCAGTACCTTATTTAAATCCTTATCTTTTAATACTTGACCTGCTTAGGTATCAACATCTGCTTCCTGTAGCTGACCGGCTACAAGACTTAGGCACTCTTACAGACATTAAGCTTTATCTACAACAATTATGTCTAATGTATCACAAAAATTTAATTTGCAATCCATATTTGCCGATGCAGACATCTACATGCACTCTCTATAGGAATCAATTACAAAGACTGACATAAAATATGCAATACATGGATATTCCCCTTCTTTTACCCTTCCTTGACCAAAATTTTACTTGCAATATAGTTAGGCAGAAAAAAAGAAAAAATATGTCGGATTTCTATTGCATCAAATGGAAATTTAGGTATATTACAGATTAACTACCAATTTATTTCGCACAATTTCAGCTGTTCACATGTCGAGGATAAATTAGTCGTGCCAATATAGAACAAAGTAAAAAGAAAAGAGAGAGAAGGCCACTGAGGATAAGAAGAGTAAACAGACATGTCTCTCACCATTACTGCATTTCTTATCTGAGAAGCCTCCGGAATTAAGCGTAAAGCCACTCCATCAACTTTGAGCTGAAAAATCTGCAACCATTGCTTCCCATCAATCTTTCCATTATAATCAACCCAAATAATACACTTCGAAGTTCACCGAATCACAATAATACAAATCTTTCTTATTTAATTCTATCCAAAGAAATAGAACCATACTATTTTCTTAATATTTTCAAAAATACAGTACCAAGATCCTATCATAAAATAGAAATTCCCAATTTTTTTTATTTCAACTAAACATGCGTGCAAGCACCAAATAACTAACCGGCAAAGTTCTGAAAGTCAGAGCAAGAGTAGTATAACTTTCTTCTAATACAGAATGACACTATCAAATCATTTTAAACCAGAATTTCGTCCAAAAATGTTAAAATAATTGTACCAATGTACAAATATATACAGATAAGTTCTAGAACCTCTAAAGCACAAGGTAGAACATGTTGGGATATTTTCTCAAAACTTGCCAAAATCAGAAGATGTGCCAATTGTTGAAAGGGAAGACTTTCAGGTCGACTAAAATTACAAGTTTCCTAATCTTGGATACTTTGGTAGTCGAAATTTGGAAGACATCTAGGTCAACTAAAATTAAACAAGTTTCCAAATCTTGGACTCCTTGACAGTTTAAACTTGTATGAAAATTAGCTTATTCGTTAACTATAAATTAACGTGGTTTATTCTCTTTTGTAGTAGTGACTTGAGAGTTTTCTGAGAGAAAAATTGTAGACCTAGCATCTTAATTGTTTTTTTTATTCTCTTTGTGGGATGTACAAAGAGTAAAAATTGGTGGGCGCGGTAAAGCTTAGGATATTATTTTTCTCGAGATACTTGGGGATTTGGGTAGGTGAAATATATATGATTGTAACAATTTTTCATATAGTGAAAGCTTTGACAGTCCGTAAATATTTCTCTATCTTTATATTTTTCTGTTTCGTTATTTTTCTCTGAACAAGGATCTTATGGGCAATAAAGGAATTGGTCTCAATTCCCAACAGTGGTATCAGAGTGTCAGGTCGTTCAGAGTGTTGGAGCACAGAGAAGAGAAGATATGTTTATCAAATATGACGTGGAGAAATTTGACGGAAGAATCAATTTTGGCTAGTGGCAAGTACAAGTCAAGGATGTTTTGATTCAATATGGACTGCACAAGACTTTGAAAAGGAACCCAACTCCTGTTACTGACAAAGATACTAAAAGGAAAGTATCTTATTGGAATTGTAGAAAACCTAGTCACGTGAGGAAAAATTGTCCAAAAGGTGGAGCAGGCTCGGCTAACTGCTCGACATCAGATACGGACAATATGTCTCTCTTTATGGGAGATGATGATGTCGCTTGAGTAAATATTTACATCCTTGTGGCATGCGCTAATTGTCATGATAGAAGATGTGTTACTACTAGCGGGTCCATATATTTACGCACGGGTATTGACTTGATATTAATGCAAGGTGTGTGGTAGAATTGATGTCGATGACTGATAAACTTCCAAGTAAGTCAAGCAAGGGAGTTGCACCATATTATTTCAGCAAATTATTCGACATGAGCCGATGAAATTCTTAGAATTCGTTAATTCTAAGTTATTATACTTATATGGTAGAGTATGTTAATTCTCTGTTTTGAGAATTGAGATTGTCAGAGTGTACTTTTTTTTTAAGTATCGAGATGAAGAGCTGCAGAAAAGATGATTTTGACTCATTTTTCGTCAAGGTGGAGATTGTTGGGATATTTTCTCAAAACTTGCCATAATCAGAAGATGCACCAATTGTTGAAAAGAAAGACTTCTAGGTCGACTAAAATTACAAGTTTCTTAATATTGGATACTTTGGTAGTCGAAACTAGGAAGACATCCAGGTCAACTAAAATTGAACAAGTTTTCAAATATTGGACTCCTTGGCAGTTTAAACTTGTAAGAAAATTAGGTCATTTGTTAACTATAAATTAACGTGGTTTATTCTCTTTTGTAGTGGTGACCTGAGGGTTTTTTGAGAGAAAAATTGTAAGCCTAGTATCCTAGTTGTTTTTCTTGTTATCTTTGTGGGTTGTACAAAGAGTAGAAATTGGTGGGTGCGGTAAAATTTAGGATATTATTTTTCTTGAGATACTTGGAAATTTGGGTAGGTGAAATCTATATGACTCTAACAATTTTTCATATAGTGAAAGCTTTAACAGTCCGTAAATTTTTCTCTATCTTTTATATTTTTCTGTTTCGTTATTTTTCTCTGAACAAGGATCTTATCGGCAATAAAGGAATTGGTCTCAATTCCCATCAGAACAAACTTTACACGCACATAATATAGGTATATACCCACAAATCGGATTTATGTAAACTCAATATATACCTTGCTTAGTGCGACAGCAACAACTTGCGAGCCAGAGCGCATGGAGGAATCCATGGACTTCATCTGATTAAGAAGGGTTTCAGCATCAGTTTCACTGAAGCAAAACAGTCCGAGACTTTTACCCGTATTTACACCCGAGACCAACACGAATTCCTGCGAACCGTTGCTCAATGCATACACTGGCACTCCAGCCAGCCTTTCCTCGATGGCATCTGCAGTCATAGCATAATTTTTGCTGCTACTAGCACCACTAGAAATCTTGTTACTGTTAGGAGAAAAGAAGCCAGTGCTGTTTACACCATTATTGTGGTTCGAAATTCTGGCCCAAGGAGGGGATTTAATAGGAGGGGGAGTGGGAAAGTTTTCGAGGAAATTGGAGAGATGAGTTTGAAGGGAAGTGAACGCTTGGTGAATGAGGTGGTGCGGTGGCAGGGGTGGCGGTGGTGTTGCAGCTTGTTTGGGTTTGAAGAAATTCATGGTTTCAGTTGGGGAAAGAAATGCAGCGAAGCGCTATGGGGTTTTGGGTTTGGCAGGGGGCTCTTTTTTGTGGAAAATTAGGACTGTAATCTCCCATCTTTGACTTAGTGTGATTATGGATCCTCAACTTTCAACAATAAAGTTTTGGTCCTCAACATACGTAATTTTTTTAGTGACAGAAATCACCATCAAAATTATCACTACTTTCAATTGAATTAAAGAAAAATATTAAGTGATTATATTTTTGCTCTTAACTTTGAACCATATGAAAATCTGAGTACAATTGAATTAAAGAAAAATATTAAGTGATTGTGTTTTTGTCCTCTAACTTTGAATCATATGAAAATCGAGTACAATTTCGATTACGTAGAACCCAATTATTAAAATACATCACAAATTTATTAAACAATAAATCAAAAATTCACTACACCTAAAGTGCGGTGATGGTTGAATGACAAGTCCACTAAAATATAAAAATATAACATTCATTTTATACCCATTCTCGTTGTACCCGTTGGTTAGAATTATATGCGAGATTAATATAAAAGGAAAAAAAAAAAAAAAAATCGAAAGCCCTAGTGGTCTGGGCACGCAGATCTAGATGTATATTTGATATCTCAAACAATACAGACCCAATGCTGCCTAGAAAAACAACATTCTTAAATCTTAAAAATTCAATACAGACGGTAAACTATGTAATCTTGGTACTGGCAAAAATAAAGGTAACAAAAGACTATCAATATCTTCCTAACCTGTCTGTCCACCAAAAATGTCTTTTAATTTACAACTCGACCCTTATAACAATGCCACTCTAAACAATAATTCTCAAACCCCTTTTCTGTTGAAGGAAGGGAACACCACTTCTCCCACGCCCCTCAAAATAATTGGTCTCCTTGTTTCCAATACTGATGGCTCTGAACTTCTCATTCTCACTAATTGATGTGAACGAGGTAAAACCGCCACAGAATGGGAAGAAGAGGGTAACGGGAGAGATAAAGAAACCTCGTATTAGGATTTCCACAAAATCAAGAAATTGATCATAGGAATCCCCACTCTTTCACGTTCTTAAGAAGCTTGGACAGCCAGCCGCTGAAGATGATCAATGAACACTTGTAGACTCACATCATCGGTGAAGATCACATCTGAGCCAGCTGCCATCTCGTGCGCATTACTGTAAGTCGCAGATGGGTTCAACTTTGCCAACAGGAATCTTGCCTGCTCAAAACAATTCCAAGTATTAGAAACAAAGACAAAATGAAGCCAATTTTAATTCAGTTGTATATAAGTTTTTGAAGAATATTATAATCAGGCAATATGGCAATATTATAAGTTCCTATCTCAAGGCATCATGAAACCTAAGCATATCGGGTTTTGTTCCCAAACAAAAGTCGTTTTAGCCCTGCCAGAAAGGGGGGAGGGGGTTGGAGGAAGGAGGAACAAACACGAAACAATCCTTGTCATTTCAAAGAAATGGAACATGTAAATGCTGTGTACTCCAAGCTAACATCCAGAAATGTGCATCATTAAGCTAAGATGAAGATTCAACAGTTAGCTCACTGCTATACTTACACACAAAAAACACAGAATATGGAAGTCCATCAAACTAAGCCCATGTTTGGGTAAGCTAAAATTATAATTTAAACTAGTACTTTTTATCCATACATTTCATAAAATCCATAGCTTACTACCCACTTATTATCCACACATTCCATAAGACCCACAACTTATAAATACTTAAAGATAATTTCAGCACGGCCAAACATGTTATAAGACGTAGACAAAAAGGTGACCTGGGAGCCATGCTGATCACAGACCACCAGTCTTGGCACCGGAAACCGGTCACGAATAATCAATTCGGCATCATCATGTGGAGCTTGTAACAAATGTGCAAAAGCCTACGAAGACAAGGGAAAAAGAGGTTTATTATATGGAAGTCTTATACACGAGAAAAATAAATATTACCACGTCTACAAAATAAAAACTGATACCGAATTTCAAGAATTTTTTTGACAATATGCTACTCTCATGAACGTGCATGCAATCTACTTCAAAATAATATTGATTTACCAAGTTTCAAGAATGAATTTAATGGTTTGGAAGAAATTAAAGATTTAAAGAAAATAAATTTCAATATTGCTGATGCAGACTCATAAAAGACTTCCTCGTCCTAAAATAACTAACTTTACAAATAAATGTAATACTTTGGAATGTAAACCCAAAAAAATTGAACAAGTATAAAAAGGCGCACCTGATGTTCTGGCTGATTTTGATATCCCATGTTTCTCCATTGAGCTATTGTCATTCCATGGAAAATAACTACACTGAAATATGAATCCAGCAACAGGATACGATCAGCTCCAATAGATGACACGTCCAGCAAAGCTGGTGCAGGTAGTGAATTGAATGAATACGATATTAATGACGGTTGAATCATGACTGCAGCATTGGTTATAATCTCCCGATTCAATAAAATGCGGAAATAGGCCGTCTCATCAGGACTATTATTGAACACCTGTGTGTGCACGTGAGAGAGTGAGAGAGAGAGAGAGTGAGTAAATTTTGAATGTCGTATACATAAAATCTACTGAGGAAAGAAAATACAATTTCAAGCAAATATCACCTGTACAAATTGTGATCTCCGCAGATTAAACATGAACTGAGGGAACAGCGAAAAACAGGGATTTAACGTAAATGATGATGGATCATCCTTTCGGTAGTCACCAAATTTGGAACATAGACGAATCAGATTCCGGTCTAACCACCTTGTAGTGTCAAATCCTTCCTGACAATTATAGAATCATCCATCAGACTACTGACTACTCAAGTAATGAAATCCCGAGAATAATGTATTGGTGAATGTACTTACCTTAGGTGATACAAATTATATAATCCCCCAATCATATCCAACCAATTAAGTTCAATGTAGCAAGTTGGTGTGCCAAGTATCAGGATGACACAGACACTCACTAAAAGTTTAGCTATCTACTCTCACTAATCACGGGCTAACATTATATATTCCAATTTGACAATTTTTCCTTTATTACCCCCCTTGAAATCTAAACTAACCAATAAAAAATTGACTTAATTTCGTTATATATCACACGAGGGATCCATTTGGGAGATGAGGTAGGTGATGATAGTGGAGGTCTTTCCGAGCGGTACTTAGTACGTGTTCTGGTAGGCTGCACCTTGTTGTTGATGCACGGGTTTTCCCCTCTACAATAAAAATGTACCCTCAGAGAGCACCAAAATGGGAGTGCAAGCCATATGTATCAGAAACAAGCCAACTAAAATACAAGTCACTAAATACATCAGCCAATGCCATCTAAGAGTTGGGACAGTCTCCATATGAACAAACAAGTTTTTTTAGAAGAGGAGAGAAGAAAAAGAATTAATTGATTTCAATTTAGATCTTATTTTCCCCTTTCTTTTGAATGCTTTCATGTATCTCTCTCATAAAAGTCACCACAAACATGACAATACTCTTCTAGTCTCCTTATAAGGTTCAGACCAGGAAAAAGTTTTTCATCACCTATGGTCTAACAACCCAGGATATTTCAATAAAGAACAAAACGCCATAGTTCTCTCAATATTGGTGAAGGGAATGATAGACAACGTCTTAATTGTTAGCTAGACAAAATTAAAAAAGAAAGAAAGAAAAGGGAACTCTACTCATCAGGGCAGTGCCTGTTTGCATACTATCTCGGACTACCGTTCTAAAAAGGAATTCTATTAGGATGTTCCTTCTTCAACATGCTTTCCAAGCAGCAGGAAAATTCCACTTCTCTGCCAGAAGTTTGTGACAAGAACTTACAGAAACATAACACTACAAACCTCGCCAACATAACGAATCTTCATCAAATCAGGAATCTTGAAGTCCACGAAATTATTATTAAATACAATAGAATAAGCAAAATCCAAACTCAAGAACTATCATAAATCTGACAATGAACAAAACTCTGTTCATTTATATCTCCGCTTGTCAAATATATCTTTCCATGTAGCCCTGAGTGTAAACAATTCTGGGAACCCTGGCAACTACTCACTATGTGCTTGTTTGATGTGGGGCAAAAGAGAACAAATTTAATCTAGTTTTGGATCTTCAGCCAAGAGCCAGATAAGAAATCTTCTTTGCTGTTCACTTATTTTAATTTAATTGTGCATTCCTCATAAATTACTAGCATATTAAGCATGTATCATGTGGGGAATCTAACAATCACTGATGGCGGCAGAAAAATATTAATGTCTGTTTACCACCCTCACAACATCAATATGATGCAAATTGAGTTGAGAAGGAAAATTAAAGAAATAAATGGTTTGAAATCAGATAATGACAAAACAGATTAAATTTAAAACCAGATATGCAGGAAAAGTAACCATGTTTCTTTATACAGCATCTTGCTATTCGACTAAACTTGTAAAACTAGATTCATGCTCCAAAGTTTCAACTGTGCATTCCCTCCACTACCAACATTTTATTTGCTTCCTACCCCCTAAATCATCAGCACAGCAACAAGACCTACTCTAGCTTTACTGTTCCAAAACCTCATGGCGAAGGGACAAAAAAATTCCAGAACAAAGAAGACTGAAACCAAAACTAAGTGATTTAGCAAGAAATAGCATGGGGGTAGAAATTTATGCACTTTACAGGTCTACGCTGGAGAAGCGTGCGCGTGTGCGTGGTTTTGTGCTTACAACAGTCCTACTAAATAATAGAAGTACCTCCATCTCCATTTTATAAGAAGCTAATCTAGCTATGACTACAGCAGCAGCCTCTTGATCAAACCCGTTCACTAAGTCCTGCAAACACAAAACTCATAGAATCAGGATTGACCTATTGATTAATGTTATTCTCACAAAATTTATAGGGCACTTCTAGGCCAAGAAAGTGATAGGATAACTTCCTAAAATTTTCAATTACTCTTTTGGTGCAACATATAATAATTAATTCAAGCTCATAAAACAACTAGAGAAAAGGGACTGTTTGGGAGGGGAAAAAATTCTTTACATTTTCTGGAATGGGGTATTTTCAAAATTTGGGAAAAATAGAGAATCTTTCTCACCACACGACAAATAAAGACAAGTATCATCTTACCTCAATGCCAACAGCACTATCTACCCATCGTCTAGTAACAGTTGTGGCTCTCAGCCTTGTTTGGCCATCGGGGGTCTGGTAACTGTATTTATATCATGACGAACAAATTAAACTAGGACACAAGTAGTTCCATTCCAATTTATGAAGGTTAAACGAATTAATTAGTACACATAAATAATACATAGAATGTGAATATCTTATCACGACCAAAATGAGTAGCCGCAGACATCTTGGATTCAAGAGTTGTGATGAACTAAACAGACACCCAGCAAATGAAGAGTGTCTAAGTTGAAAAGTGGGTATGAACAATTTCAAGTAGGGAAGTACTTGGAAAGATTCTCCACACACCTTGTAATAAACTGTATGTATAATTGAGGATTCGTTCCAGAGGGATCTGACTTTTCATTAGAAGAAATATCAAAAAAAATCGTCATGCATGTGTTTCTGTCGAGGCCACACATCTTCCAAGCTGTAGTATTGCCCTGTCCGATAACAGTGTTGGCAACAGCAGGTCCTTTCTGCAAGGATCACATGGATCATTGTCAAGCTAGATAATAGTCGTCATACAGAAATATATCCTAGAGTTTGAAAGGATATGGCCGCTAATTTCAGCTACTATTATAACAAGCCTTATACTATGCGCAATTACTGGATGAACCTACCTTCTCCAATGATGTGCATGGACCAATGATCCCTTGAATCTTAATATCCTTTGAACAGTTGATCTCAAGTGTGCCACTGACAGCAATAAAATTTAATAAGTTTTTCTCTTTCAATAATTTCCTCCTAAGAAATAACTGCAACATATTTAAATGAACAGGAATTAAAAAAAAAAAAACATGGAGTGCAGAAAGAAACTGATGTATTCACATCAGTAGAGATGCTGATATGCAGAAGATTGCTCAGTGGTAATATCATAGAAAATTAGAAGTTCCAAATCTAGCTGGATATAAGAAAATTTATATGCTAAAAAATCTGACCCCAGGTGGCATTATGCCAGCATAAGAAAAGTGAAGAGAAAGACGAAGAATGGGATGTAGAAAATCAGGATCTCCAACATTCCTAAATTCTAACGATGTTTTGCATATGGGCAGACTGATTAAATACTCTGTATTTCCCCTCCCTCCATATGCTATCATAGTTATCAGTGCTTCACAGCAGCCTCATTACAAAAAAGAAAATGGAGGTGTCCACATTCAATGCCAAGCAACTCACTTGAATGAAAGCCCAAGAGATTGTTCCCCGTCTTCAAAAATGCGCTTGAACGATTCCTTGAAAACAGAGTGACCAAAACTTTCGGCTAGAACAGCGAGTCCGCCAGTTCTTTCAATGGCAACCTTCATCTCAGCAATCCCAACCTGAAAACTTATAATGTAAGTAAGCGGAATAAAAGGTAAGGCGGTATTTGGAACCAAGCAAAGGATCAGTCAGTTTTTAATGCCTTGAAAAATCCTAAAATGGCAGTCCAAAAACTGTAAACAGAACATGAAAGCACAACATTACAATACAGAAGCCAACAAAAACCTTCTATTTTACATTCAGTATATCATATTTTATAAGCTGAATATTATGTCTCCACAACCCCAAAGATAAGGTCCTTCAAGTGCCACATATACAGGTCAGCCTAGTAAATGCAGAGCAAGGCAATAAAGCACAATTATAGCCCTTCTACTAAATTTTAGTACTTCATGTTTTAACCAAATATAATATAAAATAAGAATAACAGTTCTTGTGTGTCTACACATATATACAAATATGTATTTATGCATAAAAGATATAGGCATGCATACATATTTTCATTAACAAAAATATACATGTTAAATACATCCATGACATACTGTTGTTAAAATATGTTATTCATAGTTTCCAGTCCTAGTCCAACAAACTTCCAACCTAGTTGATGATGCAGATAATAGAAAGGTCCACAAAATGCAAATACTGTCAGCTAAACTCAACAGAGCCTTATCCCATACTTACGTGGAAGGAAAAGCAAATATATAGCCTTATTCTTCATCCAGTTTTGATGAAGCATAAAACTTCAGCATTAGACCAACCGTGGAAACGCAAATATAACTATTTGACCTAAGCATTACAAACCTGATCAAGTGCAGAGGCAAAGACATCCAACACATGACCCTGACTGACTAGCTGTTTTCCAAGTTCTTCATAGAAATGTACTGCTTTTTTGAAAAATGGTGCTGCATCCTTGTCAAGATCCTTATGGGAACGAACTGGATCGGACAAATCTTTGGATACAATCTGTAAACAAAGATACCAACTGTTAAATAGTTCAGATCAAATCATCCAGTGTAAAATAGTCATGACAATCGAACCAGATGACAGAAACAGAAA
This sequence comes from Forsythia viridissima, assembly GCA_030279155.1. Lineage (NCBI taxonomy): Eukaryota > Viridiplantae > Streptophyta > Magnoliopsida > Lamiales > Oleaceae > Forsythia > Forsythia viridissima. The sequence goes on from CM059036.1 coordinate 8,067,026, forward strand.
ATGGGCTTAACTCAATAGAGTCAGGTTAACCGCTCGCTCTTAAAAAGAAAAAGAAGGATACGACAAGCTGGTAACAGCCTCTTCTAATGAGAAACTAGGTGTAAAGAGCAAATAGTTTAAGTATTAAATCCCACAGCAATAGCTGTGTACATTTAGAAATTCACCAAAATGATCAGACAATTATGGCAAGCCATGCTCAGTTACTGGCTGTTACCCCATAAGTGAACAGCCTTGTTTAGATTAAGTTCCCATTGGTTAAATTTACAGGATCTGATCTGAAAGATTTCCGGGGAGTAAGATTCATCCAATTATGAAATTCCTAGGTTAACGAGATAACTTAAAACCTTTATTGTGTCATTTCCCTTTTTAAATGCATTATCGCATCAGTAGTGTTTTCTTTATAATATTAGCAACTTAATGCTCTTCTTTCCATCAATTCCTGTAAGATTAAAAATTGTGCATAGTCAGCAATTATCATTAGTCAATACCAATTTAATGCCAAAACTATTAAAATAAAATAATTATATACTTCAACATAAGTTGCATTCTACCAAAATTGTTTTTTAAATCTAGAAATAAATCATCTAGTTGCATCAAGTCACAAGATAATAATGACAGATGAGAGAAAACCACAAAAGAAAAGTTACACACCAACCAACTAACTTGTTTCTTAATAGCAAAAAAATACACCACATAATTAAAACAAAAACAAATTACAATCTAGCCAAATGATAACAACAACATAGAGAAGCAGGAAAGTTAAAGGGTTTACCGATCCAGGACCTTCTGTGCATGGACCACCTAAAAATGCAATAATTCGTGCACCAGTTCCTACAGTAGACGCCCCTAGCAACCCGGCTGCAATACTCAATGCAACTCCTGTACACCTTAATGCCCTGTTTCCTGGCGCCACTGGCCATTGATCTGTTCCCAGCTCATCCAACAGCTACATCGTGTACAAACGAGCGAAATAAACAAATTAATGATAGAACACCAAAATTCAAGATGTCTCTAAATAAACAAATTACTCCACTCCACTTCATATTTTCCAGCCAAGAACCAAAATTCAACCAAAACTTGTGGAATGTGGATGCACATTCAACAACACTCAGTAGACGACCAAACACCCAAATAGAAAGTACCTTTTTAAACAACTAATAAGAAATTAATTACCGAATTAAGTGTATACTCGCACTCAGATGCCGGCAACAGAAACCGGTTAATCCCGGAATTGGGAGCCCCGCCCAGAGGATTTAGCCCGTCACCACCCTTCTGAATACCAGGCACAGCTCTTCTACCGGCCGCCCCTAGGCCCAACTGCTCCAAGACCTGATCTTTTGACAACTCTTTCGATCCCCTAAACACATAAACCTTCGACATCTCTGAAAACCCCAGCTCGTGCACCTGCACCTGCGTACCATAGGACACAAACCCAACCATCGCATTATCCGGAAGCATTCCTATAGCACGCTTCAAGGCAGATTTTGCGAAATCCAGCTCCTCCTCGAGCAAACATGTATCAAAAACAAACAGATAAATGGGACAGACTGTCGTGGACGGGTTGAAATTCTGTGGGTTTTGGGGATAATTAGGAATGGTGTATTCAATTGAAGGGAAATTGGGGTACAATTCCGCAGGTAAATTGGTCTGCGAAATGGATGAGTAATGTTGCGGAAAATGGTTGCGCTGATAGCAAAACGGGCACATCCATACGAGGGCAGTGAAATCAACGCGGCAAAAGGGGCTGAGGATGGCGGAGCAGGTCTTGCAGCGAAGGGGAGGGTACGGGAGGACTTGGAGGTCGACGTGGGGTCGGATCGGCTGGATCGAGGCTGCAATTGGGATCACGCACTTGGATGCCTCCACCTTGGTCCGCGGCCAGTTGTTCCACGTCATCCGAACGCCTTCAATTCCCTCCAGATCCGCCTCAGGTAGCCTCGACGCCGCCATTGATGGAAGGATTGAAATCAAATTGTGTTCTTTGAATTATATTTGTTATTGGTTTGGGGGGTTTTTGTTGAAAGGATGAAGAAGTCAGTCAAAAGAGACAATAACTGCGTTATGTGAGAGAGAGAGGGGTAGGGAGTGAATTTAGCAGATGGATCTAATTGTTGATAAATAATATTTATTTCTCACTTTCCACTTGGAATTAACGTGCTAAAATCAATTTATAACAAATTATATCGCTTATTTACGTTGGAAATCAATTGTAGTATCTATTATGATGATAAATTGAGATTGTGAATAAATTTTAGAGATGATCGAAGAAGAAATATGGATTAAAAATATGAACAGATTTTAGGGATGATCGATTGAGAGAGATAGTCGAATCAGGGAGATGGACTGAAAGTCTCAACAATTTTGAAGGAGATGAATTTGAGAGATAATAGATTGAAAATATAGTGACACACAGACGTTTAAGTGATCGTGATAATAAAAAATTCCTCTAATTTCCTATAAATCAGTAATTTGATAAATTTACTAGTATATCGCTTCTTTTGTGGTGGAATCTGACCGTAGACTCTATTATGATAATAGATTGAGGGGGTGAATAAATTTTGGAGATGGTCGATTGAGGAGATGGATTGAGAAGATAAACAAATTTTGGTGATAGTCCATTGAAGAAAATGATTGACAAACAAATTTTGGAAGAAATGAAATTGAAGACGTATTGATAGTGTGACATACGAACGTACTTTTTTCTTCAATCCAGTCATGATAAGAGAGTTCATTGTTAAAAATAATTCTTGTAGTTTGATAAATTGCATTGTTGGTCCAGCTTTAAGTAAAGTAATAGACTTCGTCCTAATTTTTTTGGTCCAATTTTTCCCCAACTTTCGAGAAATTAACAATTTTAGTTCTTATTGACGATTTCTGTTCATTTTAGATTTTAAGTTCAATCTTGTGACCTGCACATGTATTTTAATTAAGGATGGTGAGCCTTGGTGTTGTTGATAGTGGGTAACGCTAGTAATAAGTACGGAGATGGGGCGGAATCGAATTGTAGTCTGATTTTACTTTTTTTTTAAAAAGTAATATTTTCTACTTTTTCTTTTTATTTGTTATTTGTTTGTATGACTAATATTAACAAGGGGTAGACAAAAGTACCAAATCGAACAAGAATCGAACAGTTCCGTTCGATTCTTGTTAAGTTTAAATTGGATATTATTAAAACTGAGAATCGATCGTTTATGGTTCGATTATCGGTTCTAAGCTCAAAACTAAAAAACCAAATCGACCTTAGTGTTTTTTTATTTTTTCTAAAAATTTAGCCCGTAAAAATAAAATATTTTATTTCTATGTTTATTATTTGGATTATGATGGAACATTGTGTTAAAAATTTGAAATATTGTTCTTTTGTGAATAAATTAAGGTTTAAAATTTATGAATTTTTCAGATTATTGTGTTAAAAATTTGATATATTGTTGTTTTGTGAATAGATTAAGGTTTAAAAATTATTATTTTTTAGATTATTGTGTTGCTTCAAACGATGAAAATAATAATTGTTAGAAATATGACAACTTTGAAAATTTTAATTATGAAACCGATTCTAACCGAACCGAACAGTATGGTTCCATAATTGAAGTTGGAATGGATGATTCCATTTACAAGATACATACTAGTTTCCCATTCGGTTGTCTTTTGAACTGAACTAAATCGGACCATGCCCACCCCTAATATAAACTGGACTAGTTTACCACATTAAAGGAAATTTGGCACAAATGGTCATTGACATTTGCTTTTAGTATAGAAATGGTTCAAAATGTTTATTTTTTGCACAATGTCCCTAATTTATTTGTTTTGGTGCACAAATGGTCTTTATTTGGCAAAATAACCAATATGCCCTTACTCTTAACATTGCAAAAGATACAAATAGGTCCGGTATCTTTATTTTTTAGTTTTTTTTTTTATATCATTTTGTTTGCAAAATTATATGATGCAACCGAAAATTACACTGTAACAATTTTTTTTTTTAAGTCAACGTCATGTTTATTTTGACTTATCCAAGGTAGCATGTTTGGCCAAGTTTAAAGTTTATAGGAATCCTTTAAGATAATACTGTAAATTAAGACGATAAATTAGGAAATCATATACTGTGTAACAATTTCTCTAAAAAGTAATATTATGTTTATTTTGATATTTTTAACGTACCATGCTTGGCCAAGCTTAAAGTACTAGTTAGACACGCGTGCGGTGTACGTGCTTTTATAATTATATTGTTAATTTTTAATATTTTAAATTTTTTATTTTTAATTATTAAATATTAAAATGTTAAAGTAGCAATTGCAATAAATAAATAAAAAAATATGGTTGTTGATAATATATTGTTTTGTATTGTTCGATGTTGATATTTTATTTACATTTATAGAAGTACAATTGCAATCAAAGATGAATTTTAAATAGTAGTAATACGAATAGTAATTTGAATTCAGTGAATAGCTTTTGGTGATTTGAACTTTAATGATTGACGAACCATTGATATCAAATCGTATGAATTAATGATGTATTAATAGGGATCTTCAAGGTTGTGTTTTACGGGAAAAAAAAATAATTATTAATTTTATTGGAGAAAATATAATGATTGACTATATAATATTGTACATTTATTGGACTAATTACTCCTTGTAAACAATAATCTTTGTGTATGTTCTCTTTTTATTAAATGCATCTGATGTATTATTAATTAAATTAAAAATTAAAAAAAGTTTCATATATTAGTTGTCAATTATAATCATTGTAATCCAATGTATTCAAAACAATGTTTTCATCTCCATAATTTGAATTTTAATCCGATAATAAAAAAAAAAGTTACAATTTTCCCATTCAATTTTTTCAAAATCCATTTCTCACCTCTTTTAAGGCAAAAGAAATTGAGATCGTCTTTTCACCTTCATATTTAATTTAATATATTAAATAAATTGTTAAAAATTTAATGTACGAAACAATAAAAGAGTAACAAATAAATATTAAAAGATAATTGCATTCATTTAAGTACAATTACAATTAGAGATGGGTTTTATATGGTGATAATACCAACAATAAATTGAATCCAATTAAGATCTTTTGGTGATTTAAACTTTGATGATTGACGAACTATTGATATCAAATCTTATAGTATTAATGATCTAGATGGCTGCATTTTATGAATAATAAAATTAACAATTACTAATTTTATTGTGAGAAAATGTAATGCTTGACTACATATTATTGTACATTTGTTGGAGTAGTAGTTTCTTCTTGTGAACAATATTCTTTGTGTATGTTCTATTTTTATTAGACGTGTTTGATTTGACGACGTAAAAGAAATGTCATAAATGTGAGTAAGAAATAAAAATTAAAGAAGTGTCAATGCTTGTCTATGTTGTAAGAATATTATTGACGGACAGTGTGAGAATATTATTGACGGACATAAGTATAAGAAAAACATTCTATATATATAAAATAAAATAAATTAAATTAAAAATAAAAAAAGTTTGACACGTTAGTTCTAAACTATAGTATATGTTTGGTAGGGTTTAAAGATTTTGAAAAAAATTGGTAAAATATGTGGTTGAAAAGTTGATAAAAATTGTAGGTCCCATAAAAATATGTAGTTGAAAATGAATTTGAGAAAAAAAGAATTTAAAAAAAAAAAGAACCGAACCAAACATGCTCATAATCACTGTAATCTAATGTATTAAAAATAATCTTTTTATCTCTATTTCAGTTTTGACAATTATATTATGATTTGAATTTTAATGCGGTAATAAACAAAGTTACAAGTTTTCTCATTCATTTTTATTTTTTACTCATTTCTCATTCCTTTTATCTACTTAATGCCAAAAAAAAAAAAAAATTGAGATCATTTTTTCACTTTCACGTTTAATTTAAAGATTAAATGTTTAAAAATTTTAATTGTATATTTAATAAATTGTTGAAAATTTAATGTACAATAAAGATGAACAATAAAGAGTAATAAATAAAATATTAAAAAATAATTATGTATTAATGACTAAAGGTGAATATGAAATTTTAAAAAATTTATAAGGGTAAAATGGTCCAAAAATGTTTCTTCATTTAAGCCCTTTTTATGAGTAGTATAGATTATAGCAATCCTTTAAGATAATATTTAGTTGTAGAGTCTCGTTATCCTGCTCCCTGTAGACAAGAAAATAACAGTCCACTGCTGACATGGAGCACGCCATGTCAACAGTGCTCCATTGTCAGCAGTAGGGTAAGAAAAAAAAAACCAGATGACCAATTTGAAATGAAAGTCAGCCCCTACTCTATTATTTCTCAAATTCATCCAGCTCCATTATTTGTACCCTAAATCACCTCCACATTCAGCGCTTATTTTCTGCAATCTCCTTCTCCTACTTCGTCGCCGCCACTGCCCTTGTCAAACTTCGGCCGCAGAAGGTTATTTCTATAATCACCTTTGGTGGGCTTTGGAGGGAAAAGCTGTTTGATAGCTAAAGCGTCCTAAAGAGGCCCACAAATAGGAAAGGTAACCTTCATAGAATTAGAATGGACTATTGTAACGCCGCATGTCCATTTATATGATTGTTGTTATTTATTATGATGCGCGTATTAATATTACAATTAATTTTTAATTAATGAATTTACACTTTGAAACTAACTATTGTTTTACAGTAGAATGTACTGTAGACGTCCTAGATGATTGACGTGCCTATTAATTTAAATTACAAGATGCTTATAATTTTATTTAAACTTGAATTAAAGTATATAATATTTTTAGTTATTATGTGCTTATGTCATCTAGATTAATGAACCTAGACATGCCCCTTGAACATATCCATTTTTTTTCCATAAGAATTAAAATCTATTTAAATTAATCTATTATATAAAGTAAGATTTGGGCTCAAAAACTGTGATTGAAATCAATCTAGTAGGATTTTATTCACATAATTTTACATAATTTGATTTTTAAATGGATATCCTAAATTTGAAAATAGGAAACCTCCTCTTTGAGCACTAATCTCCATAAAATAAAATAAAAACAAAGTGCCGTCTCCATTCTTCCAAGCCAAGACTGTTCCACCTTCTCTGATTTTAAGATGTATTACAATGATCTCTTTTTTTTTACCTCATGTTTGGATTCATGTTGAGGCCATCTACTTTAGCTTGGAAGAGTTTAGTTGGCTTTCATTTATATATATATATATACATACTAGTTTGGCATACGTGCGATGCACGTCAAGTGCCCGTGATAATTTATTTATGAAGTATGATTAGATAAATACTACTCGACACGAATTAGGCGTTAATGAAACTTTTCACAGAAATCTTTCACAAACTTCCCAACTAATACTGATGTTATCAACTAATCAAAATGTTTGATTATTAGACCATGGTATTTGATTTACCAAATACATCATTATTGTATACTGTTTCATATAAATACCGCAACCCAATTTTTATTTTTTTACCATTTTTAGGTCACACAGGCTTTGAGAAAGCAACAATTTTGAATCCATTTATCCCATTTTGATTGTTGGCTCGACAAATACACACTGAAATAAAAAAAATTAATAAAAAAATTAAATGCTCGACATTTTAAAAAAAATACATAAATATAATTTCTCATTTGTTCATGTTCTATTTTTTTTATTTTTTTGGTCGAACTCCAGTTAATAAAAAGTCGAGTTATTTGACAATTTTTTGTATTTTTTTCTTTAATGTATTTTTTTTAGAGTTACTCAAAAAAACCAAAGTCAAATCTTAAAAAAAAAATAGCAAAGTTAACAAAAGCTGATTTTATAAAAATTTAATGCAAATTTGTAGGACAAAATAGTGATAGTTGGATGGTCAATGGCCAAAAAAAAAATTGGGGTAGATTAGTTACAAATTTGAAAGGTTCGGACAAAAAGCGCAAATTAAAAAATGAAAAAATGTCAAAATAAAATTGGGCTACTTTTTAAAAGTTGTAGGACTTCACTTACATTTTTATTTTATTTTGTTGTTATTTGTTTTTTATTTTATTTAAAGAGGTGGACAAAATAAAATTTGTAGGAAAATTTAAAGGTTGGGGATGGCCAAAGCTAAAAAAAAGGTTATGGGTAAATTTGTTATAAAATGAAAAGGTTGTGTACTAAAAGTGCAAATTACAAAAAAAAAAAATTTGCTAAAAGCCCACAAAAATAAAAAATAAAAAAAAAATTAATGTTTCCCACTTTGCCGAGTAAAATTAGAGTAAGTGGGATAAATTAAAAAAAAAAAAATTCTCCCACTTTACCTACTCGGCAAAGTGGGAAAAATAATTTTTTTTTTTTTAATATTTTATCATGAAAAAGTCCACCTACCCAAAAAAAAAAAAAAAATTTGTGTGAACATTAACTTTTATGTTGCACGTACGTGGAAAATGTATTAAAAAATTGTAAGTTTTAAATATAATTGAAATGACAAAAAAATATATGAAATTAAAATATTTAAACAAATTTGAAAAATATAAAAAATTTATAGAGAACTGTGTACAATTTGCTTATAAGAAAAAATAAAATAAAATAGTAAAAAATTAAATGAAAATATATTTGTTACTAAGCTCTAAGAAAATAAAACATACCAAAATAATAATAAATAAATATCCAATTGCGATCGACAAACACACACAAAAAAAAAAACAAAAAAACAAAAAAATTTAAGTTAAGTTAAAATGGGTTAAAAAACACATTTTAATTAGTTGGGGTGTGGATTTATTAAATATACATCCAAATATATATTTAAAAAAATATTTAAAACGTCTAAATGGGCTTTTAGCCCATTTTGTTTGATTGTTGGATTGTTTGTGGGGTGGGGTTTGAGTTTGTCGAGGGGGCGGGGGGTTTGAGTTTTGTTTGATTGTTGGAGGGTTTGAGTTTGTCGAGTTTCACGACAAACTTAGACCCAAATATTTAAAAAAAAAAAAATTAAAAAAGTCAAATTGGACAATTTTGCACCCAAATATATATTAAAAAAATAATTAAGAAAGATCAAAATGGTCCAATTTTGATTGTTGGCTCGACAAACACACACCGAAATAAAAAAAATTAATAAAAAAATTAAATGCTCGACATTTTTAAAAAAATACATAAATATAATTTCTCATTTGTTCATGTACTATTTTTTTTATTTTTTTGGTCGAACTCCAGTTAACAAAAAGTCGAGTTATTTGACAAATTTTTTATTTTTTTATTTATTGTATTTTTTTAGAGTCACTCAACAAAACCAAAGTCAAATCTTAAAAAAAAAAAAAATAGCAAAGTTAACAAAATCTCATTTTATAAAAATTTAATGCAAATTTGTAGGACAAAATAGTGATAGTTGGATGGCCAATGGCCAAAAAAAAAATTGGGGTAGATTAGTTACAAATTTGAAAGGCTCGGACAAAAAGCGCAAATTAAAAAAATGTCAAAATAAAATTGGGCTACTTTTTAAAAGTTGTAGGACTTCATTTACATTTTTATTTTATTTTGTTGTTATTTGTTTTTTTTTTATTTAAAGAGGTAGACAAAATAAAATTTGTAACAAAATTTAAAGGTCGGGGATGGCCAAAGCTAAAAAAAAAGTTATGGGTAAATTTATTATAAAATGAAAAGATTGTGGACTAAAAGTGCAAATTAAAAAAAAATGCTAAAAGCCCACAAAAATTAAAAATTAAAAAGAAAATTTAATGTTTCCCACTTTGCCGAGTTTGCCGAGTAACTCGGCAAAGTGGGAAATTTAAAAAATTGGGATAAATTTAAAAAAAAAAATTCTCCCACTTTGCTTACTCGGCAAAGTGGGAAAAATAAATATATTTTTTTTTTATATTTTGTCATGAAAAAGTCCACCTACCAAAAAAAAAGAAAAAAAAAATTGCGTGAACATTAACTTTTCCGCTGCACGCACGTGGAAAATGTATTAAAAAATTGTAAGTTTTGATTATAATTGAAATGACAAAAAAAATATATGAAATTAAAATATTTAAACAAATTTGAAAAATATAAAAAATTTATAGAGAACTGTATACAATTTGCTTATAAGAAAAAATAAAATTAAATAGTAAAAAATTAAATGAAAATATATTTGCTACTAAGCTCTAAAAAAATAAAACATACCAAAATAATAATAAATAAATGTCCAAATGCGATCGACAAACACACAAAAAAACAAAACAAAAAAACAAAAAAATTTAAGTTAAGTTAAAATGGGTTAAAAAAACACATTTTAATTAGTTGGAGTGTGGATTTGTTAAATATACATCCAAATATATATTTAAAAAAATATTTAAAATGTCTAAATGGGCTTTTAGCCCATTTTGTTTGATTGTTGGGTTTGTTGGATTGTTTGGAGGGTGGGGTTTGAGTTTGTCGAATTGGGGGGATTTGAGTTTTGTTTGATTGTTGAAGGGTTTGAGTTTGTCGAGTTTCACGACAAACTCAAACCCAAATATGTAAAAAAAAAAATATATAAAAAAAGTCAACTTGGACAATTTTACACCCAAATATATATAATAAAATAATTAAGAAAGATCAAAATGGTCCCATTTTGATTGTTGCCTCGACAAACACACACTGAAATAAAAAAAATTAATAAAAAAATGAAATGCTCGACATTTTAAAAAAAATACATAAATACAATTTCTCATTTGTTCATGTTCTATTTTTTTTTATTTTTTTGGTCGAACTCCAGTTAATAAAAAGTCGAGTTATTTGACAAATTTTTGTATTTTTTTCTTTTTTGTATTTTTTTTAGAGTCACTCAACAAAACCAAAGTCAAATCTTAAAAAAAAAATTAGCAAAGTTAACAAAAGCTGATTTTATAAAAATTTAATGCAAATTTGTAGGACAAAATAGTGATAGTTGGATGGCCAATGGCAAAAAAAAAAGTTGGGATAGATTAGTTACAAATTTGAAAGGTTTGGACAAAAAACGCAAATTAAAAAAATAAAAAAATGTCAAAATAAAATTGGGCTACTTTTTAAAAATTGTAGGACTTCATTTACATTTTTATTTTATTTTGTTGTTATTAGTTTTTTTTTTATTTAAAGAGGTGGACAAAATAAAATTTGTAGCAAAATTTAAAGGTCGGAGATGGCCAAAACTAAAAAAAAAAGTTATAGGTAAATTTGTTATAAAATGAAAAGGTTGTGGACTAAAAGTGCAAATCACAAAAAAAAAGAAAAAAAAAATTGCTAAAAGCACAAAAAAAATTTTAAAAAAAATAAATAAATAATGTTCCCCACTTTGCCGAGTAACTCGGCAAAGTGGGAAAATTAATATTGCCGAGCAACTCGGCAAAGTGGGGATAAATTAAAAAAAAAAAAAATTCCCCCACTTTGCCGAGTAGGCAAAGTGGGAAAAATAATTTTTTTTTTTTTATATATTTTGTCATGGAAAAGTCCACCTACCAAAAAAAAAAAAAATTGCGTGAACATTAACTTTTCCGTTGCACGTACGTGGAAAATGTATTAAAAAATTGTAAGTTTTAAATATAATTGAAATGACAAAAAAATATATGAAATTAAAATATTTAAACAAATTTGAAAAATATAAAAAAATTATAGAGAACTGTGTACAATTTGCTTATAAGAAAAAATAAAATAAAATTGTAAAAAATTAAATGAAAATATATTTGCTACTAAGCTCTAAAAATAAAACATACCAAAATAATAATAAATAAATGTCCAAATGCGATCGACAAACACACACAAAAAAAAAACAAAAAAACAAAAACAATTAAGTTAAGTTAAAATGGGTTAAAAAACACATTTTCATTAGTTGGGGTGTGGATTTGTTAAATATACATCCAAATATATATTTAAAAAAAATATTTAAAATGTCTAAATGGGCTTTTAGCCCATTTTGTTTGATTGTTGGGTTTATTGGATTGTTTGGAGGGTGGGGTTTGAGTTTGTCGAGTTGGGGGGATTTGAGTTTTGTTTGATTGTTGGAGGGTTTGAGTTTGTCGAGTTTCACGACATTTAATAAAAAAATTAAATGCTCGACATTTAAAAAAAAAATACATAAATATAATTTCTCATTTGTTCATGTTCTATTTTTTTTTATTTTTTTGGTCGAACTCCAGTTAATAAAAAGTCGAGTTATTTGACAAATTTTTGTATTTTTTTCTTTAATGTATTTTTTTTAGAGTTACTCAACCAAACCAAAGTCAAATCTTAAAAAAAAAATAGCAAAGTTAACAAAAGCTGATTTTATAAAAATTTAATGCAAATTTGTAGGACAAAATAGTGATAGTTGGATGGTCAATGGCCCAAAAAAAAAATTGGGGTAGATTAATTACAAATTTGAAAGGTTCGGACAAAAAGCGCAAATTAAAAAAATGAAAAAATGTCAAAATAAAATTGGGCTACTTTTTAAAAGTTGTAGGACTTCATTTACATTTTTATTTTATTTTGTTGTTATTAGTTTTTTTTTTTATTTAAAGAGGTGGACAAAATAAAATTTGTAGCAAAATTTAAATGTCGGGGATGGCCAAAGCTTAAAAAAAAGGTTATGGGTAAATTTGTTATAAAATGAAAAAGTTGTGGACTAAAAGTGCAAATTACAAAAAAAAAATTGCTAAAAGCCCACAAAAATTTAAAAAAAAAAAAAAATTTAATGTCCACTTTGCTGAGTTACTCGGCAAAGTGGGGATAAATTAAAAAAAAAAAATTTCCTCCACTTTGCCTACTTGGCAAAGTGGGAAAAATAATTTTTTTTTATTTTTTATATTTTGTCTTGAAAAAGTCCACCTACCAAAAAAAAAAAAAGATTTGCGTGAACAGTAACTTTTCCGTTGCACGTACGTGGAAAATGTATTAAAAAATTGTAAGTTTTAAATATAATTGAAATGACATAAAAATATATGAAATTAAAATATTTTAAAAAATTTGAAAAAGCTAAAAAATTTATAGAGAACTGTGTACAATTTACTTATAAAAAAAAATAGTAAATATAATTTCTCATTTGTTCATGTTCTATTTTTTTTATTTTTTTGGTCGAAATCCAGTTAACAAAAAGTCGAGTTATTTGACAAATTTTTTATTTTTTAATTTATTGTATTTTTTTTTATAGTCACTTAACAAAACCAAAGTCAAATCTTAAAAAAAAATAAAAAAATAACAAAGTTAACAAAAGCTGATTTTATAAAAATTTAATGCAAATTTGTAGGACAAAATAGTGATAGTTGGATGGCCAATGGACAAAAAAAAAATTGGGGTAGATTAGTTACAAATTTAAAAGGTTCGGACAAAAACCGCAAATTAAAAAAATGAAAAAAATGTCAAAATAAAATTGGGCTACTTTTTAAAAGTTATAGGACTTCATTTACATTTTTATTTTATTTTGTTGTTATTTGTTTTTTTTTTTTATTTAAGGAGGTAGACAAAATAAAATTTGTAACAAAATTTAAAGGTCGGGGATGGCCAAAGCTAAAAAAAAGGTTATGGGTAAATTTGTTATAAAATGAAAAGATTGTGGACTAAAAGTGCAAATTACAAAAAAAAAATGCTAAAAGCCCACAAAAATTAAAAAAATAATAATAATAACATATTTAATGTTTCCCACTTTGTCGAGTTACTCGGCAAAGTGGGAAAATTAAAAACAAGTCGAGTTACTCGGCAAAGTGGGAAAATTAAAATGTTTTTAATTTTCCCACTTTGCCGAGTAACTCAACAAAGTGGGATAAACTAAAAAAAAAATTTCCCCCACTTTGCCTAGTAGGCAAAGTGGGGGAATTTTTTTTTTTTTTTTTTATATTTTGTCATGAAATGTCCACGTACAAAAAAAAAAAAAAAAAAAAAAAAAATCCTTGAACAGTAACTTTTCCGTTGCACGTACGTGGGGGAAAAAAAAATTTCAAAACTTTATTTAGTCATAGATTAACAAAAATTCATTTGACATAGAAAACGATCACCGAAAAATATGAAATTTTCAGGGAACATAGAATACTCATGTAGCTACCACATATCAAAATTTGATAGTCCGACGGCATATTTCGGCTTACTAAAATGCTAACCGAAACATCCTAGTTAGTTTTTCGGATTTATGCTGTCACAGTTTACAAAATTGTCCATAAATTGAGTTATATAACATGAAATTATGTAAAACCAAAGCCAATGGTTAGGTAACCCATAGAGCTATCGTCTTCAATTGGAATTATGTAAAAATATTTAATATATAAGGTCCAGTAAATTTTTGAGTTGGACAACAGAAACTGTATCTTAGAAAAACATGAAGTTTAGCAAAACATTTCAAGTTCACATCATTAACGTGTAACCAAAACATGGGAATCCACTAAAACTACCACAAAACCAAGGTCCACAAAAGTTTAAGAAGATATTTACACTACCTAAAGTTTTGTGATTGGTTTATAATAGCGATTCCGGCACGCCGACGGCATAAATCCGAAAAACAGTCTAGGAGGTTTCGCGGTAAGTATTTTAGTATGCCTAACATGCCGTCGGACTACTAATTTTTGGTATGTGGTAGCTACCTGAGTATTCTATGTCCCTTGAAAATTTCGTATTGTTCAGTGATCGTTTTCTATGTCAAAGAATTTTTTATTACTCCATGACAAGGTGAATAAAAATTTCAAAATAAGGGCAGTGTTACTAAAATTTCTTCACCCGGTCATGGAGTAACAAAAATTTATTTGACATAGAAAAGGATAACTGAAAAATATTAAATTTTTAGGGAACATAGAATACTCATTTAACTACCACATATCAAAATTTGATAGTCCGACGGCATGTTTCGGCTTACTAAAATGCTCACCGAAACACCCTAGGCGGTTTCTCGGATTCATGCGGTCGCAGTTTACAAAATTGTCCATAACTTGACTTATATACCATCAAATTATGTGAAACCAAAGCCAATGGTTAGGTAACCCATAGAGCTATAGTCTCCAACTGGAATTATGTAAAAATACTTAATATATAAGGTGCAGCATATTTTTGAGTTGGTCAACAGAAAGTGCAGTTTGGAGAAACAATTCACCTAGTCATGGAGCAAAAAAAATTTATTTGACATAGAAAACGATTACCGAACAATATAAAATTTTCACGGAACGTAGAATACCCATGTAGCTACCACATATAAAAATTTGATAATCCGACGGCATGTTTTGACACACTAAAATGCTCACCGAAACATCACAGGCAGTTTCTCGGATTTATGCTATCGCAATTTACAATATTGTCCATAACTTGAGTTATATAACATAAAATTATGTGAAACCAAAGTCAATGATTAGGTAACCCATAGAGCTATAGTCTCCAATTGGAATTATGTAAAAATACTTAATATATAAGGTGCAACATATTTTTGAGTTGGTCAACAGAAAGACAATTTAGAGAAACAATTCACCCGGTCATGGAGTAAAAAAAATTTATTTGACATAGAAAACGATCACCGAACAATATGAAATTTTCAAGAAACGTAGAATACCCATGTAGCTACCACATACCAAAAATTTGATAGTCCGACGGCATGTTTCGGCATACTAAAATGCTCACCAAAACATCTAAGTCAGTTTCTCGGATTCATACTGTCGCAGTTTACAAAATTGTCTATAACTTGAGTTATATAACATGAAATTATGTGAAACCAAATCCAATGGTTAGGTAACCCATAGGGATATCGTCTCCAACTGGAATTATGTAAAAATACTTAATGTATAAAGTGCAGCAAATATTTAAGTTGGACAAAAAAAACTGCAGTTTAGAGAAAATGAAATTTAGCAAAACCTTTAAGAATCGATTGTATTTCGTCCTTTGTTCTCCATAGTAACTGGGGATAAAAAAGCACCAAATTTGATTACTTATTAAAGAAAAAATGCATATATATTTACTATAATATATAAGATGTCAATAATTGCGGCTAAAAGACACTAATATATGTATATTAAAATAAATAAAAGAAAAAAAAAGATGAAGAAGTCAAAAATTGCGGCCAAAGGTATTAGTTTAATATAAAAAAAGTGTCAAAATATTAGGACAAAATGGTGAGATTTGGACCAAATTAGAAATACTGAATTAATAAAACGACGTCGCGTTGGTTGAAGGGTAAATAGTAAACAGGTGATAGACACTTATATATATATATATATATATATATATATATATATTTTGTTGTTAATAATATTTATTTTGCTTTATTCATTTTAAAAAAAAATAACACTCCATAAGTTATATGTTGATATTAGACATAATGCTTCATTTCTTACTTTGTTCTCATAAAGACAATATATTAATATATAGTGATATGTGAAATTATAATAAAAGGGTACGTTCTTTTTATCAACGTATTTTGCTTGAAAATTTGAGTTTTCATTTACAGACCATCTCTCTTATATTTTGTTCATCTACACCAGTATTGTGTTTGTATTTAGTTCTAGTTTTTTTAATAGGGCTGTTGAATCAAGAAAGCTAGCAACATTTAAGTATTGAGAATTTGCTTAATTACCAAGACTTCACTGAATTTTCACGTACAGATCATGTTTGGCACCTTCCTTGTTATCTATTGTCCCCGTTAAAATATACATTAATAAGCATAGTAAAGACAACTATTATTATTTAGTGATTCCAAAAAAAAAGTAGGATTATTTAAGTTGGAGCTGTTTCCTTTTGACAGGAAGGCGTCAAGGCGGCTGTTAAATTTTATAGGATTTTTGGCACTTTATATTTATACTTTGGTCCTAATAAATTAATAAACAAATTTATCTTAATAGAATAATGGTTTATTTCGAGAAACGAATATTGTTTGGAATTTTAAATAAATGATAATGACCTATGATTTTTGGCACGTTGACTTCGTGGGCAGCTCGAGACATCTCCATTTGCTACTTAAAATGTGAATAAAGATCTAATGTAAGTAAACTCGCCTAGTATTCATTTGTATATTGCAATGTTAATTGTCTAAATGTGTTATATAAATTACTATTATCTGAACATGTCATTTTGTTATCGCTTTATATGTCATTAATATTCATGTAACATATTCTTGCATGTGTAATTATATTATTGCATCCATAAGCATGCATGAAGTAAAGTTTTAAATATTAATACTGTAAAGTATATTTTATTCAAAAATGATATGTATCCCAAATTTTATAAAATAATTGGTATTTGCCTATGCCATAAAAAGTGTAAGTGGGAAATGGGGCGTGGGGGACCGGCGCACCTGACGAATGATAATGTTGAATGATTAATGCTAATCGCTCTGCGGTAATACCGGTAGATTGAACGGGTTCCAAATAATAATGGCCCACTGCATTTTGATTGGCTAGGCAATACACAAAAGTAAGCTCAAAATATTAAATGTTTTAAAGAAACAATAAAGAAAGAAAAATGGGATACACATTTTGATGAATTATTTTTAAAGTAAAGCATATCATAAGCATGCATCATGTGCATGAGGTTTACTGACTGGGCGTTAGCTCATCCCATATTCTCCACTTTTCAGATGATGAGAGCTAAATGATTCGAGACGACTGCTTAGAGCGAGACGGACTTAGTAGTGTTTAAATCCAAGTTTTATTTTGTTATTATTTTAGAAATAAGATGCCTTAGGCCAATTGGTGTTATTTGAATATTATTCTTTTACTTATTTTTAAATTAGTCAAATTATAAAGTTTTTCGTAATTATTATGTTCATTCAATAAAGAAGTTGGGCATAAAATTTATAATGCAAATTATTGTTTTTAATTAATAATGTTGAAAGCCATTGATACTTATTTCGTATTTCAAAATAAAATAAAATAGAATAAAAATTTTATCCACTTTCCTGCATTTATATCTCATTGTTTAATGATAATTAAATAATAACATTTCTAAGTCTAGAGTTCCTATACTTGGGGCGTTACAATATTGGTATCAGAACTAAAAGTTTTAAATCGATTTTGTAGACTTTATATTTTTTTAAAAAAAAATTTGTTGTATTGTGTCACGCCGCCAAGGAGTTCTCTCGCGATCATCTAGTAAGGTTGAATTTTATCTCTTAAATTGCAAACAGTTATTTGCTGCATAAATGTTGAAGTTGCAATATAGTATTAATGAAATTTCATTAAAAATGTTAATAATAAATAAATAAATAAGTATTTGTATTCCAGTATAGCCCTCGCTACTCGTTCTCAAGCTTTCGAATAAACATCTGAAGTTCGTCCAGAGGGATCAGGCAATAACACAGGGAACCCAATTTTTTTTCCGCTGCAAAAATAATATACAAACAAATAATAAATTGGCAAGGTAGGAAATAAAAAATAAAAATTAATAACGTGGATCGAAAATTTTAATCTATTTTCATTTAAATAAATTTTTTACATTTTTTGTGTAAATAACCAATAAGGGCTTGCACTATTTTTACTTGTTTAGAATTTTTTAGCATTCTAGAATTTAATTTTTGAGAATTTTTATTTTTAAAAAATTTTAGAATTATTTTTTTAGAATTTTTATTTTCCTTATTTTGAGTAGTTTGGTATTTTCAATGAAAACACTGAAAACGCCAAAACTCTATTCCTGTTGTAAAATTATGGAATAATTATTGATGACTATTTTGACTTATCAGGATACTTAGTCTTATCAGTATATTTAGATAAGCCTTATTTGATTGTATCCAAATCTCTTTGTAACCTACTTTGAAATCCTATAAATATAGGTCCATAGTTATAATAAAATACACAATTCATTTCGCATTTTTTTTTATTCTTTTGCTTTATTTCTCTAGTTTCATAATATGTTATCCGCATGAAATTCTAACCAACAAATTAGCAAATAGGTATTATTTTCTATTCAAAAAAAAAAAAAAAAAGGAGAGGAAAGCAAAAAATTTGGCCAAGACGTGACCACAAAGAAAAAGAAGAGTTTGTTGCCCAAATTCTTATTTCCAAAGGAACAGGTACTATAAATTCATGTCCTCCAAATTCATGTTGTAAAGTGTGCATACACATGTCATGTTTTCCCATGAAAATATAGGATATATATGAACAATAAATCATTATTGCATTTATTACTTTATACGTGTTTTTTTTTATATTATACGTGAAAATTCATATATTATTGTATTTAATGCGGTATTACTGCATTAAAGTAATTAAAGTACATTCAAATTTGTTAACCAATAAATTTATGTTGATCATATAACTGCATTAAAGTCATATTTGTAAATTTACTTTACCGTAAAATAATATCATAACTGCATTAATTTATTGTTGTTGTGATTATTCTTTGTCTTTAAATTGAATAATATCTCTAGATTCTTGTATAAATTTTAAATTGATATATATCATATTATTGTTACTGAATAGCATATATTCATAATGATATGTTGTTGTTCCTAAAGAAATACAACGTTAATATTGTGACAGAACCTAACATATAAATATTCTAGAAAAATATTTTATTGTTGCTTCAGAATTTACATTAATATTTCTGTAGAATATTAATTGCTCCCGAAAAGCCTAATTTTATAATATATAATATTCTATATGAATATTATAATATTGCTCCTGAAGAGCAAATTTTTACTTCAGAATAATGATTTGTTGTTGTTCCTGAAAAAGCGCAAATATTCTGACAAAATATTAGCTGCTTCTGAAGAGCATAACATTACAATTTAAATATTCCAAAAGAATATTAATTGCTCCTAAAAAGTATGACGTTATAATTTTTATATTCCAGAAGAATATTGAGCAGTAGTCGAAATAATCTTTTATTGTGCTCTAAAAGAAGCACATGTCTCAAAAATATCATATCACATAATTAAATTGTGATATAAATGAGTAATTAATCAACTAATGCTTATACCCGAAGGAAAATACATAAATCATGTTATGTTAACATTGATTAATACGAATTATATAATAATTGATCGATTTTTTTAGTGAAAACTTTTACTTAATCGTTAAATTATTTTGTATTGTGTCGTTACTCTTGAAGAACAGTGACTATATATTCAATCAATATTCTAGGAGAATATTGTATTGTAACTCCTAAAGAAGCACAATATTACATATATTAATATTTGATATTGCTCCTAAAGAAGCGCAAATTTATATTATATTAATATTCTCCTGAAGAACGTAATTTTATTATTAAAATAATTTGTTGTAGCTCCTGAAGAAACACCACGTTATAATATTCTGACAGAATATTACTTGCACAATATTCTATAAGAATATTAAGCTATTTATCTTGAAGAGCAATAGTCCAAATAGTAATTTATTGTGTTCTTGAAGAAGCACATGTCTTGAAGAAGAATATTGAGTTATTGCTTCCTAAAGAAGCATAATTTCTACGTAATAATATTCTAAAAAATGATTGGTTTCATTATTTTTTTTAATAATCACAACTTTATGAATATCAATATTTCAGAAGAATATTGTGTTGGTGTTTATGAAAGAACAACACTACTTAAGTTTATGCATATTTTAAATGAACTTTGGAACTTGTATCGTATGTATCCATCTTATATGTAATTATATTTTATACATTATTGTATGATTTTAGAGATTTATCACTATAATTATCGATGAAACTGATAAATACATCTTTATCAGTTTTTCACTGGTAAAATTTCATGTTTAAAAAAAAATGATGGCGGCAGTGATGATCTATGTATATTGTCAGGGTGCCCTAATAATAAGTGATTGTGTTAAATTAAATATTTGTTCTTACAAGTAATAATGACTTGAATATGTTATCGAACGAGTAATTCTATATGGGCTAGCATAATTACTCATGTTGTCATAATATCACAAATTATAATAATGAGAAAATGCATCAAGTTTGAAACTTTAATTTGCGTTGTTAAACTAGTTCTTAGTTGATTGAAATGTTTCTTTATATTTAAACTTCTTTTTAGTTTTAAATTCATTTTTAAAAATTATCTTTTTGGTCATGTTTATAGATTCATGATGAATTACCAAGATATCTGTTTAGCTGATAGTGCAACTACTCATACAATTCTTTAAGATAAAAAATATTTTTTGGACTTAACATTAGCAGAAAATAATGTTAATACGATATCCGGTACATCAAATATCGTTGAAGGCTCCGGAAGAGCTAGTATTATCTTACCAAATAATACGAAATTGCATATAAATGATGCACTTTATTCTAGCAAATTCAGAAGAAATTTGCTTAGTTTTAAAGATATCCGCAGCAATGGATACCACATTGAGACGATGCAATAAAATAATTATAAATATATTTGCATAATTTCTTTTGTATTTGGCCAAAAGCAGATAAAAGAAAAAATCATGACACTCTCATCTGACATGTATTATATATTTATAAAAATATTTGAATCAAACAATATCACGAACTCGAAGTTCGTTGAACTAAAAAGTTTTATGTTTTGGCATGATCGATTTGGACACCTAGAAGTAATAATGATGTGCCGAATAATTAATAACTCACATGGACATCCTCTAAAGAACCAGAAGATTGTTTTACCTAATAATTATCAATGTGCTGCTTGTTCACAAGGCAAGTTAGTCATTAGACCTTCTATTACAAAGGTTCGTATTAAATCTCTAACTTTCTTAGAAAAAATTTATGGAGATATATGTGGGCCGATACACCCACCATGTTGACCATTTCATTATTTTATGGTATTAATTGATTCTTCTACTAGATGGTCACATGTATGCTTACTTTCTACTAGAAATGTAGCTTTTGCTAGACTAGTTGCTCAAATTATTAAACTACGAGCTCAATTCTCTGATTACTCAATCAAGACAATTCGTCTTGATAATGCTGGTGAATTTAGATCACAAGTATTCAATGATTATTGTATGTCAATCGGGATTGTCGTTGAACATTTAGTTGCTCATGTCCATACACAAAATAGTTTAGCAAAGTCATTTATCAAACGTCTTCAATTGATTGCTAGACCTTTACTTATGAAAACAAAACTCCCAACATATGTTTGGGGTCATGCTATATTACATGCTGCATTATTAGTTCGTATAAGACCAACTGCTTATCATGGATACTCACCTTTACAACTTACATTTGGTCACGAACCTAATATTTCTCATTTATGAATTTTTGGTTGTGCTGTCCAAGTTCCAATTTCACCTCCACAACGTACAAATATGGGTCTCCAACGAAGACTTGAAATTTATATTGGGTTTGACTCACCATCCATTATTAGATATCTTGAACCTTTAACTGGTGATTTATTTACTGCACGTTTTGCAGATTGTCATTTTAATGAAATGATTTTCCTAACTTTGGGAGGGGAAAAACTACATCCTAAAAAACAAGATAAATTTTTTTGGAATGAAACAATTCTATCTCATTTTGATCCTCACAGTAATCATTGTGAATAAGAAGTTGAGAAAATTATTCACTTACAAATAGTTGCAAGTCAATAACCTGATATATTCGTTGATATAAGGAAAGTGAAAATGTCATATCTTCCAGCAGAAAATACTCATGCAAAAATTGATGTCCCTGTAGGACAATCTACCATAGCAAATGAATCTCAAATACGCCAGAAGCGTGATCGACCAGTTGGTGCCAAAGACTCTATACCTCGAAAGAAAAAGGTACAAGAGAAAATCCAACTAAAAACTTTTAATAAAATCATGGTAGAAACGATTGATCAATTAAACACTGATAATGTGATTCCAGAAGAACCACAAGTGTTCGAAAATAATGGAATTTTAATAAATTATTTATTATTTCATAAATTATGGGAATGAAATAATATTGTCGTAGACAATATCTTCGCCTTTAATGTGGCACTAGATATCATACAAAATGATGATTCTGAACCACAATCTATTAAAGATTGTCAAAATAGAAATGATTGGCCAAAATGGAAAGAAGCCATACAGGCGGAATTGAATTCCTTAGAAAAACGAAAAGTGTTTGGACCTGTAGTTTGAATCCCTGAAAATGTAATCCCTATAGGATACAAATGGGTATTTGTAAGAAAAATGAATGAAAATAATGAAATTACAATATACAAAGCCCGACTCGTAGTCCAAGACTTCTCGCAAAGACTTGAGATTGATTATGAGGAAACATATTTACCCGTAATGGACACCATTACATTTAGATTTTTAATAAGTTTGACTGTGTTACAAAGGCTCGATATGCACCTTATGAATGTAGTAATTGCATATCTGTATGGTTCACTTGATAGTGACATACACATGAAAATCTCTGGAGGATTTAAAGTGCCAGAAGCAAATGATTCATTCTCCATAACAATGTTCTCAATTAAATTGCAAAGATTGTTGTATAGATTAAAACAATCCAGACGAATGTGGTATAATTGCTTTAGCGAATATTTGTTGAAAGAAGATTATAAAAGCGATGATGTATGTCCTTGTATTTTCATAAAGCAAACATATATTGGATTTGCAATTGTGGTAGTTTATGTTAATGATTTAAACTTTATAGGAACTTCTGAAGAGCTCAACAAAACTGCAGATTATTTTAAAAATGAATTTGAGATGAAAGATTTGAGAAAAACCAAATTCTATCTTGGATTACAAATTGAAAATTTTCCAGAATGATTATTTGTTCATCAATCTTGTTATACAGAAAAAGTCTTAAAGCATTTTTATATGGATAAAGCACATCCATTGACATCGCTTATGGTCGTTCGATCACTTGAAGTAAAAAAAGATCCATTTCGCCCACTTGAAGATGGAGAAATAACTCTTGGACCTGAAGTATCATACTTAAGTGCCATTGGTGTATTAATTTATCTTGCAAATTGCACTCGACCAGACATAGTTTTTTCTGTAAATTAAGATCGTCTTTAGTGGGATATGCAAATGCGGGTTATCTTTCCGATCCACATAAAGCTAAATCACAAACAGGATATGCGTTTACACGTGGAGGAACAACTATATCATGGAGATCTGTGAAGCAAATATTGACAGCAACATCTTCAAATCATTCTGAAATTATTACAATGCACGAAGCAAGTCGAGAATATGTATGGTGGAGAAACATGATACATCATATACAAGCATTATGCGGATTACCTTCAACAAAGGATAGTCCAACAATATTGTATGAAGACAATGCAGCTTGTATTGCACAACTCAAAGAAAGCTAAATCAAAGGGGACATGACAAACTATATTTCTCTAAAATTCTTTTATACACACGAGCTTCAGAAGAATTGTGACATCGATGTTCAACAAATTCACTCAAGTAACAATTTGGATGACTTATTCATAAAAGCATTGTCGACATCCATCTTCAAAAAATTGGTGCACGAGATTGGGATGCGTCGACTCAAAGATTAGGGTAGTAGCTGCACTCTTTTTTCTTAATCCAGGTTTTGTTCCACTGGATTTTCTTAACAAGGTTTTAATGAGGCAACATTTTCTTAATACTCCAAAACTTTAACAATTAATATACTTCTTTTTTCTTTTCATTTGATATTTTGTCTCACTGGATTTTTATCAAACAAAGTTTTTAGCGAAACAGTTATTGTAGAAATAGTTATCAAAGGGAGAGTGTTGTAAAATTATGGGATAATTATTGAGGGCTATTTAGACTTATCAGGATACTTAGTCTTATCAGTATATTTAGATAAGCCTTGTTTGATTGTATCCAAACTTCTTTGTAACCTACTTTGGAATCCTATAAATATAGGTCCATAATTATAATAAAATACACAATTCATTTCGCATCTCTTTTATTATTCTGCTTTATTTATCTAGTTTCATAATAATTCTAAGTTTTTTGTTATAAATTTTACCTTGTTTTCAACAATGCATTTTAAAAATTAGCTTATTAGATAAGTTTTAGATATTTTACAAAATTCAAAACTAAAAACAACTTAAAAACAACAAAAATAACAGACCCTACACTTTTCATAACTTAAAAATTCCTACTAATACGCTATAGAATCTTCAACTAAACTCTAAAATTCATCCAAAAAAAAAAAATCCCAAATCATAAAGTGAAACTAGGGATGGCAACGGGGGCCGGTATAGAAAAATATTTATTTATATCGCCTGTTTGATTAATTAATTTTTAATATTATTTTTTATTTTTTACATACAATTTAATTTTTAAAACATACAATTAAAATAAAATAGGGAAAATAGCATATTTGGTTTCTCAATCTTTCAAAAATGTAAGGAATATATCTCTAAAATTTAAAAATAGTACCAGGAATTCCTAACATTTGAAGAAATATGCATAGTAGGTTATTTATGACGAAATTGTCCTCTCTTTTAAATAATTAAAAATAAAAATAAAAAACAAGATAAAATAAAAAATGATTGAAAAATAACCAAATGTACAAAAAAAAAGTAACAAATAGGTCATCTTCTTTATCAAACCTCAAAATCCACCACCAATCAAAAAAAATCCCAAAATCCACCATCTCAAATCCAAACTATACATATTGTGCTTGGTTATACTCATTGCACTTATCTGAAAATTTGATTTTTCACCATTCATGGTTCTGATAATCGCAAATCTTAATGATGGAACCATCATAACAATTTCCAAAGACAAGATGAAGCCATCCCTGATGCTTGATTCATAGAAGCTGATGGAGTTGTTATTGGCACTTATCTTGCAGTAATGACTGTTGTTTTCTTCTAGACCTCACACGAGTAAGATTTTTCTCAGTATGAGAGTCTATTTGCTTAATGTGTTTGTTTTATCAAGGTTGTAACATTAATTGATGTGTATGCTAACTGGGAATTTGCAAGGATCCGCGGTATAGATTGGGGCTAGGTAGGTGTTATCTAGTTACACAACATTGTTTTTCTACTTTCTTTTGGACATTGTGAAGTAAAAATCAGATATGCATTGACTAGCAAGACGTGGAATAATATGCTTGACAACAGGAAGTGTACACAATCCACACTAGTCAAAACTTGACAATAATGACATTGTACAATTCTTGGATTTGGAATGGTGGATTTTGGATTTTTGGGAGTGATGGTGAATTTTGGATTCTGGGGTTTGATAAGAAGATGACATATTTGTTATAATTTATTTTTTGGGGCTACATTTGATTATTTTTCTAATCATTTTTTTTTCTTGTTTTTTTTTTGTTTATTTAAAGAGGAGGGCAATATCGTCATGAAGGATCTACCATGCCTATTTCTTCAAACGTTGGGAATGTTCAGTACTATTTTCAAATATTAGAGATATATCATTTTACGTTTTTGAAAGATTAGGGACCAAATATGCTATTTTTCCAATAAAATAAAATATTTGGAGTGGGGACCATAATCTTCGTACCCGCTCCGTTAGTAATTGGGGCAGGATGAATGTTTTTATTTTATTGCCATCTCTAAATGAAACCCTATAAATTGCCTTTTAATCCATAATGTTGTCTAACTCAAAGCCAAATTAAGACAAACAAGCAGAAATTCACACTTTCACATTCAAATTCAGAATAATCAACCATGAAATAAGCTAAAAAAAAATCAAATAAACATTGTTAACATTTGGGTTGCTCGGCTCTTTAACGAGCTTTTTCTTCTTCTTATCTCAAATTCCTTCAACATTTTTACCATTTCTTTTCTTGTTATTCGATTCAGTAATATTTTATTCAACTTTAGACAGATATTTAGATGGATAAAGCTACAGAGTAGATGTGTGTGAATAGATTGTAAAAAATTTAGATCGAATTTTTGCTGGGATAAGCTAGGTTTTTTGAGGTTTTTGCCCTTTCACCCCTGTACGATTCTTTGTTTAAGTGTATTTGGCTAATTTATCGACAATAAGGTTAACAACGTATTGGACCACATTAATCATTTTTCTAAAATTATGGGCATGATAAATCAATTTTTTAAGTCCTGGGATATACTGGTCCTAATTTTCCCATCTTAATTTATCTGTTTAGCCAAGATCGTGTTAACTTTGATTTTTGTATCGATGATAATTGTAGAGGAAACTGCACCAATTACTTATATTTTTAAAATAACAATTTCTATGTGTTTTATTTTAGAAATACTGTGTAATTATTTTATATTTTATTTATTTAAATTAAACAAACTAAATTTTTTAATTCCAAATCATGATAAGATACCCAACATTACCACCTTCACTTCTTCTTCTTCTTCTTCTTCTTCATATGTCTCTGACCACCATGACCACAACCACGACCACAGTTGATGAATCCACTCAAATCACCATAAAAGCTCAATTGCTACCACCCACTGAGGCACCCTACCGAAAATCCATCGTCGGTCACTGATCAACGCCAAAAAAACCATCAAATCTATATCTAAAATTTTATCTTTGATCGAACTGTCATTGCGACACACAACTATAATTGTGATCCACCACCAGCATAAAAGACCATCTCTGTTGCTACAAGGCTAGTATCGTGACCCGCCACCATCCCGTAATCTACCACTACTATAAAACTCCACTACCAAGTATTGATTTGGTATTGTAACCTCGACCCATAACCACCGGTTGAGATGGTTTGTGGGATTGAGTATTTTGGAGGTTTAGCTTTGATTTTTTTTCAACGTCAGCTCTGATTATTTTTGCTTTGTGAGATTAGATTTTATTGGTGTTTTTTGTGGTTGTGGTGGTAGAAATAGGTGGTGGCGGTTTCAACAGAGTTTTGTAGGTGCGAATCTGGTGGTGTCAGCAGCCATGTAACATAGTTTCTTACATGCGTTACATTTTTGTGTAATGGCTGTGTCAAAGGCGGTGGTAGTGGTGATAATGGTGGTTGTGTAACATAGTTTGTTACATGTTTTACAAGTGTTACACTTTGTGTAATAATGATGTCGACAGTGGTGGTATCGGCGTAACATAGTTTGTTACAAAAATGTTATATAAATGTAAAAAAAAATTGTAATTTCTTTGTAAATGAATCAGATATTGATGTTAAAATAAAAAAAATAAATATTGATCTAAAAAAAAAAGAATAACTCAAACAAAAATTTGATTAAAAAAAAATTGAAACGTATTTTGAGAATTAGTTAAATTGTTTTGTTTATTGGAAAAATTGCCTATAAGTCACTTGCACATGACTTGTTTCAAATTAGGTCAAAATATTTTTTTAAATTGTGATTAAGCCATACTTTTATCAATATTTTAAATTAATTTCAAAATCACCCCTTGTGATCCATAATTTCCATCGGCCGACCTTTTTCCACCTCCACAAATTGCCTCCATCTCCAGCGACCTCCGCACTGCTGCCGCCACGGCCGCCAATTGGCATACCAAACATGTATAAGAGTTTCAATTTCTTTGCACAGATGCATCGTACTTGCTTCTATCAACAAGGAAATCTGGAACACAATGAATTTAGATTGGAAGAAAGAGTTTCTTAGTGCGAGAATTTCAGATTCAGATCTAAAGATACTTTTTAGTTTATCAAAGGAATGGTCACTTTTTGGTTATGCTGTCACTACAACGTACAATTTGCGGATGCAAGAGCATATGAGGACTTTGTTACCCAAATTGCAGTCGTTTATACCCGATAGAGTGGATAATGATTGGGCTGAGATGTTTTTTAATTGTTCTTGGAAACTATTGGATTTAAATGCTGCAATCAAGATGCTGGAAGAAAAGTCAAAATCTGAGGCAACTAATTTTCAGAAACTTCATTTTGCGTATGCTATAAAAACAACAATATTGTGCTTGATTCAGATGCATTACTGTCCTGGATATATATTGGGGAACAATTGGCATCCTGGATATTTGCTAGTAAAGAGAAATCACAACAAGGTAAGGGGATTCTTCAGTTACATAAGCATCCTAGACATTTGCTAGTGAATGATCTCTGTTGCAAAGAGAGAATTAAAAGAGAGCATGATGTCTCCCAAAGTTATGATTCTGTACTGAAGAAGTGGCAAGGAGATCTCATTGTTAAAAGAGAGCATGATGTTTGATACTGTATTATAGAAAAACAATATCATAAAAAATATTGTTAGTCATGTGTGTTGTTTGATACTGTATTATAGAAAACAGTATCACATAAAATAGTATCACAACAGAAATGAGTATAGAATTCGCATATGTACTCAGAATTTTTATTGTAATATATTTTCGGAATGGTCTCGATGAGCCGGTCAAGACCAGTCGCTTACTGTTACTATGGATTTTATCCGTTTGAAGTCGTCTCTTTAACTTAAAATGGCAATCTTTAATTTTTCTTGTCAAAACAGTATCATACATTCTTTAAAATAGTATCACAGATAAATGTATTTTAATATATTAGTATCATATATAAAAATATTTGTTGATATGTCATTGGTTCAATTAGTAGATTACTTCAATGTGAACCAATTCAGAGGGCAGTGAAAGAGAGTTTGAAGCCACCCTACAATTAGTAAAGAGTACGTATTTAGATTCACACCAAATTTTTGTTGGTATGTTAATGGTTCCTTTTCTCTATTGATATCAGTGCACGTCTCTCTTTAAGATTATCAAAAAATGGTTAAATTTGCAATTGCAAAGAATTACATTTCCTTGTTTGAAGTAAATAGTGTGACTCAACAGTGTGAGGATATAAGTATAAATTATCACATTAGGGAATATTTGTTTGATGATTTTCTATAGAGTTGTCATTATTTGTTGCTGTAAATAGCAGCTCAAATTTCTGTGGGAAAGAAAAAGTTTGATGTGGGTATTGCTATGAAAAAAAGTTGGCCATTAGATTATTTTTTTTGTGTTGTTAATTAGTCATATGTATTGTTTGATACTGTATTATACAAAAAGTATCACAGAAAATAGTATCACAATAGAAATAAACATAGAATTCGCATACGTACTCAGAATTTTTATTATAATATATTTTTGAAATGGTCTTGACGAGTCGGTCAAGACCAGTCACTTTGCAGTTGCGTACGATAAATTTTACTCGTTTGAAGTCGTTTCTTTAGCTTAAAATAGCAATCTTTAATTTTTCTTGTCAAAACAGTATCATACATCATCTAAAACGGTATCACGGATAAATATATTTTTATTGAAGCCACCCTTCATCTTTCTCTTATTGAACATCCTTTGAACTTGATCCTTTTTTATTAACACTCCCAGTTCTTGATTGGTCTTCTGCCATTAATGGACCAACTAATCGATCAGATTCTAAACAAGGTTCACTACAAGAATCATAAACTAGTACTTGATTACTTATAACACCAAAACCTTTTGAATAGTCACTACAAAACTGGTGTTTGAATATATTTTATGCAGAAAACATGGTCATATCGAAAACTCCAAGGTTTTAAGCTGATTTGTGAATCTCAAAGTAAGCCATGAATTAGACATTGTTGAAATTTCAACTTGTTAGAGAGATCTGTCGAAGCTATGAACATGTTTGAGATTCAATTAGGACATAGATTTTCACTGGATACATAAGTATAAATATATTGGGTGCTTAATGGTAGACGAATTAATCAGTAGAGAATAAACAAGAGAATAATATTGTTCTTAAAATACTCCATTAATAGTACAAAATCATAAGTTTAATAGTATTACAATAAAACAATATCACAATAAAACAATATCACAAAAAACAGTATCACAATTATCGTTTTTCTTTTGCAATTAAGGGTATGTTGGTCTTTTAACTCTAAAATGTAACTTTAATTAAATTAACTTTTGACCATATAACTTCAGAATCTATAAGTAGACAAACAGTGACCGATCTTGAATTTACCATTGTTTATTTACGAAAATTTCCCATACATATATCCATACCGCACCAAATCCAATAATATCCATATATACCGTATCAAGCCTAAATATGCCAGACCAATCGCAACAAATCCCTACTGGACCAAGCCCAATAAATCCCTACTGGACCTAACCCATTGTTCAAAACACGGGCTTCAATCCACCATCACCACCTTTTTATATTGCTTCTAGGGTTTTACTATGCCGCCTTTCCATTTCCCAGAAGAACGAAGAGAGAAGAGAGGGAGAGAGGGGACCAAATCTCGGCGGCAAAGCAATGGTGAAGTTTCTGAAACCAAACAAAGCGGTGATAGTCCTCCAGGGGCGGTACGCCGGGCGGAAGGCGGTGATCATTCGCAACTTCGACGATGGCACCCGCGACCGCCCTTACGGCCACTGCCTTGTGGCGGGCCTTTCCAAGTACCCTCGCAAGGTGATCCGCAAGGACTCCGCTAAGAAGCAGGCAAAGAAGTCACGCGTGAAGTGCTTTGTCAAGCTGGTGAATTACAACCACATCATGCCGACGCGCTACACCCTCGACGTGGACCTCAAGGATGTGGTATCTCTCGAATCCCTCCAATCCAGAGATAAGAAGGTGACTGCCGCGAAGGAGGCCAAGGCACGGTTCGAGGAGCGGTTCAAAACTGGAAAAAATCGCTGGTTCTTCACCAAGCTCAGGTTCTGAGGAGGACATTCTGGTAATTTTAATCTGGATCTAGTAGTAGTGATTTGAAAAAGTGGGAATTTTGTTTTGTTTGACACATGACTCTGCATTTGAAGTTGATGTTTATTTTAAAGTGACTCGTTTTAGAACTGTTTATGCTAAGAAATTTATCTGGTTTCCTCTTCATTTTCAATTGAAATGCTGGCTCAATTTAAAATTTTATTCGTTTCTTCTTGTGGTTTTTGGAAATGATTGTGCATTCTGAGATACGTTGAGACTTCCCCCAAATGTTGGCTCAATTAGGGTTTTTTCTTCTTTTAAGATCTGTGTGGATTATATCATATTGGCGACTGTTGATACCGATAATTTGTTCTATGTATTGATTGCCAAGTTCTGAATGTTAGCTGCTAATTGTTTCATACTATTGTCTGATCTTCTTACCAGCAAATTAATTTGATTCATTCTTTGTTGAATTTTGCATATATTTGCATTGATAGCAGAAAGATCATTGTTTGGAGAAATTTTCTGAATAATAATAAATTTCACCCATAAAGATTCGCGAGTTCATTACCATAGGATTTCATAACCCCACAGTTGTATGAATTGCATTCATACAATTAAGCTCATGATCAATAGATTTCATTCATATTGCAGACCTTTACAATTAAGGTCATGGTCGATAAATTTCATTCATAAAAGTACACCACCTCATTACCACTGGCTTTATGGGTCTGCATTTGTACATATAAGCTCAAGATCGATAAATTTCATTCAAAAAATTATACGAGTTCATTATCACGCAATTTCATAACCACCCACGTTTACAATCAAGTTCAATGTTCATGCAAGAGTGCATTCTCGTTGTTTACTTTAAAATGCATAAAGTGTTATGGTGAATCTCGAAGATGTTTGATGCTGTCATGTTTAGTTTACCGTTTTCTCTTCTTCTGACTAGTTATATGGGGATTGAGTTAAAACTGGATAAGATACTATGATGAAGTTACAACCTTTCTTTCGGAGACTTGTAAAAACAGAAATGAAAATAAATGAAAATCTTGTGAAACCAATTCAGAACTGTCATCAACCTTCTTACTCCATGACTCCTATTTCGAAAGGCCAATCCTCTGTTGCTGCACTTTAGCCAATCCTCTGTTGCTGCACTTTAGCGAAGTGTGAGCTACAAACAATGTGGGTGTTTTAAAGAATGTTAGCTGCATTAAAAAGCTGCTCATTTCAACACTTCGTCTATAAGGCAACACCCAAACTTTTGTTATTTCATTCGATATCAAATATGTTGTTGACGATCTAGGAGTTGTTAATATGTCACGTGCTATAAAACAAAGTGTTGAACGCCTATTTTGTTATGATTGCAATATTGTAGATTTTTTTTTTTTTTTTGTTATTTTAAACATGGAAACATAAATCCTAGATTTTACCTCATGACAAATGTGCATTTATAGCTTTACAATCAATATTCACATATATTCGAAGAAAAACGATAAGCATTGTATGTTTAATTGCATGTTATATTCAGTGTCAATTATAGTTCTCATGTTGTGTTCGCGTCTTTAGAAACATTTGTACAATATAACTTGCAATTAAACATATGTACTCGACACTACAAAATTCACGAGTCATCTTCCGTAATATTTTTTTGGGTAAGTGGGCCTGAAGTCGTGGCCCAGCAATGCATGGGCCTAATAACGGGCCTAGACCCTTTAGATCGGGCTATTACAGGCCTGAGCTGAACAGCCCAACTTACACTACCAGGGTGGTGCGGTTATAGAGTCTCATGGGTGCAACAAGGGTAAATTCAACGAACGGCTACCGAATTTTAATTGAGTTTCTATTTAATCATTGAACTTTAAAAAGTATCTCAATGGCTACCCAATTTTCAACTGGTTTCTATTTAGGCACCGAACTTTAAAAGGTATCTCAATGGTCACCTAACTTTCAAGTAAGTGCTTTATATATCACTCGTTATTCATTCTTTTACAATATTTGATGAAATATCATGTGGCAAACGATCTTCCGACAGAGTGTTGTAATAATGTTATTAATAAAAATGCACTACTCAAACACTCCTAATTTGCATAAATTTGGTTGAAAAAAAGTAAAAGCATTTTTAATTTCTTAGAAATATGGCGTATTTGAGTATTACATTTTTACTGGTTGAGAGATATTTAATAATATTACTATGCTATATTGAAAGAGTTTTTGTCACGTCACGTATGATATTTGGTCAGGTATTGCAAGCGAAAGAGTAATGGGTGATGTATGAGAAACTTAGTTGAAAATTGGTTGGCCATTGAGATATTTTTTAAAGTTCGGCGGTTAAATAGAAACTAGTTGAAAGTGGAGTGGTCATTGAGATACTTTTCAAAGTTTAGTGGTTAAGTAGAAACTCAATTAAAGTTTAGTGACCATTGGTTGTATTTATCCGTACAACAATGTCAAAATGTTGTGTAAGAAAAGTTTAAAAAGGGCCACTTTCCATGACGTCCCTTCTTAAAAATATCTTGATTGAAAAAATCTCTCGTTTCATTTTATGGAAATGAAAGTATAAATAAGAAGTCTCAAACAAGCTAAGAAAATTTAAGGAGAACTTTAAGAGAAAATGATCAAAAGTTTATTGAATCAGAAGAAGAATAAATGAAGAACACGGCCTTCATCCACATTTTATGTTGGAGGGATTTTATTTTTGCAATGACTAGAAATCGAATTACACAGTAGATTCTTAGGTGCATGATTACACTTTGTTTAAAAATTTATTTGTCCTTTACCAAAGTGCACACGAGATCCAATTAAGTCTCAAAGATATAATAGAATTGAACTTATGTTTGGTACAAACGACAACCAGTCCCCAACACAAGAATTTATGGAACATATATAAAATTCTTTGTACTTCGATTATGCAGTATATCGGAGTACAAAGCAATTTATAAATGGAAATGAGTTAGAGAAGATAACATAAAAATGTTTGAGAAATAATGAAAAAGAGAATCTGAAGTTCATTTTATATCTTATAATTAAAGAATTACACCTATCCTTTTATAGAGTTGTTTTCATCCCTTCCCAAAGGGTACAACCATTGAATGATGCTTTTTCATTCAAGTTCTAACAGAAAGGAACCTAAAATGTTCAAAGGACACGACTAAACCTAGAGGTGTCAATCTGGGTCAGTAAGCATTAGAAAAAGTCCGCGTCACGACAGGTTGCGGGCTGGGTCAATCCAGCCCACAAAAATTGAACACGAGCCCGGTCCACCCGTTGGCCCATCTGGGTCGAGTCCATGTGGGCTGCGGTTCGACCCGGTTCGGTTTGTATGAATAAAAAATTATTTTTTTTTGAAATTACTAATAAAATTTAGTTACTTATTGTAATTAAAAAAAAAATGTTTACATATAAGTTACTAAATAAAAAATAAATAACAATGATAAATTCACATTTGTTAATTTTTTAATTCAATTTCTATTTTTTATTTATATATTTAAAAACTAAAACATCATACATCTGTCACATCTTTCACTTTAAACGGCTCTATGCCATTTGTTTTTTTAAATATCATTTCAAATATGAAAGGTTGAATTTTCTGCCCATTTTTTTTTTTAAAAAATCAAAGCGGTTCACGGGCCGGCCCGCGGTTCGGCCCCTTCGGCCAGTGAACGGCCAGCGGGTTGGCCTCCTCGGCCCGTGAACAGCCCACCCGAATCACGGGCCGACCTGCGGTTCCTGGTCGAGGCGGGTGGGCCGATGCGGGTTCGGCCGGCTCGCCCGTCTTGATACCTCTAACTAAACCACAGGAAAAAGTGAACATTCACTGGTCGCCAACCTGCGTGGCCGTGCACTACTGCCTAGCAACATGCCAGCTTCCGTTTGATTTTACGACTTTCTTTTTCTTCGTAATTTGGTCCCGTTTTGATCCTTTATTTTGTCCATCTTTATTTGCTTCAAAATAATGTCAAAACGACATTTATTGAAAATTTCTGCAGCATTAAATATTTCTTGTATTTACATAATATTCTCTACACAACCAACTATATAGGTTTCACTTATCCATTGGAGGAAAAAGGATTAAAATCTACACAAAAGACATGACAAATGGGTGTTGTAGTGTTTCTTTAGCAATTCTAGTTGATATGCTGATTATACTAATTAATCTATCCACTTAATTTTGCTTAACATCCCCCTCAAGTTCATTGGCCTATTAAGGTCAGTGAGCTTGCTATGAAATTAAAGAACCTTGAGGAAGCTAGTTAGATAAGTGGAGAAGTGAGCTTAACATATAGTTCTTGAAGAACAGACTCCACCCATTCGACCTCCGCTACTGCATTTGTCAATCCTCTATACTTAGATTCCGTGCTTGATCTAGACACTTCTTTCTATTTTGAAGAGGACCAAGATATGAGATTCGGACCTAAAAATGTACAATAACCTCGTGTATACCATTTGTCATCGGGACAAATTGCCCAATCAACATCCGCGAAGCAAGTTAAGGGACAAATCTAATGAAGCTCGAAGTGACAAACCATGGAACATTGTAGCCTTTAGATACCTTAAAATCCGCTTGACTGCTTGCAGATGTGTAGCAGTAGAGCAGTGCATAAATTGACAAACTTTGTTAACTGAGAAACTAATATCAGGTCTTATTAGTATACAATATTGAAGCCCTCTGAAATCATAATATTTTGTTAGGAAATAACGCTATCTACCTCTATTGGTGCTAATTAGTATCTATGTAGTAGTGGGTCACTGCCACATTGTTCAATGAATAAAAATACATTACAAAATTGCAGTTTGTAATAAAAATTAAGTGAAAATAATAAAGACATTCAAATTTACTTTAAGTTATTTATTTTGAAAATTATTTTTTTTCCTTATCTTTAATTTACTTTTTAGCATCGTCTATGTTTAGTTGTACTTGCATGTAATTCAAATGAACTTTCTATCTGAATAAATTGTTTATAAATATTGAGCTAATTATTTGAAAGAAACGTGATTTTTCAAAAAATTGTAAAAGAAATTTAATAATAACTCGGGTTATTGCGCATAATAAAGTCTAGTAAGGTCATTTTTATCATCAAGAAAACAAAAATGTTGGTCAATTTTAAGAAATTATATAAAAATAAAAGAAAAACAACAAAGTAGTTTAAACCATGTAAATCATTATTTATCGCTCGATTGGATCAATGCCTATATTTACAGAAAATTATATAAAAAATAAAAAAAAAGGTTAAGAGTTTTGGAGTGATTCTGAGACTATATCCATTTCATTAATTTATACAAAAATAAAATATAATATGGGCTGAATGTGTAATTTTGTTTAATTAATCCATAATTCCAATTACAAAAATTAACAATGATAATCTCTAAGATTCTCGTTTTACAACTAGAGGTGTAGTATTAAGGTAAAGTGGGTCATTGTCTTCTTTGTACTCTATTCACAATGAGTATGGTTAAATGTCAACCCTCTGTTTAAGTTTAGTAAAGTCAAAAACTATTATCTGACATTTATATATATACTAGTTTTTAGCCCGTGCGTTGCACGTGACGTATTTGTAATACTGTGTTTTGTACCGTTTTGATATTATCGTTATGAGAAATTCTATAATTAGTAGTTTAGTACAAATTTTTAGTAGATAACTATGAAGACATAATAAAAAATATTTCATCACATTTAGTTGCTAAAGAAACACATTACAAAGCATTACTAAAACATTTCACATGTTCAAGAATGTCATTTGGTATTAAACATGGCAACCAGTTTGTTATATAACAAACATAAGCTTAGTTTGTTATATTTGTGTATTTTTTTTTTTTTTTTGCATTGTAAGATATTTAATTATATTCCATTCATGTCAAAATCTAACATTTTTTTAACTGATCTTGAATGCTTTTTTCCCCTCCCAGTCCCATTGAAGAATAACAGAACCAAATCAAAGAGACCTACTGGGAAGTCCCTTTGTCGAGTAGCTCGAGAAAATGGGAATTATTAGAAGAAGAAAACTAACACAAAGGCTTCTCACATGAAGCAACCAGTTGTTCCTTAAAAACTTCAGGAGTAAAAAGTATAATGTAAATCATTTCTTTAACATGGAAGGATTTCAAAGATCTACATTTCGAAAAAAATATCTTAAAAGTTCATAATAGGTTTTTGTTTGAAGTCAATAAGTTGATCTAATGTAATGATCCATCACATGAGGTTCTAAAATTTGTTGATACTAATATTATAATGCAAAATCCTAGATGCATTAGCATATCAATCAGGTGTGTGTGTGTGTGTATGTCCACAATATCCTCATCAGTGTTGTACATGGACAAAGCGACACCACCAGCACCGGTAAAGTTGAAGACCTCTATTTATGTCATATTTTTTTCTTCTGGGGGTGCACCCAAGTCAAACACCATTCTAAGTAAAAAAATATACATTTTAAAAACTTGGAAGAAATAGGTAATTGGGGAGAAAATTACATTAAGCGTAATAAAATATGACAATCCAACTGCTTATTCCTTAAAGTATATACCCAAGGCAAAACAATTAAATCGTGCAAAATTTCAGGTTTAGGGGAATAAAGAAAGTGAATGAAATAACTTCCAATGCAAGTTGGCTTTGTCCATCCTAAAGGCAGCACCAAACAGTTGTAATGCTACTCCATCAACATAATAAAATTCGAAAACGGAAATAGAAGTAGACGATGATACCAGCGACAAGCCAAGGAACATTTTTGCAATGAATTGGTTCTTTGTAGACAATGCTTGCAGGGGAAGCCAATTATAATGAACTGTCAAGATCAAGCACAGTAGCTGAAGCATTTTTTTGCTAATATGAAATATAATAAGTCGAATTCA
Source organism: Forsythia viridissima (assembly GCA_030279155.1). Classification (NCBI taxonomy): domain Eukaryota; kingdom Viridiplantae; phylum Streptophyta; class Magnoliopsida; order Lamiales; family Oleaceae; genus Forsythia; species Forsythia viridissima. The sequence continues at coordinate 8,105,140 of CM059036.1, forward strand.
CTAACCGTTCACGATGTTCCTAATTGTTCCATTTGGACTTTTCCACATATGCTTCAAGTTAAATTCCTTCACACGAGTGTCGGTACGCATAGAACACTGCAGTTTGTAATGTCTTTCACAATTAAATTCACTTTAGGGCAATCGTACCATGCCAGATGTAATCTCCTCTTCTGTTGCGCCATATGGCATAATAGTATGCTGAATCAGGAATTTATCATTGCATTGCATATCATCAGGAGCATATTTCTGTGCTTGCATGGTAACTACACCAAGAAAGTAAATGTTGGAGAAGTCTTTAAAATCCTAAGGATTATATTACAAATAGTCAAAGCAGCTGCGAAGCTATAGGCTATAACACGTGATTTTTATGGCCAAAATGTCGGAGGTCGGTAGCCCAACGTAACCAATATTAGAATTTGTAGAAAACACATGGTGCTTAATGTTCCCATGGTACATGTTATGAATGATGATAATGCATTATGAAATAATTGATTAAAATCAGATCAAAATTCATTAGCCAAGTGTTGTTAAGGAAAGCAACTACATTAAACATACTTATTTACTGAGACATAACATGAAATTGGAGTGTATACAACAAGGAACACACTTAAATACCTGTAAAATCACATGTAGAATTTGGCTTGATCATTCCTACGTTAGGGCGCACACAATACTTCTTGGGCGATGTAGTCTTCACCTGCCAAATGAATTATATAGGGTTTTCACCAATCTCTCTAAAGAGTGGAGATCATGTTCAAATTACTTAATTACTTTATGAATTTCTGTAATCGAAGAATGAATGCTTTGTGTATTTCAGGTTGTGCCTTCTACACTCTAATTATTTCTGATTGTCACAATCTCCACCTGTTAAACAATAGAAATGACGAGGAACATAAATTAACAGTGCAGACCTCAAATTCTGCATTAGGGTCCTGAACCAAGGTTGGAAACTGAGAAAGGCAGATTTCAGCAGCCATGTCCCATGTATCCCTACAGTACATGAGGTGGAGAATTAAAAAACAGATAGACGAAGAATGACTGAGTAAATTTTAGTATTTCTAAATGTAATGGGAGAAAGCATTTCTAAAAGTTACCACATGTGATGCTGATGAGTAGGAGGCAACACTCGATATGAAATTGGTGAACAATTTGCGGAGCGCATTATTCTTTCTGCGAGCAAAAAATTTCAAAATAGAATGGCAACTTAAAGGTCTTGTCTAAACAACCTCTGAAACAGATATATGGAATTCCAATTTCACTTTGCTTAATATCACCATAATAAACAAATGAATATAAATGCTGCATGAGACAACTGCTATTCACCAAGTGGAAGAACATTCCAGGCAATTCACAATTGTGTTAGTCACTGTTGTGAAAATCCAATTCAACTCCCGAATAAAGTTCTTTCGGTCTATTTGACGACCCAAAATTTTATCTATGAGTGAGTAATCAATGGATTCATGAACCAATGTGCGAGTGCAGAACTTGTAAGATGAATTCAAGGGGGGTTATAAATAAAAAATTATTAATAGACAGAAGCATATAACAAACTCCTTCACTAAGGTATCAAGGGTTTCAACAATACCAGCTTAAAGGAGAAAAAAGCAAGTTAGAAGTAGAATAAAGGTGCAAAATCAATCAGGAATGCTAGTTAGTTTTCTGCTAACCTTGGAAGTTAATTGTCCTTTTGCATCATGGCTAGTTGCACACTTCTGATCGATGAAAGTGACAAAGTCATCTAAATCTCGACCACCATCATAGTCTACCCCAGCTTTATTGTTCTCTAGGAAAAATTTCAAAGTAGGGAAACCGCTTACACCATATCTGATAAGCAGAAGATGTGCATGAGACTACCAGTGCCATTATTTTCCTTTCCTTTTTATTCGAACAGGGGGCAAGGAGTGTTTGTGAGTGGAAGAATTGAAATTAACAAAAACAACTGCTAAGAGTATGTACTTCTCTCCAAGATCCTTGTACTTATCAGCATCAACATTAGCAATGACAACATGTTCCTCCAGCTTAAATGCTGTTGCAACCTTTTCATAAGTCTACAAAATTGAAAAGAAGAAGTAAGGTAATTTACTAATAACTATTCAACAGCAACTACAAGTTTCATCTATAGGCCAGTAATGCAATTACAGGTGCAAGGTTTGTGCAATGACCACACCTGTAAAAATATCTCACAAATCAGATTTGCATATTAATTAACACATTTATTCTTCGCTCAGGAGAGGTCACCTATAATACCAAGTAGTGGCTACTATCAGAAGTCACTATATCAAGAACGACTAAATACAACAAACAACTAAATCTCACATTTACATGCAAAATGAGTACGCAAAAGAAGATTTTTACATGTAAACTTACCAGGGTGCATAAAACTCAACAAGGACATCCTTTGCCTCATCAAGGACAATCTCATTGAAGTTGTCGGAAGTCAAAACCACAACATCTGAAGGGACTGCAGCTATCTTGACACTTGTCCCTGAAAACAAAACTATATTTGTAAGTAATGTTGAAAAAATATCATTAGACGTGGGTCTGCAATAAATTAAAACTAAGTGTACTGACTAAACTTCAGTAGAATAACTATCATACGGCCATAGATATAATACAAAAAAAGTGTTCTTTCCTTCACATGGTTATAAAGTAATTTTCTCGAAAAAACAGAAGATATTCTCTCTTAATACTGTATACATTGCTTCACTCACTAATCAACTATCTCAACCATCAATGGCATAAATAGTTTAAAAGCAAGATATTTTGACACTATGTGAACCCTTTGTTCTCAAATAGGAGACAAATAATTATAACTTAATGGCGCATTGTTTCTCAAAATTGTTATTTAATAATGTGCCTAAAAAGTCATGCAGTGATGGAAAATAAATAAAAAACAAAAATGTTTACCTCATTCATTGTTTATAAATTCAGCAAGGGCTTCCGCAGTTCTTGCACCTTCATACCTAAGAAACAAAATACAAGTAATGTAGTTTTAAAATACTTGTGTGGTTAAAATTTAAGCAAATAATGTAATTCTACTTTATAATGCCTCCATAGTTTTCCTTTCTTTTTTTTGTTTTTTCTTTGTGTGTTGGGGAGGGGGAGGTGTTGAAGGATTATAAACTCACTTTTTAGGTTCCAAAGACCCCTTAAGAAACCATTAGATGGTGGGATACCCAGAAACCCCATAACCCAGAAAAGGGTCCCCGAAATTACACATGCCAGCATCAACCCACGCTCCTTCTCTTCCATTTCATCCCCTTTTCTCTCTCAACTACAACCAGTACAAACATCACCCGAAAAAAAAAAAATCAAAATTTGACATGCATAATAATTAGTTAATTAGAAGAATCAAACCCCGAGCAAAAAAGAACTCATAAAATGAAGTAAAAAACCCAATTCATTCCCCATTTATACTGTTCAAAATTAAGTAAAACGAGGTGGGTCTTCAGATAAGAATTACTTTACCTATCTCAGATTCACTTTAATCTAAACTTATTACCACCAACATGAGAACAATGCAGTCACAAAAGGAACAAACCCATAAGAAATCTGGAAAAAAAAAAACAAACAAAGGGAAAAATTGAAAGTACACCATACCTAAAACGTCGTATTCATTTCAATAGAAACATATTAACACCTACAAAAATTAAGGTAACGGTTTGTAAACGGCGAAATAAGATTTGGTACAAAGACTAAATATAACTAAAAATAATATAAAACAAAATGAAGTAAAGAAAAAATTACAGATCTACTTCAAATCTTTGATTAATACCAGAAGAATTACTAATACCTTGTTTCATTTTGGTTGAATTCTGCATCTTTAACCGTTGTCTATCAGCTTCGGAAATTTTGATATCTGCAAACTAATCCTGTAAAATTCCCAGACCAAAAAATGACCATCAGTCATAGCAAACGAATGAACTATATCAAGTTGAATTCGTTGTGAAGTTATTATCAGTACATCAGTGACTGATTGACAGGTAACAACCACCGATCTCCATTGACAAAATTACCATGGCACCAATAGTTTGGAGGCCACTGAACATCCTTTTTAAAGGATTGATATACAAGACTCTATAATGACAAGTTTTTAGGAACGTTGATGATGCCTTGGATTTTGCACAAATTGATAAGAGCTCTCTTTTCCCTAAAATTTACAAGTGGCTTTGACATACACAATTATCAAAACTGTATCCCAGAAACCAATATAATAAAATCAATTTCACTTCCCTGCACTACAAGCCAAAGTGAAACCAATAATCACTTATATTTAAAAAGAGATTCCACAGTTCTCCTATTGTGCAAGTAATTTCATCTTTCAAACTACATTTACACAATTTACATTAACAGACAACAGAACATTGAATACCCTCTTCATTTTCTTCAATTTGTGATTCGGTGGGTGCCCAATTCATTCTGCGTGAAATCTCGTATCAAGTAAAGATTGTTCACTCACTATGCAGGTTAGACAAAGTTCCTTTCAATTTCCACTAAAATTTCACTTCTAGATTTGCAATTTTGCATCTGTTTATTTTCCTTTTACAATAATCCAACATCTTAGCCGAAGAAGCTTTTTTCAATACAGAATAACAAATACAATATCATAAGAAATTAAAAAAAAAAACAAAAAAACAAAATCGAGAGAACACAATCAGGTGCATTATTAACAGAAATTTGAAACGAAAAATAAAGGAAGAAACTCACATCAGTAAACTCGTCATCGACATCATCCACGTCACCACCACTGTCGTCGTCGTCATCTTCTTCATTGTCGTAAGGCAAGACTGGCTGTCCATATCTGGATTTGCGATTCTGCTTCAGAATTTTCGGGTTGGAATGCGATGACACAACTCGAATCTTCCTACAACATATTCTATTAATTCTTCCTTTAGCCTTTAAATTGGACAGTAAATCCCCACTGAAATTTTGCAATGAGGTGAAGAAATTGAGAGGAGTGTAAGAGTGAGAGTGATTGAATGTTGTAGTAAAGAGCGAGAAAACTACCATTTCTATGTTTGGATTTAAAGGGGGTGAACCATAATAGCCAACCGTTGAATATACAGATCGAAATCATACGCCAGAACCTTACAATCGTGATATCAAAACCCCTACCAACGACAAACCAAATCCAGAACTGAAGTACGACCCAAAAAGAGGGGAGAAAAATTACAAAAATCTAAAAAAATGGTCGAGTTAACTCGACAGCTGGTTGTCGAGCAACTCGAACTCGACAGCCATTGTTGTCGAGTTGCTCGACAACAATGGTTGTCGAGCAACTCGAACTCGACAGCCATTGTTGTCGAGTTGCTCGAACTCGACATCAATGGTTGTCGAGTTAACTCCATGACCAACAATCTCAGCTACTTGTCTAACCTGATTGTGGAGGATTTTGTCGTGATAACTCATCTGACCTAATTATGGATTATCCAACTTTGTCCACATTTTTTTTATATAGTTCAAACATGTTGAAATAAGAACTTATAACAAGATAATGAGAGATTTATGCAAATATTTATGGTACACTTGATATAAATTTTGTATAATAATGACATATTTGTATAATATATAGTTTAGTTCAGAATCTACATTTGGATCCTATAAGTAATGGTACTGGGTAAGTTTTAAATTAGACAAAGTGAAAAAAAAATTTATATATATAATCTAAATGAATTGGACCAAACTCAAGAATTACTCAACAAAACAAAAGCCAAATCTTAAAAAAAAAAAAAAAAAAAAGTCAAAAATTGTTGGATTTCAAAAAAAAAAAAAAATTGTTCACTTTGATTTTGTCGAGTTACTCGACTAAACCAAAGTCAAATATATATAAAAAAAATATCAAAAATGGTGATTGGACTTTCTAAGATTAAAAAAAAAATTTGGCTTTGATTTTGTCGAATAAATCGATAAAACAAAAGCCAAATCTAAAAAAAAAAAGGCCAATTCAAAAATTGCGTCTACAATGTCAAAACGGTGTCGTATTGGACAAAAAAACTAAAGTGAAAAAATTTAATATTGTAATATTATATATACTCGAAAAAAAAAAGACAAGCCCACGTCTAACCACTCGACAAAACTATATAAAAATAATAATTTCAAAAGTATTGTTGTCAATGGCGTAAACAGTTATTTCTTAATTCACTCTTATTTTTTTGGTTAAAAAAAAAAATTGATTCTTAAACATATTCGGCATTTATTTTATTTTGTTGTTATATTTTTTTTTTTATTTAAAGAGGTGGACAAAATAAAACTTGTAACAAAATTTAAAGGTCAGGGATGGCCAAAGCTAAAAAAAAAAGATTATGAGTAAATTTGTTATAAAATAAAAAGATTGTGGACTAAAAGTACAAATTAAAAACAAATTGCTAAAAGCCCACAAAAATTAAAAAAAAAAAAAAAAATTTAATGTTTCCCACTTTGTCGAGTAACTCGGCAAAGTGGGAAAATTAAAAGTTTTTAATTTTCCCACTTTGCCGAGTTACTCGACAAAGTGGGATAAAGTAAAAAAAAAAATTTCCCTTTTTTATTTTTATTTTTTATTTTGTAGAAAAAGGCCACCTACAAAAAAAAAAAAAAAAAAAAAAAAATTGCTTGAACAGTAACTTTTTCATTGCACGTACGTGGGAAACAAAAAATTTCAAAACTTCATTTAATCATGGATTAACAAAAAATTCATTTGACATAGAAAACGATCACCGAAAAATATGAAATTTTCAGGGAACGTAGAATACTCATGTAGCTACCACATATCAAAATTTGATAGTCCGACGGCATATTTCGGCTTACTAAAATGCTAATCGAAACATCCTAGTTAGTTTTTCGGAATTATGGTGTCACAGTTTACAAAATTGTCTATAAATTGAGTTATATAACATGAAATTATGTAAAACCAATGCCAATGGTTAGATAACCCATAGGGCTATCGTTTCCAACTGGAATTATGTAAAAATACTTAATATATAAGGTGTAGTAAATGTTTGAGTTGGACAACAGAAACTGTATCTTAGAAAAACATGAAGTTTAGCAAAACCTTTCAAGTTCACATCATTAACGTGTAACCAAAACATGGGAATCCACTAAAACTACCACAAAACCAAGGTCCAAATTTTTTTAAGAAGATATTTACACTACTTAAAGTTTTTTGATTGGTTTATAATAGCGAATCCGGCACGCCGACGGCATAAATCCGAAAAACAGCCTAAGAAGTTTCGCGGTAAGTATTTTAGTATGCCTAAACATACCGTCGGACTACTAATTTTTGGTATGTGGTAGTTACCTGAGTATTCTATGTCCCTTGAAAATTTCGTATTGTTCGGTGATCGTTTTCTATGTCAAAGAATTTTTTGTTACTCCATGACCAGGTGAATAAAAATTTCAAAATAAGGGCACTGTTACAAAAATTTCTTCACCCGGTCATGGAGTAACAAAAATTTGTTTGACATAGAAAACGATAACCGAAAAATATGAAATTTTCAGAGAACATAGAATACTCATTTAGCTACCACATATCAAAATTTGATAGTCCGACGGCATGTTTCGGCTTACTAAAATGCTCACCGAAACACCCTAGGCAGTTTCTCAGATTTATACGGTCGTAGTTTACAAAATTGTCCATAACTTGAGTTATATACCATGAAATTATGTGAAATCAAAGCCAATGGTTAGGTAACCCATAGAGCTATCGTCTCCCACTGGAATTATGTAAAAATACTAAATATATAAGGTGCAGCATATTTTTGAGTTGGTCAACAGAAAGTGCAGTTTTGAGAAACAATTTACCCAGTCATGGAGCAAAAAATATTTATTTGACATAGAAAACGATTACCGAACAATATAAAATTTTCACGGAACGTAGAATACCCATGTAGCTAACACATATAAAAATTTGATAATCCGACGGCATGTTTTGACACACTAAAATGCTCACCGAAACATCACAGGCAGTTTCTCGGATTCATGCTGTCGCAATTTAAAAAATTGTCCATAACTTGAGTTATATAACATGAAATCATGTGAAACCAAAGCCAATGGTTAGGTAACCCATAGAGCTATCGTCTCCAACTGGAATTATGTAAAAATACTTAATATATAAGGTACAACATATTTTTGAGTTGGTGAACAGAAAGACAATTTAGAGAAACAATTCACCCGGTCATGGAGTAAAAAAAATTTATTTCACATAGAAAACGATCACCGAACAATATGAAATTTTCAAGGAACGTAGAATACCCATGTAGCTACCACATATAAAAATTTTATAGTCCGACGGCATGTTTCGGCATACTAAAATGATCACCAAAACATCTAAGTCAGTTTCTCGGATTCATACTGTCGCAGTTTACAAAAATATCCATACCTTGAGTTATACAACATGAAATTATGTGAAACCAAATCCAATGGTTAGGTAACCCATAGGGATATCGTCTCCAACTGGAATTATGTAAAAATACTTAATGTATAAAGTGCAGCAAATATTTATGTTGGACAAAAAAAACTGCAGTTTAGAGAAAATGAAATTTAGCAAAACGTTTAAGAATCGATTGTATTTCGTCATTTGTTCTCCATAGCAACTGAGATAAAAAAAACACCAAATTTGATGACTTATTAAGGAAAAAATGAATATATATTGACTATAATATATAAGAAGTCAATAATTGCGGCTAAAAGACACTAATATATGTATATTAAAACAAATAAAAGAAAAGATGAAGAAGTCAAAAAATGCGGCCATATATATTAATTTAATATACAAAAAGTGTCAAAAGATTAGGACAAAATGGTGAGATTTGGACAAAATTAAGACTAATACTACATGAAAACGACGCCGCGTTGGTTGAAGGGTGAATAGTAAACATGGCATAGACACTTATACTATAGTATAGATATATATATATATATATATATATATATATATATATATATATATATACACACACACACAAACACTAGTTTTAATCACGTGCGTTGCACGTAAATATAAAAAAAAATTTAAGTTTTAAATATAATTGAAATGACAAAAAAATATATGAAATTAAAATATTTAAACAAATTTGAAAATGTAAAAAATTTAGAGAGAATTGTGTTCAATTTGCTTATAAGGAAAAAAAAAATTAAATGAAAATCTATTTGCTACTAAACTATAGGAAAAAAAAAACACACCAAAAAAATAATAAATAAAGACCCAAATGCGCTCAGCAAACACATAGCCAAATTAATAAATAAAAAAAAAAAAAAATTAAAATGGGCTAGAAAGTCCATTTTTGGGGGGTGTGTTTGTTAAATACACACTCCAATATAAAAAAATAAATAAAAAAAGTTCAATTTTATGGGGAGGAGTGGGTGTTAACCCGACAAACACCAACATACATTTTTAAAAAAAAAAATTAAAAAATCAAATTAGAATGTGTGTTTGTCGAGTTTTCTCGACAAACACACATTCATATCAATCAAAATGGGCTTTTTAGCCCATTTTGACTTTACATTTTTTTTTATATATATTTTTTCGATTTTAATCCAGAAAATCTTTGAATTGTAAGATAAATTGTTATTTTTTTTTACAGATTATTCTAAATAAATGCTGCATATGTTTAAGAATCAATTTTTTTTTTAACAAAAAAAAAAAAGAATTAGGAATTAACTGTTCACGCCATCGACAACATTACTTTTTTTATTTTTTATTTTTTTTATTTTATAATTTTGTCAAGTGGTTAGACGTGAGCTTTTGTCTTTTTTTTTTCAAGTATATATAATATTACAATTTTAGTTAATCGAGTGATTAGACGTGAGCTTTTTTGGGTTTTTGTTGAGTTGCTCGACAAAGTCCAAAAAAAGGAACAAAAAAATCTCTAAACTCGACAAAAGAAAAAAAATTGAAAAAATTGGGCTTTGTCGAGTAACTCGACAAAAACCCAAAAAAAGGAAAAAAAAAAATTATCTGTCGAGTAACTTGACCAAAAAAAAAAAATTGAAAAAATTGTCAAAATGTACTTTATTGAGTAACTCGACAAACGACAAAAAAAATAAAAAAGTCAAAAGTTGCTTGATTTTGCTTACGCATTAATCTTATTAAAAAAAAAAGAAATTTTTCGAGTACGTGTGCACGTACATGAAAAATGTAGGGGTAAAATTGTTATAAATTGAAAAAATTTTGGATCAAAAGTGCAAATTATAAAATAAATAAAATAATAAATGAGCCAAAAGCCCACACAACTTAAAAAAAAAAAATTATTGAAAAACTAACTCGACAAAATCATTATAAAAAAAAAACCATTCAAAGACTAACTCGACAAAGTCATTAAAAAACATAAAAATAAAATTTCATTCAAAGACTTAATCGACAAAGTCATTAAAAAAAAAAAAATTCATTCCAACTGCCCTCGTACATGAATTCACCTTATCTTTGGTTTTTGACTAATCATATATATCCCACATAAGCACATATCTTTGTAATATTATAGAACATGAAAAGATGTAGGTCCATTAATCAATTTCCCTTTCCACAAGCAATGTAATATATGAAGAAATTATTGCATCCATAAAGCTAAATTATTATCAATGTACTTGGGAGGTCCATGGCTCACACTTGTAGAGATCAACTTCGGGAAGGATTTCGAGTACAATCTTACGGCCATTAATATTTCTCTTTAAATAATAAGCCACAAGTTCTTTGTTTGTTGGATGAAACCGGAAGCCGGGGGGCAATGAAATAGGTGCCGTGATCTCCCTTGTAGAAATGAATACAATTAAGCTACAATTCACCCGGTCATAGAATAACAAAAATTTCTTTGATATAGAAAACGATGACTGAAAAATATGAAATTTTCAGGGGACGTAGAATACTCATTTAGCTACCACATATCAAAATTTGATAGTCCAACAACATGATTCGGTTTACTAAAATGCTCACCGAAACATCCTAGGCAGTTTCTCGGGTTCATGCTGTCGCAATTTATAAAATTGTCCATAACTTGAGTTATATAACATGAAATTATGTGAAACCAAAGTCAATGGTTAGGTAACCCATAGGGCTATCGTCTCCAACTGGAATTATGTAAAAATACTTAATATATAAGGTGCAACAGATTTTTGAGTTGGACAACAGAAACTGCAACTTAGAGAAACATGAAGTTTAGCAAAACCTTTCAAGTTCACATCATTAACGTGTAACCAAAAGATGGGAATCCACCAAAACTACTAAAAAACCAAGGTCCACAAAATTTTAAGAAGATATTTAAACTACTTAAAGTTTTTTGATTGGTTCATAATAGCGATTTCGGCACGTCGACGGCATGAATCTGAAAAACTGCCTAGGAGGTTTCGGTGAGTATTTAGTATGCCTAAACATGTTGTCGGACTATCAATTTTTGATATGTGGTAGCTACCTGAGTATTCTATGTCCCCTGAAAATTTTGTATTGTTCGGTGATCGTTTTCTATATCAAAAATTTTTTTGTTACTCCATGACCGGATGAAGAAATTTTAGTAACACTGCCCTTATTCTAAAATTTTTTCACCCGGTCATGGAGTAACAAAAATTTCTTTGACACAGAAAACGATCACCGAAAAATATGAAATTTTCAAAGGACATAGAATACTAATTTAGCTACCACATATCAAAATTTGATAGTCCGACGGCATGTTTCAGCTTACTAAAATGCTCACCGAAACATCTTAGGCAGTGTCTCGGATTTATGCTATCATAGTTTACAAAATTGTCCATAATTTGAGTTATATAACATGAAATTACGTGAAACCAAAGTCAATGGTTAGGTAACCCATATGGATATCATCTCCAACTAGAATTATGTAAAAATACTTAATATATAGGGTGCACAAATTTTTGAGTTGGACAACAGAAACTACTGATTAGAGAAACAATTCATCCGGTCATGAAAACGATCACCGAACAATATGAAATTTTCAGGGAACATAGAATACTCATGTAGCTACCACATATCAAAATTTGATAGTCCGACGGCATGTTTTGGCATACTAAAATGCTCACTGAAACATCCTATGCAGTTTCTCAGATTCATGCTGTCGCAATTTACAAAATTGTCTATAACTTGAGTTATATAACATGAAATTGTGTGAAACCAAAGCCAATGGTTAGGTAACCCATAGGGATATCGTCTCCAACTAGAATTATGTAAAAATACTTAATATATAAGGTGCAACAGATATTTGAGTTGGACAACAGAAATTGTAGTTTAGAGAAAATAAAGTTTAGCAAAACCTTTCAAGTTCACATCATTAACGTGTAACTAACAAACACACACCCAAATTTGATTTTTAATTTTTTTTTAAAATCTATGTGGGTGTTTATCGAGTTACTCGACAAACACAAACCCCTCCCCCTAAAATCAAAATGGGCTTTTAGCACATTTTGAACTTTTTTTAATTTTTTTTTTAATATTTGGATGTGTATTTGACAAACACACCCCCGAACAATAAAAATGGGCTTTTTAGCCCATTTTAAAGTAACTTATTATTACTTTTTTTTAAAATTTGGGTATGTGTTTGTCGAACGCATTTGGACCTTTATTTATTATTTTTCGATATGTTTTTTTTCTTATAGTTTAGTAGCAAATAGATTTTCATTTAATTTTTTACTATTTAATTTTATTTTTTCTTATAAGCTGGCACCTTCAGGCGATCTACGACCGCCCTTGCTTTTAGCTGTATTTTGCTTAAATTTTTATAAAATCAGCTTTTGTTGACTTTGCTATTTTTTTAAAGATTTGGCATTGGTTTTATCGATTAACTCTAAAAAAAATACAATAAAGAAAAAAATAAAAAAGTTTGTCAGATAACTCGACTTTTTGTTAACTGGAGTTCGAAAAAAATAAATAATATGAACAAATGAGAAATTATATTTATGTATTTTTAACAAAAAATGTCGAGCATTTAATTATTTTTTATTTGGGTGTGTGTTTGTCAAGTCAATAATCAAAATGAGACCATTTTGATCTTTCTTAAATTTCTTTTAATATATATTTGGGTCCAAAACGGCCCAATTTGACTTTTTAAATTTTTTTTTTATATTTAGGTGTGTGTTTGTCGAGCTACTCGACAAACATACACCCCCAATAATTAAAACAGACAATTACCTTTTCAATTTTTTTTTTTAATAATTGGGTTTGAGTTTGTCGAACAACTCGACAAACTCAAACCACCCAAAAAACAATGTCCATTTTGACATTTTTTAATTTTTTTTAATTTTTTAAATATATTTGAGTGTGTATTTGACAAACACATACCCCAAACAATTAAAATAGGCTTTTTGGCCCATTTTAACTTAACTTAATTTTTTTTTTTAATTTGGATGTGTGTTTGTCGATCGCATTTGGACCTTTATTTAGAGCTTGTTTGACAAAGCTTAAAAACCAAAATGGGTTTTTTTCAGCCGTAATGTTTGACTTTTCAACCCACTTTTAACATGAAAAGTCAACAATTTCAACTCAAATAAACCAATATTGGTCAAATAAACCAAAAATTAGTTTATAAACTAGTTTATAATCTCTGTCAAACGGGCTCTTATTATTTTTTTAGTGTGTGTGTGTTTTTTTAAGAGTTTAGTAGCAAATAGATTTTCATTTAGTTTTTTACTATTTTATTTTAATTTTTCTTATAAGCAAATTGAAATTTGCTTATAAGAAAAAATTAAATAAAATAGTAAAAAATAAAATAAAAATCTATTTACTACTAAACTATAAAAAAAAACACACCAAAAAAATAATAAATAAAGGTCCCAATGCGCTCGACAAGCACATACCCAAATTAAAAAATAAAAAAAAAAGTTAGTTTAAAATAGATTAAAAAGTCCATTTTTATTGTTTGGGGCCCCAATATAAAAAAAATTGAAAAAAGTTGAAAATGGGCTGATTTTACGGGGAGGACATTTAAAAAAAAAAATTTAAAAAATCAAATTTGGGTGCGTGTTTGTCGAGAAACCATATCAATCAACTTTACATTTTTTTTTTTTATATTTTGATTTAAATCCAGAAAACCTTTGAATTGTAAGGTAAAGTTTTTATATTTTTTTTTATAGATTATTCTAAATAAATGCTGCATATGTTTAAGAATCAATTTTTTTTTAACAAATAAAAAAAAAGAGTGAATTAGGAATTAACCGTTTATGCCATCGACAATATTACTTTTGAAATTTTTTTTTTTATAATTTTTTCGAGTGTTAGGTGTGGGCTTTTGTCTTTTTTATTTCAATTATATATAATATTATAGTTTTAGTTACTCGGGTGATTAGACGTGGACTTTTTTGAGTTTTTGTCGAGTTGCTCGACAAAGTAAAAAAAAAAGAACAAAAAAAATCTCTAAACTCGACAAAACAAAAGAAAAAAAATGAAAAATTGGGCTTTGTAGAGTAGTTCGACAAAAACCCAAAAAAATAAAAAAAAATTCTATGTTGAGTAATTCGACCAAATTTTTTTTTTGAAAAAATGGTCAAAATGTATTTTATTGAGTAACTCGACAAAAAAAAAATGAGCTAAAAGCCCACACAACTTTTAAAAAAAAAAAATTTATTGAAAGACTAACTCGACAAAGTCATTAAAAAAAAAAAAAATTCATTCAAAGACTAACTTGACAAAGTCATTGTAAAAAAAAAAAATTAATAAAAGACTTTGTCGAGTAGGTCATTAAAAAAAAAAAATTCATTTCAACTGCCATCGTCTGTGAGTTCACCTTTTCTTTGATTTTTGACTAATCTTATATATCCCACATAAACACACATCTTTGTAATATTATAGAACATGAAAAGATGTAGGTCCATTAATCAATTTCCCTTTCCACAAGCAATGTAATATATGAAGAAATTATTGCATCCATAAAGCTAAATTATTATCAATGTACCTGGAAGGTCCCATGGCTCACACTTGTAGAGATCAACTTCGGGAATGATTTCGAGTACAATCTTACGGCCATTAATCTTTCTCTTTAAATAATAAGCCACAAGTTCTGCGTCTGTTGGATGAAACCGGAAGCCAGGGGCCAATGAAACAGGTGCCATGATCTACCTTGTAGAAATGAATACAATTAAGCTACAATTCACCCGGTCATAGAAAAACAAAAATTTCTTTGACATAGAAAATGATCACTGAAAAATATGAAATTTTCAGGGGACATAGAATACTCATTTAGTTACCACATATCAAAATTTGATAGTCCGACGGCATGTTTCGACTTACTAAAATGCTCACCGAAACATCTTAGGCAGTTTCTCGGGTTCATGCTGTCGCAATTTACAAAATTGTTCATAACTTGAGTTATATAACATGAAATTATGTGAAACCAAAGCCAATGGTTAGGTAACCATAGGGCTATCGTCTCCAACTGGAATTATGTAAAAATACTTAATATATAAGGTGCAGCAGATTTTTGAGTTGGTCAACAGAAACTGCAGCTTAGAGAAACATGAAGTTTAGCAAAACCTTTCAAGTTCACATTATTAACGTGTAACCAAAACATGGGAATCTACCAAAACTACTACAAAACCAAGGTTCACAAAATTTTAAGAAGATATTTACATTACTTAAAGTTTTTTGATTGGTTCTTAATAGCGAATTCGGCACGTCGACGGCATAAATCTGAAAAACTGCCTAGGAAGTTTCGGTGAGTATTTTAGTATGCCTAAACATGCAGTCGGACTATTAATTTTTGATATATGGTAGCTACCTGAGTATTCTATGTCTCCTGAAAATTTTGTATTGTTCGGTGATCGTTTTCTATGTCAAAGAAATTTTTGTTACTCCATGAGCGGGTGAAGAAATTTTTTCAAAATTGGGCAGCATTACTAAAATTTCTTCAACCGGTCATGGAGTAACAAAAATTTCTTTGACATAGAAAACGATTACCGAAAAATATAAAATTTTCAGGAGACAGAGAATACTAATTTAGCTACCACATATCAAAATTTGATAGTCCGACAGCGAGTTTCGGCTTACTAAAATGTTCACCGAAACATCCTAGACAGTTTCTCGGATTCATGCGGTCGTAGTTTACAAAATTATCCATAACTTGAGTTATATAACATGAAATTATGTGAATCCAAAGCCAATGGTTAGGTAACCCATAGGGATATCGTCTCCAACTAGAATTATGTAAAAATACTTAATATATAAGGTGCAGAAAATTTTTGAGTTGGACAACAGAAACTGTAGTTTAGAGAAACAATTCACCCAGTCATGGAGTAGCAAAAATTTCTTTGACGTAGAAAACGATCACCGAACAAAATGAAATTTTCAGAAAACATAGAATACTCATGTAGCTACCACCTATCAAAATTTGATAGTCCGGCTGCATGTTTCAGCATACTAAGATGCTCACCGAAACATCCCAGGCAGTTTCTCGGATTCATGCTGTTGTAGTTTACAAAATTGTCCATAACTTGAGTTATATAACATGAAATTATGTGAAACCAAAGACAATGGTTAGGTAACCCATATGGATATCGTCTCCAATTGGAATTATGTAAAAATACTTAATATATAAGGTACAACAGATTTTTGAGTTGGACAATAGAAACTGTAGTTTAAAGAAAATGAAGTTTAGCAAAACCTTTCAAGTTCACATCATTAACGTGTAACCAAAACATGAGATTACACCAAATACACAAAAGTCAAGAATTGCTGCTATTACAAAAATGGTGAGATTTGGACAAAACTAAGAATAGTAAAATACCAAAACTACGTCGTATTGGTTGAAAGGTGAACAGTAAACAGGTGATAGACACTTATATTATATACATATATATATATATATATATGAACTAGTGTCGTCTTCTTCTTTTTACTCTTTTCACAATCAATATATGAGGATATGAGATAATGACATAATGCTAATCCTCTGTCTAAGTTTAGTAAAGAGGCCAAAAAATTATTATTTTGCTTAAATGGAATTTAGTACCCCCCCCCCCCCCCCACCAAAAAAAAAAAAAAAAAAAAACCAAACTAGAGACGTCTTCTTCTGTGTACTCTTTTCACATCGAATATATTAGGATATGATATAATGGCATAATGTCAACCCTCCGTTTAAGTTCAGTAAAGATGCCAAAAAACCATTATCTAGCTTAAATGGAATTTATTTAAAAAAAAAAAAAACTAATGTTGTCTTCTTCTTTATACTCTCTTCGGAACGAACATATTAGGATATGAGATAATGGCATAATACCAACCCGTCAGTTTAAGTTTAGTAAAGAAGCCAAAAAAATATTATTCGGCTTAAATGGAATTTAGTACAAAAAAAAAAAACCAAACTAGAGACTTCTTCTTCCTTTTACTCTTTTCACAACGAATATATTAGGATACAAGATGATGGCATAATGCCAACCCTCCGTTTAAATTCAGTAAAGATCCCAAAATACAAGAAGAAAACTAGAGACAATGGTGATTTATTACAAAAAGAAAACTAGAGACATTGATGATTTATTTGACAATACTGGTGTAGGAAGCCCATTAATCAGATAAACACTGACCTAAAAAGCATATGGCCAAAAGGACAATGGTGCATGAGAATAAGCAAGAAGAGAGTCTCATCTCCGCAACATTTCTATTATTTCTCTCAACTCGACCATTTTGTTGGAGAGTATATGTACGTGAGACTATATGCCTATTCGAAAATTTGTAATAACTCTTGAAATAGACCTTAATTTCCCACCCCAATCACTTTGTAGGAACTTTATTGTAGTATCAAATTGTGTTCCAATCATTTGTTTGAACTTGAGGAAAGTAGGTAGAGTTTGATCATCTTTAGTTTTGAGTAATGTAAACCTTGTATGATCATCAATAAACACTAGAAAATACTTTACACCGATAATAAATAAAATTGGGGAAGGACTCCATAAGTCAGGTGTATCAAATGGCAATGTTTCATTGCTCTTGAAGTAGATTTTACAAATGGAAGTTTGCGAGATTTACAGCTAGATAGCACTTGCGATAACACTTTTGGAGATGGATGGCCAAGCTTGATGTGCCACAGGTTAGAATCCTTATTCTGGTGAAGATAGACTCTAACCGGAGATTAGAGTCGGGGATTGATATTTGAACTTCTTGTTTCTAGACAGATTTTGTAAAGACATCTATCAAGCTGACCTCGGAGGAGTATTTTCTTCGACCATAGATCCTTGACATAGAAAAATGTATGATAAAACTCAACATAGGCAGAATTATCTGTGCATAAATTGGTGACACTAATTAATTTCATGGCAATGTAGGACATGTTCATACCATTTTCCACTAGAACTTATTCATTACCTTGATATGTAACTGGATTGCTGAGATTGTTGAGATGTCCCCTAATCCATGTAACAAGCATTATCATGTATGGTATTTTGTGGGGCTAACTGCAGCATTTGTGAGCATGGCCTGCATAGTATAAGACATAGGCTTTCCCAGGATACTAGGCTGAGATTGATATAAAAGTCTATTTTTATGAGTAGGCTAGATTGTGTTAACGAAAATAATAATATATTTAACAATTTAAGAAAGAACAAAATGAACAACTGCAATAAAAGAATTTAACAATACTATTTCCAATACTCAAAACATAAATGAAAAAATTCGGATAGGCAGAGAACGGAATATTCGTGTCCGTTGGTCGCGCTTGCACACGACTTCAATGGGTCTAGGTGCACATCCGGTTCGAGATTTACACCTCCCACGGGCGCGTGCAAGAGAGAGCATTTACGTTACACAAGATTGCACCGTCATAAAATGTGTCCATATATATACTAGTCATTGCCTCATCATTTTTCTAATGTGGGACAAACTTAAATTTTTTTCCTCCAACACCTAAACCACTTCCAATAGGTACACTTTGAGATTTAATTTCTCATTTACCCGAGCATCATTTTGAACAAGTAAATATATATTTTGGATGTTTACGCAGAAGAAAACACGAATCTACATTGATCTTCCAAAAAGAAGAAAATGAGTCTCACTCAAAATTATGCCAAAACAGAATGCACCAAAAGACTTCAAAATTCTGTTCCCTTTATCCACAGAGTTGAGCCTTTGAAGCTTCATATCAGAACTCAGTAATAGGCTGTGAACCTCTTCAATTGTTGGTTCATCTGGCCTGTTATTAATAGATGTTACAAATGCATTATACTCAGAGCCAAAATCATGTAAGAGAGATGAAATTTGATCAAGGCAAAACACAGGTTGGCCTATAGCTGCTAGTTTATCCACCACACTTAGCCCAGACTCTTTAATATTTTTAATTTTAGATTCGAGTTCAAACCTTATTGTAGCTGTTGAAGAAAGGCAAGTCCTCTTTAATGAACCCCACATTTCAGCTGCAGTGTTGTATACAATCTCACCCATTTTACTCTCTGTAAGTGATAAGTAAATCCAGCAAGGACGAGAGTTGCAAATAAATTTAAATCAAGTTTACTACATGAAAAAAATTAAAATTTTCATATAATTTTTTTCCTTAAATTATTATTATTATTTTTTGGCTAAGGAGAACTCTAGCACATAAGAGGCCATGTATCTAGAGATGTCTATCCGGGTGGGCTGGGCCTGGTCGGCCCACCTACGAATGAGTCCGGTAACGGCTCGCACTAGAAAAAGTTCACCCGTGGCGGGCCCATCCCACGAAATTTGAACGCGAACCCGACCCACCCGCTGGCCCATTCGGGTCGAGCCCATGTGGGACGCGGTTCGGCCCGTCTAAATAACTTTTTTTTAAATTACTAAATAAATAAGTACTAACTTATTTGACGTAAAAAAATGTTTATATTTATAGTAAAAAATGTGTTAAATTACTAAATAAAAAATAAACAAATAGATTAGTCTATTGTTGCTGCTGCCTACTCGCAGTCAAATGTTGGCTCCTCGCCACATTTGACCTTTTATTTTTTTAATTTTTTTTTTTAAATCTTACGGGCCATCAATTAATTTGCAGCGTGAACACAGGCCGGCCCGTGGTCCCAAACCTTCATAGGCTGGCGAATGTGGACCTCGTCGACTCGTCAAGAATCGATCTGCCCATCTAGACAACTCTACATGTATTCAGCTCACAACCAGACGGTTTAGCCTCTGCCACTGTTTGTAATGTGGATTTAATTGCATCTGATGAAGGTCCAACCGTCCAAGAGCTAAGTGTAATATGAGCATAGTTGAGTAGCAAAGTGTGATATGAGCTAAAGTTGGATGAATAAGTTTAATTTAACCATGTCTTGGTTGGATTATTAAGAATGTTTCCAGATTATAACAATTTAATGATAATTCAAGTGGTGGAGCTATTTCTCTTGTAGAAAAAAATAATTTTGTATTTTTAACAAATTTAATTAATGTCAAGTAAAAATAGGTGTTGGTCCGCCTTCGCCAAATGAACAATGAAGCAATTTAAAATTTCAAAAGTCTCAACCATCAGGAATGTATTTCTCTTCTTGAATGTTGTAGCTCACAAGGTACTCCGATATATACTGTTCGAGATCAGGACAATCAGCCAAAAAACATGCTACTTTAAATAGATGGTTCTCTAAAAAATATAATTTTGCTACTTTCTTTCTTCACCAGTCCCAAATTATAATCTACTTTCATTGTTGATAATATAGTTAATTTTTTAATATTTAATGTGTCTTGTTATTAACAAATATGAACTATTATTATATTAATGTAAATGTATATTAGAAAAATGATAAGTAAAATTTATTATTTCAACTATAATAATTAGTTTTTTTTTTTTTTTTAATATATGTAAAAATGGAAGTAGGCTTATCTTTGTGAGAAGGATGGAGTAAAAATTATTAGATAGAAGAAATATTAAATTATGCCTATAGAATGTAGCCGATTTTATAAAATGTTATTTAATATAGGTTATTAATTATTTGAGTATTAATTAACTATTTTTTTAAATGTAAAATAGAGTGTGTATGAACAAAATTTCAATATATTTATGGGTTAATTATACTCAAAGTCTCAATTCTTTCAGTTTTGTAACAATATCATTTTCATTCAATTTTATTTGCAAATATCGTCCATATCTTTTAATTTTACTTGCATTGTTGGTCTATTTTTTTTTGACAAATTTACCCATTACTTAAATAAATTAAAGAGAAAATAAAAAAAAATGTATTTGAAGTCCCCATTATTTTTAAAAGTGTAAATAAATCATAAAAATTTTATTTTTACAAATTAAAAAAAAAAAAAAAAACCAAAAAGAGTCTTCTTCAACCTCCACCTCCGCCTCCGCCTCCGCCCTCACCCTGATCACAAGAGCAACTGGGGAGATTTCTCCTCTCCTGTTTGCTGGCTACTGGCCAGAGCCATGTTGCCATTAAGATCGTCATCATCATTGTTGGAAAGCTCCTCTGCACGGTGCTTGAGAGTCTCGAACATGAGGTGGGACTCAAACTGCATCATCTGGAGCACATCCCCGCATGGTGGGCTAGGGGCAGTGTGAGTCACGGCGAAGCTGTAAGGACCATTGCACCGACACACGCACCATCTCTGTTTGAACCGCTCTACATAAAGCAAACAAGTATCATTATCACCGCGAATTGCAGCATGAGATAAATTCCGGTCATCGGCAAGAGCATCATTAGGGAGCCTCTCGACTAAGTTCTGAAGTTCGTTAAACATTGGAGAAGACTGATAGGAACTTGTAGAAACAGCTTCGAAATGCAGCAACTATAAGCAATCCAGCATTTCATATTGTTCGAGCCTCTTAACAATGCGAAGAATTTGAGTGGTTGTCAAACCAAATTTCTTTTCTCCCCCGAAGTGGACCCGAAATGTCCGGAATGTTTGGTCCTATGCTTGGCCCGAACACCAATCACGAACACCAAGTTTCCGACTGATATCAATCACAATATCCAGCTCTTCCTCTTGTTCAAGCACGATTACAATGTTTAAATGCAGCTTTCTGGAAACCAATGCAAGATAAACATTTGGCATCCTTAAATCCGTTGCATACCAGAAAAGCCTCCGGCCTTCCTTTACAGAGGCAGCTCATGGCTAAGAGAAGCTCCGGCTTGGAATCGGCTTCAAGCCCAAAGCGGAAGCTCGACCCAAATTCCACAATGTCCTCAACCATGTACCTGTCTTGATTGCATTTCATAGGATAAACGCCCTGGTAATGGGCCTCATAGCAATGTGATTATTCGATTGCAAAATTGAAAGCTGACTGCCGAGATTTAAGCCGATTTTTTAACACATCTGGAAAGCGCACGATGATAGGGAGTTGAAGCCCAAGCCCGCCAGAAGATTTCGGCTAGAGACCTTCTTGTTGAGATTGTCAATTGATGTTATTGCCTTATTTAGAAGATTGTATAGATTATAGGCAGATTCCTAGGCACCAATTGGGGGTTCTAACCCTATATATACTATGTATTTCATCAAGCTAAATATAAAAATAAGAAATAAAACATTTCTTCATGGTATCAGAGCCGAACAAGGTTCTGAAAACCTTTGCATCCAAAACCCAAACCTAAAAGTGGCCGCCCATTCGCCTAGTAGTGCTCCAGCCGCTGCTGCTCCAAATTCACCGTCGGCCACTTAACAACCCAAGCCCTTATCACCATCTCCTCCATGTCCTAAAACACCCAAACTTAAAACCACCAAAATTACCCAAAACAAACTTGAAACCACCAAACTTGAACAAAATTGCATCCATCCCCACCTGAAGCCCACCGGAAACTGCTGGAAACCCATCAAACGCAGCCGAAGAAAAAAACCAGAGGCCATCACCCGCAACCGTGCCCACACTGCCGCCAATTTGCACTAGTACCTGGCCTCCATTTTTTGTTCATTGTACAAGATCTCCTCTGTTAAACAAAGAAATCAGATTTAGATCTCCTCACCGCCGTCCACGTCCCCGCCGTCTTCTCCATAAATTCTGCCATTATGTGTATGGCTCGGGTCCTCAATTGCCTGTTCTCTGTTTTGTGTCTGTGTTTTGGAGTTTATTAATTCTGTTTATTTAAGTTTTTAGTATAAAAAAAATAAAAAATGAGTGACACCAGTGAATCCTCTAGAACTAAATCTGTTCCAATTCTTGTCCAGTCTGAGGGTGCTTTTAGTGTCGGTATCCAACTTAACGAAACAAATTACGATGTGTGGTCCCAATTAATGGAGATGCATATTGCTGAGCGAGAAAAACTCTCCTACATCATGGGCAAATCCGATCCACCCGCCGCGTCAGATAAGAGATATGAAAAATGGTATGCTGAAAATCAGAAGGTGAAACGCTGGCTTCTGATGTCGATGACTCCTGACATCATGAAGTGCTATCTTCGTATTTCCACTGCTCGTGATATTTGGAATGCTCTATCCAACATTTTTTACGATGGTAATGAGGAGATGCATGTCTACTATTTGCATCAAAAAGCCTTCTCAGCCAAACAAGATGCCAAAACCCTTTTAGTATACTATGGAGAATTATCCGAAATATTTCAGGAACTCGATCATCGTGATAAAGTGATCATGAAAGATCCTGATGATGTTACAGCATACCGGCAGTCCATTGAGTGCACCCGAGTACACATATTTCTTGCTGGATTGGATAAATGTTTTGATCAACTTCGACGGGAAATATTACGTCGTGAGCCACTCCACAGTCTGGAAGAGTGTTATTCTTTAGTCCGTCGTGAGGCATTCGATCCACTACTTTGAATGAGGAAATTGAGAAATCTGACGCTGCTGCTATGGTTTCCCGCCATCGACCCAGTCAGACATATCCAGACCAACCCAAAAGCACCAATCCAAAGATTTCCAACAGTTCAGACAAATCTACACACAAATGCACTCACTGCAATCAAACAGGTCATTCAAAAAGTCGGTGCTTTGAACTTATTGGATATCCAGATTGGTGGGACCCAACACAGCATCGGAACTCCAAACGGCCATCCACTGCTGCATTTGCTCAAACAAAGGAAGACGATGCCTCTCCTACGTCATTAGCATTGCTAACCACTACAAACATTGGGGGTAAGGTCTTCACCACTTCTACACATGTTTTGAATAGTACATAGATAATTGATTCTGGTACTACTGATCATATGACATTTGATGTTAGATATGTCACAAATCTTAACTCATCATCCCAAAATTGTGTCACCACGGCCAACGGTAATACCACCCCGATTGTTGGGAAAGGGTCGTCTCACCTTACGAATACTTTATAACTTGATTCTGTGTTAGTTGTTCCCTCCTTAGATTATAACCTTTTGTCAGTTTCTTAGATCACTACTACTTTATCTTGTGTTGTTATTTTTTGGCCTGATCATTGTGTGTTTAAGGACATTCAGACTCGGCGAACGATTGGTTATGGTGTTAAGAGAGAGAAATTATATTACTTGGACTTGGAGTCAGACACTTCCAACAGATTACAACAGGCTTTGGCAATAGAGAGAACTGGTTCACCGACAAAGATAGCTGAGATCTTGCTCTGGCATCGACGTTTGGGACATGCCTCATTTGGTTATTTAAAAAAGTTGTTTTCCAGTTTGTTTACGAATTTCGATATTTCTATTTTCAAGTGTGATGTGTGTGAACTTGCAAAAAGTTATCGTGCCTCATTTCCATTGATATTAAATAAAAGTCCTGTTCCTTTTTATGGTTATTCACTCTGATGTTTGGAGACCATCCAAAGTTCTCACATTAGGAGGGTCACATTGGTTTGTTACATTTATAGATGATTGTACTCGGATGACTTGGTTGTGTTTGATGAAATCCAAATCAGAAGTTAGCTTGCTATTTAAAAAATTTTATAATACTATTCGTACACAGTACAATGCCCGAATACAGGTGTTACGTAGTGATAATGGCGGGGAATACCATAGTTCTGAACTTCAGCAATTTTTGGATTCTCATGGCTCGATCCATCAAACCAGTTGTCCAGA